>CM075667.1:8619883-13419883 GCA_037954105.1 Canavalia gladiata | reverse complement strand
TTTAGATTTGCTTCTGCTAGAATGAAATTAAGCAATGAATTCAATTGTGCTCACAAAGTAACCATGCATACATTTAAGTAATATTATGTCATCACAAAGGAGTGAAAGCAGGACCCGATTCAAGCCCACACAATAGACAATTAACTTTTTAAAAAAAAAAAAAAAAACAAAGGAGTGAAGATTTTATGCATATTTGGAAGACTGTTCTCCCTTGGTCCCGTGTTTAGATATATAATTTACTTTGTTAAATCTGACTCAGAGACTTCTGAAAGGTAGTTCCTTACTGTATAAAGTGTGCTCCTTGATGGTTCAACTTGATCAAGATTGTGTGCCCCATGAGGTGGGATATTTGAGCCAGTTCATGGTGGTTCAAGACGATTCGTTGGCTTTGGCTTTTATATGATCCCAAGGAGTTGATTTATGATGTCACTATTTGATCAATTGAACATTTTGGAGATATTTCTGTCGCTGCTGGCGGATAATTGGGAAAGTGGATGTGTGTGTTGGACTTAGTTGCCTATATTGATGATTGGTTACCGACAAACACGAAGTTATATGATTCGTAGTATCGGGATGGTGCCACCATGTTTTCAATGTTTGTTGAAAGCAAAATGTGCACTAATGAGATGAGTTTGGCGATTCTTCACTTCAATTATGAGGGTGCTCTTTAAAAAAGTCATGGCATATTCAGAAACTATTTTTAGCATTTAACTTAGACCCCTTGTTTGGCATCCACCGTACAAGGCTGCAAGCGTGATAAGTGTTGCTACATGTAGGGTTGTTTTTCAACTTAATGAATTTGTCTTCCCAGGGAAATCTAATCTAATTTATATTTACTAAATTTTTAATTAAGCTTTTACAATTTAATTTTTTAATTAAATTCTTATAATTTTACAAATTTATTATTGATTTTTTAACGACTAATACTATTAAATTTCTGTTAATTATCATATCATTTATATTTAACGGAAATTTAATAGTTTAAAACTTAATTTTTAAAATTACATCAACTTGATTAAAAATATAATAAAAATATAGGAACGAATATATTAACCATAACATAAAGTCTGAAATTGAAAATCAGTTGCAGACAACTGCGATCCTCTTAATGCATGAAAATTTTGGTTATAGTTTTCTCTCACTGTTGTCGAACACCAGTAGACCACCTTAAAAATTTAGGCGCTGTTTGTTTTATTTATTTCCTGTTTTTATTTTCAATGAAAACAGGAAAAAACATGTTTGGTTAGATTTTAGAAAATGTTTTTTACAAAAAATATTTTAAAAAATAAGCCTAAAACTGAAAATGATAAGAAAACAAAATACCAAAACAAACATGTTTTCTGTTTTTTAAAACAAATAAGTGAAAAAAAATTTAAAAAAAAAACAGAAAACATTGTCTAAAGTCAAACGGATCCTTAGATCTGCTTCTGCCATAGAATGAAATTAAGCTAACCATCAAACATGCATATATTTAGATTTGCTTCTGCCATAAAATAAGAAAAGCTAGCCAGTTGCGCAATATTGTACTCAACACTCCAAGGTCACACTTGATCAAGGGGTGGTAGATAGAGTCTAAAATCAATTCAAATATAACCAAACAGGACGAACACTTAACAGATTTGATGCGTGAGATAATTGTTCGGATAAAATAATTTAAAACACGACATTAACAAAAAAAAATCTAAATAAATAAGAGTGACCAATCGGTACAAGTAACAACTATGGCTTTGGCCAATGAGCACCAAGAGAAAAAAATCTTCCGTAAAAAAGGAAGAATTTGACTGCAATTAGGAAGCAATGATAACATGAAAATTGCGTTGAATATTCAGCAATTAACGGTAACATTAGTAGTCTCAGACTCTCGGTCAGTGACGGACGATCGATCCCACAGTCTTATGTACAATCCAGCCTTCATCACAATGTGTGAATTTCTCCAAATTATTGGGTGCAGTGTGGACCTTTGTAATTCCGTTTTCATTTTGATATAGAATTGGATATTCGAAATGTATTCTTGAGTCCAGTCATGAACCTCTGGCGAAAAGTCCCGTTCATCTTTGGAGTCTCCACTTGGTCATTTTTCTTGGTTACGGTATGAAGCAGAAAACCCGAAGAAGAAACAGAGCCTCTTCCTCCTCTCTCTATTTTCCTGCTCTCAGATGGGACATAATGGAAACTCGCCGAACGCTCTGAGTTCAACACATTCCTGAGTTGCTGCTCCTCTTCCTCAGCTTGATGGTCCAGAAGGATCTTCCTCATTCCCGTGAGCTCTTTTTCAAGGCTTTGAATGCGAGAGTACGTGGAATCCATAGCCTCTTTGAGCCGTGCCGTTTGGCGACGCGCCGTGTCGCGTTGGAGAATGTCACTCAGCGTCATTCGTTCCACCTGTTGCGCACCGGCTGTGGCCGCAGCAGCGACGGAGCGGCGAGTGTTGAGATGCTCTAGCAGTATCACTCGCACTATGAATCTCAGTGGCATTCGTGGGTTTTGAACGCAATCCACCAGGGCTTCAGAAGACAACTTGGTACAATCTATTGAATTGCATATTTCTCCTTTCTGTTCCTCACTTAGTTTGTCATACTTGTTTTCCTTCACACATCGCCACAAATTAGTATTTTATCTTTTTTTTGTTCTACTGCATCATATTATTCATTATTTATCATTTTTTATTTCTTCTCTTCCTTTCATTTTCAACATGGATATACTCAGCAAACATTTTCCTTGGTATTATGTAGGGAAAAATAACTCATTATTTTATTTGTAAGAACAAAATCAGTCCTACTTGAATTCTACAAAGGTTACATTATCTAATTAAAGCTTATCATTGTTAGTTGATTGGTTTTATATATCTTAATTAGAGTAATGCTATATGTTACTGAAAAAAGTACGTAGGAACGCATAAACAATAATGAAGTATACACTTTAATACCAAAAAAAACTGTGAGAATATTTGGTATTATTAAAAAAATAAAAATAATTAACATAAATTGATAAGTCTTATTTAAATGGTTAAAATTAAAAAAGAAAAATAAACATGACATAATTTTTTAAAATAATTATGTAATAAGCCACAATGATTAATTTAAGTAAGAACTTGGAATATTTTACATGAGATTTTAAATTAAAATTTTATTATTTTTATTGTAAATAAAAAAAATAATCATGTAATAACTAATTTATAATTTTAACTACTTTTGTATTATTGTATGGTTCAAATTATTTTTTTATTCTAAGTATAATTAAATATTCTCACAAAATGCATTCTCATATGAAAAGTAAATGCATATTTAAGTATCACAAACATAATTTCTCCCATTTAATTAGACATTACATCTTTTTAAAGATCAACAGATTTTTTACACTGTATAATGAATTAAAAATGAAAAAATGTTAAAAATTTCTTACATTAAACTTAAAAATTTATTTATACATTAAATATTGAGTCCATATAATAAAAAATTGAAACAGTAATTAACTATTTATTGTACGTTTTTAACATGAATGGATGAACTTGAAAACGTTTTTCTTTTAATGTATAGCTTAAGGCCCACCTTGTCGATTGGGTACTGTTAAGCTCGCCATAACGGTTATGAACCGATCCGTCAGCACGGGCTAAAACAACAAAATACTATATTGGAACATAAAAGTAATTTACTTTTTTAATTTTTTAAAACAAAGCTCATAATTTTTTCCCCAGAGCTCTTCCTTTTGAGAGAGAAAAAACGATGGCGTTATAATGTGATTTAGTTTTCTTTTTAAATATATTACTGTCAAAACTTTTTTATTGTTTTAAAAAGTTATATTTCATGAAATCATTAACAATATATTATTAAATAGAATTTAGTACGAAAATGTCACCTAAAAAAGTCTAGTTGTTTTCTTTGTAATACGATGAAAATAATACAATTTAACTTTAATATTAAGATTACATATCTCCGGCTATGCATTAAAAAAAAATACTCATACCTGCATGTCTAAAACTTTGATCTTTATTAATATGACTGTATTGACAAGATATTTTACATTAAAAGTTTGTAAAATTTTTCAATTTTGTTTGATAAAAAGCTATTTTAAATAATTTTTAGTTAAAATATTTTATTTATTTTGATTTTTATAATTTAATCTTTTATTTATTTATTCTTATAAATTTAATATTATTTGACTTTTTACAATAACATTATTAATTTTTTGATAGATTTATTTTTATATTATTACAAAATATTATATTTTAAATTACTATTTTAATATATATTAATTATTTATTTTATTAAAAATATTGAATCAATTGATAAAAAAATAAAATTATAAAAATAATTATTTTTAAAAAGTTTTTATTTAAAATTTATTTATACAAATTAAAAATAAATATTTTTATTTTAAAAAAATTATTTAATTAAATTTAATAAATTTTTATTAAAAATATATATTATACTTATCATATTTTAATTTATTTTTTAATTATATTTTTATTTATCAGTAATTTTATCTAAACACTTCCACCTCTTATATAACTTTTTTTTCAAAGTTTAATTCTCATACTTCACTTAGCTTATCTCCCCGTCTTACTAAACACATCCTATATATATATTAAATACCTAATTTTTTTATTTTCATTATTTTTATCTTTAATTTAATTAATTAAGATGCGATCTCTCATTTTTTCTAACATTTTTTACAAATTAATAAAATATAAATATCATAATAAATATACTAATTAAAATTATAGAACTAAATTTTTTATTAAATTTAAAACATCAATTTAATTTTAATTTTTTAACTAAAAACTATATAAATTTAATTTTAACTGCAATTATATATTTATTATTTATATATGATATAAATAACATAATAGCCATACTAATAAGATTTTATATATATTTTTCGGTCGATACGTATATTAAACCAACGTTTATTCCTTTCATTATAATTTTTTTTTTGCGAATATTAAATACCAGAAAAGAAAAAGTTTACTCTATGACCACCACTGGTATAGTGTTAATTTTGTTTTGTGATTAGTTAATAGTTTATATATCAGACGTATGTACCAAAAAAATGCGATAACGCGTACCAAAGAATGAGATGACACGTGGCGTACCTTCAGATAGAGATCAACAAGCTTGTACAAAACGTCGTGGTTGTGTAACCGTCCGTTCAGGGAGTAGGCGACCGTTTGAAAATCTTGAAGGTGCATTCTCGCGACGACGTCGTCCAGACAACTAACATTCTCATCCCAAACCAGCGCTTCAATACATCTGCTTGCAAGCGACGCCGTCGTTTCGGCCTCGGGAAGCAGAGGCAGGCACGAACGCAGAACCATCGCTGCGTCAATGCCAACCACTCTCTCGAAGTACGACTCCGTCACGTGACACAGATTCTCCCCTTCCGTCATTCCCAGCAACTCCGCCGCGGTTCTAACGGCGGCAACGTTGGCCGGCGTTAATTGCACTTTACGGTTGTAACAGAATTCAGCCACCGCAGCGAAAGTGTCGGGCGTTATGTTTAACGGTGGGGAGAGAGTGAAGTTGGAAAGTCCCGTTAGATGCCGTTTAAGGTACGAGCTTCGTGAAATCATACGATCCTAAAAGCCGCGGGAAGAGGAGAGAATGAATGTTAGGTATGTGTGTGACATGAGTGTCGTTTCATCAATACATCACATCAAATAAACAACAAAGTGTTGCACATTTTTTTATGTGATTAAAGAAATGTCCCTCCTTTGTTGGAGTTCAAAAGCAGAGCTTTAAAGCTGTTCTAAAGCCCTTTCACAGAAAAAACAAAGCCTCACAGAAAGTGAACAAAAATAACTTTGTAAAAATTAACATCTAGTAGTAGTAGTAGCAGCAGTAAATAGACTTGTTGTGGAGTGAACAAAAAGAAAATGCTATTACCACATATAGCGGGGTTCCTCTTGTCTTCTTTACGCACAGTAAAATGACAATCTGTTTTCTGGGTTATCATTATTTATTCTTTTCCATTTCCACAGTGAAAAGATGCTGACAAAGATGTTAGAACATGCTAGCTGTTCAAGCTTGTGAAACTGTATACCCCCTGGTTTCACATGCCGTTCCACAAAGGACATGGGGTTGTTGACTACTGAATGTTCACAACATTCAGTAGGATGTTTTTGGTAGCTAGTAGGAGCTAGAAGTTCCCCTACTAAGGAGGATATTTTCCCTAGGGGTAGATCGATTCATAGATCCTGGTTGGTAGGCCACACCCCTTTTAATGTGAGTAAGGGAAATTCCTACTTGTGGTACAATGCTTAATCATGCCAAATTCTATAATTGAAACAGATAATTAGTTTTTTCTACACTGTCTCACTCAATAATCCAAGTCACATTTTCACACCATTCCCCAATTCGCAAATTAGAGTCCAACCTTGACTTTGTGATGGTGTATTCAATTCATATTTTTGCATGTATTGAAAAAAACAAAAAGTATTTAGTGTACCGCAAAAAGAAGTCGTAATCTTGCAGTTGCTGCAAAGTTGGTGCAGAAATTATTTTGATTCAAACACTAGAACTAGAGCAAGCTATAATGCACACAATTATGACGGAAAACAAAGGGGGGAGAGAAGAAATAAAGGGCATTTACGTAGGCAAAACAAAACGGCAATTTGAAAATAAAATTTAACAACAAATGAATGAATGAATGGCATTGCTGGTGAATCAACATACCTTGTGCAGATGAAAACAGGTTCCTTGTACATGTATCAGGACATCTGTTTCACACCCGGAGTCCAGAGACCTAAATGAATTGATGATTAATTCATTTTAATTTTAGATGGGGGAAATGTTATTTGGGGGGGGGGGGATTGTTCTTTATAATATAAAACAGGAGTAAATAAAATAAAAGATAAAGTGGAAGATATGAGAAGAGATAAGAGGGATGAGAAAGAAATGGTACCAAGCATTTACTAAGGAGTGGAGTGATGGAGGAGAAGAGGAAAGGGATGGTGAAAGAGAGGGGGAAGAGGTAGAAGAGAACTCGGGTTCTTCCTCATAGATGGTCTCAATAACTCTGAATTGGTTCCAGCCCTTCATCTCATCTGTGTCCTTGCCTCCTTCCTATTCCTTTGAACCAACACTGTCTGAATGCTGCTGTTATTTCCATGGAGTTTTTGGGAGGCCATAAATATGGTTTGGGAAGGGTATTAATGCCACATGTGATGACTCATAAATGCTCACTTTAATTTCTTTGCTTATTTCAATTTTTAAATTTATTTTTCTGCAATAATATGAGATAAATTTCAATTTTTTTTTCTGTCTTTTAAAAACTTTTAACGCATTTGCATATATAAAATTCAAATTTAAGACTTTCAATTAATCCACTTTCCTAAGTTCATGATGATAATTTTAATTTTATTTTTATGTCAAAATAAAGTCCTGACATTTCGTATTCTGTCCGAAATTCTGCTGGGTGGTAATTTTTATTTCCCCCAGCAGATGGATCATTGCTTGTGAGGAAAAATTGAGTATATTTACGAAATACGAAGTAACCAAGCGACGACCAGTTAAAGTCAAAAGCCTTTTCCTTTCATGAGTAAGCCAATCAGATGCAATAACCGTAGGCAAACAACTTCCTCTCTCTTATAAAGAGTAAAGACCATTCCCAACGTTTCTAACTTTTCTGAGTTTAATTTCTATAAAACCCGTTTGCAAAAGTATTTAACATTATAATTTAATTTAATGAACAAACTTTATTCAATGAAATTGATTATGTCAATCAATGTTGATTTTAATTTTAATATATAGTTAATGGAAAGATTTTTACATTATTAGTTAATTAAAAATATAATATATATATATATAAATATAATTTTTCAAATAATTATTATAAATTAATAATTTTTAATGATATAGTTGTTCATGATTGGATGGTAATATAAATTTTGTTTACCGTCCTACTACTGTATGAGAACCAAGTTATTTTGTTTTTATACCATGAAACCGAAACGTAAGTAATAATAAAATACGTTGACATGATTTTGACAGAGGTGTCAAAACGAGAAAGAGTACTCTTTTGTTAGATATTAGATGTATTCTAACAACAAAACAAACTTTGACATGAAAGTAAAAAGTAGCATTTTAATTTTATGAAACAGATAAAATTAAAAAGAATATAATAATTCATTTCCCCTTTTATTCATTAGATTTATGCCTCCAGTGCTACTTGAATTTATGGTCTTTCATAGAAAAAAAAGCTTCTGGTCCCATTTTATTTTCTTTTGTGATCATTTTGGTAAACTTGTGAGGAGTAACTAAAAGAGCACTTTCAGTTTTCCACATAAAAAAAATAGATAGAATAACAAAAAACTATCATACGGTTGTAACTAACTTTTTTTTGTATAATAAATTCAAGTTTGTTTATCTTTAACAGAAGTAATTTTAAAAAATATTATTTTTTGTTTCTTAATTATAATTTTTATCAAAATTTGATAAAGTAACATAAGACCATCATAGGGATGTATAAAGAATTCAATTTTTTTTTCTAATTATAAGTTTTATCAAACTTTGTTATTTATATTAACTTTAAGTTAAATTTGTCCTCTAATTTAAATTTTAAATCTCCAATCAATTGAATTGAACATACATTTTTTAAATAAATGTTTTTATATAATAAAATAAATATATATAATTCATAGTAAAAATCATATTCCCTTTATTTTTTTATTTAAATATAAAAATAATTATAATATATTAAAAAATATAATGAAATTAATAAATACTGAATTTTTTTAAAATTATACTATTTAATATCATCATTGAGTTAGATTCTATGATAAAACAATTTATATATCTTATTATATACCTTTTAGACATATATTAAAGAATTAATTTAAAAATAGACATGCCATGCACAAGAAATTTTGCTATTTTTTTCATTGGGATTTTTTTTTTAAAAAAAGAGCGTATGTAATCTAAGTTGGTCCAGCAGGCCCAATCTTTTTTCCCCAATTGTCGAACCAGAGTCAAATTGGGCTAGCTTGGATCGGTAGAGCAGGACCCGGTTGAAGCCCACACTATAGGCAATTATAATTTAGAAAAAAAAAAAAAAAAAGGAGCGAAACTGAAAACCCTAAATCTCAGTTTTTCTTATACACTCATCCTCATTGCCTCTCATAGCAGCGGCAAGACAAGAGAGAGAGAGAGAGCGAGAGAGCGATGAAGTTCAATCCAAGGGTTTCAAGTAGCCGGCGCAAGAGCCGCAAGGCGCATTTCACGGCGCCGTCGAGTGTCCGGCGCGTGCTGATGAGCGCGCCGCTCTCGGGCGACTTGCGATCGAAGTACAACGTGAGGTCGATGCCGGTTCGGAAGGACGACGAGGTTCAGGTCGTTAGGGGAACCTACAAGGGCCGCGAGGGAAAGGTGGTTCAGGTCTATCGCCGCAAGTGGGTTATCCACATCGAACGCATAACCCGCGAGAAGGTTAACGGTTCCACCGTCAACGTTGGCATTCACCCTTCGAAGGTCGTCGTCACCAAGCTCCGCATGGACAAGGACCGAAAGTCTCTTCTCGATCGTAAGGCTAAGGGTCGTGCCGCCGCCGATAAGGAAAAGGGTACCAAGTTCGCTCCCGAAGATATCATGCAGACCGTCGATTAGTCTCTTTTTATTTTCTCTCTATAGCTTTTATTAATATTGTTGCCTTTATTATAAGAACTTGGTTCCGTTATTAGTGTTGTGCTTTGGATTGGTACTTTGAGGGTCTTGTGGTTTGAACTTTGGGTCTTAACGGTTCCAGTATTTTGAGGCCTTTCTGTTTTGTTTAATTTAATGAAATGTTTGACATTATTACTGCTACTGTTTCCTTCGTTTATTCCTTTTTAGCTTTTTTTGCGTGTTATTGAGCTGTGGTTTGTCATGTCCTGAGGAAATGTTTTTCTTTTTTATGAACTAGAAGATTCTACGTGCGAGGGTGCTGAGTTTTAATGCAATTGGATGAGATTAAAGATGGAAATGATATTTGGGCAATCCAATCAGATTGTTCTCACCAAGTTATTAGGCACTTTTAGGTTGAAGAAATCGCTGTTATTTGAAATAATAGTTTTGTTGATGGTGCAGTCACAGTCATGAGTCTTTACTAGTGTGGTAGGTGTAAATGTTATGCCTAAAGTGTCATTCATAGTGCAATCACTGTCCTACACGGTGGTTTGAGGAGTGACCTTAGGCTAACTAACATCTAAAGTATAAGCACTAGCACACCCTTCTACAACGTAATACTGATAGAAGATGTTCACTAGTAATTATAGTCGTAAGATTTGCCTGCTGATGTATGGAAATTTACAGTCATTGCACTATGCGTATTTTCCATTGCAGAAAAGCTCATAAAGCATAGATACATATATTTAGAGTTTAGAGGCTACACATTGAGTGGCGCCTCGTGACACGAGCGATTGCTGTCTGCATTCACAATGTTATTTGCTTGGACTTCAATATGTTAAGCTTATTTTCTGTAATCTCACTTTGATGTTCTGTCAGTTGTTTTAATCACGTAGGATATTCAGGCTCTGGTTGTTTTATGGTTCGAAGTCCTCAAATCAAGTTATTAGAAGTTGAGATAAAATTATGTGCATTTAATAAACAAACATTTAATCCGTGATCAATTTAACTAATCCAAGTCATTTGAACAACGTTAAAGAGTTTTCTTTTAAAAATATTGTGCAGCTGTTCCCTAGGTGATGATATCTAATATGATTTGCATTTTATTATTTGATATTTTAATTAGAGGGGAAGGGGAGTAGGATATGTGTTCTGGGCGTATCTTCCGACTCCTAATGAACAAAAGAATATTAGCTACTTTGCCATTTTTTTCCTTCGTCACTAATCTTGTGCTGCAATGTTTGAAACAAAAATCTCTGTCAAATGTTAATGTTGTGAGAAGTTCCGCAACTTGACATTTCAATTTTTTGCATCAATTTCAATTGTGATGAACGAGGGTGGTATATAGATTGATGTGTTTGGGATTGCTATAATTCGAATTCGCCGGAATCAAGTTTTATTTAAATTTCCATTGGGTTAGGGCAGTGTCAAAAAAAATTTGGCTGACGGTCGTAGATTATTTTAAAACAAATTAACGTGTTTTTTGGCCCCTGGAGCAATATGTATACAGGTAATGGGTTGTGGATGATTTCGTTTTAGAAACATCAATCTAAGTACATGATGCATCAATGTTTCAGAATTACTCTTATTCCCCGTGATTTTATAGGAAATTTAGATGGCTGGTTGTTTTTTATCAAAATGAATTTGCCTTTAAATTCATGCTTGGATCAACATGATAAATTATAATTTTATATTAAAATTTTTCAGAATTTTTTTTTTGGAAAATGAATATTTTTAAATATTTTAAGCAAAATTAAAGTTTATTAAACAATTTTCATTTAAACTGAAGTTTGCAAATGTCCATAAAATAATAATGAATCAGTTATAACGAATTGAATTCAAATCAAATCCAATATTGATAGTAGATGGTTGCGGTACCGGAGATAATTGAAGCAGTGCTAAGGTTTTATATTCGTACATTCCATTTTGGATATGCAGAATGGTAAAGATAAGAGATAGAAAAAAAAAATAGAAAAAGATTAGATGTGATAGGAAAAGAACAGAAAAAGGTTTAATGTAATATATGATGTAATAAAAAATAGATATAGAAAGAAAAATAAATGTATAAAAGTGTTAATATTATTGGTATGCATGATGATAATTATTGAAAATGTTAATAAAAATGATAATTGATGACGGGTAAAAGAAGGGGACTAATGCAGTAACAATAATTAATGATAATAATAATAATGATAAATATAAAATAATTAAGGATAATGTTAATTATAATGATAAGAATGACAATAAAAATAATAATTATGATAATGGTGATATCATCAATAATGATAACAAATATAATAATTAACATGTAAAAATGAGAGTTAATTTAGTTATATATATAATAAGTAATTAATTATTAAAAAATAAAATATATATTTCATTGACAAACAATAATTACAATAATAATAATAATTATTATAATAATAATTGATGATAACAATAATAATAATTATCATAATAATAATAATAATAATTGAATAATGATAATAATATAAAAATATTGATTATAATAGGTAAATTCTTTTAACAAAGATTAAAAAACTTAAATGATTTATTTTTATACTTGAATATTAAAACTTTTAATTTTTAAAATTAAGCTAAAATATTTTTAAATTAATATAAAATCACTTCAACTTTATATTAACCAAACATATTTTATTTTTAAATTTTTTTGAAATAAAAAAAATTAAAGACTTCTAACCATCCCCAAATAAACTTTTAAAAATCAATTTTTTTTTTTATTTAGATCTTTTAAATATGGTTCTGTTTGAATTACAAGGTAGTTAGTTAAATTGATTTTCTTACTCTTGTGTATTTTGTTTTGAAATTATAAGATTTAGGTGCAATATTTAAGCATAAAATTAAAATTTTATCTTAGTAATCAGTATCAATTTTCATTCTAACTTTAATTGAGTAGTATAAGAGATATCTTACATCTTGTACCTAAACTTTGTTGGTTAATGTTGGAACAAAGCTACATGTATCGTCACATCAGGCAGATTATTTTAACCAAAGAGAAATAAACGGACTAAGTTATGAATTCTAAGTTGATTAGTTCTTTAATGTTTTTGATAAATGCTTCGAAATGATTTGAACTTAACTGGAAAAATTGCCAAATATTGATTTTTCCAATTAATATTCACGCACATACAGGTTTGCATCCAAGTTCTAACTTCGTAGGTTATCCAGATCCCGATAAATGTTTCACCCATAAAATATAAAATATAAAATATTACAAGTTATCTTTTTTACTGTTATTTCAATGAAGTAAAACGTGATTAAATATTAATTACTAATTGATAAAAGTTTAACATATTGAAGGAATCCCCTTTAAATATAAAACGTGATCAGTATCTTCTTATTGGATTAACACTAAGAAATGCACCTCATTACCAGTAAAAATAGGTGGAACACGTCCGGGGAAACAAATTCGAAGAAGAATTATAAACTTCAACATATTTTAAATTTTATAAACATGATTTAATTTAGTTTTAATTTATTTTTGTTAAATTTTATCTTAACCAATTTTAAATTTATGAGGGAAAAATTAACTAAAAAACTTAGAAAGATTAAAATTAAATTTTAATTATGTTTATAAACACTAAATAACAATAGATACTACACACATGACAAAAATACATATAATTTCTTTTATATTTGTTCAAGCATGCTGGGTAATCAACGACTCAGTTTGACCCACTGACTAAACGGGTCGGAGCATGCAAGCCCAGTCGATAGCAAGCTTGTCATGATAAGACATTGCCAACAACTGAGAATTCTCCACATACACATACCGAAAACAGCTCGACCAAAAAAGAAGAAAAACTCAAGGTCATAGGGCACAGCCAGACCAATCTGTTCTACAAGAGCCATAAAGACAGCATTGAAGTTTAACAATATTCTACCTGTATATAAAACCAAGTGACAGAAAACAACATTTAAAATAGAATGTTAAAAGAATACACTGGACAAAAATCCTCCTATAGAACAGGACTTCCAGATCTCATAATCTTTACTGCCAAGTATAAGGAAAAGCTGAAAATTCAATAAAAAATTGGGAAACAGAAGCCACTCGTGGATTCCAAATTATTGAAATATTTCATCCGTTCATGAAGAAACTAGAAATGCTCATCTGTGGAAATAATTATTTGCCCTCCCATCAAGGGCCACCAAAAAATTGAATGAAGTTTGGTATTCCGATCACCGGTTCTAAAAATGAAGAAAAAACCTCACGGTTTGAGGGCAATGGCCAAACCAAACCTGGGATTTTTATCCAGGGCCTTGGTGTCAACCTCACCAGAAATAGTCAACACTGACTTTGGTACGATCTCATGCTGCAGGAGGGCCCCAAGCTTTCCATAGTTGTTGAGCCTGGCTTTGACCTGTGTCAGATTGTCAACAGCAAAAGAGCCGCCCACTGTAAAAGTGTTTTCATTTGTTGAGAACCTTCTACTTATCTCTGCAACAGCAGCACTCTTCCTAAATTGGTCCAGATGATGGAGGTATGATGCTTTAATGCTGTCACCCTTGTCACCACTGATTGGCAAGAGCATGTTCAATATCAATTAGTTAGCTTTTAAACATGATTGCACTTGCTAGATGTTTGGAATAAAAGTCTTTTTCATTGGTGAAGGAGGCTTACAGGGTTATTGAAGCAGATGATTCAGGTTTTGTGATGCTAATTCCAGCGGTGTATTTAGTAAAACGACCAGATGAAGTGTCATAGCCTGCCTCACCACCAAAAGCAAAGCTTGGGGTACCAATGGTAGCAGTAACATCAATGACAGGGGATTGGTTCAGTGCAATAGCTGTTGTCAAGGTAGCATGATCATGGAAGTATTGTACTTCTAACTGCCAAAAACAAATCAGACAAATTTTCAGAAACAATATCCAGCAGTTGGTTGAATTTCCCAGCCAGAAGATGCAAGTTAATGTACCTTGCCAGAATTATAATCAAGCAGCTTAAATGAAGCAATAGTCTTGGTGGATGGGAGAACGTCGGTGAATGTGAGGGTCGTGGAGATCTGGGGATGAAAACAGAGTAAGTGAACAAGATGATTTACTCTAGAATATTTACTATTAGATTCTAAAAAGACAAAGTAACTCACAATTGATGCTGTGTCAACTTTAACATCAATAATAGTGTTCTTATACTTGTACAGTGCTGCCACATCCCCAGTTGAGAGCCGTCCTTTCTTCACAGCTGTTGAAGTGAGGGTCTGCAAGGAAAATCAAATTGAAACGAACATTATACATGTTTTGCTGCTAGCAAAAGATCTCAAGCGACCATGTACACTGTTGCACATACATAGTGTTACAGAAGCAACCATGCAAAAATTTAAAGTTAACATAAATAGAACTGTAAATACTTATCCCCTCCCCTCAAAGTAAATACATGTATAAAACTGTTGACGACTGTCACTTAGATGTATAGCATCAGCTTCAACATGAAGCCACTACAAAACTACATTAACAATAAATTCATATTTATGCAGTGTTATTGATGATTACAAAAAAGTTTGCATTTGTAATTCTAAAAATGGATGACAACAAAATAAATGAATTATTGATCTTAAAGTAATTGCATCCAGATAAAACCCTACCTAAGAAAAGCCTTCATTGCTAGTAACATATATCCATTATCCCCAAATCCTCAAACAATAATCAGGCAGTTTGCAACAGGCTAGAAGAAATTCCACAATGAATTATGGAAATCCAAAATTAACAGCAGCACTAATCATTTGGTGTTTCAAACATACTGAGTGGCCCATGCAAAAAGCTGCCAACATTTATGAAATCAAACATTCAACATAAACTTCCACAAGATAAGTCAATAGATAGTCGCACCTTGTCAATCTTACTCTTGTTAGTTTACAAGGGATTGAATGTATGTCCTGTATCCAGATCTCACCTCAACGTTACCCAAGTGGTCAATCCTACACTATCTCAGTCTTAATATATACTTCCAATCACTTTGATCTTCAGAAATCAAATTTCAACCATCAAACAACTTCTCTCAACCTCTGCTGTCTATTACCAATCTTTCTTATGCACTAAAGTGGTGCTTCCAGTCACCAGATAGTTTATTGATAAAGGTGTACGGCACGTTTGATAGTTTCTAACAGCTTGCACACAACTAAAAAGCTTGTTATTATGTCATCTTGTAGGAAAAATTCAGCTGCTTTGATAGTATATAAGAAATTCATAGCCCGAGTACAAAAAGTCATTGAAAAATGGCATAACCTGCAAGATAACTTTTTAATTGCCAATGGGCAATGACTGTTGAGAATATCCTTTTCTAAATCATTTTCTAAATAGAATTCACCTCTGGATCTACATTTCTTTTATTTCTGACTCCAACCACCCATCCTAGGGTAGTGCTATTTCTTACCCCATTAGATTTGTCCCAATCCTGCGCGCAATCCAACTCTTAACATTCGATCTCATACAATATGATCCCCCAATCACCATCCAATAAATTAGCATTTTGATTAAAACAATAATGCTATATAATGGATAATGGTTCTTTTCTGTAAAAGAACTTAAATAGTTGATAGTTGAAAGGGACATATGTCAGACTGCATATTTTGAAAACCAAACGCTCCATCCTGAAGACAGTGGACTAACGGCAAGCCAAAATAAAAATCCAAGAAATAAATAGAACACCACGAAACAAATTCAGACAGAAGAATCTGAGTAGAGCAAGCGACCACCCATCAAATATCCTACGTTTTCTTTATTTATTTATATATATATATATATATATATATATATATTATTTTGCAGTAATGAATTTATCAATATATTACGGATTAAATTAACATACTAACAATGTAATGCGGAACAGGCTTAATAATAAGAATAAGCGACCAAAGGATAAAAAAAAATTGGAGGCTCGTATTAAAAACAAATCAATACAAGAGGTGGCGAAGCTTTTAAAAATAAACGAGCAATGGCCATCGTCAACTTCATAATGTGAATAAATAAATTGCTGTGTATAGCATCGCTCTAGATCTTAACCACAAGACCTCACAGACAAGAATGTAATTTAGGTAAATATATCAAAATAGATTGATTATAATGGAAGTTCGAAGAGCTTACCACTCCAGCGGTGCTGTTGGTGGAAACGGTGAATTTTTTATCGGAGCTGTAGTCCTTGGTCAAAAGATCTACGAATAACAACAAATCGAAATTATTTAGTCAACATTTATTTTTCTTTTGCTTGAAGAAGGTGTTGAGGAATGAATAACGGAGATTGTGAGAGAGATAGAGCGAAGGAGAATGGAGAGCATGTTCATTCACCTTTGGCTTTCTTGCCGATATCGGTGAAGAGGCCTGGTCCTTTGCTCATTTTCGATTTCGGAGAGAGACAGAGATCTTGATGCACTGAGCTTCACGAAGCAGGGTGTGGCGAGGAAATGATGATGCCTTTTTCACATTTTTATTTTAAATGTGACATAATATAATTTAGAATCCCGAATCTGGCTGGGTTGAACTGGTTATTCCGATCATGCGTTTTCATCCGTTGATTTTGGAAGCGAATATGATGCGTGGGACCTCTCTCTTTCATTGGTCTGATTTCCAGGGTATTACAGTTATACAATTCAATGAACTCATTATATATATATATATATATATATATATATATATATATATATATATATATATATATATATATATATATATATATATATAATGATTTAAATGAACTCTATTGATTGAATTTATGTCAACTTATTTTTGCTTGTGTGTGTGTGTTTTTTTTATAGAATAATTGGTCATGATCCTAAAAATTACAATTATATTTTTAAATTTTAATTCGTACTTTAACATAAATCTATTTTGAATGAATTGTGGAATGCCCCTGTCTCAAACGTGACTCACAATGGTTGCATATTAATGCAAATTATTAGACCAAGCTCGAGTTAGGCACTTTAATTAATCTATTGTGAATTGCGAGTGTAAAATTTTTACATTATGTTATCAAGTTAGTTACAAAGTTTTGTTATTGAAGTAAATGTTATTATAGTCGAATCCTGTTAGATAATAAAGTAAATCATTTACTTGGTCCTTCCAGGATTATGGTGTTATTACATGATTTTTTAAAATAATTTGTAACTATATCTTCGGCAAAAGTAAAATTAAGTTTAACTAAAATAATTTTACCTATTTATATATAATTTTAATTATTTTTACCTTTTACATTTTATTACATATGCTTCTAAGCTATTAGAATTGGTTTAATTATAAATAATCAAAATCAAAATCATTTAATACAATGGTATATATTATAAATATATATATATATATATATATATATATATATATATATATATATATCTCAAATTGTTGGGTTTATTTTTCTTCCTATGTAATTAGCCCAACAAATTAGGGCCCATTCTGGCCCATTTATTTTTTTCCCAATGTGATAGCAGATGGCAAGGTAGGAGTGTGAAGGAGTGTGTCCAATTTTTTTTACCCAGAAAAGAGAGAGACAGCCGCACAAAAGGGAGAGAAAAGAGAGAAAAGTTCCATCCGACCTAACTCCGATCTGTTGCCTATCGCCGGAGATCCCACCGTTGGATCGTCACGATATTTGAACAGAAGCTTCCTGATTCATCAAGGAAGGTTTTGACCGTTGGGATTTGGATTTAGAGGCCTGGAAGTCAGTGCGTTGTTCCCAGGCAGATTGTGAAAAATCCTGTGGTATCCCTCTTCTTTTTGTTTTTGAGTATTCCATATATCTTGATGTTCACTTCCAAGATTATGATGATTGTTGTTGTATTCCTCTAGTATTATCTAGAGAAGACTTTGTATTGTTCTCTGGTGGTTAGTGAATTTAAGTGGCACTAGGTGTCCCGTGGTTTTTTACCCGTTTTTGAGGTTTTTCCACGCTAAAATTTGTGTGTTCTTGTTGTGTGTTGGATTGCCTTCATATCTGCATTTTTGGGACTGTCTTGGGGCGGTTATAGGGCTGACATAAGTTGGTTTATAATTTGGTAGATTTATCCTAGTTGTTTGTATCCTAATAGATTCAAATAGGTAGAACAAGATTTTCCTTTTCCAACAGATTGGTATCAGAGCAAGGTTCTTGTTTGGGAATAAATCTGTTTGAACGATGGAAACTAATACAACTAGGATGGTTAATTTGAATGGTTCAAATTATCATATTTGGAGAGGAAAAATGGAAGATCTCCTTTATGTTAAAGATTACTACTTGCCTGTATTTTCTGTTGAGAAACCTGAGAATAAAACAGAAGCAGAGTGGACCATCTTGCATAGACAAGTTTGTGGGTATATCAGGCAATGGGTTGATGATAATGTCTTGAACCATATTAGTGGGGAGACACATGCTCGTACGCTTTGGAACAAACTTGAACAACTATATGCTCGAAAAAATGGGAATAATAAATTGTTCTTGATCAAGCAAATGATGAGATTGAAGTATACTGATGGCTCTCCTATCACTGATCACTTGAATGCGTTTCAGGGTATTATAAATCAGCTTTCAAGTATGGGTATCAAGTTTGAAGACGAGATTCAAGGCTTATGGCTTCTTGGTTCACTACCAGATTCTTGGGAGACTTTTAGGACATCTTTGTCCAACTCTGCACCAGATGGTATTATCACCATGGAATTGGCTAAAGGCAGTATTCTGAATGAAGAAATGAGAAGAAAGTCACAAGGTTCTTCTTCACAGTTAGATGTCTTAGTCACAGAAAGACGGGGGAGAATTCAAAGTAAAGGCCCAAGCAATAGAGGTAACCACCGCAGCAGTTCCAGAAAAGGAAAACTTGCTGATGTTGAGTGTTTTCACTGTCACAGAAAAGGACACACTATACGATACTGTAGACAATTGAAAAAGGAGAACAAGAAGAAAAACTACAACAACCAAAAGAACAATCACAAGAAAGATGATGATGAGGGTGACAAGACTGAAGTAAATACTACCACAGATGAGTTCTTTGTTTGTTGTGATTACGATATGGTTAATCTTGCTCATGATGATTCAAGTTGGATTCTTGATAGTGGAGCTTCGTGTCATGTTGGAACACGAAAGGATTATTATTCATCTTACACTGCAGGTGATTTTGGTGTTGTCAGGATGGGTAATGCTGGGTTATCAAAGGTCGTTGGTATTGGAGATGTTCGCTTGAAGTTTGACACTGGGATGGAATTGATTTTGCATAATGCAAAACATGTCCCAGATATGAGACTCAATATTATCTCCACAAGTCTTCTTGATGAAGATGGTTATTACAATAGCTTTGGTAATGGTTTATGGAAACTAACTCTCAGATCCTTGATTGTGGCAAGAGGTAAAAAGGAGTCAAAGTTATATGTGACACATCCGAAGATCTCCAAAAGCATTGTCAATGTTGTAGACAATGATGATATGATCGAGTTGTGGCACAAAAGACTTGGTCACATGAGTGAAAAAGGGATGTCTATTCTTTCAAAGAAGAATGTGTTATCTGGTGTGCATGCTATTAACTTGAAGAAATGTTCTCATTGTTTGGCAGGAAAGCAAACCAGAGTTGCCTTTAGAAGTCGTTCTCCCTTCAGAATGGAGAACAAACTTGATCTTGTACATTCTGATGTTTGTGGTCCGATGAAGACTAAAACACTCGGTGGATGTTCCTATTTTGTCACTTTCATTGATGATCATTCAAGGAAGGTGTGGGTCTACACCTTGAAGACTAAAGATCAAGTGCTGGATGTGTTTAAGCAGTTTCATGTTTTGGTTGAGAGGCAGACAGGGAAGAAACTCAAATGTATTCGAACAGATAATGGAGGTGAATACATTGGCTCCTTTGATACTTATCGTAGAGAGCATGGAATTCAACACCAGAAGACTCCTCCGAAGACACCCCAGTTAAATGGCCTAGCAGAAAGGATGAATAGAACGTTGATTGAGAGAGTCAGATGTTTGCTTTCACATGCAGGGTTGCCTGCATCCTTTTGGGGTGAAGCTTTGAATACAACGGTACATGTTATTAATCTAACTCCTTGCGTTCCTTTGAATTTTGATGTTCCAGACAGGGTTTGGAGTGGCAAAGATGTTTCATACCGTCACTTACGAGTCTTTGGATGCAAGGCGTTCGTACATATTCCCAAAGATGAAAGATCAAAGCTTGACATGAAGACTAAGCCATGTGTATTCCTCGGTTATGGTCAAGATGAATTTGGGTACAGGTTGTATGATTCAATTCAAAAGAAACTTGTTCGAAGCCGAGATGTAGTGTTTGAGGAAGATCAAACTATGAAAGATGTTGAGAAAGCCAATGTAGAGATAGTCCCTCAACATAATGATGATCCTATTGATTTGGATCCAGTTCCTCCTGAACATGTTGACTCACAGTTAAGAGATGATGCCCAGAATGAAGAAGAGCAGGGTACTGGTGAGTTAGATGCTGATGTTGATGCAGAGGAGGTTGATGTTGATGCTCCAGAGTAACCAGAGGTAGATGAAAATGTTCATCCTGAGTTACCTGTACCAGATGTGCCACCGTTCGTTCCACTTAGGCGGTCTACTAGAGATCGTCATCTGTCCACACGTTATTCTGCAGATGAGTATGTATTACTTACTGATGGGGGAGAGCCCGAGAGCTTTGCAGAAGCTATGGAGGATGAGCACAAGAAAGAGTGGGTTGAGGCCATGCAAGATGAAATGGCTTCCTTGCATGAAAATAATACGTTTGAGTTGGTAAAATTGCCTAAAGGCAAGAGAGTTTTGAAAAACAAGTGGGTTTTCAAATTGAAGACTGAAGAGCATACTTCTAGACCCAGATACAAAGCCAGATTGGTGGTTAAAGGTTTCAGTGAGAAAAGGGGTATTGATTTTGATGAGATCTTCTCTCCGGTCGTGAAGATGGGGTCGATTCGGGTTGTTCTTGGTTTAGCGGCTAGCCTTGATCTTGAGGTTGAGCAAATGGATGTCAAGACAGCTTTCCTTCACGGTGATTTAGATAAGGAAATCTACATGGAGCAACCTGAAGGTTTTCAGGTCAAGGGGAAGGAAGATTATGTGTGCAGACTTCAGAAGAGTTTATATGGTTTGAAGCAAGCACCAAGGCAGTGGTACAAGAAATTTGAGTCAGTCATAGGGAAATAAGGATACCGAAAGACTTCTTCAGATCACTGCGTTTTCTTTCAGAGGTTTGGTGATGATGATTTCATCATCTTGATGCTATATGTTGATGATATGCTGATTGTTGGCAAGAACATTGGAAGAATTGTCCAATTAAAGAAAAATTTGAGCAAGTATTTTGCTATGAAAGACTTGGGGCCAGCAAAACAGATCCTTGGCATACGAATTACACGAGATAGACATGCCAAGAAGTTGCATATATCACAAGAGCAGTACATTGAGAAGGTGCTTAACAGGTTCAACATGAATAAAGCTAAAGTGGTTAGTTCTCCTCTTACTACCAACTTTAAGCTAACTGATAAAGATTGCCCTACTACAGAAAGGGAGATTGAAGAGATGGATAGAGTTCCATATGCCTCAGCAGTTGGTAGTTTGATGTACGCTATGGTTTGTACAAGGCCTGATTTAGCTCATGCAGTAGGTGTTGTCAGTCGGTTTATGTCAAATCCTGGTAGGAAGCATTGGGAAGCTGTTAAATGGATATTTAGATATTTGCGTGGTACTTCCAAATTGGGTATCACATTTGGAAATGAGCAACTGATTCTCATTGGATACACAGATTCTGACATGGCTGGGAATAAAGACAATATGAAATCCACTTCTGGATATTTGATGACCTTTGCAGGGGGAGCTGTTTCATTGCAATCAAGATTGCAGAAGTGTGTGGCCTTGTCTACAACTGAGGCTGAGTATATGGCTGCAACAGAAGCTGGTAAAGAAATGTTGTGGTTGAAACGTTTTTTGCAGGAGCTTGGATTCACACAAAAACGGTATGTGGTTTTTTGTGATAATCAAAGTGCTATTCACCTTGCTAAGAATTCGATGTTTCACAAAAGAACAAAACATATCAATGTCCGTTATCATTGGATTAGAGATGCCATTGAAGATGGTATGTTTGAACTTGATAAAGTTCATACAAATGATAATGCCTCCGATATGTTAACAAAGGCTCTACCAAGAGAAAAGGTGAAGGTTTGTTGCTCGATCGCTGGAATGGCGAAATCATCCTCATAGGCAGAAAAATAGGGGGAGATTTGTTGGGTTTATTTTTCTTCCTATGTAATTAGCCCAACAAATTAGGGCCCATTCTGTCCCATTTATTTTTTTCCCAATGTGATAGCAGATGGCAAGGTAGGAGTGTGAAGGAGTGTGTCCAATTTTTTTTTACCCAGAAAAGAGAGAGAGAGACAGCCGCACAAAAGGGAGAGAAAAGAGAGAAAAGTTCCATCCGACCTAACTCCGATCTGTTGCCTATCGCCGGAGATCCCACCGTTGGATCGTCACGATATTTGAACAGAAGCTTCCTGATTCATCAAGGAAGGTTTTGACCGTTGGGATTTGGATTTAGAGGCCTGGAAGTCAGTGCGTCGTTCCCAGGCAGATTGTGAAAAATCCTGTGGTATCCCTCTTCTTTTTGTTTTTGAGTATTCCATATATCTTGATGTTCACTTCCAAGATTATGATGATTGTTGTTGTATTCCTCTATTATTATCTAGAGAAGACTTTGTATTGCTCTCTGGTGGTTAGTGAATTTAAGTGGCACTAGGTGTCCCGTGGTTTTTTACCCGTTTTTGAGGTTTTTCCACGCTAAAATTTGTGTGTTCTTGTTGTGTGTTGGATTGCCTTCATATCTGCATTTTTGGGACTGTCTTGGGGCGGTTATAGGGCTGACATAAGTTGGTTTATAATTTGGTAGATTTATCCTAGTTTTTTGTATCATAATAGATTCAAACAGGTAGAACAAGATTTTCCTTTTCCAACACAAATAACGTAAAAAAAATGTCTCTGTTAATAAATTATATATTTTTAGTATATTAAAAAAACAAAATTATAACTACTATTTCGTAAAAACAAGTAAATATATGATTGTTGTTAGTTTTGTTTATAAGTAAGTGTATTATTTAGAAATAGTAAAGGAAGTTTTTAAAACTTTCAGTATTATTGTTTCCACTGTTTAATATATACTAAATTAACTAATATTTTATTATCGAAGTTAATAAAAAAGGTTTTGATTGTGATTAATTAAAAATAAAATAAAAAATTTCTACTATTTAACGTATACTAAATTAACTAATTTTTTATTACGGAGGTTAATAAAAATTTGTTTGACTGTGTTTAATTAAATATAAAATAAAATTAATAAAGTAGTAGAAAATAAAATTGAAATATCTAAAATAAATAAAAGAAAATTAAGCATAAAATATAAATATGGAAAGATTTAAGAATTTTAGTTTTACTTATAATTTTATTTAATGTTGGCCTAGATTTTATTATAAATTATATTATTCAATTATAATAACGTGTTTTATTTTTATTAATATCAAATAATTATGTCATGGTAATATTCTTTTAGTTAAATTTTATCTCAATTATCATATAAATTAGTAAATTAAAAAAATAATATGTGAATAAATTTATTAATTAAATAAATAATTAAAAATCTAAAATTATAAATGATCTTTTAAAATTTATATTTAATATACCCAATACATATGTTGATTGGTGGCCCATTCAATCAACATAGAATATAATGATATGATAAAGTATCATATATTTTTTAATAAATTTAATAAATTTTGTTAAACTTAATTTACTTAATTAAATATTTTTATTTAGCCGTTAAATAGAAAAAAAAATTATTTTTATAAAAAATTAATAATATTAATATAACAAGAATTACAAAGAAAGCTAAAAATTAAAAAAAAAATTATTCGTAATGATCTTATCTACTTCGAATGAAATTATCATAGAAAAAAAATGTGATAAAAAAAGATAAAATTATAAAAAAGAGAAATTTATTAAATATTTTCTTATTTAAAACATCATATTTTTCTTTATTAATTATATGAATATTATTTGTTGATATTCTTGTTTGAGGACGCGTTTGGTTGAATAGTTAATTAAATTCTTATTCAATAAATTTGCATGTAATAAAAATTTATATCCTAAATTTAATTATAAAATTATTAAAAAATTTATTTTATTAAAAATTTTATAAAGAAATTTCATATATTTCCTATAAATTTAAATATACTTTTGATAAATTCTTCTAAATATGGTTTTAATAAAATTAAATTATTAGTTCTTCATATAAGTAGTTTAAATGTAACTATTAAGAGTAATTTTAGCAGGTGTTATGTGAGAATTAGGTACTATTACCCAGTAAATTACAAGGTTAAAGTTGTTCAGAGTTGTATTAAAAGAGATAATTACTTAAACAACTATTATATGTTAAAAACGAGTATGCTAGAAAATGAAACTCTCCGACCCATCCACACAAACACCAGAAGTAAGAGAAAATTGTGTAATTTTTTGAAAAGCTAATGTTAAAAGATGAGCGTGTTAGAAAATAAAAACCACTCCCCATCCACACACCATGGATTAAGAAAAAATTATGTTATTTTTTGAAAAATGTGGTTGTATACTTAATTTGGATGCATATATCTAAAAAATAATAAAACAATAAAAAACAAAAACAAAAGAAACATATAATAATTTTTGTTACTTATTTTTAGCAAAATTTCTCTTTAAAAATTTATGCCAATATATATATATATATATATATATATTAAAATTATGTTTGAAAATTAGTTTCTTTCAGTTTATAAAGATTGTCAAATTTTGTCGAAAAATTGTTATTTATATATTTGTGGTATATATAATTAGAGAAAGATAAAAAGAAAAATTAAATAAATAAATATAATAGATAATTCAATATATTTATAAGAAAAAGGATAAATATAAGAACCTCAACATGCATACCGTTGCCCAGTCTATAATCCTATTATATTCGATCATTTTTAAATTTTGTGTCAGTTTTGGCAGTCATAATTTTTTTTAAAATTTTGTAGCAGTCCAAAACTATTAAATTTAAAAAGAGCCGACTGTAACAATATATATATATATATATATATATATATATATATATATAACTGTACGGTTTATGTTTATCTTTTTCCTAAAAATAAATAGGATGAAAATGGTGGAAGAATACATAAGGTGCAGGAATATTACCTTTTGTTAGTTATGTAAACAGTATGTATGGGTTTAAAAATAGGTAAATTAGGTTAAAATATATGATATATAAAATATATATATAAAGATAAAAATATTTTTATATCATATGGATTTCGTTTCTTTTATTTGTTAAAAAAGTATAAATATTAAAAAATAATTATTAATTTATATTTTTATTTATTATGGTGATAATAATTACATATATATAAAAAATAATAATCAATATTTTAAAAAAATTAAAACAAACAAATAAATAATAAGTTCTAAGAAGTATGATAATAATCAAGATGGAAAAGAAAGCATTTGCAAAGGTGAATGAGGAGACGCGAATGGTATCCCCCGGTTAGTACCTTCCTGCTTCCTTTGGCTGAACTGGTCCAAGTCATTTCCGCGTATGGAAACTCGAACTTTCTCTGCCTATGCCGTTGTAACATTCAATATAAACCAAACAAAATTAATGGCTAATGCGTAGATATAAAGTGAGGCCTATTAATTGACGGTATTTCCAGCTTCAAAGGACTTCCTCCTTTATTCATGCGATATTTTTGTTTAAATAACTCTCCACCACTTAACGCTCTTCCACCGTTGATGCATAGAGTCGTACTAGTTCAGACAAGAAATGGTTCAAGTACATTGGGGACTCATTCTGGAAGGTGATGAAGAGTTGTTTAAACGAAAATTTCGAAATAAAGTCGAAGAATTGGTGGGAAGGCTCTTCGAACAAAGAGTAAATTATGATTCAAGGTAAGAACAATGCCTTTCCCAATTGTGTTGAAAAATAAATAAATTTAACTGTTATTGTTAAAATATTTCCATGTAAAAATTATAACAATGTTCGTGACATATTACTTTTTATATCGTACATAAAATATATAATAAAATATATCATAATTTATTTATAATTCATTTTACTATATGTCGTAGGTTGATAATAAATATATCATAAAAATTTGTCTAAATATAAAAATTAATACATAATATTATGTGTTATACTAGAAGATATGATTGATCTATAAAATATATTAAATTATATATTTTATAAATATTTAAAAATTATATGATATAATTAAAAATATATAATAAACATGTATATATTAATCCTTGCTAGCTAATCTTATAATTAGAAGAATTTGAATTTTATAAATATGAGAGTAGGATAATTGTATATATTATTATTGTTTGTAGGTTTAGTAGAATAATTATATTTGTGGTTATTTTAATTTTTTGAGTTGTGAAAATATTATTAAAAGTTGTAGTTAATTTTGTATTTATGAAGTATATTATTAAAAAAAAGTTAATATTTATTATTAGTTAATATAAATAAAATTATTATTATTATTTTTTATAATGATAAAAATATTTAAAGGTAAAGAAGGTTTCACTTTTAGAGAAAAACAAAAACTAATTCAAGTAGATAATCATATAAGTTTAAATGAATTGAAGAATTTTTTTTAAAAAAAAATTATAATTGTCACCAAACTAAGTCATTTATTTTTTGGTAGGCAATTTTTGGTCTCATTTGAGAAAGTAAAAAAAAAAGGTTTTAAACTAGAGATAATAAAGATGTTAAATGCATTTGAGTAATGACTAATTCATGTAGTTAAAATATATATATTGAAATTGATACTTGTTATAATTTAGTAACAATAAAAATCATTGAAAATGATAAAATGGTATTAAGAGGTCAGTAAAAATAAATTTATTAAAAATATTATTCAATTTAATGTATTATTACTAAATTTATTTATGTTTTCAATTTAATAATTGAATATCTTGTATGAGTTATAAACTTATTGATGATGATAATGAAAATCATTATTTATTAAGAATTGATGAATATGTTGATGAAGATAACAATGATTTAAATGAGAATGAATCGAATTGGCAAAATTTGGATGACAACGATAACGATGATGAAGAATAAATTGAACTAAATTTTAATCCAAGTTCATATCATATTTTGTTTGCATCACTTAGTGCATCTATCCTAGAAAAAACTCAATTAGATAATGGAGTTACAATAAATATAGTGAAAAGATGATTGTGTTATATCTACAGTAAAAAATCAATAATTAATATTTTTATATCCAAAAAAGATTTTCCCCTTTGGACTAACAAGTCTTATTACATAAACATTTCGTTAGAATATTCAAATGAAGAAATGAACTTTTATACAACTGATGCATCTCTGAATTGAGTCGGTGAAGAATTGTTTGTCAGTTTACAATTTGATAGCAAAGAAGAAACGTAGTTAACTTTGAAACATTACTTAATGAAGATGCATCAAACATTTCTTATTATTGAATCGAAACGGACATGTCTTTCTATTTGTTGCCCTAATCATGTCAGTGGTTGTTTACGGCGAATTAGAGTGTCAGTATAAAAAATATAATAAATGATTTATCAAAACATGAGGGATCAATACAATTGCGTCAATGCTTCTTTCTTACAGGACCACAAAAAATTTGGACTTGGGTGTTATTTGTTTATGCATATTGGGTATAAGTTTCCTACATTTTATTCGTATTTTTTTAGATTTATGTATATTGTATTGTATGAATTGAAGTTATAATTTTGTGAAAGTTATTTATTAGGTATGATAAAACGAAGGACCATCTATTCGTATATCATTAATTTAAGAAAGAATATTCCGTTAATATGAGTACAAAGTAAGAAAGCATGAATTGAAAAACAAAAAAAATCATGTGTCTTTGGTGATTGAGATGAATCACATATTTTATTGCTTAGATAGTTACATAAAATGATTCAATATGCATCAAGGTCGAGGTACAAATTAGGGACTGAAGATGTTATAATTGGTGAACAGGTTCAGAATAAAGCTCGTAATTTTTTTTCGAGTTCTTTGGAGTTTTATACAGTGTTATCATGCATTTAATTATTGCTAACCTATCATACAAATTGATGAAACTTTTATATATGAAAAATACCGACATACTTTACTAATAGTAACAACTCAAGATGGTAATAATTATGTACTACCGGTCGTTTTTGTCGTGGTTGAGGATGAGATATTGAATACATGTAGTTGGTTTCTAACTTTGTTGATAGAGTGTGTTATCTAAAGGGATGAAATTTTCCTAAAATCAGACAGACATCAAAGTATAAAATCAGTCATAAGTAACCTACATTTGGGATGGAAACCTCCTTATGCCTATCATGTGTATTGCATATAGCATATTGCAAACAATTTCAATCATTGATTTAAAAGTAAACAGCTAAAGTAAGAATTTATTAAATTAGGTAATGTCAACTAATAATTTTATACATTATTTGTTTTTTATTATATTGATTATGATCATTGCTTTAAAATTATTTTACAGGTATACATATAAATAAGTATTTGGTCAAAAACTTGAAAAGTTTAGATAGAGTAGCGCTAATGTTGATAGATGGATTTATAGCATATTAAAATAAAAGTGAAGTCTAGCATACGATGAACATGGAAGGAGATACAGTCATATGACAACTAACTTAACAGAGACAGTGAATAATATATTGAAAGGGGCACGTAATCTTCCAATCACCGCTCTTGTAAAATGTACTTATAGTCATTTGGTTTAATACTTTGTTCAAATAAGAGTAATACAGAAAAGTGATATTGATAGTGGTTAATGTTATTGTAAGAAATTAATGGATGCAATCCGGTAAAGTTAAGATGAAGTTTGTTCTCACCAAGTTAGACGATATGATATTCAATCTTCATAGTTTGAAGTAGAAGAAGGTTTTGATCCAATAACTCAGTGAAGGGGTAACAAATGGTTGTAAGGTTGTTTGATCATTATTGTCAATGTAGGCTATTTCAAATTTTAAAGTACCCTTACTATCATGTCATTGTTACTTGTACTATAGTTAGTATTGATTTTTATCAATTTATTAATGACGCATATACATTACAAAGTATTGAAGTTGCTTACTCCGTGGAATGATGGACAATTAATAATGATAATGACCTCCCACATGTTGAAGATTAGATACTTATCCTAGGTAAAGAGAGAATGGGAAGTAAGGGTAGACCCAAGTCGACACGTATAAGGAACGAAATAAATTGAGTTGAATTTTAACCAAGGTATAGATGTTGCTTGTGTACAGAGATAAGTCACAACCAGTCTCGATGTTCACAAAGAGTACCAAGTGAGCAATATGTTTCATGGTTATTAATCATTTGTTATCATTATTAATTATTTGTTAAATTTCATTAATGTACTTGAGTTTAATGATTTTGAATGAAAAACATATAAATATCCTGTCATCAATAAATTAAAAAGTTAACATAAATTGTAATCAAAATAAACTTAACTAATAATATAATACATCAATAGTAATATGTGTCAAATATAATATAAAATGTTCATACAAGACGGAAACATGTAAAAATAAAATAAACATCATGGTCATATGCCTTTATCCTTAGTAGTCCTCCTAACTTGTCAACATGGAATATCCTATATGGTCTCAATAAAGTGGTCAATTTGAGCTCCTTGATGAAATACAACAAATAGGTTCACATTCAAATCAATACCTTACCCGCTATATTGATGTAAGATGTCTCGACTCTACACATATCCATGCATTGAAGCAAAGCGTGTCACCATAAGGAATGAAACGAGAATGGTGTGTAAAATGGTGACTGACTATGTGAAGTAAAACCCCCTTTAATCCCATAACAACTCAAACCTACCTCGACATCCACTCCACCGAAGAATTCCTGTTAAGATTGTGTAAATCTTTTATATTTGGAAACTTAGGATAGAATAAAATCAGGTCAGAATCTTCCCTTAATCTGACCTGATATTGTTTGTTTTCTTTATTTAAATACTTTCCTAGTTTTCCTTATTTAAATTATCTTGTAATCTGTTCAGGCAAGAGGATCTCCCTAATTGATTCTCTCTTCGCCTATTTAAATCATTGTTATCCCTTGAATAAAAGATAAGAAAAAGAAACCCAATTACTCTCCAATTACTCTCTTCTCTTTTCCTTTATGGTATCAGAGCTGTACAGCTCTGATCCAGGGACTATTTTATCATGGTTCAGACGGCCATGACCGGAGAAACCCGAACAACTAGAGCGGGTGGAGCAAATGAAGGATCGAACACTGCAATGACCTCCATGACAACAAACAACAATGATGCACCCTCTATTGTTGCTGTTGAAACTCTATCTTCCAACTTTGAAAACCAAGAACAGAAAAATACTTCCGAGTCATCTTTTTTCACAAAGGAACAGTTAGAGCAGTTGTATCAAGTTTTCTCTGGAAAAATGTCAGTTACTTCATCCTCTTCCTTGGCACAAAAAGATAACCCTTTGTCAGTTACTACTTTTCTTAGTTCTACACAGAATTCTCATGCTCCATGGATCATTGATTCTGGAGCTACTGATCACATGACAGATTGTCCAAATTTGTTTTCTACTTACAGTCCCTCTGCAGGTAACAAAAAGGTTAAAATTGCAGATGGTTCTTTTTCTGCAATAGCTGGTGTTGGTTCTGTCCCTATTTCAAGTTCTCTTACTCTCCATAATGTTCTTCATGTCCCCAACTTATCTTGCAATCTCTTGTCCGTTAGCAAGTTAACACATGATCAACAATGTCTTGCTGTTTTTGATTCTTTTTCATGTAAATTTCAGGATTTGAAATCAGGGAAGACGATTGGCAGTGCTAAGGAAGTTGATGGCCTCTATTTCTTTGAAGACGAAACTGTTTTCAATAAAGAGAGTCAAAGTAATTGTCTCAATTCAGTATCTGTTTCAAGGAATGACAAAATTATGCTATGGCATTATAGATTAGGTCATCCAAGTTTCTTTTATTTGAAACACATGTTTCCCAATCTTTTTAAGAATAAAAATCCATCTTTAATTACTTGTGAAACATGTCAGTTGGCTAAGCATCATCGCTCAACCTATTCCCCTCAACCCTACAAAAAGTCTAGTCCTTTTAGTCTCATTCATAGTGATGTGTGGGGTCCTAGTCGTGATCCGACTCTTCTTGGAAAAAGGTGGTTTGTTACATTTATAGATGATCACACTAGACTAATGTGGGTGTATTTAATGAAGGAAAAATCAGAAGTGGAAGGGATTTTTAAAAACTTTTTTCAAATGATAAAAACTCAATTCCAACAACAAATAAAAATTTTTAGAAGTGATAATGGGAGAGAGTATTTTAACCGATGTTTAAGTAGTTTTTTCCTTCAAGAAGGAATTATTCATCAAAGTTCCTGTGTTAATACCCCTCAACAAAATGGTGTGGCTGAGAGGAAAAATAAACATATTCTTGAAGTTGCTCGAGCCTTGTTATTTCAAAATAATATGCCTAAATATCTTTGGGGTGAAGCAATCTTGACTGCAACTTATTTAATAAACAGAATGCCTAGCAAAATTTTGAATTTTAAAACTCCATTTGATTTCTTCATGAAATTTTTTCCAACAAATAGAATTTCAACTTGTTTGGCCCTTAAGATATTTGGTTGTACAGTATTTGTCCATTCACATGTGCCTAATCAAAGTAAACTTGATCCAAGAGCAACAAAGTGTGTGTTCGTTGGTTATGCTCCTAACCAAAAAGGTTACAAGTGCTTTGATCCAAGTTTAAAAAAATATTTTGTAACTATGGATGTCACTTTCTTTGAGGAAACACCTTTTTTTGGAAGCCATCTTTAGGGGGGGAGAAGAGTTGAAGATGCAGAACATAACTTTCAAATGTTCGAAGAACTCTTGGAACCAGAATTTTTAAGTTTTGAAAAAAATTCTGAAATACTAGCGGAACATGGTGAACAGCAACATGTTTCTGATCCTAAGAGCCTTGAAACAGGGGGAAATGAGACAATTACAATGACTGAGGGCGAAAAACCCGTTAATCTTGTCTATTCAAGGAAGAAAAAGGGTCAAACATTGGGGCCAAGTGATACTCTACAACCTCAACACTGCCAAGAGTCTGAAAATGCACCAGGTAACATTTTTTCTGAAACTGTCCAGCCTGTTAATAAGTTTATTAACTTAGAGTTAGATCAATCGAATCTTCCAATAGCTATTCGAAAAGGGGTTAGGTCTTGTACAAAGTATCCTATCTCTCATTTTGTGTCAAATGATAATTTATCACCTTCTTTTAGAGCTTTTATTTCAGAACTAACCAAAGGAGAAATACCAAGAGATATACATTCTGCTCTAAAGGTTCCAGAGTGGAAGAATGCTGTCTTGGAAGAGATGAGGGCTCTAGAGAAGAACCAAACTTGGAATATGGTGGATTTGCCCAAGGGAAAAACAACTGTGGGTTGTAAATGGATTTTCTCAATCAAGTATAAAGCAGATGGGTTGATTGAAAGATACAAAGCTCGGTTAGTGGCTAAAGGATTTACCCAAACATATGGGATAGATTACATGGAGACCTTTGCACCCGTTGCAAAGTTAAATACTATCAGAGTTCTCTTATCCTTGGCAGCCAATCTTGACTGGCCACTACAGCAATTAGATGTCAAGAATGCTTTCCTAAATGGAGACTTGGAAGAAGAAGTATATATGGATGCACCTCCAGGTTTTGAATCACACTTTAAACAAAAAGTTTGCAAACTTAAGAAATCACTATATGGATTGAAGCAATCCCCTAGAGCTTGGTTTGGGAGGTTTACTACATTTATAAAAAGGCAAGGGTATAAGCAATGCCAAAGTGATCATACTATGTTTGTAAAACACTCTTTTAAAGGAAAATTGGCTATACTGATTGTTTATGTAGACGATATAGTTCTCACAGGGAATGACTTGCTTGAGATGAGTCGATTACAGAAGTCTTTGGCCCTTGAATTTGAAATCAAGGATCTAGGACCTCTAAAATATTTCTTAGGAATGGAGGTTGCAAGATCTAGAAAAGGAATTGTGGTTTCTCAAAGGAAATACATATTAGACCTTCTCAATGAAACTGGAATGAGTGGATGTAAACCAGTTGAAACTCCGATTGACCCTAATAAAAAACTTGAGAACAACCAAGAAAGTGCACCGGTGGATACTTCCAGGTACCAAAGGTTGGTAGGAAGACTGATTTATCTATCCCATACTCGTCCTGATATTGCATTTGCTGTAAGTTTGGTAAGTCAATTTATGCACTCCCCTCATGAAGAACATTTAGATGCAGTTTACCGAATTCTAAGATACTTGAAGAGTGCACCTGGTAAAGGGTTGTTTTTTAAGAAGACTGGGCAACAAACAATTGAGATCTACACTGATGCGGATTGGGCTGGCTCAATTACAGATAGGAAGTCAACATCTGGGTATTGTACCTTTGTATGGGGAAACCTGGTTACATGGAGGAGTAAAAAACAAAGTGTAGTTGCAAGGAGTAGTGCTGAAGCCGAGTATAGAGCCATGGCACAAGGAGTGTGTGAAATCTTGTGGCTAAAAAGAATTCTTGAAGAGTTGCAGCTTCTTATGACTCTTCCTATGAAACTATACTGTGACAACAAGGCTGCCATAAGTATATCTCAGAATCCTATCCAACATGATCGAACCAAGCATGTGGAAATTGACAGACATTTTATAAAAGAGAAAGTGGATGAAGGAATTATTTGCATGCCTTTTGTTCCAACCTCACTACAATTGGCAGACATTCTCACTAAAGGGTTGTTTAAACCTAACTTTGAATTTCTTGTAAGCAAGTTAGGCATGTTGGATATCTATGCACCAACTTGAGGGAGGGTGTTAAGATTGTGTAAATCTTTTATATATGGAAACTTAGGATAGAATAAAATCAGGTCAGAATCTTCCCTTAATCTGACCTGATATTGTTTGTTTTCTTTATTTAAATACTTTCCTAGTTTTCCTTATTTAAATTATCTTGTAATCTGTTCAGGCAAGAGGATCTCCCTAATTGATTCTCTCTTCGCCTATTTAAATCATTGTTATCCCTTGAATAAAAGATAAGAAAAAGAAACCCAATTACTCTCCAATTACTCTCTTCTCTTTTCCTTTAATGCCTTTAGTAATGGAAAATCTGGTAAGGTAAATAAGGCAAATGCATAGTCTAACTTTCCTGCCTCAAACCCAAATTGGAGCTCAGTTGATGGACCTGGTTAAGAAAAAGCTCCATCTATACATATAATAATTTCATCCATTAGTTGTTCAAAATTAATAAATAGTTATTGAATTTTTTTTATAAGTAAGGTTATTGACCTTCACCATCACAATAACATTGGGATGGATAATAATATATTAGGCAAAGTGATGGGAGAATCTCTTATGTGGGAACAAAATATTGTTCCTCCTACCTCTAAGGAAACTCAAGTATCTACTCGGGCTCGTGAGCCACTCTCCACCTCCTATGCTAAAGTCCCTAACGCTCAACCCGTAACTAAGGGATATCAGTTATTGCCTTTGGGCAAGGGACTTGTTGAGTAGATTTAGGTGCACTGAATTTAGCCTTAGCAAGCAGATCCTCAACCTTCTTTAGCAACATGATCCATTTCGTGTGTTTTCTAATTTGATCAAAAACATCTCCTAATGAAGTGGTTCCCAACCCAACAACCTCAGTATTAGCAACATGATCCATTTCGTGTGTTTTCTAATTTGATAAAAAACATCTCCTAATGAAGTGGTTCCCAACCCAACAACCTCAGTATTCAGTGGATCATTTCTAACTCATATGCTTGTAATAAAAATGTTTAAATCAAATTAATTAAATTAGTTAAATTGTGTAAGTCAAATTAAACATTAATTTCATATGAAATTAAATTACTTAATAACTTATCCTATTTATCTCTAACTCAATTTAAAATTTTATGAAAAATTACCATTTAAATTTTTAAAGTTTAACTCACTTAAATTTTATAATATAAACTATTCTATTTAACTTAACTTAAAATTTTATGAAAAAATTAAAGTTTAAATTAACTTAATTCAAATTTATTACATAATCTACCCTATTTAACATAACTTAAAACTTTATAAAAAGTTAAATTTTTAAATTTTTAAAATTTAACTTAAATTTTATGACAACTTTATAACATAAAGTAACCATAATTAACTTAGCTTAAAATTTTGTGAAAAAATTATTTTATCAATTTTTAAAAATTAACTTTAATATATTACACTATATAAACAAACTTGAATACCTTAACTTACAATTTTATGCAAATTATTGTTTTTACTTTTTTTAAAATTAACTTAACCTAAATTTATCATATAAGCTATCCTAATTAATTTAATTCAAATTTATTATATAATCTAACTTAATTAACTTTAATTTTATTAATATTTTAATTTCTAACTTATTTAACTTTTAAAAATTAGTCATTTATTTTAATTTTTTTTTTGCTACTTATCACTATCTTTTAAATTCATTTTTAGTATCATTTATGAAAAAATTAATTTGTATTGTTCTAAAAAAGTAAAGGTACTAACTTATGTGATTTTAAAAATGAAAAAATAATTTACAAAAATTAAATAAATAAAAAATTAAAATACTAACAAACTCAATTAACTTTAGTTAAAATTTTATGACAATATTAATTTCTAAATTTTTAAAAATTAAATTATTTCAATTTTATAACATAAACGGCCATAATTAACTTTACTTAAAATTTTATGTAAATTTTAAAATTTAACTTAATTTAATTTTATCATATAGATTAACCTAATTATCTTAACTTCAAATTTTATGAAAAAATTATTTTCTCATTTTTTACACTTAAATATATTTAATTTTATAATATAAACTATTCTATTTAACTTTATTTAAAATTTTATGCAAAATTTCATTTCTAATTATTATAACACTATAACTGTAACTAAACTTGATCAAATAAACTAGCTTACACAAATCATGACAATTTTTAATGCATAACCTAATTAAATTAAATTAAATTAAATTTTAAGTTTTATTACTTTTAACTTTACTAAGTTTGACTACATCATTTAAATTATTTAATATTTTATGCAACCATATTTTTTCTAAATTTATATACAACTAACATATAAACTATACAATCTAACATATAAATTTATACTCTAATTTTTTTCGTAAAATTTATTTTTAACCTAATGAAACTATGTACATTTCTAACATAATAAAATATTTAAATGAATTTATTTAATAAAATTAAAATTAACTTGTTATTAATCTTTAGTTATTTAAATTGCAGAAAAGTTAAATATAGGAAGACAGAAATTTTAAAGAAATTTAAAGGAAAAGAGATAGATAAAAGATCACAAATTATGCTTTATGTGATGATTTTAATGACTTTTTCAAAATTTAAAAATTGAAATGTGTAATCTATTTTTTAATATATTATACTAATTTTAAATTTTAGATGTGTGATATTATTAAATATGTTACATTTCTAATTCATATATTTATTTATTATAAATATATGACACATAATAAAATACATTATAAATATAAAATAAAGACAAATTATACTATATTTATGTGACACAAAAAGTAATGTGTCATATGTATTATTACAATTTTTAGATTAGAAAATTAGCCTGTAACATAATCTTTATATTTGTAGAACTTTTGTATGTGAAATTTTTTTTTTAAAATTTTTATTAAGTTTATTAGGATTTGAAAAATATTCTGCGGGATATTATTGATACTATATTTATTGGGTTGAAATTGCTATGGATCATGTATTGAGATAGATCTAACATAAATTTGGGTTTAAATTTTTCTGAATGAAATTAACTTGTCTTTAAATAACATCTACTCTGGGTTTCTTGTCTTTAACTTTAAATAATATCTAGTGGTAAATATGTAGTTTAAGTGTTATCAAAATAATAGTTTTAAGGATGGAAGTTTATGGTCAAAACCGTAAATGCAACTAACCTTTCTTTCTTTTTAATATTTATTATTTATTATTTTATTTTCTTTATTTTTTTTAATATTGTTTTTTGGTTAGATTCATTATTTTTTTTTTGTTTTCTTATCATTCTTTTTAAAGAGGATAATTAAAAAATATATTTTTAGTTTGTGCAAATGGCCAAGTGGTGGTCGATCCACCCTTGATACTACTTGAAACATAAGAATTTATTGAGCAGCCATTTGCTATCTTGAATTCTGTGCAAAAACAAACATCTTTCTTCTATAAAATTTTAAATTTTTTTTTTCAAAAATTATAAATAAAATAAATTAAATAATCAATTTTTTCAAATTCAAATTTTAATATATTTTCAAAGTTCCAAGAAATAAAAATCACAAAACTAATTTTTTCTAATTTTTCAAAAATACTTTTCATGAAAATCAAGCATAATCTTTTCTAAAAAATCCAAAAACTTCATAATTTTTTTCATAAACTTAAAATGCATTGAAATTGATTTTGAGAACTACGTAACTTTGATTTCTGCACCACTTGAGTATACGTAAGAGCGGGAACCGGACCCGTCAAGCCCAACTAAACTTTCCGGATCATTTTTTCTCCATTTATTTCATGAGACAAAAAATAATTTTCCTTTAGAGTGAAATAAATATTTTGAAAGTTAATTATAATTTTGCACAATTAATTAGAAGGAAACCGTTTTTTCACGGACGTCATAGGGTGTTAATATCTTCCCTATGCGTAAACAACTCCCGAATCCAAACTGGTTTCAAAGATCAAAATTTCAAATTTTTCCAAAATTTCCTTTAATAAATTTTGGTGGCGACTCTTCTATTTTTTTATAAAATTTCCTTATTCGCCGTCCCGTCGTGATTCCGGTTACAATAATGTTTGATCAAAAAATCAAACGAAAAAAATAAATAAAACATAAATATTAAGACATTTAACGTGACTCTAAGAAAGTTGATACCAAGGATATTATGTGAGAAAGAAAATTTTTATGGAATGTGTTTATCTTAAAATATGAATGTTAACCTAAGATAAAGAATGAAAAGAGTGATAAGTTAGTTTAATATGGTGTTAAATGTTAAAAAAAATTAAATATTTTTAAAAAATCTTAAATTTTAAAATAAATTATTATATTTTAATTTTAAATAAAATTTATAATTTACTGTTTATATATTTTAATTCGTTATAATTACTCTTAGTTATTAGTTTTAAACAATACTTTATTATCATAATTAAAATTATATTTTTTTATTATTATTATTTTAAATTAAAAATATGACAATTAAATATAGTTAAAAAAATTTATTATTGATTTTAATTTTAATTTTCTATTTAAATGTGTTTATATATATTGAATCTAATTAATTGTCAATTTTAAACGTATTTAATTTCTGTTTAAATTTTAAATTTAAATTTAAATTAATTTAAATAAATATTTAATTATATTTATCGACAATTTAAATTTTTGAAAAATCTTGTTACTATATAAACAAGATTTATTTTTTGATTTTCAAATATATATATTTGGTATATATTCAAAAAATCACCTAAATTTTTTAATTTATCATTTTTATTAGTTTTATTTTTTTTTTACCGGATAAAAGGTTGTTGAATACGAAAAAAATTATGCAATAAATATATCTTGATGACAATGTTGTTAGATGTTTTTATATATTTTAACCTGTGAGATGGTATCTAAATTTTTCAACAGTAAACGTGGAAGATTAAAATGATTATTTATATGAGTTTCATCAAAACAAAAAGTAAATTTTTTTTTATAAATATAAAGATTTTGTATAAATTTTATCATTGTAATAATATATTCATTTGAAAACATTAGAGATTTTTTAATAATTATGTCATGAGAGGATTTTTCAATTTTATCTATTTAAAAATTTAAAATAAAAGTTTTAAATTTTTTTTATAAAAATTACAAGTGATGATAAAATTAGTTTTGAAATATTTTATAAATAAAAATAAATAAAATTGAATCATCTTAAATTTATATATTTATTTATTTATTTATTTATGATGGCTTTCGAAAATAGAAAATATAAAAAAAATTATTATTTTTTTCATATCTTTTTTAGCATCTTACGCTTCCTAACAAAATGTTTTAAGAGAAAGATTAAAAACAGTACAAATATAAGATTGTAAAAAAAAATTAGTATGAGGACAAAAAATTAGAGTAGAGAATAAATTTTTTAAAATAAAAAAAATTATTTTTATATAGGTATTATCTAATATTTCATTCTAAGTAAAAAATTATAATTGATGACATTGATTGAAAAATACAATAATAATATTTATCTTTAAAATTTGAATGAAAATTGATTCTTAATAAAATTTTAACTTTAATAAAATTGAAGAGAAAAAATATATTATATATATCGTATGATTACTAGTAATTTTTGTTTAAAATTTATGTAAAAACAACCGCTCATCTATTTATTTATTTATTTTATTATAAATTTACTTGTGTTGTATTGAAAGCTTGCTATAATTAATTTCATTTAAAAATGATATTATCATTCAATTGCATGGATAATTTTTTCTAACACCTAGGAATTGCTCTCAAAGGAAAAACACAACTATAGAAAATGATTTGTTTTTCCTTTATCTAAACCATATAAATTTACACGAATAACATTATGTTTAAACTATAGAAAATGATTTGTGTTTCCTTTATCTAAACCATATAAATTTACACGAATAACATTATGTTTAAACGTTGTAACATTTCTTTTCAGTTTGTATGTTTCGTCGTTATAATCCTGAGAGCACAATGGTGAGTCAAGAGCTTGTGATTATATAAATTCATTTGAATCATGAGGTAGAAATTTTGGAGATGACTAGGAGATTGGAGATAATGTAAAAAATGATCGGGTATACGCGGAAGAAATTTATGTTTTTCTTTTTCTGCGTAGCATGTCCATAGAAATTAAAGTGATAACCTAGATATGAAAACTAAACTTGAATTCGTAACAACCAGATATTCTTTTCAGAAAAAAATATTTTAATCAAATTTTAAATTCATTAAATTAGAATATAAATATTTGATTTTTTTATTTTAATAATTATAATAATATTTAAATAATAATAATACTAAACTTTTATATTTTGTTTAAATTTATTTTATTATTTTATTAAAATTTTAATATATATTTTATATATTATTTAAACTACAATTTATTTTAAATATATATAAATAATTATATTATAAAAAATTAAATATAATTTTTTTCACGAATTTATCCAAATCTAATGAAATTGGAGTTAAGTTCTAATTTTGTATTCCAATCTCATTAAAATTGCATCTAAATCTATCCAAATTCTTTGTAGAATAGAAGAAAACCTAACCTATAATTTAGCTTGTTTATTATTTGTTTCAGTAAAATTTACTATGATAATTTTTTAATTTGATACTCAATTGAACTAATTTATATATATTACTAAAGTTTTCAACTAAAATATTTATTAAAATATAAAAATTAATTATATATTTATTAAAAGGTTAAAGTAATTTTTAATATTTTAATGATAACAAAAAATATGCCAAAATATTTTTAAACAGATGTAAAAAAAATGATATCAAGTCAGGAATTTATCTGCACTACAAAGTATGTTCAGCAAGTTTATCTGGTTAATATTGAAAAAAAAATATGTATATTTTTGTATTATTTTAAGATAAAAAATAATTAAACATTTAAAATTTATTTAGAATTCATTTACACTTAAAAAGGAAAAAGACTTATGTAATTGCAAAATAAAACCAGAGTAAAAGTACAACTAAAATAATATATTTATTTAATTTATAATAGTTACTTTTTTACTTAATTAAAAGTCATATATTTATAAATATGCTAAGATTTTGAAAATTATTTTCACTCTCTTAACATCTATTTTTTTCTATTGTTATATAAATAGATAATCTTAAAAGACAGAAAATATAATTAAATTGAACCTTATTTATCTATTCACTTACTTTGTTCATAATTTGCATTATAAATTTTATATTTATCTATTATATAAAAATTATGTTCTAAAAAGTAATATTTTTACATAAAAATTATCTAATCTATATTTTTTAAGCATATTAAGTCAATAAAAATTTGTAAAAAATATTAGAATTTGTAATTTTTTTAAGTGTATCATATTTTGATAGTAAAAATAACTCTTATAAAAAAACAGTGACTAAACATAGTTTTTATTAATAAAAGTGAACTATTATAATATTTTATGTAAATCTCTATGTTATTTTCTTTTTAAATTTGTCTAATATTTTGAATAATTTTAAAAATTATTTTTTTAAAAAATTATGTTATCTATGAATGTACGATGTTATATACATTTTTTTATAATAAAATTTTTTATATGAAATTGTATTTTAATTTTAGTTTTTTAGCTTTCAAAATTTATAATTTTAATTTAATTTTTATTTATGTTATCTATATATTTTTAATTTTTTAATTTTAATATTTTAATCTTATTTTTTTTAATACTTTTGTTCTTCTTTTAAAAACTTCACTGATAATAGTAATTTTTTATTAACTAAAATCTTTTTATTACTAACACACCCGCATATATTAAATATAAAAAATAAAAATATACATTAATATAATTATAAAAATCAATATTTTTAAATTTAATTAAAATAGATTATTTTTGTATGATATAATATAATATTAAATATTATTTTTAATAAATTAATATTAAAAAAATAAAGTATATAAATTTAATATTTGATAATATACTAATAAAATTGTATCAACTAAATTTACTGATATAATACCAATACTTGAGTTTTGCGTTAAATAGCTGAAAACTTGAGATGACAGCTGAGAGGTGCTTATTTATTTAGGCATATTTGAAATAATTTTTAGTTTTTAATTTTAAAAATAAAATCAATTTTTATTTTTATTTTTAATTTTAATTTTTAAAATTTATTATAAAAATAAATTAAATTATTCTATTATATTATTTTATTATAAATTAAAAAATATATAAATAAAAATATTAATTTTAAAATTAAATTATATAAAAAATAATATAAATTTTAAATTTAAAAATAATTAACTAAATTTTTTTATTATTATAACGGTGATAATTATTATAATAATGATAATAATAATAGTAACGAAAATAAAAATAATATTTATGAAATAATTATAGTAATATGATAATTATAATATAAAAATTATTATATATATTATTTGATTATTAATATTTAAATTATAAAATTTTATTTATGTTATTATTATAATTTTTATATTATTTAATATTTATTTTATATAAAAATAATATGTATTATAATATTATATTATAAATAATTATATAATATAAAATTATATTATTATATTGTAAATTAAATATAATTTATATAAATTAATATAATTTTTTTAATATATAATAATTAGATAAATAAAAAATTAAATTATTTAACATAATAAAAAATAAATTATTATTATTATTATAATTCTAATAATAATGATTATAATATAAATAATATTATATAGTTATACAGTTTTATATTTTATATATTATTTGATAATTAATATATAAGATAAATAATTTTATATATTATTATGATAATTATTTTATATTATTTAATATTTATTTTTTATAAAATAATATATATTATATTATAAAAATTTATATAATATAAAATTATATTACAATAATATAAATTAAATATAATTTTAATATATCAAATAATATTGTTTATTTTTAAATTTATTAAAAATAGATAAATAATTATTTTTTAAAATAATAATAAAAATTTAAAATTAAAATTTATTATTATGATGATAATAATAATGATAAAAGTAAAAATAATATTTTAAAAATAATATTAGTAATATAATGATCATAATTTTAAAAATATTATATAATTATATAAAATATTATTTTATATATTATTTAATTATTAATATTTAAGATAATTAATTTTATATATTATTATAATATTTTTACATTATTTAGTATTTATTTTATGTAAAAATAATATATAATATTACATTATATTTTAAATAATTATATAATATTGTAAATTTAATATAATTTATATATTAAAGAATATTATTTATTTTATTTTTATTATATAAAAATTAAATTATTTTAAAATTATTATTATTTTAAAGTTTAATAGTGATGAAGTATAATAGATTTAAGAAGAAAATATCTTAAAATTAGAAACACCAAATCTTTCTTTTGGTTTTAAAATTAGAATTAAAATTATTTTAAAAATTTATTAAAAACTATTTTTATCAGATTTTATTTTTAAAATTAATGTAAAAACTAAAAATTAAAAATTTATAACTACCTGAATTTTAATTTTTAAATCTTATTTTCAGATTGATTTCTAAAAAAAACCTGATTGAGCCTTAGTTTTTAAATCTTATTTTCAGATCGGTTAAAAAAAAAAAAAACCTGTTTGAGTGAAGACAATTAAAAAAGTAAAACTAAAATAAAAATGAAAATGATGACTTTCCACATTTTTTTTTAAGATGTTGGCCTTACAAGTTAATATTTTAATGATATTAACACTCCATGATGCGATTTCACAGATTTGGAAACTAAAGGTAGATAACATCTAAGCGTGTTACCGTTTTATTGTTTTTTAAAAGCCCAGTTTTCGGACCAAGGAATCAAAAACAACCACACCAACGTTTTTTGTTTTTTATTTTTTATTTTTAATTAAAACATTTTTAAAATTTTGCAATCAAACAAGTTTCAACTTTATTTTATCTAAATTACATACAAAAATATAAAAGCATAAACATAAAATTTTTATTTAAATAAATTAAAACTAATCGTATAATAGTGTCAATAAAAATATTAGACGCTAAAGATATATATATATATAAGAGGAATTGGCACCCCTCGACCCGATTTTCCTCAATCATCCCTGTCAAAACAATATGCAAGGTATTTCACTTCCGAAACATATATTTATGTTCGATCATGTACCCTAATTATGCTAAAAATTGAATAAGTTGGTTTTTAGTGGTTTTTTTTTTTAAAAAATTCATTGGAAGATAAGGGGAAATGTAAATATATCTTTTATTTGAGATGGAAGAAAAAAAAGAAGAGAAAGATATAATATGATAAGAAGAAAAATAAAAAACTAATTATATCTTTATCCTCTATTTAATTTGTGTATAATTTTTATCTTTTAATTCTTTTGAACAATTTGACTTTCTATTGATTTTATTTAAATAAAAATAAATTATAATTTTTATCTAAATTTTTAAAGAAATTATAATAGTATTAAAACATGAAATAATTTATACCTATATAATTAAGAATATTTGTTGAAATTAAATAAAATTTGATCAATTTTTAAGATTTGAGATTAAGTCTTGAAGATGAAAATTTTAAATTTTTTATTAAAATTTAGTGAGGTTGGGTGTAAAATAATTTAATTTATTTTAATTTATAAAATATTAAAAAATGATAATCATAAAATTTTAGATAAAAATAAAAATTAATCAAATTTGTTAAATTTTGAAAGTAAACAACTTAAAATAATTCAAAAAATTTGACAAAACAAAATTATTTATAGATTAAACTAGAGGAACCAAAAATATGATTAAATAAAAAATAATGAAATTTAATAGGTTTGAAAGAGAAATGTTAATAGTATATTCTTTTAAACATATTCTTTAAGACATTTTATTATGATTAGATTTTTTTAAAGGTAAATATTTATAATTGTTTTTTGAAAATTGTTTTATTTTTTTTAAAGCTGATTAATCAGGAAAATATATTAAAGATTGTATTGTTAACTTTCCTTTTGGATGAAAACACCGAGGGACTCTTAACACTTATGTTATGCGACAGCATCTCTGTCGTTAGTTTTCTAACGACAGATTAAAAATGTTGAAAAAATAATAATTTTTTATTCTCTAAATGATTGCGATTTTTTTTTTCCATTTGTTTATCTTTTGTATTCCTTCATAAAATGTCTTCATTTGAGTCTAAGACTAATTATTGCTCGAGTGTAGCCCTTGTCCTAGAGTGTACGCAGTGAAAATATCGTATTGTTGTTTAAATATTGAAAAACAAATTATAGCTTTTTCAGAGTTTTTATTGTCACTAACTTCTTTTTTTAATTTTAAAAAATTCAAGCATTTTTTAGATTTATTTTTACAAAAGATACAAATTATTATAATTTTCAAAATACGTTTTTTAATTAAAGGTACTTAAAAATACTTGCACGTATAAATATAAAAGAGTATTTAAATCTAAGTTTACTTAACCACATCTTGTATTCTGATTTAGAAGATACATGAATTTTTTTTTTACAGATAAGAGATTATTTATAAAGATAGTGTATAAAGTAAAAGTTCTTAAATTGGATCAATAAAAGAAAAAAAAAAATTATTATATAAAAAAATATTATGAATCATATTTATTACAATATCATTCATAAGACATGATAAAAGAATGGATTGAAATGTATTTCATACTTTTCGTATCCATCTTTAATTTCTGTTTTTTTTTTATATAAAAACACTAAATTTCATCCCAATTAAGATAAGAGAAAATTTTTCTGAATCCGTGTTTATTTTTTTAAAATATTTTATTTAAATTATTTTATAATTTTTTATCTTAATTAGTTTTATAAAATATTTATATAAAATAAAAATATTTTTGTAATTTAATATATTATAATAAATTTGATGATTCATATCTGTTCCTATTTTTAAATATAAAATTTTATTTGAATCTATCTCCAACTTTAATTAACTCAAATTTTTCTATCAAATTTAAAGTGGAATATAAAGAATACCACATGTATGAATTTATTTTTCTTTCCTACCATCAACCTCAAATTCATTGGAGGCAGAAGGCAGTAGCACCAAATTTATTGAAACTCTGTCACATAATCTAAAACAATCCTAATGAAGTGAAAATGTATTTATAATATAAATATTATAATTTTTAATAAAAATATTATTTATTATATATCTTTCTGCAAACATTAAAAAAATCTATAATCTTATTTCAAAACAACTGATAAAGCCTAATTTGGCGTGCGAAAAACCAATACTCGTGTTTGGTGACAAGTTCTAAGTCACTGTCATTATCGTCCTTGACGCGTTTTGTTATTTTTTTTTTCTTTAATATTGGAAACATCCTTTACGCGTTTTGATTCATGATTACTGACATAAATAATAGAACATTTTCTAAGAATCCGCGGACGGAGCTGGTTCAATACTTCAACATTTGCTATGAAATTACGGGACGTTTTCTCTTCAGGTTTTTTAACTTTTAAAAAAAATTATTTTTTAAACAAAATAATTTAAATTTTGAAATTTTAATTAGTTTATTTAAATAGAGTACTTTATTTTTTTGTATTTTAAATTCATTATTTAAATAGGACAATATAATTTTATATATCTAAATATTTAATAGATAATTATTTAGTTATGTTTATCTATTAATAGTTTATTTTTAAATTAAAAAATTTAATTTAAAAAATTTTAAATTAATTTATTAGCTTAGATAGAATAACAAAATAAAAATTAAAGATGGGATAAGGAAAAATAAAATAATATAAAATAAGAGTATAATAATTATTTTATTTTATATTTAATGCTATTTATTTAGATAATAAAATCAGATAATATGATAATATTTGATGATATGATAATTTATAAATTATATTAAAATAAAAAATATTTTTAACATAGTTAGTATAATTTATTAAAATAAATTTTTAGTACATAATATAAAAATATTTAAAAATGAATTTTTTTATATATAAATAACATTAAAAGTTTTGATATTATAAATAATTTTTTAAATTTTATTACAATTAAACTTTAAAATAGTTTTTATAATGAACTATAATTAAAATAAAAATATATTTTATAAAAAGATTAAAATATTTTTTAATAAATATCATGAAAATAATTTTTCTATGATATAATTGATTAAAATATTAAAATTATATTTATTAAATAATTGAATTTATTTCTAAAGAAATTTAAAAGTTGAAATATTCGAAATAAGAACAAAGTAAAAAAAATCATATGATAGCGGGAGAAAGAGAATGCTTAAAAGAATTTTCAAATTTGTATTGTTTTGGTAAAATTTAAAATTTAATATATTAAAATTTATAAAATGTAGAATTTTATAAAAATTATAAATAAAATATTTTAAAATTTTAATTTTTAAATCTTATAATAAATTACTTTTTCTCTTTAAATGTCTATTTAAATACAGAGTTAGAGATCATATTTTTAAAAATTATAATTGTAAAAAATATTATAAATATGTCTAAACTTTCTTTTTTTTATTTTTCTCACATGACACAATTAAAAAACAGTTAAAGAAATTTTTTAAAACATTTATACCAAACACAATACAATTATGATTATCATATATTTTACTATTATTTACCTTCCAATATATTTTTTATTAAATAATATATCTTTTCGATCTCTTTCTTCTTCTTATTTTATTCTACATATTTTTATATATATATTTCCAATAAAACGTAAAAAACCCAGCGACCAATCACATCCTAAAAGGCATTAAAAAGGATACCGCGTGTGATTTACAAGAATAAAAGTCCGTCAGTGGAGTCATAAATCAAAAATTAAAGATGAAAATAAAAGTAATAAAACCCCTTTAAAAAAGAATCTCCACTGGTAATTTTCTTTTATTGGCCTATAAAGTTTCCTAGTTTCTGTCTAACCCCCCTACAAAACAAGAGTTACAAAAACCAATAATAAAAAGAACACTTCATTATTCAGAAACACAGCTTTTGACCCCACCCAAGTCCATTCCTGCAAGAGGAGAACCCTTATTCAATTCATTCTAACAACAAGTGCCAATTTTAGTATACTCAAAGCTCCCCAGTCTCCACGGTTCAATATTTATGTGTGTTTTCAATTTCGTTTGGTTTGGTCCAGGACAAAGTTAAGACGAGTTCTGAGAAAAATCACTGTGCCTTATTACAAGGTCCACCAACCGCAGTGTGTCCCAAGTCCCAACCCAAAAGCTCTTTCCACGAAATGCCATTCAAACACCTAACTTCCAAGAAGGCTGCTATTACTTGTTATAAGGCCTCTGCTTAGAAACTTTTTTTTTACCACAGTCTATTTCATATTTGATACATTCAAAGACATCAAAGTGTAAGATTGATCTTAGCAAGCAAGGCAAAGGGTAGCATTGAGGAAGGTGATGGAGAGTTATTTAAAAGAGAATTTTGGAGTGAAGTCCAAACACTCATCTGAAGAGGCTCTTCAAAGATGGAGGAAACTATGCGGAGTCGTCAAAAACCCCAAAAGACGCTTTCGTTTCACTGCCAATCTCTCCAAGAGGGGCGAAGCCGCTGCTATGCGTCGTACCAATCAGGTATATATCTTCTTTTTTTCTATATTTTCCCTATATTTCAACTGAAGCTTTTGCCAACGGCTCTCTTAAAACAAAGAGTTAATAAATAAAAAGGTTACAGTAATAATAACATCAGATGTTAGCTTTTTTTCATCTTTTATCTTTAATTATTACTCCATCTTGAAGCTCTGCTTAACATTTTCTCTCGGATAAAGGATATTTCCTGGACATGATTTTTAGTTCACATTTCTTTCCTTTCCTTGATTAAAACTATGAGACTGAAATTTCAACAAATGAGCCATTCTCTTACCATAAAAAAAAAAAAGAGAGGGTGGAAGAAATGAGCCAGGTTGTATCTGATGGGTTGATCTTACTGCTTCATACTCCCATTTGTCTGACCTAAACCGTTATTAAAAACTGAGAAATGTTAATTTTATGACATTTTACTACAACCAAAGAAGAGAGATAAGAATAGAAGAGTATAATAGGAAAGTAAGAAGCATAGGATGAGATAATATAAAGAGAGATAAAGAAAAAAAAATGTTGCATAGATTTGCAGAATGAATTTCATAACTTAAAAATTGATGGGCATTAATTTATACTTTTGACCGTTCTTAATTTTTTTTTCATTTGTTTAAATACACGTGACATATCACACTAAATAAATAGTTAAATACATGTAATATGTGAAATGTCTTTGTATTTATATATTTCGTGCATTTATAATTTGGAGATATTTGTTGGACACTTTGGCTATATCATTGTATTTACATATCCAACTTCAATATTTTGAAGTTTGGTTCACGACTGCTGCTATATCTCATTCTTACTAAGCATGCACTTATCGTAAAAAGTTTGTATATTTATTGATCTTGACCTTATTTGATTGGCAATTGAGCAACTTTAATGTTGCTACATTTCATATAGAAGGACATCATGAATAGAAAATGCATTAATTAGCAACTCTGGAGTCTGGACTTCTAAATTTGTGATTGTTGATGACAATTTGGATTTAGATATAAAATACATTATTACCAGACTACAAGTAATAAAAAACATCTCAAGATAATTATGGAAGTGTCTGCAGCTAGTTGGTTATGATCAACATTTGATTATATCCACTGCTGGTCCAAGTTTTAAAAGAAACATAACAGTTCTTGTTTTCCTTTTGGCTTACAATTTATTCCTCATTTCCTGTTGTACTGTACTTTTTTTTTTCATGTTCTATGTGATTGTCTCTAGTTTTTTTCTTAAACAAGTGCTTGCTTATAATTTTTGTTTTCACCCAACTTCATATACCCACTTTAATCTTTAGTGTATAAGAACCTTTAAAAAAAACCAGAAAAATAGGGCCTTGAGAATACTTTTATGCAATATGATTACTCTTCTTCTCAACACATGGAATGTGACATCTTCATGTTTTATTTCTCAAGAACTTATTCTCTCCTTGCTGCAGGAGAAGCTAAGGATTGCAGTTTTGGTTTCCAAAGCTGCATTTCAATTTATCCAAGGTACGCTTCTTCAGCATTATTCTCTTACCTTATAAATTTAAGCTTCCATATGTTTACTTGGGAACATATCTACAGGTGTGCAAATAAGCGATTACAAAGTGCCAGAGGAAGTTAAAGCTGCAGGTTTTCAAATCTGTGGTGATGAATTGGGGTCTATTGTTGAAGGCCATGATGTAAAGAAGTTCACATATCATGGCGGGGTTAATGGCATTGCAGGGAAGCTTTCTGCATCGACCAATGAGGGGCTTAACAATGATACTGAGTTACTGAATAGGAGACAACAGATATATGGAATAAATAAATTTACTGAAAGTGAAGCTAGGAGTTTCTGGGTTTTTGTTTGGGAAGCCCTTCAAGACATGACTCTCATGATTCTTGGAGTGTGTGCTTTTGTGTCTCTCATAGTTGGCATTGCGACAGAAGGATGGCCTAAGGGGGCTCATGATGGTCTTGGAATTGTTGCAAGTATCTTACTTGTTGTCTTTGTGACAGCAATAAGTGATTATCGCCAATCATTACAATTCAAGGATTTGGACAAGGAGAAGAAGAAAATTTCCATTCAGGTCACAAGAAATGGATATAGGCAGAAAATGTCAATATATGAATTACTTCCTGGTGACATTGTGCATCTTTCGATAGGTGATCAAGTCCCTGCGGATGGACTATTTGTCTCAGGGTTTTCTGTGCTGATTGACGAGTCAAGTTTAACTGGAGAGAGTGAGCCAGTGATGGTGAATACTGAAAATCCATTTCTTCTTTCTGGAACCAAAGTCCAAGATGGATCATGCAAGATGTTGGTGACCAGTGTAGGCATGAGGACTCAATGGGGTAAGTTGATGGCTACTCTCAGTGAAGGTGGAGATGATGAAACCCCATTACAGGTGAAATTGAATGGTGTGGCAACCATTATTGGGAAGATTGGCCTATTCTTTGCCGTGGTTACTTTTGCAGTTCTGGTGCATGGACTCGTTAGCCAAAAACTCCAACAAGGAAGCTTTTGGAGCTGGACCGGGGATGATGCCTTGGAGATGTTGGAGTTCTTTGCAGTTGCAGTTACCATAGTTGTCGTTGCTGTTCCAGAAGGGTTGCCATTAGCTGTGACATTGAGCCTTGCATTTGCTATGAAAAAAATGATGAATGATAAAGCCCTTGTCAGACATTTGGCAGCTTGTGAGACCATGGGATCGGCCACAACTATATGTAGTGACAAGACTGGAACACTAACAACCAATCACATGACTGTTGTGAAAACATGCATTTGCATGAACAGCAAGGAAGTGAACAGTAAAGCTTCTGGTTTGTGCTTTGAACTCCCAGAATCTGCTGTGAAACTTCTGCTACAGTCAATATTCAATAATACAGGAGGAGAAGTTGTGGTTAACCAACAAGGAAAACGTGAGATTTTAGGGACACCTACTGAGACTGCAATATTGGAGTTTGGCTTGTCATTAGGTGGAGATTTTCAAGGAGAGAGACAAGCATGTAAACTTGTTAAAGTTGAGCCATTCAACTCTACTAAGAAAAAAATGAGTGTGGTGGTGGAGCTCCCTGGCGGAGGCTTAAGAGCCCACTGCAAAGGTGCTTCTGAAATAATTCTGGCTGCTTGTGACAAAGTGCTCAACTCAAATGGTGAGGTAGTCCCACTTGATGAAGAATCAACTAACCATCTTAAGGCTACAATAAACCAGTTTGCAAATGAAGCACTTAGAACTCTATGCCTTGCCTACATGGAGTTGGAGAACGGGTTCTCTGATGAAGACCCTATTCCTGTTTATGGATATACTTGTATAGGAATTGTTGGCATCAAAGATCCTGTTCGTCCTGGTGTTAAGGAATCTGTAGCAGAATGTCGTTCAGCTGGAATAACAGTGAGAATGGTTACAGGAGACAACATTAATACTGCAAAGGCTATAGCCAGGGAATGTGGGATTTTAACAGAAGATGGCATAGCCATTGAAGGTCCAGAATTTAGAGAGAAAAGTGAGGAAGAGTTGCTTCAACTGATTCCTAAAATTCAGGTGCCACATACCTTCTATATTCACTACATTTAGATTGCTTCAGTACTAAATCATTCACATCGTTTATGGTTGATAGTTTCACTAACTTAGTGTTTCATTCCTTTTAGGTTATGGCTCGATCCTCACCTTTAGACAAGCATACATTGGTGAAACACTTGCGTACCACATTTGGAGAAGTGGTAGCTGTAACTGGTGATGGAACTAACGATGCCCCAGCCCTTCATGAAGCTGACATTGGACTAGCAATGGGGATTGCTGGAACTGAGGTTAGTGCAATGTTTCCGTTTGTAAACCACTCATTCTAACCTGTTAAAGAGGGCCACCTGAAACCAAAAGAAAAGAAAAGGAAACGCTGCAATACATGCATTTTAGTCATTAAGTCTTAACTTTTCTATTGCAAGCTAATTTCATAATATATCTACAGGTTGCAAAAGAAAGTGCAGATGTCATAATTCTGGATGATAACTTCTCCACAATAGTAACAGTGGCCAAATGGGGACGTTCAGTTTACATAAATATTCAGAAATTCGTACAGTTCCAGCTGACAGTCAATGTGGTTGCATTAATAGTGAACTTCACATCAGCCTGCTTGACAGGTAAGAAAATTAGCTTAATTTTGTTAATAAAACATAAGACTCTTGTATGAACATCTCAGCAGACTGCATGATAGGTTATAAAAGCATTTTTTGTTTTCTTAGTCTTATTTATCTTATGATCTTACATGCATTTTCTCTCTCCAGGAACTGCACCCCTCACAGCTGTTCAACTTTTGTGGGTGAACATGATAATGGACACACTGGGAGCACTTGCACTTGCTACAGAGCCTCCAAATGATGATTTAATGAAACGTTCACCTGTTGGAAGGAAAGGGAATTTCATCAGCAATGTCATGTGGAGGAACATCTTAGGACAATCAGTGTATCAGTTTATGGTGATATGGCTTCTTCAGTCAAGAGGAAAATCAATCTTTTTACTTGATGGCCCTGATTCCGATTTGGTCTTAAACACGCTTATTTTTAACTCGTTTGTGTTCTGTCAGGTAATTTTCTGAAATTTGGACTATTTACTTCGGAATATTTATGACTCAAATATTGGATTCAAAGTATATGCTATTTATATAAAGGTGCCTTACCAAATGTGGGTTCATTTGCTTCTGCAGATTTTCAATGAGATAAACTCACGTGAGATGGAGAAAATAAACGTTTTCAAAGGCATATTGAACAATTATGTTTTCGTGGGTGTCATCAGTGCTACTATTTTCTTCCAAATCATAATAGTTGAGTACTTGGGAACCTTTGCAAACACAACACCTCTCACTTTGGCACAGTGGTTCTTTTGCTTATTCGTTGGATTTTTGGGCATGCCTATTGCTGCTCGCTTAAAGAAGATCCCTGTCTGAAGCACGTGAATGGAGTTGCTAATAATGATTTCTTTTCGTTAGTTGTTAGTTGTTAAACTGCTAATTACCCCCTAATCCTGTGCATTCATTCACTGATTCGTCTTGCATTGCTCGAGGCTTTCTTGGGTTAGAATCCGAAATGGAGCAGTGAATTACATCTCCGCGAGTCTCGTAGGAGTTATCAACAAGCGGCTGACAAACCACTTTTTAACCATTTTATTTGAAGCATTGTTTATTTTCTAGACCAGTAGAATTATAGATGAAAGCCTAGATTTGTTGCTGTAGATACTGTCGGATTCTTGTTGCCGAAAAACTTGTAAATAAATAAGCAAATTATCTGCCTTGTTCAGTTTATTTACTATCTGTGTGAACAAATTCTATTTGTTTGTTTATGTTCTATAACGGTGATTCTGAAATGGTTTTCCATTATTTTAATTTCCTCATACATGGCCTTAATCCTGTCTGTAAGCCCAGTTCACATAGAGGACAAACTGCGATATCAAACAAGCAGTTCCCGCGCGCCAACAGAAAGGCAGTTCCCCACTATACCTTATCCCTAGCAAGGATACTTTTTACCTAGTCAAGTAGGAAAAATGAAACATGTAATAAAAACAAGCAGCTTTGAAGTAAATGCAAGCTAGAGAGTATGGACATAAATTTCTGTGCAATTTAGAAGTAAAACAACGATGTATTGGCAAATTATATCATCCGTTTCACTGTTGCCAATTGTAAAAGTATGTACATCAAACATCTAAAGGCCTTCATAAATTAAACTCATTCCTACAAATGAAAGTACAACTATTTCTATTCATCAGTCATGGAGACCCTTCCAGTTTCATATAGATGATACATCCAAAGAGGTTCAATCAACTCCTTTGCACAGGCTAATTTCTCCAGTTCTTCTTCATCATTATCTTCTGCAATTTCCCTCTCTATCTTTGGATAGATTTCTTGCAGAGAAGTCAGCATCATCTCACCCCAATCCTTGTCATCTTGTTTAAACAATTTGAAACATACAAACTGCAAGAGTCCTAATGCCAGGCTAAAGTCCTGTTTTTCTAGTCCAACATGTGAAGAGACAAGGAAAATAGCCCCAACTGCATCCATTATACTGGGATTTTTTTTCAGTAATATAATCAGCATTGCCAAAAGCTTATTGAATGCTGAGTATTTCTCTGGTAGAGAACATTCGTCATTTTCTTCAGCTTCATTTACTCCGAAGAGCTCAATCTTGGCTACAATCAAGGGCCACTTTGGAAAATGTAATTTCATTTGTTCTGATGCAGTTATTTGTTCCTCACCACAGTCAGTGTGTTTTAGAATACTTGTAGATCCCAACGCCAGAAGCACATCAGGCAGCCAAGGCTTTGCTGCTGCAACAATGCGTGATGCATATCCAGAGCCCATGTATGATTCAATTGAAATGATTAAATCAAGCAAGTTATTGCCAAGAGAAAAAGCTCCTATTGCAGTTACGGAGGATTCACTAGAATCTGTGAGTATCATATTGAGTATTTTTGCTGCATAGGTGAAAGTGCTTTTCAAGTATAAAATAATATTTCTTTTGTCCTCTTCCTTAAATTGAATTTTCTTATGATATAGCTGGTCCAAAGAGGATCCGATATGTTGCACACATTTTGATGTGTAATTTAAGAATAATCCATGGTTGTGAGGAGCAAAACACATAGCAATGGTGTCAGCCACGAACTTGAGAACAGCAGTAAGCATCTTCACCATACAAAATACTTGTTGGGGTTCATTGTATACAGATCCTGGGCATATGTTTTTAAACAATTAGTCATGGACTTTAGTGGATGTACACACGCACACAATCTTGGTTTCTAAAAAGAAAATTTTTCCTTTCATTCTGCAGAAAAATGAAGGTTATTCCAGGCTTAGCAAACAATGAAAACATTTTGAACATCATCATCATAAGATGTACATAAAGCAAATACTCCCGGCCAGTCCATATAAAAAAAAAGCAGCAGCCTTCTCAAATGATATACAAACTGAGCCACTGCAAAATTATGGGGAGGGGGAGGGGAAACTACATTTGTTTGGTAGATATTGGATTGGGATGATATTTAAGTCCAGCATATTACTGTCTAGCCTCTTGATTTTTATTGCTAATAATAATTAAGGGTTTACAGTGTGATATTCCTTTATGAAAGAAATGCCTAATAATGCTTTTGATATATGATGGTCAAAAGAGGATAAACCTGTAAGAGTGGTTAAAACTCAAAAAAGTATAAGAAATCTGCAAACAATACCCATATCTTCAGACCAAATGAACCTATCTAATTGCTTACCATAGACCAAATCATTTTTTTAAAAGAAAAGATGGACTTAATCAATTGAAGTTCTTCACATGTTGTGCTAGAGTTACTTTCATTTGGTCAAAGCAACCCAATACATAATCCGAAATAGTATAATACATGTACTTACTCACCACCATTACTTGTACAGGGTGCATCTGTAGGGGATAACCTACGCTTCTTTGTGGAATTTTGATTTTGATTTGTTCTTTTGGTAGACTGCAACTTAGATGAATTCACATTATGATTTTTCATGATATCATCTGTGCCAAATAATTTTTCTAAACAGTTGAGTACATGTCCTATTGTCAGCTCCAAGACATTCTGTTAAAAAGATAATTTTATCAGAAAGAGGGAAACAAATTAGCCAAGCCATAACTAAAACCAATCTGGTTATTTTATGATGATATCAATTCATCAATATAGTGGAAGGTCTCAAAATACAAAATGAATTAGAGCATTAGGTATAAATATTATAACTTAATAGTCATGCTGGAAACATGAAAAATTCAAGGAAAAAACAAATTCAACATTTTGCCACATGATTGAATTTTTTTTAGTTTTGAAAGACAATGGATATGAAAATCTACAAATAAAACTGGACAAAAGAGATACACATAAAACCAAATTCCAGGGAAAATTTATATTAGCCACGAAGTCAAGATGACATTACAGCTGCTAGAAAGTTCAAAATTCACTGATGCACACTTAAATTCATCAAGTTAATGTATTTCTAAACTTACTTGAAATATTACTTTTGTGCTGACCATATATATTCTGCATTTGATTCAAAGTTCATAATATACAATTATTATAAAATTGAAAGAAACAAAAGAAATGAGAAAGGCAAGCATTTTAAGTTTTGATAAATTAGTAACAAAACATACAAAAGCACAAAATCATTTCAAAAAATACAAAATTAAAAATTTTGAGAATGTCAGATGCAAGAAAGTCAGGTAGATAAATTTTAAACAGTCAAAAAAAAATTTGTGGGGGGTTAAGCACAAAAAGATTCTACTTGCCTCTGACAGCAATGTAGCAGAATCAATCCTATTTTTCTTCCTCTTTGTATCACCATTTTGTATATTACTTCTGCCAACATTATCAACAGTCATTTGCAGAGCAAGGGCAATATATGCCAAAACAGGAGATATGTCCATGTATTCACAGTGCCCACAGTGCACAATGCTGACCTCAGCAATCACCTTAAGAGCAAAAAATGACATTTCTAAAGTTTGAGATTTCAAAATAGCTTTTTTGCTATCTTCATGCAGAAGAAAATCTCTAACTTGCCATGCTATCCCAGCAGCCACTAAGTAGTCATCCTCAAACGATTGCTTTCTGTTAATTATCTTTGATTTAATTGAATATTTTCCAGAGAATTTCAATTTCTTTCTTTCAGCAAACGAAACACTATGAGATGGCATGTCTACACCAAATTTAATGTGACAACGATAGGCAGCCTTATGCAAGAGAGCTGTTAAGACTTCAAACATGTCATCAAAACCACCCAGTGAAAGCAGCAATTTATGTGCAGACCTCATTTCAGATTGATGATCAACATCCTCAGGTAAACCACTGCAGTTTGTGACAACACCCATGCAATCTTCAAGAAGTCCAGCAGCATCATCTGGACAGACAGTGAAGACAATGTTGAATACAGATGATTGAGCTTGGCCTTTAGATGCCACACTAAGTAAACCTCTGACTTTCTCCCCATCAAGCAACTCTTTGAGGGCATTTATATAGCATGGTTCACATGCTAAGTAATCACAGATGTAGCTAGTAGCAACAAGAAAACCCTCAATCTGATTTTCATCCAGCTTATCCGTTGACAAAACCAAACTCAGGAATACTTTGACCAGTTCCATAAGATGAGTTTTAGATGCTCCTTCCAAGATGGCAAACTTGCAAAATTTTGCCCCAGCCAATGGAGCCCTTTTTATAAGGGTAACACAGCGATTACATGCCTCCTCAATGGGTACTTTTGCGGGGAAGTACGAAGGTAGAAGTAATTTTGTTATCTTCTGAGCTACAGGAGGTTGATCACTAGTAAGCACAGACAACAGCAAATCTAGCTCCGCCACCTATATAACAAACAGAACAAATCAATGAAAACTGATCATATTATGAAATACAATAGACACAGGAATTTCTTAAACAATTCTGAGTTTAAGAATACATGTACCCTGTTGAACTGGAAATTCCTGACATCCTTTAGATGGAGTAAGAGATCTGCTGCAGCAACTCGCACTGTGAGGAAATTGTCCAGCATTAGGTGCCGCAATCTTGGCAAGAGCACCTTAAGGATTTCGTGAGAGTGTGGATTGCCAAGCAAATAAATGATGCCATTCAATGTAGAAAGCCTAATCTCATAGCACACATCATGAGACATGTCATCAAATATTTTTGTTATTATCTTTGTTATGATTGGTGAAGGAATAACTTCCCAAAATAGATGAAGGACACGACAAGAACCCTCAACAGCAATTGTTCTAACTTCTGGACAATCATCCGTAAGTAGCCTTTCTAATAAAAAGAACTGCTTATCAAGCAAAGTATCTTTCTCCTCTTTTGTGGCATCAGGATCTTCGAGGGGAAACATGTCCAGAAGTAGATGCAAAGCATTTTGACGAACATTCGAATTTGCAACCTATTGAAAAGAAGGCAAAGTAAAATTCTGAACAGAGAGACAGATGGCAAATTAATGTAGATATTATTACAGATAAAAATTTAAGGCTTGCAAATGCAACAAAATGTTTTCTTTTAAGAAACCCAATTTTAAGGGACTTCTAATTGATTATAAGCAGTATGAAATTACAAATTGATATAACAGCCTAAAATTTTATTGGTTCATATGAGAGTAGGGAGGAAAGGAACTTTAATGGAGGGAAGATGATGGGAACTGTTGTTTGGTCTGCAAAGGGAGAGAAGGCTAAATAAAGTAATTTACTAGTATACCCATACAAAAGTCAAATAAAACCATTAAGCTCAAGTAAACTAGGGATAATTTAGTCAGCACAACCACAAACATTAAGCAATTTCCCTCCTCTCCAAATCCCCTAATATTGAAGAGGGGTAAAAGTGAGACGAGGAGGAGTTTGGCCCCCTTATTTCCCCTCTCCTTCAAATCTCTGAACTAAACAATGCATTTTTAGTAAAATCCCTCCACTCCTCTCTATTCCCCTCCAACCAAACACTATGTTAGAAAGTCATATGTTGGCTTTTTTTATTAATCTGCAATCTAGTGACCGTTTACAACCAAAGAGTATCTATGCATATCAGCATGTCTTGTAAAGACCTAGAGCAGTGAAAGCCTACCCACTACAAGATAATGCATAGAACACCATTGCAAACAACCTTGATGAACTTTTTAAGGACCACATCAGTTCCGCAGCAACAATTTTCCCTTAGCTTATTGAATACTGACCTTGGCAATCTCATAGTACACCAGTTTGGCTAACCAACATACAAATTCAACATATAATAAAAATAAAATGCGAGTGGGAAAAGTTGTTCATTTTATGATGCATTTACCTGCAGAGACCGAAATACGACAGGCTCGGAAAGCCGATAAAGCATCTTCTCAACCCCATCAGTGGTCCTCTGGTTAATAAAAGCTCCCAAAACCCTCCTAATATAGGAAGCAAAAGCTCCAGAATTGGCATGTATGGCAGCCTCAATCAAATCCTGCAAGAACCCATTCTCAATTTCACTCCTGGAATCCCCTTGTGCAGCTTTCCATGCCCGAAACAGGATATCCCCATAAGCCTCCAGCATCGACTTCCTTCCAAACGCTATCTGGGAACGAATCATTGCCAATATTTCCTTCCCAAGTTGATCGCTTAGCCCAAAGATAAACGATAGGAACTTCCTTCCATCCTCCGTTTTCAAATATAAGGGTGAAATCACACATCGAACCAACAAGAGCTTCAAATCTTCAATACTCTCGTCCTCAAAATCAAACAAAGAGAACGCCTCACGAAGCACGTAAACCCTATGCACGTCCACCTTCTTCTTCAGAGTCAGCGACCTCGAGAGCAGAAAGGGGAGGCTCTGCGAAATCAACGATTCCTTGCCCGGGAAATTCTCCTTCCACCATTCTTCGCACAAACCCTCAATCGCCGACGATAAAACCGAAACCGACTCGAAAATGATCAAATTATCGTGCAGCGCTTGAACGCCGGGCAGCAAATCGGAGGGCGAGAACAGTTTTTTGGGGTGCGAAACGCAAAGCAGCGATATGTGAGCGAGAATTTCGAGGCGCTCGAGAATTTCATGCTTCTCATCCGGTTGGGGTTCGGAGCGAGGGTCGGTAAGGCGGGAAGAGCGGCGGACGCGCTTGGAGGGAGGGATGCGAGGGGAGCTGGGGTTTGTGGAATCGGGTTCTAGAAGGTTCCGGAAGGATTGGACGGAAGCGGAGATGGAATCACAGAGAGATGAAGGGAGCGAAGAACAAAGGGGAGAAGAGGGCTTAAGGGAATGGATTAGGGTCTTCAAAGAGGATTTTGAAGATTTCAGGTTTTGTTTTGTGGCTAAGGATATAAATTCTTGCGCTGAGGATTGAAGAGATGAGCGAAGTCTCTTCTCCATTGCACTTTCTCACTCAAACATCAACCCTCAAGTTTCCGACTCAGGGACTGTGAATAGTATAAGCATAGTTTCGCGAGAGGGAAGAAAAGAAGAGTTTCAATTTTTAAAATTCTCATTTCGTAGCAGACAACGGTTCTCTCAAGTCCAAGTTCTCAGTCACCCTGTGTTTTATTTTTTTTTTGGTTGGTTAGTTCTCAGTTCTCACGTATGTTTGCGGTATTTCATTGGGCCCTTTTGAGATCAAACTAGAATGGGCCTTACTTTGTCATCCCTTTTTACACTCTTTAAAAAAAAAATTCTTATCAATCTACTTTTACCATCCTTCTCTTTCATTTGGTATTTCGTAAATATTTTTTTTCTTTCATAAATCTTCATCTCTTTTTTACGAAATCTCCCTTCTTTCATAAGCAATTTTGTGCGTTCAACCACATGAACAAAACTTCAAGCTCCAAACTTCAACCTTTAGGTTATTATCCTATTTCTAATTTGTAGTCCATTGGATAGGCTAGATGTAAGGTTGTAGGCTGGTAGTTGAACTGACTTCATGCACCTTAAGGTAGAAGACAACTCACCGATACATTTCGTAAATTAGTTTCCAAAATACATTTGATACATTTTATAAACTAATTTGTGAAATATTTAACTTATACAAACCGTAAACTAATTTACAGAATGCACTAGATATATTTCACAAATTAGTTTATGAAATACATCCATTGCATTCCGCAAATTAGTTTACGAAGTGTATTCAATATATTCTGTAAACTAGTTTGCGGAGTGCATTAGTTTAAAATTTAATTTTGTCTCTTTACATTTTAAGTTTATTTATTTATTTATTTAATATTTTTTAAGGTTTAAGGATTCATTATTTAGGTTTATTTTGAAGGTTTACAAAATATAAAAAACATGTTAAGTTAATTTATTGATTATTTGAATTAAGTTTACATTTTAAGTTTAGGTGGAAAAGTTTGGTTAAGGAAAACTAATTAAGCAAGTGTGTTTTATTTGGTGAATTTTAGATATGGCCAGGACTAGGGGTTTACATAGTAGAGGTGGTAGTTCACATAGAGAGGAAGCATGTGTTCGACCAACTGCCTCTACTCACAGCCAACGTGTTCGAGAAGCCCATGATGAAGGGATTGATCATCATGAGCATGTTGATGTTGGAGCTGATATTCTTCATGAAGAAGACACATTCACAGGTGTCCAATCAATGTCTCTGTGCTTAAATCATAAAGTCAGCATATAGCATCTTCTATATGGATCGGAAAGGCAAGAGTCATCATTGACTACGTATATATTTAGTTAAATATTATAAGAAATATTTGTTTATTTAATTGATTGTTTTTGTTTTTTTGAATGTTATTTCAAGATCGTGTTTCTCTAAAGGTCTTGATTCATGGACAGAAGCTGAGGGATACAAAGCAGCCTTACATCCAAAACATCATACAAGAAGGCGGCTTGGCCGACTTAGTATGATGTAATCATTCAACAACAGACAATGGCTAACTATTTGCTTTTGTGGAAAGGTGGTACAAGGATACTTGCACTTTCCACCTGCCCATAGGAGAGATGACCATCATATCTGATGATGTGTCTTCATTGTTGTATCTACGGAGCATAATGGAGCTTTGTTCCATTAGGTCGATGACACGAAAGTCAGCTTGTCACCTTTTGACAAATCTACTCGATGTTTCTACTTCAAAGGCAAACATGGAGACAGATCACACTTGAGGTGCATATGTGAGATTCAACTGGCTACAGGATGTATATGATCGCTGCATTGGGGAGGGTCATCTAGATGTACCTGCTCGTGCTTACTTGTTCCGATTGGTTGGGTGCACGATTTCTGCTAACAAGAGTGGTACTCTTGTCGAAGTATGCTATTTGAAGCTGTTTAGGGATGTGCACGTCATTGGAAGGTATGCATGGGGTGATATTACATTGATATACCTCTACGATTAGCTTAGTGATGCAAGTTTTCGCAACACTAAATGTCTGGGTGGTTATTTGACATTATTACAAGTACGTGCCACTTGTTGTATATCATTTAAGGGTTTTTTTTTATTAATTTATTGTCACTTATTTGTTTATAATGACTGTAGGCATGGATTATTGAGCATTTCCCACAACTAGAGGGACGTCAGTGTAAGGTTGACTTTAGCCTAATCATGTCAATGGCAATGTGGTTGCAGATGCTACGTTGTTCGGGAGATATGAGACCCTATAGGAAGGCCATCGATCACATACAGGTGGATGATGTGATATGGACACCATATGATGAGTTCAGAGGTCATCGACCATTTGTTGATGCATGTTGGTTTAAAGGTTACATCAGGTGGGGTGATTTGGTATACCCTCATTCACCATATAGAGTATTGCATCAGTTTAGGCATGTTCAGGGGATCCCCATGTCTACTTTTGACAAGTTGGGTATGGTTGGGAGTCTTCGCTTCATTGATGATATTTCTCTAAATTATGAACTATCTTTGGTGGTGGAGGAGGTTAAAGGTCCTGTTGCTACCATTTCGGGGCAGTTTATTGTTGGATACATGGAGTGGTTTCGTAGGATCATCCACCCATACCTTTTACCTAGTAGTTATGTGGATGGGGGTGAAGAACCTGAACCTCCTATTATGGTGCCAGAGGCTGGAACATCTTATGCAGAGGAAGAAGTTTCAGTTTCTACTCAGGTAATTAATTTTTTTATTTGCAAAATCATGTCATAGATGACATTAATACCAATATAATTTATTTTTCATGATCATTTTGACAGAATCGTGGAAGTACTAGAAGGCATTATTGGTTTTGGAAGGTTTCCAGAGGATTCATCACAAGCTAATATGACACACCAAGCTTTGAACGTAACATGTGTTGGAAATCGTGGTGGTGTTGTTACCTACCAACGAATGAAGATGAATCATCTAACCAGTTGATGTCATAATTTAGGATTTAGGGTTGATCTTTGTATATTTCATATTATTAAACGTTATATGTATTTGAGAAATTATGATTTATATATTTTATACTATTTGTATATTACTTACTACTTTAGCAAAACTTTCAAATGATAACTAGGTTCTATTCATATCACAAAAGGTAAAATACCAATAGTATAAAGGATATTACAAGTAATCGGCTGTAATGTCTATGACATTGTCAACATTGTTTTTGAATAATGAATTAAACAATTCCATCTGACTAATATATGCCCACTCCCACATTCGAGCATTATCGTGACAATATTTATGCCATTGCAAAGCAGTTGGAGGGATTGGAGCTCCATCCACCATGAAAACCTACAAAGATAATCTATATTATATGAAGGTGTAAATATAAATAAGTTTCGAAGAATAATAAATAGTTAGATGAATACTTATACAAAATGATAACCATTAACAAATCCTATGCAAATAATACGATGACAGTGCACGATTGTGGTTCACCTCTCAGCGAGAAAAATGTCATCGATCCATGGATGGAAATATGAATAAGTATGACATTATACCTAAACGCAATTACATAACTCGTATAAGAAATAGTCATCCATTTATCCGGTAAAATCATTTTTCATTCCTAACAAACAAAGAAGTCCTTAACTGCATGTATCTTTATTTAGTGCCAAACAAATTCACATACCAATCATGATACTGACCAAGCTCCCAACCTAAACCAAGTCGGACTTGAGCCTAGTACTCCTCACCCTTTGCGAGCAATGCAGCAATTGCACAATATCCACAATTTCCATCAGCTTTAACATCAACTATGTATTTAATATAGTTATGTAACAGAACAGGAAACAAGTCTAGCATAGGCATAACCTTTTTTTTGTTTGTTGTTTCGACGTTTAATATCATATGATAGTCGAGGTGACAAGCTGTCATGGACAGAATAAAAACCATCAACATATTCAAAGAATGATGGTTCACGTTTGGTTGATCGTTTCATTTGCAATGTCTTACCTTTGATTGCATATTTTGTTCTTACTTTATTAGGTGGTGGACACATTGAAGTTGTATCAAGAAATGCCAACTCATGAAGTTTATTATTTAGTGTTATCTTTCCACAAACATCAAGCTCTGAGAATCGTTTCTGCAAGGCTTCAAATTCTGGTTGCAACGACAAATTACCCCATAGTTCTGTCATTCCTTGATCAGCAAATATCAATCTCTTCCAATGACTGTGAACTGACTCTAATGGCACAAATACCTTGCTAACTCCCATGTATAAGGTAATCCATGTGTACTTCTAAGATTGCACCTATAGGCTATACTATCAATACCAACAATTTTTACCCATTCATACTTATTAGCAATGTGGGCTAAAGCATTATTTGATAAAAGCCTTATAGCTTGGCATAGAAACCTTTGTTGAATCTATGCTCTATAATGACATGATTATTTCAAATGATGTATTTATATCACTATGTTGCAGTATTATCACATTATTCATTGCATCCCAACATGAACACAAGTTACTGCTACTATCTCGAAGCAACTTATTTAACCTTGCATGTGCACTTTCAACCCTGAAAAAAGCAAGATACATGTGATGAACCCTTTATGTCATTCAAGTATATTATGCAAAAAAAATCATTTTAATTATAAAGATATATGTTGGTTGTTGTATTTCCAAGATGCACCATCCTATCAATCTAATAACTGACAAATCTTTCCTTGTAAGGATGCAATTCTGTTCACATAATCCAAAAAATAGGAAATGTTGAACAATAGGCATCGAATTTAAGAAAATGCTCTTCATATTCAATTTCACTTGATAAAGCAAGTGTGTTACAGATGAAAATACTACTTCAACAGCATTCATTAAGGCGATATCTCTATCTGTCACAATCACTTGGGGTATTAATTCATCTCTGAGAAACAAACCTCTAACTTTTTCTGACGCCCAAGTGAAATTATCTTCTTGTTCAGACTACAAATAAGTAAAACCCACAGAAAATATCAACTTTGTCGAGGTTACTCCAACAATCTCTAGTAATGGCAAACGATATTTGTTTGTCTTGTATGTAGTGTCAATAATCAACACAATATGGAATGCATTCAACAATTTAATGGCATCTGAAGGTGTCCAAGACATATCTCGAACAACATTAGACGTTTCAATCCTTCTATACCAATACACATATTTGTCATGTTTCATTAATTTCATGAAGTGCTGCAATTTTGTTCGAGGATCCCTTTCTGATTTTCGATATGTATGACGAGCATTATACATCTGCTTGATGTTAGTCACATTATGATCATCACGACCTTTTAATGTCAATAAAATATTCTTCGGCTTAATCATATTTTTTATCATATCACCTAGTAAAGACTTTTCTTCACCACTTAGTCTCCCAGCATACGTATGACCTTCTAATATTTCAGCTATATCATGGTTGTGAAACCCACATACAATGTTAAGCTTCCACCATTCACCACTTCTTAATGACTTTCCTCTTAATGCGAAGGGACACTCACATTTTCTTGTTCCACTCAACTTACACACTAATTCATTCTTATACTATCTATATCTTCTACTTCTTTCACAACCTAATATTAACATTGTTTTCCGTCAAATTCCACCAGTGTCGGATCTAATAATAAATTCATGAGCTTTACCCACTTCTCTAATCCAAGTTAATAAATTATTTCGTGAAGGAAACACCTAATTATAACATACAAACAATCGAATATTACTAAATCATATACAGCATAACAATTAAACTTTTCAATCTGAAAACCATTTACCATATTAGTCATGAATGCATTCGTGTAATCAACATTGTTCTTTATTAGAGCCAACACATTTCCTTCAATACTTACATTATTGTGACATCACAAATACCATTAAATCACGTTAAATACTTTTTATAAAAACAAAAAAATAATTTCTCCAAAACAATATTACTACATCATCCTCTTCCAGATAAATTGGCATGTCAACTTCGTCTGAAACATGGTTGCTCCACCTCAGCAAATCTTCCATAATTATTTCTGCATAAAAAAATCACATAACATAAGTATTTATTTTTTCCAGTTTTTATTTCATTAAAATAAGTAACCTTCTGCAAATTAGTTTGCGGAATAGTAAAATTACATTCCGTAAACTAATTTGCGGAAGACAATAAACATATTCTGTAAACTAATTTGTGAAATGTATAAGTATTTGTGAAATGTATAAGTATGTTCCGTAAATTAATTAACGGAATGTAATTTTTTGTATTCTGTAAATTAATTTACGGAAAAGTACTTTTTCATGTTCCAAAAAATAATTTGCGGAACACAAAAATTACATTCCGCAAATTAATTTACGAAATACACTAATAAATTCCGTAAATTAATTTATGAAAAGATTTTAAGTTTCGTAATTAGTTTGTGAAGTATAAAACTAAGTTCGATAATCAGCTCATATTTGTCTTCTCCGACACTTTTGTGTCACTTCTCCAACACTACTTTTCTCTGTTCCTCCTCCAACAAAATCTAACTTACGTTCAATTAACAATATTGGAATAAAAAGAAACAACAATGACAAAACAGAAAGAAGAAAATAAAAAAAATGCAATATTATAATTATCAAAAATATTTTAATCTTTTTACATAAAGAATGAATTTTTTTTTTCAAAGATATTAAAAGCAATTCTGAACTAGAATCTTGACAGTCACCCTATTGGGCTTTTGAAGTTTTAAAGCTAGCTAAGCTGGTCAAATGTGGATGACGTTCGCTCTCAACAACCATAATAGCCACATCCCAAATTTTTTAAAAACTAATTTTTGAAAGTGTATTTTAGGAAACTAATTAGCGTTTTAATTCCTCAAAATATATTTTGTATGTTCTCAAAAATTAGTTTATATAAGTGTGTTATATATTTTTTCAAATAATATTTATGAAAACTGATTTCTGGAAATGTATTTTATACATTTTCGTAAGGGTGTTTTTAAAATTAAAACTAAAAAAAATGATGGCGTGATTGGTAAAAAAAATAGTGTAAAAGGTAATCGTCTAAAACAAATCGCTCACTTTATTTTGGACCCTGACATCTGGCCCACTTCCTTCTTTGACACATTGACCAAAAACAACATATCCAAGAGGTGAAATAAAAATAAATCCAATAAAAGAATAAAAATATAGATTATTTGATACATATTTCTTGTTTTGCACTTGAAATTTGATTTGGGTGGAAAACATGTTTTCCCTTAAATGAAGTTTTGATTTTTTGTTTGAGATAATTGAATTATAAAATTATTTAATAAAAACTTAATAAAAATTGATAAATTGATGGTGAACCAGTTTATATAATAAAAAAATAAATTTATTTTATTTTATATATAATTTAAATTTTAAAAATTAAAATATATAATTTTATCATATAAAATTATAATATTAATATATTTTATTATTATATATATTTTATATTTTTAATATTATATATTTATAAATTTTTTTAAAATAATATTTAATTAATATCAATTTGATTACGGTTAACTATAGTTTAATCATAGTCAAATTTTGAATTAATATCTTAATTAATTTAATTTTAAATATATATATATAATATTAAAAATGTTTAGTTTACGTTATTTTTTATTTTTAATAAAACTAAAAAATATGTTTGGTTGAATTTTTGAAATTTTTTTTAATTAATCTTTTAGTTTTAGTTTTTTATTTTTAATTATATTTTTGACCTTTTGTTATAAATCATTTTTAGCTATGAAAATGTTTTACAATTTTTAACATTTTATCAATTTTTTGTTCATGTGATGTTTTAAAAATAATTCACATAAAACTTTTATGAATTTAAATTTTATACGTAAATTTTAAATATAAAACATGCATGTACGGTATTTCCTACAGAAAATAGTGAAACGAATTTACAAAATGATAATTGAGTTCAACTTCTGAATGACCTTGACTTCAATATGATTGAAGTCCCATTAAACCGTACAACTTTTTCATAAATTTCATTATGAACTCTTGAATCTATAAATCCAAATCGAAATTCTCCTAAAACAATCACAAACTATAAAATAAAAATAAAAAATGACACCGTATTCAAGGAGCAAATTACGTAATCTATATGAAATGTGGAATCATACTTACCATGAATGCTTTGTGCGGATGAAATTGAAAAAAATAAAGAAAAAATTAGAAGAATAAAAGAATAAAAATTAGAGTCAAAATAGAATAGAAAAATATATTATTTGAAGAGAATGAAAACAAAAATATTAATAATATAAATTTAAATAATTTAATTTTATTATTATATTTTTTACTGATATAGTAATTATTTTTTTAAAAATTTAAAATATTATTTAATAATTTAAAATAAAAAAATTAATCCTTCCTATTTTCTTTTCTTAAAAGGTGCAATAATTTTTAAATTCTACAAAATTTATATTTTTATTTTTATATAAAATAATGTAAATAAAAAAAATAAAATCTATATAAATTTTAAAAAATAATTTTTGTTCTTAAATTATTTCTTACTTAGTTTGAATTTGAAACTATTTTTCACGAAAATGATATTGAACAAAATTCAATTTGTAATTTATTTATACAAGATTTAACATGTATAGATATCATTCACGCTAACCAAAATTTCTAATCAAAGTAATATTATTATATCTTTTCGTTCGGAAGTATTTATGAATAAAAATAAAAATTAAAAATATATATTATATTTCATATAAAAAAATATTTATAACTTTTTATTTATTAAAAAATGAACAAACCAAACACTTTTTCATTATTTTTCATAAAAAGAAAACAAAACCTCAACACATATAAGTTTTTTATTTTAAAAAATATAAAAAAATTAATTTTAACATGACTAATTGAAAATTATCCTAAATATACTTATTAAAATAAATTATTGAAAATAAATAATAATATAAAATTAAATGAATGATAAGAATAAAGATATTTTGATGTTATCAGTATATTTCAAATAATTTCAAATAAAAACAATTAGTTCTAAATTTACTTTATGTCAAGCTTTTGGAGAATGTTTATTTAAGAATCAATCAACATAATTTATATAATAAATTATTGTATTATAAATTTGAATCATCAAATTTAACTAACAATATTTGTAAAAAAAATTCAGTTACGTGACTTTGTTTGTATTGAATATATTTTATTTTATTTTATTTTTTACTTAATATTTTAAAGAAATTTTTTATATTTTTATTTTTAATTACATAATATTGTTTTTTTACTGTATTCTCTATTTTCTAAAACTGTCATAAATTAATTATGAGAGCAGTAAAAAGTTATTTCATTATATCCTATACAAATGTTTAAGTAACAAAAAGAGAGTAAACGAAATGATATTCCTATAATTAAATATAAAAACAAAAAAGCATCCCCAAGCTATTCGTTTCCGTGTAATGTAGATGGCTGGTAAGAAAATAAAAAGGCAAAAATAATCTAACAAGAACATTTGAAGACGCAAAGTAACCTCTCTATTTTATTGTTCTTTTGGTTCGATTGTCAAAATTGGCTAATGATGGTAATACCTGAGTGGAGCGATTCTACGACTATTTCTGCCAAACCTAAATAACCATCAAAAGATGTCAAATCACAAATGCAAAAATTAGAGGATGCCAACAAAACATTAGCTGGATCCATTCCATTAATTCTATTCCTTTACAAAACGTTACACATTTATTTGGGCAAATTCAATTTTCATTCTTTAAATTTTATTAAAAAAGTATTAATATGGTTTACTATATATATTATTTTAATTATTTTATATATTTTTATAAAATTAAGAAAATTTTATATAAATTTGAATAATAAATAAAAGTATGTAGATATTATTTCTGTAAATTAAATTTTTTGTGTATGATAAAAAATAAAATAATATTTTTTAATAAATTTAAAGAAGTGTTAGTATAATTCTTCTTATTTATTTTTAGTTAATATCTATAAATAAATTATAATTTCAATTTTACTATTTTTTTTATCATAATAAAACAAAAATATAAATAAATTTTAAATTTTAAATTTTTTTTAACATTTTTAATCATAATTTTGATTATGAAATATCACAATAATTTGTTTTTTAAATAAAAACCTAATAAATTTTGTACAACAGCTTTAATTATACAAAATTTTATACTCAGTTTTATGATAATACTTTTATCTAATAAAAACTTTCTAAAAAATTATAATAAAAATTATTATATTTTTTTTAATAATAAATAATTGTCATTAAAACAATATTTTTTTACAAAAAAATTATTTTATAATTATATAAATTAATTAAAATATATTAAATTAAAAAAATTATATTTAATTTAACGACTATATCATCCAAATATTTATTAAAATTTTTCGTAACAGATAATTTTTATAAATATAAATTTATAAAAAATATAATAAAGGTTAAAATTATTTTTAAATTTATCTTTTAAATCGATCATTAAAATAAATTTTTTTAGTATGTTAAAAAATCTTAACAATCTTTGTTAGATTTTCAATTAAGTTATTGCAACCTGCAAGCCCTTATAATTTTATTAATATTTTAATCAAGTTTCTATAATGTAAAATAATTTAATTAAAGTCATGATTTAATTTTTTAATTATATTACTACAAATTTGCTCCATCATATTTCTTTAATTCAAAAGTGATAAGCTTTGGAAGTTAATCAATTTCAAACTTATTTTCATCATGTATTCTTATTTAATTAATAGAATAATTTTTTTTAAGTTGATTATAAAAAATTAAATAAGATTTATTACATTAATTACAAAAATTTATCTATTTTATAAAAGATTATAATTGATTATATTTGTTATAAAAAGATGACGTATAAACATCTTAAATCACATCATAAAAACAACTTTCAAAAGCATTCACAATAAAGAGAACATATACACAATGATAAATGAGAACTATAGCACGTGTACAGCAAGGGGAAGAACAAAGAATTTTAACTATAAATTTTTGTACCGGCAGTTTGAAAGAAAATAACTTTTGCCTATCAACCAGTAAAAATAGAATTAGGAACTTAGAGAAGAATACATATAGATTAAAAATTATAAAAATATTATAAATTAATAATTATTAGTTTAAACATTAACTTATTAAATAAAAGTTACTATCATGCCATTCATATTTAATGATAAAAACTTAATTAAAAATTTAATAAAATTCCAAAGATCACCAAATTAACTTAACCAACTTGCAATATATATATATATATATTAAATTTTAAATAATTTTTACTTTTTTAAAAATATTATTTAACTGTTAATTATGTTTATTCATATTTTAATAATATATTATACGTTAAAATAAAATTATACAATAAAATAATTATTAATTTTTATTTAATATAAAAATTAATAAATATGACTTGGTTCAATATAAATTTTTAAATTAATAAAATTATTTTATAAAAATAATTAAATTATATAATTTAAAATTTATTATCAACGAATTCTAACGGTTTATATTGAGAAGAAATTTCCGAACTTTATTATGAACGTGTTTAATGTCTATTATCGTTTCTATTTGGATAATTTTATTTAAAGTATTTTTTCTTCTTTATCCGTTAAGATGGAAATAATTTAATATAACAAATTAATTATTATTGATAATAAAATTTATTTTTTATAAACTTTATTTAAATTTAAAAATACTCGTATAATCAACAAATAACTTTATTGAAAAATGTATGTGGAATAAGGTATAATAATGAGTTTTTTTATACATATTTAGAATTTATTTTTTAAAATGATTAAATCTTTTCAGTACTTTTTAAAATTATTTATTATCATTTTTATTTTAAAAAATTATTCTTTATCCATTAAATTGATAATAAAGGCATTTAAATATTTTTAAATTTGAAGCGAGAACAGATATGAGAAAGTGATAATAGTTATTTTTCAATTATACAAATATAACTTTTTAACGTGTATGGTGTATCGAAAGAAACATAATAAAATAGTAATAAATAGTAAGTTTTTCTTATAAATAATAACTATTTCCTAAATTAATTTTATTAATTAAAGATAAAATTGGTAAATTGCATCACTTTAAAACATCAAACAAATTAACGGACTATAACATTTTTGTTTTGTTAATTTGGGTAACTTAATTAAAGATGTCTTATAAATAAGACAATAGACGGAGCAATAAAATGAAATACTTTCTTGCTTGTTAATATTGGACGGAAAGTGGTAAATAATTTTCTCAGGGTATCTGTTTAAAAATTAATTTTTTTTAAATATCATTAATACACATTTAATATGTTTGTAATAATCCCATCATATATTTTTATAGGAATAATAAAAAAAAGTTTGTCTCAGTATTTTCTTTTAAATTCCCACTAAAAAGTGTTATTGTATAAATTTTTTTTTATAAAGATATTTGTAATTAAGTGAAGAAAAATAATTAAGTAGAGATAAATAATTAGTTAGGTAGTTTTTTTAAAAAAAAATATGTGTTTCATTAACATTTTAAAAAGGTCTTTGCTAACTAGAACCAGGAAAACAAAGTAATCTTTTATTGGAAATCATAGTAAGATACATTAACATTTGTATAAAAAATACATTAATAAAATTTTTAGTTAACTTTTTTATTTTTATATCTTTATTAGTATAATTAGGATATTTAACATTTTTCTTCTATCATAATCATATAATTCAAAGATAAATTTAATATTATTAACTAAATTTATTAATTATTGTGAATAGTAAAATGAGTACTGATGTAAATAAGATAGGAGGAAATATATTATAATTTACTCTATTTGGTTATTTTTATCTATCAATTAATGTTATTTTGTATATATTAATAATTAAATTAATGTTACTGTTGTTATTAAAATTATTATATTATTTATTTATGTAATTAATTATTTTTATTAAATAATGTTATTGTGAATTATAAGAGTAAAAAAGAAAAACTATTATTATTTTAAATTTTAAAGTAACAGATGAAGCACAATAAATTTTTTCTAAAATAGTAGTAGATAAAAATATATGAAATATATATTTTTTATATTTACAGTTACTTATGTAATACCTTTATGACATTGTTTCCTCCATTTCATAAGATAAGTCATTAGGGTTTTTATTTATTTTAAATTATTTATTATTTTAAAATATTTTTTTTATTATTTTACAACATTCTTATTTATCATAAGAATGATTTTGACCAACTAATAATTATTTTCGTAATTCTATAATTATCTTTAAGGTAAAGAAGTGAGAAAGAAGTAATTAAAATGTAAATAAGTAGTTAGTTAATATATTATAATTTTTTAGTAAAAATATTTTATTTTATTATTTAATAATTTGTAAAATAAATATTTTTTAAACTATATATTAATATTACATGACCTATATTATAAGCGGAAGTGATTCCTTGCCGAGACACGTCATATATTGAAGTGTCAAATTGTCTCTAATTAAGTGTATGGGAATGCACCAACAAAATTAATTAGGAAAACATTTTTCGACTTTACTTAGGCCAACCCGACATGTCCCGTCCAAAGGTGGACCGACCTACAGGCTACAGCTAGTTTAACAGACCCCAAAAATTGAAACTGCCATAATTGATGATATTAATTAATTTTATTTGTTTTCAAAAAAATTATTTGTGTTTTTTTTAACTTTACCTAAAAATATTTGTAAACAAAAATTTACTTATTTTAAGTAAGAATTATTTTGTATTGTTTTATAATAAACTAATTAAAAAATTTATCTGCCTTTACCTAAGGATATCTCTAAATAATTTTTTAATAAAAATTATTATTTTGAATTAACATTTTTAAATTACACTTATATAACTACACAAAAATATTACACTTATATAAATAAGCTAAATAGTGAACCGTTAGATTATTTTCTTCTTCTCTTGAGTATCACGGATAGATTAGGATGTTCTCATGGTTGGAAAAGAAATAAAAATAATAATAATTTTTGCATAAAAATAATAAAAAAAAAATAATATTTAAAATTTCATCTTAAAAAATAATTTTTTCTTAGTTTTTTAAAAATAAATAACAAAAATGTATTATAATCCATATTTTGTTTTCATCCATCCAAACATAATATAAAATATCACAAGTTATTATAATTTGGAATGTGAAAATTGCGAAAACGCTAATCTGCCACTCACAGGTTAGTTTGAATACCCCACGTCTCGAAATCCCCAATCTCTTATGTATATCTATAATATATATTTTCTTCAAAGTTAAAAATCTCTCTATTATTATATATCTATATTACATACTGTTTTTTCTTCTTCTGAATTGCCACATTTTTTTTAGTAGCAATTTAACTGTAAAGTTTCAATAAATTAAAATAACAATATATGTTAATCTTAAATTGAAAAAATAAAACTACATATTAATAACATCCCCACTAAATACCATTCTAGAATTTTTATATAAATTATATTTTTTATAATTTAATATTGCAAATCCTAATCTTAATTTTGTAACCTTATATGACTAATCTTGCAAGTTATAATATACAGATACATTATATAAAACAAATAATACAAATATAAAAGTAAATAAGTAAGTTTACTCTTACATAAAAATTTTAAATTTAATCTACATTGACAAATATTTGTGAATTGATCATTGGCGTGGAAGTTTGTTGGAGAAAAACCAAAGTACAGGGCAAGTGAAAATAATTGCGCAGTTTTATGGAATGACCATTGGGATAACAGTGGAGACATACGTTTGAAGAATTTTTTGTTTGTAAAAACCAAAAAGTAAAATAAAAATAAACTTAACAGAGGATATCTGTGAAGATACGATGTGCACATAGGGTGTCTCAATAAAATGTGGACATTTCTGGTGTTGATATTTTTAGGAAGGAGCAACACTGACGGATAGACTCGATTAGTTTTTTGCATATTTATATCATTATGCCAAAATCTTAAGCTTGGCAGATTGCCGGGGGAGAGAGAGAAGAGAAGAGGGTGACTCTGTTCATCCTCCTTCGACGCGCTCTCTCCTTTCTCCTTTTTCATCACCACGTTCTCTGGTTTCTATCTTTCTTATCCGGGGAAAGGGTTACACGTCGTTGTTTCGCTCGAAGGTGGTGTTAATTCAGAAACCAGAGTTCGACCTCAACCACTTATTGTATTTAATTTTTTTTAAGATCAAGGTGACCGAGGAAGTGGTTAGTTTCATATATCTGCTTCTCTCTTTTTGTCCTCTTGGCTATTGTTTATCAAATAATACAGAAGAGCGCCTCGAAGTTGAACAAGGTAATCCGATCCATCTTTATCTATTCATAAATCATAATTCGTTCCTTCCGCTATGTGGATCTTTATTTGTTCCATTGAATTCGTTTTCATTATATGAATATTTTTGTCAAAATTTGCCCCTGCAAACCTGTCGTTTTTTTTTTTTTTGCTTTATTTTGATTTTGATCTGGGATTGTGATTGGGAAATTGATTAAATAATATATGTTGAGATAAATTTGTTAATTTCTCCACTCACACAATATGCAGATCGGCTAGATCATGTGGCCTTTGTAAACATTGCATTAATTAGGTTCAAATTCCAGTTGTTTAAAACATTAGTTAATCACAATCCCAATTCATCACTGGAAGGTGAGCGAGTGATTCGTAATTGTAATTTGACATGTTAGGCAAATTGTGTGATGAATTGAGATCATGCAATTTGCGGTCAAAATCAACCCTCATGTGATATTTACAGGGCCTAGCAATCATATAAATAGGTGTGTTGGAGCATACGGAAGATCCAAGTGTTTGATAAGACATTTTGGATGTTTACGTTAGAGGTATAACGAATTCATTGAAGCTTCTGTCATTTTCTTTTTCTTGGTGTATAGTTTCTGGGACGGGATACCTGTTTTGTTTTTGGTAAATCTGGGATGGATGATGGACATAATATCTCTCTCCATCTAGCGATAAAAACCGTTGATTCTTAACTGTTTAGCTATGTCTAATTTAACAATGGGCGTTTTATGCCCACACTTAAGATTTATCACTGTGTTATCGAGAATTGTTTTAAAAAATATACCCAATAATTATACTCATATAGTCACTCATTTACATTCTGAGATTTGGAATCTTAATCTATTAATAGGATGTGTAATTGCATAAGTTAATTATAATTTTGTATAGAAATAATTATGATATTTTTTTAATTAATTAAAAAATATATAATTATTTATATATAAAATAATAATTAACTTAGTTATGTAAAAAATTACGTTATTAATTTTAAATATTTATAAATTAATTAACATCTTAAATTTTAAGATATACATTGATATTAATGTGCATACGTTTGATTATCAAAATTCCTGTATTATTATTTGCATTTAAATCTTAGCCTACCAAGCCTAAAAATATGCTAAAAAACATAAATGCAGTTATTTTAGAAAAAACAAACTTTCAAAAAAGTATTAGAGATTTTTTTATTTAGATTCTGTGTATTTTTATGAGAAATATTTTTATTCAACTTGTGAGCATTCATAATTTAATAAAAATAATTCTTCTAATAATTTTTTTTTTGTGTATATACAATGAACATGAAGTTTTACTTAAAAAATTGAATAGATACCATTTGAATTATTTATTTATTAATTAAAAAAAAATTGAAAATACTATCCCATTTTAAGAACTTTTTGATATTAAACATGTAACTTAAATTTTTATTAGACTTTTTTGCAATTTTTCATAGAGTTAAAATTAGATTGATCAATTTAAGTTCAAGTATTTTATTAAAAATTTAATTTTGATATATTATGAAGATAAAAAAAATTATATTTTCAAACAATTAAAAATTATGATAGAAATGATTTATGATAATTATAAAAATTGATAATTTATAGTTAAATAATGATATAATATATTTATATTATTAATATTTTAATTAAATATTTTAATAATTATTATTATGATAATAGTATTAAATATTATATTATAAAAATAACAGTCAATAATTAAATATTTTATGTATAGAATTTTTTTCCAATATTATGTAAAAGAATTGTATAATTTATGAATTAACAAAAGTGTAAAATTTTATCCAAACTTAGTTTATCTTAATCTTAATTATACAATAAAAGTAAATAATTTTAAAGTGAGATTTAACTGACTGTTTATCATTTATAACAAGGTATTTTATTTTATATTTTTAAAATTTAAAAGTGTCAAATCTAAATCAATATTCAATATCTCTGTATTTGTATATAATGTGATCAATATTAATTTTTAAATTATTTTTGCATTTATGGATTTGTCAAAAAATATTTTATAAATAAGTCCTTGTTCAAAATTTTAAATTAATTCAATAGTTTAATTAATTCAAAATTTTAAAAATAAAAAAGCATAAAAGGAAAATTTGTTGGTGGAAAAGATATTTTTTTCCAGTCAAGAGAGAGGAATTTTGCTTCTATAAAACAGAGAGGATGCACAGAAGTAGGGTTTGTTTTTTTCCCTTGTTTCCTTAACACTCAAACCACATAAGGAAAAAGGATCCTTTTAAAAACAAACAACAGGTAAATCCATCACAGTCCAATTTCAAGAAAATAGAAAGAAGAAACAAGTCACAGCGTAGCAACCCTGACTCCGCCTTCTTTCATTCTTCGTCTAAGTTTCCGCCCACAACCACCACCACCACTAACCTCTCCCTCTTCGTCCTCTTGTGGTAGCCACAGCCACAACACTTCACCTTCGTCCACTTCTCTTCGACCACCACGCTGTTTCATCCATGACCTCATCTTCTTCCCTTTCCTTCACTCTTCTATATGCTTGTATTGTAATCTTCACTATCCTATTGGCTGTTCTCTTTTTTTTTTTCTTCCATTTATTATATAAAAAAATCATGGCCCTCCTTTAGGTCACACCATATATCTTCCTTTGTTCTTCAGTTATTCCAAGTGGGATATATGACAATTTCAACCATATATCTCCCTTTTTCTATACCCGCATCTATGCCCGTCATATTTGTCTTTTATGGTCTGTTTGGAAATAGGGGAAGAAAATAAAAAGAAAAAGCAGTTATTTTTTTTAGTGCGAATTGTCTTTAATGGAATTTTTTTTTTTGCGTTCACATAATTCTATTTTCGTGAAAAATATCAGTAGAGTTTTTTTTATTTTTTTAAAAATTTTAAAAAATAAAAAAATTAATAAATTATATTTATAAAAAAGATACAGTACAAAAAAATATTTTTAAATTTTATATAAAATAAAATTTATATTACTAATATATATATATATATATATATATATTTTATATTCATTCAACAATTTTTTTTTATTTTATTTTTTATTTCTATTTGTTTAAACAACTCATTTTTTTTTATTGTTTCTTTTTTTTTTTTTGTTTAATGTTAACCATATTTAATGTTAATGTTAACGTTCACGTTGTTCATGTTTAATACAAATATAAATATATCATGTTGATCTAGATTCGTTATCCTTAAATTTTATAAAAAATATTAAAAAAAAACTCATAATAATACATTAAACCTTACTTACACGTCATATTCAATTTTTTTCAATTCTTGGCTTTGCTCACCATATCTTGTTTTGATCTTTATCTTTGTGATTAATATTCCACGTATAACGGGATTCTCATCTATTCCACGTATAACGGGATTCTCATCTATTCATAGCGATTATATATTTGTGTATGCAGCAGAGAAGCATAGAATGATGGCTAACATGGACGGCAATTGTTGTAAATCAAAGAAATTAGGTCCGGCACCACCTCCCTTTCCCCGTTCAGCATCAACCGGTTGTCCCTGCGAGAATTTGGCAGCACCAAGAGAGCGTAGCAGCAATGTGTCTTCAGCAACAAGGGATTTGTGGGAGCGTCTTTTTGATCAAGGTTATAAAGCAGATGTTTGCATTAATACTGATTATGGTGGCGTTGTTTATGCTCATTCTAATCTTCTTGTAAGTTCATCCATTTCACTTTATTTTGAAAAAGGATATATCTTCTATATATTTTTATTTGGAATGCGCATTATGTATTATTGGTGAGCCACATCAAAATTACATTGTCAAAACAAATCGGCCAAGTGAATGGATCTTTAGATTATCCTGAATTCAACTTTTGTGGATACCACTCACTTCATACTATATCAACAGGCCATGGCTTCTCCCGTATTCAGAGGCATGCTGAAGCAAGCAAATCGTCATCGCCGATGGCGAACAATCTCAATCTTTGGTGTTCCACATGATGCAGTTCGAGTTTTTGTTAGATTCTTGTATTCTTCTAGGTACGTTTGATCCTTCAGTTTTAGCATAAAAAAATCGGAATTTTTGTGTAGAAATCATTAACATCACACATGCTGTGGGATAAGGCTTGCTAATATTCTCTTGATTTTTTTTGGTAAATATGTTGTCTTGAACTTTGTTTGCTCAAATTAGATGCAATTGCTTGATTGATCTAATCGAATCATTCAATTCTCTTCCGATAGACAACAGTTAGGCAATATCAACCGGTAATAAAGTTCTTTGCAAATGATGGGCCTAGGATTAAGCTTTTAAAAAATTGATTTTAAGAATACATACAAAGTGTTTTATATTTTAGAGATTTTTAAAACTGAGTTTTGGTATTTGTACATTGGTAGTATTTCCATTCCAATACACTTCTTTATATTATATTGATAAATAGATTTTGTAACCGTTTTAATTTACTGATAGTTTTGGCTGAGTTTTCTTAATCCACTCTTTTACTGAGCCAAATATTTTATCTTATTTTGCTCCTCCTTGTTCTACGTTATTTATATTGATATATAAATGTGCTGAAATTTTTTGTGCCTTTGTTTCCTAGTTATGAGAAAGAAGAAATGGACGAATTGGTCCTGCAATTGTTGGTGCTGTCACATGTATACGTGGTCCCTCACTTGAAGCGCGAATGTGAACAGCAGCTAGAATTGGGTTTACTAACCACAGATAATGTAGTTGATGTATTTCAACTTGCATTACTATGTGATGCTCCACGGCTCAGCCTCATTTGTCACCGTAAGATCCTAAAAGAGTTTAAAGCTGTTTCAGAATCAGAAGGATGGAAAGCAATGAAGCTGAGCCACCCAGTTCTAGAAAAGGAAATTGTAGAGTCGGTGATTGATGAAGAAAATGTAAGACTGTCTTTTTCTCCTCACTTTATATTCATCTTACATACACCATGGAAAATGTTTTAGTCCATTGTCTAATTCATTTATAATGAATTGATTATTCAGATTAAAAAGGAGAGGATCAGGAAAATGAATGAAAGAAAAATCTATCTGCAATTATATGAGGCAATGGAAGCTCTTGTTCACATATGCAGAGATGGTTGTCGAACTATTGGCCCTCATGATAAAGATTTCAAATCAAACCAACCATGCAAGTATACAGCATGCAAGGGGCTAGAATTGCTTGTTCGTCATTTTGCTGGATGTAAGTTGAGAGTTCCAGGAGGTTGTGTTCATTGCAAGAGAATGTGGCAACTATTGGAACTACACTCTCGACTATGTGCTGATCCAGATTCCTGCAGAGTTCCTTTGTGCAGGTATTTGATAATAATATGTATTCTTTATGTGGAATACTCAGTCATTAATGCAAATCAATTATCCACCTGAATTGTAACAAATCCTTTCATTTCAGGAACTTCAAGCAGCGAATTTCAAAACAAAGCAAGAAAGACGAAATTAGGTGGACAACATTGGTTGAAAAAATCTTGAGAACAAGAGGAATTGGGATAGCATCATGCTTTCGGCTGCAATGACCATGGCCTTGTGGTGTGGAGATAGAATTGTAGAGCGCATAAGTTTATCAAATTATAACCAGGTTTAAAATGTAGTATATTTGATGTGTGCCCCGTGTTAGTAAGAAATCGCCGTAAAAGGATGCTCCTCTCTACCTTAACAAAAAAGAAAAAAAAAAAAGAAGAAGAAGCAGAGGAACCTTTCTTCTAACATCTATTTTTCTTTCTTTTCTTTTTCCCCCTCCCTGCTGTTTTATTTATATATTTATTTTCTTATGCTTTCAACTACAAAATTGCTGAAGTTGGATATCAAGATTTTGACATTAATGTAATATTTTAATATTTAAAGTAGACATTAATGTATCATTTACTAATATTATATTGATACCTAAATTAACGATTAATTTACATTATTATACTTCAAATTAATGTTTAAATTTTTCGAAGACTCGCCTTTAATATTCTATATTTTTTAAAATAAATTTAAATATGTACTATTCTTTTTTAGGTCATTTTTAACGCCATTTTTTTTAACTTGGACTTTAAAAAATGCAATCTATAAATCATAACCTTTCCTTATAGAAAAAACGTTGCTTAAATTATTGAATTAAAAAATGGATCTTATTTTTATTTTTATTCACTAATTAAAAATTTTAATATTATATTTTTTAATATACAGTATTTAAATAGTATTAAATTGTTAAATCAAGTTACAGAAATTTTTTTAGATATTTTTCATAATTTGTTATTTCTAAAAAAATTGATAAAAATGAGATTTAACTTTGAAAAAACAAAGCAACTTACAATATGTGTCTATATATGTATATGTATGAAATGTAAAATCAGTTATGCAAAAGATAAGAGGGAAAGTTGAATTAAGTTTTGTTTTATAAATTTTTTTAAATAAATTTCTTAAAATAAATTTCATATACGACAAAAGCTTGAAATTTCTTTGTAGAAAGTATTTTATAAAATATTTTGAAAAACAAAAAATGTTGATAAGCTTTTTAAGGTAGTAGTGAAGAAATATACACATAAATTTTTATCTTAGTTCATTCTCACAAACTTAAGTTATGTTTTATTGTTATCAGTACATCAATGTTTCGCTATATCTTAAAATCTATTACAACTTACACAGATTCTTAAACTCTTGATTTATTTTTCAAGTATTCTTTTATCTATTTTTTTAGGCGTGAACAAGAATTTAAGTATTATTTTTTAGTTTAGCACTTTTGAAAAATAATGCTATCTAATGAGTAGTTTAATTATTTTGAAAAGGACAAATATGACAATGTACAAGTAAATAAAAAAATAAAAAATTGAGCTTTGAATATGACAATGTAACAAGTGAATAAAAAATAAAGAATTAGCTTTCAATATGAACCTTTTCATTTAGATTACTTCTATTCATATTTCAATCTTCAATCTTTTTAAATATTTGTTTTTATAAAATTTCCATTAAAAATTAAAGATTCCTAAAAAAATAAAATCAAAATATTTTTTTACAAATCAAACAACGGAAATCTCTAATTTGCTTAACCACCTTGCTTTCAACCTAGTGCATGCCCAATGATGCTTTAAAAGAAAGTAGGGCTTTCTCTTTTTAGTGTTTATATTATTTAGCTTATACGTTCTTAACTATTTATCTTTTAGTATTCTGCATAACAAAAAGAATAATGTTTGGATCTGTAATTTTAAGATGTAAGGTAAGAATTGATAATAGTTTAAATTTTTTTATTTTATTTTATGAAATATTACATAAATAAGTGATTTTTGTTTAAATTTTAAATATACGACTTTGTGAAAATTTATAGAAAGAATTTTTTTACTGGTTTAAATAGGATTATCTCTATATTTATAATTTAAATTAAAAAAAATTATTCAAAGATAAGGAAATAGAAATGTACAGATGAAAATTTTGTTTTTTGAGTCTTAAAGAAGAGAGAACAAAATTACTTTTTAAATAAAAAGAAAAATTTACATTAAACATAGTGTTTAGACAAAAAGTTATTTCTAATAGTAGATTTAATATTTATATCTTTACTGCTGTTGATTAAATTTAGCTTTAATTGTATATTATTTTTACCACAAATTTACTAACCCGTAAGTAATTAATTGTTTGATATTTAATATAAAACAAGCTATTTTTACAAGTTAATTAATTTATTTGAGGGAAACTAATTTAGAAAACAAAATAAAGGTTTAATATGTTTTTAATTTTTTAAATATAGTAAAAAATAATAATTTTTATTTTTAATTCCTCATATTTATTTATTGTTAAATATTTATCAACTTAACTGATAGATATTCAAACAAAATTTTTTATGTTAAATTATTATATATTTTTAAAATATTATATAAATTATAATTTTTATTATTAAATTATATGAAAGATAATTTTGATATTTTATTTAAACTGTTATATATATATATTTATTGAATTTGTTCTTACAAAATTTAATTAAATCTTTGTTAGTTAAGTTAATAAATATATACTTACAAGTAGAGTGGGGTATATGAATCAAATCTCGTATGTTGGTTCTAAATTTTCAGATAAGAATAAGTGATTGTTAAAGGTTGGATTCTGATGATCCAACCCATAATTGTTATAATTCAAACTTAGTGAAAATATCACTCATTTCCATCTAATTAATTGGTTATAATTATTAGGTATCGGTTAATTAAATATTTGTTTGATTTTAAATTGATATAATCGATTTAAATCTAAATTTATACCTTATTAAATTTGAACTTAAATAAAATTTTGTTCTATTAATAATTGCACATGATCAAAGAGATACATTGCTTATATTCATGTGTCATACGTGAAAGTAGAGAAATAAGTTTGGATTTATAATGGAAGGTGAACTTAATAGGCACCTCTTTGAGAGATTGAGAGAAAAGACAAAAGGATCATTGTATGGTTTGAAAGACCTAAAAGAGAAACAGGGAAGAGAGAAGCATCATCATCCTTTTCTGGTCACATCCATTGCTACAAAATAAAAAAAAAAATGGTAGTCAAGTCTTGTTTTATGGCTTTCACACTCTGAAATTTGTTTGTCTCACACTCTCTCACAACTTTAAAGAAAAAGATGAAGAAGGAGAGATCATTTGTTGGATTTGGGAAAGGTTGGTGAAAGTTCTTTTTCAACTTTCTTCTTATTCCCCTTTGAGGTAATACCCATCACTTGATCTCTTATATGCATCACTTTAGTCAGGTTACCCCTAAAGCAAAACTTAGCACATCTATGATTTAACACATTTGTGAGTTGTGACTTAAGAAGAGGGTGAAAGTATGAACAAATTAGGACAATTGAAGGCTTATTACATCCTGCTTAGTAAATCACTGCATTAATCAAACCAAGCAAGCAGTTCAATACTATATGTTTATATCTTTCAATCAAATATGGGTACCGATGGAAACCAAATACATAAAACGAATTCAATCATATGAACTCGTTTAAATCTGTTTCTCAAAATTCGATTTGACAGAAATCCAAACCATATCGTTCTATAAATGTATTTGAGTTTGGTTTTATCGAATTCGATCCACCCATTCCCGTATGTCCATCATTACTCATAGAATAGGTGAGTTTGTACTAATAATTTATTTAAATATAAATTTTTTATTTAATCTATTTAATTTATAGGTTAAATAAATTAGATTGATGAATTAACAAGTCATTTGATAAATAATTTTTTTAAATAAAAAATAAAATTTTAAATATTTTAATAATTAAAAGTTAAATAGGACGATATATTCACTCATGAGTCAAATCGGTCGAACACATATCACTAATTTTTCTAATACAATTATTTTACAAGCCAACTCAATTTACCCTGTTTATAATGAACTTCAACGGATCAAGCTTAAGCTAATCGAATTGGTCTATTTATTCAGTTATATTTATAAATTAATTATAAAAAAAAATAAAAATTTAAAAGATAAAAATAAAAATTATTATATTTATATGAACTAAAAATATATAAAAATAAAAAATAATTACTTTTCTGGTAATATTTATTATCTATTCATTTTGAACGGATATATGATGATAAAAAATGTTCTAAATAATGATAAAATTAAAATATATATATTTTTTAACAAAACTATTCAATCTAGCTACTTGAATCAATAATAAATAAAAAATATTATTATTTTTTTATAACCTCTCACTTTTAATGTGCGTTATTTCATAATAAAGGAATATCCAATATATATATTAAGAAAAAAAAATTTATAATTTTTTTCTCAAAAAACTGAAAAAAAAAAGATCATTATTTTTAAATCAAAGGTATAGTGACCAATAGACTTATTTTGGTGTGTTTTGATCCTAAGATTTGTCACAACTTTTTGATTTAAGGGATGGGGGAAGCACTCATGTATATTTTATTTAAAAGGAAATCTGAGGACCATTTAATTGGGGGTTGTAGGTGCTGCCAATATTTTGTTTTGTCGCTTTAGTCCTCATTAATTTCAACCTTTGTCGTTGGGCTGTTACTTATACCTGTCTACTGTCGTTCATATAATTAAATAGCGTCTCATTCATTTGCTTACTTCCTTGTATTTGAATTTCATTAATTAAATATCTATTTCTCTATCCTGATACATAAATTAAAAGATTAAAAATAGAAAATATGTAATGTAATAAATAAATTTTTATTATCAATTTAATATTTTTTAAAATAAGATTTCAATTACTGATGTAATAAATTTTTTTATTTCTAATCATTTTTATTTATGTATAAAATATATAAAATAATAAAATTATTAAAATATGTAAGCTCATTTATTGTCGTCGGAATCAATTAGAAAATTTGTGTCTTTCTTTTTTTCTTTTACGTCAACCTGCTTCAAGGACCATGACACATGCTTCAGGTATTATCTAGATGGGCCAGGGTAGACATGCTTTGGGAGTTGCTTTTTTCATCCCTATTTTTACTTTTCATACCTTTTTTATTTTTTATAAAATTAAATATCAAAATTACTCTTCATTTTTATTATTCGAACTGAATTTAATAAGTTTTTGAAAATAATTTTTCGAAATGAATTGAACTTTTGAAAATGCTTTTTCGAAATAGATTTATTAAACTTCCGGAAATACTTATCCGGAGAGTAATTAAACTCATTTCGAAAAAGATCTTCCGGATACACATTTCCGAAAATGTATTCATTGCATTACGGAAACGTGTTTCCGGAACATCCAAAAATTTATTCATTACGTTATGGTCATTGCGTTACGGTCATTGCATTACGGAAATGTGTTTTCGGAATATCCGAAAATTTATTCATTGCATTACGGAAACGTGTTTCCGAAACATCAGAAAATTTATTCATTTCGTTGCGGAAACGTATTTCCGGAACATATATTCACACTTCTTTCACGCAACATTTTAAAAATTGATATTTTCATTCCGGATACGCCTTTCCAGATATAATGAACACTGTACAATCTACCTTCCGAATACATTTTTCCGGAAATAAGTTCAAATCTATCGGATTTACATTTCCGGAAACTAAATTTACAGGAATAATTTCGTCTTTTTATCTGAGAGGGGATGCGAAAAACAATTTGAAGGACGTAAAAAGCAACTCCCACATGCTTTTATGAGTTAAATTAAATTAGCCCAAAATAATCTGAAGAAAAAAAAAAATATGGTCCAAATGTGGGTGCTCACGGTGTTTAAATTACATGAATTTATATGAATGTTGGTGGACGATTGAAACAATGGAAGATTGGTAAAACTTAATAAAATAATATTATCGTTATGCCTCCTTACTCTGAGTTTATAAATTACCAGCATTTTGTCGAAATTGTTTTATTTTGTTTCTAAGAATTTCCTCCTTACTCTGAGTTTATAAATTACCAGCATTTTGTCGAAATTGTTTTATTTTGTTTCTAAGAATTGAAATTAAGAAACTACTGCAATTCCTTGTAGGAAAAAGACGCCACATCAGTCACACCAATACATAAATATAACAAATCTTAAAATTTAAATAACATGATTTGATTAAGATATAATTAAGATATTAATACTTTATAGATTATCGTTAGTCATTGTAAGTAAAATAAAATATTATTTAATTAATCATGCAATATTTTATTTATATTAATACACAACTTTAAAATATTTTATAAATATTTGAAAAATATTTAAATGATACTATTAAATACCGGTATAAAAACAAAAAGAAAAATGGACTTAGAATATCTGACCTGCATGTTAGACACAAAATTGCCACTCGTGTTGTCTACAATCCCCAATATCATGTTGCCTTATTTTCTTTCCTTCTGGTTGACCCGATCCACCACCCAGCTAACTGATTCATTTTTCAATCGGAGATTTTTCATTTTATTTGATTAAAAGGTTCAGGCAATTTAGTGCTCAATCACTGCAACAATACTTTTATCTAGGGTTTTAGGTCTGCTTCAAACATTGGATAAATTGAAGATTAATTGAGCAATCTAGTGTGCAGAGATAAAGGAATAGCTGCAAAACTGCAATTAATTATTGATAATTGATTTAAAAAATACATAAAATCAAAACGTTCTACAATATGAAAACGTATGGAATTCTGAACTAATAAAACCTATTTTGTCTGTAGAATATGTATCGGAGTTGAAGAAACAAAATGACGCATCCACTGTACCTCCCCATTTAAAATTTTATTTGATGAGGATGGTATGAGTATGAACCTTTGGAAGCCCATCTCTATAAACCAGGAAATCCTTTCAACAGCGTGTTCATTTGATTTCCCCCACCATGCATATTAAGTGTTTGATGTTCAATCTTTCACCATTACAAGTGAAAAGTCATAAACCCAATGAATCCAATCCTGGAATGCTGCCTATCAACTTAAATTTGCACCAACTTTCATTTACTTTTTTTTCACTGTTATTCTGAGAGACTTGTTTCTTTCGCATTCCCAATACTAGGGGGATGAGCTTTCCTCATCCGAGCTTGTATCTTGTTTTGGATTGTACCTATTGTGAATAGGTAATGGTGCATTTGTAGCCATTCGGAAGGATCTGCCAGAACCCCCAACAATTCTATCATGCATTCTTTCCACTTCTTTGCACACTAGATCCAAGATATTTAGGAAGTCTCTTACAATCATGAAAATTCTTAGAGGGTGGGCTTCTTCCTTTGCTGCATTCCCATGAAAGTATTCTGTAACTTCTTTCACAAGGAATAAGGCTTTTTTCTCATCAGCTTTGATCTTTACAATTTCATCTTCAGCATATTTCAGAAATAGCTTTGTGGAGTTAAAGAAATTTCCTTGTATATCTTCCTTCTCATATTGCAAAACCAATCTCACTTTGTCAAGCCCTGTTTCAAGCTTTGAAACATAGCTGCTTAAGACATCTGAGTCCATTCCTGCTGCTTTTTTTACGTTGCTAAGATCTCTACTGAGTCCAGCCACAACCTGCAATCCTTTTTTCTTAAACTCATCCTCATTAAATTTGGAATCCATTTTCACGTTCTCATTTACCGATTCAGCTCCTGCACCTTCAGATCTAATGATCTCTTGGACCACAAAGTGGAGCAATGTGGTTTTTCCATCGGTTCCCTTTATATCTACAAGTTTTAGGAGTGTGTCCAGTTTGAAAGCTTTTGCATCCCCTCGGTTCGTGCCAACATTCATTCTGTTTCCTGTCCTTAGAACAGCTTCAAGGAGTTTGAAGAATAACCGGCTGTTCTGTAATTCCTCACTTGCAGCCTGACAGATATTAACAACTGATTGGTTAGTTTCCTGGAAGAAATTAAGAAATCAAGGATAACAAGAGATTCAAAAAGATAACAAGGGATTGAATAGTTGAAATAAGTTAGCTAGACCTCCATAGTTTGAAAAGACTTCCTAAGATAGTTAACTTCTGAATCAAAGTTGGCTCTGTATAGCATAGCTTCGACTCTTTTAAAGGCAAAAGGGATATCGAGCACTGCTTTAAGAAATCTTTCTGCAGATCCAAGTTTTGAGAGATCACCATCATAGTTTTTAAGTTTTATCTCTTCCTCCTTAGTAGGTGCCATCTTTACTAGGGTTTCCAATAGCTCAGTACCCAAACCTTCAGGATTCCCTGTTTCATCCAGAAATAATACCACATGTCATGTTAGCAAAGTGAAAAAACAGGATGCAGATAAGCAATTGGTTCGAGGTAAATACATATTCAGATATTTTGCAGATGTTATATATTTATTATTGATTCTGTATATTAATATAAACTGGAAACACCAGGTGCCTGGTAATTTCAAATCATACAATTAAGAAAAAAAGATTGCTTTATGTTAAACTTGAATGTAAAATATGATGGGAGGCTTTTATTATGGACGAAGCTCATTAAGATATTAAGGCCTTACAATTACTTGTGTCATTTGAGATGGATGTACAAAGTAACGCGGCTCCTCTATCAAGAATATGAACGAATAGACAGCAAACATGCATCCCATTTTAAAAAAATGTGGTACTCAATAATTCATCTTTTGGATTAGAGCACCAAAACCAAGCATAGTGTGATGATCTGGCTGAATCATTCATGAAATTCTGGTCATAAAAAACGAAGGTGCTATTGCTTTTAGAGGAGGCATAATAATTAAAGCCCAAAAATGCAAGGCTAGGTAGTTAAACAGTGATAGGCTGGTTGAATATGGTGGCAATGGCAGTATGTAGTTAATTGATAACAATCCCTCAGAAAAGAATAAAGAAAACAAATAATTTGTGGATTAAAGATAGCTGGGAGAAGAGGAAGAAGTGATGTGATCACACCGTGGTGGATGTTCAATTGTTGTTTTATACTTCTAAAGGACGTTTTATGAACAGTGTATTACAATTTAATGATTTATGGGCATGATTTTATCTTTTATCACAATTTGAAATCCACAGTTCCTGAACACCTAATTTCACTGCTTAACATAATAATGCACCTGGCATGATGCTGCTTAGACATTTTCATACTTGATTTCAAATGCAATGATGATGCTTCAAGTTTATGTTCTTGAGCTATGCAGTCTGTTTTGTATGTGATTCATTCTCTCTACATTGTAGGCACAAACTGCTATAGGTAAAATAATAAAATTTATGCCCCTCACACCAAGTTTTGCCATATGAAAAATCTAACCAAGGGAACACAGCATGGTACTAGTAGGCACGTGTGGCCATGAACCTGTGAATCAATATTGTAGATCAGGGCACCAGAAATGCATATCAGAACCATGTTACCCAAATTAGAAATCTGTAGTACAAGCTAAAAAAGAGTAACTTACCATCTAAAAGAGCTTCGGACACCTCATCTCTTGTGACATTCAATGCCCTGAGGAGTATAGCTATATTCTGTGACTTCTTGGGGTCTAAAACCCTGTTTTCCTGATCAGATGAGGGAAGAACTGATTTTCTAGGAGGTTCTTTTGGGGCAGAGTTGGTTGCTTTGCAGCCAAACAGAGACTCCATCATGTCCTCATTTAGTCTAATTTTTAAAACAAAAAAAAAAGGGATACCATAGAAATGAATATTAGTTGAGAGTTGTACTTGGGAGGCCAAAATTGTAGGAGTGAATTAATATAACTTACTGAAATGAGCTTGATTTTATCTGGTCCCACACTGTAGCACGGTCCGAGGTAGCACGGACTTTATCCCAATGCAGAGCCTTTAATTTGGGTTTGGTTCCATCCGTGCCATTGGTTTCCAACCTCTCGGAAGGGCTCACACTCTTATCAACAACCTGCTCTGAAGCTTTGGTTGCACTAACACTACCACTAGAACCACCACTTCCTTCACTTGGAGAACAAGATTCCTGCTTTATAGAAGCAGAGGTAGAGGAAACCCTGACCGCCGGAGACCCTGATTTACGCGGTGGCGGCGGTGGTGGTGGAGGAGGAGGAGGAGGGGGAGGAGGAGGATTGTATGTAGTCTTAGACACGTGTGAAGCTGTGTCGGTTGTTGACTGAAGACGTTTCAAATTCGGAGCTGGGGGAGGCGCTGAGAACTTAGGCTTTCTGGAAGGTCCAGGGGTCACTTTTTTTTCAAATTGCTCACCGGGTAGCGGTGGTGGCGACGGTGGTGGAGCCTGCTTGATAGACGGGATGATGACGTGTCTTATATCCGGCGACGAAGCCGAAAGTCGTGACTTTGGTGAAGTTCTTTTGGATAACGGAACGGTGGGTGTGGAATTAGCGTCTCTCTTATTAGCAGGAACCGCGGCGGGGCTACCGTTAACCAGCGAACTCTGACGCGAAGCCGGCGTGTAATACCCATCCAGCGACGAGTTCTGCGGCGAGTGAAACGCCGTGTCGTGGCTTTCCTCATCGGAAGAGGAGGAGGACGACACCGCCGGCGGGTAGTTGCCGTCGGGAGGTTTAGTGAGTGGCGGCATTGGCTGCAACTCGGGACTGGGACGGTAGCGATCGGATCGCTTAAGGGAATTAAGCTTATGATAAGGTGACCTGTTTGCCTTATCAGTTTCTCTTGCTCTTCCATCATTCAATGTGGTTGAAGTTCGTGTTGGTTCCACTGTCCCAATGTAGAGGAAGCTAGACGGTGCTGCCGTTGAATCCTCGGGTAGGTTCCTCTGTGGATTGTTCCCACCCACCAGTTTCTGGGTTTCAATGGGATGTTTTGCTCTGTGTTTGTACAAGAAGAAGGCCAGTGCTGATAGCATTCCAAGCGTCACTATCCCCACCGAGATCGCGATTGCCACCTTCTTTGTTCCCTTTGCCGGCTGTGTTGCTGTTGGGTTTGCGATTGTGCCGTTTGACGTTGATGTTACTGCTTGGTTCTGATCCGGTGGTGGCCCCGCTGGGTACTCGTGGAAGAAAGGAATGTTTGTGTTGCCGTCAGGAGATGGCGGACTCTCCGTCGCTGCTGGCGGCGTTCCTGCTGCTGGCGGTGGAGCTGGAGTCGCCGGGAATAATGGCTGGTGCAGGATTCTTCTTTTGTTCGATTCATTTGCGGTGGTAGTGTTGACCCCTTTTGCAGTGTTGACTGGGATGGAAAGGGACAGTGTGAAGACGATGATGATGATGTAGAAGCTCAGGTGATGAGCTTTCATGGTGAATTTTCGTGGGTTTGGTTTATTCCCTTTTGTTTCACCCAATTCATGTCTGGGTTTCTTTTTCTTCCCGCAAATTCCTCAGCTCGAAATGAGAGAGAGAGAGAGAGGAAACTTCTTTCGGCTGTAAGATCTGGATGCTCCAACAGCTTCCGTCAGCAGTAGCCGTAGTTTTTATTCCCTTTTTCATATATTTATTTTATTTTATTCATTTTTTAAATCTTATGTCATCGTCAAATGCAATTTTCTTCTTTGTAAATTTTACTAATTTACAGAGTAATAAATGAAGGCAATATATACGGACAGAATATACTACTAGTGGGAATGAAACGTGGCACAGTTCCGAGCACTTCCGTCTTTTATTTTCAAATTATTTATGTAAATAAATATTAATATTAATATATAATTATAAGAAAGAAGATGGTTATGTGGTGGTAATACTAAAATATGTAAATTGCCATTTCAAAATGTACATGGCTACTTATGTATAAGTAAATCTATTTAAAATATTTCCTTTTCCTTTTTATTAAAATAATAATGAAAATATTTAAATAACAATTATTAATTAGAGTGAAAATAGGAATAGACATTCTTTAAGTACGTTGGTGTCCTTTATTTTTTTTTAGCAAGTAACGGGGCAAAGGAAAGGCACAAATTCGATTTTTGATGTCTTCATATCCTGCGTGTGTCCATCACAAATTCAAAAAGCCATCTATTCCTCCTAAAATAAATAAATAAATAAATAAAACATTGACGAGAAAAAATCTAGCAAACAAAGACCATGTCGTCGAAATCTAAACGCCTGGCCGTACACTACAACCAAAAAATAGCCAAACATACCGCTTTACTGTAACCCCATTTTCAAGCTTCGTCCATTTTATCTCAGTGTGTGTGTGTTTTGTTTCTCAAATGGACGGTGTGTTCATTGATGAAGATCCTTAATCACGATGACTAAACACTTTTAAAGAGTGATTAAGTTCACAAATCCTTTTGACACGCCCAGTTTAATTCGGAATTTCGCCCTAGAAAGGTAAGAGTTCACCTCTTAATACGTTACCAGAATAAAAATTAAATTCAGTGTTTTTGAAGAGCGTGGTGCCTAATAAGGTATTTCTAAAGGAGTTGTAATATTATAGTCTCAGATGTATCCAAACTTTATACATAACAACATATTCATAATTATTTTTTTTATATATAAGATTTTAAATTATCTTTGTAATGATGATTAATGTATTGTTACATGTAAATTTCAATATATTCAAATATGCATTATCATTCTTTTCAAACACCTTTTCACTCAGCCATTGAAGATGTTTGCCAAAACTTGCACGACTGCTCAAACTAGAATGATTTGTAATTCGCCAGTATTACACAGCTTGGGACGGATGAGGGGATAGGCTATGTTCCGTTACCCCTTTTCCGTTTTTTTAAATAAAATTATACTTGTAAATCAAAAAATTTATAAAAATAATAACATATATAATCTTGTAAGTCACTGATACAATTATGTGTATTTTAATTTTTTAGTTAGATTAAAAATTTAATTCCCATATTTAACATTACTTTTCAGTTTAGTCCCTACATAAAAAGAAATTTATATTTGATCTTTATATGAATTTATTTAATTATTATCATTAACATTATCAATAGAATATTTTTTTATAAAGATTAGAATGAAAAATGTCTATCAAATATAAGAATTGAAATATAGATTTTTTTCCGTATAGGAATTAAAATGAAGTAAAACTTTATTTTGCATAAAGACTACAAAAATGGTCTAATATAAAACTAAATATAGCACTATTATGATATTGACAAATGATGAGAATCAGTTTATAAGATCAAAATATAGAGCCTTTTTTATATACAGGTAAATTAAAACAAAAAATGTGAAATGCAGAAATAAAATTTTCATTTTAACATAAATTTATCTACTTTTCACCTCTATTTATATTATTTATTTAAATTCGTCCCTAGTTACAACTTGGAACAAGCATTAATTTTAATTCTAGTCATATCAATTAATGCAGTAGCTTCAATTCTTAAATTTACATTAATCTGTTCGTAACTAAAGAAAATAAAATGAAAGAACATCTCTTTTAGATTCCTTAATTAGCTTGTCTAATCATATCCACTGAATAAATGATTGTTATACAGGGCAACCGATAAAAATATATTTGACAATTTATATGGAACGCTATATAGGCTTACTTATTGCTATTATTTTGTGTTTTTAGAACTTAAATGCTAGAGATTGAATCTTTAATAAAATTATTTATCTCCTTCCTACTTAAGTGCTTGCCTGTAATTAAAAACAAAATATTTGCTTTCTAATAACACCGTAGGTTATTTTGAAATTTAATTCAGCATTAAAAATTATAAATAATTTATTTCTCTTTATTTAATCTTTCCAAAAATAAAATAAAATTACAAACTATCTTACACACAAAAGTCATTTTCGACATAATAAAAATCAAATACAGTACCTTAAATCAAAATTAAAGTTTTTCTTTGATAACCAACATCAACCCTAATTATGGTAACTTTCCACAGATATTGAAATAAAACTCTAAATTTAATTCAATTTATTATACTTAAATAATTATTAAATATTTAAAAAACTCATAGTAAATTTAACGAAAAGAAAAATATATTTAATTTAATTTGTGTATAATTTTGATTTCTAAGTTTTTGATTAAATAATAATTGAAGCATCCTTATCTTGCTGCTCCAGATGAAGATTTATTTTTAGCTTTAATTTCATTTTTAAAAGAAATAAAAAATTGAAAAAATATTTTTTTTTTTAAATTTCAAATAATTGAATGAATGAATAAAATTATTTTTAAGAATAAAATCACTTTTATTCTATATTAAATTTTTTTAGTATATTAAAAAACAAATAAATTGACTGAAAGTAAAATATAACATTTTGAAAGAATAATTCAATAATTTTCAAATTAATTATTCTGATTGAATCTATAACTTTAAAAAATTATTCACTAATATTAAAAAAAAAAAAAAATATCTGAATATTAAAATAAAAACAATTAGAAATTTTTTTTTTACTTTTAAAATTTAATAGTTTTTTTTTATTTTCCAAAATTAAAACTCTCAATTACTATTTTTTATTCAAAATTTTGAAGAAGGTTATAATCATATTGAAACATTAAATTAATTTAAAAGTTTAAAAGTGAGAAAATTGACTAAATTTTTTTTATAAAATATGAGATTAGGATTTTAAAAGGTAAAATTTAATATTTTTATTTTATTTTTATGAAATTTAATATTTTGATTAGTGAATTTTATTATAAAATAATTTTTTCAATTTAACTTGTAAAAATTTTGAGTAAAAAATGAAAATAATAATATTTTAAAAAACAACAAATAATCAAATTTACTAATTTTTAAAAATAAGAAAATTAAATTTTACTTAAAAATCTTGAAGGATAAAAATTATATAGAAAACAAATTGAAGGAAAAAAATATAATTAAATGAACAAAAAGGTAGCGTAATGTGGAAAACTGAACCTGCATACATTCAAGCCACATTTCGTATCCAAGGGTTTTGTCTATTTTCTAACTAAGGATCTAACGTACCCTCCAGTCTTCATTTAGATCATTATATATCATTAAATATATATATATATATATATATATATATATATATATATATATATATATGTATAACTCATCGTTAATAATTTAAAATTTTAATTTTGATATAATGTTAATATAATTTTTGGTATCAACTAATTAAAATTATATACTTTAAATCTAATTTTCAAAATAATTTTTAATTATTAACAGTTATTACTTAAATGACAATATAACAAATATTTATACTGTAGACATATTTCTATTAATTCCTAAACTAATAATGAAATCAAAATTTTCAAACATAATGATTTTTTTTATTAATTTAGCAAGATTTGAACTTTAAAATGAAAATGAGAAATGTTAGCATCAATCATTATGCCAGATTTTAAACATTTATAATGATAAATTTTCATTATTAAAATGAATCATTTATTTTATTAAAATATAAACGTTTTTAATAAAAATAACTTTTCAAAAGTGCTAAAAATCTGTCTTCAAATTAATATTAACTAAATCCTTCAAACACTAAACTAAAAAAAAAAAAAAAAAAGGAGACAACTGGAATATTATGCTTGTCCGGTCCTGCCGACGGAGTGGACAAGAAGGACGAAGTAAGTGAAGTTAAATGGTAATGTATTATTGGTGATTAATGTTGGTAATGTATTATGTGACCCCATTCTTAATTATATTATGGAAGTAGAGAATTGGGAATCGGAGGTCATAGATGTAATTTTACTAAAAGTGATGAATGGGGTCACACCGTCGTGTTCTTTCTACTTTCTTTCACTGGCACTATGAGATTCATTCACCGACTGTCTTTGCGCTGTGTGGGGGACATGCACACGAACCAGGCTAATGCTTTATCGCTTTTCTTTACCCCTTTTTCACTTTTGTTTCTATTTGGACTCCTCCACTACGCAAAGACAATCTTGTCCTCCTCTAGCAAATCCTTATTAATAATACCCTTTAAAAAAAGAAAAAACAGTGTCATTAAAGTTATGCCTTTCTTCACCACTATGCATTTTGCCATTTGTAGGTACGGGAGTACCTTCGTTTAAAAAGAAGAAGAAAATCATGCTTTCTTTCCCTGCTAGAATAAAATCAGTCATTTTTTATTTTTTTATATTTTATTTAGATGAAACAAAATAAAAAAAATATATAATTTTTTTTTGTTATTTATTTACATATAAAAATAAGAGAAAAGGAATAAATTTTTGTGGACTCCATCAAAATTTATTTCTTTCTAAGAAAAAAAAACTTGCCTTCTTTATTTTTTTAATTTTAAATTATTAAAATTATTATATATTTATAAAAATATCAAAAATATAATAATATATTATATTAATAAAAAAATTATTTTTTTTTACATTTTTAAACAATAAAATTTTTTTTCTTCTTATTTTAATATATCTAAATAACTTACTTTTTTTTATTTTTTTTATTCTTTTTTTATTCTTATTTTTTTCATAAACCAAACAAAACATTAAATAAACAATATTTTCGATTTTGGTATTCAAATTAAAATTTCAATTATATTGCTATAGAGTAAGATAGGTGGCTCTTCCAACGAAAAAAAACGTTTGCAACCAATATGAATTACTCAAAATGCAAAGGGTCCTCTATCATATCCCAAGTTACCAAATACCAACCACGTTTTCATCATGACATATTGTTATATTTATTATAGTAAAATAAGTAGCTTAATTATGTAGTATTACAATACATTCTGAATGCCAAGAACTTTAATGAAAATTTTGTAAATAAAAATTTACGAATGAATTTGATTTTAAATAAAATATTATTGAAAATACGACCAAATCATCTTAGCTATGTTCAATATCGATCATTTTGGTTAATAGTTAGTTATGTGCTTGGTTCAAACTATTTTAAGTAAAAAATTACTTTTTTGTCACTTCAAAAAAATTAAAAAAATCTTAAAAATAAATGACACAATCACACAATTATACTACATATTAAAATCAAGAATAATTACATAAATACTTAGACTATTTGAATTTTTAAAAATGTCTAATTTCTTTTTTTACATAAATTTTGGGGAAATTAATGACCGGACAAAATTTTGGAGAGAATTATTAAAATATATTTTATGATAAATAATATTTTTAAAAATTTGATTTGTAACTGAATTTAATGGTATAGTATATAATTTATGTAACTGATCTTATTTAAGTGGAATAAAATTTATGTTGTTGTTATATTTGGGAGAGATCATTATAATTATTTTAAAATTATTTATTCTTATGGATCATTATACATGAAAGTCTGTCCACTAATCTTTTATATTTTAAGTGTCATATCTCTATTGATTCTTCTTCGAAGGTATGCATCTTCGTAGGAGTCGATTTTGTGTACTCTTCGTTGTTGTTGCCGATCCGAGTGCATTTCGAAGTTGTTACCTAATAAACTTCAAGTCTTTCAAAGCTGAGCTGTTCTGATTAGATCTATGCTTATATAACAGGTCATGGTTATTTGCAGTTACATGTGAAACACAGTGCTTTCTTTGTTTTGGAGAAAATTTAGGTATAATTTTTTTTTAAATTTGTATGAATTTTATTTTTTTATTTTTGTTTATTTATATTTATTTTATATAAAAGGAAAGAATTAAATTTTATGTGATTCGCAAAAATTATTTCCCCTTTAAAAGAAGAAAAAAATAAGAAAAATTTAATTTTTTATTTTAAATTATTAAATAATTTTTTAAAAATTTCAAAAATAAATACTATATCAATAAAAAATATATAGTAGTAAAATTAATTTTTTTAAAGTTAAAATTTAATTTTTTAAAATTTATATAAATAAAAAATTATACTACTAATATTTTTTTTTACTTTATCCGAACAACTTTATTTTTTTATTTTATTTTTATTTCAATTTTTATTTTTATTTTTATTTTTTAATTTTTTTTCTCTTTTCTATTCTATCCAAACAAAACGTAGAAAAAAAAAATTCACATATCAAATTACATTATAAATCACATATTTCCCTCGTGGATAATATCTATAGGGCCTTTGGATCTATGAATTACAGGAAGAATGAGAGATTTGTTACTTAGACTTCACCAAAAGATACCTTCAGTATTAATGTGAATGTTAGCTTGTTTTGAAATGCATGAAGAGTAGGCTTCAACGGTTTAATCAAGAATTCAATTGGTGACTGGAATATTACTGATTCAGGTTCTTGTGGCAAATTTAAACATTAAAATCTTAAGTGATTACTTTTCACTGGTTGATTAGCTTGGATGCAAGCTATAAGGATATTGTATGCAAATCACACTATAGACCTGCTGTCTCCGTTATCATTCAGGGTTATATTGTTTCATCCTCATACTCCTTTGGTAAAGCATATTAGAAGGTTTCATACACATGATTGGAATCTCAATTTCCAACATACCTTGTGTGAATAAAACTTTTATAGTGATTGGTTAGACAAGTATAGTGTTCTATCGAATCAGTTGTTTGTATAACGATAAGATTATGCTCCTTAATGTTGTTGCGATGATATGAAAAAATTTAAAAAATAAAATTAAGAGGAAAGAAGATAGAATCATAAGAATTGGTGTAAAAATACAACAGAAAAATAAATTATTTGGATAGAATGAAAAAAATATTAGTAGTATAAATTTTAATTTATATATATATATATTTAAAAATATAAATTTAATTTAAAAAATTAAATTTTTTATCATATTTTTTTATGAATATAATTTTTCTTTTTAAAAAATTATTTAATAATTTAAAATTAAATTTTTTATCCTATTATTTTCTTTTATTTTGAGGAAAAAAATATTTTTTGAATCCTATAAAAATTAATTATTTTCTTTTTATAAAATAAATAAAAAAAATTATTTAACTTGAAAAAATAATTTTTTTTTAAATTTTTTTCTATCCAAACAAAAACAATTTTTTTATGCTAGTTGATGTTTTGGATATAATTAAAATTTATATCTTATTTATTATATTTTTTATCTAACCATTTTTTTAAACACATATTAACTAGTATAATTGTATTACTAAAAATAACCGTGCAAATAAGATAAAAATGATAAAATATAAATTTTAAAAATAGTAATTATGATAATAACACTTGAAAAAGGAAGAAGAACTCTTAAATCAAGCTTTTAGATTATATGTGAATTATAGTTTCTCTTGTTGAATTTTTTAAACATTTGATTTGATTATGGTTTAAGGTTTCAAAGATACAATAACTCAAAATATTTTATATAATTCTTTAATCAAAATTATAGCTTTACGACAATCATTAGTGTTAATATTTAATGATGCTTTTATTGTACAAATTATTAAGATAAAATTTTAATTTATTTAGAAAATATTATCAAAAGTATTGTAAATAAAACTCAATTCACGTTGTCTAAATTAACTTTTATGTAAAAATTATAATCCTTGCATACACTAACATTTTGGATAAATGTATTTAAGGAGAAGAAATATAAATAAAAATATTTAAAGAAAAAATTATGTAAAATTAATTGTTTGAACAAGAGTAAATATTAGATGTGATAAAAAAAATAGATAAAAAATTTACCCATTTTTTTAAAAAAAATATTTTAGGATAAGAGAGAAATAATATGTTTTTAATATTATTCCATTTAATTCAGAGTTTATAAAGGAAATATTTCATTTTTTTTTGTAAATAATACATTTTTATTTATTTATTTTATATCTTTTTATTTCTATCTAAACAGGTAAAAGGTGTAATAATATGTTTGTTTTTTTTCTGTTAAAAAATCATCCAATGAATAATAAATAATATTCAATCAAAAGTAATAAATTATTACTTCTTATCCGTGATAATAGAAAACATGTCACCATAGATTAGAGGGTGAGCAAAAAAATGTGATCTGATTAACATTCGATTAATTCAAAACAACAAAAAAAAATGATTATAAATGGATAAGTGTAGTTGGAAATAGGTCTTATTTTTTGTTCAATCGATGTTCGATCTGTTCCCGAAGCATTAAATATCTTTTCTTCCATTACATGAAATATTGAGTATCTTTTCCTCAAAGTTCTATTTTTTGGCTGCCGCATTCTATTTTTCAGATTTTAATGTTCTGTGTTCTAACTGTAATCCTCTTTCTCTGTTGCTATTATCTTATTCTTGTATTACAGTATTTTTTTATAAGTTGCTTTCATAGATGAAGTCTCCCATTTCAGCATTTCAGTTTGTCTCGTTCCTTTCAACTCTAATTTTTATAATCTACCATAATTTACCTGTTTAACTTGTAATCCGACAAACCTATTATTTATCTAAACTGATATGCAACGCGGACGAAATTAATCTGCAAAACTAAATTATTGATTAATTTCAAATTCACATTTTTAAGATCAAACTTGTTTAACAAACACCCCTATCATAAATATAATTTTTTTTTTCTTTTATTTGCATTAACAAATGATTCCATTTTTTAGCATTTTAAGATTTTTCTTTCTATTTTATCATTATTTACTTACACTATAGTTTTAGGTCAAATATCTATACATTATTAAAATTCATTTAGTAATTATAAAATATGATAGATTATAATAAGCTATTATATTTTAATTTATTTTTGGATGAGCTAATAAAATAGAATTAATTTAATTTATTTTCTTATTCTATCCGATTTGATATTCTTAAAATTATTCTAATGAAAAAGTTAAAATAAAAACAAATAAGTTAGTATAAATAATATTTTTTCTTTTCATTTATACCCCAAACAACATAACCTTTTAGTTCATCATTATATTATTATTTTTGTTGCATAATTACAACTATAATTTTTTTACCATCACAAGTTTATTTTTAACTTTATTTTCATTGTATATAATCATAATGATCAATATTATTATTATTATTATTATTATATATTTGTAATTATAAAATTTTTATTATTATTATTATCATTTATTTACTTAATATTGATGTGATTACCACCATATTTTTTATAGATTAATGATAAAAATTTTATCAATTAATTATTAATTTTTTTATAATGAGTAATTAATAATATAAGTAAGTGTTTGGATTCGATTATTTTCAAGCACATTAAAAACTAAGTTTACTTTAAAGGTATACAAATATAAAATCCATTTATATTTAGAATGTATTTTATAAAAAAAAACTTAAAATTAAGATTAGAAAAAAAAAAGCTTTTCTTGAATATAAACTCAAAGTGGAGCATTTTCGATTATTACCAGGATCGTAAATGGTTAACATTTCAAATATTTTCATATTAAGCATCGTTATAATTTTTATTACTTCTGATTAATTATTTCATGGATTTGATAATTTTAGTATATAAAGAGTAGAATTTTATATTGATTAAAAATATATTTAAATAAACATATATAAGATAAAGATAATGTTTATATATAAATAAATTTTTAGATTAAATTGACTTTAAACCCAATTTCTATGATCATATTAGATTTTATTTTACATACGACATTAAAAATTTTGAAATAGGATCTATATAGATATTTATTTTACAAATTTTAAGTTCTAAATATCCGATCTTGCATATGAATGATATGTATTAGAGTTTTAGAATTTTATGTTAACTACAAATTTAATGAAACGTTAGTAAGTTAAGAAGCCTTATCTCACGAGTTAATTTTTAAAATTTAGATAAATTTAAATTTAATTTTTATGAATAAAAATAATTTATTGTACCATTAACAAATAACTAAATTTTTTCATTATGATAAATAAAATTAGTTTATGTCATAATCAATTTTCAAAATGGATTATCTTTCCAATCAATTTTTTTTTCATTATGATAATTAATTTTTCTTGACAACTATTCCAAACACACACGTTTAACAGGAAAACGAAAGGAAAGATCCTTGGTTATATCTTTGGCACTCACCTCGGTCCTATTAAAATTGATGACTACAAACCTTTAAAAAAAAGTTTATTATTACTATAAACCATCTCAAAATCGAAATAAAGCGGTGTAGTTCCTTCTTTCTGAAATTTAGTGGGAAACAAAAAGTAGTTAGAAAGAGCCAATTAATTAGCCAAAAACGAATATAATCGGTAGGGTTTTAAATTTGGGTAGTCGGTTAAGACCCCTCATTGTTTTGGTTTGAGTCGGTTATCCAGCTAATTGTATCCATAAACCATAATTAGGCTGAATGAGAAAATATCTACGTTTGGAATGTTACCCTTTTGAGGACGCAATTGCCAAAGTGCTCTCCATCTTTATATCAAATCCAATACATTCTTTCAAGTGGAATAAAAACAATTCATCTTGTTATATAGTGTTTGATGTTTGTTTCTGTGATATATATTCCAATATATGTGATTTCCTTTCGAAGATCGTGAATTATGGAGGGTATGCCAAAGTCCCAACAAAAGAGTAAGGCATGAATATCCTTCCGTATGCACTTGTGACCTTTTCACATATGGAATCTATTCTGCGCCTGTTCTACAAATTGTCCCCAAGGCATTAAAGCCTTGTCATCTTTTTTTAACTTATTTAACATCCAGAATAAACAATTTTTTGGTAACAAAGTAGGACCTATTTTCAAGTTTTCCATTATGGAAAAGGCCCTATATTCAACCCAATGTGAGCTAAACTAAATCTATTTTAATTTGCACAAATCAACTCTAGGAAATTCCATTAATTTAGTCAATTAAATTAATAAAAACGTTTTCTTTAATATTTGATTTATAATTTAGAGCTTTTTTTTAGATAAGATAAATAAAATAGACAGCCTATTTTGTAATTTTATAACTTATCCTATCTTGTTGAATTTTTTATAATTTTATTTTAAAAGAACAACTGGATTAGAATATAATAGGATAGAATAATAAAATATATTTTTATTTAAACCTACATTTCTGTAAATTTTTATGACATATTAGATATTTTTGTATATTTTAAAAAAATATTATGTAATACATTCCTTATCATATTCTTCTATTTTAAAAAACATTTCTGTATATTTTTATCATAAGAATCTTTAACATATTCTTATATTTTAAATTTTACCTGAATATAAAATAAGATGACATATATACTATCTAATAGATTATTCATTGTGCATTAAATATTAAATAAGGATAAGAAATTTCATGTTTTTATTTTATCTTATTTGATTCATGTTCAATTATCTTATTCTATCATATTTTATAATATATTTTTTACTAAATAGATTTTTAAAATGAAATTGGTTTATTAAAAAATAAGAAAATTATTTGGCAAAAAAATAGTTATTGAATATATATTTGAAAATAAAAAAATGAAGATGAAGTATATATATATATATATATATATATATATATATATATATATATATATATATATATATATACCATAACGTTAAAATTAAAATTTTAATTTGAATATATTATTAATATAATATCATCGATTAATTAAAAATTATAATATATAGATATAACTATTGAAATAATTATCATAAAAATTATTTATTTTTAATAACATGATAATATATGATTTGATGATATTAAAAAAAATTTAAATTGTTGGTGTATACTAATTAATTTCTATAACTAGAATATTATTTTAAGAGTTTAAATTTATTATCAATATAATTTTTTTATATTATCTACTAAATAATAATAATCATGAACATGATTTTAAAGTTGTTATTTTAAATATTGATTTTTACATAATTAGTATAAAAAAATCTTTATACTATCAATATATTTCAATTAAATTGTTATTTAATTTAATTTTAAAACATAATCAATATAAAGATTTTACATTATCAGTCAATTAAAAATTATAATAAATATAAATTTTAGAATAATCACTCTTACATATTAAAATAAATTCCTCTTAGAGTATTTTTATGAGTCATTTTCTTTTTTTTAAACTTCTTCTACATCAACTATTTCTTTCTTTTAATTTTTATTTTTAAAAATACTAATTTAATTTAAATATTAAAAATTGATATATTATAACAAATTTAATATCATTATAATTTTAAATGATCTTAATTGAAATTAAATTTTTAAATTTTCGATATATCAAATCAATACAAATATTATATTATGATTTTGATAATTATATTTTTGACTTTTAAGAGTTTTAATATAATATAATGTAAAATTTATCATTAATAAAAATTATTCATCAATAATAAAAATAATTTTTTAAATTTATTTTCATTTATATATATATTTATTTTAAAAATTTTTGTATATTGTACGAGAAAATATGCTATTTATTATAAAAATTAATAATTTTTAATAATATACTAATTTATAATTAAATAATAACATAAAAATACATTATAAATATAAAATATTTTAATATTTTACCTTTTAAACTTAATATAATAATTTATAATAAATAAAAATATAATTTTTTCACACACAGTCAATATATTTCAATTAAATTCAAAACCTAACATATTCTTATTGTTTTACTTTCTAAGTATATAAATGCCAGTCAAATTGGATATTCATTTCGCCGTAAGGACAGTGTTAAATAATAAGAAATATACTCATAATATAAATATTTTTATATTATTATTTAATTATAAATTATTATATAACAGAAAATAATTAATTTTTATTATAAATATTTTATGAGAGTATTTGATAGAAATTTTTTTATAAATATTAACTCACGAATGCTAGTTGTATATATTTGGTATAAATATTTTAAAAATTATTCTAAAAATTAACAAACTCACATGCATAAAAATAATTTTTTTAATTATTATTTTTTATTAAAATTTTATGGAAGAGTAAAATTTTAAATTTTTATGATGGTGGAAAATTTTAACCATATTTGTTATAATATTTTTATAAATATTAAAAATAATAAATACATTTATAATATTTTTAACAGTTATAATTCTTAAAAAGCGTGATTTCTTAATATGAAAAACAATTATATATCAAGAATCTCCCAAAATTTTATATTCAGAATGATTTTTAATTATTAAATAATATAAAAAATTTATATTTAAATTATATCAATATTAAACTATAATATTAAATAATAAATAAATTATTAAAAATTACAACATTTAAGGAAACATGAGGATAAGTCTCGACCTTTTCCTCCTCAATTTTTCTCAAAAAAAATTATAAACAGATTTTATTTTTTAAAACATAATTTTATAATTGTTAATATAATTTTATATGTAAAGGGTAATATAGTAACTAAATTTTTAGATAGTATTCGAATCGTTCTGTATTTCAGTAATCCATGTAATTTTGTGATACATTTATTTGGGGAAAATTAACTTGTATTGATGAAAGTTATATCAATTTTTATTTAATTTAATAATTTTTATTGAATAATTTATGATAAAATTAATTATTAGTTTAAAAAATTTTATTACATGAATTATATATAAAATTTTAAATTGATATAAAATTATTTCATATTTTACTTTTCTATATTAAAATTAATGTTATATATATAAACTATTATTATAAAATTATTTAATTTTGAAAAAAAAGAAACATATAATATAGATAATATATAATTATAATTCCACTGTCGGATTTAATAAGTTGAAATTATTTTTACCCTGCTAAATAATTTTTATTAAATAAATTTATTGTAAAATTAATCATTAAATCAAAATATTTTAGTATGTTATTATATTTTTAAAATTTAAGTCGATCTAAAATGATTTGATCTCTTATTTATTTATTTATATTAAAATTTAATTATATATACTTTTAAAAGATATAAAATAAGAATTATTTAATTATATATTTGTACTTATTTAATTTTGATAAATTTACTAAAATAATTAAAATATAATTATAATGTAATAATTGAATGATATTTCATATAAAATGATTATCAATATAAAATTAATATAACTTAAATCGATGTAAATTAATTCGTTCCATCTAGGTGTGTCTATATATAATGCGCTACACGAAAATTTGCTCCCTAAAGAACAAACCTTTCATGCGGCTCTTTCATTTACATTTCTTAAGTAGCAAGTGAAATTATGAATTTCTTAAGTGCCTATAATGACCTTCGCTGCTTTGCCAATTTGCGATACTATTGAAATCTCTCGAACAGCTGAAAACCTGAAGGGAAGATACCATCATTAACAACATTTCCTTTTGCCTCTCTTACTCATCAGTCAAGACAATTAATAGTTTTGGGGCCTTACCCTTATAATTTTATAATGTGAATTTGTTTACTCCCACTTATATATTATTCGCTTAATATATGATATTCGTTGTTATAAGATAAATTTGTGATATTTTGTATAAATTTGCATCGGTGCCAGATTATTTGAACCACAACAGCTGACACATATTAATGTTCTACAAAAGAGATGAATGTATGACGGCATGAATTAGGGGTAAACATAAACTATTTTATTAATTATGTTCACCGGTAAAATTTTATCTTTATGCTTACCAAGTCTAAAATTTTATATCAAACAAACTACTCAAATTAAAATTGTATTAAAAACTTGTTCGAATTATCAGATTTGATCATTATAAATTATAACTTATTCTAAATTACAACTATAAATTAAAATAATTTCAAGTTTTTTTTAAATATAATATACTTATTCATAATAAATTTAACAATATATATTTATAATTTAATTTATTTTGATTTTGAACATTAGAATAAAAAATTAAATCAAACTAATTCATTAAAAAATTGTTTGGTTTTCAATTATTTTAAATTAATTTAATGGTTTTAAACTATTTGAATCAGATAACGAACACCTTTATTGATAACCTTTTTACTTATACACCCTTTTATTTATTTATAACTTACCAATATAGAACTTGTTCTCCTCGCAAGTCCAACTTATTTGCTATAAAGGAGACATGTCTAGTTGTCCTCAATCTTCAATTTAGACTTGTACTTCAAATATAAATCCAAACTATAATTTTGTCTTCATTTACTATTTTTTTTTTGCCTTGCTTTGTCTTTTTTTTTTTATGTCGGATCTTTTAATTTATTTTACTAGTTTATTTTTTTCTTTATTTGAACTTCATGTTTGCTCCCAAATTTGGATTTTCATATTATATTAAAATCCATGTATAGGTCATAACTAAGTGTGAAAGAGAAGGTTAATTTAAATCCCAAAGTAAATTTTAGCTTAAGTGGCTTGAAGTCATGTCCAAGAGTTTAAACATTTGAATTTAAGTCACTTTTATGTCCAAAAGTAGTTAACAATTTAGACTCATAATCTTCTTATTTACACAACCATTTGTTTGTTTTTAGCCTATCAAAATGTTGGGGGAGAGTAACAGTATGACCCCTGACTTGTAATTTTTCCTTCATTTTTTTTTTCCAAATTGTTTTTCCACAAGAGTATCCAAAAACAACCCATCGACCTTTATAACTTAGCAATACTTCCAGTTCAAGGAAAAGATATATGATCAGGTTGTATTTTAAATTATTAAATAAAGATTGAAAATAATGAAGATATTTAAAATTAGTCATAACAGTTCATTGCTAAGAGTTGCAAGAAATCAACTGCTTTTCGGTGAACCATGGTTCAAAACGGAATAGTCAAACTATTTTTGAAGAAGAAAATTACGTGAAACTTCTGAAAGTCAATATGATTTGAACCATAAGGTTTATCTTTTAAAATATAAATCCATCTGTATTTTTTTCGTAACTAGACTAATGACTAGTGCCTAATTGATGATAGATTCAACAATCAATCAGAAGTCCTTTTTTTCTGGTCAATAAAAACCTATCAATAGCTATATTTTGGCTGCTTACCTGTTTCTAAACAATAGGGAACCTTTTACCTTCATCCTTTTTGCTATAAAAGAAAAAAAATATATGCGCTTTAGCGCATATTTATGTAGTGAGTTTTATTCTTTTAAAGCAAGTTATTATTTTAAAGAGTAAAACGAGAAAAAATATTATAATTTTAATTATTAATTTATAATTAACCGTTATAACTTTTACTTTATTTTTTAATATTAATATTTTATTTTAAAGGATATAAAGTTCTGTATAACACATGATTTTGCACATTTATTTATTTATTGTCCAAATGTTAAACATTATTTATTTATTCATCGTACCGAGGAGGGCTAAAGCACAATAGCAAGAACTATAAAACGAGACACTGTAACCCATCATTTTGATACCGGAATTAACAGGGCAACATTGGATTATACGTTAATCTACTTGATCATTAAACCGGAGTGCACCCACAATTATGCAAATGTGCTTCCTTTACCGTATCCTTTACTTCATACTAAATTGAGAATATAGAGGGAAGATTTCTACTTCTGCTTTCACGGATTTTTTCTAAAGGAGAAATAATTTTAGGAATTTCTAAAATGAGTAAAATTCGTTTCATATCATTATTCCATCTCGCAACTTTTGGCAGATAATTTTCTTTTATATTTTAATTCCCTTTTTAAATTTAATTACATTTTCATTTTCTTAATTTTGATGTTTTACAATTTTGGTCTTTCCAGTTTATTTTTAGAGATTTTTGTTCTTCCAAATTTTAAGATTTCAAGTTTTTTCTCTACTAATTTTTATCAAATAATTAACAAGTTGATAAAATTGGATAAAAAATTAAGTTATAATAATCATTTTTTTACTCAGAAATTAAGTTAAATTATTATTAAAATTGGACGAAAAATAAAAAAATATTAATTATTAGACGAAAAGTTAACAAATAGGAAAAAAACATAAAATCTTAAAATTAGAAGATCAAAACCACTAAAAAATAATTTAAGAGGGTCAAAATAATTAAAAAGACTAAAAATATAATTTAACTTTTATTTTATGAATTTACTTGGAATAAGGAAAACTATTAATCATCATCATGATAAAGGAAAAAGGAAGGGATCACCTTATTGGTGGGGAACATCTGGCAGAGATTGAATTTCTTCATTGACCATTTGGTGTCCTGGTCCTTTCTATTCTGGAACAGTATTGTCAAGTTCCATAGAAGAATCAAAACTGGTTTGATAAGGGAAAATGACTTGAGGGATGTCTCCAAGCTTATAATCTGAAGGATTCTGAACATACTGACACTGATTTCCCAAGTGTGTTATATTATGGATGAATAAGAGGAGAGACCAAAGATTTGTTCTTTCTGGCTCCTTTGAAGTATTTCCTAGCCATATCTATATTTGCTGTCTTCTCATGAATTCCATAATATCATTATCAGTATATGAGAGTTGTTATTTATTGGTTGGATCTCAACCTTACCACCCTCATAGCCACTAGGTGTGGCCATATCTACATCCAATAGGGGTTGATCTTTGGAGTTTGAGTTTTGATATTCTCAGTTGTCAGTCTTGAAATGGTGGCTCTATGAGACTAATGTTTGCTGATTTTTCTCATATGCTTTAACAGGTTTCTGTTTGATTTGGTTTGCCATTGGAAGTTTGATTTCCATCAAGCCATCCTTGTTAGGGGAATTTTCACAACAAGTGTACTCTAATTAAATTTATAAATAAAGGTTGAATTATGTACTTGAGTCTTTCGATTTAGATTTATGTAGATTAAAATTTTGATATATACAATTATCGTATGTGGTTTATATATTTAATAATAAAGAATTAATATTTAAGAATTAAAAGTAATTTAAAACCTAAAAATAAGAAATCAATTTAAACTATGTATTCCCATACTTTATTTTCACTAAAGAAAATAATTTGAATGAAGTAAATTAAATATTTATTTTAATTTAAACAATCCAAATATTGAGTAAGACCAATTGCTGGTTCATATCATGGCGTTTGTGTAAAGAAAATTATTGTATTTGAATATTTATTATATTTTGTTACTTTCATCATTTTAGACAACACTCTTAAAATATTGGTTGCACATAAATTTAGAATTCTAAAGTTGAAAAAAATACATGCTAAAAAGTTAGGGATAATGTGTGGACCTATATTTGAACTGATCTTGATCCGAGCTTATTGGGCAGAAAGCTAAGACCATACCTTTCATTTTTTCCATTATTTAGCATCTTTAACCATACCGGGCACCGAAAACAATTAATGTGTCCTTTTTACGCAAGCTGTACATGCATTTTCAAATGACGTGGTGTTTAGGATATGGCGTGATAAATTTTTTAATTCTTACTTTAATTTTAAAGTTAAAATATATTAAAACGTATAATAATAATAATTATTATATATAATAAAAATATTTAATTAATTTTTATTCACCTTTTATTTTATTCCCTATTTATCTTTAATTTAATCATATATATAAATTTATATACAGATTCTACATTATCACAGTTGTTTCCTAAGCTAGAATATATATATAATAAGATTTTACCTCCATATAATTGTATCTTCTAATTGTATTCTTTATCATTGATTATATACAAAATTGATACTATTTATATTTAAGTAAGATATCCTTCAAGACCCTCCCTCAAGTTGGAACATGTAAGTTTTGAATGTCGAACTTGACCAAGATTGTACCAAAGTAAATCCACTTATACCCAAGTACTTTCTTTTCTGGAAATAGAGGTGTAAGCTTCCCACTGATATTGGTTTCAAGATTTAAGGCTATGAATTTCTTGGGACATAACTTTTCGTCAACACTCATAGTTAGTATCGGGGAGTTGGTGACAAAATTACACAATTTGATAGAGGATGTTTTCCCACGGTTACCTCAACAAAGTGGAGCTTCTGTCCTTGGTGGCAGGTCGAAGAGCGGTAACGAGATTTCAACACTTGGTTGCTTGGCGTCAACGGTACATTCTTTTATCTCTGCTTCAAGCTCGTGTCTCCTTATCGTTTATAAGAGCTACGATGAGAGAGTCACTTGCAGACTCATTTTCATCTGGGTTATGAGTATTGTGTCCAGGTGTGGAAACAGGACGTGGCCTATCATGTCTGTCTTCTTCAACAAGAGTTTCCAATATAGGAGATCTAACAGGATCAAACTGAAGCTTTTTCAAACAAGAACATATATTCAACAAAATGGACGTCATGAGAGACAAAAAAAATCTCTTTTTCTAAGTCAAAGAGCTTCCATCCTTTTTGCCCAAATGGACACCCAACAAACACATATTTGGAGCTGCGATTGTAAAATTTATATCCGTTCCTATTTTGACTGTGTGCGTAGCACAACGAACCAAAAACCTGCAAGCGCTTATAGCTTGGTGCTTTTCCACAGAGGACTTCGTAGCCTCCCAGCATTGAGGATGGTGTAAGGTTAATCAAGTAGCCAGTAGTTAAGACACATTTTTCCCAAAATTGAATAGGAAGATTTCCTTGAAACCGTACTGATCAAGCAACATTCAGAATATACTGATGATTGCGCTCGGTGCACTAGTACATGAAGTTTGATGAACAATGTCTTGTTGCACGAAGTATTGTTTTAAACACATAAATTCTATTTCGTTGTCAGATCACATAATTTTAACACGCTGGTTGTATTGTCGCACCAGGGTGAAAAAAGATTTTCAATATGACCGACACTTCCATCTTTTTCTTCAACAAGTATATCCAAACTACCTGTGAGAAATCATCCACAATAGTTAAGAAATATGAAGCAGCACTGCACACGACGAGGGAGTTCTGTAAGGTCCCCACAAGTCATAATGGAATAGATCAAAAACATTTGAAGCCTGATGATCACTCATAGGAAACTTATCTTTTGTTTGTTTGAATTTTTCACAAATTTTATTTCGTTCATCATTTGTGCATTTATCATTTATAATAGGAAACATTTGTACAATTTCAATGATGGATGTCTTAGTCTTTGGTGCCAAAGTGTTAGTTGATTCTCCATTTTGACATGTTGATTCTCCATTCTAACATGATAAACTTGAGTCTTGGGTAACTCATGATACCAATAGAGTTCATTCTTCCTTTCACCTGCTCCAACTAGTGTGCTTAAAGTGCGGTCCTTCAATTGTTCATTAGTGAACCCTGTCATTTCAAGTTTCTTATCTTCCATATCGTTAGTATGCCCACCACTTCCACCTGTGTATCGCATTTACACGTGTTGGGATTCCTTGGTTATACATCCTTTGTCGTCTTGAACCTCTGCACTACTCCTTCCTTCGTTCCTTCATCAATCGTCCCACCATTCAGGATATCTCACAATTTGGAAGCATTCTTTTACATCATGCCCACTTTTTTCTGCAGTTAGAGCATATCATTGGTTTCTCTCCATGATTACCTCATCCTGTCGCCTTGTTCTTTCCTGTATCGCAAGTCTCACAACCATCCATTTTTGTTAAGTTGATTTAGAAATTGTTTTCACCATCTCTTCTTGCACCATCATCGTGTACATAAGATTCAACGATGGAAAGGGGTCTGTTGCGGGATGCTAGATTGTATTGTGCCATAGCTTGCATCATCTAGTCACATCAAGAATTGGTGGACCTTCTTTTCTTCCCTTCGCTTCTCAAGTTGAGATGTCACACCACACTTGCATCCATCGCATATGCATTTGGGGATTTGCTCATAGTTTGCTAATTCATCCAAAGGACCTTTAACCTCCATAGTATGTCACCATGCTCATACTTTCCTTTTTGCATCTTGTCAGATCCGCCTTCATTTGTTGTTTCCTAAGCTCGTTCACAGTTAAGAAGCGTTCTTTGATATCTTTCCACAACTTCTGCACATTCTCTACAAACGTCATGGTAGATCGTTAGCTTGACTCGATCGTGTTTAGGATACAAGACACGATCATGGATTGGACTGTCCACCAGTCTTTATGTTCAAGTGCATCTTCTTCTGGTTTTTTGTGAATTCAATCTATGAACCCCACTTTCTTTGAGCCCGAAGCGAGAATTTCCTAACTTTAGCCCATTCATCGTAGTTTTCTCCTCGCAATTGCATTTATGTAATTATATTTCCAAGGTTATCATGTGTTCAACTCATAGGAAGAGTGAGTTTTTTTCATTTCCCTCCATGAGTTTCTCATTCTAATATCATGATGGAAAATATGTAGTCAATTTTCATTCATATTTCATTTTGTCCCGCATTCATCTTTGATTTAATCACGAATATATACAAACTCATACAAAATCATCACAGTGCCACAGTTCTTTCCTAAGTTAGAATAGATATAATAAAATAGTATCTCTATATAACTATATCTCTTACTTGTATCATTTATCATTAATTATATACAAAATTGATACTATCTATATTTAGTTAAAATATTTTTTAAAAATATATTTTATATATTTAGTTACTTCCATATTTTAAGTGATATTTTTAAAATATTAATTACACTAAATTTTAAGATTTAAAATTTAAAAAAAAATAATTGGTAAAAAGTTAAAGATAATATGTGAACCATTAATCGTCCATTGAAACTTAAAAAAAAAAAGTAGACTTCCAAAAAAAAAAACTGAAATTTTGAAGTGACACTTATATCTCCCTCTTGAGTCTTGACCAAAGCTCACAAAGCATAAAACTAAAATTGTATCTTTCATTTTTTTCCATCTTATCCGAGCTCATTGACCATAAAACTAAGATCATATCTTTTATTTTTATTTTTATTTTTTTCATTATTTAGCATCTTTGAACCATACCGAGCACCGAAAACAATTAATGCATCCTTTCTATGCAAGTTATACATGTATTTTCAAATGATTTGTGTTTAAGATACGGTGTGATAAAATTTTAATTCTTACTTTTATTTTAATGTTAAAATATATTAAAACTTATAATAGTTTTATATTTTATATATTTGATTATTTTCATTATTTTAAGCAATACTCTTAAAATATTAGTTACATGAAATTTTAGGATTTGAAAATTGAAAAAAAAAATTTCTTGATAAAAAGTTAAAGATAGTGTGTGGACCTATAATTATCGATTAAAACTTGCAAAAATATTAGATCTTCATGAGAAAACTGATGTTTTGAGTGAGACTTATATCTCTATCTTCACTAAAGCTTACAGAGCAGAAAGCTAAGATCGTATCTTTTATTTTCTCCATCATTGAGCATCTTTAAACCACGTTGAGCACTGAAAATATTTAATGTATCTAACCTACCAAGGTTATACATACATGTTTAAATGACTTGTGTTTAAGATGCAGTGTCATAAGTTTTTTAATTTTTATTTTTGTTTTAGTGTTAAAATATATTTAAAAAAATAAAAGATTAGAATACTTATATATTTTTATTACAATTTTTTTATTTCCATCATTTTAAACAACACTCTTAAAATATTAGTTGCACGTAGTTTTAGAATTTAAAAAGTGAAAAAATGTAGGATAAAAAGTTAGGAATAATGTGTAGACCTATAATCATCGATTTAAACGTTAAAAAAGAGGAGACCTCCATACGAAAACTGATGTTTTGAACTAACACCGATATCCCCATCTTGACCAAAGCTCCTAGAGCAAAAAACTAAGTCTGTATTTTTCATTTTCTCCATTATTCTGCATCTTTGAAGCACAACGAGTACAAAAAATATTTAACATATCTCACCTACGTAAGCTATACATGCATGTTTAAATGACTCGTGTTTAAGATGTAATGTAATACAGATTTTAATTATTCAATATATTTATTAAATAATATTATAATTTAAATAATTAAATAATTTGATTTTAAAAAAATATTCTACTTTTATATTTGAAACTATCAATATATATATATATATATATATATATATATTTATAAAATATGAATAATATATAAATAAATGTAACATATTCAGATATTAAAATTTATATATCAATATTTTTTAGAATTTCGTTCACATAATTTATCCTCAAACAAGTAAAGCTTAAAAATATATTTTTAAGTATTTTATTTTTCAATTTTTTTTAAATTACATTTTTGACCAATTTATAATAATTATATAAATTTTATAAAAAAAGTAATTTTAAAAAATAATATTTTATTAATAAAAAATTATTATTAGAAAATATAGAAAGAATCTGTTTAGAAAATTGTATTTTAAGCTTAACCAAATAACTATATTTATTAGACATCGTTTAATGTTTTGTATTAAGATTTAGAGTTTGTTGAATTCGTTAAAAAACTAAAGCTAAAACTAAAACTAAAATAAACTTATTTTATTTAAAATAAATCTTATACAAAATCTTAATTTTTTTATAAATTTAATTAAAATACAATAAGAATGTAAAAATATTTAATATTATTATTCAATTATAAATTATCATATTATTAATAATTAATAATATTTTTATAATTATTTTAAAAAATTACTTAATATAAATTCTAATTCAATATATGCATAAAATATCTATAATAATATTTCAAAATAAATTTTATTTGGTAAATGAAGTGAGAAAAAAATTTTCACAACAGGAAGAGAAATGGATCAATTACTCGTGTTCCCTTTGTTTGCAATTCTATTGTATGCGAATTTAACACTGCATAATCCAAAGGATACTATAATAAACTTTTCAATATTCTGTGAATTTTAAGCGTATAAAATGGCGAATAATATTATATATTTTCTTTAATCTCTTGCATTGATAATCAATCTATTAATATATACAAATTATTGTCCTATTTTTTAAAATATGCGTAAATTATATTTTTATTTTTCTTTGAAAATATATAATTTTTTAAGATGGATATAATTTAAAAATTCATTTTTTAAGTATAAAAAAGAGTCTTAGTGGTGGTGAATAATAATCAAGATGTCATAATATTTATTTTTTTTATAATTTTTAATGTCATCAATAATTAATTTTAAATATTCTATTACTAATTTTAGTAAATTAAAAGATGGAATGAGATTTTAAATATTTCAATTAATTTTTAAATTTATCCATCATTTTATTTAAAAAAATAAAAATATTACTTAATGTATAAAAGGTACTAATTTTATTAAAAAAATGTTGAAGGAAAGAATTTTTTAAGCACCTGTTTATATTAGAATAAATTTAAATATAATACATTTATTTTTAATAAGAAAATATATTTTTTAATTTTTAGCATAATTACATTATAATACTTAAATTTAAAACTTTTAATTAAGCTAAATTAATGCTCTGTAAATTAATCGATAAAGTCGGCAATTTCTATAGGTTTATATAAATGTTACAAATTGAATTACACTAAATTTTTAGAGTTTGAGTTAAACGATCGAATATATTAAAATTGATAATAATTATACACGAAATTGGAATTATTAAGAATCACAAGCTAATTGTTTAAGAAGTTACTATCCTTGTATTTATCCATGCATTTTAGATCTTAATTTGTTGTTTCATTTCCTTCTTATTAAAAAAAAAGAAAGTTACTACCCTAAAAAAAAAGAGTGGCTGCTGCACAAGTATCAGAGTCCTCCTTTATCACATAATTAGCTCAGTATGCAAGCGTACGTGTGTTGTTTCCTTTGCAGGGAAATATGCAAGACGACAACCATTTTAATTTTTCTGCAAGAGTGTGTTGTTCCTTTCATCTCTTTAGCAGGTGAACTTCACGGAGATTTAAATTTACAATATATAGTAAAATTACATTAATCTCCTAAAAGTGTACTTAATATTTTTATTTTAAAAATTCTATTGACTAAGTGTGCTAATAATTGGTTTTCGAAAAAAGGGTACAACTTTTAAAATAAAAAAGAATAGTGAATGTAACTAAATCAAATTTCAAAAGAGTAGTTGTAATTTACCTTAATGTGTAGGAGTATGTCAAAGCGATGTGAAAAGCAACGACGTCGTTTAGGTGGTTTGATGGCAGGTAAAACGTAAATGCAGTAGTAGTACGTATGGGGCAGGAAACGTCAATTCTACTATCTACGAGAACTACACTGGGAATTGGGCCATTACACTGTTGTGGGCCCATTTGTAACGTCTTGATTCTTTTTCTCTGCTGGAGCCAGGAGTGTGGGCCTTTTCTTTGATTGACTAGTTACACAATTCCTTTTTCTCACACGTGTCATGACGGAGATTTTTCTTCAGCTCCTCTTCCGTGTCAAGAGAATCTCCAGAGTTATTCTTACGTCGTTATTATCTTTTTTATTAATTAAATTAAGACAACGATTACAAGAATTATAAAAATTATCATAATTTTAATTTTAATCTCTATATTAAAATTTGGAAGATTGATTACATTTTCATTATAAAATATCATATGTTTTTTTAATTTCCATAAAATTTTATTTATTTTAGTTTTGATATTAAATAGAAAGTTTGTATTTTACAATAGTTGGTGTCAGAATAAAAAATAATATTCTTATTATAAAAATATAACAACTTTTAATTTTAATCCCTATAAAATTTCATTTATCTTCGTTTTTATATTAAATAAAAAATACGATTTTTAGTCCCTACACCTGCAACAGCGTTATATTTCTAGAAGTTAAAAATTCATTTAAGTAAATGCAATATGTACAAAAGCAAAAAAAAATCACCGAAAGTTGTTCTTTGAAGTGGTTGTACTTTTACGGAATTTTTTAAAATAATATATATCTATTTATATCTTAATCTAGGTTTTAGATTTATTTTATTTAAAAAAACTGTTAACAATATTAACTATTAAATAAAAGATATAAGTCGATGAATTATCCTTTTTATATTATTCATTAGCGATGCTTGTACAGTTATACTCAAGTTTCTTATTCACACCGAATATCTGCATCGGGTTTATTTATTTTAGTAAAAAAAAAGTGTTATAACGTGTGTTTTTTTAATTTGTATTAAAAAGTTTACATAATACAATAAAAAGTATATAAATAAAATTATAATTTATATAAGGATAATCTTTTTTAAGATTACTTTTTAAATAAGAATATTTTCAGCATATTATGATATTAATTTGTTAAAAATTAAAAATAAATACACATTTATTTTTATTTTAAAAACTATGTTAGTATTGTTAATTAGCATTTTTAAAACTCATTAAAGAATGAAGAAATTTTATTGTATTAATATTTATATTAAAATACATTTAAATTACGATAAAAATCTATTAATAATAGATTTTACGTTAATATGAATGGTACAAAAATTTTGAGCAACGAATGACGACCGATGAAAAAATTGGCTCTTTTCCATTAAATTCAAGCAATGCCTTTGAACGATTATTTTAAATTTTGTCAAAATTCATCGAAAAACTTTAGTATCTTTTAACAAAACTGTAGTTTTAAATATTTATATTCTAAATTTCGTAATTAATTTGCATCTTAACTTATATATATATATATATATATATATATTCTATTAAATTATAATAATTATTAAAATTATTAAATAAAAAATTAAAATAATATATATAAAATTTTAGATTCAAATCTTATTATTTTTATTAAGATCAATAACCTTTTACCATTTTCATCATAATTTTTTTTCATGTGATAGTTAGTCATCATAGGTGAGATACAAATAGGCCAAATTAATATATTTTAAAATGTTAAGATATCGTCATTTGGCATTTTATTCAAATCCCATTATTATAAAATAAACTAGAGAAAATAATGCGGTATTTTTTTATAATAAAATAGTGTAATAAAATAATAAAATTGTACAAAAAAATAATTCTTCAATTATATCAATTGAAGTGGTATTCATAAAATATTTAACATGATCTATCACATTCTATTTGAATTTTAAGATATTTAAAATATTTTTATTATTATATTTGTTTTATATGTTTTTACGAATTAAAATATTTCATTTACAAAATCAATGATATCTTATATAAATTTTTTACTTTATTTTCTTTTTATGAATATTTATATTTTTTATTGTTTCCATGTTTGATTTTTAGTAATATACTAAATTAATTTATAAAAAATTATAGATATGATTAATTTATTTATTTTTAATTTAAAATGTATATGTAGAATAAAAATATAATATAATTTTATAAGTGAAACATTTTAATTGATATAGACAAATAAATAAAGATAATGGTAAAAAAAAGTGATACAAATATCTTAGGCATCTTAAATTTTTAAATAAAATGAAAATTTAGATATTGGAATATCTTTTAAACATAAATTATATTTTTTTATTTTATATATATTTTTTAATTTATTTCAATATTTTTAAAAAATATCATATAATTATATTATATTATTGAGATTGAATTTTTGATTCCTTAATTTTATAAAATAATTCAATATAGTCCATTCATTTATCAAGTTAATTATTACAACATAAACAATTAACAATATTACAATAAAATTGATGGAAGATTCAATGTTATAAATGTCTGCAGTGTTAATAGATTAATTTAAAATAAAAAAAATAAAAAACCTAAAGTATAATTTAACATAATTTTTATATTTTCGGGAAATGTATGAGTTTTATTTTCCACGGATCAAATTATTATTACAATAAAATATGCATTTAATTTATATAAATATAATTAAATTAAAATTTATTTTTTAAAAATGTGATATCTATAAATTTTAAAAATTAAAAAATAATAATTATAATTATTTACTACAATATAATGTATGTTTAAATATATCATTTTAACATACCGCGATTGAAAATATACTACCGTATTACAAAGAAATAAGTAATAATAAGAAATATTTAAAAAGAATTAAAATCAAATTTAATGGTATTATGGTGATTAATTATTATTGTTAAGGCTTTAGACACAAATGTAAAAAAACAGGGATTGAGAAATTTCATGAAGTGCAGAAAAAAAATAAAAATAGTGGAACACGTTAGGTGGCTTCCTCTGCAATATTGAGAAAGGTGGGGTTCCAATATAAGAAGACATGAGAGAGTGTTTGGAGTACTGAAAACTCTGCTTCTGTTTTTCAAAAATGCTGCACATGCTCTTCCTCCTATTTCCTCTTTTTCTTCTTTCTTCGTTGCCTCTTACTGGTAAGAAAAACAACTACACTCTTCTCTTCAACTTCTCCACTTTCTCAATGTCGTTTTCTTCTTACTTTTTTTTTCTTCTCTAATGAAACCCTTTCTTTTCTGGTCATCATTTCATTTGCAGTCGCTGGTCAACAATCCATTGAGCTTCTAAACCTCTGTGAAACAACTCATGACATTTTAGAAGCTTCATCACATCGTGACCTTCCCTTAGCTGTTTCGGTGAGTGGTGAAGACCTCAATGGGGTTTCTAGCACCATTTTAATGGCTGAAACATGGCTCAGACACAACGTTCTCGGACATTACCCTGCCGCAAAAATCACCACCATTGTTGTGGGAACCACCGCTTTCTGCCAACAAGATCAACAGCAGAATCTCGTTGTGGTTCTGTCTTCTTTGAAGAATGTGTATCACTCTTTGAAGAGGTGGGGTTTGGATAAAGACATCAAAGTCTCTGTTGCTTTTGACTTGGACTGTTTGCGTCTAAACTCAGTTTCTTACAATGATGATTTGAAAATGGTGAAACCAGTGATAGAGTTCCTCCAAAGTGTGAACTCCACATATTCTTTGATCCCACATTCACATTTCTCGGATAAAAGTTTGAGCTTGGTGTCTTCTCACATGAAAAAGCTTGGATTTTTCTATCTCAACAAAATAAATGTTGTTCTAATAAAAGGGAGAAAAACCATAGCAAGAAAGCTTTCAGTTGTAGATTCAAATTCAAGCCCAATGGGCTCATTCCCGGTGAGGCCAGCTCCAATGCCACAAATAGCTGAATCACCATTGGGTCCTTCCAATGGAAAACCTTTGCCTCCTCTAGCTCAAGTGATTTCTTCTCCCCCTCCAATGTCTTCTTCCTATTTTGCCCCTCAACAACCACCCTTTGTTGTTCCAGCTAGTTCTCCTCATCCTCTCACTTTGCCTCCTTGTAATCCAATACACAATGGGGCACCTTATCCCCAAATTATCCCTGTTCAGAAACTCTGGTGTGTGGCTAAGCCCAGTGTTCCTCCAGAAACACTTCAACAGGCTTTGGATTTTGCTTGTGGGGAAGGTGGTGCTGATTGTATGGAGATTATGCCTCAGGGTAACTGTTACAATCCTGACACTCTGGTTGCGCATGCTTCTTATGCCTTCAACAGTTACTGGCAGAAGCATAAGAGAAATGGTGGAACATGCAGCTTTGGAGGGACTGCCATGTTGATAAATTCTGACCCAAGTAAGCATGCACCAATGCATTCTCCATCTTGACTTTTTGTACTATTGTTTTCTTTTTCTTTTTTTATCCCATTTTCCTAAACTAATAAAGAGTGATACTGGTTGCAGGTTTTCTTCACTGTCGGTTTATTCTCAGCTAGGTGAAAGAATACTGGCAGTGATTCTGGTGACTTTCTTTTGGTGCAGTTAGTTTGGAGAATTTTATGTTGAGGTGACTTTGCTTTTGATTCACTGGCAATTGGTTTATATATATAATGTGTGGACCAACTTAGAGAATTTATGTAGTTAGAACTACTAATTTAGTATCAGGGACCAGGTTAAAGAGCTTCGGGCTTAATTGTTATCTTGTTTTGTTTCTCCATGATATTTAGCTGTAGGTGATAATTAAGTTGTAGTTGTGTTCAACATTGCTGATTAACGGCTGCTGCCTATTTTGCCTACATAGTGAATTTCGAACACCCTAGTTGATATGGATTCCATTTACTCTGGATCAATTCATGTTTATTTGAAAAAATTGACCATCTTCAGTTTTTTCTGCTAGAATAATAGGTCATCTTGCGTTTTAACCGTAAGAATAATAAAACAACTATTATGTCTTCTGCGTTTTGCTAATTTATTTAATGTCGTCAGCAATACTTTAACCAAAATTCTGCCAGCAGAATTATGAATATGGCAAGGAAAATTCATATAAAATTCCTAAGAGATTAAATTTTTTAGTCTAAAGGTGTGATTGGAGTCCCTTGATTAAGCTGTCTGCTGTTTTATTTCAAACAAATATATCAGCCTGTTTCAGAGGAAAATTTTCTATTTGGAACTGAATTAAGAAGGAAATGATGGGGAGGGTTACAAAATTTTGAATAAGTCCCCTCATGTGGGGCGGGCTTGGTGTTTTGCCCTTAACTCATACATGCTTGGATTCCTATTTGGAATAGAGTAGCATATACCAAAGTGTGCAAGACATTAAGAAGTTTATTTGGTGATCTTTGATAACAAGATACAAGGAATGTTGAATTTTCTTTCAGGGGCGTCTCTAATGCTCACAACGTTTCGTTTCTAGTGCCATCATTTTTTGGGCATTCACTAAACTTGGTGCTTAATGCTTATTCATCATCTCATTTCCTAATAATAACCTTCCCCGGTATTCCTGAAATGCCCTTCCTTTTCTGATCTACAATACTTCTTCCTCCAAATTTAAATGTGAACTAGGCATAAATCTTCTATCACAACAAAAAAAGATTGATTGGCCAAGTGTTTAAATGTCATTGAATATTGGGTAGTTCTCAACTCAGGTCCTTTGGTCCTCTGACAAGTCATTAAGCTGTAAACTGTTCTATCATAGCCAGGTTGGGATCATGTGAATTTTCTGCTATGATTTGTTGATGACAAGCTAAGCTATATAGGGCGTTCGATTCTCATTGCCAGTTTAAAATTAATTCTAGTCAACATTTATTTTAACTTTTTCATTTTTGTGGTCCACCTGATGCAGCTTTTACCATTTGTTTTATATTTTGTTCTTTACTAAAAGATGAGACAAAGAACAAGAAATGCCTGCCTAAAAAAAGGTTGGTGGGGTCATTTGATAGCTGAGAGACAAAAAAAGTGGGGAAAAAAGCATGAAAAAGGATCAACAGTTAGCCACAGTGTACTCACTACTTATTCATAATCAAAGATTTGATACTTTAGGAAAATTTGATTTAAATTTCGGTAGAATTATTTTAAAAAATGGTGTTAACAAATAAAAATTAATTTTGATTGGATCTTAGAGCAATTGGGAAGCTCCTGGGCTTGTCCATTTGGCACTTTTTTTTTTATGGAAACAAGAAATGGGTTGGCTAAGTGGAATCTGGATTTCGGCTTTTTCTGGGCTTGTGGCCCATATACATTTTCAAAATAATAAAATAAAAATTAATGAAGTATTGAGAATGCTAACAATCCCTCATACTTCAAAAATAAAACTTCAAACATAGAAAACTCATCTCCTAAATTGGGATAGCCGATTAAAGAGCAAGGTGGGTGCACGTTATTCAAGTGATAGAAAATCACAATCCGTAAATAATAAAAAAAAAGATAATGAAAATAATTTAGGTAATTTAGGAAAAGGAGACAAGTAACTCAACTGATAAGATAAGACAAAATCTTATAAAAATAGTTCGGACGATTTGAGAAAGGTTTTGCACATGAACACCGCAAAAAGGATAAGGTAAATTGGGTAGAGCGTTAGAACCTGAAGCTCCCGCATACTATACTAATTTATGGGATTCCATAGGAAGCTTGTTATGATTACACCCTGTCTACACACCGGAATCATAAAATCAATATCGGTTGTGACAATAAAAGGGATCAAAACCAGTTTAAATAAATAATAAAACAGGTAGGTGGATTTAGGGGTGGGTATTGATCGGGTGCAGGCGGTTTCGGGCTAAAATACTAAGAACCATCGGAAATCAACAACAGAAATTTATTCAGTTTCCATGTTACGTCAGAGACAAGTGATGTGAGTATGGCTGGTTTTTAGAGAGAGAAAGATAAAGTTAATAAAATAATATTAGACTCTTGGTTGATTATTTTGTCATCTATATTGCATATTAGTTCTTAGCATGCTGAATTTCATGTTAAATATGATATTAGTTTCTATATTAGATCTAAATAATATCGTATTTATGTATTATATTAATTTAAATTTTATGAATTTTTAGTGTTATTTTTGTTTTTTTATCATAGAACTTGTAAATTTTGTAGATAAAAATGTTGTCATGCAATTGAATATCTGTGAAAGTGTTTGAGTCACTTCTTTTAATTCATATGCTTTGATCTCTACTATTTCCACCTCCAAATAATGCATATTAGCAACTTGGTTCACCATTACAATCCTTAATCTTTTTTTTTTTAATTTGGATAGCTAAGGTTGATAATAGAAGAATGAAAGAATAATTTTTTTTTAAAAATTGAGATGTCGTATTATAGATGGATGTTGATGAAAAAGATAAATATTTAAATAATAAAAATTATGTGGTCTTTACAACAATGTGAGTAAGAGACTACTCTCTCTCTCCTCCTTCTGAACACATTATCCTTAAGTAGATCACATCTTTGTGAAAACTTAAGTGAAACAAAATTGTAAATCTAATTAGAAATTTTGACTAAATATGCATTTGTTTTGAACTACATGCTACGACTTGTATATGTTGTGATGTGACATGAAAGACCTAAATTATAGTTTCTTTATTTGTGAAATATTATGCAAAGTTGAGCAGATTGTTATAAATTAGTGTGCCAAAATTTATTAAGATAATTATTTGTTATGCACTTCAATCAAACTTATTAATAATTAAACTATGATTTTTTAGTACTATTTGAAAGTTATTTCATAAAGCATAACATGTTATCACATTGGATGAGAAATAGAAGATAATTTTGTTTTACTACTTTGTTGAAGCTGAAGTAGAACCAACTTCAAGATAATAGTTTTATTATTAAATGGAGGTATATGTTATGCATAGTATTTTTTATCTTTATCAACATATGTTGATTTTAAGTGCTAATGAATTTGATTTTCATTAAATAAAGGTAAAAGATTCAATTCTTGTGAATGGAAAGAAAAAAGAAAAAAAATAGTTTTGTTTTCTACTTTTGTTGAAATGTGAATGAGTCCTTTATATTCACTAGAAGAAGCAATTAAGATGATTTTTGGGTTTTAAAAAGCTTGATTGTTCTCTTGTTGGAGTTAAAACTTTTGTTGGGCATGATTCTTTCAAACCAAGTGAAAATGATCTTGGAGGAATGAATATAGTTGGAACAAAGATGAGTGTAGTATTTTCAATTGAAGTATGCTATCTAACCTTTATGTTTTAATCAAAATTGTTTATTAATTTTTCCCTCCTTGTTGAAGAGGCAAATATACTATACTTGGAATCAACGACTCGTGTTTTTTCCTATTCTGCTAATGAATCAATCTATGACCTTGTAAATGATGAAATAACAGGTTCTTCTTTCACTATATGAAATAGATTTCAAATAATACTCAAAAAATTATAGTATAGTTATTAATAAGTTTGATTCAAATAATTAAGAATTAACCATCTTTATAGTTTAGTTTGTATTCAAATTATGATATCATATTTCTTAAGATTTGATGAGTGATTCCATGTTATGCAGCAAGAGATAATCTTGTTCTTCTACAACATTGGTTTACTAAATTTTCTAACTACAAAAAGCATGATTTTTTTTCTACAATAGTTGTTCACTAAATTCTAAGTACAAAAAGCATGATTTCTTCATCATAAGGGAGAGCTAAGAAGGTAGAATATATCTTTGTGATAAATAAATTATATTTTTATTATAGAACTACTTTAAAGTAATGCATATTTGTTTTCAAGTTATTATGTATTTTAGCTTACATAAGTTATTGTTCAAATCACAAATCTTTTCTCTGCCTTTACTATCCCTGCAACAAGTGGGGCTTAATTTTATGAAATTTTTGACTAATTATTTCGTCTTTATGATATCCACAATAAGGGGGGGTTTAATTTTATGAAATTTTTGACTAATTATTTGGTGTTTATGATATCCACAATAAGGTTGCAATAGCGTGTGACAACAGGTGATGATTAAAATAAAATTCAAAAAAATTATAAACGTCATTGTAGTTAGAACGAAAAAGATCATGCAAGATTAGATAAAAATTATAATGAATAATATACACATATAAACAACGATATTTAGATCTAATATGGTCACTAACATATCACTTGATGTAACATATAATCATGTTGTTAATAGAAGATAAGATCAAAGACTGATGTGCAATACAAATGACAAAGTAAAAAACTAATTATCTAATTTTAAAAAGTTAAGGATTAAACTGAAATGTGTTAAAACATATTTTCATAATTTTTTTTCAAAACTATGTTTTATATCTGTACAATAATATTTCCAGAAATTAATATTTAAAAATATATTTTATACAATTTAAAAAATTAACTTTTAAAAGTGTATTTTTTTAAATTATTACTTTGAAACTATGTTTTATACTTATGAAAATAATGTTTTTAATAATTAATTTCTGGAAGTATATTTTATATCTATACAAATAATTCTTCTGAAAATTGATTTTTGGAAGTGTCCGGAAATTAGTTTTCAGAAATATATAAAATATGTTTTATACATTTTGAAAGGGTAATTTTAGAAATTAAAATTTTTAAAAAAGAGGCGTGAAAAGTTTAAAAAAAAAGAAGAAGAAGGCATGATTAGAAATTCCTCATGTTTCTTGTGAATAATAATAAATAGCCCAGATAAAAAAAAACTAAATAAAGCTCATTGCTCAAAGAGGAAAGTTAAGCCCATACCATGCTTCTTATCAATGTATTTTTGTTTTTAGGTTTTGGTCAAAAGTTGAGCTAAGAGGCCCATGAAAATAGGCAGGCCAAGACCAAATTACAAGTGAGACAACATTTGAAGAATAAAAAACGAAAACGTCACACGCTCACTATTACTGTTGGTTGAGCCCATCATGCTTAAGGGATGTTCATTGCTTTAGGTCAACTTCGAAGAAAAAAAAAAGATATATATTCTTGATCATGAATTCTCACTCAATTATTATAGAATTAAGATTTTAAACATATTACTATTTTGTGATGGCTTTTATATTTTGTATGACAAGTTTATGTATTTCTTCTCTCTCACACTCACATAATTTGACCCTATCTAATCTATTTTTTGTTGGATAGGTTCAGTACAGATTTTCACTTAAATCGAACCAATTAATTTTTCTATGTACCCAAACTGAAGTGATCTGTGTACAACCCAAAGACAAATCATACAAAAGGGATTCAACACTAGTTAAATCTTCCCCTTAAACACCCTGTAGTTTAAGTGGCGAGTCGTAATGCTTGTTTTTAATTTGAAGTGTCAAGAAAGTTTATTATTTTTAATTTATAGGTTTTGGTCAAAGTTTTTTTCATTGAATGAGTTTACACGACTTGAATTATTTGGATGTGTGTGAATTCTATTTGAAACCAAAAATAAATAAATTAATCCAAACTACTTTGTATAATGCAACTTTGTAAATTAAATTAGAAGAGAAAGAAGGTAAGCTAGAAGGATTGGATGTTCATATATCAGAAGAAATGCATACATAATAATGATAGTTTCTTAAATTAGTTAAATATATAATACTCCTTTGGCTGCCATTTCTAGTTTCTAGATGAATGCTAACATTCTGTCATCATGCTATTTATTTTTGGGGGAAAAGAAAAATTATAAAGCAAGTAGAAGTGAAGTTGGTAGGTAGTGGGCTTGAAGCTATCCTACACTATGGAGATGAATAATTGAGCTGAGATTGCCAGGCACACATCAAGCATTTCAATTAATCACGCATCCCACTTCTCTCTACTTTTAAGAGACAAGTCATTAGTGTACCACTATGAACTCTTTATTTGTCACATTTCCTTATCTAATAGGAATGAGACAATTTTTTTAACCTTTTATTCCGAAAAAAAAAAACGCTTACTTTTGTGTAGAGTTGTTGCGTATGGAGTAAAATTACTATGGATAAAGAACATGATTGAATTGCAATTAAAATACATTCTTTTGAGGTACTTTTGTCTAAAGCTAAAAAAAAGTTGTGTTGTCAAAACAAGTTATAGGGTAAATGTGAAAACAGGTTCTAACTTTGAATTCGGCGAGAAACTAAGCCTAACTTTGTACTGCAATGTGGGTATTCATTTTGAAAACTATTTTTCATTCAGGTACTTGTAACCATCAAGTCCAAGCGTGAGGGAGTGTCTTAAACTATTTGCCGAACTTATATGTATAGTACATGGGGAGTGAAAGGGATAATCACGGAAACTAACTTTACATTTTTATTAAATCCTTTTTTTTTTACCAACTATTAATATAAGTTGTGAGACGGATAAATTTGTAATATATATTACCTTATCTGTATTTTGCATGAAATGATATATTAATTGTAAAATTAAAATTAAAATATATATTTTATTTAAATTTTTTAGATTGATTATATTTTAAACATTAAAAATATGTTTGAAATAGCGTAAATATGAATGTCATCTTAATAAATGCATTTTTTTTTGCCTAAAAGAGATTAATTCCATATATATATAAATGGGTATAATAAATTTTGTAATTTTTTTAGATATCTCTTTCAGGTAGGGAATTTTGCTGCTTTTTAATATTGTTCCTCCATGATAGCAGAACATTGTCTGAAATCTTTTTCCAATTAATTCACTTCAACGAATTTTAACGTAAATCGTTAGAATAAGATTCCAAGGAGAATTCTATGGAAGTACTAAAGTCTTGCTAATAATTTGTTTGCGTGTGAAATGTAATCTATTTTTTTTTTCTCTTTTTATGAATCCTTTAACTGAATCCGTTAAATTTATAAAAAATCACATTAATTTTGTTCTTGTTGTTCAAACCATACATAAAATACAATGGTTTCAGATAATTAGAACATACACGGAATTGTCACTTGTATTTGTTTTGGGTGATTTGATATCACTTCTGTTTAATAGTGTATGAGGTACTATTTTGGTTGAAGTAGGTTCAACACAGCCCACATTTTGAAACGTATCATTTGGTGGGACGATATGGCTTAGAAGACCAATTTTATGATAAAGGATGCTTCGAACAAGTTGGCATAGAATTGAAGCACTAAAAAGTACATAGTAAACTGAAAACGACACCCATTCCTGAGTAATGGGTATAAGAGAGTTATATGCTATATATAGATTCGAAAATGACTCGCTAAATCATTACAAGTCACCTGCTCTATCGATTGTAGGAAAGCCAATGTGCATGTGCGCTATAATCTATAATGGAAATGATTTATGTCACAAAGAGAAGTGAGAGAAGGTGCAACACATTCAATGAACTGTTACGCACACTCATGGGAGCAATAAAACAAGAGTTTCTAATTTTATACATTTCAACAAGCTTTTTATTTTTATTTTTACTTTTTATCCTCATTTTTCTATTTATCTTTATTTATGTTAATTATATATCTTTATTTTTTCACTAACCACATGTTTGGTTCACATTACTCAATCCTCAAAACACGTATTGCCAATGTTCCCCAAAGTAGCATCTAAGCCATGGCCGTACAATAAAAATTAATACCAATCCAAACATATTACAAGTATATAAACTTTATAAGTGTATAACAACTATTTTCTTTAAAACTAGTACTTTAATTTGTATGATGTTTATGATATATTATCAACTTTGGGAGTTTTGGGCTTAAATAAACTTTTATGTCTCTATAATTTATTTTAATTTTGATTTTTATATCTTAAAAAATTAAATTTTGGTTTTTGTAATCTTGTTTCCTTCAAGTTTTGGTCCTTATCCTCATATGTACCTTTAAGGGATAACTATTAAGATTAATGTCTTATAGATTATAGGAATACAAATTTAAATAAAATAAATTTAGTATCATACTTTAAAACCAAAATTTAACCGTAAAGACTTAAATCAAAATCGAGAGGTCATTAGTTATAAACGCAAAAAAATAAAAAGTATTCAAATCATACTTTAGAGTTATTCCTTAAGCTATTGTTTGCTATAAAAGATCAGAATTTGATTCCTATGATTAGTTCATGCTTAGTGCAATAACTTGACATTAAGAATTGAAGTCCATGTGCCCTGTGATACTCATTCATATAGAAACACTTCTTTGCGTATTACTCCCAAATAGATAAATAATGTCCTGAGTTGTCAGTTTCTCCAATATATAAGTTTTATCATTTTTTAAAAAAAGATTATAATAGTTGGGCTTAACTATTAAGTGTGTCCTTAATGCCTCAAAAAATTGAAGACAACACATTTGACACTATTTTTAATATATTATATATTAAACTTTATGTGAATTTCATCAAATAAAAAGTGAGATTAAATTATTTAAAAAGACCCACGTAAAATTCCCCTAATATATTTTATATAATGTAACAATTTAAAGCTACGGAGGGTGACCTAAATTTAAGGACATTCAGACGGAATGGTCCCCTCGGAGGGAACTTGAATCCGAAATTGAGTTGAGCTGGAAAGACATCTTTTTGCAGAAGTTATTAAAACATTAAACATGAGCTTCAACTACCATGCCCACGTGGTTGGTCAACATTCCACATATAATTAGGACCGAAACAATTAAACAAATGAAGTCATTCACGATACCTTTCCGGTGGGCAATTTGGCCACGTTAAGTTACACATGTGATTCGACGTGATAAAGAAAAAATGATAAAAAGAAATAGAAAGAAAATATATAAAAAAAAAAAATAGAGAGATGACAATTTAGGAGAATACTAGTAACCCCGAACTCACTAAGAACTCTTTCATAAGTGAACAAAAATAAAAAATAAATAAAAATTCTGTCTATAATTGTTAGAAAAATAAGAAAAGGAGAAGAGAGATAGTTGAAATCAGAATTATCATATAAAATTGTACCATTTAATTTTAAAAAATATATATTATATATTATATATTATAAATTTTAACTAATATTTAAAATAAAAATTAACATATTTTTAATTAAATTTACAAAAATATTTAATTAATTACAATTTAATTGTTATTCATTTAAATATATATATTTAAAATTCAATTAGATTAACCAGAAGATAGATGATTAAATATATTTTGTTTATTATGAAGATAGATTACAATTTGATTAAAGGTGGAAATGTGATAGATTGGTAGAATTTTATTGAATACTTTGTTTTGTAAAAAAATAAATTTAGTTTTATGTTTAATGTGAGAGTGAAGCATAAGATTATGTGCTAAAGAAACTATACTAAGATTATAAAAGTAGACAATAGGAGTTTATATTAAAATGTGTAGCTCATAAAGGAATGATCGAATCCATAAAAGTTTAATCAGTATTATTCTTAAATTTCTATATTCAGCTTCTATACTAAAATGAGCGATCAGAATTTGTTTTCTAGACCACCATAAGATAAGGTTTGGACTAAGATATATACAAGCTCTAGAAATTGACCTGCGATCATCAAATCATATGTCCAATCTGCATCATAGAATGCTCGAAGAGTGAAATGGTTTGGATTAGAAGCAGCTCAGAGGAGTAAACCTTTTGTGATAGTTCCTTGCAGATACTTCAAAATGCGCTTGACAAGTCTCTAATGACTTTCAAGTGGCTGTGACAGGAATTGGCAAACTTTGTTAATGTTATAGCAAATCTCAGGACGAGTTACAGTGTCATATTGAAATGCACCCACAATTGATTGGTAAGAGTAGGGTTAGACATATAATTAGTACCATATTTTGAGGCCTTAGATCCTCCCATAATTGGCGTAGAGGTGCCTTTAGCTATAGACATGTTTGCACTAGCCAAAAGATCTCAAATATATTTGGTTTGAGTGAGTAGCAACAAACCATTTGAACAATTCTTTACTTTAATGCCTAGAAAATAGTTTAGAGTTTCAAGTTGTTTTAGAGAAAAATGAAGTTAAGCTGTGTAATTAATTGTTGGATCAAGATAAGTGAGTTTCCAAAGATTAAGATATCGTTTACATAGATAAGGATGTAGATATAGGTTGTGGAATTTGATAGAATAAAGAGAGATGGATCACATCTGCAAGTTTGAAGCTAAGTTGTTGCAGGGTAATAGTGAGCTTGTCAAACCAAGCTCGTGGGACTTGTTTCAAATCATATATTGCTATTTAGTTTACATACGGATGTTTTATCTTCTGACTTAAAACCAAAAGGTTGTGTCATGTATACTTCTTTTGTAAGATAGCCATTAAAAAATGCGTTGTTGATATCAATTTGTTGGACATTCTGGTGATTTTTTAGGGCAATGGTAAGAATTATATGAACTATGGCAAGCTTCATAACGGGAGAAAATGTTCTGTATAGTCAAATCCATACCTTTGGTGAAAGTTTTTTGTAACAAGGCGAGCTTTTTATTTGTGAATTGAGTCATTTGAGTTTTCTTTAGTTCTAAAAACTCATTTACATCCTATAGCTTGCTTGTGAGGTGGAAAAGGTACAAGTTTCCAAGTATTATTTGCAATCAATGCTAAAAATTCAACTTGTATGATAGAATGCCAATTAGAACTTGAAAGTTCTTGATTGAGATGAGTGGGCTCCAAATGAGTAAGAAGTAAAGTAAGGTTGAGTCTTGACTTAAAGATCCCAGACTTTGATCTGGTTTGCATTGGGTGAATAAACTGAGCCTGTGTAGAACATTGGGTTGGTTGAAGCTGTGTAGAATACTAAGTCATCTTAGTAGTAGTAGATGATGTGGATGCTGATAGAACATATGATGTGGATAACGAAGATGTAAATTTTGAAGAGAAAGATTATGGTGTTGGTATAGTAGCTAGAAGTGCAGGAATGACCATTGGGAAGAGGCAGCATCCAATGGAAAGGATTTGATGTTCTATTCTTTAAAGAGAAAGTAGTAAGGGAAACATGATTCATTGAATATGACATCATTGGTTATGTATATTTTATGATTGGGAGCAAAGCATTTATTTCCTTTACGATGTGCTGAATAGCCTAGAAAAATGCATTCAGTGAAAGTCCAATTTATCACAGTTAAATGGACGAATGAATAGGTAACATGCACATCCAAAGGTACTGTTGTACGTTTATTATGCGTACAAAGTTTTATTCACGGGAAAGTGCACCTGTTGATGTAGAAACGGGTATTTAAAACTATTAATATCGTTCTCACATACTATTTCAAGAATCTTAAATAATAATTAAATCCTAATTGTTAAGCTCACTAGAAAAAGGGTTTGTTTAGAAATATTTAAAGTGAATGTAAGAAGGGAACAAAATGAAAGTAAACAATTTAAAGACAAAAGGGCACAAATACGAGTTCAATTATAGAAAGATATAAGACTTTGGTTTTCCTTATAACTTTATCCAATTTCATCCTAACTTCCTTATGAATGATTTGTCAATTGTTAACTATCTGTTTTCATTTTATTACTACCCAATGATTATGCAAGATATATAATTAAGAGAAGTACAAAGAACATGTTGACTTGTTAATAATAACTTAGTAGAAATCAAGGACTCCGATTGATCTTCCAAAATCCACAAATTCAGTTTACCTTATAGCTCCGATAATTAGGCAATGGTATCATTTTCTATCCCCAGTTAACTTAGAAATTAATTCTCATTACTTAATCATGCATGGTAAGGAAAACACAATTCAATAGAAATACTGAATTATTCATAAAAAGGAAAAGGGGTTCAATTGGTTATATTATAAGTTTCACCAAAATTTCATGATTTGGGAATTAGTTACACATCAAGAGATAAGATAAATAAAAACATACTAATCCAACAAAATAATCCATAATCTTAATTCTATAAAAAGGATGACAAAATCGCAGTGTTAACAAAGCTGACAATAGGACGTTGCAACTCACACTATGAAAGAGTTTTTGCCTCCAAGATTCTACGGAAGGATACCGAAAGAAAGATAAGAATAGAATGGATACGAGAGTGGTGTGTTTCCGAGATAGTGATAGGCTTGTGCCTGGAGAGTGGTGTGACCTTTGGGACCTATGGTGGTGTCTTATGGTGTAGCAGAACCTCACTTTTATAGGCGTGGATTAGGGTTTCAATGTGATAGAACGAACTTGACCTAGCCGCTTCCTTAGCCGTCATGATCATTTTATGTAATCTCACCTTTTTATGCTCCTTTTACTTCTTTTTTTCAAAATTTGCCTATTTTTGAATTCTTTATTTGTGTAACTATTCCTGCAAAAATAAAAAAAATTAGGTAGAATTATAATTAAATAATCATAAATTATATTATAATTATAATTAATTTTTTGCAGATAAATTAATAGAATGATGGTTTATCTTGTATGGAGAAAAGAGTAATCAAGATAAGTCTTAAACAACCTAGTGAAGGAAACTTCTCCGTTTATTGAAGTTGATGGGAGTATGCTAATAAGATAAACTCATGTGAGAAAGAGATGATCCCAGATTTTGAAAGGAAAAGATGTTTGAACAAACAATATAAGACTCATTTCTACAGTGTAACGATGCTTTCATTCTATAACATCATTTTGATGATGTGCGTAGACAAATAACTTTGTGATGATTATCCTAATCTACAAGTAATTGAGTGAATGACTTAAATTCTCTACGATAATCAATTTAAACTAATTTTATGAAAATAAAAAACTAAACATGTACCATAATTTTTAAATTGTTTAAATAAATAAATTAAGAAAAAGAATAACTAATCCTGTTGTTCCTGTGATAAGTAAGCTTCATTGACACAACTAAAATTAGATTTGCTTTGCTAAATTTTGATAGAATATTTGAATTTACAATAAAGTGATGGGAAAAATGAGCCTTGATGATTGCTTTGACTTGTTGCTGCGAAAGAAGAAAATTCTTCTCATCAAATCGAACTGAAACAATGTATATGAAGATGATGGAAGCATTGGAGGCTACACCCTTAAAAGTGATAGAGCAGAAAAAACACAGAATTTGATTGTATTAGCATAAATCATAAGAATGTTCTTGATATCATATTAAAAAAAATTAAAATCAGAATTATTATATAAAATTGTACCATTTAATTTTAAAAAGTACATTACACATAACAAACTTCAACTAATATTTAAAATAGAAACTAACAATTTTTTTTTAATTAATTGCCACTTATAAGAATTGTTGCTCATTCTCACAATAACAATCATGAGTTCTTATTCAAGATATTATTACTGGACCCTTTTAATATTTGAGAGCTGAGTTTAGTATCAATTATTGTTAATTACATTTGTGTACTAACAGTTGACTTCCATTGCAAATTCGTGAAATATAAGCATTAAAATAATAATGATGAAGAAAAAGAAGTGATCATCCATCCGACACTCTTTTGTGAAAAAAGTCTTTCAAAGATTGTGACATTAATGCTCCCAAATTTATAATTCAGGGTCGTGACAGTTTTAAAGGAATCTATCTCTTTTTTCATAGATCCTACAGTCGTTTATTCTTGCATCAGGTGTGCAAAACATAGACTTTAATTAATGTTTATATGTCGAGGTTCTTCACGTGTCCGATCGATTTCCTGAAAAAAAAATAAAGATTCTTTAGCCAATGGAAATTATAAATAACTGTAAGCATTATTATGGGCGACGTGTTTTAAAAAAGACCACAAAATGGATGAGCCCAAATGAAAAATATATAATAACTCTTTAAAGGGAGCAAATTTATAAAATGGGAAAAGACGGATTGATTTTGTTAGGATATTTTATAGTAACAATTATTTTGAATCAACGATAAATATATTTATTTCACTTTCTCATTTTATAAATTTGTTTATCTTAATTAAATGACAAAAATAAAAAAACAAATACATATGCTTTTCAATTCATGTATCTGTAGTTAAGTTCATATTAATTTATAGTTTTTATATGTTCTTAAAATATAAACTATTCTTATGTTTCTGTGCGCTTCTGTATATGTACATATATTCTATTGTTAATTGGAGGAGTAGATTGGAGATGGAGGGAATAAAAGATTGGATAAGATGAAACATTGTGGTCACAAATTGTCCACTAGGAGGGGATTAAACAAGTTACTATAACGGAATTCATTTCATCTAACTACAATCAGAGACATAGAGAACCCACCATTAGTCTAATCAATAGTAATCATTCATTAAATGACCCTCTATCCCTATCTCTTACAAACAACAACTATTTCAGGAAGAGAGGGATTCTCATAAGGAATTCCCACGTATCATAAAAAACTACCATACTGGTGTTCCTGTAATCATCAAAACAACACAAGTGTCTTGATTTTATGAATTTTGATATTATTTTCTAGAAGACTAGAATTACAATTGAAAAAGTGTTTCAAATTTTTAACAGTAAATAAATCAATGTTATATTGCTATTACATATTAAATATGAATCGATTATTTTATTGTTAATGTATACTTTTTATTTATTTACTAATAACATAATCAAGTATTATATTTTTAATTATGGTGTACCTTTTGATTTGGTGTAGTCCTAAAAACACTTATAAGACAAGTTTAAATTTTCAGTGTGGTTAGTGAAAGGTGATGTTTTAACAGAAAAGCTTGAGCAAATGGTGAAAAAATCTGTAATAATTCTCCACCGTTAAAGTGCACATCTAGAAAATTGCTTAAATGCCTTTTTATATAGAAAATGAACGTAGATGAGTTATAGATAGAGTTAAGAAGCACCCTGCCATGGTGTATCCTACATAGCAATGAAGTGAAATCCTATGATCGCAGATTATTCTAGATCTCATAATGTTAATGGGGTAAGCGGTAGGCATTAATTCTATATATGAACGTGTACAAAGTCTTGCTGTGGACACTTCGAACTTTGGATGAGGGTTGCTCCAAGAATTTATAAATGTATAAGTAGATTGAGCTTAATTAGCTCAACTGGATCTACACCCAAAACTCTTTAAAATTATTAAAAAAATAAAATTTGTAGAAAAATAATCATAATTTTCTGTTCTTTAATTTATTAAAATTAATTAACTCAAAAGAAAACAATTGAAATTTTTAATATTATTATTGTATTAGGTGTTAATAAAGATTTTAAATAAATAAAAAAATATATTTTACATTTATAATAAAAAATTATTATTTAATATTAGATTATGCAAGCATATATATATATATATATATATATATAAAGAATTAAGTTATTCCATTTAATAACTCTTATATATAATTATATTTTATCAATTTAATTGTTAAATTAATAAATTATATTATACAGATCATTTTTATAAATTTTTATAAAATTTTAAAAATATTTGATATTTTATTAAATAAATTTAAATTAACAGATATTATAAAAGATATATTATTTATTAATTTATATTTATTTTTTGAGATATTAAATATTTTTTAAATTTTATAAAATTTTACAAAAATAATTTATATAATATAATTTATTAATTCAACAGTTATATTAATATAATATAATTATATATAAGAGTTATTAAACAAAATTATTTTTTGAATAACATAATCTTCCTTTATTTTATATATATATATATATATATATATATATATATATATATATATATATTATTGGCAACCTCTTCTCTCACTCTCACTGACTCACATGCAGCACTTACATTGTCAACTTATACTCTTAATTTGATACATGTAATTTTGTGTGTTATTTTGTTTTAACATAAAGGGAACATACCACAGCGACGAGCCAGGCCCTCCGATGAGGTAATTCTGAGCTCTGACCCAAAGGAAAAGAAGGAATCTTCTTTGCCTGATTTCAAATTTTTACTTTTCACTTTGAATCACCAGTTTAAATAGATACAATAATAACCAGGAACGAGGGGTCCTAATGCTTATTGCAGCATAAGTTGTACGGTAAAATGATATATATATATATATATATATATATATATATATATATATATATTAATTTACATGAAGGATAACTTTTAGTTGATAATTAAAATTAATCCTATCAAAATATAAATATTATCAAAACATAACTTTATTTTTCTTAACAAGTTTTTTTCAGATAAGAACGAGATAGTGACAATGTATTAGGTGTAGCTAGCAGATTCGATGAACCCGCAAATTTGTATCCGTACATTAATTAATATTTTGTATGTTCTTTGTTCTATAGCTGTTTTTTATTTTTTTACATTTGTCAATTGATTTAAATCTTATACCTTTATTTAATATAACTTTTCGTCAATTTTAATATTAAAATAATAAATGAACGCTAAAGTATACAAGTAAGATAGACAAGGAGTCGAAATCTCATTCACAAAACATGTGCCAATTTTCAAAAAGCAAAACATAGACAATATTTTCAAGTGTTATTTTTCAGAAAAATTAGAATTTGATACGAATAATGAAGGTGAAATTTGATTGGGGAAAGAATACATAAAAGATTTAATATGAACGGAAGCCTAATTGGTAACCTATTGGGTGGCATCTTCTGGAAGCCTAATATGGAGGGGTGGTTGATTTTTCTCACGCACTGAAACGAAGTCGTTTGGTGTTTTGACAACAAAGTAGCGCATGTCAGAAGGGCGTGCACTAGATTACATTGCATGAATAGTGAGTGAGTAACATATGGTGGAGGCCTGGAGGGAGTGATAAAAAAGGTGAGGGGCCTAATTTATTTTTATAATTTATTTGAATTTTTGATTCACTTTAAAATTATGTTGAATTCAAAGAAAGACAGTGATAACATAAAATCTTTGTTTTGGACCTGTTGTTTACTTTGTCAATGTTTTTGTTTTGTAGTCTAAGAGGATGTAAATAAAAGGTTATGAGATGTGAATGGGAAAGGGAAAGGTAGAGAGGGTGGTGGGGGCGAGAGTGCTGATTCAAAAGCTCTGAACATTCTGATCTTGGTTGGCTTTTTGTGTTTGTGTAGCTGTGGTGGCTGTCAAAAGATGAGAAACAGCTCATCTTTTTGGAGGGTCATCTTTTGGGTTTGGTTGGGTGGTTCCTGTCATATGTGGGGGTTCTTTTCTTTTCTTTTCATGATATACATATATACATATACTGAACAGTGAATAGTGAATAGTGAATAGTGAATGACTCAACTTTGTGTTCCTTCTTCTGCTCCACTCCTTATTTTGATTCTTCTTACCCAGACATGCCATCAACTTTCTCTAACTTAACCCTTTACTTGTTTCATCTCTTCTTATCTCCTTTTACTTCTTTTACTCTCTTTCTCTTCCACCCTTCTTTGCTTTCTCACTTATTTCTTCAACAAACTTCTGCCTCTCCTAGGTATGCATAACATTATCAATATGCTTATAATTCAGGTTGATTTCTCTCTTTTCATCTATGCTTGATTATGATTATTACTATTATTTTTGGGCTGTTTTTTTTTTCTTAACTTTTGAAGCTGAGCATGAAAATCTCTTGCGGATTTCTCTGTTTCTTATTTGGCTAAAACCATCATTATCAAGCTTGTGATCGGTGTCCGATTGGGTTGATTTCCATGCAGCTTTATTGATTTAAATTCTGAGAAAATGTTGTTGTTTTCCACCAATATATTCTTCTTTTAAAAAATATCTTCTTTTTTTTCTATGGTAGCGTCAAACGTGTGCAATGATATTTGGAGATGAAACCACAAAAAATGATGCCTTTTGTCCACTGCATGGGTGGTTCCTCCAACTGATACCGAGATATGGTGTCTTGCGTTGCAGGAAGAGCTTGGCATCAAGTGAAGGAATGTTGATTTGATCTTTGAATTGCTTTGGAGACCAGAAAGTGTGGTGTGTGTGTGTGTGTGTGTCTAAATCCATTGTTGGAAACAAGAAGATTGAGAAAGATTAAAAAAGAAAAGAAATTAATAGAGAGTGGGGCGGTGGTGTCAGTTTTGAGCAAGTGGGGGTGTCTCTAATTCTCTGCCTTTGAGGAAATTAGTATATAAATATATTATTATTGTGTTGGAGATAGTTTGGTTCTGTTGGTAATGTCTCCTAACATGGCCATCTTTGCCGAACTCCTTGGACTTTGTTACCAATTTAGTAAGCAACCTGTTTTTTGAGTCTCTCTTCCCATTCACGTTACAAAAGAATAATATCCTCATTCTCTCTTGCTCACCTCGGTTTGTGGGAAAGATTCGGTCATACTAGGAAGCAACCAACTATACCACAATTCTATTTCATCTTTTCTTTCTTTCTTTCTTCACCTTGGACTTTACAGTGCCAAGTTACCCTCATTCCCTCTTTTTTTTCTCTTTAATCCAAAAGTCGGTGGTTTGCTTTGCATACCCGGAGAAGCTGCGGAATTGGAGTTTTGAGCTGTGGTAGAACTTAGGAATTGGATTACAATAGGAAAAACAAAGCTTTAGCTTTTTGGTTTGGCCAAGATGAAGTTTATGAAACTTGGATCTAAACCTGATACTTTTCAGACTAATGGAGATAATGTCAGGTATGGGATAAGTTTCCTCCTTCTTATTCATGATTTCCTTCCTAATCCTGTGTTTGGTTTCTTTTACTGGATTTCTGCTCATATTTCCATTGTTCTTCTGTCTTCCATCTACTTTGAACAATCGGTTATAGTTGACTGGACTGCTTCTATATCAAATCACAGCAAACTTTTTTTTTCCCTTTTTTTTGGTGGCCTTTTACTTTTCTTATCATGTCCATAAAAGATAAAAAAAGAATTAGAATTTTGACTTATATTTCAGCAACGCTTTGAAAATCTTATTCTCCTAATAGTTGAACTTGTAGGATGAAGATGGCCACTGATTATTTTGTGTTGAAAAATATATTTTGTCTCTAGTAGGCATGTATGGTATTTTATTTGATTGTTTTAGGATAATATGCTTGAAGTCCTATTTTTTACCTATCTCTAGAGACATTTATTTTCAGAACCCTTTACAAATCCAATAGGGATGACCGGTGGCGCATACCTTAATGATATCTCCTGGATCTTTACTGAATGCAAATGCGGGTGGGGGTTCAATCCTTGCATCTGTAGTGACAGAAATATTTTGGCAACTATCATTAATTGTGTAAACTGTGAACAATAGAAATATTTAAATGAGCACACTTCAACACTTACTTGGACTCACTTGCTATCATTTAACCATCACCAAGCTTCAACTTTTCTTCTACTTCTGTGGATGTTAGATATGCAGATATACACAACTAGAAATCAAAAGTTTCTAGGAACTTTCTTTGTCTGTAATAGTGTAAATGGCATAAGTTTGGGTACGTAATTCAACTGCAATGGAAAACTGACACTTGTAATCTTTTATTGTAACTATCTGCTTGAGACTTTTCTAAAAGCATCCAATTCCCATCTTGTAATATAGTTCTTATATGGATTTAGTTTTGATTCACCAAAAATGTTAAAAGCCTAAAGTTATTAATTATTAAAGAACATTGCTGCCTATTAAAAATATTTTTTGCTTCAAGTTAAAAACCTTGGTTATATAAGGATGTATACCTTTCTGTGTTACAGAGTGTGGAGAATTACTTTCCAGAGTAGACAAACTTAAACTCTTCTTGTCTAAGCATTATGTACTTCTATCTAAACATATATTGGAGCCAGTAGTTACTATGTTACCAGCTCACTTTTCTGTCAATATTTTATTGGCATGATGTACTCAAATAAGTGAGAAAATTTCCTTTGTTAAAAAGCTTCTGATATGAATTTCATTTCCAGTTTTCACAGAGTGGCCATACCCATATTTGGTTTTATGTCCTTCACCTTCGTCAGTTTTTTGGACTATTACATCCATGTTTACTGTTATTTTAGTATAACGAACATGTTCTTTTAGTAAATAGAGAAAAGAGACGTAGTTTTCCCCCCTCTTTTTTGTAGTTAATATGTGCATGCCAGACAATCTTGAATTGCTTGTCATACTGCTGTAGGTTCAACAAATTGGTCTTGGCAATTTATTTTCCTTCTGGATTTGTTTATTTCATTTAAAACTAATGTGAACCGGCATATATTTGTCTAGGTATGTGGCAACTGAGTTGGCAACAGACATAGTCATTAATGTTGGAGATGTAAAATTTTATCTCCACAAGGTAAGGTTCTATCTGGCATTGAGGTGATATAGCTGTGTGAAATATATCTAACATGACAAATGAACTGCTAATATTTCTTGTCAAACAGTGCACCATTCCTTTTACTAGATAGGGAAGTCTGTAATTCAATCCAACTGCTATAAAGGTATGATGATGGAGGGGAAGGATAACCATCTTCATATGTCCTGTAGTCAGAAATGACAAATTAAAAGGAAGGATTTGGGTTCCAATTTTGTTTTGAATTAATCCAATCTGGTAAATGAGTCAAGCTAATATGGTTCAACATTGTTTTTCTTTGTTTGTATAGAAGCATTCATTTTCCCTTGAACATGCAGGAAATTTCGACTCTAAATGCATTATAAAAACTAGAGTTTAGGTACTGTCAGATAAAGTATTTGTTCATAATCATTCAGTTGATTTTTTTGGTTTGGTTTTTCGCTGTTGACAAATTGTTCTAGTAACTGAAGTTGAAAGCTTGGATTGTGCATAGCATTGTCTGTCAAAAACAAAAAATCTTTATATGAATTCAGAATGGCTTTGTCTGATTTGTGAAGCAGAATACTCCTCTTTGTCATTATTATAGACCATTGGTTTGTTCCATACATTCATGTTACAGAGTTTATTGTGTGTTTTAATTAAGGACTGCATTATCCTTTCAACTGCTGATCATGATCTTTACTTTATCAATATCTGCAGTTTCCACTTTTGTCCAAAAGTGCACACTTGCAGAAATTGGTTACAGACATAAATGAGGAGAACAATGATGAAGTTCATATCCATGACATTCCTGGAGGACCAATTGCATTTGAAATATGTGCCAAGTTCTGTTATGGTATGACAGTCACTCTCAATGCATACAATGTTGTTGTAGCTCGCTGTGCAGCGGAGTATCTCGAGATGTATGAAACTGTTGAGAAAGGAAATCTAATCTACAAGATTGAAGTCTTCCTAAACTCCAGCATCTTCAGGAGCTGGAAAGACTCAATTATTGTTCTTCAAACTACCAAGTCTCTTCTTCCATGGTCAGAGGAACTTAAGGTGGTGAGCCATTGTATCGACTCCATAGCTACCAAGGCTTCAATGGATACATCCAAGGTGGAGTGGTCCTATACATATAACAGGAAAAAGCTCCCATCTGAAAATGGGAATGATCCACACTGGAATGGTGTGAGGAAACAGCAGATTGTTCCAAAGGACTGGTGGGTAGAAGACCTTTGTGAGCTCCAACTTGATCTGTATAAGCGTGTCATATCAACAATAACTACCAATGGACATGTTTCTGGTGCTGTAATTGGAGAAGCTCTAAGTGCTTATGCCTCCAGAAGGTTGCCTGGATTCAACAAGGGTGTGATCCAGGGTGGTGATATCATGAAGAATAGAGTAGGATTGGAGACCATTATCCACCTATTGCCAGCAGATATGTGCAGTGTCTCTTGCAGTTTCTTGCTGAAGTTATTAAAAGCAGCTATTCTACTGGAATGTGAAGCGTCAGAGAGATCTAAACTAATGAGGAGAATAGGCCAGTGCCTTGAGGAGGCTGCAGTAGCTGATCTTTTGATTTGTGCGGCTGTTGGTGAAACAACAATGTTTGATGTTGATACAGTGCAAAGGCTAGTTGAAGAGTTTGTAGCACATGAGCAGCAATCTCAGAGTGAAACTCTGTTGGAAGATGAATTGCAAGAGATCAAAAGTCCCCGGATGATTTCATCAAATCCTTCTAATAAGATAAAAGTGGCAAAACTGGTGGATGGCTATCTTGCTGAGATTGCACGTGATCCCAGTTTACCTCTTTCAAATTTTGTCAGTCTTGCTGAATTGGTATCAAGCTTCTCAAGACCGTCACATGATGGCCTTTATCGTGCCATTGACATGTATTTAAAGGTTGGTTCCTCATATATGTAGTTTTCCATTTTCCAGCTCTGCAGTTATGCACATCTTGTCATCATTCTTTCGGTCACTTATTTTGTTACTCCCTTTCCCTTCAAATATTAAGTCATTAGGATTGATCAAGTGGTGAGGGTTGGGATAGTTTATATGAAGTTTAGGTATATTATTTTCATTGTACAAAAAAAAAAAAAAACCAAGGTTCCAAAATAGGACAACTCACCGAAAACTCAACTTTCAGTATACATGTAAACATATGTTGTCTTCCTCTAGGGATGTAGTCCAATGGGCTGCCAAGAATAATAAACTTCGGTTTTCTAAGTTCTAACGGGAACTATCTGTTGCTCCATTTATTACTGTAAGCTCTTTTATGGTGAGCTATTTCTTGTTTAATCCTGATCTAGTATTTGTCCATTGAAACCTGGAATTGATTTTGCTTACATAATTATATGATAAATTACACTATAGATCTCAAGTTGAGTCGCTTTTGGGGAAAATCCCTACTTGCTAACGATATTGAGAATTCATTAACCATTACTACCGTAAGGACCTGTTTGAGAACTCAAACTATCAGGACCTATAGAATTGTGTTTTCTGTCAAATATGTCCCTATAACCAAGGTTACAAAATTTTAAACTATGGAACCTACACTGTAATTTAACCTGTAGATGGACGGAATGATTGCATTGATGTAACCAAGTTGCACAGGCTAACACTAGCATGTTATGCAGGAACATCCAGGAATCAGCAAGAGTGAGAGGAAAAGGATATGTAGATTGATGGACTGTAGGAAGTTGTCTGCAGATGCTTGCATGCATGCTGTACAAAATGAACGGCTTCCTTTGCGCGTTGTTGTGCAGGTTCTCTTCTTTGAGCAGCTGAGAGCTACAACATCATCTGGAGGCAACGGAACACCTGATCTTCCTGGTTCTATCAGGGCCTTGCATCCTGGTGGCTCTCATGGAAGCTCAAGGTCCACAACTACCAACACAGAAGAGGAATGGGATGCTGTGGCAACAGCAGAAGACATAAAAGCTCTGAAAGGGGAACTTGCAGCACTGAAACTATCAGGTGGTGGTAGTCAAGGTAGTGACAAAAACAGCAATGATGGTGGTAGAGATACTGATAAAGTAGCTGCTGCTAGTAAAATGAAAGGTTTCCTCATGTCTAAGAAGATATTCTCCAAGATTTGGTCTAGCAGAGAAAAGAATGGGGAGATTACCAGCTCTGATACATCAGAAAGCCCTGCTTCTACAGTTGTAGAGGAGACAAAGTCCACACCATCTAGAAGTAGGAGGCATTCAGTATCTTAGAACATGTTTTGCACACTTTCTTTATTGTATAATCCTCGCAGTGGAAACATTAGAAGATAGAGCTTACTTCACATCTTGTAGCTCATACTTCAGTGGAGCACTGGCCAAATGCTGGCATGTAGAATGAAGACCATCTTTGTTGATTGTGGTTATTATCATATACCCTTTGGAGAGCAGCTTCCAATGCACCTCTGTCACTGCTCTTTTGTTAGATTAGAGATATGAGCTCAAGGAGTAACCGGTTTTGTTGTACTATAATGAGAAAAAGGATTTCATTGCCTTAGTCTTGTCTAGATCCCAACTATTGGAGATTTGTAAGCAGTTTTTAAGGCAAAAGGAGGTTAACTAACTACAATTAACTGCCATTGAGCTTATTGCTTAATGATACCACTCACATCAACATGGGGTTTGTTTTAGACTAATCCAATTTTTGACATGCTAAGCTGCCTTTGTTCACTAGCTCCAACATACTTTGACGGTTTTACATATAAAGCATAATTTTGCTTTCTTTGTACGGCATTTTACTTTACAAATTTAACTTTTTGCTGATTAATAAATACAGTTATTCGGTAGTACGTGAAAATGGTTATAGTCAGTTTTTGAGTTAAAAATTGACGTATTGTAATACAAGTAATATGAAGACAACAATATTAGTTTGTTGTAATTTTCAAACGGTGGAATGAAAAACCAACTCGATTCATCTTTGTATATCTAAATTGTGGAATGAGATCATTGTTTCATTTCATATAATTCCATTTCACTTACTATCAAATATTCAAACAAAATTATAAATGACCGCTGAGAGTATAAATTTGGAGGGAAATAAAATAATAATTGTTTTCTTATTAGAGATTATCATACAACATTCCAATCATTCCTGAATTAATTTTATGTAAGTTTCATAGTTCTTTTAAATCATTTTCTTTTGCCCAGTTTTAAATTTCGAAGAAATTTCGAGTTCTTTGCTCATTCCCTTCGGAGGACAAAAAACGGGTGAAGGGGTGTTACACTTATTTTACATTCCTTTTTTAATCTGGAATTCTTATATATATACATAAGGACCTGAGGCTATTTTTGTTTAAGCCTTCATTAAATGATTAAAGTTGTTGCAATTTGGGCCTGCCAGTTTAGCCTCATAAAATGTCTCCTTAAGCCCATTCACATGGCCATGTTAGGACAACCGGTTCTTAATATTAAATCAATCTAAAATAAAAAGAATCTCAACAAATTTTCTCTTTGAATTCTAATCTTACAGCTTATATTTATTTTTTAAAAATTTTATCAAGTTTTTAATAAATTTATTACTTCATAACTTTCAAAATTATTTAATGTTCCAATTTCACTTTAAATTGGATAAAGAATAAAAATTGGAGAACTTTAGATTAAAAAAATTGTAGGAAGCACTAAATTTGATAAATTTTAAAAGTATAGGAATTTAATTGTATGAAAAATTTTGATGGTCAAAATTATACATAATCCAAATCAAATGAATCAAAACTACAATTAAAATTTATTCTTAAATAATTTACATGCTTATCACAAATGAGAAGGAATTAATGATGGAAAAACATATTGAGAAGCTAAAAATATTTGATATAAATATATACTTCTGAATATGTTAAATATCTTCTAAGGTGAACAGATATAAAAAAAACAGATAAAGAGAGAGTAAAAAAAAAAGGAAAATAACAGATAGTTATGCAACTAAATTAGATGCAGGTAATCACCCAACCGATTAATAATCACATTAAATGCATGATTAGGTCAACTAAATTTTGTTTTTCTCTTCCACTTGCTTCATTTAGATGTCAGACAAATCGATTTTTAACTTCCCGCAATTGTGGTCAAATAATCACATTTAGATGTGATTCCTATTCAAAACAGGTGGACCTTCTAAGGAAAATATTAATTAGGACTTAATTGTCACATAATCTTCCCGCAACCATGGTCAAATATGTTTAATTCCACGTTAGCATAGATAGAGGGAAGAGATAGCTAGTCTTATCTTACAAGACAGCAGTATCAAACAAGCGTTTGATTTTATAAAATCTTTTTTGTTTTTAATATTTTATTCAGAAAATAGTAAAAATAAAAAATAGTTATTTTCTGTTTTTAGTTTTTATTTTTATTATTTTCAATACAAAATTTTAAAAATTAAAAACTGAATAAAAATAATATAATATTTTTGTAAATAAAAAATATTTTCTAAAATCAAACTACCCTAAATTTTTCACACTTGTCCTTAACTTGAAAAAAACTTAAAAAGATTAACAAAATCAATGGAGCAATTCAAGTGTTAACTGTGTTTATGTTCCCTTTGCGTATATGTTTTGTGTAATCAGACTTGGAATTTTTATATTAAGCTGATAGCACGTAATACTATATCCGTTTCAAATTTATTGTCTTGGGAATTAATGTAATTTAATTTATAAATTTGACGAAAGATAACACAGCTAAATGCAATAATATAGGTAGCAAGTGCAAGTTAATTATATTCTTAAATCTTATATTATTCAAGTCCAAAGTTTTTTTAAATTTTTGTATACATTTTTTTATTAGCTATTTGAGATAATGAGTTAAAATATAAAGTATTAGCTAAGTCAAACACATGCATCACCAAGCTGAGTAGTTTTATAAAACTAGTTACGTTTTGTTTTTTCGGATCATTATTTTATCTTTTAATATATATTTTAAGCACCTGTAACATTAGGAAATAATAAATTTATTATTTTATTTATTTTTATAGTCATTGATTATACGTCTTGATTATGTTTTAATAAATTTTCTTGCAATATTACTTTTTGACTGTTGGGGTTTAAATTTTTATTGTTGTGTGCAATCAGAAAATAAGTCGCTTCTATATACACCACATATTAGCAACTCAAGGCACCAATTTTTTTCGTTCTTTAAATCCTTTCTAAATATTGATATTTGAGATTCTAGCACGTACCTATTTTAAGTATACAATTTCTTGCATGTTGTTAAACAATTTTTTTTACATAAAAAAATATCCTTGCACACTTAATCAAATTTTACCATATATCTATTATTAATGTAGTGATTCTTTCATGTTTTTTTAATCTATATATATATATATATAATATTATTTTTTAAATTTAAATATATAATAAAAAAATTATTAATCAAACTATTAAATTATATAATAATATATTTATGATATATATATATATATTAAATTTTAAATAATTTAAACATTATAAATATATTATTCAGCAATTGATATTTATATATATTTTAATAATATATTACACGTTAAAAATAAAGCTATTTACTTAATAAATTTTTATATTATATAAGATTGATTAATTTAATTATTAAATTATTCAATAATATATTTATGATTATATATATTAAATTTTAAATAATTTAAATATTTATAAAGATAGAATTAAATATTTATTAATTTTTTATATAAAATTTATAAAAAAATTTACTTAATAAAAATTATCAAATTACATTAAATGTTTAAAATTAATATTTAATATCAATAAATTCTATCTTTTATATATATATATACAAAAGCTCAACAATTTTAAACTTTTTTATAGTTGTCTTAAGCGATGATTTCAAAATTAAGGAAGTAAATTTAAATGTCGAGGCTATATAATAAATAAATAAATAAATCAACGCCGTCCAATTTTGACTTTAAGTTTATAACTAGTCATTTGTTTTTATCCTTATACCCAAACCTGTCGATTATAAACTAAGGAATGAAAGAAAAGAAAATGAAAATTACTCACGGTAAGCACCTCTCAATCGACCTTTTTTAATTCCTTTGAGAATAATAAAAGGCAAAAAAAAAATACATTTCAATGTTCTATGTCTCTCTCTTTTCATGGCAAATAGGCAATCACTTTCCTTGATTGTTCTTTCTGTCCTTTGGTCTGATCCATAGAAGTATCTACACCCAATCTTATTAAACTCTAAAATGTGACTCGAAGAATGAGCTTCCACACCTAAATTATGTATATTTAGTGAGAATTAGGCAAGACTTAGCATGCTCGAACCTTGCCTAACACTTACACATACACGTAATTGACTAATACCAATAAGGCAATAATAGTGTACGTGGTTTGGTTATAGGATATACATAAATTAATAATCAGATTTTGGATCGTATTGACCTAATCATAAAAACACTGTCTGGGTATAAAGGTAAGTCAATCAATTCATTATTTTTCTTTCTGGGGTGTAGCAATACGCGGAAAGACAGGGAGAGAGCAATCGTGCATTTTTCTTCTTCTTAATTAGTTTATACAGTTTATTTTATGAAAAAAAAAACATATTTTAATTTTCTAAAAATTATTTAGTTAAAAGATATCAAATTATACATTTCAATTCTAAATATATTAATTTATTTATACTTTAAAAAAATATATAATCAAAATAATATCAAATTGTATATTGAAAATTTAAAAAATATATATAAATTTTAAAAATTAGATTGTATATTTACTTAGACGTTTTCACTCTTAATAAAAGTTTTAAAATAAAAATGGAAATTAATAATTTTTACAAATATGAAAATTTTAAACTAAAAAAAACAAATGATTAAAATAAATGACAGAAACTTCGTTGATCCTTTATTTTATTTTTTTATAGTGTTCATATCTGATAATGCAATTGCAGATGGAGACCTTCGAACCTAACACTGGACAATTTAAAATTGGAAAGTTTGTATGTATGCAGCAGCTGCTTGGGGAGGGGGAGACTACTGTGAAAGTACTTGATGTTTGATTTATTGTTTTTTTAATCGTGAATGACACAAATAATTGAATAATAAATTAAAGAAGGATTTTTACTTACCCTACTTCTTCTATTTTACAGGTACAAAGCACAACCAGTCAACCATAAAATGATAAAACACATGCAATTTTCTATAACTCAATGGCATTGGAAAACGTATGTACTTTGACTTTCAGAAACTTAATTATAAACTTCCCTTGGTCTAGATTCATAACAAGGCGTTAACATAATATTTTTAATACAAATTTTTATATTTAGTAAGTTTTTATAAAATATTCATTAACAAGTTCGTTAAAAAATAATATGATGTCTGAAAATTAAGCCAACTTACCTGAAAACTATTTATTTTAGTAGAAGTTATTAAATAATCAATCAAGGCACGCGAACACAACTAAAAATGAATCAAGGCACGCGAACACAACTAACTTCTAAGTCCCAACTGTCTAAAAGAGAGAAAAGAGGAATAAAAAAAATAAGATAAAAAAAGATTTGTTACTATCTATTTAGGGAAAGAAAATATTTGTTCACAGAATTTCATTATAATTTTGTTTTTCTTAAACAAAAGAGAAAATTGGGAGAAATTTTTTTTCGTTTATTTTAAATTATTAAAATTGTTATATAATTTTAAAAATAAATATTATTTTAATTGAAAATATACAAAATTTAAATTTTTTAAAATTTATATTAGTAATATATATTTTTTATTTATTTAAACAAAAAAGAAGATTTTTTTTATTCATTCAAATAGTTTTTTTTTCTTTTTCATATCTTTCTTTTCTTTTTTTTTTCTATTTTTTCTGTGATTCAAACTATATATATGTATATATATAAAAGTTAGGATATATTAATATTATGTGTCAAATTTAATATTTATACCAATTTAATAATTTTTTATAAAATATAAAAATTTATAAATTAAATTATTAAATCAAATTATAATATTTTTATAATTATTTATAAACTTTAAATAATTTAAATATTTGTAAATATGTTATTTAAATATTAATATTTATGTATATTTAAATATTATATTAGATATTAAAGTAAAATATTGTGATAAATTATTTATTAATTTTTATTTTTTATAAAATTTTATAAACATTATTTATTTAATAAAAAAGTTTAAATCAACAGTTAAGTTGATAAATGTTATATTTTATAAAAATTTATTAAATTGATATAAATATTAAAATTTATATTCTATATTAATAAATTTTGATAATATATATTTTTTCTATTTTATTAAATTTAATTAATAGCTTCAATAATTAGTTTTGATTAATTTTTTATTTAATAAAAATTATATTTTTATCTTTTAATATGATTATATTATACCATTTAATAATATAAAAATATCTAAATTTTGTCATTAACATACAAACTAGTGTGCATTTATGATGATAAATCCAAATCCTTCGCAATTTTATAGAGCATGTAAATATTGATGTTAAATGGGTTAAGTGTATTTGTTTTAATAATTAGTTATGGATATAATTAATTATATAAAATAATTTTTATTTTTAGATATATTGGATAAAGGGTCATTTAAAAGTATTCTATTTTATTTAATTTATATAAAAGAATTTTTTTTTATTAACAAATTATAAAAATAAATACAATATTATTTATAATAAATAAAATTTTATTTAAAATAATAATTATTGAGTATAAAATTAAAAATAACTAAAAATAAATTGACAATTTTAATCATGAATTTTAAGTGTTTATTTATTTTTAAAATAAATTAATTTTTTTAAAAATTAATACAAAATTATTCAAGCTATTTTTTCTAGCTCTTACCACACCAAACATAAATTAATAGTGATTTTCATTATTTATTTTAAATAATCATATGAAATAATCATTGCCAAACACAAATATATCGTGAGCTCATCCATTACCTTTAAGATCATAGATTTTCTTAAGGAGTTTTTTTTTTTTCTTAAAGGAATTCCCAATTGGTCGAGCTTAAGGAAATTATTTAAGAACTACATGATCACCCAATGAACAATAAAAATGTGAAATGTCACCGATATTCTCCTTCGACGGTCTCTCGAAAATAAAAGTATAGTATATTACCTGGATTTTTTGGAATTCACTATGAATCTAAAAGGCAAAGCAAAAAGCTTTTAGAATCAAAATAGTAATTCGAATATGAAAATCTTGGTTTTACCCAAAAATAAGAACGTCGTCGCATAAGAACATATAAAATATGTCATGCACTTTTCTATTTTTGTATTTCATAATTTTCAATTTTTTAAACTTTTTAAAAAAACTGCTTAAAAATTATAAGGTGTTGTTAGTGTCCTGATACCAATTATGGAGTCAATAAGTAAAAATTTATATTGAAAATTATACTAAAAATAAACTAAAATATATTATATAATATAAATATTATTAATAATACTTTTATTAAAAATATTATGTTTTTCAATTCATGAACTAGTATCCCAATACAAAATTCTAGACTATCTTGTATTAAATTAGTAAATTAGAGCGAAACATGCACACACATGTAAAGAACAATTTAAAACCGCACTCTTATTAAGTGTCTATTTGTAATTATTTAATTAGGCTTGTCTTTGGTTAATTTTTATTTTATAGTAATTTTATTAGGACTGTAATTTTTTAATATTTTTGTCTTATTATCTTTTTTGGTAGAGTTTAATGGATTTATTCTTGTTGTAGAAAGCCTAAGCTTAGATGGTAGGTAGTATGAACGCTTAAGTACTCCAGTGCTTAGGTGCTGGTGGTTCCGCAGTTGTAGCCCTTAGGCCTTGACATTTCAATTGCTTAAAAAATAATAACGCATGCAGTTGAAACTTGAAAGAGAGCTATTGTTTAACACTATAGTCTTTGGACATAGAGCAGAAGAAGAAGAAGAGTGGATTTTCGTAGAACATCTATATTCCAAGCTGAGCCTTACGAGATTTCTTATTGTGTCCTCTTCATTGTTTGTTTTCTTTTTCTTTTTTTTTTCATTTCAATTTTTAAATTTTATCCCTCTCAAGTAATTTTTCGTTCAAACAAAAACTAAAGCAGGGTGCTAATAATTCACATAACATAATTCTTGATTAAAATTAATTTTATATAATATAAAGATTTTAATTATCATATATTTTAATAATAATATTTTTATTATATCAATACTGTATTTATTTTTATATATTTTCCTTCTTTTTATTTAATTTTATCTATTTTAAATATATAATAATACTTTTCTATTAAAATAATGCATGACAGAAATAAGAATAATAATTTAAATGATATTAGAAAAATAGTAGTATATATCTAAAAATAAGTACAATAAAAGTATATATATTATGATAAAATAGGTTAAAATATATTATAATTAAAAATGAATTAAAAAAAGGTTTAACATAAGAGTTTTGAAATAATGTAAGTAGGTAGACTAGGTATGTGGTCAACTGGATGTAGGGTTTTGATGGAGGTCCTTTGACTGATAAAATGACGATGTTATCCTTGAATTGCTTAATAGAGGTACATTTCATGGCTATCTCTTTCCAACTAGTAGTGACTAATAATGGCATAAGAAGAACTAAATGAATGGGAAAGGCATTAGCCAGAAAAGATGTGACTGGAGAGTGGAGATGGCAAGCCCCAAAAAGATATGATGAAAGAGAAAATAAAATGAGAAAGAAAAGATAATAATGCCACTTGGCGTTCACATTAATTTGTTGCTCCTAACAAACACAGTCGGCGAGTCCCACCCTCTTGTTGCGAGTTTAGTGCAATCCCCGTGAGAGGCTACGGCTACAGACAATGTTGCCTTCACTTGGGCCACGTTGCAATTCCACACTTATTCACTCCAACACCGTTTCTTTCATGCGTTACTTTACCTCGTGCCCACAAAAATACCTACAATATTAATAATAATAAATATTATTATTATTATTATTAAGTAAATCCAAACAAATTTCTCTTTTTTTTTTATGTACTTAATTGTCTGTCACTCCGTCCCGTCAACCCAGCACTTCCTCGTGAAGACTGAAATTCTTTTGTTCGTTTGTTATTTTTGGAAAATAATTAGTTTTTGAATTTTTATTTAATAAAATTAAAAAATTATTAAATATTTTGAGCTAATTACAAATATATACATCCCCATTTAAAAAAAAAAATCTTATTTTAAAGTAATCTCATCTTTCACTTCGGCTTGAAAACAATATAAAATCACATCTCATTTTTCAGTTGGTGGCGTTAATTAATTTGTTCACGTTTGCTAACGAAAGACATAAATATTAGGTTCAACTGAGGAGTGAAATAAAAAATAAAAAAATTGAGTACAAATATGCTATTAGAATAAGTAAAAAAGTTAAGCTTTTTATTATATTATATTTCGTTATAAAATTAGTTTTATTTTTTAAATAATTTAAATTTTAAAAAACTAAAACCCTTCTTTCCTCCTCCATCTTCTGTATTTCCTTTCAATCAAATAATATAAAAATAGTATCTCCCTTTTTATTTCATTTTCTCCTATCCTTTCACCCAATTTGCATCCAACTCATGAATTCGATTTGCAAAACATTGTAATTAACTAAAATAATATTAACCACGTACTATAATTATAACAATTTTATTATATTTATCCTTCTAATACTGTACAAGTAAAATTCTTAAGAATGCAATACAGAAATGTGGTGACTATTTTTCCTTAAATAATATGTTAAACTTATATAAAAAAATGAATAGTTTAAGAAAAAAAAGTGACTTCAATGAAAATTACGTTACGTATTTATGACTTTTGTGAAAAATTTACGTACTATTTATCAGCTCTCTCTCTCTCATATATATATTGGATCAATAATAAGAAAAACAAAAAAAGCGAGACCAAGACCTGACCCCAACCCATTTGAGGAGAGTTTAAGATTATGCTATCACATGTTATAATGAACATGTATGTCCAATGCCATCCGGTTATATAGCTAATAGAGTCACGAAAGGCCGAATAATGGGGATCCATTTGATTCACGTTAGCACCATTAAGAATTATACTAAGAACTCCATAATCAAACAAGTTAGGCCGGATAAGATGGTCGCCTGCAGCATATTATCTAGAGAAATTATATATATATATATATATATATATATATATATATAATTCATACAAATGAAGAAAGAAAAACAATAAAATAAATAATATTATAACGAAGATAAAAATAATATATAACTTTATTGTATCTCTATTGTCAAAAGACAGAAGATATTGGCGCCAAAAGGTTCTTTAGAAAAGGATTAGCAACACATGCCCAAACACAAAAAAGGATATTGGGAATTTCACACGAGTTCATATCAGAAATATTTTCCTGCTAAAGCAAAATCCCATTATTGTTACAAAAGTGTGGCATGGTCATAGATTCCAATATTTATATTGAGCATAAAATAATAATATTATAAGTAGGCAAACCCGAATTCCAAAAGATGATAGGTAAATAACACTGGAAATGAAGGTAGCGTTTGTGTGGAAAGGGATCTGAAAAGCCACATCCATTTACAAAAAAGCTAATTCCTAACAACAAAAGGTGGGGGGATGTTCCTTCAACTTAGCAAAACAAAAATTAACATATACCTCATTCTCTCCATTCCCACCTTCTAGTCGTTACCCTAACTAGATAACATTTTTTTGAAAAAGTATACACACAATTAGAGTGGAAAAAGAAAGAAAAAGACAGAGAACCAAAAAGGCGAAATGGACGTTGACTCCTTAGACCTCTCTGGGGTCAACAAAAATGGACAATCCAGGGGGAGATTTGGTCCAGTCACCAACGGAACCATCACTGTAATCTTCACCAAGCCTTTTGATACACCATAAATCTTCTTCACAAGACAGCATCTTCCAGTGGGGTATCCCAAACCTCAAAGGCTCGCGCGTGGACACTTCCGTGGCCACCACCCCACACCCACGTTCCATGGCCAAGTTATGCGCGAACCCACAGAGGGCCTTCACCATCTTAACGGCTTCTGGACCTTCCCCTCCTAACCCGTACATGAAGTGAAACCCAAACGGCCTGAACAAATCCGGAACCGACGGCAAACGCAGCCACGGCAGGGCACGGTCCACAACACGCGTCGTCTTCGCGAGCGTGCGCTTCACGCGCGACGCGCCACGCACCTCGAGCGTGAACACCTCCTTGGAGTTCCAGACGCTGAGCACAGCCCAAGAGTGAGGTGGGTCCGACAGGAAAAGATTTGGGCCGGGCCATGTCTCGGAGGTGTAGGACCCACGTGGAACGGCAAGGAAGGTGCCGAGACTGAGTTTGTTGTTGAGGACGGAGTCAATGTCGCGCGGGAAGAACTCGGTGGTGGCGAAGCGTCGACGGTAGAGAATCTCGGCGTCGGAGGGAGTGAGTGGAATGATGGTGACCTTTGGGGACACCCTGGCACTATGGGCGAAAACGGGGTTGACAAGGATGGACGGAGTACGGAACTTTGAATACCCGCATTTGTCGGTGAAGAGTTTAACGGACGCTAAATTGTCGTTTTCCGTTGCCATGTAGGAGTACTCAGCGCCATTATCTCTGAACCACGCCTCCATTTTGTGCACCAGCTTTAACCCTATTCCCATTCTCCTGCATGAACAAAACGCACTCTAATTAACGCCGCATTTTCTCCCCGTTACCGTTATTAACTGAATATTAATGATATAATCCAATTCCTACCGTTGATTAGGAGAAACGCGAAGGCCTAATATGTAGGCGACTTTGGTGTACACCGGAACCTGTTTCCCTTGTATAGTAGTGTCAGTGTTGTTACGCTTTCCGTTTCTTGAGAGCTTTTTTCCGCATGTAACGGTTTTTATGCAACCTCTTATCATTCCTACTATCTCTTCCCCCATCTCCGCCACCTGATACAGTATAGTGGTATACACAAAATAATAATTACTCTATGATTGAACAAAAAAATACATATAAACACATTTATTATTAACTTAGTATATTAACAAATACATACCAGCATGAGAAAAGCAGGAGAGTGACGGACCCTGCAAACTGGATCACCAAGCATATCGGTGAAGAGACAAAGCTTGCCGCTTGGTCCAACCTCACATATCCTTTCAACGGCTTCTACTCTCTCTCTGTCTTTATTTGGCTCGAACTCTCTCACAACAACTCTTGCTATTGACTCTTCACTCATATTTGCTAAACGGATCAGGGGCTTACAATATTATATCTATCTCTGTCACTAAGGCCAGGGGTGGCCTTATATAGATGGGAGAGAGTATTCTGAGAGTTTGCAAATCGCAGCTTTTTCAAGACTCATCAACGTGTGCACTATGCTATAAGCAAGTAAGCAGCAAACCTAAGCTACTAACACTTCGTAATTTGAGACCCGAAGCAGAGGCCTAGTCTTCATCATTTCTAGTTTAGCACCACACCTATTTGGAAAATCAGAGATATATAACTAAGACCAAAATAGGGACCGAAGAGGTTCAACTAAAAATTGAAAAAACGAAAAACAAGTGATGTGTTAAATTAGATATTTCCGCTTCTATTCTTCGGCAGTTGCCCCTCGCACAGGTACTAGTTCAAGTCCTCTTGCGGCCTTTAAATATTGAACTTTTGAGGTTTTCTTTTTCCGTTTTTCTTTTTCTTTCAATTTCTCTCTCCAGAATCTACCACCTCCTGTTGCTTTCCCTTCGAATTTTATATAACTTTAAATTAACTCTGAATTTGTCTTTATATGTTGTCTTCTCTTTCCATTTGTTCACATTTTTCCTTCTCTCGGCGACCTTTTTTCTTTTTCATTTTAATTTATTTCGCTAAAATTTCCTCCCTTATGACTTGTACTGGTGGTAATAATGATGGAAAATAAATAAATAAAATAAAATTATCAAAATCAATCAATATACATTGCCAAAGGCAGGGGAAGGGGCAAAGGGATGAGGAAGTGGCGGCTATGGCTGCGCAGTATTGTGGAGATGTTCCTCTTAATTAAATCTTTAATCATTTATTTTATACGGAAGGACGCGTTACCATCATGACCCCATTTGTAATCATTACCTTTAATACTCTCTTTCTCCTACTTCCTCCACCCCATAATGTGGATGCATCAACTATAATCATATGGAATAAGATGCACATGCATATTTCATGTGGGATGCAATACCTTCCATTTGCCATCTATATACATCCTATATCAATTTTATATCGCTCCAATCCCAATCAAAACGACAATAATACGGAAATCGAAAATAAAATATTAATATAAAAATAATAATAAATACTAACACAGTAATATTAAAAACAATAAAATAATATATTTCATATATTGTTAAAGAGACAGATAATAATAATATTTTAAAACCCAAAACAAGAGTAAATAGTATATTATTGTTAACATTAAATGGTAGAAAAATAATATTATGATGGTGTAAAATAAAAGTTTAAACGTTAAATGCAATAATTTGTGATGAAAATTTTCTGTTTATTAAATTTGTTATTTTTCTAAGATATAAATTGAAAAAAAAAAGTTCCAATAATAAATAAAAATGATATTTATTATTGTAAATCATAGTTAATGGTTAAAATTTTTAATTACTAAAAGAATATTAAAAAAATTAATAGAAAAAATCATAAATAAAACCAATATAAAATTGATGTTTGACATAGTACAATACTAAAATAATAATATTAATAATAATATAACATATAAAATGCTAATAAAATGAGAAATAGTGATACTATACTATAATAAAATCACATAATAATAATAAAATCATATACAATACAAAAATATAATCAAAGAAGAATAAAGTTAACTGATATGTTATTATAATAAATATTATAATTTTTATTTAAATAATATTATATAATAATAATAATATGATATTACTGTGAAATATAAAATTGTAAAATAGAAAAAATGCACAAGACAATGTAAACAACTCATGTCAAATAATGTTATCAAATTTAATATTTTCAAAGACACTTTATTTTTTATAATATTAATATTTATTTTTATTCTCTTACTCTATTTTAATATAATAATTATGAATAATATAAAGGAGCAAATAATATTTATCATGGATGTTATTACTGTGTTATCATGGATGATATTATAGAATGTTGGCATGATGCCAAACCTTTTGCATGCAAAGGCTGTAAGCTAGCGTTATGATGAACATGCATTATTCTCTTTCTACCAAATACAAGCTGGATAAATCTTCCTTATTATGTGTTTATCTGCTGAAACGGTTGATATTAAAAGGCAACGTGGCGAAACGGATGCCCTCAAATTTTCTAATAGTAACATCTTAGTTGCTCTATTTATTGATGACGTTTGTTATATTTTTATATGTTTTAAATTATTATTATTTTTTAAAATAAATATTAAATAACAACATATGTATTAATTATATAAAAATATAAAGTTATTTAATATTGATTATTTAACTATTGAAAAATTATAAAACAAAAAGTAGAAGAATCTAAAATTATTCTTTATTAATATTTGCTGTTTTAGTGCTGACCAGTGATTAGTGACTACTGAGCTGCAAAAGCGGCTTTCTCTTTAGCTGCTGCTGGTAGCGTTGATTTATCGAATGAGATGATAATCACCGTCGGTATCATTATCATCTGTTTCAAATCGACGGATAGGATCACTTTATTCACAAACAGCTCAGATTTTCTGTACTTTGTCATACTGACTATAGCCTATGAGAGAGAGGTTTCACTACGTGATGGTGATGTTCAAGAACACACACCTATTAAATCTAAACCGTTTAACTGACCCAAAAAAATTAAAAATTAAAAATCGAAAAAATTAAAAAACTGAAAATTTAAAAAATTTATGTAATTTAATTCGATTTGTGGATGATTTTACAAAATTAAATTAAATTATTAAATTTATATAATTTCTAAAATTTGTATATTTTATTAATATTTTTTATTATTAAATATTATTTTTAAATAAAAAATATTTATTTTTATGTTAAAGCATATTTAAAAATAAATATTTTTATTTTTTATGTAGAATTTTTAAAATATATTATTTTATTTTATTGTTTATTTTTGTTAAATAAAATAAAGAAATAAACCAAATGACAAATCATAAAAGATTAATTTAATTTTTTTTATAAAATTAAACCAAACTATAAATATTTTTTAATTAATTTAAATGATTTTACCAAATCAAATCACACCACAAAGATCCTTACAATAAAAATACATTCCCATTGATTTTGATTACAAGCTCATCTCACCCTTCTGCGGTTATTAATATCATAAAATTAATTTTAAATTATTAAGTCATATTAAAATTTATGTATAAAATAAATTTAATTATTTATTTTTATTAAAAAATTTAAAAATCAATGTTGCCACGTTAAATTAAACAAGATGATACATTGTATCTACATGCATTAAAATAGATATAAAAAGAATTATTGTAATTCCATTATTTAAATAGATATAAATTTAGAGAAGAAGCAAATCTGAGAGCCAGGATCTAAATAATAATTAACATTAATTTAGGTAAATATTAAAAACATTTCGATTTTAATAAAAATTATTCTTTTAAAATTATATATATATAAACGAGTCCTTACTGTGCCGAAACAATATCAATTAGAATAAATAAATTATAGATGTATAAAAATTTATATATTTTTGTATAATATAAAAATAAAAATATAAGATAGAACAAGTAATATAATAAAAATATTATATTATTAATATAAATTAATAAAAAGTATATGATGAAAATGAGAGCTGGGATCTAAATTATTTTGTTATATTTTTTACTATAAATTATAAATTATTTTACAATTGATTTTCATTATATTGTCAATTTTATTTTATTTTATCTGTTTCGCTCATTTATAAAGAAGATTATATTTTTTAGAAATAAAAATTCTAATTATTATTTCCTATTTATCAAAGGTGAGAAGGAAGAGATCGACGAAGGTTAGATTTCAAAAATGGATTAAGTAGACAACAATAACTTTACTTACCCTTCTATAATCCTTTAAACGTTAGATTTGATATCTGAATTTTGAAGTTATAAATGTTTATTGTTGATTAACTTTTTTCTACCCTTATTATTTGAAATAAATGATTTTATTTTATTTTCTCAATCTCATTTTAAAAGATAAATTTCTGCCTCTTTATAAACTTTTGAGTACTTCCACTCTTTTAATATATTCCTTCCTTGGAAAACGAACATGCCAAAAGGCATCAACCATTATCTCGAACAGGATAGTTTGGGATTTCAAAAAATAATAATCTAGGGATCGATCACGCTTATTAGAGGGTTAAGGAGCAAAGGACCTGCGTCACCAGTGATAGATTGGCATACAGGTAACTATTACTGATTTTCACAATAGAACCAGCCAAACGAGTTTATTTAGCAGGAAGAAAACCGTTTGATAATGATTGGTCATTGAAGGAAGTGGGTACGTCACCAACTTCGTGTAATGTTTGATAATGATTCAATCATTTTCACTTAGCCTATGTTTTTCTAATATAAGAAAAGTGATTAAGTTTAAATGTACATTTCATAAAAATTATTTTCATTTTTTATTATTTAATAAATTTTAATAATTTTTAACTTATATTTAGTAAAGATAAATAAAAATAAATTTAAAAATATAAATTTTTTTAAAATTTTTTATCTATTTATTAAATAAAAAATATATTATCCTTTCATTTATTTTCTATTAAAAATAATATAATTTATTTTATTTATCTATCTAATTTAATTTTTAAAAACATTAATTTTTTATATATCTTATATTTATCAACTATAATAAATAAAAATAAAAAATAAAAATATATAAATAAACAAAAATTTAAAAATTAATAATACTAATATATATTTTAACTTTTTTTTTCTTTCTAACGAAACGAGTGTTTATTTATTCTTTCTTGAAACACCAACAAATCATAGTTAATATTGGTAACTGCCCCATTAAGAACAAGTGGGGTAATAAGTCAAAAGGTTCATTTTTGTTTTTCTCTAATCTTCTTTTTCATTACTAATAATAGTATACATATATTCTCAGGTGGACCCAGAATGATTGACCATAATTAATAGAAGAATTTTTTTTTAAGAGATAGAAGTATTTCCACGGAAGAATTTTAAAAATTAAATTAATTTCTCGACAATCAAAGCGGATAAAAAGTTGGGGAAAAGAACATTCTTCTAAATTAATTTATCTGTGACGTAAACACAAAAAAATTGTATTTTATTTTAAATTTTAGAAAATATAATCATGACATATTTTCCATTAAATTATAGGTCATGTTAAAGGATACCATACGGACACTAATTTACATTATACACTGTAATTTCTTCCATTAAAAGTGCCATATGATATTTTTATAACTAGGAATATTAAATAATATTTAGTTTATTATTTTATATATTTTATTAACTTTTTATTTATTATTCATGAATATATTTAATAATAGTAAATACTATATTATATATCATTCCAAAATCAAAAGAATAAAATACTTAAAATTAAATAAAATAAATATTAAAGTTATAAAATATATAATTATCTATAAAATAAAAATATACTTAAATTTTATAAAAATAAATATTTGATATAAAAAAAGATACAGACCTCAATAAAAAAAAGAGTCTTCCAAAAATACTTTCATTCAAAAATGATAAATTCTAATTTAATATATCAAGATAAATTATATCTATATATTTATTGATTTTTTATTCCAATCTTTTAGATTTATTTTTTAAAATTTTACAATCAGTTTTAAAAATTCAAAAAGTAAAAATAAGCACAGTAGTTTTTAGTATAATAAACAAATTCACTATATGCGTATATTAAATAGTGAAAATTAAAAATTATATTAATATACTACCTATTTAACATATACATATATACATTTTTTAATATATATTATATTAAAAAGGTATGTTATATATTAAATTAATATTATTTAATAAAATATTAAATTTATTTTAAATTTTATAAAAAAAATTATACTTAATTTATATGATTAAAAATTTAATTTAATAATTAGATTAACAAAATTTAATATTTTAAAGACCATTGAGTATAACAAATTTTAAAAAAATTATTTATAGAATAAGTGCATCTTCATCTTAAAATTTATTTTATAGATCCCATTAATAAAATACATAATTTTATAAACAATATATTTTATATAATTATGGATTAAAAAATATAAGATATTTTAATTTTGTGCGAAAAATATTTCATTAATATTCTCTCAAATTTTTGCTTCGAGAGTTAAATTTTTGTATGGGTTGATTTAATATTTGACAATAAAAATAAATAATAAATTAAACTTTCATTTTTTAATTTTAATAAAATTCATTTGATATTTTTATTTCTTTATATTTAAAAAAATAATTATTTAAAATTTGTTTTATGTATATCCATGTATGTTTGATAATATTAATATAATAAACAAAATCTAATTATATACTCTTCACATGTTTATTAATAAAATTTTATTTTAAATATACTATTATCTTCAATCTTTAATATGTGGGATAATCATAGTTATTTATAAATTTTTTTAAAATATTTTATTTAATATTAATGCTATCATTTTTTATTGCCCTACTCCACCAAACTTCATCCAGAATTATAATAATCTTTCAAATATTTTACAATAATTAAACCTACTTTACAACAATCCTAACTTTTTTAATGTTCTAGATTATTTTCTAAGAGTGACTGTTTAGATGTGATTGAATTTTAGCATCAAGAAAGAAAGTAAAATTTCTAAATGAATCAAAATCTAACAAAATAAAGGTCATTGAAAAATAATAGGTGTTCTTTGATGTTGCAGTATAAATTATGATAAGATTAAAAATAAAAAAAATAGAGAAAACTCAATAAAGTTTTATGCTAAAATGATGACGAAAATGAAATATGAAAAACAAAGATAGTTTTATAAAATGATAATTTTATTTTTGACAAAAAAACAATTAACGTTGTAACTAAATAACATAACTTAAAGATGATTTATCTAATAATAAAAAAATAAAAATGTTAAATAAAATTTTATTAAAATATAAAAAATGTAAGTATAATTTGTTAAAAATAGATGGTAGAATCACACTTTTTTTTATTCAAAAAATTTGAAATATTAAAATTATAGGTCATTTAATTTTTTTTAAAATACAATTAAAATTTCAAAGGTATATTTTTTTCCGTCAATAGTTGAAGGTTGATTATTTTAAAATATAAAAACCTATTAAAATAAATTTTGTATTTTTGACGATTTTTTTTATTTGTATTATCAAGATTTAAACTCTTGCTTGTATATTTAACACCAATAAATTTTATAATATAATTATATCTATCAAAATTAAACTTCATTGATTCAAAGAAGTAAATGCAACACTAATAAATTTTATAATACGAAATGTATGAATTCTAAAGGGACACTTTTATGTCTCCTCTTAATCATTATTTTGGATTTGAAATTTTATTTTATAATTATCTTTTTTGAAATACTAATAAAATATATTTCATAGGAAATTAATTTATTATTAATTTCACGAAAGAACTATTAGAAAAGACAAAATTTCAAAAGATATTAATCTTTAATTATGAAATATAAATTATTGGAGAATATTTAGTCCAAAAAACCATAAAAAAAATTATGAAAAGCTTTAGGTAAAGAATAAAAACAAATATTCATCAGCTGGTAGAATCGGAAACTAGTAAATATCTTACTCGTGGCTCAATACCTATCAATGCTAAAGTAAATGAATACTATCAAATATTCTTAGCATGGTAATTTAGGTTAAAAAAATATAATATATTAAAAAATTAATAAAAATTTTAAATAATAGATAATGATAATTTTAATTTTTATGAAGTTTTTTTTATAAATATTTATTTATCAAAAATTATTATTCAGAACATACTTTAATGATAGTTTAAATGATATAATTATTAAAATTTAATATGTTTTATATCAATTTAATATATTTTGTATATATTTATATAAAATATTTATAAAAAAATAATTTTTTAATGATATATATAATAAATAAATTATAGATAATTTCAATAAATTCTTAAATATAAAATTATTAAGATAAATAATATTAAAATATATAAACATATATATAATTTATTTAAAATAATTATTTTTAAAACAAAATCATTGGTTGGGTAACGATACAACAAGAGATTAAGTCAATTTTAAAAAAATAAAAATACTTCAATACAAAGGTAACGATTCTCTAATTTAGAAAAAATTAAACAGGTCTTCATATGCTTGTAAATTATCATCCTTTTGTTTAGCTTTTTTTCTCCATCAATCAAAATTTATAACTTTCAAATAAAATCAGCAACCAATACAGTCTCATTTTTTTTTTCTTATGAAAAAAAAAAGTTAATTTTAACAAAAAAATAATATATATATATATATATATATATATATATATATATATGTATGTATAATATTATTAATAGATGACATAAAATTAAATGATAAAAAATATGTTTGGTGCGTGAAAAAATAATCACACTGTAAAATGTCATATTTTTTAGGTTACATAAAATGTCATATTTTAGTAAAAAGTATTAGTTGCCAAATACTATAGAGAACTCATATACTTCCGTTGGTAAAGTATTTTATTTTGCCAAAATTATCCATTATTACTAGGTTAACAGTGAATTGAACTAAAGTCAATCTAGTTTAAAATTCAATTTGTTAATCAATTCAATTAATTTGGTTCATAAGTTAAATAAATTAAATTTTACACAAAAAAAAAATATAACAACTTATTTGATTCACACACAGAAATATAATTTTTTTAGGTAAGGTAAATAAAATTCCTTTATTCTATGATGTGGAAATTCTATTTCTTTCCTTTATAATAATTTCAATTATATATATAATTTAAAAATTATTAATATTATTTATTAAATTTTAATATTTATATTAATTTAATAATTTTATATTAAATACAGAATTCATCAATATAATTATTAATTTAAAAACTTTTATAAATAGATTATATTTATAAAATTTTATATAAATTAATATATATTTTATTGCATAAATTTATTTTAATATATAACATATTATTTATATATATATATGTTAATATTTAAATAATATATCTACAAATATTTAAATTATTTAAAAATTAATATACATAATTATAAATATATTATAATAAAATTTAACAGTTGGATTAAAGAATTTTATAGTTTATAAAAAATATTAAATTAAATATATAATATCAACAAATTTTAAATTTTTTTATTTTTATATGTATATACTAATATTTAAAATATACAATAAGTATGTTATATTGTTAGCAAGATCGATTCTTGTACTGGAAAAAAAATATTCGTTTTATCTTTTCTTAAAAATATATTTATTATAGTAACTTTAAAAATAATATTTGAAATAAATAAATATAATTGGCCTATTTTACATAAAATAAGTCTCATTCTAATACAACTATATTTCCGTATTTATTTAATAAGTCTCATTCTAATACAACTATATTTCCGTTTATAAATAAATAATATAAGTATAGAACTTATTTTAGTAAATAATTTTTCATTTTAAAAGTTTGAAAAATTAACTTCAGATAAAATTATAATAATTTCCTGATTTTTAAAATTATTTTTTATTTTAAATTTACAATTTATTGAATCGAAACAAAACGTAAATTTATATGGACCAGATAAATAATATATTAATAAGGGTATGTCAAACGATTAATATTTTTTTATTAATATATAATGTTTTTTGTTGTTTACCTTACTCAGCAAGAAAGAGAGTACAATACTTTAAAAAGTAAGGATTCAATTTAATATAGCAGGAAGCTTCTAAGTTTCTTTCTACGTTTGTCAGCATTATATCATACTCTAAAGCAGGGTTTTTCTTCTTCCCAACAAACTCGTGTTGAAAGACTAAATTCTTGTTATATGTTTTCATAAGAGAAAAATAAAATTTAATTATTGAATATTTTTACGAATGATAAATATTGAAAAAAAATTATGTAATATTTTAAAATTATTCGTACAATTTTAATTAATATAATTTTAATTATTTGTATATAATTATATAATATTAAATATTTTAAATAACTTTTTCACTATTTAGATCAATTTTATGTTAAGTTATTTTTTTATTTTATATAAAAAAAATTATATTTTTATAATTTAAATTATTTATATCAAAATTTATTAAAATTGAACAATGGTAAAAATATAATTGAAAAGGTTTTATTTCTTTATATATATTACATTTATATGTAGGTTCAATTTTTTATTAAAAATGTTTCATTTTTTTATATATACATTAATTTTGATGTGTAGATTTAGTTGCAACTTTAATTTTTTTTATTGGGATTTTATAATTTTGATTCTCTTAATTTATTTTCGAAAGTTTTAGTCCTCAAATTTTTTTAATTTCATAATTATCATTTTTTTATTTTTTAACAAATAATTAATAAAAGAATAAAATTATATAAAAAATAGGTTAAATTATTTATTTTTTTAAAATTAGATAAATTTAATAATTAAAAAATATATGAAAAGTTAAATAGTTTCATAGATTTGTTAATCAGTTTATTAAGAATTAATAATTAATTTAGCTTAATTTTTATCAAATTCTATTATTTGATAAAAAATAATAAAATAATTAAAATTATAATATTGAGAATCTGTAGGATAAGATTTACAAAATAAATTCTAAAAATAAAAATTACCTAATTATAATATTAATAAGATTAAAAATTACAATTATGCTTAATAAAGTATTAAATAATTTTAAATTACGATAATTTTTTAGATGTAATATATATGAATAAAATTTCAATTTAATTTTAGATAAAATTATATATTACATTATATAAGAACATACGTTGTTTATATCTGTGTATTTGGATGATGTTGAATTAATATTAATTGTTATATGTTGATGGTAGATTAAAGATGTAAATAGATTAGATTAGGATAGATTTTGAATTTGAATGTTTAAATTTATTTTAATTTAAAATTTTTAAGATTTAAATTTCAATTTATTGTTGTCAAAGTTTAATCTAATTAATGTGTATCATGTATATATAAAATTGGTTTGGTTATCATCAAAACTTAACTTATCAATAAATAAGTTTAAAGTTTATATATATATATATATATATATATATATATATATATAATAAAATAAAATATTAAAATATTTTAAAAATAATTTTAGTTAAAATAATTTTATTTAATAATTTTTATAAATAATAATATTTTTAAATTTAATATTTAAATTAATAAATTATATTATATATAATATTTTTATAAAATTTTAAAAAAATTGATACTTTATTAAATAAATTTAATTTATTTTTTAAAAAATATTAAATATTTTTTAAATTTTATAAAATTCTACAAACACATATATATATATATATATTATAAAAGAAAAGATTAAATTATTTTAAAAATAATTTTAGTTAAAATAATTTTATTTAATAATTTTTATAAATAATAATATTTTTAAATTTAATATTTAAATTAATAAATTATATTATATATAATATTTTTATAAAATTTTAAAAAAATTGATACTTTATTAAATAAATTTAATTTATTTTTTAAAAAATATTAAATATTTTTTAAATTTTATAAAATTCTATAAACATAATTTACATAATATAATTAATTAATTTAATAGTTACATTGATAAAATTTAAGTTTTTATGAAAATTATTAAAAAATAACTCTAACTAAAATTATTCTTAAAATAATTTGATTTCTTCTATATATATAATTAAAAATTTTATAAATTAAATATATTAAAATAAATAAAATATATTTATATATTATAATATATATTCACATAAATTATAAAATTATAATAGATTTCTATATTTAGATAAGTTAAATAATTTTTTTACAAATTAAAGTTTAATTTATTTATCTATTTTTTTAATAAATTCATGATTATCTATTTATTAAATATATTAAATTTAACAAAATTTTAAATAAGTTAAATTATAGATTTATATCGAACAAACTTTAAATATATATATATATATATATATATATATATATATTATGATTAAGATTTTATACAAAAGTTAAGAAATGTTTTTTAAATTAAAAAATATATCAACATGTTATTAGAAATATTTTTAAAAAACAAAGCAATCTGCAAAACATCATTAAAATTTAAAAACAATAATATTAAGATGTTTTTAGATATAAAATATAATAAAAATGCACTTATACATAGCCACTAGCCATAATATAAGTACAAAATGTATTTTCCATCGATAGATTAAAATCACCTCAGCACACTTTAAACAATAGTGACATGTAAACAATTCATTAAATTATCAATCTAACAATTAAAAATTAAAAGAAGTTATTTTCTTTTATTTTAATCTATAATCATGATCTAAAATTAATTAATCCTAATATTTCTTCCTCCAGTAGAATTTACAAATTAAATATCATATGATTTCTAGTTAACCATAAAAATCGCTAACAAAAATTAAGAAATATGATTAATATCTTAATTTGGTAGAAAACATTTTTTAATGTTTAATATAATTTTATATTTTGAATTATTTAATATATTTCTTAACAGAATATACATTAATTATTAAAGATAAACTTGGAAAAAAAAGTTCTTTAATTTTGTAAAAATAACATTAAAGATGTCAAAGTATCAAATATTAAAATCAGAGCAGGGGTACGAACAAACATATTATAAAATGTGTGTAAAAAGCTATCCAGAGAAATGTATGTACTGTTTGTTTTAACATTTAAAAATTGTTTTTTATATCACATATTTAAAAATATTTAATAAAGAAAAGGTAATTTAATTAAAAATGTTTTAATCAAATTTAAATTAAACTAACACTTAATCCCTAATATAACTTTCCCACCTGTTCTATCACATTGCGAATTACCTTTTCTCACTGTGCTATTTTTTTATAACGCAGGAACAAAATTTGGTCACTCTATCGTCCAATTTTCTTTAATATCTTATGCTATCTTTGTCAGAAAAAAGGTTGAGCAAAACTTATCATTTCCTGCAAATTTGACAGATTGTCTCTGGCTCGCGGGTTATCTGAAAACGTTTCAATAAAGTTAAATTATTTGATTCCTGTGTTCTAACCTTTTATTCCACACCGCACAGGGGGAACGAAATAAAACAAAGGCAAAGATGATCCACAATTCATATCGTTATAAACTAATAACATACAATTTTCTATACAAGAAGAATATATATATATATATATATATATATATATATATATATATATATATATATAATATGTCACATCAAGTGTTTCCAGCATTAATTTATGTAAAATAATATTCCATAAAATATATAATTTGCTGTTGATAATAACTAATGATAATGACAACAAAATCGTGCCATTCTTTAATAATGATAAACTTGTGATATCAACAATCTCACGCACAACAGAAAATTCATCATGTTGTATCATGACAAACAAAGGTACACTATACATGTGTATCCACGCATACACATACATATGTATATATTGATTAATGTTTGGATGAGTATAAAAATAAAAAAATAATATAATAAAATATTTTTTTACATATATTAATTATTGTTATTATATAATAATTTAAAAATGATTAATATATTAAAATTTTTATTTTATAAATATTTTTTAAACAATTAAATGAGACACATACTTACAATTCGTTTATTAATAAGAGTTTAAGGCATATACCTACAATTTTTTTTATCAATTACTAATATTTTAATTGTTAATGTTTTAATAATGTTGTTTTTAAAATATAAATGAATACTTGAATATGATCATATCATTAAATCCATCCAAGTATAATGATGCCGCCATCCTTAAAAATGTCAAGAATAAGTTATGCTATGACAAGGATGAAAGCTTATGACTGACTCTTCCCATTAAACGAAGGTTGGATATTAAATTTGTCATCGATAACTTCCAAGAAAAAGAGCATGATTTGATAAGTATAACTGTGTCACCGATAGTAAAATGTCAATATATATCAGTGGCTTCATTTCTACCTTAGTTCGTTGAGATGCATAAAATAAAAAATATATTTTAAATTATTATAAATTATTTTTATTTATTAATTTTCTAAGTTTAATATAAATTTAAGATGTTTGGAAAAAAAATTGTCATCTTTTCAGTAAAAACCGTTACTTAAAATTAAGATATTATAATTTTGATCATATGATTTATATGATTGTGGTTTATTATAATTTCTTATTTTTATTAAATTTTTACAAAAATTATTATCATTGATAATTGAATAAGTTACAATTTTTTAAACTAGTTTTAGATTGTAATTTTTAATCTTTATTTTAGATCATAATTTTAACAGTTTAAACTAATATTACATAAACGAAGATATTATTATTTTTAATTTTTTATGTGGAGTGAATCAAATTTAAAAAGTGAATAAATAAAAAAGTGAAAAGCTTTGTTGTAAATTAAGAAATAAATTATAACTTTCAACTTTAAATAAATTTTATTCTAATATTATATATATATATATATATATTCATCAAATTTAATTTGAAAAGAAGATTTTGATTTTAAAATAAAAATTTATATATATTCAAATAATTTAATTATTTTTAGTTATATAATCAACTTATGATGAACATTTTAGAGATAATTTAAAAAAATTTATATAATTCATTACATGAATAAATCAAAATGTAAAAATATTACTTTTAAAATGTTTTAAAAATTAGGATATAATAAGAAATTTGACGTAAATCGTGATTTATTGTAGAGTATTGAAGTTATTATATAGGAATGTAATTCTTACTCTGACGTGTTAAGAGAACCGACATTATAAAGGAATAGTTATTTATCTAAGAACTAATGGAAATTTGACACAAATTGTGACCTGTCAGATTATCAAAGAGAAATGTGAATCTTACCACGATTTGCCGAAAAAATAATTGTTACCAAGAACAGTTTTTTATCCTAAAACCAAGAGAAACTCAACATAAACCAGGATCTACAGAAGAACACTACAGTTATCAAAGAAAAACATGACTTTTACTGTGATATGTCGGAAGAACCAACACTATCAATGATAGTTATTTGTCCAAGAACTAAATGAATCAACTCATGTAGAGATAAAAACTATCAAAAAAAAAATTATTATTCATTAAACTTGTTTTACATTGAATCTTTAAACCATATTATATTGAAAAATCTAATTTCTCTAAATTGAAAAGAAACCTACTAATAAAAAAATAACAAATCCTAAAATAATCCTAATTAAATTGAAAATCAATTTAAAATCTTAATTTGATTTGTAAATAATTAAAATAAATCACTCACAAATCAATATTAAATCCTAACATAATTTAAAGTAAAACAATTACAAATCTTAAGTAAATTTATATATAATAAATTTCAATATTTTATTGTGATAACTTTTTATGTTGCATTCTCATTCCAGGTCCTCAATTGTTTGAGCCTATATAAATAACATCAAGATTTTGTTTATCTTTTTTTAGATTTAGACCAAAATTGTATATTAAGAGTTTTTAAATAAACTGATTGAATCTTTATCATTCTCTCATTCTTCAAAAAGATTCATCCTCAAATCAAATTCTAAACTTTCATACAAAAAATTTTTAGATAGGCTAATCAGATCTCTCTCATTCCTACCTCTTCACAAGAATTTGCCCTCAAATCAAATAATTCACCATGAATATTGCTTACATTTCTTTCAATGATAATTTTTTTGTCTACTCTTTTTTTTTTTGCAGTCTTTTTTCTATATACTTTTCTTTTTAATTTTTCTATCTCTATTTTTTATATGATAATAAAAAAATATAAAAGATAGATAACACATGATTTTCAAGAGTCTAAGCGAAAATATAAAAATTGAACGTTTTGAAAATCAGGATAGTATAATAGAACATGACACAAACCGCGACATGTCAAAGAGTATCGAAGTTATCAAAGAGAAATAAGATCCTTTTTGTGGTTTGCTAGAAGAATCAACATTATCAAGTACAGTTCTTTGCCTAAAAACCAAGGAAATCAACTCATATGAAGATGAAAATACTCAAAAAGAAATATTATTATTCATCAAAACCTGTTTTATAATAAATTCCTAAGTCCGATTATATAAAAAACCTAATTGACCTAAATTGGAAGAAAATCTAATAAAAAAATAAAACAAATATGAAATCCTAATTAAATTGTAAATCAATATAATATCTTAATTTTATTTGTAAATAATTTAAAATAAATAACTTGTAAATCAATATCGAATCCTAATGTAATTTATAGAAAATCAATTACAAATCATAAACTTTATCATTTAAGATTCTCAATAATATGATTACCTAAATTAACCCGTATCGAATTTGGATTTGGATCAATGTAGTCCTTTTCTTAAACTTTCATGATGAGATCTTGAAGTGTTTGTTCTATATGTTTGATTCTATTACTCGTCATAAGACCTCGAATTCCTTACAAAAGATATTTTAAATGATCTATCTTACTTAACGTGATACTCACATTTATATCATTCCTTCATTCTCTAAGAGGATTTATCCTCGAATCTTGAATGTCGCCTAAATCAAATAAGGATAGATAAGAAATATTGAAAGTGACACTCACATTGTCGTAGGTACTTGGAATGATCGATTTTATAACATTATCATTAATCCTTTCAATCATTTGAAATGAACCATCTCTTGTAGGATGTAGTTTAGAACTTTTATGACTTGAAAATCTTTCTTTTTGTAAGTGAACTCACATCCAATTAACAAGTTCCAATACCATTTTGGTGCGTCTTTTATTTATCTGTCAACCATAGTGTTCATTCTTCTTTTGAATATTAGTGCAAACATTGACATGTAACTTCTGTATAAATTTAGTCTTTTGCTTTCCATCCAAATTAAAAGAGTTATTAGAAGAAAATGATAAAACATCTAAAGGCGATGAAGGATTAAAACCATATACAACCTCAAAAAGTTAAAGAAAGTAGATGTATGAACAATCCTATTATATGTAGATTGCACATAAGACAAACAATTCTTCCAATCTTTTAAATTATTTTAAATAATAGTACTTACCTCATAAAGTTCTCAAGAAGTGATTAATGAATTTAACATCTTGATCACTTACAAAAGTTTTAGGTAAGTTATGTGCACAATCTCTTCAAAAAATAAATTAGCAATACGTGTGACATCATTAGTTTTAGAATAGGTAATAAAATATGTCATTTTGCTAAACTTATCCACCAAAATAAAAATAATTTATTTTCCTTATAGAGTCTTAAGCAGCCCCAATACAAAATCTATAAAAATATTAGTTTAAGGATATTTAGGAATAAGTAAGGGAGTATACAAATCATGAGACATTATCTTAGATTTTGTTTGTAAACAAGTAATACATTTGTCATAAATAATTTTAACATTATGTTTTATTTTGGAAAAAAATATATTTATGTAAAACATCATAAGTCTTTTTAATGCTAAAATATCTTAAATAAATGTCTCTGTTGTCTAAAATTATCTTCAAAATCATGGTTAGAACATACTTCCCACAATTGTCCAAATTCAATATCATTAGCATACATAATTTTTAGTAATTCAAATTTAAGTAATTTGGTTTGAAAAGTTGTAAGTAATACATACATTTGAGACAACCCGTCAACTCTAATATTTTCCTTTACCTTTTTGTTCTTGATAATATAAGGAAATGTCTTAATAAATTCTAACCACCAGATATGTCTTTTGTTGAGCTTTCCCTGATACTTCAAAAATTTCAAGATGAGATGATTAGAATGGATGAAAAACTCCCTTGGCCAAAGGTAATATTGTCATGTTTGTAAGATATCCACCAAAGCATAGAGCTTCTTATCATAGGTTGGATAGTTAAGCGTTGCTCCACCGAGTCTCTCACTAAAATATGACATAGGTTTTGAATCTTGCATTAAAATAGCTCCTATACCTACTCCAGAGACATTACATTTAATCTAAAAAAATTTATCAAGATTAGGTAAACTTAATATGGGGGCATCAATTAACTTATCTTTTATTAAATTAATTTTTTTTATATTTCTCATCTCATTTAAAATTAATATTTTTTAACAAGTTTATTTAAAGGGGCAACTATAAAACTAAAATTTTACACAAGTCTCCTATCAAAACTTGTTAAATCATAGAAACTCCTTACCTCATTAGCTTTTGTAGGTATGAATCATTCTATATTTTCCTTGATTTTTTATTCATAACATTAATTTTAAGAACTTATAATATAAGAAGATAGTCAATTCCATATAAAAAGTACACTTCTCAAGATTACCATGCAATTCATAGGTTAGTAAAGTAGCACACAGAACACGTAAGTGATCTAAGTGTTCATTTATGTTCTTACTATTGATTAAAATATCATCAAAATAGACAATAATAAATTTTTCAATAAAAGCATGCAAAACATGATGCATTAATCTCATCAAAGTACTTGATGCATTAGAAAGACCAAATGGAAAGACAACCGACTCATAGAAACCTTATTTTGTTCTAAAAGTGGTCTTCCATTCATCATCCTTTTTCATACAAATTTTGTGATATCCAATTTTTAAATCAATTATAGAAAATAAATAAGAACCATGTAGTTCATCAAGTAAATCATCTAACTTCGGAAAGGATATCGATACTTTACCATAATTTTGTTTACGACTTTACAGTTCACGCACATGCACCATGTCTCATCCTTTTTTGGTACCAGGATAAAAAGAACTGCATACGAGCTAAGACTTTCCCTCATATATCCCTTTTGCATCAACTCATCTACTAGTTCTATAGGCTGATCAGTTTGGAATTGTAGCACTGATGATAAAAATCAATTTGGTGGTCAATGTCTCTTATATAAGGAAAACATTTTTATGATTTTCTAAAAAATACATCATCAAATTCTTGCAACAAAAATTCAATCACACTAGAGAAAGAAGAGTTATGATTTTTAGTAAAATAAATATACTTGTACAAGAGTATAAAAACTTGCTCTTTTACTCTCAAAATACTCTCGACTTTTCTTTTTTGAGCAAATACACAAATTTTTTTTTCTTTTCTTTCACTTTTACTTTTTTTTTACTTTTTACTTTTTATTGACTATTTTATTTTTCTTGATTTTCTAATTTTTTCTCTCATTTTACATTTATATAAAATTTTTATTTGATCAAAATAAGCCTCAATAAACCCTAATAGAGTCAATACAATTGTTCAATTATACATTATAAGAGAATATCTATTTTTAAATCCATCAAGCATAATATTTTTATCGTATTATCAAGGACATCCTAATAATAAGTGACTTGTATATATAAAGGCAATGACACACAACACAACATCTTTATACTTACTTATCAAAAAGGACATCAAGAGTTGCTTACCAATCCTTACATTCTCACAATCATTCATCCACTGCAGCCTATAAGGATGATAATAATTCTAAGTAAGCAAGTTTAATTTTTCCCCTAGCAAGGTACTAACAATGTTGGTGCAACTTCCATTGTCTATAATCAGACTACATACCTTATTATTCACATGACAACAATTATAAAAGATATGTTTCCTTTGCTCTGAATCTTCTTCATCCTTTGGCTGGATGTTCAATGCATGTCTTGTGACTAAAATGTCTCTAAGCACAAGTTCTGCTACATTCACATCATTACAATTCTCCAACTTTAATATTTCTTCTTCCTTAGAGCTTACACTCTCTAATTTATCGTTGTTAAGAATGATCATGATCCTTTGGTTTGGACATTGAGAAGCAATACGCCCTAAACCTTGACACTTAAAGCAACGAATGTGACTTAACTTGTAAGAGGATTTATTTTTGGATTTACCTTTAGAAATTGGTAGTGCTGACTTCCCTTAGATTCCTCCTTTGGTTGAAGACCTTCCCTCTTGCTGGACCAATTAGAGTTCTATGAGGAACTTGAAACATATTTGTGAGTGCTTCTAGATTTGAGTTATTTTTTTACCTAAATAGCTTTATGAAGCAATTCTTTCATTCCTACATAATATTATAACTCCATCATATCAATTATCTCTCTTTTTAGCCCTCTAATGAATTTTGTCATAGTGACTTCTCTGTCCAACTCAACATTAGCTTTTATCATGAAAATTTTCATCTCCTTTAATAATCTTCAACATCCATGATACCTTGAGTAAGACTTTGCAACTTTCAGTACAAGTCTATGATAGTGACTTGACACAAATCTTCTTCGCATGACTACCTTTATCTTTTTTCATGTTCAAATAGGAATCTTTCCACACCTTCTCCTATTAAGTATAGACTGATTTCACTAAATATTAACATAATCGTTAAAAGATATATTGACTAGTTTTTATTTTTTTCTCTTCTCAATAATTATGAAAATCAAACACATGATTCACCTTTCTCTTATACTTAAGATAAATTTCAGCTTCATTTTATCATTAGAATGGTGGAAGGGATAATTTAATACTTCCCAAGTTTCTATCCATTTTTTCTTGATAACATCTTTTTTCTGAAACCTTTATCTTTTGATTTTAAGTTTTTCCCCCAATTTGCTTCGTCATTAGGGTGAAGTAATCTTTGGAGACTACTTCAATCAGAAACGTGAGATCTCCTCCTCGACCAACCCTTCATATCATCCAACGTCCTATTCAACTTTTGGAATTGATCTAGAACATATTTTATGAATATTCTCATATCTATTTCATTTTAATTGATTTCACCATCCATGTTGGCAATGCTGCAAATTGAACAAAATAAATAAATAAGTATAATAAAATGTCACCAATCACTTCCTTAGTGTTTACCTTCAATATTGACGCTCTTCACTCATGTTTACACTCAAATTGATTTTTCTATCATGTTTTGATCAACTATTGCCTTTTACTTCTCAATTCTTCTTATAAGCCCCTTGAACTAAGAACTTCACAAGTTAATTTTTCTATCATGTTTTGATCAACTATTGCCTTTTACTTCTCAATTCTTCTTATAAGCCCCTTGAACTAAGAACTTCACAAGTTAATTTCCCAACAGATAGCGAAAAAATCAAGAATACACTAGATGAATAGGATAAGGAGTACTAGTCAATGCAATAAAGGATACTAATAATCCAAAATCAAGAACTTAAACTAAACTAAGACTATTTTTTTAATATCAAATTGCCTTAAAGAAATTTAACTTGAATTTCTATCATATTTTTTTTTCTACTTTCACTTGTTTATGAAATGCTTGATAAATAAGAACTTTAATGCTACAAGAGATAGAGATACTTTTTTTTTGTTTTTTAAAGGGAATTTATGGATAAGTGATAGAACAAAAAAAGGATAAACAAAATATGAACGAAAATAATAAGGATAGTGAAAAATAAAAAAGACACAAATAAAATAAATTAAGGGATAGATGACATTTGATTCTTAAAGTCGAAATTTTGATACCAAATGATATGATTCATCCTATATGAATGAATCAAAATGCAAAGGCGTTAATTGAGAAGTTTTGGAAATTAGGATATGATAAGGTAAAAAAATCCAACATAAATCGAAACCCACTGAAGAGTACCACAATTATCAAAGAGGAAAGTAACTTTTACCACAATTTGCCGAAAGAACTAACGTTATCAAAATAGTTTTTTGTCCAAAAATTAAGAGAATCAACTCACTCAGAGATAAAACTCTAAAAAAAATTATTTATCAAACTTGTTTTATATTGAATCCCTAAATCACATTATATAGAAAATATAATTGGTCTAAATTGAAAGAAAATCTACCAATAAAAATAAATAAAAAATTCTAATTAAATTTTAAATAAATCTAAAATCTTAATTTGATTTGTAAATAATTAAAATAAATCACTCGTAAATCAATATGAAATCCTAAGATAATTTAAAGTAAATAAATTATAAATCTTAAGTAGATTTATATATAATAAATTTAAATATTTGATTATAAATATTTTATTATGATAACTTTTTATATTGTATTCTCATTTCAAATCTTCTATTGTTTAAACTTATATAAGTAACATAAGAAATTTGTTTCTCTTCTCTTGGATTTAAACCAAAATTGCATGTAAAGAGTCTTTAAGTAGATTGATTGAATCTCTATCATTTTCTTATTTTTTAAAAGAATTCATCCTCGAATTAAAGTTTAAAATTTCATACAAACTTTCTTTAAATAACCTAATCAAATCTCTATTAGTTTTGTAAAGATTATTAAATTAATTTAAATTTAATTAAAAATAAATTAACAAACAAATATACGCTTATTGCAAACCTTATTGAAAGTCGATTATTATTTTTTTCTGTCATCATACTTAACAGGTAAATAACAAAAGAGCTATTAATCAAGATAAAGAAATTAGATAAATCAATTTTTTTAAAAAAATTATTAATTAATATTCTTTCTTATTATTTTTAAAATAAATTAATACAAAATTTTATTATTCTAGAAAGTATCCTAATCTTAAAATAAAAATGAGTCTGAAACTTTATTTTTTGTATTTTTTTCTTTTAAAATATTTAAGTAAAATTTATTTATTGACTACTATGAACATAAAATAAGCAAGATAATGGAGACACAATATCACAATATAAAAGCGTGAGAGTATCTTAAGATTTTGATAACATAAAAGTAAAATAATACATATATATATATATATATATATATATAGAAGATATATTTGACATAGATTTATAAAAATATGAGTATTTTCATATTTGTCATCGGTTTATTACACTGTAATCAATAAATTATGGTTAAAATTAAATTCTCTTTGTAGTGTTTTTTCACCACCGTATATGTTATGTTTTCAATTAAATTTACTGTATAAACTGTACAGATTTACTATTGTATTAATTGAACAATATTTGCAAAATTTTTGCAATTATTACTATACTTGTTGGAAAAAAATTAATGCAAAGTCAAAATTGGTCTTGTAAAAGAAAGGAGCATGTCTCGGAGAGAGTCATTTGCTAATCTAATATTTTACAGCCGAAGTTACCCCAATCAAAAACAACAGTTCTCATGCCTCAGAGACAGTATGAAACAATCTCTACAACTTGTTTTGAAACCAAAGTTCAGTTACTTTTTTAAGGAAAACATTAACATTTTAAGCAATTAAAAAAGTAATAAAATTTTATTAAAAGTATTTATTATATTTTAATTTTTATATAATAAAAAGTTTTAATAAAATTTATTATTTCAAAATGTTTAAATCAATCTTAAAAGTTAATATTAACAAAAATAATTTTTTAATAATAATTAAGATACTAAAACAAGGGCATTGGCTTAGAAGTAAGATCAATTACTTAAAACAGAGCTAAAAATTTGAACCGCAACTACAATTAGAAGATAAGTGTGGATTTTGGGATTCCACTTTCCTTTTCAAATTTCAATAATTGGTGGATCAACGGAGAGGCATATGCCATATTACATGCATATATCCTCGCAACGCATACTCCGGAGTAGAATAAAGCGTATAAATTTAAAACGAGACGATGAGATTCTTGCTCATTGTTAATTTAAAATTGACCATCAAACCAAAGCGAGATCCCAAAAGAGTCCACTATGATTTTTCTGACCAAATTAATTATTCTCGGTCTCACATTTTTTCAAGATTATTCCATTAGATCTGGAATGAAGAAAGTTTCAAAAAAATTCTCACATCACAATTAAAATATCACACCTATTTTTTCTTTTGGCTAACTCTTGCTAAAAATATTTTCTACTCATCAATTTATACTTCTGGTCCTGAAAGTAGTTCGGAATCCCACACTAAAAAACAACTTTGTTTTGTCCTATAATTATTCATATTAATCAACCTTGGCTCATATCCAGAAATAGCTAATCCAAAAGGAGATGATGATAAAACATGCTAGCAAGTGCAAAAGAGAAAATAAAATAAAATCATTACAAAGCGCAGGATTAATTCCCGCTAACTTTTGACTTTTAACCATTCTCATATTTCATTCCGATATACTCAATTGAACAGTCTTAGGAATACTAAATATTGGATCAATATAAATAATGAAGTAGTTACTGTTCACCTCTTTGGAGTTGTCGAGTTTTCAATTCCTTTCTTTTTAGCGTGGCTATTATTCGCAACCTTAATTTCATATTTTTATTAAGGAAATAATAACGAAGGTATGCTCTAGAAAAAACCAAAAAGAAAAAGGAGAAACAGGTCCACATCGTTCAAATAAAAATCTTAGATCAAATATTGAACTCTAATATGATTCGGAAGGCATATATATCGTCCCAACAAGGAACAAGGACATGGGTCACATATCATGTTTATTGCTTCATCCGGATGTTGAAATAAACAGACAAAGAAAACAGTTAGGGAAAAATCTCCTAGGAACTGATCAAAGGTAGAGATCTTGTTCCCTGTTTTGTTTTATTCTTTTTTTTTTCTTTATTATCTTAAATACAGGTTTGGGTTTCGTACATGCCCTAATCACTAGGTCGCGAAGCACAACCAATGTTGTAGGGTCGATGCCAAACAATAGGCCCTATGGTTAGGCTATGTCTCTTCTTGGCTACCACATGGAGAAATTAGGGTTGGAGGAACCACGTTAGCAATGTGGGATCTGAATAAATTAATTGGTTTAAACTTTGGCTAAAAATATATTAGTCCCTTACCTACTGTAGCTATCGACAGTGAAGCATGAAAGGGGGTTAGGGTTAAACAAATGGCAGCAATAAGGCATCGTATTCACCATAATCTCTACATTGTCTGGGCCAGTGGGAACGAACAAGAATCATTGTAGTTAAGGCATGATTAAAAATTGATTAAGACAGTTAGAAAACTAGGGAAAGGAGAATGAATTAGGCAATAAGTTGACCATACATGATTAGGGGGGAAAAAACGCGTGTGGATGGTTGCGTGGCTCGAGGACATTTATATGGATATCAATCACTCAATTAACTGTCTTCTATGTAATCTACACATATAATTCTCGATTTGTTTCTAATTTAGTATAGAATACTCATATTTTTCACATAAAGTAATTTTATTTTAACTGAAAGCATTGTAATATGGTGTAATTAGCTATTTTGGTGAATGTATTTTGAGTATACTTCAAAAAAATTCTTTTGTTTTATATTTATTGTGCAATTTTTTTTAATTTTTAAAGTTCATAACAAAATTCCTTTTATTTTATAAATATATTATATTTGAATTCTAAACATTTATTTTTTTAGTATATTGACAAAAACATCTTTACGATAAATTTGATATATTATAAAAAAAACCTCTTCTATGTGTATTTTAAATAAATTAAAATTAAATCTAGAAAAGTTGAAACTAATTAATGTTTAGAAATCAAAATTTTAAATAACATTAAAAACAATAATATAAATAATAAAATAAATTATAGTTCATATCTTAAATAATATAAATATGATTAAATTTTTTATATTTTCTTATTATAATTAATTTAAGATAATTCTTCTCATTTTCAACATATAAATTTATAATTTATTTTATTAGTAATTTTTATATTACTTTAAATTTATTTTTAAACTTTAATATTATGTACTTAATTATTTTAATTTTTTTATATATAATTGTAATATATTTAAAAAAACAGAAAAAATTGTATAATGTTAACACATAGAAGGATTTTTTTTGAGTTATATTTAAATTTATCATGAGATATATCAATGTGATAAAAAAACAAAAATTAAAAAGAAAATAAGTTAATTAATTAATATATAAATATTTAATTTTTAAATTTATTTTTAAAAAATTAAGCATACATAATCTGAACCAAACATCTAATAACTTCTAATATAATTTGTTGTTGTAGACTTACATGTCAGAAATTATTGTTAGTATTATTATTATTATTATAACAAAGCATAGTTGGCCATTATTTGGGACACTCTGCTACGTTCATTTGTCATCATCGTTGGATAACCAAACTGAAACACTAAACGGTAAGAAAAGTATCATATTTTAATTAAGCCAGTAAAGCCTATATGTTCTCCAGGTTGGCGACATAAGATAGCCATACCTTGACCTTTTTACAGTAACAACGTTGGAGCTAGGGCAACCGATAAATATATAAAATAATATTATTGTAAGACATTGCATTACATGTAGAAGCAAAATTTGCCTTGTCCCAGTCAATTAGATAGTACTATCTGTTTGGCTAGCAAACTACAACTACAAAATTGAATTGAAATTGTCATCAATGATCATATATGTAAAAAAAATGTTCAAAACCCAAAAGTGCCCTTGTCTTGAAGATCCAATGGTTTAGGACCTTAGGTGGTGTACAGCTTTGCATGTTGGGGGGGTGCTTGGCAGAGGAAGGAGACAAATGAACGCAGAGATAGGGGTATGATATATCAATTAGGTGGTGCACTTGTGAGGGATCATGAGGGTGTATCAATGTATTGTGTATAATCATGTATGTAAAGTCAGTGAGACTAAGCAGTGAGATAAGAGAGGGTTGATGAAGAGTTGTCATTTCTCTTATTTGTTATTTTATGTGTCTTTCTTAGCACTTTGTATGCTAAGACTCCGACACTAGGGTGCGGACCTGGCTCGGACGGTTGCCCAAGATATTTGTGCATTCTGTTCCCTACTTTCCTCTTTAATTTCCCATTTTTATCTAATGACCCATTCCTCCTTTCCTTCATCTTTTGTTATCTTGTGCTATCTAATCACCATTCATATCGTTATATCTCAATTTTTTTTAATGAAAGGACGTTTCATGTTAGCTTCATCTGATCCCTACACGTGGTGATCTAATTGAACATGCATTTTTATGATGCTTCAGTTCAAATACATACTGGATTTAGAAATGCCATTCATACTGTTTATATGTGTTATAAAAATTACCATAAAGAATGAGAAAATATAAAATATTGTGGAGAGATGTAAAGAGAAAATAATATAATATAACATATTTCTACTAGATTTTTATCGTGAATTTCTTTAATATTTTTATGTTGATTGTGTTAATATTATTTAAATTTTTAAATATTTTAAAAAATAATGATATTTAATTACTTATTTAATCGATTTCTTAAGTATTTACTTTCTATCCATTTTATCTTTTGAAGATTTGTGATATCAAATAATTTTTTTAAAGATAAAAAAAATCAATTTTGTGTCTTCAAATATTTAAGAGACTAGTACTTTATGTAAAAACAAATAGAAAACTAGATTAATGTAAGATAAATATTGAGAGAATAAAATGTAATGTTTAATATATAAAAAATAAAGTGATTGTTTTATATAAAGAAAAGTGATAGTTTTTGGTAGATATATTATGCTTTCTCATATTATAGGTATTTATAAAATAAGAATGTTAAATATATAAAATGAAGAAATAAATTGCATTTGCTTAGTTTTCTAAATGATTGGTTTGTATTATTTGATGTAGACTCAAAGTATCACACCAACCAATAATTGTAGAATAACCTCTTTCGTAAAAGATAAATTCATATGATTACGAGTTTTTTACAATGTGAAAAATATAAGATACTAAAATTATTCTAATTTTTAATTTTTATTATTAAAAAAATTCCTACTAACTTTATAGCGACGTTTTGAATCCATAGTATGCATTAAAAAAAACTATATATACCAGTAAATTTGTTTATAACTTTAAATATATAGAAATATTAAAAGATTTATTTTTTATTTATTTAATTTTTACAAATTAATCTTTTACTTAAATAAATTTATTAATTAAATTTTAACTTCTGTCAATTTTTAAATTAATTTTTAATATTATTTATAGATAAACTAATTTATATGATTTTAAAATAAAAAAACAAATTTACATTATATTAAAAGTTAAAAATAAATATATAAAAAATAAATAAATGTAAAATGTTAATAAATACGATATTAAAATGCAAATGCTGGTTAAACAAATATAAAATAATTACAATAGCATATTGTTAATTGATTTTTAAAATATGAAAATAATATTCGGATTTAATATAGAAAATAATAAGAATACTAACATTAGCATGGGATATAAAACATTTTTAATCAAATATTTAATCTAATATTGAGGACATATATATAGCCAAGTTATAATATTGAGTAATTAAATGATTAAATATGTGAGAGACTTTTCTGTAGGCCGATATTTTTTTTTCTCTCATCAATCAAATGATTTAACATATAAATTTTTCTCGTTTCACTTCTTTTTTTTTTTTATCATTTTATCCCCATCCAAATTACCATAATTTGTTTTTCTTTTTTTAAAGATCTATCGCTCTTTGTCTATCCTTTATTTGTGTAACAAATCAACATGATGTAGTTAATTATGAGAATAAAAAATAAAAATAAATTATTAAAATTAAATAATTATTTAAATGAATTAAGGTGTTATTGATTAACATTTTATTCTGCAAATACTTATCAATAAAATAATTAAATTAGTGATGTACCAAATGAATCAATATTTCATTAACAAATTTTTTATAATATAAATAAAGATAAAAGAGTGATTTAACAATTAATATATTTTACGGTTACTCGTCATTTTTATAAATAGAATAAAATAATATTTTTTTCTATTTTATAAAAATAAATCGAAAAGGAAAATATAGTAAAAAGTTATTAATTTTTAGCCATAATTAAATTGAGACCGTGTTTTATGTAGCATTGTAGAAGCCAAAGTACATATTTTGTTTGGAAAATTCTGCACTCAATAATTTTGAAGGCAACGTTTGCCTTCTAATCTTGTTCACTATTATATATTATATTTTTTTAACATATATTAGATATAATATTTTTAAAATATTATTAAAATTAATAAATTATATTTTTATAATATTTTTTAAATATTATTAATAATATTTTATAATATAAATTAAATATAATATTTTTTAAAATGTTATTAAAGTTAATAGATAATATTTTTTTAAATATTAAAAAAATGTAATATAAAATAATGATTAAACTTCATTGTGTGAAAATAATGTTATTATCCTAATAATATCTTATATAACGAAATTACGATCAATAAAAATATAAATTTATTTAATATAAATTGTTTTGATCTATTTATTTAATCTATAAATTAGTTGAGCTGATCGTTTGTTAATAGAAACTTCGCAGATTTATTTATTTATGTAATATAATATATATATATATATATATATATATATATATAGTATCTGTTATTTTTATCATTTTTATATATTTTTAATTTTTAAATATTTTAATAATAAAATAGGTTAAAGTAACTAGCTTGCATGTTAAAATATATTGAATATGAACCAATAATTTTATAAATCAATTTATTTCAAGAGGAAAAGATGGAGATGAGATGAAGAGATATAAAAAGTATAGACATGTAATTATCCAAAAAATGTAGATGTATGTTTATTATTGATGAATTGAAACATATGATAGAGTCCCAAAAAGGTCATTTTAGCAAAGAAAGCAAATGGTAAAAAAAAGAAATGGGGAGTCACCGACAACAATGGACAGCTGTGCCGTGCGTGTTTGCAGTTTTCACTTTCTCCCTCTCGCCACCACAAAAGTGCCTCTGAACTATAAAAAGATTTGGGTGGATTTGCTGCCAGTGCTTGCTGTAATACACCGTAGGGTGGAGTCAACTTTTGTGTTCAAAATTACCATTATGCCCTTCTTCAGGTCCTGTTCTTGGCATCTCATGGCATGGGATTGAGAGTGGTTTTGTCTAAGGATAAGAACAAACAAATTCGCAAAACCCTGCCACCTTATCATGCGTCTCCCACTCACCATCATCACATCATCACATCATCATCATCATCCACATATATGCATGCGTGCCATTGCATGGCCATCATAAGGTCATAAACTCTTTCATCCTTGATGTGACTCGGCGCATGCAACCCGTGCACATTGTGCAGCCAAAAATGAGTTTAATGATAAAAAGCTATTGAATATTTTGGCTTAGCTATAAAATCAAATCAGGGAATCCATTCCCAACCCACTCTAGTGGTATGCAACAGAATTCCCACTAATTATTAAGCTTCTTCTTCTTCCTCTAGTGTATATTAAAGTGTATTGATCTTAACATCATTTGATTTGCCCTATCATCAAAGTACAAACTAAAATCATCATCAACTTGGTGCCTATCATCATATATTATAATAAATCATTATAGAAAGTTCTTTATCAATGGATAAAATTTTATCAAATATTATTTAACAGAAACTAAATTATTAATATAACTTTTATAAAAAATTATACTAATATAAATTTTTATATGTTAATGATATATATTGATATTTTATATTAAAAAAATAATATATTAATATAATATATTTTTGTTAATAGAAATATAATATCTATATTAACAACTTATTTTTTATTAAAAAAGTATACCAATAAAATCTAATCTATCTTTAAAGTGAGTCAATGAATTGGTCAAGACTTTAAATATTATTCTCATGCATCAAAGTGACATATTTTTATACCTCAAGATCTCTGATAACTTGTTAATTTGTCACGTACCTGGAGTTGTTTTATCTATTTTGACGTGAATGCGATTACAGATTACAAGTATTAGGTATCTTTAATCCTTCTGTATGATTCTCATCACTTAGTGGCTAATTAAACTCGAATCCATTTTAAAAATAGGGAAATTGAAAAAGTGAGTGGTAGCAGCCTTCCCCATGTTAGCTTGATATTTAATTCAAGAAAATATTTGTTTTGAGAAAATTGTTTATTTTTTATGACCATAATTTTATAGCAACCTTTTTGAGTTGATTTAAATAGAGCAGAAACAAATTAATAAGATAAGTAGTAGATTATAGTGCATATTTAATATGGAAGTTAGATGGTCCCCACAGTAATGTTCCACAATATCGGATTATATGCCAAATGTCCCATGAACAAGAAGATCTCGGGATTTATATGTCTTAGGCTTGTCCCCAATTATTATCTGGCACTTCGGTTCCGCATCCTCGATCATGGAGAGTGCTCACACGCTCTAGATTGAGGTACGTAATGAAGCCACTAGATAACATGCGGATCTAGTGATTAGATTTCTCAAACCAATCTTTATAAGCATGAATATTTCGATATACTATACTACTATATTAAATTTATATAGAAGTTAGGAAAATATCTACTAATTAAAATTTTAAAATAAAAATACTTTCTTTCTTATTTTTAATTATTAATTAATATTCTTAAAAATACTCATTAAAAACTAAAAAAATATTACATGAGTGTATCAGTTATCACCTTTTTTATTCCAAATTCTTACTACTTCAATGTAATTGTATTAGTTTTTGGTACTTATTTATAAATGGATTTCTATTATAAATAAACTAATAGGTGATATTTGTATAAATTTGATTTTATCTTGAGCATTATTTCATCTGTCTTTGCTTTTAATCATTAGATTAATTATTTAATTTTTTAACTGTTAAATTTAATATTTATGATTAATTTAAAATTTATAAATATGATTTTATAAAATAATTTTTAATTTTAATTATAAAAGAATTTCTTTTTTTAATTTTTTTTATTTTTATCAATTTAAAATAACAAACAACATTTTTTAAAAATTTTTATACAATTTTTTAAAATAAAGTAATATTTATATGACTAAAATTAAAAAATTAAAATGATACCTCAAATTTTAAAGTTTAATTATATTATTTTAAAATTATCTTAAAACTATTATGCTTTCTAGATCATTAGCATTTTATAGTAAAAAAAATATAAATTTGAATTATTATAATTATTGTGTTTATAAAAATAAAATTAATTTAATATTGTAATTAGGTCATACCGTCATCCTCATATTGTTTTTTTTTTTTGCTACATAAAAATTTAGATAAATTAGATTCCAGAAGTTCATTAAGATGCGAGTATATCTCAAGATTTGATGAATATTTATAGAGGCACTTAAATCATCTATCTGTAAGATTCCAACATTGATAGTATGATTTAAATCCATAATTCTACAGATGACAAATCTAATTCTTAATTACACCAACATTTGTTAGCTTATTTAAATTATGTTATTTAATCAGACTGCCGGATAAATTATATTTATTTATTTTATTAATTTTTAAGTCCATAAATAATATTTTAGAATCTATTTGTTTCTACTTTTATAAAAGGATTTTTTAATTAAAAGTAATTAATATTTTAAACTTATAATCAATTGACAAAATAAAAAAATATTGATATTTTTTCATAAGTTAATAATAATAAATTCTGAATTTTTTTCAAAAAATACAAATAAAAATAAAAATACAACAACCTTTTAAGCTTGAAACAAATATTCTCTTGATCTTTGTAATTCAAAATTCGCAAATAAATGATTGATTTATTTTAGGTGATACATATCACTAACTTTTATTCTCACTTTTAAAAATATAAATTATTTCAAATACTAATTATACTTAACGTGATAAATGGTAATGAAAACAAGCCTTTATTTGATTTGACAAATTGTTAAATCAACTCTAGTATACTGATTATACTTATTTCCCTAATCTCATATCATTTATAATTTTTCCAATAACACTAAGTATAATATGAATCCAATTAACTATATATTTATTTATCTTATTTTAATATGACCCTTGATATCTCGTTTACTATATATTGTGAATAATAAATAAAAAATTCAATTAAAATCTCACTCATAATTGATCAAATTTTATCTAAATGATAAATTTATTTAATCATATTTTTATCTCGTATGTTTAATCAAATTTGACTTACCCATGTATCTATTTTGATAAAATTTAAATTTTAAGTTGACAAATAATAATAAATTATTACAATAATATGATAACAATGGAAACTGTTTGTACGGTCTGATTTATATATGTATATATATATATATATATATAAATATACAAATATGTATATATCTTTAATTTCATCATAAAATGTTAAATTAATATATCATTTTTTGTCCCTTTATAATTTGTATAAACGATGAAAATGATATTAGGTTAGCGATAGAAAATTTGTTGATGAAAATAAGTAATGATACAAAATGTTAAAAGTATTTATAATAAATTGATGGTATCATGTGCGTGGCACGCATGTTAATTAAGGTAGACACTTAAAAAACAAGGGACACATAGCTTAAGGTGGAGAGTGAATGTATGGGAGGACAGTAGCATTAGCATGAGCACATATTAATAACAGTAGACAATTATGGGAAGGGTCAAGAAGATTTGTCGTGAAGCAATTTAGGCTAACAATAACAAGGTTCAACCATTCGCGACTATGCGAAGAAAATATTCTTTAAAAAGCGAAGGCACATGAATTCCCGACAAGTGAGAACGCTATAACTCTTGCCTCTCAAATTTTTGGGTTGGAGACCGTGTTCTGTCGCTTTCTACTGAGGTAGGGATCTTTGTCTTTTGGATCTCGAGCTCTCTGCCTCTCTTGTCTCTCACTCTCACCTCTGTTAACACCTAATAATTCGTAACCAGGCTAATCGTTACCAAATGAAAATCATATCTTTTAGTTCCGCTTTCGTAAACAATTTAATCAAATATTTTTTATTAATAAACATGTATTTCTAAGTTTTATTGTATAATTTAGTGAAATAAAAATATTTTTTTATACTTATTTATGAAATTTATTATAATAAATCAAAAATTATAAAAAATTATTAGAAATATTTATGGGTTTAAACGCTCCATTTTTCTTCTGGTTATTTCATTATTCTTTATTCAAATAAAGAGCATTGAACATATAACTCTTGAATCATAAAAATAATAAAAGTACGCTCTAAAGTAAAATATAACATTTTATTTTTTATTCAAGTGTATTTTGGTAAAAATAAATTTTTGTATTCTTTAAATGTTACATTCGGGATCACTAGTTGGTTTTTTTTTCCTCTTCCGCAATTACTCTTCCAATTTTATTTTCCATAAAACAAAATGTATCGTGTATTTTAGAAAATTGAACCCAATAGTTTATTTCTTCTGATCCCTTTTATAAAAACAGTAGGAGTACTATTTTGATTCTAATTTTAAGAAACACACTCATTTTTAATATATTAATTGTTAAATTGTTTCTATATCTTTATTTTATTGTGAGATCCGTGTTAACGAAACATTCATTCATTTTTTGATATCACCAATACTCTTGTTTAATAACATAGATATTTAGGAAATAAAATTAAATTTATAATATATTAATCAAAATTCATTATTTTAAATTTTTATTGGTCTGATAAATTATATATTTATTGTAAAAAAGATAAAGGGAGTATCTCTGATAAGAAAAGAAACAATTTTAAATCTTGTACTTTTTTATTTTTATTACTTATGATAATAAAAAATTAAATCCTATTAATTTTTATTTTAAAGATATTAGTTAAAGAATTAAAAATATTTTTTTATTAAAAATCATATTAAAATGCATAAAAAATCATGGAAGGTGCATTAATAATAATTTTAATAAAAAAATTGTTTTTAAGTAATACTCTTATAACACTTGTTAGTATTTTTAAATTATTTTATTTAAAATTATGATAAAAATAATTTAATATATATATTTTTAACTTCCTAATCAATTTCCTGAGCATTTGCCAAAAAATATTCATTGTTGGTCTACATTCATTGTAAGATGCGGACAGAATACTTCGGAATTCTTAATGCGGATGATTTTGTGGGAGTAAATGTGGCGTTAGAGCGCTCCATTTCGTAACGAGGCATAGGTCAGCAAGTTTACAAATTATACGAAATCATGGTGTACTATAAATGGTTGAAATTTATGGTCTTCCTTTAATATAATTATAAAAAGTACCGCGCGGCAGCGTGTCCCAAAAAAGGGAATGGCATCGTTAGATCAAATAATTTAAAATTAAGAACCATAAACTGAGTGCGTAGGAAGGTCGAACTTTCATTCCCTTGGTTACACATGGACAAGTACAACAACTCTTTTCAAAGATACTTTTGGTTGAACAGATCATATAAAAGACATGAACATACATTAGCCATTAGTGACCCATAATTTGGGGAGAAAATGTAAACAAAACAGCATTTGTCGACACTGTAAATAATAATAATAATAAGAATAATAAAATAGAAAGACTTGAGTTGCCTTCGTTGTCACTTCTTTCATTGCATCAATTCCAAATCTTTTAAATTAAAATTGTAGTTAGGTATTATATTGATTAGTTTATGCGCACATCATCAATTAATGGACTTCATTGATTCAACCCAAGGCAAGTAATCAGTTACGAACAACATTAAAGAGACCCAAAAGCCGAAGAAAAACAACTAATTTTAACCCTAAGGGCGTTACTTGGAGTAGGATGGATTGGGTTTGGACGGTTTTAAACAAGTACAGCAGTAAAGTTTTGAATTTAGGTAAAATTTCAACAATATAAATGAAAAGAAAAATATTTTGAAGTAAGAAAAACATGGATATTAACTAACTTGAATTTAAAACTTTAAATGCAAATAGATTAAGCCAATCTTAAAAAAACAAATACCACCCAACGTGTTGATCATCTGCTAAAAAATGATCTAACTTAATCAGATTTTTAAAAATTTTAAATATGCAGTTATATTATAAAAAATTTTTTACCATTCATAATGATTTTATCCAATTTAAAGAAGACGGTGAGATTATACGGCACGGTTTATTTTCAAGAGCCATACGTTACACTTAGGCTACATTTAGGTAAGGTAACTACTAATGGGAGAGAAAACAAAATGAAACAACCTAATAGATGCATGAAATAAAATTATCTTTCTATTACTTTGATGTTTTTATAGTAAAAGGAGAAGTAATTCCATTTCATACCACCAAAATAAAGGGAGAGAAAAATGGATGAACTGGAATAAAAAACATTTCATTCAATTTCAATTTTATTCTATATATTTTAAACAATTAGACTTATTAACATTCCATTCTTTTCAATCAATCAAAACATAATTTTTGAGATTGGTTGTTGATCATAACACCTCTTCTACCCGTTTGCAAGCAACAAAAAACAAAAAGATGAAGTGAAAGAAAACCATACAAATCCTGAAATCCAACTGGCTTGCTGGATGACTTCCCGCTTGTTTCTGAACGGCCTCTTTTTATTATATTAGCGTTATCCCCACTGAAGGCTCCTACAGATTCAGCACTTCATACAGAATATTGGAAAAGGAAACCAGAACTGGTTAGCAAAAAATATATGAATATCTAGTTATGCAGTACCAATAACTTGAAGATTTGTTCACATTTCTTTAAGACTACAAAACAATATGGAACTTCACTGCCAAAATAAACATAAGCATGTAAGTTTCCCTTGAGTTGAATGAGAATTCATTTCCGAATTGGGAGCGCACAAACAAATGGAATCGATAAAACCTGGATTTTGCCCAAAAAAGGGGAGGGGACCCGTAGACGGAGAGAGTTAATGTAACTTGAGTTATACAACAGAATAGGGGCAGAAATCAGAATCTTCTAGAAACTAACTACCCCAAAAAATGATGGTTCGGTCATAAAGAGGAAGAAGAGGCCCTGACCAAAAGCAAGCACCATATCTCAATAAGCATGAGCAACTCAATGTGTCCGGGTTCTGCTTCTTTCTGCATTTCTGACTGGATTGAAGTAAGGGTGGGCCTGCATAGCATTGAATATTTATTTACTGAACATTCTAGAAATGAGTTCCATACAGTCAAGTAATTGTGTGGCAGGAAGGGCTAGGCAGTTACCATATAATTTTTTAGCAAAGTAAAAACATTCAAAATATGGAAAGGAAATTCAAAGATGACAGGATTAATAGTTTAGCAGATAAACTAATAGCTAGAGCCAAATCATAGTAGAAACCAGAAGTCCGAATGTCAAAAGGATCACTTAGGTCAGTGCCCAGATTTAGCATATCTTAATCTTATCCTAAACCTATTGAAGTGGTAAAGATGCCAAAGGTTTGGGATTTTACCATAGCCTCCTTTGCAGTGGGCCTTTCTTGGTGATCGTACTGCAGTAACTTGTCAACAAAGTCAACAGCCTTCCAGAACATAGAAGGTAAATTTAGAATGAGAATGAATGACCATATGGGTATTCACAACTGAAATAATTTCAACGCATGGTACCTCAGGAACAGCCAAGTGTTGATTCTCTACGTTAATGAACTTCACCCATGGCTTCCGGGCATGCCTGTCACAATATTAGACCATTTTCCTAGTTAAAACTTTTAAATAACAGTTAGTGAACAATCGCAACATATATATATATATATATAGAATTGTAAAAATCCTGAAAGTAACCTTCCCACAAGCACTGCAAGATGCGGGTCCAATTCTATGTGATACTTGTTCAGATATGCATTTAATTGATCTGTTCCAAGTACCTATTGCAGAAGGGGAAAAGCACACTATCAATCCAAAATTTTCTGCCTCTATCTATTTATTATGCAAGATTGTACACCACAAAATCACTAAAAAGTATTTGTAGCAAGTGATCTGAATGATCACTACCAGAAAATAATAGCACCCAACTGGAAACAGAAGATATAGGAATTCTCTAAGGCCAAGAGTAACACTTCATTTCTTTACAAAAAGAGAAAATCCAATCACAAAACCAACAAGTGGGACAAACTCTTGTACACATAAAACATTAGAAGATAAGTATAAAAATCCCTGGGGGGAGAGGGGTCGCGCAATATGCAGGTAACAATAGACAGTTGCAATATAACATCCAGAAACAGCTTATTGAAAAAGAAAAAAAAAAGACTGACCCAAATCAAAGGCACCAAAAAAATCATCACCTAAAAACACCAATAACCATAAAATCTGGCACACATTCCAGTAAGTCTAGTTCACAATCTTCACCAACCTTAGCTATTTTGACTAGTTGATCGTAGTTATCATGTCCATAAAAGAATGGCTCCTTACGAAATATCTGTAAAAACATAAGTGCCAGGTAAGCATGGCAGAAGACTGCAACCTATACATTGACTTTAGAAAGCAAAATTTATATATCAGGAGTTAGTGAAAAATGTCAAGCTTTACCTCTGCAATCAAGAACCAGGTTAAACCCTAAATAATAAATGAATTGCATTTTAAGGAAAGTGGACCCATTACCATTCCAGCAAGCATACAACCGAGAGACCATAAATCTAGAGAATAATCATAATCTTGAAGATCAACAAGAAGCTCAGGGCCTTTGAAATATCTACAAAACAAGGCATATATAAAGAAAAGGATAAAATAACAGTTTTTCAAAGGAAAGTAATAAGTTAAAATATTAAAGAAAATCATATTGAAACAAGCACAAGCTAGAACATCAGAAAGCATTTGGGTTCACGCACATAATCTAGTTACTTTGTTATTTAAACATCAAAAAGCTGGCCACAGTCACCAGAGTAATTCCAATTATCCCCATGCAAAACCATATTGAGACTGCAGCAAATTAAATGTTATTTGACCTCAAAAGACTCATTCTTTATATTTGTAGGCAATTCAATCGTGAGGGAATAAGCTCCATTAATAGAAATGAACTAAGTGAGTATCATCTAAGTGAAAAGACACAAGGACTAGAATAACAATTGAAAGTAAATGTCCACATGAAGACCAGGGTCTCAAATTCCTGGATATTCTATTGTAAACACTTTTGCTCTTATTCCCTTTGGATTCCATTGATCTAGAGTATAAGAATGATATTCAATAAAATTTTTACTCTGTCAATCGAAAAATTCTGAACCAGTATCTACAAAGGAATTTTTGCACTTCCAAAAGTAAATGACATTTTGAGAAACCATAAAATGTATTTACAGTAAAATGCCCCAAGAGTCGAAATTCCAAATTATCCTATACAAGCTAGAAGAAAAAATGATTCAAATCAAACAAACCAAAAGGGACCCCAAGTTAGAACTTTGTATGCCATTCAGTTTCCTACAAAAACGAAATTCCAGGAAATATTGGACCATGATGCTTTGTTTGGATAATGAGTAAAATATGAAGAAAAAAAAAGTAAAATGGACAGAAATAGTAGGGTGAGAAATAGAGTAAATATAGGATAAAAAAAATAAGTGGTTAGGATGGATAAGAAAAAAAAATTACTTTTCTTATTTGGATGGACGGAAAAAAAGTGAAAAGAAAAATTGATAGCATAAGTTTTGTTCTATTTAAACATACACAATCTGATTGTCATTAATATTAATTTTTATTTTTATGTTTGATTTTTAAAAATATTTAATAATTTAAACATTAAAAACAAAAAAAAAAAACAAGCCTTCTACCTCCATTTTCTCTTGGAGGGGGGTTAATTTTTTTGTGGATCACACAGAAATTACTTCTTTCCCTCTCATTTCCATGTTCATCCAAACACTCAAAACATTTCCATCTCCCCTATTTCCTCCCTCTATATTTCCTTTCTTTCTATTTCCACCAAAACAAACAAAGTATTATAAAATCCTGAAAGGGGGCTGATAAACAGAAGAAAGGCTATATATGTGAGGAACATATCTCAAAAATATATTCTAGCCAAATATTGTCCCAAAATTTAATGCAATCATTATTACCTATTTTAAAAGAATTAAGTGATTTAAAAGAGACATATCCTTGAGAAATAAATTTCCACGGACAGAGACATGTAATGAATGCTGGGTTGGTATCAGTTATTGATAGTGCACTGTAGCAGTGCAGAGTGGCCTTGAGCCACTACAAAGTTTGCACTGTACAGCATTTTATTATTAGTGGCTGTTCACAGTGCTTTAGCAGCACTTACATTTTTTTTGGGGGGGAAGGGAGTTGATTAGAGAACCCTCCCTCCATCTATTTTTTTTTAAAGAAAAAAACTCCATTCTCATCTTATTAGTCTCAAGTCTTAACATGTGCTCCCTAGTCCCTTCTCTACTACTGCCCAACCCATTGCTCTCTGGCAACTTTTGACCCAGTGTTTTGTGACGAACCCACTCTCTATGTCCATAAACTCTGCATTCTATGGGCAAGTGCTCTGTTTTCCCTTTTATTCTCACAAGTTGCTATTGTTCTCCCCTTGTACTCATCCTTTTTTGTTCTCTTTTTGTGTTTTTGGTTGGTTTTTGACTTTCTGTTCTAATGTTTTTATATATTGTCTCTATAGAGGATGAAACTTGTTAGCTCCCTTTTATTCTTTCATTGCATGTTTTACTTACGACCTAAGACATTTTATTAGTAATAATGAATATGTCATGAACAGAGTATTTTTTTAAAATTTTTAGCATTTATATGTATAACCATATACAGTATAAATATAAATTATTTAATTTGTACACAATTTTCAGAATAGCAGTCATCCTGCAATAGTGCTTTTGGAGTCAGGTGCTGTCCACTACCATCCGAGATTGAAAACTATGGTCAGCATCCCACCCATATGGGTACAATTGTTTAAACCATATTTTCTCTATAATCTGATTCCATAATGAAGATTAATGAAGTTTGTGAAGCAAAATGTCATCGGTCATTTACCCACAAAAGCAGTGATTTTCAAGACCAAACTCCTTTCAATTTGAGCCTGCAAAAAATTTCCCATCTTACCAATTTCTTCATCTACTGGACCTGACTAGAGAAATTTTTTTCTAAAATTTATAAAGTAACAGAAAATAAATGAAAGAGACAAAAAACCTCGAGGCAACACGGACGTTATATTCTTTCCCAGGATGATAGAATTCTGCAAGCCCCCAATCTATAAGGCGCAGCTTACGTTGTTCATGGTCAATCATTACATTATGTGGCTTTACATCTCGATGCATGATTCCTTGTGAGTGGCAATAATCCAGTGCCTGTAAGAATAAAGTTTCAGAAAACTTAACTCTTACATGTTGAAGAATGTAAATAATTGTTCAAAAAGGTTGGGTTGACAAAGAAACAATTGCACTTATAGATCACAAACTCAACAAAACCAGACAGGCACCAATCGGGATATGGGAAGCATGTATACTAAATATACCAATAAGAAAACTCTCGGGACCCATAAGCAGACATATAAACATGTAGATACATGGTCTTTTGCAAGCATTCTTTGTATGTAATTCTTCCGGTCAAGACTTTATAGATTAGTAAAATTGTCAACAGATCAGCATGTTGTCATGGTCATGGACCCTGGACATAAAATTCTGTCAATGCCAAGGTGATGCATACACCTATAAAAAATAGTCAGAATGCAGAGACATTAAACAGACCATTAATACCAAAAGTGCAATTAGCATCCAGAAGTAAACATTTAGGTTGAAGAATCACAATCAGAGACTTTTGTGTAGAAAGCAGCCATGTTATGTCATGGGACATAAGAATGGATAATACAGCTTCTACAAGCAAACCATCCTGACAGGGCTTTATTAAACCAAAATGATTTCAAGACAAGAAAGGAATTGGTTCAGAACTGTTATTCTATTATATTGCACCATCACAAGAGCACTTATGGAGCAAAATTAAGTTCTATTAAGACACTTACATAACCCGGAACCACCATATGAGTTCAGATTTGAAGAAACCAACCAATGTATGTTTTTCATCTTTATACAGAAGCTTCTTCATCAAATCATGCAGTAAATGGCTCAACTTAAGTCCCAAAAAATCACAAAATCATAACAAACAGCCTTGTTATGAAACATTTAGCATGTCTTGGGTCCAGCAATATGTAAAATAAATAAAGACTACAAAATAAATTATAGGTGTTATATTATTCTTTAATAAACATGAGCATAAAAACTTGCCTTTAGAAGTTCATAGATATAATATCGTATATCATAATCTGACAGGGTAGGATAGAGCACTTTAAAATCAGTGTTATTAACACATTCAAATATAAGGCTTGGCGTCTTTGATTGCTGGTCTCTGACAATGTCAAGCAACTTTACAATATTGGGCCCTCCACAAAGATTTTGCAATATTTTGATCTCCCTTTTTATCTGCATTCAGAATCAGAAGCAAGTAAACAATTTTGTACATGTACGTAACCGAAGGATGGGAAAGACACATACCCCACTCTTAAAGGTTTTACAGAAATTGTAGTTTAAAAAGCAAAATAAATGACTGGGTAGTGTTCGCAAACTACTCTCCATCAATGTGACCACTTGCATGGCCACTCACCTCCAACAACACACACAAGTTACTCTTAGTGTTATATATAAAAAGTAGAGAATTGAAGTCACAACACAGCACTCATTTCCATGAGAGAATTTATGCTACAGACTGAAGTATGACAGTTGCATTTAGAATGAAGATGCATAAACTCCTCTAGTCCCTGAGCAAGACAAAAAAACATAATGTTTTAATTAAACTAAGCCCTTGTCCTAGCAATTCTTTAAAAGAAAATAAAGCAAAAAAGAGAATTAATGGTTTAAATTCCAGGAAAAAAGCCATGTGTACAATGGAGTATAATACTATCCAATCATCCAAAAACAACTACTGAACTAGAAACGAAAATAGCTGTACTGCCATTTTCTTTTCCTAGCCACTCGTCCCAATGACTGGATATGAGTGATAACTCGATATAAACCCATGCACATCCTTCCTACGAGTGATATTAATGATTACTTAACACTTAAGCATATAACAATTCATTCACCAAACATCCCATGAAACGTCAATGCCACGATTCACCTTCTTCTTCTTCACGGGTTTCAGGATCTTGATGATACATTTTTCATTATCGGTGGAGTGAACACCCTCAAACACCTCACTGTATTTCCCCCTTCCCACCTTCCTCACAACCTCATAATCATCTTGCTCCCTGAAACTCAACAATGACAAAATAAATATCCAAAAATATATATATAATATATAATTATTTGCTGTGAGAATTGGGTTATTACCCCCATTGGACGGTGAGGGACTCGTAGTCCCAATATTCCTTGGGGCGGACAACATTGATATCGGCATAGATTCTGGCCTCGGAGGTGGCGCCAGGGCGGCGAGTGGATTTTCCAATCTTGTGAGCCAGGATGTCTGGTGGAGGTGACGGCGGCGCCGGAGGATGAGATTGCGGAGGGTGAGAAAGCGGAGCCGCCGCCCACGCAGCAAAGCGACGGAGGATTAAGATGGGAGAAGCGGATGGCGGTAACTTGTTTGAGGAAAGACAATGGCGAGTGCGGAAAAGAGACACCAATCTATCGCGCGAGAAAGTGGATTGAAATTGGAAGGGCCTAATGGCCATCAAATCGCAAATGCAAAAAACAGTTGCAGCAAGGCGCTCGACGTCTTCAGCTTCACACTCGAACCCTCTCTCGTGTCTCTTTAAAAAAATATCTTTTCCAGCGGAGGCCCAAAAACAAAAATAAGACGATGCATCGTTGGGGGAAAGGCTTATAACTCCTTACTATTAGTCATAGGGACTTCTCCATTAAAATATCTTCGAACTCCGATTACCAATTGGGGACCATTTTCCCTCTCAACTCAATGGACGTATTTCTAAGAATATACATTGACTTTTCCTTTACAGATAATACTAATGTTTGTATGATTTTTTCATAGTTTTGTTTTCGTTATAATTTGTTGATTTGATGGGTGACGTTCCATTATTGTTTCCTTTTCAACGAATAATCCTCCCATGATTTTTTTTAATTTTCATATATGGAGGAGGTAAATAGTAAATACATTCACTCTTTCTTTGTTTCAAAGGGTGAAATAATGAGAAAGTAGAGAAAAAAAATTGAACTATATATAATAATAAAATATAAAATAATTTTTTTTCATACTGATAATATTTTATTTAAAATAAATATTGTACATTTATAATAAAATTATCAGAATCGAGGATAATAATATAATAAGATTAAAAAATAATACAGGGATTTCAGAGACAGTAGATATAACAATTAAACAAAATTTTAAAATTATAAACAATACCTAAAGAACATAATTGTTAAAAATTCATGAATAACAATATTTTAATATTATTATTACTTAAAATATTGTCATTTTTTAATTTATACTTACATTTTCACTGTATCTAATTTTTTATTATTACTTTTTTTTACATGGTCTAATATTATGTTACTATTATTATTTATTTTTGAAATTTACATCTTTTGGTTATATAAAGTTATAAATTAGAGTTATCATTTTAAAAAATAAGTTAATTAGTAAATTTATTACTTGAACTAGTATTCTTCATGTTAGAGCTTTCCGATGAAGGAAAGCCTCTTGGACAGTGAGAGGTGTTCTCACTTTTTCTTTCCGTTTTTTTTTCCAGTTTGTCTGGCTTTTGTGTAGCTTGGTTTCTCCTCTCCAGCTCTGCTTACCGGTGTAGCAGGTTTGAAACTCGCTTCTGCAACATTGACATGAATTCTGTAGGATCAATTTATTTTAGTATTAAATTATTATAATTTATCATTTAATAGTTTTTTAAAAGATTAAATTTATTAATTTAATCGTTAAATTAATATATATTTATTATGTAAATTATATTTATAAAATTTAAAATAATATAATAAAATGTTAAAAAATTTTAAATTTTGTAAATATTATTTAAATAATAATACATATTAATTTAATAATTAAATTGATAAAATCCAATCATTAAATAATATTGAATGTTAATTTAACGATTAAATTGAATAATAATTAAAACACTAAAAAAGAAATCTCCCTCAATTCCTTTCTCACGTGGGAGGAGTAAAAATATGTAAATTACAAAAAATATTTTTTCTTCATATAAAAAAAATCAATTCAAATAAAAATAATAAAAAAAATTATCTTCCCTCTTATCTTGCTAATTACATCCCTCGTTTATTTATTTATTCAAACATACCATCAAATTTGATATATCTCATGGTTAGTTTTTTTTTTACAGAAATCTTAACAATAATTCTACATCAACAACAAATAATAAATCTATAATCTTATATATTACAAAATTAATTCTTATCAACTAAATCAACTTTTATTGATCTTCAACTTATATTAGAAGGTACCTGCTATTAATATATATATATATATATATATATATATATATATATATATATTTAAAAGTAACTAGTTTTAATAATCATTGTAATAAAATAAATTAATTTTATTATAATATTCAGAGTATGCTAACCAAGTAAGTATTTTTTAATTATTTTATCTTTTCATTGTTTTATATTGTTTAATATTTATTTATATTCAACTAAATAGAATTATAAAAAATTAGTCAGTGACAATCACTCTTAAGAAAAAAACATTATATAAAAACAATTAACAATATTTTACTACTTCAAATATCAAACAATTTGAAACAAATAAAAATATCAAATTAATTATAATATTAAACGAAGGGAATATAAATCATAGATTTTCTCTCATAATTTCTATCCCGCTCAGCCAACTATTAATCAAAATATGGTGTTACTGTTCATATTTAGAGTTGATTTTATTCATATGATTTACTTGAAATTTTTTTGGGAGGTAAAAGATTGTTTGTTATTTAAAATAAAACTAATTTTGATACGTTAGCCGAGTAATTTTTTTATATTATCAATCAAATAATTCTTATATTTTTTAAAGTAATTATTATAAAATTTAATAATTATAAACTATAAATAGTTTATGATAAGATGATGGTGTTAAATAACTGATATTTAACAATTTATATTTTTAACATACATTAACATAAGTAGTTATTTAATGAAAATAAAATTTAATAATAGTTTTCACCATTTACCATGAATTATAAAAAAAATGTGTTTTTGTAATATTAACTTGGGTCAGACTATAACGTCGACCTAAAAGCTAAAGAATATGTATGATTTATTTTCTAAAATATAATTTTTTAAATAATTATGATTGAACAGAAATTTAACTAAAGATAAATACATAATCCAGTGCATTATTTCCAAAACACTTAAAATTATTGTTTAATTAATGAAACGTTTTAAAAATAAATGTATGTTACGTTATGAATCCCTTTGCTCATGGTATTCGCATTAGCAAATAAAAAAGTATCTTGTAAACTTTGTTTGTATTTGTAAGATATTACATATATTTATAATAATATATTTTTAGTATAAATCCAAACGTGCAAAAATTCCACATCTGCAGTATTGGACTGGAAAGGGTGGGCCATTGTTCGTCAGCGAGCCTTTCATCACGTGATGTCGTTGGTTGGGTCTGGTCTATGGTTGTGGAAGGGTATGGGGACTTTATCTTCCTTATACTTGAAATGTGGGATTTCGTGGCCCAAAAGCTTTCTAACTTACGGGAAACAGAAAGAGGGTCAGGTTCAGAGTGTGAGCGCCAAAACCCACATGGAAAAGACGCCAAAGCCACCCCTACCCTTCAGCATGAAAACCCGCGAAACTTCGAAGCAGGTAAACTAAGACACGTCCTCATCCCCGCCTACCCTATATATTTATTCATTTTTCAAACCTTCTCGTTAGGGTTCTAACAGACACACGCCGCATTGAGTTTTTCAGCCTGAAAACTCCATGGATGTCGTTAGGGTTACTTCCGCTTGGGTCGCTAGTCGCTCATCCCACGTACTCGTCGACTCTGCAGGTTCAGTCTCCGACCAATGCCGTTTATTCTGCGCCTTCTTTTTTCAGTTTTTGTTTTCTCGTTTCCAATGCTTCGGCTCGTGCATTCCGAAAAAAACAAAGAGAAATAAGAATGCGTATTTGCCTTGTTGGTGTCATTTTCAGGAATTGAGAAAGTGGTGAGCACCATTGAATCCATTCCCAAGGTTGAGTGGGACTTCGAAGGGATTCACTATTTTGACAATGGACCACTTACCGTTCAGTACCTGTTTGTGCTGGACGCTTTGAATTTTTGCTTCTGGCCCGGTACGCTGCGTTATTTTTTAATTTTTAATTTTTATTTTTTAATTTTTTTCACCTTGCCAAATGCTATATAAAAACTTCTCGAGATAATGTAGAAGGGCTGATTATTTAATTACTCCGATACCTTAATTAGGGCGTCAATGGTTCCCGTTCTTTTGTAATTTTCTTTTTAAATGCTATTTTCTGAAAGATATTTAAACTTATTTGTTACGTTCTGGTTGCATTTTCACCGAATTGAGTTCATCAGAGTGTGTATGGTTGCTAGAAGGTAAGCAGACATGGTTTCTTATGAGGTTTTTAATTGTTATATATGTGTGTATTAAGAAGCACTTTATGAGTGTTACAGAATTAATACGTTGATGTACCTGCGGAACTTGTTGTTGACCCTTGATAGATATGAAAATGGTTTGAGTATGCAAGAGGTGGCAAATTTGGATTTCTATCTCTGTGGCCGTGATGTTATGTTTTTAAAAGCATTTTGTTTGGTCAACGGCATGTTGGCTCCTGTCAATTGGCTTATTATATTGTGAATGGTCAGTGGTACATTTCTCAGAGTAGCCTCCTTTATAAAATACCGCGGCTTACAAACATATCCATCATCCTATATTTCATAATTATCAGTTATTACTAAAATTATATTACATTTCTTCTCCTTTAAATGATATGTTTGAATAAAAAATCATACTAATTTTTTTTTGGTAAATTAAAAGCAATGAAAAAGTATGTTGAGAAAGTGCCTTTGCCCGTGAGAGTCTAATATATGGGAGATTAAATGGTTCTTGAATTCCTTATTTTCCTTGATATGATGATGAGTAACTATTATATATCACTTCATCATATAAAGCTATCATTTTGTTTCTTGGGGGTGTTGGGTTGGAGAGGTTGTTTAATGGCCATACATTATAATGCTCAGCAGGTCAGATGTCTAGATGACGTTCTAATTGACAAAGAGACAAATTAGTGATTAGGGAACTGTCTCCTAACATCCCAAGATTTTAACATATCTATTTTTTGTCTTGACTCTTGAGTTTTCAACTTTGCCATCGCTTATTTTCTCTTCAATAGTGACACACTGGCTCTCTCTTCTCATTTGTTTACAGATAAGGATTTGAGTTATGATCATTTGGCATCTGGCCTGAAGGCTGCTCTTCAAAATGATAAATCTGCATTTGATGCTGATCGTCTTCAAAAGTACACTGGTAATTCTGCTTTGACCTTGTACTGCCTGTATCAAATTAACACGGGTGTTAAATTACATCCTTTCTCAGGCACACATTTGAACAGAAATGAAACTTGTATGGAAATGGCAAATGTGTCAAGAACTTCATCTTCAATTCAGCTTATGTTTTTATTATCAATTAAAACTGAGATTTGTTAAAATTGTGTACGGTTTGCTAAACTAGAGTTGATATGGGCTTATATTGCATTGTAATACATGTATCACTTAAAGGTAGTCTGGTCCATACTGTGAACAGAACAATGTTAAGTCTTTCTTCTTATGCTGCTAGGTCAAAGGCAATAATTTTGCCTGGCGCATGTGTGCTTGCTTAAAGTGATTCAGCATTAACAACAATCAAATTGTAGTTCATATGAGAGAAACAAATCTGGGATTTGTGTTTTAAGTTACAATTGTATTTTCAAAAGATATCTATATCTCTGTTTATATCTGGCCATGGTTGACTTGCTTGCTTCAATGCTTCCAATGAAGAAATACAATTCCAAGAATAGCATAATGACTAAATCTGTTCATAATGTTAGGTCCACAACTACGTGAGCTTTTGAGGTGGCCTAGACCCCTACCTTTGGAAGATGAACGTGTTAGGTTACTTCATGAGGTTAAACAAATAATCACTGATGCTTTAATTGTAGTTATATTCATCTTTAATTTTTCAAGTTTCATTCCTTTTTCTTAATTTTCAATTCTGAGAACTTAGATATAATGATGAGCTTGTCTTGAAGTCTGATGACCATAAGTATAATATTGTCCACTTCTATTGCTAGGTTGGGATTGAATTGGAAAGAAATTTTGAGGGTAAAGCATCCAATCTTGTGGAGTGTTGTGGAAAATCAGCGGTGAATCTTGTTGCTCTTGTTGCATGCCATTTTCCTGGTATAGCCTTTTTTCTTTTTTTTTTTCTTCTTAGCTTTCATTACTCTAGTTTTGAAATAAATAATGATCAATTTATGAATACTTTGTTTGAAATTTGCTATGGATTGTGTTCAAAGAATTTGGTTCACTGGCTCCATTATTAACTGGTTCTAGGTTTTAGAGACCACTCATTGTACAAAGGCCGCCAGGTGTTTTTATATAAAAGAGCTCAGATATTTGCAGCTGATTTATGGGGTGCATTTAGGGGCCAAGGATATGGTGAGTTCAAAGACATCGGCTCTCTAACCATAATGGCAGACTATATTGTCCCAGCTATGCTTCGGGAGCTTGGTGTTTTAAAATATAGTCCAACACTTGCCAATACTATTGAGGCCAGTGGAGAAATAGGTCCAGGGACTGAAGAGGAAGTTGAACTGCGGGCATGCTCTATACATGCAGTGGAGAAAATGAGGGAGCTAATAAGCATAAAATCAGGAAGACAGGTTAGTTCTTTTCTATGCAGAGTATTTCCCACGTATAGCCCTTTAAAATGCATTTAGAGTTCTATTTCTTACAAGTTTATTGAAAGTTATGGTGGCAAAAAGGTTAAAAATAATTGACTAGTGATTCCCTTTGTTGTTATTTTTTTAAAACAATTATATTATTTTGTTAAACTATATTTTTCTCAAGAAACATTTTTGTCTATAGGGGAAGGAAAAGTTCCATAATTTGGGTGTTATTTCTGTGTTTTGTGCACATGCTGTTCATCTTATCTGAAACTGAGTCTTTCTGATTCAAATCCAGGTGCTCAGTGTGGAGTTGGATCTTTGGCTCTGGGCTTCTGGTGTTCAGTCCACATCTCTGCAACACCACCGAACACTTTCAATATATTATTGAGCACAAGATATATGGTAATTTCCAGTTATCAACAATTTAGTTGTAGAACAAGAAAATTTTGGCTGCTTTAAGGTAATTATTTAGGATAATGTGAATAACTACCTCCTTTTGCGCCTATGTTTTGGAATCAGCTTTTGTAATTTTGGGAAATAGATATGTCCAGGTGCCTTCAAAGTTAATTATGAATAGCCATTGTGTTTGGATTTTAGGACCTTAAATAGTTTGCAGGGCCAGCAATTAGGCTCATAGTTGTTTTACTATAAGGGGAGGTTGAATATAACTATTGGGATAGCCAAGGTTGCAGCAGGTACATCAGCTATTAACATACAGCAATTAGCCAAAGTTTGCATTTTAGTGTTTAGGTGTATTATGTGCATGCCCGAGCTTGCAATGGAGTGATAGGTAGGCAATGTCATAGACTTCATTTATCTCTCGTGGGAGAGTGGGCTATTAGTTTATGGGGACTGTTTCATACTGAATACATCAGCCTGTTCTTTGTAGTACCCAAACTAGCATAGGTAGTCGATATCATTGAGTACTGCTCGCTTGTAAGCAATATTTGCATCCGGGCAGTGTTGCCTCTTACTTTCACCAACCACTTCAAGCATATCGGGCCCATCTCAGATATTCGGTTGACACGAGTAGGTGTAGCGTCCTTAGATCTGAGCTACTCTTTTCATTCGACCCCTTTTTATTCTGCACCCGATAACGAGAGACAACCTTCGTTTTCTTTCAAGAAACAACTTCTATTTTCTTCGTCAGATGTTGCTGTATAGCCCTGTGCGTGAATAATGATTCATGTACATCTCAATAATATTAATATTATTTAACACATTTTATCTCCTTTTATTTCTTGTCACATCTCGTTTCTCATCATATTGGTCTTCAGAATTGGCTTCCTCTTTATTTATTTCAACCAGATTGAGGAATTCGATTTATAACAATCGGAATGGGGATATGATATTTATACGCAGTCGGTAGCGTCGGTAGCACCATAGTTCTTTATATCTATAGCTGGATCGCTATCATCAACACCTGGCACAATCTCATAAGAGTTAAATTGTATGTGAGGGCTGCATCGATTATGGAGAGGAAGTTTTTGTTCTAATACCTTTTCAAGTCAAACGGTATTTGGTTACACTTATCTTGAATTTGGTGGTACAAGGACATGGCGGAGAAGTTGGACTCGGGGAAAATATTTTTATTCTTAGTTGGATCACCCTGAGAATGTTAGGTTGATTTCAGTTGGTAGACTCAAATATGCCCCCCAAGAGTTCTCTTCTCCCAACTAGGTGTATTTTCCGTAGAATCCAGCTTTTTTACTTTTCCTTGTATGTCCAATCTCTTAACCGTTTGAACAACCATTAAGAGACCAATTAAGGGCTAGTTTGTTTGCATTTTTTTAATGTTTAAAAACTTCATAATAATTAAGATAAAAACAATAAGCTTCAAAAAAACTTTTTTTTTTCAAAACTAAAAATTGTGATTTCGGAGAAAAAGTTTTAAAAGGGTGTATTGCTTGACTATTTTTTAAAAGCTTATCCAAATGCATATTAAGTCATAACTTCTGTTTTTGGAGTGGTGGTTGATAAATTGGTGGTTTTAATTTTGGGACTCTGGTTATTCTAAACATTTTTATGTTTTAGAAGGTTCAAATGTCTGCATTATCTTTTGAGGTTGAATTTTTACATATGCATCAATAAAATAAAAGTGAATTGGTAGGTTACATTGCTTGAAGTCCTTCATCACGACTGCAAGAAAGGATTATAGTCATTTTCCGAAAAGGGGAGTTAACTATCGTGCTAACTTATAATAATATAAAAGGACAATGTTATTGTGTTTATTTTCCCTTCGAAATGGTAAAGTCAACGCAGTATGGACCAACTTCGTGTAGTGGAATTCAGGCTTTCATCCGGCGATTTATGTGGCTTCACTGCATTAAAAGTATTTTTGTTCAAGTATGATTTTAAAAGGTGTTCAGTATCAGTGTGGCTTATTTTGGGTTCTGTTTTGTGGCTTAGACATGCATCTAGTTAAGTTAGGTTGAATATTAGATAGAGAAATGTTAAAATACTCTTTAATAAATTTTTCAATATTTTGTGATTTGTCGGTTTTTAAAGAAGTTGAAGGACTTATAAATTGATCATCTAAAATTGATTGACTTTTTTAAAAAATTGATTAATTATGTGAGAAGGTATTGTTAAAAAAGAATATAGCATTTTTCAAATTATTATGATCCAACTCAAGTTCCTATCGATGCAAACTAAGTAAACTAAGTGGGGTTCGAGACACTTGAGCCCAAATGGGGTATGGGGATTAAATATGTCAAGAAAAAGAATTGACAAAAAAAAGCGAAAACAAGATATTTAATCTTTTAAGTGATTCTTAATAATTATATAATATAGTTTATATTGATTATTGATTTAAAGATTAGATTCTTTCTTTAAATTTTGTTCATCTTGGGGTTTGAACTGATTCAGTCGGGAAGTTGATTCGAGCTGAACACAATATCTTAAGAAAATTAAGTTCACTTATAATTTAAAGACTAATTATCGTTCAACACATTATGTTGATGAAATCTTGATCTCGCCTACCTGTCATGAATAAAAAGAGGAAACCTTTAATTTTTCTTGTGGCCTAGTTTACAATATCCTTTTTCTCAAAGGAATTTCTAATACTCTTTCTACTTCACACGGATCAGTTCACAGTTCGATGCTGGGGCATAGATAAAATTGCTGCACATATGTGGCTGGACAAAAAATTGCAGTATATATCTCAACACAATAATAATTAGGAACTCACAATTGAGGGATCAGCGTGCTCGATGTCATCGGTAGTGTAATACCACCCACTCTGAAATTCTGCGTCTAAATTCTAAAAACTTGCCCTACAGCAACTTCTGCAGCGAGGGGTATATCTGGATGCTACAGAATGTGAAGGGGAAATCCAGTCTGTTCCCGAGGCTTCTCTCTCTACAGCAACCTCCATATTGAGCATTTCTGTGCCCAAAATCTCTAAGCTGCTATTGTTACACGAAATTAACAGGACGTGGGTATTCAGTGAGAGGGTTTCTTTAATGGTGTCTGTGTACTTTTACTTTCAGAAATCAGGTTTGGCTTCAAAAAGTGGTGGTTTTTGCAACTGCTGGCAGCAACCTTGTTTGATCCTTTTCTCTCCCTTATTCTTTAGTGGGTGGGACCACTCACCCTGATAGAAAGTTTTAAACTTTGGGCACTGTCTGTTTTTACTTTGGTTAGATGAACAGTTTGAGGCCAATTATGCCCAAGAATAATTTTGCTTAGGTAATATAGGGTAAAGTCTCAGCCGCTCATGAAGGAATAATATTTGTACTTCATCTTCTCGACCATCAAATTTATCCTAAGAAAATTGCCCCATGCGTATCAGTAAGAATCATGTCAACTTTACCTTTACGTACATCATAATTAGAGTATAAATGTATGATTAATAAAGTTTAATTATATTTAAATTATAAAAGTTATACATAAACATGAAGTGATACTTGTATAATTACGTGTGAATATCCCGTGTTCCCTAAAAAAATGTTTGATACAATAGTCTAAGTAATTGAGGTTGGAATTGATTTGAAGAGGAAGGACAACCGAGCAAGTTACTTTTTGTGACATGGGGACCTTACCATCAACATCATGATTTGTGGGTGGAATCGGACTCAAGCTAATCCAAATGTATGTTGATGGTACATGGGCCCACAGATCGGAATCTTTAGGATATTGCCTACATTTTCACCATGATTTGAGCTCTGCTTGTTTGTACTATGGAGATAAATATATTACGTCTCTTTTCCTTCAGTTGATGATGGTCCCGAAAGCTCTCCATGGTTCATTTTTTTAAGTCTTGCCTGCGTTAGTTCCGCACCCTTCATGAGTAATTCTAAATTCCTAACAATATATTCATTTTCATTCGTAGTTTGTTCTTTTTCACAACTTCATCCTATATTATTAATTTTATTTCACGATCCCTATGTCGAATCATTATGTATATTAAATATTTACATATCGTACAATTGTGTGAGTGACTAATCTTATTTTTCATTATCATTATTAACAACTATTATTATTATTATTATTAACTCATCAAAAAATTTAAATTCCTATATTTAATATAAATATGTTAAAATATTCCTAAGAAATACATTTTCAGGAATATTTTTAACTATGATTTTTACTAAAATAATACTATGAAAAAGAATGAAAAAATTTAAGATTCTCATGAACCTTGGAAAAGATATAATCATACTCTTTATAATATTTTTTTAATCTTTTAAATAGATCATATTTATAAACTTATCAATAATTATAATTTTTAAAAAATATGATTTTCATAAATAAAAAAATTACATACTAAATATATAAGGTTTAAACTTCTTGGCTAAACTTGCATATAAGTTAGTCTATTAACTTGTTTTTAAGTTTCGTATGTCTATTTTAAAGAATTTATTAAACGAAATAGTGTTTTAAAGAACTTTAGAGCAAGTTGAATTTTAAAAATGCCAAACTTTAGAAAAAAGACCCGCGTATTACGTAAATGAAGTTTATAAAATTTAACTTTTTTTCATTTCTACTTCCATTCTCATGGTTAAGGATATATTAGTTTTGGAATGTTTATATGCGTATTGCACATAGAAAAAAAATGATGTATTTGACTCTCAGCTGGGGTTTTTATATCCTTAAAGAAAGAGATTGTCATGAAGAAAAAGAAAAGAAAAAAAAATGACAAAAATAATAAAGAGAGAGAGAGGTGTAAGGTGATCCTTTGTATTAACTTATTCAAATTTTTTATTTATAAAAAATAAGATATTATATATATATATAAAGTTTTGTTATTAAGTAACTTTTAGTTAAAGTTAGAATTATAAATAATTAAATTTTATTAATTTAACTGTTATATTAATATATTTTATTATGTAAATATATTTATAAAATTTTAAATTTTAATATTTTATTAAATAAAATTTAAATTAATAATTTTTTTTTATATTTATTAATTTAAATTTATTTAATATAATATTAATTTTTAAAAAATTTATAAAATTTTATAAATATAAACTATATAATAAAATTTATTAATTTAACGGTTAAATTGATAAAAACTTTATTAATTAAATAGTTGTAATTAAAATTATTTATAAAATAATATATATATATATATATATATATATATATATATATATATATATATATATATATATATATATATATATATATATATATATATATCTTAATCCCAAACGAGTGGACGGCATATAGGTTAACAAGCAATTCTTGATGTTGATGTGCGGGCCCCTCTGGAAAGCTTCGATACAGAAAATAATAGTGATAACAGTATTGCAAAATATTGTTTTGTATGCGAGAAGTGAAATTTACAGCATAAGTATTGAGTATATATTTCGGTTAACGATTTTTTCACTTACAAATATTATTTATTTAAAAAATAAAAATTTTAACAATTTATATTTAAATATAAATATATGTATCTTGTTGTTTATATATATATATATATATATAAAGCTTTTTCTATGTATTTCAATACATATTATCTATTAATTAAGATTTTTTTTAAATCAAATAGCCAAAATATAATATATATTTAAATGTATGTACCATATATATGCACGTTTATAATATTTTCTTTATATGTTTCCCTTTGGCCGGAGCTGAAATTTGGAATAGACGTGTGATGGCAAGTTTATATAGAGATTTTAAATTTTAGTCACGAATTTTGTATATTTTAAAAATATTAATGTATTTAGTATTTTTTTTATATTCCTATCATAGTTCCTATCGATTTTTTTCTTCTCTTCTAACAACATCCTATCAAGTGTTTATCTAACATTTTCCTTTATATTTATGCGATAGAAAGAAAAGAATCTCAATATCACATCGACGAACAAAAGTTACAAAACCTCCCTGGAAAGTTTAAAACAATAATTGAGTGACCAAAATGAATGAGGAGACAACCAATTGAAGCCCGAAACGATAAACTTCACTATTCTTTCCAGATTCCAAGTTTTTTATTTTCCTGTTTTTCCCCTTTTTTTAATCGACCCGAAGTTGCTACTATGTTTATTTCTGAAAGAAATCGAAAAATATCACGAGAGCAGAGGCTGGAAAGGTTCAAAATTAAAAAGCAAATACTCGTGTTGTTAGAATATGTTTGATTTTTGTTAATTCGAATTCTCAAACATGCAAAAAAAGATAAAATAATAACTGATTAGTATGTGTTTCGCTTTTCATTAGAATATAGTTTAATGAATGTTTTCCGATCACATTTTCTCCCTCTAATGTGTATAGCCACTTTAATGGATAACTAAACACATCCTTGACAAACATACATTATATTCCATTTTAACAAAAAATCAAATACATAAAATAAACTAAAATTTCGTTTGAGGTTATTTTTACTTTTTAACTTTATAATTTTAAAAATATTGTTTTAAATTTTAAATTTTTGTTTTTAATTTTAAAAAATTATTATAAAAAAATCAATTTACATTATTAAAAGTTAAAAATATTAATTAATAAATTTAATAAAATTTAAATTATCCCAAAATAATAAAAAAATTAAAAATAAAATATTATAATCCTTATTATTGTTATTATATTAAAAAATAGTTAAAATTCTTTTTAAAATTCATTAAAAATTATTTTAATTAAATATTTTATTTATAAATTTAGTATAAAAACTAACAATCAAACACATGCCATGGCCCAAGTTAACATATCTGATGTGGGATGAAAAAAAAGTACTTATCTATTATTTTAATTTTCTTTGTACAAATTCAATACATAGGAATTAAAGTTTGACAATAACATTTTTTATGTTTGTATAATAAACATAAAAAAAATGTTGTTAGATATGTGAAAATAGAAAATATGATAAAAAATAATAATAATATGATAAGAAAAAAATATAAAAAAGAGATATACCAAAATAGAAATATTGTTGGCAGATATAATAAGAAAAGTTTGATAATCCATTTTTTAAAAAATTTAATTATTATACATTGGAAATATTTTTATTTTAATATATTTATATTTTTTTATCATATTATATGTTAAATTATTATTTATTATTATTATTTTATCTGTATTTACGTATGTAGAACTAAGATTTTTCAGTATAGTATATTCGGATGATAAGTAAAATTGGAATGAAATAAATAGAATAGTAAAAAATAGAGTAAATAGAATAAAAACAATAAATTGTCTGGATATATAAAAATAAAAAAAAATCTTGACTGAATGAAAAAAAAACAAATTAATAGTGTAAGTTTTATTTTATTAATTTTAAAAAATTAAGATAAACTTAATAAAGTATACTTTTTAATTTTAATTTTTAATTAATATAATGTTTTTATTTTTTAAAATATTTAATAATTTGAACACTAAAAGAAAAAACTTTCACTTCCCATTTTTATAGTTATTTAAGAGGAATAATTTTATAATGTATCCTAAAAAAATATTTTTTTGTTATATATCTATCTATCTTATTTTTTTATTCTCTATTTCGTGCGTTCATAGTTGAAGACAAACAAAACATTAAGAAACTATGAAACTTGGAAATAAAAAAGATAACAACAGCCACTATCTAGCCAGGTCACCGCACATATCCAGCAAGTAGCATGGAATTAGATAGCAAAAGCAAAGAAGACGAAACTCTTTCTGTCGCTAAAGTCAACATAGTGACTCAGTGATTACTCAGCCGACAGAAGTTGCCTGCAATACCATCCAATGGAAGCGTGTATGATTTCATAAACAAAAATATTATCAAATATGTACAATAATGATACACATATACATATACGTTAATCGATTAGATAATTATTTATATAATTAATTTAATTATTATTTTTATATAAAATAATTATAATATTTTTATAATTAATTATTATTTATTAACAAAGTGTTAATAAATTAAAAAGCTTTTTATTAACAAAATAAAAAATATTATAATTAGCTTTATACAAAATTATGATTAATTATGTAAATATAATATTTATTAATTGATTAATTTCATAAATTTTAATATGTATATAGATGTAATTATTATACATATATTTGATACATATATATTTACATATTTTTACTGAAATTTTCAGGATAAAAATATTTATTTTGAATTTTAAATAATTTTTAAAATTTTTTATTCTTTTTTTTAACTTATAAAAAATATAAAATAATTATCATATATATAAAAAATATTACATCCATTTATATCATAAATTTAATTATGATTTGTCTCTTATTTTCATTTTAAAAATAAAACAATTATAGGTCATTAAATTAAAAATATAAATACTATTTGTATGTAACTTAATTAGTATTAAAAATATATTTTTTATTTAAATTAAAAATTAAAAATTAAATTGTTAAAAATATAATTTATTATATTTTTATAATTTTACTTTTTCTCTTTTATTCTTTCAGCCACTTTTATTCTATATTCTAAACCCTAAAAATCAAAGATCGAAGAAGAAAGAAGCAAAACGACAAGGGTGCCACGTCTGTCTCGACAGGGACACCTCCTTCTCTCTCCCTCTATTTTTTCTCGCGCATCACTGTGCAAAGAGTTTGCATTTTTTTAAGGTTAAAATTAATAAATATTTAATATATTTTATTTAATATTTTAAAATAATTAATAATATATTTTAACATAATAAATAATTTTGTTATATAAATTTTTATTTTTAATTAACATTATAAGAATTCTTTTTTTTTATGATACTCTTTATATATATATATAATCTCATAAATTTTAATAATTATTTATCATTAGATCAATTTTATAACTTTTGATGATTTCTCCAAAAGCGTTGATTGGATCTAAATTTTAGTGATATATATAAAAAATAGTTTATAAAAACATAACTTATTTAATTAATACTTGTATTTTAAACAGAATCTAATTGTTAATTAATGGTACTTTTAGTACACAAATAAGATGTCGTTTAATATATAAAAATGGTTTCATTTTTTAATTTTAATTATAAAAGTATCTATTTTTATTTTATTTTCTTTTCTTTTTAAAAGTTTATATACAAGTTATATTTTTTTTTTACTGTATTTTACACAAACTTAAAGATAAAAAATACAATAAAAACTAAGTAATCTTTTTTATAGTTAAAAATATGAACAGAAAATCTCAAACCAAACAACTATAAAATTGAAATGATATTAGAAAACGATCCTATTTTACTGTTTAAATTCTTGTGAAACGTACTATTAAAGTATTCTTCGAAAGTGTATGTCTAAACCAAATAACCTTTTATGTTTCTGAAAATTTTATTAGTAATCATTACATAAATTTTATTTAAGATTTAAAAGTTAACATCTATATATTAAACAGAGATCTTTTATATTTTCATATATGAAATTAAAATTCTTGGCTCTTGCCATTTTTTAAAGAATATCGAGAATATTCAATAATTAAAAATGTCATAGTTATATTAGACGTTGTTATTCTATTAGAATTGTTATTGATTTAAAAATTTAAATATTCCAGGTATCCATATTTTGCAAAAAATATTTGAAGACATTTTTTTTTTACTTTTTTGGAGTATTGAACCTAATCTTCATTGATATTTCAAGACAACATCCACTCAAAAAAGATCATTAAAAATATAAATTAATTTTCAATCTCTATTATTTAAAAAATCATTGTTTTTAAATTTTTTATAAAAATAATAACCTTAAATTCCATTAGAGACCTTTGCTTTCTTCTTTTTTTTTAAAGGAAATAACTCAATGTATCCACCAAATCAAAACATTCAATTTCAATAGTTAAACTGAATATTAAATATATTTTTAACCTGCCTAGTAATTATTTAAAACGAGAGAAAATTTTAAAATAAAATATATATGATAATATAATTTATTTCATCGAAAAAATAAAAAATAACTTTAGACAATAATTTTTAATTTAAATTTATATATTTTTCCCTTCGTTTTCTTTTCTTTGAATCAGACAAAAGGCAGCCGAATTGATACATGTATGCACATAATATTTTACCTATGAAGTGAAAAAAAATCTAACAAGTAGTACACCTACTAAGGCTACCGTTATAAAAATGTAAATTACGAAAAACACCCCTCCAGAAAATTGTTAACAAGTTACACATCCACTCGATTCCATCTTTAATGTAAAAAAAATGTTTAATTAAATTTGATAACTAATGTCTAAATGTTTAAAAAAAATAGTGTTATCGGTCTTTTCCGCTATTTTTAATTGCCAAATAATAGCACAATGAGTTTCGACATTGATAAGCGAGGAAAAACGAAGTTTATGACTTGCAAAGTAACATGATTCTAGTTGACAAAGTCTTATCGCCCTGGTACTTTTCGATAAAAAGTTACAGTTTTGAAGTTAAACAAATAGCATTTTCGTTTGAGCGTTGTATCAATATGGCAAAAACTACAACAAATGCATGGCTCGAATTCATCATACCTAATTTTCAACAAAGCTGAATGGGATTGGAGAAAAAATCAATCTGATTAAACTCCGTTCGGAAATTATACAAACAGGCTCCAATTTTAGTCAGCAACAAATTAATGTTTCAAGGTAGTACTATTCAATCATGAGTTGGTACTACTCTATAAAGATTCTATTTACCAAAGTCCAACCTTTGGCATAAACAAACAGCACACGTTACATGATAACAAGCTTGGCTACCAAAATTCTAGCACACGTTACATGATAACAAGCTTGGCTACCAAAATTCTAGCACACGTTACAAGCAGATGCCAATCCAAAATAAGCTATAAACTACTAAAACCTCTAGGATAATCTGGCATGGAAGGATCAGAAAGAATATCAACAAATGGTGATTCCCACCACCCGCAAGTGTAAAGCCAAAAAGGGTGCCAAAGGAAAGGACATCCTATCTCAATGCTATGACCCGATAAGGAGTAATCATGGAAAGTTCTCTAACATATCTTAAGGAGTCCAGGAATTGCAAAACAAAGAACAAACTTTTGGTGTAAAAGGGATAAACTTAATTACGATTAGACTCGTGTACTTCAAAATGCTAAATTTTATAGTATATCAAATTCCATTCTTGTCAAAACCAGCAAATTATAGCAATGAAAAATGTAAGTATTGTCCAAGGCCTCGAGAAAATTATAACAAAACATAATATCACTAAACAGCTGAAATTTTCAAAAAGAAGCAACAATGGGAATTTATGTTTGTAACAAAATTTAACCAACAAGACTTAAAAGACTTCAATTTTCTTTTAAGCACGGGCAGGAGCTCCTACTCCAGCAGGACGTGGGGCTTGACCAGGTTGACCGGGCCTTGGTGCATCATCCTAAACAAGGGAAACAAATAAACTCATCAAATACCAAAAAATGAAACATAAAGCCATAATTAAGAATTAAAAGAAAAGCCACTCATCAACCATTCATAACAATTTCAAAGCCACGGAATCAAAGTTCATTATTAATGAAAATATAGCACATTCTCCGAAAGCAATCTACCAGTTAAATGACTTAATATGTGTTTGGTTCAGTTTCAATTGTGTAAATCCAATCATCAATTATATAGCTGAAACACAATAATAGAACAAACATAATTTTTACTAGAATAGGGTCCAATCTCAGAACTCTTGCCCACTGTATAGACTCCAGTCACAATTTCAAGGGTCATTGTGTGACTTCACTGGTTATAACCAAAAATTAAGCTTTTGCCTAGAGTTCTAGGTATATAACCACCGTATAATCCTATGAGTAGCAAATAGGGATAGAAAAAATCAGCAAAACAAAAAGGAAATAAAAAAATGTAATGGTTATATCGTGTTACCCTGCGCCTGATGAAGCGCTGTGGAGGGTCACGCTTCCTCCTGTTAGTGCGAGATCGAACCCTCACAACATGAGAGTGAATAGCACAAGAAACACAGTACTGCATCTTCACATACAGCTTCGGAAGAGTGTATTCTACAAATAATAATAACAGTAATAATTAAATAACATAAATAGAAGAGAGAGTTAGATCAAAGAGGAGAATGTAGAGAAGACGATTACGGTCATAGACACAGGCCTCCTGAACATCTCTAACCGCAGCCTGTTCAACAATGTTCCTAACCAAAAACCTCTTGATTGCCTTGTCCTATTATTTTTATAATAACTAATTATTTTCACAACGAACAAAAATCTATTGAAGCAAGTTGATGTTGAGAAAAAATTAAATACATACCTTCGGGCAACATTTGCCGCAATTGGAGCAGCGAATGAATTTGACGTGGCCACGGCCGTGTTTATTGCGGCCTCCGTTCCTTCGTTTGAATGTCTGCAAAATAGAATATGCAAGAATGAGAAGAAGAATCCATCGGAACAAGAAAAAGAAGAAGAAGAAGAGATTAAGGATATATCCCCAACCATGGTGGCGACCGAACGTTGAACGGCTCTCTCGAGGATTAGGGTTCTGCGGCTGCTCTAGTGTTCTGAGATACTTGGTAGCTGAATGGCGTCTTTTATATGGCAATATTTAGGTTATTTCCAATAACTTACTACAGGTTTCTTGTTTTTAGTCTTATACCCCTAACTTTAAACCAAAAAATAAATAGCCTAAAATTATTGCAAGATCAATTGATATTTAAGATTTAAACTTTCTTCACTGTATTTAATTTTATAAAATATTTAGGTATTTTTCATTAGAAGCATGAAATAGGTAAAAATTCTGTCTATATTTTTTATATTTTTTATTTCTTTTTCTCTTAAAAAGATCTCTTCATTTATTTATGAGGATTCTGACTCTTGTCACATAAGTTTAATTTATTAATTCTCCTTTTGATATATCAAAATTATATGTTACTAACTTACTATATTAACTATCTAAATAATTTGATTATCAAATTAATTTTAAATTTATATATTATCAACTTATTATTAATTTTAAAAATTATAATTTTAGAAAAAAAAATTGTCAATTTAAAAATAAAAAATTTATTAATATTAAACACTAAGCAATTATTATAATTATTATTAGTCAGCTAGAAATAATCAAAAGCCGAATCAATTAAAATAATAAATAGTTAAAAAATTAAGTATGTTTTTAGGTTGATGGAATTTTTTTAATGAATTTTCATATGTTATAGTTAATTATATAAAGTAAATTTTATATTTAAATATATTAAACGAAACATCTTTAAACTGTTTAATTTATGCGAATTAAATGAAATCGTTGTTTTTTTCTATAATAAACATATATAGAGAGAGTTATGCATAGGAATTGATTTTATATTTAAATTAATTAAATATTTCTTATTTCTTATTATATAAAGTAGAAATAAATGTAAACAGTGTTCCCGCCTAAATGCATTTTTTACTATCTTCCAATTAATACTTGACACCTGTCGTTCACATTAAGTGGGGGTAATTTTGTCTACGAAATAAATGAAACAACCCAACATTAGGGTTTGTTTCTATTCTTTCTGTTTTGCTTTCTATTCTCTGCTTTCCGTTCTCTCTGTTCTATTTTTTCTGCCTTTTGTTCTCCGTTCTCCATTGTCTTTGTTCTTCGTTTTCCGCTTTCTGTTCACTCTCCGCTGTCTCCACTCTCCGCTATCTCTGCTCTCCGTTCTTTGTCTTCCTTTATTTTTTATTGAAGTTTTGGTCTACGAAATAAATGAAACAACCAACATTAGGTTGTTTCTATTCTTTCTATTCTGCTCTCTATTCTCCGCTCTCTATTCTCCACTCTTTGTTCTTCGCTCTCCGCACTCTGTTCTCCGTTCTCCGTTGTCTCTTCTCTTCGCTCTCCGCTCTTTGTCTTCCTTTATCTTTGATTGAAGATAACTGGGCTCAGGTATTATTATTTTTGTTACTTTCTTCACATTTCAATTCTTAATCACCTTTTTTTACCAACTATTTAATGGTTTTATTTTTAGGTTATATTTACTGATGATTTTTCTTCTTTTTTTCCTTCAAATCTCTCTAATTTGTCTAAGCATAAATGTGCGAAAGTATTCTTTGAACTTGAAAAGAAGTAAGGAGTCCTTCCTTTCCTGTTGCAGGTACGTATGATTTCTCTACCATTTTTTTATCTTTTATGGACTTGAAGAGGAAGACGGAGGTATTAGTGTGTTTTCCTCCTATTCTTTCCATTCTTTCTTTAGCGTGTATTTGATGATTCTATTTTTTGGTTATATTTGCTAATTAATTTTTCTTTTATTTTTCCTTCAAATCTCTCTAATTTGTCTAAGCATAAATGTGTCGGAAGCATTCTTTGAACTTGAAAAGAAATAAAGGGTCTTTTCTTTCCTGTTGCATGTGCATATGATTTCTCTATCATTTTCTATTTTTTTGGACTTGAAGAGGAAGGCAGAGGTATTAGTATCTTTTCCTCTTATTCTTTCCATTCTTCCTTTACCATGTATTTGATGATTATATTTTTTGGTAATATTTACTAATAATTTTTCTTCTATTTTTCCTTCAAATCTTTGTAATTTGTCTAAGCATAAATGTGTCGGAAGCATTCTTTGAACTAAAAAAGAAACAATGATTCTTTCATTTCCTGTTGCATGCGCGTATGATTTTTCTATCATTTTCTATCTTTTCTGGACTTGAAGAGGAAGACAGAGGTATTAGTATCTTTTCCTCCTATTCTTTCCATTCTTTTTTTACCATATATTTGATGATTCTATTTTTTTGTAATATTTACAAATAATTTTTCTTCTATTTTTTCTTCAAATCTTTGTAATTTGTCTAAGCATAAATGTGTCAGAAGCATTCTTTGAGGAGTCTTTCCTTTCCTGTTGCATGTGCGTATGATTTCTTTACCATTTTCTACCTTTTATGGACTTGAAGAGGAATACATAGGTATTAGTGCATTTTTTTTCCTATTCTTTCCATTCTTCCTTCACCATCTATTTGATGATTCTATTTTTAGGCTACATTTCCTAATGATTTTTCTTCTTCTTTTTTTTCAAATTTCTCTAACTTGTTTCATCACAAATGTGTGGAAAACATGTTCTAAACTTGAATAGAAATAAGAAGTGTATTCTTATTTTTCTGCTGCGGTGTTCCGTATGATGTCTCTACCACTTTATATCTTATCTAAACTTGAAAATGAAGACAAAGGTATTAGCCTCATAGGTTTTTTCTATTATCTATGCTCTGGAAGATATTGTTTGTGGTATTTAAGTTCATATAATATTACTTCATTTGGTATGTGATGAAAAAGTATTAAATTTTGTTATACTTTTCTTTCTTTTCCATATCTTTTTTCACATTTACTTTCTCAGGTAGGTACCAAGGTAACATATTGATGACAATTTTTTTTTTAAGAAGGTACAATCTTTTGGTATGAACTTGCAATGTTTTTATATATTTTATTTTTACATGTTTAATTATTTATACTTATTGTTTTTCTAACGATGATTTTTTTTTCTTTCATGAATCTATATGGGTCAATTGAAAATGTTGTAGATTAAGGTAATTTTACACAGACAACCTTTTATCTTTCTTAATAGTACTTTTAATAAATTAGAAAATGAAAATTTGTTGTATGTATGAATGTTGTTCTCTCTCGTACTTTTTTCCTTTATTTACCTTCAAGTTGTTTTTTTATATTTTTTTTATCTTCACTAGACTTGAAGAGGAAGATGAAGGTATTAGTACTTCTTCCTCCTATACTTTCTATTCCTTTTTACAAGATAAGTTCTCCACCACTATTCTTTTATACAATTTTATTCATTTCTCATGTTAATATGCATTTTTTGTGCACATGTTTGTACAAAAATTTCATATGCTTACATAAGTTTTTTCTGTTATCTTTGCTTTGATAGATATTGTTTGTGATATTTATGTTCATATAGTATTATTTTATTTAGCATGCTGTGAAAAAGTTTTAGATTTTATTATAATTTTTCTATTTTTTTCAATTTACTTTTGCAGGTATAAAGGTAATAAGGCAATAACAAAAATTTCTTAAAAAGGTATAACCTTTTAGTATCAACTTGCAATATTTTTATGTACCTTGTTTTTATATGTTTAATTGTTTATACCTACTCTTTTTTAGTGATAATTTTTGTTATGAATTTATTGTGGACCGATAATTTTTTAGCTTTTTCTTAATAGTACTTATTATAAATTGGAAAACAAAATTTGAAGTATGTAATAATGGTGTTCTGTCTGTTACTCTATTTCTTTATTTACCCTTAAACCTTTTTTACCTTTTTTATAACCTGAAGAGAAAGATATTAGTATTTATATTCTGACTTTTAAGACATGTTCTCCACCACTAATTTTTTTTATATAATTTTATTCATTTATCTCTCAATGTTAATATGCATTTTTGTACACATGTCATGTTCATGGATAAGTATCATTGGCCTTACATAAGTTTTTTATGTTATCTTTGCTTTGAAAGATATTGTTTGTGGTACTTATGTTCATATAGTATTATTTCATTTGGTATATGGTCAAAAGGTTTTAAATTTTATTATATTTTTCCTTCTCTTTCCTGTATTTTTTTACGATTTACTTTCTAATGCAGTAAGATCGTAGCCGAATAACAAAAATTTCTTCAAAAGGTATAATCTTTTGGTATTAACTTGCAATGTTTTAATATAAATTAGAAAACAAAAATTTGCAGTAAGTGGAAATGTTGTTCTCTTTGTTACATTGTTCCTTTATTTACCCTTCAAGCCATTTTTCTATTTTTTTTCCTATTTTGATCTACTTAACGTGACCTTATTATGTTTTCCTTTTCTATGATCATTTTTAGATTTCATAAGTTACCAGGTTTAAGCTCTTTTAAGATGTAAAGTATGATTTTTAGGTTTCATTTAGAAATTTATCATCTGAATCGTTCATATTTCTATTTCCATTATTCATACCAAGTATTCATTGATTTAATTGTTTATACTACCATGTACTTTTAACTTTTAATATTTTTTCCATGAATTTGTTGTGGGTCAATTGGAAAAGTTGTAGGTTGAGATAATTTTCTTCTTATAATTTCTCATATGATTGGTTTTTACTTGCCATATGTAACATTATCTCACTTCCCATGTTTTTTTTTCTTTTATATCTATTTCATTTTGTTGATACCATGACAATTTCTCCTGTTATATTTAAAATATTTTTTAAACTTGTAACTTACTATTGTATATTTAGTATTTTTTCTTCATATTGCCCAATTGTTTATACTTGCCTAATTGCTATACATTCACTGTTTTTGTCATTTATTTAATTCTCTTTCTATTAATTAGTTTCTGATTTTAACTCATTTCCATGTCTTCTCTATATATGAATTGAATTATATTTTATGAACATTTATTAGTTTTTTCTCGTTTTTTTTTATTCAATAAGCTCATTATTTATCCTTACCCTTTTTTTTTCTTATTTCTTTGTTGGATATTGACTTTCATTCATATATTCCACTTCTTGGTTTGAAAGAGGTAATCACTGTCTAAATATCTTTCCACCATGTTCCAGTAATCATTTATCTGTTAAAAGTAATATTTTGTATATGAAAGTTTTGATATTTTATAATGGATTTTACCTATATCAACTCAAATTCTTGGTTTACAATAGTAGTTTGTTTAGTAAAAAGAAAATGTAAGAGTGACATTGTTGTATTATTAGAAAATGTGATGTTGATTAATGTTATTGTTGAAAGATGTACTCTTCTTTATTGTACAAACATCAAGTGAGCTTATTTGATCATTTTTTAAAAAATTATTTTCATTTATTATTATTTTTAGATAGTGTGTTGTTTTATTAGACAAATGATATGTTTATTATTTATGATTATTACTTTTAAATAGTGTGTTGTTTCATCAAGTAGCGATTATAGTATATTTCTCCTCTCTGAACCCATCTCTTTTGTCCTTATCATTGGTAGGTAAGTTGTGCATTACGCTTAGCATAAAGTTACAATGCTTGAGGCTCAATTTTTCATATCTAAATATCCTTCTATTGTGTCCAATGCTTTTTACATATTAATGTAGTTTCATATGCAAACTATCGAAGTCGGATGTTAATTAAGATAAACGAAAGAAAGAATTAAGATAAATAGGAGAAGATGTTAATTATTTATAATTATATAGTTATGGTATTTTTTGATATATTTTTAGTAAATTTTAATTTTTAAATTTGTTTTTCATTTTATAGTATCAACGGATTGTTATAATCTGAGAAAGAATTTTTGGGTATTATGCTTGAAAAAATTACAAAAAATGTTATTATGAAATGTAAGGTTGACTGATAAAAGTTTTCATATATAACTTGGTGTTTTTTATCTTTTATCCTTCTATTAAATATTTCATTTGCTATTTATTTTTTATTGCTCAAATATATCATATACCAGTTCTTTAATATTTTTTTTATGTTTTAGTATATTCTTATAATTTTTGTTAATTTAACCTGGAGCAAGTGAATTCTTATAATTTAGACTTTTGTTTAACGTAAATTTTTTTCTTACAATTTCTCATATAATTTTATTTTTGTTTGCTACAAGTGATATTATCTTAATCCTTGCTCGCTATAGCCATTTGATACATTATTAATCCTATGCTATATGATGATAATAACATCAATTTTTTTTTTGTTGCATTTGGTTGAACTTCGTTTGTATTTTTTTTTTTACCTTTGCTGCAATTATTTTATTACATTTTAAACGATTTGTTAATATTTTTTAATTTATTATTTTATTTGATATTTTAACTATGTCCTAAATAGGTAAACAATATCTGTGAATTTATAATCTTTATTTAATTTAATGTACATGTAAAAATTAACATAATATTTAAATTATATTGTGAATTAATTAATATACTATCAAATTTACATAATATTATAAAATTTTTATATTTGTTAAAAAAAATAAATTTAAAATATTTTTATTAGTTATAAATTATTATAGGTATAAAATATCAATAACATTTTAAATATATCTTAATTAAATATTAAAAAAATCTGATCAAAATATTATGTATTAATTTTTTTTATATAATTTATTATTATTTTATATTTATTTAATTAAAAGTATTTTTTATTTTTAATTTATAAATTTAAAAAATTATATTAAATATTTTTATCAATAAAATTAAAAATACTAATAATAATTAATATATATCTTCAAAACCCGTGCATAGCACGGGTCAGATTCCTAGTTTAAGATAAAAAAGAAAAATAAATATTTTTTAAAAATAAAGAATCGTTATTTGGATTAAATAAGATAATGAAATAAAATATTTTATTTTATCCGATTTTATTCAAAAGTTTATTGAGACAATAAAATATGATAATTATTTTATTAAATTCTCATATCTTGTTGTTATAATTTAAATTATTAACTAAAAGAAGTATCATTATATATGATAATTTTCTTCTTTTCATTTATCTTTATTTCATGATCTTTAAAATATTTTATATTAATAATTTATTTTATAAATTAAATTTTTATTTATATAAAATTAAATTTATAAAAATATTTTAATATATTATTCAAACTATTACTACTATACATTTTGACTTTTTTATAAAAGTAAAATGTTTATAGATTAAATATTAGATAAAACTATTTTTAATATAAAAATATTAGATTAAATATTAAAATAATCAAATTTTTTTTTTAATTTTTGGTTTAAATTATTTATTCCTTAAAATATATTGATTATAATTTCTAAAGTAAATTTAAGTATGATTAAATTAACTTGGATTAACCATCATTAAATAAAATTTTAATTATTTTTTAAAATATTTTGATTATAATTTTATAATTATATTTAATTTGTTTAAATTCAAGATTAAGATCTAAAATTATAATTAAAATATTTTAAAAAAATTAAACTAAATATTTTAAAATTGAAGATCAAATTAAGATTTTACTATTTTAGAAGAATTAAAAAAATATTTAACCTAAAAATATTTTACTCATTTTATAAAATAAAATATTAAAATTTTTGTAAGTTATTATTATTATTATTATTCATTATAAAATATTTTAAATTTTAATTGTAAAATAAAATTTTAATAAAATATTATAATTTTAATATCAATTTTTAATATTCTCGATAGGAAATACAGATTTTATAATTTCAATATATTTGTACATGTTACAGTTGAAAAAGTATAAAATTAAACTAACTTTTTTTAAAAAATTATATTAATTTAAAAAATAATTTTATTATTACAATATAATTTATATTCTATTTTATTTATTTATTCATTTCAATTATTAGATAAAATAATATATTAATATCTATTTTATTATCTCGGTATATAATAAGTATATGATATAATAAAATATCTATCTTATCTTTATTCAATTTTAATATTTTATCTTTTATTATTCTAATTTTAGCATTAAGCAGCCTAAAGTTGATAGTTTTTAATAATAATTTTTAAAATTTTACGTGTTAATATTTTTTAATTAAAAATAATCTAATTCTGTTTTTTATAAAAAAAAATTGTAACAATTTTTTTCCTTTTTATTATTATCAAAATTAATTATTTTTTTACAAATAACAAAAAAGTAATTGATGTGGAACACAAATTTGAAGGTGGAAAAAAGTGAAATTACAACAGCCCTTGTCGCAGTTGGAGTTCGGCCATGCTTGTAAACCTCCGTTTCTGCTGCCAAGTGAACCAGAGAGAAGCATTAGAATGTTTTTTATGACATACTAAGATTTTTTCTTAAAAGGCACTGCGTTTGTTTTTTTTTTTTATTTATTAATTTTGATTTTTCCGATTCTAAGTCATGGTCTCTGAGGTTTATTTTTAACTTTAAGCGTAGAGTACTTTAATTTTTTTTTTACTAATGGTAGATGATTTCATAATTTTATTGATTATTTATAAAAATTAAATTTAGTAAATATATTAATATTTATTATTTTATTTTGTGATCGTATATGCAGTCACGATTTAGATTTCAGCTTTTATTTTTTTTTTTTACCTTTTTCTTCGTCTCAGTTTCATCGTTCTTTTGAGCTTTAGTTAAACAAAAATTCCTTTTTCTATCTCAATTTCACATGTTCCTCCTGAACCATTTTTTCTGGCGACTACGAGTGTAGCTGCTTCGTTGTACTTCTTCATCTTTCCAGTCACATTTGTAATTCCAACTCCTCTTCTTTTTGTTCTTTATGTTGGGCTATGGCTAACAATTTTGAAATAAATTCTACATTTAAAAACACTTAATTTTTTCACGGCTTTCACTATAAATCTGTAGGGGGAGGGCATGCTCCTTTCATGGGTTTGCATAATCAGGTAATGATCCACCAACCCGCTTCCTCTTTTTATGAGGAAGAGCTGGCAAATTATTTTTTGGATACGGGTGAAATAAGAAGAATACGTAAAAGTGTCACCGTGAAATCTCTCGTGGTGGCAATGCTTCATAATGGGAGGCAATGCTCCCTCTGCGAGCTTGCACTGTGTGATTTATGGTGTGGCAATGCTCCATTTGATTGGATTTTTGAGGAATGTCAAGAGAACATAGTGATTGCCTTGAAATTGAACTCGAACTATTTAATGTAATGAGTCAAGTTTTGGAATTAAATTGTTTCTTATAACTTGTAGGATTATCCAAAATTATTGGCTCTCAAAACATTATCACAAAATGGGCTCAGATACTTGTTATAGTTTAATGTTTTTTTTTTTGACATTACACTTTACCGGATAAAACATTTTGTTGTCTTTTATCAAACAAAAAAATAGTAAATAAATTTTTAACATTGAGGTTTTCGTTCATGAATTATTATATTAGTGTTGGCTTATGAAATCTCTTAAATTTGTTGCATTCATGCATGATTCCCTCCATTCAATTTGTGCTTGCATTTGAAATGTGTTCATGCATTTGAATTTATGAATTTATACTTACACCATTCTTTAATGTACTCACCCATAAGCTATTACTTAACACTGTGAGGCCCACTCTGAACTTTTTTCCCTTAAAATGGTCCTTATATGATGTACAGACCTTACAAAGTATATGCAACTATTTTTGTATCATTTTCATAAATTTATAAGCAAAACATTTTATATTGTCCAAACTGTAGAGGACATTGTATTTGCAAAGACAAGAAATTGATGCACTTTTAAGCACGCTATGTTGATATCAATTGGCAATGGTTTTCTATTGTGAACTCAATACATTGTATGTGAGGTGGGGAAGTGCTGATGGTCAAAGTTAATATAAATGTGCGAAGGCTGTTTTGGAAGTGTTAGAGGGGACAATCCAATTCATTCCTAAACATGATCTTTAAATTAAATTTTACTGATTTCTTTGGTTTGATCTGTGCGTGTATTTAAAAAAAAGAATTGGTTGAGGAATGAGGGGTATTCAGGTTCTCCTCCCCTTCCCTTGGTCGTCGAATACTTGTTTTGTGTACCAAAGTTATTGGTGTGCGTTTACTGTGCGTACAAAGTTTTACCCACGGGCAAGTGCACCCGTCGGTGTACAAAGGGGTATTTAAAACCCTTAACATCGTTCCCACATAGACTGTTTTAACAATCTTAAAAAATATTAAATCCTGATTTTTGAGCTCACCAGAAAAGGGTTTGTTTAGAAATATTTAGAGTGAACGAAGAAAAAGAACAAAAGGAAAGTAAGCGATTTAAAGACAAAAGGGCACAAATACGAGTTTAATTGTGGAGAGACATGGGACTTTGGTTTCCCTTGTAATTTTATCTAATTTCACCCCAGCTCCCTCACAAATGATTTGAGTCAATTGCTAATCATCCGTTCTCATTCTATTACTACTCAATGATCATGCAAGGTATATAATTAAGAGAAGCATAAAGAACATGCAGATTTGTTAAATTAACAACTGATTAGAAATCAAGGATTCCGATTGATCCTCCAAAACCCTTAAATTCAGTTTACCTTATAGTTCTGTTAATTAGGCAATGGTACGATCGTCTATTCCCTAATTAACTTATAAATTAATTCTTATTAATTAATTATACATAATAAGGAAAACACAATTGAATAGAAATACGCAATCATTCATAAAAAGGAAAAGGGGTTCAATTGGTTACATGGTAAGTTTCATCAAAGCCCCATGGTTTGGGGATTAGTTACACATCGAGAGATAAGACAAACAAAAATATACTAATCCAACAAAACAATCCATAATCTTAATTTTAGAAAGAGAATCACAAAACCATAGTGTTAGTAAAGCTAACAATAGGACGTTGCAACTCGTACTGTGTAAGAGCTTGTCTTCAAATCCTACCGAGGGATGTGGAGGGATACTAAAAGTGGTGTGTCTCCGGGATAACGATAGGCCTACGCCCCGGAGAGTGGTGTGGCCTTTGGAGCCTGGGGTGGTGTCATATGATGTAGCAGAACCTCCTTTTTATAGGCTTGGATTAGGGTTTCAATGTGGTGGACCGGGCTTGACTTAGCCGCCTCCTTAGCCATCGCGACCAATCTACACAATCTTGTAGTACCGTAGGGCTGACGTGTCATTGCCGCATTAAATATATCATCTTTTTATGCTTCTTTTACCTTTTTTTGGTCCAAAACTTATTATTTTCGGACTCTTAACTTGCGTGACCATTCCTACAAAAATAAGGAAAATTATGTAGAATTACAATTAAATAATCATAAATTATATTGTAATTATAACTAATTTTTCGTAGATAAATCAACAGAATGGTGGTTCTCCTCCCCTTCCCTTGGTCGTCAAATACTTGTTTTGTGTACCAAAGTTATTCATAGTGCCTTTTCAAATAACTTTATGGAATATATTACCATACTTGAAAGGATATGGATAAATTCTAGGGGTCTCCTGCTAACATTTTTTATTATGCATATGAGATATTTTTATGGTATGTTGATGTTTTATATATAATTTTCCATTTCATTCTTTAGGTATGATGATCTGCTTATGTCATTCCAACATGTGTTGGAGAGAGGAAAGCCTCAGGAAAGGAGCTAAATTATTAGAAAGCTTTCACGAGTTAATATAAATGTGCAAAGGCTATTTTGTAACCTAGTTATCTAGGAAAGTTGTTAGATTAGAGTTTTGCTTTCTTTTTTTTCTTTACGGATAAAAAAATATTATGAAAATGAGGAAGAGAATTTTCAAAAATGTTCAACTGGGGACATATGAGAAATCCTCCCAAAAGAAATGGAGATGGAAAAGAAAACAATAATACAAAGAAGTTGTCCAACCTCTCTACTTATCTGAGAATAATATAGACTTCCTAGAAACAACAATGAGCAGAGCATCAAAGCGATCATCAAAGTGACCACATTAGTATTCCTTTCCAATAAAATGCACCAGAGAACTTCGTAAACAACACATCGCCACCAAATCTTAGACTCCTTATTTTGGCCTCTAAAATTTACTGAGATATTGGGGTTTGCAAGAACCCAACAAATTATTTCATAAGAAGGTAGCAGGATTACTTGTTTCTGAACAATACACCTACACATCCTGGTTGGTTAATCTTTGTTGTTAGAAAGGATGTGAGTATGGTTACTTGAAGTTGGAAATATTCTATTTAAACATTTAGCGATGGTTTAGTTAACGGTTCAAACAATCTTTTAAGATATACAATTGAGGTAGAATAAACTGCATTGACTGCGGTCTTTAGTAATAGTTATTTTCACACATGTCATCCAACCACAATTTATCAATAAAGGTTATTTGAAATTTTACCTTTTTTAATTTAGCCTTTGGTTAAGTAGCATGCAATAATACCTAGTTACATTTAATTATGTTGAACCATGTAATTTATATCAATTTTTCTGTTTGATGATTTTTTATTTTTAAATTTATAATTTTTTAATAATAATTATGCATATATCTCATATATCTAAATTTGTTTCAATTAATTTTTATGTTAATGATAAATTAATTAATTAATTTATATTAAATATAATTGACGACCGATTTTGAGACTAATTATTTCGTCTTAATTTTATTCACTAGGTTAGTGACCAGTTTAGCGATCAATTTTATATGCCGATTTTACGATCGAATATTTCGTCTCTAATTTAGTCACCAGCAAACTATTTAGTAATCGATTTTAGTAACCAATTTTGCGATCGAATTTCCTGTCTCTATCTTGGTGATCGATTTGGTGACCACATTTTCAATCGTTAAATTGGTTTCTTATAATAAATAAAATGACCACATTTGCGATTGATTTTTTTTTATCGATAATTTCAGTCTCTAGTATTCTGCTTTCTGTGATCAAAAATAAAATTTGATTGCAAACTCATTTTACAACTAGGATTTTAGCAACCACTTCGATTGCTAAAATAATTAGTAACCGGATTTTTAAATTTAGAGATCCACATATTCAATCCTCAAACATAATTTTTTTTTTATGATTTAATCAAATCTCCATAAAATTTAAGTTTTATTAATTACTCTACATCATGTATGTGGTTTTTTTTATATAAAGACATTATTAAGTAAAAAATATTAAATAACGTTGTTAAAATATTATTTATGTTTTGAGTTAAAATGGTAAGAGTCATTTTTCTCTAAATTGTTTATTACAATATATCTTAACAGCTGAATGTCCATGGTATGCAGGTTTTAATTGATTTAACATGATTATTCAAGTTAATATATCATGCCAGAGCTCATCACACCGTAATTTTAAATTTTTTGATAAGACTATAAAAAGTTATAAAATAAATGACATGATTTAAAAGTAAAAAACTATTTTACACTCTTACATCTTTATTTTATTTTTTCATTCTTTGTATGAACTTCTTTCGTATCTCTTAAGTTGAAAGATGGATAGTAATAAATTTTGTTATTTTAATTTTTTAAAATTATAATTATAAATATTTTATAAAAAAATTATTTATTTTTTATTATTATATACAGCTAAACTTATATCATAAAACTTTAATAAAATTTAATGATGTAAATAATTTAACCTTTATTTATCAAATGAATATATGTTTTTATTTATTTTTAATATATTTATTTTATTATTTTAATTAATTAGTTAAAATTGATATTTTTGTTATTTTATAGCTAATCAAATGATAAATGATCATGTACTCGTTTAATTAATGATCCTGTAAAAATTAAATTTAAAAATTTTAAAAATTAATCATAATTTTTTATTTTTAATGAGTTGTTAATTAAAATATATTTTACATAATCATTAAAAATAATAATATTATTGTTGCACAATTATTAAACAGTAATAATATTAGTATATATAATCAACAACTGATTCATAGTATACTTACAAAAGATAAAGAATAATATTGAATAAAATTATAAAAAAATAAAATTTAAAATTATTTTATAATTATGTTTGTTTTATAATGTTGATATATATATATATATATATATATATATATATAATATAACTCACAAACAATAATTTTTTTTAATAAACTTGAAGGTTGAGATCAATAATCATTTATTTGCTGAAATACTTTTTATAAAATAATATTATGGATTCTAATTAGTTTTTTTAATTCTATCAAATGTACTTGTAGGTAAAACATAACCCTACCAATATCACAAGAAGTTTGATAAGAACGAAAGTAAATACCTTCTCTCCATCAGACGCCACAGGTGATGAAGGAAATACCTCTTGTTCAGTAGGCAGCACAGGCTAGAATCTTGTCTCTGATAGGTTTATAAAACAACACAACAAGTATAATGTGAATGTAACTTTTATAGTTGAAGAGTTACTTATGTGCAACAGTCACATCAGACTCTGTTACAAGTCATTGAACTGTATGAAATAAAGATACATGTATAAAAAACAGTTCCCAACCATTAAATTATCACAATCATATACAAAAATTCACAACTTGGATTCATCTAAGTGATTTGGCAGAGGTTACTTAACTTGTATTCATGGTTTTATTTTATTGTGATCCAGACTTATATATTTTTCTAAATTTGTATTTTTTATATATAAATAATTATTTTATTTGTTATATGATTTTATTTATTTATTTTTAATTTGTACCATGATATTTTTTTTAGAATGTTATATTTATTTTCGATCACAGAATGTTTAAAGATAATAAAATTTACTATTAATAAAAAATTTGTTAATTTGTGTCATGGTACTTAATTTATACTATGTTTTAATTTTTGATATCATAATATATTTTAAAATAATGAAATTAATTAGTAATCAAATAGTATTTTAATTTGCACTGCAATACTTAGTTTCTAATATGTACAAATTTATTTTTATCATAATAAATTTAATAATTGTACAAATTTGTATTAATCAACGGAATTTTTTAATTTGTACGACAGTATTTAATTTCTAATATGTTTTTTTTTTGCTATCATAACATATTAAAAGTAATAAAATCTATTATCAATCACAGAATTTTTTAATTTACAACACAAATATATTATTTTTTTAGCTATCATAATATATTTAAAAATATTAAAATTTATTATTCATGTACCATTTTTTATTTGTTGCAAAGCATTTATTTCATACTATCTTATATTAATTTTTTATCATAAAATTTTAAAATATTAAAATTCAATATGAATCACTTTTTTTTTTTAATTTATACCACAATATTTATTTTATTAGTATTTATGTTTGTTTTCCATCGTTATATGTAAGTAAACATTAACTTATTATTCATCACAAATTTTTTAGTTTGCTGCACATTATTTTTATTATTCTGTCCTAATATATTTTACATAAATGAAAAAATATTATTTAATTTTATGCATAGTATTTATTTTCTCTTACATTAATTTTCTATCATAATATTTTAAAAAACATTAAAAATATTATTTATTACAATATTTTGTAAGTTGCACAATATTTATTTTATAGTATCCTTCATTAATTCTATATTATAAAATATTTTAAAATATTAAAATATATTATTCATCACAATATATCTTTATAACAACTGTTGTATTTATTTCTTAACATATTATTTTAATTGTTGGTATAAGATTATATCTTTGTGGTTAATTTGTTTTTATTTTATTTTATAGTAGTTTAGATTATAACATCATTTTTTTTTTCATTACATGGAATTAGATTTAGTATGAAAAATTCTTGATTAAATTTTAAAATATTTATATTTGTAAATAAATATAAAATTGTTAAAAATTAAATTTAAATATAATTCAACCTTTAAAGTTAATTAATAGAATGATAATTGTTTTTTATATAAATTTATAATTAATTTTTTATTTACATATCTAAATATAAAATTTGGATGATTTATTAATATATTAAAATAGTTTTAATATAATATTAAAGTTAGACTTAAGAATGAAGGTTGTCTTTCATATATTATATACATTCATTATATATTTAAATAATTTGAAATTTTAATAATAATAAAGCTAGAATATAATTTTAAAAAGTAATTTTATGTTTAACCTGAGCTAACTTTCCAGATGATGCTCAAATACAATTTTGTTAAAATGTGAATCAGTTTGCTGCTGGAGTTAATGATTTAATAAAAAATGTCTATCAATTTATGATGTTTTTAGCCTGGATATTTATGATTTTGTTTAAATTAACTAATTAATCCCTTCACTGTTAATCTACTTCTAATAGCAGATTCTAACCGAAATTTAGTTTGATTCAAGTAATTAATACATTATATGACTTTTTTTAAAAAACAAAAAACTCAAAAATAATCATAATTTAAAATTAGCCTTTTCCCATATATTCATTAACTTGCCCGCCTCAAGAACACTTTAAAGTAATAGATTCCACCTTATTTAAAAAAATACAATAAAAAACCAAATCAGACATTGCTTAACCAATTAGACATGTATTTGTTTCCTATTTTATCTATTTTATGAAAAGAAAAAAATGACAACATCAAATAACAGCATGACAATTCTTCCTCTCTCTTTTCAAGTTTACATGTTTACATGGCTTGTTGCTGGTTTAGGTTCGTACACAACGCTGTTCAAGTCTTCGAGGATTGCAAATGACAGAATATAAGTTTAATTTTAGCTGTGTACTTTACCTCTTTTCAAACTTTGTTTGGATCAGGGGATGAAATAAGAAAAAAAATATTAAAAAAATAAAAATGTGATGAACAAAATAAAAATAAGATAAAATCAAGTATTTTTGGATAGATAAAAATTTATGGAGAATAAGTGATTTTTTTATATATTTAGATAAATAAAAAATAGTTAAAAAATAAATTTATATAAAAATATTATAATAATTATTAAAAAATTTAATATAAAAATTTAAAATATTTTTTTAATAATCAGTTTATCTTTAATTTTCAATTATTTTTAAAATATATAAATATTATTTAAAATTAAAACAACATCATTTTTTTTTCTAAAATCTCACGTTTAGTGGTTGAAAAAATGAATTAGTAAATGTCACATATAACCTTCTTTTTTATCCACCAAAAATAAAACTTTCAAACCCATATAAAAATATTTTTTTTTACCGATTCAACCTTCAATTTTGTTACCCATCTAATTTTGGTCATTCAAACACAATATAATCTAAAAATGATTTAGCTTTTATTTTAATAATTTTTGTTTATTTTTTTTAAAATTAAGTTTTTAATTTAAAATTTCATCTAATAATTAATAAAATTATAATAAAAATATGATTTGTCGACTATCACTGATTTGTATAGGTTTGCAAAAAATAATTGTATAAAAATTGTTTTTTTATTACATCTAAATTATTTATTTATTTATTTTATTAATTAATGAATACAATTTTAAAATAAAAACTTAAGTTACATAATTAAAAATAACTATATATGATTAAAATTAAATAAATAAAATTACGTATTAATTAAAATATAGAAATCAAAAACACAATTAGACATCCCGTAACTAAGGTATTATTTTGGGTGGACAATGAGTTATGTCATTTGTCTATTTTGGTCAATATTAAAAATATTTAAGTTTTTTAAATATGTGATATCAAATATATATATATATATATATATATATATATATATATATATATAGCGCACCCGAAAAGTATTTTCATTTGTGATATTTATTTTATTATAAAAATCAATCTCTTAACTATCCAATGAAACTAGACCAAACTAGAGTTAACTTATTAAAAAAACCAGAAGTATAGTTTGGTTTGCGTTTATAAAAGTAGCTTGGTTTGCGTTTACAAAAGTAGAGCCACATATGAATCTGTGGGCGTGTGCTGGGAAGAATAGAAACTGAATAATTTGACTTTCATGTAATTTAAATGTCCAAATTGCTACGCTAACAATGCTTGTGTTTCCTGATCTTACACCAAGTCTTCAATCATTAGTCACTTAAATAAAATACTTTATCTTTTTAGGCCCTTCCTATTTTTTTTTGTTCCCATTTTCCTTGCACTTGGTGCAGAATATTATTTATTTCTTTCAAAAACTTGTACATGTGCACGCCACTAGACTCCATGGTATTAACCATTAATTTATCAATCCAGTTTGGTAATTTCATTGCCTTTTATTCAAGTATGAAATCACCCATAAATGCTTTTGTATCGTCAAAAGGTAAATGTTAGGCAAATACTATTTTAATTGTTAATAAGTTAGGTATTACTTTTATTAAATCCTTTTAACACATCATAAAATTGTAAACGGATATAAACTTAATATGTATTTTTAAAATGAAATAAATCTCTTATCATATATATTATTGTATAATTTACTGTATGTTTGATTTAATTTATTTTAAAACAATTTTTTATTTGTTTCAAATTTTTAAATAAACTGCTTTGAATTAAAATTTAACACAAGTTACTTTAATTATGTGGGTTAGTAATAAAAAATATATATTTAGTATGTATAGTTATATGCACTGAGCTAATTAATAAATAATAAATTATTATTTTAAAATATAAAATATGAAATATTTATTACATGGAAAACTTTATTTCAAATAAATCAAAATATTGATTAAAAAATATAAATATCCCTTAATTCATATTCTTAGATCTTTAGATAGTAATATGTATACAATTTTCACATAGAAGTGAAAATTTATATAATTATTTAATATCAATTAGCTTAGTATCATTAAAAAATGTTTACTAATAACAATTTTTTAAATATGGACTAACCTTTATTAGTATTAATATATAATTTATCTTACAAAAATTAAATTATTAATTAAAATTTTAAAAATCTATGTTAAAAAATTAATATATTACATCAAAATTTAATATATTAAAAATATATATTAATTTTTCATTAATAAATTGATTTTTTAATATATTTTATCCTATTATATTTATATTACTAATTTAATTTTTATTAAAATAATTATTTTAAACAAAGTCAAAATATTTGATATTATAAATTTGTTATATTGCTTGTTCTACTTGTTTACACTACGGAAATAAGAGAAATTCTTGCTATCATTATCTCTTAACTATATAAAGTTGAACCAAATTAATTGAATTGTATTTTTATGCTATATTTTTTTTATATAAACTCTATGTTCTCTTTGGATTTCCTTGATTATTAAGATTTTTCTCTCAATATTTTTTAAAATAGTTATAAACTATTTCAAATGTAGAACATAAAAAATATATAATTCAAATAATATATACCTTTCTACACAAGATAAGATTTGAATTAAAGTTTATCTTTACAATTTAATTATCAGTTTCTTTCTGTACAAGTAAAAATCATTTTCTATGCCAAAAAGTTATTGGTTTATAAAAGTTTAGTATGAAATATTATTAAAATATATCAGTTTAATTTGATAATTTTAAAATATTTTTAATTTTTTATCTGTTCAAAAAGTAAAAAAATTAAACAGATAAAAAATTAAATTATTAACTAAATATTTTAATATAAATTTTTATTTATTAATTTATTTTCATGAATTTAAACATATTAATAAAAAATAATTAAGATTTTTAAAAAACAGATACATGGAAATAAAATTTATATTTGAATAGATAAATAAAAGTAAGAAATGTTTTAATTTAATTTTAAATTTTTAGAATTTTAACATTTGAGAAATTTTTAAACCGTGTAAACCAATTGGTAATAATAATTGCAATTTATCTCTATTTTGCTATGTGGTTTCTTTTTAAGGTAATAAAACAAAAGAAAAAGCACCTTCTAAATTTGCAATTTTCTTTTTGTTCTAGAAAAAATAAAAAAAAGTATGAATGTTAGAATGCACAAGTATTAATGTGTGAATTAAGAAACGGAAATTAGGAACAGTTGCATGGATGAAACGCAAGTAATGTTATCATTCCAGAGATGAAAAGGACATGCACCCATCAATATCTGAACTATGAAGCAGAGAAAAAATATAAAAGAATCGAACGGTGGAGGAACATCCATCCGCGGAAACACGGAGCCGCTCACGCCCAAGTCCTTGGAATCTCACCCTTCCATACAAACAGAAAAGAGGCAGTGCACGCATACACACACTCACTCACTCATTCACTCACACCTAACCTAACCATAGTTAAGTTAATTCCCAACCCCACCACTTACTCCTCCCGTCCCGTTAACGTTTATTTATACCCCAACTGCGCCTCCACTTAAGTTCCATTCCCCGTCTTTCTCTCTTATTTTCCCGTTATTTCTTCTCATTCTCTTCCACCAATATCCGTTTTAATGTGAGGGTGATTTTGCTGCGAAGAACACGAACACAAGATAAATCCTGTCACTTAATTTAATTTGTTGTTTTTATCTAAAGAGGCATGAGTTGCAACGGGTGCCGTGTCCTTAGAAAGGGTTGCAGCGAGTCATGTATCTTGCGCCCTTGTCTACAATGGATCGACACCCCAGAAGCTCAAGGCCATGCCACTGTCTTCGTAGCCAAATTCTTTGGCCGTGCCGATCTCATGTCTTTCATTTCAAACGTACCTGAACCTCAAAGACCTGGTAAATTTTACTTTAACTTCACCTCACTTAACTCCCTCTTTACTTTTAATTTGGTTTCTTCTAAAGTAAAGTTTCTCTTATGTAGCTCTGTTTCAATCTCTGCTGTTCGAAGCGTGTGGACGAACGGTCAATCCCGTCAACGGTGCCGTGGGGCTTCTGTGGACCGGAAACTGGCACGTGTGCCAGGCGGCTGTTGAGACGGTGCTCCGTGGCGGCACCCTCAGGCCCATGCCTGAGTTTCTCGGCCTGGACGCTCCCACCGCCGACGATGCCTCCGAAGGGGAAGTCACCTGCACCGACATGTGGAGGATCCGAGATCCGAACTCGAATTTCCGGCTCGCCAGCTCGTGGTCTGATAAGGTCGCTTCCGGCGGTAAACGCAAGCGATCGGAAGAAATCGAAAAGGTTCAGACGACAACCGATCTTAATCTCCGGTTGACGCCGAGTTTCCTGCAGAAGGTGTCGACCTACGGTTGCCGGCAGGAAATTCGCCGCCCGGGCTCGCCGTCGATGAACTCCGAGGAATCAGTGACGACAACGGCGTGCTTGGAAAGCGGGATCGGAAGTCACTACGGTCCTGACGGAGACCGGAAAGTGCTGAACCTTTTCATTTGAGGGTTCTCTTTCTCTCTCTGAGATTCGTGTTTTTCCGAATCGTCTAATTAAGGAGTCTCACGCACTCGTCTTTTTTGTCTCTTTTTTGAACGCTTTATTTTAAGAAGAGAGTTTTCCCGGAATTGAAAACCGGTGAGATTTTGTAAGACACACCGGCACAGGATTTTTCTCTCTGTTGTTCTTCTTTGTAGACAGGGAGAGAAAGATGAAGGTTCGTCGGTGATAATTTTTCCTTCTTTTTTTAATTTTTCTTTTCTATCAACGGAACATGTTGTGACTGCGTGACATGAATATTAAATAATTAAATACATATTTATTTTGTTTTCATTATTGTTTTTTATCAGAGAAAAGTTAAAGTAAGAAATTCACCTAATCAAATCAACAGATACTTGAATACAGTTTTGGTGCTAATTGGTAAAATTTAGTGAATGCAAACTTAATTTAAACGAACTGATAGAAGTGAGAAGGATGTATGATGAATATTCAGTTTTTGATTATTTGCGTCCCGGATTACCAGCTACGCCCGTAATTAAAGAATTTGACCTGATCCGTTTACAAAAGGCATGTGGGAGCTGTCTGATGACTCAGATCAGACTCAATCCATATGTCGTCGTTATCTACCTGCCCTTCAATGTAGTAAAATATTAATTTGTGCTTTTATTTAAAGAATATATAAGTATTTGTAGTTCAAAAATGAGAGGATCCGGTAGCTTGTGATAATATATTTTAGAGTCAAATTCTTTCAGTATAATTGTGTTAAATAATTTCAAATCAACTTCTTAATTATTGACATAAGCCCTTATTCAAAGTCTTGTATTTTTTTATTTTTATTTTTTACATGTTTGGGAGGATTCGCTCCTTCGTAACAGGTTTGACCAATAATATACATTAAGAACACAAATAAGGTTGAGATAACAAAAATCTGAGAAGATGGAGTTATAAGTTTGAAACTTGAACAACTTTATGGACAGCATAGAAAGAATTAAGAACACTTTATTGTCAGCAATCATGTTTGCATTATCCCAGATTTCAGAGTTTGCTCCCAGGTATACAATGGGAGACAGCCTAGAGTCTTTATCTTTTTAGCTTTGGAAGCAACTTCCCACCTTTGATGGGGGTTTGATACAGCTGAACAATTGCACTGGTTGCAGCGCAGAAACGAGAAAATAGAAAATATTTGGGTTTAAATAAATATATATTAAATGGTAAGAAATGAACAATTAATCAATGAAAGAAAGAGAGAGAAAAAGAAGCGTAGGCGACTTTTGGAGGACGCAAGGAGGCGTACAAACAACAACGACAGGGTAGGAATCGAGGAGCTACACAAAAAACTGCTGATTGCTTATTGTCTTTGTTCGTTCGCCTTTACAAAAGCAAAGCCAAAGAGCACGGCTCGCGTCAGCGTCTAGTTTTGGCTGTCCTCCTTGTGTTGTCTAATTCTTACTAGTTATATATTATTCCATTTTTCTACTCTGTATCCGATCAAATATTCATAAATATTTTTTCCTTTTAAAAATAAATAAATAAATAAATATTTTTTAATTAAAAAAACTAATATTTAATATTGTAATATATTGGATTATCTTATTTTAATAAATATTTATTATATATTTAAAAAATCATATATTATTGCTGTCAAGTTTTATTACACCACATGGTCATAATTATTTTTTATCTGACCTGATCAATAATTATCTCTCACAAAGAAGTAGGAAGGTTCGTGTGTACTTAATTAATTTATTTTAAATGTTTACTATTGTGCGAGATCGTAAAAAGATAAAGGGTTTTGCTGTTGGCTACAAAATTAAATTAAAATTTTTATTAAAAATTATGAAAAATATTATAACATTTAATAATTTTGTAGTTTTCATTTCATAACCAATATTCTTCTTAGAGATACTGATTAACATTTTTTAAAGATAAAATATAATATTTTAAGTTCTTGTTATTAAAAAAGTTACAACAGATATTTAATGAAAATCATTTCATATTAGAAAATATCCTTATGTCATCATTTAACTTGAGAACTAGATCATCCAATGCATTGATCACATAAGATAATTGTTTCATCTTAATACAGGGCCTCAAATTTGAATCCCAGGAGGAATACAAATGTTTTAGAAACTGGATTAAAAATATTTCAGGTTCAATTTTCAGAATACGAATTCATGTCAATTAACTTAGATTATTGATGCGGGAACACTTATAAATAAATGACATAATTACAATTCACAATAATATTTATGTTTCTATTCATATAACATAATTTCATTTTTTTTATACTACTAAGTTAACTTTTGATATTTATAAAAAAAAGATCAGTATTTAATATTTTCTATATTCTTGTACGTAATTGTAATATGAATAAAAGGTGTGTTTACATTAATTTTGTTTACTTCATTTTGATGCAATATGTTGCAAGTGTGGTTTCTCTTCCTAGTCCTAAATGGGGGAGCGAGTGGGAGCTACTTCATCACCACAAAAGGCACAGCTAATACAATATTTTGCCAAATGAGAGATAATCCAATAAGAATGTGGAGAAAAGAAAGTGAAGGAAAAACCATTTGAGGATGAGTTGAATGGAAAGCAAGTGCAGCAAATAGCTTTTTATTTTTCAGCAATGCTGCGTCTCGCCGCATTTGCCATGGACCCCACGGAACCTTCCCCCATACACCTCTACTTCCACTACTTGTAACCGGTAAATGGTATTGTCCTTCCACCCCCTATTCTATTCTATCCACTCTCTAATATGCACTTCGCCTCGCCTCCTCCTTCGTTGGAAGTGGAATCACTTTCTCTCTCACCTACTCAACACCCATTTATGACATCATCTACTTCCCACGCTTCTCAAACTTATGCCATTCCTTTTCTTTCCTCCCTTAGGTTATTATATTAGCATTTCTCTTTTAATATATTTATTATTTTTTTGCCATTTTGTTTTTTAACATTACTTTTTTTAATTTATTTTAATTTTTTTAAACAAATTGTTTTCAATCTTATAATTTTACAAAATAAATGTTTTTTTTTTCAATTTCATTTTTAATTTCTTATAATTATAAATATCTATCTCTACTTCCATGTGTTTTTTTCCTGTTTAGCTAATTTTTATCTAAAATGTTTTTTTTGTTATTTATTTATCAAATTAATAATATATATTTTTAAAATGAAAATAGCCACACCTCTTACAATTGGTTTCTGACAAATATTTTTAATTATACTTTCCGAAATTGTTCTTATTTAAAAGTTTCTTTTAAACAAAAATTAGTATCGTTTAAATTTACTTTTTCTATGTTATATGTAAATTTGAAAAATGAAAAAAAATCATATACATATACTGTTTTTTTTTTATTTTATAAAATAAAAATATCCATAGCTGTGAGAATACAATTTGAGTGATAATTATTTTAATATAGCATCTATACTAAATAAGTTTTATGAGTTATATCTAATTAATATATGATGAAATTAAATATTTAAAAATTATTATAGTTGGTCTAATAATGAAGGATTTGAAACTAAAATAATTTTTATATGAGATTTTAAACTTAAATTTTATTACTTTTTTTATTGTAAAAAAATAACATTTAATTTTGATTTTATTTATAACAAATTTTGATGTAAATTTAGAACTAAATTAAAAACATAACCAATGAAAAAAAAACAAAGAAGGAGAAGAAATTCATTTTCTCTCCTTAATAATGAATCACGCGATAATAGAATGATTATGACATTTATTTATTTTATTTGTACCAAGCATAATTTTTAGGATATTATTTAAATAGTTAATAAATATTTTTTAATGCCATAAATATATTAAAAATTGTAAATAAATACATTGCTACATTTTTAATAAATTTTTTTATTCTTTAAAATACCAAATTTTAAATATGTAAATAATTAAATATAAATTAAAAATAGTTAGACGTAAAAGAAAGTGTGAATCAGCAAATATGAGTGTTAAATCTCGTTCCCAAATCATATAACCTAAAATATATATATATATATATATATATATATATATATATATATTACATACATAAGAAGGAGTGCCATTACAATTTACAAGTTTGTAAATGGAAATGTAGAACCATTAAAATGTTAAAATGGTGTCTTTATCCTTTACAATTAATCTAAATTCTCATAATAAAACATATATATTTTATAAGTGTATAAAATAAAAAATAACAAAATTTTAATTTAAAATTTCATATAAATTACTCTAATCATCAATATTTTATCGTTACACTAATCTTAATTATTTATTCAAAAATCCTAATTTTGTATGTGTATTTTCTTAATAAGCAATAATCATTTCAATAATTACTATATTTCTAAAGAATTAATATCGACTTCTGGCTAAAATATATCTTGATATATATAAAAAAATCAAAGTTACATTTTTATTAATAAAAACCATTTTTTCTCAACTTTATTATTTTCATTATATTCGTTAAATATAATTTTTTTTAACGGAACATGTAGTTTAAAAAAACCATATTTCAAATCATGTCATCACGATTATAAATTCTGCTCTATTTCGGGTGCATAAAAGTAAAATATTTTATTTTTAACATTTTCTTAGTATTCTAAATGATACAAGATAGAAGTAAGGTTGAATAATTTTTTTTATTAAAATTTAAATAATTGTAAATCTTACATAAATATAATTAAAAGTTAAAAAATGTAAAATATATATAATAATAAAAATAAAAATATTTTTAAATATAATTACAGTAAATTTATTCATTTATATCTTATTTTTATTTGATAAATGATTATCAAAATTTGATAATCGATTAAAAAAATTATCATGATTAATAACATAAAAGATGATAGTTAACTCAGTTACATATTTAATTATTAATTAATTATCATTCTTATGTAATCGATTATTTTAGTTAGTAATTAATTATCAAGATGGTTTATGATAACAAAATATATAACTAAATTAATTATTATTTTGTATAGAATTAACTATAAATTTTAATGATAATCAATTACTAAATAGATTTTAGAGTGTAAATAAATAAATTTATTTTAATTTATGTGGAAAAATTGATGTTAGTAAAAATAGACAATAGTTTCATGTCGATAATAGTCATATACAAAAAGGATAAATTTAAAATAATTTTTACTTTTGTTTAAAAAAAAATTTATAAATTTTTTTTAAAATTATAAATAAAAATATTTTAAAAAATTAATTAATATATTAGGATGTCAATACCAACACCGTTTTTTTTTAAATTTGCTTACAATGACATTTAATTATAAATATTAATTCATTTGTATATTATAAATTTGAACAATTATTTTTTAATAAAAATATTTTAGATCCAATTCTCTTTTTTTATTCTATTAAATTTACATTCATTATTTATTATCTATGTTATGAGTTGTTTCAAGATTTTTTTACCAAATATATAATAAATTCATTTATAGAAATGAGATCTTATTTTAGAATGGTAACAAACTTTCAAATTAAATTTATATGTATTGATATTCAAAATGTGAAATCAATAGTCTAAAAGAATCAATTAAGCCTGTTGTAAAAGTGAAACAAGTTTTAAGTATAAAACAAGATGGTAATGTTTTTAATATATAGATGCTGGCTAGATCAGTGCTTTAGGTACTTGTTTTAAAGTCACGTTTATAACCCTCAATTAATTCCTTTGATAGTGGCTGCTAGTTTATAAAAATAGTAGGATGAAGTTCTCATTGCTAATATCTTACATTATATTGAAGATTTTCAATGGCTCGGAGGGTTTTTCAATCATAACATTGATTTTATGACCTTCTACCAAGTCATGATATGAAAAGAATCTCACCCAAGCATGTTATATTTATTAGCAATTGTAGTAAATTTTCTGCTTGTTTTATCATATTTCTTTTACACATATATGTAAAAATAAAAATAGACATAGTCATTCGTTTGTTATACATGCATATTTATTTTTCAATAATTCGTGATTGGATTATCTTCTCAATCATATTCTTTTGTAATATATTCAATTAAATACATTTTTGATATTTTGACTCTCGAACAATTTATATTTTTTACATAAAATATCTTAATTTATAATATATATAGTATTTGTTTCTTTTAAGTATTATTATTTAATTTTAGTTTATATTCAAAACAAACTTTAAATTTTTAATATTAATATACTAATCAATTTTAAAAATATTTATTTTTTAAATAAATTAAATTTTAAGCTCAATTGTAATATTAGTCAATTCCAACTTGAATTCGAGTTTAAAATTTTAGCATACCATATTTAATTAATAGATACAACAAAGACATGTATTAAATTTAGTAATTCTTTTAATATCATGCTCAAAATTCAAAAGTCTTGTTTTCTTTATTAACAAAAAATTCCATTTTTAATTTATTCTAATTAATAAAAAAAACTCTCATCTTTAATCCTAAAAATATTTTCCATTGTATTTTTTTTTCTCAAGATACATGATATCTCAATGTTTAATAATAATAATTTTTAAAAAATTATATTAATAATTTTTAAGATTTTAAAATATTTCGTCATATATTTCTTTCTTTTTACATAATTTTTTTAATTTATATAAAGATATAATATTATATATCTATTTCAACTATATAATTTTTATCCATTATTTTTTTAATTTTTAATAAAATTATATGCATAAAAAGATTCGAATAATATTGAAAAAAATATCAAATTAAAATTCGTTAAACTTTAGGAAGTATCAACATGATTTATTCTAATAAATTATATATATATATATATATATATATATATTAAACACTTAAACTTTAAAATAAACGTATAGTGAAGGGAAAATATGCTAAGTTTATTATATAAACTTCAATAATTATAAAAGGATATGTTGGAAATTATGGAAGCTAAAATAACTGTTCTTGGTAGTTTATTTTTGCACAACTTTATTTGAGTAGTATTCGCAGACATAGTAGATGATTGTTTGAAAAAAGAAATTAATTTATATCGTTATAAATTTAATCCATTTTTAGAGCATCTTAAAATGTATATAAAATCAATCCAATTTTATATTATATTAGAATTTATAAAAATTTCATTTGTATAAATGTTACATTAAATTATAACTATATATTATGTAGGTTACTGGTGTTAAATTAAACAATATTTAGAAGACAATTAAATATTATTTTTATATATTCTAAAAATTATATGTTATATTTTTTAAAATTTATATTATATTAATTTTAATGTATATGAACAAGCTATCAAATAATTTTAGATTAGTTTTATATTTTGTAAATTTAAATCATATAATCATATATTTTTTATTTTGATTATCTTTTAAGAGAAAATTTCTAATTAAAATGATTAAGTTATAAAATACTAAAAAATTATATTTATTAAGAAATAAAATTTTATAAACTGCTAAAATAACTTTTAGTAGTGTAAATTTTATCTAATAAAAATAAAATTGTTGGTATAAATTTTGAAATCATATAATATATTATACTAATATTTGGTATATTTACTGTATATTAATATTTTATCCTAGCAAAGTTATTTATTAGTATAATCTATATATACTATTAATATAAATTTAAAATATTTATTCTAATAATTTAGGTTTTATTAAAGAAACATTTATACTAATAATTTAGGTTTTATTAAAGAAACATTTATACTAATACGGCAAATTTAACTCTAAAATACTTATAATTAACAAAAAAAATTAATGGTGAAAATAGATGTAAATTAGCCTAGTCTAAATTTTATCCTCCCCTCTACCAAAGCCTTCCTAGAACGAGAATTCTAAAATTAAAAATTCTTACATCATACGAAGAGATCGTTGCACTCCATTTTCCTCACGGTTAGATTCATTCACGTATCATCTAATAAAGTTCTTCAACAATGTCTTATACAAATTTCTAAAAGATATATTTATTGTTTAATTGAATTTTATTTGCTTTATTTACATGTTTCTTAAATTTATAAAAATAAAAGACTAGTATAAAATCAATAGATTATATATATATATATATATATATATATATATATATTGAGAAAGAATATATAATAAAAAAGTAATAATTTTATAAAAATAAAATAATAAATTTAAGTTTATATAATCATATACAAACAACAAAGATTTAAAAAATTGAAATTATATGATCCTATAAAAAGTTTATATAATTATTAAAAAATAACATATTTTGATTTTAATAATTTATTGAAGAAGTATTTTAACATTGTACACCAAAATTTTAAAACATAGATTTTAGATTTTATTTTGAATATGTTTAGCATAAAATTTTATTTAGATAAAAGATGAAATACCTAGTTAAAATTTTTTAACATAATTTAATTATATTTGACATAGTAGCTATTTTGGTAACTAAATAAAATAAATAACAACGTTGTTTTAACATTATTTTTAATAATTTTTAAGATTTCAGTTATTAGTTAAAATAATTTTTTATTTTTTATTTATTATAAAATATTTTTTGTATAATATTAATTAATATTATAATATTTTAATTTAATTATTAAATATTTAATTTAAATTATTTATAATAATATATTTAATTGTTGTTTTAAATATTATTTTAAAGAAATATTATTTAAAAAATATATTTATAAAATTTTAATTAAATATTTTTAATTTCAAATAAAAATATTTATTTAAAATTATATTTTAAATAATAAATTAAATAAATTAAATCATAATTTTTTTATAATATAATAATCAAAATAATTATGAATTTTTTATATAATATTTTTTAATAGAATATATATATATATTAAATTAAAATAGATTAAAAAATATTAAACTTATTTTTATTATAATAAATTATATTTTATAATAATTTTAATTTAAATAATACAAATATTAAAAATAATTAATAGAAAATTACAATACTTAAATTTAAATCAAATGATTATGTTTTTATTTATTATTTTATCTTTATATTTTTAACAATTAATTTTGTTAATTTTCTTTTAATAGGCGTGTTTTCAACTTTTAGATTAAACTAACTTTTTAACTTTAAATATCTTTATAAATTTCAGTTAATTTATTCATTAATTTTATGATCACTCATTTTAAGACAACGACTAAATACTGGATTGTTTACTCGTTCATCCTACCAAAATTGATACCGTTAAACAAATCAACCACATGAATAATTATCGTACAATCTACAAAACAAACACTAAATTTAATGGGAATTTAACTCAATTCGTTTTTTTTTTTTAAAAAATTAGCATTTTCTATACTTTCTCCTGTTCTTATTCTATAGTTGTTCATTTTATAATCTAATACTTGTAACAACATCCATGTTAAAGAAAAATTCAAATGTGCAAAAATTATAGCATTGTCCATTGGGCACCCCATCGCCAGTTTCACTCTACTCAATTGTCATGGGTGCAAATTATCCTGCTTCATCTGTTTATTTTTTTATTTTTTATTTTTATCGTTCTCGCCACGAGCAACCGTTGCCGCTCCCCTCCGTCACAACTACCAAGTAATGTTTAATACGCAGATCATTGTGCTACACAAAACATTGCATTTTTTTAACATATATGATTTTTTGCGCTTTAATAACTGTTATAAAAGCATGAATAAAAGATGAATGCAGTGGTATTGGCGACGCAATTTTTTTAAAATTAAATTCCCTGAATTCTATCACCGTTTTTCTTGAAGAGAAGGAAAATGGAGTGAAGACGTCAACCAGCGGAAGACCGTCTTTTTTATATTTTATTTTTCCATTCAATTGGATTAGCGGGCTTATAGTATTTCAATGAAGTCTGGTTTTTTGTTTCTTTTTTGGTTTTTTTTTTATCTTAAATTCTTGGTGTACATTGTACCATGCCAATACCATTCAACTAAGAAAAGGATGCAAGTATATTAAGATTTTTTTTATTGATAAAATTTAATAGTCAAGTTTTAATTTTATATTTTTATATAAAACATATATTTTTATTTGACATAATATATATACTGAGAAAGATCAATTTAAATTGATGTGAATTATTATTAATGAAAAAATTCTTTCTTAAAATATACTTTTATTGAAAATAATTTTATTTAAGTTAGTAAAATTACTATTAATAAAATGTTTTTTCTAAAATATTTAATATAATTGCATGTTAAAATTTTGATTTCAATATCTATAATTAAATTAGATCCATTTTCAATTCAACAGCGTATTTGATCGTAATTAAAAGAATTACTTATACATGAATATAAAATTTATAGATTAATTTTTTTTACTCCTCTTTTGTATATTTAATATGTTTTTTAATATATATATAATAAATGTTTATTAAAAATTATATAACATAATATATTTTTATAATATTAAATTTTATAATTTAATTAATTAATGAATTTATTATATATTCTTTTAAATATATTTAAAAATATATAATAACAATGTTCATGTATCTCTTTTCAAGAAACGTTAACGAATTTCTTGATCGTTTAAAAATAAAGGTTTTTGTTAATTAAGTATTTAAGTTTGAGAAGAAAACAATATAACTTTGATAAAATGATAGGAGTAAAAAACAACTGGGAAAGAAAAAACCATGACGAGCTAAGTAATACCTTTGAGAAAGAAAAAAAAAACCATTTAGTAACAAGGCAAGTTAGATACTTGTGGTGAGTGGTACAAGATTTTACATAAAAATTTTAAATTTAAATTCCTATTTTTCAAATTTATAAAATACAATTATATATTTGTGCGGCAAGAGAGAAACTGTGAAAATTAGCAAATTTTTGAATGATTCATTTGTCGGATTATACATAATCTAATTAAATTTAATAATTTAATTTTTAATTAATTAAATTTAAAAAATATAATTACAAATTATACTTTTATAATTTTATAATTTTTTTATAAAATTTAATCGATAAAAATATTAAATTTTCATATCTATTCCGCTAAACAATTCTTAGAAGATAAACAAAGCAAATAGGTAAAGATAAAAAATGTTAAAATTTTTAATTTTAATTTAATTATTTTTTATAATTTTGTTTTTATATTTACATAACGATATATACCTACGGTTGTGACGACAAAAATAAACAGTATGCGACGTCTTCATTTGATAATTGTTAAAGATAAAAATACCAATCATCTTTATAAAAATTTTATTTTATTTGGAATAAAAAATAAAAAATATCAATAGCATATAATTCAAAAGTTAAAAATATAAAAATATAAAAGTAAAAAAGATAATAATTAAAAAAAACAAAAAACTTATGTCCGTATCTGTCTCACTCTCTTCCTCCATAACCTTATGTCAATGTGTCCTCTCAAATGAAGTAGAGAATAAAGAAGAGGTGCATATACGGGGCTGGCACGTGGACAAAAACATGGAATATGAAAACTGGATGTGGCAATAAAATTATTCGAAGGAGGAGAATGAGGGCGAAGGTGTGACGCGGATTTCACCAACGTTCCTTTTCAATAATGAATTTTTGCAATCGCGACAAATTCCAAGCTTCTTGGTGCTGATGCAGTCTCACTTTTCTACAAAAACATAATATCTCCATTTCTTAAATATCCTTCTCACAACTGTAGGACCGCTCCAGGCCTGTACTTAGTTAAATAACGTTGCGTTCGTTATTTTCATTTAATAACTTAATAACTGAAGATTTATTAGAATTTTTTAATCACTATTGTTGATCAACATATTAATAATAAAATTTTATTAAAATTTTTTTATTTTAATTTATTTGGTATATTTTCCAATTAGTTATTTCTGTTTTAATTGCTATTTTATAATATCAATAAAATATTATTTTCTATTATATCCTTAACTATTATTAATATATTTTAAAAAGTTTAATTACACTATTTTTTATAAAATTGAAATATTAATTACATTTTTTATTTTTTGTTTCAAAAAATTTAAATATCAAATTAAATAATACAGAGAGAGACAATGAAAATATATTGAAATTATAATATCAATATATTGATCATATATTTTAATAAAAAAAATTCAGATCCTTTATATATGAACCCTGATTTATTTATAATAACATAGTTTAGTTAATTTTTTAATTCAGATCATATTTATTTAATTATCACATATCTATTTAATAAGTTATACTTGATTAAAAGTATTTTTGTAAGAAAATAAAACAAAAAAAATAGTTTATATAGGATACCGTAAAAAAGACTAAAGCAAAATTTTCCTTTAATTCTTAATAAAAAGAGTTTTTTTTTTTCTATTTAATGCCCTTAAAACAATAACTAATATATACCTAACTAGTATTAATTTTTTTTTTCAAAACGTGAACCTTCTAGATTGTTTTGGTAGGAAATATTTTTTTAATGTTTAAAATAAGAAAATTTTAAATTATTTCCTGTAATATTTAAAATATGTAAATTAATCTTTAAATTTTAAAAAGATTATTTTTATCATTCATATTAATTTTTATTAATTATATAGTAGTCCTTAATTTTTTTTGTTATATTAGTTCATTTTAAAGATTAGTATGGCGGATAAAAAAAATGAAATTTTATTATTTTTTCAAGTTCATAAATTAATTTAATATTTTTTAAAACATAGAAACTAATTTAAAAACTGTCATTAATTTCTGAATAATTTATTTAAAACACCAGTTTAAAATTAAAAGGCAATTTAATAAAGGTAAATTTCTACTGTAATTTTTAGTGGAACCATGATTTATAGTTTTTAATTTGTGTTTATTAATCAATATTTCAAGAATATTAAATAATAATAAATTTCCAAAAAAAATAATATGGCATATTATGAAAATAATTATCACTTTAAAATTATAAAAAATAAAAAATTTAAACTATGAAACTAACTATAATAGTTAGAATTAAAATTTAATTATTAATTTAAAAATATTTATATTTATCTTCAATCTTAATAATATAAATAAAATTTAATGATATGCATTTATTATTTTTATTTTTTTAGAATAATTAAATACTTCACTTTAAACTTCTCTCCGTATACACATAAGCTGTACATAAACTAATAATTATGATAATACAGATTTAATCTTTTTAAAACACAATTTTGTAAATATAATTTTTTCATGTAAAATAGAACTTATATCCAAATATTTATTTTTATCTTAAATAAAATTACCTCATATTTAACATAGTATATATGATCTTAGAACAATATATATATATATAATGCGCAGCTGGCCCTCAAATTTATTATTCACGTAGAGTACATATCTTGAGGTGCCCGTACCAAAGAACCAGAGTTCTTTTTCTGATGCCATTGCATGCGATTACCTTCATCCACGTTTGTATACTCCTTCTATTTTAAATATGTCGGATGGTTCGATTGAAAACTATTGGTTAATTAGTTTATAGTACAATTCTTAAAACTTGACCAATCAAAAGAAAAGAATCAATTAGATCGGATAAAAATAACTTTAAATAGATTAAAATTGATGCTAAATAATTAGGATGACTCACTGTTGTAAAAAGCTACGAGATTTAAATCTATGATTTTTAGGTAAAATTTTTAATTAATCATAATAGCTTATTTTATTGTATTCGTTTAAGTATTTATTGTAATCTTTTACTAAATAATTTGATTATTTTATAATAATTTAAATTTTTATTTAACTTGAATTTCTTATTATTTTATGTTAGCTTGTTACTTAATATATTAGATAATATTAAGAATATATATTTAATTATCATCCCAATAAATTATTTAGTTTAATAATTAGTCTAATTTTTAAAATTATTGATTTCAGACTATTAATTTGACTGAGAATTTTGATTTGTTTCAAAATATTTGTTGCATAAAAATTAAAATTATTTATTTCCTAAAAGGTCTTTATTATTGATATTTTATCCAAATGTTTAATTAATGATCAACTTTTGATCCAGGAACATGGATATTCCTCAATGAGATAATTTTATTTATGTTTAGAATATTTGTAACTTGGTGGAATTATCTTTTTAGTGATATTTATTTTCATATATAATACTAAATTTTTTAAATATTACTTAAAGATCAGATATGTTTTTCTTGAACTAATTATCTAGATTAGTTAATTCAGTAAATCATAACTATTTTAATAAGGGCATTTTAACTAAAAAATTATTTATTAAAGTAATTAATATAATTAATAACTTAATCCAAAAAATATATTATCACCAAAATCGTAAACATTTACAGTATTTATATTTTGTTTTTAAAGATATATGTTTTTAGGTTTTCTTTATAAATTATAAAAATTTTAAAAAATTATAAATAAAATAGTCTAATTAAAAACATACGTTTATTCTCCAGGAATAAAACAAGAATGTTAATTTGCATATAAATTATCCATTACATGCGGGGTACACTTATTTAATTTTTTTAACAACGGTTTTATGATACTTTTAAAAAGTAAAATAAAAATGTTTAGATTTAAATTTGGTAAAATGATTTTTTAATAATTATCAATTTCAAAAAGGCATCTAACTATAATAAAAACAATAAAAAGTAAATTTTAATTTTAAAAATTCAAACATATAGATAAATACTTTTGATCTCTTATATTTAATTCGATGTTTCCTAAAAGCTAGAAGAGAAAAACTCAAATAAAATTTAAAACGAAATAAAGTAGAGGTAACAGTGAAGTTATCTTGCGAGAAACACATTTCTGGGTTCCTTCCTTTATTTTAATGTTATGAAATATTGTGTTGAAGAAAAGTGAAAGTGATATATAATAGAAATATTTGGACAACGTAGCATAGAGGTGGATACCTTGGTAGGCATTTAATTTATTCTTTATCTCCAAATTCTTCACTCATAAGATTATATGATAAGCGAAATTCGGGGTATGATGGTCCTTTTCAAATGTTTGGAATTTTATAAGTTAGTATTTGCAAGTTGCCGACCAAGTTGTCACCTTGGGTCTACCTGAAATTGAATTAGTGCGGATGACGTTGTCACACTATAATTTGCTGCTCTAAGATTCCTTTCGATGTGCAATATAATGCTTGGATTGCCAGTAACCAATTAATTTAATTATCTTATTCTTATTTTAGGCATGCGGTTGCTACACTTTAATGGCTATGTTATCTGTATCCAATTTCTGGTTGCACGTAAGGCCAGGTATTACTCTTTTTTCCTATACCCCAAAAATTGGCCCTTCAAATGATTTTAAAGTCACTTCTTCTATTCCAAATTCCAACTCCACAGGGTCGATTTTCAATTTCCATTATGATTCGCTCAACCACCAGTATAAAAGTTGCAGCTTCATGCTTCCAAATTGCGACAACAACAATTACCGATCATTCCATTGATTTAATATTTCCACTTTCAATTTAACATAATGCATTTTCAATCACTCAAAATTTCCTCTTCAATTTTTAATTAGTTCCACGTTATTCAAATTATGATAACCACTGCAGAATAAATTTTATTTATATATTTTCTTATAAGTGATTCGTAATTAAGCTTTGCATCTGTAATCTGTTTCTTTTCCAATCCGTGACTCTGCATCATGGCTTATGGTTGTTTAACAAGCATTATTACACGTTAAACTTGGGGTTGTGGTATTAATATTGGGATTAATCTTCAGACGTCCCCTCAATATATCCTTATTTCCATTTGGTATTACCCGATCCTCATTGTATCTTCAGGGAGTGATAATGAACAGAAGAAAATTTTTTACCATATACAATAAACTGTTCTAAATTTGTAGATGCGTGCTCTTTGAGCAATGTGAGATTATATTTATTTGTGGGTTGACATCAACTATCATAGGTGGCCACCAATAAGCAATTGAATTTCGGTCCCAATTCATTCCAACCACCCTTAAAAGGTAGGAATACTCCTTCTTTTTCGCACTATTCCCACGGTACTCATGAGTTGTACTTCGTTTTTCATTGATCTTGTCACATTTTCTATCTTTCTTTCGTCTTTCTTAAAGCACTTAAAACACGTCACAACAGTGTGATCTTCGTTATTTATGTTTGTGTAAAATATTTATCATATTTTGTTTAAATATTCTTGCAAAATCTAATAACCTTTCGCATTATTGTTATTGTTATTTTGTTTAAGAGTTGTCCACTTGACATTACAAAAGGTTCATTTTAGCACCTTTTTCGTTTGAAATTAATTTGTTTTTTCTCCCCCTTTTTTTTGTGGTTTTAAACTCTGAAAAACAGGTTAGCTGAAATTAACCTCAACTAAAAAAAATAGTGATTCCTTTTAGAGGCACATTCGTTGCATGGTTTTGCACCTACAAAGTACAAATCTTTCCCGAGTGGTTGGAGGAGTTTCCTAAACTTCTTGTTGTTATCACCTAACTTGCAGTTGGGGGAGCATTTTAGTTAAGAGATTTGTTACATTTTCCTATATATTTTTATTAGTTTTCTTACTGTTTTATAAAATAAGTAATAAAAAAACATATAATTACTATTTTAAAATATTAAAATTTAATTTATAATTAATATCTAAGATAATTTGTCAAAATAAAAAATAGAAAAAATTGAATTATTCTTTAATTTAAGATCATTTTAATTTTCTTTTGGGAGTGAGCGATAAAAGGAGCCAAAGGCCCTACACAGCTCAGCCTAGTCTAGTAAACATACATATATGCAGAATTGTCAGCTATAAAAGGCAAAGAAACACAATGAGGAAGAGACTGAAACAGATGTAAACCAGGTTGCAATGAAACACCATTCTTAACCAGCCAACAAGTAATTCCATTAGCTTCTCTCAAGAAGTGGGTGCATTATTTGATCTCCCACTTTGTATGAAAGATGCATATGATTTCCTTCGCAAGAGGGGCAGCGGGATAAAAAAAAAGTTTGTGGTAGAATTAGCTATTTCAAAGGCAGTATGTAGTAAAACTTGATATATGTTTGGCAATAAGTTTTCTCTGAGAAATATTAATTTTATTTTATTTTACCAAAAACTCTCTTGAAAAGTGAATAAAAATTAATCATTATTTTTAAAACTTAATTAAACTAAGCACGTATTTAATATAAAATTGATAACTTAACATAAAGTTACGTAAAATTTATTTACTGTAGAATCATGCTTAATCATGACATCACGTTCAAACAGATTTTTTAAAATAAGTTTTTAATCATGAAATTACCTAGAAATTTATGATTTGTTTATTTGGAAAGAAGAAAACGTGAAGAAAAGAAACAAGAAGGAGATAATTTGAGATGGATTTCATGTGAAAAAAAAAATCCTCCCCTTATCCATAAATAGATAGTTTTTAAGTTAATATTAAATTTTTTAACATTGAAAAATAAAAAAAAATATTGACAAAAATAACATAATAAAAATTTTAAAATTTATATTAATTTTGTTAATATAATAAAAAAATTATCATATATTTTTTTTAATCCTCATTTTACATATTTAAACAAAAAATTATTTATATTTTTTATTTCTATTCATTAAAATCATAATTTGTTTTCATTCTATTGTATTCTTTCATATTTCATTTCATTTTTTTTTTCATTTCAATCAATCAAAACATACCATTAGGATTTATGTAAGATAAACGCCAACAGGCCAATAAGTTTTTTCTAAATTGCAATCGTATTTGTTCATTTTCCTGTCAACCTATTATGCCGACTGGATAAGGATTGAGTGTTTCCCCTGTCAACAATTAATATAATCCATTTTGTGTGATCATGTTTCTTTTGACCTTGTGTTGTATGGTGTTTTACCTTTTTTAATGTTTCTTAAACTTTTCGATTGTTTGAATTTAACAAAATTGATTTTTAATTTAATTTTTAGGATTAAATTTAAATATTTAAAACTAGTAAATTTTTATTAAAAATTATTACATTTTTTATTTTTTAACCACTACTTATTTTTAAATTAAAATTTATTATTTTTTGAAATTCAGAATGAGTTTTAAAAATTAAGATTAACAAATTAGATTTGATTTGGTGATTGATAAAATAATACTAAAATTGGACAAACTTTTTTATGCTGAAGCTAGAAATATAGACCATAATTAATCATGCGGTTGTATGTATTGTTTTCTACTTTTCTATAATTATCATTTCTTGTAAACATACATTATCTTATCGTTGGACAATTTATTACAATTTGTATATATTCCTAAGCTACTTCTTAAAGGTATCACTCTATAAAGGGCCTATGGAAAAATTTGAAGTTAACAACTATTTGACGTAATAATGGGACCAGGAGAATCAGTAGGTTTTGATTTGAATTTTGAGCTCAATTGCAAGAGTTCTCTAAGATGCCCAAATTAAGAATTAGTTTTGGTGTAGTTTGAAGTTGAATGGAATTGATTTTAATTTGTTGAATATTTTTTAGATAAATATATTGATTAATTTAAATTATCTATTTTTAAAATGTGTCTTCTATTAAAAAGTATAAAATTTAATTTTTAATGTTTAAAAAAATACTTTTAATTAAAATTAAATTCTTGTTAAATATTTATAAAAAAATTAAAAGTTATACTTCTTAAATAAATTAATATGAACTAAAATTTTTTAATTAATTAATTTACTAAAAATAATTTAAATAAATAAATTTTAACTTATAAATAAATTTAATTTGTTTTACTTACTATTTCGAACAAATTATCTATGTCAAAGTACACACAAGATGTGATCCGTGGTGGACCAGTCCCGTTGCATCTTCAAACAAACCGTCCAATCTGCTGACATCACCAAACCATTGAGTTGGGTTATGAATATAATCTCATGTTTTATAATATTCTCTTGAATCATACTTTTCTTATAAATTGTCAAATTAAATTAATGAAATCGGGCAGGGTCCAATTTGCTAATATCAGCCAATCGGCCAGGCAGGTTGTATTTATAGCTAGGTAACTAAGATAATTAGTTTAAACTTCTAATTTATTTAGTCTTTTGAATACATTTAATTTTTTTATTTAATTATTACTTGATATATTATTTTAAAATAAAATTATTATTGATAAGAAATTATTTTTTAAATTAGTAATAAATATGTATATACATATAATTGTGAAATTTGATTATTTTTACTATTTTTCATTAATATTAGTATTGATAATAGATTTATGTGATCATCATAAATTTTGAATATTTCCATTTGTTAGGATAATAGATTAATTAATTTTTAATTTGATTAGGTTTGTTATATTTTAATTTTTTTAATAAATATTGAGATGCTGAATGCATATAGTAATATAGATTTTTTTTTTTTGTCTTTTTTACATGTTTAATATGATATTATTTCTTATTCATGATTTTTGTTTTTTTCATAAATTTCTAAATTCAGTTTAGGATAATTTTCTCTTTTATAAGCATCAAGCTTTAACAATAATCAAATGCTTCAATATATATGGTTTTCTCACAAGAAAAAATGTTCTATCTTTTATTTCATCTCCCTCTTACTCTAAAATTTTTAAACAAAAATCATTAATATCAAATTTATTATCATATTAGAAACAATAAAATTAATTGATCATATCGTGATTTCTTTCTTTGATGACTGAAGCTTTGTACGCATGCATAATCAAATGTTCAACTTCTCATCAATTATGAAAAAAGGTTGAAACCTTTTTTGCCTCCAAGAATTGTGCTAAAGTAAAACAACTCAAGGTTCAACTCAAATATTTAAGAAAAGACTCTTTTGTTAATGCGTATCTTTTAGTCGTCCAAGAAATCATTGATGCTCTTAAATTTGCAGGTCATGTTATTTCCACTGAGGACCACATTGAAGCAATTCTTGATGGTCTAGGTGAAGAATATGATTCTTTAGTAACAACCATCATTGAAATTGAATTATTGCTTGTGATTCAAGACGAATGCCTAGTTTCCATCGCACTTCCTTTATTCAAGCTAATCTTGCTTAGCCAAAACAAAAAATGTAACTACAATGGTTTTCTTAATAAATCAAGACAAAGCTCTTCCCATAGAAGAGGGTCTTCAAGAAGATGTTCTCAAGGAAGACAGTATGCCAAGAATAAATAACCGCAAATTTTTTAACAACTCACACCCTTAATGCCAACTCTATGGAAAGATAGGTCACATTACCTAAGATTGTTATCATCGATATAATCATAACTTCTCTAATCATTTTATTGTTACTACTACCCAAGAATTCACTCAAGTCCCTTCTTAACAAGCCTTCGTGGAAGCCACTAATACTATTTCTAATTACAATCATCTCATTCGCGGTTATGTTCCTTTTACTCATATTGACCAATGATGATATTCAAACTCAGGTGCATCCCATCACTTAACTCCTAATATCTCCAATCTTCAGTAATCATCCTCTTTTTAACGGGCTAATTCTATTCATATAAATAATGGAATAAGTATGAAAATTCACCATATTGGTAACTTAGTTTTACTAACTCCTTCTAATTCTTTAAATTTTTGCATGACTTATCTTTTTCATGTACCTCATCTCACAAAAAAACTCCACCCTTTCCTAGTTCACTTAAGATAATGCTATGTTTTTTGAATTTTAGCCCTTTTACTATTGTATAAAATCACACGCTACAGGTCAAACCACCTTTGTGGAACCATTAAAAATGGACTCTATGTCTTCAAAAATGATTACTTTTGCAAAACTTCTATTCTTAAAATGCTCTTTGTTACATTACTAATACTGCATCTCAAAAATTTACTTTTTTAGAATGACATACTCATCTTGACCATGCAATTTTTTCCACTATAAAGCAAATACTATAAACTTGTAATATTCCATTTCTTCGTAATGAAAAGACTAATGTTTGCCATGCATGTTGTTTAGGAAAAATGTATCAATTTTTTCCCCTTCCACTCTCTTTCATTCCTCTTCCCCTTTTGAACAAATATATGTTGATTTATGGGGACCTGTAGCTATTCGCAGCACATCTGAAGCATTATATTATATAAATTTTAGTGATGATTTTAGTTGTTTTACTTGACTTTACCCCTTTCGCTCGAAATCTCAAGTTCTATATACTTTTCAAGCATTTCAGGCTATGGTTCAAACACAATTCTTGCTACCCATAAAATCCATTTAGTATGATAATGGCTTTGAGTGTCTTTCATTGTCAAACCATCTTCAAAGTTGTGTGATTCAACATTGTTGTTTCTACCCCTACACACATCAATAAAACAACATAGCTAAGCGTAAGCATCATCACATTTTCAAAACCGAATTAACTCTCCTTGCTGATTCTGAGCTTCCTTTCACATATTTGGATGCTATGTTTCTTCAAGTTGTTATTGTCATCAATACTCTTCCTACCTCTGTTCTCAACTATCAATCATCTTTGGAGTATCTCTATCATATAGTACATTACATTTAAACTTTTTGGTTGTGCAGATTTCCCTTTTTTGACACTATACAATTATCACAAGTTGGATGTTGAATCCAAACCTTATACCTATCTAAGACCCAGTGCCCCCACACTAGGATCATAAATGTTTTTCGTCTGATGGACGTCTCTACATTGTTTGCGATGTTGTATTTGATGAAACTTTATTGTCATGTAAACTTGGCTTCTCCCTTTCATCCTCAATAAATATTCTCTCCAATCTTTAGGAATTCATAATATACTGTGTTCTTGTCATTTCAATTATTCTCTCCCTTCCATCCTCATTTTCATAATCTTCTTCTTTGACAATTGATTCCACCGCTTCTTTTACCCCACCAGCAACTTCTACTTTACCAATGATATCATCACATCTTATTAATCGTCACCTTATGACTATTTGCAATAAGTTTGAAATTTTTAAACTCAAAGCTTACACTGCTTTCCTTGCACCTTCATCTATCCAACAAACTTTCTCTACTCCTCATTGGCTTCGGGCTATGCAAGACGAATATGGTGCTCTTCTAAAAAATAAGACATGGATGCTTGTTCCCTTTCCATATGGTTGAAAACCCATTAGTTATAAATAAGTATTTTTTGCACCAAATTCCATCTTGATAAGTCTCTTCACAAGTATAAGACATGTGTTGTAGCCAAAGACTTCTATCTACAAGAAGCATTTGAATACTCAAATATTTTATTCTATCATCAAACCTACAACTATACGAATTATATCACTTTTTCTCTCTCCAAAGGATGACCAATATATCAATTAGATGTGAACAATGTCTTTCTGCATGGTAACCTTGCCAAGGATGTTTACATGTCCTAGCCTCCCTAGTTTATTGTTGGAAATTCCAGTCTATTTTTCCAACTTCATAAAGCCATCTATCTTAAGCAAGCTCCACATGCTTGGTTTGCTAAACCAAGTTCTATGTTTACTATTCTTGGCTTCGCTCTTACAAAAAATGATTAATCTTTTTTTTTATACGTATTTTCATTAACACTTTCACCTATGTGTTGGTCTATGTTGATGACATTCTTGTCACCAACAGTGTTTCCTCTACTATTGCTTCTCTTACAAAACAACTTCACACTATCTTTGTCTTGAAGGATCTTGGACTATTCCATTATTTTGTAGATGTTCAGTTTACCGATCATTCCAATGGTTCTATCTTTCTACCTCAAACTAAATATATCACTAGCTTACTTAAAAAGGACAAGACATACACAAGAAAAGTCATGTCTACACCAATGACTTCAACTCTTACACTTTCGTCCTATTCTGGCTCACCTTTTTAGATCCCACCTTATATTGCTCTATTGTTAGATCTTTTCAACATACAATTATCACACGACCTAACATTTTCCACTCTATTAGTTGGGTTTGTCTCTATATGCATCTTACTCTTGATACCCACTAGAAAGATATGAAACACATTCTACATTATTTTACACGACAGTCATTGCTTATTGTGATTCTAACAGGAGTTTCAATCTTATTGATTATAGATTTACCTCTACATTTTGCATTTACTTTGGCTCTAATTTTGTGATCTTATCCTCTAAAAAATAATATATGGTTAGTTGTTTTAGTACTAAAGTTGAATATAGGTCTCTTGCCTCCGTGATTTCTGAATTCACCTGGATCCAAAACTTGCTTCATGAATTGCGTATCTTTTCCACTACTGTACCCACAATTTATTGTGATAATCTAGGTGGACTTCAACACTCACCAACCTTGTCTGATAAGAATCGAAGGGGTGACATGATCTTCACGACGTAAGTTAAATAATAAAATTATAAAATAATAGAAAAAGATAAAATAAATGGTTAAATGATATGATACGAACAAATAGGCAACCAACATTATAAGAAAAATGATCTGCTACTTAATCTCTTGTAAACCATAAATAAGAGATAACTGATCCACACAACAACGTATCTGGATTGAAGCATGAATCCGAAACTTTTATGAAATTGAATCACCAACTTTATAGGTACGATTGATAACACAAGGTTTCAGAAAAATAAAGAAAAGATATGATTCTCACGATAGAGAAAAACATTTATGTAGGTTAACAGAAATTCTCATATCTAGCGTGTCTTTCATTACTTGTAGAAAAGTTATTTATACTTGTATCATTACTAATTTAAGAAAATTATAACTAAATTCTAATAGAATTCCTCGATCTCTAATATGAAGAAATTATGATTAATTCTAATTGAATCTATTTATTAGATGATTCAAATTTTCAACATAATCTTAATAAATCTTAATCAAATAGTTTAAATAAATCCTAACAAAGTGAAACTAAATCTAATAAAATAAATAATATATCTTCCTAATTTTTTTGATCTTTTCATGGAGATTTTCTTCACCTGCGTAAATAAAAATCATGATCTTATTTTTTCATAAAAATGCATTTATGTGGGTTTCAACTGTGTCTTGTATCTTTTTTAATCTTTCCTCTTATCAATGAACCTTCTTTTGGAGTTAAGTCTTTATCTACTTGGACTTGATCATGCAAGGTCGTATCTTGATTCACACCATTCTCTCCTTCTTAAAATAAATTCATCATCAACTCTCCATTATCATCCTCCTTCTATTGTTTAATTTGATCCTTCAATATTTGTGGTGATGTCATAGAGAGAAGGGTAATTAGTCCTCTTTGCAATAGAAAAGAATAACAATTTTAAAATTTATCATGTTAACTCTTTTGGCATACTGTCAAGGTCTTCTTAACAAAAGATGACATATTTTCATGAAAATAATGTCACATATTATTTCATCCTTCTATTTTTCAATAGAAAAAATTATTTTTATTTATTATTTTTACCTTTAACTCACCACAATCATTAAGTTATTGCTGCTTATATGGACGATTATACTTGAACGTTGGTCACATGGATTCAACTTTTCTATTTACTCAACATCTGTCACATTACGGCAATTTCTCTAATTTATTTATTTTTATAAATAAATTAATGATATTTTATTTATGAAAAATTTAAATAAAAATGATGTGATTTTTTTTAATAATATGTTAATCTTATCAATATACCTAAAACAAGTTTTTTAAAATTATGCAATAGCTTATATAATTCTTGATTTATTATGTATTTTAGTATTAATAAAATTTAAATGAATAGTATTTTTGAAATTATTTTCAAAATAATTTTAAAATTTATCTTAATAACTCAAATAATAAAAATTAACATTAAAGGTTGATAATTTACACTCTACTTTTAATTAAATAATTGTGAAAAATAAATCTACACATTTCATCTAAATTTTCCATTTGGATAATCAATTTAATTAAATACTTTTTGAATAAATTTTAATCACAAGTGAACTTATAATATAAAGTTAATCATAAATTTTTTTACAGTAAGTTAAAAAAAATTATTTGATAAGTTTCACTGAAAAACATTATTAAAATGGTTCATGCAAAGTTTTCGACGGTCGTATAAAAGGGTCACCGTCACCGCACTAGTTTAGCCCGAGATCAAAGGGTGAGTGTGTGCTTGGAAAAAATATTTTTCAGATTAAAAGAAATATTTGTGAAAAATATTATTTAATTTGTTTGACAATTTTTAGAAAATTAATATATATTTTCTGTTTATTTTTTATCAATGAAAATAATTTATTTAATATAAGTAAAATTTAAAATTTATGATTAAAAATTATCATCTTATTTTTAGCTAGCGTTTATTTTTCTATTACAAATAATTTTATATTTAATTTTATAATTTTACTATTAAAATATTATTTCGTACAATCTTAATAAAATAATTTAATTCAAAATCATTTTTGTATAATATGTTGAAACATAATTTTTTTCTTCATATAATCAGTTATAATAAAAATTAATTATACATATAGTCAAATCTTAAAATAATTTATTTTGTCAACAAATCCAAACCCACATTAAATCTATCTTTGTTCAGTCATCAGTGATTTTACAGTCAAGGCGTGTCGATGGCTTAATGAACCATGACCTTTAATTTTGGTAAACTTAGATGCTAATTAGGGGGAGCATTTTAGCTTGGGTCATGTGATTGTCAAGATTTTGCCAAAACATTGATTGGCCACTTTATTGAGTGGATTCAAATCGGTCACTATAACTTAAATACTTTTACACGGTACACAGGCCCTAGTTTCAAGTTCTAAAAGAATGATGAAGTTTACAAATTTTTAATAGCCAATGTATTTTCATAGATACAAAAATAATAATAATAAAGTTTTTAAGGGTGATAAATTATGTTTAAATATGTTCTTCCAGACGCTCTGGCGGTCCTGTTACAAAATGCTGCACCAAAAAGAGTGTTTCTTTCTGTTTTGGGCTCCATCAATGTAACTTTCAATTTGAATGGGCCCGAAAATTTTCCCCTTAAACATGAAACAACCATGACGGCACTTGTAATAATAGGTTGTAGGGCATAAAAATAAAAGGCCATAGCATACGGCAGCCTTTGCCAAACACTGTGAAAACTGAAAAGGAGTTTGCTAATTGAGGATCCAAATATAACGCTGGACTTTCACAAAGGTAAAAAACAAAACGTAGGCTGGACCAAAAACATGTAAAAATAAAAGGTCCAATAATGGACCAGAGAAAAGATTCTAAATATAAAGAAGTCAAGTTGGCTCCGGCAACCAAGCTTAATGAGTGTTGGCTAAATATGCAAATATTGTTAATTTGGTTTTAAAAAAGAAGCTTAACATCCATTTCTATGATTTGAAATGTTAAATTATTTTGATAAAATAGACTGACCAATGAAAAGATCATGGCAAGAAATTAAATGCTTTAACTACCTCGAGCTTAAACTAACGGTCTAACATACTAATCTTTACTACTCATCACTTTCTTTTTCATCTATTCGGAAAAAAATATAAATATTAAAAATAAAATTATTATTGTAATATTTTAAAAAATTATTTATTTTTCTAATATACTTAATATATATTTTATTATTATTTTTAATTTATTTCTTATAAAAAATAGTAAAAATATTAGATGTGATAATTTATTACGGTCAATAAAAATTAAATAGATATCAAGATATATATATATATATAATATTATTTTAAAAATTAAAATAAATAAATAAATATAAATAAATTTTTTAGATATACAAAACAATCCTTTTGAACTATTGGATTCTCTCTCAGTTGATGTGCTACCAATATGTGTAAGAAGTGATTATAAGTTTTTAATTTTTAAATTAAATACATTTAAATTAAAATAGAGTCAAATAATTTTTTAATTTAATTTTAAAATAATTTTATTTTAATTTTTAAAATAAAAAAATTAATTTTTAATTATAAAAACAAATTATTTTACTTTTTTAATTTTACTAAAAAACACGACAATTATAAAATTATCTTATTATTATTTGCCATCAGTTCACTTTCATCATCAGTATAAACCAAGAATGATTATCTTTATTTTTACCATTTTTATTATTATTAACATTATAATTTTTTTTATTTTTAATTAACACTACGTCAATATTATTATTATTATTATTATTATTATTATTTATATTAATTATTGGTATTTTAGTTGTCATCACCTTAATTTTATTATAAATATATTTAAATTAAATTAGTTATTGAACCAATAAAAAATTTAAATTTTAATTAATTAATTTAATTGCAGTTGACTTGGTCAACTAAAAATAATAAATATTTTTAACAGTATGTAATATATTAAATAATAAATTAATATATAATTACAAAAAATTTAAACCTAATGAATTTTTAAATTAATATATACAATAATCCTATTTTATATTTTATAAAGTAAAAAATATAATAAATAATAATAATTTATGTGTAAGACATTTTTTATGAAACATATAATAATGATTGATGAGACATTTTTAGATTACGATTTTTTAAGTTCACTGCATGTCAAGTTATTTGTATCAGCTTTCTTTATATATATATATATATATATATATATATATATATATATATATATATATATATATATATATATATAAGATTTAATATCAGAATTTCATTTTATATAAATTATTATAATCTCAAATTTCTTATATCAATCCTAATTTATTTCAGCTTTGAAAGCGGAAAACTCTCTGTTTTCTTTCTTCCTTTGCGACTTTATAACATTAAAAAGAGTGCTGGAACCTGTGTAACTAATGAGAACGTAAAATTGAACGGTTTTGATTTTTATAAAATGAACAAAATTCTTCCCCGAGGAGGAGGAGAAAAGAATTGCTTTCGAAGCTGATTTCCACCTTTACTCCTTGGGCTTACTTGTGCTTTAGGTAAGCTCTCTCTCACCCAAAAAAAAAAATTTGAATTAATAAAATTTAACTATTTAAAAAAATTATTAATCAAAATAAATCATGGTATATTTAGTCTTTAAATAAGTTGATTATAAAAATAGTTACATTTATTGGAATAAGAAATAAAAAAGGCACATGGTTACATACCTTATTTTCATCAGTTTCGTGCTAGCATTTTTTTTTTGTTTTTAGCGTTGTTGTTTAATCAAGCAAGAAATATATACTTTGGATACCAAGGAATTCTCTCAAGGCAAAATTCCAAAACATCTGCTTCAAAATATTTGCTTTATCCTATTGTCCTGTAGTTCTCGTACCTCAAGTTTAGGAATACACTCCCTCAAATTTCTCATGCACAACTATTTTAATTACGATTGTTTAACTTTTGTGGTTCTCCTTACATGCTTCTTTCAGATTCTCTTCTCATTCCTTTCTTCAACTGCCATTGCATAAATTATTAAGGCTGATAATTAATATTATATAACTTAATACGAGCAAAAGTTAGTCAGCTTTTTGATTGTAAGATTCCGTTTCTGATTCAGAACAGTGAAAATCAGTGATCAATGAGTGCCGCCGGGTAAAAGAAACACACATGTAAGGTAAAAGAAATGCGACCTTTAATTATAAGATTTTGTGAAAACAAAATTTGAATAATTTCTACTCCCGTGGACCATAATGATTTCTACAGCACATATAGATATGCTATGAGGGGTCCATTAATAATTTTGAAATCACAGGAACTCGTGCTTTGAAATATGACATCTATTTGATAAACCTTACAAGATAATACAAAATTGACATTGCAATGTACGGTAATAAATGTAAGATATACACCAAATTTGGACAGCTGGCCTTAGAGAAGGAAGGAAGAAAGAGAACAGAAATATTGGGACAAATCTCCACTACTCCGGTTTTTTTTTTTTTTAGCATTTTAGTATTTTAATTTTGTTTATATTTTCATCACTGTATAATTTAATAAATAATTTTTTTAGTTTTATTCTTAATATTTAGTATCTTTTTTGAATTATATGATAATAATTAATGAAATGAAAAGTACAGTAAAAAATTAAGAAATCAATCACATTTCTTAATTTTCATGTATAATCTTAAATGCCAAACAGAAAAAAATGGAGGAACTATATTACAATTTTAACTTGAAACGTAAATGTAGCTGGTACTTAAAGGATGGGAAATTATTCGATTATAAATATGTTTTACTATTATCAATTGATTGAAATTTATTTAAATACAAATTTTGAAATAATTATTATGAAATTTAATATTTTAATAATATAATAATATAATAATTTATAATTAAATAATAATGTATAAATTTTTTACATTGCCACAGATCCTTTTAGTTATTTTTTAAAGACTGCAAAAATAATATTTGTACTTAACATTTCATTTGGACGAATAATGTATTGGATAATGACAATTAAAATCAAAAGATTTTAAATAACGGTTGATATTCGACATTAATAACTATAGATATCGTTGTCATTATAACACGGATGTTTTAATTTTATTAAGTTTTAAATTTGATTTACCTTATCCTTCCTATTGTCAATTATTGATCTTTCTATGATGAATTTTATATTTGAAATTAATCAATATTAAATATATTCTTAATTGAAATAATTAAGATCAATTAACAATAGATTTACACTCTTACATTTTTAAACAAATAACTACCTTAAGCATATGAACAACTAGAAATAAAAGTTTTCAGACCTACCCTACCCTACACCACACCGAAAGAAAAAAGAGAAATCCTTCCTTTTCTCTTCTTTTCAAATTATCTTTTGAACAATAATTTGCGAGACTCCAAATTGCTCTTCCTTTTAAATGTATTGATCGAATTATCAAATGTGTAAACTTCAAGGAGAAAAATTGCCTTTTTAGAATCTGTATCAGAAGGCAGTCAAAAATATGTTTTCAGGATAATATCTTTTACCATGACATAATTTCTTCTTCTATTTTTTATAACAAAAAGGAGTTAATTTAAAAAATAGAAAATAAAATAAAAATGTAAAATGTTGAATAGTGCAATTGGAGAGAATCGAACAATCTCTCCTTTTTTTTTTTATTTCTTTTGCAGACTCCCAATTGCAAAAATAATAAGAATTAAGAGATAAAATGCCACCTTTTATTAACCATGTGTCACGTTTTAGTTGAAGGATACATAGGGAAAAGGATAGGAAATAAGGATAAGCAATCGGAATCTTACTTGGAATGGGGTCAGGAGCTGTTGTGGCATGAATCACTACACGATGAAATGATGGAAAATACCGTAAAACTATGTAACTATAAAAGTTAACCAAAATTTACCTGCTAATAATTGAAGTTCGCGACATACGCACACACTCACTCTCGTAAACGCATTATCTTAATATTTATATGACTTCTATCATTCAATTGCAATTAATTTCACATTGATTTTACGTGTCTATGATCTAATTAATCTATCATCCACAAAAATATAGGATTTTGATTTCATGAAGTATGTATCAAGTTTTTAATATATAATGTTAACGGAGGATAGGCCAAATTAAGGTAAACTTTAAATGTTTAAATTTAACCTGTTTAATAATTTTACGGCTTGAGTATGTGTCTGTTATCTGTTAAATTTTTTTTTATCAAATTCTATATTGATTTAAACTCTATAAAATTTGGAAATCTATTTAAAAGTTTACGTAACAAAAAAAATTAATAAATAGATTTAAAATTTATATGAATAATCGATTAAAAGAACTTGCAAATTTAAAGTTTATAAGATAGAAAGATCATTTAATAAACCTAAAAAAAATATATATATATATATATATTATGTAAATAAAATATAAAATAAATATTATATAAATATAATATATTAAAATAAATATAAATATATAATATATAAATATAAATAGATCATTGAATAAATTAAATAAGTTTTTTTTATAAGTTTAGGCCTGATTTGTTTATCTAAAAAGACTTTTTAACAAGCATGAACCTATCTATCTATTAAACAAGTTGAGACAAACTAGGCTTTAAATGAGACGAGTCATAAGTCCCTGTTGGACGATCTTATTCCCTTCCATCCTGTTGCCCTAGAGCTTTGAGCATGAGCAATATATATATATATATATATATATATATATATATATATATAAGTCAGAATTGTATTTGGGTAAAACTATATATATATATATATATATATATATAATATTAAATACATATTACTCTACATTTTCTATGATTTTCATTATATAATTATATTTTTTCAATTACTTTTATAAAAGAATAATAATTAATTTATCAGAATCATAAAAATAAAAAGTAATCAGATCAATTAATATCATTACAAAAAATAATTCTTTTTACTTACAAATAAAAAATTGGTAAGTGTTAAGATAATATTTATTATTATAATCTTCATATAAAAAATTGTTAATATAAATTTTTAAGATTTATACTATCAAATAATATATTAATAATACAAGTTACTAGGATTAATATAATAATAAAAAATCAAAAATTTTATATAAAAATTATGTATTTAAATCTTGTTACTTTTTATATTATATAAAAAATATTAATAGTATTATTAATATTTATATTAATAAATTATTTATTAATATAATATATTTTACTATTAATATAAATTTTGTGATGTCTATGCTAATATTTTAATTATTTTTAGAAAAATCTATACTAATAAAGGCTAATTAAATATTAAATTATTAGTAAATGATAACTTATTTTTATAATGTATGTTATAAATTTAAAGTTTATTCTTAAAATACTTAAATATTAAATTATTAAATTCAATAACATAAAAAGTAAATAAACGCCTAGTTCATATAAATATTATTAAAACAAAAATATAAAAATTTAATTAATACATGTAAAAAGAAAGTTATATTTTTTTATAATTAAAACTAAAAGAATATATTCTCTCTTCTATAAAATTAACCGAATGGAATATATAATCTTTTGCGCATCCGTACTTTATTTGTACGGCATGACGCTGATGTGAGTGATATGTACCAAAGGTTTTCCATTGTATGAATAAAATTAAGAATAATGTTATTTCCGATTCAGTAGTGATTATTTAATATAAAAATGGAGTTATTTACCCATCTAAATACTTTATTTAATAAAAAAATAAATTTTTTAAAAATAAAATAAATTTAATTATTTATATTTGGATGTATATAAATGTAGATTAATATTTGATATTTATCACTGTAAGAAATTTTTTCGTTTCTAATTTATACTCTCATATTTGTAGCATTTTTTCTCATTTACATCACTAATCTTCCTTTATCTTCTCTTCTTAATTTTCTTTTTTGTTACAGAAAATATTATAAAAATATGTAGTTGAAATAGTATTAACCAGTAAAAGAGCTAAAAAAAACCCGCAGGAAGCAAAAGGAGATTGAGTACATGCGGTGTCGATGGTAAACATAAGCAAGGCTGACGAATGAATCATGAGAGTAATAATTTTCCTAATCGTAGAGGTAAAAGACACTTCTAAGGGGCTTGGCTTTCTTGTTTGAGATGCCTTTTTTTAGTACCATTAAAAAATTTGTGTCTGCTAAGCTGGTCCTCCAGGATAAGGCCACACACTGTTTCTGAAATAATACTCTTTGGTATTTCTATATATCTGTCTGTTTGTGAGTGAGTGAAAAAGAGAATGATTGGAGAATGTTTAAAGAATTGTAGTATTCCCTAGAGAATAGTAATATGCAAGATAAAATACAAAGACTTTATGATCTGGTCTGGATATCGATATTTATATACATATATATATATATTAATAGAATAGGGACCAACAAGCTCTGGAAAACGACGTACAGCAAAAACAAACAGTAATTCTTGACCAGGGATTCTCATTCACTACACTGTCTATTCCGTCATTTTAAGTATTCTGAGCTAAGTTAAGGTCCCTTTGTTGTTTGTACACAATTTCAGAGCCTTATCGCGGATTGTCCTATAGTCGATTGCATTATTGCATATAAAGGACTTAAATTATACAAATTATTCATGTTATATATATAGCATATTCTTAATTCAATTTATACATTAAATATGCACAACAAAATATATAAAAGAAAAAAAAATAGAAATAAAAAAAAGATAAATATTTGTTCAAATAGATGATTATCTTATGTAGAAAGTTAAAAAAATAAAATTTTATAACTATTTTTAATCCATTCAATATTTTTGTTCAAATTTAAACAATTGATATATATATATATATATATATATATATATATATTAATTATATGAAAAGAATTACATTGATATTTTTAAAATTTATTAAAAAATAATTGATATTTTTTATTCTATATAAATCTTTTTTAATTTATATAAAGTGAAAACATTGCATATCTTTCATAAGTATATAATTCTACATAATTTTTTTATAATATTATATATATAAAGAAGATTAAAAAAGTTAAAAATAAAATAATATATACTTTTTTAATAAATTTTAAAAGATGTTAATGTAATTTTTTATTTATAATAACTTTTATGATATTATTTTTTTAATAAATTTTTTATCATATCATCTAGCTTATTATTATTATTATTTTCACATCGCTTTTTATTTTAATATAGAATGTTGTAAAAAATTAAAGTACAACTAATATTTCTATATAAGTACCATAAGCTAAACTTCGAGATTCCTGAAAATGCATTGTCTTATTTTATTATGTGTTCTTTACATAAAATTTGAGGAAATGATAGGGCAAAAGAAACGTGTGAAGCAGACATGGGGTTGGGATACAAATGAACATATAGGTTTCTCTGCAGTGGATAATTATGGATATGTCCAAGTGGAAGAATGTTAACAATCATAATTGGCATAGGTTAGCGAAGGGTTTTATTAGCAAATAGAGAAAAGTAAAGAAATGGTGGAGGATATAAATAGGGATTATGAATGATGGAGGTGAAATGAAAAGTGTTGATGATATGATAGCCCGTGAGGGGGAGTGAGTGAGGGAAAAGCTTAACTGCCTCAAATCCCTGAGAGTGGGTAGCATTAGATGACAAATCCCAACTCCCACATACAAACAATATGCTGGCCGGCTGCTTCACATGTCACCAAAATCCAACACAAGCAGTGCTTCTTACAGCTAAAGCTACCTCTCTCTGCTTTCATCAGACCCATCTCTCTCTCGTGCTCTCTCTTTCCTCACGAAGGAAAAACAGAAAAAGTGTTATCCCAAGAGCGGGATTAGACTCTTTTGTAGCCATGAAAAGGGTGTTCACCACACTGCTCCTTTCGCCTTAATTTGGCTCTTTTTACATTACTGAAAAAGCCTGAAATTTGCCAAGAAGGGTCTCTTTATCCGAATTTGACTTCAGAGGTGTTTTTGGGGAAGAGAGTTTCCCCCTCATTGACCAGTCCCTTTTGGAAACAAGGATAATATATATCCTCTCACTCAAAAAGCTGAAATGTCTATTTTTCTTTTATTCATTATTTCCACAATTCTCCCAAAGTCCACCGCTAATTTCACCTCAAATTGGATCGTTTCCCAATGGAATAGGTACCCACTACTACTAGTCAGGTCTCTTTCTCTTTCTCTTTTCTCCACTCTATTTTCCCACTAATTCCAATTTTCCCCACCTCTCCTATTTTGTACCCCCCCCCTCCCCTCTCTGTCAATGACGCAGTTCACCCCAACACTATCAAACCCTAACATGAACAAAAATCAAATTCCTCGGACCAGACCCTGGCCTGGATTCCCCACATCTAAGGCACTAGGTAGCACCTTTGGCGACGCCAATTGCATGGAACAGTTACTTGTTCACTGTGCCAACGCCATCGAAAGCAACGATGTAACTCTGGCCCAACAAATCCTTTGGGTCCTTAACAACATAACACCCCCTGATGGTGACTCCAATCAGCGTCTAGCCGGTAGCTTCCTTAGAGCCCTCACCGCACGCGCAGCCAAAACCGGAAGTTGCAAAATGCTTGCAGCTGTTGCAGACGCTCGTACCAACCTCGCCATTCACACTCACAAATTCTCTGTCATTGAATTAGCCAATTTCGTTGACTTAACCCCTTGGCATCGCTTCGGTTTCACAGCTGCTAATGCTGCTATTCTAGAAGCTACCGAAGGATTCTCTGTTATTCATATTGTGGACTTAAGTTTGACACATTGCATGCAAATTCCCACGCTGGTTGACGCTATTGCTAACCGCCACAAAGTGCCTCCTCTCATCAAACTCACCGTTGCTGCCTCTGCCTGCAGAGACATTCCTCCTATGCTTGACCTTTCCTACGATGAATTGGGAACCAAATTGGTGAATTTCGCTAGGTCAAGAAATGTTATTATGGAATTCAGAGTGGTTTCTTCAAGTTACGAAGATGGTTTCGCCTCTTTGATTCAACATCTGCGGGTGCAATCTTTGCTATATGTAGCTGAAGGTCATCCTACACAAGCTTTGGTTATAAACTGTCACATGATGCTTCATTACATTCCTGATGAGACCGTTACTGTATTCCCTTCCATTTCAGATTCCAATTCTTATGCTTATAATAATAACCCTTCTTCTGCTTCTGCTTCTGCTTCATCCTTGAGATCAATGTTCCTCAAAGCCTTGAGGACTTTGGACCCTACCATTGTCGTTTTGGTGGATGAAGATGCAGATTTAACATCCAATAACTTGGTGTGTAGACTAAGGTCTGCGTTTAATTATCTATGGATACCGTATGACACGATGGACACGTTCCTTCCACGAGGTAGTAAACAAAGGCAGTGGTATGAAGCGGATATTTGTTGGAAGATTGAGAACGTGATAGCACATGAAGGGCTTCAGAGGGTTGAACGAGTTGAGCCTAAAGCAAGGTGGGAGCAACGAATGAGGAGTGCAAATTTTCATGGAATAAGCTTCGGTGAGGATTCTGTTTCGGAGGTTAAGGCCATGCTTGATGAACATGCCGCTGGATGGGGATTCAAGAAGGAAGATCAACATCTTGTTCTCACTTGGAAAGGCCACAATGTTATCTTTGCCTCTGCTTGGTTCCCTGCCTAACTATTTTTCTCATCCTCTACCAATAATTAACAAATATTTCGTTATTCTTCTCTCTGCCTTTCAACATCTAGCCTAGTCATCATAACTCTTCTTTCTCCATTGTAATTTTATGAGTAAATGAGTAGATTATAATTTTATTTCCCCTTTCAATTTTTGGTCACAGATACCTCATATTTATATATTATTATCATTAACTTATAACTAATTACAGGTTTTGTCGGGAATTTGAGACAAGATGCTATGCATATACCACATACCACAAACCAATTATTAAAGTTATTCCCCAGTTTTAAGGTTGATTTAGAAGACAGATCATAACTAATGACTTGATGTCTTGACAGTCTACGTTATTAAATAATTATCATGAATTTTTTATTACTAATAATATACTTCTCGTCTTTGCGTATACCAATTAAATTCCTTCAACATGAAACTTTCTACAATAAACTCGGATGTAGACTCCAGAAAATATATTTTCTACTTAACTTAATCAGCAATTCTGGGCGATCTGAGTTTAATGTTTTTGATCCATGATGAAGATGGATGCAATTAAGTACCAATGTTCATGCAGCTGGAAGCAATTAAGCACGGTTTACCGTTGACATGGTTGTGTGGGTAGTACGTGTTAATTTATTGAGATTGAATCTGACTTTTAGAAAGCTCTAAATCTTGTTCTCCGCGGCAAGATTTCGTTTCATCATGATGATGCTGTTATGAGTATTTCAAATATTAGACATTGCTTTAAGTTGCATGGGAATGTCACTTGCTGCTAAGTTTAAGCACGTACTTTACGAGAAGCAATCGTTTGTGTGTGTTTCCTTGCGAATAATGGTACCTTGGAGATACATGACCGGTTTCTTATATGTCTTCTCCTGCAGGAATGAAGTGATTTAATTCCAGTTGATTGCATCGATGTTTGTTTTATCACATTTTTTTTTCTGCCGATCCAAAAAAATAGTTGAACGAAAATGTTCAAGATGGTGTCTAATGTGATATTTATACGCATTGCAAATGTTTTTTAATACTAAATAAAAGAATTAAACAAGTTTGTTTTTCAGATGTAAAAAACCTGTCTTAAATATTTCATCAAGCTAGAAAAAATAAATTAATAAATTATCGATTTTTGACTGATATATATAAAGCTTGTTGAACAAATAAAATTCATTTAAAAAACATCTGCTGTTGTAAAAATATTTTAAAAATTTTAATATAGTAATTTAATTCTAAGTTTAGTTTAAATGATAATTAATGTGATATTTATAATTTTTAATTAGTTGACTGTTATTTTAATTGTTCGCTTCAATATTATACTGTCTACTATTTTAATTTGAGTGATAATTATATTTAATTATTCATGTTTCTTAATTTGCACCTGATATATAATAAAAAATAATATTTTTTAAGGAAAACTGTAATGTTTAATATTATTAATATATTGAATAGTGTAATTTTTAACAAATGTATAACATATATAATTTTTTAATATATATTTGAATTCATGTCAAAAATACCGTTAATTAATTCAAATAACATTTGTTATATTACGTTAAATTTTTATTGGGTGCCTATTTATTGGCTGCACTCAATCATTTTCACACCAAAACATTTGGTTATATGTTTTCGTTTCTAAGCTGCACTTATAAGCAATTGACAATATTATGCGTTTTTTTTTATCTTCTTGATTTCTTACAAAAAATTTTGTGTCCCTTATTTTATTTTTTTCCTGTTCTAGTTATATAAAAATTTCTATCTTTCTCTCGCTGCTATTTTTTATAAATTGATAAATTTATATTTAATTATGATAATTATATTATTTTAATAAAATGTTTTTATAAATTATTTTTGATGAATTTATATCTATTGAAAAATCTAATAAATATAAAAATTATCACTATTTATCTTTTAAAATAACTATTAAAATAATTTTTTTTATAATGCTCGGAGTATTCTTGCAATATTTTGAGGTAAATAAATTTTTAAAAATAGTGTTATTTAATATATTTTAAGCTATTGTTTTATTCATATTTTTCAACATCTGCACTCCAAAGGAATCAATTTGCCACTGTTAGTTAGAAAATATCTTTGAAAAAAAAAAAAACTAACAAAATACGTTTAATTATCACCCCATATATATAGAGTTATCTTAAATCAGTTTTGATGAGGTCTTTGCAAAATTATAATAGCTAAATTGGTGGAGAATTTTTAACGGATAAAGGGAAAAGTTATAAATTAAGAACGTTAAAAGCATGTTGTGTAAATTGTCTCTTTATTATGTAGAAAGACATCTGTGAGGTGTAACATCATTTATCTTTGAGTGTGTCTTGGTGCGGATGAGGGTAATGAGACTGAAATTATTTGCCGCTCTTTTCTATCCCTCAATTAATAAATGACATATCCGTGATTAAAAAAAAATAATACATATAATAAAGATAAGCAGTGATTTAGCATATATATATATATATATAGAAGTGTACATTTATAATGAGTTGATACATTACAATTAATAAAATAAAAAATAAAAATATGATAAATAATGCGATGAGAAAAAGAAACGAGATAAAACTAGATAAATATTTATTATTATGCATTTATATTTTCTAAAACAAATTTAAACTCTTCAAAAATTTCATATGAAATCTGTAATTAATGAGTTGATTTTTAAAAAATTTAAATATATTTTTAATCTTTCAAATTTTTAATTTTTTTTAAAATAATTGACTTTGATCTTTCATATTTTAAAATATATTATTTTTAATTTTTATTGTTGTTAAATTAAATATTAATATATATTATGTATTAAATATTTATTATTTTAAAAATTAAAAATAATTTACTTTAAAAATAAAAAATGAAAATTTGTTATTAAAAAAAAGCTAAAATTAAAATTTTGTAATTTTAAAAAAATTAAAAATATATTTAACCTAAAAAATAATAATATTTATCATTACAAAAAATTTATGATTGAATTTTTTCAACATGATATAAAATATTATTTTTTTATGTATTCATTAATAATAAAAATAGATCCAACTAAAATGAATTTTAATTGTTTAAACTTAATCTAATTTAAAACTTACAAAATCTATAAATTTATTTAAAAATTTATATTTTAAAAAATGTCAATAAATAAATTTAAGATCTATACAAATAGTCAACTAAAAATATTCATAAATTTAAAATATATAAAATAAAAATATTATTAAATATAATATATATATATATATTTATATATATTAAATATATAATATATAAAAATAAATAAAATTTTAAATATATCAATTAAATTTTTTTAACCTAAATCTATCTTATTTATTTTAAAATTTTTTTAACTAATTAATAAAAACTTTAAACAAATAAATATATAATATATACAAATAAATGAAAGTATACTTGTACGGTTTAAAGGTTTAGTATACTTATACGCATACAAATTTAGCTTTATTAAATTAATATTTTAATTATGGTCTATTCACTTTTTTAAATGTAAATTTTAAGTTAAATTTTAAAATATTTTACTGTAAAATAAGTTTTTAAAAAAATTTACAGGATAAATAACATTTTGACAATATCAAATCAGTCCTTAAAAATTGATAAATATTAAATAAATAAATTAAACTAAACTTTAAACTTTGAAATCAGATTATTTTTAAACCATCTAAAACCTAATTCGAACTACAATATTTTTACCTCTAATTAGTAATGATTTTCATGCAAGAAATATGATATTTCTACAAGAAAAATGATATGCAATAAAATCCACTACAATAAAAAATAAAAAAATATTAAATAATATGATAAAAATAAAAACTTAAAAATTATACTATAATTTATATATTATTTTTATTTTCTTTATCATATTTTTTATCTTATTAATATTTTTTTTCTCTTTTCGTCTTATTCTATCGATAACAAAAATTGTGCAAAATTTTTGTAAAAATACAATTTCTCTTCGTTCAACAGCAGCATTCTACAACGAATAAAATGGCATTTTATGACCAGTACATGGCAGTGTGACATACATGTTTTTTGGTACGAAAAAAAAAAAACAGGTTAAGTTAAAGGGAGGGAGGGAGAGAGAGAGAATGCTCCTATAAGAATTAAGAAATGAAAAATATTTTGTGTGAACAGAGAATCACGTGATCGGTTGAAATCTCTAAATACATACAATTACTCTGAAGTTAACACAAACATAGGGTCCACTAAAATTCTTCCATCATATTCTGTTAGGCTTTTACATCATGTAGATTTGCATAATCATATTATACGTACACAAAATTCTCTTGTTATTCACTTGTAAGTAATTTTTATAATATTTAAAGCTTATATCGTCTTTTAGAGTTTTTAATTAATAGTTTTTTTAAATTCCTTAAGTCCTAACGCAAACACTAGGTGGATGGGAAGAAAAGGAGGGGCGATAGTAAAATAATTTTATGAATAAAAAGTACGTACATGTTTATAAATTTTGTTTAGCTAGGATTAGTTTTAAATTTTCGATCCAAAAATCTGAAATTTTTGGTTATTTTTATTTATTTGTTTTTTATTTATCTTTCAAATTTTCAGTTTAACTTAATTTGCATTAAGTTGGATCATTTTTGTAAATATTGCGAAATGTTGTCATTAGGTTAGAAAATTATAAAACTATTTGTAAAAAATGATTTTTTCAAATTGTATCTTTAGTTTTTTTTTATATTTGGGTTACGTATAATTTTAGTCTATTAAAATTTTTTAAGCCAAATAACTTCTTATATTTTTAAAATTGAGTAAATTTAGTTTTATTATTATTTTTTAATTTCAAAATTTTAAATCATTATTTTGAATCAAAATATTTAAAATTCATGATAAATTTGAAATATAAAATAATATTAAAAATTATTAAAAATTTGAATATTTTTATAAAATATGAGATTAAGATTTGAAAAAGAAAATTTTTAAATTTAAATATTTTGATTAACTTTGAGCTTTTAATTGGTGATTTTTCAAAAAAATTAATATTATAACAAGTGATTCAATTTGTAAAGAATGGAGAATTTTGAAAGAATACAAATGATTGCAAGATCAAATTAATTAAATTTAAAAAAAATAAAAATTATATATAATTCAACCTAAAGTAATAAAAAATATATAAAACAAATATTCAAATTCAACGACAACAAGTAACCAAAAATATAATTAGCCGTTTTTTCATCTAGAATTGAGAACGTATTTATCTTTCTTTCTTTTTTTCAACAAAAGTTGAGAGTGTAGAGTAATACATTAACGCACGCTCGGGGGTCGGGGCTAAGGATTTCAATTACGGCCTGGCTAAATCAATGTATTTGGGCCTTGACTGAAAGCAACTCTATGAAGTGATGCATAATCATGTGTATGCATGTATGCAGTGCACCTGGCATCTAACAAACCCAAAACATATCATTTATCATCCACTAATATTTTCTTCTTCTTTTTTGTGCGTGCTTAACTGCTTATCCCCAAGATTGGATGAGCAATTTCATTGAAATATAAAATTTGCTATAACAAATTTAATCTCTTTTAATAAATTTTTTGTACACACGGTTATGATTACACTTTTTTTTACAGTACACACAATCACAATTATGGTGCACTATTTTAATGGCACAAGACTAATAAAATTAGTTGTATAATTATATATAGATAGTTAAAATTAAAAATTATAATGATCACATTTAAAAAAAAAGGGTATATTTATCGTTTAATATTAATTATTTAAATTTAGTGATCAAAATTTATTGTTTTCCTTTTTAATTCTAATTAAATATTTTCAAAATAACTTCATGCATATAAAATTAGAGAAAGCTCTTTGCTCTAGAGTACTGGAAGGATTTTCTTTATTAATTAGCAGTAGCAAATATCATCTTCTGCCTTTTATGCGTATATTTATAAAAAATAATTAGAAAATGTTATATAATTTTAATTTAATTGATTATACATATGAATACATCAATTTAAAAAGTTTAATAAGTTTTTCTAATTGATAAAAGTTTATTTTAATAATAAATTATGAACATTCTATTATATATATATATATATATTTAATGTTGATTGAAGAAATTTAAATATTAATTATTGAAATTGTAAAAATTATTTTTTAATAACTAATTTATAAATAAATTAATATTGGTTTTAATTAATGTATAAATTTATAACAGATGTTCCAATATAAATAAGATAAGTAATTTAGTAATATAGAATATGATGAAATTTTAAAATAATTAAAAATGAATTTTTAAATTTAATATATAGGTATAGATTAAAATATATTGATTAGGAAAAATTTAAGGAATGGATAGAGTTCTATTTTCCACAGCCTTCTCCTTTGCTGATAAATGTAAAATTCCTAAAAAATACATAATAACATTTTTTCATTAATTTTAATTAACTTATACTAATAATATAAATATTTTTTATATTATCATCAAATTATGGATGATCATAGTATTAAAATTATAAATTTTTATAATAATTAATTCAAAAAATATAATATAAGTATATTTTAATAAGTTGATAATATAATTTTTCATTAATAATATTATTAAAAAGTAATCTCTTTTCATATAGACGAAGGGTATGCAAATTTTCTAGATTAATTAAATTAAATATTGACACATAATTAATATCTATTAATATTAATAGTTAATAATTAATTAAATATAAATTAACTATGACAAAGTAATGAAATGATAATAATGTGTTTTCATTTAGCTTCCCCATTTGTTCTTTATTTTCAACTACGTTATCTAATAAAATATTGTTAACTATGTCCTGGGATTTTTGCGTACTGTGTAGTGTGTATGCAAACTATGCACATAGAGCTGTAGACTCGAATTTGACATGTATCTGCTGTTGTTGCAGGAAAAATTTCCCCAACTAACCAAACATGTGGCATAAGTAGGCGTAGCTGGAAGGTACGTGTGTGTGACTTGTGTCGTGTGAGCTCTTTTTGTGTTATTAAACTAAAGTGGTTTAGTTATCATTGGCACACCATTTTTCGCACCAAGTCGGGGTTACATTACACATTGTATAACGCACGTGACTTTGACCTTTGCTTTGCGAATTTAAGAAGCTTCGGAAAGGTCAATGTGGCCCTCTCTCCCAAGCCAGTAACAAGCCCTAATCTTGTTCTCCCTTTCGAAGCAACATTAGTTCTAGTGATCGAACGATCAATTGCTGGAGTAACTGTAATCTAATTTGGAAGCTATTTTCAATTTCCAGGTTTGGCATTCTCTTCGTTCACTTCGCCGCCTTTTAGTTTTAGTGTCGTTTTGTATTGTCCGTTTCCTGTTTTTGATCAATTTTGCGAGCTAGATTGTTCTATTACTACAACGGTCGATGCGAAGTTGCGAAAACTGCTCATTTTTATATAAATTGTTGCTTACTTCAATTCTTTCTGTTAAATTGGTTAAAACTGTGATAACGTCGCTATTACTCTGGTATAGGTCTTTATGTATTTTATTCTTTGATTGACCGAATGAATTGCTCCAACGAATAGTAGAATAGAAAAACAGGTTATAGGATTTCCTTTCTTTTAGCTTTGACATTATCAATTTCTGGGTTTTGGCTGCGTTTTCATCTTCACAATTTAGTAACCTCAGCTTATATCAATTGGCATGGTTGATTTTTGTCGCTGAAATTAATGCATCAAAAATAGGCATTTCCCTTTGGTTTTTGAGCTCCCAAATTGAATTATGGATTTTTAGGTTTCAATGTGTCAAAAGGTATCTCTCTTTAACCATATGATGTTTTGGTTCTGATTTTAGTGGCAATTTGGGAAGAAGAATGCCAGCAGCTCCGTATTTTCCTCCAATGGACACGTTAGAACAAAAATTATGGATTGAAGCCAGACTTGGGAGTGGGAAAGCACGCAAGTACTTTGATCTTATCACGAGATTTTTGAGTCTCAAAATTAGCAAACGTGAATTTGACAGGCTCTGCATAGCAACTGTTGGGAAAGACCATGTTCATCTTCATAATCATTTCATCAGGTCAATCTTAAAAAAAGCGTGCCTCTCCAAGATACCGTCGCCAAGAAAAAGCAAAGTAGAAGGTTCTTTGAGTGTGAAAACCCCAAATGGGTATCATAAGAGCAATCTTCATTTGTTATGCAAAGATTTTCCTCAATCTCCCCGTAAAGGCAGAACTCCAAATTTACGTGACCGCCGATTCCGGGACCGTCCCAGTCTTCTTGGTCCTCATGGGAAGAATCATAGCGTTGCATATGAGGATTCAGTCCCTAAAAGCCATGAGCAGCAAAGCACTACAGACCTACCTTCTCTAAGTGCCAGGCCACCTCTATCTGTGGAAGATGGGGAGGAGGTTGATCAGGATTCTGGAAGCTCAAGCATTTATAGTAGGAGTCCTGTTAGAGCACCTCTTGGAATTCCCTTCAACACTAAAAGAGCAAAAAATTGTTTATGTGAAGGATCAGCATCCAGTACTCTCACCAATACCTGTCAAAGCATAGGTCAGCTACCTGATACATGTTCTTTGATGACAAGGTTGGAGCAGAAGTGTGAAATGGAAGGATTTAAAATCTCTGGCGATTCAGCCAACATATTAAATAACGCACTTGATGTTTACCTCAAAAGATTGATAAAATCCTGTTTGGATTTGGTTGTTTCAAAATCTTTAGAAAAATTTTGTGATCCAATCCGATCTGGTTCGATGGGATTGCCCATGAGAAGTTATATGCCAAACCCAAATGGGTCTGTTTCTGCTTCCATTTCAGACTTTCGAGCAGCGGTAGAGTTGAATCCTATTATACTAGGGGAAGATTGGCCACTCTATTTGGAGAAGATTTGCTTGCATGCGTCAGAAGAATGAGCTAAAACAGGTTGCAACTGTACTGACCAAAACTATAGATTGAATTTTCCTGAGTGATGCTACTTATTAGAATAAGTCAATTCTCCACTGAATCTGATATTGATATTGGCACTTATAAGCATCCTTGACATACATGTAAGTGCAAAATATGGGACGATTTTATGAAGGACCAACTCTCAGAAATGTAAGCAGTTATGTGGGCACATAATTGGTTGTTATTATATCTTTTAACATGCCTCATCATACAAGAGCCCTTTGGGCTTGAAGCATTGGCAGTGTATAGGCTATTCTACCTTGTGCTGAAATTCAACTTTTATTGAAAATTGGGAGTAGCAAAGGATTAAACTCCTATCAACATAATCAAGGGGGTGGATCATAAGTGGCTTTAGTACGTTTCTAACATGTCACTTCACACTAGCGCTTGAAGGGTGAAAAATGCAGTGTACATTTGAATTTGGTGACAATATCCTGTACAGGTTTCAAGAAGGAAACTATTTTACTTTGGGACTTATGACCTGCTAAAATATAAAATTATTAACACATGTAAGAATTCACTTTTCTGAATAGATAGGGAACTCTATGGATGTTATCTTTAGATGATTTTTTCACTTTATTAATCATTTTTAATAGTGTTTATCTTCAATCATCCAGGCATGAAGTTAGGCTCCTTCGTCTCTGGGTATCACCAATGCAAGTGTAAAATCAGAGTAGTTTTTTTTTTTTCTGTCTCAGCTCATATGAAACCGCTTATGAATTTGCTTTTTAAATGTGGCTGGCACCATATTTTTGAACTGTATGCAAACTAGTCTTCATATGTAGAACACTCTACTTTTCTCCACTTTTTTTTTTTGAGCGAGTTGGGGGTGGGGGGGAGGAGACCCGTAGAAACTTAGCAATCAGTATTGTGATTTTACCTTTGATTGCTTAAGGGATCAAGGGATGTGCAACTACAGGCTCCGTTAGCTGCCCAAGCAGTATATTTCAGGATAGGACTTTTGCATGATTTGATTGAATTTTGATTGGATTCAAAATCCTTGACCTATTCATTGTATTTATAATTTTATTTTGAGTAAATCCCCAACATAATTCTCGAGATTATATGATTTGGGCATTTTAATATCCTTTATTAGTAGCTAATTTTACAAAACAACATCATTTTAATCTCTTTTAGTATAAAATAATGGTGAAAAATAAAAAGAAATTAAAATGATGTTTTGCAGCGTCAAGATTAATGAAGATTTTTTTAAAATTTCAAGGACAAAAATGTCCAACTCATGCATACTCAAGCACTAATTTAAAAGTTTATTTATTTTATTTTGGTGCTTGGATATGATGGACTCTGATCTATGTTTCATAACTCAAACCTCACAATGCAGATGGAGAAGTAAGTTTGTTGGCATTCAAATTAACAATGAGGTATTATAAGAAAAGATTATGATCATGCAGGAGCAGCTTTGTAACTACTACCTTTGTCAGTTAAGAATCTGATGGTTAATAAAGTTTTTTAGCACTTACCACGGTAAGATGAGCAGCATCTCTCTATGCTGTGTAGAGCGCAAAAAGCACGTTGGTTTTAAATATTATTGACCTTTTTCAACTTTCATTGAAACTAATACTTCAATGCTACTCATTGGATTGCAAATGAAGAGTGGCATTTGCTGTTGGTTCTGTAAATTATATGGTTTTAAATTGCATCTTATTTGTGATATTTTAAGTTTATGAAATTGCCCATGTCTTTGCAAGGTTTTGGGCTACCAGAATCTTTGTCATAGTCCTCTGCACCATACTGTGAATTGAGATGGACAAACTACTCGCACTCAAATGAACTGAACCTTTATCTTTATGGATGGTTATCCTAAACTTGCCCAAATAATTTATCCACTTAATCTTTGGATATATTTGGATACCATTTGAGTTGTTCTTGACGAAAAGGGTTACTTTCAAGGTAATTGATGTCGTTCACCTAGTTGTTTAGAGTGCATTTTACTGTCTTTTATTGTAGAATTTGCTTTCAGATTATTTATGTCCAAACCTCTATTTCCGCTTTATTCTCTATACGTCAGCAAATTTTGCATACCTGCTTAAACTCTGCTTTGTTTGTATGCTGCTATATTCGTCGGGAACAAGATTATCACAAGCGAGCAATTGAAGTTAGAAAGCACACACGCAAATTGACCAAAGAAACCAAAAATTCATGCCAGTTGAAAAATTAACTACTTTCAGTACTTATGATTTTAAACATAAAGAAAAACAAATATACATAACTTATTCCGTTAAGTTGATAACAATCACCTCCTTAACATTACGACAACTTGTACTGTTTGTCGTAAATTAAAGCACGGAACAATCAGTACGGATGTTACCATTCTGTGCATTCTTGATTCCAACTCGGCCCAATTTGGTCATGGCAGCAGCGAAGTTGGCATGGAAGATTTTGCTGTTAGTGGCAAAGGCATTTACTGTGGCCTTGGACCTTGTGTCTGTGAAGAGGACTTGGTCTGAAGTGAAAAGGCCCTTCCCTTGCTGAAGATTCTTGAAATAAACATTATCAAATGCCCGTGGAGTTATCGGGTCCATATCGATGGCAATTCTCGGATCCACGATCCTCGGGCACTTTGATTTTAGCTCTGCTACGTATTCCACGTTCAATGTGGGGTCCACTCGACTTTTGCTCTTGAAATTATAAACTCTGTTGGAGAATTTGTTGCAATGGGAGAATCCAACGGTGTGGGCACCTACAGAGCGAATAAAGTCTAATTTAACTTGATGCTCCTTTCCAATTATATTTAATTACTTTGCATTCTTAATTTGATATGTCAAATTTAAAATAGGTTATTAAGTATAAAATTTGTTCATATTATATATCTAAGAAAAATAGAAGTAATAGATTTTTTAACACACTTTTTTCTCATTAAATGAGCTCACTTTTTGTTTAGTTACAACTTACATGAAATTCAATCAATAATAAATAACATGTTAAAAATAAAAAATGTTAATTAACTCACATAATTAATTATGCTTATGCTCAATCATATTTTTAAATTAACATAGATTTAGTGATGGTTAAAACATCATGGATCAAATTTAAATTCAAACTATTTACCCGTTACTCTGAAACTAAATAATGGTAGTCACTGGAGAACCAAAATAAAATAATGGGATTCGCTGGGGAACAGAGATCATGTCTGATGACACATTTAGAATTATTTGACTGGCACCCTTAGATAGGAAAGTGCAAAGCACGCGCATTACCTGAAAGGGCTATCATTTCTGTTTGGGTAAGACCGTTTCTGGCAAACAGGGAATTCAACTGGTTCAAGTTAAACTCTGGCTGAGGAAGCCTCCCATTTACATCTGAGGCTTTAGATCTTAGCCCATCAAACCTTCCCAATTCAACCTCGTAAAAAGGTCCACCAGCCTGAAGATGATGCAATTGCATTACTTCAATTAATCTCCCAAATTAGTCATTCCAATAATTTTTTTTCACAGGAATTAAAATTAAAATTAAAATCAGAGTAAGAGTCATTGATGAACAAACCAGTGCAATAACATCCCGTGTTGCCATGGCTAGAATATCAGCACATGAAACTTTATTCCTACACAAAGGGACTGCATCTACTGCTTCTTTTGCTTTGATCACCGTGTCAAACCCATCTCCAGCCAGTGAAAGATTGTCAGGGTGATCCTTCTCTGCCTTGTTGTTTGCCGTGGATGCCACCAAAACCGAAGCATCACAACCCTGTAAAATTGCGTACACAACATAAATCGAATTTGATTACCTGTACTGTGGTGGTACTTCTTCAAACATTTATATTGTGAATCAAATGCATGCAATTGACTACCTGCACGAAGCAATCATGGAAGAAGAGACGAATGGTAGCAGGAACTGTGACGAATGTTTGATGGAATTTCTTTTTGACTGCTTCTCTGACAATGTTTTCAACATTGGGGCAGGTTTTCGCATAGTGGTGTCGACTTAGCTGGGCCGAAGTAGGACATGAATAAAGGCACAGACTTAAGAAGAGTAACCAGACAAATATAAGGTTAAGCTGAGTCATTTGGTGATTTTGCAGTGTGAGGTAAAGGAGGACTGAGAAATGCAGAATGGTAATGAATAATGGCTTAAGCGGAAAAGTGTAGAGGGAAGAGACCATGTATATATATATATAGTATATTACTTTTTCAAGCTATCAAGTTGTCAGGGTCACGGGCCAGTTGTATTAGAATCTTTTAAACTATTTTTACAGTAAGAAAGTGAATTTGGAATAATAATAGAAGAATGATACACTCTGAAAGGGGCACTATTAATTGATGGCCAAAAAGAAAGAGAGAGACCCACCCTAGTGAGGTTGGTTATGTCTCCTACTTCATTTCCATTATATGATTGTTATATTTTTTGTCAAGTATATAATGCTTTGCATTTGGACTGGGGAGGGGTCTGGTTGAAATCCCAAATTCCAAAAAATTGTGGACCAAGTTGGTGAACATCTATACTCAGAAAAGTGAGAGAGCAAGGGACTGCTGCTAGCATTTTAGCACAACAAGAATGTAGAGTGACATGCACGTTAAGCTTACTTTCCTTGGCCTTCTCTAGGTAGCAGAAATAAAGTGTACTTGCCAGTTTTGGTTGCTTGGCGGTCCTAGATGCCAATGCTATGTTTGTTTTCACATTCATTAACTCAAAAGTCATTTGCTACATGGAAATTACCTCCATTGCAGGGTATAATTTGACCCTCACAGTTAAGGCAAAGTCAAATTTAAATTAAATTCCAAGAGCAAAATCTTGTTGATATGTATATTGATAAAATATCTGAATAACTTAATATTATATTAGATTAAGAAAAATTGTTTACTAACTAAATGTTGTTTGGTTAATTCTCGGGAGTATAGATTTTTACAACAAAAATTTAAGCTGTTAATATTAACATCATAAGTCTATATTAACAGTAAAAATATTACACTCACAATACATTATATTGATCATAAATCAAGTTCCCGTCATTTGTTAGTAATTGCATCATATTGTTATCATAAACTTACATGTTCGTATCAATAGATTAATTTTTGTTGGATAAATTCTAACATGGTCAAGCCTTACAACAAACTTTTAATAAATGATTTTTTATAGTGTTATTATTTTATTAATATTTAAATAATAAAAGTTAAAATTTGTACTAATTTTTTTAAAAATAACTTTTTATTAATATTAATATTCATTGTGTTAAAATTTCTTTTCAGATAAACATTCTAAAAAATTCAATTTATTCATATTTTTAAATTAAAATATGGTGCTCTAGTCCAATAAACTGTGATTGAAATATACCTTTCATACGGAAACTAGCACAACTTATTTCAATTGGGGAGAGGGTGGGGGATAAAATCAGAAGGGCATTTTATTTAGAGCCAAATTTAAAAATAAATAAATAGATACGGAGAAAAGTTATACGAAAAAAAATCGTGTGTAGTGTCAAATACATGAAGCATCCATGAATATTCCCAATCTTCATAAATTAACAAAATCAATAGAGCTTGCACCAGATAATACGAATTTTGAGAAGGAGAGCCACCATACATGTACTTCATATATGCATACCAGGAAGAGTATTAATTACAGGAATCTTTTTTCCTATAAAAAAGGAAAATGCTTTTTGTGGTATTAAAGTAAATAATTTTCATTGTTCCAGTGTAAGAGGAGTATGTTTAAAATATATATGTAGGTAAGTACAATAAATAAATAAATAAGTGCACGTAGTATTGAGTCTCATATCAATTGTTGAATGTTTAAATAATCTAATTATATCAAGAATTTAATCATCGTTAGAAAGCTACCCTGTTGCTGTCGCAGGTTTAGTTTGACTGTTGAGTGTTAAGACACGGACCCGTCATCCACTCATACTCCATGTAGTGTCATTGTATTGCTGTGATAAAAATTGAAGGTAGGTTTACCGGCAAATTCGAATGGTGAATCCATTAAATATTAAAATTGATGAACTTTTAGAATCGGATCTATAAAAAAATTAATGAACTTTTAGAATCGGATATATAAAGTTTGTTTGATGGTTGAAATAGAACAGGGACAGATAGGAAAATATAAGAATATGACAAACATATGAAAGGATAAGTATAAGATAATTTTTATTTTATTTTATGTTGGATGTATATTAATAATAAATTAGATATTATATAATACAAATTTTTTGTTTGAAATAAATTATATAATGCTAGGATAAAATATAGATTATATGTAAATAATAAAATTATGTTACTACTAAAATTTATAAAATTTTACTAAAATTATTTTTAATTTAAAATTTTCATTTTAAATAAAAATTATATAATATTAAAATTATTTTATAAAATAAATAAATAAAATTTATAATTTTTTTATAAAAATATTAAAAATTAATATTAAAATTATTTTTCAAAAACATTAATATCAAAATTATTTTTTATAAAAGACTCAAATAAGTTTTCATAAAAGTAATAAAATTTTTAAAAATAATATTTAATTTAATATGATTTCAAAATATTTTTAATTTAGTATAATTTCAGAAAAAATTAAAATACTACAAAAAATCATATTAAAATTAGTATTTATAAATTAATTTAAACTATTTTAACAAAATTAATTTTTATAAAATACTATAATTAATTATTAATAAAAATATAAATAAAGAAAAAGTGCAGGGGAAAAGGGATAAATTAAAATAAAAATAATTAAACTATCTTAATAATTTTTAACCCAAGTTTTTCTTCAGGATAATATTTTAATTAGATAAACAAGATATAAAAGAATAATAAAATGAATTATTTTATCATACTAACATTGAAAATAAATAAAATATAATAATATATTTTATCATATTTTTTTCTTTTCTGACTATCAAACTAATCCTTAAAATCTTAAACCGAGGTAAATCGGTGTGATTGTATTTTTAATTAAGTTAAACTAATGTCAATCAATAGTAGTTTCATGGTTGAGCCAATTTTTTTTAAAATATTTAATATAATGTTCTTACTCAAGGTCAAATTGAAACTTGATAATTAACTTAGCCAACAATATATATATATATATATATATATATATATATATATATATATACATATATATATATAATTGATAAAAATAAAAAATATGTAATTACTCTTATAAAAACCAGGCGATATTTAAAAAGATAATATAATTTATATATTTTAATTTTGATTATTAATAATAAAATATATTAATTAATATTTATTTATCTTACCTTTCATATAAAAATCTCTCATGTTTAATATGTTTCATATATATATATACATATATGGAAACACAGATATATTAAATAATAATATCATTTTATATATATAAAAAATTTAATTATTTAAATTTTACCATAAACGATCAAAATTAAAATATATAAATTATATTATATATTTTTTAAAAGTTACATAACTTTTAAAATTGATTATGTGATCTTAATTATTTCCGTTGTTTCTATTTTTAAATTTTTTATTAAAAATAATTTTTGCAGCAACTTTATAATTAAAAATATAAAATTTAAACAAATTATAAAACTTGAAAACCATCCTAAGTGATATTTAAGTCCTTAATAAGAAAATTGATTAACATTTGTCTAAAAAATTTGTACTGTGATAAGAAAATGATTAAATAGACGTCGGTAACACCTGTCGGTGATTCTTATTAGAAAAGTATTTGTAAGCGATTTGAATTTTTAGCCGTTTGACACGGCCATAATTAGGCTTATGATTCAAAACTGTTGACGATTGCGAGCTGGAAAACTTTGCACATGGCAATCGCACTACCAAGTAAAAAATTGATCCCACAAAGATACTCAGAAATTTAAAATAAATATAAAATTGAATGTCGAGTATATGGTAGTGCCATACATATAGAATGTGACGAATTAAAATAAATTAGTTTGTGCATCCTCCTATTCCTTAAATTGCCTCATTTTGATTAGGGTAATAGCGCAATTCAATTATCATGGCTTTGCTCACTCACGAGCACCTACCTAAATAATTATTGGGTGCTCATACTCGTAATCTTGTTCTTTAAATCAGTCTATGACTTTTCTACCTCTTCTTCTTTTCCCCTCTCCAACATGGCAGCTTAAGTGGGTTGCGTCGTTTGGTGCCCAGTTCTTATCAATTGTGGGGCAACTTTTGCTGGTATGAAGATCTAACTTTTCGGTTTTTTGGAACTTTTTGGTAGTGCTTTCATCTCTTTTAATTGTCGTTGCCTTGCAGCAACAAATTATTTGCCTTGGTTACATAAGGACACTCCCTTTAGTCCCCTACGAAAAAACATGCTTCGCCAATCATTTTTATACAACCTCTCTTTTTTTATATTATCTCCTTTTCGGTATTTTATTTTTTTCTAAATATTTTTTTATTTAAATTTAAATATTTTTTTAAAATTAATTAAAATATGTTAAAAATATTTATATAGTTATTTAATTATAAATTATTATATAATTAAAATTTAATTTTTTTCTCTAATGATTACATTAAACTTATATTTAAAATATCTTTAATTAGTTAATAATGTAAAAAATATATATAATAAAAATATTTTTAAATTAAACTCTTTTTAGTAATATTTTTATTTATTTACTTAAAAATAATACTTTATTTATTATGTCTCACCTAAATTTTAAATAATTTCAAAAATATATTTTAATTTTTTATTAAAGGTAATTTTGTTAGATAAACTTATTTTATTATATTAATTTATGTGATAATTTTTTTAAATAAATATGTATTATCTTAAAAGATAAATAATATGAAACAAAAAAATACTTATTTTTTTTAATCTATACACATAAGTGCATAGATAACACACAAATGAAATGTAATTAATTAATTATTTATTTTATTTATTTTAATTAATTTGAATTTCCGAATGTTCATACTTATTATTTTTATCGCATTTATGATAAATTTCTAAAATATTTAAAAATTAAGTACATATAAAAATAATTAAAATATTATATTAAATTTTTAAATAAATAGATCAACACAAATGTCTTTTTAAAAGTAGACCAATAAAAATAATATAAGAAGATATATACTTACATTTTTGTACATGTATTTTTTTATAATGTGAAACATGGTACGTGTTTGATTTTTTCTTATAAAGGATATTAAATTTGAACATTGTACCTAATTTTTTTTATTAAAAGTTAATTATATCATACTGTAAATATTTCAAGTTGAAGTAAAATTATCTCTAATTGAAAATATTGTGATTTAAAAAAATAATCATCCTTTAAATATTTTTAAGAATATATAAATTAAAAGTAATTATTTGTTTAAAATATGTAAATTTAAATATGTTCTGAATTAATATCTTCTGTTTTATGAAAACATACGAAATATTTTTAAAATAATATTTTCAGTTTAGGTTATACTAATAATTTTTCTGATAATATTCATTAAGAAATATAAAATATTTAAGTTCAAATACTTATATATATATATATATATATATATATATATATATATATATATATATATATATATATATATAAAAGTGTATTGCTTGTCCTCCGAATATTAATAAACGCAGATTAAAAATAAACGAATATTATATATATATATACTAACAGTACTCCACATCTTTATACATCCATAATTCAACACCTCAGCATTTAAAAAAAATTCAACGTGTAAGCCATTTTTATTAGGTGGAGTAACTTTTTTTTTCGATTGAAGGGTATGTGTCCTAGCCTTCCCAGGATATTGTTTGTTTCAAGTGAAATCGGATGGATTGAAACGTGGAGTGAAATTCATTGATTTCAGTCCACTAACTTTGTTTGCTTGTTTGTAGGAAAATCTGTGGGCGAAATGATACAGTTTCAGTGGATCTCTCACACTTTCATCCTTCACCTCTCCTTTGCCATGAAATGCAGTAATGGACGAAATCACGAAACTCCAAATAACTTCTTCCACTTTACTTTTACTCTTGTGAAATGCAATAACTGTACGATACCAGGGACAAACTTCTCATTTAATTTGTACTTATTTTCTTTATATATATATATATATATATATATATATATATATATATTTCAGTCCTTCCAAAAAAAAATTGAAAGAAAATATTTCTTTTTCTACATCCATCAATTCATATAACAAAAATTTTCATTTAATTTGTTTTATTTTATTCTATTCTATTTTTGTCTTCCCGATTTTATACAAAATCCAAAGAAAGTTTGGAAGATCCGCATATTTGAACTATTGTATCACATGTATATTATTGAAAATGCATGTGTTTACATAAATTATTGCAGAGACAACTTAAATTCTCTTGAAATATATCATGTTAAAGTTTTACGATAAAAATTATATAAAAGGAAGAATGATACACTTGTGTACTATAATTAGGCATTGATATATGTAATTTTTTGAAGACATATGTTGCATCAGTTTAGATAAAATTAAGTGTGGATATGTCTTGTCTTTGGAGAACTTTATAATCGTGATTCTCACTGGATCTTCTACATATGTGATTCAATTTTTATTAATCAATCTTATCCAACTCACTTCTAAGTGCGAATATGCCTTATCAAAGGGATGGCTTCTGTTTTAGTTAGAAAAAAAACTTCTAAGTGCGAATATGCCTTATCAAAGGGATGGCTTCTGTTTTAGTTAGAAAAAAAAGAAGAAGGAAATTGAACCTTGTATATGATTTAGCTTTCTTTTGAGTCTTATTATTGGTCTCATGACTCATGAACATATATGTGTATATATATAGTAGATCTTGTACCTTAAAACTCGTCAATGAGAATTGTGAGAATGAACCCCGTTGTGAGTAAAATTCTTTTAGTGTTCTCCTCAAGATTAACGGGTGGATTCTTTTGTTCACTAGTGTAAAAATAGCTTTTTATAACAGGATTTTACATCGGTTATTAGCCAACCGATGTAGAAAAAAGGCGGTGACATTTTTGTAAATAAATTTGACACTTTTTACATCGGTTTCCTTATAACCGATGTAGAAAAACAGCCGGTGGTATTTTTGTAAAAAAATTTAAACTTTCTACATCGGTTGCTTAATAACCGATGTAGAAAGTAAGACTTTCTACATCGGTTGGGTAGTGTAACCGATGTAGAAAGTACTTTTTACGTCGGTTCTCTGAAACAACCGACGTAGAAAGTCTGTTATATAGCTGATACGACCGTTGTCGTCCTCATAACTGTAAACACCCGATTTCTGCCCTAACTCATTTCCTCTAAACTGCCGAAGCTTCCGTCGTTCTCAAAGCCGCCGTCGTGCTCAAAGTTGTCGTCGTCGTCTTCGTCTACGCTGTTGTCGTCTTCGTCTGCGCCGTCGTCGTCGTCGTCGTCGTCGTCGTCTACACCGGTACGTCGTTACATCGTCGTTTAGGTCTCTGTTTCCTGTTTCTGTTTCTGCATTAGTTGTTAGTTGTTAGCCATAGCCTTTGCTTAGTCTAGCCTTTGTTTTTCCTGTTAATATATATGAGGTAGATAGTTATAGCCTTTACTTGTTTAGGTCTCTGTTTTTGCCTGTTTCTGTTTAGTCTTAGTCTTAGTCTAGCCTTTGGTTTGCCTGTTAAAATGTGTTTTCTCTTTTTTGACTTTTCATGCCACAAAAGTAGCTTTACGACTTGTTCAGTTCATAATATCTTATTTAAAGTTACTTTTATGAGCTTTTAGAATTTTTCTATGTTGCTAGTTCTATGTTGTTTATAGTTATGATAGGCTAGAGGAGAATATGCATCATATAAACTTCTTTGCATTGATTGATTTTATCAGAACAGATGTTTGTTATCTTTGTTGAATTAATTGCATATCTGCACTCCTTTTCTCTACTACTTCTCTTACAAAGTGATATTGAATTCCTATATGCTTTCTCCTTAAATGAAAGGCTGGATTTCTTACAATAAAGAGTAATCTTCTGTTGATTTTGCCTGAGTTCTTCCATTAAATGTTGAATCCAAATAACTTACTTTCATACTTGGTTAATTGCCATTTATTCAACTTCTAAATAGATAGAGCTACAACAGTCTGTAGTTTGGATAACCAACTTACCATTTCTCTTGCAGGTGTAAACATATAACTCTTAGATTTTCTTTTGTCAAGAGTACTTGCAAAATCTAAATATGTTCTTTGATAACAAACTTTGATACTCCAAAATATAATGCAGCATTCCTTTAATATATCTTAGGATCCTTTTAACAACATTCCAGTGCTCTCTTATAGGTTTTGCCATAAATTTACTTACTGTCCCAACTGCTTGAGCAATACGTGATCTTAGTACAAATCATATCATACATAATATTTCTAGATGCTGATGCATACAATACATAAAATTATTGAAAAAATTTCAATAATTTTTTCATATTTGTTTTCTCTGCTTTTAACAGATACATGGCTGATCCTTCAGAGGTTCCTCCTTCACAAAGTGGGTTTGAGAACCCTTCTTCTCGGCAAAAGAAGGGAAGACGAGCCACACGGTTAAGGGAGTTAACCCTTAGTCGAAGCGGTGAGCAAAGGATTCCCAGACAGTTTGATCAGGCCACTGGGAATCCATTAGGGCCAAACAAGACAAAGTTTAAGAGTTATGTGGCCCTCCTTGGACGAAGCAAGGCCAGTATTTTGAAGAAGGATTGAGATGATGTTGAGATGCGAGTCAAGAATCAAATTTGGGAGACTATCATGGTATTTAACTTTAAAGCTTTAAGTTTTTTCATAAATTTATCATTCACTAACCAATTACATCTTTGTTTATGTAGCTTACATATGACGTACCAAACACTAACTTCCTGAAGAGGAAGTGGCTTTCATTTGCTGGTGAGCGCTGGAGGGGCTTCAAGACACATCTCACCAGCAAATATATATATGGGTCACTCAAGGATGTGTCTCCTTGTGAGGAGTACCAGTTCCTTGATCAAGACACTTGGCAGAGATTTGTTGAGTCTCGAATGGATCCTGCATTCGTTGTATGTATCTTTCTAATATTTTATTTTTTTAATTGACTAATATAAGCAATATTATGATTAATTGATTTGCTTTCTTATAACAGGAGAAAAGAAAGAAGGCTCAACAGATTTTTGCTAAGAACTTTTACCCCCACAGATTATCTCGTGGGGGTTATGAGTTGCTTCAGGAGAGGCTGATGGACCAGAAGTCGAAAGAACGTCAGCAATCATCTGAAGCAGACCCCTCTACACTTCTCTCTCCACCCTCTCCACCTTCACGCCATGAGAAATGGAAGAGGGCACGCCAAAAGGCAACTGGAGAGTACACATCAGAGCCTTCTCGCATTGTTGCTGAGAAGATTGTAAGTAATCACAAAATTTTGTAAATTTCCATTTTATTTATCTTCAAACATTTACATTACTGATAACAGTCATTTTTTGTTTTGTAGGATTCTTTGGTTGAACAAAGCTCACAAGGAGTCTTTGTTCCAACTGGCCGGGATGACATCTTAAGTACTGCTATTGGCCAACCGGAGCATCCAGGGCGTGTTCGTGCAGTTGGCCGAGGTATTGGCCTTGGACAGTACTTTGGATTGTCTTCTAGACAGACATCCAGAGAAGGTTTGGTGTCTAGAGATGAGTTGGACGCCATGCGTGAAGACATGAGGCAAGCACTGCGGCAAGAACTTCGAGAAGAGCTCAGACAGGAGCTTAGGCAGGAGCTTAGGCAAGAGCTTAGGCATGAGCTTGCATCTTTGGGACTTTCCCAAACACAGACACAGGGTCACCATCCATCACCTTCTCCTAGACGCGTGAGCACAAAGGGAAGTTGTGCTCCGACGGAGGACCAACTACAGGGAGAAGAGGATGTGGATGCAGGTACAGACGATTATGAGTTATATGTTGATGATCCATATCGTCTGGTAGCAATTGGGAAAGTCTACACCTTGGGTTCAACCATCCATCACCAGCAAATTGATGATGATCATGTTAGAGTGATGGTTGAACGGGTTGAAGATGCAGATGCTCCTGTTCCTGTCCCTACTCAGGAGGTTCATGTCGTGGGGGCAAGCCCCCAACCATTTTATTATATGGCCAAGGAGACTTGTGCAGCGAGTTCAACCTCAGGTATTAGATAATTTTAGCATACATTATTAATTTTTTAATATATATATTATGTGTGTCTATATATATATATATTTCTTACTATTTTGTGAATTTATATATATATATATATATATTTCTTACTATTTTGTGAATTTATCGTAGGTTTATAAGGAAGATCGTGGGAAGAAGATTGATTTAAATGCTACAACAGATCTTCCTGAGCCTCCTGCAAAGAAATATGAGGTTGATTTGCTCACACGTCTATTTGGTATCGCCATGAACTTGGGCGACCAAACTTTGCAAATAACAATGGAAGCAGATATCATAGGGAAGCCCACACCTATCCCCTTCTATATTACTAAGAAGGATATATTGGAGTTGGTTGTGGGTAACGATCTCCTATGTGTAACAGTTCTACAATTATGGTTGATGTAAGTAAATTTCTAAACCTTACTTGAAGTATTTCATTATCAAAAGCTAACATATGAAAATTATTCGCAATATTAGGTACCTGTATCGTATCTGCACTGAAAGAGGTAACTTACACCTCTATGGATTCCTGGACCCAGTTCATATGCAGAAAACTGGGAACAAGGTAGCTGAGATACAGGAATATCTTCAGAGGAGATTGCAGTCTGATAAAGACTGTTACTTAGCCCCCTATTTTCAATCGTAAGTCAATACTTAATTGCTTTATTTCATGAATTCAATTAAATTCCTAATTTTTGTTCATTGTCATCCATATTTTGTAGAGCCCATTGGCAATTAATCATTATTTGTCCGAAGCGGAATGTAGTTGTATTTCTATGCTCTGCTTGGCAAAAACCAAAGAAAGACATAAAGGACATTATAGATTTGTAAGTTTTTATGATTTTGGTATTTATATTCATATAACTTGTTATTGTCAAAGGTACTCATTTGCTTTTTATTTTACTGTAGAGCAATGAATGCTCGACTTCGGTTAAAAGGGACGCATCCATCACATATTAAAAAGACTGTATGGATAATTCCAAAGGTAAGTACTTTATTAAAAGTTATTAAATTATTTTATATTCTTTTATCAACATTTCTAATTATATTTCATACTCTTATTATTTTTTTGAAGTGTCCAAGACAACCCGGAGGAACCGAGTCTGGATATTATGTGATGAGACATATGTTTCTCATTGTCTCGGCTTCTATTGTTAACTCTTGGCACCAGGTAATTACAATTGTCTTTAATTAATTATTTAATTTTAATGCATAACATGACATGTTCACTAATTTTAATCAAAAACATTTTGTAGATATTTGACAATCCTCAACCTCTGGGTTGAATTCATGAGATTTTTAGATTTTTAGTTTGTTTTTATTATATTTATAATAAACATTGATGTATTTATTTTAATTATATACTCTGTAATTTCTGTATTGTCTGCCTGGTATTCTGTTTATATACACAGGTATTGTGAATAAATAAAATGGTAATTTCCTTAAACGAAAAAAAGATTTAAAAAAAAATATAAACTTTCTACCTCGGTTGTGACCTTAACCGATGTAAAAAGTTACTTTCTACATCAGTTGTGACCATAACCGATGTAAAAAGTCAGACTTTCTACATTCGGTTGTAGTCACAACCGATGTAGAAATTACACTTTCTACATCGGTTAAAGTTATAACCGATGTAGAAAGTGTAATTTCTACATCGGTTGCGACTACAACCGATGTAGAAAGTCTAACTTTTTACATCGGTTGAAGTTTTAACCGATGTAGAAAGTGTACTTTCTACATCGGTTCTACAACCGATGTAAAAAGTCTAAGTTTCTATATCGCCCGCTTCAATACCGCTCAAATAACCGATGTAAAAAGTCCATAATAACCGATATAAAAAGCTTATTTTCCACTAGTGGTTTTTCCATAAAAGGATGAGAGTTATTTTACTATTGTTTCTCAATATTTATACGTTTTCATTTAAATTCCTTCGCTATTTATGAATGTGGCTATTGGATGTGATATATATAGGAGGGATGACTTATTTTATAAATAAGATTATTATAAATTATTCTATTAATATTTTTTTAAATGGTTAAATTTTATTGTATAGATTTAATTATTAAATTAATAAATTTTATTATATTAATTATATTTATAAAACTTTATAAAATATGTTTAATATTTTACTAAATAAATTAAATTAACATGTTTAAAATATATATGTTATATCTATTAAAATAAAGTAACATAATAAACTATTAAATTATTTTTAAATTTTATAAATATATCTATATAATAAAATATATTAATTTAATAATTAAGTCCATAAAATTTATTTGTTTATAAGAAATATTAAGTAAAATAATTTATAATAAACTTGTTATACGTTTAATTTTTTTTATTTCTTTGTCACATTCTGTTTTGGTGTTTCTCACGTTTCTATCTTCCTCGTCAATAGTTATAATTATTTAGGTGACTTAACAAAATTGAGTAAACATTAATAAAATTTAATTGACATTTTTGTGAATTAAAAATGTTATTATATATTAATTTTTTAAAATAATATTTTCAACAATTATTTTACTAAAAATATATATTATCAATCTAACTATTAAATAATTTAATATTATTATCTTCATAAATAAGTGTACAAAATCATATTTAATTTAAATATTCATAAATATATAATTTAATAATATTTATTTATATTTAAATAATATATAATACATTAAAATAAAATGATATAATAAAATATTAAATTATATTTAAAATTTAATAACTAGATTAATTAAATTATCTTTAAATAAAAAAGAATATATTTTTATAAAATTTGACATCCACTAAAAGTTTAGGCATTTTATATTGAAAGCTTGTGAGGCTATCCGCAGATCCGTGTTGTATCTTTGTTATCTGTTTGACGAAAAAGCTTCAGCAATTAACTGCACGTGAAGAGTGACTTGCCAAAATAGCAGATGTGACAATGAGAGTAACTTCAGTGAGAGTAGAAGTAGACTACTGTTTTTCTTCTGCTTTTTCCGTGAGGTAAAGATGACTCAGATAATTACTTTCCCTAACCAATTAATAACCCAAAGTCCGAACAACTAGATCCTTCCATTCGTCTTCCATACTCTCTTTACGTCAATCATCACTCTATTAAAGTTAGAACACTTTTTGTGTTGTTTGAATAAGTTGAAAAAATAAGATTTTTTTGTCTGTTAAAATAAATAAAAAAATAAAAAATAATGTAATAAAATATCTTATAATAATAAATTAATTTAATATAAAATTAAATAATTTACTATAATATTAAATGAATACTTATTTTAATTATTTTATATATTATATTATATAAATATTAATAAATAAAACTATAAAACAAAAAAATCTTATCCTATAACCTTTTTTCTTTTTTATTTTTTTATTTAGCAAATTATTTTTTAATTTAATCTTAGTTATCATTTTTATTCTTTTTTTCTATCTTGTTTCATCCAAACATATTTTTTCATTGTGTATTTAAACTAATAAATAAATTATCAAAAATTAAAAATTAAAAAAATAGATAAAAATCAGTACACTAATAATTTAATTAAAAGTATTTAGTAAAATTTATTATTGAACTAATCAATAAATATAAAATTCCAAATAAATATATAATTAAATAATAAATTAAAATATAATAAGTATGACATATTTTTTAACAAAAAATATATTAAATTTAATTAAATAAATTTTTAAAAAATAAAAATATTTATTTAATTTTTATATAAATAAATTTTAAATTAAAACTTTTTAAAAATAATTACTTTTTGAATTTTAATTTTGTATGATACAGCTTAATATTTTTTAATAAAATAAAAATATAATAATTAAAATAAATAATATATATTAAAATATAATATTTTATAATAATATAAAAATAAATTTATCAAATTTAATAATATTATTATAAAAAATTAAATAATATTAAATTTATAAAATAAATAAATAAAATATTAAAATATTAAATATAAAAATAAACAAAATATTTTAATTAAAAATTAAATAATATAAAAACTATTTAAAATAACTAATAAAAAAATATTAATAATTATAAAAAAACATTACTAAATATTAAAATAAATTATTTTATTAAAAAATTAAATAAAACATCTCAACAAACTATTCAACTAATAATCTATATTTTAAACTAAAATATTATACCAAACACCCTCTAATTCTTTTCAACTTCAATCCTCACCTTTTCTCATTTCGTGCCATCCAACAACTAAACATACAATAACTGATATATATTGAAAGCTTGTGAGGAGCTCGATCTGCTTTGGAACTTGATTGTTTGACGCATGTTCCGATATTTTATCTTTCACTTTATAAATAAAAAATTAATCTCTATGCACATAAACTTTAAAATTAAACTCAAGATTAAATTTATAAAATATATTTTTTTTAAATCTATTCAGTTAACACACATTGTTGAAACATTGATTATTTAATATTTATTTTTCTGAATATAATGAAAAAAATTACTTTATATGGACAATATTAAATAAATATAGAACAATATCTAGATCAATATTTATATTAAAAAACAGGCATGGTGTATTTTTTTATATTGTTTTGCGAAAAGATATGTTTACGTACATATTTATATATTTATCTAATATTTGGATGGAAAATTTTAAATTTTAAAATTTTTAAAATTAATAGAGTAATTATTAAAAAGAAAGTAAAATGTAAAAAAAGTATGAACGAAAATTTTAAAATAGTTAAATATAATAAATTTTGAAAAAATTATAGATAAACATTATTTAAAATGCTTAATTTGATATAAAACTTATTCAATTAAACTTTTATAATTTTTAAATTTTTTTTTCATAATTAAATTTTTAGAATGTATTTAGATGGAATTTTTAATTTTTTTAAATCAATTTTATATATTTAGTATGAAAGTTATAAATTTTTTTAGTAAACTAATATTTTTTTAAAAAATATTTTAAACTATTTTTATTAAAATATTATTAAGCATAATCATTATCATATTCACAAACTTTTTAAATATATCAAATATATTTATAACATTCAAAATAATTATAATTTTAAAAATTATAATTTTTACAATGAAAAAAAAATGTATGCCAAACTTCTTTTTAAAGTATACATTTTTTATTTGTCTACATATCAGATTTTTTATTTTTATTATTTAATCATATTAGGTTTTATTTACTTTATGCAATATGTTTGAATTTAATTAGAATATATGTACAATGAAAAAAGATTTATAATTCCATTCAGATTATCAATTATTATGTTTCTAAATTTATTAAATTTATGATTTATTTTAAAAATATATCTATTATAATTTTTAATCTATTAATAATATAAAAATTATTATATTAACTGTCTATCAAAAATAAATTTATACTTTTATGAGGTAAAATATCCGCATATTTTGCGGAAGCCCCCTTTCTTTTGAAAAAGAAACCTATCAATCATGTGCTATGAACAAACGAGAAACATGGAAATTTGCCAGCTGTAATGTTTTATTTATGCTATCGATGTTGAGAAACCTGGGTCTCCATGATAATTAAAGTGAATTACATATCCGACAAAATTTAAATGTTGTCTTGTTTTTGTCTAGAATATATTGGATTAAGTTCAAATATATATTTGATAGATATAATATCAGCACTAAGTCAGGCCTAATACGTAATTTTTAAATAAAAAAGAGAAAATCTTATATTATTAGTGTAAGTAATTAGTTTATATAATTTATATCTTTATATTTAAAGATAAAAGACTATTTTATAATTAAAATAGTTAAATAATTCTGATAAAACATATATAATTAAGGAGATAAATTTATATCTATATTTTTTATATACAAATTTCATATCATAAATAAATCCATGTATTCGTTTGTAGACCATTATTTAGAAATTAAAATTTATTTGAATCTTAAAGTACTATTACATTTGTGATTCTTCTCTTACTCAATTTTTGGATAAAATTATAATTTTTCACCATTAATAAAATTCGTCAATTTGATAACTGAAATATTCTTATTCATATTAGGTTAAGTAAATATAAACATTTTTATCATTTTATAATTAAAAATATAAATTTATTTGAATATGTATGACAAAAATATATATTAAAAGTTGATACACAAGTATTGTCTTTATATATTTCTTGAAAATGAAAATAGGTTATGAAAACATGTTACAATATTTAAGACAATAAAATAAAACATCCGATAACAAATGTGCTTTTAAAAAAATAATATGGAGACTTGATCAATCAACCGTTGTCTTCTCGGCCATTGTTGTCGTGATAAATTTCTGAATTTAACATGTTTAGTGATTTGAAGTAGGACAATTGGTAAACTCAAAAATAGAAATATTTTGTAACTTTTCGAGAGAAATGCTGTGTCACCCCATAATTTCTGCCTATATAAATTCTGTTACTCATCTGAACCAACACGTGTTATTTACCGTCCTTAGATTATAAAATATTTTTAATTTTAACTGTTTAAATGGACTTCGCCTCTGCCACCCTCTCTCTCTTCTTATTTTATTTTATTTATATTTTCGTATATTGTTCGGTATTGTTAACGAGTGTGAGACTATTATTATTTAGCCTTTTTTGTTCCTTTGGTAGAAAGAATTGGGTATTTCCTTTAAGATATGGCTTTTGTATCTGTTGCTCCATGTTTGCGCCAAGTTGAGCATATTTGAGCCTTGAAAGATGGGTTCGTTCCCAAATGCTTGAGAGGGATGCTTCTGAGTTGTCAATTGTGTACTGCTTTGGTTTATACATATGCTAAGTTGTGATTCATGTTTTGTTTATTTTTAGGAAATAAAAAAGAAGAAAAATAGAGGAGATAAATGGACTTTTAGTTGTTCAGATGCGTATGAGAAGAGTAAGGAAGACGTATTTTTCACATATCCTGTTTGAAATCTAATCCTCCCAATATAGAGGGGAAATGGAGGAGAAAATTGGTTTTATTTTTTATTAAATTTATTTATTAAATAATTTTTTGAAAATAAAAACTAAAAAATTAAAATAAAGCCAGACAGATGAATCGTATTTGAACTATGATTATGTTTGTTATATATAGACATCGATATAGTATAATCAAGTTTATATTGCGTCAATGTGTATGTCGGCAACATGGATTTCGTTTTCTATTAATAAGAATTTGTAATAATTGTTCTGTCTTATAATTGACAGGACCTCTTTATAATACATATGTTCTCAGGATGTTGCTACCATGATCGAGACATCATCGATAATTATGCTGGTTAACAATTTGAGGTGTTTTTAAATGATGATATGATAAGTGTCTAATACAATATATATAATTTTTTATTGTAAGTAATTGAAGTATAAAATATTATTAAAAAATGAAAAATGAGTAAAGGGTTAAATTAATTCTTAACTTAGTCATAATCTTATAAATTGGTCTCTAACTTAAAAAAAGTTATTATTTAGTTTTTAATTTTTTATTCTGTCATGCAAATTAATCCTTTCGTTAATTTTAGTCTGACGATGTGTTGAGTTGAAATGTTAAGTGTTGAGGTGTGTCGTTAAATGCCACGTAAAGACCACGTAAGTTAATGGAACAACGTCGTTTTGTTGGACAACTTATAGTAGCTGTTACAAATGCTGAAAATGACGTCATCTTCTTCACTCTGTTCAGAAGACATTATTAGGTTTAGAACAATAACAGCATCTTCTTTAAATAGAAACTTCATAAATCCGTGAAATTGGTTAATTATTCTTCTTCTATTTCTATGATTACCAGTGGAATGGACAAAGATAAGAAGCCAATTCGGAGCTGGAGTTCTGGAACCTTACAAGCTGGTAAGAAGGGAAGTGAATATGTAAAATGTTATTGTAAACACAAGGCTGTGATAAGGGTTCCTGGTTCAGGCAGAAATCCTGAAAAATTATTCTTTGGTTGTCCAAAAATGAAGGTCAGTGGATATTTATTGCAAAATATTTGAAGTTTACCATGATTGTGCTCCATCTCTAAAGTTGTTAACTTGTATAAGATGTTTATTTTTAGGTGGAAGAAAGATGTCGATTCTTCCTTTGGTATGATGATGATGCTGTTCCAGAAAATAATTTTGATGCTGGTTTGAAGATACATCTATGGGTGTTGGTGAAAATGAGGACGAAAAATTGTTGAAAAATCTAGCAAAGGAGATTAAGACCTTGGATTTTGAAATTAGGAAACTGAGTTTGATAGTTATTTTTTTATGTGGGTTGATAATTTGTCATTTTGGTTGGGATTTTGTAAGAAATTAGGTTGAAAGGTGTATGTGGTGGATGACCCATTTGCAAGGTGATAATTATATACTAGTTTGCCCTTTTAGTAATTTGTTTAATGTACAAGTCATTTTATTTTGGATTTTGTAAGGAATTAGGTTCATAGGTGTATCTACATATGTAGACTTTTGTTGAAGTATGGTGAATGTAATGTACTTGAAATTTATGGTATGTAATGCAATGTTATCCATTTTGTCATATCTTTGTATTATTATAGTATAAGAATGGAAAAGACAAATACATTGAATATAAAAGTTAATTCAATTTGACAAAATGATAGAATTAACATTATAGCATGAATATACAAGGTAATTGGATTTGATCATAATAATTAGTCATAAACACCCACAACAAAAGTAAACACCATTCGTAAATGATTTACATAAAAAAAAAGATCACAATAATTAGTTTGACTAGTTTTATTACATTAAGAGGTTGAACCCCTTAAATTTGGGGTTGGCATAAACTTTGTAGCCTTAGCATCATCTTCAACATGTGCAGCTGGTTGTGTTGGTGGCGGAGATGACCCTTGAATGTCTTTTTGTTTTGAACTTGAGTGTGCTACACTTGCTTTTTTGATGGGTAACTTAGGCCTACTAAACTCTTGATGTTTCTTTGGAGACTCAACTTCAGGTGGTGGTGGTTGGGATTGAGAGATTTCCATCTCATCATGTATAGGCCCTTCACTTTGTACAACAGCTCCAGGATGTACATCAACTGGCCCAATAGTTTGCTCAGCAGGTCCAAAGCTTACATCAGGATGCCCAACACCTTGGTCTCCAGCTCCAGAAGGTACATCAGGAGGCCCAACACCTTGCTCTACAGCTCCAGAAGGTACATCAGCAGGCCTAACACCTTGCTCAGCAGCTAAAAAATGTAAATCAACAGGCCCAACAATTGACATTGTAGTTCCAAAACTAGATCTAGCATGTGTAGGAGCATGGCCAACACTTTGCTCTGCAGCTCCAGAACCAGGTCCACCATGTGATCCAACACCAAGTACTACATCACCAGCTGAATGCACTTGTTGGGATTGCAACTGTTCCAACCTTTGCTGCTTAGCAACAGGAAACGTTTGCCTGTTATGGTTAGGCTATCAACATACCCTGCAATTAAACTCCTTTAACTTTCTTTTTAACTTGTAAGGATTGCTTGTCTCTTCATTTTGGTCATTCTTCCTTTGCTTTTTTGGCCTTCCAATTCTCTTTCTCATTTTAGGTGGAACTGGTGGGATGTGGTCTGTAGTATCCCAGTATTCCTTCCCTGGCAATGCCTTAATATGATTTTTGTACGTTTCCTGATAAGAAGCCATTGTCAGCCAAGCATGACAATGGTCTTCAGGGTGTTCATGTTTATATACAATTGCAGCAATTGCATGCATACAAGGCATACCTGAAATTTATAATAATATTAACATACTTAACCATGTAACTTGTTGAACATATTAACAAATAAGACAAATGATTAAGGACTAAACTTGTTAGTGCCCAGAACCTGCAGGTGCATGATTGTGTACCAATATTAACAGCAACCTTAGTTGACAATCCGTGGACTTCAAATTTATTACCATCATAATCTCTTACAAATATATGATTAGCCAAATCCAGAAGTAAGTTGCCGCACTCATCAATTTAAGAAAAAAAGTACAAAAACTAAATTACTTAACCAAGTTGCCCTCCATTTATTACTTTCTCTTTTTTCCTTCTCTAATCTACTTTGTTGTATCGGTGGAAGGTGACCAGCATGCTTTGCAAGTTTAAGCTTATTTGTAGTAATACTGTTGAAAATCACCACCCTGATCTCCTCAAGCATACTTAAAATAAGCTTGTCTCTTGCTACTAAAATTTTAGCATTAAATACCTTGCAGTTGTTGTTACATATGTTGTCAACCTTACACCAAGTATCAAAATATGCTTTGGTCCATGACTCTTTAGGTTTTTCAGCCAAATATTCATATGCTTTTGCATTTGTAATCCTTAAGGTATTCATATGCCTATGGAATTCAATTGGAGTTGTTGCTCTTGCAGATTTCCACAATAGAGATCTGAGTTCCTTGTCCTTCTACTGCTTAGAAAAATTCTACCATATATGCCATACACAGTATCTGTGAGGGGCTCCAGACATAACCTTCTGTATTGCCTGTTTGATACCCTAGCAAACAAATAATGTCCAATTAGTTCCCGACAAATTAAAAATCTTGCAAATTAGTCCTTAAGAAATTATCATCTTCCTATCAGTAAACATATACAAGTATTTCATGCAGGCTATGCAGACTGTTTACCTTTTGCATATCAGAAATAAAATTCCATTTATTTTGATTGTAATCACCAATATCCTCATGCAAGTGGGTCAAAAACCATTTCCAATTTTCTTTGTTCTCAATATCAACCACTGCATAAGCTATTACCCAAGTGTGGTTGTTTGCATCTTGAGCCACTGCTGATAACAGTTGGCCACCATAATAACCCTTTAGAAAAGTACCATCAAGACCAATTAAAGGCCTACAACCAGCTTTGAAACCCTTTTTACATCCATCAAGACATATATAGATCCTTCGAAACTCAGGTGGACCATCAGGTTGGGGAATAGTTTCCATTTTCACTGTTGATCCTGGGTTCCATTTCAAAGTTCTGCACAGTAATCCCATAATTTGACATACTGTTCCTTTTCACTTCCTTGGATAATACCTTTTGCATCTTTCTTAGCTCTCCAGACTTTTGTATCCTCCAGGTGCACACCATATTTGCTTTTAAAGAAGTCAACAATCTCACTATGTCTCATGTGTTTCACCTTCCTCACCTTTTTAACAAGTTTCCTTGTCACCCAGGCTTGAGTTGCTTGCTTATTTTTGAACACTCTTCCACAACTATGTGTATCCTTGAATATTTTTATTTGGAATCTGTGTTGGGAATTGTTATAGCTGCAAAATATGGTCCATTCACAAGTCTCCTCTTTACAATCAGCCCTGACCCTTTTCTTATCATTTTTAACCCATCTAATCTCTCTTCCTAATTGTATTGTATACTCTTTAACAGCTTCCTTGAAGGAATATAATGTTGGAAACTCCATCCCAAGTTCTAATTTGACATTACCAAACTTGACTTCCTCATTAAATTGAGGGTAAACTTCTTTAGTGGATGCTTCATCATCAGACTCTGGAGGTGTTCTAAGTTCTTCTGACCTCCAAGATGTTTTTTACTCAATGTCATCTCTTCCACTTTGTTTTTCACTTTCAGAGGAGTCATCCATTATAACTGCCTTTCCCTTTCCCTTAATTTTCATGTCTTCTCTGGGTTTTGATCCACTACCCTCACCTCCCATAGCTCTCTTCTTCCTTTTGGCACTCCTAGTTTGGACACCATCATCACCATCAGGACTAACCTCAACTGCAGATGTCTTTTTCTTTCTCCCACTCCTAGTTTGGGTACCTTCATCACCACCACTAGTAACGTCAACTGTACATGTCTTTCTCTTTTTTCTACTCCTAGTCTGGACACCTTCAAGACCACCAGCAGCATCCTCAACTCTAGACCCCTTTTTCTTTTTTCCACCCCTACTCTGGACAGATTCAACATCCCTAGCAGAAACCTTTTTTGCAGTTTTCTTCTTTTTTTCACTTCTAGTCTTCACACTTTGACCTCCACAAGCACTAACCTTACCCCTGGTCCTCTTCCTTGGAGCATTAACCTCAGCATTACCAGTCTTTTGTATATGGACCACTTCCAAATCAGAATTCTCAATAGCAACCTCATCCAATTTTTTTGTATCCACATTTGAACCCTCCACATCAACCCTTTCAGCATCACCAAACTCCATATCAGAACCAACCAATTCATCCCCTTCAACATCACCACCCTCACCATCATGCAAATGAGGCCCTTGAACATCAATACCCTCAAACTCAGCCCCTTGTACATCAGCACCCCCCACACCTAAACCTTCCAAATCAGCCCCTTCTACATCAGCACCCCTCACATCAGGAAAAACTTCATCAACCTTATCATGATCATCTTCTTCCGGTTGTGAACTTGGTAAAAGCACATGTGGGTCTGCTTCATCGACTTCATCTACGAAATGTTCATAATATATATCAATTGTTCCACCATTTTCCTTTGCTACGTGCACCATTTGTATTAAATCACGATCACATTTCAAACTTCTCAAGCCATCACGAAAACTGTGAGAAGGGTCCAACCAGAAAATTTGATTAACATGCCTATAACCCAAAGCTTTAGCAAACTTTCTAAAACTAAATACATCCATAGTGTCTTCATCGCAATCAGTCCATACTTCAACCTGCCCCCATTTATAACTTCTTCTTCTTCCCCCATCCTCTTCCACAAAATTCCTGCCATGATGTATATATATTGTTATGTTCTGCATGTACCAATTTCAAAAAACAAATATTACTTTTAAAAAACAGGGGACCACATTATATAAATAATTCAAAAATTCCATAATTCATAAGAACGAAAACAAACATTTCCACACTTTCATTCACTACCCTCCAAATTTTCCCTTTTCCCACAAAACCCCTTTTCCATAAATAAATTTAATCTGAACGCTCAGGGACCACAAAAAAGCATATTCAACAAAGTCTATCAATGTAAACCCTAAACCATCCCAACAAATTCAAAATATTTGGAAAAGTTTTGCAGTCCAACCTGGTTGTCTATTTTTCTGCAAACATTCCAGATTGATGCTTCCAACAATTTAGCCCTAGAATAGTTTTCTTGTCAAGGAAGTTCAGTTGGTTTCCTTTGTTTTCAATTCAAGAAGCATTTCTCGTTAACGTTAACAATATAGAATTTTCCCTCCAATGCTGTTATTTACTAAGTTGTCCAACAAAACGACGTCGTTCTACTAACTTACGTGGCATTTAACGACCCACCTCAGCACTTAATGTTTCAACTCAGCACGTCGTCAGGCCAAAGTTGACGGAGAGACTAATTTGCATGACGGAACAAAGAGTTAAGGACTAAATGATGACTTTTTTTAAGTTGGGGATCAATTTGCAATGTCATAACTAAGTTAAGGACTGATTTGATCATTTACTTAATGAGAAAATTATAGAAAACTGTGTAATTCATACACAATTTAAAAAATACAGTTTTAAAATTTTTTAGGCGATAAATTCTCATAAATTTGATATGTTTTAATTTCTACAGTCTATCATAGGGTTTCGTGTTGGCAACGCAACCAGGAATGCGTAGAGCACATGAAGAATTGAATGAAAGGAAGCGTTCTGTTATTCGCATTGCGTTGGCAACGCAAACACAGCCGCATTGGACACGTAATGCAACAGAACAGCACCTATAAAGGTCCAGAGCAAAACGAAAACAGGACACGAATCAGCATCAATCATTCTATCCATCTATCTCCAGAATTGAAATGCAGAGAACAAAGCCGCCGCCTTCTCATACGCTGGTTCTGTTCTAGGAGAAGGAGGAACCCTAGGTTTGAGAACGAAAGGCATCCGCAGCACGTCGTCATGCTTATGACTTTCACCCTCTCCCCTGTTTTCTTCTTTTGTTCTTATGTATAACTATATTCCTGTTAGGGAAAGGACAAATCCAGTGCTGATAACCCGAATATGTTACATGTATTCTAGATTGTTTTTCCTTAGATTTGATTATTTATCTCTTTGCTTAACGCTTTTATAACTAGACCACTTATAAATTGAATCAAAAATTTTCTTCACAATTGGAAAATTAGTTTTAAAATTAGAATTGAGATTGAATAATATAAATGTGAAGGCTGTAGGGATAGAGGTTCACAATTGTGAGATCGTTTGAATTCGCTTACTCAAACGAGGAATTACTAAGGGACTAAAATTCCTAACTTGAGTGAAGGATTGATGAGTCAAGGGATTGATCTTCAATTAATATATGTGAATTCGATCTTCAATTACATTTTATCTTGAATACACATAATGATCACTGTTACATAGAGGAAGCTTTGGTGAAATCCAACCCTAACACTCTCCATAAATTGATTTCATACACATTCGTATCAGTTATTAAATATTGAACAGTTCTAAGTTTATTTTGACTAGTTTTAGGTAAACTGGAACAGAGTTCCAGTTCAGCTAACAAAAGTCATTTATTACTGTTATTCTCCGTTTGCGTTGCCTACGCGCGCAATTGCATTGCTTACGCACTTCCATAACTGAGTTCAATTAGTGGATTAGTGAGGATTCAATACTTGAACCAAATCCCTATAGAGACGATACTCTTACTCATTCTTTACTATGTAAAACGATAAGATACACTTGCGTTTATACTGTTCTACTCCAACAGGATACATTTATCATTTTAAATTTAATGAGTTCAATCTCATGTGATTTCTACCTTTACTTATTTGTTTATAAAGTTAAGAAATAGCTAATATATAAAATTTATATTGATTTTTATTTTAAGTAATATAAAATTTATTTTTTTTAAAATATAATCTTTTCTAATACTATTGACCTTTTAAAATATAATATTTATAAAAAAAAAACTAAAAGATCTACCGGTTTCTCCTGAATCAAAGCGAATATATCATTTCTCTTTTTTATGATGCATACATATTCGCTTTGTAATTTTTTTGTGTAAAGATATCGATGGATGGGTAAAAAAATTTTAGTGAAGTAATTTGAGTATGAATTTATATCGATTCTGTCTTTCATTGTTGCTTTTACTTGTGATCAATTATATATCATTTTATTTGAAGTTACATCCAATAAATGATTTAAAATTTTGTTGCCAAATTATGATAACATGTGTCCTAATTGTATATTTAATGTTGTACATAATAAAATTTTTGCCAACTTAACTTAAAAAAGGTATTTATTATGGGTTTAAATTTATCACAACTTTATTTTTTAATTTACATTTGAATGTAATTGAAAACATATTTTTATTATTACTGCAGCAATTTTAATTTATTTCAGTTATATTTATTTTCTATATTTTTTTAATTTTTATTAATATATTACTAGCATCTTTCTTTTGTTTTTTGATAAATTTATATTTTATTATTAAATTAAATATTTACATTAAATAACTTTGACAAATTATTTTTCTTTACTAAAAAAATACGATTTTTTAAAGAATATTTATTCAAATTATAGGTAAAAAAATTATATGTTTAGCAAAAACTTTAAAATTGGTGAAAAACTTACAATAAAATTATTTTAATTAAATTTCATATAAATAAATTTTACATAATAAAATTATTTGACATGTAATGATTATCTTATTATTAATTATGTTACTAATTTAATTATGGTTTATTTTAATGAAATTTAATCTATAATCCATTTATTATAAGTATTTAAATAATAAAAAATAATTTTATTATTTTAATCAATATATTAGTTATCCACAAAGACAACACGTTAATATTGTGTTTGAATGGGTAAAAGATAGGAAGAAAAAAATTATAAAAATAAAAAATATAATATTAAAAAATAAATTATTTGAATAAATAGAAATAAAAAAAATTATCTTATTTTTAGTATGTAAAAAAATTTGATAATTTTTTTTATTTTATATTAATTAAAAAGATTAAATTTAAATTAAAAAATTTTAATATACATCAATGACGTCAATACTCTTATCTTGTTTTTATTTTAATTTTTAATTTTCAATTTTTTAATAATCTAAACATTAAAAGCAAAAATAATAATTTTTTTTTCTATTTTGATGGTGAATAAATATAATTTTTTATTAATTTTATTTTCTTCATGTGTATTTTATTTCCTCCTAATTAATCCCACAAGAGTGTCAACATTTGAAAACACGAGCAAATATTATCGATAACCCGATTTCAATTGAAAAAGACAAATGTCAATGTCTTTACCATAACCACACGATTTTGATTTTGAGATGATCGTGCATTGCTAAAATTAGGTGTGTTCAATGGGCCATTAACTTGCCCCCATGAGAAGAACAGGCTGGAATAGTAGTATTCTTGACCAATAGAAAGAGGGTAGTTTTGACGTTAATCTTGGATTCGCCCATTTTGTATCTTATAAGTATTGTGTTATTAGTCTTTATTAATCCAATGCTCATCTTAACTATATATTAAATTTATATAAAATTCTGAAATAATTTATGATTGTGATTGACATTATTTTAGAAATGTTTAAAATACTCTTAAATTAACAAGACATCAACAAATAATTGTGTTTTTTTAAGTATATTGACAAAAGTTACATCCTGCAGGTAAAGATTAATCTTCGATTTTTAATTAGAAAATATCCTTAATATGTATACATCAATTGCGAAATACAGTATAGAGTCATGTTAAATAATTATATATATATATATATATATATATATATATATATATATATATATATATATATGAGGAGGGCCTAAATTATTTTAAAAGTAATTTTACTTAAAATTATTTTTTTTAATAATTAAATTTTATTAATTTAATTGTTAAATTAATAAATTATATTATATAGATTATTTTAATTTTTTTATAAAATTTTTAAAAAATGAATATTTTAAAAAATAAATTAAAATTAATAAATAATATACCTTTTATAATATTTATTAATTTAAATTTATTTAATAAAATATTAAATATTTTTAAATTTTATAAATTTTTTAGAATAATTTATATAATATAATTTATTAATTTAATAATTAAATTAATAAAATTTAATTATTTATAAAAGTTATTAAACGAAATAATTTTAAATAAAATTATACTTAAAATAACTTATCCCTCTTTTAATATATATAATTTATTGAATAAAAAAATAGGTTGATTGTTAAAATAAAAAATTTGTATTCTCATTTAAATTTATATTGATACTAATTTTAATGTTTTGAATCCTTATTTATTAAGTATTTATTTATTTATATTTGAACTCATTATTTTTATTTTAAATAATTTGAATTAATTTATTATAAAGTACTTGTTTGATAAATTAATATATAAAATCTATTATATTAGTATTTTATTAATCATAAAAAATAAAAAAGAGCAATAACTTAAAAGTAAAAATACATAACTTAATTAAAAAATTGAATATATTTAACTCTTAATTAAAAAACATTATAAAGAATCATTTATATTAATTTAAAAATATTTGAAAAACTCTCAAATTTTAAAAACAAAAATATAATAAATATATTATGTAGATATATATGAATAAAGTAGAATACTATAATATTTATGGCTGGTATACTTTCTATATCTAGACATAGATTTATTTAATGAGTTAAAAACTTATCATTATGAATAATTTTTTGTGAATGTCCGTTAAATTTAGATATAATTATCATCGTTACGTAAAATATTTGTCCTTTCAACTGAGATCACATTAGTGTCAAGACTTACCTTAAGCCAAAATACCGTAGCAAAATAACTAACTTAACAGGCTTACAATGATATAAAAGATTTATTTGACAAGACTATATACATGTGCATTAATGAAAAAAAAACTCACATGCTAAAAACTGAAAGTTTAATATACAGACACTCGTAGATCATTCGCAAGCTTGCGTTAAATATATATGAGATTGTATACATTATGCCAGAAAATAAATAACCTCATCCTAAATAAATTAATAAAATTAAAATATTCTATTTAAAATTACATTTTATTTTTATTTAATATTTTAAATAAAAATTATTAATTTATTTAGAATGAAATTATTTACTTCATCTGTACATTGGTGCATTTTGCAATTCTCTGGAAATAAACAGTATGCACCCCGCGTGGTCATTTATTTTAGTTAGAAGAACAAGTTCTCTCACCCCACCTTGGAAAATTAGAGCTTGAGTACGTAAAACATGTTTAAGCCTCATACTAACCATGATTTTAAGGGTATTGGTTAATAAATTAATAAATAAAGTTTTTATTATAATTTATGATCAAATTATATTATCATAATATAATGTATTAGTAATAGTTTTTTTACAAAAACTTTTTTTAATTCCTTAAATAGCATCTTAAACATATTTGTTAGCATTTTTTAAGAAAAAAACGGGAAAAAAAAAATCAACACAGAAGGTACTCCTTTCATTTCTTTATTAATATCTGTCCACTTTTGACAGAATTTTATTTTATTTACATATCAATTTAAAGGCATATATTAGACAACGTTAATTATTTTTTTAATTGATTCTTTGTTTTTACTTAAATTTTAAATATTTTATATACCGTAAATGATAAAGAAATAGTAATAGAAATTATATTAAAAGCTAAAAATATTTTAATATAAATAAAAATATTAATAAATTATTTTTTTTAATTTATATCTTATATTTTTAAACAAAATAGCATATTATCCATGTATATATGAATATTTTTAAATTTAAATAAAAACTTAATTTAAAAGTGTACATATTTATTGTTATTAATATGAATATTATATTGTATATTACATTATAAAAATTAAAAAGATAAAATTCTCGAGATTGAAGATGAAATTAATGAAATAAATTATTAAAGTATAAGATAATATTGGTCGATATGATATATTAAAATTTTAACATTAATTTTAAATTAAATTATAATAATTATAATATTTTATTTATTTGAAAAAGAATGATGTTTTTAATTTTAATATTGTGTAATTCAAAATTTAAATTAAATTAATATTTTAAAACATAAAAATTATAAATAAAAACTATACACTTAATATACAAAAATTATGTAGCTAAACAAAAATAAACGCAAATTTTATAAATATTTTTGTTTAAAAATAAAAATTTTAATTTATTACACAGATAAACAAATACAAAGAAACTAAGATGTATGCGGTCACTTTGCATGGTTAAGCTATGAAATAAATGCCACGCAACCATGAATATAAAACGTTAGGTTTAGTGATTCATCTCTTCTCTCTGCCCCGGAAATAATCGTCTTACAGGTGCACGTAAATCTCGGTCAAAGACGGTCAAATCCCAAAACCAGTGCATCGTTGCTCTCAGATTAGGAAACATACCGAGTGAGAGATCCAATTCCAATTTAATTTTAGAAGTAGTATTCAATAATTGTTTACTTGATATCCTAGAATAAAATTTGAATTACAAGGAGAACGTTATCATCAAATATAGAAAAAGTTTTATGGAAAGAGTTTTTAGTTCCTTTAGTTTAGTATGGTATGCACTCTCATTTACAGTTTTACACTAGCTTGGGCAAATGTTAATGTGACTGTTACTTAGTATATGCAAATTGTGAGTCAGGGGAAAATGAATATTGTTACATATTTTAATTTGAACTATACATATGAATTGAATGTCCCAAAAAAGATAGAGAAGAAGGGATGAAAAAGAAAAACCATAAATGTAATAAAAAAAGGAGAAGCAAAGCAAAATGTAATGTGAATATAGTTCACAAACGTAAAGGTTGTTAATTTAGTTTACAAATAAGCTTTGGTCCGAGCATCATCATCCTTCCACCTCGATTTTGATTTTATATTTGAATTAAATTATTTATATAATATATTTTTTCATTACATCAATTATCTTATTTTATATTTTTATTATAAAAAATAGACAAATATAATTTTCTCTGGGTTTCTGGTGATGGTGGAATATCCAATTTAAGTGGGACCAAATAACAGCATAAGCCCGTATAGCTCAGGCTTTTTACTTTAGCAAACCCAAAGGACCCACTGCCCCATACAATTGCACCTTCCCACCCCGGCAACGCGTGCTTCTATTCCATGTCCACCTCTCTGGAATTTTTAAGTTTTAACCTTCTTGTACTGTATAATTCACATTCTAAAAAGAGAGAAGCGGAACCTAACAAGCATGTGGTCACCTTGATAAGAGCGAGCATACATGTATCTAATTTGTATTTTTTTATTACCATTGTACCTATATATTCCTATGGTACGCATGTAAGCTGTTTTATATAAAGGACACTCGGTGCATTATTGATTACCACATACACTTCAACTTACCACACACATGGCCAATTAACGTCTGCAATCATTGCGATAGGTCTTTCTGCCTAGTCACGCTAAAATCCCGTCAAACAGCACATTGCACCTATCTTATATAATGCAGGTACAAAACAAAACATCTATAATTGATAATTCTCTCTTGTTCTATCAATGTAATGGAATAGCATAGAATGAATTAATGATGCGATGAACCTATGGTTTTTTGTCCCCTTTTAAATTTGATATTATGTGCCAGTTCCTAGCTTGCTTTGGACAGTTGCAATAGGTATTCATTTATCGTACGGTCAGGATCTACAATTGTCAGCGGCAAAGGAGATTTCACCCAAGTTCCTTCGTATAGGCATAACGTTTCAATTGCAATTTGTTTATTATTATTATTATTATTACTACAATTGAGATCTGTTATACCGAAATTTTGGTGCATGTGATTCACCTCAGCATACTAAGCTGTTCTGTTGATGATTTGTCTCGAGGTAACCAAGGCCTTGTGATCCACAACAATTATAAAAACTATTATAATGGTAATATAGGAATAGTGAATTATTTCTTCCTTTCTTGACGGTTAATTTAAATATACCTGCACTGCTGGACCTGTCTCAGGCACCTTCTCCATAAAACTTGAATCGCATTGGTCAAGGCACTGGGATTTGTTTGGCATGCCTCAAACCTCATGCAATAGCACTTTGGTTTCCGTGAGTGTCTTTGAGAGAGAATCTTAAATTCTACATCAACGGTTCTGTTGTATTATATATATATATATATATATAATCTCCAACAATATATAGTATATATTGATGATCCTGATTCCTGATATGCGAGTGTGAGAGCAGACTAGCAGAGTCTTTTGTCAAACAAACCAAGTTATCGCTGAAGTTGTGGAAAGGAGGAGCTTCTTGCCTTTGCTTGAGAGCTCATTATTTTGTCTTCTTGTACAGGACAGAAAGTTATGGTATCCTCGGTTCATTCTCGCAGGTCAGAAGCTAGATTCTATTTCTTACAACTTTTTGCGTTGGATTTCAGTGAATTTGTGACTGTTAACTTTCCTTTGGTTAGGGGAAGGCTTCTTAAAAACAATCCAGTGTTCATGGTAAAAGTTCTGTTTCATATTCTTTTTGAATTTCACCCAATATGAAACTTGTGTACCTATGGCCTGCAAAATCTTCGGTTTGACCCTTGCAAGATTTTTTGCTATTTTGCATAACTTTAATGAGCGTGTGAATGTTAATCTGTTTGATGATTAGAATCTATATCATGTCATTGATGTGATAATTTAAAGTCAGGTTGTAACGTTAGATTGAAGCGTGGGTATTAACAAAGCGTCTGCTGTCTCATACGTAATGAATATGGTTCGGCATCATGGGATGCATGTGCTATGAATTCATGCTAAAAAAATTCAATTAAACTATAAAATTGCCGAAATTACTTCCTTCTTTTAATCTTCTGGAGTAACATAAGCAATTGTCTAGAGAAGGTTTAGTTTAAGAAAAGAAAAATTCATGAACTGAAACAGAAAATTAACGATATTAACAGGTAATAAGATAAACGAGAAAGTGAATGCAGGGACTTAATGTCAACCTAGTAGGTTTCTCTATGACTATAACTTTAATTGTATTACATTAAGCATTTTTAAACACTGCATATATATGAAAAGAGTAGAATATTGCAGCACATAGAAGGATAATGTGAATAATGACATCATGTCCCTATGTCGATGTTGATATTTGATATATCCGGGAAGTTATTGTGGTAGTAAATTCGACACATGAAGGTATCCGAAGATATTTTTTTGTTGAGTTCATTTCATTCAATTGTGGTCCAAAAATTTGGAAGGAGAGAACAAAGGAAGTTGATGTCATCATCTTGTATTAGGCTTTAAGGCACCAACTTATTTTATACAGAAACATTTTTTTCATTGATCAACTACTTTTTTTAAAGTTAGAATTTTCCTCATTTCAGCTTAACAGTGATAACCAACATGAAGGCGGAGTGATGCCATAAAAATGCATGTCTGAACATTCCAACAAAAGCACTTAATTTTATCACGGAGGCTGAACAGATCTCCCATGGAGAAGCTTATTAGGCCTAGCGACAAAGAATACATGAGGATGACCATGTTAAAACATGAAGACACTTTCAAAGAGCAGGTACAACCTCTGTTCCTTTGAGCTATTTGACCTCAATCAGCGTCAATAGAGTCCTGAATTCCCACGGAATGTTTTTACAGGTGTATGAACTTCACCGTTTGTATCGGATCCAGAAGATATTGATGGAAAATATGGAAGCCAGCAGAGGTATTGAAGTAAAGCAACAAGGATGGAACTTCAAGAATGCGATTAGTTTAACTCAAAATGGTTATTATAAATGTGCACAGAAAATTCCTAAGATGAACTTTGATCTTGAAAGACCTGCTATGGAGGACATCAAAGAATCAGACAGCGATGCCATTGTAGAGATTATGAATGAGACTGAGATTGAGCTAACACTAGGCCCTTCAAATTACAATCATAAGAAAGTGGAGACACCACTAATTTCAGATTCAGGACATAGCTTGTCTTCTTCTTTGGGATTCAGCCTTATAAAAAAGACAAGATGCAAGACCCATCATAGCAATCATGCAACTAGAGAAGAATTAGGTGGAAGCATAATAGGTCTTGTCCAGGGGCCACATTCAACCGCAGGGTGCCCAAATGGAATTAGAAACAGTTATGATATTGAAGAACAATCAAGACAAGAGGGATCAAAACATCCACCTTGGTTTTTTCAAGTATTGAGTCTGAGCACGACCTAAAGATTCCAAGGTCAATGTGATATTGATATGTATTTAATTACTGTTTAAGACTAACTTTGTGAATGATGTTTCTGTAGAACTTTCTTAGTAGTTATCGAGTGCGGTGGGGGGTTTGATGAGTCTTGTGTAAATGTTACTTGGTTAAACAAACCCATTATAATTCTGGAATCACATGTAACTGATATTTCTTTGGACTTGTGACACTCAGATTTACATCAGAATCTTTGCCTCCGAAACCATGAAATATGGAGCCATGTCTATGAGGTAATTAAATTACACCCCTTGTTAGCCATTTGCCTGAAAAAAAAAAACGATATATGCGATCCTCCTTTGTGTATGAATTCATTTAATTAGATTCCCAACTTGAAATTCTTCCTTACAAGAAAGCAACTTCGGATAGTAATCTTCCCATAATAGACAAAGTTCATCTATCCTTAGTTCTAACTAACAATGGGGCGTTTCTCACTGCACCTCTCTAAAGCAATTGAACCCAGGCAGTTAATTTGGTCAAGGAGACAAGCCCCTAGTGACCGAGAATGCTTCGGTCAATATGAAGCAGAAATTTTTTTTCAAGGTTCTTTCAGTTCATACGCTCCAATTATATGGTTTCATAAGCATATGGGTGAAAAAAAACAAGTTTTGAGTGAAGGGTCGTTCCTGATATTAGACATCCGATAATATTATTGTTGCTTCCAGAAACACATTAGGTAGGAACGCTAATTTTCTTCTCTCATGACTCTAATTTTATTTTCCGCTCATCATTCATGAACTTACTAGCCAACAAGAAATTAGAGATCTAGTTCCTGTCTACCATTCGGTGGACAGCATATTCTCTTCCAAACACTTAAACATCTTCTAACAAGTTCAGGTAAGGTCAGTCCCAAAAAAAGATGTTTAAACTTTAACTTACTACATTTAAGCCTTTAGAATATTCATGAATTGAAACCCAACAATGATCTCTTTATTTTCATCATGATTAGGCTTTGGACATCAACACCGACACTGCAAGGCTGTCATTCAACTATTAGTCTATTATTCCCTTTCCGGATGCTTTTTATCCCAAAGGACTTCATAATTTACACATAGGCCCCACCAAGCGATGTTATCAGATTTTGTATTCTTCCAGTGATTTTATGGTTTATTTATCTTTAGGAAGACATTATCAGATTTTGTATTCTTCCAGTGATTTTATGGTTTATTTATCTTTAGGAAGACATGATGTCACTGTGAGAAGCAGCTTGACCCACCTAAGTTTTACCATCTAGTATTTCAATATGAAACTGCTCTGGGTGATATTATATTCACACCTTTGACTCAATTTTGTTTTTATTTTTTCTTTTTTGCAAATGATCGTGATTTATTGTTAAGATTGTGCGAAATGCAGACTATTTTCGTTCCAATCTTTCTCCTTGATCACAGATAATTGTACACAATAAATTTTATACGGCCGTTGTTATTATAACTTCAGACAGAATTATTTACAGCAAGAATCCATGACAATTTAAAATATGAGAATAAAATGAAAATCCGTGACTTGTAACAATATATGTTTTCATGAGTTGCAAGAAAAAAAGAATCTGGTATCTAGGCTTGTTAACCGACTTATGCATGACTGATAGAAAGAAATAGAATGATGATTCTTGTATGGACTACCAATGTTAAATTTAGTTTATAATTCTAGTATTACAGCATTATTCGTGCCACTCACCAGCTAGACTGCGATCGCACTCAAGAATTATATATTATTTTTGACTACCCTTCACAATATACTTCACACTGAAGGAACATAATCATACAATATCACACGGATAAAGCAAAAACTAGGAAATACTAATCCTGTATTTTCAGGCCCCTTTAGACTGCAGTATGTCCAGTGGAAAACAGGAACTACCAATGGCCTCAGGAAATGGAGTGGCGTCGATTCTTATTTGGTTTTGTGCGACCTTTGGCAAAAGGTGTCACACCATCGGCACGCACGAAAGGAGAAAGCCGCCCAAGTTTTTTGGACACCGAACTTATGAATGATCTTCGAGGTAGAGGAGGCTTATCAGCAGAAGGTGAAGAACTTACCGCAGGACTGTTAACTGTTGATCTAATTGTGGAATTCTCAATCTCTTTTAGTTTCATTTTCAACTTCACCAGCTCTAATTTCAGATCTTCGTTTTCTCTTCGTAAGGTGGAGAGTTCATTTGAAACTGGATGAAGATTAGCGGAGAACACATTGAGCTTGGAATTAACCGAAGGAGATTCCTCACTTGCACTGCCATTCATGGCATCGCGAAGTCGTTGCTGTTCATAATAGAGAACTTGAACCACAGTTTGAACAGGTAGCCGGTCATTTTGAGCAGCATGTGCACAAGCCTCTCGCGATAACTTTTGACAGTCCATCACACTGCAAACTTTCTTTCTCTCCATGTCACTTAGAGCAGGATGAGCCTGAGAAATAGTAATTCATAATAAACTCATGTAAAGAATTCCATATCAAAATAGTAAAACAATTAAGTCCTTCAGTTCAATGACAATACTTTTATAATCCAATTGTGTGATGCAGCGAATAACTATGAGATTAGATCTAAATTGAATTCAATTTGATGAAGCCTGAGAAAATATGCTGTAAACAAGTATTTAATCTTGGTTATAACTTCTTCTGTTGTTCAAATAAGGGATAGAGGTATGAATAGTATGAAAACAAAATATATTGTTAGTATTGCACAAATCTGTGGTAAGATTAATTTGATACAGAAAAATGATAGCAATATTCACCTTAAGATATATGTCTATGGCTCTATACATTCCGTCTTCTGTTGGCTTTGATTGTTCAGGAATTAATTCTGCCAGACAGATGAACTTCGGAACTGGTAAATTTCGGTCAGTGGCTATTTCAGCGAGGTAGTTTTCCATTAGCTTTCCAACACGCTCCACATCACTTTCTGGAGTAGAAAAGTATTCATCATCTGCATTGTAGGCTAAGTGGTTTCCTATTTTCGATTCTAGGTAATTGGCCATGATCCTCTGCACTGTATCCACATCAAACAAAGTGTCCCCAGTGAAAGAATAGGAAGGAATGAGAAGATCATCCAAAACAGCCTGTCCTAACTGCATGGCCATCCTCTTCTCCAAATCAAGCCTGCAAGCAACTGTTGTCTCAAGGTATATTGCCGCCCGAAGCAGCATAGAAAGAAAGCTTACTGACATTGCATTCCTCTCCCTTGGCAAAAGGCTCACTATTGTCTCTAAAACTACTCTCTTTTCATGCTCTTGTCGTGGCTCAATCTTCTTCCTTCCCTTTCCAAATATATCCTGTTCCTCAAAATAAGAAGAAAAAAAATAGTGTTAAGAAGTGAATCCATAAAATCAAATTTACTTTTAACTTTCCATCTTTTTAGTGAGGGATCTCACCAAACCTCGTAGAGATTTCTGTGCATAGAGCATTAGAATGGGACCAATGGCATACTGTTTAAACCCTCTAGCCATCATTGCGATTATAACTCTTTGAAAAATGTCAATTCTAAGGACACTGAGATCTTCTGCCCACCAATCAACAACTGGCCTCTGGTTTGATGCCATGGAAGAAGCCACTCCATCCGAGCCACTGTCACTTCTTGCAGATGTACAGAATTGGCTTTCTTTACAAGCTATGTATGCAATGGCATCTATGCATCTGCTCACTAACTTTGCTCTCTCTGCTATTGGAAGGAGGTTCTCTGACATGTGCAATATAGACACAGCTCCTGCAATGGTATTGAGTGCCACTTCGTTCAAGTAAGCATCCGTTCTTCCCACCAAGTTTCCAACTGAATAGTCCTCTGTCATCTCAAGATACTCAGCCACACAGCGTAGCATGGCAATGTTCTCAATATTTATTTCAAAATTTATCCCGTAGCAGAATTTTGCTGCCAGTTCAAATGCTTCTGCTCCACCAGGAACATCAGAGAGTTCAATGAATGAAACGTCAGCGTCGTTAGATTCTGAGACGAGTTTCCTAATGCATCCACACTTAGAGACTAACGGAAACTGCAATTACAGTAGAAGATGTGTAAGAGAAATCAATATTAATTGATCTCCAACACAATAACAATTCTACACACTACAATATTCCCTCACTTGTACTTCTTGCTTCCTAATTCACATTCTATTTTCAGACAGGCAGCACAAAAAGTGGGACACAAAAATAAAAAGGCATGTAACTGGTAAACAATTTATTGACAACTAACGAGGGTAGGAAATCGTTATTCTGCGCTTCAATTATTTTCAGACTAATAAATTTGATACATGCATCAAAGAGTTCGTGTTTGAATTGGTTCACTACCTTATGTAACGAAAAGGAAGCTTCTCCAATTTGAACGTTGACATCACTTGGAATCTCCTGAGAAAAAATCCTGTAATTAAGTAGTTCAATTCGTGGTTTCGGTCATTCTATCCAACGGAAGGTACCAAATGTAAACAAGAGAAGACGGTTAAATACATTTGACATTAAAGCCGCCAAAGCGTTAGTTTCATAAAACAAGAAGAATACCATTCACTTGTTCTCTTCATGGCACTAGAAAGAAGCTCCTTCTTCTTCAGAAACAAATCACTATCAGCAGGTACGGTTTTCTCTTGACCACGATCCACCATGGCACACACAGATTTCTAGTTCACTAAAATTGTTGTTACAGTTGATGATGAAGCAGAAAAGAAAAGGAAACAGATTGAATCAATAAGAGTATAGGTTCAAGGTCATCATTTATATTTGAAGATTCCTTGTCCATTTTCTTCAGCACATGGAGTGAAGGTGAGAGAAGAGGTGTCTTTTTAGTTTTTATCCTTTGGAACCTTTTTTTTTTTGCCAAATAAGAACGTCAGCACTGAACTAAAAATAAAAGTATTCGGGAATAATGCGGATAGAGTTAGAACCTGAACCTCAAATCAGTTTCCAAGCGACGTTAATCCAACCAACAATCAGCCTAGTGAATTCCCAAAACAAGGTCTTTTTGTCAATAAGAAAAGCAATTTTATGGAGGGTAGAGGAAGGAATGTGAGTGGTAGTATCGACATTATGAAATAGGAGGAAGGGCAAAATCCAAGCATGAAGATGTACTTTATAGTGTGTGGTGTGTGCTTAGGGAGTTTGTGTGGAAAGGATGAGATCGTTGCATGTTGATTGGCGTCTAACGCCGTTTGTTTCCACGTGTGAAGTTCAATTTCTTTCCAAGATTAGGCAAAGACCAAGTTATATTTTAGAGGATAACTCCTATAGCCATTAGAAAATTAATCGTTAAAATTATAAGTAATTTTAAATATAAATATATCTTATCTTCAAAAGTATAACTCTTTACTTCAGAAGTACACCCTTTTTTACTGAATTCCCACCCATAAACCACAAACGTGCCAAGTCCCTTTTTGAAATTGAAAATTTTTTATGTTTTGCCACCGTGTATAATACATATTTTTAAGTTAGAGTCTAGAAAAAATAATTTAACTTTGACTAAATTCATTTGTTTGACCTCTAATTTTATTAGATTTTTAAAAGTTATTGTAAATTAATTTTGTAATTAATTCTTATAATTTTAAAACTTTGTAGTTAAGTTTTAAAATATTAATATTTAAAAAATAAATTAAAAAAAAATTGTACTCTCTTCTATTTTCTTCCAAAATCTCACCCGCACTTTGATTTGGACTTGTCATGACAATATGGCTATCTTCGGCCTAGTCTAAGCCAATCCCGAAAAGGAACAATACTCATAAATGATTATTACTAAATTGAAAATAAATAAATATATAAAAACTAAATTAATTTTTCTATAAAGATAAAACTAAAAATAAATCTTATAGGAATTGGAAATATATTTTAATTTTTAAAATTTTGTTGTATACCGTACATACACTATCATTTGAATTTAACCATTAAATCACATTGAAATTGAAATCAACTGATTATATTTGTTAATGGTTTCAATTTGAATAAGCATGATGACTACTGGCATAACATTGTGAAAACGACCAATCAAAACGAAGACTAAAGGCCATGATCGAATATTACATATTATAAATAGCAAGACTAAAAACTCAAAATATGTTTGGATGAAGAGATGAAATGAAAGAGAAAAGTGTACAAGCCTTGAGTACTTGACATAAAAAAATTTGACAAGATTTCAAAATCTCAAACCTTTTCCTTCTCCTTTATTTTTTGGCCCAATCTAAACAATAGTAGCATTAAGGGTGTACACAGATTTTACTGCCAAAGATATCTCAAATAGAATTTTAAGCTTTAATTTCCAAGTTTGAAAATTTCATGTTACTCTTGGACGTACTAAAATCTCAGGTAAAACTATTAATTTGCAATCATAAGTGAACAACTAGCTTTATGTATGACTTCACACTTATCTTATAAACTTTAGTTTAGCTAATTGTTCTGTAAGAAATTACAAATATATTGATACTGTTTGAAAAGATTTATTTCACAAAAATAGATAATAAATAGGTGTAGTAATAAGTATAAAAATCTTTGTGTGCAGATAATATTTTTTATGACTAATGAAGCAACCAGAGAATTGCTCCAGTATATCAATTATCATAGTAGGGTATGTATGATAATTGATCCAGAGAAAATTTATGTGCTGGCACATAGGCAATCAACTTGGGAAGATTATAAGTCCTCAGTCCCACAATCTCACCTCCTTTCCATAAGAAACACAATGGCTGTTACTTTTTGTTGATCATACTTTATACCGTGTTAATTTCCGGATGTTCTGTGCGGGTGCTAGGATGTCACCTACAATAATTGGTGCTCTTGGTAATAATGAGGAACTTGCTTTCGTACACATCGGAGTCATAATTTAGGTTCGTGTTTTCACATCATGCATGGTAAGGGTCCCTTAGAATGTAGACTAATCGTCAAAATTACATGATTTATACATACATATAAGATCAATTTCTCTATCCGATCTCTACGTTATTTGAATTGGATACAGATTCCGAATATTGCAGGAGACACATCTAATGGCCATAACATGCTTGCCCAATTGCAATATCCTTTTGTTTTCAATCAATCCATGCCCTCTAACACTTCCGCAACCACTTTCCAACAAGACAAAATCAAAACATTTATAACCTGAATGCATGGCTTAAGTGATCTTGATTATCGAGTAGCTTACCCGTTGTGGTAGGTAGACGTAGATCCAAATTGGTGTATGACATTCGTTTCATTCTTTTTCATTTTAGCTATATCTATTAATCCAAACTTAACATTTCTGTCCCTTTGATATGGTTTTTTATGGAGCGGAGTTGGAAGACAAAGGCATAATAAACCCTACCGGGCAATCATGTTTGCCAACTAGCTAGCACTATATATATGATACATTCATGTCAGATCATAATATGTACATTTTAGTCCCAAATTTGAGTGAAATATTTCCAAAAACATGATAATTTTGATCCTAATTAATTTTTCAGAATTGCCCACCTGTACTAGCTTTTAAATTAATCTACAGCCATTTCATTCAGAGTGTTCTTTTTCCCTTTTAATTTTAGCTAGGAAAGAAAAACAAATCTACCCAGTATATGAGAAAATGGTCGTGGGAGACATGAAAAAATGTCCCCATGGCACGTGGGTGCAAGCGAATTATTGAACTTTAACCACAAAATCGAAAAGACAAATAGAAGAGAAATTCGTCGAAAAGATAGACTGCATTCATCTGCTTGATTGATTCAAACATGTTTATTCCATTTTCTTTTACATCAGTTAACTCAGTCACACAGGGTCTGATGAAAATTTTGATTCAGACAAAAGGAGAAATGGATTAAAGTACACGTTCTGAAGTTTTCAGAAGTTATTTCATAAATGTTTTAATTAATAAAAATCGATCTTTGAATTAATTAAAATACTTCAATGCACATCATATAACGTTTGAAAATATTTATTTATTTATTTATTCATTCACCTCTCTCTTTTACCATTTTCTATTCAAAGGATATTGAAATCTTGTGCAACATGTTTGTACAAGATAATAATATTGAAAAAAAAAACAAGACGTAAATAATTGATTTTATGTAATAATTTTGTATGAAAAAAAAATTCTTTATAATTTTTATAATTGATTTTATGTAATAATTTTATATGAAAAAAAAATTCTTTATAATTTTTTTCTTAAAGGAAACTTTGGTTTGAGAAATGGAAGGGACTAATAGCATGTTTGATATAATTTAAAATTTAAAATATTTATTTTTCAAAATTCTTCATAACAAAAAATAAAAATTGAAAGTTATTTCTTTAAAATAGGTTGAAGAAAAGTATGAGAAATTCTAATTTTAATATACACCTTCATTGTGGTGCATTGGCGGAATATAGAAATTTTGCATTACAACTCTAGCTAAAGAAATACTGAATATGTTTTTTTAACGTATATTTATAATTTGTTAAATCTGTATACACTCCTTTAAATAGAAAATAAATTTTGACAAAACCTGTATAATTTGATGAAATTTATATAAATTTTCAACTGAGCATAAAAAACTAAAGAATTTATTGGTAATCCTCTTCAAATAAAAATTACAACTCTCTCATTGTTCATTGGCTTATAACGACTTCATGGACTGTTGTGTGTTTACTGTGCGTACAAAGTTTTATCCACGACAAGTGCATCTGTCGATGTAGAAAGGGGTATTTAATACCTTTAATATTATTCCTACAAAGACTATGTTAACAATCTTAAAAAATATTAAATCCTAGTTTTTGAGTTCACCAGAAAAGGATTTTTTTAGAAATACTTAGAGTGAATGTAAAAAGAAACATAATGAATGTAAGCGATTTAAAGACAAAAGGCACAAATACGAGTTTAATTATTGAGAACATTGGACTTTGATTTCCCTTATAATTTTACCCAATTTCATCTCAACTCCTTTACTAATAATTTGAGTCAATTGCTAATCATTCCGTCCTCATTCTATTACTACCCAATGATCATGTAATAGTAATATTCTTTCCCTTAAGTTACTACCTCAATGATCATGCAATGTATATAATTAAGAGAAACATAAAGAACATGCAGATTTGTTAGATTAATAATTGATTAGAAATCAAAGATTCCAATTAATCCTCCAAAACCCTTAGATTAGATTCAGTTTACCTTGTAGTTCTGTTAAGTAGGCAATGGTACGATCGTCTATCCCTAGTTAACTTAGAAATTAATTCTCATTAATTAATTATGCATAATAAGGAAAATACAATTGAATAGAAATACGCAATCATTCATAAAACGGAAAAACGGTTCAATTCGTAATATTATAAGTTTCACCAAAGCCCCATTAATTGAGAATTAGTTACACATCGAGAAATAAGACAAACAAAAACATACTAATCCAACAAAATAACCCATAATCCTAATTTTAGAAAGAGAATGACAAAATCGTAATATCAGCAGAGCCAACAATAGGATGTTGCAACTCGTACTGTGGAATAGTTTCTCTTTCTAAATACTACGGAGGGTGAATAGTGTGGTTAAAGCCTTCTTTTGTAGGCATGAATTAAGGTTTCAATGTAGTGGATCGGGCTTGACCTAGTGCTCTCTTAACTGTCGTGACTATTCTAAGTCATCTTGTAATGTTGTAGGTCTGACATGACATTGTCGCGTTAGATGCCCTATCGTTTTATGCCCCTTTTATCCTCTTTTCTTGATCCAAAATTTGCCTATTTTCATATTTCTTACTTGCATAACCATTCCTGCAAAAATAAGGAAAATTAGGTAGAATTACAATTAAATAATTATAAATTATATTATAATTATAACTAATTTTCCATAGATAAATCAACATAATAACGGTTTATCGTGAACGAAGCATTAATATGGTAAAGCAAGCCACGAGCCATGTTGAGAGCCAAATTGAGATGGTCAGCACCCAAATCATAAAGCATAGCATTTTTTAGGGAATTACTTTTCACATTCTCCAAAAAAAATTTCATCCCCATATATGAAAAGATTAAAACACTCTCAATACTCTTTTTCTTTCTCCTTTTTCCTTTTTTCATTATTAATTTTTTTCTCTGAACATTGTTAATTAAATGTAAGTTGGGTTCCTCTTGTTGACCGGTAGAGTAATTGAGGAAAGTAGTATTCCACAAATTAATTTGTGAAACGTTAAAATATTTTTGTAAATTAATTTGCAAAATTCATCCATCTATTCCGTAAATTAATTTGCGGAATGTATTTTTGTGTTCCACAAATTAATTTATGGAACATAAAAAAGTAATATTTTGTAAATTAATTTATGGAGCACAATAAATAACATTCTGTAAATTAATTTACGGAATAGACTAATGAATTTCGCAAATTAATTTACGGAATATATCTATTGACTTCCACAAATTAATTTGCGGAATAGTAAATAAATTATATTCCGTAAACTAATTTGGAAAATGTTGTAGTTGTATTCTGTAAATTACTTTACAGAATGTAATGTTACTATTTTGCAAACTAATTTACGGAAGGTTAATTATTTTAATGAAATAAAAAAGTGGAAAAATGAAATGCTTATGTTATGTAATTTTTTTTATGCAGAGATAATTATAGAAAATTCAGTAATGTGGAGCAACCATTTTAAACAAAGTTGACATTGCCAATTTCTCTGGAAGAGGATGATGTAGTAATATTATTTTGGAGAAATTGGTTTTTTTGTTTTTATAAAAGTGTCCAACATGATTTAATTTTGGTATGTGTGATGTCAGAATAACGTAAGTGTTGAAGGAAATGTGTTGGCTCTGATAAATAACAATGTTGATTATACGAACGCATTCATGACTGATATAGTAAATGATTTTCAAATTGAAAAGTTTAATTTTTATGTTATATATGATTTAGTAATATTTGATTGTTTGTATGTTATAATTAGGTGTTTCCTTCATGGGATGATTTATTAACTTGGACTAGTGCAGTGGGTAAAGCTCATGGATTTGTTGTGGTTATTATTAGATCTAACCCGAGTGGAATTTGACAGAAAACAATGTTAATATTAAGTTGTGAAAGAAATGGAAAATATAGACAGTACAATAATGAATTAGTGCGTAAGGTAAATTGAACAAGAAAATGTGAGTGCCCCTTCAGATTAAGAGGAAAGTCATTAAGAAGTGGTGAAGGATGGAAGCTTAACGTTGTATGTGAGTTTCACAATCATGATGTAGCTGAAACATTGGAAGGTCATGCGTATGCTGGGAGACTAAGTGGTAAAGAGAAGTCTTAACTAGGTGATATGACAAAGAATATGGTTAATCCGAAGAATATTTTGTTGACATTAAAAGGTCATGATAATCATAATGTGACTAACATCAAACAGATCTATGATGTTCGCCATACATATTGAAAATCAGAAAGGGATCTTCGAATAGAACTGCAAAACTTGATGAAATTAATGGAACGTGACAAATATGTGTATTGGTATAGAAGGATTGAAACGTTTAATGTTGTTCGAGATATGTTTTGGAAACATTCAGATCCCATTAAATTGTTGAATGCATTCCATATTATGTTGATTATTAACACTACATACAAAACAAACAAATATTGTGTGCCATTATTTGAAATTGTTGGAGTAACATCGACAGAGTTGACATTTTCTGTGGGTTTTGCTTATTTGTAGTCTGAACAAGGAGATAATTTCACTTTGACATTAGAAAAAGTTAGAGGTTTGTTTCTTAGAGATTAATTAATACCCCAAGTGATTGTGACAAATAGAAATATCGCCTTAATGAATGCTGTTGAAGCAGTATTTCTATCTATTACATACTTGCTTTGTCCATTTCATGTTTCTAAAAATGTGAAGTCAAAGTGGAAGTTACTAGTATCTCCAATAAATGAATGGGATTGTATAATGGATGCATGGGTTATTCTATTGGATTCTTCAAGTGAAATTGAATATGAAAAGCGTTTTCTTAAATTTGAGGCCAAATGTTCAAAATTTCCTATTTTTTTTGGATTATGTGAACAAAACTTAGTTGCATCCTTACAAGAAAAGATTTTTCAGTTGTTGGATTGATAAGGTGATGCATCTTGGAAATACAACGACCAATAGGTATCTTTATAATAAAATGAATATTTGCATAATATACTTGAATGACGAAAGAGCTCACGACATGTATCTTGCTTTTTTCAAGGTTGAAAGTGCACATGCAAGGTTAAAGAGGTTGCTTGAAGATAGTAGAAGTGACTTGTGTTCATGCTGGGATACAATAAATAATATGATAATACTGCAACATAATGATATAAAATCATCATTTGAAATAAGCATGATCATTGTTGAGCATAGATTCAGCAAAGGTTTCTATGCCAAGCTACGAGGCTTTGTATTAAATAATACTTTAGCCCACATTGCTAATGAGTATGAACGGGTAAAAATTGTTGGTATTGACAGTATAGCTTGTGGGTGCAATCTTAGAAGTACACATGGATTACCTTGTGCATGCGAGTTAGGAAGGTATAATGTCATGGGTAATTTTGTGCCATTGGAGTCAGTCATATTCATTGGAAGAGATTGACATTTACAAATCAAGGAATGACAGAGCCATGAGGCGATTTATTGTTGCAACTAGAGTTTGAAGCCTTGCAGAAATTATTCTCAGAGCTTGATCTTTGTGGAAAGATAACACTAGAGAATAAACTTCATAAGTTGACATTTTCTGATACAAGTTTAATGTGTCCACCTCCTGATAAAGTAAGAATAAATGGTGCAATCAAAGGTAAAACATTGCAGATGGAACGATCAACCAAACGTGAACCATCTTTCTCTGAATATGTTAATGGCTTCTACTCTATCCATGATAACTTGTCACCTTGATTGTCATCTGATATTAAACGTCGAAATAACAAACACAAAAAAACTTATGCCTATGTTAGACCTATTTCTTGTTCAGTTACACAACTATATTGAACGTATAGTTGATGTTGAAGCTAATGAAAATTATGGATATCGCGCAATTGTTGCATTGCTCGGAAAGGGTGAGGAGTCTTGGGCTCAAGTCCGACTTGATTTAATTTGGGAGCTTGGTTAATATCATGATGGGTATGTGAATCTGTTTAGCATTGAAAAAAGATACATGCAGTTAAAGACTTCTTTGTTTGTGGGGAATAAAAAAATGGTTTCACCGGATAAATGGATGACCATTCTTGATATAAGTTATGTAATTGCGTATAGGTATAATGTCATACTTATTCATATGTCCATCCATGGAACGATGACAATTTTTCTTACTTAGAGGTGAACCACCACCGTTGCGCAATCATTGTATTATTTGCATATGATTTGTTAATGGTTGTCATTTTGTATAGGTATTCATCCAACTATTTATTATTCTTCGAAACTTAATTATATTTACACCTTCATCTAATGTAAATTATCTTTGTAGGTTTTCATGGTGGATGGAGCTCCAATCCCTCCAACAGCTTTGCAATTGCATAAATATTGCCATGAAAATGCTCGAATGTGAGAATGGACATATATTAGTCGGATGGAATTGTTTAATTCATTATTTAAAAATAATGTTGATAATGTCACAAACATTATAGCCGATTACTTGTAATATCCTTTCTACTGTTGATATTTTACCTTATATGATACAAAGAGAACCTGTTTATAATTTGATAGTTTTGCTAAAACAATGGCCATGATACAAAAGTATGAGCAGAACCTACTTATCATTTGACAATTTTGTTCAATTCAAAAGCAATATACAAAAAGTATGAATAGAACGTGATTATCATTTCACAATTTTGCTCAAGTAAAAAGGAATATACAAAAAGTATGAACAAAACACGACTTCCAACACGTATTATGTTTAAAGCTTGGCGTGCCATATCAACTTCTGATGAATCCTCTGGGAGCCTTCTTGAACCAATAATGTCTTCTAGTAGTTCCATGATTCTATCAAAACGATCCTGAAAAATAAATTATATTAGTATTAATGTCATCTATAACATGATTTTGCAAATAAAAAATGGATTACCTGACTAGAAACTGATACTTCTTCTGCTGCATGAGATATACCAGCCTCTTCCACCATAAGAGGAGGTTCAGGTTCACCCCCACCCACATAACTACTAGGTAAAAGGTATAGGTGGGAGATCTTGCGAAACCACTCCATGTATCCAACAGCACACTGCACTGTAGTGGTAACAACATGACCTCTAACCTCCTCTGCCACCAATGATAGTTCATAGTTTAGAAAACTATCATCAATGGACCGATGACTTCTAACCATACCCAACCTATCAACAGTAGGCATGGAGATCCCCTAAACATGTCCAAACTAACGCAAAACTCTATGTGGTGAATGAGAGGTACATCAAATCACCACATTTGATTAAACCTCTATACCAGCATGCGTCAGCAAAGAGTCGATGACCTCTGAACTCATCATACGGTGTCCATATGGCATCATCCACTTGTATGCGGTCGAGAATCACCTTGTATGGTCTCACATCTCCTTAACCACGTACCATCTGCAACCGCATAACAACTGACATATCTGGGGTAAAGTCATCTTGAAGTTGATGTCTCCCAATCCGTGGGAAATGCTCAACAATCAATGCCTACAGTTACATTATAAAAAAAATAAGTAACAGTATATAAATATAAAACCCTTAAATGATGTACAATAAGTGGAATTTACCTGTAATAATGTCAAATAACTATCCAAGCATTTAATGTTGTGAAAACTCGCATCACTAAGCTGATCGTAGAGGTATGCTAGTGAAATAGCACCACAAGCATACCTCCCAATGATGTGTACATCCCTAAACAGCTCCAAATAGCACACACCGACAAGGGTACCACTCTTGTCAGCAAAAATTGTGCACCCAACCAATCAAAGCAAGTAGGCACGAGTCGCTGCATCCAGATGACCCTCCCTAGTGTAATGATCACATACATCCTACAACCAACTGAATCTTATACGTACCTCGAGTGTGATCTGTCTTCATGTTTGCCTCTAAAGCAAAAACATCGAGTAGATTTGTTAAAAGGTTGCAAGCTGACTCTTGTGTCATCGACTAAAAGAACAAAGCTCTTCTTTGATCGGTAGATGCAGCAATAAAGACACATAATCCAATGTGATGGTTATCTCTCCTATGGGCAGGTGGAAAGCGCATGTACCCTTGTACCGCCTTTCCGCAAAAGCAAACAATAAGTCCTTGTCTGCTATCGAATGGTTGCATCATACTAAGTCGGCTAAGCCCACCTTCTTGTACGATGTTCTGGATGTAAGGTTGCTTTCTACCAGTCACCTTTCGTCCATGTGTCAAGACCTTTAGAGCAGCATGATCCTGAAATAAAATTCAGAGAAACAAAAATAATAAATTAAATAAATAATTATTTCTTATAATATTTAACTAAATATATACATAGATAATGATGACTCTCACATCTCTGATCCATATATAATATGCTACATGCTGCCTGTATGATCTAAGTATAGAGACATCAGTTGGACCACTTGGGAATGTCTTTTCCTCATGATTAATATCAGCTCCAACATCAATATGCTCCTGATGATCAATCTCCTTATCAGGGGTTTGTCGCACACATCAGCTGCGAGCAGAGGCAGTTGGTCAAACGCGTGTTTCCTCTTTATGCGAACTAGCACCTCTGCTATATGAACCTCTAGTCCTTGCTATATCTAAAAGTGACCAAATAATCAATAAATTAACTTAACATGCTTAAACCTTCAAAATAAATAAATTAACTTAACATGCTTAAAGAACTTTTATTTTATAAACATTCAAAATAAACTTAAATAATGAATCATTAAACCCTAAAAAACATAAATTAAACTTAAAATGTAAAGAGACAATTAAATTTTAAACTGATGCATTTCGCAAACTAATTTATGGAATACATGTAATGCATTCGGCAAACTAATTTACGGAATGCATCAGATTTATTTCGCAAATTAGTTTATGAAATACATGTAATGCATTCTGCAAATTAGTTTACGGAATACATTTGATACATTCTGTAAATTAGTTTGCGGAATGTATCAAATGATTCCGTAAATTAGATTGCGAAATACATCTGATACATTCCGTAAACTAGTTTGCGGTCAGCCGTCTTTTACCTTATAATGAACCAGAGAAATGGGTACTAACCTAAAACTCTAATCCCTAAATCCTACATCTAATCTTTCCAATAGACTAAAATATGTAAATAGGTACTAACTTAAAAGTTAAAATTTAGAGCTTTAAGTTAGAAAATTGCTTGCGAAAGAGAAAAGACTTGTCGGCATAAAATCAATATTTTTTCCAGATCACCAAACGAATAAGGGGATGTTAAGGATAAAATTATAATAAAAAATTTAAAAAGATGCTTAAAAAAAAATTGTAAAAAGTAAGATCCCAATGGCTTTCATCAATCATGGGCTGGTGTCTATTGTTGGGTTCAACATCAATAGTCATCACGGTGGACCTTATGGCGGCCAGGCCCTAATAAATTACATCGTGGCACTACTCACCTGAGGCAGATTGAAGTGCCAATCAATATTTTGAATTCTATTCTTAATGTTTAGAGAATTTTGTTTGATTGATTTCAATATTTAATGTAAGAAAAAAAAAGTAATATTTAAAATTAGGATTTGACGAATCTTGATTTACACACTTCAAACTTTCGTTTCTATATATATTTCAACAAATTTTAAAATAATCTATTTTATATTAAAAAAAATTTATAAGATTCAATACCATCACAATAGTATGACATTACCTTGAAATAAAAAACTCATACGATTTTTTTGAAGAAAAATTATCAAAAATGAATAAAAGCTTACTCTAAATTTGAAGAATAAAAACACTAAATTTTCCTTTAAGACATAAAAGGTTTTTAAAATTTTTTAGTACAAATTAGCCAAAAGAAAGTTTAGTAAAAATTTGAAGAATTTTATAAAATATAAATTAAATTTTATAATGCTTTTTTTTATTTAGGATTCATATAAAAAATGTTTAAATTATTTCAACTCATTTAACTTACGAAAGATTTTAAGTAAAATATATGAATTTAAAAATCTTAAGTAAAGAATATTAATATCATGACTATTCTTTCTTAATTTTAAAATAAAAAATTATTTGATAAAAATATAAATTTAAATTAAAACAACTAACTATCCTTTTAAAACTATAATTTATTCCAAAAGGGAAAAAAATAATAAAGATTACAAACGACAAGTCATTCATAAGCTCAAAATATCACAATTCACTACACTTGATCTACGAGAAAAAGTATATAATGAGTTTTAATTATTATTCATTATTTTTAATTTAATATATTTTATTTTTCTCTATTTTTTAATTTATTTTTTATTTCGATTTTTTTTTATATATATATACTCAGTACATTCTAAACAAAATGTAGACTCGTGTGTTGGTAGCTAAATGTTTTCTGAAATATCTACTAAAGTATCAAGTATCAGGCTAAAGGAAGGGTGTGGCACATTGCTGATTGCTTGACCTTATCCAACCAAAACCCTGCAACCCAACGCCCAAACCCTGTCAGCTATGGTGTCAAAACCCACAAATCAACCATCCTAATGTTTATCGCTCAGTTTCTACAAAGAACATTTCCCACCACAATCACCCTCCGTTACGCTAATGGAACTTTCTTCCTCCTTTTTACTCCCCCCAAAACCATGCTCATCTCCAGCACTTAACTATTCATTCTCATCCTCACTCTCTCCGTTTCCGATTAAACTTTTCATCAGAAACTCCAAATCCGCTTCGCGAAGCTTCCGCATTTTGGCGGTGGCTGTGGAGCCGCAACAGGAACTCCCTGGGAGCAGTCCTCAGCGACTTCTGAAGGAACTCGCGGAACGCAAGAAGGCGACATCTCCGAAGAAGAGACCCCCAAGGAGGTACATCTTAAGGCCTCCAATAGATGACAACAAATTAGCGGAAAGGTTCCTCAACAGCCCCCAATTATCTCTGAAATCGTTCCCATTGTTGAGTTCTTGCTTGCCTTCGTCGCGACTCAACAATGCTGATAAGATGTGGATGGAGGAGTACTTGCTCGAAGCCAAGCAAGCTCTAGGGTACTCTCTTGAACCCTCGGAGACGCTAGGGGACGATAACCCCGCGAAGCAATTCGATGTGTTGTTGTACTTGGCGTTTCAGCACCCGTCGTGTGAGAGAACGAAGGCTCGGCACGTGAGATCGGGGCATTCCAGGTTGTCTTTTTTGGGGCAATATGTGCTTGAATTGGCCCTCGCTGAGTTCTTCTTGCAGAGGTATCCGAGGGAGTCGCCTGGTCCAATGAGGGAGAGAGTGTTTGCGTTGACAGGGAAGAAGGCCTTGCCTAGATGGATTCAAGCCGCTAGCTTGCAGAATTTGGTATTTCCGTATGATGATATGGATAAGATGGTGAGAAGGGACAAGGAGGGACCTGTGAAGTAAGTTCTTAGTTTCCTGTGATATGGTTTTCAATTCATTCTGCATTTTCTTGTGACTGGCTAAACTGAATTGATTTACTTACTGTATGTGCACTTTCAGCAATGAAATAGAAAGTAGAGAATAACAAAATGACTGGTCTATGATCATTTCGTTTGACTGGCCAAACTGAATTGATTTATTAGGTTAACGGTTAACATGTGCATTTCTTCTCGTGAATTTAGCTTGCTTTGTTGTTTGTCTTTTAAGTTGCTTAGTATGGTTTTCTGTTTTCCTCTCTTGGTATCCTATTGAATGATGTTTAAAAATACATTATGGCATATGGGATTCGAATGTTGAAGAATAAAGAATTCTGATTTGAAAATTATGTTGCTTTTGTCTTGGCTTCAAACAGAATGACTGACTGAAATGTGGAGTGATGTAAATCATTATATGCTCAGGTGTCATCTCCTTTTTCAAGTCAAAGTTGTTTGATGATTAATGAATCAAAATAATAAGATGCTTGGGTAGCTAAGTGTCTAAAAAGGATCTAGGAAAGAGAAGACACAATGTTGAAGACTACCTTTCTGGATGATATTTTTATTGCTTTATGGTTATTAATGTATGGTAGAACCTATTAATCAATGGAGTTGGTCTCTGCCCTATCTATTTCTGAAATGAATTATTCATTTTGTTAAAATATTTCACATTGGCTGAGAATATACTCAGAATACTCCTTAAAATACTTGGGCATCCTTCTCTTTTGAGTTAGCTTTTGAGAGTGAGTTAGAACTCGTCCATTTCATTACGCTACATTTTCATAGTTTTTACTCTATGGCAGGTCAGTATTTTGGGCTTTGTTTGGTGCAATCTATCTTTGTTTTGGTATGCCAGAATTGTATCGTGTTCTTTTCGAAGTCTTTGGAATGGATCCAGATGCTGAGGATTGCCAGCCCAAGTTGCGGAGACAACTTGAAGATGTGGATCATATATCTGTTGAATTTGAAAGCAAGCTAAGTTGGCAAGATATTGTTGCATATAAGGCAAGCTACACATATCTTCTACTAAAGTATTATTTATTTAAAAGAAATTAGTACATAACGATCTGCATATCATACGCATAACTCAGATATACTTAACCTATTTCCATTAGAAATCAACTGTGTTTTTTCTGCACTACTTGACAAATTTGATACAAAATGCCTACCCTACAATAGAATACTTTATTTGTAGATGGAGACACATAAATGATGTTAACTGTTCTTCATTCAGCCTCCTGCAGATGCTTTGTTTGCACATCCAAGGCTGTTCAGAGCTTGTGTTCCCCCAGGCATGCATCGGTTCAGAGGAAATATATGGGATTATGATAGCCGACCCCAAGTTATGAAAACACTTGGATATCCATTAGAAATGACAGATAGAATTCCAGAAATTACTGAAGCCAGAAACATAGAACTTGGACTCGGATTGCAGGTAGCTCTACTATTGCCTCTCATTCTACTTTTCTCTTTGCGTTTGTCAGGCTATCCTAATTACAGATCTAGCTTGATTTGCTAGGGTGGGACTAGTTATACCTTTGATGTATCTCTGAACAAGTAAACAAACAATCTTAATGCTTCTACTTATCCCTTTTGAGGCTTCACATTTAGATGGTAGCAAATCTGTTTATTGATGGTGATGGTTTAAAGCCTTAAAGGTTTGTTTGTTAGAGTTGCAGACCTATTTAACCTGCAGTGATGCTTTTAAGTTTTAATGTGGAAATTAGGAAAGTTAATTTAAAAGAAGCAGAAATGCTGAGGGCTGACAACACAACTGTTGTTAATTATTCTTGATTTGGACCGATTTATTTTTACCTGGTTTAGGTATTGCTTTACTGTGTTTTGCCTATCTCTGCACGGTTCACATCATAACAAAGTCCTGCCTTAAAACCACCCAAATACTAAGTACATTAATAGTTCAGATAGGAAGAATCAATTTATTTGGTGTATTGAGTCAACTTGGTTCTTACTCTTAAGACACTTTTGTGGATGATGTAAAATTGGTAGTCAGAAGTTTGAAAGTTCCCTGACTTTTGTTGCAAATTCTGATATGGAATGTCTTATCTAATTGCAGCTTTGTTTCATGCATCCATCAAAATACAAATTTGAGCATCCTCGATTTTGCTACGAGAGATTAGAATACATTGGCCAAAAGATACAGGTACTATTCTGTCTGCTGTCCATAGGATAATTTGACTGCTTTTGTGGAAAGACTCTTCAGTTTTGTTAATTGGATATAGCATATATTGATTACTCAATTTCTTTTTAGAATCTAAAATTTTCTTCATCATTGGATAATGCATAATGTTTTTATATATTATTTATTATTTTCTTTAGGATTTGGTGATGGCTGAAAGATTATTGATGAAGCATTTAGATGCTCCGGGCTATTGGCTACAAGAGAAGCACCGTCGCCTTGTTATGAACAAGTATTGTGGAAGATATTTGAGAGCCAAACATCTCCACCGGGTCATTATATATGATGATAGGGTTCAAGACACTTATGAGCACAACCGGAGAAAGAGAAATCCCGCCACAACAGCGGTTCAACAAGCTCTTCATGGGCTTTCATATCTTGTTTATGGGAAACGTGATGTGAGACGTCTGATGTTTGAAGTTTTTGACTTTGAGCAGATCCAGCCTAAAGAAGTCTAAATATGGAAACAATAGTGACAACGATGGAAAGCTCTTTCATTTTCCATTTTTACATATTTTTTCTTTTCTACCCCTTTTTTGATATGGGCTTTTTTTCCCATTTTATGCTTATGATTTGATCCGCCTAGTTGTAGGTGATTTGCAAATTCCTCTTGGGAAGTTGAGCTTGTATATATTCGTTGTATTTTATTTTTTGATACTGTGCACGCTAGACAATCCCTAGTACAAAGATGAAGATAAATATATGACTACTTTTTCTACTCCTTGGCTCAGACCATGCAGCAAAAGCATGACGACGTAAACGTTACATGGTATGATTATTTGAGAACTAGACTTAAGATTTTCACAACACAAATGAGAAAACCATGAGTAGCCTTCACTAATTCATATCGAAATGGTGTTTGAGAAAACAGTGATCATCTGCATAATTTTCATTTATGGCTGAAATAATTTGCGGATTGTTTTGATTGATTGAAAAGTTGCCTTTATTACAACGAACCAAGCCATTTTTATATGCATAAACCCATCTGCGAAGTGTTTCGCAAACTCATTGTTGGTTTCCTTTATTCTTATTTTATCCTTTTTATTCAATATTATTTTTATAACATTGTAATTTAACATAAAAGTGTATGGTTGTTACTCGTTACCGTCTTTAGCAGCGGGGAAAAGGACTCTTTGTAAGTCGACTATAAATTAATTAATAGCAACTTTTTATTTTGGTCTGAATGAATGACATTTTTATATAAGCGAATGAAGGAAAACATGTAATCACGTCTAATGAACAGTTGACTCTCCATGTTCGGTATGATGATTCAACACTTGTTCTTGCAACTCGAAGATGGGACCTTAAGCTTACAGAACTATTTTTCGGTAAATGCCATCTATTTTATTGGTAGTTTTTTAAATATCTTGGAATGATCCACATTTTTAATTTTACGTGACGTTTACTAGGTTTGAAATCCGGTAAACCAAACTGCTCCAACTATCATTGAGACTTGAAATTGATCAATGGCACTAATATATTAGTTACATGGTGGGGGGGGGGGGGGTATACTCCAACACTCAATTAAGTAAATACCCAAGGAAGATTGTTCGAGGCTATTGATGACGATCATACTCAGGGTGCATGTCTCCGTATATACTATTGTTAAACGATGAGAAAAATTGTATCACTTGTAATTAATAAAAGGTGGGAATGTGTTTCCCAAGGAATCAGAAAAGTCTCATCTCTTGGCAGAGATAAATGGGAAAATAGAAAAGCATTATTGTTATAAGGTTAAAATCAAAATGTTTAGGACTTAAGGTTTTAAAAGTAAGCCGATTATTTAAGACCCTTGTAAATAAGTAGTAGATATGCGATTCGGAGTAATCCAAAACAAGTTCCCCTTAGCAAACGTGTTATCGGTAGAGATACCAGATGATGTTTTGGCTGAACAATTTTGCATTTTGATAAGTGCCAGTTTTGTAGTCATGACCAGCATTCGAGCTTTATCGTGTTACAGGTGACAGAAAGATTGTAATAGACCGTTTCATTTGAAGTAGGTATATGCTTCCCTGAGATTTGGGTAGGGGAGCCCAAGTGAATGAGCTCTCTAATGTTTAGTTATCCACATGAAAGGAGGTGTGGAAATACTGCTTGTTAATCAACAAGAATGTCGGTAATTATTGTCGATATACTTCGATTAATATTTGGATGTGACAAGAATGTCCGTAATTTTTCGAGAATTTACAAGACTTTGATTAGTCCACTTTGTTCAATCAAGTTTTCTCCAATTGTGCTGCCCAATATGTTCACTCTTTAAGATGAGGAAAACAAGTATAAATATCAGTTTTGGGATGTTTGGCTTCAGCATGCTCCCTGCATTTCACTTCCGATGTGGTGCACATAAATGTTTGCATGCATACCTTGCACTGCAGTCATCAATCACAACATAATAGATGATCAATAAAGAGTTATAACTCTGCTGTGGTCACCACAGCAAAGCAGTTAGAGGGACAACAAAATAAAAACAGTAGGGTTCACTTTTTGTTTCTCTCTGTTTAATGGTGTTCATGCAGAGCTTATACAAGATTCAAGTCAATTAGTAAGCACAAGATACCACTTATCTAAATCAAAACTGCAAATTCTGCAAAGATTTTAAATTTGTGAATTTGTGAAGACATCATTAGCAACGTGTATATGTCAATAATCGTACTAGGGAACATAGTGAACACATTGCATGCTCGAATAGATGAGTATATATGCCATAACATAGCAAATTAAAACAAAAACAAAAACAAAACAAATTCTGCATCAGGCTGCCTAGATCATGGGGTACAAGAACAAGGACATGACATTCCCCTCAGCCCAAAAATAACCCATGACTTTGATGCAGATAAACTAGACCTCCTCATAAATTTTTTTTGAACCTATACTTCCTGTCTTGGTATTTCCTCTGTATGTTTTCCTTTTTGTTCCAATTATTTTTAATATTTTGAAATAGTTTTAAGTTCAGACAAACAAATTTCATGAAAACGAGGCGACATTTAACAATTTCCCAGGTATATAAGAATTGGGAGACCTGGCCTGATATAGTGCCTGAAGCGCATTTACTCTGCCCTAACCTTATAATAACATTTTACCACCTTTTCAAGCAGGGATGTAATTATATAAATGCAGAAGATATTCCAGGAATGAAAATAAAAATTGAAAATATGAAATAGCCCAAGCCACATAGGATGAATGGCAAACACAAAACGATAAATACTTTCGGCCATGACCGAAATGCTGTCAACATTAGAAAATCTATGAAGCAACCTCCATCCGAAATAATGCACAGTAACATTAATCATCGAACTTAACCATTCCATACAGAAACCCTATGAGGAATTCAACTTACGCGGAGAAATGTAAAAGGAGTAAAAAAGTTACGAGAATCACGAGCTAGAGTGAGATTATAAACACAGTATTACCTGAATTGACATTGCTTTCTTGTTCGATCCCAGCTGGCTTCCTGCGCATATCAAACAAATTACCAAAATCAAGAACCAGAGAGAGATGAATGGAAAGCCGAATAATATTGGCAAAAAAAGAAAAAACAGAGATGAATGGAGAATTAATGGGTTGGGGGGAGGGGCGAACGGAAAGATAACCCTTAGCGGCCTTCTGCTTCTCGACGTTCTTCTCACGAGCCATTTTTGCCTTTTGCCCATTGCCTCCTCCCATGTCTGATACCACAGGAAAGAACCCAGAAGACCCTAATTTTCTTTCCCTCAAGTCACGGAAGCAAGAGCTGACTGAAGGTAAACACCAATGACGATATATGGCTCGATGGCCAAGGCCTGAGGCTCCACCCAAATTAATTGGTTACACTAAACACTCCCCCAATTTATTTTATTTTCACTTTTTCTTTTTTTGTTCTTAATTTGTGGTTTGTGGGGGCTTGAGTTAAGCATTAGGGTTAAATAACAAAAGTAGTTAACAATTAAGGTCGTAAATTATTTGAACTTTATAATTAGCAATTATAATCTTTAAAAATATATTATTGAGTCCAAATAAGCAATTATTTCTATGATGTACGTCTATACTTAAAAATAATAATAAATAAATTTTAAATTTATATAAATAATTGATTAAAAAATTTATAAATTTAAAATCTATAAAATAAAAATATTATTAAATAAATTTAATATATATTAATATTATGTAAATAAAATAGATTAAAATAAATATTTTATAAATATAATATATTAAAATAAATATAAATATACTTTTAAATAGATTAAATAATTTTTTTTATAAACATAAACATAACTTATTTATCTAAAAAATATTTTAACAAACCTAAATATATCTATGTATTAAACAAGTCAAACCGAATCGTAAATTTTTTTCTAACGATATTGTTTATTTCTATTTCTATGAATATAGCATAAATAATATAATTTTTAATCCAATTGTTTATCTTTATTTTAAAAAAATAAATTATCTTTATTTTTTTGAAAAATAAATTAAATGGTACATTTAGTTTTATATAAAAATAATATTACTTATGTTGTTTGGTAGAAATTTTAATTATTTTTGTAAAAATATTGCAAGGTTAAAAATTACTTTATGCATTGGATGATAAGATTCTAAAGATAGTTAGTGTTCAAAATTTTTAGCACAATTCTTAAAAAAAATATATAAATACATTGTTTGGTTTGTTTTTGTTAATAAAGGAAAAATTTTGGTATACATTTTAAATAAAATATAAAATTAAATATATTTTTATTTTTTAAAAAATTTTAAATTTTTTATCTTAGTCTCTCATTTTTTAAACTTTTAATTTTGATTTTTTAATTTTTAAAATAGATTGATTTTAATTTTTAAAATAATTTATATTTAAAAATAATATATACCAATATTTAATATGTAATTTATATTTGGTAATAAAGGATTAAAATTAATCTATTTTAAAAAATAAAATTTTAAAATTTTAAATTTTAAAAGATAAAAATATATTAAACTTTAAAATACATTTGGATGAAAGAAAAAAAACAAAAGAGAGATATCGTTTAATAGAATGAAAAGGATAGCAAAAATAAAATGAAATATACAATGACGAGAATAGTGTTATGTGAGATAAAAATCAAAAAGTCTAAAAAAGTATAGAATGTATCATGTAATATTTTGTTATATTATATTTTAAAAAAATAATATGTATTATTTAGAATATACAATACGCTGTTTGTTTAAAATAAATACTATGTTAAGATTTTTGTATATGTTTTTTTTTTGTGTACTACGTTTTAAGGGAGTCTTTATAAATATTTATTAAAAAAACATAAAATTTAACATGAAAATATGCATTTCCTACTTGTTTGTAATTACTAATATAATCTACAACATTGAATCATTGAACCCATTCCAAAAAATTTTAAAAGAATACACCTGCGAAATAGCTTAGTTCTAATGATTCTTGACAATTTTGGAGATACTTAGGAAATTTTAAAGGAAACTTATGAAAATAAATTTTTATTTCATTTTTTTATCTTGTTTTGATAAAAATTTGAATGTAGCTTATTAAAATAAGTTCATTTTAATTTATTTCATATGTTTCAAAATCAAACATGTCATGATATTTATATGATTAGAGTTTATTAAACAAATAATTGAATAAGGATTTGAATTTTTTAGATCAAAAGTAATTTTGAGTTTTTTTAATCTGACTTTTTAAACTATTTTGTGATTGAATTTAAACTAATCTAATTTATTTTATTATAAAGTATGAATTTAGATCGGATTTGAACTTTGTTTTATGATCGAATAAAATACCAATTTTTTGATCCAACCCAATAAAACTCGAAGCGTAAATTAAACCCGGTCAATGAAGGGATCCCGTTTGAGTTTTGACATTTCTATCTAACCTGTACATTTTGTGTGCTTTATGAAAGCAGAATTGAAGGGAAAGAAACTACCAGAAAAACCGGTCATGGTGCCATTGTTAGGAATTAAGCAAAATCGTATTAGCATACATAAAAAATGTTCCGTTTTATTTGGTTTAATTTTTTTATTCAACCAAATGATAAATAAGATATATAAAAAATATTAGTAAATAATATATATATATATATAAAATACAATATATTGTTCTGTTTAATAAATGTCAAACATAAAATAGAAGACATAATTTTATTCTATTGTCTAACTGCCAATAGAGATTCTCTTTTATTCAATTATCAAATGTTACCTAAATGAGTAGGAGTTTGATTAATCTATGACCCTTTGAGTGCTAATAAGTAAAATAAAATAAGACAAAACAAACTTCTTAACTATTAAATTTGTTTATCTCTGGAAAAAAACTACTCACTGTAATATTTATGTAATGATAGGTAGTTAATCCAATAGATAATAGTAGAGCTAAAATTATTGATTCAGCCTGTGAAACTGCTGAATAGAAATAGAATCCCTTCGCCCCTATGCCTTGAGATTAACTATTTTGATAATTTCCGAATCGTTTTGAAGTAACCTAACTATATTTTCCTTTCAAAGTTCCTCGCTCACTGTATATTTGTGGTGGTGGAGGAGTCATTTTCCAACACCGACTTGATTATATGGCTTGAGTAAAACATGTACATGTTGTTACACCTAACATAAATACGATATGCATAAGAGAATATACCTTGCTCTTCTAATGCTAAATCCACTTTCTTCCCATTGGTAACGTTATCATCAGAAAATACTCTCAGACTCGGTCCTCAAACACATACACATACAAACTCGTAATTTCTCTCTATTAGCAAGCCATGGAGCTCTTATGGGAGCTAGCCTTTACCATAGCCCTTTCTCTTCTACTTCCGTTGGTTTTCCTCAAGCTCCTATCCGTGACCCCGAACTTCGAAGCAAATGAGAAAGTGGCTGTCATTGGGCGTGATCATGATCACGGAGTCAAATCTGATTCTCAGAGCTGGGAAACCGATGAAGTTGTTCGAATTGTGGGGAAAATTGATGAATTTAGAGACAAAGCGATACTAGGAAAGCTAATAATCCCAGAAACTGTGGATGTGAGAAGTGGATCGCCCAGGATACACAATTCAGGGAAGAGTGATGAGAACAGAGCTTGTAATGAAATTGAGCTCGTGGATTTGGTGGAGGATCCCGTTGTGAATGATTGCTGTGTCATAGTGGATGAGAGTAATCAAGGGGTTAACCGTGACGAATTAGAGGTAGAACTGATAGAGTGGGAATATAGAGCACGTAAAGTTGAAGAAGTTGAGATCTCGCAGTGTGTAAAAAATTATAATGAGATTGATGAATCTATTAGGAACAAAGAGGAAGTTAATGAAAACAGGGACTTGGTGGTGGATGAGGATGATTGGGAGGGAATAGAAAGAACTGAGTTGGAGAGACGTTTTGGTGCTGCGGTTGTTTTTGTCGGTTCCAAGAACAATGCAAATCAAGTCGCGAATCTTGGTAATGATGTAAAGACGAAGCTTCATGGTTATCACAAAATCGCTACCCAGGGTCCCTGCCAGGAACCCCAGCCAATGGCACTGAAGTTCTCTGCTCGAGCAAAGTGGTACTTGATTATCCCAGATATTTTAAAATTTAGAACCTTTTTGCATTTAGCTAGTTTTTGCTTGAATTGCTTAGAAATACAGCAGTTTCACTAGATTCCTAGATGCAGTTAACTTGATTATTTTGTGCAAGGATTGCATGGCGACAACTTGGGATTATGAATCCAGAGCAGGCCATGGAGCAGTATATCAGCCTTCTTTCAGAAAACATTCCGAATTGGATGGCAGATTATCCTTATGTAAGTGTATGGTTTTACAATACTATTTTGTTTGTCCTTTTTTTACCTAAATATTTATTAGTATATTTGGTTCCTTCTTGGCCAGTTGGACTTATCACATGATGAACAAAAAAAGTTTTATCCTTTTTCTCAATCGTCCTATCTATACTGGAAGGAACCCATACCTTCCCTAGGTTCCTTTAACCGTCCCGTTTTGTGGTGGATAAATATTTTATTTATTAGATCTTTAAGATAGAGCGTTGAGGTTTAATATTAACTGTCATGATCTGAATTTTTGTATCTCGGAGGCTACAATGTTTGAAATTTTATATTTCTTTTTATTGCAGGATAATGCTAAGCCGGATTCTGCAGAGATCCATGTATTTGCAAAACTAACCTAATGATTTCATGGCATAGCAAGGAGGAGGTGAACATTAAAAGTTAAAACTGTATACGCTCATCATTAGCAGAATTTATGGGGTTTCACGGAAGTCACATTCATTGGATACTCAACATGTGATAATGGAGCTAGGTTTCTTCCTTTATTCTGCGGATGCATTCTTTTATTACCTGCAAAATGATACCTTCTTTGATATCAGTACAGATTCCTGTCATTGAGAAATTGAAGATGCAAATTTCACTTGTAAATTATTGAATTGTAGTTGGAGACTTTTAGGCCAATTATCAAATAATTCTGCATCTTCCCTGATTAATGAACTGATCTGTATGTGAAGATACAATGTAATGTCATCGGTGTAAGATTTTTGGTGTCCTGTGCGCATGTGTGTAACTGAGTAGGGAAGATTGTTTATAGAAGGAAATCATCTCACAAGATCTCTTTGACTTGCATAAACAAAAACCGCGACTATAATTCGGATGCAGAATAAATTATTTGTCTTGACCATAAATTGATTGCGTGTTAGTTGAAATAAGATTATAGGTCATATTCATTACTTTTCTCCACAAATTCGTCAACATGAACAAAGATCAAATAAAGCAGAGGATTCCGATGCGTCAAGGTGAAACTAACTTTAAAATTTTCTGGAAGGAAGATTAAATTTGACATGGCCATTGTATATGCAGAATGCTAACAAGATTGGGGCGTTTCTTATATTCATACTTTCAGAGAGGCTAATCCTAGATACGCCGACAAAGCTTGGCCATGATGCTCCTACGGATTTTCTTTTTTTTGGATTCTTTAATCCCCGTGCTTATTGTTTAATGTTATTGAGTAATTCCCTCACCAATTTATGATTCTTATAAGCACCAAAAATATTAGTATCTATTTATTATTTTTAATCTCTCTCTAAATATTTATTTATTGTTTTTTTTATCTTTTGTCTCCCATGTCACACTATATCATTTATTATAGTTATCTTTTTTTATCTTTACTTATTTTTTTCCCTCAAAACAAAGAGTCTACAAAAGAAAAGGAGTATGCAAAAAAAAATATCTTTTCTTATACTTATTTTGAGTCCCATTTATGTTTCAACAATAATTATCAATAAAAAATTTAATTTTTATTTTTTTTATAATGAAAAAAATATGAGATTTTAATTTAAAATTTTATAAATTTAATCAATGTCATACCTAATTTTTTTTATTTAATTAATTTAAACTGATTCAACGACTTAAACAAGTATCTAATAAATTAAATTTAAATTATTTCTAATTTATTCAATTTATTTATACTTCTACATTTAAAATTTACCTTTATATTATATTATAAATTTAAGTCATCATTTTTAAAAATAATATTTTTTAGAACTATTCTCATCTTCATTCAATTACATAATTTTTCTTGTATTTAGTACTTAATTTATAGTTTAATTTTGATATATTCTTTTATCTTATTAACCAATTAGAATTTATGTTAAGTATAATTTTTAAAGTAATCATTACATGATATAGTAATTTATAATTGAATGATAATGTAATTTTTTTTACATTATTAGTATATTCAAATTAAATTTTTATTTTTATTTAAAATTTTTAACCTTTTCAAATACTGGCTATTTCTTAGATTTGATTTTAATTTTAATTAGATTTAACTTTTAAATTTTAAATAAATAAAAGATATCCATATAATATACCGGTAACCTAGTAGTTTAAGGCATATTTAATATAAGAAATGATTCTAATTGTTCAATAATTAGAAATTTGATAACTGTTTTTAAATATCGTAAGAAACGAGGTAAGATATTAAACAAATATTTTCTTCTATGTTAGGAAAAATATAATATTTTGATTAATAAAATTAAATAACCAATTAAAATAGTTTAATAATTTAATTTATCGTTTTTAATTTAAAATTATAGATGTTTGAAAATTTTTCGTATCAAAAACTGACTTAAAGACTTTTTATTTTTATTTTTATGTATTAAAAAAGTGCCTAATTAAAAATTCAAATAAATAGATGAAATACTAGTAAAATTACTAATATTTTTACAAAATCACGCATTACTCTATTACAGAAGCGCGTATTTTTTTTAGGTGAGTTGGAAAGAAAGAAAACAAACTCCAGAATGTGCCACTCAAAAAGAATTGTGATTAAGTGTTATAATTTTGATAATTTATGTTGTTATTATAAAAAAAAAAAAAGGAAAAGAGACGAAGAAGAAATGAACAATGTACCATCTCCTACTTAGTACTTACAATACAACGACGTCGTCACATACTCACATCTATGCACAATCACTCCTCTTTTTGAGCTCCATCCGCATATAGAAGCCCCCTGGACTACATGATATACAATAACCGAACCACCCCTCATCGATTAAATCTATCGGCGCCTCCCAGTCTCAGTCTCAGTATGTGTCTTCATGTGCTCTCACACCGTCACGAGCCACGATCATCAAGGGTTTACATCAGATTCTAACGGAATGTGAGTTTTCCTGCATTTGTTCCTCCTGTGTCTTCAAACGGAAATTATAAAAGGCCAATGGGAGTAGTCATTGAGAGTTCCGTTTGGGAACCAAATCCATCCATATACATCTTCCTCTTCGTCTGTTGCTGCTGCTCGATCTTTATTTTCCCGCATGTCTCTAACCTTAACAGAACCTCCACGATCTTCGACCATGGAATCTCTTCCTCATTTCTTCGTTTCCAGCGGAACTTCCTCTTCATCTATTCTCTCGCATCTGGTTGGCTTTCAATCCATTTTCTTATTCACTATAAAACTGTTTGGTTTCCTAGAAAATGTGTGCGATCAGCTTTTGAAACTACGAAGTTTTTTTTGTTAATGGAGGCAGAATTGAAACCTAAAGAAATAAATAAAAAAATCTCCGATTAACTTTAACCGAACATTCATTGCGATCTTAATTTTTGTTATCAAATTTAATTTATATTTTACTCTTTTGAATCTGTCTGTTTCTGAAACCAAATTCCGAAACTCGTTTTTTGTTTGTAATATTTAGTTAACTCAACAGAGCTTTAGATCGGTGTTGTGCAATTGTGAATGATAGTTTCATTTGTCTCATCTTTCGTCTTTTCAGTAATGGAAGGTCTATGGTCAGTGTTCGGGGAGTATGAGCTAGCTTCCTATGGAATTGGCAGGGAAGATATGGTCATGTCTCTCTGTTATGGATATACAACAGCTCTATTTGCTGCTCCTTTCATTGGCGTGCTTTCAGATTTGATGTGAGCCTCTAGTTTTACTTGCTGTTACTAGATCACTTATAGCTAATTAAGTTTTAGTAATTCAACATTGAGTATTAAAATTTAGAAGAGGACTGGTCTATGCAATTTTGATGTTGAAGTGACACCCTATTATGATATTTGTTAAAGTAAATATGATTTACTTGTGTTATTATTTATGTTACAGAAATGTGCCTAATACAAAGTGTAGCATGAATTTTCTTCAATGTAGAAGGATTACTAATGCTCTGAATGATTATTGATGTTGCGCAATACTAAGTACTTTCTGTTGATTAGTGGTTATATGATATTAGGAGTAATTTGTTTTTCTTTTAAAACATATTCTTTCAAGACCTTGCATTTCCAAATGTTGAGGAAGAATATGATCAGTCTTTGAAACTATATAGTTTGCGATGCCAATTTCATTTTCTAGTAGATTGTATCACTTCCAGTATCTTTGTCAATTTAATCATGACATCTTTCTGTGCACAATATCAACTGTGAGGCAGGGCTTGCTATATTGGATATGATTATATGATGCATCTTGGTTGTTCCAGAAGCATTAGTGCTAAATTATGCATGTTCCAGACATAAGAAGTTTCAGATAATTTTGTCATATGATTAAACTAACTTACTATTTACTATTGGTATAGAGGTCAGAAGAAAGTTAGTTTAATCTTTTGCATCCTACACTTCTTTGTTGGCGTGGTGAAGAAGATTTCAGATCAACCAAGCATGTTCATGACCAGCATATCCCTCTCTCTGGCCAATACAATATTTTCATTCAGTTTTGAGACTTGGATGGTCACTCAACATGAAAAGGTAATCATTAAACCGTATCTTTTTATGTTGATTTCCACATAGATGCAGATTTCATTCTGAGCATAAACAACTTTGCTGGAAAATGACACAATAGGAGTTTATTTCTTCCTGATTGAATAACTTGATCCAGATTTTTTTTCTGCCTATCACCATTATGTGGAAAGTATGTGGCTGATCAGACAAGAACATAGGGATGCTTAAAATACCTAGAATTTAACATCAATATGAAATTTTGTGTTTGTGTTTGCAGCAAGGGCACAGGCTAGATTCACTTAATGATACATATTGGTTAATGACTTTCTTTGAGTCTGCATGTTTTATTGCCAGTCAGATGTTTGTGAATTGGCTGATTGGTAATAATATGGAAAAAAACACTGCTCCTTCATCTGTAATTATCTTCTTTGCAACCATATGCTTCACTTTTATCTCGAGAGGATGGTCAGAAACTCCAGGAACAGCATCTCTTAAGGAGTATGGTCTGTCCTTCTATGCATATATTTTTGGTGGTGAGTTCAGATGCTTTTCTTGTTCTTCTTTACTCTTTATTATTTTATGATAACAACTGAATGCTATTAAGAATGCAATGCTTAACATCTGTTTGGCAATCAAATTACTTAGTAATAAACTTAGACTTCCTGGAAGTGCAAAGACAGATAGTCCCTTTAATTAATGTTTCTATTAGATCTATCTTGTCTTCAGAATATGTACGGTCTTCTACCATGGATTAATATTTAGGATGAACTACTTATAAGAGTTTATTATTTTCCATATATTTTCCATCTGTGTACCTGAATTTTGCTTTTCTTGTTGGTTTCCTTTACTTTTATAGTTGCCCCCTTCCCTTCATTTGATTGACACTATGTATTTAATCCCTTTTTCAGTGACAGCTTTTGAATGGCTGTACCTTTATACTTGTTTCATAAATAAATGATCTGTCATTTATTCCTTATGTTCTGATGGACATGGTATAATAATTCCTTAGGTTAGATGTAGTTAGGAGTTGGTACTACAGAAATGCATTATTCAATTTGACATTAATTTAATGAAAAGTTAAAGTAACATGCTGATTATAGATTGATTGTAATTTTATAATCCACAGATAAAAGGATATGGCTGTTGGCATGGGCACAAACTTGCCTCCACTTCTCCCTTGGAATTTTTTGGATCCTTTGGGCACCTACAGTGGTGGTACGATATCAAGTTTTAGAGCAAATCTTGTGATATACTATTACCATATTGTGTGAAATGAATGTTTTACTGGCTTCCTTTTACTCAGGTTTCTCTGTATTAGTGAATCTAGAAATGGACTTAATTGAACAAATTTAGGAAGAATTTTGTTTCTCAGTCCATTATTATAGGAAAATGTCTCTTTCCATGATTGAATCATTATGGAAAGAGGCTTTGAAGTTTCAGGTTATTGAACGTTTTATATTATCAGTCTAAGTTTAGAATGCATATATATGTATTAATGAATGTGGTTTTAGGCTGATGGACGAGAAGTGCAACTCGGATTAATATATCCTTGCTTTCTGGGCTCAAGGATGCTAGGAAGCACTGCTTTTCCATGTCTTACTAGTGGGCCATCATCACTTAGAACTGAGGACTGCCTAGTATTTGCTTACATCATACTGGCTCTTCTCATGTCTATTGTGGCCTATGACTATCAGGTGCAATTATTTTTATATGTAGAAAATCTCAAATATGCTTTTGGTCAGATTTTTAAGCTGGAGGTCTAGAGTCTGCTATTATAATTTATCATGTGCAGGAAATTGGGGTTCTGGTGACACTATTTTGCTTGTTTCATGCTTGTGTTGGGTTCATTCTACCATCACTTGCCAGATTGAGGACCATGTAATCTCTTTAACAATAGCTGTACTTATTCATGTGCTCAATCTTGGATTGTATAGTGTTATTTTCTTTGTTTGCAGGTATGTGCCTAATGAATTGCGTGGAGGGATGATGGGCTTCTCTCTTGCCCCTGCAAATACAGCAATTCTGCTTTCTGTGGTTCAAGTATGTATTTGTGCTCAATGTTTTCTAAAATTGTTGGAAACAAAGCATGTAATTAACAAATTAATCATTATTAACACAAGTTGAGATGAACCATGTGATGAAAGATAAATATTTTTGTGTGAAGTTATATAAAATTGTAGGATGTAAGGCATGTAATTAACAAATTAAGCATTATTAACATGAATCATGTGATGAAAGATAATTTTTTTGCTGTGAAGTGATCTAAAATTGTAGGAAGAAAAGCATGTAATTAACAAATCAAGCATTATATGTGCTTATCTAACATTTAACATGAACCATTAAATCTAAACATGCTATATCTAACAACAAACATCAATAAAAATGAACCATGTGGTGAAAGATAAATTTTTGGTGTCAAGTTTTCGAGTTACAATGTTATAATCATGAAGGCAGCATAAGCAATTGATATTCAAGAGTGGCTCTGCTCTTGTTAATTCTTTAAATTCCTCCATGGTTGTTCCTAAAGTAGCTGATACAAGTCCTTGTTTAAATTCTTGTTGTGCCAGCCAACTTGTCTCAAACTGGCTACCACTGCTTTGAAAATAGACACAACTTTGAGTATAGGTTGGACCTCTTGATTGTGGCAAGTTGTCCCTAATGTAAATTAATGAAATACAATATTTTAAATGTAATATGCCTTTTGAGGGAGTGGTTATGGTAACCTGCAAGGTGTTATACCTGAAGTGAGTTGTTTAGCATGTAATGGCTGTTAGTTTTGTGATAAATGTTTGAAAAAATTAATTTATTAAATATAATCAACAAGCAATAAATGATTCTCAATGCACTGACTTCTGTCTAAAATGATTTTGTGTAAGACAAATTGTGTTTCTTGGGTTTGAGTTGATTCATGTGTATTCGCTGCCATTTACATATTGACTTTCCTCTTTACTGTTGCAGGGTGGCTATTATCGGAATGTTGGAAATGCAGCATTAATGGCATTTGCTGTGCTTGGTTTATTGCTTGCAGCAGGTTGCATGCATGCCCTGAAGCAATGGGGGAAGCAACCGTATAATAACTGGCATAAACAGTGAATGTATATCCCTAGAGCAGGCTTTGGTAGTGGTGGATCTGTCTCTTTTATTGAGTGCAATGAGTTAAGAGATGAAGAACTTGGCCAATGCCAATGCAGGGAAGGGGAAATATATATCAAAATAATACAAACGTCGACTAATAGTGAGTGCTGAACGGGACTAGCATTGGGGTTCTTTATGTAAGGACTGAACAAGGAAACTTCACTTTAATTCGTTCTTTGAATTTCTTCTCTTCTTCTAACTTGAGTTTGTCAGCCATTTTAAGTTACGCCGGACTAACAGTTTCCTAATTCTGCCTGTATATTGTAGCTTGCATACGTTGCTGCTTGGATTTGCTTATGGAGGATATATTCAATCGCTGAAGCTTCTGTAGCTGCTATCAGAATCTGTATTTGGTGACATATGCCAGTTTCTCCAGAAGAGCACCGAAAGATCATGAGGTGAAAATTGATTCTTATTGTTTTGGTTTTGTTAACCTATTAAGGTTAGTCATGTGACTCATGTTTATATGCGGTGGGATTGTTAGTATATACCAAGTTTATTTGCATAAACCATAACACATGACAAAGCTTAACATTCGAAGCCAGGAAACATTCGAAGCTGTGCGGATGTTATTTTTATCAATTTGATCAAGAGACAATTCGGTTCCTTATAAGTTGGTTTACTTATGCAATATAGGAGCTCTTTCTTTCTTTTTTTTTTTCTGGGGAAAAAAAACTTTTCAATCATAAACTTTTTTTTTGTTTTGGAAAAAAAAAAGTTAAAACTACGTCAAAATAGGGATATGATATGGTTTTAGTTTATGTGAATATGGTTAAATTAGTCCTTAAAAAATAGCTTAATCAATTTTAATTTTTTTTATTTTGCATTCAATTTTAATTTGTCTACCATTTTTTTTATTGGTTGTGGTTTTTTTATTTTATTGACGTTGTTTGGTTTGGTTCCTATCATTTAAATTCTTTGTATATTTAGTTTTCAAAAGTGTTAATGTGTAGAATTTATTTTCTGAATTTGTTTATTTATTATTTATTGATTATGTGACATGTATTCAAAGATGTCACATCATATATTATTTTAAAATAGTTGTTAATGTAACATAATTAAATACATACTGAAATATCATTTTAAAATTTTTAATATTTATGAAAAATAAAATTAACAATTTTTTAGAGCATTAAAATTATATTTAATCAATTTATTGATATTAGAAACATATTTAGGAAGAAAAACTGTTTTAAGTGTGTAGAATTAGTTTTTGCAAAAAAAAAAAAAGAAAGTTGAAAAACCTTAGCTATCTTATTATTAGAATTTAAGCTCTTATTTTATATGAAGAGATATGTTAGTAATATATTTTTAAATTTCTTTTCAATACATTATTATTATTATTATTATTATTATTATTATTTATTAATGTTTTGCATTGAAAACCATTTTATCTGAGAGATGTTAACACCACACAACGTTCTTTGTTATTGGTGAAAATTTATTGGAATTACTGAAATTTTATTTATTGATTATGTGACATGTATTCAAAGATGTCACATCATATATTATTTTAAAATAGTTGTTAATGTAACATAATTAAGTACATACTGAAATATCATTTTAAAATTTTTAATATTTATGAAAAATAAAATTAATTTTTTAGAGCATTAAGATTATATTTAATCAATTTATTGATATTAGAAACATATTTAGGAAGAAAAAACTGTTTTAAGTGTGTAGAATTAGTTTTTGCAAAAAAAAAAAGAAAGTTGAAAAACCTTAGCTATCTTATTATTAGAATTTAATATATGAAGAGATATGTTAGTAATATATTTTTAAATTTCTTTTCAATACATTATTATTATTATTATTATTATTATTATTATTATTATTATTATTATTATTATTATTATTTATTAATGTTTTGCATTGAAAACCATTTTATCTGAGAGATGTTAACACCACACAACATTCTGTTATTGGTGAAAATTTATTGGAATTACTGAAATTCTCGCTTTTTAATTTAATGATTATATTTAATCAATTTATTGATATTAGAAACATATTTAGGAAGAAAAAACTGTTTTAAGTGTGTAGAATTAGTTTTTGCAAAAAAAAAAAGAAAGTTGAAAAACCTTAGCTATCTTATTATTAGAATTTAATATATGAAGAGATATGTTAGTAATATATTTTTAAATTTCTTTTCAATACATTATTATTATTATTATTATTATTATTATTATTATTATTATTATTATTATTATTTATTAATGTTTTGCATTGAAAACCATTTTATCTGAGAGATGTTAACACCACACAACATTCTGTTATTGGTGAAAATTTATTGGAATTACTGAAATTCTCGCTTTTTAATTTAATGAAAGGCTATTGCTCCTTTTTTATTTTCTTGACTTTACACAAATTTCTTTTGATTTCTGTAAAATTAAATGCTAGGTTTTAAAACGTTTAGTCCAAAGTTATAGCTTTTGAATTACAAGAACTTTTTTTTTTAATGCAATTAACTTGTGGAGGACGAGATTTCTCACTGGAATGTAAATGTTTGTTAACTGTGATTCAATTGAAGTGTTAATGTGTTCTAAGCTTTCTTGCTTTAACAATTTCCGCACCTCATCAAATTTTAGCCCCGATTATTCACTATATACATCAAATGCATCTCAAAATGCATAATGCCTACTAACTTACATAACTACTACCACCGGTGTAAGCTTTTGGAACTCAATTGCAGGTAAAGCTCATCTAATCGTCCTCTACTTGATCCCTTATCCACTTTGTAGCCACCCACTTCACCCCTTTTATTACGGGGCAGCTTCCGTGGAGTGATGTCTGCTCAAGAATACATAGAAATCGAGTTCGGTAATATATCTTTAAAATTTGGCACAATAATAATCAATATATTAATCAAAATCTCACAATCGGTGTAGCAAAATCGATCAAGAGAATTAGGTAAATTAAATTCATGTCGAATTGAAGGTTATCTCAATGCTTAATCATTTGAATTGCACATATATACATGCATTTAGTGTGATATAAATATAATTTTATTAATCTAACCATTAAATTATTATGTTGATTAAAGGATTCTTATAATTTATATATTTAAAAAATATATTATTTTTTATTTATTTAACATGCTTGAATATAGTATTAGTATTAAATCATTTTAAATTAGTTTAAAAAATTTATAGCTTAATTTTTTAAAATATTTTATTTGGATACTTGTTTAAAAATATATTTTGTAATAAACTAACACATAATATAGATTGACAAATGCAAGTCTTTATTGAAGGTTATCTCAATGCTTAATCATTTGAATTGCGCATATATACCTAAATGCATTTAGTGTATTAAATCATTTTAAATTAGTTTAAAAAATTTATAGCTTAATTTTTTAAAATATTTTGTTTGGATACTTGTTTAAAAATATAAATATATTTTGTAATAAAATATTTAAAATAGATAAAAAAAAACTTATTTTCAAATAAACTAACACATAATATAGATTGACAAATACAAGTCTTTATTGAATATCTCAATGCTTAATCATTTGAATTGCGCATATATACCTAAATGCATTTAGTGTGATATAAAATATAATTTTATTAATCTAACCATTAAATTATTATGTTGATTAAAGGATTCTTATAATTTATATATTTAAAAAATATATTATTTTTTATTTAGTATTAATATTAAATCATTTTAAATTAGTTTAAAAATTTTATAGCTTAATTTTTTTTAAAATATCTTGTTGGATACTTAGTTTAAAAATATATGTTGTAATAAAATATTTAAAATAGATAAAAAAAACTTATTTTCAAATAAACTAATATGTTTACACATAATATAGATTGACAAATACAAGTCTTTAAATAAGTGTGAGGGTATCTTCTGAAGTTAAGTTTTGAGATTGCTTGTAAAATACATTTAGGCTTTTTTAGCCTTGCCAGAGCAGTTGATCAGGTGAAAATGATGATAACAAAGATGATAGGAAAAATTACTAACCGGATCAATTGTACCATTAGGGACTAATGAGTAAAATAGAAGTCCATCCCCCTTGCGCGGCCTTACTTTTAAACCAATACAGTCCTCGTAATTATAGCTACCGTCCATGTTCAATCCATTCTGCCAAACGATAAATTAATAATGCGCTAATTACCTAAGTGAATTAGTACGCTAATAAGATGTAGTGACAAACTTGGTTTTACCTCAAACGGAAACATGGTCTCCCCACCTTCCGGAACATCAGTTAAATACAGCAAGAAAGAAGCCATCTGCATGGTTAATTAAAACCGAATCAATAATCGAACTCATTACTTGAACAAAATAGCGAGTTCAAAAGCTAAAAATATACAGAAAAAAGGGGCAATCATAAATACTTCATTAAACTTGAACAAAATAGCGAGTTCAAAATCTAAAAATATACAGAAAAAAGGGGCAATCATAAATACTAACATATGACATTTATCTAAGCATCATGTGGATTAAAAACTCCCACTTCGACATAATGTGCAAATAAATAAATAATTCAATCAGCATCCAGGCAAAGCTTACCAATTTATAACACAGGGTATGCAAATTGCACATGTAGAATTACGCGCGCATCACTTTTACACTGACGCATAGACGACATCAGAGTTAAACTAGACCTATGTAAACTTTTTGGACCCACACGACAACACCCCTGCTACGCATTCCTGGTGTACAAATAACACTGTACAGAGTTTCTCTCCTACAGAAGAATATGAGGTCTATAGCAAGGGTAATATTAAGAGGTAAAGACAACGAGGTAGGCCAACTTGACTACTTCGCTTTGTCCTGTAGAAGAGAAACTAGGTACAGTATTATTTGTACAGGAGTAAATTCTAATCCCATCAAGTACCCTTCACGTAAGTTGAACATCTTCGACATATACAAGTTTTATGAACTCATAGGAAATGGAAAATTACTTGCTGTTGGTGATGGTGCCAGAACACGAACGCTATTCGTATTACAACTATCCGCTAATGAGAATTATATTTCTAGCAAGTGAGAATGCACGAGTTTTAATTTAGACGTACCCTTTGGCTCTTTTGTGGGCCATATTCAGCGGGATGGAATGCATCGTAATGAGAATTATATTTCTGTCCAATCTCATAGCGGAGGATATTAAATGCCTGAAACATGGTTAGTCCTCAGATAATTTAAAAATCACCTCGAAAATAAGAGATTTGCAAATTCAACAAAATCAAAAGACACCGGAGTTCCAGTTAATGTAAATCTCTGAAAGGGAAGCTTATATATTCGTAGTCTAAGCGTACAAGAGCATTGGTTTTAAAGGTCTTTGGAGTTGTTTTCACTTTCCCCCTTTCTTTTTTAGCTAAAATTTTATTATGGTTAATTAAAGGTGAAGGTAACTGCTCTAAACAATATTTTTATCCTATATGAAAGCTATTGCAAGTCTCACATTAAACAATGGGAAGAACAACCCTGCATATCATTTAAGAATATCTCTCATCCTACACAATTCTAGTTAGCCCATCCTCATTAATATATATTAATTTATCAAGATGCTAGTTTTACTAGAAAGGAAAAAAAGCTGTATATTAAGTGATAAGTGAATCTTTGATTGTAGTTTCAGTTTTTAGAGTTTATAAATTATTTTATAAAATAATTTTCAGAAACTATTTTTTAAAAAAAAATTGAAAGGGATTAAAAGGATGAATAAAAAAAAATAATATAGATTTAAAATATTTTCTAAAAATAAGATTCTTTAAATTTCAATTAATAGATCATTGCAAATCTCACCTTAAATAAAAGTCAATCATTCATATATAATATATATAAGAACATCCTTCATCTTACATGATTATCTAAATTTCAGTTAGTCCATCCTCATCAATATGTGTTATCTAAATTTTAGTTAGTCCATCCTCATCAATATGTGTTAATTTGTCAAGATACTAGTTTTACTGTAAAGGAATATTTGATTGTAATTTCAATTTTTAGTGTTTAAAAATTTTTATAAAATAATTTTTAGAAAGCTATTTTTTTAGAAAGAAGTGAAAGAGATTAAAAGGATGAATAAACATGAACAATATAGATCTGAAATATTTTTTGAAAATCATATTTTTTAAATTTCAGTTAATGGGTAAATGTTCAGTTGTTTAATAATGGATATGATGGGGTATATTGCAAGTGTCTACCTAAAAATCAATCATGCATATATAATCTAAGGCATCTTCACCTTATACAATTCTCTAAATTTCAGTTAAATCATGCAAGTTCTACCTTAAATAAAAGAAAGATCAATCATGTTTATATACTAAGAATATCCCTAATCCTACACGCCTCTAAATTTCAGTTAGTCCATCCTTACCAATATATGTTAATTGATCAGTTTTACTAGAAAGGAAAAAACTGTATACTAAGTGAATCTTTGATTGTAGTTTTAATTTTTAGTGTTTAAAAATTATTTTATAAAATAATTTTCAGAAACTATTTTTTAAAAAGAAGTGAAAAGGATTAAGAGGATGAACAAACACGAATAATAAATGAATAAACATGAATAATATAGATCTGAAATATTTCCTGAAAATCAGATTGACAAGATCTTTCAAACTACCCATTTTGTAGACCGAGATAGTTTAGTAAAGAATGTTTACCTCTCCATACGTCCTGGGAATTTTTGTTGCTCTGGCAATTTTCTCCTCAATGACATCTAAAGTCCCCGTTTTATCCTCAGAAGCGCTTACGAACACACCAGAGCTGTTCAAAAAAGGCGTACATATAAGCTTCAAATATGATTTATACGACATAACGTGCATCTCTGGATTTTAGGAGAAGCTCCTCACAACCATAATCAGTAAACCGTACCTTAGGTAAGGATGTCAAATTAATGTATTGGGTAAAATTTTTGAATTGAATTATAACGAATGGATCATAAATAAATCAGGATCCGTTACAAATGCATTAAAAATTTCAATCTATCTATATTTGATTTAATAAAAAACCATCCAATCTATCCATCAACCATTTGTCATAGACGGATATCCTATGCTATAAACTTATAATAAGTACTTCATCCAATAGACTACGAAAATATGTTGGATGGTTCATTACCATATCCAATAATAAATGGTGATCTAATCCAATTTATCCATTAATTTTTATTTTGTATATTTGGATGGGTTGGTTGGGTTTATACATGGCTGTATTGATGACTAGTGAGTAAATGGATTGAATTGTGATTCGTAATCTTAGGTTGTACCTGCACCATACAAGTGCGTATAAAATAACAGCATATCACCAAACACCTCAGGCATTTAAATTCCCAGGGATTACTTGTGGACATTATTTTTTATGAAATTTAAAACATACTAAATTTACAAAGCCTCTCATCCAAAAACAGTATGTCTGCATGAGGCCTTTCATTCTGTCGTCGAGCAGCCATGGAATGGTCAACTCTAGCATATAAGAGGTAGGGATTCAGGAAGTCAAAACGAGATGTGTTAATATCTTGCTCGAAAAGTGCAGTCTAGGTTAGAGACAAGAAATAGAAGAGCAAACAAAAAGGTATCAAATGTAGATTGCATCTTAATTTCTCAGATGCTGAAAGTCTTTGTCAGGCTCACTATATCCCAATCAGAATAGCATTTATTAGTTTGTTATCTTGGTCACTCCAATAATAAATTCTTTCTTGTGACTGTAGATTTAAGAATGTGAATCTTACTGACCTTTTCTCCTAGTTTGTGATGAAATCATACAGTAAATTCTATTTTTGCAGTTTATAATAAACCCAAAGAATTAAGGTAGTGTTTGGTTTATGAAAATCTTTTCTATTTGTACTTTTATTTATAAAAGTGCCACCTTAATTTCATTTTATTTTTGGTTTTCAAATTCTTGTATAGGAAACCATGGAAACAGAAAAATGACTTTTTCTTTTTCTTGTGTTCAATATTTCCTGTATAAAACCTTGAAAATAGGAAACAAGATGAAATGCAACTTTTTGTAAATAAATGAAAAGAAATAATGAAAACAGAAAAACGTTTTAATAAATCATACTCCACGTTGTTATTCCACAGCTACATACTATAGGTAATACTACCTTGTTCTGATTCCCTTCGTATTCTCATTCGTTTCTCCCTTGCGCAACGCCAATGTTGATGGTTTGAGTCCTCCCCTTGCTACATCAATTATGCTTTCACATTGTTCTGCACTTGCAAAATTAGGAAAGTATAGAGCGCGAGGGTACCAGCTCAAAACCTATGGACACAAATCAAAGATACATCTATCCGAGTCAAAGTTCAAGTCAATCTTCCAAACTCCAATAGAATCGTATGCTTGACGTTGATGATATTTGATCATATTCAAGTAACAATGACATAATAGGTTTGAGATTAGTGATCATTCTCATAAACGTCTACGAAATCTAAATATTTGTTGTGAAAACTAGTATGTCAAAACGTTTAAATCCCACATTGCAAGGAAAATAACCTTGTGTATGAAGTTGGGTTGGTACATTTTCAAATTATCTGAAGTTATGCAATAATTATTGGTCCAACTAAAATTAGGTTTTCATGATAACTGAACACTTATATTAATGATTTCAATTATTATAATATTATTGTTTAAATTTTAAATTAAACCTGTTTGAACGTATAATTAAATTATATTATTTAATCAGATAATTATTTTTCTGATCAATTTTAACTTTTATTATTATTACCTATTGAAATTTAATAAACAAGATGTCTAACTCTTTAAGAACTATTTTGAAATTAAATAAATACAAGTTCGTTCAGTTTTGAAACTACTGTTATTAAACATTAACTGTTCTTTCTGCTGAGTTTATTTATGTTTCTATCCACCAGTTGTGAAACTGCTCTTTTTAAGCACCGGAGGCGCATAAAATTACCACACTCATTCTGTCTGCTTTTTTTTTTTTTATATATACAACAGGAAAGCAATGAGATTAGAACTCACTTCGCAAAAATCCACTTTCTAATCTCTAATCTCTTATCATTTGAATAAATCCTATTAGATTGTTGTATCACACTCATTCAACCTACCTCTCTTATTTCCATTGATATTAATGTAAATTCTGCGAAATAAACTAACCTGTAAAAAAAAAAAATCATAAAATGCTGTGATCATCTCAACAAATAAAAAGCTAATTTTAATTAATTATCCTAAACTCAAAATAACTTTTCATGAAGATGAATAGCACCGTTTTCATGCTCAACTTGTTTAAAATTTAACTTTATTTGATTTGTTTAATAGTTAGATAGACGTAAATTTGTTAAAAAAAAATTTTAGATAAACAAATCAAACTTAAAAAAAGTTTGTTGAATCAATTTAAGAGTTTATTTATCTTTATATATTATATATTTATATATTTTTTAATATTTATTTTAACATATTATATTAATATATATTAGACGAATTTAATAACTTTTTTATTATATAGATTTTAATGTTAAAATTTTTTTTAGTTAATTATTTATATAAATTTTAAACCTATTTATTGATAGAAATGTAGGTTTTTAACAAATAACAAATTTAAACTCAACATTTTTATCTAGATCATTTATATTAATAATTTTATAATTATTATTATTTAAATTTATAAATTAAATTTATTTAAATGTATAATTAAATTATAGTATTTAATAAGATAATTATTTTTCTAACAAATTTTAACTTTTATTATTATTACCTATAAAAATTTAATAAACAAAACGTCTAACTCTTTAAAAACTATTTTGAAATTAAATAAAAGATAGTTCTTTCAGTTTTGAAACTACTGTTATTTGACTTTTTTTTCGGCTGAGTTTATTATTTTTATCAGGTCAATATATCTAGCAGTTTTGAAACTGCTATCTTTAAATACTTTGGCGCATAAAGCTACCCCACTCATTTATTATTATTTTTTTACAACAAAAAAAAATTCCATCCCAAAACTTGATGTATACTAATCCATAATTTTCCATGCTAAACCCATTTTAGGGACTTAAACTATCACACTCATCCAACCTACCTCTCTTATTTCCAACAATATTGATGTAAATTCAGCCAAATAAACTCATATGTGAAAAAAGGAAAGGAATGGTAATATGCCGCGATCATCTCAACAGATGAAAAGCTAATTTTAATTAATTAACCATAAACTCAAATTAACTTTTTATGATAACTGATCATTTATATTAATGATTTCAATTATTATAATTATTATTGTTTAAATTTTAAATTCAAAATTTTGAATTAAACATGTTTAGAAGTATAATTAAATTATACTATTTAATCATATAATTATTTTTCTGAACAAATTTAACTTTTATCATTATTTACCTGTAGATATTTAATAAACAAAAAGTCTATCTCTTTAAGAACTATTTTGAAATTAAATAAAAGACAGTTCTTGCAGTTTTGAAACTACTGTTACGATCATCTCGACAGATGAAAAGCTAATTTTAATTAATTAACTTGAGAACAACATTTCAGCGAAAAATTGAGAAAATTGAAGAAACGAAATCGCGCACCTGAAAAGGAATCAATGTAATGGAATCGTCACCGGACTTTCCAGCTTGCAACAAATGGTACTCCGACTCCTCCTTTGTCGATTTTTCAAGTAACCTCGCTCTCGATCTCGGCATCAGTCTCAGGTCATATTCATGTTCCTGCGAATTCTCAGCGATCCGTTGCTTCGTACATTTTCCATCGAAACAGAACAAAATCAAAGAAAAACGAGCTTAAAATATGGAAGAATATTATTGAGAAGGAAAACCTGAGAAAGAGAGAAAAAAGTGGAGCCAAAGAACCCAGCCAGAAAGAAGGAGATGCATATAAGGAAGAGAGAAGGTAAGCCGATCTTGCTCGTCCGCCATGTCCAGTTTCCTTTAACCATTTTGGCTTTCATTTGAACCGTGCGGAGAGTTTTTCAGTTTTTCGTTCTTCCAGGTTCAAATCAAATGCCAAGTGCCAAGCAACTCTGAAATTTGATGAAGTTGACTATGCGCTTCTCGTAGTGGACCGACCCTTTTCTAACGGATTTCTAGGTCCTTCACCTTGTCCGTGTGCGCCCGCTTTTTTGAACTTGCTTTGCAAATCGTCTCTTGGTTAAGACATAGTATTATATTTGATTCCGCAATTAATTAAACTGCACCAAAACATATGAACGAAAAAAAAAAGGAAAAAAAGGAAAAATAGAAAATATTATTCACATGTGTTCACTATAAATTCAAATATTTCTTTATAAAAATATACTCCATCCGATTTTTTTTATTCATCCAAAACAAATACAGATATGAAAAAATTAATTAATATTTATTTTCTAAAAAAAATTATTTTTTATTAATATATGAAAAATATTAATATATATGGAAAAAAACATGAATGTATTTTACTCATTAATATATATATATATAGAAAAATAATTAATATTTTTACAAAAGTTAAAGTTAAAAAATAAATAAAAACAAAATTTCTATTATCTATTTAGATAGATAAAAAGAAACTGAGAGAATAATAATTTCTATATTATTTTTCTTACAGTTAGATTTTTATTTATTTTATAATATAGAAAAAGAACAAATACAACTATTAAAAAATATAATTAATGTTAACTTTATTAAAAATTCTTTACTTTTCTAATTTATTATATTCATTTTTATCTTTATTTATTAATATATGGGAAAAAATTCTAATATATTTTTATCATTAATATAGATATAAAATATATATGGAAAAATAATTAATATTCTATTAAAACATAAAGTTAACTAATAAATAGGAATAAAAATTTAACTCTTTATTTAGACAAATAAAAAAACAGAAAAAAATAATAGTTTCTATATTTATTTTGTCTTGCAATTATATATTTTTATTTATTTTATGATATATGTAGCAACCTTTGTCATAAAAATTAAAATTATCATTTTAAAAATAAAATAATTAATAAATTTTAATTTTAAAATTAGTATGTTTTTATATTTCTTTTATACAACTTTCACACATAATTTTGAAATTACCATTTTAAAATGAAATGATTAATTTTAATTTCAAAATTAGTTTTTTTTTTACATTTCTTTTGTTTCTTTTATACAAATTTCATACATAATTTTGAAAGAATAAGATTTTCATAATTTATAAAAAAATATAATTGAAGATATTTTCATTAAAAAAATATCAAAATGATATTGTATTAAAAATTATCAATGGTTGCGTTAATAACACTTTTCATAAAAGAAAAATCGTTTACTAGTGCTTTGTCAGCATCTTTTAGATTTCTCCTTATTAATAATAATAGTTTAATATAATATATAAATAATTTACCTTTTTTCTTGAAAAGTTTTAAACTATTAAATAAAGGTAAATATTTTTATATTTTAAGATATTAAATATATTTATTTTTTATATAATGCTTTTTATATAATGCAACAAGAGAATTATTAAGAGGATGTTTTAAAAGATATAGCATTGCTCATAATCTAAATAACAACGGGTGTCATTCCTTGTAATCATTGATTTTAAAAAACCATATATTTTCTAAAAGAAATTTTCAATAAATTGTAAATGATTTTATTAAAGTAAGTTAACTCAAACATATATTGAATGTAAAAAAAAATTAACGAAATAATTATATATTTTCAAATAATTTTTATTATTTAACGAAATCTTATACCATTTTCACTACTTATACATATTCATTACCAATAAGACCAGTATAAATTTTGTTACTGGTGAAAAAATTTTAATTAAATATAAACAATTTATTGGTAATATTTTAATTAAAAAATATTTAATTTTCATTCGAATGGTTTTAAATTAAGAATATTATTTAACAAAGAAAATTTTTCATTTTTTTTATCCAAAGAAAAATGTGAAAGCTGGTAACATTAACGAGAAGGTGCGAAATTAGCATCTACACCATTAAATATACTTCAGTTATATAATTTTTCTTTTTAGAAATTTACTTTTAAATTGAGAGTTTTGTCAAGCAAGTAATATCTATAAAATGTTAGTATAAAAAAAATTACAGTTAATTTGTATTAATCACAAATTATATTTTTAAAGTATATGAAAATAAGAATTATTTAATTATAATTTTATTCATTTCTCTTCTTTTTTTTAAAATGATATAAATGATTAATATGATGTCTAGCTATATTCATATAGTTTAAATAAATAAACCATCTTTTAATGTGTATCTAAAAGTATACAATAAAATTTTATATCTAGTATATTTTTATTAAAAATTAAAAATTTATTTATTTATTAATGAATATCTTGTTGTATGTTATTATACACATATTACTAAAATCAATAAGCAAATAGCTATTTTTAGTGTAATTAGATAGCTTATTTTATAAAAAAATGGATAACTTTTCCGTTGCCTGAAACACAATAAAAATTATTATGCTTTGTTAAATATTAAAATAACTTTTCCGAAAGAAAATTACAATTATCATACAGTTTCATTGATTTATTTTAGTTAAACTATACTTTATATAAACCATTAAAATTAATCTGATAATGAAAAATTAAGAATTAAAGAAGTTTATATAAAGTTCTGGAGTCAAATATCACCATTTCCCACATCCTAAAAAAAAACTATAGCTTTGTATTAGTAAATTACTAAGTTATAACTTTTTTTTTAATACACCTAACACTATATTGCCCGTTTCGTTTAATAATTGATTCTCCTAATATTAAACCAAACAAGCCCGTAGCATATTAAAATATTCCTAAAAATTAAATAGGTGAAAGTTAGTAGATCCCTAAAAAGTTGAGTCTGAAACTTTGCACATTACACGTGATTTTCAGTTGTGCAGTTCTTTAGGAAGTGGTTTCAACAATTTTCAGTTAGGGACAAGTACCTCTTTGCCTTGCATTTATCATAAGTTAGAAAGATTACCGATACACATAACACTTGAAAAACATGAGATAAAATGGTACGTGTAAATATCATTTCTCCTTCAAAAACTCATAATTTACTGGTATTAATGTTAAACAATCCCTTTCGAAAGTTCAAAGCTCTCAAGGGTAGGTTGCTAGGTTGGGCAGTGGCCACTAGCCTTCTTGACAAATAGCCAGATCCATTGGTGAAATGATGCCATAAAAAATAATATATAAATAAATATGAATGTTGAGAAAAAATCATAATAAAAGTGAATGGAGTATGGACAGCGGAACTCCTACTTTACTTTGGTCAAGCTAATAGCGGATGTGCTGTTGCTTCGCTAATTGATCATGCTCGTTCCCACTGCGTGCAGGCAAGAGAAATAGATTCCCATTTGCGTGCAAGGGAACAGCCACCACGTTTGCGCCAGCAGCCGTTCCCTTCGCATTTCTCTTAGACCACAAAAAAATAAAAGCACGAAATCATTTGGTTTGGATAATCTGAGTCCTACTGGCAAGCGCATCAGATGGATGGTGCATAAGAAGCCCACGTGGACAAGAAGCTTGTCCACATAACGAAGAGGCAGGGTAGGGCCACAGGGTCTCTCTCTCATCTACGAAAATCTGGAAAATGCACTAACGTTATTTACTTGTTGTCCTCCTCCACGTAAATAATATGTGGTCCCTGGAACCAAGACATATAAACCATTGTTGCTATTAATCAGCGAGCTTAATATCATATCCTTTCTCCTCCTTTTCCTCCTCCAAGTCAAAAATTGAACCGGGATTTAAACCCAAACGCAACCCTGTTGCATTGGTTATAGCTTAAATTCAACAAGTAAATGATTAGATTAAATGTCTACTGCTCACTAATTCCAAGTGCAAAACAAGCCAGACCAGGCAGCAGCTATGGCTCATTGATCATTCATAATCGCAAAGATTCAAATTTTTCTCATCGGATATCCATCAAGGTTAAGGCCATAAAAGATGGGATGAATGGAGAAACAAGCGGATCTTCAGGACGTAGCTGGGATCCTGGGTTGGAAATTGAGGTCCCTTTTGAGCAGAGGCCGGTTAGTGCAAACAACTTAGTAATTTTTGCAATAACTGTTCTTTTTTTTTTTTGGATAATCCTCGAAATCAACGTGATATTGCATGGTGTAATATTAGTGTAAGAATTTCTGGGCGACGCAGCCATCAGAAACTACCATGCCAGCTAGTGAATTCCACATTCCTGCACGCACAAACATAAACTGGAACAGTTCATGACGGGGTTAAATGGATTAATAGTTATTTTAACAGGACTGTTCCACTACAGCTAGTTCCATTTTATGCTAACCCTAACTTTCTGACGGTGTAATAGGTAAATGAGTATTCATCACTGAAGAATGGAGTCCTGTATTCATGGGGTGAACTAGGTCCAGGGTCGTTCTTCCTTCGCCTTGGAGGTCTCTGGTTGACAGTGTTTACAGTTCTTGGAGTGCCAATCGCAGCTGCAAGCTTTAATCCTTCTAGAGTAAGGAAGAAGTTAAAAGTATATATGCATAATTATTTGGACATCTAATCAAGTGATCAACTAGAAATATTGATGCATACACAAGAATATGTGCAAGCTGCACACAAACAAACAAAACATTGTATAAAGTGGCTCATAAATTTTCGTTCAGCCTGCATTAACGTTCACAACACTTTGCAGGAGCCTCTAAGATTTATACTAGCTGCTGGAACAGGAACACTCTTCATAGTATCTTTAATTGTCTTGAGGATTTATCTGGTGCGTTCTAATCATCTTTTTCTTCTTCATGACACAATCATTGCGTTATTGGGGACTGGGAAGGATGGGGTAAGGCAGAGAGTCCAAAACAAACTTGTCCTGGTGTAGTTTATCTTGAATTCAAAACCGTATTGTATTTGTCGAACAAAGATTGGAAATCAGTCAACTTCCTTTTGTAGCCATGCATACTGTTTATATTGTTGCGAAAATGCACAGCATAATAAGTTTTTCAACTGTTTGTCATTCACACTAACTATGCGGATGATCAAGAGGCTGAACTGTGGCTGCACCTTCACACTTGAATAACTGTTGCAGTTAAGGTAATTGAATTACAATGCAGGGTTGGAGTTATGTTGGTGATCGACTTCTATCAGCGGTCATTCCTTATGAAGAAAGTGGATGGTATGATGGACAGATGTGGGTCAAGCCACCCGAGGTTAGCCTCTTCTGCACATTCTCCCTATACCTAGAGAGAACAAAACAAAAGTAACCCTGAAGACATCACATATGTAAAATCATCTTGCAGCAGTAGATTCAGTGGGCCAAAAGATACATACTGCGAACTGAAAAATTTATGACGCCATCAGCAGCAGGGTATTTTGACAGCAAAATATGCCACCCTTAAATAGAAAAGTAGTGACACTTTGCTTGCAATTTGGCTCTAGGTACTTGGATAATATCAGCTACTGGCATTTTTTAAGAGACAGGGTCATTGGTAAAGGACGAATTGACCCAGAAAAGATTAGACAGCCTAAAGGCGAACAGATAATAGGTTAAGCAACTGCTATTGCCTTTCAAATTGTAAGAGATACTTTTTCATTAAGCAGCAAGCAGTCTGATCAGAATTAGTGAAAATGAAAGAAATGGAATAAAGTGTAGTTGAAATGTGCTAACAAATACTATTACTACTAAATGAACCAGAGACATGATTTATTTCTCTCATCTCAGGCAATATAAACTGAAAACTAAGTTTCTTTGCAGATCCTAGCTCGTGATAGATTGTTGGGCTCTTACAAGGTACTGGACATTACAAACTATACTAGCATTGCATGAATTCATTATGAAGAATGATTTTAAACAGGCTAGAACAGAAATATGTCAAATTTGATTTCTTGCAGCATGATTCACATATATTACATGTCTCCAGGTTAAACCAGTAGTTAAATTGCTGAAGCAAACTCTAGTCGGGACAGGAGCATTACTTGTTACAGGAGTTATGCTATTTATCTTTGCTACACCAGTGGAGAATTTTCTTCGAACGACCTTTACCATGGAAGAAAATACATCAACCATTCAAGCTTCCAATGTTAACACAAAGTTAAACCTAAGGTAAGGAAAGACAAAATCCTTGATCATCTTCCAGAGTTTTTTCGCCATGTCATTGCAATTTTTAATGCATGTTGTAGAAAGGAGGAGTTGCTTAAATTGCCTGCGGAAGTGATAACTGATGATGATCTAGCAGCAGCTGCTGCTGAGGCTGCTGATGGAAGGCCTGTCTATTGCAGGGACAGGTTTTATCGAGCATTAGCAGGAGGGCAGTACTGCAAATGGGAGGATCTGCTCAGATGAAGGACAAAAGGAGGCATATGTAATCAATTTCATTTAGTAAATGCAGTTTGTGATTTGTTGCGACTCTATGACCCAAGGCCGTGTTGTATTAGTTAAGAAAATCATTTAAATCATTCGAAGCAAAAGCAATGAAATAGATGGTGAAGAAACATAAGTAAAGATCAAACCTAAAAATAACATGACAATATGAAACTACTTGTCATATTATTATTTGCCTGTAAATTCAGAAGGAAGAGCAACATGTTTAAGAGGGGGGAATTGTGAATAAAAAACAGGCTTAAAGTCTATGCAAGCAGAAGTTATATTTGAAATACCATGAGTTTTGATGGCCAAGTAAATTCCAGGGAAGTGATCAACTCTTCCAATAAGGGGATGAAATTCCTTGTGCAGCGAAACAGCTAGCTTCCATAATACTGACCAAAATAAAGAATTTTGTTTCAATGACAGACAGGCTACTGCAGTATGATCCACAAATAGAAATCCATAGATATATATCCGTTAAGAATTGGTTGCACTACAACTTCAAGGCAAGTAGCACCAGATAATATTTATGACAAAATCAATGCTGAGGCAAATCAGCTCAGGCATGATATTAGTTCCTTAAATTTAAAGCAGCATCAGCAGCCAATCCTTGATCAAGTGAAATGAATTCAGTATTTGGCCGACACATCCATCACCCGGCTGATCAAAAGTTGAATTGGCTCTAGTGGTATATAAAACAATTACAGGCTTCTAATGAGTTTATGATAGGACAAGGCCCAAGCCCATTATTACAAGAAAGTGCAGAAGAGAAGAAAAGGATAATAATCCCTAGAGGTAGTTACGGGATAGTCGTATTCCGTTACATGTATTGTAATTCTTTAGTTGAAAATAAATAGGAGAGATTCAGAAGTAAGGGGGGATCATCTGTTTAGTAAGGTCTTGGAGGGAGAGTTCCCGAGTCTCTCAAACACTCGGAGATTATGCATTCTTGTATCTTCTCTCAGCAACCCACATCGGGTGGTCCTGGGAGGTTGTCTTTTTTAAAAAATATTGACAGTTCTTTACCAAGTTCTATCTAATTTCCTTTCAGTTTTACGTAGAAATCCCTTCCAAGAGTCATTTTGTAATTGTAAATGGACAGGGAAATCTTCCAAAATCACTAAATAGAGATTAATAAAGAATCTGTTGTATCTGTCCCAATTGTTCTAGCAAGGACACAATAAATTTGTTGACGGTGTCATAAGCCCAATGGATATACCTATTGAACAAGTTTCCTGCACCAGTGAAGAATTTGGAACAATTGTGCTCCAACAACATTCCTGAATGATTTCTTGCTTGCTTTAGCGTATTCAAGATCAAGTGTCCGATATGCAAGAGCAAATAGATACATTGCTGGATGAAGCCTTCTGCAGATTGCAGAACTGAGACAGTCAGTATACTCCACAGGCAATTACTTGGGTTGGGTCTTTGGGGGATAATTTCTAAAAAATTGATTAGATTCTACCACTTCTAACTGTCCAAGATGAAATAAACTGTAGTTCAAAATTAAGATAGCAGGTTTAAAATTCTGAACAACTTATCTTTTATATAAATGATTCCATACAACTTTACAATCAAGTGCCAATCAGATAACTCTTGTTAAAAAATATATGAAATGCAGCTGTGGCCTGAGTGCAGTTTACCAAGCCAAAACGTATGTCAAACAGATTTCAATAATTTAAAAAAAAAATTATCAAACAAACTACTGACAAAGTGTGAATTCCAAGATACAGATTTCAACTTAACTTCTTCTATTTTTGTAAAATGAGACAGTGATAAAAAATGAAGGAGATAAAAAATGAAGGAGATAAAAAATGAAGGAGATAAAAAAAAAATCTCCTACAAGATTAAAAGTAAAGAAATTCAAAGAAATCTTAAATCAGATAATCATAACTATGTTTACGGCAAATAAAGATATAGAAAAAATCAACTAGTCCATTGTGTTCAAGATGAAGATTTAGAAAAAGAAAACCAAATTTAACTTATTTTAATGCAATCCTTGTTTCATTTATATTTAGGTTAAAACTTTATATTTACTCTAGGAATTAATAACATAATTTAGTTTATTATATTAATGGACTTGGCTGGGATAATTAAGTTTTTTTAGGATTTGTTTATTTTTATTTTATTATGTTAGTGGACTAGTTCCTAGTGGATACTAAACATTTAAGATTTTAATTTTATTGTAAATATTCATGTAACTCTTCCTAAAAGAGCATTTTTGCTTATAACACAAATGAAGATTTTTCCTCTCATGAGAGCTTATGTGTTTCTCGGGGTTCTTAAAAAGAACCATTACTTGGATTTCACAAACTTTTGTAGCAATTCTATACTGGGCTTACCATTCTCCTTATTGAGGGTATGATGTTTTTTTCATTCCTTTCCTTTTCCCATATTTTATTCTTACAATTATCAAAATCCTAATTGTGATTTGTTTTCATTATAATCCTAATTTTTTATCTAAGTGAACAAACTCAAAAAAAGATCCGTTTAATTAACATTATTATCACTCATAATCATTTGATACCATACATTTCTGAAAGAGAAACTTATGTTGCAAACATTAAATAATTTTTCACAAAGTTAAGACAAGAAATAACTTACTTGTCAGTTTGCTCCCTATAATCCAAGCCATCCCAGAACCTTTGTGATGGCATTGTATGACCATTCTTATTTTTACCGTATGTTTCAACATACCAACCCCCAATGTCATGGAAGCCACAACGAGGCTCAAATAGCCAAAATCTGTATAAAAGGGACTAAAATTATTAAATTGTACTACGAACAGCAATGAGAGAGCAGCAGATGATATTCATTACTAACAAGTTGCAGTATCATAAAAATTTCACATAAACTTGAGTATACAGCAATAAGTTCATTTCTGCAGTTATAGAAGCATTGAAGGTTATAGAGAGAGGGTTTTGAGCAATAAATCCACAAAAAACAATGTTACTCTATCAAATTCTGGTTTTATCACTCAAGAAGGTGTAGCAACACCATCTTCCAGATAATTGAAAGTTAACATAAGTAAATTAACCCAATGAACACGTTGCTTTAACCTTTAATAGAACCATTGATTAGCCAATAACATCAACATTCGGAAAGGAAGCAGACATAAAAAGAGAAGACGGGTTTGCATAATACTAGGAACAACATGATGTTCACATACTGCAACAAATTATATAATGATAAGAGAGCAGACAGCATCAGGGCATATGCATTAATGAACCCCCAAAGAGATTGTTGTGCTAAGTCAAACATCAAAACGAGGGCAGAGAGATGTCAAAGCTTTACTTGCTTGGGGGTAAACGTGCTCTAGTGCATCTGCATTCACAAACTGAAGCTTTCTCACCCACTTGATACCAGTGCATATGCTTCACCTGAAAATTTTATCATAAGTTACATAATTGTAAGCATCTATCTATGCCAAGTTATATATAAGACTAAATTTCTAGTAAGATCCCAAAATGCAGACCAAATTTCTTCTCATTTAAAATATGAAAAATGGAAACAAACAAGATTAACTATTAATGCAAAAGTAAAAATCCTATTAAGTTCTAATTGTTAAACCAGTAAGACCATGGTAAAGTAACTTTACATACCATCAATGTTCTATGCTTCATAATCATATGACTCTTTGTACCCCTGTCATCGTAGACATAACAACAACCTTCATCTGGACTGCTCCCAAGTCCAGATATGGTTCCCAGATGAATTCTTCTACCAACTGCACCATTTGTAATGTAATCTTTCCAAAAATCACTACTGATATGTTTGGGATCTTCATCTAAATTAAGAAACACATGAATGTGATCTTCAGCATCTTCTGTCTGCATCACACCAGAATAGCATCTAGGTCGGGCCCTAGATGCTGTAGCAACCACTCTTCCAGAGATATGCAATTCTAGATCTCCATATGCATCTGATGCAATCCTTGAAATTTCAGAGGCGTGACCTTGATGAGTGTCAAAATCATCTGGTCTTTCTGCATTCCCGTGGATGTTTGCATTTGTTATAGATTGACACAAGCCTGAATGAAAGGATTTAAAAGAAGATAACTTTTCAATGTTAGCAGTTGATATCTCTGGAACCTTGTTGATTAGGCAAACCATCCCAAAAAGATCACGTCCTGAAACCAAGTGCAAAACTTCAGAAGTCTCATAAGAGGACCTCTCCTCAGCCTCAAAGCAATCAGGAAGAAGCTCCATGGGCACAGAATCAATTTCAGGACCATAGTATGCTGCATGAATAGCTGAATAAAAATCTCTCTCGAGTACATCAAAATAGCCTGTTCCAACCACCACCTTCTTCTCTGATAAAATGTTATTTATAGCTAATCTGTACCACTTTAACCATTCAACAACTTCCATCTCCTTGAACGTTGTAGCCTGTGATTTGTAAATATGCTTTGAACCCTGTCCAGAATGCTTTTGTATAATCTTTTTCTGAGACAACAGGAACATGTCATAATGGACCCTCTTTTGAGAATCTGAAAGAATCTGCAATGCATCATGGATTATTGTGTTAAATAAATATTCCCTGTAAACCCAGGAAAGACCTCATTCTAGTTACCCACACAGACTCCATGTATGATCTGCAAGATTTCCAGCAGTTTAAGTAATGAACTAAGTCATCATCTTGTTAACAGGGTGAATAAAGGCAAATGCATCGGCAGAAAACACCGAGTCCGGAGAATATTTATTAGACCATGTACAGCGTATCCAGAACTGAAAAGAATTCCACGTATAATCAGTTTGCCCCACTACTGCCTTAACAGATGTTCCTATCAAGCCACCAATACAAGCAGTAACAAAAATCAATGTAACACAATGAACCCCGGAATGACAGATGCAAATTTATCAGAATGACGCTATTCATTCAAACTTTGGGCATTACAAACTATCAAAAGATCAACAAGATAGCCGTTAAGCAACTTCCCGTCTGGTTTTTCATTTGATTGAACTATTGGGCGTGAAGCATCCTTCAAGAGGAATAGACTGCGTTTCACACGATTAAATATTAATATCCAGGGGAGCTTCTTCCAACCCGTTGCATCAATTTGATAATTTTTCTGTGATTAAGAACTAACTAAACACGTTCCTCAATTGAGAAACAAAATAGGCTACCAAAAGGTTATCAATTTATTATGTGCACGTTATTTCTCCATTTTACACCCATTTAATTATCAACTTCAATAAAAAAAATTGTCGTACTAAGAGTATTCATGCAAAACCAATTATTCAATCTACTAAGCGAAATCGTAAGGAAATATCCCCAAACATAATTTTAGAGCATTCTTCTATGAGCGAAACTTCGTCAATATCGTTTTCATTCAAGTTCTAATTTAAGCTCTCTAAAAAATTTTGGTTAGGAATAAAATTCTCCTCCACCTCTGACACTGGGGCTATAGCCATCAACAACAATAAACCTGAGCATGAGCATGATTTGCACAAACCTCGTAGGCGGCAAGGATTTGCACAAATCGTCGAGAAGCAGTGGAATCGCTCCTTGACTCAGCGAGGTCCGGGTGAGTTTCTTTGGCCAATTTGTGAAACGACGCTTTGATCTCAGCAAATGAGCTGGTCTCCGACACTCCTAACAGCTCGTACGCGTTCTCTACGGGAAAATCTGCGCAAGCTGATTTAGAGGCGCTACTGAAGCCGTGTTCTCTGCAATTCCGACACAGAGATACCACGACGTAGAGCGTTGAAATTGTGCTGTTTGGTAGAATTGAGATCAATGAAATTGGCTTCCGGCGAATGATTCCTACGACAGTGCTGTATCCGGCACCGGCAAGGTAAGCCATAATTTTCCCTCTTTCACTGTGTTATAACTGTAATAAGAAAACAAGAACAGCACCCGAGGCGAGTGGATATGTAACTGTGAAGCTATCTGAAGTGAAGAACGTCGGTTTCGAGTCATACAGAGAAAAATGATTACTGTATAATCCACTAATATTAACACTCAGCTTATAAAAAGTTTTGTTTAAATCCTTGATACGCATACACCAGAAAAATAATAAAAAATGATAAATATAATATGATAAAAACTAAAAAAAAAATAAAGTAAATATAGGTAAAAGGATAAGTGAAATATCAATATTTTTTATTATAAATATTTAACATCTATTATTTTATTTTTTTTATGACATCAAATTCCTTTTTTTGCTATCTCAATTTTATGTTTAAGGATGTTGACCAAATATTATTTTTATACAAATTTATTGGCTTCTTTTTTGTTAGTATTCTTATATAAATTCATTGGCTTTTTTTTTTTGTTTTGCTGTCGTTGATGACAAATTCATTGTCTTGTTGGTAGCATAGATACTTTGACATAACCGGTATAAGACAATTATTTTATGTTATTTCTTTTAATTGAATGCGGAAGGTATTTATTGAAAAATTAATTTAATTAACTATATCATCTTAAGAATTATGTTATTTAAACTGTTATTTTGTTTTTTATTTATACATAAATTTAAAAAGATCATTATTTTTATATTAAAAAAATTTAAATTTATAATAAAATATATACCGATGTTTCTCTCAATTATTTAAAAAAATGTACTTAATTCTTCAAAGGTCTTTATCAATAATTCCATTCTTCATAAAAAAAATATAATATCTTGGATTTTTTACTAATTAATTTAGCAAAAAAATTTAAAAAGTTATTATGATGATATTTAAATCTTTAAAACACAATTTTAATAATAAAAGTTTTTAAAAAATTAAATGATAATATATATAAATTTAAAAATTTAATTGACTTTGGTCTAAATATGAATTTATTATAATTAAAAAATGTTCATTTAGTTAACGGAAAAGCTATTATCTATTTCATTTAAAGTTTGGTAGAATTAATTTTGATGAAATTAATTTTAAAATATTATATATTTTTAAGATGTGTGTATCAATTAATTTAATTAATATATAAATATATTAAAATTAATGTTTTACATTAAAAAGTAAGAGAGTTGATTCTTTAGCAATAAAAAAAATTAAATTCTGCTTGAAATCGTTTCGAATTTTTAATTTTTTGTTTTTAAATTAATTTTAAAAATAAAATTAATTTTAAAAAATGTTTTAAAATAATTTTTAATAAATTTATAAAATATGTTCGATTTAAATTTTAAAACAATTAAAAATAAATTTATTAAATATTATTTTTATTTTAAAATATTTTTATTCTTAAATATATTAAATTTTATCATTATCATAATCATCACCACAAATAAACCATCATTTCTACCATTGTACTATTAAATCATTATTCTTATAATTATTATTATCATATTATTATTATTATTATTATTATTTTTACTGTAATAATAATAATAATATTTAATTTTTATCTTTTTTATTTTAAAATAATTTAACTTTTTGATTATTTATTTTTTTATATATAAAAATAAATAAAAAATATTATTTAATATAAAATTTATATTAAAGATATAATATTATAATATAATTTTATATTTTATAATTATATAACATTATAGTATATATTATTTTTTTAATAAAATAAATAGTAAAAATATAAAAATATTATAATAATATATAAAATTATTTATTTTAAATATTAATAATTAAATAATATATAAAATAAAAATTTATATAATTATATAACATTTTTATATTATAACCATTATACCATTATTATTATTTTAAAAACACTACTTTCATTTTTATTAATATTATTATTACTATTATCATCATAATAATAATAAATTTTATTTTTAAAATTTTAATTTTTATTATTTAAAAAATTTTAATTATTTATCTATTTTTATAAATTCATAAATGAATCATACTGTTTAATATATAAAAATTATATCTAATTTATAATTTTATAATATAATTTTATATTATATAAATTTTTATAATATAATATATATAATTTTATATAAAATAATTATCAAATAATAAAAAATAAAATAATAACAATATATAAAATTATTTATTTTATATACTAATGATCAAATAATATATAAGATATAAAATTATAAAATTATATGATATTTTTTATATTATAAATACTGTCATCATCACAACCAACATTATCAACATAATTATTATCATCTTTATTATAATAATAATAATTTTTTTTTTAATTTTAATTATTTTAAAAAAAATTATTTATCTAATTTTTATATATTAAAAAATAAATAATATTATTTAATATATAAATTATATTAAATTAATATTATAATATATGTTATTTTTATATAAAATAAATATTAAATAATATATAAAATATAAATTTATATAATTATATAATATTCTTTATATATAACTATAACATTATTATTATTATCTCATAAAATTTATTCTTATTTTTACCATTATTATTATTACCATTACAATTATAATTACCACTATAATAATAATAATTAATTTTATTATTTTTAAAATTTTAAATATATTATTTTAATATTTTTAAATTAATATTTTTATTTATATATTTTTTATAAATTTATAATAAAATAATATTATAAAATAACTTATTTACTTTTATAACCACTTTTAAAAATTAAAATTAAAAAAATAAAAATAAAAATTAATTTTAATTTTTAAAAATAAAAACTAAAACCACCTCAAATGTCTAAGTTGAATGAGAGGATGTGAATTTTCTAGCATTCCTCTCCTATTTTTTTTGCTTCCATAATTCATAGATCTATGAGGCAGTCATTAATTTATTTATTTTTCATGAGATCACATGTAAATTTGATGAAAAATAATCATATTTAAGTTGTAAATTTGTTATTGATTGTAATTTTTTAAACATATTTAACACAACTACATTATTAGAACTCAGACGGGAAAACATTAATTAAGTCAAAATTATCTCGTTTCACGCATTTATTGATCATTAATTTGGAGTTTGATTCCTTCATCTCCCCCCAAAAATATACATAAAAACATATGATAAAATAAAATAATTATGTGAATTATTAATGTACAACTAGTTTTTTAGTTGTTTCGATGTATAATTGGTAATACTACCCATCTATTTGTAAAGTACTTCTTATTACTATTCACATTTTCTACTTTGTTATAAACTTTAATTTATTATTAGTATAAAATATTTTATATAATCAATCAATTAAAATTTATTTTAAATATAAATTTTAAAATAATTATTATAAAAATTATAATTATATGATAATTTATTATTTATTTCTAAATAATATTTTGTATTTAATCAATATATTTTAATCCAATTCTTCCTTTATTCTATAATCTACGTACTTTTAATATAATTCGTGGAAAGGTGAGATTTATAAAAAAAAAAAAAAGTCAATTTATCTTATCGTACTTAAAAGGAAAAAAAAAATTAAATCTAAAAATTTTAAGAAGGACCAAAACATTAGTGTAGATTTAGAAGTAATCGTGTGATAGACACACAAATATTAGTAACGTCAAATATTAAATTTGATAAAATAATATTTTTAATTAAAAGTAAGCTTTGTTGATTAAACTTTTTTATTAAATAAACAATTTTAAATCTTACATAATTCAAAATTGATCGATAATTTATCATTTTTTTATTTTAATACATAACTATTATTAAATTAAAAATTGATGAATGTTTAAATAGTTTAAGTTATATATATTATTTTTAATAAAAACATTACAAATATCATTTTATTAAATTTGAGCTTGATAGCTATTATACTTAATAAAATAATACCCATATTAATATTTTTGAAGTAATAATTATATATACACATAATTATCTTGGTGCCAACAATATATATTGAATGTAGATTTATCTAAAAATATAAGTAGAAAGTATGATTATTATTATTTGTAATATATATTTTAATTTTTTGATGATATAAATTATTTAGTAGTATAAAAGTGACTACACTTATCATAAATGGTAAGTATATATAATTGTATTGTTTTTTTTTAAAAAAATACGTATTGTGTAAGAATCCTATTAAAATGAATTATAAAGTGTTGCTTACCATATCACTTATATTTATTACTGTGGATGTGTGATTAGTTTAGTAATAGTTATCAACTCAAATTTTAATTGCCGGAGAAAATAAAAATGCGGTGCAGTAATAACAGTTATTGTAACTAATAACTAATACCGGCAACAGATACGGAATCTTTCCCCCACACTTTTATTGGTCTCCAACTAGGTAAATAGAATAGTTTGCTGCATTCAAATCTACCACATAACTATAACCATTAGCCAATCAGGACACTCCTTTCGGAGTTAGTGAAGAGGCTATAGTCAACCTTATTGGAATTTTCAGTCACTCTCGATGCCCCAGGTAACTGAGATAGGACTTCCAACAACTTTCTTTCCATTTGACCATTCTAGACGTCCAAAACCAAATTGATTCGGTGGTAGGGAATGTGATGCTGAAAACGTCACCGTATAAGATTTTTTCTCATTTTTCTTGAAGCTCAACACGTCAGGCTTCACCGAGACATTGACGTGTGGGATATCCAATTTAACCGATGCCTTGTACGTTCCAGCAGCCCCCACATTAGTCAGAGTCCGCTTGTGTTTAACAACCGTTGCACTTGCATCTGCACTTACACCGTTCCCATTCTTTTTTTGTTTAAACAACACAGCAAATGAAGGATAATTTAGGTGCGCCACACTGTAGTGTTTGGATGCTTTGCACTTGTACTTTCTCCTCGCCACGGCCTCGATACTATCGGGCGTGTAGTTCATTGCACAGAGGAAGTTTAGATAATCATTCGCCGTTAAATCATAGACAAGTCCTGGATTAAGCGCAGCAACGGGGTGTACATGTCCAGCACCGACCGCTAACGGCGTCGACGGTTTTTCTGTGGCGCTGTCCAGCAATTTTTTACCGTTGTGGTAAGCCGTATAAGCCGTGGTCATAAGCGCGGACCGAATCATGGCTGGGCTCCAGTTTGGATGAGCCGACTTGACAAGAGCCGCTAGCCCACTCGCGTGAGGGCAAGACATGGACGTGCCTGAGATGATGTTGAAGTCCACGCGCCTGTGATCTTCGTCCAGGCTAGAGGGACCCACAACCTTCGACCATGCTGCTAAGATGTCGACACCTGGCGCAATAAAATCGGGCTTTAATATCTCTGGAGAGATAACATTTGGGCCCCGGGAGCTGAACGCCGCAACAACCGGTGACGGCTTGATCCCAACCTTCGTTCCCTTAAACACAATTGTAGCCTTCGGTTTTGGAACAGATGACAGGTAGTCCTTGATGGCTGTCGCGGCCTTGAAACCCACTGCAACTGCCGGCAAAAGATGGGCATCAGCCACCAGTTCCTCTCCTTCTTCTTCTATATTGGCCAACACCATGCCTACACCGCGGGCGGATTTCACCACAACTCCTTTCTCTGTCCTAGCACTATTTCCACGTTCACACAACACGATCTTCCCCTTAACCTTTTTCGGATCCAAGCTTCCCGTCTCACACTGCGCCGCCGCGCCCATTCCAGCGCTCGCGTTCTCTGCATATATTAACGGCACGAGAGTATGGCGCAAACCATGACCAGAATAAAGAGTCACTCCCGAATAGTTTTTTCCATTCCCGAGGCGAACGTACGCCAAGAATTTACGATCGAGTGTGCCAGCTCCCACGGTCATCATCCAAGGCGCTGAATTAGAGACAGAAGATAATTCGGGACCTGAGTTTCCTGCTGAGCAAGAAACTACAATCCCTTTCTCCATTGCCGCAAAGGCTCCGATTGCGAGGGTATCATCGTTGTAACTGACTGCTTCTCCTCCAAGCGATATTGAAAGGACATTGACATTGTCAGAGATGGCCTTGTCCATTGCTGCCAGTATATCAGAAACGGCACAGGCCTCTCCCCAGCAAACCTTGTAGACAGCGACTCTGGCGCGTGTGGCCATCCCACGTGCCGTCCCGGAAGCGAATCCAAATAGGTTTGCGCCTTTCACTGCTGACCCTGCAGCTGTACTTGCAGTGTGGGTACCGTGGCCATCACCGTCTCGCGGCGATCTGAACTGCTTGATTTTATCGAGGGGACCGTGCACGGCCTCGTAGCCGCTTACAAAGAACCTGGCTCCTATTAATTTCTTGTTGCAGTTTGAGGCAGTGAAATTGATACCTGATTCGCATTTCCCTTTCCAACTGCTAGGGATGGGTCCCAGTCCTGTCTCGTCGAAGCTCTTGCTTTCAGGCCAAACGCCAGTGTCGAGGACTCCGATGATGACGTCACTTCCACCTTTTGACTCGGGGAACATGTCAGCCATTTTATCGAGCCCAAGGAAGTGTGGTGTTCGAGTTGTGAGTGGCTTGTACATTTTCTCCGGCAGCACCTTTAGAATCTCGCTTCGGCTCTTCAGTAACTGGACTTCTTTAGGTGTTAATCTTGTTGCGAATCCATGAATCGCGTTGTCATAAGTGTAGAGCATTTCTGCTGAGTTAGTTGCCGATTGTAGAACCGATTTATACCAGACTGAATGGTGATTGAAGCTTTCTGGCATTTGGGATTTGGCTACATGGATTATGTAAGTACTCTTCTGCTCCTCCGTAATCTTCTCCGCTGTCGCGAGAGATACATCGCAGAGGACCAGCAACAAAAAAAGAGCTGTGACAAGAGGTTTGTTTAACGTCTCCATGTTAACCAGCTCTGTTTGCGATGAGACTATGAAAACAATGTAACAGAGAACTTAGCTTAATGAAGGGCCCAATTTTAATGTGGAGTTTGTAACTGTTGTCGACGAAGAAAAGTGGGCGAATAAAAAACAGAAGAGAAAGTGGTTTGTGGTTGTCATTTGTCTGATCTGGTTAGTTGTATTGGAATTTTGTATTGGATGGAAAGGAAGCAAAAATATGAGATGATATGAATTTGAGACAAAAACAGAAGGAAGAAGAGAGTAAGTTCCGGGGGTAGAAACATGTCATTGCACGTTACACGCTTCTCTTTTCATGCAGCCCAGCCTACAAAAAGACATTTTGCTTCCTCACATAAGCGTTACGCGTTTGACTGCTATATCACTCCTGAGTTGGTACTTGCAAGAGCGGGATTTCAGTTTGGGGATTGAAAGCTAGTGTCTTTAAATAAGTAAAAGAAAGTATTTAAGAGCTTTCAAATCATGTGACATCTCAATTTTTTATTAAATATAAATAAAAGTATTTAAGGGCTTTGAAAGCATTTAATATTTACAAATTTTGTTAAGTAAATATACAATAAAATATAAGAACTTTTCAAACATTTAATATTAAAAATTTAAAGAGAGATGTAAAAATTTACTTGATATTTATTGAGGATTCACTAATTACAAATATTAATTAAAGGGATTATAAATAGTTTTAATTTTTTTACCCATAATATATAGATTCAAGCTGCATTTTCAAAACTTAAATTCATGATATTAATTAAGTTAAAGTGAGTTTTACTAACTAATCTCCATAATTAATAATAAATGTCTTACATATGTTTATTGATTAAAAAAAACTTTAAGAAAAAATAATATTTGATCTTTGATCATTTTTTATCTATTTTTTAGTTTATCAATTTTATCAAGTTATTGATTTTAACAACAGTTTAAAACTGTTAAAATTAATAAAAAAGAAAAAATACACTTACATTTCTTAGGTTTCATGATAATTTAAACTATCCTTATCTAGTAGAACATGGCATCAAAAGAAACATCAAAAAATTCTAAAATTCAATATCTATTTATAACCATGATGAAATGAAATGATATCTTTGGATATCCATTCTTTAAAGAAAAAAATACCTTTATACACACAACATTACTTCACCCGTTACATTACTAAAAAAAATACTAATAATTATTATTAAAATTAAAAAAAGAACTACTTAAAGGTTTTTAATTTGACAATCTTCTAAGATGAGAGTATTAGAAAAAAAAATTTATTTTTTTACCTTGAATTTTTTTTAAATGGATCTAGAACATGTTCTCATCTGAAGTTAATAAGGATATTACTGTGGTAACCAGTTGCAAATACGGTGAATTAATCTAAAATTTTTCACCATCAATAACCTTGATTTTACTGTTCTAAAATCTCTTATTCTGGTACCATTTTTATCTCATCAAATCTAATTTTTTCCACGCAACCAATATCCAAAACATATATCTTTGTCTTTGTGTTTTATATTCTATTTGGATGGAGGAAAAGAGGAAAAGAGGAAAAGGAAAGGGGAGAGAAGAAAATAGAGAGGAAAAGTAACTTTTTTTATTTGATGTATTTTATCTGTAGTGAAAAAAAAAAGTTTTTTTTATCTGAGGAACCTACATGTTTTTATTTCTCTTCTTCAACCGTAAAAAGTGGGAGAGGATTTTTTTTATTTTAAATTATTAAAATTATTATTTATTTTTAAAAAAATTTAAAAAAAAAATAAAAAATTAATAAATTATATTTATAAAAAAAGATATAGTACAAAAAAATATTTCAAAATTTATATAAAATAAAATTTATACTACTAATATATTTTTCTTTCCTTTCTTTTTTTCACTCATCCAAATGAAAAAAGAAAATTTTTTTCTTTTCTTTTCCTCTTATTTCTACTCATCCAAACAACTCACTCTTCCTTCTTATTTCTACTTTCTTTCTTTGTTTTCTCTTTCTTTTCCACCTCATTCTTCCTTCTTATTTCTAAAACTGTCTTTCTTTCGTTTCTCTTTCTTTCATTTCTGTTTCTTACGTGGCCCAAAGAGCATTAATGTTTTAGAAGACCATTGAAAGTCTTTTAAGCTCATATTTTTTAATGAAAGGGAAAAAAATATTTGCAATAAAAATGAATGAAAAATAAAAATTTAGGTTTCTATAATAAGTAAAAAAAATGTAATAATTTTTAATAAGATGAAAAGGTAGTTAATTGTCATTAAAAAAATTTATTATCTATTACTCAAGATTTATTATTCATTATTTTATTTTTTAATATAAATATTTGAGAGTAAAAAAAAATTTTTTTAGAACATCTATGAATCAGAAAAAAAATTTTAAAAATATTTATAACAAGCATTTGAGGAATCACATATCATAAAAATCTATTAAATTAACAAATTTATTTTCCGTAAGATTATATAGTGTAAAGAGACAAAATAACTAACAGTCGTTTTTTAGATCTAAACAAAATGGTATCGTATGCTTTTTTTATAAACCTCGAAAAAATACGAGTACAATTTGTATAAATAGAAAATTATTACAATTGATAAAAGATCAAATTATACAAAATAAATTTGAATAAAATAGAAAATAAAATAAAGTTAAAATAAGAAAATTGTTTAAAATTATAAAATAATATTTTTAAATTAAAATTGTAAATTAAAAAGCTATTAAAAAAATATCATAACTACGCTAAATAGTTAATAGAAAATAAAATATAAACAAAAGATGCGTTTAAAAATATAATTTTATTTTGTAATATAAGCATAAAAGGTCACTTTTTTAAACCAAAGACTATAAAAAATTATATAAATCAACAATTTAAATAATATGATATTTTCAAATTAATTATAAATTTTAAAATATTAAAAATTTTGGACTAATAAATAGATAAATTTAAATTTGATAACAATATTTTAAAAAATACAAAAAATAAAATACAAGATGTTTGATATAAAATAAACTATGTAATATATTAAAGATATTAAAATAATCCTTATTTTCAAAAATAAAAATTTAAATTTAATATAAAAGAATTGATAATTAAATTAATAAATTATAAAATTAGTATTTTCATATAAAAAGTGCATATGTTTAATTTTTAAAAAATAATTTTTAAAGAGCATAACTAACTTTTTCATAATGGTCCTTTGTATATGTGATTTTCTTCGAAAGAATTTATTATAAATATTTTAAATATATATGTATATATATTAATTTTATAAAAAATAAATTAAGTTTATTACTATAATTTATGTTAAATTATTAACCACTTAAATATTAATAATCAAATAATATATATATAAATTTATATAATTACATAATATTATTTATATTATAATTACCATATTATTATTATTATCTTTAAAAAATTATTTTATTCTTATCGTTATTACTATCATTATTACTATTATAATTATCATTATCATAATAAAAAATATATATTTATTTTATTAATTTTAAAAATTTAAAATTTATATTTTTATATACTTTAATTTTTTAATTAATACTTTTTATGTATTTTTTATAAATTTATAATAAAATAATATAATAAAATAATTTAATTTGCTTTTGAAATAATTTTTAAAAATTAAAAAACAAAAATAAAAAATAATTTTAATTTTTAAAATTTTAAAATTAAAAATTACCTCAAACAAATTTTATGTTTTTATTTTGATCAAAAAAAGTAGAATTGTAAATTAAAATCAAAATAATATGATTTTTAAAGGATTCATTTCAAATAACATCTTGATAATAGTTTTCTGATTTTAGACTTAATTGTACTTATCATCTCTTTAATCAAAATATATGTAATTTTTATCTTTTAAAATTTTTTAGAAATTAATTCAGCGTATTTGCTTTAAAAGTTAAAAAAAATTGGTTTTACATTTTGTTCATTTGTCATTTCTTCAATCAAAGCATAAATTTATTCAGCCAATATTACAAACGATGAAATCATTTAATTAATATAAAAAGTAAAAAAATCTAAATATATAAAAATTAAAAATAATTATTAATTTTATTGAAATTTTAATGAATTGATAAAATTGTAACTTTTCCATCATTAATAATTCGTTATACATTAGATTGTAATCTACTTTTAAATATTTGATGTTATTTAAATTTTAAATATAAATTATTTAAAAATTAATCTAATTTAAACTACTATATTTATCGAATATGAAAAAAAATTGATACGAAACATCACTTTTAATCTTAGTTAAAAAATTTTAAAAATTATTCATTTTTTATATAATTATTATATTCATTTAATATATAAATATGTATAGATATATATCACCATTTTTTCACTATGATGGAATATAATATAGATAGTGTTTGATAATGAAATATTATTGAAATTTTGTGAATAAAAACTATATTAATATTAAAGGTATTATTATTATTATTATATGAATCATTATTTCTATTTTTTATTTTTATTAGATAGTTTTTTTTAAAATAATAATATTAAATATTATTATTTTATTTTTAAATATAAAGGAAAGTTTATATTTATTTTAAATATATATTGATTGTTTTTTAAAAAATTAATTGAAAATCAAAGAAATTTAATAATAAAAATAATATGAGAGACGATAATTTTGAACACTATTATATTATTTAAGAAAAATTTAAATTATATGTTATTATTAAAAAATTTAATATGATTATAAAAATTAAAAATAAATTTTTATTAATCATAATATTTTATATTAGTTATATGATATAAAGATATTAATTATTTAAAATATGGACGAATGAATAATAATAAACATAGTGTTTATAATTAAATACGAATGGTTAAAATTAAATAATAAAGAAGTAAAAGATTTGTTATGTATTATATGTATCTTAACTATAACTAGAACGACTACCAATAATTATAATTGTCGGACGTTGATTATAATAATATTACGATGTGATTATTATAATATTTTATATAATTATATTTATCGTATTTGATGTGTTGAATTGAAAGATATGGGTAGAAAAATGAGATTTACGTCCATGACATATCATTTAAAATGTAGAGATGATAAAATAAAAATTAACAAAATATAATATAGTATGAAATGTATTAGATTTTAAAATAATTATAAATTAATCATTATATAAAAAAATAATATATAAATTTTATAATTGAACATGTATATATATATTATATAATTCTATATTAATATTTATTAATTATGTTTAAATTTTATTAGGTATAATAAACCATGGAAGATATAACTATGTACATAAATATTGATTAAAATTTTGTATAATTATAATAAATTTTAATTTATTATCTTATATTATTAACAAAATTTATATCTTCCTCCTTTCAATTGTGTTGATATATATATATATATATATATATATATATATATATATAATAATTTATTTATAAAATAGATGGTTTATGTCTTTTGATAGATATAAAAATATATAATAATAATGACCTAGAAATGAGTGTTATATTTTATAAATTTTGAACTCATATGTGTATGAATGTTTTAAAATTTTATGTTGAAGGTGAATGAACTATATTATAACTATATATAAAAAAAAATTGTTAGATATCCTTAAATTTTATATTTAGTATTCATAGAAAAAATGATGTAAAAAAAAATCACCTATATATGTATAAAAATATATTTGTATGGTTTGATTGTGAAAAATAAAATTTTAGAATTGAAACCTGAGAAATGATAATTTTAACTAATTAAAATTTGAAATTATTAGATAAAAAATTTATTAAAATATTTTACTTTATTTAATAAAATAACTCTGCAGTATTTACTAGTATTTTTGTAATATTTATTAAAAATTTTAAAAAAAATACTCTAGGTATCTTTTAAATCTTTCAATTAAAATATTTTTTATATTTTTAATATATTATAATTTAATATTTTATTTATCATTTAATTTTATAATTTTAATATCAACTTATTCTTTCATATTATTGTTGCTAACTTTGATCTATTTAGTTTTTATATTAGATGAAATATTATATTTAAATTAATTTTAATATACATCATTTTATTATATTATTATTTATTTAAAAAATATTGAAAAGTTTGATAATTAATTGAAAGTAAAAAATGTTATTTTTTTAGTTATTATTTAAGATTTATTTATAAAAAAATTGAAGAATAAATAATTTTATTAAATTTTATTTAATTTATTTTTATTAAAAATATATATCACATTTATCAAATTTTAATTTATTAATTAATTGAATCTTTATTTATCATTTAGTTCAATAGTTAGTTTTACTAAATATTTTTAAATAACTTCAATTTAAATTTATTAATTAATTATATATTTATTTATTATTTAGTTAAATAATTAATTTTACCAAATATTTTTAAATAACTTCAATTTAACATATATTAGAAAAGAGATATTATAAGCTAAGTTATATTTATTTAATATACTATCAATTTTTTAAAAAAATTAACCTAATTTATATAAATAAAAATTTTTATTTACCAACTGAATTGATAAAATTTAATATTTTTAAATATTAATATATATATATATATGTTTTTTAAATAATTTATCTTTGTATCTTTTTCACAAAATTAAGTTTTTTATTACGTTATGATGTTTAGGAAAAAAAAAACTTAGGAGTAACTAAGATTAAAGACAAGTAAATAATTAAAATTTAAGGATCAATTGAAAAGTTTAGGATGTCTATTTATAAAATTGATAAAGTTCAAGAAATAATTAAATAAACAAAAGTTAGGATGTTTAAATAAAAATAAACTAAGATCAATCCAAACAAAACAAAAATTTAAAATATCTATTTATAAAGATGACAAAATTTAAAATTGAATATTTTTTTCCTAATTTTTATTAATGATTTTTATATTGTCTGTTGTTTACATGTAAAAGATATCTTTACTCATTTCACAATTCAAAATACTTATAAGCATGATAAATTTCATCAAAGCTCAAGCTTTACAGGAACAGGAGCTTTGCAGGAACTGTTGAGGGACGAGAACCATTCTCTTTATAGTACATATTATTCTTCTTGATATATATATATATATATATATATATATATATATATATATATATATATATATATATATAAAAGTAATATTTAAAAAAATAAAAATACTTTTTATAGGCTGAAATTTATATATTGAATAAAATAATTACAAAATTAATAGAAAAATTATAAAAATATTTATAAAATAATATTACATAAATATTGAATATATATATATATATATATATATATATATATATATATAATCATGAGATTATGATATTACAAAGAATAAAGATGAAAAAGAATGTCTCATCACAAAGTTTAAAATCACAAATAAAGGAGGAAAAAGGATGTGAGCAACATAGAGATCTTGTGTGAAAACATGTTCAACAAACAAATTTATATTAGAATTTAGAATATCTAATATAATAGGAATTTATATTAGAATTTAGAATATCTAATATAATATTTAGGTTGTGTACCTTTTGAAAATATTTTTGTTTTATTATTGTTTTATGTTCAATTAAGTTGAAACTAAAGTTTTTCATGTATATTTTGTTATATATTACAACTCTAATTTTAAGAAAACAATAAATAGTTAGAAAGTATATAAAAATTGAATAAATGAGAATCTTATCATTTTATAAAAAATACATGTAACATAAGAGACAATGAATATTCTATTTTCTTATAAAAAGAAACACATGTAATATAATTTCACTTTATCATAAATGTTAGAATCAAAATATTGTATAAACATTCTTAATACACTTATAGAATTATATTTTAATTTTAATAAAAAATATACATGATATTTTCTAAAATTCATAATAGATTATTAATACAATTTTGACAAATTTATAAAAAAATATGAAATTATTGGTTGAACTTATTTTTATAAAATCAAAATTTTAAATCAATAAAAATTTAAATTATAATAGAATATCCAACATATCCTTATCTCATGCGAATGTTATATAGGATGCGAGTGTCATGCCTATATACTCGTTAGAATAGGTTTTAGAATAATTTTTTTATTATTTGCATATATTTACAGATATTTTGAATATTATTTAGATAATAAAAAAAATATTAAAAATAATTTAATTTAGAGTAACTAGTATAAAAAGTTACAATGTGAAAAAAAATTAACAGAAGAGCTGAAAATTGTAAAAGTAACGTAATAGTATAATATTAAGTTAAAACCTACATCAAAAGCACCTAAATTAAAAGTAAATGAAATTAAATAAACATAATTTGATAGCTAAATTTTAATTTAATATATTTAATCCCAAAATTCCAAACAATATTTATTAGAAGACATTCAACATAATCCAAATGCTGCTTAAATATTAGGATTAAGTTTGTTTTTATATATATTTAAAGGCATTTTTGTAATTTCACAAAAGCAAGTATCCTAAAATTTGCCCTCACCCCATTAATAAGTGGATAGAATTTTAAAAAATAAATAAATCAAACTATAATTATGGACATTTTTATCTGCAACGAGCGCTTACTCCTAGATGCAGTTAATTTTGCCATCTTACTCAAACCATTCCTTCTGTCTCAATTCTGAACTCCGTTCCTTATCCCTCTCTTTTGCTGTGCAAAAAATTTAAGAAACATACAAATCATTATTCTTAAAAAAACAAAGAACTTCGAAGTTATCGATTGGTGAAAAACTAATTTTTTTTTTCAAAATACTGATTATTGCAATTCGGATATATAAAAAAAATAAAGAAAAAATATTCTTATTTTCTTACTCTTTGGGATTGTTTTATTATAAAATACTATTTATTTTAATTATTATACTATTATTTTATTTTTAATAAAATATAATATTTTGAAAATTATACGAATTTTGAAATTAATAAAAGATCTAAAGCTATAATTGCTTGAAAATTTATTTAAAAATAAAATTTATATAATATGTAAATATATATTATATATTTATCAGCTACCTTAACATCTATTTTTCCAATATTTTTAATTTAATAAATTAACTTATAAGCTTTCAATTAGCAACATTTATAATTGCTTATAAACTTTTTTAAGTTAACTTTTCAGCTAACCTTGTCAAATATAACCATATTTTTATCCCTTTTTATTGTTTAGCTTCATTGCAAATTAATAAAAATATATTCATGACTTTTTGCTGGATTTTTGAGGCATTTGTTGCTTCTGCAAAGGCTTCTCTTTTAGGCGTGGGGCGGGGCCTTGTATGTTGCCCTTTGACGGTTCAACTTTGTTAGGAATGTGACTTTTGTGCACTTTGCAGTGCTTAAAAGATAGTGTTTTTTTTTTCATATCGATATTTATTATTTGTGTGTAGAGTGAGGATGACATGAATCGGAATGCCTGCCAATATACCATATTTTTAACTTTTATTTATGATATATATATATATATATATATATATATATGAGCAAATTTCAATTCAAAATAGTCTAATCCAATCAGACTAACAACCCATGCACAAAAACCAATATTTCAAGTGATTTAATAACCAAGTTGGTTTTAAAAATGTGCTGACTAAGGCTTAATAATCACAACATATAATGCCTTCTACAAATGGGGGATGCATCTGCATTTCCAATATGTTATATAGTATTTGATTATATGAATTGAGAAGGGAAAATTGTTCAACTGCAAAGAAAGACCAATTTTATGGATGTGAACATGACAATTTTTCGATCATTCTCAAAGCAACGATGTCACAACATTTTATGGATTTGACATTGTAGGTTCAAATAATAACATCACGTTATCAACCAATTCAACGTCTTTCATGATGTTTTGTAAAGGCAAACTCTTCAGGTACATTTTTACATTAAATGCAATCACATAAGTGAATACTATCTAATAGATGATATTTTAAAAATAGATTATGCTTGTAAAAACCATCTCGATGATGAAAGAAGCTAAAAGAAAATTATGTCTAACATCAAAAGGTGGCAAGAGCGGTTAAGAATCGGGCCAGCAAAGTACACTAATCATAATTTGTAATTATACATGTACCTACACGAGCTTAGTATCTGAATACACGAAAACATATAAAGTATAGTGTATAATACTACGTAACATGGTTACTGAGGATAAATAAGAAACATATGTTGGTAATTTTAACTGTTCATATGATCATTTAGACAACAATGTCCCAACATTTAAATACTTAACAATCTTCATCCTCATCTTACAAATATGCTACAAAAGAAGATAATGAATTTGTTTTAGGAAAATATATATTATTATCTTCAAGCAGATTTTGTAGAATATATTAAGGAATATTTTGGAGAAAAAAACAACCAAAATTGACCTATACATCAATTATATAATTTTATGTATTTTGAAAAAAATTAATAAAATATTATTAATTTAAATTTACTTTTTTTAATGTTTTCAAGTTTATTGAAAATTATAAATTGTTGAATTCTTTTTAGAACTTTTTTAGAGTTGATGTGGATTGCAGTAAATAATTAGTTGAACTCTTTAAAACAATTAAGAAAATGACATTATGAAAATTAGAAAAAAATATTAAAAATGGATTTAAGAAAGCTTAGATGGAGTTACTCTAAAATCTTAAGAGTAGGTTAACATTTACCTTTATCTTAAACTTTTTAATGAAAAAAAGTTATCGTGAAGTTGTTTTGTTATTTTCGTTTCGTCGTCTTTTGTATTATTTTTTAAGGAGAGCAAAACAAGTTTTGGACTCTGATTCCATTCCACAAGCGTGCATTAATCAATTGGATGTTACTTTTCGCAAAGCCCCTTTCGCACTTCATTTATTTATTTATTTATTAAATGTCTAACGAAAGTTAACTTAAGTGTATTTTTCAAATTTCGAAATTTTAATTTTAAAAATGTATTTTATATTTTTAAAATTTAAATTTTTAAAATGTTTTTATAAATAAAAAGAATGTTTACAGAATTCAAATTTTCAAAATATTTTTTTACAATTTAAATTTGGAAATTTTTTTTTATATTTTTAATAAAATTTTTAAATTTTTATATATTTATGGAAGAATAAATTAAAAAAAAAAAAGAGATGCAAAAAGTAATATTCTACTTTACCAAATCTTGGACTTTAAGAATTTGAGCTGTCTAATTTTCATTCAATAGATATGTTTCTTTATATGGAGTTGCCCTCCAATTTTTCTATTCGCAGTTTCTTCCGTTTTTTAATTTTTTTCTTCATACATATGTAAATTTAATCTATCAAAACTATTTTTGAAATATATTTTTATATTTAAAAATTTAATTTCCGAAATATTTTTAAAAATATCTTCTAAAATTAAAATTTTAGAATATATATTTTATATTTTGAAATATAAAAAAATGATTTTACAATTAATTTTTTAGAATATATTTTTAAAAACTATTTTAAATTATAAAAATATATTTTAAAATTGAATTTAAAAACTTATTCTTACATATTTATATAAAGATAAAATTAAAAAAAATAAAAAAATAAAAGATGCAAAAAATGTCATTATTTTATGGTTAAAATAAATAAATAAATATTTTGTTTATCAATCTTGATATTCTTATATATAAATAATATTATTTATTTGGTAATTTTTTTTAAAAAAAATCTAACAATCTACATTCAATATAAATAGATGTATAATATTTTAAAAATAAAAATAAATAAATCTAACAATCTACACTTAAACATAAATAAATATATATTATTATACATGACATGATAATTTTTTATTTTGATAAATAAAAAAATCGTGTTTTATCCAAAGTAAAGTCAATACTTTCAATTGTAAAAAATATATCAAAAAGTTATCACTGTCTGAATGTTCACCAAGTAATAACAATTTAGACTCGGTATTATGAAATAAAAAGTTAGAAAGAAAGAATAATAAGGGAGACAAAAAGGCAAGAAAGGAAAAATAGATATAATTAAAATATTAAAACAACTACCTTGTTAATAATGAATTTATTTTTAAAATGATGTAAAGAAACATAAAAATTGTCTCGGTGAAGAATCATCATCATAAAACTTATCATTTTGTAATTTAATTTAACAATATTTCAAAAATATAATTTTTAAAGAACATTGATTTAAAGACAACTACGGTATTAAATTATACGTATCCCCCTTTTTTTTTAATTCAAAATAAATTACCAGAGCATGATTCTAGACTCTAGTTAACTTTTCGTTGATTTAAACATTTTTTATTGTGAAGTGTGATTCTTGTTGTTTATTTATTTTGTAAAGAATAGAACCATGAAAGGTGCGTGGCGTGAGTGCCACAAAGAAGAATTCATCCCTCTTAAGAACAAAATAATTTTTTATTTTTTAATTAAAAATGTTTTACTTTGACAAAAAATAATATTATTATTATTTTTAGAATAGTTTTTTGAAATATTTTTAGTTAAAAAAAGGAAAATAAATAAATAAATAAGTGATGTAAAGTTTTATTTTAATTTTTTTATGCGTGAACATGATACAATTTTCCATGATCTAGAAATTGACATAAAACTTTCACATGAACTAATCATATTATGTGAGAGGATCCTACCTCCCTTTCCATACAAATTCATAAACTGAGATTTCTAATGCAGGTAGAAACTGGATGGAAGGAGTTTTTCTGCTGATTTGAGAAACGTGGTTGAAATGTAACCAAACATGTCCTTAAATCTCTGTACATCTTTTAAAATTTAGTAGAATTAACTTTCAAAAAAATAATCTATATTTAAGTTTAGCAAAATTAATTTTATTTGACTATAAAGTGTTAAATAAAAATGTAATTTATGTATCTTCCAGTATAAATCAATTTCATTCAATAAAATGGTAAAAATTTCATCTCTCTTAACATCAAATTTATCCAAAAGTATTTTTTTTTTGGCGTTGTATTTTTGAGCTTAAATACAATAGATCCTCAATCCAACTTGTAATAGATCCTCGGTGAATAAAAAAAATGCCATTTTGTTAATAAATAAATATTAAACATATTTGAAAGTAGCTAAGAAATATATTAAATAACAAAAATGTAAATTATTAAAAAATATTAAAATATAGAAATAAAATTATATCATATGTTAAATTATCTTTTTAATTTCTTCATTCATTGATACTAATAATTTTACCTAAATAATAAAATAAGTTTTCACTTTTTAATATCATATTATGATTAATATAATGGTAAAAGGTTGAAAATATAATTTTATACGAGAATATTAAATTTAGTTTCATCAATTTTTTATAATGTAAAAATAGTTTATTACTTAAAATTATCATTTTAAATTTGTAATATAATTTTTCCAAATTAAAACAAAGAAATTAATGAAAAGGATAGAAATAATAAGTTAAAAAAATTGGTCAAATTGATAACGAGACAACAAAAAATAGTGAAATGTTTAGTTGTGAACGAGACATTATCATTGCATCACTAATTGGACAAACACTACAAAAATAATGCTAAATAATAGGATAGAAGAATAACAAAATCTTTAATTTGCAAATAGCTTTACAAATAATTGGATCAAGAAAAAGTAAATTGTCAATGATTAAAATGTGTAAATAATTTTATGAATTAATCAATGAATTTACATATGTGGTAAGAAAGAATGAATTCTTGTATGGAAAACAGAAAGAAAGCACGAGAGCATGAAAATTAAGATTATGTTAGATTATATTTTAGGATTAAATTTTTAATTTTTAATTTTTAGCATTAGTTACAATATTTTTAATCATTTTATTATTTTTTTTATTTAGTTAGGATTATTAGTCTAAACAAAAAAAAACAATTCAAAATACGATAAAAAAATTTTTGTAGATATTCTTATACATTCTAATAGATTTAAATTTTTTATTTTTTATAAATTATATATTTACTAATTAATTCCTAAAATATTATAATTTATTGATCAATAAAATAATTCTTTCTAATTTGCCGCCAAATTATCCTAAAATGAATCATGAATTTATTGTATTTAAACTCTATTTATATCTTATATCCAAACAAACATCTTTAACTGTACAAACTCCAAATTACAAAATCAGTTTGGCCACCGGCAACTTCCGTTTGGGGACAAAGCAACGGGGCACACAATGTACCACGCCAACGCTTTGTGCACATCAAAATTCGACTTCAAATAAAAATACCACACAGTTCCACAATGGGCCCTACCCCTATTGAGGCATGGCCACTCTCGCGTTCATCCAGAAGAATAACATCAAAAGCGACTGTAGAGACGTACTGTCTCTGGTAGTGGCTGGCCCAAAAGGTCACACAGTTCCTTTCTTCACCCTCAAACAAGGAAAAGACATCATCTTAGGTCGCCTGCACTGCACTGCACCTTTAAGTTAACTTCACTTCTCTAATCCAATTCTCACTTTAGTGTTTCTCAATACTTCGCTTTATTGCTCTTTATATTCCAAACTCTCTCTGTCATTCCAGTCTGTCACACATTCTCCCTCCCCTGTTTAAATATCCTCACTCACAGTCTCACTATAAGTCCTAATCTTTTTTATAACTTATCCCTTCCCCTCCCTTTCAATACAGTTTTAAACCCAACTTGTACCTTTCGTGAGATGACGACAATTAGTACCGAGGAAAAACTAGAACAGCTCGAGGAAGAGGAGGAGGAAGAAGAAGCACTGTCACTCTGCGATCTTCCAGTCAATGTGAAAGACCGCGAGGAGCAATCAAATCCAAATTCAAATTCAAATTCAAAACCAGATTCTCAGCTCATTGAAACACAAGAAGAATTTGATTTCCGCACGTGGGATGGCCCTTTCTCCAAAGATTGCGAAATGTGTGCTGCCGATGAAGTTTTCTTTCAAGGCCAAATTCTCCCCTTGCGTCTCTCACTTACAACCCCCTGTTTCCAACGTGATATTCAGCAATTGAAGCGCTGTGAATCAAGGTCCGAGTCCTTTGACAACGGTTCTGTGAGTGAATTTCGAAGCAATAGCAGTAGAAGCAGCAGCCTTAGAAGTCAGAACTCGTCCAGTAGCAGCAGCAGCTCCACCGCCACTACTACCCCAAGAATTCCCAAACCTAGAATTCACAATCAATTTCACACTCATCCAAGTCCCCAACCTCAATTGAAGGTAACCTCTCCAAGACAAGTACATTTTGGTAATCAAGGTAGAAAATCATCAGCATGGGAATTTTTCCGTTTGGGTGTGGCGCCTGCACCAGAGATAGGACTGCGAGATCTCAAGGTTCGAGGTAACAATAGTGCTAATAAAAATTACGTAAGTCGCAATAGCAGTAGCGGTAGCAGCGGCAACAGTAATGTCAATGGTAATAGCGCTGATAAAAGTGTTAACTCAAGTTACAACACTAATCATAGCGGTAAGATAAATCGTGTTTTCAAACAGTTTGTTAGCAAAGGCGGTGGTTCATGGAGTGGCTGCAAGTGTTCTGTTGAAACAGTGCAATCGGACACGGTCATAATTAAGAGTGGTACTAAAAGCGCCAACAAGACAGAAAGCACAACGCACGCCATGAAAGGGAAAGTGCTCGAATTGAAGAGGCAGAAGCAGAGACAAAAGCTAGAAAAGAGGACCATGTCACGTCGTCGAACGTTTGAATGGATAAAGGAGCTTTCGCATGCAAGCCATCCCGATGAGGAGGCTTTGTTATCTAACAACTCTTGAATGGTGTGGTTGGCCGCATGCTTGTAATTTATTTTAGTTTAGATTAGATTGCCTTTATAGCCGTTGTTTTCTTCTTCTTCTTTTTTCTCCTTTATTCTGAATTAAATTATAATATTGTAGTGGAGACTCTGTAATCGAAATTTCTTACTCTCGTGAGAATGATATTTCCCTTTTTCATTTCTCTTTTTGACTGACGGTGATTGGTTGTTTGTTAAAGATTGATTAAATTTCGTAAGATATGGTGTGTGACTGGTGAGATCTGTGGCGAGTGGCCATGGTGGATTATAAAATGATAAGGCCCGGCATAATTGGTGACAATTTGGTGCTTATGCTTGTCATGATTGAAGGAAGTTCGATGCCTTATGATTGGATTGGTTGGCTTGAAGTATGGAATAATAATGATATTTGCTTAACTAAAAATTTATCCCATTTTTATATATTCTTAATAATAAAAAATGTACGTTCAAACATTTTTTATTTTTGAAATAATTATAATTATAATACATATTTAATAGAAATATTTTTAAGCGTATATATTTTTATTAAATAAATATATGTAAATTGTCACAAATTGAATTGTCAGGATCATTTTAATGATAAGAATTATAAAATATAGATATTTGTATAAAATTTGAAGTTTAAATTTTTTCTATTTGTAAAGAAAAAGTATCACAGGAATTTATTCTAAAATGGCGTTACATCAATTCATTCGTGATCACAAGATTCACAGTTATAATGATGTACAATCAGTTGTATTTTTATTTCGTTTTCTTTTTGGATTATGATGACATCATGTTCTTTAACCCAACTGTAATATTTTTGGTCTACATTCACGCTGTATGGCAACCCTGCAAAAGTGGAATGGGGAGGTCAGGTCAACTATTCAGTGAAGCCCATGCTTTAGTATAGCCCAAGTAAGAATAGTATAGCCCAAGTAAGAAGGGTTAAGGATACTTTTCAGTGGGCCAACGGCTCAGAAAGGAAACTAAAGCTTAAGGTGAAGTAAAATAAAGAACATTTTCGAATTTCCACCCAATAAATTAATAACATTTCAGGGCAAAGATATTTTCTGAAGTTTCTCAAATCATATAATTGTCGACGAGCTTTTATGCTTTGGGAAGAAGTAGATAAAAATAAAATTAAACTATAAAAATATATATATGTAAAATAAATAGAAAATAGATAGAATTTTTAATTATTTGAACTATGGAAAGTATAAAAGAAAATAAAGAATAAAATAAATTGTCTCTCTGTTTTTTAATTTGATATAAATATGAGAAAAATATTTATAAATATTTTTTCATAAAATAATGATAAATAATATATAGGACAATTTTAAGCAGTAAAAATGGAAAGTAAAAAAATCTTTTTTTTTTCTCCTCCAAAAATTTTCTCTCAAGTGAGAAGAAAATTTTTAAGGACAATTATTATTATTATACACTTAATTTCTCTTTTGTTTCACTTTTCATTGTTTTAATACATATCCTTCTTGTTATTATATTATATATTAAATCCTCTGATTTTTTTTTTTTATTTAATCACTTTATGGGATGAATCCTCCTAGTTTGGATCGACATCAACATTTTTTTTTTCTCCAACTTTTAAGTAGAACTCATGCATTTTGTTCTCAGTCTCCACATTTCTCTCGTCTTCCATTAATACATGTTTTGTTAAGCTTGCTAAACACTTAAACCCCTCGTAAAAGAGTCCATAGCTTTCATCATAGTGTCTTCTTTCAGATTTCAAGTACTTCAGTATACTACATCCAATTAAAGGAAAAAAAAAAAACTACCATTTTGTTTAAATTATATGTCAAGCAAAAAATGTAATGCTCGCACTTTTTTGGTATAAATGAAATTTAAATCAATAACTTTATATAAATTATCCCAATGTTTAACCAGCAGATTAACCTTAAAGATTTAATCCAATGCTTACATTTGAATGACTTAAAATTGTTCTACTTAAACAAACAGATTATAAATTAAGCAAAAAATTCAAATACATCAACTTTTTTATTATTACATGATCTCAACAACTTATGATTTCTAACCATATTTTCATCACATTATTATCTACATTTCTGACCGGTTGTTTTGAACAAGTTTTCATCGCATTTCAATTGGTTTTTGATACATTTGGCTCTGCACCTAATTATGCTAGAAAATATACAAGAAAACCGTGTATAAACTTATCCCGTGGAGTTTTATAACATTTTTCTTACGCAGATTTATATACTAATAATCAAGAATTATTAGAGGTAAATTAGTGGTATGAAATTTGAATAGTTTAAATATGATTTATACTTAAATTTTATCATTTTTATTGTATACTAAAAAATTTGTATAATAATTAAAAAAATGAAAATTAAGCTATACTTAACTTACAGTGAGTATAAAATGTGTTTGGTTTATTTTATTTTTAAGAAATAAATATTTATTTATATTAATTTCATAAAATATTTAAAAAGCAAATAATTATTTTTAAGACTTAGTCGTTTGTATTATATTATCTAGTATAAAAAAAATTATAAACACAAAAATGTACTCCGAAAAAAACTATAATTCAAATAGCATTATCACTTGTCACACTAACTTGCAATACGGCAAACGGTCCTCATCACTTATCATTCATCACCTGTCACTTTCGGGTAATTTCCATCCATCGAGTCTCGCTGGGGTACGGTAGCCTTTTCTTTACGAGAAATTTTATTAACATGATACGTTTACTGATTTACATATCTTTTGTATGATAAAAAAAATCAAAATATAAAATAAAACAAATGATGTAATAATAAATAAATAAAATGTATAAGAATAAAAATAAAATATTATAGAAAAGATAAAGATTAATGTGTATTTAAAGAGTATAAATATCTTGAAAAAGAGAAAAGTAATAAATGTGATAAAAAGAGGAAATAAAATAAAAACACTGAAAAGTAAGATGAGACTAAAAATAAGTGTATGCTTATGATTTGCCTTTTGTTTTTTCTACGTTTAAACGCGGAATTCACACGTTCTTCTCTTTCATTTTCTCCATGGATCAAGAAATCGTAGTCTGTTTGCCAACCCAAAATTCACTTGTTCTTTTTTCCAAGTAGCGTGGACCACACACAGAGACATAGAGAATTAAGGATGTTGGAGCTGTGCCGCAGGCAACTGGAGATGTGCTTTGGTGGTGGAGGCAACGATGATGAACTCCTCTGGCACACAGACAAGAGATCCCATGCTTCAGGGAACTATTCAATTGCAGTGGTACAAGCTAATTCCTCCTTGGAAGACCAAGGACAAGTCTTCACTTCTCCCTCCGCAACTTTTATTGGCGTATACGACGGGCACGGTGGACCTGAAGCTTCTCGTTTCATCACCAACCATCTCTTCCCCTTCCTTCAAAGTAACTCACCCCTAAATTCTCAAACATATCTTTTCTATATCCGTCACCATTATTGCCTAACTTGTTCTATTACCATATGTATGCTGTTGCTGCGTTAAAATTTTCATAGCTATAAATTTGATTTTTAATTTTTTAATTAAAAATATTCAAATGATTATTCTCCGTGGCAGAGTTCGCTTCAGAGGAAGGTGGTTTGTCGGAGCAAGTTATAAACAAGGCCTTCGGTGCAACTGAAGAGGAGTTCTTGCGTTTTGTGAAGCAATCGTGGATTGCACGGCCACAGATTGCTTCAGTAGGTTCGTGTTGTCTTTTGGGAGCGATTTCAAACAACGTTCTTTACGTTGCTAATCTCGGAGATTCCAGAGCAGTTCTGGGGCGTAAAGCATTGGAAGAAAAACTGAATTGTGCTCCTGTGGTGGCAGAGCGTTTGTCCACTGATCATAATGTTGGAGTGGAGGAGGTTAGAAAGGAGGTTGAGGCTCTTCACCCTGATGATGCACATATTGTGGTTTGTACTCGTGGAGTGTGGCGAATCAAGGGTATTATTCAGGTATAAATATTGAGCTTCTTCTATTTTTTTTATTAGTATATTCGGTGTTCTGTTCTGTTAGCTTACGGTTTGCAAATGAATTTACTTTCAACCATTGTCGGTATCTGTTTCCTATTTATATTTGAGCAATGAGTGACATGAATTAACAAGATCAGCCAACTTCAGTTTTGTTGGCATTATTTATGTGATTTCTGTTAAGAGGTTTGCATATCTTCTTCATGTAACTTAAAAAAAAAATCTAGTTTCACTTGAGCTTCCAGGAACTATAAATTGTTATTCGGTACGTTCATTAGGTGATTGAATTACTAAGCATATTACATTGTCCTCTTGATATTTTAATCCTCTCGTTCTCAATCTGTCCTTTGAATGACATTACTCCACTTCTCTCTTTCCTTCTTTATCTTTCTCTTACTCAATGAGTGTATACACCTAAATGGGTGTGACATTTCTTTTTCCCTGTAACATTATCACCTTTGAGACATTTCCTAGTGGTACAACAGAAATTAAAATCAAAAGAAGTTTTATTTGGATTGGAAATAAACTAAATTCTCACTTAGTTTATCCTTTCATTTCATCTAATGTGATTATGATCTTGAGAGATAAGGAGTGCTTTGTTTTAGCTTCCCTCTTAAACAATTCCGCCTAAGGAAGCGAATCTTCCAAAAAGTGAATCTTTATGCTCTATATTTCGTTCCACTTCCGTCTTTTGAGGCACGTCACATGCTTTCATCTGTTATTTGTGGCATGATGTGTGGCGTGGATCAATGATGTGATTTTATGATGGATTATTTCATGATTTTATCTTTATATTAAATTTGTCTACATTTTAGGACAATTCTGAGTGGAGCGTCTTATTGGTTTCTCAATGGACTTTCATGGTCTGATTCTGTAACCAGTAATCACGCTATGTGTTTGAAGAATTATCCTTTGAAAAAAAAAGTTCTTACAACATTTCTTCCCAGTGCATGAGTGAGGAAATGTAGAAAGAATCATCATATGTGAATCTTTGGTGCTCCAACTTGTGGTGTAAAATTGGTATTCAGTGAATGGTCATTAAATATTGCCAGCTTTACCTTTTTCAGGGAGCTACAAAATTTCGAAACCGTATATTTTCTCACTATTTTTAATTACGGATGCTTGTGAAGTCCTTTAAGTAACTTCTGCCAGCATAAATGTACAACTACCTCATATTTCATAATAAAAATCGGTATACTTAAGTGATATTCCGAAAATCTGTTTAAACTTGAAATAGTTGCATGGTTTCAATATTAATTATCATGTCATTTCTTGCTTGTGAATTTTCTGACTTCTTTTCCATAAAAGTCATAAATTCTTTAACTGCTTTTAACCTTACAGGTCTCAAGATCAATTGGAGATGTTTTCCTAAAAAAACCAGAATTTGACAATAATCCTCTGTTTCAACAATTTGTATGTCCCCTATCTTTGAAAAGACCTGTAATGACAGCAGAACCATCGATATTGACGCGAAAATTGAAGGCAGAAGATCTATTTTTGATCTTTGCGTCAGACGGACTTTGGGAGCATTTAACTGATGAAGCCGCTGTTGAAATCATCTTTAGAAGTCCTAGAACTGTAAGTAAGGGTCCATGCAACTACCCACCTACATTATTAAAAACTAAAAGGTCATATATTAATTAATAGATTAAATTGTCTCTGTCTATATCACATTTGACTGACGAAAATTCGATAAAGTAGTGTTCAATGCTTTTCATTGTGTTTTCAAGACATTAATTGTATTTACTTGTTTATTTAATTCTTTCTTTATAATAAGAGGATAATAAAAAGGTAATATAGAAAGATATAATATTATTTTATTAATATATTATCAATAAATAAAAAGATATATTAATAACAATTATTTTAATGCTTAACATTTTTCTCTTTTCTTTTTGGGTGCTGATAGGACTATAGTATCTGAAATTTTGATGCCATCTTTAATACCACGCTCATTAACCCCACCCATTAGTTGAACATGTATTCCTGGCTATATGCAATAGAGATTCCATTGTATGAAAGGATATTAAAAGATGTGAAATTCCATTGTAGGGAATAGCGAAACGATTGGTGAGAGCTGCATTGGAAGAGGCTGCAAAGAAAAAAGTAATGAGATATGAGGATTTAAGGAAAGTTGACAAAGGTGTAAGGCGCCATTTTCATGATGATATTACAGTGATTGTTTTATACCTGGATCATTCCCAAGAATCTCTGAATGGTAGGTCAAGACATCAAGAAGTGTATGATTGTATTACTACTCCTGTTGATATCTTCTCTCTAAGAGCAGATGAATCTGACCTGTAAACTCAATAAGCTACTAGCATTAGCGTCTCCACTACTTTTTACCTATAAATTGATCCTTATAAAATGAGAGTTACCGTTGGCCCGGAGGGAAGAGGATGTAACTTGGCAATTGCAGATTGACGATGCTGACAATGTGGTGCTGCGCTGCACAAGAGTGTGGGCATCTTTCACTTTGATGGTATTATTATAGTTAATTATGTTTTAACTTTCTTTAAAATAATTAAATTTTATTTTCTTTCTTTGATTTTAAAACTTTTCTTTTATATTTTTTATATTTTTCAAATTACATTGACAAGGTAAACTTAAGTTAGATTAATTATTATAAAAAAAATTAGATTATTTTTTAAAATATTTAATTATGATCTTTAATAATAATTAATTAATATTAATTTAGTATAATTTAGATTAATATTAAAATCATGATTAAGATATTTTAAAAATATAGACCTAAAATATAATTTAAATTAATATTAAAATTATGATTATGATTAAAATATTTTTAAAAAATATAGATTTAAATAAAAATTTTAAAATTGATATATTAAAATTAAAATTTAACTATTTTAAAGAAATTATAAATATAATTAAACCTATTATCATTAATAAAATGGTGGTCACTGTGGTTAGAGTTTATTTTAAAATTACATAAATATATTTTAAAATAGGCAGTTGGGCACCGCAGCACTGACAACAACTTTATGTATTAAAAAATTGTATTTAATTACATAACTTTTTAAAAATATAAAAATATAAAATAAAATAATAAAAACAATATTATAATAAAAATTATCTTCTCACAACTCACAAGGATAAACTTTAAATATAAGAAAAATCTTTAATGAAGAATTAAAAAGTAAATCACGTAAATAAACGGAAATCATATCACACTAAAATATTAATATATTAGGTATATAGATCCTTTTATTTATATATTGTCGAATATATTTATTTCCATTCTACGCAAAATATCTCCCACTTGATATTCCAAAAATATATATATCAAATAAATAATATAATTGAATAACTCTATTCATAATTAAACGTGACATCACAAAATGTCAACATCTACTAGAGTATGTAAAATAATTTAGAAACTATTTGATTTGTAAAATTTATATATAAAAATGTTGTTTTTTATTTTATATAAAATTAGTAAAAATAACTTATTTTTATTATTTTTTATATAAAATTTTAAAAATAAAAATAATATAATATTATTATAAATAAATAAAATAAAAAATATTTTATAAACTAAACGATCATTTATATTTATCTATTAAGATGTTATTTTATAATTATTAATAATCGATATAGTGATCAAATTAAAATAAAATAAAATAAAATAAAATAAAAATATAGTATAAAGCATAATTTTAATTATTTTTTTAAAATTTTAATAAATAATTTGATTGAATTTAAATTTAAAAAATAAAAATATTTTATTTTATTTTAGATAAAATAAAAATAAATTTAATAAAATAATAATATTAAAAATTAATTAATTAATTAGTTTAATTTATAAGCAAAATTATCATAAATTTAATAAAAAATATTTTTAAAAATAATTTTTATTTTTATTTAGTTTAAATTCAATCAAACAAGTCAATTAAACTCATGATTTCCTACTAGAATAAATTTAGAATTTAAATTAATTTATATTTAGATAATTAATTATCATCTAAAATTTTTAAATTAATTCTTAAGAATTGAAATCATCAAATTAAACCTTATAACCCTTTTTAATTTTTGCCTACAAACTAGAGAATGAAGCAAATTTTATTTTTAAAAATGAAGTAGGAAGGTAAAGTTAGATTAAGCATTTAATTCCACATTTACAAACATCAATTGCAACATATAAAAAGAAAAAATAAATCGTAATAGAAATTTAATTAAAAACAAATCTCAAATCTTTTACCTATAGAATTAAAACCGTTAACAGAAAAAATTAGTTTACCATAAAACTTTTTATAATAGAAAGAATGAGAATAAAAATGGGGAGGAATTGAGAATTTATTAAAAATTATAAATAAGTTTTTGGTGTACTTTCTCTTTTATAAACCTAGTTTGCCTATTCAAATTCAAAATTTAAAATAAAGATAAAACACTGAGTTTGTTTTTTGTTCTTTTATGTTTGCCCTTGAATTCTTATTTGACTTTTTTCATTTAAATTCAAATTATGTATTAAATATGGATCCTTATTTCACGTCTATTTTACCGAATTTTTATCAGTACATTGATCGTTTTTTTTTTTTGAACAAATGTCGTAGACAATTGTATCATTGATTTTTATAAATTAACCTTAACCTTATTTAAAAATAATATTTTTAACCCCATATATGTATATTTTACTTTAACATGTCTAAGCTGTGTAGATAAAAAAAACTTTGAATCACGGTTCGACCAAAATAAATTTATGATCCATTAAAATTGAACTACATAAGTGTACATGTTATCTTAGAATTTTGTTTTATCTTTCTAATATTTCTGAAATCACTCTAATATCAATTTTATAGTTTAAGATATAACATGTACAATGAACAATGGTTAAGATACGGTAAAATTTAAAAATTAATTAATTTTATTATTTAAGTCGAATAAAATTCAATAATATAAAAATCATTTGAAATGATGAAATTAAACATGATTAAAACTCAATTAATTTTAAAACAAATAAAAATAAGTATATAAAAATTTATTTATTAATTTTTTTAAAAAAAATCTAATTTGGGATAAATTAAAATTTAGATAAAATTTAAAATATATCTTTAAAATATTTAAAATTTTAAATACAAATAGTTTATTTAAATAAAATAAAATAAAATTATAAAGAATATAATATGCTTAAATTATTTTTAAAAACTACGATTGAATTTAAAAAAAAATTAAACAATAAACACATGTGTATGTATGTTTGTTTCTAGAAGATAAACACAAACTAAGTGATTATATCAGGAAATTATAGTCTAATTTAACATACAAGGATAAATTAAATTGTTATTCTCACTATAGGATGCATTTATAGGGTAAGGAAAGTAGAGAAAATGTTGTCTTATTTAACTTAAAAAATTTACTAAAAAAAAAATCATTAAAAGACTTTTAAAAAAAAAAATTCTTGGGTCTATTCTGTTTTCTTATTTACCACTAGTCCTCTATAATATATGGGTAACATGATAGTTGCATCATTGGTATTGGTCTATAAGCAGTGTAGAAATGTTTCTAACTATGGTAAATAAAAAATAAATCAAACACTTTCTAATGTTTGACACATTTAAAAGACGAATCGAGATGAGACATGTGATAAAAAAAGTGAAATATTTTATTTTTATAGAAAAAAGTGAAAACAAGTAAAACAGAACAGACTATTTTCTAATTATTTGTTAGAGATAAAATTACTATTGTTTATTAATTATACCAGATTTTGGGATTATGGTGACTTTGTTTCAACTTTTTTATTTTCAATGTTAGAACGTCTAAATATAAAAACGCAAAAATTTTATATTGACTATTTTTTATCATATATTATTTTTAAAATAAGTAAACCTAAAAGATTTAGTATTTAAAAAATTATTTATTTAAATTATTTTTATTTATATAATATTATCAAAATATGTAAAAATATATTATATTTTTTTAATATTTTGATTATATATATATATAGATCTTAAATGAAATTATATAAATTTTTGAATTGATTTTGTTATTATAAATTTACTATAAAGTTATATTGTAGATAGGTTATTTTTATTTTTTTAAAATAATTTTTAAATTTTATTCTAATATTTATTTATTTAATTAATAAATAAAATTTAACTTTAATAATTAAATATTTAAAATTATAAAAATAAAATAAAAGGTTAAATGGCATTGAAGGATCGTCATGACCTGTTTTCATTTGGTAACGAAAGTAGGTATACAGAACTATTTTTTGTTAATTAAGTTAGGTTATCTTTTCATAAATATTAGTAGTTTTACTTTCATATAAGCCACCTTTTTTTGGCCAATTTTACTCAAATATATGTAAACTTAATTAATGTATTATACTGAAAATTATACTGTAAGTTACATTTAAAAAGTTATACCAAACCGTAATGCATGTAATTTATGATATTTTAAAATGAACAATTGCAGATTAAAAAATATTTGAATTAGAATTAAAAGTAATAAATTACTAAGGTTAATAACAAAAGTAATAAATTAAAAAGATGCTATTCTTAATCATATTTAATATATATATATATATATATATTAATCCATTTAACTCAAAATTTACTATCCATGACTTTAGTGAGATACAAAAAATTATTCTTTTAAAATCTTTTGATTCTCTTTGAATTGGCTGAACCATAGGGACACTGATTTGCTTGGTGGACAAGGTTTCTAGTTCAAGTCCAAGTCAACTTAGTCTCACCGAGAAAACAAAAAAGATCGAATTGAATCTTGATGCATTCTTCACTAGAATTGAGGGTAGCAGGGTGTTAAGTATACTATTCCGTCTGAACCAGTTCACATTGACCTAGTCCACGCCAAGTAAATAAATGTGAGCTTGAGACTATTCTTTAAATTAACCTATATTTTAAAAAATATTTAAAAAAGAAAAAGAAAAAGTTATAATGTTATCAAAATGCAACCAACAATTTCAGCAATAGCAATCTTATCATCATACACCACGAAACAATTTTTTCAGTTATATTCCAACACTATCTCTAAATATCAAACTCTATTTCAGCCACACTCACAAATGTTAGAGTCTATCTTAATAATGTTATCTATACAATGAAACAATTTCTTGGTAATCTTGCATTTCCTTTTTCTTTTAACCCAAAATGACTCAAATTTTTTTAAAAAATTAAATAGAATAGGGTCACTAGGATATGGGAAATAATTAAAAGCATTGTTGAAGTGAGTTAGGGAAAGAGAGGCATCCAGTGATTACATCATGAAATGACCACAACGATTATCAAAGGTCCAAAAACAAAGACAATTAACAAGTGACATTCCCTGGGATTTTAGGGAGTAGTTTGATGGTTAAACATTCAGATGTTTTGTTGTATCACTAGATTGTGATATGTTTTTGGGTGCAATGATGATAACTATGAAATGGGTGTTAGGATACGAATAGCAGGTGGAGAAAGAGTAAGGAGACAGGTTGTAATCTAATCGTTACTATGAAGTAAAGAAGAGAAATTGGTGCGATCAATATTGGTGGAAGACGGAATGCGAGGAAACTATAGTTTACTGCACAACTCCTTTACTCTTTGTTTAAGTTAATTTTTAAGTATTTGAAATAAGGATTTACTCTGTCGTGCACAGTCTTTGAAAGGGGAATAAAATCAACGGCTGCAACGAAGCCAGGGAACTTTCTGCACTTTTAAAACTTTGATCTTTAAATTCAGATTCTTACACAATCTTATATATGGTTTGATCTTGAAATTGAGACAGGCAAAAACTTTTTAGATAGAGATATATATCTATTTATATTGAGTTGTGTGAATTGATAGGTATGTTTTATTTTTATTTTTTTTTAAAATTATTAATTATTAAATAACTATATAAATAGATAAATAATATGATTTATAAATAAAAAAATATTTTAAAACACTTTTTACATAATTTGGATATGGTCTAAATGTTATCGGTGGATTAGGTAAATGTAGTGTGTTTAGAACTAAAATTAGATGTTGATTAATGTTATTTTTCGTTCTCGGTACCAAAGAAGCTATTGTCCATCATTATTCACATTAGGTGCTGATACTTGTCAACCTCTTTTGTTTTTTTATTCTGATTTGAACGTGCAACAGGTTGTTTTTTGCTGTGTCAAGGTACGGAGGCTCCCGTAAGAAGGAAAAACGCACACAAAACCAATTTTAAAAGGAGTCACCTACAATAACAGGTTAAATTACAAGGTGCATCTATGCAGGTAAACTTGAAAGGATACATTGTAGAACTCCTCTTGAAGGAAGTGACTTGCCGTGCACAATTTTGAAGTTGCTTTGTTTGGTTTAAGTAGAAAATAAAAAAGAAATAGAAGAGAAAACTAGTTTAAAAATAGTGTAAAAAAAATAAGAAAAAATAAAATAATTTTTTTATTTTAATAAATGAAAAATAAAAAAAATAGTAATATAAATTTAATTTTATATAAATTTTTAAAATAATTGATTAAAATAATTGATTAAAATAATTTGATTAAAATCCGATATTTGATTAAAATAATTTAAGATGAAAATTCGATATTTGATTTTTATCGCTTAAAATAATTTAACATGAGAATTCGATATTTGATTTTTATCGCTTTTTATATTATAAAAAAAAAAAAATCACTGCTGCACAATTAATATACATCATTCTTTTAATCATCTACGTTATTAAATAATATATTAACATCTTAAATAATCTTTAAATATTTGTTAAATAGTATTTTAATTTTTTAGAATTTAAATTTTTTTATATTTATTTAAAAAGTAAAAAAATATTTAATATTTAATATTTTTTATTATTATATTATTTATTATATTTATCATTACTTTAATTATCTTTTTATCTCAATACTTTTTTAAAAAAATATACATATATATATATATATATATTTTAAATAAAGATGGATATTTGAAATAAAGATAAGTTTCAACTATTTTTAAAAAATATGTTACAAAAATTATATTTGCATAATTTTTTAATATAAAAATACGTAATTATAAAATTTATAAATAAAATTATACATATTAATAAAAGTGATATATTTAATTTTTTCTATACATAACTTTTTTTTATTTGTTGAAAATTATGAGTGTATTTATATTTTTTTAAAAATAATTTTTAAAATATAAAAAAATTAATAATTTTGTTTTCTAATTTATGTTTTAAAAAATATATTTTAAAGATTAAAAAATTAAAAATTAAAACAATAATTCACACTTCAAAAATATATATGTATTCTTTTATCATCATGCTTTCGATTAAGTAATATAATATTTTTTAACATTCTAAATAATTTTTATATACCTGTTAGATAATATTTTAATGTTTCAATGTGAAATTTTTTATAATTATTGATTTGGTAAAATAAAAGTATATTTAATATTTATTTTTTATCTTTTATTTTTATTATTATATTATTTATTATTATTTTAATTATTTTATTTCAGTATTATTTTTAAGATATATTTATATATTTTTTAAAGTAAGGATAAATGTTTGAGATAAAAGTAAGTTCTTATTTTCAGATAATATATTACAAAAATTATATTTGCATAATTTTTTAATATAAAAATATGTAATTATAAAATTTATGAATAAAATTATACATATTAATAAAAGTGATATATTTAATTTTTTTTTCTATACATAAATTTTTTTCATTTGTTAAGAATCATGAGTGTATTTCATATTTCTTTTTTAAAAAGGTTATTTTTAAAATATAAAAAATTTGAAAATTTTATTTAATAATTTTTCTTTCTGATTTATGTTTTTAAAATTACATTTTAAAGATTAAAAAATAAAAAATTAGAACAATGACTCCCAACTAAAAATATGCATGTATTTTTTTGCCATCCTGTTTTCGATTAAGTAATATAATTTATTTTAACATCCTAAATAATCTTTATATACTTGTTAGAAAGCATTTCAATGTTTGAATGTAAATTTTTTTATAGTTATTCATCCTGGTAAGTAAGAAAAAAGTATATTTATTTTTTATTTTTTATTTTTTATTTTTACTATTATATTATTTAATATATTTATCATAATTTTAATTGTTTTTTTATCTCTGTATTATTTTTATGATATATTTATATATATTTTAAAGTAGGAACAAATGTTTGAGATAAAGTTAAATCTCAACTTCTTTTCAAAAAAATATGTTACAAAAATTATATTTACATAATTTTTTAATATAAAAATATATAAAATTTATGAATAAAAGTATATATTAATAAAAATGATATATTTAATTTTTTTATACAATTTTTTTTCATTTCTTGAGAATCATAAGTGTATTTCACATATTTTTTTTAAAATATAAAAAAATTGAAAATTTTGGTTAATAATTTTGTTTTTTGATTTATGTTTTTAAAATTACATTTTAAAGATTAAAAAATAAAAAATTACAACAATGATTCACATTTAAAAATATGTATATATTCTTTTATATCCAATTGAATAACTGAAAATTTTAAAAATTAATATTTTATATTTATATGTATCCAAATTTAAATTACCTTCATAAATAAGAGGAATTTTTTTAAAAAATTTAAGATGTTATTTAAATATCATATTTTTTTAAAAGATAAATAAATCAGATAATGGTAAGAAGGAGTTGAAAAACAATATTTTTTCAATATTTTTAAATAAATAAAATTTTCTTCTTAATTTTTAAAAACTGTGTTCTAAAATTATTTTATAAAAAATTAAAACAAAGTCAAACAAGATCCATGTTCTCGAAGTATTTTTTATAAATTATAATTATTAGAAGTATTTTAATTATATTTGACATATTTTAAAAAAATATGTGTATATAGTTATATGAAAATCTTAGATTTTTATATCCTTTAAGAAAAATATAATTTAAACTGACATTTTAATTTAAGATTTTAAAAGACTTGAAAAATATTTTTACCAAACACCTCTTAAATTTATTATTTTATCTGTTGATGTTTATATTTTACTCTCCTTACTCCGATATCTGTTCCAAGAGAAGGAAATTTTTTTTTTTTTTAAAATTACATAAGAACAAACGAGCCATTTTGGAGTTGGAACCAAAATATCTATATTCCAACATATAGCGCTCTCATCTAGCTTTGGCGGTCTGGGAAGGAGTTGGGACCAAAATATATTCCAATAAAGACATACAGCGCTCTCATCTAACTTTGGCTGACTGGGAAGGGGACCAGGGATGCCGTGCTCTCTAGGTATTTCATTTCTTAACATTGTTATATAACTTTTAATTAATTATTTTATTTATCATATAAAATATATCTTTTCAAGAAAAATTGTATATTTTATTAAAATAAATTTTTTATTTCATCTTTCATAATATTTTTTTATTATTTTTATATAAAAAATTTACAAAAGATAGAAATATGAGCAGATAGGTGTTTTAAAGATTTTAGTCATTAAATCAATGTTTTAAAGATTTAAATTGTTATTGTATTAAATTTTTTAATATTTTTATGATCAAATTAATTTTTTAAAAATTTAAATTATCATCATATTAGTTCTTATAATAGATTAAATAAAAAAAAGTCTTTAAAATTTTAATTTGAAAAAAATAAATTTTAAAAAATATATAAAATTTTTATTAAATTAATCCTTATAAAAAATTTAAATGATGAGAAAAATAGATTTAATGATAAAATTTTGAAAAACTAATGTGATGGTGATTAAAAATTAATTTGATAATCTAAATCCATGAAGTTAAATTATATTTTTTTTTCTTTTACCTATTATATTATTATTCTATTCAATATTTCTATTTCTTTTGGTCTTGTCTTATTTTTATTGTAAAAAATGTTATAAAAATGTGAAGTAAAAATAACATTTTTATATAATCATGAAGTAGAATTAGCATTTATTTTACATTTTTTTTTAAAAATACCGTTTAAAAATTTGTAAAGGAATATAATAGATCAAATAAATAAATTAATTTTCATTCTTATAAATTTTTTAATATTACAAATATAAGATATTTTAATCTTAATATAAAATATTGAGACATTTATAATTTTAAGACAACTAATTTATTATTTAAAAGGTAAATATATCTCTAATATTCTTTTTAAGACCAATTTGAATAGTATTATTATTTTATCTTACTTCCCGTGTCAATCCTTCTTATGTTTCGTTTTCGTTTACCATTTGGTCGTTTTGGGGCTTTTGCTTTCTTCTCTTGCTCTTTGGTCGCAATCAGCTGGGCCAAATTCACGGTCTGGTCAAGTACGATGCTCATGACCCCATTGTGGAGAGTTATTTTTTGTTAATAAGCAGTTGGTCCTGACCAGTTGTCCTTGGGTCTGGGTGAGAGTTTGACGCAAGGATAATGCCAAGTTCCCATCAATGGGAGATCCGACGTCTAACCACTGGCTTTTAACTTTTGATTCATTTTATCCATTAGATTACCTATCTAGCGAACAACAAAGAATCTTTATTCCTCTTTCTTGTGACCAATGAAAATGCACTATTTCTACTACGGATGGAGTTTTGTATTATTTCATATCTGTGGGGTGTGGTGCTACTTGTTCCCCGTGGCTTTATACAAGTCAAAAAACAACGGTCGGGGCCAGTAAGCCTGAAAGTCAAGCTTTCACACAGCTGTGGGTAACTAACAAAAGTAGAGATAGACAGACAGAGAGGAAGCATTTCACAGTGCACAAAAAAGAGGCAGAGGAAGGAGGAAATTGGGCAACAAAATGGGAATAGCTGCAGAAGCTCACAACGTGAAAATTTTGGGATCAGGCACTGAGCATATAGTTCTGGCTCACGGATTGGGCACGGATCAGTCTGTGTGGAAACACTTTGTACCTTATCTCATCGACGATTTTCGCGTCATTATGTACGATAACATGGGCGCCGGAACCACTAACCCTGACTACTTTGATTTCGACCGTCACTCAAGCTTAGAAGGCTATGCCTCCGATTTGCTTGCCATTTTGGAAGAGCTCCAAATTGAATCTTGCATCTTTGTTGGCCACTCTGTTTCTGCAATGATCGGTGCTATTGCTTCTATTGCTCGCCCTGATCTATTCAGCAAGCTCATTATGGTCTCGGCTTCCCCCAGGTAATTAACTAATTAATTAATTTAAACTACATTATATCAATGCTAATAATAAATTAATTGACCTGCTTCATTTCTTTTGGGCAAGGTATTTGAACGACGTGGATTACTATGGAGGGTTTGAGCAGGAAGATCTGAACCAATTATTCAACGCTATGGCGTCCAATTACAACGCATGGTGCCATGGGTTCGCTCCTCTGGCCGTGGGTGGGGACATGGAATCTGTGGCAGTACAGGAGTTCAGTCGAACGCTGTTCAACATGAGGCCAGACATAGCGCTAATCGTGGGGCGGGCCATTTTTCAAAGCGACATGAGGCAGATTCTGGATCATGTCACTGTCCCCTGCCATATCATACAAGCTAAGAAAGATATGGCGGTTCCGGTGGTGATCTCTGAGTACCTCCACCAACATCTTGGTGGCGAGTCCATCGTGGAGGTCATGGCAACCGATGGTCATTTACCGCAATTAAGCTCACCGGATATCGTTATTCCAGTGCTGCTCAAACACATTCACCTTGATATTGAGGCAGAAGGTAAACTCTGAGGTGACTTTGTCGTTGTTTAGACCGGAAAGAAAAGAGAATCACTATCTTTTTCTGTATTTGTTATGTAAAAAACAAGGGAAATGGGAGGGGGTGGGGAATCGGTTCTCTTCAACTGTTTGTGTGCGATCTAGTTATGGCAGAGCCGTAGAAGTAGCTAGACTCTGTTGTCGTGGGAACCAAATGTCATTGTCTGTGTTGCTATGTTGTGGTCATGTACCAATATTTATCCCTGATAATTATGAACAATTTTCTTTTAAACTATTATAAAATGATGTTTTGATTCAATGACGCAGTCTAAGAAAAGGTTGAGATTCAATCTTGGAAGTAAGACAATGTAAATATCTTAACAACAAAACCTTATGTACCCCTTATCCTTGAGATGAGTTCAATTTGTTTACGTTCATTTATTTAAATTTTAATATATTACCTTTATGTGATATTAATATATTTATATAATTTATTATATTATAATATTTTAATAATAAAATTTTATTTTCTTAATTTTGATTAGAAATTGAAATGAATTAAACTATGTGATGGCCGTTTATATTTTGTTTGATTTGTTTAATAATTTAAGTTTTTTAAAAAATATTCTAAATAAACAATCAAAATTTAAGTTTATAGAAAATTTTATTTATAGATCTATTTATTTTTATATGTATTTAAATAATTTATTAAAAATAAAATATTTTTTTGATTTTTTAAAAAAATTAAACAACTTTTTTTATCCTTTAAATAGAATCACTCATTGTTGTTTATGCTTAATTTAAAATTTTAAAATTTCTTCTTATAAATTTTTAATTATAAATAAAATATGATTTTAGTGATTTATCTTTAGTCAACTTTTATATAATAAATATATGTTATATGTGATATATTATTTAATATAGTATTTTAAAATAATTATTTTAAAATTATCTTTTATTTTAATAATTAATTTTTTTATATTTTAAAGGTTAAGAATAATTTAAAAAAATTAATTTGAAACCTTTGTCATAGAAATCATAAACTTGTTAATTTTTTTTATATTTTACATTGATGTTAGATATTACTGTTAGTTTTGTATATTTTTATTATATATATATATATATATATTATGTTTTATTGCATATATAAATTATAGAACTATTTATATTTAAAATAATATATCGGATTTATTATTTGTTAAATGATTTTGATTAATCTTTTGTACATATATACTTGTAAAAACTAGTTTCGTAGATTTTACAATTTAAAAAAATATTATTAAAATATATTTTTATAAAAAATTTCAAATTTATGAATTTTTTAAATTTTCATATTTATTAATTTTTTTAGTTTATATATTTTAAACTTGACTAACTTTTTTAATTGATCATTTAAATAGCTTTTAAATTGATTTATTAATATTTTATATTTTAAATTTTAAAAATAAACATTAACAATAACAAAAAAAAAGTTTAACTTAAACAAGCTTATAATAATTTTTAAATGGGTTGAGCTTGATCATATAAATTCTAATTTATCTTGGTTTATTTTTTATAATTATAATGTTTTAGTTTTTAATTTTTAAATTAATAAAAAATAAAATTTATTTAATTAAAATGATTTTAAATTAATTTTTTATATATTTTAAAAATAGTTTTAAGTTAACTTTTAAAAATAAAAAAACAAAAAAAATTTAATACTTATTTTAAATTTTTATTTTAAAATATATTATCATTACTATTATCATCAATCTATCATATTAGTATTTTCACATGTTGGTTATTATGATAACGATTATTGTAATAATATATATAATAATATTTAAAAATTATTTTTTATTATTTTAAAATATTTTGTTTTATTTAATTTTTAATTAATAATTAAAAATAAAGTAAATTAACTCACTCTTATAATTTTTTTAAAATTTTTTAACATTTATTAAAATTAAATTAAAATTTTAAAATTAAAAACTATATTACCTCTTTAAATGAGACTTTTTTATTAAAAAAAAATAAAATTAGTATCACTTTAACAAATTTATATCCTTTGTAAAATACGTGAACGAAATTAAAAGATGTGAAATAACCCTGTAGTAATATTTCAAATATAATACTAATTGTTGATAATACGGTAAAAATGATTTTACTTCGTAGTACTGAACGTAGTTTGACAATAAAAACTTGAAATAAGAAGATAAATATTATTTTTAAATTTTTAATTATAGATTTATATTCTAAAATATAAATATCATAATGTTATTATAATTACTATTTACATTCTACCATAATAATAATAATATTATTATTATTAATTTTATTTTATTATTATCATTGACACGCTTGTCGTAAACGCGCAAAAATAATTTCTAGATTTCCCCCAAACTATTGGTATAGTATAAGGTGCAACCTAGGTCATCTCCCAAAGACCATTTCATATTCTTAAGCAAATTAGGAGAAAGTTAGAAAAAGGGGATTTTGTAAATATATGATATTAAGTGCGAAATGCAAAATACATACTGAAATTAATTTGACTTAACAATTATCAACTCAAGGAATTCAGAGGCTATTTTCTTAACTAATCATTGATCACTAAAATCATGCATTGTGTTTATCAACCTAGGATCATCTGGAACCCCTACAATGATCCTTGAATTCTCTACTGAGAAACCTCTCAGAATTCAATTGATTATGATCGACAAGATTTAGTAACCACTTAATCTTTCATCTAAACCAATTTTATAATCAGAATTTAGTTGAAGTAAGTAATGAAATGAAAACCTTCAATTAAATTACTTAATTTCTACTCTTCAAACTTTTGGAAAATGATTTACCAATCAAAAACCAATTATAAATCAATTATGCATTAATCAAAATACGTCAACCGATCAAACTTTGATTAAAGAATAAAATTGAAGAATATGGTGAAGTAGAGTAGAAACCACTTAATAAGCATGTAAATAAAGATCAAGACCTCAAAGTTAAAATGAAAATAGCTTGAATCCTTGAATTGAAACTACGAACCTAGCCTTCCATGAAGGAGGCGAACTAACAACAAAGAAAGAGGAAAACTAACAACAAATAAATCCTAAGCCTTCCATGTAGGAGGCAACTAACAACAAATAAATCCTAAGCCTTCCATGTAGGAGGCAACTAACAATAAAGAAAACATAAGCCTTCCATGTAGGAGGCAAACTAACAAGAAAGAAAACATAAGCCTTCCAAGAAGGAGGCAAAACTAACAAGAAAGAAAGAAAGAAAGAAAGAAAGAAAGAAAATGGTATTGGAGTTAATCTCCAAAAATGGTGTGTGTCTCCTCTTGCAAACCCTTCTATTTATAGAGGATTTTTGAGGCATCATCTTCAGAAAGTCACCAACTAGGATATTACTTTTCTACCCTTTTCTTGCTTTCACATGGGCTTTGTTGAAATTGCAAAACACTTTTGAATTTTTGTCACCAATGAGCACAACAATTTTGACTTTATTGCACCGCAATTTCGGATGTTCACATGTCCGAATTAGAGCTTGACTTCTGAACAAAAGTTGTAGCCCTGGATCTTAGCTGTCCAACAAAGTTGATTTCATCTCAATATGACTTCTATATCTCAAGATATGGCCGGATCTTTGCACACTGTTCAAATTCCACGTCAGCAACACTATCTCATCTTTTGAGATAATTTCGGAGTCCTAAACATCCCATTTAGAATCTGCTCTTGCTTTGTAACTATGGACACTTCTTTAAGCTTTCATTCAAGACAGATTTCATGATTTTTGGATGTCTACAACTCCTATTATGCTCAAAATACTATAATAGTGTCATTTTAATCGGGTAAGCAAAGAAATTCAATTAAACTTCATATAAACCCAAACTCATAAAATATGACAAAGATCACTTAATTGAACATATAAGAAGTCTTAATGAGATAAAAGTGAGAGATAATTATTTATGAAATCTATGCTTATCAAATTCCCCCACACTTATCTTTTGCACGTCTCGGGCAAACTTAAGTTAAGGATTGGTGACTATTCATTTTTTTTTTTTTTTTTTTGAAAGAACATCAAAGTTTTGAGTTGATTTCTCAAGAATTCACAAAATTTCATGAAGCATTATTTCATCACATTTTTGAAATTACTTAGAAAGGCAACTTTAAGTTGAAAAACATAGATTGAGAAAGATAAAACCTCACATGATATACTCTGAATCTCTCAAGTGTTTGATTTGGTAAGTGTTTCTCTCAAATTCAATCCATGAAAGATGAACTATCATAGGCTTGCATATCTTCTACTTCTCTACTACTATGTACACATGCAATGCACAAATCAAGAGGTCTTTATTTTGGTTCTAACGGGATTAGAAAGATGAAATGATATATTGAAGAGATACAATGTTAGACCAAGGAAAATGGTGAGGATTGAGAATTGATTGTAAGTGCAAGTGTGAGAAACAGATATCACTTCTTCAATTTTTTTTTTTTATTATTTTTTTTTCAATATAATAGTTTATTTATTAATTTATTGCTTCAGTTTTTTTTTTTTCAATCATGATATCGATGAACACAACAATAATCTCCCCCACACTTATTGAAACACTTATGGTATGATAAATCCAGTATTCATCACCTTCTATGGTCAGACAAAGTTGTTTTTTTTTTTATTTGTGGTGAGCTAAAAAGAAGAAAAGGCTAATCGGCTCAAAGGGCTGATCAAAGGATAAAATTATACGGTTTGGTTATTTGGCCAAGTGGTTTGTTCAAGAAAAAAAATGCCTCAATCATTTTTGTACAATTCATGTGAAAATGTAGCTTCAAAAAGAATCAATGCAAGTTCTGAAGTAACATATTCCATGGATGAAAATCACACAAGAAAGAAAGTAATTAATAAGGCTCAAAATCTCACAGGTAATATATTTATCAAATCTAATCTATCCAGTTCAAATATGTGTTGCCAAACTAATTAATCTCAAAATATAAATCATTTTACTTCAATTATTTTATGAAATCTAAAGAAAAACATACTTCCACATTCAAAATTTTTTTTTTTTAATCATAAGATGCGTATCAGGAGTCAAGTGTAACTCCTTACTCAGCCATCTTACTCAAAGCAAGTTTATGATTCTAACCTAATTTTTTTTTTGTTTTTTTTTTATATATCGGACCATCCTCCCCCCAACCTATCCGAGATATTGTCCCCAATGTCTTAGATGGAATTTCATATGACAGGAAAAGAAATGTGAGAAAACCACCAAAGTAAGGAAAATTTATAACCGAAGAGTGGTATCTGGTTCTCTTTTGTCTCTGCCATCCTGATTTGGTTGGTTCACCAGCTGCATTGCTATATTCTTAAAATTGTGAAAATTTCAAATAAATTGAAAAGAAAATGTAAATGACAAACTTACATGCATGAGAATGAACAGTAGTTGTGATTGTGGCTCACATCTTCCTCTGGTTTTACGTCCAGTAACGGCTGAAACGCCTTCCAAGAGTCGAGGATGTGCTTCCCATTCAGTTTTCTTGTAAACTGACAAAAGGGTCTTTTAAAGTCAGATTCCCAAGACTATAACGTGCTTTTTCCTTACGGAATAGTTCAAACAAATCAAGAATAGTATACCTAAAAAAAAATTGTTAGAAAGGTTAAAAATTTTATACAAACTCAAAAAATTGTTAGAAAGGTTAAAACTTTTATACAAATTCCTAAATAAGCCTAGGAAATTAAAATGGTCCCCGGCAACGGCGCCAAATTTTGACACGCTTGTCGTAAACGCGCAAAAATAATTTCTAGATTTCCCCCAAACTATTGGTATAGTATAAGGTGCAACCTAGGTCATCTCCCAAAGACCATTTCATATTCTTAAGCAAATTAGGAGAAAGTTAGAAAAAGGGGATTTTGTAAATATATGATATTAAGTGCGAAATGCAAAATACATACTGAAATTAATTTGACTTAACAATTATCAACTCAAGGAATTCAGAGGCTATTTTCTTAACTAATCATTGATCACTAAAATCATGCATTGTGTTTATCAACCTAGGATCATCTGGAACCCCTACAATGATCCTTGAATTCTCTACTGAGAAACCTCTCAGAATTCAATTGATTATGATCGACAAGATTTAGTAACCACTTAATCTTTCATCTAAACCAATTTTATAATCAGAATTTAGTTGAAGTAAGTAATGAAATGAAAACCTTCAATTAAATTACTTAATTTCTACTCTTCAAACTTTTGGAAAATGATTTACCAATCAAAAACCAATTATAAATCAATTATGCATTAATCAAAATACGTCAACCGATCAAACTTTGATTAAAGAATAAAATTGAAGAATATGGTGAAGTAGAGTAGAAACCACTTAATAAGCATGTAAATAAAGATCAAGACCTCAAAGTTAAAATGAAAATAGCTTGAATCCTTGAATTGAAACTACGAACCTAGCCTTCCATGAAGGAGGCGAACTAACAACAAAGAAAGAGGAAAACTAACAACAAATAAATCCTAAGCCTTCCATGTAGGAGGCAACTAACAACAAATAAATCCTAAGCCTTCCATGTAGGAGGCAACTAACAATAAAGAAAACATAAGCCTTCCATGTAGGAGGCAAACTAACAAGAAAGAAAACATAAGCCTTCCAAGAAGGAGGCAAAACTAACAAGAAAGAAAGAAAGAAAGAAAGAAAGAAAGAAAATGGTATTGGAGTTAATCTCCAAAAATGGTGTGTGTCTCCTCTTGCAAACCCTTCTATTTATAGAGGATTTTTGAGGCATCATCTTCAGAAAGTCACCAACTAGGATATTACTTTTCTACCCTTTTCTTGCTTTCACATGGGCTTTGTTGAAATTGCAAAACACTTTTGAATTTTTGTCACCAATGAGCACAACAATTTTGACTTTATTGCACCGTAATTTCGGATGTTCACATGTCCGAATTAGAGCTTGACTTCTGAACAAAAGTTGTAGCCCTGGATCTTAGCTGTCCAACAAAGTTGATTTCATCTCAATATGACTTCTATATCTCAAGATATGGCCGGATCTTTGCACACTGTTCAAATTCCACGTCAGCAACACTATCTCATCTTTTGAGATAATTTCGGAGTCCTAAACATCCCATTTAGAATCTGCTCTTGCTTTGTAACTATGGACACTTCTTTAAGCTTTCATTCAAGACAGATTTCATGATTTTTGGATGTCTACAACTCCTATTATGCTCAAAATACTATAATAGTGTCATTTTAATCGGGTAAGCAAAGAAATTCAATTAAACTTCATATAAACCCAAACTCATAAAATATGACAAAGATCACTTAATTGAACATATAAGAAGTCTTAATGAGATAAAAGTGAGAGATAATTATTTATGAAATCTATGCTTATCAATCATTCTTCAATTGTCATTATTATTATCAAACTATTAAAATTATTAAATTACTATTATTATTAATATTGTTATTATTATAAAAATATTAGATAATTGTAATTAAAAAATAATTTTTTAATAAAAATTTTAAATTCTCACTTTTCTACAATAATGTTTTAATAGAAAATATAAATTAAAAAATATTTGTAAGAATGTTAAAAATTGTTAACTTTTTTTAATTTTTTTTAAATTTTAAATAAAAAAGTAAAAATATTGTTTAATTACTATTAATTTAAAAATGTTTTTAGAAATCGATATTAATAAAAGTTATATTACAATTAAAATTTAATATCATCCATACTTAGGTCTTTATTCCCTATTGACAAAGTAAAAAAAATGTTAAAAATTAAATTATATTACAAAGTCTATGAAATAAATTTTAAAAAATATTTTTTATTATATGTTTTTATTGTTTTATTTTTTAAAAACAAATTTCATTTTTTTAAAATAATTAAAATGGAAAAATCATTATCAAACTAGTTTTTCTATTCTTTTATTTTTTAAATTATATTTTTCAAAAATATTATTTAAATATACCTTTGTTTTAAAACAGTCATATTAAACATGTAAAAACAGTTTTAAATTAAAAATTTGGTAAAGTTAAAATTTGTTTCTATATAACATCATTTAAAGATGATCATTCTAAGTCATACATTTATTTAGATACATATTTATGCGTCTAAAATTTTTAGAAAAGCAATAAATAAAATGGATAAATTAATTAAAAGACATATAAAGTAGTGATTATCAGGTGGGTTGACACAGATTCAGAACAACATGTTTCTGTAACTGTTGCTGATAATTTTTTGGATTAGATTAGTCGGATTTCAGATGCAATGGATACCGAGTTTTAGGGTGGAATATATCGAATTAACATCTCCTCATTATTTTTAGGTTTAAAAAATCTAACAAAGTTTTTAATTTAAAACTAATACAGATCAAATATAAAAGAATCCACAGTTTTTTCATAACAAAGAATAAATCACAGTAACATTGTTTAAAAATTAAATAATCTAAAATCAAAAACATATATCTATTTTAGTACTTTTTTTATGTCACTATGTATCTAGTGCTGTCCTATAATCTTGTAACAAAGGATTTGAGATATGACCACCAGCAAGCACCAGATCATAAAAATTTTATGCCGCTTTAATTGGTTGTTATTTATCTACATGTAAAAAGATAGTCATGTGAGACGAAAGGTATATAAAAAAAGTTGTTTGATATCAAAATCATTATTGTTAAGATTTTTTAGTTTTTAAAAAAAGTTGTTTGATATCAAAATCATTATTGTTAACATCTTTTAATTTTTAAGCTTTTGAAGTTTCTGGTCCCTTGGTCTTTCTCTTTAAGATGTCTTTCCCTTCTTTTCAAATAAATTAGAGTTTTTTTTTTTTCAACGAAAGGATACTAGTTGGGAATGGATGTGTCTTCCCTTCAAACATTCTAGTTGGACACATACAAACTGGGTAAGTCTGTTATGCTATATAAAAAAGAAGTCTATTATACTATATAATAAAAAAAGAAACTCTATAAAAAAATGGATAAGTTTTGAAACGTGGCTATCATTAGGAATACTTCTTTCTTTCTGATATACATAGGTACCAACACATATTCTCTCTCAAGCACGTTGGAGCAATTAATTTTGCACCAAACTCCGCATATTTTTAGTCTTTTATTTTTACCATGTGTAAAAATTTGTTTCAGTGTTTTCTCTTTGACGTGTAACTATTTACTATGAGCATGATTTGATACAACTCTATATTGTCTATATAGATACATCAACATTACATGTAAATCTACGTGTTTAAGTCATTTATGTCATTATACAGAATTTCATCCCACTCTTTTGTTATTAAAGATATATACACAACTGCACCCATTTCTTGTATATATTATTTATGTCACCAGGTGATAATTTATTAACTATTTTTTTTATTTAACCTTGGAGATATATATAGAGGAACATCTATTCTTTCGTTTTTCTGGGCTAACCAATTTATCCCTGTTTTTTTTTTTTTTTTTTTTTTTTCAATTTAACGTTAAACAACTTGACAAATAAACAAGGCATTATAAAAACCGCAGTTGACGGCAGAAATCTAATTTCACTGGAACAAGGCAAGTGATTACATTACATTTAATTTGTCCAATTCATTAATAGTTTCTCCAATTTTCACCTGAGACCAGAAACAAGTCATTTCACCTGAGACCAGAAACAAGTCACATGCACAAGACACATTAGTTTTTAAGTAAATTTATATAAAATGAGATCTCATGAAAACATAGTTTATAGTTAATTTAAAAATATATATTTTTCATGTAATGTGTTTGTAAGCAATCATCTTCATGCATAAAAAAAATGAACAATCCAATTTTAATAAATTATATTAAGGGTGAATTCAATTTGGATATGATGTAGGATATGATGACATACTATATAAAGTTCTATGAAAATATAGCAAGAGAATGCAACTAAATTATAAATTATAGACAAATGTATAATTTTATCTTGATAGTAAAATTGTATTCTTTCTTATCATTCTTAACCTAGACCAGAACTAGAAATTATACTGTTTTTCGGGTTTGCATCTCTCCAAAAATAACAAAATAACAACTTAAATTATATTAAAAAATTTTAATTATGGAAGTGTACTGTTCAATCTAGAAGTTAAGTAAAAACCTTTCAATTAAGTCAAAATCTTTCAATTACATAAACATGCTCTTTGAAATGCTTGTATGCTTTCACAATTCACGCTTCCACAATTCACATATAAAGCTAGTTAATAAAGTAAGAATAAAACAATGATTTCTCTCTCAGTAACTTGAGGTTTTGAAACCTTTCTATATTTTATTCTATGCTTCAGTGTTAACTGTTAATTATGAAACAAAATGGAACTTTAATTCAATATTCATTGTTGAATCAATTTTTGCTGCACTATATATAGTTATATTCAAGCACGATAATAGAATGTCCGGTTGAAGACAACAATAGAATGTATCCATGAGCTAATTTTTTCTAAAGATAAACATAAAAAAAAAAAAAGAGTAAGGCACATCATATGGTTAACAAAATCAACCTGTCTGAAACTATTTTAATCATTAGAAAAACTAAATGTGATCATGAATGAGAGTTATCCAAAAACTTGAAGAAAAGAAGTAATAATATTTAAATTTTAAAATATAAACTAACAAATTTTACACTTTATGTATTTTTACAAAAAAGCTACTTAAAGATAAGAATGAATACGAAATCACACAGTACAAACAATGGAAAAGGCAATAGCAAATATGAAAAAAAGGGGAAAGTCATGGAGTTTGCTTACCTAAGTCAACAAAAACTCTTATCAGAGATTCAAAGGTGGAGAAGATACAATAAAATAATAAGCGATTTCGCGTGGAAATGATGCAAAGATGAAGAATAAGTTTTTAGATAGGGCACAAAAAGGAAGATTGTTAAATTGAGATGAAGGAGAGAAAAAGAACGACAAGCGAAAGTCCAGGTATTGATAAATTGAAAAAAAATTAACAACCAAATTTAACTACCATTATCAATTTATTATTTTATTATCGATAATTCAATTTTAAATTTGATGACTAACTAAAACAATTATTTTTTTTGGTTGGTAATACTTTTGGTGTACATAGCCATTAAATTTTGAAAGTTACAAAATTTGGTCACAAATTTATAATTTTTTAGTGATATAAGCTAAATTTAAGTTTGTAATTTTATTATAAAAAATATTATTATAATAATTAAAAAATTATTTATCATGTATTACATTATTAATTAAAAATTTAAATAATAAATTGTAACGAATTAATAATAAATTGTAAATTAATTATTTATTTTTAACAATATCTTTTAAAAAATATTATTATTTATTAACTATGTTGGTTTTTGTTAGTTTTATATATATATTATTTTAAATACCATTTCTTAATTTTTTAAATTGATTTAATATTTAATATCAAAATATTATATTAAATTGAAAATATTTTTAGTTTTAGATAAATTAAGTTAAAAAATTTAATGTAATTTTACTTAATTTTAATTTTAACTATTTTTGAAATCTTGCAATACTATCAACGAAGATGATTATATGTCATAATTTTATTAATTTATTTATTTTTAAAAGTTTTATATTTTTTAGTTTAATATATTTAATAATAATAAAAATAATAATAACCTCTAGCTTTTTTAGATTTAACAAACATCTAGAATAACTTAGTGAATTACAACAAGATTGGTGCATTGGTCTTTGCAGCCTTAATGTTTTTTTTTTCTGGTTGATTTCATTTATTTTTATTTATAAATTTATAAATGTATGTCAGTTTTAATTATTTGTAATTAAAGAAATTTTTATTATATTTTGTCAACTATAAGAGATATGTAGTTGGAATTATATACAGTTTATAGGATTTATCTTATATATCTGGCATGTAAAAAAAAATCATTAAGATAATACCTACACGTGAAACACAAATTTTTACAGGTAGCTTATTTAACTTTAATATTTTTGTTTTTTGTGATATAAATCTAAGAGAAGATAAATTGTCTTATTCTAGTGTGTATATGTCACAGATATTTTTCTTTCTATGGTTAACTTTAATATTTTTTATTTATAATAAATGTTTGTTACTAATAATTAAACTTGGACTACTTTGGTGGACAGTATTTGACCGACTTTAATCATGACTCGTTGGTTTATTTGGATCATATCTTGATTGTTATGTTCAATTTCTTTCAATTTTTTTTTTATACACGCATGATTTCATAAAATACAGTTCTCATCTCTTTTAGTCTCCGAAATTGACCTCTACAAAGAAGAATTTTGCCCCTTCACTATTATAGCAACTATGGAGTCCATTATGATGTCTCAGTCCATTATATCAACCAGAGTTAAGTCTTTTATACAACAAATTCATGCTCTTGAGATGTATCAGCACACTGTTTTAACTGGAGTTAAGTTCTTTATACACTAAATTTATATTTATGTTTTCTGTTCATTTTATACATTTTTTAAAATTTTTTTATGATATATATAAATTTTTTTACAATTTTTAATTTTAATTTTGTAATAATTTTAATGACTTTTAAAATAATACAATTCATATATGATCATTTTTTCATGTTAAATAAAAATTAAAATAATATTTTTTCAAAACCAGCATATTAACACGTGTGAATTGATAATGGAAACTGTATTAAATAATTGGAAGAAGTACACCAATACCAATTTATATAATACCATGTTGTTTTTATTTCTTATATCATTTTTATATTATATATTTTTTTCTTTATACAAATTGTAGCACAAAATAGTAATATAAAAACATTTCTTTTAACTACACAATGTAATTTTTATTATTTAGTTGAAAAAAGAAAAAAAAATGAAAAATAAAGATAAAAATTTATTTCTATCTTTATTTATTTTTATTTAATATAAAACAGTAGAATTTAACTTGTACGAATTTAATGAAGAATATAGTGTGATCAGAAAGAGGAATGTATAAGAAATACAGGAAATTATTAATACATGGTTAATGAAAATTTAAATGTAAGAATTACGTTGAATAATAATTTTAAGACAAAAATATAGAATAATGTTTTAAATATTAATAAAGGTTAATTCAGTTGATAAAAATTAATTTTATATTATGTAAGAATGCAAATATACATTAAATCTTACTATTAAGATGAGAATTTTAAGCATTGTCTGAATTTTTTAATATATTCTAATTTAATTAACGAACTTTCAAAATGTAATTCATCCAAATTTCTATGTAAAAAAAATATATTATAAACACACAAAATAAAAAATAAAAGTGAAAAGTTTTTCAATATCCATCCAACTAAGAAATTGAAACTGCAAATTACGATATAAACTTTTAATGTCCTTCTATTATTCTATAAGCACGTTCACTCAAGTTTAATTCAACAATTAATAAAACTGTAATTTTCTTTTAACTAGTATCAGATCACTAATATGCTGATTACTTATACATCATATTAAACATTTAATTAAATAGATTTTAGTCAAGTAAAATACAGAAATATAATATATAAATTTTTAATTACTTTTGTATATACTTGCAATGAAAACGGAAAACGAAGTTAAAAAATAATTTCAAAAAGTTACACTGGTTTCATAAAAAATACTAGTTATCATTTTAATACAATTTATATCTTAATCAGACCATAGGACTGTTTTTAATTGTTTACAATCATGAAATTATTTAAATAAATACAATTATTTAAATAAATTCAATTATTTCTAGCTCTTTTCATTATTCGAATTTTTTAACAATTCGTACGATAGTTTTATTAATACAACTACATGTTATTTTATTAGGTTTCATTTTTTTATAATTTTTTTATTAATTATTAATCTTAAAAACGTATTTTGCAACAATTCATTTGTTAATTTTACATATAATTTTTTTATTACATTTTATTGATTTTATATAATTTTATGTTTCTAGTTTTATTACGATTACACTACGATAACATTTTAGTTTTGTAATAGTTTTTAATTTTTAAATATTATTTTATTATAATATGTCCTTTTATTATATTACTATATTATCATATTTTATTTGAAAAAATATAATATTTTTTACATCTTATAGTTGACAATAATAATGCAATTATCAAATATATCTGAGTTTATTTTTCATGTTACCTGTTTTCATTATATTTTATAATAATTACACAACAGCACTCATTCTGCAATCAAAATTTCTCTCAGGCAGCCAGTTGCAATTTTTAAAAACTATAATATGCTCCCTTGTTTAATAGGTTATCTAAATAAATCTGGACCATTTAATAGTTTATATATTAAATCAATGGTTTCACGTGTCTGGACCATTGTAATCCCAGTGAAAGTCACCTTGTTGCCAAACCTTTCCACTTACCGATAAAACTGATAAGGATCTCCTCTTTACTATCCAACCATTAAATTATTTATATTACAATAAATTATCATCAAGATATAAAAATTATTGAATAAATAATAATCAAAGAATCCCAATAAAACACGCCACAGAAATGGAAATTAGGTGAGGGGCGGGGCTTGGAACAGGTTCATGTAATCTGTTTCTTACAGCTATCTCCGGAAATTATTTTTTACACCGTCTATTTTTATATTCTTTTTCAATTTTGTAAATTTTTTTTAATTATATCTTTTAACAAATATATTATGTAAATTAATTTATAAAATATAAATTTTTTATATTTTATAAATTAATTTATAAAATATATTTTTATATTTTGTAAATTAATATTTTTACATTTTATAAATTAATTTATGAAATATAAAAATTTACCTTCTGCCAATTAATGTATGAAATATAAAAATATACTTTGTTTCGTAATTTAATTTATAAACATAAAAAATATATTCTGAAAATTTTTATAAATTAGTTTGCAGAATATATTTTTTATATTTAATAAACTAATTTGCGAGTGTACATTAAAAAAATAAAATAAAAATAATAAAAATTAAAAAAAATATTTAAAAAGTGAAAAGGGTGAAAAAGCAATGCCTGTTATCTCCTTGAGCTGATGTCAAACTCCCACTACAAAGCCCATGTACGAGGCCCAAAGAACTCCCATTTTTGGATCTTCGATTTCAGATTGTCTCAATGTTGCTATTGAGCACTTAATACAAGTTATGTGTTCTATGGCTAATAAAATTGTATGCATGGTGAATTGACGAATAAAAAACACGAAATAATTATTGCAAATAAAAAAAGCCAGCCCTCCGAAAAATAAAAAGTTGGAGTATATATCCCCAAATTGCATTCTATTTTATTTTAAGAGAAAGTTACGATGTTGTTTCAATTAATTTATATAACGATTTATATAATGTATTTTTTTATTTTTCTTTTTGTATCATACTATTTATCATAGTTTATGTTTTTATCTATCCTTCTTATTCATTATTGTATGATTTAATTTTGTTGTATTTTTCTTTTGTAGAATATCATAACTAGAGGAATTTAACGTAACTGAAAAAGCAACAGAAACGTGAATTAAAAAGAAACAAAAGACAAAATTTCGTATACTTACTGCTTATAATGTAAAATGGATGAGTGAGAACAGAATATTTATCCGATCCTCCGATTCTTTACTCCCGCAGCACTTTATCCCTTTCTTATTCTTAGCTCTGCGGGGACTTCTAAGGTCAAGAAACGAATCAGGAGTCGAGGACTCTGAACTCTGGTTGTAGTTTTTTTTCAATATTAAATTAGGTTTATTATTTGTATACTGATAAATTTAACTTCTACATGGTAGTTATAATTTATTATTATATACACCGAAAACTACCCTACTTACGATTCAATTCAAATATTACCGAAAATTCAAATCGGTCAATTGTCCATTATTCTGTTAACGCATGGAGTGATCGTGATGTTATCATAACGTATTTTAGATTCATTTTCATTATCAGACACTTTTTATTTACCCATTTATGTTATGTTAAGTATGTTTTATCTTTGTTTTTCGGAGAATGTGTCCGCGTACATCCTTTGATTGCTATAGGATATTCCCTCTGGATGATGATGATCTTGTCCTAAAACTCTAACAGTAATATAAGGTATACCTATAGTGAATTCAGATTCAAGCGACCGAAAATTCAGAGAGAACAGTGTCTGTGTGCGTGTGATCCTTTGGGAGGCTTGCATCCAGTGTCAGTGGCGGCTCCCTTCCCCCTATGTGTGGTTGGGGTGGGGGAGTTTTACTCATATAGCTATTTTTTTTTAATTTATTTATATAATAGATATATTTTTATAATCTTTTCTCTCTTTCTTTTTGTTATCATCTTCATTACTTAATTATATTACTGTCGTCTTAATGTTACCATCCTTTTTATAACAATTCTTTATATAACCATACCCATTGGAGCTGCTTGCCTGTTGCCACACCACGAACATTGGAGCTTTATAACTCAACACTACCAAATATGTAAGCTATTTGTGTTGTAATTCCATACAGGGCTCTTCTAATTTGGAAGGAGAGAGTAAATAAATATTTTTTACAAAATTTTGGTGGTTTATTCAATATTCTTTTGTAAGAGGATAATGTGTTTTTCAAGGATTTACTTTTCATGTTTTGATTGTTGTTTAAAGATTTTAAATTTGTTAAATTCTTTTAGATTTGATTTTGTGCGTGCGTTGCTGGACATTCCTCAATATATACGTGTTGCTGGACATTTCTTATCAATGATCCATTGTAAAAAAAAAACTCATTATGGATGCTTAAGCTCTATGATCTGGACCATCTGGTATAAATCTGTTTTACTTTTAAATAAAATAAAATTTAAAGAATATTCATTATTAGATTAGGAGCATTTGACCTACTATTCACCTCAATTAACTAACATTACAAAATTTTGAGATTTCAATCTTTTTTTAAGGATAAATATATAGAAAAACTTAAATTAATACCCTGTATATAAAATGATAATATTTTGAATTTAATTTTAATATACTGCTAATATTTATATCGTTATCCAATTAAAAATACAGAGAGATTTTAAAATAATTATTACAAAAATTTATCATTTTTAACAATATGATAATCTATAGTTAAATGACAATGTAACAAAATTTTATATGATAAATATATTTAAGTTAAATATAATATTTTTACGTTAATGTTATTTATTTTATAAATATATACTATAAAGCTCTCCTTTATTTAGGTTTTTAATATTTAAACTGTAGGAACGACTATGCATGCATAATATTTAAATTTACATCATTTGTCTAAATTTTGAGTCCATCCAACTATGACCTATTCCTTAATTCAGCCATAAGTAGACCAGAATTCAGCTAAAAACAACTCATACAGTCAAAATATATATAGTCAATATCGTCTTAAACCAAATCTATGATAATTTTTCCACTCTTAAACTCGTTTAAGTAAAAAACAACGAGAATCATAATTATTGAAGCACATGTTCTTACGAAAATACCACTCACTTAGAAAATTATTTTTAATGAAGTTTGATTAGAAATTATTATTATTATAAATATTTTTTATATTATTATCAAAGCATACGTTTATTATTATATTTTTATTTATTTGCTTTTTTTAATACTTAAATTAACAAAGTATTAGATTTGTTTATATTAACAATGTATCAAAATAAAAAATATTTTAATATCATTAAAAGTGGGAAAAAAAATCACATTTTTATATATTTTTATTGACAATTCATTAAAAATAAGTCACAGCATGCACCGGGGGGGGGGGGGTGGTGGTTGAATTATCATATATTTATGTACTCAAATCATAATTTTTTACTTGTCCAAGAAGAAGTGCTTAAATGTTTATGTCACCATTCCCGATTTTGATCAGCATGTAATCTATTTTTTTAAAAATACCATGTTCTCCCTTAAAATCAAGTTGTTTACTTCCACAAGTCACAGTATATATATACTTAGCTTGAGGTTTTCATATTGAATTTCAGACTGAAAGTGAAGGGCACAGAAAAAGCAATGTATATTATAGCAGGGTAAAAGTTTTTCCCATTTTGATTTTAATTATTAATTTTTATTTTTCTTACATGTATACTAAATTTTACATATACATTCTTTATCTCTTACCTTTCTATTAACGGCTCGTTATAGCACAGTTTTGTAGTTTGAAATTTGAATTTTATAATTTATCTCCGATCTTTGAAATCTTGATTAACAAAGGAAAAGAAATCCCATCAATAAATTCCCAAGCAATTTAAAGCATCTAAAAATAAAATCCATCTTTATTATCTCCAAACCCAACCCAGGTTAACCGGGCTGTACTATAGGCCCGTGGCCTTGGCCCTTGGGCCGACTATACCTTTCGGCGTACGTGCACATCACGCGCTATGCGTTTACGGTCACACCCTTGCTTTCTTGGTTCATGGCATCTTCTTCCTCCTAATTTCCAAAGCTTCGCTTTCTCCATTATACCCTTGCGCTCTGCATCTTCAGCCCCAAATTTCTTTTTCATCGAGACCCCGTTGAAAGTCTGAAAGGAGGAACAACTCACACATATACATAACACATACTCATCGTCTTGATCTGTGCACCTCATTTCTCTTCCTTCACCCATGGCTCCTGCTACCTCTCAGCGAGCCGAGCTCGCCAGGCTCTGCTGCTCCAAGGACTGGTCCAAGGCCATTCGAATTCTTGATTCGCTTGTTTCTCAGTCTGGTGCAATCCAAGACATCTGGTGCGCATATACGCTTCTTCGCACCTCCATTCCTCTCCAATTCCATCTTTATTATCTTGATTTTTTTCTCTCTCGTGAATGCTAATTTAATGTTCAATCTTGTTCCGGTGCTTGCTTTCAGCAACCGAGCCTTCTGTTACAGTCAATTGGAGCTGCACAAGCACGTAATTAAAGATTGTGACAGAGCGCTTCAGCTTGACCCGGCGCTTCTTCAAGCTTACATTCTGAAAGGTTTCTTCGCCTGTCAAATTCATCCAGCAATTGATACTTCTTTTTAACTGTTTATACGTGGGGAAATGGGATTTAAGTTCTCATAAGAATAACAGAGGTGGTTGATGAATAATAACCATGTTGGAACTTGGAATTTTGTTTTGATGGATTTGTTAATGAGTTTATGGATTATCATCGCAGGACCGTTTTGTTTGAATTTTACAATTGAAAGAGTCAAAGACTAATGGCTTATCTTTTGAACTTAATACTGGTTAATTATGCCATCTAGGTCATGCGCTTTCTGCCTTAGGAAGGAAAACAGATGCTCTGTTAGTATGGGAGCAAGGTTATGAACACGCTCAGCATCAATCTGCAGATTTGAAGCAGTTGCTGGAACTAGAAGAGCTTTTGATGACAGCAAAACAAGGCGCCAATGCATTGTATGAAACCAATGAGTCGTCCATGCCACAATCGGAATCTGATTCTTTGAGTAATCGGAAGTTGACTGAAACTTGCAAGGATCAAGATAGGTTGAGTGCTCAATCTGAATTATATGGTGATACAAGTTATAAATCTGAAATCTTGCTGAAGTCTACCGATAACCTTGACTCAAGAAATGAACTAAATAGTGAAGATAGAGGCTCTAATAAATCCGATGGCCAAGTGAATGGAATCCCTGAAGTTATTGATAAATTGAGTTATAATTCTGAATCATGTAATGACTCAAGTGACAATTCAGAATCGTGTGATAAAGTATTTACCAATAGTAGTGAAGCTAGTGACTCAATTGATGTTGCCGAAATTCTTAGAAAGCCAAGCAGTAAATTTATTTTTCCCCATGAAAAAAATGGTGAGGCAAGGAAGAACAAGAAGTTCTGTGTTGCTCGGATTTCAAAGACAAAGTCTATAAGTGTAGATTTTCGGCTCTCACGGGGAATAGCAGAGGTTTGTCTACCCAACTTCTGCATTGCTGTATTGCTGTACTTGTATGTTTAATAGAATACTTGATATTGAGATTGTTTTTTCAGGTCAATGAAGGAAAATATGTTCATGCCATATCCCTTTTTGATCAGGTGCAATGTTGTCCTCCTTAGGGATATCTGTGGTGTTTCCATTTATGATATCTACTTGTTTTGTTATCATAACTACCTTTCCTCTATCATCAAGTGACAAACTGCGGTCTTGTCTCCATCATGCACTCAGATACTGAAAGAGGACCCTGCATATCCTGAAGCACTAATAGGAAGAGGGACTGCATATGCTTTCAAGAGGGAACTTGATGCTGCTATAGCTGATTTTTCAAAGGTATTTGAATTTGAACAAATTTCTCTCTGAAAGGTACATAGAGATATGGCTATCTCTACTTATAAGTAGTTCGCATGTATTTCTTAGGCTATACAAATTAATCCATCAGCTGGTGAGGCATGGAAGAGAAGAGGTCAGGCCCGGGCAGCCTTGGGGGAGTTTGTTGAGGTGAGGGCTAGTATCTGTCTAACATTTTGAAATTTTCCTAAATCTGGTTGCTGATTGAAATCTTATGTTTGTTGTTTGGTTGATTGGCTATTTTATTAAACAAAGTTTCATCTTAAGTGTGGTCCATTGACACAGAAACACACACTTAATGAAATGGACCAATTCTGTTATCAAAAATTAAAATGGTAAGGAAGGTTGGTTTTTACTTATTTTACATAAGATGTGAAGCTTGATATGATTTTAGCCTTAAAACTTAAGTTAATTATTTTAGTATTAGACTACACCAATGTGGTTGTTAAGAGTTATGTAGATTCATGTTATTGCACTGTTTAACTGAGTCTATGACCTTGCGATCTTATTATATGTTTCATTGTAAAAGAAAATTGAAATATGTAAAGATGGAAATTCAGTCCTCATGTCCTGGGTCACTTCTGATTTTATATGATTTTCCTGCACAACAATTCATAAATGTGACATTGACAACTGCTTCCTATATTTCAGGCTATTGAAGATTTGACCAAGGCATTAGAGTTTGAATCCAATTCAGCAGATATTTTACATGAGAGAGGTATCTTGTCTGATACAGAATCTTTTCATATTGTTATTTGGATAACCAATTGATGCTGGAAGCATTGTTGTCAAAATCACAATCATAGATTGCATGATTTTATGAGTTTCGTTGATAATAACCTTTTGGGATTGGAGTGAAATTGCTGATCATACTTGCAAGATTGTAGAATCAGTGAGTCTTTCCTGATCTGGTCACATGTGTTGCAGCCGGGATTGCAGGTTGGGTTTCAGAACCCATGTAGCAAAAAACCCACAAATCCTCACCTCAAATTTACCCTATTCTCTCCCGTCTTCACATTTCCTCTTCACCTTGTCCTCTTCCTGTTTGCATTGCCCGGAGAGGACTCTGAAGCATCTACCTTTGAGCTTCTGTTTCTACATTCTGCCTCCAATTTGCACTGTCATCTCTTTTATGCCTTTTAAGTTTCTGACTTGATGGATTTTGTAAGCCTTCAAGTTTCTGGTCTGGTCTGCATTGGTGTGTTCGATCATCTCTCTTTTCTTTTAGGTCTGTGGGAGTTCTGCCAGGGCTGGCTGAAGAAAGTCCTCTGTCTTCTCTTTTTTGCTTATTGAGAATTTGAAACCCCCTGATTTGGCCTTCATTTTTAGATACTAGATCTTTGGACTAATATTTATGTCCTCTTCTCCTTTTACCTCTCTTTTTTACTATCTAATATAAATAGACTGAAAATAAAAAATACAATAATTGTGAAAGTCTTACTTGAACTTTAATGGTATTATTACACGTATTAGTTATTTATATTATCATGTTTTATGTTAAAATAAACTTTTATTTTTTGGCATGATCTTACCATCCATGTTCAATCACACTTTATGATTTTTCACCCCTCTTTTAATCTAAGGTAAAATCTTGATTATGAAAATATTGGCCGTAATAATTAATTATGCCTCCTTTCTCTTTCTCTGCTACAGTGGGTTTATATATGCATCTTGTGGTAGCTGCTAGAAGTCTAGACAGATGGACCTGATTAGTTTGTTGAAATGACTTTATAGTATTTATTAATAATATCATCCGGTATTCTGTTTAAGATCTCATTGTTATTTAAGTTTGATTATAAATTGTTGTGGTGAATGGTTAAATTATTACTTTTTGTAGAGAGTGGCTACTTATATATTTCTTTTTATAAAATTCAATGTAGGAATTGTCAATTTCAAATTTAAGGAGTTTGATGCTGCAGTTGAAGACCTTTCAGCTTGTGTACAGCTAGACAGGGATAATAAGTCTGCCTACACATATTTGGTGGGTTCCATGTGTAGCCTTTGAATCCTCATTGATTATGAACCCTTGATTTTGCTTTTTGGGTCTTTTACATGAAAACATATCTTCATTGTTTAGCTGATCAAAGATTGTGTTTTACAGGGTTTAGCATTATCTTCAGTTGGTGAATATAAGAAAGCCGAGGAAGCACATTTAAAATCACTTGGAATTGATAGAAACTTCCTTGAAGCATGGGCACACCTGACTCAGGTATCTGTCAACCTTACTGTACTGATAGATTGTTGATACTTCACAAAACTAAATGTAACATTTAGAAGTTGTTGACTTAGCTGGAAGCTTAATTCTGGAAGTTCAGGATTATCTGTATGGGTATTATTTTCTGATGTGAAATGTGATCAGTTTTATACTCACACGCTGTCTGGTTTCTATTCATATCTTTCCTCACAAGTTATATCTGTACCATCTCTGTCTGCCTGCATTCTAATTCTCTCATTCATTTTGAACTGAAGTTTTCATCTCATGACTGCTTAGCAACTTAGTTCATATCTACATTTTTTCTTTAGTTTCTTATAGGCTTAATTCTACAAATTAGGTTACATCTTTTATGATTTTTTATTTCAAGTTACAGGCTTAAAGGTTCTGTTAGATGATTTTGGTTGCTAGCCTTGTTCTGAATGTGTGTGGTGTTGGCAGTTAATTAGGATGCATCAATCTTTGGTTTGTAGCTAACTAGCAAATTTAGGATGGAACACATTTTTGGCGTTTTTATTTTCAGTTGTATACTTAAAGTTAAAGTTACTATCTTAGATGATTTTGGTTGCTATTTTATTCTGAACATGTGGTTTTTGGCAGTTCTATCAAGATTTATCAAAGCCTATAAAAGCTCAGGAATGTCTAAATCAGATGCTGCAAATTGATGGGAGGTAATTGTTGTTAATGAAATGGCATTACCCACATTATACTTGTTTTAGCTGGTTTATCACACTTGATCTACTTTGTGCCCGTTAGCTCTTGTTTATCTGAGGCTGATTATTTGAGTTTTTATGCTAGGTTTGCCCGAGCTTATCATTTGCGTGGTCTTTTGTTCCATGCAATGGGAGAGCATAGGTATTTATAGAACCATAACTGCTGATTAGTTCGAGATTGAATAATTATTTGACATGTCTGTTTCTTGCAAGCTTCTAATAGTCTCAATGCTTGGGTCCATGAATACGAGTGACAAACTTTGAGGTAGAGTGGCAACTTACAAGCATTTCTAGAAGAAAGTTTGGTGGTGGAACAAGGAAATATGATGGAACCTTTCAGGGATTAAAAAATTGAGAATACTGGTTTCGGGAACTTAGGAGTGATCATGGAGGGAAAACTTGGAGTACTCACTGTTTGTCATGTCAACTATATTGATTGAAATGGGATCTTATTAGGAGGATGGTTTTATTATTGGTAAATATTGGTTGGTAGTACAAGGTGCACTTCAATGGAGAGTTATAAGTGTGCCTGAAGTCTCAAAGCATGTAGTTGTGTAGTATTTATTATTCATTTGAATCCAAAAATTAAGTGGTGAATTCAATGGGTAGTGACATGCATTTTGGTCTGCATCATAAGATTTTTGTGATATAAATGGTGTATGATATACACTGTGGATACTGGTCAAATTATAGTTAGGGATTTGTTGATAGTTTTGACTTTAGTAACCGCAGATCCATGTAAATTGCTTTCAAATATTTCTTAACAGGGGTCAACATCAAAATATTTTGCTTTGGAATTTTACATACTACTACATGAATTGTTTGACTTGAATTGGGTTGATTATGACAGGAAGGCTATCAAGGATTTGACAACAGGGTTGAGCATTGATGGTGCCAATGTTGAGTGCTTATATTTGCGAGCTTCATGCTACCATGCTGTAGGACAATACAAAGAGGCGGTATGATTTTAATTTTAACTTTTGTTAGAAATGCTGGTTCACATTTTTCAGCCGATCACTCTATTTAATGCTTGCAGGTCAAGGATTATGATGCTGCACTGGATTTGGAATTGGACTCAATGGATAAGTTTGTGCTTCAGTGCCTTGCCTTTTATCAGGTATGATGTTATATTGTAAAAAGTATATTTGTACCACATCCACCTTTTCCCCCTTAATACTGTTCTATTTATCAAAAAAGACACAAGCACATGTCGTTTGTTGTGAAAAACTCTACTGAGAGAGTTGGGAACATGGTCTAGTAAATTTTCAAAGGAAGCAGTAGGTTAGACTTTAGAGTGAGAGATTATAGCCTTCCAATAGAAACTGAGAGCTTTGCTAATGTCAACATGCTAAATTCTGTTAACATTTTTCAATATGGTGCTGTTCTCTTTGGCTTTAGTTCTTCTTGTTGCTTAGATACCATGCATGTCTTTGTTCAAAAACACTTACAAGACTTGCTGTATCTTGATTAAGTTGCATTACATATATTGACTGTTTTGTACATTTTTTGGGCATTGAGAAGAAATTTTCTACTGATGGACTCGTATATGTTGATTAATGAATTCTAATATCGTCCTTTGAAGTTTTATGCTTAGGGGCATAGTTCTATAACATCCTTCAAACTCCTTTTTTTTTTTTGCAGAAAGAGATTGCTCTTTACACAGCCTCAAAGTTTAGCAGTGAGTTTTGCTGGTTTGACATTGATGGGGATATTGATCCACTTTTTAAGGTGAAAATTGTGGAAGTTATTCCACCTTCCTTTGATAATTTTCATTTCTTATAGGATTACTAATATGAATTGTTCCATTAGAAATCATGGTACTTTTGCCATGCTGTCTGAATGTCAAAAATTCATAAATCTTGCTTGTTTGCATTATAACTCCAGTTGCTATATGGGTTTCAGAAGCATAGAAACTTTTACTTCAAAACTTCTATGTGGATGTGTTTTGTGATGTCTGAATACCAATTTGTGTCTTCATTATAATCAGGAGTACTGGTGCAAGAGGTTGCATCCAAAGAATGTATGTGAAAAGGTTTACAGACAACCTCCTTTGCGTGAGTCTTTAAGAAAGGGAAAGCTTAGAAAGCAAGAATTAGCTATTACAAAACAGAAGGGTGCTCTTATTCAAGCTGCAGACTCCATTGGGAAGAAAATCCAGTATGATTGTCCTGGTTTCCTACCTAATCGACGCCAGGTAAAGTTATTTTATATGTTGACATCTCTATATCTGTGGCTTATTAATTTTAAACAATTTGTTTTCAACAAATCCTTTTTCTCTTGAGGACACACTTTTTTCTTTTTTGGAGAAAAATTGGATTTCTACTTCTTTTTTTTTTGTCTTAATTGACTTGGGAAGGGTTTTGACTTTTAGTAGATACCTTGCTCTTGATTAGGCAATTCCTGCTGAATGGTGCATCTAACAAATCCAACTATCATTGAGTCTATCATGATGTGAAATTGTCAGTTATTATAGATAATATTCTTGTCTCTTATCCTTATAATTTAGGAGTATTTTTTATTACAGATTTGAATTTTCATCAGATTCAAATAAATATAAATTCATAGGGGCTGAGAGAAATTCTCTAACATTGTGTGGATGAGGTATTGTAGGGAAGGAAAGTAATTTTTGAGAGAATTTAAAATTTTAAGAATTGAAATATCTTGTTTGGATATTTTTTTTAGGAGTTTCAAATTTTATGAATTTTAAGAGTGTATTTTAACAAACTAAAATGAGAGAATTTAAAATTTCTCCAAAATATGTAGAACTTAAAATTCCTCAAAGTTCTTCAACTCATTCTCATAAAGAGTAGTTCTTTCTCCATGCTATTTTCTCTCTCATTGTTCTATCTCTTGTTCTTTCGCCTCTTTCTTTCTCATCTCTGGATATAATATTTTTAATATCAAATGATATAATCATATTTTGCTATTCTTTTAATTATGTACATTTGTTAGGTTATTGTCCTATTTAAATATGTTGCACAATAAAAATATTTATATATCTAATTCTTCGGTGAACAAAAAAAGTAGAAGCAAAATTAAGGAGAACTTATGAATATTTAAATGTTAAATTTTGATTATAGTGAAAATTAAATTATTTAATCTAAATTAAAAATTAAAAATTTAATGAATTTAAAGTCCACCATCCAAATAAAGAATTTTAAATATAAAAAATTTAAATTCCTTTATCCAAACAAAATATTTTTTGAAATGAAAGTATTTAAATTGAAAGCATTTAAATTTTCAAATATTTCAAATTATTTGAAATGTTGAAATGCTCCATCCAAACACAAGGTAAGACAATTCCGATTATTCTAAAGAGTTCAAGTGAAATCAAATTATAGACAAAGAAAATATGTTAAATGTGTTTTGTATACATTATTTTTCCTTTACATAATTTGTGCAGCTACTTGTGACGTGACCTTTTCTTCGGTGTAGATTTCTGCATTATTTTACCAATAAAAGCATGCTATGGAAATTTTGAAGATAATATAATAACAATAATAATAATAATAATATATTGTGATTGAATACCATTATTCAAATTAAGATCTAGACTGCCTGTTAGAGATTAAATTTCCGAGTTGATAACTGTTTGATGAAAAATCAGTGGTTCAGATTTCATAAAATATAAGCATCTGGATAACAAATCTTAGACACGTGAGAACCATTCTCTTCATTTTCTTTCCAGTGGTTGCCACTTGCATTTTACAATCTAAAGTGCACTTAATCCTTCATAGAAATTAATACTACTGTGTAAAATATCATCAAATGCCATAGGTTATTATTTGTGTAAAACTACTGTTTGGTCTCTTATAAAGCTTGACTGTTCTCTATATAAATTATATTTATGTGTAGTACTGCAAAAAAATTACATTCTAATTAAATTTCTATCTGAAACTGGCATCGTATCATATTTATTATCTTACTCTCAATACTTGATTCTAAGTATCCATAATTAAATATATTTTTGCCTTTTGTTAATTTTCATGTTTGAACTTTAAAGCAACTTGCAGCGAATCAATGGTCTTGAGTATTCTCATATGTTGACATTTCTATCTATTTAACGTGTCTATATTTCTAATTCTGTTAATATTTCTTTATTTATCAGCATCGCATGGCTGGATTTGCTGCTATTGAAATTGCACAAAAGGTCTCCAAGGCTTGGCGATCCCTTCAAACAGAATGGAAATATTCTAATAAAAGCAACTCAAACTCAAAGTATGGCAAAAGGGCCAGGAGAAGGGAAAGAATTAATATGCCCAGTCAGAATAGGGGAGGTGCAGGTTGTAGCACTAGTAGTGCCTCAGAAACATCACCTTCATATGGCATTGTAGATGATAGATCATCCAACCGTTCCATGTCATGGAAAGATGTTTATTCAATAGCTGTTAGATGGCGACAGATTTCTGAGCCTTGTGACCCTGTTGTGTGGGTGAACAAGCTAAGGTATTTCATCTTTGGGCTTAATATTCTTACAGATCAGATTGTGTCAGTGCTTACCATGTTTTCTTGTTCAGGCATTTGATTGTATGTTATTGTTTATAGTTGGAAGTTGGAACGTCTGTAGATTCTCAATTATCTATGTTGTCCATCCATGGTCTCTGTAATTAATAGAAGTGTTGCTTGTGCTATAAATCATTTAATCTCATAATGCTAGAGGTGTGATAGAGTTATCGTGTTCTGCAACAAACTAAGCTTGGAAAATTCAATACATATTTGATGTCCCAACTCTGTTATTTTTCCGTTGGTATGACAAGACATTTTTTGTAAGGTCATATTAGTGATGTAAAACCCAGTTCTTCAATCTTCATAGATTTTTGAGTTAGTATCTCTCTCCGGTAGAATCTTACCCCTGTTCATATTATAACAGTTATGATATAAGAGCATTAAAAAATATGGCATTAGTAAATTTACACTTCAATGAAATATTTCCTTATCACTCTTTTAGTTTAAGAACAATGCTATGTTGCTGGTTTTGAATTCAGTTATTGTTAAAAAGAAAAAATAAACTGATTTCTTGATGTTTTACATTGTATCAAAACATGTCTTTTCTTTTGAGTCTAAATTGATCAGGTTAATAACTTGCAGTTTCCTATTTTGTGCATTGCTTGACCATGCTCTATTTATTACAAATTGATGCATAATTAACATTTCCTTTTGTGTTTCATCTTCCCTCTCCCCCTCTCACACTCTAAAAATATAGTTTTGTTTTGATAAATAATTTAGTTGTGTAATTTCCTTTAATAGAATACTGTTAAAGTAAAAATTGTCCCTACAGCTGACATTGTTTTTCACTTTAGTCCCTATATAAAAAAAAAACAACATTTTTTATCCCTACATGAAAAATGTTTATGAATTAGTCTACACCATTTGCTGATGTTGTATGATAGTTTTAGAGGGTCTCTATATTTGACAATGTTTTTTGTTTTAGTCCCTATATGAAATTTTTTTTTGTACATTTTGGTCCTTAAGCCCGACTCACCTATTTTAGATTTGGTTCCTACAAGAAAAAATAACACCATTATAAGTTAGGCAATAATGGCAAGGATCAATTTGTGAACACTTATTCATGTAAGGACTGAATTGGAGGTTTTTTCATGTAAGGACTAAAATGAAAAGGATGTCAAGTACAGGGGCCAAATTTTTAATTTAACCATAAAACACTTTTAGTGCATATTTTAATAAAACCTCATTTGGATATTTAATTTGTAATTATTATTTGTTCCTCTCAATATTTGATATATGGGTTGTCCCCTTCCTTCTAATTGATGTAGTGTAAGCCTTGAGCAATTAGTTTGTGTATAAGTGGCTTACCTTGTCCTTTTATGTAAGCTTTTAATATTTCATTTATGAGATTTTAGATGGATAGATAAAAAGAGAGCATGGTACACTATGCAGCTGTCTAAGTTGATGTTTTGTCAGGATTTCAGACAATTTTTCAGTAAAATATGAAATATAAAAGAAGCTTAATCTACCCTCACTACATATACTTGGAGGGCTCAATTGTAACCACCGAAACCAAAGCAACTCAAAATGAGTTTCCATTGGAACTAGAATGTCTTAGAATATTTTTTAACCTCCATATTATTTTCCACTTTATGGGTTTTACATCCTTCTCGATTGTTTTACTAAGATTGATTTATATTTATTAATGCATTTTTTTTAGGGCCATTAAATTATCTTTTATGCTAAATTGTGCACTGTTTATGAAAGTAGGCTTATGATTATATTGGTCTAGGTTAGATAAGATTTGCTTTTCTTGCTTGCTGCAATATTTGGTTAAGTTCTCTCTTTCTCTTATCATTACGTTTGGAGTTTAATCAAATTCAGATCTTGTTTTGGATTTTTAATTGGTTTCTTTGCACTGCAGCGAGGAGTTTAATTCTGGATTTGGTTCTCACACACCAATGATTCTGGGACAAGCCAAAGTTGTCCGTTACTTTCCTAACCATGAAAGGTAAAGAGCCTGCTTAAGTTTTATATTGATAGGCTGCCTTTGGAGTGCTCATTCTTTTTAAATGTCACAGGACTTTAGAAGTTGCAAAGACTGTCATAAAAGAGAGATCATATGTCTACAGCAAAACAGATCAGATCATTCATCTTTCAAAAGATGGGAAATTAGAAGAGGTGATTTGTCTATTATTCATTTAGATTACATGCTTGTTTGTTGTTGCTTGATTTACTATGCAAGAGGCCTCCACCATGACTTGTAACCCAACTTTTGTAGCTTTGGAAAAGTCTTACTTTCTTTGCTCACAAAGTAATGGCTCCAATACACCTCTTGTGCTATTGTTTGCTGGGTGATATACTAAAGTTAGCACTTGTAGGATATACATTATTTTCTTTGCATTTTGCTTAAATTGTGTTACCGTGCAACTAACATGGAAAGTTCAAATTTTTAAGTTGCATGATTGGTAGCATTTCTTAATTCTTATGTGCCAGATCAGATAAACTGTTGTCATTGATCAACTCTATTGTGATGATGGTACACTTGGTTTAAAAGCACTAATGATTTTACTTCTCCATCTACGAAACATGTACAACAACAACATAAGTCTTATCCCACTAAATGAGGTTGGTTACATGAGTCACACGATGCCATTGGGTGTGGTCAAAAATTAAATTTTCTAAAACGTTATTTCTCACAAGGACTCTTTTAATAATTTCTTTCCAAGTCCTTTTTGGCCTCCCTTTACTCTTCTTCATAGGACTAAGAAGTCTGCTATTAACCCTTCTCTTTGGTACCTCCAATGGTCTTCTTCACACATGGCCAAACTACCTTAACTTATTTTCTGTTTTCTTTTTCTCGGTAGGTGCCACACCGATTCTTGTGTATGGTTATTATGTATCCTGTCCTTTTTAGTGTCCATATATCCATCTTAACATTCTCAGTTCTGCTACTCCTACTTTTTTCTCGTGTTGTCTCTTTAAAGACCAATATCCATTACCATAAAGGATATCTAGTTGTATAACGGTTTACTAAAACTTTCTTTTGAGCTTGGTTGGTATTTTACAGTTACAAATAACTTCCGATACCTTTCTCCACTTTCACCTTGCAGCTTGTGTTTTGTGTGTAACATCTTCATTAATTTCTTCATCTTTTTGTAGAATAAATTCTAAATACTTCAATTATGAAACCTGTGGTATAACGTCATCTCCAATTTTTACTTCCAAATTACTTTGATCCTGTCTCTTACTAAAATTGCAATGCATATATTCTGCCTTACTCCTATCCAAATGAAAGCCTGAAGATTTCAAAGTCTGTCTCCAACTGTCAAGTTTACAATTAACCTCTTCCCTTCATTAATCAATTAAAATTATATCATCTGCAAACAAACATGCATTTTGGGATAGTCTTTTATATGTCCTTGGTAAGCACATCCAAGACTAGATTAAACAAATAGGACTTTAAGCTGAACCTTGATGTAAACCTAATAACTATCGAACATGGAATCTGAAATTTTTAGTTGGTTTGATTTCTTAACTGAGAGAATAGGATTTCCTCTTCCTTCTAAAATTGTTGAGGCTTAAGAATTTCTAAATATTTATTAATTTTTTATGAATAAATGATTCAAGACTCCCCTTCTATTTCTTGTGATTGTTATTCTTAATAATGGTTTCTGGTGGATGTTACATGTTACTCGTTTTTATTTATTATCTTTTAACATACTTTGAATAATAATATTTCAGTAGTCCATGCTTTTATAAGAATGGAAACTTCAATATTTGATGTGCAGATCATGCATGCCACATCTTGCTCTGATCTTTATAATATTGTTGGTGAGGATTTCTGGTCAGCTACTTGGTGCAACAGTACTGCATCTGAAGAGTAAGTTTCATTGGTGCAAATGGTGCCTGGAATTATAATGTTTTCAAATGCTTATTTCTGGATGTTGATGTTTCTTCAGGAAGCAGCTTGAAGGGACAAGGATAACACTTGTAAAAATGTAAGCTTGATATAGTGAAAATTTGTCATTTTATTCCTCATTTCCCTTTCTCTTGTTGCTTACTTTTAGCTTTCTTAACTTATTGTGGGAATTTGATGAATATATTTTCAGGGGGGAACATGGTTTTGACTTTGCTATTAGAACACCTTGTACACCTGCTAGATGGGAAGATTATGATGCAGAAATGGTGATGGCATGGGAAGTACGTAATACCAAACAACCTTAACTATATTTTTTTTGCCAATAGATATGACCCTATGTGGCTTGCGTCTGAAAATATTTTTTGGTCTTAGTGATACAAGCCCATTGTTAAATCAAAGGAGCTGGCCAAATTTAGTGAAAAGAAAAAAAGGGAGTGGTTCTGATATATAAGGTGGAGAGAAAAGAAGAAAAGGGAGTTAATGAAGAAAATAATTAGTGGAGATATTCTGTTACCTAGTGTAAGAGGCTCAGTTTTGGGAATTGGGAGAGTTGTTTTTTCGTTGTCATCATACATCACCATATACATATATCATATAGTTACTACATTCTCCATTACTATTATATACTTTTTCTCCATTTTTATAATTTTTATCTTTTGCACTTTAGATCTGTTGCTGCTAATTTCATCTGCACCTAACACTTTACCTATGATTCCATGCCAGCATGCCCCTTAGACTATGTCACAATGATTGATGGTGCTGAAATTATGGTACTTTTGTTTTAGGTATAGAGAGAAATATATAAGAAAGAATAAAAGGATATTAATCGAGATCTATTACAATATGATAGGATGCTCTGATATGCTCTGTAATATAGAGGATTAACCCTTATTTATTAGGATGCTCTGATATGCTCTGTAATATAGAGGATTAACCCTTATTTATACTAATCACAATCCTGAATAATCAAGGATCAAATTATGATAAGATAAAATATGGTAACTAATCCTAAAAGATAATGAGAAAATAGGAAAAGAAGTTATAAATGATAATCTAAGATATGATAAGATATTTTTAAATATTTTCATATATCCGAACACTCAGCTTATTAAGCTTTAAGCTTGTTATAAGTAAACCCATTATATGAAAAATTAATAATACAATTTGAAACACTAAAATAGAGAAATTAGGATGATTATCTAGGACTGTCGTGGAACCATTTGATACTTCTGGTAGTACTGCATGACCAGGTTAATTTATTTGGGAAAGTTGTATAGCCTCTCATATCTAGAAATGTCGCAGGACCAAGCTGATGTCTCTGGAAAAGTCATAGAACTAGTAGATGCTTCTGGTAATGTTGCAGTTCCAGGCTAGTTTTCTAGGAAAGTTGTAGGGTCATGCTTATATCTTTTGGAAAGTTGTGCGAGCAGGCTGATGTCTCTGGGAAAGCCACAGGACCAGCCGATACTTCTGATACTGTTGCGGGATCTGGCTAGTTTTTTTGGAAAAGTCGCAGGGTCATCAGGCTAATGTTCTATTTTCAAGAAACATGTGGGAAAAACCCAAAGAGAACATGGGTATTAGATTGTCAATTGGTCAAAAACTATCACATCATGGACAAGATGCAGTAGGTGAGCACAACCTTGAAAAAAAGGAGGAAGAAGAAACAGTACCAAACAGTGCCAAATAGGCAAAGGAAAGAGAAAGGAACTTCAGAACCAGTGAACAAGGATAAATCTGGAACAAGATTGAGGAGACAAGGTCAGCGTTGCCATGAGAAGATGGAAAAACATCTGGATGCACCAGAAAACAGACTTGGTAGTGAATATTGCTGGAAAGATCTAGAGGGTTGACAATTTAACATGGCAGGAGAAACAATTAGTTCAAAGGAAGAATTATGACTCCAAATTTAATGGAGCTTAGTGGTGGAACAATGACAAGACAGGCCATGAAGGATGGTATCACTCCAATACCATATTGAAATCACCGTGTTTTAAGTATAGAGAAAGAGAAAGAAGAAAGAATAAAAGAATTAATATTGATCTAGATATATTATAATATGATGGAATGTTCTGATGTGCTCTCTAATATTGAGTACTAACTGTTATTTATACTAATTTATAGTTCTAATTAATTAAGAAAACAAGTTATGATAAGATAAGAAAATATGATAATTAATCCTAAAAAATAACAAGGAAATAGGAAAACTAGTTTTAAAGAATAATCTAAGATATGATTAGATATTTCTAGATATTTTCATATATTCTAATATATGCCTTCAATTATTTAGAAATTTGCTGTCATTATATTTTATTCTTTAAGTTTCATATGAATATATGTTTGTTTATTTTTTTATTTTTCAAGTTACGAGATGAATTGCAACAATTTACCTTGTATCCATCTTGATATTGCTATCTGTCAGGCTCTCTGCAATGCTTACTGTGGTGAAAATTATGGGTCTACTGATTTCGATGCGCTTGAAAATGTGAGAGATGCAATTTTAAGGATGACGTATTACTGGTATGACATTATCAAAATATGTATATTATCTTAGCCTCTTGGAGCATTTGAAGTCAATCTGTAAATCTTTTTCCTTGGTCACAGTCATTCTGTAATCCGCACTTGTTCTTCAGGTATAACTTTATGCCGCTGTCCAGAGGATCTGCTGTAGTCGGATTTGTAGTTATGCTGGGTTTGTTACTTGCTGCTAATATGGAGTTCACAGGAAGCATCCCACAAGGTTTACAGGTTGATTGGGAAGCCATTTTGAACTTGGATCCAAACTCCTTTGTGGATTCCGTCAAAAGTTGGCTATACCCATCTCTGAAGGTGACTACCTCATGGAAAGACTATCATGATGTCACATCAACTTTTGCAACAACAGGGTCGGTTGTTGCTGCCTTGAGCTCGTGTGATGATTGAACTCCTTGAAATAATGGCCAGGTGAATCAATGGCATAAGTTACTTTCAATTTCTACGTATCGCTTAATTTCTGCTCTTGTGCCTAATTGGTTTATTGTTAATTACCCAATATGCAGAATGTCCCGTGTATTACACAGCAAAATGGTTCAATTCAATGTGTCTGCTAAAGCAAATTCAGTGTATTATCTGATTTTTGTAGGTCTCCGAATGGTCACCTAATATCTCTATATTGCTGCTGGTCTTTCATAACCTGCTTGAAAATGCAGCGGAACTGTTAAAAGCTTTGATATTAACTTGGTGATCTTCCTATTGAGGCTTAATCTGGACGCAGGCATTTGAATTGTAATAATATATGTTCACGATTGTACAGTAATGCAAATCCAGGCAGTGACGATGAAATTACCATTTATCTTCCCCATTATTTCAATAACCACTCTTTGGTCCCTGTCCCGCCCCGAAAAACAGCACAGAGATGTATACGTTTGTATTTTCCACTTTTCGTTGTTAAATTGTTCAAGTCAGAATGCCGTATTTTATTATTCTTAACATCTTTTTTTTAACCCTCCCAATCTTTATTTCCTGTTTTATCGTAAATGGTAATACAGATCGATTGTTTAAAAGTTGGATATAATTGATTTTGATATAATTAAACTTTAAGTCGTTGAATGTACTTGAAATGTGTTTAAATTAATTTTTGCTATAAAGGTTTACTTTTCAACATTTTAAAATCTAAGGCTAAAAAAAAGGCTTCGTGATTAACAGTTCATAAAATAACTATTATTAAGGTACTATTAAATGCCCTTCTTTTGGCAGAGTAGGCAAAGCCGGTGGTATCAATTTGGATGGCGGCTTAGGTGAGGCGCTTAAGGTAAAGCTAACGAGTGTAGACCAGGGCTTGTGACCATAACAGGAGTACAAGATCCATTATCAAAACTGGGTGAACAACAAAGTTGGGGTCCATTCACGTAGAGAAGGACACCATTACTAGATTCAGCGGTGTGGTTGAAAGCAGCAGCAGCGGGCCTAGGATTGGGGTATATATAGTTTAGGGTTACTGCAGTTCGGCTAGGACCACCTAGAAGAACCACCGCCCAACAGCAACCAAGCTAGATGGGGGGGCCGTGGATGGTGACAAAAGCATCGACAGCTTGTAGAGGTCCTTTCTTCAATGACTAGCAATGTTGATGGTTGTTCACCTATGGCGGAGAGTTGCTGAGAAAGAGAACACTTGCAATGCACCAGTAGGCGGCAAAGGCGATTCTGACTGGAGAAAAAGAACTGCTGCTGTGCACTGATTAGTGAATGCTTGCACGAATGGGAAATATTCAGTATTGCAGGAACATATACTCCCTTTCTTTTGAAGCAATCCACCTAGCACGTTATGGTTAATTTTTTTCTAAAATAAATAAGAAAAAATTGTTAAATATGGAAAGAAAACTATGAATAAATCATAATTTTGAAAACAATCTTTTAGGAGTAATCTTGTCCATTCATTTCATAAAATGTATACCAATGGATATGATTTATTAGACCACTGGTAGGCAAATTAATTCGCTGTCGACCTTAAGCGAAGCCTTAATTTATGACAAAAGCAACCCTTTAATACTGTCATTCTCTCAATTTCTTCTATATTTTTTAATTATTAAAATTCAAAGTATTAAATAAAAAATATTTCTAATTAATTTAAACTAAAAATGTATTTTTTAAAAAATTTAAGATATTAAATAAAGTCAATTTTCCATTTAATATTTTGTATTTAAATAATTGTGAGAAGATTTATATCCAGTCTAGATACACTTTTTAATAAGATCTTGCAGGAGAAGAAATAAAAAAGCAAAATAAATTAAATTAATTTTAGAAGTTAATGTGTATAAATTAATTTTAACTCAAAAAAAGTTTGATTAATTTTACTTGCTTATTTTTATCCTATAAATAAATGTTTGTCGAAAAATTTATTTAAACTTGACCTTACTAAGATAAGTAACTCTTCTAATAAGGTAAGCGTGTAAGCATACTAAGGGACTGCTTATTTCCTATTTTAAAAATAATTTTTTAATTAAAAAATTGTTTGGTAAGTGAAATTTTTTTAAAAAATATCTATCTTTCAGTTTTTAAAATTAAAAATTAAAATAACTTTAAGTTGTTTTAAGTTTTTGTTATTCATGTTCTTCTATATATTATTATTTTTTTCTCTTACATTCTTTTACTTTCATTTTAAAAATTTTAATAATTATTTTACAAAATAATTTTTACAAACTAAAAATAAATCAAACACCTTAGTAACCAAAACTTTTGTGCAGCCATACATGCCAATATAAATGTTTCCAGTTTGTATGGTTCCGTTCCTCCCCGTGCATGTAGATAAATCTTAACCCTTTTGGATGCTATCCCGGTTCCTACCAACGTTTTCACTCAATACTTTTTTGCTCTGACTTGCCTTTCCCAACTTTCTTCTATTCCATGATGTTCTTCCAATTAAAGGTTGTTCTTCTAAGTCAACCGTACCTGTAAAACAAACCTAAGAAGGGTGAAGATACTGAATTTACCAATTGATACTACATTCACTCAATATTGCATTTAACGTCCCACTCTTATTGGAACTTAAAAGTATCTTAATTTGCATTTGACCAATATTCATCAATACTAATAAAAGTACGGATAAAAGAGAAAAATAAAAAATAAAGGTAAGGATTCGAGATTATATTATATAATATATAAATAATGAAATATCAAAATCGCAATATAAATATAATTATCATAATGTTCTAACTCAAGTAAAGAAAATTATTAAAGATTTAATTAAAATTTTGATTCATTTAATTTAGACTACTTTTTAAATTCTTTTAATTTAATTAATTTAAAAAAAAAGAATAAAATTTAGTCATTTTTTGTATTTAAAACTCTCAAATTCTATTTTAGTTAAATTTTTCATAAATTGAATGATCAAATTATTTTAAACCTTTTTTTATTCGTGTTTCACTAACTAAAATATAAATTTTTATCCAAAATAAAAAAAATTCAAAATTTCTCTTTTCAAATCTTAATCTAATATTTTTAAAAATTTTATTAAATTTTACTAAATATTTAAATCTTAAACTTTTAAATTATTCATATTTAAAATGTTAGATAAAAAACGATGACAAAATTAAATTTACTTTGTTTTAAAAATAAAAAACTTAATAAATTTTAAAAAAAGAAGAAACTAAAATTGTATATAATTTAAACTAAAATATTAAAAGTGAATTGAGTATTATTTATAAAAAAGATACAAGTTTTTAGAAAAAAAAATGAAAATACCGTTAAAAAAAGAGAAATAACACTTTGTTTCAGTTCAATAACAACCCAAAATTTTAGATTTAAAATTAGTTTTATACATACATTAATTAATTTGAAAATGATAAGTGAATCAACTGTGATTTTATACGTATACCTATTTAATATTCATCATTTCTCACTTTTCATCGCATTATATCATCTATTATATTAATTAATTCTCTTTTCTCTTTTAATCCTTCCTAATAACTATACCTCAAGCAATGTCTCTCAACATTTATTCTAAGTGAATATAGAGTTCTAATGTTCTTTTTTCACATTCATTTTTTACAGCCTTTTCTAACCTCATTTTATTTGTTTATTTCTCTCTTATCATTTATTATACGCATGACCTTTTCACACTTCCTTCTTACAAGTATATAGAACCTATTAGTTGTGAAATGATTATTTGCCATATTATGCATGTCATCATATATATAGATAGATAGATAACAAGTAACGGTATCGAATACCTACCCGGCACCCGTACAATAACTGTTCAAAGATAACCATGCATGTGTTATTACATACCATCACTATCCGAGAACACGGAAAAGATAAACTTTTCAGATATGAAAACAGTAAGTCTAGCACTCACCTTTCGATGTTCTCCTCGTCTTTTTCCTCAACTTGACAGAATCAATTTTATTTTGAACCACCAATTCTTTGAGTTCATCGTGCCTGGGATGCTGGCTTGACTTAACCGATTCAGCAAAAAGCCACGTGGCGTTCATCTGTTTGTTAACCATACGTGCGGCGTAGTGTGGGATCTTGAAACCCTTTGTCTGCGGAGACCCATAGCGGTTGCTAATGAACATTAAACAATCCATCAAGCTCTCCTTGGCAAGCCCCTTCATATCATAAGCTTGTGACCTTCTCCACAAACTCTTACTGTGAAGACTCGCACACGCCACAGTGGATAGGCACAGTGCTCGAGTGGTATCACTAAGGGTAGCTTCAGGATCTTTAAGAATCAAGTGACACTGAGCTCTGTTGCTATGAAGCACGATTCTCTCTTTCTTAGTCTTTAATGGACATAAATCCAAAGCCTCTGTGTACTTTACCACAGCCTTTTTAATGTTCCCTGACCAAAATTCTCGATTTCCTTCTTGTTTCAAAACACTTGCTAACACTTCTTTTTCTCTGATTTCTTGTTCACTCATCAAACTCTCTCTCTTGACTCTGTCTACCTTCAAATCCCATACCTCTTCTAATGTTCGTTGGCTCTTCAAATTCAACTCGCCAAGCTTGATTTTGTGGTAATCCTGTAACAGAATCTGCATGATTGCTTGTCCTACTTTAGGTTTCATTCCAATGCTTGTAAGCTCAACCAAATCAACAAGAACTGGAGCAACAGTATCTATTACTTTATACCTTGTAACTGGATCTTTGAGAAGTTGCAAAAGACCATCAATTGCCATGTGTTGCCTATCATCTGAGGATCTTGAGACATTACAAAGATTCACTATCACTTCTTGCAAATCTGCTATACTTTCTCTCCCTTCTTGGGTGTGACACAGAGTTCTAAGAAGTCCTATTCCAGAAGGTGATGTTGGGTTACATAAACCACCCCACATTCCACACAAATCCCTTAAGAATTTCTTCTTGCAGATTAACCCCAAAGATCTTTCTTTACATGCGAAGCAATGTATGAGATAAAGTGACCAACATTGGAGCTGGCTGGCCCATTCCTCTGCCTTTCTATTCTCCAATTCCAACTCTCCATGGCCTCTTGTTAGCAAGTTCCTATGATATTCCAACCTCTCTGCTTCCTTCAAGCCAACAAACTTTTCATATATCTCGTTTAGACACGTGGAAGCTATGTTAATTGCTGTTTCTATGACTTCAGCTTCATGTTCAGCAACGGCTTCAAAAGTTGCTTCATGGCTAGCAAGATGACCAAGTGCACGAAGTGCAACTCTCTGTTCAACCCAACTAATCTTGCCTCGAAGCAGTTCCATCATTGGTTGAACCACGTTGGACTTAACTGCTTTATAAGCTAACTTGGGTTTGTTCATGGTATAAGAACCAATGATATGCGCTGCATAGTAAGGGATATATATGTTCTGACACCTAAGAAGCCAATCTTTGTGAGTGACGCCTTTTTGAATTAACTTGGCCATGCATCTGAAGATGCCAAGGGAAGGAAATTCTGGATCGTTTGGGTTTGTTACAGCGATTTTCCAGAGCGCACTTAAAGCAAGGATGTGTTCTTGGTCGTCTCTGAGGGGCATTTGTTTGAAGTAACGAGCTATTTTGGCTTTTCTGAGGGAAGGGATTGTTTCGGACATGATGCAGAAGAAACAAGAAGAGTTAGTGCATGTTGGCGTAGCAGGTATCAAATTATGAGTATTAGTGTTGGTGGGTGAATTTTGTGGGAGTTGGTAATCCATGGTTCATTCAAGAGAAATTAATTGGAAGGTTTGGGATAGACTTTGGTGTGAATGAGAGACACATCCGAAAGATTAATTATATATTGGTTGGAGTTAGTTGTGGCGCACCTTGCTGCTCGTGACACGATAATAAGTTGTGTGTAGCACATGTAGCACAGTACGGACAGTGACCATCATATGCGCCACCCTCTCCCTAAGCCCTTTTCTTCTAATACTAATACATGCCAACCATGATTGCTTCAATGCTCAAACAACGGATCCCCCAAGTTGAATAAAATTCAACGGTTTTCTTTTCTTCCGCTGTCTTTTTTCCAAGACTGCAATCAACCATAAATACAGCTAAATCATTTTTTTAAAGGGAAGAGAAGGAAATAAATTCATATTATAATGATTTTTTTAAGTACATTAGAAAGATTATTTGATTTATGATATGGTAAGTGCTTGTGTAACAAGACCAACCCTCAGTTTGATTTAAGAGGAAAGAAAATACAAGAAAATCGGACAGGATAAAAATTTAAATTAAAGAAAAAATTGAATTATTATTTTAAATATTTAACTTTTTATTTTATTCTTATTTTTTCTTGAATTAAATAATAAAAATACTTTTTTTTTCTCTCCACTTTTCTTTTTATCTCATCCAAACAAAGTATAAGTATAATCATATTTAGGTTCTTCAATCCAGAAAATTAGTGGATGTGGTATAAGGATACTTATTAATATGTATCTATTTTTTTATTTCTCATTTCTTTTCCATCACATTTTTTACTTTCCAACAGAAAAGGAAAATGTTTCGTTTGCATATTTTTTTATACCATTACATATATATATATTTATAAGGAAAATGGAGGTTGTTCACCTAGTTGGGTTGATATATCCCAAAAAATAACCATCACTTTATTTAGAAAGGACAAGTTAATAAGAAGTGTTCTCCAACTGTGAATAATCTGTCATTTTATTATGTAAAAAGAATGATGTAATAACAATATAGTAAAAATGGTATAGCTAGGTAAGTAAATAACATTGAGCAGAATAGCTGAGGCCAATCGATCGTTAATGAACAAATGAAGATAAAACAGAATAGCTAAAGCTTCTTTAGTTCTTTACCGGTTGACTTAAAATTGGGGGATGGACCACGAATCTACTCCGAACAAGCAATAGAAAGAAATTAGTAGCCACCTTGAAATGAGTTGCCAAAAAAAAAAAAAAACAAGCATAAGAAAAGGAAAAGCAGAATACATTGATTTGAAAAAGAAAAGAACATAGGGGGAGGAAGATCTCTTGGGAATTAAGCATAGGAGTTCAGTCTGGTCCCCTCCATAAGAAGCCAATCAATGTCCTTGTATTCAAACTTCCCTGCTGAATGTATGATGGAGTCATTCCGTTTCCAACTCAAAAAGTGACCAATTGAGATAAATAATACATATGCAAGTACAAGCGGGGTGGTCTCAAGAAAATGCGGCTATCGAAGACATAATCTATATGAAATGTTTATGCCAAGGCTTTCAATTTTTAAATTAAGTTACATATGCCTAAATATATAGAACTTTGCCCTAAACTAAATAAATTCCATTTGAAAAGTCTTTTGACCATGTATGCATAAGTTTGTTAATTGGCATTTGTCCATGTAAATGAAATTTATTCTTTCACTCGAAATTTTGGCATTTTCATGCGATAATATTACGTAAAAATTTTGTATCTGTTCTACTTTTTAATAAATATGAAATATTATTAAAATTTCTAAAAACAAAAAAAAATGTTCTTAGACCAAAATCTTGTAAAAGTTCAATATATATATATAAAAGAAGATAATTATTAGTATACATTCATGGAGTGTAGGTACAATCAATGAAGGATCAAAGAAAAGAAAAAAGTGAAAAATGAGGTAAGTGATATATTGTAAGTATAGAGAAAAATAAAGTAGAAGAGAAATAAAGCTACTTATAAAAATCAAAACCCTAACAAATATTCATTCTCCCCATAAACATAGGGAATGATGAAGAAGAAGAATGTCCAAGTTGAGTTTATTGCTAGGCGTGCACAGCATGGATTTTGTGGGCTCGTGATCTAAAACATTGCCAACTATGCTGAGTTTAAGAAAACCCTATTTTCAGATTTAACTTGAGTGGCGTCCAAGAAGGAAAAAGAATTGTAGGATTTTCCATCATACTTTCGTAAGGCAAGAGGTATCCCATACTTGTTACAAATGGCATCATACTTGGTTGTTTAAATCAATCAATACAAGTGAATTAAATGGATGCTGTTTGGTGTGGAAAAGCCGGCAGAAACTATATTGGAATACGCATGAATTAGAGACCACACACTCGTCTAGGTTGTAGTTAGTTTAGTTTTAAAAAATATTTTTTTTCTTTTTTATTTTTTTAATATAAAATTTTAAAAATAGAAAATAGATAATATTTTTAAATAATTTTTTTTTTCAAAATTAAACACTAGTTAAAATTCTGTTTGGGATTATTTTTGGCTTAATTTTTAAATTTTTAAAAATTAAAATTATTTTTAGCTTTTAATTTTAAAATAAAATCAAATTCGGTTTTTAATTTTAAAAATTTCTTTAAAACTGAATTGATTTACTTTATTCTATTATTTTATTATAAATAATAAATATTAGTTAAAAATTATATTATTATTATTACAATAATAATAAATATGATGATTATAATGATAATATTAACAATAATAAAAATAGTATTAATAATATAATAATAATGTTATATTAATGATAATATAAAAAATATTATATAATTATAAATTTATTTATTTTATATGTTATTTGATAATTAATAAATAATTTTATATGTTATTATTATAATATTATTTAATATTTATTTTATATAAAATAATATAAATTTTAATATTATATTATAAATAATTATATAATATAAATTTATATTATATTATAATAAATTAATTTTTTTTGTATATTAAATAATATTATCTATTTTATTGTAAATTTATAAAAATAGATAAAAAAAAAATTAATAATAATTAAATTATTTTAGAATAATAAAAAATAATAAAAAATAATAAAAATAAAATTATTATTATTATAATAATAAAATTGATGATGATAATAGAATGATGGTAATAGTTTAACCATGTGATAGTAGTAATAGTAGTAACAGTGATGAGTATAATAATTTTATGATTTAATAAAATTAAAAATGAAAGTATTTAAAATTTAAAAAAAAAAAACCTCATTTTTTAGTTTCAAAAATTAAATTAAAATTATTCTCAAAATTTATTAAAAACTAACTCAACTACTTTTTTAAACAAAATATATTTTTAGAATTAACTTAAAAACCAAAATCTAAAAATTCAACACCACCCTCATGCCTAAGTTACTCGTAAATGCATAAACTAGTCTTAATAGCACTGAGAACACGGGTGGTCCAACCAAAAAATACATAAATCCAAACACACATTTAGCGACACTGAGGAGAATATGGATTCAGAGAGAAAATACGGTAATTCAAACATTTACTAAATTATTAATTAATTCCAATTATTATATATCTTAATGAATATTGACAGAAAATTAAATTTCAACAAAAAAATGTTTAAATAAAAAAAATCATATCTTGGAATCAGGAAATTTCTCAAGCAATTCCAGCATTTAGTTTTCATCTACGCACACATCCACATATATATAATGGTAAAGATTGGATTCATAATTTATAAAATTATAATTTAAAATTTTTTATTGATGAGAAAATATTGTTAGTGAATGATTTGTAAATATTTTTATAAACGTTATCTTAAATATTGAAGTATACCATGATCTTTGTTAACCATCATAACTTAATTTATTAAATTTTTTTGTAAAAAAATTATATAAGAAAAACTACTTTTCTTTGGTTTACTTTATTTTTAACAGGATTAGCATGGTTTACGTGTTTGGAGCTTAAGTATTAATATAAGCAGTTTATCCAGTGTCTTGTCATCTTTTTCCATCCTATGCCCAAGTGTTTTCACTTTCTGTACAACTCAAAAATTGGTTCTATTTTGAATATAAAAACATCTTTAATTTTTTACTAAAAAAAGCTCTAGAAAATATTAGACAGAAATTTAAGTAGGAACACTAGAAATGCAATCAAATCATTTATTTATTCAGACCGAATAAATAAATAAGTGATAGAAATCATTTATGTTCAACGTGAACTCAGTCTGTTGGGGAAAGCCCAATCCAATACTTTGGGCTTTTCTATTTTCATATAAATATACACTGGACACTGACCAAAAACATTATATACAAACAATCACTACACTGTGGTATTGAAGCCCGTAATGCTTCAAGTTCTATTTTGTTTGGTGGAGCCACTAATGTTGCAATTTGCTTTATGTCATCTACGCTACACTACCGAGCATCCTACGTTTTGTTTTTTTATGTAGATCACCGACAATTTTTTATGAAAAGTAATCTTGTTTCAACAAGAAATATTTACAATATCATTAGAGTCGTTAGACTAACTTTCTTAATAGCAACCTTTTCCTACTTGGCGGAGCATCGTACATTACATTAACATTAATGCACATAGACTCGCCAAAAATTTACAACAATAATGCACAAAGCTAAATCAGTTTTTTCATATCTTTACTATTCGGTTTGATAATGACTTGGAATTTTGTCAACATCAACAAAATATTTTTAATGGGAACTATGTAGTATAAAAAAATATTCACACATCATTATGTAATTTAAAAAGTTAATAATAAAATATAAAGGAATTAATATAAATTTGGCTTAATTTTTTTTCCAATTCTAATTTGAATTATATGTAATTATAATTTTTCAAGACAATTAAATTTTCTACTTTTATAATTTAGCAAACTTGATTTATCAATTTTTTTACTCAAAAATATTACATTTTTTATTTTTCATCCATTTTTTTATAGATTAAATTAATTAAATTGTTTTATATTAAAAATTTATCAATTAAAAATAATAATTTAAATTTTTATATAAAAATATATATCAATAAATTTTATTAAATTGTAAAAGTAAAAATACTTAATTAACTTTAAAAATTTTAAAAACAAAATTATACATTATCTAAATTAAAAGGATTAAAAATGTAATTAAATTTATATTACAAAAGTAAACGAAAAATCAAAAACAAATAAATATAATGGAAACTAATCTTTCCTTCATATTAAAAGGTTAAGGAAATATTTGATTTGAGAAAACGTTTTGTTTTTATTTTTTATTTTCTATTTTTATCATTTTGTACAAGAAATATTAAAAAAAATTATTTTTTTTACTTTTCAATAAAAAAATTTAAAAATAAAAATAAGATGATATTTTTATAAATAAAAATACGATAATATTTTTATAAATAAAAATTAAAAAAAATATTTTCTAAAAATAAATAGTACCTAAGATTTTATATTGTACATTATATAAAAAAAATCTCATATCAGAATTTGCTAGTACAAAAGCGAAGAAAATTTATACGAAGAGAGAAAAAAAAATTAAAAAAGCAACGGTGTCAATGTCATAGTCCCACCGATATAAAATTAAACAAAGATATCAATATCGTATTTGTGGGCGCATTTGAAAAAAGTATACTAATATATATATATATATATATATATATATATATATATATAGAGAGAGAGAGAGAGAGAGAGAGAGAGAGAGACGGTGATGTGATAAGTGAGCTTCTCACAAAAACCGGTATAGCAGCTGCCATGGCCCTTATCTTTTGTTTACTCTATCTGCTCTTTTCCTTAATTACTATTGCTTGCCATTTTCTTTAATCTTTATACTTCTATTTTGTTGAAGGACACGTTTTATCTTAATAAACTTATTAAAAGTCAGTTATGGATATGATTGATCCGTTTTCTGTCAAAGAATTATATTGTAATTATTCAAGCAATAATAAATAGAATTAAGGTGACAACATAAGTATAATCAACATTTTAATTTAGGGTTTTTTTAAGAAAAATTAAAAGAGTGATAATAAATAATGAAAAGTGATAATAGATGTCCCCTTATTTATGTTCCTATTTTTCTTTAAGAGACTGGAATTATTCTAGCATTAAAAGTTATCTCTAATTTTGTAAAAGAACTAAGTTGTCTATGCATTGTACATTTATTTTAAATTTAAATAAATTTTATGAATAAAAATTAAAAAATTTAATATTATTAAAATTAAATTTTAGTTTTAATAAATTATCAATATAAAAATATTTACATTATCAACTAATTAAAAAGTACTGTAAATATATTTTTTAAATAATTATTAAAACATTTAATAAATTTTAATTATATGATAATAAATAATTAAATAAGAATATAAACATTTTTACACTATTAATATACCTTAATTAAGTTCTAAAAGGCAATTGATCTGAATTATAAGAAACGCGGCGAATGTGGCAGAATCAAAGTAGGTAAAATTAGCGAATTTTCAACTAGGGTGGTTGCCAGTTCAATTTAAATAAGCTTTTTGGTAAAAGAAAATATCAATTTAATTATAAAAAATATATTTTTGTTTAATTTGAACTATTTTAAATAATAAGATATATTCTTAAATAATAACAATGTATTTTTATAAATAATTTTAATTAAATATTGTAATTCCATAAACATAACTATAGAAATAGAAGTAAAAATAAAAATTTTGTTTAATAAATAAAATTATATATATAGATAAAATTTTGATTTGAATTTAATTGACTTTCAACATTAAATCCATTATATAATACAATTTAGAAAAAACTGGTCATGATTTTTATTAATTCAAATTTCGCTTTCCCTTTTATTATTTGCATTGAATTTAAACGATTCATGAATATCTTTAACTTTTACTACACGTATCTTAAAATTTAATTAATTTTTTATGTAAAATTTAAAGTTTCATTACACGATTATATTTAAAATTAATTATAATAATAGATATTTTTATTATTAACAAAAATTTTATATTATATTAAAAATTAATTAAAATATATTAATAGTATAAATTTTGTATACTATTATTTAATTATTGATTATTATAATATTGTAAATTAATTTTTTTTTATTTTTATAATTATTTTAAAAATTATATATACAGTAATTCTTAATTGATAATAATGTAAACAATTTTATACAAACAATATATTAAAATTACACTCTTATGTATTAAATATGAATAAATTGAAAATATATTTTGAAAACATCGAGAAAAAATGAAAATAAAACATATCATCTTTATTGATAAGAAAGATTAAAATTCAAATTTTTAAAAATGAAGTTATAATTATAATCATTTTAATTTTTAATTTATCTAAAAATCTTCAATTTAATGTCATATATTAAAAATTAATATTTAAATCAAATCAATATCGAAATTAAATTTAAAAGTTGATACTTAAAAATGAAATAATAAAAAATAATAAAATTAAATATTCATATAATAAAAGTCATGTCACTTAACAAAAATAGAATAATTCTTAAAAATACTGTAATTTAAGTATGAAACTTTAGATTTATAATATAAAAATAATTAATTTTAATTACAGGACCCAAAAGCTAATATAAACATAAGTGGAAGCATGTGTGGGTTGTAGCATTAAAAAAAGGAAAACATGTTTTTATTTATTTATTGTTTTTTATGCATTATAATATATTTAATATGATTTATTTTCTGAAAAATATAAATGTAAAAATAATATAAAAATAAAATCATAATTTATATATATAACATATGAAACAGAATTTAAAATTTTAATATAGAACCAAAAGACTAACACATGATTAATTCAAATAATATATTTAATTTTTTAAAAATAAAATTTTAACTATACATAAATAATTAAAAATAATTATTATATTATATATTTTTAACTTAAACAAAATTATTTCATTAATATAATCTAATTTTTTTAAAAATAAACCAAGCTGATCACGTAAAATTATACACCATTCAATAATATATTGATAATTGGGTAGTTTGATTAATTAAATATAAAAAAATAACTCATACTTTTTTGAAAGGATGATTTTTAAAAATTAATTAATAAAAAAATAAATTATCAAAAGATGATGTATAATCTTATCTGATAAAGCTATCCATTCAATGATTTATGGTGTAAAAGAAGAGGGGCAAAGCATTCACAAAATGGAATGAACTAACAACTGGATGTTAAGAAATGATTGAACGGTTGAAGAGTAAGACAGGTTCTACTTGTGCGAGTTGGCGGTGGGGCTAACTGTGTTCGTAAATTACAAGTTCCAACTCGTAATCTTTCACGCAATTATTGCCGCACATCCTTTCTGGCACACACTGATTGGTTCATTGTACAACCAACGATATGCCTCCACCACAACGACCCACCTGTTGTTTCACCAACAGCTGATACACCAAATCCCATATATCATATACGTTCTGCTCTCGGAGAGATACTTATACCTACAACCAGAAAAGCTATTATTACATTATTATTAACTCGGTTTAACGTGTGTTGCATAAATTATAGGATTTTATTGTGTTTATTGGCTAATTAAAAAATTATTTATTAACTAGTAATGTATTTTTTAATTAAAGTATGCCAACTTGATGACAAATATTATCAAGAAGTCAAGTCCTTCTAATAATGCAAGGACACTAAATTAAATTACTAGCTACATAAAACATAATATTGACGGTAAAATTTATTACTTTTTACTATCAAATATGAGATTTGTTAATACAAATTGACCGAACTTAATTAATAATTTTAAATTTAAGTTACGGTTATATAATGGTGCTAAATATTTTTTAAAAAACATTCTTTGTAATAATTCTATCTAATTCCTGTCAGAATTACCTCTTGTTAAATATATGTATAGATATGCATACAAAACTAAAATTTTCTTAACTTTGATCATTATAATGAACTTTTTAAAGGTAATTATACTATGTATTAGCATTTTAAATTTTATAAAGTTAAATGTGTGGACTGAAATTTAAAGAAATAACTTGGATATATAAGTAATTCAATATCACGAGTTTGCCAAATATATATATATATATATATATATATATATATATATATATATATATCACGAGTTGAGTAGTATGTCATTGGGGGTGTAAATATAACGAGTTAAGTTGAACACTCTAACTTTATATCTTTGATGTCTGAAAACGAAAAATTATTCAAATCAGTTTTATTTATTGAAAAAAAACAATATTTAATGTTAAAGTATGCATGGTTTATTTTAAAAAATAAGTGGATTTAAGTCATTGAATTTGTATATGACTATGATTATTTTATTAACTTAATTTATCTTTTAATTGTTTTAAGTTTATTAATTTAGATTTTTAGGCAGGTTTGGGTAAAAAACTTAGTTACGCACTTAATTGTAGGAGTTTATCGCGAGAATGTACTATCAAGCTTGCTAAAGTAACTAAATAAGTTAAAAAATTTATTTTGATAATCATTTTCATAAAATGTTAAAAAATTATAAAAAGAAAAAAAAAAGACAGGATCAAATCAATTTCGTGCTAACTCTTCCAAATACATCTTTTAAGAGATGTTTTTATGTTACAAGATACAGTAAAATAAATAAATATTTTATATTTATAAAAATAACTTATAATTAAAGGGTGTAATTTTTTATGATGGAGATAGTAGAAATTTTTTGAATTAATTTCATTTTTTTATTTTGAATTATGTATAATTTGGATTTTTAAGGTTTTATGACTTAATTTAATTTTTTTAATTTTAAAATATGAAAAATTGGTTTTTGTTTTTTTCATCTAAAATAAATTATAATATAAACAATAAAATATAATTGTTTAAAACAACATGAGTATATATATATATATATATATATATATAATCAATATCCATTTATATTAAATATCAAATTTAATATTTATATTAATTTAATAAATTTATATAAAATTTAAAATTTATCAATTTAACGGTTAAATTATGTTATAATATATGCATAATTATGTATATTATATCTTAATTTAATTTAAATATTTATATATATATATATAGTTTAAATATTAATATTTATATATATTTAAATAATATGTTAGATGTAAAAGTAAAGATATAATAAAATATTTATTAATTTATTATTTTATATAAAATTTTATAAATATAATTTTAAAAATTATTAAATTAATAATTAAATTGATAAATTTTATATTTTATAAAAAATTTATTAAATTAATATAAATATTAAATTTGACATTTAACAAATCTAAAATATATATATTATGATTAAATATTAAAGCACATATATTAGCACACTCGGATATTTTATATCAATGATTTAATTTAATTTAATTAATTTGAAATTTTTATATGATTTTTCTTTTTAAATTCATATTTGACTTCGTTGAGATTTAATAATGTATGAGAATTGGCCGAGTTATTTGAAATTTAATATTATATATAACTTAATCTTAAACTAAAATAGATATAAAAATAAATTAAACATTTTGTAATGTATGTTAAAAGAAATAAAAATATTTATAAATATATAAATGTTATATAAAATATGTTTTATTAAATTTAAAAAATTTACTATAGAATATATTAAGTTCAATATTATATATTAAAATAAATATTTATATTAACTTAAATTTTTTTAACAGAATGCAAAAATTATTAACTGAATTTGAAAGGTCAAATTAAATGAATTGTTTATAAAATTTTATAAAGAGTAAAATTAACAAATTTTATTATATAATTTTGTTTAATATATAATATATTATTTAAATATATAAATTTTAATTATTAAATAAAATATATACAAATATTTAAATTATTTAAAATTTAATACATATTATTATATAATTTAAAAATTAAATGGAATAAATTTTATGTTATATAAAAATTCATTAAATCAATATAAATATTAAATTTAATATGTTATTAACCTAACATAAAAAATATATATAAATAATTTTAAATAATTTAATAATAATATAAAGATGACAAAGTCATCTTCAATAATAAATTATAATTTATAAATTTTTATCACAATTTTTAATTATTTTATTATAATTTTATATAATTCACCTTATTTAAATATATATTCAACATTTTTTTATTAGATATAGGATTAGAATAGAATACACTATCATTTTAGTTTTCAACTTTGCTAATAAAATTTAAAACCATCTATGATTTATTTATATTAAATTATTAATCTCTTATTTTATATTTTTTAAAATTTTATCATTAATCTTAATTTTTATGTACAACATATTTATGTATCACGTTAGATGTCTTACTAAATTTAAACATCAGCATATTTTTTAAATAATCATATTATTTAATTGATATAACTTTTAACATATTTAAAATGTTACATTGATCCTCTACTTGATTTTTTTATTTTTCACTTCCATTTACATGCTGTTTGTTTTTTTCTATTCAATTTTAATTTTAGATATTTTATATTTTAATCTTAAAAAATAAATATTTATTACATTATATTATTAAAATATAATAAATACTTTGTTTATTATATATATCTTATTTAACAATGCTACAATCTCAATTCCTGTGAGAGGAAGCACCAGCACTTTTACTACAATAGTACCAATTGTAGTTCTAAGTCTAAATTTAGACTCATTTGATCCCTTAAAAAGTATATTTCCTAATGTAAGTCTCATAAAAGGAATTACTGTCCCAATTAAAATTTCAAAACTTTTTGTAATAAAAAATAATGGATCACCTTATCTAAAGAACAAAAATTTTAATGGAAAGTTTCATCATCTAATAAACAAGAATATATACAAATATAACAGAAACACATTGAAATTAGGAGACATACATCATCCTTATTGTGTTACAATGCTTCCCAGATGGATTATCTTTGGTATGACAAACAGATCCAACTAGGAGGAGGCCAACATATAACAACCATTAAGAACTTAATTAAGCAATTTAAATTTGTATTCACTAGCACATTAACATGGATAAACCACCAATGCACAAAATTTTCAAAAGTAATGCTTTCATCCAATTCGATACATATAAGGTATGCTAAAAAAATGAGCAAACATAAATTTACTTAGAAGTTTAAATGTAGCTTTGAGAATAAAATTACATTATTGATAAACAAGCTTAAGGGTGCGAATGTGTTATAAAACATTCAAGAATCACTCTCTCCAACTCAAGTTTCTCATTATTCTAAAAGTGAATAACCAAATAATTATACAATTGATATTTTTGTTACAAACTCAGCTTTAGTATGTTTAAAGTGATGATAACTAAAAAGTTTTAAGACAGAATATTGAAAATGTAAGACGAACAAAAAATATATCATTTTGCATGCATATAAATTATACAAATTTAAACATGGATAATGAATATGATGAATAAAAGATTAATATTTAGTATTTTAAATATGTTAAAAAATTATATTAATTAAATAATATAATATTTGAATAATGAGATAATATTTAAGTTTAACTGAACATCTATTAGATATACCGTTAATAAAAAATAGATAAAAACTAATTTAAAAGACGAATATTAAAATGAAATTAATAATATAATTTAAGTAAGTGTGAAACGATTCTAAAATCCGTTGAAAAATTTAGAAATGAAGTGATATTTTACTGTTTAGAGTATTCTTATCAATTTGTTTATTTTTATGTTTTTGGGTGGACTTATTATTGGCTGGTGTTTGAGCGAGTGATTTGCTAAATGCTGTCTTTTGTAATCAACCATTGGATATATCACATGCACCTAATAGGCTCCCTCCCCTCTCCAGACTGGGCGAATCGTCACGTAACAGCGAAAATCTTTGTTTGGTTCCCGAATACGTGGGGCCCCCAGAGGCGAAGCTTCTGAACCCTATTCGGCTATTCCCAAATACGTTGATCCAACGGCTAGTGGTGGCCCATCTTACAGCGGGACCCACACTACCCAAGCGATCCAGATTAATCAACAACACCTTCTTTATGTTATGTTCCTGACACATCAAACCGTTGGGGCCTATTTATAAATAAATCTTCCGCCACACCACACACCCATCCCACTCCCAAACACACAGCCCAATGGATCGCAAAAGTGTCCTCTCCCTCGCATTCGTCTGCATTGTCGTCGCCGGCGTCGGAGGTCAGTCTCCATCGGCGGCGCCCACCACATCTCCGGCTGCCACCACTCCTTCTACATCCCCAGCGACAGCTCCTTCCAAACCAAAATCGCCGGCGCCAGTTGCTTCTCCCAAGTCATCTCCTCCAGCTTCCTCCCCCAATGCCGCAACCGCAACCCCCGCATCGTCTCCCAAGGCAGCATCTCCAGCTTCGCCTCCGTCTAAAGCTGCTGCTCCAGCTCCTGCCACCAATCCTCCCGCCTCGTCACCTCCGGCCGCTACACCTCCCGCCGCGACTCCAGCAAGCTCGCCGCCAGCACCAGTTCCAGTGAGTTCCCCTCCTGCTCCTGTTCCAGTGAGCTCTCCCCCTGTACCCGCACCGACAACTCCCGCACCCGTGGTAGCACCTAGCGCTGAGGTTCCAGCTCCGGCTCCTAAGTCAAAGAAGAAGACGAAGAAGGGGAAGAAGCACAATGCACCAGCACCGTCACCTTCATTGCTTAGCCCTCCTGCACCGCCGGTTGGAGCTCCGGGATCCAGCGAGGATGCATCTTCTCCTGGTCCAGCGTCCTCTGAGGACGAGGTACGTCCTTGTTTCCTCTTTCTGCTTTCATCTTTTTACTGTTCGTACAGTTTGCATCAGATCTGCAATTTTTGAATGTAGTCTCAGATCTGATATGCTTAGTTCACTTTAACTTCAGCTTAGGTTTTCTTTTTTAGCCCACATTGTTAGGGACTCCATCATTCCTTCAATATCATTGAACTCAGATGTTGTGTTGGTCTTATGGTGTGGCTACGCGCCACAATTGTGGTTGGTTTGGATAGTCCTTGCTTTAATTGAACCAAATGAGAATAATTCTAAATCCTGTTTTTAGAATGCGAGTGAAATTAGTAATTGCTCCTTTAGAATAATTAGTCACCAATGTTCTATAAAATTACGTTGTGAGAGTCTGAGGAAACCTGATCCAAGTCCAATGGTCCAAAGGAAAATAAATCTAAGAATTCAATTGTTGTCAGAATCTATCATGCTTTGGTCTGGTAATAATTGATTACGTGTCTATGACAAAGAAAATTTACTAGTGTACGTATAATACATTGAGTTAGGATTGGGATCTGACATTTGTGCTGTTACTATATTGCAGAATGGAGCAGAGACCATCTGGGGCTTGAAGAAGATGATAGGATGCTTAGCTTTGAGCTGGGCTACCCTTGTTTTGATCTTCTAGAGAAGAGACTTCATTGTTGTTGTTACATATTATTGCACCAATTATTTTCTTTTGATCTTCTAGAGAAGAGGCTTCATTGATGTTGTTACATATTATTGTATCATTTATTTTCTTTTTTAGGCCTTGTTGGGGGCTCACATTAAATTTATTTACTATTGTTTCCTTCAAACTCTTATTATTTTATAATTGATCATGTTGTTCTCATTACTATTATTTTTGTGCTGCGTGCCTTTTGTTTTGCGTGGGTTGTGTTTTACCTTGGGATTGCTTGAAAGCGTAAGCACCGACTCAACGATGCCTTTCTATTTTTATTTGTATTCTAGTTGTGTTTCTGGTAAACTTTCTATTCTAGTTAGGTTTAGTGACCTTGGTTAAGAACTACTAGGGTTGTAGCATACACCCCCGTGAACGGTTTGACTATTTCAGGGGTGATAGGGTGATTGTCAATTTTACTCATTAGGTTGACGTGTATCAATGATGTAATAAATAGTTTTAAATTAATTTAATATTTTATAATATAATTTATACAGATGAAATTTTATCCTGAAAAGTTATTAAAAGATGTAAAAATAAGGGTAATCTATGTGGGTGTAGAATAAATTACTGTGATATTATTATTTCGTTTGTGGGTTGAGATATTTAAGTCCCATTTTGCGTTTAAACATAGGTTTGAAATTGAACCCTCCAACTTTGGGATTTGTTATGTCTTTATTAGCATTATATTCCAAATTTATGATCAGTTTTTCGATTAAATAAATTAAACTCTATAGATTCTTACCTCGTGTCGTAATTTGAAATTTTCAATTCCAACGGGCAATAATTATAATATTTATTAACAACAAACATACTCGTAGCATAATCACTCTACTATTGAGATATGACACTAACTACTTTTATCGTTATCTTTGTTACTGTTAACATTATTTCTGTTGTCTTTTCACTATCTTCACGTTTTACCTTTGTCGTACATGTTCTTTTACTTCCACCATTATTATCCTTCTAATTATCATCATTTATATAAAAAGAAAAATGGTTATTACACACATACTATATATATACCAAATGATAGATATATAGGCAATATGATAGAAAAAAAAGGAGAAAAAATGTAATAAATAATTAAAAAGAGATATAGACAATGTAATAAGTAATGGCAAAAAAGAAGTAGAAAAATATGATGAAGGAAGGTGAAAATATTGTATAAATATATAAAAATCAAAAGAAATATTACTACACTAAAAATGTTGCCATACTCCCCGTTACAATGCATCTCTATGAAGATGTTCAGGCTTGTCTATATATAATATAGAACTAATTAAAATTTAGGAACAAGTTACATTAGAAAATAAAAAAGGATATATATATATATATATTAATAATTTAATTAAGATCACAAAAATTCAGTAATACAACATTTTGAACACCTACTTTATTTTATATGAATATTATTGGATCAACCAAAAGTATCGGCAATAACTTAATGAATCGTTTTGTATTCGTTGAAATCAAGTGCCATCTTTTTCATTTGCCCACTTCTAACTTTATTCCACAATTTGTTTATGTTTTCTTCGAGTAGACGGTAGACCTAACTTTATCATATTATTTTGCATCGTTTTTATGACATACAATTACGGCTCAACCAATTTAAAGGCGCCAACTTGCGCCTTGGGTCAAACAAGGCTTTGTCAATTGACACTAACATACATGATCCGAAAGAATCTCTGAATCTCTGTGGCAATTCTGTAAAACTTACACGAAAGGCCTCAGCACTCAGCACTCAGCACTCAGCAGTATTGGCCATTATGAATCGCTTTTAATAGCTACTACAGGTCCTCATTCTCCTTTCACTTGTTAGACCGTGTGACATATAGCATGGCTTACAAGAATTAAAAGCATGATCAGCTTTCACTATCACATATTTTTCTTCTTGTGCGATATGGGAAATTTCTATGTAATTTCTTTACCTACACTGCACCCATATGAATTCTGTTTTGCGGCTGGTCAGTGACCACAAATTTATTTAGCGGTGGGGCAATGTCTTTTTTAGTTAAAGACAAGACTAAGATTGTTGTTGTTGATTTTTCTTTAAGCACAAACCTATCGAACATCACATTCTTCCCTTTTCTAACTTTCCTTTGCTGGGAAGAAACGTTCAATGCCAAAATCGCACTCAACGAACTTACTTTAGTACTTTTTTAACCACCAAGGACAACCGGTAAAATAGGCACCGAACGGAGTTAGATGACCATTGACCATACCCGTGAAAAAGGGGAGTGGATGTTGTATCTCCTTTGTATTGTTCGTATTTCTAAAACACGTGTTTGCAATTCAGAATTTGAAATTGGAATATCATATTTACACTCATCACCGATCGATACATAATTTCGGTCAATAACGTGTATATTAACAGGTAGATAATTAAATAATGCAAATTGTTAATAAAAAATCACAGTTCGTTAACCAAAATAGTGTAAATAAATAGTGCTCAACAATCATTTTCTGGCACAAAATAAATGAGCCCGTGAAGAAGCAGTGATTTGAGTCTTTCGAATAAAACAGGCCAAGTGCGTACTGCGTTGTGCTAAGATATAAAAGATATTTCTCACATCTTTGTCTCCTTAATTTAATGGCCCCAGATCCAGGCAGACAATTAAAATTGCACAAAGTTGTCTACTTTATTGTTATAATATGTTATTAAATATTAAAATATTTATTGGCTGTTATACTTAAATAAGTTAAAAACTGAAATTATTAAACTGCAAGTTATCATTATCTTCAACTAGTATCACATCATATAATTTTATTAGTAGACTTATTATTAATGATTAGTAAATAGACCTGATGAGTTTCTTGGACCACATTAATAACAACACACCCTAGTTTAAAAAACGAACAGAAAATTAAGAATAAAAAGCAACAAATAAATAAAAAAGTAAAATCACACTATACGAAATTGTTGTTCAACCTAAATCTGCCACCCTTTGTTTCACCAGTATATTGCAAGAATCACAAACAAAATTGCTTCTGCAGATGATACGATTTCTAAAGAATTTTTTCTATACATCTAATCAGGGTTTAGTTATATCATGATAGACAGCTTGATTTCAAAGAAACCAAAATCTTGATCAGTTAAGTGACTACGGTTGTATAAACTGTTCGTGCATTGATGGACTCGAATATGCCAGCCGCCCTAACTGGCTTGTATAAACAGCAGTAGTACAAACGAAACTCATAATGGCTGAAGTTCTTGCTCTGGAACGGCTACATCAACTGGCTTGTATGAGTATTCAGCTTGCTGTCTGTTCTTCCAAATTAAGAGTATTCCTACGGCTGATACTCCTAGAAGCAATGCAAGCAAAATAGCTAAAGCCACAACAAAATAATATTTCTGCCACCAAGTCCTGCATCATATCAGAAAAATGTATTAAATGAAAAGGCCAAACCGATATATATGAGAATAAAATACTGAAGAGATTACAGCCACACACACACAACAAAGTGATCGCAAAAATAAATAACTAAAACAAGGAATGGAGAGATAGAGGGGAAAAAAGTTTGAATCAACAATTATACAGGTAGGGTTAAATAGGATAACGAATTGTTTCAAAAGAACACAGGTGATTTTCCCACTTCACGTGTTTCCCCGAAAGTTTCAGAGCAGTATTCATGTCATTTAAAATTTTTGCTTGACAAGCAAGTATATTATAAATACTTTCTCGATAAAGTAATACAATTTTATGGTTCTAAAAGTATATTAAATTAATATTTCCAAATAAGTACACTTCATTTTACCTCTCAACAAAAGGCACAAAGCATGACATAGACTACTACAGAGTAAAGTCCAAAATATCGGACACACATCCATGGGGCTTGTCAGATGAAATGTGAGAAATGATTGTAGCTACTCTTAACCATACAATAATATCATACAAGAGTGATCAAATTTGGAATTATTCAAATTAATTTTGACTATGTATGGTTGTATTGTCAAGCAAGAAGATTAGTTTTCAGTCCTCCCGTTCTTGCTTTATATGCTCCACACAGGCAGACACATATAAAACAATTATGTAAAGACATGAATATTGGTATATGTAAGTATGAGATGCATTGCACGTGTTTTACAAAATATCAGAGGAAAGGAACAGAAATAATCTCAAGCACGAATCCTAATAAATTAGTACATTAGACTTTCCAAATTCCAACCAATCTGAATGTGTAAAATTATGTACCCCAGCATCGCATGCACTATAAATAATAAAACAGCAAGTTATGCTAGTACAACTAGTACACAACGGTACAAGAGATAATTTTGACTTCTTTTCCTTTCAAGAAAAAAATTACCGTTTCATTGAAGGCTCAGCATTCCAATCAAGTAACTTGTAACTTCCAAATGTGTCAGGAAGTTGCATGCGATGCTCAGAAAGCCGGGCAATTATACTCTGTTAAACATGAAATTCACCATCAAATGGGCAGTTTCCACACAAATGCAGATGCACAAATGTCAACTTACCATTGCAGTGGTGTTAGAAAAGAAATCGCCGTATGGCCTTGGGGTTATGACCCATCTAGAGAGGGAACCATTTCCAAGAGAAGAAAATTCCATCAAGTGAACCTGTGAGCATTTGAACCAAGAATGTTATTATCATAAGGTAACAATGCACATGAACTGGGAAAAATTAGCCAAAAGTGCATAATTATTTTCTAGGTACTTCCGAAAGTAGTCACATGACCAAGTCTGAAAGTCTAAATCTAGGACCTCTACCTACTAAATGTCAACCCATACCAGCCAACCGAGCTAGCCAAGGTTAAATACAAATATTAGTAATTAAGCCCTTCTATCACATCAAAATTATTAATTTTACTTAAAGCTCTAAATCAGCAACCAAATATTCTGCACTTTAGTGACCATTGTCTAACCTGCGAAGTATTAACATCTAACTCATGAGCTATGAGTCCAGCCAATTCTGTAATGTAAGGTTTCATATCCAAGTAGCTTATGTTAAATGAAATTGCAATTATTATTTGAGCAATTTGGAGTTCACCTGCACATTTAAGTTGATGAAAGCAGATTAGTCATCAGTGAACATATAATTCCAAAGAGATCATACTAATTTCTAAAAAATCCTAACTATGTTTTTAGACTATGTAGTATGTACAATGAGTTTTGTTTTTAGTCCCTATGATTTTTTTTTTTTGTTTTCATTCCTAATTTTTCCATACTTTTATTTTTGGTCCCTACCATTAACTTGTCCTTAAATATTTGTTGACTTGACTAACATATATTCAACTAAACTTTTCCATATATATCAATTAATTGTATATGTTAAAAAAAAAGTCACATAAACAACTGATTTTGGTGAAATATTGAAATAATCTTTTATATGACTCAGATAAAAATCATAATTTAGGTTTGTATAATTTTTTTTAATATATATGTTTAGTTGGTGGACATGGCAGAATTTAGTTGAATATCTGTTAGCTAAGTCAGCACATATTTAACAATAAATTGATGGTAAGGACCAAAACAAAAGTTTGAAAAAGTTAGGGATGAAAACATGGAAAAAAAAATCATAGGGACTAAAAACAAAACTTGCTATATTTAGAGTGATTAAAAACATATTTAAGCCTTCTAAAAAATATGATACAATAACAAACATTAACTATTTTCTGTAATGTATAATATCCAATCCATGTTAAAACATTATATCATGGTATATATTTTACAATAAAAAATAGAATGCCAGCAGCTCATAATACCTATATGTAAACTATACTGTGATGCAGGCGGAGCAACAGAAGGCTCAAATGATTTAGTTGAATTAATTCCACCAGAATTTGGAGGCACTGGTGGTGGGGCATCAGAGACATGTAGTCTTTCCCATAACTCAGAACAATTAGTTTTCCAAAAACCAATTTTTGTATGCTCACGATCATACATTACAAGAGTGTTACGGACAAGGATACCTGCATCAACAAAAATGATATAGGAATGATTAGTAAAGTAATGGACATCCATAATTCAGAAGCCAGCCATCTAACACAAAAATTAGAGAGGAACAATATCTAGGAATGAAAGTGAACAAAACCGTCCGACAGAGGCCTACAACTCTACTCGTTTAAAGCCCAGCTCGGCACAACTTGTTTAATAAATAGATAAGCTTAGGCTTGTTAGAAAGCTTGTTTAGATAAACAAGTCAGGTTTAGGATTAAAAAAAGCCTCTTTAGCTTATTTAGAGATCTATTTATCTTTATATATTATATATTTATATTATTTTAATATATTTTATTTATATAATATTAATATATATATATATATATATATATGTGTTTTTCAAGCGTATTTATTGACTTTTTCTGAAATGTAGGTTTTTAAACAGACTCGTAGGCTTTAAATCAGGCCAGACCTACAAAAAAAACGCCTTTAACAGATAATAGATTTAGGCTCTGTCTCAAAATTTTTAAACATACATCACTCAAAGTCTAGTTTGGCTCAACCTACTTCCATCCCTAACAATATGTCAATGAGGCCAAAGTATGAAATGACATGAAGTTACCCACAGGAATAAGTTACCTCCTAAAAGAGTAGTTGGATCCTTTCCATTTGAGAAAACCCCTAGGCAATAAGCACCTCGCACTTTTGAATGCTTCATAAAACACAGCCCCATTAAAAGCAAGGGTTAGGAAATCAAACAACCTGAAAACACAGCTAAAGATACTAATGATCTTCTTATATAACTAACCCGAAACAAGTAATTTTCTGGTGACAGCGACAATTTGTGACCATTTCCAAATACCATGTCAACCACCGGAAAGCTTTTAGAGAGCTGAGAGACATGACTGAAATACAAGTAAACTCAAAACTGTTAATGAAGCTGCAATGGGTTCACTCCTTAATAATGCAACAGACATACATTCCAACACCAGAAAAACATATATCTTTATAATTTGGATCTGGACCACTGATTTGCTTCAAAGAGTGAAGTTCCTTCATAATCTGCAAAGAGATAAATACATAATCAGTCATCAGTCATATATGATAAATTTTAAATCTTATACATGATACTTGATTTTATATAGCAAACAGGATAACTCATTTATGATATAAAATGATTAATAAACAAAACTGTTAATGAAGATAAGAGAATAAAAAGGATTCTCCAGCATGATACATAACACGTACATTTGGCTGATCAATTGAATTTCCTAATTATATGAGCTGTTTAGGGAGAACATCCCACAGAAATGAAGACTGAAGTACAGCATCATAAGCAGTAAACTTAAAGCACTATCACTTAAGTGCCATTCCAAAATTTATGATTAAGACAATGAACCCTAGTACTATATCATGTCATGATTGAAAAACTCAATGAGATTTTCCAAAAGAAATGAAGAACAGAAAAGACATGCAAATTGAAGCATCTTTAAACTTTTTAAGAATTTAGATTTAATAGAATACCCAATAAATAGTATGGCATACATATGCTGCCTATTTGATTAAAGAAAATCTATGATGATTCAGAGAACCTTTAACTATGCTATCATAAAGAGACATGTTCAGAAAGGTTCAACAGTATACAGTTCTAGCATCCGGTGAACTAGATGTTCTGAACAAACAACAATCCAACGTTTTTTATAATTGTATGATAAAGCAAAAATAACTTACCAAAGTAACTTTGCAATAGTGCATCTCATAATCTCCAAAAATTCAAAAATAATAAACACAATCATCTGACAAATAATTTAAGATACTTAACACCTCCGACTCCATTTATCACGTAGCAAGACCAGGATCATGATTGTGAAAGGAAAAATATGTCAGCAGCAATGCTGTAAAATGGGCATAATTCACCCACAATAACAAGCAGAGGGGTGGTGGCTCCTCTATGTGCAATGGAGGAATCAAGGTCACCCCAAATTTTGAAAATTGAAAGTTTTACAAAAATAAAAAATATAGCTCTTCAATAATTTTATTCTAGCTCCATGCCTGATAACAAGAGCAACAAGACTCACAAATTGGAAAACAAGTCATGGAGTTTAGAAATTAGGTGAGATTAAAACTTGTAACTCGAAACCTTTTACAGTCACATTTATGAAAGAAGTCTTACAGCATGTTTAAATGCAAGAAATGCAGCTTCTGGTAGGTATGCATAAGTTGTGCCACTATCCAAGACAGTTCCATGTTTCCCATCAAAAACCTTTGAGTTTAGTCGCAATCGCTTCCCCGCAACATGTATCTCCTTCAGATTGATATTGTAATATGGACTGTCGCCATCCCGAAACTAGAGTAAATGTGTGAGATTAATCAAATGCATTTGTTAAGAAAATGCATGACATCTCATATTGGTAAGATAAGGAATTTGACACACACCTTCGATGAGGATCTGAATGTGTAAAGACCATGTCTACTGGGGGAGATATGCCACCAAGAACCATAGCACCGCCACCAACATCCATTCCACCATAGCACAGTGAGAATGAATCGCTTACTACCTTTTTCTCAACCAGTTGATCCATGATACTTAGATCTCCACGACCCAAACCCATGATGCCATCAGCACGTTGACTAAAAATATCACCTGTTTCAACATTTTCACAGCCAAAAACGGCACGTTGGGGGGACAGCTCACTCAGATTTCCAAAGGAAAGAACATCCTGACCAAGGACCCCCATGCTGGTACTCTGTTCAGCATACCGTCTCTCATACATACATTGCCTCCTCTTATTGTCACAGTTGCAATGGGATGTACATTTCACAGGTTGATAGGTTTTTGACTCTTCTGGCTGGAATTTTGGATCCTGTTAAAATAAATTGGGCACACAAATCCAATCTACTTCAGATAAATCAGACGTGATACACATGCACAGCCACAACAAATTCTACTTAAAATCATTCCTTTTACATCTATTTCAAGATTAAATAAAAGATAATCAGGAACAAATTAAACGTGCTAGAGGCATAAGCAGTCTACCGCATGACATTAAAGGACAGCTTGGTAGATGGCAGAAGTGAAAATGTGAAAGCAGAAAGTTGAGGAACAAAAATGAAAGCAAGTATCTAGTGTCTAGACTTATGTTGTATTTGAACTCGCCATTTTCACTTCCCATATATAAAAAGTACTTCCCCGGAGTGCATAAGTACTAACAAAGACCTCAAAACTACAAAGCACAAATCCAACAACATTTTCATAGTGATGAGTTATATCCACAACCTAACAGCAGCTCTTTAACAAATTTAATAATCAATCAATATGATCATCGATTTATGGATCCTCACGTGTACGTATAAGGGGAATAAAGGAAAGTGGTTCTAATCCTCGAAGCACTACCTGATGCATACCACAGTGTTGGCAGGTAGAGCACGGGACATAGGTAACAGTACTTCCCGTATCGACGATAAGAGCAAACCTCTGAGGAGGAGTACCGATCCAAAGCCGCGTCGTATAGTACCTGTTCCATGGATTTCCCAAAATACAATATATACCAAAAAAATTCGAGAAATTATTTTGAAAAGAAAGGAAGGAAGAGAGGAGATGAAAGAGGCTAACCCGTTTCGAAGGAGATCGTCGTAGAGTCTCATGCGAGCGTTAGGGTGGCGTTTGGACTGGGATCTCTGGAGTTTACGACGTGGATTGAAGTCAGACATGGAAGAATCGGGAGCAGAGAGATGTAAGGGAAGAATCATGGCGGGACGAGAGCCCTCTTGATCACTTGGTAAGAGTAACACCTTGGTGGGGTCACCAGAGACAACCATCCACCGCACAAGGTGTAGAATTAGGGACACGATGGAGATGAGCTGAGTCCATGCCCCTGCCATGACTCCAACCGGTTCCAGCGATGACGCAGAACGAAACGAGACAACAAGTGAAATTTACACAGAAGAAAGGACTGGAGTCAAACGATCCTGCGAATGAAGCAGAAGGAACATATATCCATTTTACTTTATTTATTTATTTAAACTGTCGCCAATATTTTGCAAAGCACAAAAAAAAAAATAGTATGACTGTTGCCAATGACTTGGGATTAGTAAATTTAGCATTTGAGCTACATCTTAACACGGTTGGACAATGGTCTTTAAGCTTAAGTTTGGATAATTTTAATTTTACATAATTGATTTTGATTTAAAAATTTCAGCTAAATTTAATTTTAAAAGTAATTTTTAATATATATTTAAAAACATAATAAAAATTATATAATATTTTTTATTAAAAATTTGAAAATTCAATATATTAATAATGTCAAATAATTATTTTTTATTAAACACAAATTAAAAAAATAGCTTCAAAATAACTTTACAATAAAACTTTGTATCAGATTCTCAATCCAACGCAAAAACTTATATTTATATACAAAAACAAGACGCATATTATATATTTTATTTTCAGTTAAATTGTTTTTGAAAATAAGAAGAATTTGAAAAATAAATTTTGAACATATTTTTTAAAAAATTTCTCTAAAAACTGATAAAAATAAACCATTATTTCTTTATAAAAAGCTGCATTGATGGCCCCAAATGGACGACCAAGGTAACTTTCATCTTAAGCAATCACACGTTGCATTTCCAACAGTTTTTTTTAGGACAAATTTTTAAGCTTTTTGAATTCAGATTTTATCAAAAAGGTGTTTGGTTCCATTCCAATAACTAAAAAAGGAATAAAACTTGTATCAATACTTCGCATATTATTGTCATTAAATTCATAAACTAAATAACAAAATGCAAATATGTTTTAAAAATTTTGTAATGTACTTTTAATAAATATTTTTTCATAATTTAATAAATAATATTTAATGTTTGAAAAGCATACACGTATTATTGTTTAATTTAAAAGATTAATGAAAAAACTTCATATAAATTTATGTTCTATACAAGAGAACTGATCCTGAAAGAAAAAAACATGTCACCAACAAAAATTACTTCATTGAACTAGAAAAGATGTGAAATTATTTAAGCAGGCTACAAGTTGTTTATATTATAATTAATATCATATTTTCTATTTTTATCATATCATATATATTTTTATTTTTCTCTTTTTTAATTTATTATTGGACATTTTTATCATTCAACTACGGATTACCATTTCTATTTAGAGAGAGCAAAACAAATTCGGTTGGAGACTTGTGTACCGTTATGTACTTTACATATATGGTATAAAAACGGAGTAACTTGGAAAAAAAGAGGGGAAGACTAATGTTCAGGGATAAAAGCTGATATACTAAAAATTCAGTAAGGTACTACTACCAAACGAATATTAATCTAGCTTGTATTATTCGATTGTTTACAGTTTTCAGCTCCCCTGCATTGGCATCATTATGCAAATGAATGAGAATAATGAGAATTACAGATGACTATAAATCTATAAACAATCCAGAAAATGAAGACAATTACTCAATTAACTTGAACTTCAGTGAAGCACCAAAGCACACCCTTTTACTTGTAACATCACCTACATTTCTTGCCTTTGTGAATGTGTCGTTTGGTTCCTGAAATTTATCTTTAGAAGAGGTACAAAAGGTAAAGCTTGCTTCAAGCTGGAAGGCATACATAAAATGTACGCCAGCAACTCGTTGATTAATGATTCTACATTAGCTGCCAAAATGGTGAAAGTTAGAATAATCAATATCTGACAATAATATAGCATCTTAACTTGTAAATCATTCCGAAAGCAGTAGCTTCTGCGTCGTAAATCGCTATACTACGACGATATCTAACTTGCTGCAATTCCTTAGAGAAAACTAGTCATCTGGTGTGAGTTAGCACTAACCTTGCACTTTATGAATTAACCGAATCAAAAGGCAAAGTTCTAGTGCCTACCTTACAGACATGAGCAAAAACATTGAATTTTCACACGATCAACACTTAATTTTAGAGAGTTGAATTTTGTTTCACTAAACTCATATACTTCATTCTTTTTTCATTAGTTCTGTTATTTTAATAAAATTTAATCTCATATCCTTTCTCATTTTTTGACTTTAATTTTTTTATTTATATAACTGCATAAAAAAATAATTTGTACATTTAAAAAATATGATATTATATTATTCAAAGATTGAGATTGTGTAGAGTGAAAAAATTGTATAAAATAATTTGATTATAACTCAAAAGTGGATATACATGTATATTAGCTGGAAAAAATAGCATTTGTATTATTTTTTATAATATTATATCAAAACTTCCAAAATTTAACTTCAATATGATACCGGTATAAAATAATTTTACACTTGCATATATTATTAACATTATCAAACTCATTAAATGGTATATTAACAATGGATTTGATAATGGTATTACGTGCGTCAAAATTAAGCACAAACTTCCATACGAACGTGTGCTTTCGAATAATCATTATACGAGCGATCATGACATCTTTCCAATAAACACACCATGTGCAGGCCAAGGTTGGCTGTAAAGCAATCGAAAGCTTTGGCGAATTATAATGCATAGCATAACTGAAGTCCGAAATTGACTACATCCCAAGCTTATGAATGACTCTTAAAACACTAGAGGCTGGTTCTGCTAGTTCGCGGGAGGGGGGATTTGAGTCGATTTGTAGGTTCCATCACAGAAATAACCAGAAAAGATTGAATTATACATAAATTACAACCTGCATATAACAGTTCCGGTCTCTCAAGGCACAGCATCCGTACAACAAATTAACAACAGGAATGCATTCTTCACATTCCCAGTACTCTCCCACAATCTTCTATGCCAAATTTTGGATGCACGTAGCATATTCCATCCACAACCTAAAAAAGAATTCCAAATAGAAAGCATGGAGCCAGTCAGAGAGAACAGTAGAGGGAGCTAGTTGTTTTAACATCAGTTTTAAAATGTGTCTCAACCACATTGTCATAATATCCAAGGCATATGCTTACAGCTCCATTATACATCGATTATTTGACAGTAATGCAGAGACATCAATTCTGACTTGTTTCATTAAAGTACAACAACCAGTAAGGTACACTGCCTCCTGCATCAAATTGTAAGTTACACAAATAACTAGCATGGGTATTGCTTAAAAGAATTGGGCAAAAGTATTCGTGAGAGCCTTCAGCAACGTAGCATCTCCTACTTCATGGTTTTAAGGAATAAGAACTGACTGCTCAATTCTCTGTGCTAGCAACTGTCTTTGAACGAGTTAAACTTTGCCATGGTGAAAAGGTAATGGCCCGTGAAATAAGGTAAAGTACAAATGCAACATATGCAGCTGTTATCACACACACTATAGTGGTGAACACTGCTCCATTCACTTCAGAGGAGAAGAATTCCAGCAAAAGATAGCCATTTATCACTATCACCAGAGCAGCCACAAGCCAGGAAATAATCTGTATCCATATCATAAGGCAATCATGAGTATTATACAATTAATCCAAACAAACCAAACAGAATATTGAACAAAGGAACCAGAGAAGTTATGGTTTAAGATAACATTTACCTACCAGCCAAAGTATCAAATAAACAATACTGTCTCAGCATGTTCAGTATAGAAAGTAAAAAGTGGCCCCAAGGCACCCAAAGAAACAAAACATTGGAGGAAGGGGGTGGGGGGGGGGGGGGGGGGGGGGGTTAGGAAGCCTTGAAACAATGAAACTACTGACTTCAGAAAGCATAACTCGGTCTTGTTGGCCTTCAGTAGAGAAATTATTAAAATTTGCCTGACAGGCATTATTTATCGCATATATAAATACTAGTTTTTTTTGGATGTTTCATGACAATGCTCAATCGCATGCAGTTTCCAATTGCAGTAAAACCCAATAAACTGCATAATATAGAATTTGGTTTTGTGCCCATGGACACATGATAAGAAACATCAGATACACCCCATTAATAATATGTTTGGTAAAGATTAAATTTGAAGAAATAATTGCTTATTATTCAAAAGCTTTCTCAAAAAACTGATAAAAATAAGCAATTATTACTCCAAAATAAACTAAATCAGACATATTAAATAATTCCAACTTCTAAGTACTTAAAACAGCAAGCACTATACATGACTTTTGTGTTTTCAATATAATTTCTTTTTGAGTAAAAAATTTAAATTTTTGTCTTCTTAACAAATGTGGGCACACGTTAAAAAAACTGTTTTTAAGATAAATCTCATGATGAATAATAATAAGCAGCAAAAAGGATAGAAGAATCAATAGCTCTATTTTAACAACTAATAATAACTTGGGGATAATTGTCTAGAAGATAAAGGTCGTAAGGAAAAAAGTAGAAACACTAGTTTAATGGACTCTCTACTCTCCACTGTCTCACCTCCTTTCAATTTTCAAGACAGGACAGTAAAATCAAGCCACCAAATTTGACTTAAAATCTAACTCTGAATTGTAAGAGAAATCAGGTAACCTTAGGTCAGTTCTGAATTATCTCCAGCCTGAATAGCAAGATATAGAAGGTCTACATCGGGACATTTCTGAATTATCTCTTCCTATCTTTCTAGTTTTTATTCAATAATTAGTTGACGACCCGTATAGGAATATACAGATGGCAAATTCATATCAAATAAAATAATACGGCAAAGTCTTTTGTACAATATATATATTGACTATGAGCAATTGTTAAATGGGCAGTGTGACCAAAGTGCAGATAAAGGGATAATATACCTTGAGGACAGGGCCAATTTTGAAACTGCCCATTATCTGTTCTTTGGACACCAAGCAAAGCAAGGGAATGAGTGCAAAGGGGATTTGAACTGACTGGAGAACATTAAGCCATTCATTCAGAACATCTAATGATTCCTCTGAGGTATCAAATATAAGGGCAACTATCATGGTTGGAATGATTGCAAAACTTCGAGTAATCAATGCCCTCATCCATTTTTTCAACTTTAAATTCAGAAAACCCCCCATGATAAATTGTCCAGCATATGTACCAGTAATGGTGCTACTCTGGCCGGCTGCTAATAACCCGATACCCCATATGTATAGGATTGGGAATAGTCCACCCCCATACTTCTCCTGAAGGTACTGTCCTGCATTTACAAGACCAATGCTATTTGCTATTTCAGTACCATAAAAGCCCTTAGCAAACACAGTTGTGACAAATATATTAATGATAAAGGAGACTACAAGAGCAACGGTAGACTCTATAGAGTAGTAATTAAGGGCTTCTTGAACACGGCCTTTCTTGCTGGGGTCAATCTGCCTGGATTGAACGAGTGCAGAATGCAAGAATACATTGTGAGGCATAATAATGCAACCTACAACTCCAACAGCTTGCTGTATAGTTCTGGAGCTAAGTTTAGGAACCAAAACACCTACAAAGATAAAATCAGAGTACATATCAGACATGAAGCAAGACCAAACCTAAGAATTTACTCATGATGAAGCAAAATCCAAACACACCCAAATCAACAAAATAAACTCCTTACCGAGAAGAACATCAACACCGTTGGGCTTTGCTTCACCAAACATCCATGCAAATGAGAGAGCCATTATACCAATCAGAACAGCAAAAAAGGCTTCCAATTTCCTCACACCATAGTTCTCAAGAAAGAGGAAAATAAAACTGTAACAAGGCAGCCAAACAAAAGTTAATCGTTTAATTCGGAATACTGTACGTACTTTACCAAGTTAAAATGTTCTAGTAACTTCTTCAGCAACGGAACAGAAAAAGGCCTTCTGCCACGGACTCATAAATTCTTCTTACAAATTTAGGTGATATTTTAGTCTTTAAAAAGCGCTATATCAAATTAGAGGGAAACAGAAAAAAGGAAAATTACCAATCTAAAGCTGTAATAACAACCCCAGCCCAGAGAGGAACAACGGCGTTACTTAGAATCCTGATAGCGATAGCGCTTCCAATAACCTCTTGTATATCGGAGCCAATAAGAGCGACCTCAGTCATCAACCAGAGCACAATCCTAGCCCATGTAGGGTACTCCTCTCTGCAGAGTTCAGCCAAGTGTCTCCCAGTAGCCACGCCGAGCCGCGCCGAGAGAAGCTGAATAAGAAGCCCCATGGCAGTAGCCCACATGAGAAGCCACAAGAGGGAGTAGCCAGCAATGGCACCGGACTGAAGATCTCCCTCCAGGTTCCCAGGATCCAGGAAAGCGATGCTCATCAGAAAACCAGGGCCAGTGAAGAGCCACAGCTTCTTCCATGAGAACGGCGGCACCTGACCCCACTCGTCCACGACACCCTCGTGCTCGTCGACTCCCACCACCACCACCTTCTCCGATGAATCATAGGCGGTTTCCTCCTGCTCTTCGCGGGAGGCCGCTAGCAGAGGTTGTTCGGGTTCTTGAGGAGGCATAGCGAGAGACGGAGTGAGGGAACAAGTGGCGTTGTGGTCACGCCGGCGTTCCTGGCAGTTTAAGCTTTAAAATCAGCCACTGTCCGCGGCAATTTTTGGCGTTTTGGTCAAGTCGCACTGGGATGGTTATTCAGAACAATCTGCTTTCTTGTTTACAGTTTAAAAGAAATAAAAATGGAAATGAAAACTACCCTGCGGTCCCAGAATTACGGTTGCTAATTCAGTTGCACCATTCTTTTTTAGTTTTTTTCCCCTTCCCCACTATCCAAGAAAGATGCTTCTCTCGCTTCCCGTTCACATTCAGAGTGAGAGACATGTGTAGGATAGGATAGACAAAGATAGAAAGGGGACACAATAAAGAAAATAAAGAGGACAAAGAAAAATAGGAGATATGATAAGATAGATGGTGTACGAGAAATAAAGAGAGAGAAAAGAGTGAGTGTGAGAGAAATGTAAAAGCAAGGCATAAGACAAAATGAAAGTAAGACTAACTATATTTCATTTTGTTTTATTTTTAAGTCATTATCATTTTCAAAAATTCATCCTTTTTTAATCTATTTATTTATATAAAATTAAATTAAATATTTTATTATAATTATCACTTAATATATTTTATTATAAATCATTCATGATTTATTAATTTATAATTCTTGCATTTATATTATTTTTAACTTATCTTATTTTTTATCTTTTAAATTTTTAGTTATTTTTCTATTTTAAAATAGATAAAGATGAAAAATGTATTAATTAATAATAATAAATACATATTTAACTTTAAACAATTCTTTAATTTTGATTACAAGAATGTTACTTGTTTTAAAAATACTTGTAAAAAGCGTCTTATAGTGAAAGTCAAAATTGTTTTTAATATTTTAATATTTTATTTGGCAAGAATGAATTTAGAAGGAAAATAATTATTTTTAAATTTTATATTAATTTTATTTTTTATCTCTATTTATTTATATTTATCTTATATAAAATTAAAGAATTAATTTTCGTAAAGTTTGCTCCTCAAATGGAAAGGAGTTAATTTTTTATTATAAATTATTAAATAATTTTTTAAAAATTAAAAAAAAAATATTATATCAATAAAAAATATAGTAATAAAATTAAATTTTTTAAATTAAAAATTATTTTTTTAAAATTTATATAAATAAAAAGTTATATTATTAATATTTTATTTTATTTTATTCAAATAATTTATTTTTTATTTTATTTTCACTTTAATCTTTATTTTTTTAATTATTTCTTTCCTATTTTTTATTTAATCCAAATGAAACATAAATAATAATAACATTGAGGTGAATGACTTTCTTAAAAGTTTCTGTCTTGTACCTTATCCAAAAATAATTAGTACAAACAAAATACCTTATAGTCAATTCTGTATAAGAAAAAAGTAACTAATAAAATGTAACAACTAAACTACATACTTCATGTTTAAATGTAATATTTTAATATATTAAAAATTTTAAAATTTAAAATATTTTTTATTTTTAAAATACTTTATTTATATAAAATATTTTATATTTTCATATCTAAAATTATTTATTTGAATGGTGTATTTTAAATCTATTAAATTTAAAATTTTTATATTTAGACCATGTAATTTAATTTTTACTATATATCAAATTTTGTTTTAAATATTCTCCAATTATTCTTAATTTTATTTTATTTATCAAATAATTTTTATATATAAATATTTTTTATCAATATATTATATGATATATTTAAATAGAATAATAAGTAACAATTTTACAAAATAAAATAAACATCAAAATATAATTAAATTATCTATTTTTTAAAAAATACTCAAACAAGAATAACTAAAAAGATGAAAGATCTATTAAAAAATAACAGCTATAAAATGAGAGAAAATGGTAAAAAAAAAAAAGGAGATTTTTATTAAAGTGTGTTAAAAATTATTTAAAATTTTAAAATTTTATTCATCCAAACATAAAATTATATTTATCTTTAAAAGTCATTTTACCATAACGTATTCATTCTTTAAAAAAAATCATCCATTTTAAATAGTATTTTTTTAATATTTTTAATCCATTGCTTCATTTATTTTCATATAATAAATTTGTATTTTTTTATCTGCAGTGTTCTTGTGTTTTTTATGTTTATATTATTTTAAAATTGGAAAAATACATGTTCTATCATATATACTTACCATAAATAAAACAACAAGATTATATTTATACAATACAAACAATTACTACTTAAATATATTTGTAAAATTAATTGTTTTTAAAAATTTAAAATTATAATTTCCGGTGAATTTTTTAATAAATTTAATTTGTTTAATTAATAACATATTTTAATTTATAATAAGATCACTAGAAATTTTTCATAACTCTTGTTGAGATATAATTTTTCAATAGAGGTTTGATTGTTTTTATTGAATAAAATTATATCTTTTAATAAAACAACTAAAAAGTAATAGAAGCGAGCTTTTATAACAAGGTAACTAATATTCACAGATACTTAAATTTACTATTAACATTTAAGAATAATTATTCATAAAATATTATTTTAAAATATGACAAAAAACGGCACAAACGCGAGCTTCGCGAGGCTCCTCCGGAAACTAAACAAATCTACAATTTCGCCGTAAACAAGGAAGGCATAACTTAATTGCCGTTTAGATTAAAATGAAATAGAAATGATTTAGATAAAGTTAAATTTAAAGTATTAAATATTTTAAAAATATGTGTATAAGTTAATCTAAATTATATATTTAAAAAAATATGTACTTTATACTTCAAATTCATCGCCGTTAATCTATTGCGTGTTTCTAAATCCATTCAAATTTTGAACTTTTCTTCTGTATTTTCGTTTTACAATGTTAACCCGCTAAAGTGGTATTTCATTTGATAATTTTTATTTTTTTTATCTCTATTTATAAAAATATTATATTATTTTTATTTTTTTATTTTATAATTTTATAATAAAAATTAACTACTTTTTATTTTTTTAGTACAAAATATTAGAAATAAAAACAAATTTTTTCCACAAATTAAACGTCAGTTCCTAACCAGTAATTTAAAAATATTAATTAAATAATCAAAATAATTTTTAATAATTATATAAAAATATTATTATAATAAAAATCATGTAATACTTTTTACTCTTAATTCTTTAATCCCGACTTATAGCTTTCGTATATTTACATGTGAAATTATTAACCAAGTAATTTTTTTACAATAATAAAAAAATGAGATTTAAATTTAAAATTTTATGTAAATTATCTTATTAATTTATTTTATCAGTAAGTTTTATTTTTTAACTAAAATTTCACTTCATTTCTGATAAAAATAACTTTAATTAGTGAATATTATTTTAATATGTTTAAATTTTAATTAATTTTTATTTTACAATTGTTTTAACCACTTTTTTTTTTCTGAACCGCACTTTTTACCTCTTACTTTTTTATTTTCCTTCACACCTGTCCGTAGATTTAAAGGATAGCGAGTACTAGAAAGGTTTAATTCGAAATGAGAAAGAGACATAAAATATGTGAGTGGATTCAGTAGGTAAATAAAAAAATATATAAATAAAGATAAAATGAAAAAATAGAGAAAGAAAAATAAAAATGAATTTTATCCGGTTTTTAAATATCACTTAACTAACAAAATCTGCACTTAAAAGGTGACTTAATTCACGACCCATTTATAAAGGGAAATGTTTTGTAGGACATACCTGTTGCAGAGATAAGATTTCCTTTTGCACTTTGCAGTATGCACCAAGAATATATTTCGATAAAGATTTATTTATTTATTTATTAAGCAGTACTTTATAAATTTATAATTGTTAAATAGTCCTAATACAAAAACAAAAATTGAGAGCTCAATCCAACGACAGCATTCTCTCTAACATTCTGAATTTCTGCGTACGACCAAGCGACGAAGCCCGCTTCAACCTATGGGATATCCTCCTCCAACTTGGCGGCACCACCTTCAAGACCACCGGGTTCATCATGATTCAAATCTCATTGAATTTTATCATCTCCCTTTACTACGTCTCTCCTTTATGCTTGGTCTTCCTCGCTGTGCCATGGATCGTTTGCCAAAGGCCTTCAAGCATTTCCAAAGCGACGTCGTTCTTGACCCATTAGCAAAGAGCTTGCAGCAGATCCAAAACGGTGCTGTCCCGGACAAGTTTGTAACAGTTTCAACAGGAATGTAGATGGTGTATGATTCCCTCAGGATGCTGGCGATAACAGAGGACGAGTGGTGTGAACAAAAACAAATTCTTAGTCGATGACCCGTATAGGAAAATACTAGTAGGATAAACTGTAAAACAAATCACTTCTAATTCAATTTTAAATATTCAGATATTTTTAAAATTTGATTCCAAAATTTTTAAATGTTATAACGTTAGGATCCATATTTATACTAAGAAAATTAATTTTATTAAGAAATTATTTAGACTTAGGCTTATTTTATGATAAGTAAAATTTCTATTAGTAAAATGATTTTTATAAATGAAGTCAACTTATATTATCCGTTATTTTTCAGGTTTTAAATGAAATAATGTTATTTATCAACTTATATTTTATTTGGATGATAAAAAAATAGAAAGAAAAGAAATTGGAGTAAAAAAATAGAATAAAAATAAAATGAAAAAAATATGTTATTTAGATAGATGGAAATAAAAAATAAAAAATATTTATTATTTAGATAAAATAGAAAAAATAAAAAACATTAATAGTATAAATTTTTTTAAAAGATAAAATTTAACTTTTAAAAATTAATTTTTACTCTATTTTTTATTAATATAATTATTTTTATAAATGTTTAATAATTAAAAATTTTAAAAAAGTGCTTCTCCCATTTTCAGGACCGCCAAGGAGAAAAATTCTTTTAAAATTCCATAGAATTTAATTTCATAGTTTTATATAAAATAAATGCAAAAAAAATCCATCTAAATTTAGAAATTAAACGTTTTTCTCTCCCTTTTATCCTAACCAAAGGTTAGAGAATTTGTTGGGCAGCGTGGCCAGACGGGAATGGACATATCTAATCAAGTAAGTATTTAACACGCAAACACAGCACCAAAAGGTCCAAAGTGTTGACCGTGCATTTGATCATAAAACACGTATTTCTCTCTTCACAGCATCTTTTTAGGAATTTTCCATGTTGGTTTGTTGAATTTTTACAATAAATGATTTAATTGGCTTGCACTGCTGGTTTAATAATTAAAGTGAATGGATAAGATTTATTTGGATAATCTCATGCAGAGATTACCTTGTCATACTTTTTTAGAAATTATAAACAAATTCATACATTTAAAGAATTTATGTTGATGAAAATGCCACGTTAAATGCCACCATCAAAGTCTCAGCCACCTCGCTATGAGGGAGGAGCATAGACCACAACGGTTGCCGTCAAACCAAACCACACCACCACCGCCCTCTCACCGACCCTCCCTCTGTCAATTCCCGGAACCATCTCACCTCTAATAGAGGGACTATGTGAATGTGATTTTAGCCATTCTGAATCAATTGAAACTTCGTGCTGGTTTGCTTGCTTTGATCTCATCAATTGTGGAGAAGTGGTTGCGATTCCATGCCGAAGATGAGCCAATCAGATCGGTGGAGACTTGGTTGATGAACGATAAAGCGGAAGGACTGAAGTGCAAAAAGTATTTATTTCTGCCTCTTATTTTTAATAATCAGAAAACCTACCAAACTGGCTATTTTCGATAAAGTCTGTGCACACAAAACTCAGCGGATCATGACGAAAATTCCAATCTTTTTCAACTTCTTTAAATCCCTTGTACTAGTTAGTAGCCAAACTTACATAAGCTAGGTTTATATCGATTGAGAAGATTATTATCAAAAGCAATTCTCCTACCATGTTTGGAATATAGAATACGTGTGGGATTTTTTTTTTTTTTACGTGAAACGCACGTAAATATTATTCTCTTTAAAGTATCGAAAAAAATAACATATTTCTGGTGGAATGAAATAAAAAATATATATAATGCAAAGTAAAATATAATTTAACAAAAAAAATATATTAAGGTAGAATATGATAATAAAAAATTTAAGAAAAATGAAGAAAGAAAAAGTGAGACGAAGCATCTGAATGGATAGTGTGTGTGTGTGTTTTTTTTAACAATTTAATAATTAATATCAAATAAATAATATTAAAAATTAAAATTTTAGAATGCATATTTAATTTTTTTAATATTATAATTATTTTTATATAATTAATTGATTTATTTTTAATTTTTTACATTCATCTAAGTAAAAAAAATCTATTTTAACTTATCCAAATAATATATTTTTTCTTATTTTTATCATATTTCTTATTTTTATATATTTTTTATTTTTTTCTCCATATATTATCTCTCGTCTAAACAAACATTAAGATTAAGGTTTTTCTATGATTTTATCTTTTGTTTCCTACTCAAAATTTTACTTGGATATTCCGACCCTGTATAGATTTGAAAAAATCTTGTAATGTGCGAATTTAATTTCGACTAAGTTTAAATAGAATAACATTAAATTTCGCCCAAAGTATAGGTTAATTAAAATTATAAAGTAATTTAAATTATTTAATCAATCAAATATTATATTAAGGTTGTGTTTATTTCTTCATTGAATTTTTTGAAACTTAATTTGGAAAAAATAAAATCACATAATTTGCTTTAATATCGATAAAATTTAATTGTGTTAACGTAACTAATAATTATTAATCAAATATACAATAATCAGGTGTAAATATAAAATACGCGATCTAATTGAGTGACTAGAAGATTGAAGTGAGTTTATCCTTAACCAAATTAGATATCGAGATGTTGTTATATTTCTTTTTCCGTTGTTATATTTCTTTTTCCTGGAGTCTGAGTCCAGACAAATTGACAGATAAGACCAAACTATTAACATCCATAATTTTTATAGAATATTTTTTAATTTGAATTTTATTTTATTGTGAGTACGAAAGAAAGGAGGTAACAATCAAACAACAAAAAAGCAACAAATCAGCAAAAATGGAGCCCAAGTCCACTGCCAGGAAATGAGAAATGGGGATCCTTCCACTGTTCCAAATACAACCAAATTTAAAACTAAAAATAAAATATAAATAACTAAATAAAATATACAAAAAATTATTTATCATAATTATAAAATATAATATTTTTATTATAAACCTTCTTTATTAATAAATTGTTTTGTTTTTTGAATTTTATAATTTATAAATCAAATTAAATATTAAATTATTAAAAAAAAACTCACTTAACCATCCCATTTCCTCTCCTGTGATTCGTCAGTTATGGTTTTTTTTTTATGATTTTGAAAATAAGAATGAAAAAATTAGAAATAAAGAAAGTATAAGGATAAGAATTGAAGTAAAAATAGATTGTTTGGATAAGAAAAAAAGTAAATTGATAGTTTAAATTTTAATTTGTATATTTTTAAAAATATAAAATTTAATTTATTTTTTTTATTAATATAATTTTTTTTAATATTTTATAATTTAAAATAAAATTTATCCTCTTATTTTCTTTCATCTTAAGAAAGGAAAATATATTCATAAATTTTATAAAAATTAATTCTTTCCATCCATATAAAACAAATATAAACAAATAAAAAAATTATCAAAATTTATAAAATAATTTTTTTTCCTACTACTTTCATACAAATTTTTACTCATTAAAAAAAATTGAACATTAATTTTTTCCTCTTATGTTTCAAAATCCATTAATAAAAACATAGTGTAAATTAGAAAGGGAATGCACCTCGTGAATCGTGAAGGGAATAGTTACTGTCCAGATAAAACACAAATGTTTGGTTAGGTTAATTTTGCTATAAGTAAAATTAATTTTAAGATAAATAAAGTCTTAAACTCTTAAAGTAAATATAATTGATACTGAAATGTGTGATTTATTGGGTTTTCAAAAGTATAAATATGCTTGTACTTTTAAAATTATTTTATTTTATTTTTAAATGAACTCATTTTTCAAAATTTAATTTTTAAGTACAAGCTAAGTTTTAATATTACATTTTAAACTTGTTCTTTTAACTTCAATTTATTTTAAATAATTCTTTCAAATTCGTTGTTAGTCATGAAAATATATACCATCTACATTCCTACATTAATAATTGATGAATAAAATAATATGAAATATTAAAACAATTCATTAACCAATTAAACTAAAGATGTTAAAAAAACCAAATAAAATAATAGAAGAAAAAGCCGTTAAAAATAATCGTACACTCACGAGTCATTCCTTTTGCCAGCGTTACGTTACATTTTGTTTTTTCTACGATGCATGTCATCATAATGACGACATATCCAACGGATGCGATGAACCGTTGGGGACCCTCGGGATTTGTCTACCCGTCGCATCTTTTTTTCAAAAGCAAAAAAAAATATCTTCTGCCCCCAGCAGCTCATGTGGTCCCAGCCCCCCACGTTGTCTTCAGGTTTTGTTATTGCGCACAAATATACTCCTCCTTTTAACTTTATTTTTTTTGACATGCATTTAATTGATATAAAAAAAATTATATATAGTAAAATTTATTAAAAATTATAGAATTTAATACATTACTAAAACAGAAGTTATAATTTTTAATACAATTTAAATTTTATCTATATATAATATTTATCTATCTAATTTATAAAATCAAAGATATTAATTAATTTAATTATAATATTCAATTTATTTTTATTTTATATAAAAAATTTAAGATTATCTTAAATATTAATTAATAATATTTTATTTATTTATTATATTTTTACTTAAATTTTTTTACTGAATTGGAAATATTTTATAAAAAAATAATTAATGCATTAAATATTTTATCCTGGGTCCCGTAAAAGAGTTAGTATAATTTTTTGATATTGTTTTTTTACATTTAAGATCATGAAAAAATAAAAAATATGATCTGTATTATAATTTTTCTAAAATATATAATTTAATTAAATTTCAGTAATATCATTAATTTTTATACTATTATTCATTTATGAATTGTTATATTACTAAAATTATTAATTTTTATAATTATTGCAAAAAAAGTTACCATAATTTTTAATTAAGAAATAACATATAAATAATTAAAGTGTCAGTGTATGGAACTTAAATTTGAATAAATATTACTTTAGTCTGTATTATATCTATTGTCTCGTTAATTGTTTAACACATTATTTAACAAAACATACAGTAATTATTTAAAAAAATTAACAAATATATTAATTATTTATTGATGTTGTAAAGTGATAATCAAAAGTGAACAAAACAAAAATACTAAACTGTTACATATAAGCAAAACAAATGGAATAATAATACATTATTAAAATGCATAAATAATTTTGATAGGATATATTTGTCAAAATAATATAATTTAATTAAAACTAATGTTTAGCCAGAAATTATTTTTTTAAGACGAAACTAAAAGTTATGAAACTAATCCTTTGAATTTAAAATACTGATGATATTAACCATTATACTAACTGATTTGTGTAAAATGACACAAATTTTTTTTATGTATTTTTATTTTATAAAGAAAATTATATTTTAGATAATTACAGTTTTGAGTATTTTTTAGTTAATGCTAAAGTCTCATTATTATTTGAATATCAAATACTTTTTTAAAACTAATAATAAAAAAATACAAATAACAGCATAATTAAAATATTAACGCAGATAATACAATATTAAAGGAGGTAGTAAATGAAAAAAAATTATTTGAGTAACAAGGACTAAAAATAGAAAAAATTACAACAGTCTATAAACTATACGCTTAAACACCGTTTAAGTGGTGAGTGAAAAAAATAATAATAATAAGCAAGTGACATATTGCTTCTGGATTTATAAATAAGACCTTTTTAATCACTTCACAAAAATTAAGAGATTTGGTTAATTTTTTCAGTGATATTAAATTGTAAAAAAAAATTAATTGTTTAATTTGTCCTAATTATATAATGTGAATGAGAAAAACATTTATGAGTAGTTATTTTCCACTGTTCTTACTTCTCATGAGTCATAGAAAAATAAAGTTCAGGAAATTAATTTACTGTGTTTATTTAGGATCTTATTAATAAGGTTATAAGAATATTGGTTAAAAATTTAAGAATAATATTTTTTTATTAAAAGTACATTTGAGGTGCATTTAAAATCATAAAAGAAATATTAATAATACTTTTAATAAAAAAATTTAATCAATATTCTTAAGATATTTGTTGATATTTTTTCATTTAAGTAAGAACATCTTGTAAAGAAAAGAAATTGAAATAGACAATTTAAAAGAAAATTATTAAAAAAATAAAATATTCTTAAAAGATATAGAGATAGTAAATTTGTATAATAAGTATTTTTATTTTAGTTAAATAAACTTAAAGATTTATGAAATCAATTATAAATTATTTTTCTCTGGGTGTAAAGATTATAAACTATTTAAAATTAAAACAACTTCTCGAATACACATTAAATTTTATGGTATTTATGCGAATTCATTAGACGTGAAGTATTGAAATATTAACTTTAATGAAAGATGTTTTTTGAAGAAAATTTTAATGAAAGATAACATAATATTTTTTTAAAAAAAAATTGGAGCAAAAGATAACATATAACAACAGAGCATTTTAACAAGGGTAAAAAAATTATTATTTTTATCTTTATCTTTTTATTATATATATACATATTGTTTGGTTAGGAGGAATTAAGAGGAAGAAAAATTTGTTTTTAAAATTTTGTATGAATTATTTACCTTTATTTATTTATATAGAAAAAAAATAATTTTCATAAAATCTGCATAAACATTTTCATTCTTTTAAAAGAAAAAAAACTATTTTTATTTATTTATTTTAAATTATTAAAATTATAAAGTATTTTTAAAATAAAAATTATATTAATAAAAATATAATAATAAAATTAATTTTTTAAAAATTAATTTTATTTTTTAAAATTTTATATAATAAAAAATTATATTACTAATATTTATTTATTTTTTATTTATCTAAATAATAAAAAATTTTATTTTTATTTTCTTCTTCTATTTTGATCTATCTAAACAACAATTTTTTTAATTATATTTTTACTTTATTTCTTTATTTCTTTATTTTTTTATTTTTGAAATCATTCAAGTATAAATGGAAAGTATCTCCGTTTTTAACCATCATCCAAGCAACTCTTGAGCTTCCCTTTTTATAGACCTAGTTTGCCAATTTAAAATTTAAATTCAAATTCAAAATTTAAAATAAAGATAAAATCTGAGTTGGTTTCCTTGATCTTCTAGGTTTGAACTTAAATTTTTGTTTAACTTTGTCGTTTGAATTCAAAATATGAAATATGAGATTTTATCTTAGCGTCTGCTTTTCTAAATTTTGTTGAGTGTGTTGAAAGTCGAAGTAGGTTCTCATTATGAACAAAATGTTGTAAACAATTTTATCCTTAAACTTTTAAAAATTAACCACATTTAAGAATGACTTTTGTAGTATTGGATATGCTCATTTTACTGGAACATGTCTGGGTTGTCTAGATAAAAGTTTCGAGTCACGGTTCGGCCCAATGCAGTCAAATAATATAAAATTCATTCAAAATGATAAAATTAGACATCGTTTAAACCTAATTAAGTCCAATAAAAAAATAAAAATAAATGTATAAAATATATTTATCAAAATTTCCATACTTAAACATTTGCACTCAGGCAAAACATAATATTAAAAAATGTATAAAGAATTACTATTTACGAAGACTTCAATAGCGTACCTTTGTAAATGCTAGAGTTACCTTTAAGTTGCATGTTTGAAAAAACAGATTGGTTATTCATCTGTTAAGGGTATTATTTAAAAGTTCAGTGACATCAATTTAATTGATATAATAAATTATTTAATAAATTAAGTCAGATAAAATTTTAAGTTAGATCAAAAGATTGTATTTGTATATCATATGAGATAAAACTTATAATTAAATAATTAAGTAAAAATTGTTTATACGGAAATTGCATATATAAATTTTTATTTATTTTAAATGTATTCTAAAATAAAACATTTTAAAAAAATTTAACTTTAATACATTATCAATATATATATATACACAAAATTTTACATTGTGAACCAATTAAAAATCATAGTAAGTATAATGATGTTATAATTACAATTTGATAAAAAAATATATAAAAATATTATATTAATATATTTCAATTAATTTTAATTCAAAATCTTCATACCTTTATTTATACAAACCTTCCTAATCACTGTTTAAGAAAATATAATTACTTTTTATGCTTTCAAGTTAATAAATACATCAACCTTTTCATTAATTAGTTATAAGACAGTAGGAGTAGAAATAAAAAGATTTGTAGGAGGATAAAATAAAATTCTTTATTTATTCATCTTTGTTTAACAAAACCTCCCTAGTTTTAACTTGCTCTTGTTAGAAATGAGAATAAGTTCAATATCTACTAAGTACCTAAAAAAATCATCCAAAGTTGATAGAATAAATATTTGTAAAATTTTATGAATATGAATACAAATATAAATATTATAGAATTCATATTCATTTATCCATACCCTATATACAGTGATAAATGTATAATTAAAATCAAAATAAAACATATATATTTTTAATTAAAATAAAAAATTAATATTTTGAAATTTTATAGTAAAAATCTAAATACATAAATTTGTAATGAAGGTTTTTTATTGAAGTATAATAATATGTACATTTTATTAGTTTATAAGAAAAAATATTTGAAGAGATAAACAATCATTTTTTAATTAACTAAACTACGAATAATACAAATATGAAGATAAACACTAATATCAAGCGCAAACTATTACTCATTGTAATATCTAGCTTTGACTAATTTTAACCTGTTTCTTTCAATTTTTCCACAACCACTTTATAGACTAACCAGTAATTGAAACAGTTCAACTGGTTGAGTGACCAGATCTGGTTTAAATAATTATGATACTTGTTGACATTTTCAATGAGTAAACTTCAGCTCGTAGTACTTTAGTGTTTGCATAGTTTTACATTGATGTAAACTTAATTGTGCAGTGAATAGAATTGAATTGGGAGTTTTTTTTTTTTTTTGAATAAGTAGAATTAATTCTATATATAAAATCTACGAATTATATCTTATTTGCACTCCAAGAGATATAATTTAGATTCATGTCAAGTTAAGCTCAAGTTCAGTTAATTAGATAATTTCTGGAAACAACGGAATAAAGTTATTGACGGAGCCCATGTTCAACTAGAAAGATACAATGTTCCCAAATGTCAGAACAAAGTGTGAGAGTTGGAGGGATTAAACGGGAGGGACAACTGCTTTTTCACCCTTGATAAACCCTAAATCTTAAATTTTTTTAAAAAAAGTTTTTTATTTTGTTCCTTTGTAAATATATTTTGTAATTTACAATATATATATATATATATATATATATATATATATATATAAGTATGAAAGAGTAAAATTTAAAATAATTTAAATATATTTTATAAATAAATTTACAAAATATATATTAAAAAATAAAAATAACAAGAATTTTAAAAAAAAAATGTGAAAAAGAAAAAACAGAGGATGCGGAGAAGCACAGTGAAGTGGACTATGCTTAGGATTGGTGTTAATAGGCTCGATGGACGATTCCCTAACTTAGGCCTGGAACTTATAATTTGCTTTGGCATTAGAATTCTTGAAATATCTGAAAGATCCGTTTGCACCTGCCAACGGGGTTGCAACTGCTAATGAATAGAATGCAAGCCCATATAGTTCACATTCCCACTTTTCTTAATCCAAGAAATTTTTTTTGTAATGGAAAAAGATTTTCAGGTTAGGCCCAATAAGAATATAATACAGGCTGATATGATATGATTCTCTAATATCTCATCTCATCCCATCCCTCATATTCAAATTATCCAAGCCATCGTTTATTTTTATCCACTTAGGTGTATCAACAAAAGTAATTCGGTATTCATACCAGTACAAAACAGGTAGGCATTCAAGAGTTGTTATCCATGGAGAGTGAATTTTATAGAAGATTCATTGAAAATGATTCGTAAACACACGTACTGTGTTTACATATATTCACACCCCAAATTTTGAATGGTAAAAAATTTGTGATTACTGTATAAAAAATATGATAATTAATTTAGTTAGGTATATGATAATTTATTAATTATCGAAAATATATAATCAATTATATAATTATATATAATTATTTATTTATTTTCAATAATCAATTACTTTATATATTTTTAATAAATGATTATTTATCAAATATATAATTGATTAAACTATCATTTTTATAGTATTAACTGTGACTTTTTTTTATAATTAATTACATAGTACAGATATTGTGCATATTTTTTTTATCATTACTGAACATTAATTAAGAAAAAAAAAATTCTACACATATAAATAATAGTATATATTCATTTATATTAGAACATAGGTTATTATTTTTATTTTATATTTTAAAAAACTGTAAACCATTAAATAAAATATGTAAATAAGTAGATAATATGTAAGAAAATTATTGTAGTCAATTAATACTCAACCCCATTGCCATTTTGCATATTTTTTCTGCTTCACATTTTAAAGGGAAAAATGAAGATCCTCCGGCTGTGGAAAGAACAAAAATATCCAATAATCAAAATCATTATAAACAAACGAATGGACTATTGCAATGCAATTTGACAAAAACAACAGAAGACTATCAGAAAACCTGCATATGTATCGTGTGGTCCACCCATTTCAGTTTTACAAAATTACAAAAGTGACAGTGGAGAAATAATAAAGGTCTCGATTCTTTCTATGATTCTAGATGGAGCTGAGACTTCTGCTTGCATATCTAAAGAAGGGACAAACCCTTAAAGGAAAAGAAATAAGAAGAGACGTTGTCCGAGGCAAACCAATGGACAACCCAAGCTTACACACACAGATGTTTTAAAAGTTTCAGTAAAGGACAATAATACACGTGGTCCAGTTTTTTAGAATTCAAATCAATCATCTTGCTTTAGCCCAACCCAGTTGACATCTCTATTATTCAAGCCCTCAGCCTTCTGGGCTCGTATTTACTCCTAAGCATACAGGCAAACTCTGCTGTGGCAAAAAAGAAAAATTTACCATCATTATGATTCATGTGATACCACAGGGCCAGATGGATATTAATGGTTATTTAAGATATGACATTGGAGCAAATTTGAATATTTTGATGTTGTCTCCATAAATGTTTTCATATTAATTAAATTATTTTAGTTACAATCGTAACTACCCAATTGAAATGACATGTTAATGCATATCAATTTAATAATCATATGGAAATTCTTACAGTAATGATAATAAGTCACAATCAAACATTTTTGAATAACTATTAACTTTAATTGACTTTATGATATGCTTTTATCTACTTTTGTTTTTTTTTATTTAGGTGAGAACTTTCCAGGTTTTATGTTTCAAACCTATGATTGAAAATGACCAGAGATTATTGATGAGGCTTCACCAGACAGGAAGACATGCAAAGATTTTACTTTAACAGCTTCCTATACCACTTTAAAACCTTATTCCGACCATCACCAACTATACATTTAGTATTGCCTGCGGTTCTATTCGATTAACTTAGAAAAGCTATCATTTAATGAGTTTTTTTTTCCCACTTTGAAACAGCGTAATTTTTTCCCCACGAGGGTGACGGGGGAGTATAAATGAACCACACTCGCAATGAGAGTCAGATTTCGAAGGTTAACGAGACTAGTTGTGAGGGTCATCATGATCTCCTTTGAAACAGTGTAATTCATCCCCGTTATTAAATAGTAAACATGATTTGATAGTAAAACTTTCCCATTTAAGCCTAAAAGTACATAACAGAAGCATTTGATGTACATACTGTTGTTTAATCCACTTATTTTACTTACCTGACATTTGCAAAATCAATGCTTTTACTGTATGTATCTCTTCAAACATTTATAAAATTCGACCTTAGTATAATTTTTTGCACAAGGAAAATGAAAAACTCAAATGAATGATTTATAAAATGAGGCAAATGTTTAGGATTCTTCAATTTCGGGCAATTTAAACGAGAAACTGTAGTCACTAAGACGACCTCAGATTAAACCTTACAATTCTCTTGTATATTTTATGTACGTATACCAACTTATTGTCCCTAAGATAAACTTTACATATATAATGTAATACGTATGAAAATATATAGGGAAAACAAAAAAGAGATATGAGACTACAAAAGTTGTCTTTACAAATATAACTGAAAAGAAAAGAAAATCATATTGAGGTTGCGATAATTGAACAGAACTTATATGAGAACAAGTGTCAATTTTTGAATAGTATGGGAAATTAAAGAGGGAAAACATGTGATACAAACTTGACGTGGCAAAATATTACAGACCTCAGATTAATTAGAAAAGGGAGCTTTCATGGAGGAATATTGTCTTGATATTAAAATGAAAAAAATGATTGAGGTGAAGATACACCAAGTTATTTATAGATTGGAAAAGCCGCATCTTCTAAAATTAATGGTTGGAAAAGTTTGTATTTCAAAAATTTTAAATTATATATTTTTTATAATAGAAGTATTTTTAGTTTTATAATATATATATATATATATAAGTTTATAGATAAATTAGTAAAAAAAATATCTCGTACATATAAAGTTGGATTGATTTACACTAATAATTTTTCATTGTCTGTGTATATAATAATTTGATCACATAATTTTTTATTAAATCATTAAAATTATTTTTAAAATTAAATTGTTTATTTTCAAAATTTCATATTTTAATATTTTAAATTTAAATTAATAAAATTACCCTTATTAGATATAATTTATTTTTAAAATAAAAAAATATGTTTACTAACTTAGGTTTTATTGGGATGATTGTTAATTTTTAAATTTTAAAAACCAATCAGTTTTAATTTTTAATTTTAAAATAAAATCATATTTTATTTTTAATTTTAAAATTTTTTTAAAGAGTAAGTTAACTTATTCTATTTTAATATTTTATGATAAATTTATAAAAAATATTAAATAAAAATTAACAATAAATTGTATTATTATTATTATAATAATGGTAATGATAAAGATATGGTATAAGTATAATAGTTATAATAATAGTGATTATAATATAAAAAATATTATATAATTATAATTTTTTATTTTATATATTATTTAATAATTAATAAATAAAATAAATAATTTTATATTTTATTATTTTAATATTTTTTATATTATTTAATATTTATTTTATATATAATAATAAATATTATAATATTATAAACTAAATATAATATTAATCAAATAATATTATCTAGTTTATTATAAATTTATAAAAAGATAGATAAATAAAAATTATTAATTAAAAAAATTAATAATTTTTTTTAAAATAAAAATTATAAAATAAAATTATTATTATTATTATTGTTATTTTTATTATTATTTAATTGTTATGGTTGTTGTAGTATAATATTAGTTATGGGGATAATAGTTATAACATGAAGATATAATTTTTTTTATATATTATTTAATAATTAATATACAAGATGAATAATTTTATATATTTTTTTATATTTTTAATATTAATTTGATATAAAATACTATATATATATATAATAACATTATATTATAAATAATTATATAATATAAATTATATCAAAATTTATAAATTAAATATTTATATCAAATAATAATATTTATTTAATTATGAATCTATAAATATGAATATAATAACTAATTAAAATTAACAAAAAAATTTAAAATAATAAAAAATTAAAATTATAAAAATTATAATTAAATTATTATTATTATTATTATCATCGTGATAGATAATATTGATGATAACAATAATAATTGTAACGAAATGATGATGGTGATTTAATGATAATAATAGTTGTAATGACAACTATAATTATTGTAATGATGATAGTAATGGTTAAAGTGATGATAGTAATTTGATAGTTGGGTGATCATATTGGTGGTAATATTAAATATAATGATGAGTTGATTTGAAAGAGTTTATAATAAAAATATTTTAAAATTTAAAATAACAATAAAAAATATTTTTTTTTTTATTTTAAAAATTAATTTAAAATTGTTCAAAAAGTATGTTAAAAATTAAATAAGATTATTCCTTTTTAAAGTGATTACATATATTAAATCTAATTAACAAATGCTTATTTAGTTTCTTTTTGAATTTTAAAATTTAAATTTAAATAATTTAATTAAAATTTTTAAATAAATATTTAATTATATTTGTAAAAAATTTAATTATTTGAAAAGACCGACACCTCTATGAAGGAGATTGTTCTTTCCATTTCATTTTCTTCGAAATTTTTATTTTTCTTTTGTTAGTTTTGTTTTTGTTCTTTATGGAAACAATACATAAATCATTGAGGATAGTTTAATTATACGTTTTAACCTACTAATTATTACAATATTACAAAAAAAATATATTTTTAAACAGATATTTCTTTATTGTTATAAATTGATACAAAATATATAAAATTATGATGATTATATTATTTAAAACATTACTAAAATATCTTTTGATAAATAATTTTTAATAAATATAGATTTATTATAAAAGAACTCAGTAAAAATTAAAATTGCCAATATTTATTCTTTAGAATCGTCAATAAAAAATTTTTTGGTAATGACAAACTGACCATCCTAACTTGTTAATATGATAAACTAATAATATAATATTTAATTTATATGATCAATAACTTTATCTTTGTACAAACTAGAAAACAGTAGAAGGAAACTAATCAAAAGAAGTATGTGTTATATTTTTTATAATATTTTATTTTAGTTTTATATAAGTATTATTCAATTATTAATATAAATTATTATATTTAATTATAGAATTAATATTTTATTTTATAAACGTTATAATAGATCTTTAATGAAAATAACCAATTATGAGTTGAAATATTCAATGAGTGACCATAGAAAGATTCATAATCTCTGTTGATGGCTTAATACACTTGTTCCCGTTAGACAGTTTACAAAGATGAATCTATTAAAAAAAAAGAGACTTGTAAAGACATAAAGAAGAGAAGAGCATATCTCTCCCATATAATTTTCTCTTCTTTCTTACACGTTTAATGAATACTCACAAGTATAGATACTAATCAGATGATGCGTACGCACACTCTTATTTGTTCCTTTTATATATATATATATATATTTGTATCTCCAAATATATATTGACTAATAGGTTAATTGGTTATATAAATATAATAATTCGCATCACAGTTAGTTTTAAATATATTTTACTGTCTTATTTTTGAAATAAAAACGATATACAATGTACTTGTAGGCTCAAATTTGCAATGATGTTATTTTTTTAAAATTGATTGAGAAATTTTGTTCCCTATGAATTACGAACAACATACATAAAATTGGAAGAATATACATGTATATTCTAGTCAAATTTTGTTTTTCCTTTTTTTTTCATTTTTAAGCCTGTTTTTAACGTTAACTTTTGAATCAAATTATGACCAAATGAATTAGTATCTTTTGAAATTTATTGAAGAATTTTGGCTGCCATGTGTTGTTAACAAAATTACAAAATTTTTGAGAATTTTCATTAAGTACCGGAGGAGAATTTTGTGTTTTTCTATTATAGTTTCGAAAATCTTATAAATTTTAGATTTGAAATTCAACTCAATCCAACAAACCTTTTCCAAAATTGATTGAGGTTATATTAAGTGGATTATTGGGAAATTATCTATGTAAATATTTGTAGAAAATGGTTGAGCCAATTAAGAGAATTCTTTGAGTCATTTTTGTTGGTCAAATGACCTGTTTTGCCATCCATGGACACTAGAGCTTGTCTAACCTCATTCCTACTCACGAGCTTGACGCGTGCAAGTGCATGGGTCCATCTAGAAAGCCTAATTTGTTTTTAAAATTTTTATGATTAATTTTCATAATTTTAGAAACAAAATTATAGTTTAATTTACTTTAATTCTATTTTATGTTATGTTAATAATACTTAATACCTTATCGTTGTTTATTGTTAAAATAACATATGATGCATGTAATAATTTCTTACCTAATGTCAATTTTGAGTGTGGTATTGATATCAAATTTCTAGTGATATAACTATATGTGTAGTATAATTATTATTATATTTCTTATTTATTGTGGTTCAGAACCCTTAGACAAGATTATAGTGAGTAAAAAATCTGTCCATGGGCATGTTTGATTATACATATAGGATCATTTAATTCTCTAAATTGCATAATAAAAATATGCATATTAAATTTCCTTTAAGTTTAATGATGACTATTTTGCTCACTTCTATAAAAATGACGAATGAGACTAATTATAAGAACTCGAAAGAATTTCTGAATCTGTATTTGGTTATTGCTAATATGGACTTAGTTGTGAGGGATGATGAGCCACCAACTCTTACTGCTGAGTTCACTGATGCTCAAAAGACCGTTCAACAAATATGATAACACACGAATAAAGTGTGTTTAATGATGATGAAATACACCATAAAGAAGTCTATTAGACAGAGCATCCCGTAGAATACCAATGTTAAAACCATTTTTTGAAATCTATGCGAGAGAGATTTAAGACTTTTGATAGGGCTAAGAAAAGTCATTATTGCTCTCTATTTGACAATACCAAATATCATAGTATTAATGATGTTCATGAGCACATGCTGAATCTGAGCGAGATGTTAGTTCACTCTGTTGTTGATCATAAGCGTTTCAAAATTGATGAAGACTCTTTTATGTTATGACATAGGTGTTTGAGACATATTTCCAAACCTATTATTGAAAGGCTTAATAAAGAAGAAATCTGGCATGACTTAGATTTCTTTAATTTTGATGTCTATGTTAATTGTATTAAAGGCAAGCTTATTGCTAAATCCAAGAGAAAAATGATGAATAGATGTGAAAATATGTTGGAATTGATTTACACAGATATATGTGAAAACTCTTTTATGTTATGACATAGGTGTTTGAGACATATTTCCAAACCTAGAATTGAAAGGCTTAATAAAGAAGAAATCTGGCATGACTTAGATTTCTTTAATTTTGATGTCTATGTTGATTGTATTAAAGGCAAGCTTATTGCTAAATCCAAGAGAAAAGTAATGAATAGATGTAAAAATATGTTGGAATTGATTTACACAAGGACCTATTTCACCCACTACTATGGGTAGGTATAGATACTTTATTACCTTCATGGATAATTTCTCAAGATTTGTTTGGATTGATCTTCTTCAGGAGAAATATAGTTTCTTGGATGCTTTTAAACCCCTTAAAGTTTTTATTAAATTGAAGGCAGAAAAAAGGATTAAATGTATGAAGTATAATAGAGGAGGAGAATATTATGGTCGTTATGATGAAACTGGTAGAAATCTAGGAACCTTTACTAGATTCCTTGAAAATTGTGGTATTGAAACCTAACACACTATGCTTGGTACCCCTGAGCAGAATGGAGTTGTAGAAAGACGGAATCGAACACTTCTTGATATGGTTAGATCCATGATGAGTCATTTTTCCTTACTAGATTTCCTATAGGGAGATGCCCTGAGGACTGCTGTGTACATCCTCAACTAAGTGTCCAACAAATATGTGTCAAAAACCCCTTATGAGCTCATGAGTGGAAGGAATCCAAGTTTGAAACACTTCAATGTGTAGGGTTGCAAGGAAAAAATGAAACCTTACAATCCTTATTTGAAGAAGCTCAATCCCAAGACTAGTGATCTCTTTATTGGCTACTGTATAGGTTCTAGGAGTAGTAGATTCTATTGTCCTTCACGCTCTACTCGAGTTATTGAATCTAATCATGTTGTATTATTTGAGGATGATTTAGATAGTGAGAGTAGTACGCCATAACCAGTTACTTTTAAAGAAGACCACAGTGCTGTCCTTGTGCCATTTATTTCCCTTCTTACATATGACATGCTTTCTAATGATTATAATGATGATCATACCATCCAAGATGACACTGATAACATAGCAATAGTGGCACATGATAATGCTATTTCAAAAATTCCACTTAGAAGATCTAAAAGAGCATGCAAACCTTCCATGCCTAATGATTATTTGGTGTATCTTCAAGAGTATGAGTTTGATCTTAATAATAATGATCCTACCACCTTTAAAGTTGTCTCTAATTCTTATGTTTTTCATTAGCTAAATGTCATGCATGATGAATTGGTCTCCATGACTCATAATGGTGTTTGGAATCTTGTAGAGTGACCAGTTGATTCTAAACCAGTAGGAGAAATTACATTATTTTCGTCTAGGGATGGAAGTAGGCCGAGCCGAGTTAGACTTTGAGTGTTCAAGCCTGGCCTGTTTAAAAATTTTGAGACCTGAGCCTGGGCTTGGTACCTGTTAAAGGTTTTTTTTTTCTGTCAATGTCTAGCCTGATTTAAAGCCTACAAGGTCTGCAAGCCTGTTTAAAAGCTTACATTACAACAAAAATCAATAAATAAACTTAAAGTCTATATAAATAATTAATTAAAAAAGCTTGCAAACTTAAAGCATATAAGATAAAAAATTCATTAAATAGGCCTAAAATATATATATATATATATATATATTAATATTATGTAAATAAAATATAAAATAAATATTATATAAATATATAGTATATAAATATAAATAGGCCCCTGAATAGGTTAAATAGGCTTTTTTATAAGCCTATGCCTCACTTGTTTATCTAAACAAAACTTCTTAACAAGCCTCAGCCTATCTATTTATTAAACGAGCTGAGCCTAACTAGGTTTTAAACGAGCTGAGCCTAACTAGGTTTTAAACGAGCCGAGTCGAGTCGTAGGCCCCTGTCGAAGGACCTTATTCACTTCCATCCCTATTCTCGTCTTGTATTTTTAAGATATTCTCCTTGTGAGCAATTGTGTTAATCACTTAACTGAGACAAAATTAATATTGACCAACTACTTTGATATGAAGGACCTTTGTGATACTTCAGTAGTTCTAGGTATCCAGATTCATCGTGATAGGTCACGTGGCATTTTAGGATTGTCTTAGAGAGGATCTATTAAAAAGATCCTCAAAGGATTTAACATGCAGTCTTGCTCCCCATGTGCCACACCTATTCAAAAGGGAGACAAACTCTCTAAAACTCAAAGTCCTCAAAATGATAATGAAAGAACACAAATAAGTAAAGTCTCGTATGCTTCTGTTGTTGGTAGCTTGATGTATATTCAAGTTTGTACTTATACTAATGTTGCATTTGCTTAATACATTAGGAAGATACTTGAGAGACCCAAGTTTGGGTCATTGGAAAGTCATAAGATATTTGTAGGAGACAAAAGATTGTATGTTGACCTATACAAAGTCTGATAAACTTTAAGTCATTGGAAGCAAAGTATATTGCTTGTTATGAGACCACTTGTTAGGTCATGTGGCTAAAAAACTTGATTTTTGGTTTTTAAATTGTTGAAAGCATATCTAGACCATTTGTGATATATTACAAATATTGTTGTTGTACATTTCTATCAAAATAATAATAATTCTTCTTAGTCAAAGCATTTTGACATTAAATATTTTTTGTTAGAGAAAAAATTATGAAATTTTAGATTCACATTGAACACATTGCTACACAAAATACATTAGTAGATCCACTTACCAAAGGCTTAAACATTAGAGTTTTTCAAAATCATGTAACTCATATGAGTGTAGTTAAGTCCTTTGATATATTGAGTTAATGAAAATTTAAATTATACTTAGCACAGTGTAATACTTATTTATGAAATATGCATTATTTCTATTTATATCTTTTATAACATTTAAGATGGTCAAATATTTTTTTTATAATTTTATTTTTTACTTAATAATATTATACTTTTTCATGTCCACTATTCTCTGTATACTATATTAGTTTTGTTATATATAGTTTATATTGTAATATTGATGTTCATATATATTATATTATTAAATGATAGATGTTATAATTAGTATTTCATTTTTAATAATTTATATATCTTTATAATTTATTAATATTATCTAAGTAAAAAATTGTTGTATTTTTTATAATATTATTTAATTATTAATATAAATTATTATATGTAATTATAATATTAATATTTTAATTGATAAATATTATAATGAACATTTAGTAAGAATAATTACTTATGAGTTGAATTATTCAATGAGTATTTATAGAAATATCTTGATTTCTATTGATGATTTAATAAATTATTTTTCTTTAAATAATTTATTGGAATAAATGTTTTATAAAAAAAAATAAACTTAGAAAAACATAAAAAAAAATAATATTTCTTTTTTATAAAATATTCTTTCCTTTTCAACATATTTAAAGAATACTCATAAATATAAATTCTAACAAAATAAAAGATGGATATAATTTTTATTCATTCCTTTAAATATTATAATTTATATCTCTAAATATATATATATATATATATTGATTAATTAAGTTAATTGATTATATAAAATAAACAGTATAATTATGTTGGTGAAGATTAACTGAATTTTAATTTGGATTTACTTAATTTTTTAAAATAAGAAGAACAGGTGGGTTACAAGATCAAATTGAAGCCAATCTTATTTGAATACTTGTTGCAAAAAATTTTGGTTATATGATTTTTTATTGATTATCATTACAGAATTTGTTTATTATGCTATCAAATGTGAGATATTGATGATTTTTCATCATCATGTTACCATTATTGTCCAGGAAACCAAATGAGGTGAATCATTATTTTTTATCTTATCATTAAAAGATATATATACTCTTATAATTATCTTCGCTAGACTTATCAATTTTTCTTGAACCATGACACCTTTTTTCACCTTATTTCTTATTTCATTATTTTAAAATTTTGTTTTTTATTATATTCTTATTTCATATTCAAGTTTAATTTATGATTTGCATATTGTTTACCTTAAAAAAATCTAATTTTCATAATCCTCAAAGTTGCAAAAATAATATATATATATATATATATATATATGTATATATATAATCTTATAATTTCATCCATACTTATATCCAATATATATATAATTTGGATTAATGAAAATGGTTAATGATCCTTCAATATTTTTTTAATCCCTTTGAATTTTTATATTAGTAAAAATGGATTAAATGGTTAATCTTCATGAGTTCTTCTTATTTTTTTTATCACTAAGCATGCTTCCACAACAATGGTGTGATTGTTGAAATAAAATTTTAAAATATAACATATTTTAAAATGGATGAGTTAGATATTCTATACAAAATAATTAAGCAACAGATTAAATGATTTTAGTTACTCGAGTTCTAGATGGCTTCAGTTTTTTCAATACAATTTTAGTGAATATTAAATGAATTAATGAATTGCTTTGTAACCATCTATTATAATTAATCTAACCTAAAATTTATCTAAACCATCCTAATGATACACCTATTCCTAAGATATAAGGTTTAGCTGTTTTCCCATTCTCGAACTAATTCACAGACAAATATTCAATTAATATTAATACTTTCAAATTGGTGAAAGGCTAATTATTCATATATACTTTGACGAACTGCAATTTGTGTAAGAACATTTTCTTGAACAATTTTTTTTTATGCTTGTTACTCCATATATGACTTTTTATAACAAATTAATAATTATTTTCGAAATCGAGATGATATGAAGCACGAAGGCCATTATCAATGATTAAATCCAGCTACAATTGCTAATAATTTTTTTTTATTTAAAAAAGAATCCTTTAATATTGACCCAATGAATCATTTAATAATACTTTAATATATATCATAAAGGAAGTAAAAAAATAATAAAATATATATTTTCTCACTTTTTTATAAACATTAATTAAAAATTTATTTAAAACATTATTAATACATATCTATTGTAATTTTAAATTTTTCTAATATATTTTTTATAAAAAGAAATTATTATTAACTTCTTCATTAATGCATTAAAATAATATTATTAAAATAGTCATTTTAGTTCTTAAAGGATTAAGAATCAATTTATATTAGTTTCTTTAAAAAAATTATTTTTATCGTTAATTTTTTTTAATTTTTGAAAGTAAATAATTAATTGTTTCAGTTTCTTAAAATAATTATTTTTTATCTTTTAAAAAAAATAATAATACTTTATTTTAAAAAATAATATAATACACTCCTATTCTTTTAAAAATCAAAATTAACATTACAGCGTTTCAAGATAAGATAAAGTGTCAACTCATGCATTGGGCATTCCTTGTTCACGTGCATATCAAATTCGACGTGTCTTTATTTTTTCTTTTTTCTTTTTTGAGCTGCTTTAATCGCTATTCAAGTACAACATCTTACATCATAACTACCACTTTGCCAACAATATTCACAGTAACATGTAAAGCTTATAACTCATTGGTCAGATAGATTAAATACGGTCAGATACGTTAAATATTTAGCTAAATAGTAAAAATCACTATATATATATATGTAATGTATAAGCAAGAGTAAAAATCAATTTATATGGGAATTTGAACGTTCTTGTTATCATTTTCAAGCATATTCCAATTCCAATTTGTGACTTTCAATTCCCGCAGCACCTAGGAACTATTTTTTGAGTGTGTTTGCACCTTTTATTCTTTCCTTCTAGTTGATTCAGATGGGGTAAAGAGAGTCAAAGATGTTAGTTGGAAAGGCTACCAAATTTAATCTAAAGTAATTGAATATTGTTTCAAAAATAATGTTAAGGCTGTCAAATGTGACAGTATTACAGTAATAAGCTCCTTCACGCAGTCACGCACTACCGCCCGCATCAGTGCGGTATAAAGGTCTTATGAGATGCTTCCAAAAACATAATACCTCAAAGAATTTTATTTATTAAAACCTGAAACTATGGTTCGCACTTTACACATTCCGCAGTTAATAATGTTATTTTCAAATGAATTTTTTTATTACATTTTTATAAAATTTTGTAAATATAATAATTTTTTTTGCTTTTATTTTTTAATTTTCTTTTTATTATTAAATATTTATTTATTTTATTAGCATCTTTTAACTAAAATTTATTAGGTGTATAAATTAAAAATCATTATATATCTTGAAATATTTTATATAATATAAAATTTAATTTTTATTATTAAATTACATAAAAAATTTATATCTTTTCAAATGAATTATTTACGTAATTTTTTTTAACATATACCATAAGTTAATGTATATAATAAAATTTTACTGAACATCTATTAATTAAGTCAATAATTAGATATACCAAGTTAATATAGAGATAAAAATTAAATTTATTTTGTAATCCTTCTTATTCTATTAATTATTTTATTTTATTTTATTTATTTCCATATTGTAAATTATGTGACGAGAGTATTATCTAAAAGAATTTTTCTATATATTTTTTATTAACTCTCTTATTATCTTATAAAATACTTTGTTATTTTAAAAATTAAAAATATTTAATAATTAAAAATTTATAAAAGTAAAAGACGGAAGTATTTAAAATTGTTCTACCTAAAAATAACATTAATCTTTCACAATCTACTTTACTGTAAATTATAAACAACCTAGTCCCACAGATCGAATATCTAGCACGTGCACAAAAGTACACCAGCATAGTGCCTAACGAAAGAGATAACTCCAAACTTCGATCATTGATCACATCAGTAGTCCAATTCTTACCAAATCTGGACACACTAAACATGAACGGTTTCCATCATGTGAGCTTTCTACATCTTTTCAAATCGTCGAGATACATAGTGTAAACATGGTTTCCATACCAAGGATAAACAACCATTTACATGACAATTACATCGCCCACCCATTTGAAATTGAATTTATTTCACAGACAGAAAAGGTTAAAAGCGCATGAGTGTTTAACAAAGCCACAGCAAAAATAAAAAAATAAAAAGAAAACATACTAACAAAGAAGAAAAAAAGAAAAAAAAAATAACAAGCGCTTTGGAAATATCAAATCAACAAATACAGATACTTTCGGGTTTGGTAGAGATTATAACAACCCTTTTCTTTCAGTCATCTCTTTCTTTTGTTTTCCCCTTATTGTAGATCCTATGCATGACTGCATGTTGTTATTGGGTACGTTACCCGTCCATCAACGACGTCGTTCTGGGGTCCAGTGCGGTGCAGCTGGGCTAAAATGAACAGAGACCACTCTAGAATCGAGTAGTTCCATTATAGGTGTTAAGCTAACGCACCTTGGCACTTTGTATTGATTAATGGACGCACCACGCGAGATAGCATAGTCCATAAGCTCCTCAAATGTGCCGTTCTTCACCACTCGTATCTCCAATGGTCCAATAGAATTGTCAGCTACTCTTCCTTGTCTATACACAGAGTTGAGGGATTCTTCCATCACCAAGCAGCACTTGTCCAACACTTCATTTGTTGGCGGATAAGACGAGTCCTTCATCAACAGTTCCCAATAAATCACGTAATGTCCTGGAATGGATTTAGTATCGGCAAAGCTTGTGTACTCTACAATCGTTGTGTTGAACTCTTTAAGCAACTCAGAGGCATTCTCAATTGCCTTTTGCAGTTCTGCTTCATCAGTCTTGTCTGAGTCAATGCTCAACAAAACGTTCTTTCGTCTCACGAAACGGAATTGAGGATCTGAATTGTGAAACCCTGTCACTTGGAGGATATCACCCACTCGGTAGCGGCAAAGGCCACCGTATGTGGTGATAATAAGCTCGTAGTATTTGCCAATTTCAACATTGGCTAGGTCTACCAAACGTGGAGGTGAGTCTTTTGAGAGGTTTATAGGGGATGATTCGTCATGAGGTAAAAACTCAAAATAACCCATGGTTGGCAAAATTGTGTAAGACACCTCGGATGGTGGGGACATAGGTTTGAGGTTAAGACCAAAATAACATTCTGAAGACGCGTACATGGTACAAGGCTTGGGTAGGCCACCACTGTAGTAATCAAGAGTAGGAATATACTGAGCCATAGCACCGGTGACTATGACTTCAAGGTACTTTGTGTTGGGCCAAATCCTTGGGATTATACGTTCCCAGTTTCCTCCACTACATTCCTTCGTTACGAAATCTGCGAGTTCAGGATCGGGTTTAAGGATTTTAGACATGCATTCATTGATGGAAGCGTCAGTGACTTTGGGATTTAGGGTTCCGGTGGAGATGTCATGAACTAGTTCTTGCCAATTAATCTGAAGGAATCGAATGGCTCTGAGAAGGCCAGAGGCAAAAACAGCTCCAACTCTAAGCACCTCATGGCGCATGATGAGTCCACAAAGCATCTGAGTGTACATGCTTTGGAAGGAATCAGGACAAAGGATGGCTTCGTTTGGACTTGTTAATACACTGTAAGGGTCAAATGGTCTTTTCTTGAATTGCTCGCTCTTGTAATAGCTCGTCAGCACTGGACGCGCCACTAATCCGCTGGGCGTTTTCGTCTCTGCCTTAATAAACAGAAAGTGAAGTGCCTTCCCTTTGTCCAAATCAGGCACGTATCTGCCCAATCACATTAGGAAAATAAACAACCAAATCAATAAAGTATGGAGTTATGATTTTTTCACATTCCCAAAATATTAATACCTATTTACCATCTTTTATCTTTCTCTTATATTACATCATATTACCTATTATATCTATCTCTCTCAAGGTGTATGACACCTTCAACCAAACATTTCCCTAAATTATAGGTTACAATAATGGATACGTAACATATCAATTCATGAAAAAGACAGAAAAAAAAAAAGAAGAAGAAGAAGAAACGTACTGGCTCATCACAGGCATGAGAAGGCTGTACAATAACTGACGTCGGTCCATCTCTTCATGAATGGTTGGCATCAACTTTCTTTCACCCGCAGAAGTTCCGGAACTGTAATAATTTACATTTATTAAAGCATGATTCGAAAAATACAAAATAATTTATCATAAATATTAATGCATATTGAATTATGCCCGTATACCTGGTGAGAAACTCGGAGATTGGGTGAGCGCACAAGATAGGAGAGCGGTCACCATTAGCGATGCGCTGAATATCAGGCTGAAGATCCTCGTAAGTGACGACGGGGACCTTAGACTTGAAAGTGTCACGGTCAGTGGCTCCGTTGAGTCCAAACCGTTTCAGGTACTCTGTCTCGGCGTTTTGGCTGAGAATCTCGGCCAGGACCCGTTCCTGGACAGAGTCAGTGTTTCGGGTTACTTCTTCAATGAACTGAAGAGCCTTTATACTGCTTTCATCACGAGGTCCAGGTAACACCTCAGATTCAATGGCCATGATGCGTTAAAATGATGGAAGGTTTTAGAGAGAAGAAGAAGAGAAGCGCAGAAATAGATGAGTGTGAAATGGGAATGAGAGAGGGAGGGGGTATTTATAGCGCTGTTGATGGCGAAAAGTTCTGTGGCGTGGCAGAGTCCAGGTCATGGGTAGCCACGTTGACAAGCCGGACCAAATAGTACTTTTGGAAGGACGCTGAGGGGCTCATGCTGGATCTGGGGGACAAAAGATTAAACCAACTTTTGTTGTAAACTTGACTGGTGGACATGTGGGCCAGAGAACACGTAGGGATGGGGCTTCATGGCCGACAGGTAGGGCCCAATGTATCGCCAGGTCAGCATGGGGTTGTCCAAGCCTACTCGTCACCCAAACCACGCGGCCATTTCCTTGCAGGGTTTGTTGCTCTCTGAAAGCGATGGGTGCCGGCTGAAACCCCCCCTTGTAGCCCATTTCCTTCTGTAAGAGACAGCCCAAAATTAATTAACTCGGTAAGTCAAGACTAAGTTAACAATTGCATCATAACAATTACTATTTTTCTATAAACCAATCATTCATATTTTTTATTTATGTTTCCATGAGTAAATAATAATTATTAAATATATTCCTTTTTTTTCATGAAATATACGTAGTTTTAGAATTATTTGAATGATGCGTAGTTTTGGAAATAAAAAGGGTGCTAATCTAATCACCATCATTCTAAAAGCAGACCATTTACTAATGGACAAAAAATGTTAAGCGTTTGAATTGCTTCTATTGACGTTTTACCAGTATGTTAAATATCTATATTTATAATTTAATTTTTATCAAACAAATGCTATATTAACGAAAACTAATTTAAGATTAAACTGTTACTATATGTATTAAACTAATCTGGCTCTTAAAGCGATAAAATATAAAATTAATACACAAAATATATATATATATATATATATATATATATATATATCAAATAACAGTGAAAATATATAGAAGAGTAAAAAACAAAAGGTTAGGTAAATGGTTGAATTCTTTTTCTTTTATAAATGTCATGACATATGATGAAGTTGTTTTCTGAGCCATCTTTAAGGAATCATTAATTAAGTAATAGTATATTACTTATAATGAAGAAATTGGATTATAAATGAAGGCAGTCTAATATTATTTACAACTTTGTTGAAGGAATCTTAAGGTATCGAGTATTGAGTATAGTAATGAAAATCGAATTATTGCGGTTAATTTAATTGATTAAATTGAAAATGGTTAGGTTATTGATTTGGATAACCTATATTAAATATTAGTGGAATAATTAAAATCAAATCAAATCAAATAGATTAAAACTGACTTAAAGTCAGTGTAAAAAGTGGGTTAAATAAAAAAAAAAATTGATTCGCTTACATTTGTGGTTCGAATGTAAATCATTTTTTTTTTAAAAACCTAGTCATCTAATTGGAGTAAAGAGCATGTATAAATATTATTGGGATCTAAGATAATCATTCCTCTTAAACCAATTCAAATATTTTTATATTTTTTATTCTATTTAAATTATTTTTAAAAAATAATAACAATATATGATATTTACCTATAAAATATTATATAGCTATTTATTATATTTTATATTTTTAAATATATATATATAAAATATATTTATATTAGTTCAAAATATCATTTTTTTAATTTATTTATTTATTATCTATTCAGAAAGATAATATAAATTTATTTTTATCCAATCGGTTTATTTTTATTTTTATGAAGTATTAACTTTTGTCTATAGATAATTTTTTATTTATTTAATTATTATCAACTGTATTAAACAAAGAAATATAAAAATAAGAGTAAATTTAAAAGGTAAATGAATTATTAAAAAAATTAATAACATTAATATATTTTTTAATATATATATATATATATTCTTTCTCTATCTAAACATATATATATATATATAAAAGAGCATGCAATATATTTTATATCATTAAAAATATATAATTTATTATCATCGATTTGTGACCCATTAAACACAAATAAATCAACTAATTATGAATTTCAATGATTCAATGGAACGTGGATGCAATTTTCGAAACATACTACCGAAAAACCATACCAGCAATTACAAGAGTGTAAATGGGTCTCAGCCAAACCAAGGCTTGCAAGGGCGTACTGCATGTTTGGGTTTTGATCTCTTAAATTTTTAGTTTGTTTATTTAAATGATTTTTAAAATTTTTTTTTTTTAAAAGTTCCAGAACTTAATTTGGTTTGTAAGATATTTTTTATTTAATTATTTTATTTTATTTATCAAATTTTTAATAATAATAATAATTAATTAGAAAATGTAATTTTTCATTTGTAAAGAAAATTTCGATTTATAACTTTTAAAAGTAAATATATACAATAAATAGGTTTTCATATATTTAGGTAAAACATGCACGATAAATTATTCACAAGTTATTCAGGTCTCGTTTACGAACTTTAAGATTGATTCGTTTAAATAATAAGTTTAAATTTTATTTAGTTAAAGAAATCATTTTTATTAAATATTCATTGTATTAAATTTAACATGAATAGTTTATCTCGTTGATTAATATTTTCAGGTTTATTGTGGAAAAAAAAGTTCTAAAAGAAAAAAAAAAACGTTTTTTTTTTCACGTGAGTTAAAGGTGGACTCATTGTTGCTGTTAATCTGGAGTTCGTTATCTTTGAGGGAAGAAAAAAGGTTAATAGCAAAACACATTTGAAATTAATATTTTTTTGGCAGATTAAATACTCATTTGTGTAAAAATAAAGATATTTTTTAGCATAATTTTTTTAGTTTGTTTAAAATTACTATATTTTTAACTTTTAAAATTTATATCGAAACATTTTATTATTATTATTTAATAAAAGCTCACAAATGATTATAGATTTTAAATATATTTATATTAAAAAATGATTTTATAGAAAGATAAAATATTAAATATTCTTTGAATCTCTGAACAAAAATTGTTACATTTTCGTAAATTTGTTAGTCCTTACGGTTAACAACTGTATTCTCAGTCACTCATATATAAAAGACAACAAGTATATGATTTTTATAATTTTTACAAAACTATAAAATAATAATTTAAATGTAATCTAATTTCAATAAACAGCATAATTTAGATACTAATAAGATATTTAATCCTAAATCTAAAAATATAAATTCCATCTATACGCAGAAGAAATTAAGTAACAAGAGGTATTCTGTGTTATTATTTATTCTATTGGTTGAACAGTAACGCATTTTCTAACCTCTTTCAGTGAATAGTTTCCGCGTGTTCTTGCTTGTGTTTTCTTTTCCTTTTTTTTTTTTTCATTTTTTCAATTTGCAATGATGTTCTGTATCATCTGTTGCATGCATCATCCATAAATAATATATAAGTAATTTTAATATGAGCGACATTTCTTATTTTAAAATTTAAATGATCATTTTTTATAATTAAAGTATAATTTTTATAGGAAAGAATAGTAAACTTTATATTAAGTTATATTAACATATAAACTACTGAGATATAAATGTTAATAATAATCACATGAAAAATGAGATGCTTTATTTTATAGTATATTAATATATAAATTATAAATATAAATATTTACATTGAATAAGTCAAAAATTGTAATAATATTTGAATCATAAAATAAACGTATGGGTACAAGAATATTTTTAAAAAATGATATGTAGCTATTCATAATCTATCTAGTAAAATAAATATTCATATTATATGTAAATTAACAAAATTTTACTTCTAAGTGTATTGGTATCTAATTCATAAAATTATAAAAGTACATATATTTTCTTTTTGTATTTAAATCATATTTGAAAACATTTACTTCCAGTAAGTTACTATTACTAAAAATAAAAAATATGATTATTATCACCTTTTTAAAAAAATTTAAAAGGAAAGTTTACTGGACGAAGGGTCGTCCATGGCACTGGACGTAGCGGTGAGGACGGCTACAGCATGGGGTCTTATTTCGGAAAAAAAATTTATACACAGCATGGGATCTTATTTCGGAAAAAAATAAATTATACGCAGTAATATATATCTAGTTATAAATTGGTAGATATATTTTATTTTTTCAAGTTTTTTATTTTAAAAAATTATAATAAAAATATAAATAAATAATACTATTTATACATAGAAAAATTATTATCAATCTTATTCTAAATATTATAGTAACCGGATCCCCTTAAATGGAATATTACATTTTAGAGAAATACAGAGATAAATAAAACATATATGATTAAAATATTTAAGTAAAAAATAAATTTTCACATTATAAGAAGCACAGCAAAGATTCCAATTTTTTTTAATAATGATTAGTTACCTAACAACATTATCTTTCATCTATCTATATTTTAAATTTTACTGTTAAGAATTTTTTTATTTTTTAAAATATAAAAAATCATACGGTTTTAAGTAAGACAAAAACAGATTTAACATATTTTTTATACATATCATAATCCCTTCCCCTTTTATTTATTGCTAAAAAATGGTAGCCGCCTTCCTATAGCTCCGTGGACCGTGGGTGCATCTTATTACTCTATACAGGTTAAATTACGATTAGTGATGGAAGTAGGCATCTTATTACTCTATACAGGTTAAATTACGATTAGTGATTACGATTAGTGATGGAAGTAGGTCGAGCTGAGTTAGACTTTGAGTGTTCAAATCTAATCTGTTTAAAAATTTTGAGATCTGAGTCTGGATCTGTTACTTGTTAAAGTTTTTTTTTTTTTTTTTTTTCTGCCAAGGTCTGATCTGATTTAAAGTCTACAAGGTTTCTAAGCCTGTTTAGAAGCTTGCATTGCAAAAAAAATCAATAAATAAACTTAAAGCCTATATAAATAATTAATTAAAAAAATTTACAAACTTAAAATTTATAAGATAAAAAGACTATTAAATAAGGCTAAAACATATATATATTAATATTATGTAAATAAAATATAAAATAAATATTATATAAATATAATATATTAAAATAAATATAATATATAAATATAAATAGGCCTCTAAATAGGTTAAATAGGTTTTTTTATAAGCCTAGGTCTGACTTGTTTATTTAAAAAGACTTTTTAACAAGTCTGAACCTGTCTATTTATTAAACGAGCCGAGCCGTGAACTCCTGTCGGACGACCTTATTTACTTCCGTCCTTAATCATGACATTATCTCTTTAATCGTATTAATTTTATAAAATTTTAAATTTATTTAATAAAAATATTAAATAATTTAATCTAAAATATCATACTTTTAAAACATAAGTAAATATTAATTTTAAAGTTTATAATTTTTTTAAAATTTGATAAACATAATTATTATATAATTTCACAACTAGTTTTTTAAATTTGTATCTTATAATAATTTATTAATTAGAATAGTTTTAGGAAAACAAAATTCTTAGAAGCTCTTTTATATGTAAAATTCTTTAAATTATAATTGTTAAAAATATTATAAATTATTTAGTATGTTTCAAATATTTTTAAAAATATTATCATAAATATGATTATCCAAAGTTTTTTAAAATTACAAAAATATTGAATCTTAATTTCCTATCATGGAAGTATTTTATTGAGTAATATAATTTAATATATTTCAATAAATGTTAATTTACTAAAAATATTTTGTAAAATAATAACAAACATAAAAACTATCTTAAACTTTATGAAAGATATGCCATTCTAAATTTAGGAAAATCTTTGAAACTATCTTAAAATTTAGGAAGATAGTATTTTTGTGAAGTATTATCTAAAATGATATAAAAATATATAATATTTTAATAAATATTATCTTTATATTAGAAGGAAAATCTTGATTGTTGATATAGTGTGGTTTTCGGATAAGATGTTACTCTTTTTAATATTTAATTTCTTTAAAATAAGAAAAATATAATAATCATTTATGAAAATGTTAATGATGGAGCATGTGTCTATCTCTGCTTAATATTTTTTATATGCGAATCTAAACTTTAAACTCTACGTCATGTAGTATTGGAGTTGACGTGGATTCAACTCAACGAAATAAAGAATCTAACATAGACAGACTAGGAAAAAAAATACATGTATAATAAATATTAATACTTAATTTTTTAGCCAATATAATAAATATTAATACTTAATTTTTTAGCCAACAATTATTATTGTACTTTATACTTATGTTTCCTTTTAAAAGAAGTGGTTAATTATTCATTTTTTCAAATACTGACTAAAGGGTAAGATTCTTAATAGTTTTATTTGTCTAATGTATATAAGTTTTTCTTAGTTGTTTAAACGTTAACTCCTTAAATTCTTTTTTGAGAAATTATTCTTGCATGCTAAATCCTTATTTTTTTAGTTAGGCTGCTTAATAAATTTCGTTCCTCAACAACGGTATCATGTTTGTGAATACGAATTTCCATATTTATTTTCTTTAGCAGACAACACAATCGGTCCATAAAAATTTTGTTTAAGTATTTACTCGTTTGTTTTGTTTAAAAATTACACATAAATACATATTAAATCTATAAATTTTAACGATAATTAAATATATAAACAAAAATAATGTTGGATTGAAACACTAAGTTTTACATAAAAGTAAAATTTATTAATATAACTTGATAAAAAAAATAAAGGTTATACCTGTAATATATTTATAATTTTAAAATACTTATTGAGGATAAGTTAATTTCCAATTAAAAATGAAAAGAAATTAAAATATATTTTATATATTTATATTTTTTAGATTAAAATTATTTTTTAATAAAATTTTTTTACTTAAGAATGACTATTGTGGATAATAAAATTCATTTTTCAAACATTTAATGCAATCATGCAAATGCAGTTGGACGTGAATATATATATATATATATATATATATATATATATATATAAGATTAAAATTTAAGATTATGAATTAAATTAAATTATAATTATTAAAAATGTTAAAAATATATTTAATATGTTTAAAATATTTATAAAAATACTATCATAAATATGATTTTTAAAACTTTTTTCAACTTTACAAAAACCTTGAATGTTTAAAATATTTTATTGAGTAACATAATTAAATTATGTCAATAACTGTTAATATATTTAAAATATTTATACCAAACAAAAACTATCTCGGGACTTATGAAAGATATGTCACATTCTAAATATGATTTTACTTCGTATTTGAGGATAGTTTAGTGAAGTATTATCTAAAATGATATAAACATATATAATATTTTAGTGAACATTATCTTTATATTAGGCGAAAAAATCTTGATTGTTGATATAGTGTAGTTTTTGGATAAGATGTTATTCTTTTTAAGATTTAATATTTTTAAAACCAGAAAAATCAAATTTAAAAATATTAATATATTTATAAATTTAAAATACTTGTTGAGGACAAGTTAATTGCCGATCAAAGATGAAAAATAAAGTAAAATACATTTTATATATTTTTATATTTTGTTTAATTAGATTATAATTATTCTTTAATGAGGATAATTCTACTTAAAAGTAACTATTATGGATAATAAATTATTTTAAAAAAAAAATTAATGCAATCACGCACATGCATTGGATATAAACATTGAAATTTAGGATTATGAATTAAATTGAATTATAATTACTAAAAATGTTATATATATATATATTATGTTTAAAATATTTTTAAAAAAATTATACTAAACATAAAACCTATTTTAAAATTAATGAAAGATATGTCACATTATAAATTTAATTTTACTTATTATCTATGATAATTTTTTAGGGAAGTATATTATCTAAAAGGATATAAAAACATATAATATTTTAGTAAACACTATATTTGTATTAGATGAAAAAATCTTGATTGCTGATATAGTATGGTTTTTGAATAAAGAAAATTTAAGATTTAATGTCTGCAGGATAAAGAAAATTTAAATAAAATTATTAATAATCATTGATTAAAATATTAACGTTATCTGTGTTTGATATTTCTAATATGAGAATCTAAACTTTAAATACTGTTCCATGTAGTATTGGAGTTAACATGGATTCAACTCATCAATGAAATACAAAACTTAATATGGAGAGAGATTGTGATAAAAAAATAAATATATGTATAATAATTTTTTAATTTAGTTAAATTTTAATAATTAATTTTTTAGTCAAAAATTATTATTTTAATTTATATTTATTTGTCCTTTTAAAAGAAATATCCCTTTTTTCGAATACCAACTAAAGGGTAAGATTGTTATAGTACTCTTTTAGTCTATGTATATACTTTTTCTTAGTTGTTTAAATGTTAAGTGCTTAATTTTTTTTGAAAAATTATTGTTATATGCTTAAAAATAAATAGATTGAGATGGGGAAATTTAAATAAAATATATATTAAAATAAAAATACTGTAAACATATATATATATATATATATGATAGTCTAAATATTTATTTATTTTAGTTAGACTGCTTAAAAAATTTCGTTCCTCAACGTCGGTACCTTGTTTGTGAATATGAATTTTCATACTTATTTTCTTTAGAAGAAAACAGAAACGGTCCATGAGAATTTAATTTGTTTAAATGTTTACTCTTTTATTATGTTTAAAGATTACACATAAATATATATTAAAATTATAAACTTTAACATTAATGAAATATGTAAACAAAAACAATGTTGGATTAAAACACTAAGTTTTACATAAAAGTAAAATTTATTAATATAATTTGATAAGAAAATATAAAGGTATTACCTATAATATATTTTTAATTTTAAAATACTTTTTTAAGATTAGTTAATTGCTGGTCAAACATGAAATAGAAAGTAAAAGACATTTTATATATTTTAATTTTTTTTATTTAGATTACAGTTATTGTTCAACGAAGATATTTTTACTTAAAAATGACTATGATGGAAAAGAAAATTCAACATTTAATGCAATCACACACATAGAGAGTTGCACGTGTACATATGTATATATATAAGATTTAAATTTAAGATTACAAATTAATTTAAATTATAATTACTAAAAATATTATAATTTTATTTAATATGTTTAACATATTTTTGAAAATATAATGATAAATATGATTATTACAACTGTTTCAACTTTACAAAAGTCTTGAATCTTCATTTTCTGTCGTGGAAGTATTTTATTGAGTAACATATCTAAATATATTTTAATAAATAATTTACTAATTTTTTAAAGATATTTATATCTAAAATAAAAACTATCTTAAAATTTATGAAAGACATGGAACATTCTAACTTTTAGTTTTACTTCTTATCTGAAGATAATATTTTTACGAAGTATTGTATATAATTATATAAAAATATATAATATTTTAGTGAATATCATCTTTATCTTAAAAGGAAAAATGTTGATTGTTTATATAATGTGGTTTTCCGATAAGATGTTATTCTTTTCAAGATTTAATTTCTATAAAATAAAAAATGTAATTGTACAAAAATATTAATAATCACTAATTAAAATATTAACGACGAAACATATGTCTAATAATTATTATATGCGAGTCTAAACTTTAAAATACTACTTCATCTAGTATTGAAAATTAGTATGGGTTCAACTTAATGAAATATAGAGTAACATAAAAGAAGATTGTAATAAAAAAATATGTATAATCAATTTTTTAAATTTGGATAGATTTAAATAATTAATATTTTAGCTTATATTTACTCTTAAAAAGGTAGTTATCCTTTTTTCAAATACTAACTAAAGGTAAATTTAAATAACTAAATTTTGTAGCTTATGTTTCCTTTTAAAGGAGGTAGTTAGTTGTCGTTTTTTTTTTTCCAGATACTAACTAAAGGGTAAGATTAATTAGTACTTTTATCTTTTTATGTATTCAGATAATTTTTAGACTGTAATTTTAAAAATAAAATAAAATATTAATTTTTTTAAAGTTGTTAAAAATTAAATAATCATTTTATTTTATTATTTTATTATAAATACATAAAGTATTGGATTAAAATAATATAATATAATTTTAAAAAATTTAATTTTATTAAAATAATAAAAATTAATAATAATAATAATTATTATTATAGTACTTATAACAATAATAACAATAATATTTACAAGATAATAATAATAATATAATATTTATAATATAAAAAATATTATATTGTTATAAAAAAATTATTTTATATATTATTTAATAATAACAATAAATAATAATAATATTTTTATATTATTTAGTATTTAAAATAATATATAAATATTATAATATTATTTATTTTATTATTAATATATAAAATTTAAATAAATAACAAATATTTTTTAAAATAATAAAATAAATTATTATTATTATTACGATAGTGATAACGTTTATTATGATCAGTATAATAATTATAAAAATATTATATAATTATATAATTTTATATTTTATATATTATTATAATTTTTTAAATAAATAATATTATTTAATATTTAGTTTAAAAAATAATTTATATATAATATAATATTATTAAAATTTATATAATATAAAATTATATTATAATATTATAAAATAAATATAATGTTTAGATGTAAAATATTATTATTTATTTTATTATTAATTTTACAAAATAAATAAAAAATTTAATATATAATTAATTTTTTAAAAAAAATTAAAAATTAGTAAATAATAAATATAATAATAATAATAATAATTAACAATATAAAAGTTATTATAATGATAATAATTATAAAATTAATAATTTAAGATGATGATAACGATATAATTTATTATAATTAAAAATAAAAATATTTTTAAATTAAAAATAATAATTATTTTTTTATTTTAATATTTAAATAAAAATTATTTATAAATATATTAAAAACTAATTAAAAATTATTTTTATTAAATAAATTTTATTTCTAAAATTAATTTAAAAATTAAAAACTGAAATTTCATAATAATATAATCTTAGTTGTTTAATTGTTAATTTCTTAAATTATTTTTTGATAAATTTGTTTACATGTTTAAAAATAAATACGATGATAATAAAAAATAAAATAAAATGTAATAAAAATATACATAAAAATAAAATATAAACGATAATCTAAATCCCTTTTTTTTAGATAGGCTGCTTAACAAATTTCGTTCCTCAACATCGATATCATGTTTGTGAATATAATGTCCCGTATATTTTCTTTAGCAGAAAACACAAATGGTCCATGGGAATTTTGTTTAAGTATTTACTCTTTTGTTTTGTTTAAAAATTACACATAAAAATACATATTAAATCTTTAAAGTTTCACTTACGTAAATTTGTGTAAAAAAAATAATATTGGATTAAAACATTAAATTTTACATAAAAATAAATTTTATTAATATAATTTAATAAAAAATATAAAAATGATATCTATGATAGATTTTTAATTTTAAAATACTTGTTGATGATAAGTTAGTTATCTATAAGAAAGAAAATAAATATGTTATATATTTTTTATTTTTTTTAGATTATAATTATTATTTTATAAAAATTGTTTTACTTAAAAGTGATTATTATGGATAATAATTTTTTTAAAATATTTAATGTAATCATACATAAAAAAATTAAGTTATTTTAAAAACAACTTTAACTAGAGTTATCTCATTTAATAAATTTTATATATAATTAAATTTCACTAATTCAACTGTTAAATTAATAAATTATATTATATAGATTATTCTTATAAAATTTTAAAAAAATTTAATACTTAAAAAAATAAATTTAAATTAATGAATAATATACCTTTTATAATATATGTTAACTTAAATTTATGTAATCAAATATTAATTTTTTATAAAATTTAGTAAGAATAATTTATATAACATAATTTATTAATTTAACAGTTTAATTGATGAAATCTAATTATATATGAAAGTATTAAGTAGAATAACTCTAACTAAAATTATCTTTATGAGGAGAGATTAGGTTACTCTGGATAATTTTATCTAGAATTACTTTACTTAATAACTCTTATAAATAATTAAATTTTATCGATCAAACCGTTAAATTAATAAATTATATTATATATATTATCTTTAAAAATTTTAAAAAAAATATTTATTAAATAAATTTAAATTATGAATATTATAAATATTATATTATCCATTAATTTAAATTTTTTTTAAAATATTAATTTTTTTTAATTTTTAAATATTATAATAATCATGTATATAATATAATTTATTAATATAATGATTAAATTGATAAAATTTAATTATTTATAAGAGTTAATAAGTAAAATAACTCTAACTAAAATTACTCATAATTTAATGATATATATATATATATAATTTAAATTTAAGATTATGAATTAAATTGAATTAAGTGTAGCCTTTAATCTACCTATTCAATGATAAATGTAATATGTATTTAATATATATTATTATTTTGACAAAATTTGATATATTTTATTTTTTAATAATAGGAAACGCATGTGACGAAAAAGATTGGAGATTAAGTGCTCTTTTTATTTGGGTAGTTTCGAAGATCCATTTGTATGATTTTTTTAATTAAAAATATATTAATTATGTAAATCATTTTAAAAAGTAAAATAAAAAAGACATAAACACTTTTTTGTTAGTTAAAAATAAAATTTTTATGAAAAAAAATGTAAAAAATTATACCATGAAATTATTTTTTTTTAAAAAAATGTTCCTTTCATTATTTTTTATTTGTATAGAAAAGAAAGAAGTATAAATGTTAAAAAATATAAATAATATTATTTTTTTTAAAAATTATTTATTTTCCTATATACCTCGGTATATACAAGAATCTATAGATAAAAAATAAATATCTTTTAAAAATTGAAGTGATAAATAAATAAAAATAAAAATAAGTTTTTGATATTCTTTTTAAACAGTTTAAAATAAATGGAGCGAGTATTAAACTTAATGTACTACGTGGAATGAAAATGTACCTATCTTGAGCTTTGAGGCAATGATCATCCGCCTTTTCAAACCATATAATGCTGTAGTTTTGTAAGGATTATTTCTGCATTTATTCCAAATATGAATTTGGATGCTTCTTTGAGCCAACACTCTGAAACGTCAATGTCAGATCCAAGAGCACATATAATGTATGTACCTAGAAGTTTCTTATATTTTTCTTACGTATTCTTTTCTTATTTTATTTTAAAAGAATATATATATATATATATATATATATATTGTCATTAAAATTTAAAAATATTTTATATTTTCTCAAATTAAGAATCTAAAAATAAAATTTAATTACAGTATCATAAATATTTTTTGATATTATTATTCAATTAATTCAAATAAAATATAACCAATAATTGATATCAATATCAACCTTTATTATATTTGCTAAGATTAATTACTGAAATGAAGTTCCAATTTTAACTGAAAATAATATCTAAAATATTTTACTTAAATTTGGTCTTTAAAAATTTATAATAATACAATTTAGAATTATTCACACACACGAAACTAGATTATTAGAACAGTGACCTACGTTTTCTGATCAAAATAATCTCCTAGTGCATGTCATAATGATTACGCATTAATATAAAGACAATTTCTCGGACATTGACCGCACTACAATTTGGCAATTCATAGATGTTGAATGTTTGCACGCTGAGTGGGAAATACAGGTCACACTTCCATCGTCAACATCTTATGCCTAACTAAATCTTATAAAGTCTCAGGAAGCTTTGACATGTTCAACAATTTTTCACTTGGAAAACGTAATAACAGATGGGCTGGGCGAAAAGATTTATAAGGGTGCAAACAATTAAGATCTATCGTCTATGAGGGTAAGCGAAAAAAAAATGGAAGGTAGTAGAAAGATATACAAGACACCATCAGTTAATTCTCAATGCACCTTTTTTGTTGCAATTGCTTATGTTGACTTGGAAAGTCTCAGAATATTCCTGAACATACCCATTCTCATTCGCATAACCACGTGTCACGGTCCACAGTCTCAATCAGAGAAATTTTGAGAACAGCAAACAATTTGAAGTGCAAGGTGCTGCAGCAGCCACCCACATGTTACCAGAAACAAAAATCAACAATAAGTAAAATAAAAACTGTATTGGCACTGCTGTACCTTGCAGCAGTCAATACTCAATATTTCTCATTTTATTTTTTATGATTTTATTTTAGATTAATATTAATTTATATACGAAAATTGTTTTACATCTAATTATATTTTAAATTTAACAACTGATAATATTTTTTATTTATCTAAAGATATATAAAAATTGTACGTCTATAAATAACTTAAAAATGGATAAATATGTACAATCATTTCGTTTTATTTTTAACACGCTTTCCCATTGTGCAACAAAAGAAACATGGTCAAACCTAATTAGCAATATACTATTAATATTGACTGCATTTTTTTTTTCTGTGAAACATTACCTAGTGCTAAAAATAAAAGTCAGGAAGAAAGTGAGTGAAATGTATAATGATTTTCCTTTGCTTATCGCTGGTTTTATTTTTGGTAACGTGGGTGGCTGCAGCCCCTCGCACCTCAAATTCTTTGCTGCTATCAAAATTTCTCCACTCGGAACAGCGGATTGCGACACGTGGTCATGCGAATGAAACTCACCAAGTTATGCTCCTCAAGAGAGAGCAAGATAATGTTTTTTTAGAGCGCAAATATCTTGCATACCAAACCATTCTAGTCAAATTAGGTAAGATGAGACTAACGTATGTTTTTAAAATAATTAAAGTTACTTATATTTTTAATCCAAAATTTTCATTTTTTAAAATATATTTCGTTATAGTTTGTTAACCTAAATTACATTATTAATCATAAATAAAGAATTATAATCAAAATATTTTAAAAATATCAATTTTTTAAAAATAATAAATTTAATTTAATTTAATCTAATTTTAATTAACGTTAAAAATCATGATCAAAGTATTAAAATACGAAAATTTTAAATTAATGATTTTAAAATTAAAAAACAAAATTAAAATTTAATTATTATAAAAAAACTAAAAACATATTTAACTCATAAAATTATTATATGCAAAAAAAATTTCCTCAAGTTAATTATTTTGCTGATTAAGTTAAGTCAGATTGTTAATTTATCAAAAGAGATTATATTCATATAATAAAATTATATAATATATATATATAATATTTTTATTTTATTATATTATCTATTTTATTTTATTTTATTTTTTAATTGTATGACTTGTTGTATGTTTTATACTTTAATTAATATAATTTCTCATTAATTAATCCCACCAAAGTCTCCACTGGGGGAATTCCCGTCGTATAACGCTAAATAACCTGACTTCCCCCGTAGTGCAACAAAAGAAACAAGGTCAAACACAACGAGCACTATAATATTAATATTGACTGCATTTTTTGCGTGAAACATTACATACTACCACAGAGTGTTGTGCCGTCAAGAAACCAAGTTTGAATAAACATTCTGTTATAAAATATATTAGTTGGACCAGTTCTTCCACACAACCATTTCCGTGCTCTGTCTGTGTCTCTCTTTGACACATGATGAGTTGTTACGCTCATTCAAACTTCTAACTCAAACAAATTCACCCGTTTCAGACTCAAATTTTGGAAGCGAACCTGATGTGGCAGTACATGATAAATGAGGTAACACCAGTGATTGCCCACGCAATTAATTAAAAATGCTATATATATATATATATATGTGTGTGTAACTCTTGCATGGAAGCTCAGCATACCCAAGTACGTGGAAAGGTCATCACTTAACAAAGGGCAGAAGCTAGGCTCACATGCATTGAACAGATGGAAATACTATAAAACATAAGTTTTAAAATTAACAAAGAAGGAAAACAGCAAACGTGAAATTAAGTACTACCCCTATAACTAATTTACAGCTAGAGCCCATGGGCATGAGGAACTATATATTAAATATGCAATATGTAAAACTTTGACCTAACTGCTTAAAGATCAAAACTTTAAACGATTAAGATAGTTAGCTCGTGATACATATGATATGACAGACTCTATGATGATATGGTCTAGACTTTAGAGTGTTATCTTTGTAAAAGACTAGGACATGTTTGGACAGGCGGTGAGAGCCGCTGAACTCAACTTTGAAGATGTAATTGTAATTTAAAATTTATGTCAATATATTTGAATTTTTTATTAAAATTGATTTCATCGCCAAATTCAAATTTGAACTAATGCGATAATTTATATTAAATTTTATTATCAACTTTCTTTAAGAAAAAATATTTGAAACAAAAATTACATTACTTTTAAACAAAATTAGCTCTATAAAACCAAATTCATTTAAATCCAACCTTACAAATGTTTATATAATAAATATTAAAATAAAATTATTCTCTTTTTTTTTTTTTTTGTTCCTGAGCATAGTTAGTGTGATTCAGAAATGGGCAAAGTTGATGAATTAATCCGCGAACAGCGATACAGATAAATAAGATAGTGGGAGTGGTCCTGCGTTAAAGTGGTGAAACTGAGAAGGAACAACACATCTTTATGTCCGTGACAACTAATTTAGGTTTTGCCAAATTTGTCAATAGCTTCTAAGCCCTGCGTGTAGGTTAAAAGACTAGGGTTTTGAATTAGGGATGGGGATGCATACAACTTGGCGCAAACAGAGTCAAGGACAGATATCACGCGTGATGATGATGGTGGATGCATTATTAGCTTTATCATATATCAAGAATAGTGACAGAAAAGATACAGGGATGATTGCATCAGTAGTTTTTGTCTGGTAGTCGTAGAAATTGGCTTTTCACAACTTTGGTGTGTACGTTGAATAAAAACGTAGCTTATTAGATTTGTGATTGGATCATTGTAAAGGAGGGCCATATTGGAGATCATATATGTATAATTTTTATGATAATATAATATAAATTAATAATTTAGTTAATATTTTTAATAAAAAGTATCAACGATATCATTTTATTAAATTTAATACTTAATATCAATTATTAATAATATATATATGAGAAAAAAAAAATTAAGCAGTGGTTGTTTCCCTTATATTACATGATAACGACATTTTGGAAAGAGTTATATTGTTTATACAACAAAATTATGTAAGATATATAATATTTTTCTATTTTATTATCTAACATTTTACTCTTTTCTCTTTATATTTATTTATTTATTTATTATAATTTTTGTTGTGTTAGTATAATTTCTTGTTTTAAAATGTACCAAGTGTAATTAAGGATGTAATTATTTTTACACGAGACCATAAGTATATTCTACAAGATATTGATCATAATATTGATTGAATTAAGTATGATTATTAGGGATAACAAAAATTTTATTTCAACTATTTAATATAATTATAAATCTAAATTTAAATTCAAAACTACTAATTAAATCGATTCGACTAAGGTCACAACTTTCTCCTTATAATTAATAAAAATGATAAATATTTATATTCACTTTTTATTTTTTGAGTTCATAAAAGTTTTGATTTTCAATGAAATAAATTTCATGAACTATATATGTGTAAGTAAATGTTGATGTGGTTAATGAAAAGTTTGTTGTGTGTCAATTATTTATGATATTTAAATTGTGCAAGTACAGAGACCAAAAAACATTAAAAAACTAAACTAAAATATTATAAAAATATAGCAAACCAAATGTATGGAAGAAAATCAGTTGTATATTGAGTTATGTATTTACTAAGTGACATAGGTGTACCATATGTATAAAGAAAATAATGTCCAATAATTATTGCTCAATGGTAATAATGTATTCTTTCCATTTCGTCATAAAAACTTTTGTTATAGATATTTAAAATTTTATGAAGCATTCAATATTATTTTCTAAATCTACCCTCAATGTCAAAGTTTAAATACATCATATCTAGTTACTCTATAATCTTTTTTTTTTTTTTTTTATGTTGTTCTACTTGTTCAATAACAACGGGTTGTACCAATAATACATCGGTTTCTTTTTATGTCTACGTTTAATCTTTTTTTTTTCAATTTAAAAATTTAAGTATCTTTTTAGTTATATTTTTATCTTTAACTTAAATGTTTTAGATATTTATCATAAATGATAAAAAAATATGATAAAGAGAAATAAAAAAATGTATTTTATATATTTTTTTTTACAAATAATACAATTTATATTTACTAATTTATTCATTTATCTTTTATTGATTATGTCAAATTTGCATTTCAAACTTTTTTTACATTCCAAAAAATGTATCCAAAGGAAAATATTTTTCAGAAAAGGTCAATTTTTTTTAAAGCGGATAATGAAAAAAATCAATATAATAGTGAAAAATAAAAAGAATCAATGAAATTTCAAATAAAAAATTGTTTTTTTTATAAACTTGAGATAATTAAATACTTTTATATTTTTGGTTTTATGGAAATTAATTAAAAATGGCTTATGATTGAGAACAAAGGAGTCCGTATATTGCCGCAATAACATATTGAATGGAATGTTTTGGGCAAGTTTTGTCGTTAATAAAAATTTCAACGTCATTATCATTCGTTTTTGAAAAAGGATAAAAGTTAATTAAGGTCACTTTCATGAAAAAAATTTAATTATCGTGCCCTCGGTTATATCAAATATCCATAAGAAATTCCGTGAAGAATCAAATCCATGTGCTTAGTTCGGGCCAGATAAAAATTTCGTGAAGCTAATAAAAAATTGAAGCTAGAGAATTGTGTTGAGGACATAATCACTTTGAAAAATAAGCTGCGTGAAACATGAGTATCTCTATCTGTTACTTTTTTCGTTGTCAATTTGTCTTCTGTCATCATTGTCATTTTATATATAATTATTTGTGTTCTTCATTAATTGGAGCTGCAGTGATATATATTTATTTACCCCCGTTAATTTAATGCTTTTCAAAGTGGTCCACAACGCGAAATGACATTCACTAATCTAAAATCATAAGCCATGTATTCTATTAATTTCTTGTTACCAAATGAGACTTTAGACACATGACATGCAGCACAATGCACACCGTCAGAATTGGGAATGAGGTTTGTTTTACTCATGAACGTGAGGTTTCACCTGCTTCGTCAATATTAGTAAAAGAAAAAGGCATTCTTTGATATTATTCCTCTATATGGTTTCTAAAATTTGAAATATTTTAATTTCTATATTTAAACAGAGAACACGGAGAGGTGAAATTTAGTGTTACATGTTAACAATAAAAAAGTTATAAAAATATATATTACCCCGTAAATGCTGTCCTGTCATATGACCTATAGCAGCGGTGTAGACTCTTCGGGTAAAGTTTAGATTAAATTTAAGATTTTATATAAAATTATTTTAATTTTCACTTATCACTAATGTGCCAATTTTAGTAATTTAAATTAATTTTAAAATATGCACAGTTTATTTGGAAATTAAAATATAATAACTATGTCACTTGGATTCGGTGTTACCCGGGTTATGACAATAACTAAGGCTCCCAAATTCGGACTTAACTCGCTCATGACAATACGCAATCCTCTATGTTATAAGCTATTAAGGCATTGAAATAACTTGAGTCTTCTTTAAAACGAATTACACTCATCCCAATAACGGTGCAAATATAAACAACAAAGCATTGGATTAAAATGTATAATAGTTAATTTGAAACAAAATTGCACAGTTAAGGTAATTCTTAAGATTAATAAAATTCGAAGCCAAATTATTTAAGTTTAATTTATTTTACCTCTATCCCATGGGGACATGCTCTTCAAAATATTATAAACGGATGAATTACTTCTTGTACGATTTGTGAGAGCATGTTGAATCACATTGAGGAAACCGTTTGCATTGATATTATTTATTTAATTTTTAATCAATAATAATATCAATTTAAAGGTAGATTTTAATTACTACTTTAATATGTTATAAATTTTACTCCATATAATCATAGATTTTGTTTTTTCAAGTAAGGATAGGATGAATTTTACCCCTCCTTTTAGTACAAATAGAATTCGTCTAAATTCAAACAATGATTTTTTTTTCATAAAAAAATAAAAATTTTATTTTTTAAGCCCAAAACTCAATTAAAACCTAATTTTTCTTTATCTGAAACAAGTTACGCACCAATTATACAAACAAAATGGAATACATGAGGAGGGTAGGACACCAACGGTCGCTTGTGACGATGGTTTGGGTGAGTTCTAACCTCTATGGTGGTTGATAAGGCTGTGTGGAAAAGAACTCATGATGATAAAAGTGGATCACAATAGTTGTGAATCTTAGACCACAAGGAACACGAGTGATAGAGGTTTATTTTAAAAGAGGAAAATAGTGAAAGTACTGCATCCATTTATGTATATTTAACGTTTAAATTATTTGATATTTTTTTTTTAAAATTATAACTGTGAGGTTGAGATATATTAAAAGTAAATGGCATCGTGCAAATATATAGATATTATTATTTTTTATACAAATATTATTTTTTTATAATATAGTTTGGCGGTTTCTCAAAACAAATTATACAACTAATATAGATAATAAATTATATAATAAAATAAAAAATATATAAGATATAATAAATAGAATATATAATAATATATAAATTATAATATGATTTTATAGTACAATAATAGATCCAGTGTCTTAATAAGTTCTAGGAGACGAACAAGGGAAGATGTGAAGAATAAGAATAAATCTACTTACAATTTTTAACTTGTCGAAGTTTGATTGTAAGATGGGGAAGGAAAGTAACTGCTGAGTCAATCGTGCAATTTTAACGAAATAACAATTATCGTTGATGCTTTTTTTAATTAGTACAAAATTATCGTTGATTTTGACGTTAAAAATGTTTTGTTGTGGTTGTTGTTTGGTGGATGGTTTGAATTAAAATAAGTATTTTAATTTTAAAATATTAAAAGCAGCAGAAATTAATTAATTATGTGGAGCACAATCAACGGCGTTCCGAGTTCTAAATCAAAACAACTATGTTATATACATTTCATTACATATTTATAAAATAATTTTCTTATAATAATGATATTTCTATATATAAAATAATTTGCATTTTAAAGTTTTTTTCTAAAAAAATCTAAACTAAATATAAGTATTTTTGTTATGTGGATTTTTTTTTTCATTTTGTTAATGCCAGCTTTTACAACAGATTTTAAGCCGCTAAATATAAAAAATTGTTAAAAAATATATACTATATTTGTATATTTTGAATGCAATAAATATTTTTTGTTTTAATAAAATTTTATTACTTTTAAATATTTAAAATCAGTTTTAAAGGTTAACGCTAACAAATTTATTTATAAAATTCAAGTTATTAAGATTTTATTAATCCATTAAAATACCATTAAGTCAATTCACAAATTATTAGCCTTCACAGACAAGTTATCTTTCATTCACGTATGGATTAGGGGTGAATATTCTTGTTAGCCTCTACGATTTACAATGCGTCACTTAATTTGTCTCCATTAATTTTCCCTCTAATAAATTGTCAATTTTTGTCGAAAACAACGAAAAGGAATATAAGCCACGGATATATAAAAAACACGTCGTATATGGGTATTAGAATATATTTACGTGTCACTTTCATTTAAATAATGTATACAATTTATATTTTATAATAGAAAACATTCAATGCGGCACTTTATTAATCTTGGGTGAATTGGATATGAACTTATCCGGAAGCACAATTTAATAAAATAAAAGAAAAAATTAATAATGAGAAGCCGTTTAAAATTAAAATTTTTATAGCATATGCCAATCCCGATATTCTCTGGCTTGATCGCTACTAATATAAGAAAACATTAATGTTTAATTTTTTCTAAGAAACAAAGCATTAATGTTATTCATTAAAAAATTATATTACTAATATTTTAATTTTATATTAATTTTTATTGGTATAAATTTTTAAAAATTAATTTATTAACTTTTTATACTAATAAATAATTTATAGTAATTTAATACCAAAATATTTTTGCATAACTTATCAAGTATTTATAGAGTAATACATACATATATATATATATATATATATATATATATATATTTCCATAACAAAAATATTTAGCAGAGAGATAGAAACATTTGCTTCTAGGAAAGGAGGTCCAACAAGCTGCAATGTATGAAGGTGAAAAATCATAAGGAATTTGGAATTCCATAAATGGAGGTCAAATGAAAATAACCTGCTATGGAGTCTAAATCCTCCGATAAACTTTACTTGCCACATTTTTAACACTTTTATGTAAAATTACTTTTACATATTTTTTATTTTTTTATCAATTTAATTAAGTACATCCTTGCATGAGAGTGCAAAGACATTGCATGGGATTAAAATCTTCTCAAGTGTGAAATTTCCTGTAGAGAGGTGTAATGTTTAAGTTAATCATTGAAATATTTTAAAAATATATTATTTAATAAAATTTTACATTATAATGTTATAAGAATTTAATTGAAAATTTGAAATATATTAATAATAATGTAAACAAATTTTAATATTATTTTCCAATTATAAATTGTTATATTATAATAAATTATTAGTTTTTATAATAATTAATTTAAAATTTAAAATTTTCATAAATTTTAATTAGTTGATAATATACAAATATTAAAAATATATTTAAATTAAATTTATATTATACATATTGATAAAGTTTTATGTTATTTTATTGTCACTTAAAAATATTTATTAATAAAAAGTATATTTTTTCAAATAAATTTTTAATTTTTTTATATACAATGAAAGTAATACAAATTTAAATATAAATTATTTTAATTTTTTATTATTGAATTAATGATAATAAATTGATTCTTAGTTAAAAAAATATATTTAAATCTATGCTATTTAAAAATTTTAAGATTTTTCATAGAATATTTTTTTATGTTAACATCTAAAATATTTTAAAATTTATTAACCCTCGCTTAAAGTTTACAATAAAAATAATAATAAATAAGAAACGATTGATTAAAATAAATATAAAATTTATAAGATAAAAGACAGTTAAATATATTCTAAGTATATATATATAAATTATTTAAACAAATCATCTAATCTTTTGTTTTGAAAATAATAAGAAAGTTAACTAAATTTTTTTATTTAAAATTAAAAATTAATTTTTTAAATTTTTATTAAATTATGTAAATATATTAATATATAAATATAATATATAACATAATAAAAATATATAAAGATAAATATATTTTTAAGTAGGTTAAATAAATTTTTTTATAAATTTAAATTTAATTTATTTATCTAAAAAAATATTTAAATAAATTTAAATTTATTTATTTATTAAATAAATTAAATCAAATTAAAATTTAAACAAATTGTAAACTTTTATGAAAGGACTCTTTCATTTTTATTGGTATGAGAAAAAATAAAACATAAAAAAATATAAAATTATTTCGTGCTATAACATTTTATACTTTTAAAATGTTTTCACACTAAAATTTAAAACTAAAAACATTATAAAAATAATAATAATTTAAATAAAATATAAAGCTCATATTTAAGTTCTATAAGCTCTATTAATATATTTTTTAGTTACAAATATCAGTGTAATAAATTTCAATAAATTAAATATAAGTGTAGAAATGATAAAGATATTATGTTATCAAAGTACATGCTGCCAATGTAATTTGTTAAAAAATTTTAGAAGAGATTTTCTCAAATAAATCATCTTAAAATAATTAGAATGGTTTAGATTGAGAGCCTGTGTTAAAAAAGCAAATAACTACCTTGACTGTTGAGCATCTCCCGTATGTTTTAATAACTTCTATATCGAACATTTTGGTTAAACACCTGTGTTGGTGGATATAATTGCTTTTGAAAAGTAACCATGCATTTCCGGGGAACAGTAATTAGGTACCAACATTATTGCCAATATTTATGGATTAGACGCCTTTATATTAGGTTTAATTATATATTTAAAATTTCAAGTTTAATTTAAGTATAATTTTAGTTTTAAATTTTTAAAAATTTATTTATTTACTTTTAAAATTTAGCAAATTTAATTCTGGTTAGTTTTTTTTTTATCTAAAGCTGAATCATTTTTTATTTTATACTTAAAATATTTACAAAATTAATTTATTAAATTATCTTCTACTTAAAATTATTAACCAAAATATTAAATTTCATTCAAAATAAAAGAAGCTTAGTTTTTTTCTTTAAACCTTTACTTCAAATCTTATAAAATTATTTATAATGTCTTTCACTTATAGGCTTTTAAAATATTTGATGTTCGGATACCATTAAATTAAACTGTAGTAAAATTAAAATTAAGTCTCTATATATACTGTAGAGGGAATAACTCGGGAAATTAGTAAAACAATAAAACTAATAAAGAATTGATCAGAATTAGGATAAACAAAACAAGGATTTTTTTTTTGTTTAGTATGATTTTTTTAAAATGATGTTATGAACAGATTGCTATTATTTAATTATATATTATGATTTTTTATCTTCAAAGATATGCAATATAATTCTTATATGCTAATTTAAAATTTTACATAATTTAAATTCTTTTATAGAGTTAGCCTGTCAATGTATTATCTAGTACTACAAAGACATTTATTATTAATTTTACCGTAAATCAATCATATTTAAACCGACAAATTATATATGAATACCTTTATCTTATATTAGGAACAAGAGAAAAGAATGAGTAAATAAAAAAAAAACAATGAGAAAAAACAATATCAAGAAGGAGCCAATAAATTTTTATTTTTTATTTTCACTTTCTATGTAAAATACTAAAAATAAAAATAAAAAGTATTTTTTTTTAAATTAAACATGACTTATTTTAGTTTATTAAAATATCTTTTTAAAAATTTTAAACTTTAATCTTTTTTAAAAATATTTAAATAAAATATTATAATATTTTAAATTTTTAAAAATTATTTTTCTTTAAAGTAACTTATCCAAAGATTTTTGGTTTAATCAACGGATCAGTTTTGAATTTTTCGTTTTATGGATACCAATTTCGGTACGAAAAACAAAAAAGGTTTAGGAGGAAAGCCAAGTACCAAAGCTTATATAAACATTGATGTAAATAAAAAAAAACAAGGGATTACTTTTAGCACCCCTTTTTTTCTTTTCGCATTCCCCATCACTTTTTGTAAATGTTTTTTTTCAAGTATACTCTTTAACAAAATATTCCGTAAATTAATTTGCGAAATATAAATATTTTACATTCCGTAACGGAAACTAATTTGCGGAATGTATTTTTACATTCTGTAAATTAGTTTACGGAATGTATATTTTTATATTCCGTAAATTAATTTGCGGAATGCAAAAATTTACATTCTACAAATTAGTTTACGGGATGTAAGAATACATTTCGTAAAATATATTCCATAAATTAATTTGCGGAATGTAAAAATATATTCCGTAAACTAATTTACGAAATGTATACTAAAAAATGTAAATGATAAAATGAGAATATTTAAATATCAAAAAAAAAAAGTGGGGATGTAAAAAGAAAAAACGGGGTGCAAAAAGTAAAACCCAAAAATAAAGGTGGTAAAGTTGATATCCGAAGGGCCCAAAGAACAGGAAGATGAGATGAATGGGTGTGTACCCATGACCAAAAGAGATAAAACGAGAGCTGTGTACCAAAAATACAAAGTAGGCATTTTTTTTTTTCAATAATCGTTTTATTTTTTATACAATGTAAAAAATAGAAGAAGGTTCGAATCCAAAATTTTTATGTAAAATTATTTTAAATTTTAAATTTTTTAGATGATATTTGGTATGTAAAAATATTTTATATTTTTAAAATTTTATATGATAAATAATAAAAATGTTGAAGATAGATAATACTTTTTTATTTTCAATTTTTTACAAATACTAAATAAAAATAAAATAAAAGTGAAATTTTGTAAATAAAATTAAAATAATAAACATTTTCGTAAAGCAAAATCATCTAAATATTTTTTTATAGTTAAAATATACTAAAAATTATAAGATATTTGAGCTGGATAAAATAAAATAAAATATGAAAAAGATAAATTATTACCTTATTATATATATATTCAAATGCATTCAACTAATAAATTAAATAATATTTATTTTATTTTATTTAATATTTGAGATAAATAAATAATAATATAGAACAAATTATATTAAAATAATAAAATTATTATTTTTATCATAATTAAAAAATATTTATATTTAAATTTATTTTAAATTGTTTCTTAACTTTTCAATAGGAATGTATAAAATATTTTAAAATATAAATTACTAAAAATATAAATATTTTTATAAATTTTTTTGTTTCATATAAATTTCTATTAATTTAAAAACTATTTTAAAATAAATAAAATGAAATAATTTTTTATGGAAAGTTTGGTTCAAATCAATTTTTTGCATATGTTCTTACTTAATTTTGAAAAATTTCTAACCAATTTGACTTATTTTTCTACTTCACCAGATTTCTGAATTGTTCAAATTGGCAACTTAGCTAACTTTTTATCCAACCAGTCAAATCAGCTAATTCAATATAATTTTACTAACTATAATTACAATATATTTTAAATTAAATAAAAATATAGATAAACTTATTTGCAAAGTTAAAAAATATATGATTTCCTATTCCTTGACAATTTAAAAACAATTAAAATATTTGATGATTAGGGTAAGATAAAAAAAAAGAAGATATGTGAGTCGGATAAAAATATAAAATAATGAAAAAGTATGATAAATTTCTATCTTATTCTATATTTGATTTATATTAGATTAACATACGCTCAGAATTGAATAAATAATATTATAATAGAATATAAATTATTAAAATAGTAAAATTATACCTTTTGCAAAACTTTCATAAATTTTTTAAATTAGTTATTAATTTTTTTAAAATTCTCATTCAAAATATTGAAATTATTAAATAAATTACAGAGTATAAATATATTTTTTATGCATTAAAAATTGATATTAAAATTATAATAGTTAAAAAAATTTCTACAATTCAAATTTTAAATATATTTTGTAATAAATTATAGTTAAAACAAAAAATTATGAAAATTTAAAAATTATATTTTATAAACAAGCAAATTATTTCTATAAAAATATTAAATTTATATTTTATAAAATAATTAAATCATTTCTATAAATATTAAAGAGTGCAAGGTAAGAGTAAAAAAATTATCATATCCTAATAATTTCCATATTAACACTTTTCAAAATAAAAATGTACCTATAAACATAAAAATAATTTAGTAAAATAAAATATTATATCTTTTACCATAAACTATTTAATTTTATTCTCTTATCCTAACTACCAAAGAATCCTAAGAGTTTGGAAAATCGTTAAATATTTAGTTGATCCATACCAAGTAAAAAAAAAGTCCTGAATATACCATCATGTTTGATTTCCATTTGGAAAGTTCATGGTTTGCATATCCGGAAAAGTTGTTAAAAGCTTTTGTTTGAACTATGTTTTTAAGATTCCAGACGAACAAAATTAACAGCTATTCCATAATTTGTTCAAACTTTAAAAATTGAAACCTGTCGGGCAACCTAGTATGTTGTCAGGACTTACCTATAGGCTAATGTGCAAGCAAGCAACTATTACATGTTCCAACAGTCATGAGGCATCTACGAAATCAATCAGGGTTCGTTTCTTCTGTTCGTTTGATTTAAACTATTGAAACTTGAAAATGCAGATAAACTCCGACCAAAAAAAACAGAATACATGGCAAAAAATGAAAAAATAAACAAAAAGGTACTTTAGACAAAAATAAACATAAACAAAAATGTAAAAAGTAAAAGAAAAACTATAGGAATATATGGTATCCTCATGCATTCCACGTCAAGATATACCCCACTACCATTCTTTTTAAAACCAAACCATTCATTGAACTTAATAAAGATTTGGATTCATAGTTCGTTAATAATTAATTCACGTGTAGATAAACTGACAATTAAATATATAATTTATTATTTTGTGATATTATTCGGAATTTAAATCGTTTAAACTTTTATCTGAAGGGTCTTGTAATGCCTCTTTTGTCCCGATGATCAATATGTTAAGTGGAATAATCTGTCTTAAAATCCAATTGAACCTCCAAATGCAAAACATACTCCATGCGTTTTCTTATAGGAAATCATTGTTTGCGACTCATCTTTAGAGCTACCAATTTTAGAGATTTTATTATCATGCTAAATGTATTATACTCCTCGCAGTTTCTTATAGGAAATCATTATTTACAACTCATTTTCAGGGTTACCAATTTTAGAGATTTTATTGTCATACTAAATATACTAGACGAAAATGTTCATTAGCTTAATGACAACTTACCAGCATCCAATTTCTATGTATACCAAACATGAATCATCTTCAAATAGCTCATTTCTATACTGTTACTTTTGTAATTCTCATTGATTTTAACATTAAAATATCATTACAAATACTCCATCCTTCAGCTCGAGATATTTCGTTGAGTTACAATTCTCAAGACTTTCACTCAACTTTAAACCCTGTTTGTAAACTTCATCAAAACCTACATTAAATCAAATGTACTACATAATAAACAAAGTCTTAAAAAATTAAAACATAACATGTGCCCATCAATAACAACCCGCGGGTGATCCCCATATGAGATGCTTTGTAACTTGATATTGAACACTGTTTAGGAAAAAAAAAATTGGGTTGAACAAAAATAATATTCAAAACAAAATTTAAAAAAAAAAACTGTTGCTGAATTTGAACACACAAAACACCTAAGCAATTCACTGGTTTTCAGGTTGAACCAATTGGCTCAAAATTTTGCTATCTAATCTCAGCACCATCACACACAAAATTCATGGATCAAGTTATGACTAAGATGTTAATAAAATGTGGCCCTCCCTTTAAAAAAATTTCCTAGGCACTTCGCTCAATTGAAATCCTTCAGTAAGATGTGGGGCAGGTCACGGTTGAGTTCGGCATTAAAACTGCATCAAACTGAATTAAATCACAAATAAGGTACGGTTGAACCAAACTGAACCTCTTGAATTGTATAACAACCAAACTGAACTGGTTATTTGATTCAGTGCAATATTTTAGTTCGAACCGGACAATTGCAATAGTGAGTGACTAGTTTATTTGGAGAAAAGCGTAAGGTCGTAAACAAGACACTTCGATTTCAAGTTCTCAACCACTCATTATGCATCATTTCAATGCACTTATCCACGGAATTCCTGTCTATATCTCCAATCTCCCCCAATGAGTGCTTGGTTATCCATCTTCTAGTTGCTTAGTTCTTCTGGGAGCAAACACTACTCCTTTGTTTATTAGGAATGGCTCCAGATTGAGGTGAGCAATGGATGTGGGATTGAAAGCTAAGCTTGTATAACGGTCCAGGTTTAAAGTTGTCAACAATTGTAATGTTTGGGGTTCATGTTATAAGATTCAGTTAGAATACGTGCATCGAATCATTGAAAACTTGTTCAGGTTAATGAACTGCTTTATAGGAGCCGTGTGATTCGTTTCTTTGTTTAAAACGTTTGGTTAGTTCTGACTCAGAGTGGTGTAGTTTACAGTGCATTTCAATTCATCACAATTTTTTTATTAGTCCTCGTTACATGATAGTGCACTGTTTTCTCAAGTAGTAGTACAAAGAAGCAAACGTATTACAAGTCCTAACACTCAGGTCAAAGAAGATAAACCATATCAAGTACTCCTGTTAAATCCCCGAGTTTAATAGCACAACTTTTTCCCCTTATGACCTTTGCATTACCAATATCGCTAGTATTCAATCAATCTAACTCATGACACAACCAACTTCAATAAAAGGAAAAAGATTAATTGACAGTGTGTCGCAATTAAATTGGGGAAGCATAGCCATTCGAGGAATAACCTAAACCCAATGTGTCTCTGACCATGTAATCATTGCGATATCATTCAAATTGCCCAAAATCAATAAAACCCCTTCTGCTTTGTCATCGCTCAAAGTACAAAACGAGAGTTGTCCCATTATCCAAGCAATACCATTACTGTGTTACAGAAAAAGAGGGAAAACTAATTAGAGGCTTACCTGGAGTCTTGAGCCCAGCAGAAGGCTCAGCAAAGTTTTGATAACGGCGTTCAAACCAAACTGTATCAGTTGAATATACATTGCATTAGCCCCTTCTCGGATAAGCCAAGTGAGTTACAGTACAGGTACAACCTCCACTAACCATGCCTAGTGTGTCCAAAGATATATGGTCTGATTCATACATGGAATGGACCTGTCGGTACACAACAGCCCCATAATATTAAGCAGCAACTCGATCCAAATTTTGTGCAAGAGCAAAAGAAAACCATTGGAACTGCTCAAACGATGATGAGCATCCATAGAGCCAAAATATACGTATACATGCGCTTAATTTCAATATAACTTGAGTCTTGGACCATGTTATTATTATCTGATACAAAGCAAAACAATATTGATGCCTTTTAATTAGCTTGAAAAGTTTCTAATAGAAGAAAGATATACTTATTTATATTTTATTAGAATGATAAAACACTCGAAATGTTTCTCAAATAGACTACCCAAATCTCCATCAAGGACATAAAACAGTTTTGAAAAGAGATGTCAAGAGACCAACAGGCTTCCTGCTTCACAGCATTAGCCACCATTTTTACGTCCAGCCAAACAAATAACCACAACTGGTGTTGATTGTAAAGTCTATTCAAGTACCTGTTGGACACAGAAAGGCATATACAATGAAAACAATGCAGCATTTATATAAATACAATGCAAAAGCATATTAACTAAAAATGATCCAAGCATTCCCGTAGTACGCCAAATGATTTCGAAAATCAACACATAACCGCACCATAGAATGAATGAAGAGCACATACTGATTTCTTATGAAACTATGCTTTGTTTGTTTGGGATGAATTAGAAAGAAAAAAAATAGAAAGGAAAAATATTTCCTATGTTTACATAATCATAAAAATAGAAGAGAAGGAATTATTTTGTAGAGCTCAAAGAAAAATAATTCTAGGAGAAAAAATTCTAGGAGAAAAAATTCCTATGTTTCCATTTTATTATTTTTAAATGTTTAAATTATGAAAAAAAAAAATTAAATTATTATATTAATATAAAATAAAACTTTCATTTTTAATTTATTTATTTTTCATTCTCATCTTCATCTATCCGAACAAAAAAAATTTATCAATTTAAACAATTTTTTTTCTATTTAATTCCCTCTTATTTCTTACATTCATATCACTTTCATTTTATTTCTCACTTCATCTGAACTAAACATAAAGAAACATTACACCCGAAGCATGATACATTAGGTAAGAGCACAGTTAATAATATTGTGAAGTACCTATACGCCATTATAATGATAACAACATAGCGAAATCATAAGGTAATGTAAGAAATACGAATTTGGAAGCAACAAGTACCCAGAGACAATTCGCAGCAAGCGCTCGATTCTACGGAAATGTGAGAAGTGAGACGAGCGGCGGCGTCAGCGCTGTATATTGGCATCAGCGACTGCGTGCACCCGAGAAATCCCATAGTCCTTGTAAAATAAAACATTGCATCGGAAAAAATGAATAATTAAGGAAAATAGGTTAGAAAGGAAATAAGGTAATTACCTTACCTACGGACTGTAATGGGGGGGCGGCGAGACTGAAGAAGATGAGAGCGAAGGGATGGTGAAGAAGGATGGGGAAGGCGGGAGATAGAGGAACGAATTGGTATGGTTCTCGCAGCGGAGAACAACGACCTCGAGAGAGATCCGTAGCGCCACGCCATCGCTTTGTTTTTGCTCACTGCGGAGTAGAACCCACGATTAGGGAGGGGTTTAGGCAGCGTGTGGCGAAGATGCTAAACCCTAGTCTGGTTGACAGAATTTGTGTGCACCAAGCCCCCAATGGGCTCGACTATGGCCCAAACAGATTGTGTAGCCCAATCCATATTGGACATAACGCAACAGTTTGTATTTTGTGGGCCAAAAAAAGTCAAGTTACAACCAGAGAATACTAAAAGTAGCAAGTATTTTCGTGCATTTCATAGTTATTTTAAAATTTAAGTAAAATTTACAAATAAAAATAAATTTTAAAAATTAAGTGTAATTTTAGTATTGATTATATTTTACCAAATAAAAATAAATTAATCAAGACGTCATATCTACTAATGTAGAATGTACATTTTTAAAAAAATAAATAAATTAGTATAAAATAAAATTAAAATATTACTAAATCTAATTTATCTTTAAAAAATAAATTTAATTAAAGATGTTAGAACTAAATAAATTATAAATAAAATAGAATTAGATACTTGATGAAAAAGAAGTCAGGTTACTTAATATGAAAAACATATCTCCTAAAAAAGATTTTGTCAAAAAGAAAAAATTTGAATTTATAATATATATATATATATATATATACATTATTAGATAAATTTATGTCAATATTATTAAATAACGAGTGAATTTACATTGTTTAGTCAAATTCAATAAAAGAATAGCAAAATAATAAAAAGGATATTAAAAAGTGATGTGTCGTCGAGTGTAGTGTAAATGACTCCATGTCTACTGACATTTTGCTGCATGTAGATTCAATTTTATCCCATGATCTCTTTAAGTGAAATCATTAATTAAGCTTGCTCTCACATGCAAACCAGGGTCCAAGAGTCAATAGACATTAGGTTATTTTTGTTAGACGCCCTTTTGTCCATGACATTGACGTGGTTGGGTGAATGATAGCGACAAATAATATCAACACAGGGACGTGTGTCACACCTTACTCCAAACAATGCTCAACTCTTCAAGTTTTGATCTAAGGAGCAGCAATGAAGCTTGTATGAGTGATCAGTTGCAACGAGGTCCGAGCTTTGCCTATATGCTACAATACTGTAATATTACAAAAACGAGAAAAATAATTATTCTAAAGTATGACGTGAAATGTTAATAATTTTTTTTATCAAACACTTATATCACTTGATGAATTTTTATAAAATTCAAAAATAGAAAATCCAAACATTAAAATATGTCGTATTTCTCATTGGATAAACTTTCAGATAATTTAGATTTTCATTGATATTTTACAACATATTATAAATTAAAACAAACTGATGAAATGAATTATTAATTAAATTTTAAATCTTATGAAAATTTGAAAATGTGATTTATTTTATATAAACTTTTAATCAAATAGTTAAATTAATAAATGTTATCACTTACTTGGATAGAAAATTTTAGAATTCTAAAAATTTGTAAATAAAAACTAAATAATTATTTAAAAAGAATGAAATATGAAAATAATTATAAATAATAAAAATTAATATAATAAATAATTTTAAAAATCCTTTCTAAATAGAAGTCATTTGAAGTTTTCATACAAAAACTACTTAAATAAAAGTTACTAATTTTTTTAAAATTGTTTTTCTTATTATTTAGAAATATAAAATTTAATAATTTTAAATTCTTTTATACCAACACAGGATTATAGATATTAAAATATGTATTTCAATGCTTAAATATGGTGTAAGTGGTCGTATCTTATATATGCGTATGAACGTCTAATTAATATCAGACAAAAACTACATATTTATTAAAAAAATGTAAGATGAATATCTAATTAAAAATGTTAACCTGAACAATTTTTCTAATCTATACTATTAATAAATTTTTTAAAGATCATAAAAATATTATAACATAATTTAATGATTAAATTAATAAATTTTAAAGTTATTAAATTGATATAAATTTAAATTTAACATTTTATATTAACATATCCTAACTTTTATATATATATATATATATATATATATATATATATATTTTTCTCACACACATATTTGAATTGAAAAAGAAAATCCTTGCTTTGCAAAGAGGAAACCCAAACTTAATGTCTTCTTTTTACTGTTTCTAAGGAAGAAATGTGAAATGGAAAGGGAGGGAGAATAAGACAGTGTGGTATGAGCCTTTGTGGAACTACCATCAATGGGTGGAGACGAAGTAATGATGTGTCAGCAAGCCTTTTTGGCAAACTCGGTCATTGGAACGAGATGTTCCTGTCCATGCTTGAGCTTGGCATCATGATCACTATAGGTGACACTGACTCTGCTTTTTTCTACGTCACAAGTTTGTTTATTTTCCATGGGAAGTTAAGAGTTAGGGTATATGCGTTTGGTTTTGCAGCAGTAAACTGTCAATGGTGCCATTATTTGGATGGGATATGAAACAATCGGGGTTTCGTCAGTCCACGCTTACAATGCCCAATTATTTCAACAAGCCGACTGAATTGCGTAAGGTATTCAATTTTAGTCGATGACTTTTGCAACAAAAGATTTATAATATATCAGAAATTCTAATGAATGTTGTAAAAGCATACTAACATTAGTTAACAAAGAAATTCTAGTGAATAATTCTTGAAACCCAATAGTTTTATTTTATATGGCTTGTCCAAACTAGATGCGGGGAGGGGTTTAGATCGTCTCCTGTCATACAGTCCTCTCCAGTACCTAAAAACGCCGCGTTTTAAATCTTTTAACACCATTTCAAGGCAATCTTAACATGACTGAACCGGAATTGAATCACAAGCGACAACTTGGATTGCGTAGAGTGATCTGACTGTTTTCTTTAGTTATATTATTTTATTATGTTATTTTTACAACATTTTCTATAATATTTTTTATTTATTTTGATGACATTATACTTATTTTATTATTTTTTCTATTTATTTTTGTCTGTATAAAATATTATCCTTACTTTTTGCATCTTCTTTTTTTTTAGAATTTTTGTTGTTTTCATTTTATCCTTTTATTTTTTAATATATATTCCGTAAATTAGTTTGTAAAATATAAAAAATTACATTTTATAAATTAGTTTGCGAAATATATTTTTTATATTCCACAGACTAGTTTATGAAATATATTTTTACATTTCGTAGATTAATTTATAGAATATATTTTTATATTTCGTAACCTAATTTATGAAATAGAAAAATATATATTCTGAAAATTAATTTATAAAATGTAAAAATATACATTTTACAAACTAATTTACAAAATATATTTATTAAGAAGTAAAATTGAAAAAAAAAATTAAAAAACGAAGGAGGATAAAAAAAAATTAGAAATGCAAAAAGTAAAAACCTTGTATAAATTTACGGTATAGTTAATATTTCTTTCTTCTAATTTTTAAATATGTGTCCACTAAACCACAACAAGAATTAATAAATAATAAATTTTTGATAAAAATATAATATTTATTATTATCAATATATTAAGTCATATAATTTTTAACAAAATTTCTCTATACAAAAATTCTTATTGTATATACTTAAGCATGCATTAAAAAAATCGTTTTCCTTTTTCCACTTTCCTCTGTAGTTACTGAGTTCAGTGTCTAAAGTTCATTAGCCGATGAAAGAAATGGTGAAATAATGGAGTAACGAGCAACAGAGACAAGGGAATTGGATTTATTTTGCATCTAAGAAATAAGCAACTTTTAGAAAGAAGAGACACTAATAACGTTAATTATGAATATGAAAAGTTGTATTTTTATAGTATTTTTTACAATTAAAAAGGAATAAAAGTGACACTTTGATAAAGGGACGATATAATAAAAAGAAATAGAAAAATAATATATAGTTTTATAATATGAATAACATACTACCATAATTAGTTTCGTTCTAGTAGGTCTTATTTGATTTCAAGTTCTCTCACTCAAAAGAAGTAGACAAACCAAATTATCATAATTCAGAAGTGGAGAGCCATTTTTGTGAATGGCAGCATCTTCCTCTAGTTTTATTTATTTATTTTCATTTCAAGGCTTTATTTGTTAGTCAGCTGTGATGATGGCTCCAATTTCTTTGTCCAAGCCTCCTAATTGGTTGATCCGAACTCAATATCTCCAGAGGAAAATGGGGAAAAGGAAGAACGATTTTTTTTTAATGCATGCTTAAGTATATATAATATGAATTTTTACATAACAAATTGTTGTTAAAGATTATATAATTTAATATATTGATAATAATAAATTATATTTTTATTAAAATTTATTATTTATTAATTTTTGTGGTGAGTTATTGGATACATATTTTAAAAAGTTAGAAGAAAAAAATGTTAATTATACCATAAATTTATACAGACAAAGATAAATAGAAAAAATAATAAAATAACCATAATATGACAATAAATAAATAAAATATTATAGAAAATGTTGTAAAAATAATAGAATTAAATAGTATAACTTGAAAAAACAGTCAGACCACTCTACACAACCCAAGCAGATCCAATTCAGGTTTAGTCATGTTAAGATTGCGTCTAATTGGGTTTATTATAATGATTTAAAACGCTGCGTTTATAGGCACTGGAGAGGACTGTATGAACATGGCACGGGAGATAACTCATCTGAGTACCAGTACACCCAAACCCATGGAGCGTACCCAAGAAGCTGCAGTTTACAATAGTTCTTGTGCAACTTAATACCAGATGTCAATACTAAACCAGTGATGGTTTCTGCCAAAGGCTGAATAGCATTGACTATTTTACAAAATTAGATAGGAAGTGCCCGGTCAATAAGATCTTATCATAAAAAAACTTATGTCTTAGAAGCTTAATTCTATAAAAGCTTATTTTGATAAATTTCACGATGAAATTTATCATAAAAAAACTTATGTCTTAGAAGCTCCTTTCACAAGTTTAACTAACCATTTTTGAATTTCGATTTAAACTCCTTCATATCAAGGATAGAGAGAACACCCAGGAGCACTCTGGCAGCTGGCGAGGGGTGCTGCCAGTAACATGGTTTTACAGCATGTCCGGTTGCACATTGGAAAAGCATGAACGCAGGTTCTACAGGCAGAAGCTGCTCCTGGTTGTGTCTAGGTGAAAACGAGTTTGATGGAAGAAAACACATCCAATCACGGTAGCGCACACTCGCAGAGACAGGTACAATGACAGTACACGTTATACAATGTTCAATAAAGAATGCACTCCTAGAAGTTGCTTCTTACTAATGATTTATGGCAAGGTATCGCAACAGGATCAGAGAACCATGAGTTAAGCCCTACAACTATGGTTGAGACGGGAAACCTAGCCACCCAAAATAGAGATAATACACTTCTAACTATCTCATCTAAAGCAAGGAGGGAAAAAAATTTAACTAGCCAAAATAATTTGGTGCTTCTCAGGATCTTACGTTCTGAAATCCAAAATGCAAACTGTATTATTGGCAAAACAGGCAGCGATCTTGTCACCCTCCTTATTCCAACAAACCTCAAAAATACCCCCATCGCCGGTGTAGGTTTTAACGATCTTGCCTTCCTTCAAGGACCATATGTGAATTGATTTGTCAGGAGACCCACTGGCCAAGTACTCACCATTGGGACTGAATGCAACAGAATATACACGATCTCTGCAGGACCAAATAAACAAGTCAGAATTAAAGGAATTAGCTATATTAAAAGAAACTACCTACTATCAGCCTCCTTTACTCCATCTGAAATATTTTACCAAAAGAATCTATTTTCTAGGATCAGGGGTATACAATAATTACCAGATAAAGTAGAAGTTTGGAAAGTAACAAAATTCATTGTAGCTCTGTGAAATACAAAAAGAAAGTTACAAGCTTCAAGAGGCTTGTATCACCGTCTATCACTTTCAAACAAAAAGGAAAGAGGCCACAGCGGGGAATTTTATGCTCCCTTCCATTCAAAAATAAAGCAAAGCTGAAGAAACAACATTACCTGTGTCCATTCAAGCTGTAGATAAGTTTCCCAAGTTCCACATCCCATAGCTTTACTGTTGAGTCAAATGATGCACTGCACAAAAAACAAAAGATGGCTAGGTAGCTTTAAAATGGAACAAACTTTTCATTTGGTATCAAGGGAGAAAAAAAGGCAGGCAAGCATAATTACATATGGAGGCATTGGTTACCATAACCAAGCTAAAAGAAACAATATATTACAAAAAAAAAAAAAATAAACAGCATCAATTTAATAGAAACTGCCATATCCAGTATGTAAAATGGGTTTAAGTCTTTGAATAATTAAATGCTAGAGGGGCAGTCAATCAAGAAGTCAAACACCTGCAAACATTAAGCAGGCATCAACTGGAATCACTAACAGTCTAACATGCCAAAGGTGGCACAAGATTCCAAAGTTGGCACCAACTCCAAGCAAGGCCATTTAAAGCACTGCCAGTTCCAGCTGAACAAATGCAGTGATCATTAACAACTAAGATTCAGATGTCAGAAATACAGAGAAAACTAACTCTAAATCACAAGACACCATTCATAAATGCAGAGAAGAAAATAAAGGTTTTGAATCTAACTTCAAGCAACTAACATACCTAGCCAACACCAATTTCTTATTAGGGTTATTTGTACCAGGACCAGTCGGGCTCCATCTGATAGTATATATTTCCTACAAAACAAGTATTTAGTTTTCCCAACTATCTGCATAACATGTAAGAAATTTAAAAGGAAACATAAATGCAAAATCAGACATTGAGAAATATTTAAAGTTGGTACCTTGGAATGATCCCTAAAATCATGAAGATATTTTTCTTGCTTCATACTCCATACCTACAAAACAAGAAACAACAAATATTATATAGATAAAAATATTACATAAAATAAATGTTTGATTGCAAAATCCAGTACCAACAACCATCAAACTATTATGGAATGATAAATTAAATCAGATCAGTTAGTGATATTACCTTTGCCGTGCTATCATCAGAACACGAGGCTAGTAATGAACCAGTGGGATCCCATTTGATACAATTAACTTCATTCTGAAATTGCAGAAATGTCAGTATCAGACAGTAAAGGCTTATCCAAGCACTATATTGCACTATAATGAAATATGTCAACTTAATGCAGGACCCATGAACTAGTTACGCAGAATTCAGTAGTCAAAGCAGGTTGCTAACTCCTGATCCTGCTATCCAATTAATTCCTGTAGGGCTTGTGATTTTTATAAGAATCCACCTAGGTAATCAGGCAACTAAGAAAGTCAGGTTCCATTTTCAAAGCACCATCCCACCAGGGTTGTCCATCAATCTGTATGGTTAACCAAGCTAGCCCTTTTTAACTTGTTCTAAATAAATTAGGGGATAACCAAGCGAGCCCTTTTTATCTTCAAATCACCATGGGTCACCCATCAATCAGTATAGTTAACCATGCATGTCATTTTTAGCTTCTCCCTCCCACGAAAGTGAAATCCCAGTATCATATGTAACAGAGCATAACATAGTCTTCAAAACAAGGTTACAAACCCGGTGCCCAGCAAAAGTTTTTATGGGACGGTTTTCACCAATCTTGCAGACATGTATCATAGTGTCATGGGAGCTTGTTGCAAAAGAGACATTGTTGCGCCAGTCAACATCAAGCGTTGGACCTAAACGACACATCAAGCCCAAAATTTAAAATTAATCCATAACCATAGTTTAAAATATTCTCACCAAGAGTTCTTTTTTTTTATAAATTCCCCCTTGCTTAGAAGTGTACTAAAAATTTTACCTGAATGAAATTCAAATTGTTGTTTCCATTCCTCAGCTTTCACATCCCATACAATAGCAGTTTGATCACAACTTCCAGTGAGAAGATAATCACCTTTCTTATTCCACTTCAAAGAGAATATGGGTCCCTTGTGTTTACTTAATGTACTCTTCAGGTCACCTGATCAAACACACTGCCACATGATCACAATAATTTTTTGATTGAAGTCACAAGAGCAAATCCAAATACACATAATAATACCTGCTTAAAGAAATCAATAATATAAACTTAATGATTTTACATATAGCATGAGTGTAACTAAAGATATCAAACACCAAGATAAACAGTGAGGGTTATTCATGCAAGCAGATGGTGGGCAGACAGACAAACAAACATTTAAGTTTATTCATTATTGCCCAAATAACTTGGTTTGAGATCATTATATCAACTTTCTAATGGAAGAAAATCATTATATTAGAGTAAAAAATACTACTCACAACTTTTTGGTTAGAAGAAACCACAGCTATTTGTACAAGCAAGCATATGGCTAACTTATCACAGATACAACCCAAAGAAACAATTGTGATTTTTTATAGCCAAAATAGTTGTAGGAGTATTCAGGTAAAGATCCAGAAATCAAGTGCGGGAGGGGCTGAAAAATTAACAAACTATAACATATTAGTAAATTTTCAGTAAATTACACCTGTATTTTTAAATTTAGAGAAAACTGAGAAACATAAATTAAAAAAACGAGAGAATAAAGTACAATAGGAGATGTTCTCATTATCAAGAATAAAGACATTATTTTATCACATAAGAATAATTAAAGAGATAAGACTTTTAAAATTAAATAGCAACTAAAAAATCAGATTGTGAACTAACTATTAAAGTGATATGCTATGTCAAAATTTAAAGTTATAAATATAAATTTTTTGTCATTAACAATCTATATAAATTGGGATTGACTAAATTTAAGCAATAATATTTAAGAAAAATAAAAAATGACAAAATATGAGACACTTGATATAGAAATTGTATAGTACATTGAGAGTAGATTAAAAGAAGTACTTACTCTCAAAAGCTAAGACTCAAATTTAATATATAAAAGTTTATAATTAAATTAATGTTATAAAATTATGTATTTTATATAAAAAAAATGAAGAGCAAATTACACTCGCACCCCTATGTTTTAATGGAATTTTGCCCGATACCCTTGCCTTTACCATTACAAAAACCATCCCTTGAGTGACGTCTTTTGGTTATGATGTTAAAATTTTTTGTAAAGACAAAATTACCCTTCTGGTAACTCCATCTCCTCATGGGATTCGTAATACCTTGAGCTTAGTTTTTGGTTCATCCTTTGGGCTTAAGTCCTTAACTTGTTAGGTTAGGGTCCTGAGGAAGACCATATCTCGAGTTTGATACTCCACCTCTTTGATCACTTCTGCTGTTTATGTCATTGGCAACACCCATCTTCCTGTTCTCTTTGGGCAAGACAAAAAAGGAGAGAAGGGACTTGGAATTGGAAATAATTGAATTGCAACAAAACATACCAGAACGAAGTTCAACAAAATTAGTGGGGACTTGGAAATTATATCTAGTTCCCAAGTAACATATATCGATTATCTTCTATTATTTTTAGTTAATTTTTTTCCCGGTATTCAAATATTTATTTTTTATTTTGAGGCATTTAATATACATTACTTTCACACCCCTCAAAAAATTGAATGGGTAGTAAGATGTCCTTCCATGATTCTTTCATGAGCTAATCAGTGTTGTATGGGTAGAAAGATGTCCTTCCATGATTCACTCAGCTGTAGGTCCCTTTCTAGGCAACCGTATTATACTATTCACAGTAAGCAGCCAGGTAAGTTTTCTTTTTCTTTTGAAAAAAAATACCAAAAACTATAGTTTACTCTCACCAGCCACATATTTTACTCTATTTTGAAAATGGCACCTGAAATCCATGATACTAGTTCTAGTATTGAATGGCTTTGATATGCATTCAAAATCCCATGACGTTTGTTTCCCTCCATGCTCAAGGTTGAAGATAGAGTGTAGCAAGACAGGGGTATCGGATGAAATTTTGTTAAAGCACTGGAGGTGCAAGTGTAATTTGTCCAAAATTGAAACTATGTATATAATTGTTAAAAGAAATATTTCTAGGGGGATCAAGGCCCACCCCTTCCTCCTTTCTATCTCTATCCCTAAGAGTACATATTCACCCGATGAAAATCATTGCTAATTAATATCTTTTAGTTTATATTTTTGAATATCCCATTATTCTTCACTGCATAACCCCTCATCAATACTTGCACATAAAAAAATGCATTGCAGCGTTTGGATACCAACACACATCATCAATTTCATAGTCCTTACAATATAATACATCTACCAAACTGGCTCCGTAACAAAAGCAGTGATGGATTTGCATAGAGATAACAATTTCAATCTGACTGCATCTTAATTGGGGGTCTAAAGGAGATGATGATGGGAAGGTATATTTACCTTAATCTTGTTAGTATATCTAATAAGAATTAGAAGCAAGAGGATTAGAAGCCAATTTATAGTTTCTCTTGTTTTTTTATTCTTCAAAATATTTGGAGGGAAACAAGTATTTTTCATTTCCATTTCCTCTTTCAGAAAAAATAGTATGAAGTATTCCTAGGTCTTATCCCTTTACTTTTCCTTGGCTCTCTATCAACCGAAGTCTATTATTAGAAATTGGATTTAGACTTAACTCAACCTCAAAAGTTAGCTTGTAAGGTGAGGTTTGTCTCCACATATATACCCATAGTTAGCTTTACTAATATCCAATATGAGACTTCTAATACACCTCTCTCATGCCCATTAACGGATTAGGGTACACGTTGATACCATGTTGCCTAACTCAACCCCAAAAGCTAGCTCGTAGGGTGAGGTGTTCCTTTACACAAGGTGGGACTTGCAATACACCCATTAATGAACTAGGGTATGCTCTAATAACATATTAGAATTTGAACTAGGGTGTAACTTAACCTCAAAAGCTAGCTCATAGGATAAAGTTTGCCTTCATGTTATAGAAACTCATGGTTGGTCTTCCTTTTCACAATGTGGGGATTGCAATATACCCCTTCATGCCAAGGACTGGAGATTTGGACACAAAGTTTGCAAGACTAGGCATCTACGGGTAGTCCATTAACGGATTAGGGTATGCTTTGGCCTAACTCAACCACAAAAGTCAGCTCGTAGGTTGAGATTTGCCTTCATATTATATACCCATAATTAATCTTACCTCTAGCCAATTTGGGACTTCTAATACACCTCTCATGCCCAAAACTGGACATTTGGAGCGTGAAGTTTGCAGGAATGAACATCTGTGGATGATCCATTAACGGATCTATCGTAGGCTTTGATACCATATTAGAAATTAGGTTTGGATCTAACTCAACATCAAAAGCTAGCTCATAGTGTGAGGGTTGTCCTTAGTATATAAATTCATTGTTGACCTTCCCTTTACACAATGTGATACTTGCAATATCTATCATAGCTAGCAAACAGAAATATCATACCCAAACATAAGATCACAGGTCACAGCAACTTTATGCTTCTTTCATCCAATTACATATAACTCCCATAAGGCATGATTGTAAAGTCTAAGTATATTAAAAATGGCCTACCATTGGTGGTCCATATTCTTGCTTGCCCATCATATGAACCAGTGGCAAGTAGTGTCCCCTCCCCCTGCACAGCAGCAGGTCGAGGTCAAATTTTTCATAATATAAAAAATAATTATGACAAAACATATGAAATATTACAAGCAAAAACCATGAATTCACATAAGCTATAGTCAAAAAGAATAATACCTAAGCATACACACACACAGAGAATCATACTTAACATGCTTTTCAGTCAAAAGTTTAGGAAAAAAAGTATTTTTTAAAAAGAAAATGATAAACCTCTCATCTATATCCTTGATTTTCACATAACAAACCTACACAAATCTCCTTGGAGGTGGAATATATAAAATAAGCCCTTGTAAAATTTCCTTGTCAAAAAACTGCCCCTGCTTAAGCGCTTTTGGCGTTGGTATGAAGAACATAGGGTATGAGGAAATTCGGAAAACAGGGAAGGCTGAAGTCACTATCAGTAATCATCTTGGATTCAAATCAGAATATGCAATCAAACTCACATTCCAATCAAGTGCAGTGACATCATTACTCTTTTCAATTGTTTTACCCCTAATATGCTTCAACACCAATACATTGGAAGGGCTATTCTGGGAACCAGATTTGCATCTGCCTTCTGCTATTGTCCAGATACGAGCTGTTGAATCCCCAGACCTAAAGTTGAAACGATGATAGTAAAGTGAAATAATATTATAAGAAGCCATCTATCTGGTTCCTGTTTCTGAAACCAAAGTTGCAAGAGAAGAGAAAAGGCATTCTTTAAAACATGTTTTAGAACAAAAGAGAAAGATTAATATCATGTGTAAATTTATGCAATATTCACTTTTCATTTTCTAAGGAAGAAAGAGATAACAACTACATGTCGAATCAGAATACAATATCATAAAGATAACTGCCATGTGCTCCTAACATCACATGTCTTTACAAATTCATTGCTAACAAAATTTATGGCCTTTTTTTATCCTATTCCAGTTCAGTTGCTTTGATAAAACGGTTTTTAATTAAGGTAGTAAAAAACAGTTATTTCAAAACAAAAATGTTCGGAACAAAATTACTTTTGAAAGTTTTAGAGAATGTAGGATATAATCAGCTTGGTAAAAAGATCATTAGAGATATCATAAAGCAATTGAGTCAATAAAGGGGGAAAAAACAGGCCTCCATCCATTGTATTTTACATTAGTATACCATGACATAAGAAATTGCATAGTTCATATTACTTAGGAATCCCATGTGTCAATTAAACCATATCCAATATTTATACCACACACAGCCAATCTGTAATTTGTGGTAGAGATAGAGATAGAGAGATAGAGGGAGAGGGAGAGGGAGAGGGGGAGAGAGAGAGAGAGAGAGAGAGAGAGAGAGAGAGAGAGAGAGAGAACTTCAGAAAGATATCCCCTTTGTTGTCAGTTAGTTTAAACTCCAAGGAAACATGAGGATTCTGAAGCCAGGGAAGAAGGCTGAAATGCATTGGATATCAGTAAGACCCAAATCATTTCAAGGTTCTTCTCCAAAGTGATGCAAATAAGGAAGGTCAATTACCCCTGGATATTATCTATGAAATTTCTATTTATGATATAATCACCATAATGGCACTTTGAACAGCTGGTCATGGAACACCAGATTCTTAAACATTTTAAAATTAGGTCAGCATCTCTTCATCAAAAAGGAAGTATAGCAAATGGAAATGACAGACAGGCAACTATATTCTACAACTATATAGTGGACACATACGAATATATATTTTTATGCAAGAATTAAATTAATCATGAAGAAGATACCTACCCTGATGCTAGAAGAGATCCTGCAGGACTCCATGCACAAGCACACACCTAAGTAGACAGTAAACGGACCCATCAATAAAGAGCTTTACACAAGAAACAGTAGATGAAAGCACATTACAAGCAAAACGCATATTGATGATACTTTACCTCTGAAGTATGCCCTTCCAAAACTGTCACATCTGACCTAAGAATTTCACATGGCTGAGACGTTGATGTTGTACAGATGTCCATTGGTTCTGGTCCTATAAAAGTGAATGAAAATTTTTTCATTCTTTTTATGAAGGAAAAATATGAATTGAAACAGAAAACCAGTTTGCATGCTTTAACATACTCCCACAGAGAGCAGGTGGGCTCCAGTATTATAAAAACGTGCAGCTAAATTTGAAATTTCATTGGGAATAACAAATCAAATGTAAGAACTTTCTACTAGACATAATTAGGATATTGAATAAGGACATACGGCTTGAAATATGTGAGGACAAAAGTGAACAATTCTAATCTTAAATCCCATCTAAGTGGCTAGTAATAAACTACAAAATCATTGAAAATCACCATGGCAGCAATCCAGATACATAGTTTTTAGTGAATTTATATTACTGTTGAACAAGCCAAATAGCCAATATTTTTAGAAGTATGGTTGATAGAGAATGGATAAAAAAAACAAGTCCAATGAAAATAAATTCAGATTTACAGGCTATCCACAATATCAGGGAGTCATCTATATATTCATCAATCATTACACCATTCATCACATCAACTAATCACAAAAGGATGCCCAGAGCACAATGCTCCCACTATGGGAGGTCTAAGGAGGGTAAATTTATGCAGCATTACCCCTGCCCCACAAGCAGATACGCAGTTCAATAAATTTGACAAGGAGTTAACACATGCAAAAAATTGTATGCATGAACAGAAAATGGTTAAAATAACCAAGGAACATGGGATTATAAGAGGTTAACAATCAGGGGAAATTATTAATAAAAACAATGCATCTTTCTACAGAAAATGCCAATCATGCAGCAGATAATGCTTCAGTAAAAGACATGGCATCCATTGAACAGCTGATTACCTGCAAATGCTTCGTTCTCTTCATGGTTTACAGTAACCTTATCTTCTTGAGTTGTGATGATTTCTCTACTGGTCTGATTTTCATGTTGCTGTTCTTGTTCTTTAAGATTTTCTACCTTCTCTCCATACTTTTCAAATTCTTTCTCCCTTTCATATCTTTCTTTTTCTCTTACCCGTCCTCGTCCACCTTCATGCTCCTTTTCAGATTCCTTATTTCTATCCTTCCGTAGTTTTTTCCTTCTTTCATTTACCATTTTCTTAAGTTCATGCACATCTTTTGTGATAAGATCCAAAGGTTGTAAGAATGAAAAATCTTCATCCAGGTCTGCATCACACTGGCAGGCTAACATTGATCAACATGAACCCTAGGGTACCAAAGGTTCTACTCAAACAGATGGATGTTACACTGATAGTAGAAACTAGTGTACAAAAAATAAAGAATGCTAACATTATTACTCAAGTTGGCTTCCATCTCCAAGTACTGTAGTCCCTTCTGAACGAGTGTAATGAGGGCACCCGGTGGTACCAAATTTCCATCAATGGGGCATTTGTTAATACCAGCCTCATTTCCAAATGCAAAAGCAGCATGTGTGAAACCTGCAGTTATAACGTTAGTAAGCAAAACCAATTCAGTTGCTTTGTAGTTTGTACATTATGGCATTCTCATAAATATGGAAAGTTTCATGAACATGAAAAGAGACACATTTTCGTGTTTAGTTAAAAATTATATTATAAAATCAATTTCAAGAAGCTTTTCTCTTTTCTCAGTCTGATGGATGCCCTAGTCCATTTTATGCCACTGACATTACAACAACAACAGAGTATTCTTCATAGTTATCTTTTCAAAATCATTTCAGAAATTCAATTTTATAAATGAGAAATTGGCATTAGCATTTATTTCGTGAAAAAAGTATAAATTTATAAAAGATCTATACAAAGGACAATTCTTCTAATTGGTTTTATATGATATGTTCCAAGGTTACAACTATAAGCCTAGGGCCAAAAAAACTTTCTCTTTAAACCAGCTGAGAGTCATTCCTTTGTCGCCTGAGATTCAATGACTCAAAGCTTCATCCAGTTTTCCCTTCAATCAATATTAGTGCTAGTCATTTTTAAATGCAAGTTCCAACTTACATTAATAGTCAATACAATTAAATCATATTTCAAAAGCAATCACCTAAAATTGAATAACAAATTATTAAGCACCTAATATTTATAATCTTGATCTATCTAATGTTCTCTCATATAAAGTGAAAAGCATCCAGCAAATATTGTCATATCAGAGTCATCATATATTCGTGCCATTTGGAAGAGTTTATGGAGAACTTATGGCTTCCACAAGCTGTTTTTAGCTTATTTCAAAATGCTTCTGGTAGCATGTTTGGTTCAGCTTATTTTGAAGAAATAATTGTATATTTTTGGCAGCTTTGTGAGAGAGCTTTTGAAAAATAAGCAATTATTTGCCTCAAAATAAGCTCTTTCTACCTTGTTCCAATAAGTTTCATTGTTAAATTTATGACTTAATCCCTAATGTAATAAGAGTTTACTGGATAAGTACTTAATTAAGCTGCTTATCCGAATGCACCCATAATCAACTAAAAATATACCGGTAATTTTAACATAAAAGGATGAATGAACAATTATGAATATAATATACAATTACAGCATGGAAGATAATAAGAATGAGAAATGGTAAGTGTTAACTCTTTTATTTGTTTAAACAATAAATAATAAACAGTTTAGCAGAAAGTTTAGGGCCTATTTGGGGTGGTTTTCAATTTTAAGTCTTAAAATTTTTAAAAACTAAAGATTTTAGTTCATCTTCTTTCTTTTATCACTTAGGAGCCATGCAAGATGAAAATCTCATGCACAGTTTTAAAAGAGAGAAGAACTGTGAAATACTCTTTTTGACTCTAACTCTCTCACTCCAATCGTTGCTTTTATTTCTATTACTTCAAAAGTAGCTGCTTCAGCCAGTTGAATTTTCATTATTCCTTTCCATTTCTCATCAAACAAATGGCATCTTCTTCTGGAAATCCTAGCAAATCTTAGCATGATATTGGGGAATCTTGCTGCTAGTACCTAATCAAGCATGAAAGATGTGCTTGCATATCCATCCATAGGTGAAATCAGATATATAATTATGAGAATAATTGTTGAAGACTCAAATCATGAATATGAAAGCATGATAACCTATACACTTTTATCATTTTAGCTTCAATTTTTTATAGTTTTCAAATTTTAACACTAAATTTTAAATCCAAAATAGACAAATCACTTGTTACATGCTTAGGTTTGTTTGGTAGTGATACAGTTTTGACTCATAGTTGAAGGCGGTGATAGTAATGGTAGGTGGTCAAGACAATTGAGGGAAGAACAGAGGTGGTGATCAAAGTGGTAGCTACAATGATGACAACAACAATCAATGGCAGTGATAGTTGTGACAGCAGCGCTAGTGATTGTGGCGATAGCTGTAGTAGTGTAATGTTGGTGATGACACCCATGAGGGTAATGGTCAATGGTAGCAGTGGTGACAATGGCAATAGGGATTGATTGCTGGTAGATGTGACAATAACAATGGTGGTGATAGGTGGAGAGAATGAAGACAGAAGCACTAAATGGTGGTAGTCATGATGACAATGACAATGACAGTGGCAACAATGGTTGACTAGCAGTGGTTGCGACAGTAGCAAGAGGAAGGACAACAAATGTGGCAAAAATGACTAATGGTGATGGTCATGGTGGTGGCAACAACAATGGAGGTAGTGACCAATCGTGATGGTGGTCATGGTAGCAACAGCTGTAGTGACTAGGGCAGTAGTTAGTAGTGGTGGGTGGTGATAATAATGGTGACGGTGATGGTGAATGATGATGATAATAATAATAGTAACATGAAGGTCTTTCGAGAGAGGTAAAGAGATTGAACAAGTTGTTTTATATAACTGAAAACCAAAAATCAAAATGACTTTTCTTTTGTTTTAAAAATTGAACTCAAAACTAAGTTAAAAACCAATTCACCTCCATTTTAGCCTAATATGTTTTGTTTTAAAATTGTATTTAAAAACCAAAACTTGAAAACATGCAACCACCCCAAATGGACCTATAGTTAATATTCCTACGTGTATTTTATGTTCAGTTTAGCTTTTAGGGTATAAAGTTTTCTCACTCTCCTCCAAAATGAGCAAAAGCTTTACCAATAAACGCTCTATTTCATTAAGGAAATAAACTAAGCATATCTCAACAAACAGTCGCAAACTAAATGTATATTAATGAGTAAACTCTAACTTTAGTCTTTGCTACCGTATGCACTGATCATTTTAGTCCCTAATTTACTAAATCTTCACTTTAGTCCCCAACTTGGGAAAAGAACTAACATGAATGACAATTTCCACACTCAGGGATTAAAGGAACTAAAAATGAAGTTTTAGTAAAGCATACGACTAAACCATTCATAACTGAAAATGCAACAATGTTCGGTTGCAACGGAATTAGACTACAATATCAGGTGAACCTTAATTGCAAATCAGGATTTGGTTACAGCCTTGGAAAGGGTTTTACCCAACTGCAACTCCCGGGCACGGCTAAGATTTGAGTGAAGAATTGACTGTATCAAAAAATTCATAACTCAAAACTAGAAAATAAATTAAGATTTCACTTCATAACTATAAGATTCAAGTATCAAACCATAAACCCATATTTTAACAACAGATCTAACAACTTTCACTCCTCCTTCTACCTTCATCCAAAATACAGAAAGGTCCATTTTCGGAACTACAGTTGGAGCTAACACTAATCTGCTAGCAACAATATTTTCATTTCCTAGCAGTAGCTAACCCTAATCTGCTTGCAAAAATATTTTCAGCGTTTGGTCAAATCAGCTCAAAACCTTCAGCATCAGAAAACTCGAAATTCGCCTAAACTTTAAACCTCTGACATTTCACGGACCCAGGAAGTGCAAGAAAATAGTAACTGAGCGAGACGGAAAAACATACTAAAGAAATCCGTACTAGAGAGAAATAAGAACTGAAGAAGAATGAAGGAGATGAAAGAAACCTGATTCTTGAAAGTACCGAAACACGAGACAGTTGAGCTCGACGGAGGTGATGGAAGTCATATTCCCCGAGCAAACGACTATTGTGGCCTTCGAGTTCGTAAATGTATGTTTATGCAAACAGCATGAGTGCGTGCGGAGGTAGAGAAAGAGGTGGAGAGACTCCTACAACACTGAAGGATGGGGTACCCTATGACTCGCCGAGGAAGAGGTGGAGGAGCCTTGCGAACCGTCAGTGAGCAAGCTGGCAGCTGTAACTACGGTACGGACTAGAAAAATAAAACAGCCACTCTCTGGCCCCCGCACTGTAGTGCAGGGGTCGCGCGTTTCCTTCGGTTTATGCCGAGTTTTTTTCCTTTTTCTTTTTTAAGTTATTATTATTATTATTCGTTATCTAATATCTATTTGTAAACTTTAAATATTTAAATATATTTTGTTTAAAAATTTTAAGATTTAAATCTAAATATGTTATTAGTTAAAGATTTTTTTTATGTTAAGGTTTGAATTAATTTAAAATTCACAAGACATGTAAGTCTATTTAAAAGTTTGTATAAATAATTAATTTAAAAATGTTTGCAAATTTAAAATTTACAACATAAAAAAATCATTAAATAAGTATAAAATATATATATGTATATATTTTAATATTATATAAATAAAATATAAAATAAACATTATACAAATATAATATATTAAAATAAATATAAATAGGTCACTAATAAAGATGAAAATGAACAAGGTCACCCGTCTGTCTACGACTCGTTTAAAGCCTAGTTTGGTTTGGCTTGTTTTATAAATAGATAGGCTCAGACTTATTAAAAAACCTTTTTAGATAAACAAGTCAGGTCCATGCTTATAAAAAAACTTATTTAACCTATTCAGGAGCCTATTTATATTTATATATTATATATTTATATTTATTTTAATATATTATATTTGTATAATATTTATTTTATATTTTATTTACATAATATTAAGATATACATGTTTTAAGCCTATTTAATAACTTTTTTATCTTGTAAGCTTTAAGTTTACAAATCATTTTAATCAATTATTTATGTAGATTTTAAGTCTATTTATATTTTCTTCGTTAGGTAGACTTTTAAACAGACTTGTAGGTCTTGCAGCCTTTAAATCAGGTCAGACCTTGACAGAAAAAAAGTCTTTAACAGATAACAGGTCCAGGCTCAGGCCTCAAAATTTTTAAACAGGCAAGACCTGAACACTCAAAGTCTAACTCGACTCGGCATACTTTCATCCCTGGTCTCTGAATAGGTTAAATAGGCTTTTTTATAAGCCTAAACTTGTCTTATTTATTAAAAAGACTTTTTAATAACTATGATCCTATCTGTCTATTTATTAAACGAGTCGAGACAAATTAGGCTTTAAACTAGCCAAACCGTGAATTTCTGTCGGACGATCTTGTTTACTTTTATCCCTAATATATTTCCATGTATTGAACGTTATGTATATCTTTTTAATGACTTTGTATATATTAGAGAGTGTAACAAATGTGATATGATGATAAATAAATTATAGTGACCGTCGTACATGACTCTCTAGTATAAATAAAATATAATAACGCTATGTCCGCATTTGATGTAATAAAAATAGGTTAAAATACAAAAATGTTCCTCAATAATAATTAAATAAAATATAATCACTAGTAACAATATATTTAATAAAAAGTTAAAAAATATTTTAGTTCAAAATTTTGAAAGTCGTTATTTATTAATAGATTATTCTAAAGTTACAACGAATATTGATGAGAAGGAAGTCATTTTCCGCTAGATGCGAAAGAATATTATACATGGTTGATATTGGAAGTTGAGAAAATTAATGAATTATATAACTCATAGTTAATGTTAATTTTGATTTTAATTTCTTATGTATTCAATTTATGTGAAACATTCGTTTAAGCTTAATATGTTATGTGTTATATAATTGTGTAAAAAATAAAAGTATTAATATTATCAAGTAATTTTTTAAAATTTTGATCTTTTAAAAATTTAAATTGTCATTACATTAATTTTTTAAAACTTTTTTTATTAGATTTGATTATTTTATAATTTTTTAATAATTAGTTATGGTTTAAAAATTTTTAATTTATTTTATTATTAAGTTAAATTTTTATAAATAAAAATATTTATATTTATAAAATTTGAAATTTATGTAATAATGAAATAATAAAATATTAAGTCAGAATAAATTGTGTATATTCACTTTAAAATGTTGAAGAGCTAACACAAAAACGAATTTGTTTATAATAATATTCTATTAATTATATAACTAACTAGCTAATCTTAAAATTAATTAACTAAATGTATAACAAGCTAAAAAAACTATTAGCAACTTATATTTCTAACTACCTTCTTCAAATTTTAATGGTGCATCATTAAAAACTTGAACTATGGTCAAATATTCGCGTCAGGAATTTAGCAACCATGTATGTTGGCATTTCTCATATAAATCAAAGAAAAATTATTCAGTGTCCCCTCCACTATAGTTTTAGCTTCATACACATCAGACCGTGACTTCAATTGTACATAGTTATTCATGATACCCTTAATATTTGCCTCGAACTACTAAAAAAAATCTGACAATGAATTATAGATGTTTTGTATAATGTTTTTTTAAATCTAAATACATTTTTTAATATCCAGGTGGAGAATTTGAAATTACAGTGCACCCATATTTTCACTTGAATCTATTAAGTCATTTTATCACTTAATAAATGTATTTATACAATAAACTTTCCCATAAAATATTAAAGGAAACTTTGTAGGTGAGATATTTAGTTCAACGAAATTTTCACAAACTTCTCTCTTTTCAACTTTTACATCTCTACCATTACATTTTCTTTCTGTACAACCTTTTATTTCTTTATCTTTTAGTAGTATATGACTTTTTACATCTATTTAGTTTGTAAAGACTTATTTTTTAAAATCTTTTTTATTGAAGTATTGGAGACTACTCATCATTGTTTAGGATAAATCTTTCATCATATTTTTCTCCATTATATAACTGAGATACTTGGAACTGAGAGATTTCCACCTCATCAATCTGATATTCTCTTTTTTAGTTTTGATAATGGCATGATTCGGAATATGATAATAGTGTCCAAATTGGATGAATAAATTTTTATGCTTTACATGCTTATTGGTGATTGATTTGTTCATAAACTTCATTTATTACTTACTTCCTTTGGTTGTTTGTTTGTCTAATTTCTTTCTTCTAAACAACATTTGATCTTCTATTATCAGACTCGTTGATTCTAATGTCTTTATAGATAAAGACGTGGTAGTCTTGCTCTTCGTGACCTTTGAAGATGATCTTTCATCATCAGTTTTATCACCATTTGAAAAGTCATCATCACCAACATGTAAAAACTAAGAACTAAAGGATAATATCAACGATGAATATAGCACCTGAAAAGAACGTAACCAATCCGAGAATGAAACATAAATCTCCTTCCTAACCAACTCTGGTGGTTCACTATTCTAAATGAGTAGTTTTTCATAATACAAATTGTTGAACAATTTGATTATTCGTAGGCTGAGACGTGATGACACTGTTCTCAGGGATTTATCCGCCCATGTCAGAATCTAAATTCATAACGGCAAAAAATAAAATCGTAATAATTTATTAACAGTCAAACTTTAAAATATAATAAACTATTAATGGATAATTAAAATAATTAATTCATAATTTAGATTTAAAATAATTAATAATAAATTCTAAATATATTTAAATTATAATAATTATTATTTAAATATTTAAATTTAAATTAATAATATTAATTATATTTTTAATATCCTTTTTAAATACCTAATTTTTTTACTACATAAATTCCATCATCGAAGAAATGAGAAAAATGTTTTGAGTTTCCGAACGAGGCCACCGATTCTAATGTCTTTATAGATAAAGGCGTGGTAGTCTTACTCTTGGTAACCTTTGAAGATAATCCTTCGTCATCAGTTTTATCACCATCTGAAAAGTTGTCATCACCAACATATAAAGGCTAAGAACTAAAGGATAACATCAATGATGATATAGCATCTGAAAAGAATGTAATTCATCCGATAATGAAACATAACTCTCATCCCGAACCAACTTTAGTTGTTCACTATTCTAAATGAGTAGTTTTTCATAATATAAATTGTTGAACAATTTAATTACTCATAAGCTGTGAGACGGGTGATCACACTGTTGTAAAAGATTTATCCACCTATATCAGAATCTAAATTCATAAGAGCAAAAAATAAAATCGTAATGATTTATCAACCGTCAAATTTTAAAAATATAATATAATAAAATATTAATAGATAATTAAAATAATTAATAATAAATTCTATATATATTTAAATTATAATTATTATTATTTAAATTAATTTAAATATTTAAATTAAAATTAATTATATTAATTATATTTTTAAACTTCTTTTCAAATACCTAATTTTTTTACTACATAAATTCCATCATGAAAGGCAAAGCCACCTTTTATGAGTTACCTCGTGAAGTAGAAACAATTCTCATTCATACGTATCCCTTCCTCCTTTGAAAAGTCGTATAATGCATTTTTTTTAAATCATAGAATGAGCACCCCATTTTCTTTGACTTAATCTTGATTTCTTCCTCAGCTGTCATGATGGAAAACCCATCAAAATATCATCAAGTTCAATAAATGAACTAAAGTCAATGTAGACAAAAGGAAACAATATTGAATTTCATTCTTATACTTCTGCTACAATGTTAGAAGAAAAATAAAGAATCTTGAATTTATTAGTTTATTCATATAAATGTGTAATGGGTTGAATTTTTTCTCTCAAAAAGAAGAGGAAAGATGATTGTAAAAATATACGAAGGTGTCGTAAAATTAAATGTGCAAAAACTTGTGTAAGTAATAGTAAGCTCTCCACTGAAGTTCTCACAATTTATATTTTAATTAATTTTGTTTTTTTATTTTTAATGTTGGTATATCTTCAATTATTTATGTTATTAATTTAAATATTTTTTTAATATATATTTAAGAATATATAAAATAAGTTTACAAATAATTTTTTCTTAAAAAATTATGATAATTAATACGATGTATTGAAATGCATTGGATTATTTTATTTTAATAAAAATGTATTAATGTATATATATATATATATGTCTGTATTGTGTATTTTAAATATATATTAAAATTATTTAAATATTTCATATTATGAATATTTTTAAACTAAAAATTAAATATATAATATTTAAATTTTTTTATTAATTTTACTAAAATATTTATTTATTTATTTAAAAAATGCGGACGAAGTATTTATAAATTACTGTTAAACAGTCTTATCAACTAAACTAGTTGTTAATAATTGTTGAAATTAAAATTTTCAAGGTTCGTATATTGTTATTATAAAAAGGTATCTTTTATTAAATAAATTACTGTTTTAAAATATATTTTATAATTTATCTAACATGCATATTCATAAAATATAAATATTTATTAATTAAATATTTAAATAAATTAAAAGATCTTTATTTAAATGGATGAAATTAGAAAAATTAAAATTAAAATCTTATACGAACCAAAAAAGTTCTTTTATCTATATCATTAGTATGATTAAATTAGAGAGAAAATTATAATATTAATAAAATATTTTGATAAAGAAAAAACAACTTGATAGTGTTATTTTACTTGTTAATATCCAGACTATTTACTGTTTCTTAATTTTGGTATGGTATATGAAAATTATGAGTAGAAGTAAAATATATGAAAGCTAAATGTTTTTAACATATTAAAAACCTTAAAATTTTAGAATGTAATATGTCAAAGTTCCATTAAGACGCATGTCAGAAAATTGGAAGAAAAATCCATATTCTCAATTTGCCTTGTCCATCTTCAAAGTTAAAGGCAAAGATGTGTCTGTATTTTTACTTTTCAAAGTTAGAATATTATTGGCCACAGCTTATTATATGATACCACATATATATACGCAAGTATTGGCGATTAGATGTGTATAACCGTCTCACCATTCTTGGCTAAAAATGGAAGACAAGCTTATCATCAACGTCCTTTGCCTCATCCTTTTTGCCGTTACTTTAAAACTAATATTCTTCAGAAAAAAGTTCAAAAACCCGGCACCAAGTCCACCTTCTTTTCCAATAATCGGCAACCTCCATCAACTAAAACAACCATTTCACCGAAGCTTACACGGCCTCTCACAGCAATATGGCCCTATTTATTCTCTCCGATTCGGGTCTGTACCCGTGCTCGTCGTTTCATCTGCGGCCGCTGCTGAAGAATGTTTCACCAAAAACGACATCGTTTTTGCCAATCGTATTCACTCTATCAAGACCAAGTATCTCGGCTTTGACCATACCATTATTACGGCATCATCATACGGCGATCACTGGCGCAACTTGCGTCGTATAAGCTCAATTGAGATCCTCTCCACTCACCGTCTTAACTCCTTTTTGGGAATCCGAAAGGACGAGACCATGAAGTTGCTTCGAAAGCTTGCTAGGGACTCTCATGAAAACATGGCAAAAGTGGAGCTGAGGGATATGTTCACGGAGCTAACATTCAACACTGTGATGAGAATGGTGTGTGGAAAACGCTATTACGGTGAGGAATATGATGGCACAAACGCTGAAGAGGCGAAGAGGTTTAGGGAAGTCATGAATGAGATGGCACAGTTCGGGTTGGGGTCGAACCTTGGAGATTTTGTGCCTATTTTCAGATGGTTCGAGTTTAGCAGTCACAAAAAGTTACGAAGGGTTGGGGAGAAGCTAGACGCGCTCTTCCAAGGTCTCATTGATGAGCATCGTAATAAGAAGGAAAGTTCAGATACCATGATTGACCATTTGCTTACATCACAAAACTCACAACCTGAGTATTACACTGACCAAATTATCAAAGGCCTTATTATGGTGAGTCGTTTTCTTTACATGGTCCACAACAATTTAACAACTCATTAAGAAATTTACAGAAAAAAATAATGTTATATTCACATAATTACAAACTCTTTGTTTTTTGCAGGCGTTAATTGTGGCTGGAACAGAAACTAGCGCTATAGCATTAGAGTGGGCGATGTCTAATTTGTTGAACAATCCAGAGGTGTTGGAGAAAGCTAAGATAGAATTGGACACTCAAATTGGGCAAGAGCGTTTGGTGGAGGAAGCAGAAGTTACCAAATTACAGTATCTTCAGAACATTATCTCCGAGACTCTGCGATTGCATCCGCCCTCGCCGATGTTGTTGCCCCATTTCTCCTCCGAAGACTGCACCGTGGGAGGTTATGACGTGCCACGTCACACGATGTTAATGGTGAATGCGTGGGCCATCAATAGGGACCTGGAGTTGTGGACAGACCCAACAAGCTTTAAGCCCGAAAGGTTTGAGAATGGCCAAGCTAATGCTCATAGCCTGCTCACTTTTGGGTTGGGAAGGAGAGCGTGTCCTGGAGCAGGCATGGCCCAAAGAACTTTGGGCCTGACTTTAAGCTCGCTGATTCAATGTTTTGATTGGAAAAGGATTGGCGAGGAAGAAGTTGACATGACCGAAGGAAGAGGAACATTGGTAGGCAAAGCCGTTCCATTGGAAGCCCAATGCAAGGCGCGTTCCATCATCAGCAAGATTTTATGATTTTCTTTAAACCGTAGACGCCGTTCAAAGATACCTTAAAAAACTGTGAAGATTGTTTTAACGATAAATAGTTAAAATAGTTTACTTTTACTTTAGTTGCTTTTATTATTTTATTTAAAAATAGTTTTTCTGAATTAGCAGTCTTTTGGTGCCTTTCTTGTTTTTATTTATTTATAATTTATAATTTTATTTTATGCATTGTATAATTTTTATGATTATTTATATAAATTGAATAACTTTTTTATTAAAGTTATGGTTAGAAATAAAAAATAAATTTAATTAAAATACATTAACAATATAAAAATATTTTACACAATCATCTAATTATAAATTACCATATTGTTGAACAATATTATTTTTATAATAATTATTTTAAAATTATATATAAGATGATTGGTAATTAGATGATAAAATTTTTAATATCTTTATCATTTAATAGCATAAAATCTCTACAACATTTTTATGATTAAATCACGTACTCCATTTTTAATCCAATTTTATCAAATTATTATTATTATTATTTAGACACTCACGTAATTTAAGGAAATATTTAGTAAAAAAACTTTTTAAAAATTTGTTAAAAATCTTAACTTTACAATATAATTTTTATATATTTGATATATATATATTTAAAAATATTTTTAAACCTTGTTGTCACAAAATGTTATGTTTATGAGTCTAGAAATCTCAAATAATAATAATAATTACACTCATATAAAATTTTCAGCACATTTAAAACATAATCAACGTATTTATAATATTTTTAGCAACTATGATTCTTAAAAAATACAATTTCTGAGATATATAATCTTCAATAATAAAAAATTATAGATCAAATATCCTCTGTAGAATTTTCCTGCTTCATTACGTTAGAGCTCAATTATTGGGAAAAATTAATGATAACTATTATTATTATTTTATTTTATTTTATGGACTTTCTAATTCTGGAAAACCTCCACAATCCTATACACCGATGTTCCTCTGTCGTACTTATCCTCACACAACTTAGGCTCTGTTCATGGAAAATGCCTTACAGATATTTCTATATCCCTTTAACTTGGTGTTGCGAACGGAATATTGCACCTTTTAATGTTATAATTTGTATCCTTCAAAACTCGGTCTCATAAATTTCAGAATTTGTTAGATAATTGTAATTTTAAATAATTCCTAGAAACGTAATTTAGACCGTTGTTTTTAACTGGTTTATAAACAGAACCTTTATTTTTCATTTTGAAATAGTTATATAAACATAAATTTAGAGGGTCTGGATAAACATTTACAAACTTAAATTTAAATATATTTGTTTTAAAAATTAATTTTACTTAAAACGAGTTTAAAATAATATAATTTTACATTTAAAAAATTTTCTCTTAAAAATATCTTTAAAGTAAAACTTAATATAAGATGTGTCGATGTGTTTGTAAACTGATAAAAATTTAAATAAAAATTTAAAATTGATAAATTATCAATTAAATTAAATATATTTAATAAAATTAATTATTGAATTAATAAATATAAAATAATAAATTAAAATATAATTAAATAATAAATTAAAATATGATAAATATATTATTTTTAACAAATAATATATTAATTTAATTAAATAAAAATATTTATTTTTAATTTTTACATAAATAAATTTTAAATAAAAACTTTTTAAAAGTAATTATTTTAAAATTTTTAATTTTTTTATCAAATATTTTAATATTTTTGATAAAAAATAATATAATATTTAATATAAATAGTATATATTAAAATAACAATTTAAAATATACTATTTTATGATTATATAAAAATAAATTTATTAAAATTAATAATATTACTATAAAAAATAAAATAAAATAAAATTTATAAAAAATAGATAAATAAAAAATATATTAATAATAAAAGTGAATAAAATATTTTAATTATAAGCTAAAAATATAAAAATTATTTAAAATAACTTTTTAAAAACGTTACTAATCATTAAAAATTTTATAACTATTAAACTAGATTATTTTAACAAAATAAGCTAATTGAAATGACCAAACTAGTTAACCTTCTAGTTCAATATACAATATATCTCTTTAGCGTAAATGTATCTTTAAAGAAAACGAATTTTATTATAAAACTGCCTAACATATTAACACGAATTCAAACTCAAGTTCCCATCTTTAAACTTGGTTACAACCCACCCAAACATGCTATTAATTGAGCTATGCGTAATATAGGATTCTTTCTTTGAGGGGGGCGTTTTACCTAGTTGGGACGGCTAGATGCATATAATATTAGTAAGGTTAACTAAATGGAAAATTTAGTGAAACTGATAAGAACATTGTAGAACAACGGTGATTTAGGTAAGCAGTTTGAAAGACAACCATACCACAAGAGACACAAGACTACATTTATACACCAAAGATTTTCACCAAACCCGATCTCCTGAAAACATGAAATAGGCTTGCAGAGTAAGGAAAAAGCTGATAAGATAATCCAATTTCTCGAGGCAAATCAAGTACTCTCGCTCCGATTCGGCTTGGACGAGACCAAAACCTGTTACAATATAAATGAACATAAGTCTATTATTTAGCATCACAAATACATATTACAAACACTAAAATCAATCTCTCCCCTCGGTCTCTCTCTCTCTCTCTCTCTACCTGATGTTCATCAAAGTTGGGAACCCAATCGTTGGTGGCAGGGTTGCTTTTATAGGCTCTGAGGTGAGCTTGTCTAGCATCATCGTGGCTTGCGAGCAACTGGATCTCATATCCACCTTCCCCTTCTCTCACCGCATTTATGAACCCACTCCCTGTCTGTTCAATAACCAAAAGAAAATAAAAGGCCCAGGCAAGAACCGAAAAGAAAATAAATAAATAGAAGTCCAACTTGATTTAATTAATTAGAAATTGGAGGGATAAAAAGATGCTGATATATAAGACGATGAAGAAACGGAGTCAGTCACGACGAACCGTGTGATGGTGTTTGTCAATCGATGACAATTCTTTATAGTACTGCGTCTCCACAAACTCGTCCTGTGCATCCACGAACCCCACCGATGAAACTACAGCCTGCCAATAGTAATAGTTATGAGAGAAACCACATTTTTTTTTAACTAGAGAGAAAGAAAGTTTAGATACATGAGGGTGAGATTGAAGAGATTGAAACTTGTGAAGCTCAGGTATGTTGTGGTGAGAGGCGGCGGGGTCAACTGGGTGTTGCGCGAAGGCATCGGGTTCGCTTCGGTTGGGTTTGATAGGTCGTTTGGGTTCCAAGGCATCGAATTGAGCTCTGATCTGATTTGCGATCTTGAGTTGGTCGTCAGCGTCCAAAACCTCGTCGCTCCGGCTGGGCTTAGTCGCCTTCCACTGCCCCACCATCTTGTTTCTTTTCGCTTTCTCTTTTCTATTTCTCTCTCTTCACGAAACGGGTCTGGGTTACTAGAACCATATATACTTATATAGTGGACACAGAGAAGCGATATATTGGACAATAATAGCATGTCTTGAAAATGAAACCATGGGCTGGCTTCCAAACCGCTACTTTGGTAATCTGGTTGGTGGAAAGGGATGCGGTTTCAGCAATTTTTATCTAGTTCCGTTTGTACTCTCCTTAGCAACAAGGTACAAAAAAGGCCAAAACATTCAGCGGGAGAAACAGGCCCGCTAGCACACGTTTCTGTTGTCGATTTCTTTCAACATTACTTTTGTTGGGCTATTTCATGGGCCTTTGGGAGGGGAGGGGTTGTTTCTTATGAACCATTGATAAAAAAAAATAGCAATTTTATCTATATAAAAATATTAAATTGTTTTTATTTTATTTATTTAACTAGGAAAATAATTTTATTTTTATTTATAAATTTATCTCTTTAAAAAATATTTTGATTCTTTTTTATTTTTATCTAATTTACAATTTTAATTATTTAAAAATATTTATCAGTTTTAATTTTCATAAATTTAAAAAACTAACAATTGTTATTATTTACTAATAATGTCATATATCTAACTATGTCATGAAATTTATCCTATAAAAAATAAATATGAAAAATGTTGAACTTTGACATATGCAACTTCTATCCAATACTTTTTTAAAAGTTATTTTTTCAATTTAGACTTCCATAATCTTTTAGTAAACAATTTTTCAATGTCAACTTTAAATTATATGACTCCTATTATAATTTTTTTTTAAAGTAACTTGTGCTTTATAACTTCTTTATCCATTATTATCATTATTCTAATACAGTTCTTGATGACACTTACAGGAACATATAATAAAAACCTAACAATAACAATATACCTTATTTTATGTTAGACGAATTTTTTTTTTTAACGTAGAATGTTGACCCAACAAAAAAATGTGCATATTGATTTCGTCAGTATAAGGCTAATATTTAACTTAAATATTTTTTAAAATTTTTAATTAAAATTAAAATATTTAAATAATAAGAGAATTATACATTGGAAACTTAAACAAATAACTAAAAAAATAAGTATTTAATATTTAAAAAATAATAGAATTTAAAAACATTTGAAAATAATTAATTTAAATGTATAAATAGTTAATATTTGAGATGAAAAATATTTTTTATATGTAATAGTACTTTTGTTTCTACTTATTTGTTTAAATAGAAAATATTTTTTTTATTTAGTTTTTCGTATAAAATTTTAAAATAATATTAATTATTTTTTTACTAATACCCTCTAATACATACAAAGAAATGAATGAAAAGAAAAAATATAAAAAATAATATAATTAAATAAATGATTAAACTAATTTTACTAAATATTAACGTAGTTAACTACTTTTATCACATATAAAGAAAAATATAAAAATAATGTGATTAATTAATTTTATTAGATAAATTTAATTTAATTAACTAAAATTTGTTTGGGCTAATTTTTAGTTCTTAATTTTAAAAATTAAAATTAAAATTTAATTTTTAATTTTTAATTTTTAAGAATTATTGTAAAAATAAATTAAAATATTCTATTATATCACTTTATTATAAAATTACAAAAAATATATAAATAAAATATTAATTTAAAAAATTAAAATATATAAATAATATAAATTTATAAAATAATAAAATTAATAATAATAATAATAATAATAATATATTATTATTATTATTATGGTGGTGATGATAATAGTTACGATGGTAATGATAATAGTGATAATAGTAAAAATAAAAATAGTATTTATGAGATAATAGTAATAATGTGATAGTTATAATATAAAAAATATTATATAATTATAAATTTATATTTTGTATATTATTTGATTAGTAATATTAAAAAATAAATAATTATATATATTATTATTATAATATTTTTGTATTAATATGTACATAGAAATAATATATATTATAAGGTTATAAATTAAATATAATTTATATATTAAATAATATAATTTATTTTTTAATATCTAATAAATAAATAATTTTAAAATAATAAAAATAAAATATTATTATTATGATAATAATTATATTAATAATGCTGATTAGGATAATGATAATGATTATAATATAAAAATATTATATAATTATACTATTTTATATTTTATTATTTTATAATAATATATAAGATAAATATTTTTATATATCAAACAATATCATTTATTTTGTAAATTTATAAAAAATATATAAATAATTTTTAAAAAAATAATAAAAATAAAATTTATTAGTATTATTATGATAATAATGATATTTACAGCACAAAAAGTAAAAATAGTATTAATGAGATAATAGTAATGGTATAATGGTATAAAAATATTATATAATTATATAAATTTTTATTTTATATATTATTTAAAAATCAATATTTTAGATAAAAAAATTATATATTATTATTATATTTTTATATTATTCTGTATTCAATTTATATAAAAATAATATATATTATAATATTATAAATTTAATATAATTTATATATATTAAATATTATTATTTATTTTATTTTTATTATGTAGAAAATAGATAAAAAAATTTAAATAGTAACAAATATATTATTATTATTATTATTGTTATTATTATTATTATTATTATTATTATATGATGGTTTAGTGGTTGTGGAATTTGTTAGATTTAAAAAATGAAAATATTTCAAAACTACAAACAGTATTTAATAAACCTGTCATACCTTTAATATATGTACAAAGTTTTATCAATAAAAAAATGCATTCACTTGTGTAGAAAGGATATTTAAAATTCTTAAAGAACTATTTTAACAAATCCAAAAGAATGGTTAAATTATAACTTTTTCATTAGAAATGAGTTTTGTTTAAAAATATTTAAAATAAATATAAAAATAAAACAAAATAAAAATATAAAATTTAAAGGCAAAATAACATATGTACGAACTTAATTATGAAATTATATGAAACTTTAATTTTCCTTATAACTTTATCTAATTTTACTCCTTTTATGAATGATTTATAATCAATTACTAACCATTAGTTTTCGTTCTATCACTGACCAATGAATAACAATATTCTTTCTATTAAGTTACTATCCACAATGATCATACAAGATATACAGTTAAGAGAAATATAAAGAATGTTCAGACTTGTTAAATTAATAACCGATTAAAAATTCAGGATTCTCGCTGATCCTCTAAAACTTTTAGATTTAATTTACTTTATAATTTCGTTAATTATGATGAAATGATGTGTTTCCAGAACACTGATAAAGTTATGCCAGAGAGAGTGTTATGATATTTAGGATCTAGGTGGAATGGTATGATGTGGTAGAGCTTCCCTTTTATAAACATTGATCGGGTTTCAATATCGTGGATCTAGCCGTCCCAATCATTATTGATCGGGTTTCAATATCGTGGATCGAACTTGATCTATCAGTCCCAACCATTCTAAGTCACTTGCTTAGGACTAGTTTAGGATGTCTTTTACATTGATAAGTTGACGTAACATCGTTGTATTAGATATCTTGTCTTTTTGTATTTTTTTTTTCTTCTTTTTAGCCCAAATTTTATCTATTTTTTTTTCTTACTTGCATGACCATTATTGCAAAAACAATAATAATTAGGTTAAATTATAATTAAATAATTTTAAATTATATCATAATTATAACTAATTTTATATAAATAAATAAATATAATAATAGTTTATCAACTTTTTTTTTTAATTTTAAGATTTAAGTCAACATTATTTTAAAAATATATTAAAAATTATTTCAATATTATTTTTATTGATTTTAAAATTAATTTAAAACCTAAAAATTAAAAACTCACAATCATCTTAAATAAAACCTAACTTATTACTTTTAACTTCGAACTAACTAAATTTTTAAAAAATAAATAATTTGTTTAAAAATAAATAATTTTTTTAAAAATAAATAATATATCTTACATCTTCAGGCTAGTTTTAGCATATACTAGTAATAATGTAATATTTGATTGTTCAATTTCTACGTTTTACAAGTTCACCGTGGCACTTTATATGATTGGAAATTATATTTTTAATATTTATATCTGCTTGTTTCCATTTTTTTTACAATTAATTAAAATTTTAATCATTTAAAATATCTTTTATCAAGTAATGTTTATATTAAGTATAAATTTATTAACCGGTTTATCAATTAAATTTAGTTATAATAATCATAAATATTTTCTATACAAATAATAAAATATATTTATGTCTATTTTTATTTTTATAATATATATATATATATATATATATAATTAGAATATGTGAAAATTAGATGTTAAACTTTAACGCCTACATCAACTTAATAATTTTACATAAAATATAAGATTCATTAATCTAACCATTTAATTATGTTATAATTTTTTTTGTGATGATGTATGTCAAATTTTAAATAATTTAAAAATTTATAAAAATATTTTTTAAGTATTGATATTTACATATATTTAAAATAATATGTAAATCGTTAAAATAAAATTATAAGATAAAATATTTATTAATTTTTATTTTGTATGAAATTTTATATATATGATCTACTTGATAAGAATTTTTAAATCAATAATTAGATTGATGAATTTTTTATTCTATATAAAATTATTAAATTAATATAAATATTAATAAATTTGACATATAATATTAACAAATTCTAAAATATATATATATATATATATATATATATATATATATTATTTAGAAGAAATGCTTGAATAAGGATAAGTTTAGAGCAGAAAAGAAAAAAAAAATCAAGGAATGTGAATAAGCATAGCCACCCATCCTAATAAAATACATCTTCACATTCCAGAATAAAGACTTTTTATATTTGTAAGGGTTGATTATTACTTGACTTTGACAAGATATAAGATTCCAATATTTTATCTTGCTTTTGACACCCCCTCAAAACTTCAATCAATTATATTGTAAGTTCGTTAGAATTATAAATATATATATATATATATATATATATATATATATATATATATATATATATATATATTCTTGTTCCGTTTTATGGGAAATTATGTGAAATGTTTATTTCTTTTGTTTGTTTACGTAAGAAATGCATATGTTTTGATGACACATACGTACGTATATTGAGTCACACAACTCTTGTTCTGTTATATCATGTACGTACCCAATTAGTTAATTCTCTACCCCTGCGTTAGCATATTACAGTATCAGTATTTAAGATCACCTATAGCAACCCTGTTTTTCTATGCTGCCGGTGCGAGAGTTTGTGATTGTTCATTCAATTCCAAGCTTAGAAGTTGTAAAACAATGTACAAATTTTGAGAAATCTTCATATCAGTTTTGCTCTGACAAAATATGAACATCTAAATATCTTATGGACAAAAAATTACACCTTTCATAGTTTATGTACAAAGCTGATCCAAATGAAACATTATGTTAATGACCCGAACCTCTTCTGCTGGGCCCTGAAGACATGGTGTGGGCTTGGGTACCAATCAAAACCCGGGTGCTGGTCTTCTCTTCGATAGCGGAAGTCTTGGGAAACTTTAGCTGATCTTTGACAGGTTCATGAGTGGTTTTTTCTTGTGATGCAAGGACTCTACAATCTACAAGGCTTGGCCTTGTCAAAGCCAGCACCATGAGGACTACTAGAAGTGAAACGGAGTGTCTCATTCTTCAATTGGCTGAAGTGTTGGCCTCAATCTTCTTCGTAAGTGCCTGAAGTGTTTATACTCCAATAAAGTAAAGGGACGTGGGGCTGAAAAAGATTACTTTGGCATCTTGAACGAGTAACCCAAACCAACGGACTTTGCTTATTAACTTAACGAACGGTGAAGGGGCTTGTTGGGGTGGGACCTATTAAGGGATGTTTGGATGGATGGTGAGTTTTTCGAAAAAATATATCTTTTTTATTTATAAACTAAAAAGTATATATTGCTTTTAAAATTAATAAATTATAATTAAAATAATTAACAATTTTTTTCTTTGGTTTTAAAATGAAATATATATATATATATATATATATATATATATATAAAAGGAAGGATAAGTTTTTTTTATTTAAGAATAATTTTAGTTAGAGTTATTTTATTTAATAAATTTTATACAAAATTAAATTTTATCAATTCAATTGTTAAATTAATAAATTATATTATATAGATTATTTTTATAAAATTTTTAAAAAAATGATACATAAAAAAATAGATAATATATCTTTTATAATATTTATTAATTTAAATTTATTTTTCATGTATCAAATATTTTTAAAATTTATGAAATTTCGTAAAAATAATTTATATAATATAATTTATTAATTTAACGATTAAATTGATAAAATTTAATTATTTATAAAAACTATTAAATGAAGTAATTCTAATTAAAATTACTCTTGAAGTAATTTATCTTTATAATTTTTAAAACTATTTTACTCAAATATATCCTTAAAAGAATAATTAGTTAAAATTAGGATGAATATAAATTAGATAAAATTAGATTTATAAAATAAGAATCTAAAGTTACACCCTCCAATTATTAATTACACTCTATAGATCAAAGTCTAACTTAAATTTAAGCTTTGAATTTGATTTATTTACATGATATGTACCCTTTTATAAGATATGACTTTTAAAAATCTGAAAGTCTATCACTTATTTGATTTGAGAAAATAACTTTTATTTTTTTAATTATAGAAATGTCATTTTTTATCCTCAAATATTTATACAGGAAATTATCCTCCGTAAAAATCATGGCCTAATTTATTTAATAAGTATATAAGGTCCGCATAACTTAAAATGTGATAGGTAAGACATAAAGTCCTAACAAGTCGAGTACTATTTCTATGCCTAACTGAAACCTTTGACACAGACACTATCGGAATTTTGACCAGAGAATACTTCTACTTGCCTGGGGAACAAGGAGGATCTTAGCGTTCCAAGATTTTAGTGCATATGTTTAGGGTGGAAAGTGAGTACCAGATGCAAAAGTGAACGCGGTGGAATGAATAAATGTGATGGATGATTAGTAAGCGGAGTTTTTGGACTTGGGTTCACATCCTCACAAGTCACACCTGTCATGAAAGTTGCAAGATTCACAATGATTTACCTTGTGGATGCCAAGTTGTTTTGGTCAAATTTCACCGCCCATTCTGTCCCTTAGTCTTGGTAATATTATTTTTTGTTTTTTTTTTCTTACTATTTTTTTAAAATTTTTTCTTATATATATATTTAGAGTAGATTTTACGTGTAGTAATTTATTTCATTTTCTATCATAAATAAGATAGTAATAATTTTTTATATATATAAATACTAATATTTATTTATTTATATTTTTTATTCAACAGTTGATATTTTTAAAATAAAAAATAAAAAATAAATTAAATTAAATAATTTATATCTAAATTTAAATAAATAAATACTACTATTTATATCTTTGTCTATAAACGAGGACTAGAGGAGGTCCATTCTCTTTACTCTCTTTCTTCGTTTAATCTGTTTATATAAAAATATTTTAATTTATTTTTAATTTGAATATTTCCTTGACCGAAGAGAATAATGTTTTAGTGTGATGTTCATCGGAAGACATAAGAATAGTCACCCGAATATTTTCTCAGCTGGCATGGTATATTTTACAGTTTTATCATTTAAATAATTAACTTTTTGCTATTATATGTAATATTATATACGGTTATTTTATCTTTTGTATATTTTATTTCATTGTTGTACATAAACATGTTAAAAATACACTCCATAATTCTGATGGTTAGAAATGAGTTTAAAAGACCTACTAACAATATCCTGTTTTTAATAGATAGGTAAAATTAATAATAAATATATTGATATTAGGAATAAAAATGAACAAGAGTGTTCGATGAAGATCTACGACTTAACTCATTTAAAATTTATCTTGCTTTAATTTGTTTAATAAATAAATAGACTCAAATTTGTTAATTTTTTTTTAAATAAACAAGTTAGACCTAAGCTTATAAAAAAATTTATTTAACCTATTTAAGGATCTATTTATATTTATATATTATATATTATATATTTATTTTAATATATAATATTTATTTTATATTTTATTTACATAATATATATATATATATATATATTTTAGATCTATTTAATGACCTTTTTATATTATAGATTTTAAGTTTGTAAGTTTTTTTAATCAATTATTTATTAAAAAAAATTATTATATAGATTTTTAAACAGATTGATAGGTTTTATAAACTTTAAATCAAGTCAAATAGAAAAAAAAATGTTTAACAGATAATAGGTTTAGGCTCATACCTAACAAATTTTAAACAGGTCAGACATAAACACTTAAAATTATAAATTTTAAACAGGTCATATTTGAACATTCAAAACTTAACTCGACTCAATCTACTTTTATCTTTAATTGATATATATATATATATATATATATAGTATTATTTATTTTAATATATTTAGATTTAATAATTACACAAAAGATTAAAAAAAATCTTTTGCTGCAATTAAAAATGTTGTAATGACATATGTTCACACGTAGACGCATTGTATGGATGTGTGCTCATTATTTTTTGATAGGCCATAACATACATAGTTGATTTGTCAAGAGATTGCGGTTTGATTGTTTGTTTAAAAGTTGGAGAATCAATTTCATATTTTTAATATAATTTTTTAATAAAAATAAATAATTTAAAATAATTAGTATATTTGTGTTAAAATATTTAATGATTTAAATTAATTTTAGTCAATTTAAAAATGAATAAAAATTATTCCTTTGAAAATAAATGGATTCCAACAATTTGGAAGTTTTTACGGTGAATAAAAGTGAGATTGCGATAAATAGAATTTATTTTTAAATATATAAAAAAGTTCAAAAAATAATTTTAAGTGTAAGATTAATAATTTTTTTCAAAACATATATATATATATATATATATATATATATATATATTATTATTTTAGTCATTTTTAAAAATTATTTTGAACTATTTAAATTTTTAAACATTTATTGTAATATTGTTTTTAAACATCATTCTTTCAACATCAATTATTTCAAAGTTAACTATATTGAAAACTTAAATCACACCAACCTAGTATGTTTTGGTACCCGAGAAGTTCGAGATAAGGTATCCTTTTATCAATTGGTAAGAGTTGATCTGGCCACAAAATTTAAAGTATTATGTAAGTAAAATAATAATAATTACATAATAAAAATTCTACATATTACATAGGTTTAATTTATTTCCAATCCTGCCGTTAAAAAATTATTTTTCTATTTTTCTACTTTATCTTATGTGCATTTTTTATATATTTAATTTTTATCTGCACTGTGAGTATTTTTTTATTAGAAATAATCTATTTAAATTAAAAACATCTATAACATGTTCGATAATTCTTTTCCAGACTTTTTTTTTCATATTCTCCTTTTGTAGACATTTTTTTTTTCATATTCTCTAAAACCTTACTTAAGAAAAATCAGATTTGTACCGATTAAATCGTTTATTCGTTAGGGGATGCATTAAATTTTAAATGCACCGTTTTAAGCAGCACTAATAATTTTATAATTATTAAAATTAAAATGTTTTCCTCAAATTTTGTTTAATGATTATAATATAAAAATGAAGTCATATTAATTTTTATATATTGGTAAGATAAAAAATATAAATAATTAAATAATTAAGTTTAATGGAAAAAAGTATGACTTTTGGGCATATATTACTTTTTTGTATTGTATTTAAATACTTCGTTTTTTAATTTTAATATATACAAATTAATGTAAGTTATTTTTCTATTAATTATTGGATAAGTTTTATAATAAGAAACTTAACTTTAACAATAAAAAAACTATGAAAGTCATATTAGAATAATTAAATTTAAAAAATATAAATCAAACGCATACTAAAATGCGATAACGAATAATACAATTAGCCTATAAAAAAATAAATAATATAAGAAATTTTTATTATTCTTCGAATATCAAAATGATCAGCCTTGATTTTTTATCCATGTTTTGAAACACACCTTATATTTATATTTAGATTCAAATTTATGTAAGTTTTTTAAAATTAAAGATAGGTTATATTATTTTTTAAAAAATAAAGACTAAATTATTGTTGGTTCTAAACTCCTAATGGATAAAAAATAAATTATTTTATTTTTATAAAAATTAAAATAATCAAATTTTTAATCTTTTAATGATAAAAATCTTATTTATCTTTTAAAAACATAATTAATTTAATTATTTATATTTTAAAAATTAAAATAATAATCTTCATCTTTTAATAATTAGTGTGATTATTTTTAAATTTTTTAGATAATAATTTTTTTTCTTTTTAATCATATATATATATATATTTAAACAAATTACATTTACACTTTTTTAAATTCATAAAGAGATCCTTAATATTCTTTCTGTTTTTTATCCTACCTAAATCTTTCTATTTTTTATAATATTATATATAATTAAAATATTATAAAATGAAAAAAATTAATATTTTTTATTATTTTATAATATAATTTGGCTTTTTTTACTATCTCTTTCTTTTTCCGAATGTATATGTACATCATGCTGGGGATGTGAAAACGTATTTTTATATAATAATCTGTACTTTGTGCGCTTATTTATTCCAATTTCAGTTTTCAGAACTGATGGATGACAAAATGGTGCGTCCAAGCTCGGGACAACTAGAATCCTCGATTGGTGGTCTCCAATCATATTTCACAAATCAAAGACCCGCAGGTTGACGAATCTCGTTTTCTTTAACCAAAAGTTAAAGAAAGGAATATTATATTAAATTAATATCTGGAGTCAATAAAATGAATACTTTTTAAATTATAAATATTGTTTATTTAAAAAAATTATTCAAATTAAATACATTTAATGTATATATTAAAATGTGATATATAAATTTTCAACATAATTATATATTATAATTTAAATTTAATTAAATAAAATTTCTATCAATTAATTTACATGCTTAATAATGATAATTTTAGTCTTAAAATATAAAAATATTATTTTAATTCTTAAAATTATTAAATATAATTATTTGTATTTTTATCATTATAATTTCATAGATTAAAATAACTGTTATTTTATGAAAAATTAAAAAATAAAATAATAATTATTTTATAATTTTAAAAATTAAATTCATCACTGGTCATTTATAAACTAATTTGACATATTACTTATAAAGAGAACAATGTGTGTTTCTACCAAAATATTTCTTCATGCTTGCAACCAAGATGGTTGGACGCTGCTTTTATTTTTTAATTAATAATAGATGATTCATCATTAAGGTGAATCGTAGAATAAAAAAGATCGCAAAGGAGAAATTGAAAAATGGAGCAAAATGCTGTTAAATTTGATTACATATCATTAAAAAAATTAATGTGATGGATAAAAAGAAAGAATATAAAATATGAAATTATAAAAATTATAATATATTTAAATAAAAATCTTGTTAAAATGATATAATTCTAAATTAGATAAGAAAATCTGAAGAATGAGATTAGTCTTTTATTTATTTATTTTTACTTCCCTCGCACTTGAAAATAAAGTACCTTATTTACGTCCTTTTTCATCCTTACTTTAAGTTCATTGTTAGGAATCTTAGGATAAACTAGTAGATATTATTTGTATGCACTTTTTTTATAAATATATATTTTTTTAACTTTAATAACTAGAAAAAATAAATTGTAAAATATCTGTGAAAAATATTTAAATAATAAATATATGTAATTGTTTATAAAGAACTCAAATTTAAATTTAGATAAAATATAATTTAATAATAAATTCAGGTAAAAAATAAAAAAGGGTATATTATCTTAATATATAAAGGTTGTTCTGTAAATAAAATATGCATATTGATTTAAGTAAGATCTAAGGTTGTGAGTTTAAAAATAAACCAATTGAAATTATAATGTATAGTTGATTTAAACTATTTTTAAACATTTACAAGGGTAAAAATATCAACTTATACGAAATTATTCTTAAAGGACTGCATTTTAAGTCAATCTCACAGATAAAAATAGAACTTAGCCTGGAGGATGTATTTTTTAGTTTATACAATCTTAAATAACAACACATATATATCATTTTCAAACTGAAAAAAAATTGATGCTTCTAAATGACTTTATGAAGAATGATTTTGTTTTTTCAATTTTAAATATTGATATAAGAATCATAATCATAAATACGGAGTTAGTTATTCTTTGTCTTAAATTTATTCAACATGCACTTAAGATAAAAAAAAACGCAACAGTTTTATTTAAAGTTCATACACAATGCAGGATGTTATACCAATTTTACAGATAAGAAATTTATTATTATTAGATAAAGATAAAATAGGTTTTTAATATTGCAAAAATTGTTTGAATAAGACTAACTTTTTTAAAAAATGGAATCAATTAAAAATAAATAATATTAAAATTAAAATAAAACTAAAAATAATGTATTAACACTCTTACAAACCTAATAAGAAACTTAAACCTAAGCCATGGCTGAATTGGCAACATTCTTCAGGAAATTGACAAATTGATTGGTGTTCTTATCAGAAGAACCGCCTTCCTCCAACGCTTATCTTTTTTTCTATGTGACGATCAAAGTTAACGCTGAGGCCATCAGAGAAAAAATTCCACTCATTGATATATATATATATATATATATATATATAAGTTAGAATTCATGATTATATATATATATATATATATTTTTTAATATTTATATTAATTTAATAATTTTATATAAAATATTAAATTTATCAATTAAAAACATTAATTTAAAAATAATTATCAAATAAAATATATATAAAAAATAAAAATGGACATATTTTTTATTTTATAATTTTATTTTAACAGTATATATGTTATTTAAATATATATAAATATTAATAATTACATAATATATATTTTTAAATTTTTAAATTTAATATACATAATTATAAAAATATTATAATATTATTTAATGATTAAATTAATAAATTTTATATTATATAAAATTATTAAATTAATATAAATAATAAATTTAATATTTAATATCAACGAATTTTTATTCTTTATATAAATCTAAACTGTTAATTTTTTTTTTAAATATCAACCAATAAATAAAAAATATATTCATGCGGTCACGGTCCATTTTAGGTGCCAAGTACAGTGACATTAACATCTTTTAAAATAAGGCGCTTGGCAAACCTCAATGTTGGGTTGATGTCACCTTTTGAGGCTGCTGTCACAATTATCACATTCTTTTTCTTTTTCTTTTTTCTGTGGGGGTGGGCACTACTTTAGGGAGAAGAAGACCAAATGACGTTAAAATCAGAGTTTGGTGTTCGATGGATGGCTTGGAATTATCCTTTTTTCTTCCCAATAATAGGTGTTGCCAGTTATAGAAATATGAATTATTTTTATTTAACTTTTTTAGCATTATATTTATGTGATAAAAAAAAAATGTCTTTGTTAAGAATGTTCCCAAAAGCGATTGTTGTAGTAATAACGTATCAAAATAAACCTATTAATATCACTACCATGGAGATTAGCTGGCAGGGTCAATCCAACTCAACAAATAATCTCAAAATTGAATCGTACATATATAATTATGTTAAATATTTAAAAATTTTATTTTATATAATTTATTCAATTTAAATAGAATTGGCTTTCAAAAGTTATTTGTGGTGTATTTTTTCAAAATTATTAAACTATTGTTTTTTATAAATTATCAAACTGGTGTGGTACTTACAAAGTGAAACATCAGTTCATTATTTTATATAAAAATTTAACGATTTTAAATATAATTTCTACCACTTTTGCAAATATGATTTACACCAATTTAATGAAAATTTTAAAAATACATTAATCTTATACTTACCTGTGGACTGTGATTTTGTACCAGCTTAAATTCTTGAATTATTCCTATTCCTATTGCCCCTCCCTTGGAGTTTTGTAGGCTGCATTCTTTAAAACTCACTCTAGGAATATATTTTCTATGTTGAAGACAAAAATATCTTGATCGTCTGATTTTAATTTATGTTTGACTTCATTTTTTTTTTTTTTACTTTTATTTTTTTGGTTCTTTGATGGTTTTAGGTTTTAATTTGGTTTTATTCATCAACTGTAACAAAAAAAACAATGTGACCGTAAAAATTCATTTCTGCTGGCGGTCATAATTTCTGTCAACAGTAAAAAATCATCATATGACAGAAAAGTAAAATGCATTTACTTCCATCTAAATTTTTTCTATTATTCAGTTTAATAAATTATAATTATTAAATAAAAATTTAATCATATATAATCATCTGATCATTTATAATTAAAAATATTAATTTAAAATTTAAACTATCTAGTATCAATGTAATAATTATAATTAATTAAATTTAATTGAATTTGTATTTTTGTTTTTCTTTATCCATTATTTTCTTACATCCACACCATTAATTATGATTTCAACTTTTATTTTTTTACAACCGTTGAATTTAAATCTCATATTTATAATAAAAAAATTATATTCACTACGTGAATGTCTAAAAAAACTGAAATATGTGCATCTATTTTTATGCCTAAAATAAAGAAAATTATCAAGACATGTGTTTACTCATTGAGATTCATATGATTTATCAATAAAGTATAATTTAAGAATATATAATAGATAAAAATGAAAAAAAATTCACTGAAGTTGAAATATATAAAAATTATTTAAAATAATTTTTCAGAAAAAATAATAATTATCTATAAATAATTAATAACTATTAAAATAAATTATTTTATTAAATAAAATTAAAATATTTTAACAAATTTTTATTTAATAATTTTAACTTTTATCTAGCTTAATTAATTTTTTTTTTTTTTACAAATCTCTTAAACGATATATATTTTATAATAGAAAAAGTAAATTAAAGACTTCACATTTAAATACGCGTAAAAATAGGTAAAGTTATTAATTGAATGCATATGCCCAAACGATCTAGACTATATTTAAATTAGGTGAAATCAATTTATTAAATATGTTAGTATAATAATTTTTTAAGAAAGTATATTCAATTAGAAATGCTTTGGATCATCCAAAAAACCATTAAGCCAACATATTTAAATAAATAATAGCAATAATAACAGAATTAATATTATTAATATAATAATTTAAAATTATGTATTTAATCTATTTATACATGAATTTAGGTTTATTAATCTATTAAAAAATTATTATAAAATAAATTCATAAATGAGATGGAAGTTTAAAGATCAAACTGAGATAGTTCGTGTATTCTCTCTCCTGGCGGGGAATACAGAACCCATGTTAACAATCTTTTTGTGAGGTTTTTATCTATTGTTACATCTTTAAATTGATAATTAATTCATATAATTACCAAAATTGTTACCTTCTTTATTTAATTTTTCAATTCTTGAATACATATTTATCCTACTAATATTCACCTTTTATTTTCTAATTTTAAAAAATATAAATTATTAATTATTACATATTATATAAATAACAAAAACCTATACGTTTTTTCACATCAAAATTAATTGAACACTGATTATTTTCTGTCATTTTATTCAAACTATTACCTATTAAAAATTAAAATTATCAAATATTAATTACTCACTATCATATCTTATTAAAAATATTTATTTTTAAATTTTGGTGTTATAATTTTTTATAGAACCATTTTTAAAAACTGGAGTTAATAAATTATTTAGTTAAAATTTATGTGAGAATGAGAAGAACAAATTTTAACTATCAAATTATATTAAAAATAATTAAGATTAAAATATAATTTTTAATATTTTTAAAAGTTACATCATTTTAAAACTAATCACATAATTTTAATTAATTTTTTTAATAATTTATATATTTCCTATAAATAAAATAATTATTAAATACATCGTTTATATATATTGTTAAAAAATTTGACATCTCCTAAACTAGGACATATGACATTTTTAAAGATTTATAATGTGATCTTTATAGTACAATAGTTTTCCCAATTGAACCATAAACAAAATTAATAAGGAATAAAAATTTATAAACTCATAAAAAATAGTATATATAGAGAATTTTGTTTAATATAAAAAATTTGTAACAGCTAGCTGTTAAAAATAATTTTTTAATAGTCAATGAAATAAAATTATAATAAATTTTTAACGGTAAAATAAGTAATTAATTTGTGAATTAAATTTTATTTTTAAATAATAATTAATAATTAATTTCATACGTTTAAAATTAAAATAATAATAATAATTTTAAACATCTATAACTGAATTAATAATAATAATAATAAATTTTAAATATTTAAAACTATAATAATAATAATAATAACTATAAAAACATAGAATTTAAATTTTTTTAATATATATATATATTATCTCAATTTTTTATCATTAAAATAATAATCTTTAACTTTTACGTAAATTATTTTAACCATCAAATTAATCCTAATAATTTTATGTAAATAAGCCAGTAAACAAGCAAATAAAAGTTGTTAAAGAATTTATTTATAATATTTAATTATTTAAATTTTAATATACAAATTTAATGATTAAATTAATAAATTTTATATTTTATAAAAATATTAAATAATATAATTATTTAAATTTAATATATAGTAAGAATATATTAAAATTAGTTGACAAATTTTTCGAATTATGTACGTTATGTTAGTTGTATATTATTCTTCATATACATGTACTATAATTATTGTAAGTTTGTGTGATTTATATGATTCATCTCATCATGTATGTATATATAATTTTAATAAATATATATATATATTTATCAAATATATATTAGTATAATATTTTTAAGATATAAATAATTTAAAATATTATAATACAATTAAGACAATGAGATAGATGTGTGTAGTGAAAATATGTTAAAATTATGTACATTGTGTAAATTTTAGTTGTATATTATTCTTTATATATGTATTAATTATAAATTATTGTACGTTTATGATTTACATGATTTATCTGATCATATATATATTTAAATAATTTCTTTATAAACATCATACATTCTTATTAAAGGTATATTAGTTTAACATTTTCAAAATATAAGTAATATAAAATACTACAATAGAGCTGGGACAACAGAATAGATACTGATAGAATGATTTTTTTTAATTTATCTTATTATAACTATTTTTTTTTATTATATTGCGATCATAGGATTGAAGATCAGTAATCTATCATCTACATCAATAATTACCTAACATTAAACAATGTATGATACTCACTATGAAATTATAATCATATACAAAAAAATATAACAAATAAGAAATGATATATTTCGTTCAATTAAAAGTTCGGATAGAATTAATGTATTATTTTACATTTAATATTTGTATAATATATAAGTTCTTTACAGATACAAAGAACTATCCTAAAAAAAATATTAAGATATGAAATGTATGATATGGTTAATTCTATCATTCTTTTCGCAATTTTTATAATGATAAACTCAAAATTAGATTTGAAACTTAATGCATCCCATTTTATATTATATTTCACTAACATGGAATTAGTCATCATTCCAATATACATGATGCATGTGAGTTTAAATCATTATTGTTTTATTACAATAATGAGAATACCAAAATTAAATTTCAAATCACAATGTGTTTTTAGCAACACTAATATCATCATCACTCTTATTACTTTTAGCAACACTAATATCATCATCACTCTTATCATCATCACAATCTTAAGCTATTGAAAGGTTCAAACATAACTCATGTATTCCATAGGTTCGAAAATTTCTGTTATCATAAATGCTGGTCTACTTTTGTATGAGTCGACTCTTAAATTTTTCAGTTATTTTTCATAGAATAACTGATAAATCGCCATTCTGTTGATTTATCTACGGAAAATTAGTTATAATTATAATATAATTTATAATTATTTAATTGTAATTCAACCTAATTTTCCTTATTTTTGCAGGAATGGTCATGCAAGTAAGAAATATGAAAATAGACAAGTTTTGGATCAAAAAAAGAGGGTAAAAGGGGCATAAAAAGATAGAACATCTACTGCGACAATGTCACGTTTAATGCGATAATGTCACGTTAGCCCTACAACATTGCAAGACCACTTATAATAATCATGACGATTAAGGGAGCGACTAGGTCAAGCCCGGCCCACTACGTTGGAACCCTAATCCGTCCCTATAAAAAGAAGGCTTTACCACACTATTCAAGATACAACTTTTAGTATCCTCGATATCCCTCCGTAGTATTTGGAGACAGAAGCTCTTCCACAGTACGAGTTGCAACGTCCTATTGTTAGCTTTGCTAACATTACGGTTTTGTCATTCTCTTTTTTAAATTAGGATTATGGATTGTTTTCTAGGATTAGTATGTTTTTTGTTTGTCTTATCTCTCGATGTGTAACTAATCCCCAAATCATGGGGCTTTGGTGAAACTTGTAATGTAACCAATTGAACCCCTTTTCTTTTTTATGAATGATTGTGTATTTCTATTCAATTGTGTTTTCTTTATTATGCATAATTAATTAATGAGAATTAATTTCTAAGTTAATTAGGGGATAGGCGATCGTATCATTGCCTAATTAACGGAACTATAAGGTAAACTGAATCTAAGGGTTTTGGAGGATCAATCGGAATCCTTGATTTCTAATCCGTTATTAATTTAACAAATCTGCATGTTCTTTATATTTTTCTTAATTACATACCTTGCATGATCATTGAGGTAGTAACTTGAGGGAAAGAACATTGCTATTGCATGATCATTGGGTAGTAATAGAATGAGAACGGATGATTAACAATTGACTTAAATCATTCATAAGGGAGTTGAGTGAAATTGGGTAAAATTATAAGGGAAACCAAAGTCCCATGTTTTTTTTTTCTTTTTTTATCTCTAAATCGCTTACTTTCCTTTTTTTTTTTTCGTTCACTTTAAATATTTCTAAACAAACCTTTTTCTGATGAGCTCAAAAATTAGGATGTAATATTTTTTAAGATTGTTAAAATAGTATATGCGGGAACGATATTAAGGGTTTTAAATACCTTTTTCTACACCGACAGTTGCACTTGTCCGTGGGTAAAACTTTGTGCGCATAGTAAACGCACAATAAGTTTTTATAAATTTTTTTATAATATATAAAATATAAGACTGTATGATTATATAATATTTTTTATATTATAACCACTATTATGGTCACAATCAATATCATCAATATAATTATCACCATAATAATAATAATAAATTTTTTATTATTTTAAATAAATTATTATTTATTTAATTTTTATATTATAAAATAAATAATATTATTTAATATATAAATTATATTTAATTTATAATGTTATAATATATTATTTTTATATAAAATAAATATTAAATAATATAAAAATTATAATAATAACATATATAAAATTATTTATTTTAAATATTGATAATTAAATAATATATAAAATATAAATTTATAATTATATAATATTTTTTATATTATAATTATCACACTATTATTATTATTTTATAAATCTAATTTATTTTTTTTTTTATTATTATTACCATTACTATCATAATTATTACTATAATAATATCTAATTTTATTATTTTTTAAATTTTAAATTAATATTATTTTAATATATTTTAATTTTTTAAATAATATTTTATTTATATATTTTTTATAAATTCATAATAAAATGATATAATAGAGTATCTTAATATTTTGTAATAATTTTTAAAAACTAAAAATTAACATTGAAAACTTAAAAAAAAATTTAATTTTTAAAATTAAAAACTAAAAATTACCTTAAAAAATCTTAATTTTATTAAATATTTTAATTAAATATTTTTTATATCCATTATATAAAAATATATTTATATAATTTAAAAGTTATTAAATAATATTTTTTTAAATTTTATTGAACAACGTTAAATTAAAAATTATAACTTTTAAAATTTATATAACATCATAGATTGTATTACTTACAAAACTTTGCAGATATAATCTATAAATACACATCAATTTAAATAATTTATATATATTATTAATATAATTTAAATTATAGAAATACCAACAAATGAGATTTGATTTGATTAGAGTAAAATTACAACATTTCATTATCAGGTCTCGTGTAACTTTAGGGGATATATATCTTCACAAAATAATAATAGATATAAAAAAAAAACAAGATTAAAAATAAGCTAGCCCAAATGACTAAGTACTGAATAGTTCAAAATTAAATATACATAATGTTAACAACTACTATATTTATGAATTGTGATAAGAAATGTAAAATATATTATTTTTATCGATTTAATTTATTTATTATATTTATATGTTAATCAATTCAATTTTTATTTAATAATCACTCAAATTTAATTGAACAATTAATTTAAATATAATTAAATAATTTTTTTAAAATTAAATAAAAAATAAAATTTTATTCTAAAATTATTCCAACACGGCAGTTAAGTCCCATCCTTTTAAAACAGAAAGAGAAGTAATGGTAAGATTCTAAATTTCCACCTTCAATATCCATTCAATATTACACCATGTAAATTATCAAAATTATCGAAACAACACTGTCACAGCTGAAAGACTCTCAGTTTCAGCTAAAGAAAATATGGACGAGTTTCAGCTGAAGAAAATATGGACGAAGTAAAAGGAAGAAGCCAATTTGATTTTGCTGAATTTTGGAAATGTGAGGAATGTTGCTTTGTGGCTAATGTAGAATCTAGTAAAATACCAGTGGAGGATGTCGGCTACTCCAAGTGTCACTGCATGCAGATTTTATTTTATTATTCTTTTTAATTTTTGAAATGTTACAAAATTTAAATATTTAAATTATTTAATAATTTTATAATGTATAAATTAATTTAATCATTAGTTTTAAAATTTTATCAAATAGTTAAGGTTTATAAAATTTTACATAAAATAAAACTAATATAAAATATAAGTAAATATAACTTTTTTATATATAATGATAAAAATAACTAAGTTTAAAATAATCATTTTATATAAATTATTTCAAATCTTTATTATTAGATCAATTTTAATAATTTTAAATAAATAAATAAATAAAAATTATTCAATAATTTACTAATAAATTTTTATATTATTTAAAATTTAATATAAAAATATTATAATTAAATTATAAAATTTTATATTTAATAAAAATTATTAAATAATATAAATATCTAAATTTAACCTCTAATGTAAACCCATCTTATTGTTTTTGCCTAAACTTAAATTAAAACTTTTTGTTACCAGAAAAGATTAAAACATTGCATTTTTTTTTTGTTACAAATGTAGTCATATTTTGTGATTGTTACTAACCTGATAATTAATCTAAAAAATTTATCAATTAATTTTTTTTAAAATTCTGTTAATGGAGATTCTAAGATCTTGCTAAGGAGTTAGGAAATATAATTTATTAAAGAAGACATTATCTAATACTTTAAAAACATAAAACACATTAGGCGCATTTAGTTTAGAAAAATATTTTTTATGTTTATTATTAATAATAACAAAATGGAAATCTTTTTGTAACAAAAACAAATGTCAATCTTTAATTTTAAATCTTTGCACAGAAAGAAGATAAAGATGGACGATTATTCTTGTTTGATCTCCTGAAATTATCCCATCCGAAAATGTACTCTATACTCACACATACATTCGTAAACGTCTATTTTTATTTTTTTGTATGTTTAACAAAAAGATTCGAGCTGTTCACAGGAAAATATAGGGATGTATTCTCTATTTTTACGTAGGAATATAGAGTCGGTTATCCAACCGGTGTTGTGGAGATTTCCTTTTAAAAATTTTGTTTTGATAACATGATGGGAGCTTTAACCATAGCAGTTTTATTCAAAGTCTATTATATAAGTCTACAAGAAGACCAATCTAAAGATTAACTAGAGGTGGAAACATTCTTGAGGTCATTGACAAATTGATTAATATTCTTATCAGAAGAACCACCTTCCTGCAAAGCTTTTCTTGCTGCATCCTTTAATTCCAATGCATTATTTCTCATCTCCTCAGCACCAGGCCCCTCCATGACTTCCTCAATACACCTTTCTATCTCTTCTACGCTAGCAACACCATCTTCCTCATAGTTCATCACCACACCATTTTTGAACTTTTCCACTATAATCTTAGTATTTGTTGGTTGATCAAGCCATTTTGGATAAGCAATAACAGGCACACCAGCAGTCACTGTTTCTAGCATAGAGTTCCAACCACAATGAGTCAAAAAGCAAGCCACTGCAGGGTGCATTAGCACTTTCTCTTGGTAGCTCCATGTCACCACCATACCCTTCCCTTTTGTTTCTTCCAAAAATCCTTGAGGCAATTTAGCTGCATCATCCTCAGAACCTTTCTCTGGAGGCTTAATCACCCACAGAAATGACTTGTTGCTATTCTTCAAAGCATTAGCTATGTTATCCACTTGCTTTTGTGACAGAACAATTATACTACCAAATGAGATATAGATAACAGAGGAAGATGGCCGAGTGTCAAGCCACTCAAGGCAAGAAACATCAACATTCCACATATTCATACTAATAGCATCTTGTTCCTTTTCTCCTAACAAAAATTCTGAAACCAAAGGTCCAATAGGGTAAATTGGAGCTAAAGAATTCATAGACTCAATTGTCTCTTTCTCCAACTCATAAAATGAGATAACAAAAACCCATTTCACCTTATCCCAAGCTTTAGTTGTTTCAATCATAACCTGCCTAATGTGCAAAGGGGTAGCAGGAAGCAAATATGAAGGTAGATGTCTAACCTCAAGCAATGGTAATCCAGGCAATTGCAGTTTCTCATTTGGGTCCTCTAGATTTGGAAATGAATCGATGTTGTAGAAGTAGCGATAAGAAATGGAGTACAAAGCGCAAGGTTGCATCCAAAGCAATGCAGAAGGAATGCCAAGGTCAGCAGCAATATATATAGCTGAATAGATAAAGGGATCAGCAATTATACAAGAATAGTTTTGGTGTTTGGTGAGGTTGGTAATGAGAGTTGAAAGGTTTTTGGAGCCTATTGTAAAAAGGGAATTGATAGAGGTCTTCATGTCTTTTTCACGATCAAAGTCAAGGCTAAGTCCATCAGAGAAGAACTCGAAATGCATTTCTTGGTTATGGAAATACGAATCTGTGTTTTTGGAGACACTATGTTTGAGCATGCGGTCACGAGCCAATTCTGTGCTGATTATAGTGACATGAACACCCCTTGAAATAAGACGCCTTGCAAACCTCAGCGTGGGGTTGATGTGGCCTTGTAGAGCCGCTGAGACAATTATCACATTCACATTCTCTTCTGTTGACATTTTCTCTGCCGAACAGAGCCCAAATCAAAGTCAAATATTGATTTTATCAACTGTTGTTAGTAGCACCTTATATATATCTATATGTATAGAAAAGGATGAAATCTGAACCGTTTTCTTTTCTTTTTTGGTGTAAAAAAATATGAAAATATGCATGCATTAATTATTTCCATAAATGTTTTTTAGCATTATATAAATATGAAAATATGTATGCATTAATTATTTCCATAAATGTTTTTTAGCATTATATATATGGTAAAGAAAGTCCTTGTTGAGAAAGTTTACGAAATAACATTTTTAGATTTAAGTTTTTTTAGAAATAACCAAATTTCATAGGATATAATTCTTAATTTTCATAATATTATTCATGTTTTATTGTGAATGAATTACATGACCTTTAATTTTATGACAATGCATTGTTATGCTTTCAAGCTGTCACAAACCTGTGCTGCATATATGGGGAAATTAAAATGCTCTGAAAAAGGGTTATTAAATTTGGATGGCTCATAATCGGTCAGATTAATGATTCAAGATTTTATAGTTTAAATGTTATTAAATAAGCATGACTTAAATATTATTTTTAATTATTTTAATATATAATATTTTAAAAATATATAAAATTATATATAATAATAATACGTTAATATCATAATTTATATAATTAAAAATTATTTTAAAATTTTAAATTTAAATTACACATAAAATCTTAAATAGAATACAATATAATTTTAATCTCCATTTTTAATATTAAAATAATATTATTTTTATATATTTAATTTTTACTGATTTATTTACTAATTTTTTAAAATAATTTTATAGTTTAAATAATTTAAAAATATAACTCATTCACGCTTCAGTCATCCGTTCGATTCAATTTTTAAAATTATGTAATAATATTTATTTGTATAGTTTAATTTATTATGATTTTAAATTTTAAAATTTTTAATAATTTTATTTTTTATTTTTAAATTTAATAAATTTAAAATTTTCAATATATATTTACATTTTTATATTATTATTTTATAATTTAAATTTAATAAATAATTTTTGCTTAAATTTATTAATTAAAATACAAAATTTTTCTTAAAATATCACAAATTTTCTTATTTTTAAACATAATATAATATCTTATATAAATTATTCAATATGTATTATTTTTAATATTTTTTTATTTCTAAATTTTAAAATTAATTTATATTCTAATACTATTATAAATCTATTCAAATATTTAAATAAAACATTGATAATTTAAAATATTTAAAAAAATCAAAATCACATATAACATAGTTGCTAAAAGTAACTGGTAAATTTGATAAAAATTGAAAAGCTGAAAGATAAAAATTAACTGAAAGTTAGGAATAGATAAAGTAGCAATTGAATTAAATATTATTTATTAAAGCTAATCCTTTTTTCAAAAAAAAAATAAACCGTTAAATCCATTAATAAATATAAGATGGAAAATAAAAATATAATTAATTAATAAAGTAAATTTAAGAAGTATAATATATTTTTGATAAAAATATATTAAAATTTAATTAATAAAATATTTATTTTAATTTTTATATAAATAAATTTTAATAACATTTTATAAATTTTAGTTATTTTTATAAATTTTATTAAAAGGTTCAATATTTTATTTTAAAAATAAAATAAATAATAATAAATAAAATAAATATTATAATTAAATAATAATAAAAAATATAATATTTTGGATTAAAATACAAATATCTCCAATTCAGTAATATTATTTTAAAAATTATATGATATTGAATTTATAAAAATAAAAAAATAATAAATTGAATTTTAAAAAAATATTACAAATAAACAATATTTAAGTTAGAAGTGAAATAGTTTAAATTCTACTTAAAATAGTTTTTAAACTAACACTATTAACTACTCGAAAAATATTATTAGTTACTCAAAAATTAGTTTATCAAATAAAATTAAAATATTTTAACCAACTTTTTAATTAATAATTTTAAATTTTAAATTTTAAACAAGGTAAATATATTACGACAGACACTCGTAACGAAAGAAAAATTTATATTTCAGTCGCCTGAGTATAGAATTCTTGTACTAATGCCAGCTATTTGTTGAATCGGTTGAATCGGAACCGACCGAAGGACCACTCTAGAATTTATTAAAAATCGGATAAACATTAAACTGACAGAAAACCGTTCCAACCAGTTGAAAACCGGCTGAACTCGTGAAAATTGGTGGTTTTATGGTCAAACTGGTTTGATGTTCTTTGAAAAACATTAAAATGGCACTCCAGCTGATTCATACCCAAGTCATATCCTAAAATGGGATTCGAGTAGCTTTCATATATTCTGTATTCGAATATTATCAATCTGTTTTTATTGCGCAAAAAATCCAAATCCTACCCTATCCATGATGTAAGAATGGTCAAGCACTACATCTAAAATGTTCTGTTGTTAGTATATATGCGTATTATAATATAAAAAATAATATATTTTTCTCTCCTTATGAAAAAATTATAAAACAATAGATAAATAATATTATACTATTATATCAGTTTAACAATGTATTCACATATTTTATTATAAATTTACAAATTCCATTCATTTATATATATATATAATATAAATTTACTTGTATTATATAGAATAGTTCATATCAAATTCTACTAAAAATTATTTTTAAATCATAAAATTATATTTATTATTTATTAGTATTTAATTAATATTAGTTTGATTTTAATTTAATTACGGATAAAATAATAAATTATGAACTAATATTTTTATCAAATTAATGATATATCCAATTTTAAAATAATTTCATCTAAATTTGTAAACAATTGTGAAAATATTAATATAGTAATTATCAGAGTTAAATGTTATTGTTTCTATCTACATGAATTTTTTATATAATAAAAATAATAAAATTTGAATTTAAAATTTTATATAAAATATTTTAAAGATAGTAAAATTTTTAATTATGATAAAAAAATACTCTTTTAAAATTATTGCGAATATGTTAGAGATTTGTACTTGAGTTTTATTCTACATAGCTAAAAAGCGTGAATTTTTTTTTTTTTGTGATATTCTCGTTATTCAAAAAGTCATATTAGATTCCCATTTTTTATTTTGTTATTTTGTCTAAACTTTATGAATTTAAGTTGAATCGAATTTTCTTTTCTAGAAAAAGCTCCTAGCGCTTATGTTTTCTTTTTAAGGAGTCCAATTTTTCAAATGTGTTTTATTCGCCTCCCTTATAACTTTCATTGAGACAAGGCAAAATTTTCAAAATTATATATATATATATATATATATATATATATATATATATATATTAAATGAAAGTTATTTAACAAAATAATTAATTTCTTTAGATTTTATAAACTTAATTTATATAATAAAAAATTTTAATTCAATAATTTAATTAACTAGATTTAATGTTTTAAATTTTTTTGAATAAAATAATTTTAAAAATAGGTAACTTTAAAATAAAAATGATCTTGTTATATATGTAATGTGCTATGTTTGACTTTTCAATTAATAAGAACAGAAATATATGTATACAGTTAAAGGGATATTCATAATTACTTTTATACCTTAATTCCTTGTGTAATATAGATATAAAAAATAATTATGATTCTAATTTAGTTTTAATTTTAATTGAATTAAATTAGAAATTCTAAAAGGTAAATCTAAATTCCACATCCAAATTATGCCTAAGATTCAGGAAAACACCTAGCAAAAAAATAATATCTATGCCATTTTAAATTATTACTTTACCTTTTTTTGCATTCTTGTTGTTATGTCAAAATATATTAGTAGAGTAATATTTTCTATCCTATCATTTAATTATTTATTATTATATAATAAAAAACATTAATTTATGCAAAAAATTATTTTAAAATTTATTTATTATATTTTTAATTAATTAATAATTTAAACAAATTTACATTGATAATAAATTAAAATTAAATTTTATTTAAAATACTAATACAACCTGTCAATATTTTTAATAGTTTTATCTTTAAGCATGCTAATAGAAATTTGATTTATTGTTGTGTGTGTAAAAAAGTTTGTTAAAAGACATAAAACTTTACATCGTGAACAGATTAATCTTTAATCAACTATCAAGTGAAGAATGTTTTTAATATACATTAAAATATTAATAAAAAGTAGTTTAATAATTTCTATGAATAATTGAGAGTAAAAATGTTTAAAAAAAGTTCGAATCTAAAATTTCATATAAATTATGTTAATTCATTAATGTTAAACTGATTTAATGATTTTGAATGTTTGAGTTCAAATATTATTATTAGGATTATTCATAGATTGATATGTATTTGACTTTAAGAAAAAATAAAATCTAAATTTAATTAGTTTGATTTGTTTTGAAAAAATGTTTTAGCAAAATCAATATGATAAATCGGGTTTGAATCAACAAGTTAAAATAATAATAAAAAATTATCATTTTTTTGAAGTTCCAGTAAAACATCCTTATTTTTTAAATAATTTTATATTCTAGATATTAAATTAAGTTTAAATATTGATATTATTTTTAATCAATATTTATCTTTTATAATTCCAATTTTACATATTCTATTGATCTTTTAATTAAAATATGATAATAAAGTTAGATTAAAAAATATTTGATAATGTTAAATTAAAAGTAACAACATCAAAATTAAAAAAAAACAAAAGTAAAAAGATATTAAATTGTACAATATATAAATTAAAAGTTAAAAACAGTTAATTTATTTTAAATTAAAAATAAATTCAAAAACTGAATCAATTATCATTAATTGAATTCATGAACAAATTTTAAATCAATTTAATTAATTAGAATCATTAAATTCATGATAACACAAGGTATTAGAATTGATCAGGATACAAAATTTAAAATTAAAATAATTTATTATAAGATAATAGATTCGCGACTTATTGATTTTGATATAGAAAAAAAAAAAAAGATTCATCGGAATATCCCTCATCATCATTATCCTACTTGCTCATGACTTGAAAACAATATTGTGTAAGGAAAGGAAATATTGATTTTCCTTCTCTGAAAGTCGGAATTTACGCTAGAAGAAAAGTAGTGCTAATCATTAAATGAAAATTTGAGTAACTAAAATGAATCGTTTTATAAACGGGGATTAAAATTAAAATAATATTAAAATTTTAAATTTTTTAAAATATTTAATTAAAAAATTTATCACTGATGGTATGAAAAAATATATTTATACAGGGATCAGATTTTTCTCCGGTCGAAAAAATGGGAAAGTCGGGGAGTATGCGGTACAGTGACTTTAATGATTAAAAAATAATATAAATCTAAATTTTTTGATTTTCATCAAACTGTTGTAGTTTAAGGACCGTATATTCTTCAGTTTTTTTTTTAACTGGAGAGAATTCAGATTTCACAAAAGCATAATTATAAGAATATTTTATCTTATTATTTAAATATAGTAAAAACCAAGAATAATTAATATAAATAGTTAAATTTTATTTAAATAACTAAAATAAAAAATACATGTAATATTTTAAAATATCCATAATTATTAATTGATTATTAATTTTAATTATTTATGAATAATTGTATAGTAATGATTAAATAATTTATAAATATAAATATGTATTGATAACTAAAAATTACTTCTTGTAAGAAAATTTGTATTCCTAATTTTAAGCTATTTTTAAAAGTTTAAAATAAAAATAATAAAATAATTTTTTTATCAATTGTACTCTTACTTCAAATAAAGGAATAATTAATGAATAAGAAATAAAATATATAAATTTATATGATAATTTTAAAAAAAATGAGAACATTAATTTTATAAGTTTAATTTTTATAAAATTTTATATTGTCAAAAATTAATATTTATCATCAATATAAATTTTAAAATATTTATAAATGATTACATGATCATGTAAAAATTAGTCTATTTTAAAAACTTAAAGTAAGAAATAAAAATAAACCAATGGAGTATTAATATGTCCGTAGTTATTTAAATATTGATCATCAGTATTTTAAGTAATAAGTATAATTTTGCATTTAATATAAAAAAAAATTGTGACTCCTCATTTTAATTTTATACAAATTATTTTATTTAGATATCTTTGGAGTATACAAATTTCGAAAAAACTGATGACTATTTTACTTTACAAATCAAGTGTGTTTGATTTATTACTAGGATAGAGTTTAATCAGTTTATATGAAGTTTTTGGTACAAAGAGTTTATCAGAAGTTTAAATTTATATATAAAAAAAATTACTTTTACAAGTTTACAAAGTTTTAACCATTTTATTAGTTTACTTCTTTTTTTATTTTCAATACTTGCTACTTTTTATGCATTTGTGATTCGAAATATTCAAATTAATTTTCAGAAGAGGAATGATATTTCCACTTCCTTTTTTCATAATTATTTTTACAATAAAAATAATATATGAAATAAGATAAAAAAAATATGATGAAAAGAAATAGAAAAATAATATTATAAAAATAGTGAAAATGTGACGTAAAACTAACATTATTCTTTTTCTAAAACCCTCACCGGTCTTCTCATGAGAAAATATTAAGTTGAACGTGCACAATACAACACAATTCACGTTGAACACAGGAAAAAAAAAACTATTTAAGTCTATCTCCATAGTTGAATCATGAATGCGCACACTAGAACACTTAATAGTCAAACACAGTGGCACACCAAACCATATCATCCATCCTATAAGAAGGACTTTAATGTTTCTCAATACCACACAAATAACATACACTTCCCCTTTTCTAGTTTTACCTAAAGACCTCAAGTTTGTGTTCATTGTTGTTGCCTTCTCTGTGCCTTTTTCTACCTTCCAAAGAAAAAAATGAAAACCACTGTTCTTACAACTGTAATTGTTCTCTTTTTGTTCCTGGGCTCTATTCTCATCATGGTAGAAGCCCGTCCATTAGGTGTCATCAAGGAACGTGGGCTAGGCCCTGAAAAGGAACACATGTTCACCTACACTAAGACCCTTGGAGGGATTAAGGCCTCAGGTCCTAGTAGCGGAGGGAACGGACACAATTTCACTCGCAATGAGACCCTTAGTGGAATTAAAGACTCTGGTCCAAGCTCTGGCCAGGGACACTAGTCCTTCTTTCCGAACTCCAGTTTTTCAGTCACACTAGCTTGTACCTCTACGCAACTTTAATTGAGTCCTTCACGTCAACAAAACACTCAATTAATTAACTAAATCATTCATTGTTTTTCTGTTTGCTATTTTAATTTTTATTTCAATAATGCATTTTTAGTTCCAAATAGTTGAATCTTTGTTTTTTTTTTGTTCGAACGGTACTTTAAATATGAGCAATGTTATTCTTACAGTCTATTTGTGTATACGTATAAACTTTATAATAAACTTTGCGGCCCAAAATGGTTGAGACTTGAGAGTAGCTAATTAAAAGATTGAGGCTCCAGCTAGAGTCATCGACATTAATTTGTAAGAATGGGTTTTATGGGTGTCATTGGTTCAGATTATACAATGTAGTAATGTACGAAGGTCATAATAAACGTTTTAAGGTTAATTTGTTTATCTCTTAACTCCTTTCGGAAGGCAAACCCTACAATGTAAGAAAAAGAATATTTAAAATCAAATCATTCGATTATTAAAAATGAAGCACTCACCATGAACTGGCTGCCGTGGGATGTGCAATTACGGTAACATCACCGACGCTTAACGATAATATCGCTTTCCCTCATTTGATTATTTAAGATTGTAGGTGGGTAATTTTGTGCATGTATTTAGATATATATGCATAAATAACAACTATTAACACCAACAACATTCGGAAAGGTGGTACATAGTTTCATCTTTTAAATATGCAAATTAATAGAGTTTAACCCCGAGTTCTGTATGGAAAAACACTTATGGATGATGATATATCTATTTCGATAATTTCCTCACATTAAAAAAAAATTGATCTGCATTTTAGAAAAATAAATTATAAATTTAATTTTGAAACATTGTTAGTATAAATTTTTTTTTATAGAAACTTGGGATAAATATATAATTTTTAAAATAATTATTACAACAATCAATATAATAATACAATAATTTTTAATTAAATAATAATATAAAAACTTATGCATTCCAATTTAATTAAAGTATATATTGGTTTAAAAATTAATTATGAACCAACACCGATCATATTATATATAAGAAACCTACGATTCAGTCCTATAAAACTAAGAGTATTAATTTGATAAAAATTTTCATAATTATTTCACCATTTTTTTGACCTCTATAAGGATTATTTTGATAAGATTTATATAATTTTGTAAATAATTTAATTTATTATCAAGTTAAATTCATCATTTTAATTTTTTTTAAGGATCAATATATAATGAATTAATTTAATAATAAATTAAATTTTTTAAAATAAATTTGGTGGCAATATTTATAAAACTAATACACTGATGATTTATAATTTTAAAAAATTAGTTTTAAAATTTAAATTTTTAAAAAATTTATTTAATGATATTTTTATCTTTAAAATTTTTCTTATAATATATTAATTTAATTATAAATTTCATTAATATAAAATATGTGTGCATATACACCTGTACATGCATGTTTGCACGGTAAGATAAATAAATATCATAAAAAATTATATTAAAGTAGAACAATAGAATCAAATAAATATTTCACATCATTATTAGATATGTTGTTAAATTTGTATAAACTAAAGAAAGTTGAACTAAGTTTGTTCAATGTAAAACCAAAACATCAAAACATTACTTAAATATCTTTTAAATATGAAAAATCTCACTCTAAATAAAATATTTTATATATTTTCTTATGCTTTGCGATCCTTAAATGAATAAGTTTATATAATTTTTTCATAAAAAAAACTTCTTCAATTATAATAAGGAGTACCATAGGCAAAGAGGGAGAGACGGCCTACTTTAGATCATGATATTGTACCATAATTCTTTAGTGGACAATTTCATAAATGTGTAGTTACCACTATTCATGTATAGCTCACATGTGTACCCTATATAAAAAGTTATTCTATTGTTAATATTAATAAAAATAAGCTAATTTATATCAAATTGGGTTATGTCAATCTAAAATTTTAAAATAAAAAATAAAAAAAGGACACCACTAAGACAATCGTATTGCTATTATGTCATTTGTCACAATTAGGTGACATAAGACAACCTTAAAACCATTTTTTTTCAATTTATCTTTCCATACACAATGGTAAATGAAAGGCGGAAAAGGAAAAGAAAGAAAATATGTTTATTTTAAAAAATTGGTATAGTTTTCTTGTTAAGTTTTGATTGAAAATATTAAAATGAAAAGATTAACTACGTAGGAATACCTAGAAAATTAAAGATTACAATAGTCTTTCATTCTAAGTAATGGAAGAATACTTAAGTAGAATTAGGATATTCTAGACCCCTTTTATTCTATATTTAAATTTATTTAATTTTTAAAAAATTAGTATTGATTTGTAGTGATGTTTATAAATTAATTGAGATTTTTTTATATTTTGTGTTGAATTTGATAATAATAAAGGTATTTAGATACCTTAAATGTATTATTTTTCTCTTGTGTAAGGATAGTTATGCTTTCACATAGCGCAATCAAGTTAACATTCAATTAGATAATTTTTTGGATATAATTTTAGCACAGTTAGGCTCATCATTTGCATGATCGCACCAAGAATAAATTCATATGAATTAATAGGTTTACATATTTAACATGACTGTAGTCATAATTAGCATGATCATGCTAAAAACAAATTTATACAATTTATTGGGTTCAAAGATCAAGCACAATTGTGCTCATAGTTATCACGATGATGTTAATAAGAAAAATGTATGGATTTCTTTTTAGCAATGTCGTGTTAAAACTTAGCATGACCATTCTAAAGCAAAATTTTATGAATTTCTAAATTTTGAAATTTAGCATGGTCATGCTAAGAATAAAATGAACGAGTATGACCATTAATAAATGAGTCAAACCTTACTAAAAGAATGAGCAAGACTATGCTAAAAGAATGAGTAAGACTATGTTAAATGAATAAGCAAAACTTTGCTAAGTAAATGAGTAAGACCCTGCCAAATGAACGAGAAGGGTTCTGCTAGTGAATGAGCAAAGCCCTATTATATGAATAAGCAAGACTCTGTTAAGTGGATAAGCATGGTTAAGTACACCTTAATTGAGATCTGGTTAAATGATGAAGATAAAGATAAGTAAAACGAAGGGAGCCACGACCATGTTGGAGCTCAACATTGATTTTTATAGGTATAAATAAATATAAAGTTTAAATTTTTATAGGTATGTATAGTTTGAAAATTAGATACGTCATGTAATTATATATATATATATATATATAATATACAAAAAAATTTAAAAAAGTGTAATTAAAAAGCTGGAATAAATTTCATCAATTTTCACATTATCAATAATTTTATATAAAATCTAATTTTTAATTGAACCATTAAATAATAATTATATATATCATCTTAATTAGTTATATCAAGTTTTGTTAAAAATAAATAATTCTAATAAATAAATAAATATTAATTTTTTATTTTAAAAGAATATATTAATTTAAATTTTTTGTAAATAAATGAGGTATTAAATAATCTTATATTAAAACAATTTATTAAGTTATTTTATATATGAATAAATATATGTACGTATATAATAAATTATAAATTTATTTAAAATAATTTCATTTGTGGAATCAATTATTATAATTTTTTTAAATTTTAGAAGAATCTTTTTTATTTTAAAATTTTTTTTATTTCATTTAAGTCTCTCTACTCAATAATGAAATTGACGAGCGCATACATGGATTAGAAAAAATGGTGTTCAATGTTGGAAATTCGACATACATTGTATACTAACTTAATTCTACTACCCATAACTTCTCATGAACTCAACATGCTTGTTTGGTCTACATCTTCATGCCAAGTAAGTCAGGTTTGAAACGTAAATAAGCGATATCTCTTTCAGACTTGCTCTAAAGATGGTGCAGTGAGGCTTTGCTTAGAAAATAAGGGTATATCCATATTAGTCTATCTGTTCCCATAATTTCCAACCAAGTCTCATCTTTGACCCACCGTTGCTCCTTCCTTTTCAAAACCGCCTAATTTTTCCCACTCATCTTGTTTGAACATTGAAATCCCTCAATATAGTCTAATTTACTATACATTATAACATTAATCAGAGAGTTGATAGCTATGAGACGTTATAATTACCACGGAGCTCAGTTTTTTTTTTTTAAGAATTACTTTAACATATTCGAGAAGAATAGGCAAAACCATAAGATATTTTTTAACCTTTATTTTATATAAATCTTTCTTAATTTATATTAATATATATAGCATCACATATCTTTTTCCATTATACAGTTTTACACAAATCTTTTATAATTTCTTTTATGATATGATATATATATAAGAGGTCAAAATAAAAATAAAAAATAGATATTAAATATTTTTTTTGATAATTTTAAAAATATTAATGTAAGTTACTTTTTTTTTTTTTTGCTTTGGGTAGGATGGGGTGCAACTACTGAGCTCAAGTTGTGAAGCCCATTTTTAATAACTGATTAATTCACTCTTATAACTGATGGGAAAAATCAACCAAACAATTTTATTTTTTTAAAAAAAAAGTTGCTATACATATTATCTTTTTTGGTCGAATTCCGTTTTCTGTTTGCTCCTCTTTAATATTAACTTTTTCCTTTGGTCGCTTTTTCTATGTCCGGCTTGGATAAAAGTTTTAAAAAAATGTAAAACGATAAAACAATAATATATTTATTATAATTTTTTGGGTTAATATATTTTTACTTTTTTTATCAGTACCGATCGTTTTATTTTATTTTACTTTTGGTCTGCACATTTATGTTAATTTGAAATAAAAGTTTCATAAACTTTATTTTATTGGTCCACTTATGAACCCTGCGCCAGCAGCAAGAAACCGGCCCATAAGGCCCCAAAGGCAAGACAATTGTGTCCCGCAGAAAAGCTAAAAAGCACTAGCACGCTTGCACCAGAAATTCTAATAACTAGATGCGGGAAACTTCCGGGAACAGTCTCAACTAACAAACAGTATCTAAGACATGAACCTTAGTCTTAGATACTAGAATAAACGTAATATACTTTAAATCAATCATTTTTACATTTTTATTCTCTATACATATTCTTCACCTTATTCAAAACAAAATTGCCATTTATGAAAAAACAAACAAAATTTGTCAGCCATTGGAATTGTCTTTGATAATATACTTTTCGTCCACAAAAATTTATTTTAAATGTTTTTTATTAATTAAACTAATAACGAACAAAATTGTATAAGTTAATTAAATAAGAGTGCCGCATATTGGAATGAAAATAGATGCTTCTGCATTTTTCTCAAAACTAAGGAGTTGTTTAATATTAGATATTTTTTTGTACTTTTATATTTTCATTTTTAATTATAAAAATATCATATTTTTATTTTATTAATTGAAAAATAAATAGTAAAAATAATTTTTATTAGTTTTTAATTTTATCTATACAAAAAGGTATTTTTTTTAAAATGTTTTATATTTTATTTATACTTTAAAAAATCATTTTCATTTAATTTATTTATTTTTATTAATTTTTATTTAACCTTGGTTTACACATTACCATGGTAAAAGAACCCAATACAAGTTATATTAGGTAAACTGTATATCACACGACCCTGAATTTTTTTGAAATAGACAGAATAAGAAATCATCTTCGATACAGATCATCAGGTCAAGGGGGACGATGACATCAAACAAATGCTTTAAGATAGGACTTGTTAGTCTATGTTTTCCTTCAATTTTTAAGCTTTGTATCAAATTTTTTATGGTATTTTCATACTCTATTTTAGTGAAAATATTTTTATTTCTAGAAATGTTTATATGCAAATGTTTCCTTGAATCATAATGAATTTTTTACAACAATTGTGTTAATCTTTTAATTTTTTTTCATTACCATGTTGTTCATTTTTTTTTTGTAATGATTAGTTAACTTGTGTATTTTTTGGTCCTATAGTTATCAAACGATATTGAATGACTTCACAAGCAAATTTTTCACTTAGTGATGGTGTAGTGTCCTATGATCTAAGCCTTTGTTTTTGTGGTCAACCTGTTATTTTGAGAACATCTTGGTCAATAATAATGAAGTATAATGATTTGTATTGTTAAAATTTTATTTTAAAGTTTCATATATTTTGTTAGAAAATGATGTTTTGTTGTAAAAATATTATAAAGGGTTGTAGTTTTTATGATTGGATGGCCCTTACTTTGATCATGTTTGTTCGGAATATTCTCAATACGGAGTTTTAAACAAAGAAATACTGGAACTTTAAAGACATATAAGCTTAAAGGGTCATGAGATTGAGAAGTTAGAAGTTATATTGGTTTAATCAAAGTATAATGAAGCAATGAATCAAAAAATTTATGTAGTCTTCACCTTGTTGATAATGACAATGACTTATTTAATCATTAATGTTAGCAGGAATTATGTTGAAATTTAATAGTAACGGTTATAAACCTTGAAGAAATGTAGAATCCTTTAACAAATGTACCCCAATTTATTTTATGATATAAATAGAAATTTTGATTGATATTAATTTTATTTTTTTCCATTGGTTCTATACATTGGTGGTAACATGTATGACTTGTAAAATATTCATTAATGAAATGTTTATATTTGTAGTATGTATAAATTTACAAGGTTCATTTTGTGAAAAAAGAATGGGTGAAGTGTGAAATAATGTCATTGGCTAACTAAGTAGGAAGTTAACTATGACAAAAAAGAAAATAATTGCCCTATTTACAAACTAAGTATTTGGTAGGTAGTACTAATTGTGTAGCAAATTGGATGCATTAAAGATTTGATTTCATAATTAGGATTTTCTTTATTTAAACGGTAATTATTGAATTGTATTTAGAACTTTGATTTCATAATTAGTGTTTTAAAGATGCATTTTATCTCTGGCCTTCTACTTATAAAGATATCGATGTGCCCTGTTAATTACCTGCTCCTTCAATGTATTATATAGATGAATTATGAGGTCAATAACAACTTTCAATCTTGTTCTTTGGTCAATCTGTAATTTTGAAATTAAAAAATTAAGTGAAGGTTATGACAACTTAAACTTGGAAATACAATTATAAAATACCTACTTGAAGGTTAAAATCATCATGACTTTGTTTCATGATCCACGTGGCTACCTATACACCACAATCATTCTTGTTTAGATTGTTAGATATAGCATTAAAAATTTTGAAAATTTACATGGCCTAAAATTAATTACTTACAAGTCATTATAATGTATTGTTAAATCTTTTGGGACTACAATTTTATAATTGGACACCAATGATCTTATGGTAATAACAAATTCGTAAATTTAGAAAAACTAAATATTTCCTAAAAGCACATGGGATATAAAGAAGATTGTTAATAATTTGAAATAGCAATGTTGTGATACTATAAAGTAATATAGTTTATCACTTTCTTGGCAACCCTTTTTATAGCGTCAAACTTATCTTTGGAAGTGTATGACTCCAACAAAAGTAAATTACATCTGAAAAAATCTATGACCAATGATAAACCATCATTCTGTTGATTGATTTGCGGAAAAATAGTTATAATTACAATATAATTTATAATTATTTAATTGTTATTCAACCAAATTTTCCTTATTTTTGCAGGAACGGTCATGCAAGCAAAGAATTCGAAAATAGACAAGTTTTGTATCAAAAAGAGGGTGAAAGGAACACAAAAATATAAGACATTTAATGCAGCAATGATACGTCAGTCCTACGGTGCTGCAGGAAGATGACGTAGAATGATCGCGATGACTAATAAAGTGGCTAGGTAAAACTTAGTCCACCATATTGAAACCCTAATTCACGCCTATAAAAGGGAGGCTCTCTTACACCACATCATACCATCCTAGACATGAAAGACCACACCATTCTCACTCTCCCGCCACAAGTCTATCATTACCATGGAGACAGTATGAATTTTAACATCTTATTAACAGCTTTAGGGTTTAGGGTTTTGGAGGATCAATTGGAATCCTTGATTTCTGATCAGTTATTAGTTTAACAAGTCCAAATGTTATTTATGCTTTTCCTAATTATATACCTTGCATAATTGTTGGGGGTAATAACTAAAGGGACGTTATTGCATAATAATTGGATAGTTATAGAATAAGAACATATGGTTAGCAATTAACCTTAAATCATTCGTAAGGGAGTTATGGTGAAATTGAGTAAAGTTATAAGGGAAACCAAATCCTATGTCTTTCCATAATTGAATTCGTATATGTTTTTTTGCCTTTAAATTTCCTATTCTTATTTTTTTCATTTTTATATTTAATTTAAATATTCCTAAATAAAACTCTTTTCTAGTACGTTCAAAAGTTAGGAATTAATCATTCTTTAAAATTGTTGAAATGGTCTCTGTTAAATACATCTTTATACACTGATTGATGCACTTGCTCGTGGGTAAAAATTTGTACGCATAATAAACACACAACAACTAGAAAGTACCAATGAGAATTGTGCTCGTTTATGAGCACATAAATCTTGTTAATTAAAGATGTAAAAATTAATACAATGCATCAACGAACTCAGTTAGTTTACAATATAATTAAATGAATTGTAAAAAATTAGTAATGAAGCCATGTATCACCTTGCCAACATAATCAATGCACCTCATGAAGGGGTCTTTATAGTAGTTCATCAAGATTTGGAAAATTGACTCTCATCCAGCTAGGATAAATTGCTAAAATTAAAAAAATAATTAATAAAAACAACAAAATTATTATAAACCAGTAAAGATCATGTTTTGTAAGAATTTAGTTAACACTTATAAAGACTGATATTGGTAGAAACCAATCAAAAGTAAGAATTTCTTTTTCCAAAGTTTTGCTCAAAGTTTTGAAGGTAAACAACCAAGTCAAGGACCTAAGACATACCCAAGTCAAGGACCTAAGACATACCCAAGTCAAGGACCTAAGACAAATTAATAACATGTTGCAGTAGTTGTATTCATTAAATATGTTACCTCTTCGTCAATCAATCCTTTTAGTTGGAGACAATGAAATATTTCTCTTCTTTTTCCTTGACAATAATTAATGTGCGAGAAGCTAAAATCTCTTCCCTACCATTAGAAATTATATGGTCATGGAATTTCACACAGTTTGAAATTAGATACCATATAAGAAATCATACAAGTCAGTTAAATCCTTGGTTGCTATTCGAAAAATGTTGAAGGCCATAAACATTTGAATGTTATTAAATTAAATATCCTGATTTAGCCTAAATATAGATGATATCCACTTTATGTGAAATAATAGATTAAATTCAATTTTAATGAGAAACTATATTAAAAAAATAATAAGTAAAGGTACAACTTACATAAGGATCAAAAGGTGCATAAATTAATCTAAGATTTATGAGACTTTTTTAGCTTTTGGGTGTGATTTAGAAACCAGTGAATGTGTTCAAAGCACTCAAGATTTTTTTCGCACTTAACTTATGTTTCTTTGGTGAAAAAAAAAACTTGGTGGTACTGTCCTATTCCATTGGTTCTTCTTCACATTTGTTTAAAATAAGCTTCTTTGATGAAAAATACTTTAGGGTTGTGTCTTGCAACATTAGTTCTTCCTTTTCTAACTTCTTTAAGATCAACTTATTTCTGACCTCATTGGTTAAACATGAATATCCGAGTGTTTAACAAGAATCAACCTCAAAGAGGTTAAGTTTAAAGTTTTGTTGGGTTGTTTTCTTGTTTAAAATATAAGTGATTAACGATAGAGCTTCTTTAATTTTCTTAATAGATAGTTCTAGCCTTTGTACCTTCTTCATAAATTCATACTTAAGAATATTAATGATACCAATAACTATAGTATAATAGTGTATATAGATTAAATAATTGCATTGATGAGAACATATTTTGAAGGCAGTTGAAGTCATACAAATAGCTATGTTGACAACTACACAAATATTAGTATTATAATAATATGAAATAAAGTAAATGACTATAGCAATATAAAGAAATGATTGCGCAAAAGGATAAAATAAAAAAAATATAATTGTTTTAAGTCATGGGTAAATTATTGGACAAGTTATTACCGTGTAGAAGAGTTGATCACTCACAAACTTGTCTCCATCATTGTCTTGTTTCAGCCATAATGAAATTTGTTTTGGATTTGTAAATGCCTTGACTGAGTTTCCATTCTCATGTTTTACATATAAAACCATAAGATATAAGAAATTTAGAATAATAATGTTGCATAAAGAAAATAAGTATATTGTATGTAACATTAAAAATTAAAAATCAGAAGAAAAGGACGATGACTAGAGGCGCATTTAGCACATCTCCAGGGCTTGGTTGTTTGCCCTTGTTGCACAAAAGGGATGACATTAATTCACTTAATACATCTTTGTTCTTGTTTGCATTCCTTATGAATTTGTTCAGTCGAACACTTCTCCTTTTCACATGTATTCTTTCCAGTAAGGATGTGGTGCAATTGAAAAATTAGGATTATAAACAAAGAAGAACAAACATATATAGTCATACCTTATTATGAAAAACTATCAAAAATTACAAAACTGAAGCATCATATTTGTTTTGGATGTGGTAGGAAAACTACAAAATCAAAGCATCATCATTAGGTTCATATAAGAGGGGAAGAATCACAAGGACGCTGAGTTCTACAGATCAAATCTCTTTTGACATATATAAGTATACCTTATTATATATAGTCATACCTTATGACATAAATATTAAAAAAATTAATATAACTTAAAAATAATACTTTATTTTAAAATTTAAAATTTGTTAAAGATTATTTACTTAAATCAAGTTCATATTTAATTTTTAATTTTTAAAAATTATTTAATTATTAAAAATTAAAGTAATATTTTATTTTTATCTATTTATACCTTTATTTATTTTTTTTATATTTCTTTCTCTTTTTCTATCTCTATATATATTCATTTAATTAAATAACATTAAAATTTGAATTTTAATTTCTAAAAATTAATTATTTACGGTTAAAATAATACTAGTTTTTCTACCTATTTAATTTTTTTTTCTCTGTACCTCTCTATATATTTAATTAAATTAAGTTAAAATTTAATTTTTTATTTTTAAAAATTAAAGTAATACTTTAATTCTCTCTTTATCTTTCTAAATTTTTACTTGTCTATCTTTCTATATTTATATTTGTCTTTCATTATTTTTCAACTTTTCTCCTTTATATATATATATATATTATTTTTTTTTCTCTTTCTCTCTCTATATATATATATATTCTATCTCTATATCCCTCTTTCCATTTCTCTTTATCTCACCATTTATGTATTAAATTTTTATTATAAGATTTATATATAATTATTATGAAAATTTTATTAATTTTATTTTTTTATATTATTTTTATTTATTTATTTATACCATTTTATTTTTATAATTGTTACAATTGATTATTTTATAATAAAAACATCTTTAAAAAATAATAATATTTAAGTAGAATATTTTTATTTTTAATTTATACTATATTTATCTACATTTATGTTTTTCTTATAATAGTATACTATAGTTAGTATTTTTAATTTTTAAGATAATTGTATTTCTTTTATAATATAATATGAGATGTAGTTAATTGATTTTAGATTGAATAGATTAGTGTATTTTATTTTGAACCATTAAAATTTATTTACATTAATATAGTATTATTTTATTTATTGTTATATATTATAATATTAAGTATATGACATTCATATTTTCATTTTATATTTACTAAAATTTCATTTATTAATAAAAATTATTATTATAAAATTAAGATGAAATTATTAAGATATTAAAAAAATGTTAAACTCTCTAAATGATAAATACCAAATTATTTACTTAACAAATTTTTCTATAATTTATTTAATTAAATGATGTTGATATTTAATTTTAAATCTATTATAAATTCATTTGTTAATAAAAATTATAATAATTTTAAAATTGAATAATAAATTAATATTGGTATTTAAATTTAAATTTGAATTATTAAAATTTCACATTTTTAATTTAAATATTAAAAATTATATAAAATATGACATAATATTAATACTTAAGAAATTAAATTTCAACAATATGAAAGATCATCAAAAGGTAATCAACTAAATTTTAATAATATATAAATGGAGCAAGAGATAATCACTAAAACTTTGATAATATAAAAGGCTAATTTTTTTTTAAAAGTCTAAAAATTAAAATATTTGTCAATTTAAAATAAAAGTATACTTTGAACAAAAATGAAAGCTTGAAACTAAACATTGTTTAATTCAAAATATTTTTGTTATAAGTTGTTTCATCATTCAGCATCATACATTTACAAAAGTTTAAATTTGTATAAAAATAAAATAAATAAAAATTTAGATAAATTGCAGATTATGCAAAACAATAAAAACATAATTTTGCATATGAGAATATATTATCAACACCAAATGAAAATTATTTGATATGAATAGAACCTATTATGTTCCTGAAAATATGCAAGTTTTGTAAAGGGAAAATGAAATTTATTTTATAGGAGGAGGTACATTATTAGAGTGTGGACTATAAATAGCTTCACTGTCATTATCATAATCCTTTCCCTTAACAACCTTCGTAAAAAAAAAGTATGTTATAGTAAAAATTAATAAAAACTATTTCACAAAAAGAGAGAATTTGTAACAAACCTTAGTTGAATATTATGTTGGTATTGCATCTTAATCCATTATCTTCTTCATTCTAAACATATCATTGTTTGCATTGTTTTGCACAAGCAACAACACTTTTTCAAATTAAATGTTAAACTAACATAAAACATACTAACTTCAATCCTATTAATGGTAACAGCACATATTGTCTTATATCATCAAATTTTGATGTAGTTAAATCTTCCTCCAGAGTGCATAGAACATCGCTTGAAAGAAATTTGAGACATTTCCTGAATGTATGTTCAATTTTTCAACAGTTATCACAACATTTTCTCTTAACACTTTTTTTCTTTTTCTTTGGGATACCTTTAGTTTTTACCATCATAGGATCACCAACCAGTGAGAAACAATTTCTAAGGCCGCTATTAACATTTTTTTTTTATCAAACTTCGGTATAAGTTTGTTAATATCTTCAATTGCCTCCATAAAATTTGACCTATTCTTCGAAGCTAGCTTCACCAATCTATTGCATCAACCAACTAATGCTCATTCACAAAATATGCAACTTTTTTTTCTTTCTCAACTTCATTATCATTTTTAGAGTTTGAAGATAAGTACTCCACCTAAGCAAACTTTGACCATCTTCTACAAATTAAAATGGAAGGAAGGCTAATAGGTAAATGCTTCATGCCACGAAAGATGTAAGAACATGAGATCCCACAAGTTTGAAACATTCTACAATCATAAACAAATATAATTTTTTTTAAAAAAAAACCATAAATTCCTTCTTTGGGCACCCAAATAGATTCATCGTCAACTTCAAATCAACATGAGACTCAATTCACTCAACAACATTTATGCGTTCACTATAATCAATCTCATTTTTTACCTTCCTAAATTTCTTAAATGAATAATAAGGAAATAACATGTAATAATAAGGAAATAGTGTGTAGATTTAAAATCAGAAACCAACTCATTATGTCGATATTGTTTCAAGGCATGCTTCAAGTTATACATTAAATCAACAAAGCTACTTTTATTTTTCACGTATCTCTTAATGAAAGAATTTATACCTTCACAAGTAGACTTGGTTTTGATTCCTCAAAAAATTATCACACATATATGTTAATGCCCATATAGTGTTCATTTTATATATCTTCCTTATCCATTTATTCTTGACAAGCCCATATTTATCACTTATTTTATTCCATTCATCTTCAAATACTTATACTTTTCCAAGGAATTGTTTTTTTAACATTCTCAGCAGTATTCTTTTGGATATGCCATGCATATAGACTGGGTGAAGTATTTGCAAATACATCCTTACCACTTCTCTTATAGTATGATCTTTATTAGTTACCACATCATTAGGATGTTTCCCAAACATTACTTCGGAGAATGTATCCAAAATTCATTTGTAAGTTTCAGTACTTTCAGCTACAACTAATGCAAAAGCAAAAATAGTAGTTTCTCCATGATGATTGTATCCAAAGAATATTATCAAAGGTCGATTGTACTTGTTTTTTTTTGTAAGTAGTATCAATTGCAATGATATCTCCAAAACACTCATAATCAACTTTTCTACCACCACCTGTCCAAAATATATGTTGCAATCTACCATCACTAGTTGTTATAAACTTGGAAAAATACATGGGATCATTATCAATATTGGCTTGTAAATAACAAAAAGTAGCAAAAGTGTCACCATCTTTTTATTTTAACTTTATTTTCTCTATCGATTGATTGTAACGATCTTTTTTGAAAAAATTCAAATTACCACAATCATCTTTCTATCCTATAATCAAACTAAAAATATGGGAAGTCTAAAGACCATGAAAATGCAAACTATTGATTTGAACTTTATTCCCATCATTTAATGAACGGTAATTACCAATCAAATGTGCACTCCCAGCTGGAGTCAACTCATGGTTATGTGTACCAACAAATGAAACAACTTTCCATTTTTGTGACTTATGATCAAAGGTGCACATGAAATTTAACCCCACATTTAGTGCGAGTTATTGGCCTTAGATCTTTACATTGGTCCATGCTTAAAGTGTGCTTGTTGTTTCTAGTCCTTTTCCCAATTCTAAACAATTTGTCTCATATTGATAACATCCATACAATTTTAATCGACTTCTTTCTTTCAAGGAAAAAATCCTTTAATATGAGCATAAGGATAATAAAACCCTATAACTTTTCTTTCACCAAATTTCACCAAAAGTCAAATCTGCAATATTCTACATACAGTATTGTTGTTCTATTTCATCGTTAACAGCTGAATATTGTCCATATAAACTTTCACTAGAAATTTTCATTACAGAATAACACTTGTATCTCTTTATTTCCACTACCCATTTTACAATATCTAAAAGAACATTATAAAAAAGTAAAATATCACATTACATGAAAAATGGTATGGAGGACTACTACATCTATCAAATACACCAACTATATCAACTACTAGACTTTTATCTATACAACTATATCAACTAAAAAATGTCTATAAATTATTTTTTTATCATTCATACAAATTCTTAATTACTAAAAAAAAATCAGCAAAATTCAAAATAAAAATAAGATACAATTTTCATCAAATACAAAAACAACAATGCCAACGTGATATAGTATTCAAAAAATAAACGCAAAATAAATCATACCTCTTCAATCACACATACAATGTTCGATTTCACAAACTTTAACTGAAACAAAACGTCAATCCTCTATTTTCGTACTAAGTTTAACTTTATTCTAAATGAATAATGATAAAGACTATGAAGCTACTCAAACCCTAACTTATGTTACAACGAGGAGAGTATAACAACATCATAGTCAAAACAAAATGTTGTTGTGATTAGATCTCAGAACAAGAAACCGTACCTAAAGTAACTTTTTTATTTTCTTTTTTTACCATGATAAATTATAACCTTAGTTAAATAATAATGATTAAATTAAATAAATTTTAAATAAAAAATAAAAATATGTAAATATTAATTTTGATAAAAATAGATAAACAAAATTAAAAAAACTTTAATTTTTAACCACAAACCTTCCACTTTAACAAATTAAAGTTGACCAACATTAATATGAAAATTCATATAAAACATATGTCAAGTTTGTATTACTAATTTATTAAAAAGGTTTATTATCCACATTTTTATAAAAGTACTAGAAAAAATATCAAATAAAAAAATTAAAAAAAATATATAAAAAAATGGAGAATGAAAAAAGTATGGACCAACCCGTATAATGTGGATACACCTACTCTTTTTAGAAATGAAAGAGCCCAAAAAAAACCTCTTATTTAAAAAGCTCTTGAACGAACACGAACATGCGAACTCATCTAAGGATGATTCCGTCATCACATACATTTTTAGGGCGAGAGTGAGATCGCATCTACTAACCAAAAGCATCTCATACTCTCTTCCAATTTACAGTTTACTTTTTACTGTTTTTATTTTTTCCTAGCTATCGTGATTGTCTATGTAGCTTTATTATATGGGCGGTATATTCGTAGTTACTTGAAGCAGTGCTAAACTGCACACCAGTCAATGTTTTAGATGAAAAATTCGAGTTTGGAACTTTGTTGCAAGATGGAACTAAAGTAATTACTTCTTTTATAAACTTGGACTGAATTGTGGCTAATAGTTTTTCTCATGAATGATAAGCTCCAAAACGTGTTCCATTTAATGAATTTCAATTTTCATATTATTATTTGCCTTATTTTCCTTTTTGAAATTAATTTTGATTTGTTCATTGTTGGGGGGAACTGCTTTGATATTTTTCGGGTGGAACCTTTGCCATCTGTTAAATTATAGTTGAACGCTGGGAGGATCAGAAATGAATTTTTAGCTGCGCTGAAGGTGTTCAAGTTTCTAGGAAACTGTGTAACATTATTCAATAATCAATATATTACTGAATGCATGGGTTTTTCTTGGGAGTAACTAAAGGATATCTTGCAACTGTTATTTTGGACAAATAAACCATCTGGATGTAAATTGAAGCGTAATTGCATATTGGTCCTCTCTAAACATTAAGTTAGTATCAAAAAGTAAATTTTTGTGAACTCCCCTTCTAAGTTATACAGTAAACTTCCAGATATTAATATTAAGTAAATTATTTTATTTCTCTTTCTCTTTTCAATCTTGAATTTTCTTGTGAACTACATAACCTGTCTCCATCATTTGTTAAAGTTTGTCCTTTCTCCTCTGTTAAAATTTCTTTCCTTTTCTTTTTTTTCCCTTTGACTAAACTATAGAAAAACCATTGGACATTGATCTTTAATTATAGTTGTAGATTTATAAATAAGATTTACTTAAAAAAGTTTATATAAACAACAATATTAAGAATGTTTGATAAAATTAATACATAATATAACTGAAGCTGAAAAATAAAAAATAAAAATTGAAAGCTACAAACTATTAGTTAAATTTAAAGTATTTGATAAAATTAGTAATTAAACTAATTTATAAATATAAAATGAGAAATAAATATATAATTAAATAATAAATTAAAATATAATAAATATGATATTTTTTTAACAAAAAATATATTAAAATTTAATTAAATATAATTTATTTCTTCAAGATATTTTTTTATTTTCATATAATTAAATTTTAAATAATTTATTTAAAGATTAATTATTTTTTATAATATTATTTTTTTATTAAACAGTTCAAAAAAATTTAGTAAAATAAAGTAAATAATATAATAATTAAAATAAATAGTATATATTAAAATAACAGTTTAAAATATAATATTTTATAAAAATTTAAAAATAAATTTATCAAAATTATTATTATTATTAATAAATAATGTTGAACTTAGTAAATAAATAAAATATTAGACTATAAAATATATTAAGAATAAAAAGAAAAAAATATTTCAGTTAATAATTGAAAAACATGAAAAAAACTTAAAATAACTTTTTTAAAAATATTTGGAACTATTTAAAAAATGCTAATAATTACTAAATTAAATTACTTTAACAAATAAAACTGAAATATCTTTAGAAACTTTTTGGCGAATAATTTTTAACTATGAGACAACTATTTACCCAACATACTTTGTGTATTTGTGAATATGTATCTATATGGAGCTTCACATCTATCACGCCTCGTTGGTTCGTTCATTTACTTTCTGCTGCTTCTAAATGTGCGATGGAAAGGATGATGCTCTGTACATGCGCGTGCGCACCTTATTCTGTTACTGTGTCTGGATTTTCCCCCTTGTTTACTTCTGTTGCCTCTTTTAACTTAGGATTAAAAGAATGTTAGCTCAACCCAACGAAATTATAAAATTTGGTATTGGTTCCTCTCTAATTACAGAATAAAAAAATTTGTTTTCTTACTCATTAATCAGTTATTTGTATTGGTATATCTACTCCTCACTGATTTTTCGGTGCTTGCACCTGCAACAAATTAACCTTACAATAAGGGTATTCATGAGTTAGTCGAAACAATATTGATTGGTTTAGTTGTATAAATTTCTCTTTCTTTTGGTTTGTCAAATTCGAACCGAAGCAACTCAAATCAAAGTCATCAAATCTCAAATTATAACTTCATATGAGTTAAAGAATTTTTTGTGTTATAATTATAAAAGAAATAAAATTTGAATTTATAATGTAAACTATTTTAACTTCTTATTATTAGATGAAGTCTGATAACTAATCAAATATTATCTAATTTGTTTTAGTTTGGTTTAGTTTAGACGTAACTGTATAAAACAAATTAAACTGACTAAATTAATTTAATTTATTGATTTATTTTGAGTTTGTCAGGTTGGTCCAAACCAATGCACACAGCTACTTAAGATATTATTGGTACATGTGAACAATAAAAAAGGAAACACACCAATCACTTGTAACAGAAATTCCACGGCTTCCTAAAGAAAAAAAACTGATTCTAACTTATTATATTATGGTTTCAGATATTATTAATCTGAATCATTACCGAAACTCCACTACTTTTAAAGTGCTCTGTTACTTGGTGTATTATTATTTTTTTTCTGCATATGATGACAGCATGGCACCAAAGTCTTTAAAGAAGAATGGATCCGAAGCCAAACTGGATCCTGGTCTCAACTGGTTTGCATAATTTAGCAATATCATATTTCCCCCGAGAAAGCAGGACACTTGGCGAGTTATTGCAGCAACAGTAGAGACCAAGCCATACTTAAATTTTAAAAATTACACAGTAATTTTCCCAATTCTGTAACGTAATTGAAAATTTAATGGCTCAGCTGCATCGTTTATCTCTGTCAAAACCAGTGACGGATAAAATCTTGGTCCTCGCTTGAATTTGGGCAATTTCACAATGGCGTGTTCAAACTTCAAATTCGAAGCAGAGATACTGCATTCACATTATTGTGATTTATGCAAAATATAGTTTCTTTTTTATTTCCAACAGGAATTGTAAGGGAATAATATTTATTTGGAGTTACCTTGAAGTTGAGCAATCACATTATCTATCCGTTAATCCGGTAGTTGTGAATTCCCTGCGTCGTGTCGATTTACCTAAGAACTAATATATGAATTGAATTTTACACTAAATTGAACATCAATGTCATTAATTTTACATAAAATTATTATTTTATTTATAATCTAAAAAATGGAATTGCAAATTATGGAAGAAGGTGGTTTGGAATCGCGTCAGCGATTATTTATGCTTTGAAATAAGGTGGATATACTGACCCAGCTTCTAAATCCTTCGAAACCGCCATAACCGAATGCGTACGCGCGTCCTCGTTTATTGTGGATAATTCTACTTTACAAAAAAATTGAATTGAAAAACTAAAAGGAAAAGAAAAATATATTAAATGATGAAATAAAATATAATAATACAAAATATAAATAAAAAAAAAGAAAGTCTTAGATTAGAACACCTTCATTTCATTTAAAATTAAACAATCTTAATTTAAATTAATAAATCTTTGTAACTTAATCTTAATAAAAAATAATTTTGAAATTTTGAATATTTTAAAATATCCACATATTTTATTAAAAAAATTATTTTATAATAAAAACATTAAATTAATTATCCAAGCATCCTTAATTTATTAAAGTTTCTGGGGCACTGGTTTACAACCTCCTACCGTTACTAGTTATTTCAACCGATATTTTTCAAAACAATCACAGGCTATTTATAGCCCAATATTTCAACTTCAACGCTCGGTACATGACATGAGAAAGATTTGTTCCAGCTGTTACGAGCGATTCAATCTTATCTCTGAAGATAGATACGGCCAGTTTCTAACTAACCGTTGGTTGTTGAACATCACTTTTACCTTTTAATGGTCGTAAGAACGGGTTACCGGCTATTCTTCTCTTCTTCATAAAGTTAACTCTGTTCAAATTTACTCCTTCAAAGAATAAAAGCTTAGGTCATGCCTAAAAACACTAAATTAGATCTCCGACTGTTTTAGGTTCCAACTTAGAAACTCCATATAAAACTTAATCCTGCATCGATTCAAGTAATATTCCTTCCCTACACCAAATTAATTTAACTACTTTAAATTCAGTAATGTTAAACTAAATTTTTTTAATTCAAATCAGATGGAGATTGAAATTTGATATGCTTTTGGAAACAAAAAAAAAATTTAAAATTATATTGAGATTTGGAGGACTATTTGATTTTATTCTAAGATTGTTTTTGTTTTTCAACTAAGGCTGGAGAACAGGAGCAAGAGGCGATAAAAAAGTTACAGAAATTTCAGATATATAATTTTTTTCCTGGGTGACATGAATCACCCTTCTGGTTCGCTCCGCTTCATAGAAATGAATCCATTGAACCGACGGCCATCCCACCTGTGTCTCCACCCATCCCTCTTCGCATCAAGTTCTCCAACTGTACATTAACCAAAATTATTACCTAGAAACAGGGGGAAAAAGCTTGATTTCGTTTTTTCCATTACGAAGCGCGATTGTTTTGTCATCTCTACTTGTGTTCCATTCGGGGATAATATTTACGAATCGATCCTGCTAATTCCAATACGCTTAACGGAAGCGTTCCTAAAACCATCATCCACAGCCTGAAAACACATCCCATTCTGCTGCTCCAAACCGGCCATATAAGTCCTCACTTCCTTCCTTATCATTTCCTGCATCACAGCCAGAAACTCTGCATTTAAATTAAAGGGCCCTAGCCCTGTCTGCTTCAACGGTTCATGGAACTGCTGCGGAAGCGGAAGCGAAAGGGGAACTGGGGCTGGCGCCGTCATTATTGGGAGCAAAGGAATAGCATTAGCCGGTGGCGGCGGGGTATGGGTTGGTTCAGGTATCCGATTGGAGACTTCGGATGAGTCCACCCCGGGGAGGGATAGGGATAATGAAGTTGGAGGGTCATTGGAGGACGACGTCGTTTCTACGGGCGGTAGAAGCCCGCCGGGCCTGGGTACGGGGCGGAACACGTGGGATGAGGACGCAACTGGCACGCTGGACTCGCTCACATCGGATCCGGAGGGACTACCGGGTGTGGGCGGGTTCATGTAGAGGCCGGTGGAGACGGGCATAGCCGCACCGGCACTGACGGACCTCTTGAGAGGTTGAGGGTCATCGATCATCATGGAAGCACACTTGCGCTTTAAGGTAGAGTTCCAGTGGTTCTTTATGGCGTTGTCGGTTCTGCCGGAGAGGAGGCGGGCTATGGTGGCCCACTTGTTACCGAACCGAGCATGGGCCCGGATTATGGTATCGTCCTCTTCGGGTGTGAAGGCCCGGTGCTCCACCTGGGGAGAGAGCTGATTGCACCAACGCAACCGGCATGACTTCCCGGACCGGCCCGGAATGGACTTGCTGATTAAGGACCAATTCCTGGGCCCGTGTTTCTCCACCAGCTTCTGCAGAGCCTCGTCCTCTTCGGGGCTCCACGGGCCTTTGATCCGATCCATGTCTTTTCTGGAGATGACTGTGTTCATTTCTTTCTTTAAATTGAAGTCTCAAAGGTTCATAAATGACTTACGAAAGAAAGGGTTGTAAGTTGTGAGGGAGAGAGAGGAGGAGGCTCCTATGTTGTGTTGTATTGGTGGTGGAGCATTGCCTTCGTTTGGTGCTGCTAGGGTTGCTTATATGTGAGAGGGATGGGGTAAGAGGACACCGGTTGGGCAAGTTAGGTTTTGGAGTTGTCAGCGAGCGTTATGGGCAATCGGTACCGCTTCTTCCAGGGAAGCGGTTGGCTTGGGATTTGGGATACAGCTGTCATTGGACACGCGTCACTTCTCAGCTGCTCCCATTTACACAGGTCACCACCCTTCTTCGCCTCTCTTTTCCTCTTTTATATCCTTTCAAATTACTACAATCAACACTAACTCAACCCAAATTATTTCCCCCATGCAACCAGCGCGTCTATTACACACACAACGCTCCCCTTTTCCCTTCCCTCTCTTGCCTGGAGAACACACACCCTTTCACCTCTCCTATTTATTTACCTCTATTATTCATTATTCTATTGCTTCAACACTTTTTCAGTTTTTTCTTATTCACTTATCATGCAGCATAATATGCACATATGAATGAAAAGGAAAAGGAGTGATCCCAGTTTAAAAGATGCTAAAATTACATTTGTGCGGTATAAATTTGACTTGCATGCCCTGTGTTTGGTTAACTTTTTTTAAAAAAAAATTGCAGTATGTGAAATTAAGTTTGAAAAGTAAAAAATTGACTTAGTCAATATTACACAATATAAGTTGGAATTAATTTTATTTAACTATTTTAACCGTCAATTTTAAAATTAAATTATTTTATAAATATTTTAAAATTAAATTAATTTTATCAAAACCTTCAACAAATTAACTGAGTCCTTTTTATTTCAAAGATTTTATTTAGACGGGCAGTTTTAAGTTTGAAATATGTAAGGGTGAAGTGTATTCACGGCTTGGGAGGAGAAGGTGGGATAGTTATGTGAATGGAACAGTTCTGGAAGTTAATGTAGACAAACAGGACGCTGAGAACCAGAATTTTCACGTTAAAATAGCATTAAAAAGAAAAGAGAGAATAAAAAACGGAAAGAAAAATAAGATAACGACGATAACGGTTGGGTTGGAGTTGGGTGAGGTTCCTTCTGCTTTGGTTTCAGTTTGACTGAGGACTCCAGGCTGTAGAGCATTTCGTGTGGGATTTTTAAGTTTCGTCCTTTTCTTAGGAAATATAGTAGTGGGGACCCACCGCTAGGCTGAGCTGGCAAAAAACGACAAGATCGGTCGCCGAATCGGAGGGCGAATCATTACTGCTTTTCTGTCAGTCCAGCCTGTATTCTATACCTGCCACCCCCACCACCATATCATCCTATAACGGCCTATTCTATCTCTCTACACCCACCCACCCACACGTGCCGGTCACCTGTATTCCTTCTTTTAAATAACACCTGTAGTTATGTACGGAACCGGTTGTCTCACAATCCCCTAGGCCTTGCCCACTTTCCTCTCATCTTCCTCGATCCTCATTTTACCCTTCAACCAATCCTTATTACGCCCTTCAGCCCCAATTGCTACATAAAAAATTCCTCGATCTCTGAATGACTTTTTTTTTTATCATTCTCAAAATTATAATCTTATGAAGCCCACGTATTTGTCAGTCATAAAAAAGATTAATTAATTGAGAATCTGTAAGTGGAGGATTAGGGGATGGATTAAAGAAAAGTATGGGAAAAGGGCGAGAGAGAAGGTTGTCGGATAGGATGGGGTATTCAAATGGGAAAGCAAAGATATCATTATGATGATCAAACAGATCCGTATCCGTTTCTGTTACTCGTACGTCGTACATATACTACCCACCGCGTGGACCTCTTCCTTCCTTTCCTTTGTCTCTCTACGTTGCACTTCTACACACACAAAATCACTCTTTCCTTCTCTCAACTTTTTTATTCACAATTAAATATTTGATTCACCTCATAATTCATTAACGTCGGTGATGATACAAAACCAGCACGTACTGGATATTCTAACATAACTAGATTTCTCAATCCATAACAATGATAATTAAAATATAACAAGAATTAAGAGTTTGTCAATGGGGAATGCATTTCATTATCTGCTGCTTATAAACGTGATTTACAATATGTTTATGTGATCCTCTGAAACAGCATAACTAATGCTATATGCCAAATCTGTCTCTGTACGTTGCCAAAAAATATCACATTAGCCAGATACAGGGAGCGGTATAATTACAAATCTATCTCCGGATTATAAATAAATAAATTGTCTTACAAATTTTGAATATTTTTAAATAATAACATTATACTAAAATCTAAGGATTTAGTATATTATAAATAAAGGTGCATCAATAATAAGTTTTTATTATAAGATTTAAATTTTAATATATATATATATATAGACAACTTTGACATTTCATAATACACAAAATTTGATTTTTCAGACTAACACATAATGTTTTGTATTAAAGATAAATTAATTCGTATTAATGTCAAATTTGTTATTAGTTTTTTTTAAGAAATTATACTCACCTGATTCCTATTTATTTACAAAAACATTCCATACAAACCACATAATTTCTTGATTATTTTATTAAATAGTATTTTAAGCTTTTCTTTATTTATAATCAAATATTATTTTTAAATCATTAATTAAAATATGAAAAGTAAAAATATTGAATGATAATAATAATAATAATAAATGCTTATAAAATTGTAAATAATCTTATATAAAGAAACATAAAAAAATCTTGAAGGAGTCTGAGAAATATATACATGGGAACTATTTAATTTTTTCAGTTTTTGAAATATTAAATTTTAAAAAAATTATTTCTTCTGTCTTAATATAATACTAGTAATAGAGTGGTCATATTTTTCACAATATTTTAATATTTCAAATATCTTTATCTCAATAAAACATATTTGCTTCATTTTTCATTATCTTTACTCTCAATTTTTGTTTATCAGCTTTTTGTCTGTGTGATTTTTTTTATTCGTAATCTACAATTACGTGATATTTTAAGAAGATTTTTTGTTATTTACATATCCTTTTCTCAGTAATAATATATTTCTAAGCTTGGCATTTTTTTTTTACTTTCAGTTTAATCTTCAACAATCCTTTCGAAATTTATTTCAATTTTTTTACCCTGTTTTTTTTAATTATTTAATGTCAAAGAAATTAAAATACATGAAATATAATAAACTATCGAGTAAAAAAAAAGTAATGTACAATATTCGTAATTTTGTTCATTTATGTTAAAAATAATATTAAGTCACTAAGATTTATCTAACAGTTGTCTAACAGTGATGAAAGATTAAGGATTATAATAATTTTATATAATAGTCTTTGAATTTCATCGTTTTTAATATTACAAAAACAAAATTTAGTTTTCATTCTTAATTATGCTTTCAATTTTCATTTAAATAGAATAAATATTGTATAATTAATTCTCAGAAAACATGATATGAAACATTAATCTTAAAATATCAATAAAGTTCATAATCATTAATAGATAATTTTATTTCTTGAATATGTTAACTAAGATTAAATTCTACATTTGAAAAAATTAAATGTAAAACTAAAATTTACGTTAATAATTTTTATATCTCAAATTAATTAGTTTATAAGTGTTAATTAAAGAAAAAAATTTATGCACAAAAGATAAAATATATCCACCTCAAAGTAATAAATAACCATAATTTATAGATTCAATTATTTTTTATCCCTAATTGAATCTGTGTACAATTTTGATCTCTAATTCTTTTCCAACCAGTTAAGTCCTTCTACTTTCAAACTTTAATTACTTTGCTCTTTTTATCAACGATATACAAAAATTTATTATTTATAAAATTTTAAAGTTATTTTATATTCTAACACAATTGCAAGATTTCCCAAAAATTTAGATAAAAATACCATTTGAGAGTTAAAAGTTTTAAAAATAAAACAGCAGGAGACAACATTTGTTAAAAAATAAATATAGAGAGAGACTTAATTAATTTTTATAAATTAAAAGATCAAAACCATACATAATCTACACCAAAATGATAAAATTTAAATTAATTTAATTTTTTATTATGTGTGGTAATTGATAATGTTTTAAAATTAATATTCAAGATTCTTTATGTTTTATTTTAAAAAATGATTTTATATAGTATTTTTTTTAAATTGATTTCATGGTAATATTTTCTAAGTTAATAAAAATATAGTATTTAAAATATCTTAATTTTTGATTATTTTAATTAATATTTACCATTAAAAGCGTTACCAGGGCTCAGTGGAGGGATAGGTGAAACTATTGGATAGTTACACAACCATAACTTCATAACGGATAATGGGTTTTGTTAGCATTAGATTTTATTTTAATGATTTTAAATATTTAAATGTAGTTTTTTTTTTTGTAAGGGAGTATATTTTATGCTTTTACTAAAGGAATAAATTAATAAGTAGATTTTTAATTTTTGAAAAATAAGTATATATTTCTAATTTAATACTTATTTTGAATTTTATGTCTAAATAAAAAAAGAAAATAATAATAACTAAGAAATCCAATTATTTGATGCATTCTATTAGTTATTTTTATTTTTCACAATTTTTTTAAAAAATTGCTTGTCATTTTAACATTTTAAAATAATATCTTTTTGTTCATAAAATATTAATTTTTTACATTATATCATTGTTGTTAAGAAGATGTTAACTGATGAAAAATGTAGATACAAAGCTAAGGATACGATACTAAATTTAATAATAATTTTTTTAAAAAGTGAAAATATCAATGTTTTTTGTTAAACTGTTAACTTACCTTAAAACAATAGTGAAACTGATTACTACCTCAATTCAAAATAATAATGGTTTAAGGTTATGGCACAAGAATGAAGAAATATAATTATTATTATTTTTATCCGTCACTATTTTAAAAGTTTTTTTTAGTTATGACTTCTAAAATTTAAGATTATATTTTTTTTATTTATTATATTCTTACTCTTCACAACAACATGATAAAAACATGATAAATGAGAAAAATTAAAAAACATGATAAAAAATTAAATAGAAAGTTTTAATGCAAGCACAAATTAATTATCTTTCTTCTTTTTCATTACAGGGGGAAAATGGAAAACACTACAACCTGAGATAAAGCACATAGAAGAATTGTTAAACAATAGTTATATCTGTTGCCTTGGTCAAGTTATTTTAAGGATAAAAAGTAATTAAAAAATTAAATTTAAAATTTAAAATATTTAATTTAAAATTTATTTTGTAAATAAATTTAAATTATATAAATTTAAGAAAATGTTTTAATAAATTAAAATAAAAAAATTTACATTTTTAAAATATATGAAATTTAAATTTTTTCAAAATTCTTTTACTTATTTTTATAAATAAAAATTATCTGTTTATATTACCTTTTCTTTAGGTATTTTCACTTATGCTACTTGTTTTTTTCTTGTTGCTCTTTTACATATTTCATTTTTATTTTTGGATACACTGTTTTTAATTTTAAATTATATAATTGTATTTTTCATTTTTTAATTATATATAATTATTAGGTTATTATTTTATAAAATATTGTATAATAAAAATATTTATATATTTAATATTTTTAATAAATAAAAAATTAAAATTAAAGAGAATTTATAAATTTAAATATAAAATTTTATATATAAATTAAATTAAATTATTTAACTTAAATATAAAATTTATAAGACACAAATTTAAAATTTAATAAAATTAAAATCTATCATTTAAATAAATAATTTAAATATAAAAATTTAAATTTCTTTAATTAAATAAAATATTTTAAAATAAAAATATTAAAAAATATGTTTAAATATTAAATAAGGTAAAGGATAAACTCTGTGTAGCAAGAGTGCAAGTACTGCGATGATCTTTTATTAGTTAGTGGATCTGCACAATAGTTGAATTCTTGAAGACCATGATGTATTTTGACTATCCAATCTTCAGGTAAATATGATGCTTGATAGAGTGTATAATGAGACTATATCTAGGGAAATATAGGGTTCAATTACCAGTGACCAGTGTTGCTGCTGAATAAACAAATGAGAATGAAGGTTGTAATATTAAAATATATAATTTTTTTTTAAAAAGGATATGTGAAAAGCAGGTTTTAGAGCGGGATCGATTGCCAAACAGGTTTTAACTCAGCTGCAGACAGAGCATTCTTTTCCAAAAACAAGAAAAGCGATACGGAGAATTGTACTTTGGCAGAATTGAAACCGTTGCGTGGGGACAGCTGTAATTAAGGGTAATTAACCAAGACACTTTAAAAAGAAAACGAATGTTAGTCCGTATTTTAAGATATAAACATTAATTAAAAATAATAGTTAAATTTTTATTAAAGATATTATTAATGTATTATATTGTAAATTTATAAAATGTTAATAATAAGTTATTCAGTATTGAATATTAACTTAATAATTTAACACTAATTATCAAAACTTTAAACAAATCTGTTTGGTCTTCATACACCACCGCTCTGGTGATTTTACTATATTTGTTAATCCTTTTACACGTGGTTAGAACTGGATCACGTGCTTGAGCATCGAGCAAAGCGGACACACGTGGCACCTGCGCCCCTTGAAGCGGCAAATCAACAAGCTATCCCGTGCAAAAATACCAAAGTGCCCCGTCGTCATGGTATTTTTAAGAGTCGAGTTCATTCGACCCGGAATCTTTCACGATGATTCGAATTATGTACGTTAAGAGGATAACAAAACGGTCTATAACCGGACGATATGGTACGGAATGTGAATAATTTCCTGGCTCACTCACGAGATAGGGTCACAGACTCACAGGGATCGTCCTTACTCCTGGACCTTCTGCACATTTGTCGTGCCTGCATGTACTTATTATTTGCTAATTAAAAATTAATCCAATTAACCCTACCTTAATTTTATTAAATTAAATTTGAACTACTTTTGAAATTTAAGGATTGAGACTTCAGTTACGTATTTGATATCCACTTTTTTTTTTAATTTGAAATTTATTTTTTTCTTGCAGTTTGAGATTTGTTTTGATCTATTTAAAAAGTTTGGTTGGATCGAAATTTTATTTTAAGTTTTTTTTTTCTTCAAAAAATATTCTCGCGTGGAAAAAGGCAAAAAGACTGATGGACCCGCTTGTTTAAACTTTAAAAAGTTATTTTATAAATTATTTTTAATTTTAAAATTTAAAGATAAAGGTATTTTCAACTTAAAATAATAAAAATTTGTTTTTTATTCAGATTTCTTTTTCCAAAATCTTAAATAAATAACTACAAAATTTGAAAAATGTCTTTTTTAACTACTTTTTTTTTTCATAAAACAATCTTGGACAAATGAGCATAATTATTTTCCTATAATATTTTTTATACGCTTGATTATTAAAATATAATATCATTTAATTTATATAACACATTTTGGTTTAAAAACCTATTTTATCATAGACATTTTAAATAATCAATTTACATGTATTTATGAAGAATGGTTCTAACACAGTTTTTTAACATAATTTTTATAATTATTTAAAATTTATATAAGAATCAATTGTATCTCATTCCTTATTCGATAAATTTCCTCTCGTTCCTTTTTATTGTTCGAGAATGAAAAGATGTATAAATGTTAAAAATATAGTTAATATTATAATTTTGTGTTTATTTGTTTATTTTTCTATATAAACTTTCTATTTATTATATTTGATAAATATAATCATATGTTAAAGATAATTAATATTTTTTAAAAAATTAAAATGTTTGATCAAATAAGAACAAAACTTTTACTATATTTTTTAAATATGTTACATTTTTTATAATTTATATATCATAATTAAACTTTTAAAAATTATTTTTAAAATATTTATAATATATTATATTAAAAAAATATAAAATATCTGTATATAATAATAAAATATAGTAATACTATAATTTTATAGGATTAAAAACTAAAAAATTTTATATTTTAAATTTTTAAAATTTAAAATATACATATAAAATTTAAAAATATATTATAATATAATTTTTTTTTAAATATACATAAAATATTTTTATATATGAACCAGTTTTTTTTTTCTTTCAATTTTTGATTCAATTGGTCTGAATAGCCAATTCGATTTAATTTTAAAAATAATAATAGTTATGATATAAAATTTAATTGTGTGTATATAGATGATATATACACACAACTAAGCTTCTCATTGATATTAATACGTTAATATATTAACAAAAATATTTTTTTGTTCAAATTAAAATTATATTTATAGTTTTTTAATACTATCGTGTAAATATTATTTTAGTTTTTAAAATATAATATTTATATATAATTAAGTTTAGATATATTTTAATTTTATTTTATAAAATAGAAAAAAAATAATTTAAATTAATAAGAGAATGACCAATAAATTTTGCTATAACTAATAATAAGTTTAATTTTTTAAATATGTTGATAAAATATTAGTTATTAATTATTACCAATTAAAAAAATATTTAATGATATTTTTTTAAAAAATAAGTAATTTTTTATTTTTAATTGAGAGATATTATCAATGTAAACAAGAAAAATAATTTTTTAATATATATTTAAGGATAAATAATAAACATTTAAATATAATAATCTCTCGTGAAAAATTATAGTATTGAATATAATAATATTAAATATTAAATTTTTAATAAAAACATTATTTATTAATATTTTATCGTATATATTGAGACATATAAAAAAAAAACTAAAAAAAAAGGAAGAAGTATTCCTAGATCTATAAAATGAGAAAATTGAAAATGGCCGGTTGATTTTCAGCCGTAACGTTACACGATTAGACAGGATGGCCCAATAATATCGGCCGCCCAATTTCACGTACGTAAGCGTCTTTATCCATATTTATTTATTTTTATATACAATATAGAATATAAACAACAATGAGAGTAGGATTTATGATATATTTTAACTATTATAATTTTAAATTTATTCTATTAAATTAATTCTAATAATTTTATTTATATTTATCTTAGTTTATCAAAATTTTAAGATTTAATTTTTTTTAATTTAATTCTTATACTTAAAATTTCAACGACTAAATTTAAATACGTGAAAAATATTGTAATTTAATCTTAAGTTACAGTCAATTTTCATGTTGTTGTATGTTTTACATAATACGATTAACAATTAATATTTAAATATATTTTAGTTCATATACATGTTATGATATTGTTATTTAATTCGTATATTTTTAATTTTTTTAATTAAAATTTTAGCAGAAGGCATAAATTTTTATTTTGTTCTCGTATTTAATAACAATAAATAATTTAAAAATAAATTATATATAACGATTTAATTAAAAATGTACAACTTATAAAAAATTAAATTAAATTTTTTGATCTATAATTATTTAATTATAAAATTTTTAAATATATAGATAAAATAAAATAAAAATGTGTAATTGCTGTCAACTCAACGATTATTACTCAGGTTAACAAAGAAAATAAATTATAACTTTTTTTATATAAAAAAATTTAATTATAAAATTTTTAAGTATATGAACTTAATTGAAAATGAATCATATGTAAAAATTAAACGAATAATTTAATATTTTTAATATGTACATAATAATATATAATAAAAAATTATAGTATTTTATATTAATAACATATTAAATTAAGTTGTTGTTAAAAAAATTATTATATAATTTTATATTATATATTTCTGTATATAAATTGAAAAAAACGTTCACTTGTTTGTTATTTACTGCGTAATGCGTATTAAGAGAATCGGATGATTATATTTCTCGCACGTGAGAAACGACGGTATTGATGTCAGGGTCAGTCACAGTCACCGTGTATACCTGTCCCTAACGGACAAGGACGACAGTTGTTACGATGGCTCCACCCAAATATGTGCTTCTCCCTTACCCGTGCCACGTATGTACCTCTATTTATAGTTCAACCTCAGACACAAGACGCGGTCCCAAACATAAATTATTAACTATTTTATCAATATACCAACGCTTTGTTTAGACGAGGGTTATAAATATGATGAAAAAATAGGAAAACTGAAAAATAAGATTAAATAACTAAATAATATTATTTGAATAGATAAAAAATAATAAAAATATTATTTATTTACTTAAATAATTAAATTAATATAATATAAAACCATTAATAAATTTTATTATAAACTAATTTAGTAAAAAAAAATTGTGTATATAATATTTTTACTAATAATTTTTTGTGTTATACAAAATATTATTAAAATACAGAAAAAAGATTCTTCACCTCTTTTTTTACGATTTTAAAGTATTCCATCTAAAGTTTTCAGTTCGTCGTTACTTTTTACTTAATCAAAACGAAGATAATTTTTTTAATATTTTACATTTTTTAAATCTTATTTTCTAAAATCCATTCGTCTAAATAAAAATTAAACGTGTTTTCTTAAGAATAAAAAAAATATTCGAAGATAATTATTTATTAATTTATTGAATTTCATTAATTATAGTAAATTTGCAAATCTGTGTTTACTATGAGGTGTGTTATGGCATGTCTGACCATGTATACTGGTTCAAAAAAATTTTACAACATTTGATTTTTTGAAGTTAAAAATTATGTGTTTTTAAGTATAAATCAAATTAAAATTTAAATATTTTATCTTATCAAAAATTAAAAATATTAAAAAAATAAATCCATTTTTGTGTAGTTTGAAGTATATTTTACTGGAATTGGTATGGAAAGTCAGCACCTGCGTTGGTGATTGATTAGTAAAGGAGCGGTGTGGGTGTGCTTTTTATATTTTGTTGGCTATGTGATGGGAGGTCGGTTTTTTTTATGGCGGAAACTGTTGCTCTGTCCACTTTCGAACCGTCAATGATATAAGCGACGGAGAGGCAACGTCATGGGCCACCCTGCCAGCTATATCGCAATGCAATCACTTGTTTCCTTCTCTTATTTTTATTTATTTATTTATATTATTTTACACTTTTGTTTGGGGATTTGTAGAGTAGAATAGGCTGATCATAACTGAGACTGACACCCTCGTATTCATATCCCATGATTCCCGCTATCTATCGTAAACCCCACGATGCCCCCATGCGGCATCGTTTTGTTGTAGTATCGCCTTCAATCTCGATATCAGGAATCTCTTTTGCTTCTGATATTTTAGGACGCTACTTTTCCACTTTTCTCGTGCTTAAGGAGTAAGGCTTTCTTTTTTCACCTCTTTTTTTTTTTTAAAAAAGAAATTTTTATTTTGTGTCTGCTCATTAACAGTCTTTCAATTTCGTACATATTATTTCTTTCAGGTTCAATGGCTAAGTGATTGAGGCCGTAATTCCACTTACTTGGGGACCTTTCTTGCTTAAAAGGCCTCCAATTATACCAACTTCAACAACCTTTCTTTACTTTCAGCATTTCAAAATCCCCTTCCGGTTTCTCCTGAGAGGATGAAAGAATCAGCATATGAATTAGTTAAATGGTGAAAGCACATATTGGCTTTATTCCTTCTGATTACCACGCTTGATATTTTTGAATACGTTTGGTGAGTGAGATGTGACAATGGTTATAGTCTATATGGTTTGTTATATATATTAATTTATAGGCAAATACAGCGGAACAGACCCAACGGAATTTGATTAGTTTAATTTAAGCTCAAATTAGAAGGAAGATATGACATACCCCAACTTTGGGCCTGGAAGAATTACTTACTTCGAATATGTGAAGGATTTTTTTAGGATAAAATTTAGATATAATATGTTAATTAGATGAGTATTGTTTCCCAATTAAAATTGTAGATATACATTTATCTTACAATATTACACTTCACAAATCGTTTTCCTTTCGTTGACTTTTACGGTCTTTTCCCGACGAGACGGCTAGGAAAAATGAATGGAGATGAATTTATTTGTACAATAGATTTATATTATAAATTATATAACATATATTTTTTATATTTTTATCAAATTATTTATTATATTTATATTTTTTTTCTCTCTCTCATATAAATTATAATACTCCTTCTAATAAAAATATAATTTCTCAAATGAAAAATACCACTCTCATAACGCATATCGTTGCTTCTAATTATTTGTGCCAACAAACATGAGGCACCTCCTGCCCCCCTTGACCCTAGTAAAGTGCAAAGCGTAACTTGTTTGGATTTTATAACCAGCTCTCTTAAAATGAATTTTTTCAAAATATTAATAGTATATTTATTTGTAATTTATATGTTATTTTTTTAGGAATTTAGTTATAATTAATTTATCCATTTATTTTAAAAGCAGAAATATGATGGGATTTTTCTATAATCATATGTTAATTCATAATAACGCACAGCATGATGACAATAAATAAGACATTATATAGTTCTCATTTCTGAATTTGTATTTGGAAAAAAATATGCATACCGGAGTGAATATGCACTTTAATACTTGTACCTAGAGATTTATTATCTGTAATTTCTTGAACTTTCTCATTATGTATTTATTTACTAAAAGCTTAAATACTACAATTATTCCGATATTAATGATAAAAGGGTTAAAAGAATATTGATAAGAAATAAAATAAGTAAATTTAACTGAATAAAATATTTAAATAATAATATTTTCTAATTATAAAATAATACAGAATTTTTTTTAATTAAATTAAAAAGTTGTTTAAAATTTTAATGTTCAAAATATAAAAAAAAATAGTAATAGATATATTGTACAAGATTTGGATCAGGTTGGATAGTATGATAATCATACATGCAATCTACACCCACAAAAATTTATAAATTTACCCATACAAAAACATAGTTGATAGATAAATACTCTATCTATTAAAATCAATTTCTGATAAGTATTAAGTCTAGATGCAGTTGTCATCCCTGTACACATGGACATTTCGCAAAGTAGCGCATTAATCCGGATTGAAAGCTTACTTGTTTTACTTGCCAAGTTATATTAATTTAATGAATGAATGTAAAGTAAGGAGGCTACTTATTAGTATTTTAGAAATAATAGTTAAAATCTTAATAAATAGTTTTTATTAAAATATTAAATTTAATTCCTTTACCAGTATTGATGATTAGCATTTATCATAAAACACTCTGATTGATTTGCTTAAAATTACTCTTCATTTTTTCCTATCTCTTATATATATATATATATATATTATTACATATAAAGTGGGTTATACAACTACATTCCCCATCTCTATTTTTCTCCGAAATGGAACTACGCACTTAATGGAGAGGGTAAAACCCGACTGATTTGCCAATAAATACAACTGCTACATATGATGATGATTGCAGGGTGGTAGCACTCTTGTTGAAGATTGTCATCTAATAATGCTGATAGTTGTATGGCGTTGGATATGACATCGAGAAATAAAGCTTTCCTATAAAGTTCATACCGCTTTAAATTTTATTAATATTTGGCGCATCAATGAAGCTTTATTCATCTTTTATTCTTTGTTTTAAACCAATTTAATTACAGTGCAAGTGTTTTTTGTGCAATTTTTTTTATTAAAATTAAAAATATCTTTAATAACATATGTCAATTTTAATGCGCAATTCATTGACATGGGTTATTAATTTTAATTGTAGAGTATTGAAAATACCTACAAATAATTTAGTCTTCCCTATTAACTATCATTGACGCAATTACTTTGCATAGATAATATTGTCCACAACTTAGCATTTACAATTTGTTTTTGTCAATTACGGGTCACTTGGTCCTTCTCTTCCTTCACCCCATTTTTCAAAATAAAATGGCTATTGTTAGTTAAAATAAAGCATATTTGTAGAATCCTGACGAATCCTCCAAACTTTGTATCTAACATATCTTCACATCTTCAACTCAAATCAAGAGCGCCTCGTGATACATAGCCATCCTTAATTTGAAGAAGTTTGTTGGTCTATATTAGAAGTTTTTCTTCATATTTTTATATTTTGTGGATATAAAATGCTACCTTATGCAGGGAATGAAAACCCTCAAATATACAATCATTACTCAAAGAAGAGGGACCATCATAGACACCATCGAACTAAAACGGTGGATTTTAAAATGAAGATATCATTTTGGATACGTCAGACATGTTAGTGGATGTGGAGCTAATTATAGACGCATGGCCGAAGAAAACAAAAGGCGATAGAAAAAATTAAAGAACACCCCAACATTTGGGTTATAAAGTATAAATCTGCATTAAATGTCTTCCCGAAGGTAGTTGAGAAACAGAAACTAGTTAAAGTCTATGCACCAGGGCTGAAGTGAAAAAGAACGGTTCTATCTGATTAAACGATTTTTTCTTTGACTTTTAAGGAAATAAAAAATTAAAAGTTTTTTTTATCATAATTTTTAATTAATTTTTTAAAAAATTATTTAAAATCAATCTAAAAAATTCACGTTAACAAATTGGTTAAAATAAATTCTAATCTTGAATAGATAGAGACATTATGCTCCTCCAATAATATGGGCTTTTTCGTCAAAGGGTGGAGCCCAATGTTCCCCGTCTTAGGTGGTGTGGTTTGGTAGAGGGTCACAATCCTTTCAATTCTGGGAGCTTACTTGATCATTATTCAGTTTTATCTAAAACTGTTAGCACAACCATAACCCACAAACATAAACAAAAAGCAGTCATCAGAGTTTTTAAGACCATATTCTAAGTTCGAATATTATGATTACCGTGGCCGTTCTTTTGGAAACAAACCATATCCAAACTCTTTAGATGTGAATTTGTTATTAAGTTTCCATCTTTCCAATTCATTCAAAGTTGAAATCAATCAACTTAGCTCTAACCCAATTCGATAAACTTCACTTCCAAGAGATTAAGTTTCCTTTTTATTTTCCCCTTTTTCTTTTAATTGCCTTAAACTGCTCTAACAGACATTAATTCTGCGGTGTTAGAAGTTAGAATCGGGTCAATATATGTACTAGGAGATAGTTAAGAAATTTGATAACATGATAACATAAACCATGAGAAACATACAATATAAACCTACTTTAATTTGTGATTTACAAAATTCCCTAAGCAATCAAACAGGGATATGTTGCCAACAACCCAATTAAAAGAAGCCGTCCAACTGAAAAATGGTGTCAATTTTCAACGTTCACTTGTTGGACGGTAGGTTTGATCGCGTGGGACATGCGTAGCTGAGTGTGAATGGGAAGATAAAGTTTAGGCTCTTCCTAGTCTTCATGCTTTGTTCCGTTGGGAGTGTAGGGTCAAATTCAAATGCCTATTAGTTACTACTATTACTACTACTACTACTAGTTAGGTTGGCTCTTCCTTCCTCCTTTGTGGTTCCTGGGACCCTGTGATTGCCAATATAATTCTTCAACTCCTTTTTTGTATGTGTTGTTCAGTTTATTATTCTTGATAATGACTACTAACTGTTAAAGTTGTTTCTTCCTTATATTCATTATTTTTCTTATCTTCCTTCGCCTCGCCGTGGTCATCCCCTACTCTTATTTTTGTCACCATGCTTGATGGAGTCATTTTCTCCATCAACAATGTTTGTTTCAAGTATTTTTTTTTCACATTCTTTTATGTTTCTTGTAAAATTAATATATAAAGACTGAAAAAAGATAAAGAGTGTACAAAGATACATCACTCACTTTCAATGAGTGTAAGGACGGATAAGAAAAGTAGCGTGGAATAATCAAAATTAAAAGCGTTTCCCTTCTGCTCTTTTGGAGTCACAGGTGCGTAAACTAAGTCCAGACTTGGAGATAAGATCACACCATATATTGGGATTAGGTAAGGATTCAAATGATATCTCCCCAAATAGCATACTTCCCCCGGCTTTGTTTTATCTTTCATACTTTAATATTTTTATTTTGTTTATATTTGATTGTCATTTTATAAGATTGGTGAATAATCAATATTTTTTCTAATTCCATTATTAATAATTAATATATTATTGAATAATATGTTGAATAAAAAATGAAATAAAAGATATAGTCAAAATTAAATAATAAATTTCTTTCCAACTAAAATATTATTATTTTTAAATCTTCGGCATAATCGGGAAATATTCAAGAAAAAATTAACAATAAACATAGCTTAAAAACATGTGCTATAATGTTTTTAAGAAATATAAATACATTATTTCAGTTAAATAAAAAGTTTCTAATAATTTTTTAATTATTAAATATATTTACTTACGTTATGTTATTTAAAATTTTAATAATAAGTTATATTAAAAAAAATTACAGCGATAACGATAGTTGTCGCTATATTTTTTAAAAAATATTTAATATTCTATATGCAATAATTTTTTTTTTCAAAAATAACTATTGCATTCTTCATGTTATATCTATAATTTAAATCTTTTGTATTTTAATTAAAGCATAAAAAATACACAAACTCTATAGTATTTTTAGTTTTTTAATTTGACTTATGTATAATTTTATTTTATTTTTTTAGAAATTTTAATTTTTTAATTTCAAAATTACATTCTTTGGTCTTTTATCCATTTTATTTTACTTAAAATTTAATAATACTTATTTTATAATAATTTTTAAAAAAATTAAATTCACTTTGATTCAAAATTTAACAAAAAACATTAATGAGTATATGAAAGGTGAGATAGATTAATTTCGGCTATAATATCCCGAAATAATTAAAATTATTTTATCTGTAATTTCAACAGTTTATTTAAAATTTTAATTAAAATACATTAATAATATAACTTTTTATATTATCATTTAATAATAAATTAATATATAATTAAAAATAATTTAATTTTATTATGATTATTTTATAATTTAAATTCAATATATTTTTAATTAGTTAATATAAAAACTTTGACAATAATTTTTATACGAATAATATATTAAAATTAAATTTATATTTTCATTTACGATGATATATATATCCCTTTCTGCTGATGTGCTTAAGCTCGCATGCAATGCCCATCAATCAAACAATTTGACCGGTAACCGAAGTGTCTCTTTAAAACCAGGGTTTCCTTCAAAATATCTGTTGTAAAATTAATTTTAAATAATTAAATATTTTTTAAATTATAAATTAATCATTAATTAATATTATTATTATAGTAATTATAATAATTTATTTTTATTAATTAACAATAATATTTAAAATAAATAATTTTTATATATTATTATAATATTATTTATTTATATAAAATAATAGATAATAATATTATATTATACATAAGTATATAATATAAAATTTTATAAATTAAAAATTTATATATAAATAATATTATTTATTTAATTATAAATATATAAAATATATAAATAAAATTAATTAATTAAAAAATATAAAGATAATAAAAAATTAAAATTATAAAATAAAATATATTATTATATTAATAATATTAAATAATAATGATGTAATTAATAATAGTAATGATAATAATAATAATAATTATTATAGTATTAATATAATTTAATATTGTTAAAAATAAATATATTTTAATATTAAAAATAATAATTAAAGAAATTATTTTAAATATTAAATTAAAATTATGTTAAAATTAACTTAATATTTTTTATAAAACAAAATTTATTTTTAAAATTAATCTAAAATCTAAGAATCATAAACTCAAAAGTATCCCGAACGTGATTAATTTTAATTTGTCAAGACAGCTGGTGCAATATTGGAGATTGTGGTGCATATGAAAACAAACTGACGTTTAGCGATTACCATAGAAACAGACAACGCAAATAATTCCAAAGTGTTCGAATGATGCGGGAATGGTATGGTATATGTGGCAATGAGAAATAATGCCAAATGTTAAAATACGATACGATTTTATAATATATTTATCATTATTGAGGAACACTTATGTGATTTTTTTAGATTATATAACTTTCTTATAACAAAAATGTTAGATTGTATTAAATAATATAGATTAGTATTTTTGTTTAATTTGAATTTGTTTCATTGATGGTTATAAAATGTTAAGAATATATTTTAATTATTGATTGAGAATTATATGAGATGTATATTTTTATTAAAAACATACAAAATATATTTTACATAAAAATATATTCTAGTATTTCGTTCAATTTATTATTTTTCTTGTAGTAAAAATGTAAAATGAACAATTATCAAAATAATTTTTTTACAATTAATCTAAAGACACTTAGCTAGCATTATTATGCAACCAAACTACAATAAATTTGGGATGATGATATTTATATAGAAAAGAAAAATATATATTAAATAATAGAATATAGATAGAGTGACAAAGATAAGTATATAAAAAAAGAAAAAAAGTGTTTTAAAAAAATGTTGTAAATGTCTCATTGCGCGCTTAGAGCAATTTGTAGACCATGCATATTATGTTAGCTTCGTAAATTTTGAACTGTTATGCAAACAACAAATCTCTAAAATTTATACATGTCATTGTTTGGACTTATGTTGATTATGAATGAGAAATGAAATAGGTCAGATAGAAATAAAAGAAAAAAGCAAATAAAAATGGAGTAAAAAAAATATATTAGTTGGTTAAATAAAAATAATATAAATATTTTTTTTGCTTATTTAAATGAATGAAAAACTGATAGAAATAAAAGAATAAATTATGCAAAAATATTTTTATATTAATTAAAGATATATATTTAAGTGAAAATTTAATTTTTTATTCTATTATTTTTCTTAACACAAAAGTTTTATTTTTATATTGTAAATTTTTATTTGATTTCTAAGAAATCTAAAATAAAAAATAGTTTTCTTTTCTTCCTTTTCCTTTCATTTGATAGGAATTTTTTTTTCTACGTTTTTGTACGTTTTAAAGAAAAACAAATTCCGTATTCTTATTCCTAGACAAACTACAGAAGTTTAAGGAGACGATTGATTTTTTTTCGTTTGTTTTTTCTATTTTTATTTTTGCAGTGATTTTGGAGATAGACTAAAGCTTGAAAATTTGAAATAATCATCCTCCTCGAAGTTAAAATAGTTTTATTAAATTATATTAAATTTATATAACTTTTTATAAAATTAACTTATCGTTTATATTTATAAAATTATAATATTTAATTATTTTAATTCTATTTTTAAATAATTTTAGGAATACATCTGATTATTCAGTTTAAAAATATAATTTAATTACGTAAAAAATTCTGTACAATCAATCAATTATAAATTATCATAAATACGATTTCTAAAGTAATTATTACTAAAATTAATACTTTTTAATAATATAAAAATTTATAATAAACAATAGAGTAAAAAATTTATGTTTTCAATATATTTTTATTAAAATTTTACTTAATATATTTACAAATTGTAAATTAGTTTAAATTATTTTCATATCTCATAACTTTAATCATATAAATTTTATATTACATAAAAATTAATTTAAAATATTATGAATAAGATAATAAAAAATATTTATTATTTTATAAAATAAAAAATATATAGAAATCAAATTAGACAATCTAATTCAGCCCGAATTTAACCTTATCATATTTAAAATTTTATATAAACCAAACCAAGAGGAATTACTGTACAGAACGATTTTCTCTTAACATCCGAAGCCGTCGATCCCCACAACATTGGAAACTTCCACTTTGCTTCTATCTTCAGTATCTTGCTAAAAACCCTTGGCAAGGCCATTTGTTCTCACCGGTTGAAGTAATTCAATATGTGAAGATGATTCAGTGCTTCCGTTTGCAATGGCATAGGTAAGTAGACGGTGTTGCGGTTTGGGATGAATACGAAAAGTGTAAGCTTACATATACACAGTAGTCTCTATTCCCTATTCTTCCTTCTAACGGTTGGAAATTTTTCTTTTTCAAAAATCCTCGACCATAGATGAGGAGTAGAGGATGTGGGAGGTGAAAGCTACTCTGCATACGTAACCGTATCACTTTGCGGGACAAAAATGGTGAAGGTTACATTGATGTGAAATTGGTTCCGCAGTTGTCACCGGTTTTTTATGACAATGATGCACACTGGGCTCTATAGTTGAGGGGGATTGGTTTTGTTGTTTTGAGATGGTGAAGTTCTGGTTGATGCTGATGTTGTACTCCAACATGGACTTGGTTCTTGTTTTCAATATTTTATATCTTTCAAAAGTAAAATATATAATTAAAACAATCATGTTTCTCTAATTTTTAAAACGATTTTTAACATATATATATATATATATATATAATAAAAAGTTTAAATAATAATTTTTTATTATTGATACATTGATATATGTGTTTTTTTAATAAAAGTATACCTTAGATAAACTTTTATTATGCGTACATATATTAAAAATTTGAAAATAAAAAAAATAAAAAAAATAAAAAAGTGTTTTTTAAACTTAATACTGGCTAATATTTGTATTTATTTATTTTTTTCCTTTATGAACAAAAGGTTGGGCATTTAGTGAGTTAATATTATCCTAAAAGGTGAATTTTAAAAGATATTTAAAGCAAAATAATATAATACAAATAATTAGAGATATATTACATAATTTTTAAATTTATATTATAATTTATCCATCATATTATATCTCATTTTTTATATTTTTTATTAATTTGTTCTTCATATATATAGTTCGAATATGATTTCTAAAATAATCTGGCAAGCTGTTTCTTTTTTTTTTATATATGTTGATGAAGTTTGGTCAAAATTAATCATAAACATTTTTTATTTTAGATGGTATTTTATGTGAGAAAAAATATTTAATATGTTCAATAATAATACTTTTATTTGATACTACAATTTTTGTTTTATTCTATTTTGAAATATTTTATTATAAATATGCTTCTCATGTCTAATGGTTTCAATTTTTTAAACAAATCAAATTCTCTTTTTAAATAAATCCATTTCGGCTTTAAGTGAATTTAGACCAATACAATTTTTAAGTACTGAGAATCCATGACAAGTAATTCTAAAGAATTTCAGTTAACTATGAAAACGGTAATAATTTTTCTATCTAGACGTAAAATTATCTAACTATCTACACCTTTTAATTGAGGATTGATAATTTTTTTAAAAATAAATAAATAAAACAGATTCAACAATTGATATTTAATTTTTATTTGTATATATAAAAATATTTTGTATAACAATAGATGACTTCTATTTTAAAAAAGTTAAATTAAAATATGCTTTATATCATGTTGGATAGAAAGAGAAAACCATGGGCTGCGACACTTCCACCCGGTTCATCTATGTAGCAGTTATCCAACCAAAAGTGAGGAAAATGAATGAGAGGAAATTACAGGTCGATTGATAGTGGAGAATGTGAAACTTCTTTTTCTTCTTTACTTCATAGAATATCGAAAGCATCCAAGACTTAAGCATCAAACATGAGGAAAGCTGCAGATATATAACACTTTCTCTATGGAAACCAAGAAAGCTGTTAATATATGAATATTTTATTAAACGGCTTTTTAATTTATAAAATTATTATGTTTACATTATGAATATGTTAAATTAGGTACTTTTAAATAAATATTTAGTACATATAAATTTTTTTATTATATTTTCTTAAATATATATTAAAATTGTTTATTAAATTATAGCAACCACTTTAAATCCGCTTCTATATTTAAAAGAAATGAGCAACGATGATTATAATCTTTATAATGATGATATGCTACATGAAAAAGAATTTGTCAGTTTAACTATGTGAGATAATTATATTAATGAAAGTAATTTGATTTGAGATCAGTTTTTTTATAAATTAATTTAATTTTTTATCATTAGATAATTTCAATGATTTTAATTAGTAAGTGATTGATTTGTTTTTAATTTTTAGTTTTTATATTTACAATTTTGTTTTTTGAATTGTCTTTTCTCTTCTACTCCATTCTCATTTTTTTTTCATTCTTCTTTTCAAATTTTAATTCTAATTTAATATTAATCTTAAATCCCGGAGAATAGCTCATAAAGTTCTTAACATAAAACCTTGATGAAAATAATTTCCTCCGAGAGATTGTTTATGTGGAAATTAAACTCATCGATAAATTTACCTAAAAACAGCTATACATTAAAATAATAAAAAAAATTTAGATATAAATTAGTTAAGAATTCCCAACATTCTGGTGATACATTGTCTTATCTACTAAGAATCAAGGCTCAATTATCATTATTAAGGGATATCACTTCCGAAAATGTGATTATATAAAAAATTATTGAAAAACAAATATCTTCATTGCATAAGAGGATTTCATCGCCAAATATAGATTGTTCTAGCCCTACAAACATAGACATGACCACACCTTTACTAACTTAGGTATTAGAATACTTTTGTAATTACTGTTGTTTACGCCCTTAATGTTTGTAATTCGGGTAAGAAAAGATTGTGGTCGTTTTTATGAACCTCGATTAAGATCACGAATATAAGCAGTTTTTTATTGTTTAAATAACTTAAATTAAAAAATAAAAGACAAAAGTAATTAATATACATTCTTAAAGGACTAAAAAATTGAATATTAAAATATAGTTTGTAAATATATATGTAAATATCATGTTTTTTTATTTCATTTTATGATAATAAATAAATAATAAAAATATATAACAATTATTAACAAATAGATTATATTTCTCATACACTACAAAACAATTGTTGCAAACTACCAGCTTTATCTTTACACTAACTTTTAATTAAATCTTTATCAATTATCTTTATAAAAAAATTAAATTGAATATATATTTTTTTGTACATTTCAGTATCATATATATAAAAAAATAAAGACGTTTGTAAGTAATATCACTTTCCATTTATTTTATTTTATTTATAAATTTTAATTAAGTAAAATATTTTTATTTATTTATTATTAAAATTAACATTTTTATTATAAAATTAAAGTATCTAAAATTTGTCAACCTATAATAAGTAAATATTTCATTCATAAATGTTTCATTTTATTTATTAAATATATAGATTTAAATTAAATAAATATTATTTAAATATTATTTTTATTAAAACTGCAAAAATATTTTTGAAAAATTTATTTATATCTACAAAAATGCTAATAATTGAGTTTAAAAATTAGAAACTAAGAATTAAAATTACATAGATAAAATAAATGGAAATTTAATAAGAAGTATATGAAGTATTAAATTTGAAAAAAACTTAAATAAAATTTTGAAACTATCACGTATGATTTTTAATTAACAGAATAATGTATTTGACATTTTTAATGAAAAAATTTAATAATTTATAAAGAAGTATCGAAGAAAACGGGGAAGCGGTGCCCGGTTCTAGGGTCGTTTTCAGAGTGTCTTAACTAAAAAACGACAACGTGATGGAATGGAACTGTGTAATCCATGGTTCGAGTTCTAGAATAAAAGCATGAGATAAGGTCCTCTGTTCAAACAACCGAGCGACTGTGAACTTGCTCTTCTGGCCTTTTGGATGAATGACATCCGTTGAAGATTTTTTCTACTTTTGTTTTTGCAATAATTGGCCGTTTAAGCTGGCATCTATCCAATATCAAATCAATATCCATATGGTGAAAGTGAATAAAAAAAGTGGAGAAATATTGTGTAGCAAGAAATTATTTTAACTTTAATGGACAGTTCATTTCCCACTAATTCCATCATCATAACTGCCGAAGTGGCGTGATATTCAACAACGTAATGTTATTATTAGTCACGGAGCCGTGCATAACACATATCCTAAGAATCAAATTATATAATTTTACAGTTTATTTTCTTTTGTACATGAACTTTATTCTGGGGGTTAGAAAAGGGTAAAGGATAAAACTTCAATAACAACAATTTTAAGTGCTTTATCATACTTGTATGCAATTCAAATTGGATTCTCCTAACATCAATTTTTTTATTGATTTAAAATAATTAAAAGTAAATATTTTATTTTATAAAAAATAAGTGATAATATTTAAATATTTGGTTGTTCAAAACTAATTCTAAATATTTTCTTTAAAAAAATTCTAAAACTTGATATTGATAAAATTGTTAAAAATATGGTATGTATAATAACTTTTGCATATTCTCATTTAAATTTTTGACATGACAATAAGGTAACCAAGACATATTGCTTGAGTCATAACTTTATTGAAAAATAAAAAAAAATTATGAAAGTTTGACTAAAGATATAATATAAACATCTATACATTAAATATGAAATAAAATAATTTTGCTAACATCAGTACTAAGAATATATATATATATATATATATATATATTAATAAATTACAAATATTCAAAATATTCAAAATCTTATTATATTGTAAATATAAAACTTATTTTTATTTTAAATAAAAAATTATATTTACGTTTTAATAAAATATTAAACCAATAATGATTTATTTTTTATTTTCTCTCAAGATAATGCTTTGATTGTTTGATTTTTATGCTTTATTTGTTTGATAATCAAGGTCAAAGTCTTGTATGTAGTATAGACTATTTAAAAGCCCAGTTATGTATAAAGGGCTACTGGTTTACATGATAGGGATGAAGCCCAGATTGGCAGAGCGAGCCCAACCCAAACATTTCGAACCCGACTCCGCTTAGGCGAACGTTGCGACGAGTCCTGATTTGGACAATTGTGCTGCGTTCACACAATTAATCATCAACGAATAAGTAATTTTGAATTTGAAAAACTCCCGCTCCTGTGTCCATATATATGTGAACTCTGTTTCTTCCAGAAAGAGCCGTTAACAGAGAGGACTGAGAGCTAAAGGAAAAGAAGCGAGAGAAGGAAAGAAGAAATGGCGACCAACATTGGGATCATGGATGCAGCTTACTTCGTTGGTAGATCTGAGATTCTTGCTTGGATCAACTCCACTCTCCAACTAAATCTCTCCAAAGTCGAAGAGGTTTCACTTCTGTTCCGATTTCTTCGTCCATTTTGTTCATGTTTTGATCGATGCTTGTTTACTAGATCTATTTTGTTGTATCGTTAAACTTTCAGGCCTGTTCCGGCGCGGTTCATTGCCAGCTTCTGGATGCCGCACATCCAGGGATCGTGCCTATGCACAAAGTCAACTTTGATGCGAAGAGCGAGTACGAGATGATTCAGAACTACAAGGTCCTTCAAGATGTATTCAACAAACTCAAGGTCACTAAGGTAACTCTCTCTCTCTCTCTCTCTCTCTCTCTCTCTCTCGCCTTTCATTTCTTGTAATTTGGACGGTTCTCAATTCGTGAATTGTTCATTGTCTTTCTCAGCACATCGAGGTCAGCAAGCTAGTGAAAGGAAGGCCATTGGACAACCTGGAGTTCATGCAATGGATGAAAAGATACTGCGATTCTGTCAATTCTGGACTTCATCACAAGTAATTCAATCCCTAATATAAATTTCATCTGTATATATATACTTACTTTTGCAGATTCTCCTCTGTTTAAAATTCTCTTAAACTGATCTTGTTTGCGTTGAATAGTTCTTTCCAATTGATAAATTCGGGTTTAGTATTTTCAGGAAAACCTTTAGTTTCTCTACTATAGTAATGTTTTGATATTGAAAATATAGATATAACTTCAATTAAATTAAAATTTGGATGCTGAATCTTCGTTTATGGATCGTTTTAGTTACAATCCTCTGGAGAGGAGAGAGGTTTGCAAAGGAGGAAGAGAAACGACCAAGAAATCTGCAAACTCCCAAGCCTCAAACAGGGGTTCTACTGCGCAGAGACCTTCGTCTTCTCACAATGCTCGAAGAAATGATGTCTCCACTGCAAACCATACGAATCAGGCTGCAAAGGTCACGAAACCTTCATCTGCTGGAAGCGCTGTATATGAAGAACAGGTACTTCTGTCTTCAAATGAACAAAATTATCAAATATATAAAGAAAGTATATTGCTCTTATGTTAAAGTTGATGCAGATAACGGAGTTGAAGTTATCCATTGATAGCCTTGAGAAGGAACGAGATTTCTACTTTGCTAAACTGAGAGATATTGAGATACTGTGCCAGACTCCTGAGATAGAACACTCACCGGTACTGGCTGTGCTTTATAATTATCTTTTTAGACCAGTGAAGCCAATATTTGGTAATGGGTAATGATATGTGATTGTGGTTTTTGATTCAGGTTGTTGCAGCAATACAGAAAATATTATATGCTACTGATGACGATGGAACAGCCGTGGCTGAAGCTCAAGCTATGATTTCTGCTAGTAATACAGGAATAGAGGGATTGAGCCCCATTGCCGAGGTTTCGGAGGAGAAAAGCAGTTCAGAAACTCACAAGAGAAAGAATATTGCCAATATTGACTTTGATGCTGCTGGCTTCGCAACTTTGTCTCCCAGACAGAGGCTTTCTGACGTTTCCGATGTTCACTGTAGCGAGTCACCTCTTATGACTTGTTAAGGAGGGAATAGGGGGATCCTCGTTGTTATTTCAATTAGCGACTTGGAAAAGTGATTTTGGCACAGTAGTTCCTGTTTCATGTGTGTGGTGACAGGAGGGATATTCATAATGATATTATATGTCAATCCAGAAAAATGTAGCTATGGTTAAGATATATTGCCTTGGAGGATTTGTAGTTGTCTCAAGTCTCAACAAAATGTGCCGGTTAAGTAATTTTTGGCCTTGTGCTTCGGTATTTTTTAATTTTTAGCTCTTTCTTTTCATTATTTGTGACTATTAAACCATTTAGGCAATTATAATCTGCGACGAATTACACATCCAAATTTGTGAATAATCAATTCCTGAATTTATATATACATGGTTTGATGGTTGATCGAAACATGACCCACAAATCTTTGTTTTCCATGATATTTGGGATATAAATAGACATAAGTATGGGCTATTAATGTCAGTTGACCAAGCAAATGAATGTTTGTCATTATCACTAATTTCAAAATATTATTGGAAAATTGTTGCATTCAAGGGTGGGATGGGAGGAGCGTCTGATACGGTGACATGTGGTGTGTGTCGTTCTGGAGGCCCTTTTCGTCCGCCTTTGTTGGCGTCATTCCTAGATAGACTTGGTAATAGCCCTCAACTCTCCTTTAAAACGGAAGTTTTGTTTGACGGGGAGACAGGAGAAACTGGAAGGAGCTTTTATCTAGATTCTATTATAAATTACCTCATAGGAAGTGATCAATAGATTTTAATTTACTGGGCTAATATGAATGAACAACCTAAGGTAATATAACTCCAGCTAATCTATTTTTAGTATTTTTCAATTCTCATGGTAATTGAATCTGTATGAATTCTTTTGTCAAAAGGAGACAGTGAAAACACAAAATAACCCCATGGAAAAGAAGGTGGAAACTGTGGATTATCGATCATCACCAGGTCAGGGCGTAGAAGGGAGGAACGTGCAGGTAGTTCACCAGCCCCGTTCCACCACCAGTGGTGGTGTTCTTGCTGGTGCTGCAGCTTCAGTGGCGTCCACTTTACAGTCTGCCAAGGATGCTATATCCAAAGAATAATGTAGTTTTGGAATGTCCTTTGATCAATTTGTTTAGCCAGGGACATAGGTTTGGCAGTGTATGAACTTACTCTTATATTGTTTATATTTCGTTTCTATTGCTAGTTGTCCTGTAATCACAAAAACAAAGGACAAACTAGTGTCGATGATGTATTCTGTATGGAATTGATCCCTTTATATCCATGTTTTTGCTTGTATCAGAAAAGGCTAATTCATCAAATTCCTTCTTTCATCTTCAATTACTACACCATATTAACAAATAAACTTGAAAATAATAAGCAACATTGGTTTGTTGTTAATGCATAAAGCTTTGCGTCTCCGCGGCATAAAGTGGCAAAATGGTTGTGCTTAAATAGTGATGTCTGAAAAGACATATTCCAATGCTTTGGTTTGACGCTGCTCTAAGTTCTGTACCCCGTGACATTCGAATCTCACACATGGGACGGGGCAATTCATCACTTTTGCTTGCCAACTTGCAGATGAATCTCAGCCACTGTTTTTTTTTTTTTTTAACAACTCTAATTTTCTTACCTCTCTCTCCCTTTTTTATATATTCATTTTTCCTTCATATCTTCTTCATCCTTTCCTATTACTTCACCCATCACATTTTTCTTTTTCTTTTTTTCTATTTATTTTTTTCATTTTCTATCTCTTTTTTCCCTTAAACCCATCTTACATCCCATCTAGGGGTGTGACATTAAACACTATTCTTTTCTAATACCCATGACTTCAAATTCCATGCCCCTCATTCATTCCCAAATGGCTTCAAATCAAAGCCACCACCCTTTATTCTTTCAGCAATCTACGTGCGAATCCTATTCTCAATTTATCTTATTGCAGTATTGATGCCTCGTGCTATTTTCTGCTCTCATTTTTATATAATGCCATCAACAAGTGATTAATTTTTAGTTTTCCCCTGCTTCTCAACAAAAATACATATTTTCAGGTAAATTACACCTTCCTCTACTTGCATACAGATTGAATATATAAATATATTTATATTCCATATTTTTTTGTCATGAGAAGAATTCTAATTTAGTTGCGTTTTCCATTCTCCTCGGTTTTACTTATAAGTTATTTCCGCTCAAATTTTTCCTTGAACCAGAAGCAACGATGGGTTTGACAGTATCACGGGTATTGAGATTGTTCTATTCGAAGAAAGAAATGAGGATTCTGATGGTGGGTCTTGATGCTGCTGGGAAAACAACAATACTCTACAAACTGAAACTTGGAGAAGTCGTTACTACAATACCCACAATAGGTTCCAACCAGTCTTCACACTTTTCAACGCGTTTTTTACCCCCATCGTTTATAAGCAGTTCCTTGCTCTCTCGGCATTAATTATATTGGAAATTCTACTTCGTGTTAGTTGAATTCATACTAGTTTTGTTATCATTCCATTATCTGGTATATGCAATCTTCTTTCACGTGTCTTTTAAGCGGTTTAGGACTCTAGTTTATCAAAGAGATACATACAGTAAAATCAATTAATAATTTATACAATATTTATGTTCTCGTCGTATATCACCCATCTTATTACATGCTCCTCTTTTATTTGTAAAAGAAATAAGATCAATCTATTTCCATCGTAGCACCCGTAAATCTCTTCCTTTTATTCTTCATTTAACCTTTGTGTAAGGTGTAGGGCAACTTCAGTGCCTAAAAATATTTTATTTTATTTTTTACAATATGATTGACAAGTGAAAGTGATAGTAAATTGGTACATATTTTGGATGAATCAGGCTTCAATGTGGAAACTGTTGAGTACAAAAATGTAAGCTTCACCGTCTGGGATGTTGGAGGACAGGACAAGGTATTTGTCATTTTCTGGTCCCATAAACATTATAATTCTTATGGGTTAATTAGTAAAACAATGATAACATTCCATGCACATGTTACTCAGACTACTCTAATATGTAGATTCGACCATTGTGGAGACACTACTTTCAAAATACACAAGGTCTTATCTTTGTTGTAGATAGTAATGATAGAGAAAGAATTTCAGAGGCCAGAGATGAGCTACATAGAATGCTGAGGGAGGTCCGTAATTTTTCATAGTTTAGTAATTTTCCCTTTGCATATGAACTGCACTTGCTCAAACTTTTTATCTACACTATGATATCTCTTGTATGTATACAATACCTTCATTTTGTACACTTCAAATTTATAAGATGCATAAAAGTAAAATAATGTTGCAATCATCTTGATAATCATAAGCATTGCAGGATGAACTTCGTGATGCTACATTACTGGTGTTTGCCAATAAGCAAGACCTTCCAAATGCTTTAAGTGTATCAGAAATTACAGATAAACTTGGTTTACATTCTCTTCGCCTGCGCCGTTGGTAAGTCACATTTTAAATACAAAAAAGTTTATTTTAAGCTCTAAGATAGATTTAAAATTAAAAACTTGAATTATGTAGCAATCCATATTTGAGTTCAAGATGTCAATCCATTGCAAGTCCTAGAAAGAACCACGAATAAGAACTTCATCAGAACAACTGAATAATGTTGAATTGCTTATTCTAGCTAGTTTTTTAATTTTAAATTTTTTTTTTATTGGTGTAGGTACATCCAGTCAACTTGTGCCACATCAGGGCAAGGACTCTATGAAGGGCTAGATTGGTTATCCAGTCACATATCTAACAAGGCAAGATGAACCAATCCCTGAATACGTTTCTGATTGTCAATGAGTATTGTGACTCTGTTATAGTATGTGTAATATCTCATTCACTTATAGGCATAAATACGAGGATTATCTTGTTATCTGAACTTTGAACCAGCTATAATATCAATTATTATGATATATGATATTGTGTACAGCTTGCTGCAGCATTAAATAATATATCAATATTGTTTGTTCAGGCATAGAGCAGCATGCTGACTACTCTAGTGTAAAAAACAGCAAAGAAAGTGAAACATTATGGCAATCTTCAATTAAAAACTAGAAGAATTTTATTTTTTTTGCTTGGCTGTTGATGTTTGCATTCATAAAATTTAGATTTGATATATAAATAGCCATGTAATGGTTTTGAGAAAAAAATTCCTTTACAATCTTTCTTTAGCTCGAGCATCGTGTTTTTATTCAAATTTTAACATGAAAATTTACCTAATAGCTTAATTTTGAGATAGTTGATTCATAATATAAGGGACCTTGCGTTCGTTATTTTAATAAAAAAGTAAGTTGAATTTCAACATATGGTAAATGCGCGCATGTATACTATTCTTACGTAAAGCCTAAAAGGTTCTTGATTGAGGAAGCGTGTTAAGGATGTAATAAACCATTTATGTAGTGTCTGTTTGACAGCTTTTAATGGTCTAAGAAACACTCACAATAAGGAACCACTTGTTAAAGCTAATATACGAACTTCATTTTTTTAGAGTTTTCACAAAAAGAAAATATATATATAGTTAAACTTAATAAACTTCGGTAATGCAACTGTCAAACAAGTTCTTAAATTATTTATCCAAGTACACCTTAATTAGATTATGATATTTTAAACCTTTACGTAATTGATATAACTAAGACTGATTTTGGCCTTGTAAATTTTCCGTTGGAAATCTAAGGATCTATTTGACTTGAGAATACGTTTATTGTTTTTATTTTCCGTTTTAAAAAAAATTAAAAAATGATATTTTATTTTCATTTTTTTAATATGTTTATGGAATATGATAGAACGACTTTAGGGTGGCATGGTTAACGTCTAGATTTGGATAATTCACTGCAAGCTGTAGTTCCGTCATGCAGTGTCTATATTAAATGGTTAACTTTATAGCCTAATATTAAGCCGCTAGACTATAACTCTACAGCCAAATAGCATGTTAGGTAAGAAAGCATGTGTCCTAAAATGGCTAGATTATGACCGTGTAAACAAAATTGGCTTACATAAATTTGGCACTTTCAACCAAAATCACAAGGCACCTAATATTATGTACATGAGGACCATGCTCCCTCCATATTCGCTTTGATGCTAGGTAGCTACTTTAGATAGAATGGGGTTGTCCAATTATTTCATGAAATAAATAATTTTATTTTAGATTAATTAATAAAATTTTATCTGTAAAAAAATAAATAAAAAATAAATCAGTTTTAGATATAATTTTTAATTTTGTTCATCTATTTAAAATAAAATTATTTACTTCATACAAAATAACTTAAATCAACCCTTAAGATATTGAAAGATATGGTAAAGCTCCTTTGGATATCATTGAGCACAACTCTTTGTATCTTGGTTGTACATCAAAATCCTTTTGACACAGTCCACGGTAATATATATTCAAATCTGTGGTCGCTACATCTGTCAGCTTTACTAAAACACATGAGGCGCAGAAACAAGTTAATTGATATACGGAGACTATCTACAAAACTATACTATCCTAGCTCCATAACAAAGTTCAACCATATCTCAATCTTCTTGTTTTTGGTATGATAGGAAATCTGAAAAAGACTTAATTTTTGCCAAATACCAACCATTTATAACCAACGGATCAAGACAACCTAATTTTTGTCTTGGTGAGTGCTTCTCCTAATTTATTTTTTTAAAAAGACTTCATGCAACCTCCAAATTTCAATCTGAAATAGACTCATCATATCACCTAGAAATAGTTTTTGGCATGACTTAGCTGACACTTTGAAAATCTTGCGCCGGGGATTAAAACCATCATAAAAAAGGCAGGGATATAACCAACTCAGTTAATAAAGGGTAAAGAAACAAGGCCACAGGGGTAACAAAATCACGCCCCCTCTCCCATATCAAAAGTTTGTCATTTTCAAACATTTCTCCTCCGGTGATGGTCTCCCTTGATCCTTTTGTCTTTTGTGTGCCTATTTTTTCTCTTGTTTGAATGGTACCCATATTGTCAACATAGCTCAAATATCACTTTTTAAACATAATAGCTAGACAAGACTTTTGAGACAAGTTTTCTCAATCACTGATCAGCTATCTTGAGATCAAGTTCACAGCAGCTGTGAGGCTCATCTTAAGCACTCATTCACTCCTTCCTTGTGCAAAATGCAGTTTTTTTGTTTTTGCCAATTTAATTTATAACGATAAATGGTCAAAACAAGCATGATGAATTCCTACTCCCGATTTTTTATCAACCGGAAGAAAATATCTCTTTTGCTTAAGAAAACAGACATAGTTTTAAACATATGGACTTGCATTTTCGGTTATAATGTGGTAGTGACAGCAAACATTGCATTAAATTATGTGCAACCACAGTCACGGAATTTCTTAAAGTCCCATGTTCATACTTAATGTCAAACAGGAAAAAATAAATAAATTTCTGACTATTATGGCTACTGAAACATCCATACACATTGGATTGCAATTTTTTCCACCAATAATTGACAAGTGAAGGGCTGTATAAACACAAGATAGAATGTAGAACGGAAAGCTCAATTTAGTAATGAACAACTGAGACCAAATAGCGAGAAATTGAAATGACTCAAATGGATCCAAACATGAATTTCGACCTAGCCAACAAATTCCTTGACCAATGAATTATAATCAAAGCTCTCCAAATTCTGAGCATAGCTCAGATGATCTAAATATGTAATTCAGACAAAGGAAATGGTTCATATAAAGACACCTCGTATATAAACATAATGAGATAAGTGGAAAGTATAAATAGATTGTAAATTTGGTATATTGTAGGAAAAATAGGCATCCCCACTTGCAATGTGACTAACTCAACAAGGAGGATCTGGGGGAAGTAGCAACAGAAAGGTACGCATTCGTAGAAGGAACCATGATATCTGCTGGAGGATAACAAAGAGGACTAATTATTGGGTCTACTTTGATCATGTCCAAGAGCCCCATTTTTATTTATCTAACGTATCTCTAAAGACATTACACCCATTTTATTATCTGTTACTGTCCATCTGCAGTTCCTATTCCATACTAATAGAGGAGAAATTGTCAGATAACAAAGAAATCAAGGAAATCTCTTGACTGAGCTAAATAGAAATTTCACTCGACAACAGTCAACACTTACCACGGGAAAAACTACAATTCACTTTTAAACTCAGTATCATATTCTTGTCCATTCAAACAACCAATTGAAGGAATGGAGTCTCTCTGGCTCCTTCATTTTTAAATGTTCAGCCAGCAAGTTTAGGAACATAATGATGTTCAACTCAATAAGATAATTCCCAGATGTATATGGGGGCCTCAAATAAGCCTAACATGTTTAAGCAGTGCTAAGTTTTTAACAAGGATTACTTAGAACATCAACAGACATGCGCTTTACCGAAGGCAATGGCATGTGCTGGTCCTGAACTTTGCTCTTCTTAAACACTGGCTCCACTGAAACTGAAACGGATGAAGCCAAAGTCCATGAATCATTTGAACTGTCACAACTGAAAGATGCATCAATGACCCCACCTGGGCTACTTGGTTCAGATAGGCCTTTGCGTTTCTGAGGAAGATTGTGAAAGTCTCCAGAGCGAACTAACAGCTTGTAGCACTCATTCACTTGTTCCTGTAAGATCGCCACCAAAATTTCCCAATTAGTCAATCAAATCTGTGGCAGATTTGAATATCATGAAATACAATACCAGAACAATTGCAGTTAAAGTGACACACCTCACTACTTTTAAGCAAAGCAAGAAGTTGTTTTGTGTATTCCAATGCATTAAATGGTTCCATCTCTTTAATAACGTGGATCATTATAGCAGCGGCCAATATAGAAGGACGATAACTCATAACCCTTGAATCTGCAAAATTATGAAAACAGGTTAATTCCGGTTGAATATGAATGTGTTATATATATCTGCTTTGTTAACCAACATTACTTACCTGCAATGGCAGAGAGAAGAAAGCGTTCGCACCTGCGCAGAAACTCCGTATGCAAGCGGGTGTTTAAACCAAGGTTTGTAACAACATGTTGAAAGAAGGAAATGGGGGTGACAGGGTTCATCTTCCATTCAAGAGTGGACAACACTAGAAGCTCCATTTTCTGTATGGTCTTTGCTTCAAACAAAAACTTGGATTCCTCTACCTAATAAAAACCACAAGTTCAAACACAAAATCCAGCACAGGAAACAAACAACATTGCCACTATTTATCAAACCTACTTGCAGGTCCAGAAGAGGTGGGACCCGTGTCTCTTCCATTTTGGCAGCGAGAGACAAACAAGTAACTGCTGCAAGGTGAGTGATCCATGGCTTATCACTCTCAAAACTTAGGTTGGTTATGAACCTATCAAAGTAGTTAACCGCAAGAACAGAGGTTAAAGCAGAGAAATCATAGAGTGAAGAAACTGTAGAAATCCATCGCACAGCATGGTAACGAAGAGAGAGAGTGTGAGAACAAGAATGTGTGGCTCTCTCTCGGTCGGTTCTAGAATGTTCTCGGGAGAGGATGAATGAGGGAGAGCGTTGTTGTGGCATGCTGTTGGAAGAGAAAGAAGTTGGTGATAACAAGAACCCCATTTTTGTACTGTGCTTCACATACGTTACTCTCTGTTAAGTCTCAGGCAAGTATTTAACAAGAACAATGATACTCTTATAAAGATGGGAGAGATAGAAAAATAAAAATAAAAATAAATGTAAAATATGATATAATAAAAAATATAAAAAAGAATAAATATAAATCCGATCGCTATATATTATTATAATAGATTTCATTAAATGATAATTTTTCTTTTTTTTTTTTTTTTTTCTTTTTTCCTTCACCTCTTACTGTCTGTCATCTTTTCCCGCCTCTCTTGGTTGCTTGAAATATTCAGGTTTTTCTCAAGTGCTATTCTAAACTACATGCTAATTCTTCAACTTTTCAACAGTAGACTACCAGACACAGTAGACTACCAGACACAAGCAAAATCAATTCAAAACACAAAATAAACTTTCAATTATGCAGTGGATTTTAAAACACAGTTATCCAATAAAAAATATTTAATATTGCGTGAGACTAACTTATAAAGATATAAGTTCATCCTTCTTAAAATTTAAGATTTTAATATTTTAACAGAAGAGAGAATAATTTATACCAACATAAGAGTTACTATCCTTGCACTATTTAATAATTTTATATTAAAATATTTTTCTTTGAATTTAAATTTAATTTTTTAACTTTTTCATTTAATTTTTTATCTCCTTTTTATAATTTAGTCGGTTTTCTTTATTAATTGTGGTAATTTGTAATGCAAGAATTTGCAGCAATACTTTTCAATTGTATCATGTTTTCATGAAATTTTTTATCAGAACTGAAACCAATAACTTGACATTAGGATTTGGTCAAAGTTTAAGTAAAAAAGTAGCTTAAAATTAATAAATCAATTTTTGAACACATAAGATTATTATTATATTAATTTTTACTATCAGATTATAAAATTAAATACTTATAGTCTATTATAATAAAATTTACTGATCTAGAAATATGTTTAATTTTAAAATTGAGTAAAATAAACTTTAAATCTTTGAGATTTTTTAGATATGTACATAAATTAATTTAAATCATAGATTTTTGTTATATTATATATTTTGTACTAAAAATGTAATTATTTAATTTTTACCTATAAAATAAACAAACCTTGGTTGTATTAATTTATTTAGAGGCATCTATGCAAGTTGTTTTATAATTTAAAAAAATATGGGGTTGAAATTAAGAACTTATGTAAAATTAATCTAATTTTTACTATCTAGCTATTAGATTAATTTTAATAATTTTTTACAAATTTGTTAGATAAATATATTAATAAAAAATTTTAAAAATAAATTTAAGATGTAAATACATGTATTTACTATAATTTGTGGAAGAATTATTTTTTTCAATATATTATACATTATATTTTTAAAAAGACTTTAAAATCATATAAAACTTTTTAAAATTATTATATATTAAAATTATATATCAAATAAATTACTTAATTTTTTATCTTATTTTTACTCTGTTTTATGTAACTTTTATTTAATCACTTAAATTCTGTTTGAGGTAATTGCTAATTTTTCCGTTGTTAATCCTCAAATCAATTTTAAAAATAAATTCTGTTTGACAAAAATAATTTTCAAATAGTTTTTAATATTTTTTTTAAATCGATTTAAATTTTAAAATTAAAAAATAATTTATTAAATATTATTTTTATTTTTAAAATATGTTAATTTTTAAATCTATCGATAACCTCCATCATCATTATCTTATTACGGCTATTATTATGATATTACTAATTTATTATTTTCACTATCATTATAATCATTCAATTACAATCATTGTTATCATAATCTTTATTATCTTTATTATTATAATAATAATAATATATTAATTTATTTTTAAAAAATTAAATTTTTATTTATCTAATTTTAATATAAAATAAAATAAATATATTATTTAATTTATAAACTGTATTAAATTTATAAAATTATAATATAATTTTATATTATATAATTATTTATAATATAATATCATAATATATTATTTTTATATAAAAAATATTAAATAATATAAAAATATTTTAATAATATATAAAATTATTTATTTTGAAGTATTTATAATTAAATAACATATAAATTAAATATTTATATATTATATAATATTTTTTGTATTATGACTACTATAATGCTACTATTATCGTAACAATATTATTTTTATGTTTATAAACTACCACTATCACTATTATCACTATAATAATAATAATAATTTTTTTTTAATTTTTAAAAATTTAATTTTTTAATTATTTTTTATAAGTTTATAAATAAATGATATTATTTAATATATAAAAATTATATTTAATTTATAATATTATAATATAATTTTATATTATATATATTTTTATAATATAATATATATTATTTTATATAAAATAAATATTTAAATAATATAAAAAATTACAATAATAATATATAAATTATTTATCTTATATATTAATTATTAAATAATATATATAATATAAAATTGTATGATTATATAATATTTTTTATATTATAATCACAATTGCAACCAACATTATCAATACAGTTATCATCAATACCATAATAATAGTAATAATAATAAATATTATTATTATTATTTTAAAATAATTTAATTTTTTATTTTTTCATTTTTATATATTAAATAAATAAATAATATAATTTAATATATAATTATTTTAAATTTATAATTTTAAAATAAAATTTCATATTATATAAATATTTATAAAATTATATTATAATAAATATTATTTTTTAAATATATACTAAATAATATAAAAATATTATAATATATATAATTATTTACATAAAATACTGATAATCAAATAATGTGTAAAATATGAATTTATATATTTATATAATATTTATTATATTATAACTATCATATCATTACTATTATCTTATAAATATTATTTTTATTTTTATCATTATTACTATTGTCGTAATAATAATTAATATTTTGATTTTTAAATTTTTATTATTTTAATAATTTTAAAAATTTATATTAATATTTTTATATATATATTTTTATGAATTGATAATAAAAGAATATAATAGAGTAATTTAATTTTAATTTATTAAATATTATGTTTAATTTAAAATATTTTTATTTTTAAATCTATTAAATTTTATTATCACCGTTGCTATCCTAAACATTATCAAATCATTATGTCCATCATCATAAATACTATCATAATAATTTTTAAAAACAAAAAATTAAAATTTTTTAATTTGTAAAATTTTTAAATTTAAAAACTAAAAATTATTTCAAACATGTAGCTATTTTAGTTTTTCTTCCTAAACATAACTATTTCATTTGATCAAATTTTGTTATATAAATTAAAATATTTTGTTAGAAAAATAAATTAATTATTAAATTTCTTTTTTTCAAATTATACATCTTTATATATACAATTTTATTTTATTTTATGAAATGTGACTTCCTCACACAGTTTTATAAGAGGGAGATATTTTGTAAATTCTTAATATTTTTATTTTGAAATAATTGTTATCTTCTTAGTTAAAATTTTAATATTTAATTACATATTATTACATTTATTTTCAATCCAAATTATATATGGTTTAATATTGATGTTTAAATTAAATTTATAAAAAAATTATCTTTAAATAGTATTAGTTTATCTTTAATTTAATACAATAGAATACATTGATTAATATATAATATTAAATTTAATAACCTGCGCGTTTAGTTTCTGTAATTGAATTTATAAAATTTTTAGTACAATTTTTATTTTTTTATTTTTAAATTTTACAACTATTTTCTTTTGATTTTATTGAAATTAAAATATTTAAATTATTTTGATTCAAATTTAAAAATATTTATAATGATAAACTTGAAATAATTTAAAATATTTAAAAGAATATAATTTATAAAAGTTTGGAAAAATTTGAAAATATCTATTAATCGTAAGACTAAGATTTGAAGTGATAAAATTGAGTTTTTTTGGAAAAATTAATATTTAATTCATAAATTTAGTAAAAAATAATTTAATAAATTTAATTTTCAAAGATTTTATTTTAAAAATATAAAATAGAAAATTTTATACATCAAATAAATATAATACTAAATTTGCTATTTTTCAAAATATTTGCTTAAAAATTTTAAAGACCAAATTTACATAGAAGAAAAATTATAAAAATAAAATATAATTAATCCAAGTTAATATAATAGCATATTTATTATTAAGGATAACAGGTACATTTTAAAGATAACATGCAGGCTTCCATAAACAGGATTAACATAAATGCAGGGATTCAAGTATTGGATACTTTTAAACAATCCATTTGTATATAATAGATTAAGATTTTTATCTTTTAAAATCAATATATATGATTTATGAATTCATGCTAATTTAATAAAACATGTTTTATTATTAATTTATCTTATTCAATATTTAAATTTATACTTTTAAATAAAATATATATTTTTAATTTTCCTATATATTTTAAAAAATTATTCTAGAGATCATAATATCCTGTATATATTATATATACTTTATTTTATTAGAAAAAAAAAAAAACACTGCAAATATATTATTGACAATCTTCCGTTAAGAAGTAAGTTATGAATGCAAAGAAAAAAATATCAACATGTTATAACACATACAGACTACGCAAACAAGTTTGTAATTTAAATGTGAGTTTGGAAAATAATTTAAAATGATAAGTTTTTATATTTATAATTAAATGTAAAATTAGTGTCATTCTTTTAACTGGTTTCTTTATTTTGGTTTTTTAATTTATTTTATTTGGTAAGTTTTAAATATTTAATGAGATGCTCTTTTCATTAATTTCGTAAAAATGTCTTAACAAGAACCTTGTTTACTTATTTATGATTGTATGTTTCATATATACTTTTATATATATATATATATATATATATATATATATTGAAATTACCATACATTTATATGTATTTTTATTAAATATATGAAAATAATAATAGTTTAACTTCGAAACAAATATCCATAAGATTTGTCTTAATTATTCTATGGACTAAATACATTTATCTTCAGTAAATTAGTGGGACTAAAATATTATATTGAAAAATATATTTTTTTAACTTTTATAAACCAACGCTTATTAATTTACTTAAAATCATTTATTATCTTAAAATAAATTAAATAATTTTAAAATAAAAAAAATATAATTAATATTAATAAAATTAAAGGGGATTTCGTTAGAAATATTATTAATGTATTTTTTATATATATTTAATATATTTTTATATTTTTAAAAACATAATTTAATTTTTAAATAGTATTTTTATTAAAAAATATTTATAAAATCGGAGTCACCACCTAACAAAAGCCCTGCCTCGAAATCATGTAACTTAAAAATAAATATGCAAAAAAACTTCATTATACTTCTCTATCTCTTTCAACAACAGTTGGTGCCTTGCCACTGAAAGTGCACTGCACAATGTACTATTGTCTACCCGATTCTTTAAAGAAATACTTTAAATGTGTTATTATAATAAATATTAAGCTTTTTACTATTTTAAAATTGTTTAAGATAATAAATATTAATAATAGGATTTTTCAAAAATATTTAACTATAAAAAGTTAAAAAAGTATATGTTCCATATGTTGAAAAAAATGATACATGTACTTTATAATGAAACAACGATACATAGTTTGTATTTTATATTAGAAAAGTAATATAGGATTAACGTTGAGAAAAATGGTGGAAATTATACAACTGTATAAAGATTGTCACATTTGTATGTTATACCACTTTTAAGTTGATAATTTCATTTTACAATTTGTTATGAAATTACTTTTATATTTAAAACATTAATGAGAATTTTCATACACGCCATTTTCAGATTTACAAAATGATTGTAAAAATGTATTGTTGCAACATTTTTTGTTATTTTTATAAAAAGTTATTATTATTATCGTATTTTATTTTTTATTATATTTTTTATGTATGTTTATATTAATTTTTTATTATTATTTTATTTGTTCAACTTTGTTTATATCAATCTTTGATTAATTTTAAAATTTTTTAGTTTAATTTTTTAGAAAAAAGTTATAATTTGTTGAATTAATTTTTTTATTTAAAAGTTTATTTTTAAAAATATTATATTTGTAAAATTATTATTATTATTTATTTTAAATTTAAAATATTTGATGAATTAAATAGAATTATTTTTTATAGAAATAAAAAATATATTCAAATTTTATATATATATATATATATAATCTTCAATAAACTTAAAAATAAAATTTATATAAAAGTAAAATTTAACTCAAATGAAATAATTTCTAAATTAATTTTTAAAATTTTAGTTTTTAATAAACAAATATAATATAATAAATTTTATATTAATGATAATAACGTTGTCAAATGATAATAAATATTAATAATTATCAATATTAGTGATATAAGTATATGTTAAAATTAATTTTTTGTTTAATATTTAGATAGTTAAAATATTTATATTTTATTTTAATAATTTAATTTTAGTTATAAAATTTAGTTGTTATAAATAATTTAGTTTATTTTACTATTCTGTATACAATTCAATCAAATTTCCTTTTTTTTTTATTCAATCAGATTGTATGTTTCAAAAATAACGAACTTACTGTGTGGAGATGGTAAGATGAATTAATCAAGTGATAACAGGTCTCCCTTCCCTTCGACAACATATATTGAGCATTCACCAGGACTGCATCTTTGTTACAAGAGATGCATTTTGTCATTTTTATTTATGCAATATCAACTATTTTAATTTTAAATAAAAAATATTTTTTAAACAATTTTATTATAGTATTTATTCTATTAAACACCTTGAAAGGAATCTAAAAACCTAAGTATTACATGTAATAAAATATGTCTATTGTAAAATATATTATATAATATTTTTTATAAATAAAGAAATAAACGTTGGATGATATTAATAAAAATTGTTAAAGTTAAATGTAATATATTTTTATAAAAAATTAAAATCATTATTTAATATGTTTACGTAACATACATAAAACATATAAATTTAACATTTTATGTTCAATGTTTTTAATTACATACATAATTTCTTAGACAAGTTTAAAATGGATTTCCTTATACATTTTACGTCTTTAAAAGTATTATTTGTGTAAAATGTATATATAAATACCTTTCGTGTCATACAAATCTTTGGAAGAGTAAAAAAAAAAATGAAGTTAAAATTTTATATTTTTTTTAAAATATTTTTAAGCAAGTTTAGTTTGTTTGATATGAAATATAGTTTATTAATTTTATGTTTGTCATTAAGTTAGAATATTTTTAAAAATTTAAAAATAATTTTAATTTAGTTTATTTTAAAATTATAAATTTGTAGAATTCATCTATAATAATGAAAATATGTCATTATTTTCAATAATAATATTAAAAAAAATTAACGAAAGGTACATGACAAAATAATTACATGAAAGTGTTGGTTCTAAAAAACTAACATCACTAGACATAATCCAAGAAAATCATTTTCGTAACAGAAACAGAACATTCTCACATCAATAATTACATAATTATAACGATAACATCAAGTGAAATTTTGTATCTCTTTTTTTATTACATGAATCTACAAAGTTCATTATATAATAGAAAATGAAGATATTATACCCTTAATATTATAATAATTATAAAAGATGACCTACCGATGATAGGAAGGATGCATTCCAGCTGCACTTTGTATACATGTGATTCTTAATGTTCTCATAATTTTGTAAAATCAAATCATTTTTAAAAAAATTTCCACAATATTATTCTTTGGCAACAAAATTCCTAATAAATTTTTAATAAACTATTTGTCCTGAAATTAGGGCAACATTATCCCGTTTTTAAAACAAATTGGACTGCAAAGAGGTTAATTAGCTCAGAAATCTCGTTTATACATGTGTTTGATGATTTGTTAGCTCAGAAAAGTTTGTGAAGTTACGAGAAGGTTACCTGGACCTATCTAGTGCAAACGGATCGCAATTAATTATTTTTTATAAACCAACACGACTTTAAATCAATTACAGAAGGATAAAAAAAATTGTTTAGCATATTTTAACTAAGCAAATATTAACTAAATAAAACAATAAATAATTCTACACAAAATATTAACTAAATAAATAAATATTACCTAATAAATTTTAACAAAATAAATATATATTAAATAAATTTATATTCAATAAATAACTATTAACTAACTAAATATTAACCAACTAAATAAATATTAAATATTATCAAATTAATAAACTTTTATGAGCCATAACTCTTATAAACATATACAAATAATTTTTATAAATAAAATTATACTACGTATGTATATTTTTTAGCCAAAAATTAGTAAAAGTTTTTACTATTTCAAATTTATATTAATTTTTTATAAAAAAAAATCTAAACATATAAAGACTAATAAACAGTTTACAACCATGTATATTTTAACTTTACACTAATTTTAAATTAAAATAATTTTAATATATATATATATATATTATAACAGATTTCTATCACAAAATTTTAATTTAAAAAATATTAATTATTATTTATATATATTTTGTCTATTAATTGTAATAAATTAAATAAAATTTTATAAATAAAGAATAAATTAAGAAAATAAATAATTTTAAAAAAATAACAGTATTAATTATATTTTTTAATAGTTATGTTTACTCTCTTTCTTAAGAGATAAAAATAAATGGAAAGAATAATAAATATAATTGATATTATTAATTTTAAAAAATTGTTTAATTTTTAAATTTACATTTTATATTTATGTATTATAATTAATAATAATTAGATAAACATAAAGGTATATATAGAAAAAATAATTAATTCTTTACAAACAAATTAAACAGATAAATAAGAACTAGTTTTTTTATTTTCTTTCTCAGACAATAAAAAGAAATAAATAAAATATTTTTTTTTTCAAATTTTGATATACATTTAATGGTATTAATATATACATTTTTGATATGCATATAAAAATAATAAATAATATATTTTTATTAAAAATTTATACATTTGATATTATATATATTTTAAATAATATATTTAAATTTTTATTATATATCTGAAACATAAAGTAAAAAAAAAAACTATTTTTATTTTGATGATGATATCAACAATTAATTTAATTAACCACATCATTTTATCTGCGGTGTATTGGAAAGTTCTTTTTATCTGATATTTCCTTTTTATTTTAATATTACTAAACTAATTATAAATAAATAATTCAATCAATCACAAAATTTTATTTTATTATTGTATATTTAAAAATATATGGAATGAGGTTAATAAAAAGATAAGTAAAAACTATAAGACGATAAAAGAAAACTATTAAAATAAAAAATATTATTAAAATATACAATAATCAAAAATCATAAATTTTATTTAATTTATGCGCGAAATTAAAATGGGTAGACAATAAGTCAACTAATGGTTGCCTTTGGTCCTGTTCTGCTATACGTATACCTCCAAGACCAATACATCCACATATAAGACATTGAGTTTTGACAAGGAATTGATTACTATAAATTACTTCTTTTGCTTCAAAAATAATAAATAAAAGGCTTATTTGTCGCTCGGTATTTTTAAAATACACATATCAATAATAATGAAAATTAAAATAAATAAAATATGACATTTGTGAAAAAAATTTACAGAAAAAAAGTTATCTTTCTTCATTTAAAATAAAAAAAATTACATTAATTCAAATAAAAGATTATTTTATTTCGTCTAAACGAAAGAATTGTCTTATTTAATTTAAAATAAAGAGTTGTATTATTTCATTTAATTTAAAAAGGTTATCTTATTTCATTTTGAAAAATTATATTGATGAAACAATAAATATAATATTTCCTGCAAATTGGCTACAAACACGTGAATTAAAAAAAGTATACTGAATAAATATTAATTTAAATTAGTAATTAATTTGATTCAATATATTTAGTCGCGTTTAAATATAATTAAAATCAAAAATAAAAATGATGGTTATAAAATATATAATTAAAGGTTTAATTATCACATTTTAGATAGGTAATTAATAAATTATAATTATATTTTAAATAATATTTTATTTTTAAATTTAAAATCTGTTAAAATATTTATTTTTTTCCAACATACAAAACATCCGGCATTAATATTTCATCTAATGTAAGCTTTAAGTGTTTGGAAGATACTTGAAAGTGTTTTGATTTTTTTAATTATTTTTAGAAAGAAAATTACATCCTAATGATAAGATGTGTTTGATCCTATTTTACTGCTTTTATATGTTCTTTATATACATAAAATGTCTTACATCTTGTATCAAAACATAATTACTTTCTATTTTATGTTATGAACATATTTTATGATTTTTGGGTAATTTAATTTAGCCTAATTTAACAAAAATTGAAGTTTAAAATATAATTTTCGTATTAAAAAACTTTAATTTTTATCCAAATTAAAACTGGGTCAAATAGAATTTAATTAAATGTGAAGATGATGAATATAAACTTACCACTTTTTATTAAAATAAAAAAAAAAACATTTGGTATGACGTGTCATGTAATTGGTTTTAAAACTCGCAACATTGTTGTCAAAATAATAAAAGATAATTTTTGGGAATTTTAAATTTATTTTCAAAATTTTTATAATATTATTTTTAAATAAAATTATAGTTATGATTATGTATATATTTAGATAAGTTATACATATAATTTTTTAAAAAAATTATTTAATATCTTATGATTAATATAATTTTTAAAGAGTAGTCACAACATCTTCAAATTAAAAAAAAATTATATATAAGTCACTTATAATTAAAGATATTATTTACAATTATTTTACTTTTAATATAATAAATTTATTTTATAAGATACTATTATATTATAAATTAACTAGGATGAAATATTAAATTATTTATTTAATTATCCACATGGGTTGAGAAAAGAAATATAATTTAATAATTTTATCAATATGGTTGTATCCGTTTATTTGAATCAGGACTTTAATCCACAAGCAATTTCTATGTCATAAAATTTATATTTTATTATATAATTTACATTGGTAAAACATAAGTATTTAGTTGTCTCATTTTATAAGTATGTTAAAAGATATTTTCTATTCAATTTTTCAACCTGTGGATGTATTTGATATGAAATGTGAAATTTTTGAATTTAAGGGTGATAATTATAAGGTATGGAAGGAAAGAATTCTCCATCATTTAGGTTGGATGGACATTGATTATGTCATTCGTAAGGACGAATCACCTCCGATTACAAAGGTTAGTGAGCCTGATGATGTTGATCTATTTGAAAAGTGAGAGCGATCTAATTGTTTGTGTCATGTTTATAAAGACCAATATCTCTTCTATCGTTCAGAATTGTGTTGAGTAGTATGACAATGTCTGAGTCCTACTAAAGGTAATTGATGAACAATTTGTAACTTCAGACAAAGTCTTAGGGAGCACCTTAATTATGAAATTTTCTAACGCGAAGCTCACCAATATTAAAGGAGTGTGTGAACACGTCATGCACATAAGAGATATAACAGTCAAACTTAAGGCTCTTGAGGTTACTATGTGAGAGTCCTTTCTTGTGCATTATATATTGAATTCTCTGTTACAACAATATGGACCCTTCAAGATTTCTAATAACACACATAAGGATAAATGGTCTATTAGTAAACTTATGACCATGTGTGTGCAAGAGGAAGGGAGGTTGCTTATGGAGGGCAGTGAGAGTGTGCATCTCACAACTCAAGAAAGGAATAAGAATGACCAAGTCAAAAAGAAAGAAAAGAAAAAATTGTCTCCCAAAAGAAATATAAAGAAAGAATCCAAGTGTTTCTTCTGCAAAAAAAATGGTACATGAATAAGGATTGCCTTAAGTTCTAATCCTGGTTTAAAAAGAAAGATAACTTATTCTCACTTGTTTGTTATAAGTCTAATATGGTTGATGTTTATAATAACACATGGTGGATTGATTATAAGTCTAATATGGTTGATGTTTGTAATAACACATGGTGGATTGATTATAGATCTACAATCCATGTTACAAATACCTTATAGGGTTTGCAATCCATGTATCTATTCAGAAAACAAGATGCAGTCGTATGTGAAAGTTATTGGAACTTGCAAATTAGTACTTAGGATTAGGAGTAACTTTTATTAATTTTAGAAAAGACCTTTTATATTCCTAGTTTTTCTAGAAATTTGATTTCGATTTCAAGACTTGTTCTGTTGGATATAATTTTAGTTTTATGAACACTGGTTTCAGTTTATATTTTAAATATGAACATATTGGTAATAATGTTTTATGCAATGGTCTTTATTTCCCTAATTTACAAAATACTGCCACTTATGATGTTTTGTATGTTCAAACTGGTACTAAACGGTATATTATTAATGAGGATTCTTTTACCTTATGACATCAGAGATTAGGAAATATCTCTATTAAGAGAATTAAATGATTAGTGAATTATGGAGTACTTAGTACTTTATATTTTACTAATTTTAAGACTTGTATCTATCGCATAAAGAAAAAGAAAACTAACAAGTTTAATAAAGATGTCATTAGAAGTTTAACTATATTAGAAATCATCCATTCTGACATCTGTTATCCAGATATGGATGCTCATGGAAAAAAATATTTCATCACCTTTATAGATTATTACTCAAGATACATGTATCTCTACATGCTTCATGACAAAAATGAAGCACTAGAGGCCCTTAAAGTTTTCAAGGCTGAAGCAGAGAAACAAAGCGGTAAGCAAATTAAGAGTATGAGAGTTAATAGAGATGGTGAGTATTATAGTAGATACACTGAAGATGGACAAGCCTCAAGTTCATTTGCGAAGTTTCTTCAAGAAAATGGGATAGTTGCCCAATATATCATGTCATGTTCTCCTTATTAGAATGGTGCAGCGGAAAGAAGAAACCGAATTTTAATGGACATGGTTCGTAGTATGAATAACAATTCTAAACTGCCAAAATCCTTATGGGATGAAGCTCTTAAAACGACAATGTATATATTGAACCGAGTTCCAACTAAGGTTGTCTCTAAGATACCATTTAAGCTATTTAAAGGTTGGAAACCAAGTTTGCGATATATGCGCGTATGAGGATGTCCATCTGAAGTGAGAGTTTACAATCCATAAGAAAAAAACACTAGATCCAAGGACCATTAACGGGCATTTCATTGGATATATTGAAAGGTCTAAAGGGTATAGATTTTATTATCCATCTCATAGTACTAGAATTGTGGAGTCAAGAAATGTCTAATTTCTTGAAAATAACTTGATTAGTGGAGCGCCGGATCATTAAGTGAAAGATTCGAGTTAAAGTAATCTAACTTACAACCTTCTACATCAAGTCATAGTCAAACTATAGGTGTTCATCACACTCCTTCAGTTCGAGTGCATGTTGAACAACCTGTTCCTAAAGCTCCACAAATTGTTGAAAATAATTCAGGAGATTCTGTTCAACAAATATCAGAAATTGATGAAGATCCAATTGAAAAACATGTTCCTCAAGAAGATGTTGATGCAATATTAAGATCTACTAGAGTAACAAAATCAGATATTCCAAATGATTAGGTAGTGTATCTGCAAAAAATGTGAGTATAATGTTGGAGCTGAAAATGATCCTGAATCCTTTCCACAAGTCATAAGTTGCAAGGAGTCAGAATTATGGTATAATACCATAAAGGAAAAGATGAACTCTATGAAAAGTAACAACGTTTGGGATCTTGTCTTATTTCCAGAAGGTGTAAAAGTCATTGGGTGTAAATGGATCTATAAAATCAAAAGGGACTCAATAGAAAACATTGAAAGATATAAGGATAGACTTGTTGCAAAAGGATTTACTCAGTAAGAAGGAATCGATTACACAGAGACTTTTAGTCTTGCGTTTAAGAACGATTCCTTACGCATCATGTTGGCATTGGTGGCTCATTTTAATCTTGAGTTACAACAAATGGATGTGAAAACAGCTTTCCTGAATGAAAATATGGAAGAATAGGTTTATATGAAACTACATGAAGGATTCTCTTCTAATAATGGTGAGCAATTGGTATGCAACTTAAATAAATTCATATATGGCCTAAAACAAGCATCTCGTTAATGGTATTTGAGATTTAATAATGTTATCTCTTCATTTGGTTTTATTGAGAACAACATGGATCAATGTATATACCAAAAGGTTAGTGGGGTAAAAATTTGTTTCCTTATTCTATATGTAGATGATATTTTGCTTGCAACAAATGACAAAGGCATGTTGCATGAGGTGAAACAATTTCTTTCTGAGAATTTTGATATGAAGGAAATGGGTGATGTATCTTATGTCTTTGGCATTAAGATTCATCGTGATAGACATAAAGACATTCTAGGTCTATCTCAGGAAACGTATATCAACAAAGTTTTAGTTTTAGAAAGTTTTTGTATGAAGGATTGTTCACCAAGTGTAGCACCTGTTATCAAAGGTGATAGATTCAATTTGAATGAATGTCCTAAGAATGACCTTGAATGGAAACAAAGAAAGAACATTTTATATGCTTCTGCTGTCGGGAGCCTAATGTATGCTTAGGTTTGCACAAGGCTTGACATTGCATTTGTTATGAAAATGCTAGGAAGATATCAAAGTAATCCAGGTATTGATCATTGAAGAGTTACAAAGAAAGTCATGAGATACCTTTAAGGGAAAAAAGACTACATGCTTATGTATAGACACTCAGATAATTTGGAGGTAATTATGTTTTCCGACTCTGACTTTGCTAGCTGTGTTGATTCATGAAAATCAACATCTGTTTACATTTTTATGTTAACTGGTGGAGCTATATCTTGGAGGAGTGCTGAGCAAACCTTGATTGCTACCTCTACAATGGAGGCTAAGTTCATTTCATGTTTTGAGGCTTTCTCACATGGAATATTGTTGAAGAGTTTCATTTATGAGCTTAGACTTTTGGATTCCATTTCTAAGCCAATAAAGATATATTGTGACAATTTAGATACGGTGTTTATGGCTAAAAATAATAAAAGTGGAAGTCGAAGTAAGTATATTGACATTAAGTATTTAGTCATTAGAAAATGTGTTAAGAATATGAAAGTAATCATTGAACACGTTAACATTGAGCTTAAGTTAGCCGATCCTTTAACTAAGGACATACTACCATACAAATTTAAGAGTCATGTGGTAATTATGGGACTTGGTTCCACTTTGTAAATTATTGTTGTTAGAATAAATATTTATAAAACTCTACTATCATTTTCACATCTAGCATTTGTGTATATACATTTATTTATTTGAGAAATGTCACACAGTATGGACCAAGATAAACATTGAGTTTATTCATTAAGTAATTTGAATAAAATTTAGAAACAAGATATATTATGATACATGGAAGATATTACTTAATTTAAAATAAAATATCGCTATGGTTCATATATTGTGTTTCTGAAGTACATGATACTTCATGAGTATTTATTAAAGGCATACAGACTAAGTGGAAAATTGTTGGTTATACATGGAAATTGCACATTCATGGAAACTGTCCATTAAAGGTCATGGAGCAGTTACCTTATGAGAAAGTAGTCATATCTTAACCTCCCTCTATAACCATGAACCCATGATATACCCACTAACTTTGATAGCAATTTTTGATGGAAAGAAATGTTTATAAATACTCATTTAAATAGAGGTTCTTAAGCTGAAACATTCAACACTAATATTTCATTTAGAGTGAATTTTGAATACCTGAAAGATCCTTGAAAGTGCTCTGATTTCTATTTAAAAATTTTCAACTCAATTTTTTATAAATAAAAAAATTACATAATAATAACAGAAAATATTTAATCCTATTCTACTTCTTTTATATGCTTTTTGTATAGATAATATATCTTACAAATTTTAGCTTTAAATTTAAATAGAATAGACTAAAGTTAGATCAACACAATTAAAATATATAATCTCTTTTTTATTTTTATTTTTTTACTATGAGAGCACACTTGATTGATAAATACATAAAAGGTAAAATTCAAGATAGTCAAAATTCGGTTCTGAAAACTGCATTTTATCATATATGACTATCAAGAAAATATCATAGCTATAAATAAAAAAAATTAGTACCACATGAAATTAAGTTGAACTAGCTGAAAAAAAAAAATTACACTTACATTTTATAAAATTTAATAAAATTATATCAAATTTAATTTTATATTTTAATATTATTTTAATTTTTTATTTATATATTTATATAAAAAAGTTAGAAAAATATGCATTAATAGAAAAAATATGTAATAATATATTATATATATTTTGAAAAATGTTATTGTAGAATAAAAAATATATCAAATAAAATTTTAATTTTTTAAAAAATAAAAATATAATTTATAAAAAAAGCATATAAAAAATTTAATTTTACCTTCAAACAACTCATTTTTATTTTCATCTCCCTTTCCAAATTTATTTGATATTGTTAATGCACTTGATGACAATTAAGGGTAATAGGGTAGAAATTAAAAAAAAATCCATTTATTTTCAAAGTGTTTCAAGCACGTGAATTAAATTAATTTAAATATTATATTTTATAATAAAATTCAATTATAAATCAATTTATGATTCAACAGGTTAAATTTATTTTTTAATAAATTTAGAGTTGATAATCACATTAAAATACTTTAACCTTTTACATATAAAACCTAAAGATATAGACAAAGAGAGTGGCTTATTCAAGTGTTTTTATTTATTTGGTATATGACCTATCTCATTTGTGTTTGAATGAGATACGATTATTAAAAATGGAAATGAATCTCTATTATTATTATTATTATTATTATTATTATTATTATTATTATTATTATTTGATAGAGATACATTTTTATGACCAGTTAAAATCTTTTTAAAACAGAACAGATAAAGATATAAGCATAAAAAGAGAAAGAAAAATCAGCCAATAATGGGAGACTTTACTTTTCTTCTGAATTAAGACGAGAAAGATTAAAAAAGCAAAGTGGAAGCAAGAAAGGGGTCAGGTCCAAGATTAGAAAGACACGCAAGCCCACTACCACGTACATGGGCCGACCATGATGCATGAACCCATACGCTAATCTCGGTCTCGCCTCGGTGATTGCGATAACCACCCGCGCTTTCCCCCTTTAATGGAGTTTGAGTTCCACGCGCTGCACTCTTTCAAATCCTTCGGATACCTCTTCGCCGCTTCCACACACACCCAAACCATTGTTAATGGGACAGTCACCGTCCACCGCCGCCGTTCCTTCGCCGGACTTCAATCGCCACCAAAATTTTCAATTACATTCAATTAGAGACACTGATTTCACCGATGACTCTACCGCAAATCACGACCAAACTCTCCGTCTTCCCGATGATTGTCTGGCAGTAATCTTTCGTTTCCTCAGTTCCGGCGATCGGAAACGCTGCTCTCTCGTCTGCCGGCGGTGGCGCCGCACCGAAGGCCAAAGCCGACACAGGCTCTCTCTGAATGCTCACCCGGAATTACTCGACTTCGTTCCTTCCCTATTCGCCCGGTTCGACTCGGTCACAAAACTCGCTCTGCGATGTGACCGCAAGTCCGCGAGCATAAACGACGACGCTTTGATTCTGATCTCGCTCCGATGCAAGAACCTGACGCGCCTCAAACTCCGTGGCTGTCGAGAGATAACGGAAATTGGAATGGCCAGTGTCGGCGATAACTGCAGTAGTTTGAAGAAGCTCTCGTGCGCGTCGTGCATGTTCGGCACAAGGGGAATCGTCGCCGTGATTGATCGATGTGCTAATTTGGAAGATCTCACCGTGAAGCGGCTCCGCGGGGTGCAGGAAAGCACCGAGGTGATTGTAGCTGCGTCTTCGTCGTTGAAATCTATATGCCTGAAGGAGCTTGTGAATGGCCAAAGCTTCGCGCCGCTTATAATTGGTTCGAAGAAGCTTCGATCTCTGAAGGTGATTGCGTGTTTGGGGGATTGGGATGAGACTCTGGAGAGGATCGGATGCTTGAACGCAGGGTTAATTGAAATTCACTTGGAGAAGATTCAAGTTAGTGATTTGGGTCTTGGTGGGATTTCTCACTGTTTGGGATTGGACACTTTGCACGTTGTGAAAACCGCTGAGTGTTCCAACGTGGGGCTTTCTGCAGTTGCTGAGAGGTGTAAAATGTTGAGAAAGGTTCACATTGATGGGTGGAGGACTAACAAGATTGGTGATGATGGGTTGGTTGCTATTGCCAAGCACTGTCCTAATTTGCAAGAGCTTGTACTGATTGGTGTTTATCCCACTAAACTGAGTTTGGCGGCAATTGGATCCAATTGCAAGAATTTAGAAAGGTTGGCTCTTTGTGGGATTGGAACCGTTGGTGATGCGGAGATTGAGTGCATTGCAGCTAAGTGTGTTGCACTCAAGAAGCTATGCATTAAAGGGTGCCCTGTATCCAATGCTGGGATCGGGGCTCTCGCTTTGGGGTGTCCGAATTTGGTTAAGGTTAAGGTGAAAAAGTGCAGAAAGATTACTGGTAAAGGGGTAGAGTGGCTTCGTGAACAGAGGGTTTCTTTGGCGTTTAATTATGATGATAGTGAAGTTGAAGCTTTGGATGGGAGTGGAAGCGATGGTGCGGGGGGAGCTCAGGATAGTACACTGGAGTTTGTACCAACAATCAACCAAATAACCGTGGCTGATGCTCCGTCAAGTAGTAATAACAACCGGTTGACAGTGTTAAGAACAAAGTTTGGGTTCTTTGCTAGTAGAAATTTAGTGCCATGTGCCTTCAGAAGGTGGTCAAACAGTGATAATGTCTCCAGTAGCAGCTTTTCGTGATTTTGGTAAGAAAGCAAACACATTCTTGCCATGTTCAGATTCCCCAATGTTTGAGATGAGTTCTCATGTCGACTGCCTATTCCTTGCAATGTTGCTCTGTGAATTTTGTTTTCCTATGAATTGCCGATGGCAGCATTTCTCTAGTTAACTACATTTGTCGGTTACCCTCATTGATTTTCCCTATCCTATTTGTTGTACAAGGTGATACCAGCTTTGTTACTTGTAAATCTGCTTGTCATAGTGCTGAATGAATGTTGGAACATCGAGTATACTAGCTAGGTTACTACTATTGCCTGTGTTGTAATCACGGAAGTTTGGAACCACATTTTTTACTGTGTGAACATTAAAATACTACATCAACTTATTATGGAACAAAAACAGGCCATAAGTTCGGTGTGCAAACTTTCTACAATTTTGATAATAGCATGAAAATATTTAAATCATTAATTCCAAATGCAGAGTCAGAGTTATACGTGAGAGAGAGTTGCCTTTCGTTATCTGCTTCTATAAAGCAAAAGAATCTCCTGCACCGACTGCATGTTTGGCAAACAATTATTTTGACAACCCCCCCCCCCCCCCCCAAAATTGACAAAAGAAAGTATCTTTTTTCAAAAGAAGCTGAATCATATACACACAAGTTTGGATGTGTTACCCAGCATAGTCATTTTGGAAAGAAATGCTCTTAAATTAGGAGATTTCAACCCACAGAATTATTTGATGGTTTGTGGAATTTTCCAGAGGATCTTGAGGACGGTGAAGCACATCCCATGAAAACTTGGAAGAATCATGTAAATATGTAAAAAGCCTTAAAAATATACAGTTTAAATAATAAAATACAGGAATGTTCATTTGACAATAAATTGGGGAAAGTGCTATGAAATTCATGATGCCTAATGCCTTTAATTTAATGGTATTGAAATTGAACAAGAGTTCATCATGCATCCTCTCCATCACTTTCAAAATCTTCATCTCCAAAAGAAAAAACTGAAGCATCTGCTGCAATTGCCTTGATTTCACTTGCCCCTACAGATTCCATGTTTATGGTGCTATTGCCGGCCTGAATTGTATGGAATTTATCCGTAGTTAATTCTTCAGAAGCTTTATTTTGCGTACGTTCTTCATGCTGTAGTGATAACTGATCCGTTCTATGAGCCAACATCCTTACATGATCTGTAGTGGCCTCAGATGCTTGATTGTACTCAGTTGCAGCTCTCTTGCTTTGTGTATCCCGGGTCTCCTCTTCGTCACTATCTGAGAATACATCATCATCTCCATTTTTAGGGACTTTACTCTCTCTCGAATTAGATTTAGTCGGATTCGCACTGGCTAGGACATTGCTTTTGTTTCCATCAGATCCTGTACTGGCAGGATTGACTTTTGTCCTTGCAGGTAGGGTGCCATTATAGTCTATCATCACAATTTCCACCTTGAATCCTGGAGCAGGAATCTTTCTCTGAACAGAACAGACGTAAGGTTTAAATTATTATCAGGTTCAGAGAATGAACGAAGAGATGTACATAGGGGAAGAACCTCATTAAGATATTACGGATTTAAGCATACAGAATAACTTGAAACAATACTATATTTTTTACCTTGTCAAAACCATCTAAATCTGAACCATCTAAAATTTTTCGGTTTTCTGTCATTGTTGTATTCATCCAACTGCCAAGAAGAATCTGATATATCAAGAAAGCTGCTAATCTCTGTAAACAAACTGTTCCATACTATACACTGTTTGGAAGAGTTGGGCTTCGAACTATTCATCATGATATAATTTTAGGTCTCCATGTTGAAAAGAATATGCATGTTTGGATTAGCTTTTTTTAGGCAATCGTTTATTTTTCAAAAGCTTATCACAGCTAATAAAAATGAGCAATTATTCCTTTCAAATAAGCTGAATCAAACATGCACTAAAAAATCAGGTAGATATGTAGATATCTGTACAAATAAAGAAATTATAGAACAAGATCACTCTAACATTTAAAATATAATCATAATGATTCTGATAAATGAGTTCCCTTGTTGAACTAATTCAGAGAGGGAAAAGCCGAAATAAAAGGGGCCAAAAGAAGTAGATGTTCTGAACAAACCAGTAGAAATCTCCCTGTTGATCATGAAAATGAATTTTGAAGTCTCCAACCAACTCTGTCAGACCAGGCTCTCCTGGTAGTGCAAAGACCACAATTCCTTTTTTTGGAGCACTGATCCAGAAATCTTCCGGCTGCAAACGAGTTTAGAAAGCAAATTCAAACCATACATTAGCGTAGATGGCATAAAAAATTGCATAGCAGGTGTGTACCATTAGATCCTTTGTTTTGGGATGCTTTCTTGTCGTAAAAAGAATTCCTGAGAATAAGTTAAAGCATCAGGATTAAAATGTTAACTGTAAGAACGGCTTGACAAGTTGCATGACAATGCATAGTACAACCTAGAGTCTTGCAAAGGTAGAAATACATATCAACTACTCTGGTTTGAAGTCAATCGGATAGATGCAGGCACTTTCGGGTTAAAATATGAAACCATATTAAATATAGTAAGGATATCTGAAGTTCTGAACCATACTCCCAAATGAATGTTCAAATTTCTTGATGCCTACGATTCCGTTTTCACCTTTTATTAAGTACCACATTAGTTTATTGTAAGCAATTCTTTCTATTATTATGTCATTTGATAAACAAAAAACATTTTATGGGAAAGGGCCTTTTCATGGAATAGTTTCCAATGTAATTTTTTAATATTGCTGAAATTCAAATGGCCGTGAAGAGGAAGCAATGAGCTTTGATGCTTACCACTATGATCAGAAATTGTAATTGATGGCCTAACCCAGTAAGGGCATTTGTGAAGTCGAAACCCTCTTAGCATGCACCTGTCAAAGTTCAAATTAAGAAGAACCTTCTTTGATTTTGTTACATAGTGACAAAATTACATCTTACCTTCGTCCGGGCTGGACTTCTCCATTGAATTGTGTTAAAGTCCGTTCAAAGTATTTGACATATCTCTAGAAAAATTACAGAAATAAATGATTTTAGAAGAATATGTCCGAAGATTACATCTTAAACAAAACGATAACCAAAATCAATGACTGACGATCTGACTAGGGAGAACTAGAGCCTTTCCATCTATACATCTTTTCTGGTTAAAGTAATCAATGGCTTCCTCTGCAGTTGGGAAGAACTGCAAAACGATATTGACAGTCAAAAGTGCAAAACTTAAAGAGGAAAAAGGTGTACGACAACAAACATTCCAACAACGTTTTTGAATTTGATTATCAAGACTTGCCTTGAGAAATAAAAAAAGACTGCATATCATCAGTCCAGTCCTCCCCATACCAGCTTTACAATGAACAACCACCACATTTTGAATATCCTCCTTCAACCATGAATATGCACTTTGACAAAATGATGCTATGAGCTGAATAGGAGGGCAATTATGATCACTAAATGGGAAACTCGCAACCTGAAAATAATCCCAATAGGTTAATGGGACAAACGAGAATATTCCAATAATTTGATTAAAAAAACTGTGGCCCATTCCTTAATTCTTTTTCTGAAATCTGCAACACCAAATTGCAATTAAGAAGCTAAAAAATTGTCTACAAATTTATATGCAATTTGTATATGTTCCATGTGATGTTTTCTGAGACATGGAATTCGGGCAACTCGTGAACAAAGTGTATCAAATTCGAAACAAAGTGTAAATTGTTAAGGTATATAAAACTGGGGATTATATACCTTAACAATTTAATCAACAGGGTATCAATTTCATGACCAAAACCTGGGAATGTTATCTATAATCAAATTTGAGAATGAAGTTTTCACTCTGTACATGTCAGATCATGAATTAGTAACTGCATCCAATCTAAAAAAAAAATCCCAATTGTTTCGAATTTTCTCTTTTTGGAAAGGAGTCATTATTTTTAGGGAAAAGTGTACACAACTATACAAAACTTTGTTCCTTTGCAAATAGACATCTTGAATTTTAATTGTCCCCAGGTCCTTCTGTTGCTAAGAAAATAATCTTGATCATTAATAATCATTGAATTTTAACCATTCAATAATTTGAATTTAACAAACCAGTAAAATATTTTTTTAATCCATGAAATGATTAAAAAACAAGAAATAAAAGAACAAAGAGCATGATGGTCTGTGTTGGACCCATTATCTTCATCTCTCAGGCCAAACAATGTACCGCAACATTCCGACATGCCTGCTTCCAACGTTCCCCTCTCCCTCCCTCAATTCCCCCCATCCCCACTTCCCCAAAGCCTTCCAAGAGCATGGGTGGTGACAGTGAACATGGATGACAGTATTGGAGACCCCAAAATATAGTTGGTGTTTCCTGGGAATGACTTGTATATTAGCTGCATTCGAGGGTAAGAAGCTGGAAAATTTGTCAATAGGATTTTCTGATTGATTGGGTTGATGATTTGCTATGTACCATCCTCCTGTAACTGATATTGACCGTTAAAAGTTACATGAGTTAGAAGCATATGCAAGCCCTCTATTTTCTGCTCCTATTTTGTGTTACCATTAATCCTTTGTCATGGCCACAAGATTTTCCCCAGAAGGGGAGACTTGTGGAATGCAGCCATATACTGTTTGGCCATGGGAGAGGGAGATAAGGGGTCCAACAAAAAGAAGGATTACCAGCATACCATCATGGTCTTCATTTCTTCTTTTAATCATTTAATTTTTTGTAAAAAATTACTATTTTATAATTCAAAATATTGAATGGTTATGATTCAATGCATATTAACAGTCTGAATTAGTCTCCCGTTAGTAAGTTAACAAGTTAGCAAAATGATCTATTGATTTAATAGCCGGAGTTTAGTGATTATTTGAGACAAAATTAAAGTACATGGGGTCTATTTGAAAAACGGGTAAAGTTTAACGATAGTTCTTATATTGTTTCCTTTTATTTTTATTTATCTTTAACATGGCCTCATGGGACAATTTAAGAAAAAAGAAAACCACAAGTGCTATACCTCTGTCTTTCAGATCCTTTTGGAACAAGAGAGTTGCCATCATGTACATTTTAAACATGTAAAATTGCCTAACTCTGGAGTAGCTAGCAAATTAGCAGGTCCTCTCACAAGTTGACTCCAATTTTTAACTTAGAGCACAAGCGCACTTAATATAAAGAACAAGTGCTATGTGCAGTAGACTAGAAAGAAAGGAAAATGATACGTAACCGTCAAAATTATCACCCATCTATACCACTACATCAGTTAGAGTGCTAAAGTTAAAATAAAGATGAAAACCACACCTTCCCTTGGAATAGTGATCCATCATATAACCTTTCTGAACAAAGATTGTATACTTTGTACTTTCCCTGCACATCAAGGTTTCAAGATGCAAAAATTGTCAAAAGATAATAGATAAATTGTCAACAGTCAGCACATAAAGATACAAGCAAAAAGTAATTGTTGTAGCAAAGCACTTAATGATACAAAAAGAATGGACGATAATTGCTCAAATTTGTAGTAAAGTCGGAGCTTGAGAGCATTTCAAGCTCTTCAAGTATTTCTTAACACGTAGCAGAAGAGTTAAAGATCACTGTCAATAATAATTAAATGTTGGGTATCTGTTTGGACTACTGCAGAAGAATATTGTACATGATACCATTAGTGTAAGTGCTATTGCAGAGTTATTTTATATTTTACAAATATCTTTCAGTTTCTTCTTATTTTACTTTACATAGCCTCAATGTTATCTATTCTAAAGGTTAGGATTTGTTTTAAATTGGGGATTGTATACTATATGTTGGGATTTAATGGCTTTGACAACTGATAGTTCACATTTTCTTATATAATACTTTCTTCTATATTCCCAGACTGCTAACCTGAAGAAAATTACTCCTTGGTTCTGTTCTAGATTTTTTAACCATCCCTTTCTCTCCCAATTTCTAATGTGCTACAAAATGAGCAGATCACAGGATCCCAGGATTGCAATGGATACTATATTACCTTATGATGTGTTTCAAAAAACTTGATCACTTCTTCCATGTGATTGCGATAGAACCCCTGCAATACAGCTCTCCCTTAAAACAAAACTGAATGATCACTAAACTTGCTTGAACATGAGAGTCAAGACTGACTTGTGTGTAAGTATACCTCAATGTATCCAAAAATACCAGAGCTAAAATCACCACCTGGGAATCCCATCGCAATTATATTTTCCGTGATGTACGTCATATCCAAGTCAAATCCATCTTCCTGTCACAAAGAATAAGAGTTAAAAATATTATAGTAAAAGAAAATTGAAATCAACATGGAAGATGAGTCCATTCTTCACAAAAGTTCGAAGTTTTTTGTCAAAATCTAATAAATTTGATAGAACAATGTTAGCTTGTATCTGAGAGTGTCAGATATACAAAAATACGATGCAGTAGTAACTAAGCAGTGGATGCTAATTTGACTCTTCAATAGACAAAGTCAAGAGAGTGATCATCTTCTGTCTTGATGCTTTTGACATTATGAAAAAATCACATTTTTGTCTCATTAAGAATGTTAGAACAGAACAATTCTTTTTATAGGAGGCGGTAAACCTAGGATTCTAGGAAAGCAATTGGAAAAAATATTTTGAGCACATTTCCTTCTACTAAAATTTTGGCAACTCTAGATTGTACGGAATTTCAAAACCTCATATAAGATATTCTTCTACAGCTTTTGCCATATCCCTAAATGCACTGAAAAAAAGAGCATGCATAAACTTTTGCTAGATTGAGTCAACTATTTGATTGATATGGAGCAATCAGCAATGCTGGTGAAGTTGAGATCAAAATGCAGCATATCTAACTTGACAGGGCACACGTTGTTAAGGAACATTTGTGGGTAATACCATTTTTAATAGCAAACGAAATTGTCCACAACTATTATAAAGAACCCAAGAGGATACACAGTTTTAACAATTAGGGGTATCACTAGCAAAATATAAAAAGATCATCTGATCCTTTTGTATAATGTTCACAAAATAAAATATTAAAGAAGCGTGCCAGGAGGAAGTAACATTACAAAACATTTATTTGAATGAATGATTCGTGGCTTTGGCATCTGTATATTTTTAGGGGAAAAAATTAAAGTGCAAAGCATTTCAGGTAAAAAAAAACAGTGATGCCATAAGAATTGAGATAAAAAGGAAACAGTGATAAACAAAACATGTGAGATATTTCATAATACAATACAACATAGAGATAGCACAGTTAGCAGAATTAATAACATCATTCGGATGGTGTGCCTATTCAGGTAATCAATTTTAAACTGAAGTTGCTGCCAACACAGATAAATAATGAGGTAATCCCGACACAAAATATATCAACAGAAAAATAAGTAAATATAATATCAACTCTTTCAAGAAGTAGAAGTGACAAAAGCAAACCGTGCAGGTAGTGAACATGCGTTCACACAGCTGCAAATAACTCAAGCAGCAGATTTGGACATGATCACGTGATAACATAGATAAGTTATACAATTTAACCCGTAGAATGGAAGTAATACAGGTAAAACCAAACAGGTGTCAAATGTCATTGTCAACTAACCTGGTATCTGCGTTTATTTTGAGAGACCATATGGCGTGCTTTAACCTGCACCGCCTTGACAGCACTCTTGGAAGAGTCCATCAACCCTTTGGTGAAGGATTCAATTAAATTAGGTTGCTCAGCTCCATAATTGCCAGGAGGAGTTGCATTTGGTGGCGTTCTCAATCCAAGCCCACCAGTCAGGCGGGCAAAAGCTGACATGCCACTGTTTTCAGTCTGTGAGTCCTGTTGTGTTGCTCCAGCTGCTCCGAGCCCAATGACCTTTGGTAATTTCAGATTTCTTGCCCAGGATGATATGCCAGAGGGGGGTGACAAGGATGGTGAATCATGTGCATGGTTAATTTGTCCAGATACTTTGGGTGAGCGATGTTCTTCAGTATTAGAAACTGAAGGAGTAGGTTGAGATGAAGAATCAGCAGATGCTGGTTCCATGAATCACCCAGATGCGGTTCTGTAAAGTGGAAAACCAATCTAAGCCTGGAGCAGTTTAGGCAGCTGCTAACAAATTAACTAGCCAAATAATAAATATAAAACTTGATACCTTAGAACGTTGGTGGTAAAATCAATATATAAAGGTGGTGATAATGCCAAAACTGAACCTAGTTTGTAAGCATCTACGTCACAGACTAATTCATTTCAGAATCGAACCGGTATTCTCGTAAATTAACTGGATTGGACATAAATTGAATCAAAATAGTGCAAAAATGTCAGCGTCAGAAATGTAAACAGAGGGATCTGAAAAAGGAGGTTTAACTGAAACAAGATTGAGCTGATTTGCCATTGAACACAAGCAATAGGTGTAATTTACAAACAATGCAGAAACATATTCGCATCATAGATAAAAGAGATGCAAAATGCAAGAACCGTGGATCGCTTACCGGTGAGTCGGTGACGATGCACACTATTCGATCTGTGCTTCGCAGGGAATAACAGTTTTGTGAAGGGGAAGTCGGTGATTTGCAAAATTGGAATTTATATCAATGCAGCTTGATTGGAGTTATGAACGATTTAACATCAGAAATCTGAGGGAGAATGAAATAAACAGCTCGCCAATAGAAAATGAAAGATTAATATAAACAGATAGAGACCGTTGTTACTTATCTCATAATCCGGGATTTTATTATTGAATTGAAATTTAAACTGGGGAGAGCAAAATAAAATGTTTAATTTGTCGGTTAGGTATCATTTTTGTTTTGTTCGATGAAGTTTCTGGTTCTACTGAAGGGAAAGGAGAGATTTAAGGTACTGTACGTGTGTGCCGATCACTGCTCTGGATATAATGAAGGGAGGCAAACAGGAAGGGGAAAATCTTTTTAATGAGGTAGAGAGACACCTTTTTAGTTCAGTAGGAGAATAAATAAACAAATATAGTATTATATGTTTAAAATAATCAAATAAAGTTATTAAATTAAAAATAGTTTTGTTTCATCAATTTAAAACTTTTTTATTTTTTAAATTTCTTTAATTTTATGAAGGAGTCAAAAATTAAGAAAAAAAAAATTATTAACGCTTACTTTCCCTTTTTTTCTTTTTTTTTCAGTTAAACAAAACTATATAAGATTATTATCCATACAATGTAATCTTTAATATATTTTGGTTAAATTGAATTGATATAAATAATTTTTAAAAAAATTGACATAAGTGATTACTTTTTAAAATTAAATAATTAAATATCTATCTCGTTTGAGTTTAATCTATGATTTTATTTAACAGGAATTAAGTATCTAAAGAATTTAAATGTTATTATACTAGTTTTTGAAAAATAACATAGAATGACTAGCTAGCATGTTATATTTTTTAATGTTTCTTTAAGCAAAATATTTTAAAAGTAGTTAAAATTATAAAAAAAAAAAACTATACTTATTTTTAAAAAAACTCAGTAGCTTTACTTTTTGCGAGATAAACAGGTAATTTAAATTTAAAATAAAAATAATAAATTTAAAAACAAAAAATAAAATATAAAGTTAAAATGTAAATAGAAAAAATAAAAAATATATTTTTTATTATTTAAAATAATAATAATTAAAAATTTTAAAATTTAAGAAGAATGAAAACATAACAATGGAAGTATACTGAGTGTTTAAATTAAAAATTTTAAAATTTGAATATCGATTTATTATATAATTATTGTTTTAGGATCTAATTTAATTTGAAGTTTATAAAACTTTAAAAATTTATATAAATAAATATTTTTAAAAAATTATAAACTTAAAATTGTATATAATAAAAAATTATTAAATAAATTTAAAATATAAAAATATATATTAATATTATATAAATGTAATATATTAAATTAAGTATTATATAAATATTACATATTAAAATAAATATAAATTTATAATATATAAAGATAAATAAATTAAATATATTTTTTTAATTTAAATTTTTTTATTTATTTAAAAAATATTTTTAATAAATTTAAATTTATCTATTTATTAAATTAAATTAAATTTTAAATGAAATGTAAATAAATAATAGAAGATGCATTTATTATTATAAGATAGAACATTTTTAAAAAATATTAATAGCAATAAAGATTGTCATAATTGATTTTTGTGTATATTAATAAGAATTTAAATATTAATTGTGTATATAAAAATAATTTTATTTTAATAATTTGTTCATCTTAAAATAATTAATTTTTATAAATATTCTTAAATAAAAAACTAATAACCGTTTCTAACAGTTAGACGCACTTCTATTTTGTGATATAGGCAGAAGACTTTGAACAGTTTTTCCATGAAATCTAGAAACACAATCAATTAAAAGTTTGAGATACATTAAAATAAAAAAAAGCAAATTTCTTAAAATAACATAGTACACTTTAAAAATAAAGTATTTCAACAACTTTATAATTTCTTACATATATACATATATTTTATCAAAATTTCAATTCTGGTTAAAAAAACTCTGATAGTTGCGATCAGATATATATATTTTTTCAAACTTGCTTTTGCGTCCTTAAATTTAAAATGAAATGAGTGAATTTGAATAAAATACGAATATAAACAGTACAATATTAAATAAAAATACATATGAATATAAAATATTAAAAATTTACAATTTAAGATGTTTAAGAAAGACAACAAACTGTACTCATACTTGTAATAAAGAAATTCATGTTAGAAATGCTAATAACATTTTTTTATTTTATTATATAAAAGGACAGGAATCTAATATTAATGTATTATTAATATAAAAATTTTATATTATTAATCAATTAAAAATTAGTTGAGATATAATTTTAAAACAATTATTATAAAGTTAATTGTTTATTTCTATTTTTTATGGGAATAAATGAATTAATTCATAAGAATTAAAAAATATTTAATTTAGTTAGTAATATTCAATTTATCATTATATATATGTTATTTTTAAATTATCATCAACACTAAAGAGTCATATTTCTTTAATTTTTCGTCACTTACCCATAGATATTTTTATGAAAAAATAATTAATACAGTAAAAATGTGAATTAAGTCTTATAAAAAGATAAAAATATATTTTATTTTCTATTCTTATAAAAAAAGATAAAGATATTTTTAATAAAAATTTAGATATGCTTACAAGTTATAAAAAAACGTTCATATTCAAAAATTATGTTTTAGATTTATAATCTAAAGGTGCATAAGTAGAATCATTTCAAACTTCACATCGAAATAGTAATAAATTACATTTAGTTCTCCTAAATAAACTTTAGAATACACCAAAAAAAACTTGAGAGGATATTAAAAAAATTTATCAATGAACATTGAGTAAACTTTTAGTATTATTGTAGTATTTATTTTCTTTCATTTGTCTTTATGTATTTTATAACTTTTTATTTAAATTTAAAAATATATTAATTGGAAAATTACTTAAAAGTACTGCTTGTTATTTTTTGGAAAAAGAGTATCGTTTCTGTTGCAGTAATATTTTTTTAACAAGTATTAGTTTAAGTAACATATAGTTATTTTTTATAAATAAGGTGTCAAATTCAAACTTTATCTATGAAAAGATATTTAATAAAAAGTTTGTTTTATCATATTATAGATATTCTTTATTTGAATAGACTTAAATTATATAAAAAATATTTATAATTTAAAAATTGTAAACTGTAAAAAAATTAACTTATTTAAATAATTTAAATAAAATAAACTTATAATATAAATATTAACATTCATTCAATGATAGATTACTATATTATTATGAATTATTAATTGTTATAAGAATTATTTTAAAATGTATGTATACTTTAAATTTTAATCAGTTGATAATATAAAATTATTTATATTACTAATATATCAAAATTTAATTTTTTAAATATATGCATATTTAATTATAATTTCAACCTTTGAATAAATAATTAATACACTTTTTTTGAAAACAAAAACGCCATTACATCCTTCTATCCGGTTCAATATCCGAACCGGGTCGAGAGGTTGAGGGAAGGAAGCCAGGTCGTTATACTTGTAGCATTTCCATCTGATCCGGTGCACCACCACGCATGGCATTCATCGCATTTTGCATATTCCTCCGAAACGAAGCGCTCACATTTTGAAAAAGTCAAAACTACATGGACGTAGGAACCGCCGATGATCAGTCCCCGGAAGCCGCCATATCGCGATGGAAATTCGCTGTGTCGCGGCAGTATCAGCACATTCTTGACAAAACCACCCCGCACGTCCTCCGCCGTTGGATCGGGTGTTTCGTGGTGGCCTCCGTCTACGTCCTCCGCGTGTACTTGGTCCAAGGTTTCTACATCGTCTCCTACGCTCTCGGCATTTACATCCTCAACCTCCTTATCGGTTTCCTCTCCCCTCAGGTCGATCCCGAGATTCATGATGGCCCCACTCTCCCCACCCGAGGATCCGATGAGTTCCGTCCCTTCGTTCGCCGTCTCCCCGAATTCAAGTTCTGGTACTCCTCCTTTTCCCTTTCCTAATCAATTACCCCTTCTAGGGTTTCATATACCCTCTAGTTTTACATTATTATGTTACCGTCTTCAATTCTATGTCTAATATTTGGCTTCTGATGAGATCTATCTTCATTTGCGAGCATACAAGGGTCTGATATCGTGCACTGTTGGAATTGTCATTTGTGTAGTTACACCGAGTTTGGATGAAAAAAAAAAAAAGGTTTAACTACTTATGTACCTTAATTTTTGAAGAATTTGGACGAGGGTTTTTAAAAAGTTAGTAGAAGTTTGATTTATTTTACCTTCTTTCATTTTATTTCCTTCTCTGGTGAATGCTTGTTGAAAAGTTTATCCTAGTTGGCTCTTACTTTTGTTTTTTAACTGAGCTGCGTTAGGTTAAAAAAATTATTGGGTTATGAGAGACTAATTGCATTAGTGCTTGATCCGTATGTTCCTGTCCTAAGAAGAATCTAGATTTTCAATAAATGCCCACATTCTGCAGATCATGCTAGCTTCTTAGTTATACCTGTGATTGTTACGAGCTTCATAAAGAAATCTTGCTGCAGAATGTTATTATGTTTGTCTTGGCATCTTTAATTCCAAGTCTACAATTGGGCTTCGGAGGAGATCAATCTTCACTCATGAACTTTGAAATCAAGCTCTGTTGGAATTGCCATTTGTGGAGTAACTGGAGTTACTAATTTTTCCTCATTTACTGGATTCTGTGCTGTAAAAGAAAAGGTTATGATAGCCATGTGGAACAGACTGATAGACTGCTTGATCTGTCCAGTCCTAGACTGAGAAGAATCTAAGATTTCATGCAAGCAAATTATGGATATTCAAAATGCCTGCACTCTACACATCATAATAGCTTCTACATTATAACTGCAACAATTATGAGTTCTGGAAAACAATACTGACAAGCAGAGTCTTTTTTTACCATAGGTTTCTTAGTTTGGCTCTTGTCAATGTCTCACCCTGTACTGTACTACCTCATTATATGGAGCCAGTGTCATTTTTTACGTTGAAAAGTGCTATCTAGATGTTGTTCTGTTTGGTTTTACTGCTTGATGTTGTGGAAGTAAGTTTCTTGTTCACTTAGGAAAGCACTTTTGGAATTATTTTGACATGCAATTGATTGCTTTTACTGAAGCTACTTATTTTTTCTTTGTGGGTAGGTACTCGATCACAAAGGCATTTTGCATTGCATTTTTGATGACTTTCTTTAGTGCGTTTGATGTTCCGGTGTTCTGGCCCATACTCCTCTTCTACTGGGTGGTTCTATTCACACTTACTATGAGGAGACAGATATCACACATGATCAAATATAAATATGTACCATTCTCATTTGGGAAACAGGTAGGTTTTTTTTCTCTGGTTCAAAACTGTTGTCGTAAATGCTGTTGGTTATTGATTCATTAGGGGCATTTTTTTTGGGATTACATCTTCGTTACTAATTGTAAGCTTTCTTTTGTTTGTTTCACTTTTAGCGCTATGATGGAAAGAGAGCATCAACAGAAAACGCAAGCCTTCCAGTGGACTGAAATTTTCAGTTTAATTTAACTTTATTTACTGCATTTAAGTCTCAAATCCGCCAGTGACTTGATATCATCTACAGTATTTTAGCAGCTGGAGCTATCTGAGGATTTGGTGGCTGAAGAAGATTGCTTTGAGGTCTAGCGTGGACGTTTGACATCTGGATGTTCAATTCCCAATTGAGCAACTGTTTGGACATCTTCAATGTTTCAACGCCCTAGTAGATTTAGCTTTGGGGAAATGTTGGGGGCTCTCTCTGTACATCGCCCTTCTAGTGAAGTCCTTTTTTTCTTTTATTTTCTCTTTCTATATAGGTGGGCAAATGCCAAACTCTTATTGCTGAATTCATAGTCAAATAACGAGAAATTTTGGAAGCCTGCGCAGAAGGAATCCCCTTTCATTATTTGCTATGGGGTTATACTGATCCGTCTTTTCCGTTGTATTTTTTTTTTCTTTTAATCATGTGAGTTTCAGGAACTATTTTTTCTATAAATTTGCCCAAGCAATACTATTTAACCTCACAGGTCTTCTTAGCATTATTGTGATTTGTGCATTTGGGTGTCTTAGATCATTTTCTATATATACGAATTAGGATCAAACTTTAATATTTATACAAATTTAATAACCTCTTATAAAATATAAGATTTATTCAACCAAATATTAATTTAATAATTTTATATAAAATATAAAATTTATTAATTCAATTATTGAATTATGTTATAATATATTTATGATTATGTATATCAAATTTTTAAAAATTTGATAATATGTAGATATATTATTTATTTATTAATATTTATATATATTTAAATAACATATAAGTTGTAAAAATAAAATTAAAAGATGAAATATTTATTAATTTTTATTTTGTATAAAATTTTATATATATAATTTATTTGATAATAATTTTTAAATTAACAGTTGAATTAAATTGATGTAAATGTTAAAATTTGATATGATATGAAATTTTAACACTTTTACATATTTATTAATTTGATGGTTCAATCATGTTAAAATATCTTTATAATCATTTATATTAAATTTAAAAAAATTAATTATTATTTTATATGAATATGAATATTTATTTAATAAAAAAATTTAAATTAAAGATTGAAATAATAAATCTTATATCCTACGAATGATTATTAAATTAATATAAATATTAAATTTCAATATGGGATGTGAACAAATTGAATATTAGGGTTAACAAGGTTTCTCTGCGCTTCAGAGGTGTACAGCACATTACTCCCTCAAGATATTGAAGTTGTTCTTCTTCACAAAGGTTTTCTCATGGGTCAAACCTCTGTCATCACAGAGTAAGCCCGTGCTCTAGCGTTATTTCTTAAACTATTATTCGTCTTAGGGATGGTGACGTAGTATTTATTACACTTTTTGAGTGGCAGTCAAAATGTATTTGCACAATGACAATTTTAATTTTTGATTTTGATGAAACCATCACTTGGTCTGGCCATTCGTCATGGTACTGCTATCCTTTGCAATAGGATTTGTTGTGTTACTTTGTGTAAACCATTTCCGGAAATTTTCCCGTTGATCGTGATCTACCTCATTAGAAATAACAAAAAATTTAATATGCATCATTATATTTTTGGTGCACCCTTGTAACATTTGTGAATTGATCTGTGTATCTTACCTTTATCACATATTTAGTCTTTGCCCCTTTCCCTGTATCCCATAATGAAATTCATATCAAGTTCATGCGGGAGGATATAGTCTCTCCAGGAAATTGGATGGTTAAGTGGCTCTTATTTGGCATTAGTATTGCCTTGGCGTACTTTTGGTCTTCAATTCCTTACCATAGTTATTACAAAAATCAAATTCCCGTTTGATGTACTTTTTGCTTAAAAAAGGAAATAAAGGTCCAGTATTTTATTTTATGTGACAAATTTATAATGAAAAGTTTAACACAAATATATCATCCCTTGCATTCAGTTCCTATTTGACAGAATCTTTCAAATTTGTACTTATCACAGTTTAAAATTAATCTACTACAGCCCAAAGATTTGAAAAGAGGACTACCAGTCTATACTTTTCTTTACAATTCAAACCGCTTTCAGAATATGAAAGGAAAGCTTGTTAAGGCATTTAAGTCAAATTATTGTGTAAGCATTTGTATTGCAAAGGGAGGTTGTATTACAGCAGCAACCACTTGCCTTGCCAGTACCTTTTGTGCCAAAATAAATGAAATAATGGAATTCCAACCTTCCAAGCTCTTTTCTAGGCCTGATTCTTGAAACTAACGCAAACACATCAATATCTCAATACTTGAAAAAATGATCAATACCAGAAAATATGTTGATACATAGGGAATGAAAGACCCTGCAGGGGTACTTACCACTTACCCGGCTGGTCTGTAATATCCATATATACTGTAGTAGGTTTGTGCAAGAGTAAGTAGCAACAAGACAACAGCAGCAATGAAAGAGATAATGGCCCAAGGATTACTGAAGTAGTTGTGTCTCAAGCTTGCACACCAAGTATTCCACCTATGATTATAATATCGATTCACATCCTCTGACAATGGAGAAAGGTAACTGTTATTAATGTCAAACACAACTTCTTGGCACAATCTGTTAAAAAGATCTGCAACTTCAGCATCACTGCCAAGCCAGTGCTCCATTATCCCTTGGTAATGAAGGTACCCCACGTCCTGTGGAGAGTTAATCAAGTTGTCCATGAAGATAACATAGGATGTAATATCACTGCTGCAATCAAAATGACACTGCTCAAAGGCAATGAGGTTGAGGAACAAAGACTTGGTACCATCATGGATCAAGAGCCGTGGTATTCTCAGAATACCATTCTTAAATTTTATATCCCAGAAGCGATCGGTCTTCCTTTTCTTGAATTTGATTCCAGCCTCTTTAAGCTCCGTGACACAATGTATCAGTTGCTGCCTCCGTTTGTCAACAACTCTATTAGCATTTGACCTGCGTTTGATCCATATTCTAGGTGGTGGTTGTGGTCCTGTGCGCAAAAGACTTCTCCTGAACACTTCCAAGCAGTGAAGACCTCCTTGATCAGATAAAGGGTCAAAGGTGGCAGTGGTTCTAAGTGAGAACTCCAATTTGTCTATATCACTTTTTGTCAATGGTTCATCTGTTGGCATTAGAGGGTCAAAGAACCTGAGTGCTAGACTTGCAACAAGTCCTTTCATTTCTGGGTTACCCAGTTGAATTCCCAGAAGCTTATCCAATACAAACAAGGGAAGCTGGTTTTCTAGCATGATCATATCTCTCTGAATGGTATGCATTGATCCACGCATTGCGAAAACAGGATCATTCCTTGAATATTCAAGTTGCTTGAACCCTTCTGTGGCCCCTCTGAATAGCTCCAGCACAAAACAACCATCAAGGACAAGCATTTCCACAAACTCATTGCTGCTTAAACTGAATGGTCCTTCATAGCAGGAGCGAGCTCTTTCTTCTATCTCTTTCATTGAATTGAGATATAGCCTTATGTCATGTTTGGTACGCTTAAGAACATGGTTAAGGGAACGCCATTTGTGGCGATCCATTTGGCGAAGGCGTCTTTTGCCATGATGGTAAGGACCTATGGACACAATCTGAGGTACATAAGCTTTGTCATCACCATTATCTCTAAGGTACTGAGGAATTTTGTAGATTGATAATTTGGCCCATGAACTTGCCACGTCATCTTCACGTGCCTGCTCTAGCTTCTCCTTGATGGAGATCACCCATTCAGATACTGGTGAGTTTGGTTGCTCTTGCAAATTTTCACCATCTTCATTGATCACAACCTGCAATGATTCTGAAGGTTCCTGCACAATCTTTTGCTGTTGCTCAGGAAATTCGGTTGATCGGTTACCTGAATTAGGAGAAGATGGAATCCCAGATTCTAAGGTTTCTTTGAGCTTCAGAGTGATGAGGTACCAGCTCAAGAGTTCTTTGTTGAATACAGCTACCATTTTTTTCAAAGGCTTCTATTCTGTTTCTTGATGCTGTTCAATTCATAAACAAATAGAACACAATAGTTTGTTATTGAGGCTAAAGAGTCTATGGTGATTATAGCCTCAAGGGACCAAGACATTTCATATTATGGTGCTTGTAATTGACTTCAACAAATTTGCAGCTCATATGGGACCCCTTTGGACCAATAGCAGCACTTTCCGGATAACTTCCATATACAATATTCCAAGCTTTATTCGAATTTTCTAAAGGAAAATTCTTCGTGCACATATGAAAATTGGTGAAAAAAAAATATGATATGAAATAATACAATAATCATAATTCTCGAATAATCATTATGAAGTAAGATTGGTTTGGAAAAGATCCTTAAAATATTTATAGCATCAGACAATGGATAAAAGTGGTTTGAACATGCTCAGAATTATGAGCTATTGTGGTACCCCATGCACATGTAAATTCAGAGTTCTTATTTATTATCACCAATTATGAGATATGACGCTTTCACCTCTTCAACTTTACTGCTTGGTTTCATAAAAGCTTTAATTACTTTTTCTTGCTCAGCGATTAACTTTCTAAATCATAATGTCAGCCATCTTATTATACCAAAATTTGAGGTAGCATTTGAATAGCGATAAGCCACCCACATGAACAATAATAATTCCGTATGATGCACATGTGTAATATTAATGTAGGGATTACGTCCTCCTTGTCCCATTTGTTTTTAATTATTAATAAATAGGCCAACTTGTTTGGGGGAAGTAAGGTGGGATTTTGATCTTGTCCAAACTTGAGTTTGTAGAAATGATTTTGTTTAACAGCTTTTTTAATACATGTTCAAAGGTGTTTAATAAAAATTATATATAGTAATTAGAAATCACTAAATTCAATGTATTAATAGTATAAATATTATAATTTGTAATAAAATTTTACTCTTTACTAATTTATTATGATAGATATTTAATTATTTGTCTGAAAATGAGTTGGAAATATATAATTTATACTTAAAAATTTTAATAAAAATTTAGGATAAATTTTTCAACTTGACGGAAAAGTTACAGTTTATCATAATAATTTAAATATAAATTTAAAAATAAAATCAATTTTATTATAGAATTGTTAAGTATGTTAATAATTTCAACCAAATTTACATTTGTAAACTTAACTCCAAAGACTTTCAACCTTCATCCAAACTAAGGATTTTTAATGTCCATTCATTCAATTTATTTTATCATTTAATAAATTAATATCTTAAAATTAATTTAATAGACCTCAAAATCAAAGATTAGATTAAAAAACTACACAAAGTCAGGATTCTCTCCGGTAATTAGAGAGATCTATTTGGGAAAGAGAAGAAGACAAAGAAGATATGTGAAATCCTTACATGTATTTAAAAAAGAAAAAAATATAGAAAAATAGAAAAAAGAATAAAAAAAAAAAGAAAATAGAAATAATGTTAACCGAACTACACACATCTTACAAATGATCCATATCCGGTAAAGTGAGCCACGCGCACAAAAGTGGGAGAAATGTGAAAGAAATAAAAAATACCTCTCCTTGTGTTAATCAAGATTTGGAGCGTTGTCTCGGTCCTAACAAAAAAATATAAACAATCATACATATAATATCATGTAAAAAAATTTAATTAAAAAATAAATAAAAATCTAACAATTCGCACCCGGGTATAAAGCGGTGTTTGTATGTATCTCGATCAAAAGTATAGTCCTAATTATTCATTTAAATTCCTTAAACAACCGAAGCAGTGCATTGTTTTTTATGGTCTATGCGTAAAAAGAAGTAAACTCACCAACTAACTTCTAATAGGAGCACAATTATCCATGCTTAAAATGTGTTTCTTTGATCCGGTCAAATTCTTATATTTTTTGGGAACGTCTAAGTTATAAACAACTTCATCCTAGTTTTCAGGTAGGTCAATGATATAAGATATTGTATTAAAAATTATTTTTTTTTAACTATTTTCTATAAATAAAATTTATTAACTTATCTGAAAAAACTATTTATTTTATGAACTAATAATTTCATATTTTTAAAGTATTTCTTACATTAAGTTATTAAATTTATCTAAAAATGAATGGTTAATTTAATGATGATAATTTTACATGAAAATTCTAAATTTAAATTTCATTGTTTTTTATATTGTACCAAAAAAAATTTAATTAACTTTATTTAAATAAAATCACCTAATTTATTCCATAAATCATTTTGTATTGATCAATAAAATAAATAATATTAAAAATTATATATTCTGTTTGATTTAATCTTTTATAAATAAAATTTTATTAATCCATTTAATCTGGAGTTATTTATCTTTGAGCAAACTCAGACAATCTCATATTTAGACATTTGTCTTTATGGAAAAGAAAAATTAAAAGATTTTCTTGAGCCTAAAATCTCCGGTGTGAATTATTAATTTATGGGCGTGGATGGAAGCAGAAGCGTATGATCATCAAATTGGAAGTTAGAACATCTATTCATGCTAGCTTTGACAATGGCATTGGCGCTAATTATTAGCAATTTAGCATCTTAATTGAATTTGCCCACCTTTTTATTGTTTTATTCTTGACTTTTGTATAAAATAAGCCTCTTACGTATAGAATAATTATATTGCCAACTAAATCGCACGATAAGTAATCCTGTTTTCCCTTTGAAGCGTAGATGTAGGAATGATAGAGATCTATTTGCTGTGATTGTTAGCATCATTAAGAAACCATGCGCCAGCTTCTTGTAGCGCTTAACTATAACCCCTTGTAGATGTTAAATAAGTAGAATGGAATAAAAAATAATAATATAATATGTAATGTAATAAAAATATATATAGGATAATATCATATAATCTCACAACATAATCATTCTTCCATGTTTTCTCTTTTTATTTTTTGTTTTCTCTGTTTAACCTTTTGTTATGTAAGTTGTAAAAAATCGTACCTTCGTTGCCATTGTTAAACTTACATTAGCAAAACTAATCTTTAAAATTAATTTTAAGCAATTTAAAGTAATAAAATCTTATTAATTTGCTCATTCTAAGAGTATACCAACTCAATTTAGCTGTTTTCTTAGTAATTTAATGGTGAATCGAATAAAAAATATAATATAATAAAGTCGAATAAAGTTATTATTTTATTATCTATTTTTTTTATAATAAAAATGGCAGGTTATATCTCATTTTTTAAATTGAATGAGAAAATAATAAAAATGTAAACTAAAATTATATTTTTTATTTTTTATATGATTTGAACAACAAAATTTAAGATAAATGTATTTTAGTATTTTTTAAATATGGATAAATTTGATTTAAACATTTTAAAATATTTTATTATCAATTTTAATTTTTATAAATTTTAAAATTTTTTAAAAATTTATTTTGTTATTTGATATATTTTTATTTATATTATAATAGCAAACATCTTAAAATGATATGTAATATAATTCGTTTAAATGTTTAATATATAATCAAAATAGAGATTATTTTTAAAATTTTAAAATTTTATAAAAATTATAATCAATATTTTTTAAAAAAACTAAAACTGTATTTAAATATATTATAAAATTAAAAAATATATTAAATTTTAAAGTTACATTATCTTATTTTATTTTAATTTAAATTTTCGCCAATTCAAATATAACTGTAATGTGACTAAAAAAATATAATTATAATGGATTCCAGTTGTCTCGTCTTAAAATTACCAAAATAATTCAAATTTAAGAAACTAATAAACTATATAGGTAACATCTTGATATGAAATTCTTTATGGGACCAGCCAATCAATTCCATTGGTGCGCGATAATCACCAAAATAGACTGGCTATTTTGCCTGTTTAAGAATCTGTTATATTACATAATATCAAAGACATTTCATAAAAATTTTCACATATTATATTTTTAATTTTTAATTTTATTTATTTTTTATATATGTTTCTTTTTCATGTTTCCTTCATTTTACAAATTAATTTTCATTTTTTGCGGTTATTAATTTTTCTAAAAATTTCAAATAAATATAAAATAGAAGTATATTATTTAAAAAACTATTTTATTATATATTATTCTTAAATAGATATATTTATTTATTTATAATTTTTTTAATCTTTAACATATATCATTTGAATTCTTTTTTTAATTTACTATGTTCTAAAAAAATTTCAAAATAGTAAATTAACAAAAAGTATTGAAATACTTAAAATATAAAAAAATTATATATATATATATATGTATGAAAAAGATAAGTAAAAAGTTAATCAAATAATATTATATAAAGTAATAAAATTAAAAAAATAAGCATTTATAAAATTTTCATTTAACAGATTTAGTAAGAATTTTTATATTATATGTAGATAAATAAATATAAATAGACTGCTGTTGAAAAAATTAAATTAAAAAATTATATTTTAGACCGTGTATCATAATGGGTACAAATACTAATTATCTTTTCTTTTCTAATTTATAAATAAAATTTCATTCATATATTTTGAGTTGGCTTTTTTTTTTTTCCTTCTAATGTTTTGCACTTTACATAAACGAAAAATTTTTTTTTCTTTTTTAAATTACGCATTTTGCACATACAAAATAGCTCCAACTTTTTGCATATGTTCCACTAATTTCGCATATATAAGTGGTGAAATTCGTCAAGTAATAGTATGTGCACTGTTATTTGGAGTTTTTTTTTTTTTTTACAAAAAAAAAATGGGGTATTTCACCTATGAAAAAGGTGAAATATACATGTAAAAAATAATAAAACAATAGATAGTGATATTTCAAAAAAAACCATCTTCAAATGAAGAAATACTAAATTTTTTAATAAATTATTTTAATTTCTATTTTATTTTTTATTTGTTATATAAAAATTATTTTTAAATTTACATAATTTTATATTTATATAAACATATTACATATAAATTTTAAACCTTTATTTTTCATCATATTAATAAAAATACTCTTATGATAAATTTTAAGACATACAAAATATTTTTTAATATTCTGTGTATGTATACATCCATTGTTTTCCTACCGAAAAATACTTTTAGCACATTCATTATTTATCATTTACATACCTCATTTTGTTATTACAAAATAATTTTTGTTTTCTACTTTTTTTGACATCTGATATTACATATTTTATATCTGAATTAATTTTCTAATTTAAATTGATATTTTTATTTATAATTTCTAATAAAATTTTCTATAAATCAAAATATGTTTATCGACATATCTGTCGTGTATAAGTTTTAAATTTAAACTAATTATCCTCTACTATTTTTATTTAAGTTAAAATTTTATTTCAAACTAATTATCTCATGATATTTAGCATCCATATATAATTTTAAACTTTTCTACATCTTCTTTATAGTTTAAAATATTTTTCTATTCATGTAAAGATTTCCATCCTTACTCTATTTTAATGCAGTTTCTTAAAAGAAATATATATTTTTCCTCTTAAATATGAATATTTTAAATTTATATTAAAACTCAATTTTTTACATCTCAAATATAATTTTAAATTTATTTTTTTATAATTAAAATACTAAATATTTATTTACATATTAAATTATCCGCCAATTTCTACAAAAATAACACCTTCAATGTAAAAATTTAACATTTTAACTTATACATAATCGTATGCTTAACTGAGATAAAAAAAAATATGGAGAATAATGAGTTTGAATTTTAAAACATATATATTTGACATGTAGATAAATATATTTTACATGAAAATTTATTAAAAATTAAATGTATATATATATATATATCAACATATAATTAATTTTAATTAAAATTTAATTTGGACATAGAATACATAAAATTTAATTAAAAAATTAAAGTATGTGAACAATAAAATAGAATTGTATCAAGAGAAATTACTATTTAAGAATTAGTGTTAATAAACAAAAAAGTACCATCTGCTTTGACATTTTTAGAAAAGATTCTAGATCCTTTTTCATCTAAAATTATGGTGGTGAAAAATGAATGATAAAAATTTATTGAATAATATATTTTTTAATCATTATCATGTTTTTTATTTTAATTATTTATTTGTTCATTGATAGTTTACCATATGTTGAGTTAATTTATTTTGTCTGCTTTCTTTCCTATCTTAATTTTTATAATGAACATTGCTTGCATTATTGTTATTAAAAAATACTGAAATGGGATAAAAATAATAATGTATAAAAATAAAAAAATTAAAATAAAGTATGGAAAATATTTATTTCCTATAATTAAGTCATTTTTTAAAAAAATAATTCTTATTTAGAAAACACTATTAGGAATCATGGATAGATATAAAAAGATATTGAGAAATAGTTAGTTTGAGTTAGATATTTAATTTGGATATTACTTTGGTAATATGAGATGTGTATAGAAAAATAAATAAATAAATAAATATTTTTTGGAATAAAAAATAACGGAAAAAAACCTAGAATATAGATAAATAGCAAAATACCAACGACTAGACTAGCGAGGTGCTTATCACTCAAGATCTGTTCACAGTACCAAGGTCATTGTATTGTTGTATCTTATTGGATCTGGGCCTAAATGACAGTACCGAACAGAAAAAATATTGTCAACTTTGGGCCCTTATCCGATTCCATGAGCCGCAACAACAATATACACACACATGCGAATACTTACATATATTATCAACTCTTTTGACAATATATATATATATATATATATATTATCAAATCTTATATATTAAATTTATTGACGACAAATGTGTATTAAAAATTTAAATATTCACTTTTAAATACAAAATTTGTAAGATTTGTTTTCTTATTAAATCAAATGACGTTTCATGCTTTTAATATCCCACTTTTATTCATCTTCGATACAATATTATTTAAATTTAGTTTATGTTAATATTAATTTTAAATTTTATATTGTATTAAATTAATAATTATAAAAATATATATCGTAAATCAAATAATTTGTTTTAAAATTTCCCTCTTTAATTTCAAACGCTTTTTTTTTTCAATCTAAAAAAAGGTAATATTTATGTAATTTATTTTTATGTAATAAAATAAAATATTAACTATTGAAAATAAGAATATCTTATCATACTTAATTTTTTCTTAAAATGGACCAGCTCATCATTATTTAATAATAATATTATATATATATATTTTTAAAAAAATTCAAATATGTTCATGTGATGCATGAGAAACTTACCAATTTAAGTAGTTTTATATTGTAAAATAAAGAATTTTACAATTCTAAGGCAAGAAATAACACCTTAAGAGACAAAAATGCATTAATAATCGCTAATTACAGAATCAAAAATTGGAATTGTAACAAATTTAAGAATTTATTATCTTTGAAGTGTACATTTTTACTTTTGAAGAGTTGGATTCGTAAATATATATTTTTTTATACTCAAGAGTGAAATAGTTTTTTACTATGATGTCTTTCATCGTAAAGCATATAGTTAACTTAACTAATTACTTTTTATCCTTTTTTTATACTCAAATACTATCTTTTTTACCAACAAAGTTTAATACAATTAGAATATAACTAGAAGTTGGATCCTCTCTTTTTTATTGTGCATTTTCTTTCTATTATTCTTTTATAATCTGTCATTTTCTCTTTTTTTTATCATAAATATTAAATTAAAGAGTTGAAAAAACTGAATTATTGATCCAATGGTTAAAAGAAAATGCCCAAAAAAAATATACAAGAAAAAATCTAAACTTATATAGTTATATATCTGATATTTATTGACACAAAATTAACTAATAAATCAATTATTCACTTTCATGAATGTATTACAAATTCATCAATAACTTAAAAAATAATACAAATTAGTTCTTTAATATTTTTACAAGATAGTTCTTTCACTTACTAAAAGTAATGTAAATTAATTTTTCTACAAGGATAAACTTAAAAAAATTCAAACATTAAAAGATTAATTTACATTATTTTAAAAATCTAAAATAAATGTGCAATGTCAAGGATTACTTTACTTATTAACTCTCTTAACAAAACTTCAATATTTGATCATAAATATATTAAAAAAAAGTTGAAAAAAAATTATTTCAATATTTCTACATCTCAAAGGCATTCAACTCTTGATCAAAAGATATTATTAATTTACACAAAAAACTTATCTTTTTTTTTCTCCAAATATAATTTACTTATTATTAACATCCTTATTTTATTTTCCATTTTTAAAATTTTATCTAATATTTTCCTATGTACAAATTAATACTACAAATTTATTTTTAAATATTAAATCAAACAAGTTTTTAATATGTATGAAAGAACACAATAAAAATTTATAATAATAATTTTTATTATTAAAAATCATATAATTTAATGTATTGATTATAATTTTTAATAAAATTATTATTTATTAATATCTTATTGTATTTCATTAAACTCGTATTGAAAAAATTGTAAATTAAATTGTAATTCTTATTGTCATTTAATATTTTAGAACATTTTTATCTATAAATTGGTGTCATTTTTACTTTTTCCTTATAAATTCAAAATTTTTAATCAATTATGTATACTTCTTATAATCTTAATTTTTCCCCCTGTTCCCTCTAAGGACTGTGATTGTTTTGTTGGATTAAAAACTTCTGGACATAGCTATTCTTTTAGTAATGAAATCTATCTGAAAGAATAAAAGATGACTGTATGATCCTATTGAGAAGAATATGTATTAACATGAATAAATTTGGATACAGGCTTCCCGTAAGGCAGCAAATGCTGCAAAACCAAATTGACATTACCTTTCAAAAGCGAACGGAATAATGGACTATATGGCACCTTCAATAAAAAGAAGAAAAAAAATCAATATAAAAAATTGGGTGAAATCAGACTCGAATGCACATATGCTGGCCGGCCCACCATAAAAGTTATGCCACCCACGTATGTACCCAGTAAGACATCAGCTTTCTCCATTCGGTCACATTCAAATTCTTGTTGCTGAAGGCCAGCAATCACATATCCACAGATCAGTAAATTCCTCAGATGTACTTATTAACATCTTAGTTTTGTTCCGAATGTGTAGAGACTTGCACACCTATCACTTTCGTGTCATGCTTTCTCTTACTTCTACTGCGCCGGGATCTGGGTGTTTTTGTCTTTGTAGAGAGCTTGTTTGTCTGCTCTTGTGTGCCAATTAACACTTTTTCGTTAGATGGGAGCTCAGGAGGAGCATCTGGCCATGGACTGCGTTTTGAAGGGACAGTGATGTCCAAAGGAGGGTCAATTATCCATCTGCATAAAATAGCATCATATAGTCAGGGATATGGACAGAACATGTTAGTAAATACTTCGAAGTCTGAGGATACATAAATCCATGCCCCATTTATTGGATGAGGCATCACAAATTACAAACACAAAAATCTGCATGATGGGCCCAGAAATAAACTCCATAATTTTCAGAGGAATTTTTATTTGGGAATACTTCTTTCTGTTTTCATTTCTTGTTTGTATAAATAATAATGTTACACTGTTTTCACTTTATTTTTTGTAATAGTTAAAATATTGACAAATAGTTTTAGTTTATCATGGGAAAGAACAAATTTCAGAAGCCAGAAAATTTCCAATCAGCAAAAGTTGACTTCATGAAGAAAAGGACTCAAGGAAAACATGGGGCAACCTTAAAAACACACCTAATTGCTTGCATGTGATGTCTTAAAAAGTAGAAGTTTTCAGATTGCACTAACGGTGGAAGTAAGGTCTCAAGTCTCAACGCCCCTTTTCCCACACATAAACTTAACCTTTGGAAACTTCTTAAATGTAACAAAATAATTTTATTGATAAGGATGTAAAGATCCCAATCCAAGCATTCATAACAAAAACCTAGGGATGTTATTGTCACGTGATCGGGCTGAAGAGTATGTTTGATTAGACTTTAACGAGCAATTTCGATCTAACACACTAGCATGTAAAACTTGGTGTTATTTGGCCTTTCTTCACGCAAGTCCATCTAAAAGCAGAAACTTACATGACATACGTGTCTTGTAATTGTTGACATTTAAAGGGAAATAAAAAGCACCATTTCAGAGAGATGAAGACACCTGTTGTAGAGGAGCTATGCTATTGCAGAGGCCCACTAAGCATTAATTTACGATTAAGTTATTTTCCATCTACATTTTAATACGAGGACTTCAATGAATCCTATTTTTTCGGCAGTTCGGTGCTAGTAGAGTCTCTACCACCGACTCCATAATTATATCCAACTATATATATTAACCAAACAAACAATTAGAGATATGGCTTCCTTGTTTTCCAACCAGACAGATATTGACTTGGAAACTCTGCAATATACACCCAAACATTATCCAGATAATTAAACAACCAAGGTTCCTAAAATAGTAACCCTCCCTCAACCATGCATCGCGGTTTCAACACTTGTATTCAGTAACCCCTGAGGGCAACCACCTGCAGAGAATCATGTAATTTCTATCCAAAAGATGATTGCCCTACACAAGGTAAATCACAAAGGGGATGCGAATCACACTTTGTGCCCATTGACATTGAGTCTTTCAGTTTCTCCCTTTTAGAATAGCTATTCCCTACAGAATGTATGTCATGTTCGAATCTTTTCAAGCCATGATGAATGTATCCCCAGATATTAACAGATACCATAATATATAACGTCAAAAATATTATAGGCCAAAATAGGCAGCAGTTTGCTTTCTTAGCTACTTTATGCTCACCTCAGTCTGACCTGGATCATCTTAGCTGGTAATTCCATAGAACTAATTAAGTTGGAACACTACGAATCATCCTAGAAAATGAGTCTACATCACATAAAGCCCAAATATCAATGCAAGATGCAGCTATTCCTAATGGGAAAATTCTGTTGATATCAACAACAGATTCACATTAACGATTAACCACTGAAATGACAATTCATCAGTATTCTTGGGTTTCCCACTGTATCAAACACATTAATATCTCACAAATATTCAAAATTGTTAAATATTCCAAATTTCAGGCACTAGTTTTTGGAATATAGCTTTCGAAAAGGGAGGGGGTTGCAGAATCTATTTGTCCTGCAAAGTATTGTTAGTTAGAATTACGGCTGACATAAAAGTTGGACATCAGTTGGAAAATGAAATTCGAGCAACAGAACTGAAAATTTTCTAAAATCAAGAGGAGAGGACTCACCGAGAAGGAAATTTGCTGTCTGTGCGAGCTTCAACCCTTAGCCACCAAAGCAAAACTTGGCGTCCACAATTCCCAAGCGGTTCCACCACAGAGGTGCTCTTAAGCAAGGACAGTGGGCTCTCTATCTCCTCACCAACCCCACCTAAAGCATCAAGATCCTTAACCCACTCTGGCTTACCATCCACATCCTTCCAAAGCAACCTGGAATTCAAAACAAACCCAGACCATTCAAGCTTTCTGGGCAGCACAGGAGCCCGATCATCAACATAAACAGCACTTCTCCCCGTATATGGTATTGAATTGAAGGTGTGCCACCCAACCAATTTATCGGTAGCATTACAAGAAGGACCCTGCACCGGCATTGATGCAGCTTCCTCCTCACCCTCTTTTTGAACCATAGACAAAGATTCATCAGCATCAGCTAAATGAAGGAGTATCCCAACCGAAACAGCCCCAATCCATTTCACGTTCTGCGCTTCATCAAACAGCTCCATACTATGCATATTACTGTCATCGGCAAACACCACCACTCCATCCAGCTTCTCTTTTCTCACAATCCTGTTCCACCAAAAGGCAAAATGAACCATCATGTATTTTCACTGTATTCTGCCATTACATCCGGCGCACTAACAAAAATAGTACCCACACACTCGATTACAAACTCCATAAAGTTTCTAATTACTATAATAATAGAAAGAATCGAGTAATCTCAATTGAAAAGGCGAAAATTAACCTTAAAGCATGAAGGCGCATTCGAGACTCGAGTTTATGCCTAGCTTCCCATGAATTGGGCATTCGTTGAGGGAAGCCAGCGTGGATGGTTCTGAGGCCAGACTTAGCAATGAGGGAAGCGGTTTCGTTTGTGACTCCACCGGCCTCTACCACGATCCACACCAGATCGTACGGCACCAGCATCAGCGAGTGCATCACCCCGGTCAAGTGGAGCGTCTGGAACGTGCGCACATAGGTCGGCGTGACCACGATTAAAGTTCTAGGGTTCTTCACTCCGAACAGCGCCCTCTGCTCCTTTTGAACTCTCTCAATTATCCGGTGCGCCTTCATCACCTCTACGGGATCCGGATGCGGCCACGGCCGGATTCGGATCCCGTGCCGCCCGACCACCACGCGGCTCGTGGTGGAGCTCGCCACCAGAGCCGTTCGGTTCGCCACGACGGGATTCGGCGGAACGTCGAGCGGAGAGGCGAGTTCGGTGCCGCTTCGAAACGGAACAGAGTAGAGGTTGGTGGAGGAGGTGGAGAAGAGGAAGAAGAAGACGAGGCGAGAGAAGCGGAAGCCGAGGACGAGACTGATGAGGCAGCAAACGCCGTGGATTACCAACCAGAAGATGGTCGCCGGCGACTTGACGGAGCCGTCACCGGACGAATCCAACTGCGGCGATCCTCTGAAGCTGTTGCTCCGGCGGTTTAGGTAGCTCTGCTGCAACGCCGAGAGCTTCATTTTGTGTATGAAAGAGAAAATGTGTGTGTGAGTGAGTGAGTGAGTGAGTTGAAGAGGTAATGCCTAATACTATTATATGTTTTGATTTGTGGATTGTAGTTTGTTGCAGTAGATAGCGTTTTGAAGGGAAAGGGAGGAGCAGGTTGGAGATGGTGGTGGCTTTAGGTTGGTTTGGTGGTGCTGTAATTTAATCATCTAACATTTCTTTGGGTTTACGGATAAACCGGTTTCTTTCTTCTTTTTTATTTATTTTTAATTTTGTAATTATTCTAACAACTTCATGTTCGGACAGAATTAATTGAAAAAACAAAGAGAAATACATATACACTGGGCGATGGATAGAATGCAATACACTCTTGCTTCGCAGTTGCTAAAATCATTAGCTGGAGCTATCACCACCCGTGGAGAAACTCTATTGGTACAAACACAGAGTGGGGTCACCAATATATACGGAGGTCAACGAATGTCAAGGTTATAAGACTGTCTTTTTAATTTCATTTTCTCACCTATTATAGTTGTTTTCCTGCACTTTCTCCATACCCAAACAGCAACTTATGCGGATATTCTAAGCAACTCAACAACACACAAATAATGATTGAATTTTCGTTTTCTAGCTAAAAACAATAAATAATAATAATAATAATAATAATATGTGACAACATAGAACTTAATTAGCTTTTATTTTCCATTTTTTTCTACAAACCAAGCATTGGAACTTTTTGTCTTGTCTCTTCTTTTATCTCGTTTGTTTTATTGCTATAATTTGTATCCCGCGCCATAATTGTACTCCGTTCCACACTTTTACTCAATTTCCATAACTATAGCCATGGAAATCCCCGTATTTTATGCTTTTTCCTAATCCACGATATTCGTGTAAATTATAGTCCTAGCTTTTCTAAAACTGGGAGATACTGCTAATTGGAATGGGGAAACAGTAACTATCAAAATCTCCTAAAGCTATTGCGGTTAGATACCTAAATTGAAGCAATTATGTCGTGTCTCTATATGTTTTCCATGTTTGTATGTATTGTTCGGCCTGAAACCTCCAATAATTATTTAATACGAACGCATAACTTTTTCCTTCTACGATATGAATATTTGCCACTATTTGACCATGTTCAAACTTCCGTCACCATATCTCCCTACCTGTATGTAAAATCATCATCAATTCATATTACCACTTTTCTAACCGTCACGTTATGAGTTGTGATTTGTGATTTATCTATCGTTTTTGCATTTGCCTTTTGCTACTGCAATTTTTGTGTCAATTCTTTATGAGAATGACAGTTATACATATCCCTTCATCTCTATGGCAGGTTTTACTCATGCATCACCTGCAACCAGTTTTGGCGGTATACTAAATTATTTGCCGCAAATAACAAGAGATTTTCTCTTAGCTACGTTGCGGAAAAGGAAACAAAAACTATTAAGAACTTTAAGGACACACCTACCCCCAGCCATAGGATATTAGGTAGAGTTTGCAACTACGAAATGGGTTGGTGGGTTGCTTCGGTCACAAAATGCATCCAACCCAAATGACCATAGGGTTCCTTCAAAATGTGGCTAACTATGCATACACTATAAACAAAATGGTCTTCTTCGCTTAAAAATTCCTCCAACTCATCATTACCAGCATCACGGAAAAGTTTGTAAAAGGCACAAAATTTTACCGCGGAAAATCTCTTGAATTTTTTACTGTACAATAAGTAATTACATATACATGCAAGGACGTTCGATTTACTGTTCAAAACTCGAAGATGAAATAAGAAATGCGGTTGGTAAGTTGGGATGTGTCAAAATCATTGGTGGCCAGAGTCACATACTTTCAATCAAAGAAATTCTTCTTACCTGTTAAGAACTTGTGATATAAATAAATCCCGGAATGCTAATGACTGGGACGTGCTTCATGTTTTCTTATTAGGTAGAGACTGTGGCCTCTCTTGATTACTACATTCCACCATTAATGCATATAATTAATAAGCTTTATTATTAGGTAGGGACTGCTTCATGTTTTTGTTTACCTGGTGATAAAAAAAAAGAAAGAAAGAACAGATTTAATTGTATTTTATTTCAGTATTTTAGTTAACCATAAAATCAAAATTTAAGTGCAATATTATAAGTATTTTTTTATGTTACTTTTCGATTTTGATTTTATGTGCAATATTATTATAAGTTTTTTTTGTGTTACTTTTCAATTAAAATTCACATTTTATCTCAGAAGGTGATGGATACTAAGATATCAGTTATGAAATTTTATTTTTGATTGCAGATCAATACTAAAGTATATAATTTTTGTCTTTTAGTATATATATAGTTTTGGTTACTCTAACTTTAAATACTAACATTTAATATTTATATATAATTTTTTAATCGTCCAAAGTAGGTTACTAAAAAATTTATCTAATAGTTAATAAAAAATATAACATAGATATAAAATCCGTACCATTGATTTGTTTAGATTCATAAAGAAAAAAATATATTAAATAATTTAATAAAATTTAAAAAACCAAAAAATATAGTTTGTTACATTTTATATACATTATTTTTATTTAAATATTTTATAATTTTTCTTACATAATTCATATAAATTAATAATATGTCACATCCTTGTTATATTTTTAATTATTAAATAAATTTTTTTAAATAAATAACTTAATTTAAACAATTTAAAAATTAAAATTATTAAATATGAGCCATTAAAACTAGACGCATTAATATCATATACAATTCAAAAAATAAAAAAAATATAATTAAATAAATAAAATGTTAACAAAGCACTCTAAAGTTTTTTCATAATATACTCTTTTATTGGCTAAATTTTTTTTGAATTTAAGAAATAATGTATTTTAGTAAATTTTTATGAGTCCTAATAATATTTTTCAATTAATAATAAAGAGTGTATTAATAAGATTTTAAAATATGTAAATGAATGTTTGTTTTATAAATTTTATAAAAAATAGAAGTTATATTTTATTTGTTTGTAATTCTTAAAAACATTTTCCACATTAAAATATAGTAAAAAAATTCAACTTTCCTTTAAAAAAAATCAAAATATCTTCTCAAAATAAATAGAAATTTGATTGTTTAAAATTTTTAAAAATTTTGAAACTAAAACAAATAACTAACAAATTTGAAAAAAAAAATCTGGTAAAACAATGTAAAACAAACGAATCCTGAGTTGTAATAAGCATAACGTTTAACTTGTTTCTTTTTTTAGATTTTTTATTTTCCTTAAATTAGGCCAAATACAATTGTAAAAAAGTTCTTAAATCTACAAATATTATTTAATTAATATAAAAAACACAAAAGTAATTAAATGAATTATTTAATTAATAAAAAACAAAAATATGGAAAGATAAATACGTGTCTTTTTTATTTTTTTCGATAAATTCATCCATCTTTACTAATCAAATTCAAGCATAAAATCATTACAATCGATCTATTGGCTAATATCAAAAAGTAACTTGAACATAGAGCTTATAAAAATTTTTTTTTTAAAATTTAAAGTTTATAAAATTTACAGATTTTTTTAAAAGTTTATGTTTTAAAAAAAATTAATAAATAAATTAAAAATTTATATAATGATTAATTAAAAAATTTATAAATTTAAAATTTTATCATTAAATAGGCTTAAAACATATATATATGTATATATTATTTAAAATATTTATAAATTATGTAAATATATTAATATTATATAAATATAACATATTAAAATAAATATATAATATATAAAAATAAATAGGTTTATGAATAGACTGATCAATTTTTTTTTTAATTAAAATCTGATTTATTTATTTAAAAATATTTTTTAACAAATCTAAACTTATATATTTATTAAATAAATTAATTTAAACTTTAAACAAGTAATATACTTTATTCACTTCTAACAAATAATGAATATTGACAATTCCCAATACTATTTATGTAAAATTGATGGTTATTCTCCAAGAGTTTAAACTTGCATGAAATAAAGGGTATAGAAGGTAATATTAGGCTTGCTTGTCAGGAACTTATGGGCGGGTTCGGATAATAGATCCTGTGTTCGACAAAAATCGAGAGGATAAATATTTGGACCATTTCCGTCCGTTTAACATCAAGTATAGTCAAGTAGCAGGTTACAAAGGATGGTTTATTGTGGTTTGGGCCTAAGTGTTGAGCTTGTTTTTTTTTTTAAACCAATAACAAATTTTTTAATTTATTTCTTTAATAATTCAGTCCAAAATGAAAAGATTGAATTTTTTTTAACAATCCACTTCAAAATAATAAGATAAAAATTAAATAAATTCTGATACACTTTAAATAATCCTAATTTTTTGAATAATATCATTCTCTTGCATAAACTTATGTAAGCCAATCTTTGCATAACACAACCTTAATTGAAAATATAAAATATATTAACATACAAGAACAAAATAATCACATAATTCTAAATTTTTTCAACGTATAATATTGCATAATTTTAAGTTCTGTGCAATGCATAATATCGCATAGTCCTATATGATTATGTAAGCCAATATGAACCTAAATTGATCATAATATATAATATTAACAAAATATTACAAAAAAAAATTACATAAAATACAAAAGAACGAATGTTATTACTAAATTTATAATTTACAAAAAAAAAATATATTAGCATTCTTCATCAAAATAATTATCACCTTCCATACCTGCAAAAAAGAATTCCAGACCTGCATAGCACATAAGAGTTCACAAATCAAACAATGAAAGTGTTCATAAAAAAAATCTCAGGTTTCATCATTGATTTTTCTATAAAAGTGACAAAATCTCATAAACTCAGCACATAATTCAAAAATTATGCTTATAGATAGGCTTGAAAACATAAAAATAAAAGAGATCACAAATTAGAAAAGAGGAATAGTTCACAAAAAAAATCTTAGAAACTCATCACAAATTTCAAAAAGCATACTCATAGATAGAGTTGAAAACAGGAAAATAGAAGAGATTACAAATCATAAAAGGGGGGAGTTTACAAAAAAATCTCAAAAACTCATAACAGATTCCATAAAGCATACTTATAGATAGGCTTGGAAATAAGAAAACAAAAGAGACCACAAATCAGAAAAGATAAATAGTTCATAAAAAAAATCTTAAATTCATCACATATTTCAGAAAGTATGCTCATAGAGTTGAAAATAGGAAAATATAAGATATCATAAATCATAAAAGGAAGAAGTTCACAAAAATCTCAGAAACTCATCACAAATTTCAAAAAGCATGCTCATAGATGGAGTTGAAAACTATAAATCAAAAGAGATCACAAATCATTAAAGAGGAATAGTTCACAAAAAAATCTCACAAACTCATCACAGATTTTAGAAAGCATGCTCATAAATAAAGTTGACAACAAAAAAAAAGCTCACAAATCAGAAAAGAGGAATAATTTATAAAAAACTCACAAATTTTAGAAAGTGTGCTCATAGATAGAATACAACAGGAAAACAAAAGATCTCACAAATCATAAAAGAGGAATAGTTAATAAAAAAATCTCAAAAACTCATCACAGATTTCAAAGAGCATGCTCATAGATAGAGTTGAAAACAAGAAAACAAAAGATATTATAAATCATAAAGGGAATGAGTTCACAAAAAAAATCTTAGAAATTCATCACAAATTACTCAAACCATGCTTATACAAAGAATTGAAAACAGGAAAACAGAAGAGATCATAAATCAGAAAAAGGAATAGTTTACAGCAAAAATCTCAAATAATCATCATCGATTTCTGAAACCAAGCTCGTAACTAGTCTTCCAAAATTAGCAAATCATCACAAGTCTAGGAAAATTTTACCAATAAAGCTCTTAAAATCCATCATTGAACAAAAATAAATCATGAACAATCTCATACAATCATCATTAATGAAAGAAAAAAAAATGGACAAAAGAAAATTTCTTGAATAATCGGATTTAGGGTTTCACAGGTCAAGATATGACAACAAAATTTGGCATAAATTCATTTTTAGGGTTGCATCATTGACAAGAGCAAAACATGTATTTGTCTCAGCATTAATACGCAGAAGTACATTGGACAACATGTAACTCAAGACTAAGTTCCATCTTAATCAAATCAACAACATTACAACTTATAGCACATTACACACTAGTATAATAGCATCATAAAAATAATAATGGAAAACCTCACTAATAGAGTTTTAACCTTGAAATATTTCAACCCTTTCCAGCTTCAAGCAAGCCAAAATGTCCTCTTCCCCAACCAAGTGAACCAACAACAACCATTAACACAAAAAATAGTATCGATTAAAAATAACATAAATTTCATATAGAAACATTAAATGAAAAAACTTATCCATCGTAGGTTTCGAAAGTTTTACCTTAGTGAACCACAACTTCGAGAGTGCTTAAGGTTGAGTGTTTTCCCTCAATTAATAGATTTTTCCCTCCAATTAATACCAAAGTATATGAAACCCTAATATTGAAAAAGTTAAACATAGTCACATATATGTAAAAATTTAAAGCAAAATAATTTAAAATAAAATAAAAATAATTTTGGAGGTCTCTTTTTTTACCTTCATCAAATGAGCATCAAATTGACGAACATATGCACAACACAAACATATTCAAACCCTAGCAGTAGCACTTTCATTTCTATGAATAAAATCATATAACTCAGAAGTCACAACTTAGAAGACTCAGAACAAACAATCCTGACCAAGAGAAAATAGGTGAGGAGATAATATTCAAGAAACCCTAGATAGTAGGTACTACACAGAGAAGAGAGAAGATTATATCTAGAGGCAAGATGAGAGGGAGGAAAGTCTTGAAGGAAATACATAGAGTTTAGAGGTTAGAGAGTGGTCCAAAGGGAAGCAGGGACTTGGTGGAGAATGGAGGTAGAGAAGGCAAAACCTAGCAAGAATAGCAAAGAAGAAAGAACTAAGAATGAGAAGAGAAAGAGAGACCTACACTCGAGTCAAGAGCGACACAAGCAAATGAGAAGGGATTATGGGGTATACACCCTTAACCCAATCCTAATTGACAACACTCAAAGGCTAAAGCCAAAGATTGGCAATCTGGGCCTTGATCTTGAATACAGTCTAGCCCAATCACCCTATTACTCATCATAGGTTATGTATCAATCGGGCAAGTTCGAGTAAATGCGGTTAACAAAAGCTCCACCAGAACTCACCTGAACTTACCCCTTATTAACTGAAAAAAAATGACTCATTCTACCCTTTTATTACCCGACCCACCCAATTAAACGATTTGGACCAGCATGTCAATCGATTTCAGACGGACCTTCATTTCACAAGCAGGCTAGGTAATATGTCACTTGAATTCTTTGAAGAAAGTAACCATACTACAATTTTCATCAATATTTCACAGACATGGATTGGAGTACTTCAATCCAACATATGGTGCCAAAAACAAATTATTATAAAAAATTTTAGCCTACATTAAAGGCGACACATAAATTGTATCTTTTAATTTGAATGGAACTTTCTATTAAAATTAACCAACTTTTTTACTAATATCTCAAATGTTTGAATTATACGACTAGTTATTTTAGTTAATTTCAATTTATAAAAAAATACTTTTATTTTTAAAGAAAAAATTAAATAAAAATCAAATTTTCAATCCTATTAAAAATGTAAACATTTTTTTTCTTCTATCAACCTTACAAAAAAAAAAATTACATCAAATAATAAATTCATAAATTCTTTTACAATAATCATAGCTTATTGTTTTTAACTTGAATTTTTTTTTCATTTTTACCTTATTTAATGTTATCCTATTTATTACAATGAAATGCATTCGTTGATATTATACTATCTAGGTTAACCATTATACTATTTATAATATTTATTTAAAAATTATATTTTTTATATTTAAACAAAAAATATTAATTTTGTTACTAAAAATTTATAGTTTACTCAAAACTATAATTATAGATGAGGAATTATATTTTTGTCTGAAATAAAAAATTGTGTAAAGCATATTTTTTTTAGGTCACTTGATATTTATCAACTAATTTGATAATTGATTTTATTAAATATTTTAATTAAGTATATAGATTTAATTTTTTAATTAAAAATTAACTTTTAAAATAACCTAATAATTATTTTTGTCAGATGAAACGTTTTGTTCTCTGTCCCAAGTCCCAAATACAAAACCCCATGGCTTCATAAACAAAACAATACTATTTTGGACATCAGAAACAAAACAAGCTAAAACTAGCAAAAAGGTTGGCTCCAAGTCAAATGGAGAGAAACCCAAAATCCAAAGATTCAAAAACAATAGCTAGCTTTTTTGTTTCTTGGATCATTCTCTTATCTTACAAAGCGTCAGTGACGGCAAAAATGGGCCTCTGTTTGTTGCCCAGGACCCAAAATAGAGATGATACATGGGTCCATCTTTTTGCCACCATGGATCCGAAAAAAATTGTGCAATTTAATAATTCTTCATGTTGTTGATCAAACTAATAATAATAATAACAATAATCTTTCGTGCTTATTGTCACTTTCTCTTTTCAAATATGGTTTTGTGATAGTAATACCATTATTTTGATAATACGTTCATGCACAAGTGGGAACAGTTATATTCACTACGTGGAACCAACTACCATATTGGAAATTGACTGTTCATACAGCAATCCAACGTTTGCATCCTCGTTACTTTTTTAAAAAAAAAATTTACAAATTAATCTAATAGTTTATAATAGTCAATCTTGGAAGTTTGAAGGAAGGTCTTAATCTGTGGTCAGGTAGCAGTATATTAAATTCAGATTTTTCTTAAACTTATTTATGCAATATATGAATATCTAGTTATATGATGAATCTACAATTTCAGAGCGGTTAAAAATTCACATTGAATAAATATATGATCATTCAATTATATATATATATATATATATATAAAAGATAATAATAATTTTCATCTTATAAATTAATTTATAGAATTGAGTTAAAGTTAACTTTAATTTATAATATAATAATAAAATTTATTTTAAATTCAATTTAAAATATAAAAATTCTATAATTAATTCGTCTAAAGATATTTAATTATGTAAACTTTGTCCTCTAAATATTTAATTCTAAACATAAAATATAACTAATTAAATGTATACATAGTAAATAAATAATTTTAAAGATTAAGTTAAATAAAATTATAATTTTTAACAAAAATAATTAATATATATATATATATGATATACAAAATTGAGTTAAATGATTCAAATATCAATAACAACTATTATCGGTTTAAATGTATGTTTGATTTAAACTTTAAATAAAATAAAATTTTAAATTATTAATAATTATAATATATGCATACACAGATACACTAATTAAATATATTTACATATATTATATTTAAAAATATAAAAAATATTGTTTTAAAATTAATATAAAAACGATAAAATTAAATTTAAAATATTATATAAACTACTAAAATTCTTAATCAAAATGACTTACCATCATTGTTATAAGTTTATTCTCATTCTTAATGAGTAATTATTTGTTTATTAATTTGATAATAAAAAATAAAAATATTTTAAATAAAAAATTAAATAAAGATCACAATAGAAGCAGTAAAGTTGCAGACTCCATTTTGTGGCAGTAAATTTTTTTTTCGTTCATCCGGTCTTCTGCTAACCCTAAATTAAATAAAAACCGTTGATTAGGGGCTGGTGTGCGAATTGCATTTCAAACGGAAAATTATTTTTATGGATTAAATATATTTTTATTTTTAACTTATTTTTTTTATTTTTTAAAATATATTAATTATAATTTTTAATTAAAGTAAATTTAAATCAAGACTAATAATTGTTAATTTTTTATTTTATAAATTTTTTTAATATAAATCTTAAATCATAATTAATTTATTTTAATTTAATATAATTTATATCAATATTAAAAATCATAATCAAACTATTTTAAGAAATGAAAATTTTAGATTAAATATTTAAAAATTAAAAATAAAAACTTAAATATTTAAAAATATATATATTTAACTTTTTTTCTATTAAAAAGATACTATTACACCTAATTTAAGATACGAGCAAATTAAGTTTAGCTGAGACACAAAATCGGGTGTAACAATAAATGGTGAACATTTATAATCTGCCAATTATATACAACTATTATTTATACATTTTTTAAAATTATATTAAGAAGTATATTTTATTATTTTTGTTTTATCAATTTAAAAATAATAAAAATTTAAATGGATATTTTTAATTTTTAAAAATTTAATTATTTTAATTTTTATTTTATACAATTTTTTAATTTATATATAAAGAAAACATCATACACTTTTTAATTAATAAAGAGATTAAAAAATATAAAAAATAAAAATTATTGAATATTTTTTAATAAATTTAAAAAATATATGATAAAATGTCACGTGAATATTGTGTTTCAGTTAGGAAAATGTCAAGTTTTCCGTTCGCGTTGCATGGTATTGTTTGTATAACAAATCAGCATGATATCGTACTTTTAACGAGTATTTTAAAATTAAATAATAAATTACATATTGTATCAAATAAAATTAAAAGATTGTTTTTTTAAATTAAAATATAGTTGGAAAATAAATTATTAAAATTATAATATAAATATTTTATAAATTGAATATTTAAAATTAAAAAATAAAATTAAGATCACTTATGATTATAATAATATTAAAATATAATTTATTTATAAAAATATATTTTAAATTTTGTTACAGTTTATTAATATTTAAAATTTATATTTTATGTATAATTAAAATAAAAAATTTAATTTATTATTTTATATGAACTATTTTAATTTTTCATAAAAATTTATAAATTTATTTTAATATTTTAAGTAAAAATAAATATTAAAAATTAAAATAATAAAAAATTTATATTTTATTTAGATGATGTAAAATAAAAAATAATTAAAAATAAAGAATAGAATAAAAATATGATAACAAAAATAATTTATTTAGATAGATAAAAATAAAAAAGATAAAAAAGCTTTTATTTTTATTTGAATGAATAAAAAGTATAAATAAAAATTAAATTATAATAAATTTTTTATTTTAAAATTTTTTAAAATTATTTTTATTATATTATTTTTATTAATATAATAAATTTTTATAATCATTTAAATATTAAAAATTCAGTTTTTTTCAATTATCTCCGTTTTCAAAAAAAAAAATTTGAAAATCGGTGAAATTCATAATCAAATTATGCTCTTCTATTTTGATGATGAAATATATAAAAAAAAAAATCTATTTCCCTGCTTTGGTGTTTCCTTCAAACAAGCGCCTAATCAATAATAGTGGTCGCAACCTGCTCCAAGTGCAAATGTAGGAAAATTTATGAACCTCATCCGCGTGGGTTTTGTCGGTGTATATTATAAGAGTATTTGTCTTTCTATTTATCTATTTAAGCAGATAAAAAATTATTTTATTTATTTCTTAATTTAAAATTTAATATAATATTAATTATTATTCTTTTATTAATATTATTTCTATTTATAAAGTAAATAAATAAAATAAATTAGAAAATATAATATCATTAAATACATAAAAAAAAATAGATTACAAAATCTCCAACATAATGATGTTTTCTTTTAGTTTGTGAAGTTTTTTAATAAATAGATAAAATATTTGCATGAATTCTTATACTTATTGGTAATAACTTTTAACATTCAATCTGAACTTTCAAATCAATTGTCGAAATTCCACCAACTGAGTATTTGAAAATTTATTTTATTTATTTGTTCGTTTAAAATTTAATACAATGTTAATTATTATTCTGTTATTAATGCTGTTTTATTTATGAAATAAATAAAGAAAATAAAAAAATAACATAATTAAATAAATAAAAAATAGATAAAAAAATCCAACATAAAATCATGGTTTGTTTTAGTTTCTTTAATAAATAAAATAAAATATTTGTATGAATTTATATTTTTATTGATAATAATTTTAATATTCATTCTGAACTTTGAAATCAATTATCAAAATTCCACCAACCGAATATTTTAATTTTTAAAATTTTAATGTATTTATTTTTTCATTTAAATTTTATTATAATATAAATTTTATTCTTTTATTAATGTTATTTTGTTTATAAAGTGAATAAAGAAAATAAAATTAAAAAATATAACATAATTAAATTAATAAAAATATATTAAAAATCCAACATAACGATGAATTGTTCTAGTTTGTGCAGTTTTTTTAAAAACAAATAAAATATTTGCATGAATTCGTATATTCGTTGGCATAATTTTAATATTTATTCTCAACTTTTAAATAAATTATCGAAATTTCATGATTTTAATTAAATAATTATTAATTTAATTTTGTTTTAAAATATTTATTCTGATTTTTTCTATTGCGTTATATTAAAAAAATAAAATGAGCGTTATTCTATAAATTTAAAAATAATATATTTTGTAAAAATGTCAAAACTTAAATATTTAATCCATATAATATCATATTCTTATCTAGGGTACCTACTAATCTTCCCATTGGATGGAATAATTTGTGGAAGGCGATCCTATAGTAAATTATTTTTTTCTATAGAATAATATGGAATGTTCTGCCAAATGTAGATAACTTGTTACTTACGAATATACAGATAGATCAAGATTCAAGTGTGTATCTTTTATGAAGAACATGTCTTAGAATCATGAGATTATCTTATTTTGGTTTGTATAATGAGATTATCTTATTTTGGATGGTATCATGATATTATTAATATTTTAATCAAAATTTTATTTTTATTTGAAAATATTAGTATAATGCCTAAAAAATGTCCAATTTAAAAAATGAAAAAATAGTTTTATGTACAATATCATATCTTCTACATAATAAAATAATAAATTTAAATTAAGATTTCATATAAGCTGTTCTAATCTTTTACTATTATATCATCTCATTATAACTTGATTTTATACAGAAAAATAGGTATGGTGTTTATATAAAAATACTCCATTTCTTCTGTCTTTTTTTTCTTTTCATGGGGATGGTCCTTTGTTGTGCTTCATAATTCGAGTGGGCCAAATTTCTGGGTCACTTAAGTGGTGTGAGTAGTTTATAGACATTGAAAACCATTGAGCTCAACAGAAAAATTATATGCTTGATCAGAAAAAATAGAGGGATGGAGCGTTATTGGCTTATTAAGATGAACTCCGGGTGAAATCAAAGCCTCAAACTCATTGGGCTTAGTTATTTTATATTTGTATATATTTTAAAATTAACTAAATATCCCTGCTCAAATTAAAATTTTATTCCAAATTAACTATTTTTTCTTTTATATTTACACATCAAATTTTTTTATATATAATAAAAAACAAAATTTAAACATATAAATTGTCTGATTTATGTCAACCTTAGTTTCTTTTTACAGATCAAAGAAAAGTCAAAAGAAAAGAATGGAGAAAATGTATGATCACGTGATGACGTGTGGGGTAGGATGGCGTGATTCTCACGCGAGCAATTTTTGAATCCCAAACCAAAGGAGAGAGAAAATAAAGGCGACAAATCCAATCCATAGTTTTAGATGAAATCAGGAGCGTAGGTTTAGAGAGAAGCGGTGCATAGAGGAAAGTTCGTTGGGTACAGAGTGTGCAGGCGCAGATTGAGAGGGATATAAGTCAAGTGTTTATCCAATCCAATTTAAAGGCAATTATAAAGAGAGAAAGAAACTAGAGCCAATCCATCCTTGGCTCTCTGCTTCTTCTTCTTCTTCCTAAAATAAATAGGAGCGAAGAATCGAGTGTCTGTGTGTGTGTGTGAGAGAGAGAGAGATGTCTGGTATTGCTCGTGGACGCCTTGCTGAGGAGCGAAAGTCATGGCGTAAGAACCATCCTCATGTTGGTATCCTTCCCTTATATTTATTTCTTTATTTATTTTTCTCTCTGCTTCTCACTCGCATATATCTAATTTCACCAGTTTCATGTTCCCCTTTTGTTACAATCCTCTGTAATTAGGGTTTCGTTGCCAAGCCCGAGACTGTCCCCGATGGCTCCGTCAATTTGATGGTTTGGCATTGTACTATTCCTGGAAAGCCTGGGGTTCGTTCTATTCTCTGTCAAACATTTTACATCTATTCTTTGCTTTCTTCTTCAATGCTAAAATATCTCTGTTATCAATTTTATATTCAGTGACACTGTTTGCTATGCATATATGCTACTTTATACAGAAAGGGTAGGATTGCTGTCTATGCAGTTACATGAACGAGGAGGAAACGAGGCAATGATGCTGATCGTATGCTGTTTTTGCCTATTTTCTATTTTTTTAGTTTTATTCTAATGATTAGTTTGGGTTTAAAGGCTATTGGTAGGGGGAGTGGGTTTAGGGACACCGCAAGGAGTGGAAGGAAACTGGAGGGCTTGATCTTTTCCATACATGAATTTTATATCTATTAAGCGCAACTAATAATTCCAGGTTTAAATACAGAACACAGTGGACAACTACAATGAATTGTTGCCTTTTGGTGGGATTAATTGGGTTAACAGGCTTGTATTGGAACCTTTTAGGACTTTTGTGTGCTTTAGAGCCTACATGTGACGACAGATGCTTTTCTTGCCACTGCTAATGGATATCAGGGATTATGTGGCACAGCAGAATCGTAAAATTAAATGAAAAAAAAGTAGAAACTGAAGGAAAAGAAAACCCATCATCTTATCAAATGTTTGCTTGAACGACATAATCAAGAAGAGATAAATAAATTGTCATAAGATCCTAATCCTCTTAGGATTGGAAATCCCAATCGTTTTACATTGTAGACTTATCATTACTCCTAAATCCACTAGGGAAACTTGAACATATATAAAACTCATCAACTCCTAAGTAACAAATTTACCAAAGCATGGTTTGTGTTATACATATAATTTATCAGTGTAATTATTGTATATACCCAGTTCCCATGTATGGTGAAGATGGGTGATGTTAAACATGGTCATATATTTGTCATTTTCTAAATTATGTTGAAGAAGTGTATTTGAATGACATTTTTTTGCTGTATCTAGAATTCTTCTTTTGCCAGTGCATCCTGCATGTACTGCATATCCTTGTTATGGTGACCATGTTTAAAATTGAATTAACCTATTGTTTAGTTACTTTTTAGCTGTTGATTTGTTCAATGCATAATCATCAACTTTTAAAATTAATGTGTTTTGGTTGAAATGACATCTGTGCACCCATGAAACAAGGGTGGAAAGGAAGGAAAATTAGTACCTTCTTCATTCTTTTATTATAGATAATGTCAGTGAAGCATGTTCTCTAACTCCATGCCTTGGATTAGATTTGCCAGTAAATGGGCCACTTGGTTGACAGCGGACACTGTTATTTAAATCATAGTAATTACTCTGCATGTCATTTGCTGCAGACTGATTGGGAGGGTGGCTATTTCCCATTGACGATGCACTTCAGTGAAGATTACCCAAGCAAGCCTCCAAAGTGTAAATTTCCCCAAGGTTTCTTCCACCCTAATGTGTATCCATCTGGAACTGTTTGCTTGTCTATACTTAATGAGGATAGTGTAAGTATATTCTTTTGATAATTGTGAGACTGATTGAAACCAGTATAATGTGAATTCACATACTTCTGAGTGTATATATTTATTGAATCACTCCTTTACATTTAGGGGTGGAGACCAGCTATAACAGTGAAGCAAATTCTTGTGGGCATCCAAGACCTTCTTGATCAGCCCAATCCTGCTGACCCTGCCCAGACTGAAGGTTATCATCTATTCATCCAGGTAGCTAACCTGAAAACCCTACATTTTCAACTGGAACTTGTATGACTGTAGTTGTTCCAAAGAGTAAAGAACAGCAGGCATAACTTCTACATACATAATTACATTAATATTTGATAACTTACAAGACTGTATTTTAATACTACCTTTGGTCCTTTTTATAAGAATCAACCGAAAGTATTTTCTTGGTCCTAATTATAAAAAACATAGACCTAATTTTAGAGGTATTAATTGCTAAGTTTCCTTATTTTATTGTGAGATTTGTGTTAATGAGACATTCACTCTCATGTCCCCAATTAAAACATTTACCACCATGGGTATTTCTGAAATAAAACTTGGATTTATAATATGTTAATTGTTTCAGCTATTTTTTATTGGTGTTAAAGAATTGATTATCTGTTTCTTATAAATGGGGATGTGGCAATTATTATACCTTTCAAAATTTCTGCATACGTAGCCCCTGCTCCCTAAGAATTGTTAATAATTTAATATATTTGTTCAACAAGTTGAATCTTTGATCATTGAACATAATGTAATTGGAATAGCTACTGAGATGTGGTTAACTTTATTGCCCAAATGGGTGGGGGTGCAATTTTTGTTTTCCATTATCAAAGGTGTGCCCTTACATGATAATATGTTATGCAGGATGCCGCAGAGTATAAGAGAAGGGTCCGGCAGCAGGCAAAGCAATACCCACCTCTTGTTTAGTGCTATATCTGGCCATTTTAGGAACTATTTTAGTATGTTAGATGTTGTCTACTCTTTCTTGTTCTGTGCTAAAACTCTTCTGTGATTGTTGGCTGCCATAATATGCAGACTCCTTGGTTTTAACTATTTCTGCTTACTCTCAGGTCTGGATAACGTGTTAATATATAACAATGTGAAAGTCAACCAATAATACTTGTTGGCGACACTTGCTGTGCCTGTTCGCTGGTACACTTCTATATGAATGGATAATTTACTGTGATGGGTTATATGGCATTATGACTGCTTCTCTAGAACTGTTCTATTCTGTATATGTTTATTTATTCTTGAAATCAAAGCTAGACCGTTTGGCCAATTGATTTGTCATTTGACTCCTGTATCCATGTCACATGGCAGCATAAATTATCACTGAAATTTTTGCTACCTAGGTGATGATGAGGCATTTTCCTCTAACAATGTGCTTCAGTGGCAATACGCCGTGACTCGCTGCTTGATTGACCTCGATTCCTCCCCCAAGTAAAAGAAGCGGGGGGAGAATATTCATAAAATTGATTATCCGCTAAGTTGTAAGAAAGACTTAGTTGCAGCCCTTACATGTTGGTTTTTCACATTTTCCCCATTACGCTGATAGATACACGGTATTGTAGAGGTGGAGATGGCTCGTTTAGGCTTATGTATGATGTAAATTTACGTGCTGGTACGTGAATATGATATTGATTATGGATCCTAGCAGAAAGTGGAATTTTGCCAATTTCGGCGGAATTGAATAATTTGCTAGCTCATGTTATTAACTTCTTGGCCATTTCGATAAGTATACATCATTATCCGTCTGTTTAAATTCATGATTTGCATCATGTCATTTGATGTTATTGCTGCCTACGAATATTGTAGGTATGCGAAATTATGAGATTAGCTACATTTACATTCCATGTTGTCGATTGCTGGTGATTTATGCTAGAATTTACTGCTAATGCGGTCATTTTTTAATTAAAACACAAATAAATTGGTCCCATTTATGCCGTATCAGAAGTGTTTCCAGAATTCCACGAGTATAGAATGATTAGCCCAATAATCTGGATTCTGATTTGGGAGGATAATGTGCCTCAAACGCAAGTTTGTAATAAAGTTTGTCTGAATGTCTCGAATAAAACTTCCTTTATCTCCTTGAAAGAATGTTTTAAGATAATTTTTGAAGGATAGAGTACTTCATTTTAAATTCATCAAATAAAGTTTGCCAGGTCAGACATATTTCATAACTATGTTAGCAAATCGCTAATCACTGTGGCAATCCTTTCTAGTTTGACCGGCTTGAGCTCTCGAATCACTTCTAACATATTGGTATGATAAGATCCTCCAACCTGTATTGCTCTTTTGGCAGTATAGCTAAGAACTACTCTTTCCCTCATTTCTGTACTTCCCTCTCCGCTGCCCATCAACAAAGATATGGCCTTGCCAATCTCTTCATTTTTTCCAACCTCAATCCAAAAGTCGATTCGTTGTCTCCATTCTTTGGCTCCGACTACCACCCCAATTTTCAGCACATCAGTCACCAGCTTTTCATTAAAAAATTGCTTCACGAACAGAGGCCATGTGTCCGTGGGCAAACGTGCGTTGTTACCTTCCATCTTTACTATCACCCCTCTTCCTAACAACCTACATGAAATTGTGGCCAAAGTTTTGAAGGGCTAGAGCTATTTCAACAAGCCAAGAGGAGGGGAGCGGATTTCTCAGGCTTGGATTGAGCCATTTAAGCCACCCTTGTTCTTGATCTTTAGCATGCCCCCTTCTAGCCTTATACTAAGCATCTTTGTTCACCTGTAAGGAAACTGATCCTAAGCTCCAGCTGTTGGTTCCTGTGGCTAGGATTCGTAGTTCCTGTTCTCTGAAGCATGAATTTTCTCCTGTACTAGATTGGTTCATTTATGAAAAAAGGAAGAGATAAGTATATATGTGTGGGATGTAGTGTATATACTATATAGAGAACAAATTATAAAGAGAGGGGGAGAAAAAAAGAAATAGAGAAAAAGAAATGGAAAAGAAGAAATGAGGCCTTTTGACTTGAATGGGATCATTGTTAAAATAATTTATTCATATGGTGTTGTTTGAAAAGAATGCAGAGGATGTCAGAATTTAAGGATGAAACACACATGTCCATGGGTAAAAGCTCCGCTTTTTTATTGCTGACTTGCATCTGAAAAAAACAGAAAAATTATACGCTTTGAGAAAATAACAAATTAGATCTGATGCTTTCGATCAAACAAGGTGAAAAAGAGAGAGAAGATCTTGCTCCTTTGACACATTTCAAAATGCATTTTATGATATGACAAAATCCACCTTATAACACAAAAGTATATATGTTTTCAGGAGGAATTTTACACACATGAAAGTGTTTTACCCTAAAACTCCAACGAGTCATATGTACGATTTTATTTTTCTTCGACTGAAACACATGAAAGAATACATTTTACTTGTAAATTGTTTAAATCATGACCCATTCAGATAAAAGGCGAAGAAATAGAGAGAAATATTAATCTTTTTTGGAGTCTCTAATGATGTCCATCAGGTAGGCGTATCGGTTTGGGTCTTTAAGCCAGCAGTGGAAGGCAGGGAGGGCTTATTTGAGTATCGGAGTGGTGGGCAGAGTGAGCGAGGCAGCTTCCACTGCCATTGCAAGACAGTTGCTTCAATCACAATATGAATTCTTGTCCCTTTTAAATTTTTTAAAGCAACTGCCAGTGTACTCTTAGTCTTAAGGCCACGCACAAATATTTTATTATTTAAAATCCCTGCTCCTCTTACTACCGTCAATTTCATTATTAAATAAATGAAGATCTAATGCTTATTAGTTAGGTCGAGTTTCTTATTTTTATAAATTGTTGAGAATGCCACAGTTTTTGCCGACTCCATCAAGATCGACATAAGGCAGTATTGGCACACCCTGCACACACCGCCCATCCCTTCCGACTGAAACCTAACTAATGATTAATTCCTATTTCCTATTATTTCTCTCTTTTATAATGTTCTTCCACAACTGCTGCTTCCCAAAAACTACATGAATCTCCTCAATAGGAAGACCACAAAGCACATCACTGTGATAATTAAGTCCACAAACAGCTACATCCCATATTTGAGGTGTCAAAGTGACTTGAGCAACCATTGTGCCACGGCTCTGGAGCACCAATTGATGCTTGTTTCATAGGTATGAAAAACGTTCAATAATTAATTATATTAATTAGTTTTTTGTTCCGGTCCTTCTTAAAAGATATATTATACGATTTTTATTATGTACCCCATAAACATAATATGCATCAATAATCTATATATAATAACTTTTTATTAAAAATTATGAAATTCAATGCATTAATAAGATTTAATGTTAGGTTTTTAATAAAAATTTGTTATTTATTAATTTATTATTATACATCTTTTAACATATATTAATTAAATTACAAAGATTAATAAAAGTAGTTAAAATTAATTATTTTTTTTATATTTTAAAAATTATATAACTTGTTAATTTTACGATCATTGCTATTATTAATTTTAAAAAAGTATCCTTATTAATATCATTATTTTAAATTTTATTATCAATATTATCTTTATTAATTTTTATTTAAATTCTTAACAATTTTAATTATAGATAAATATTATATCAAAATTGTAGAACATCTTATAAAAAATTATCAAAATTTTTTAGAAACTGTCTTATACAAGGAATATGAGAAGTATTAAACTGGTAATATGTTGGTAAAAGTTTCACTCTATTAAATTAGTAATAGGTTGGTATAAAATTTCACGGATAAGAATAAGCGGTTATTTGTTGCTTTTTTTTTTAATAGTTGATGTTATAATGGTAATATATTTTTAGTTTTATTTATTTATGTATTTATTGTGAATGCTATCATATTTTTTTATTATCTATATTTTTTAAATATTATTTATATTATATATATATATTAATTAGTATAGAATTATTGTACATTTATCTGAATCTTTTAATCTTATATATATCTATATTTTGAAAATTTTTTATTTGAAAGTTTGTTTTTTGAAAACGATGTTGTGTTTTTAAAATAAATAAAATTATTGGTGATATTTATTGTAAAGATAAAATAAAATGAATAATTTTTTTTTATATTTATTGTAAAGATAAAATAAGTAAAATATTTATATTTTTAAAATAAGTATAATTATTATTTTTCTGATTTAATTTTTTTAAAATTATATTTTTGAATAAATTTTTTATTTAAAAGTTTATTTTTAAAAAATAACGTTGTGTTCCTAAAATAAATAAAATTATTGTTAATATTTATTGTAAAAATAAAATAAAATGAATAATTTTTTTGTTATTCATTGTAAAGGTAAAATAAATAAAATATTTTTATTTTTAAAATGAGTATAATTATATTATTATCTATGATAAAGGTAAATAAAATATGTAAAATTAATATTTTTCTCATGTAGTTCATTAATTAAATGCATGAATTACATATAAGTTATGTTAAATTTTTAACTAAAAATATTTTAAAAATAATAAATTTATTCATTTTAAGAACATAAAATTATTTTTAAAAAATAAACCTACAAACAAAAATATTTACTCAAAATATAACTTAAAAAAAATTAAAAAAATTAATAAAAATAACATAAGTTGTATCGTTATAACAGACAATGTGTCCCTTTCTATTTACATATACTTTTGTCGTGTTTTCACATACGATACATAGTTTTTTTTTTTTTTTTAACTTTAGATAAAATTTAATTTTTAAATATTTCTATTTAAATCAATTTCAAAGAAGTTAAAAAGCCAAGATAATAATAACCTAAAAAAGATAAAAAAAAACCCATATAATATGTTCATTCTCTCCAAGTTCTCTTGATCCTTATTGCGGTGTAAAAACAGTGTCTAGCCAAATTTTTCACTACTACTTTCTTTATCTATTTTTGTTTACAACTGTATGAAGTATGAATACGAATGTGCAGCCTCTCTTCCTCTTGGTCTTGGCCCCTCACTCGTGTACTTTACTTATCCAGCAAAAATATTACCACGATATCATATTTTGTCATATCTAGACTTTCGTTTTCAAATAAACATACGTACTTATTTCAAGTTCATGATAATCTAAGTAACTTAAAAGAAAAACTACTATATAAAGTTATATGTCAATACTCAATACCATTAATCTCTTTATATAAATTAAAATTGTTACTGTTGATGAGATGGTTATGAAATTTACTTTTTCAATTAACATTTTCTTTACCTTTACCTTTTTATTCTTCTTCTTATGAATTCTATACATAATTTGACATAACATGTGAAAGTAAAATTCTTTTTTAATAATATTAAGATATTTTTAATTTAATATAATAAAATAAATTATTCATAATAAAAATATTTATAAATTTTATTTAAATTTTAAAATATCCATACTAGTTTCATAAAATCAAAAGAAGGTTCTTAATAAATAAGAATCAAAACTAGAAAAATCTAAGCAGAGCCATTTTATTCATACCACATATAAGACTGCATTAAATGGAAAACATGGAAGCAGATTAAGGATTCCTTGAAGTCACTCTACTCTAGTCTACGGTTTGAGTCTTGGAAAGTTTGATGGACTTGAGGTCTTGAATGAGTTGCAAGATATTGTTGTGCGAAGATCCACCCTCCTTTATAGCTCTCTTGGCTGCATCGCTGAGTGCTTTAGCCCTTTTCCTCATTTCTACATCTTCCTCTCCACCATCCATCAACAAAGCTATAGCATTTCCAATATCTTCTCTTTTCACCACCTCACTCCCAAACTGGTTCCAGTTTCTCCATTCTTTGGCTCCCACTCCCACCCCAATTCTCAACACATCCACCACGAGCTTCTCATTGAAAAAATGCTCCGCAAACAGAGGCCACGTCACCATTGGCAACCCTGCGTTCACGCTTTCCACCACCGTGTTCCAACCACAGTGTGTAACCAATCCTCCAATCGCTGGATTCTCCAGAATCAGTAACTGCGGTGCCCAACCCCATATTAGATACCCTTTGTTACTCGCTTTCACTCTCTTCTCAAACTCTTCCAAAAACCCATCATCTTCACCCTCACCGTTTTTTCTAACCACCCAGATGAAATAATGCCCTGAATCTTCAAGTGCGTGTGCAATCTCAACAAGCTGAGAGTGAGGGAACTTATTCATGCTCCCAAAACTTACATAGAGAACAGAACTCTCTGGTTTTGAGTTGAGCCACTTAAGCCACCCTTCTTCTTCTTCTTTTCCTTCTTCCTCTTTTGCATACCCTCTTGCAGCCTTATCCAAAGCATCTTGGTTAGCCCATAAAGAAACTGGTCCCAAACCCCAACTCTTGGTTCCCATCACTTTCTTGTAATGCTCGTAGTAAGCACTCTCAAGCTCATAGAAACTGTTGAACAGTGACCCATAGCTCCTCTTCTCAGATTCCTTAATCGTCTTCATCAACTCCGTATAAGGATTCGGAGATCTAAGCCAATCCGGTAACTGCAAACGTGTCATCTCCAATCTGTCGGGTAAATCAGGTAAGGTAAATTTCTCCGTGTCGGATTTAACATTCAAATGAGGTGCGTATTGTTCCACAGAATGCGCCGCAGAACGCGCAAGATAGCTAGCGCCGTGAAACATAAGACGGGGAATTCCTAGTTTAGCAGCAACATCCGCAGTCCAAGGATGGAACATGTCGGTGACGATGAAATCGGGTTGAAGATCGTGAAAGAGTTGTTCGAAGTCTTTTTGGAGAATGGCCAAGCCCATGTAGATTTTTGGTGTCATCTCCTTTGGAGTGTCCACATTGAAGGCTTCGATTCCTGGAGGAAGACCCACTTTGGAAGCTGGGAATTTAACAACGTGGGTTCTGATAGAACGACCGCGAGAGGCATCAAGGTCGATGGACTTCTCAAAAATTGTGGCGTTGTGAGAAGTTGTGATGATGGTGACATCTACGCCGTGTAAGGCAAAGAGTCTTGCCATGTCCACAAGGGGAATTATGTGACTTGTTGACAGAAAAGGAAGAAAAATTGCCTTAAGTTCACTACTCTTCTCCATGGCTGTTACTATTTTCTGCGCACTATCCTCCTTCACCACTTTCCTCCTTATATACTACACCTCCCTCCAACCAAACCAGTACATGTTTCAATCATATGTTTTTTCTGAAAGTCTCGTAAAAATGTTTAAAATTTTAGAAATTAGATAATAAATACTAAAAATGAATAAAAACTTAATTAATTTTAAAAATATTTTTATTTTGTTATTAAATATTTTACAAATACATTTTAAAAGCATGGCCATGAATTGTTGGGAATGGAATCACTAATCAATTAGGTTGCGGCGGTTGAAGTTAAACAGAAGAGAAAAATTGTATTACACCAGTCAGATGTTAAAGCATTGAAAGTGGATTATGATTATTATATATTTTAACATCATTTTCGTTTCCAACAAAAAAAAAAACGCAACATAAGTAACACTTAATCAGCATTTTTAAATCAACAACACTCTTTTATTTTTTATCGTGGGACACGAGGACATTTCTTACTATAAAATTCGTTAGCACGAGGAGGTCGTGGTTGCCTCGAGGCACACCGAATTGTCCGTGTCAGTATTAGTATTATTATATGAGTGAAGTCTCATCTTTCACTTTAATCCTTGATTTTTTAAAATTAAATTATTAATCTTTCCCTTTATTATTTACATTGCATTTTAGTGTTTAGTGTAATATTATATTAAAAAAATAAAAAATTGTTGGATGGCAGCATGCAGACTGATACTTGCAAAATCAAGTTAGCATGCACATATATTAATTGTTTATAAAAGATATTTAAAAAATGAGATTGAAGCAATTTATTCTCAAAATTAATAGAAGTAATTTATTTTTAAAATTTACAATTAACTTATTTTAAATCAAAGGAGTAAAAGGTGTGCAAAGTTATAGTAAAAACAAATTTGTTAAAAAAATTAAAAAATTATATCAATTTTTAAATTTTAAATAAGAAAAAGAAACTTAAATAAAGTATAAAAGTAGTTTTAAAATTTTTTATGGAATAAAATTTGTTAATTGTTTGATAAATTTAGAATTTAATTATATCTGCATTTAATTTTGGATAAATTTAATTGTTTATAAGGATAGTTCTAGAATCTTTTTGCTCTAGAATAAAATTTTACCGTAATAGTTTAAAATTTATCTATGATTAAATTTAAATTTAAATGTAGATAAAATATTATATGGTTATGGATAGGTAAGATTGTGATATGAAATTTTAGCCACTTAAAAATATATATTTATGGACTAAATTTTGTAGGTACTATAGAATTGTATAATTGTATATAAATTATAAGAGTTATAATATTTTAACGTAGAGTTGTTAGAAAAAAGATTTTAAAATAGAATCCTATTTAATAAATTTTAAATTATACAGATATATTCTTACAAAATAAATATAGAGAAGTATCGAATTAAAAAATTAAAAAAAAAGAATTATTTATTATTTTATAAAAATTTTCAAAATCTATTACCTTATAATAGACACTAACTTTTTTTTAATATATTTTTACTATATATAAAAAAATATAATTAGTATTTAATTGGCTTTATATATATATATATATATATAAACCTTTATATTTAAACCTTAGAATAAGGAGATAAAATATAAAAATATTTAATAAATTTATATTAGAAATTAATTTATAAAATTGTTACAAGTTAATTTGTTAGATTATCATCTAACTAGATAGAGTGAAAATAAGTAATTTTACTTCTTCTAAACATTTTCCTAATAAATTATAGAAAATAAAATTATTAATAATTTAATTCTAGACTTTTTAAGAATAATTTCTATAAAATTATTGGTCTACATTTTAAGTGATGTTTATTGAAGGTTTGGAATCTCATTTAATTTGTTAGAAAGTACATAATTAAATGTGGAATATATATATATATATATATATATATAAAGAGAGAGAGTTGAACAATAAAATAATTGATTGAGGACTATGAGGTCCTGACCCTTGAGAAGAATGTGAGAGCTTCAAGTGTGATAGAGATAAGAATTAGAATAATTAGTTGATATGCATCATTTGTATAAAAATATTTTATAAATTGTAATAGTAATAATTTGCGAGCCTTTGTATGAAAGAGAGTTTAGAAATCTAAAGATCGACTTACATGGAAGTGGACCAGAGTTCATGATCATGGAAACTTCCAAGCCTAGGAGGTACGTGAGCTGAGTTTAAGCCTTCCGATGACTTAGGATTGTTCCTTGTAGTCGGGACTGCTCTGGTCAGGCTTAGCCGCCTCGACAAGACCTTGAAAACTATCATTATCGGTCGAACAATTTTGAAATGTTGTGAAATGATGATGATGATTTTAGTGTTGTCAAGGGTATCTTGTAAATTAAAATTAGATCCTGATATCCCCATTATTTTGATAAAGTAACGAAGATGTCTAGGCTCATATGCATTGGATATGATAAGGATGACCAACTTTAAATTAGTAAAATTATTGTGGTATATAACGTAATAATTCCAACTTATTTCTGAGTCTATCATCGTAGAAACCTGTAAAGAAGAGAATAAAATAATTTCATTCATACATTGCATAGGATGATTGTTTTTCTAATAATTCATTGAGGAGATCAAAGAATTTATTTGTTTTTTTATGTTAAATTATATAACTTAATTTTGTACGTACCTATCTTATCATCTTAGTCATAATACCTTATCTTACTTATGTTCTGGGGTAGTGAAACTAATGTACCTTGGACAAGAATATATATATATATATATATATATATATATATATATATATCTACCAGAAGTCTGTTTATTCAAATATTTGTATGATTGGAAAAATCAGGCATATCATGAACATACAATTATCCTATAACTAGTATGCATATGTAAAGAATAATGTGCAAATAATGTTAAAAGAATATAGATAATCTGGGGTTGTGACATTTAGCCTCATTTTATGTTAATAACATGGTTATCATCTAAAAATAAAATGTCTGGTATTTTATTTTTTATTAATTTTTACTATATTTATTTATATAGTTTTCTTTCTTTTTTTTTATCTCATTTTATTGCTATCATCGCACACTGTAACTTTATTCAAAAACTTAGATTGTGTATTTTGATGTCTCTTTTGCTATGACAAGAACCTCTCCCCTCTCCCCTCAAGATACCACTAGTTCCTAAAAGAAAAAATCCACATGAATTTCATTATATATATATATATATATATATATATATATATATATTCTTAATAGAATTATATGTTGCTTTCATGATTAGTAAAATTAAGATATCTCACTAACTCATAAAATTTTTTGGTTGGCTAACTAATTACATAAGTACGACCTCACTAAAGATTCGAAGGATTTGCAAAGTAAAATCCTTATATTTGTATAAGAATAGTACATTTCATGATAATATCACTTAAATGTTTTTTGATAGATTTTGGGTACCATAGACAACTACATGTTGTTTAGTCCATATTAATAATGAGTAAGATCAATGAAATAATAAGAATATGCTTGTATAAAATACTTGTTAATTTTCATTACATCTTTGTTTCAATTACGAAAACTTTTATTCCATTTTTCATTGGATTTTGTTCCATACTCTAAGTTGTGATCTTCCAAATTTTCAACTTTAGACTTTCTTCATGATCCTTTTCATCCCTAGACCTCATCCACTAAATCATTCCTGAAACCACATCCCATAAACTTTCTTAGTATCACCACCTCCAAGAAATAGAAGAATAATAATAAGGTGAAACCATTCACAAAAAATATATATTTCCACACCATGTGCTCTTATACAGCAAAACCCTAATTTTCATTTACAAATACAGTAAAAGATACCTTGTTTAAAAGTTTTACACTAGTACTCTTCACATATACATACATCTGTTTCATGTGGTTAATTATCAAGAAATCTCAATCAAGAGGCCTAACCATTAACTTCTTCAATTCATAATAACATCGTCCACAACTTAGTAATAATCAACTATTTATATAAATTATAAAATCTAGTTAATGATATAAAGAAAATTATTTTTCAACATGTAAATATAGTAAGATTAGAACTTATATACTATGATGTAAGTTTTAATAATTTAATTGTGACAATTGTATGTGAATGATGGTAAGAATTAAGACGCTTAGTTGTGATAACAACAATGAAAAAAGAACAGAAGTAAGAGAGAAAAATATAAATAAATGAAAAATAAAAAACATGATAATGAGGCCAACATAAGATTTAACATGATACATCAGCACACCAACACACCGTTAACAGAAAATGAGATCAAAGACTAACTGTAACACAAATAATAAAGTGAACAACTAATAACTTAATTTAACCAAATCCTCAAGTAAATTGAAACTTGTTAATAAAATGAAGGATAAAAGTGATACTCCACATCAATTATATGTTAAGGTTTGTTTGTATGTTTTATAGTTGGAATATTAATTTTTTATTTTAATATAAAATATATTTTAATAAAAATATATAATTTATAATAATTTATTTAACCAAATAAAAATTTTAAAAACTGTGCGATTATTAATTATTTAAGTGTTTGTGGTATGAAAATATATTATGTAAAGGTATTAAATATTTTGATTAATTAAATAATCTTTATATTTTAATATACTAAATATTTTTTATTATTTTATTTTATTTTTATACTTTTTTGTGTCCAACTAATATAAAATATTATTAAATATTTAATAAACAAAAATTATAGATAAAATAAGAAAAATAGAAATATTTTTTAACTTTCTTTTATGACTAAACGCTAATCAAAAAATAATTACATGATAAAAAAAAATAAAAAAAATAAAAATAAATGTTAATTGAATTGACGTTTCGAATTAATTTGATACTTAACCAAAGATAAATTTAATTCTGGTTATTTAAATTTGTCAGATTTCATAAATATAAATATAATATTATAATAAAGTGGATTCAAATTTTATATAGCTGAATTTTCTTGTTCTCTCATAAATAAAAGACAGAATTAACATATATTTAATAATATATTTTACTTGATCAAAAGTTAAAATTATTAGTTAATTTTTTTAAAAATTATTTTAATTCTATTTAATAAAGTATAAATTTTAGTAATTATTAATACCTTTTAAAACATATATTGGTATTGTTAAAAAGCTATTTCTAATGACTTTTAAATTTTTTAAACATTTTTTCATATATTATTAGTATTCATTAATTTTTATAAATTTAATATCATCCAATTTTTAAATATTATTATTATATTATTAATTAAATTATTAAGATTGATTTAATATTGAAAGATGGAAATTAAAATATTATAATATGAAATTATAAATTTAAACCTCATTGTTTTCTGTATTATAAAAAATAATAATAATAATATTTTTTATATTATTATTAAATATTTTATTTAAACTATTATTTTAATATATGCTACTCATTTTTATTATTTTGTGAAATGAATTATTAAATTTTTTATAAAAATTATTACTTTTTTAAATTTATCATTCAAAAATTATTTATGTAACCATTATAAAATAAATATTTATAATTTTAAATAAATAAAATGCTTTGATTGAATTTTAATATATATTTTATTTAAAAAATACATTACACTTATCAAATTTTAATTTATTATTTAATTATATCTTTATTTATTATTTTTCATTTATCAGTTAATTTAATAATTATTTTTATTAAATACTTTTTATTTAATTTCTAGTTTATTAACTTTAAATTTTTATCCAATTTTTCATCTTCCAATTAGTTTTTCATTCTTTTACCTAATCTTTTGTTAATTTTTGCTAAACATATCCTTATATAACTAATATGGAATATATTACATACTTCACATATCAATTTCATAATTTTAAATATTGTTGCAATATTTTATAGTCTTTTAAATCTCATTATAATTTTTTTATTTTACTATCTCATGCAAAATAAATAAATAAATAATACGATCATATTTTTACTAAAAATTAAATCTTTTAACATCTTCAAGAACGTTATTCTCTAGCGTTTTATTATAAATATTATATATATATATATAAATTATTTATTTAGAGATGATTTATAAACTTAACTTAAAGATACTTCTACTTAATGCAAGAAAATAAGCATAAACGTATTTACAAAACACTTAAATGAAGCAATGAGTCTTGTACGTTGCATAATAAAGTATTAGAAATTATTCTTGTGAAAGTTCTTAATTTTTAAATTTTTTTATTTATTAGGCAGATTTTTTTATAAGATAGAAATAAATGAAAAGTTATCGATCATTGTGGATATTTTCTCCATTATCCTTTTTTATTCGTATTTTTTTTAGGCATAATGCAAAAAGTATTTCATTTACATGAAAATATTTAAAGTGCTTAGAGAGAAGATTTTCTCACCTTATATTATTTGAAAAATAAAATACATTAGTTGCTAATATTTGGCTAATTAATTTTTTTTTGAAAAATTATTACATATACATATAAATAGTATTTATATCTAAATATATCCTAACTTGTCTTTGCTTTATTTAGAGCCATGATTATATTTCATTTAAGACCCAATATTTCTGTCATTGTAGGCTCCAATCTGTGAAGGAGAGAATGGGAAGCTGCCACTTGTATTTTTTTAGGTTCATTTGGAACAATCAATCTAAGACTCATATCTCTCACCAGCCTCCATCAGTATTCATTAGTTCTTAAACAAGGTTGTAACAACATAATAGTTCATAACAGTTGCCTCCAATCAGTATGAGGTGCTAGCAGTATGTCAAGTAACATATTGGAAAATTTGACCGAAATAGGGTGGTTAAAAATAAATATATTTCGTGTCTGGATATAAAATAATAAATGTGAAATAATTTAAAAATACATCACATATGTTCCTTCTTTGTGTTTTACTTTTGATATGAATCGATGAAATCTTGTTTTCACGGTATAGGTTGTCGCAACCGCAATTCCGACGAGACGACGGACTCGCTAAAATTTGAAAAATGTTTTGTTTTGATCAATGTGGAGTCGCCACCAAATTTTTATTTAAGGGAAAAAGATTTGGAAAAACCCTGGATGAGATTTAGGTTCGGGAGTCAGTTACGAATGGGGAAGGTGTTAGGCACCCCACTCGCCTGTTCCGAAGAACAGTACCCTTAAACCGAGTGTGTGATTTCTGAAGATTGTTTGATCCCTTTTATTAGAGTGAAAATAAATACTTGATGGAGGTTAGCCTGACAGGACTTGATCCTGCTCCTACGTATTCCCCGGTGCAATGGGAAACTCAAGGCTTACGTAGTTCTGGTTATGTTTTGAAAGCTTAACTTTCGAAAGTGTTTGAAATGTGCTCGAAGGCTTGACCTTCGGAACTACTTGGAAGGTAAAAAAAACTTGACTATTTTTGAAAACTATTTTTAGGAGGGTGATCCTCATCCACATATGCACAGGGCCCAAGACAACTACGGCTGCACTTGGACCCATACGAATCTCTAAACAACGAACAGCAGAAAAAGCTACCAGTTCGTGCTTAAAGCTCGTCGCGTGAGATTAAGAATCACAAAACAATATTTTTATTTTTGAAGAACGGTGAATAAAATGAGCAAGACGCAAATACTAGAAATTTCGGGGGAATTTACCAATTAAGGAATTTTATGAAAATACTTGATAATCTTGAATTCATGAATTATTTAGAATTTTGAAGAATTTTTCTGAATCATTTAGGAATTACAGAATTTTATGATTTATTGTGAATTTTTTAGGATTTTTGGAATTCTTGTGAATTTTCTTAATTTCTAGAAATTTTGAATTTTTTGTTAATTTTCTGCGATTTTTGAATTTTTATTTTATTTCTTGAATTTTTATTAATTTCTGGAATTTTTGTTAATTTCTGGAATTTTTGAATTTCTAGAATTTTTATTATTTTCTGAAATTTTTGAATTTTTTATTAATTTTCTGGATTTTATTTAATTTCTGGAAATTTTGAATTTTTTATTATTTTCTGGATTTTTATTTAATTTCTGGAAATTTTGAATTTTTTATTATTTTCTGGAATTTTTGAATTTCTAGAATTTTTATTATTTTCTGAAATTTTTGAATTTTTTATTAATTTTCTGGATTTTTATTTAATTTCTAGAAATTTTGAATTTTTTATTATTTTCTGGATTTTTATTTAATTTCTGGGAATTTTGAATTTTTTATTATTTTCTGGAATTTTATTTAATTTCTATAATTTTTATTATTTTCTGAAATTTTTGAATTTTTTATTAATTTTCTGGGTTTTTATTTAATTTCTAGAAATTTTAAATTTTTTATTATTTTTCTGGATTTTTATTTAATTTCTAGAAATTTTGAATTTTTTGGAATTTTTGAATTTTTATTTAATTTCTAGAAATTTTGAATTTTTTATTATTTTCTGGATTTTTTGAATTTTTTAGAAGGGTAAAATTGTAATTTCTGGCTTAGGGGATAGAACTGGCATTTCTTGAAAGATTGGGGGTAGAAGGGTAATTTCTGACCTTGAGGTAGAATTGAGGGGAAGACCAAAACTGCCATACCTGGGGATCGAAGAGGTGTCCTGGAGCATGCGGACGAGCGCACTAACCACTAAGCTCAACGCTCGTCTGGAATTATGGCTCTCAAACTTTAACTTTAACGTAAACTTGGGTGGTCTGCATGATGGTTTGCATGGGTTTTGTGCGTGAGGGGTTGCTTGATTTGTTAAAATAGAAACATGCTCCAAGGGGGGGTCGAATCTTGGTCTCGTAGCTTGCAGACAGCGCCTATGGCCATTGAGCCAAGTCTTCCATTTGCATCAACAAAACTCTTGACTAATTTTAAAGGCCGCTCTTGAGACAAGGAATTTAAACACCCCTTTTGAGAACGCCTAGAAAGTTTGGCCTCAATGAACGGCCATTAATTTGCATGCATGGAGACCTTCAGTATGTGGTTTCATGTTTTAAGGACTAAATCCAGAAATTGATCTAATCTAAGGTTGAATTTGTAATTGTTTTCTCTTTGAATCGCTCATTGTAAAGGCTAAATTCAGAAGCTTCATCATAGCATACTAAACAGATTTCCATTTGCTGCAAGGTGAACGAGATTCCTAAGAGAATTTTAAGATCAAAAACCATCAATACTTGGCTGATATAGTATACCCCACAACTCCTTAATTCTGGAACATCTCTCCTATGGACAGTGACTACCAATGTTTAGCATAATTTCCTAAGAACCTCAACTTGTAAGTAGAAAAAGAACTTGAGTTATGATGGTGAAACCAGCACATCCTATAAGCATTGATTCTTGATTCCTGCCAATCTCTTTCCTTGTTTTGATTTGATACGAAACTATCCTCTTACCCAAAAGAGTTATAATATGACATGGGCTCTTGGTTAAGATCCTCTCTAAGAAGGAATTTGGGACTCTAGCAGAGGCTAAAGATTCCGGATGACATAATCCTATAGTTCTATAAGGACTCTAGGTTCATTCTTAGATTTGAATTAATGGGTGAGCCACATCCAGATTCAATTGAATTGTGTATTGCCTAACTAAGAATTTCAAGATTGAGATTCAAATATTAAAACTGAATATTTAGCCCAGTCTACAGAGGTTAAAGTGCATTTCTTGGTTCATGTATGTCCTAAAGGAACCCTGCTAATTTCTTGATTCATAGTACAAAAAGATGGCATGGCTAACCTGTAGTATCTCATTCAAACTCCTGGAGCAGGCACGCGTCTCTCATGATCATCATACGTGAATTTGGACCTTCAGAGCGAAGTAGAGCTCCCCCCAGCCGTGAACGCCAAGAGCGACTTTTCTTTTCTAGCAGTGATGTTTATGTCAACCTTCTTCCTTGGGAGCCATTGAATCCAGTCTGGCTTGGAACCGTAGAGATTGGGTTTTGAATCCCCCCTTTCCCTCGAATCTTGGCGTTGGCTGCCCCGATCTCGACACTTCTCCCCTTGATTTTGGGTGAATGACGAAACCGCCTCCCCCCCCCAGTCTCTTTTTTTTGTTGTTTTTCAATCCTTTTTTTCTGTTTTTCTTTTAACTAATTCTGTTTTTCTTCTCTTTTTTTTATTTTCGGTTATTTAGTTAATTTTGTATATTAATTTTTCTGATTTTTAATTTTATCTTAATTTTCTTATCCAGATTTTTATTCTTTTATTATTATATTTTTTCTTTCTTTTTCTGTTTTTATCTTCTTTATTTATTATTTTTGATTTCTATATTTTTAAAGAATTTTATCTCTGTTTTTTATTTATTTATTGGTTTCTTGATTAATTTTAATGGTTGGGGGCCTCGGACATAAATGAGTGTTTACATAGGTTAAATAAAAAAATTACAAGAAAATACAAAACGATAAAGATAAATGGTTCAATGACCTGACATGAGCAAATAGTCAACCAACGTTGTAAGAAACGTGAACTGCTATTTAGACCTCTTGCCCAACTACGAACACGAGATAACTAATCCACACAACAATACACTTGGGTTGAAGCATGAACTGAGGGCTTTTATAAACTTGAATGACCAACTTTGTAAGGAAGATCGACAAGAAAATGTTTTACAAAAGTAACAAAAAGATATAATTCTCACAATAAAGAAAAACCTTTGTTAGATGACTAGAAATTCTGATCCCTTGTTCATTGATTGATCGTAAAGATATTTATACTTATACAATTGCTAATATAAGGAAACTATAACTAAATCATAATAGAATTTATCTATAATATGATTCAAATTTTCAATTAAATCTTAACAAACTTTAGTCAAATAATCTAACAAATTGAAAACTAAATCTAGTAAAATAATTAAAATATCTTCTAAAATCCTGTAGTCCTCTCGTGGATATCTTCCTGATTTGCATTCATAATTTATTTGGATTCCAATTGTCTCTTTTATCTTTTTTAACCTTCCTCTTTTTAATAAGTCTTCTCTTTGAGTTATGTTTTTTTTTCTAGGTTGCCTTGATCATGCAAGGTGGTATTAGAGTTCATGTCATTCCCCTTATTGAAATAGAGTCGACTCTTCATTATTATCTTTCTTAAGGATAAGTAATATTTAAATTGTACCAGGAATAAGATTTTCTTTTACATATTTTTTATCCATCAAATCTTAAATTTATCTTTAAATGTCTTTAGTATCTTCTGCTTTGGTATAGTATTTTGAATGATTTGGTAACGATGCTCTTGATATAAAATTAATTTGATGTTTTATCCTTCTAACTAAAAGTAAACTTAGCAAAACCATATTTGACAAGACATCTTCATACTTCTTTTCATTAATTATCTTCTCGTCATCCTTATTTTTTTTTCTTCTTTTAGTTTCTTCTACAACAATACTTACTTGTAATATTTCTTAATATTCATTCTTTTGTTCCACATTATCTATAGGATCTGTTTTGTCTCTTTGCTTAGTTCTTCCTTCGTCACTGAACTCTCTTGCATTTAACCTTTTTTGATTCAAACGTTAGAGAAGTCTTGTTATCTCTTCTTATCAAGCAACTTTTTAATTTGACTCATAAATGCTTGTACTTGGAAAATATTGAATCTTTGTTGATTGTGCTGATTTCCTACCATGTTAGTAAACTTTTTTTTATCAAACTTTTTTTCACTTTTTTTCCACTATTTTTTTCATAACTTTTTTTTTCAATATATTATTTTTTACTTTTTTTATGGATAAATATAAAAATATATAAAATACCTACCGTGTCAACCAATAGCTCTTGATACTAACTGATATGAATTGATGGGTCTTGATTTTCACAGCATAGGTTAAATAAAAAAATTATAAGAAAATAGAAAATAATAAAGATAAATGGTTCAATGACCTGACACGAGCAAATAGTCAACCAACATTATAAGCAACATGACCTGCTACTTAGACCTTTTACCCAACCACGAACACTAGATAATCAACCACACAACAACACATCTGTGTTGAAGCCCGAACTGAGGGCTTTTATGAACTTGAATTACCAACCTTATAAGGAAGATCGACAAGACAACGTTTTCCAAAGAGTAATGAAAAGATATAATTCTCACGGTAAAGAAAAACCTTTGTTTAGGTGATTAGAAATTTTGATCCCCTCTTCATTGCTCAGAGAAGAATTATTTATACCTGTACAATTATTAATACAAAGAACCTAGAACTAAATCCTAATAGAATCTATCTATAATATGATTCAAATTTTTAATTAAATCTTAACAAATCTTAGTCAAATGATCTACCAGATAATATGAGAATTAATTCTCTAAATTATCGGGATAGGAAATGAGTAAAGACGTGAACACTTTATGTCCGAGGCAGGCTTTTTGAAGAAAGTCTGAGAGTAACACTAGAAGCCTTGAGCTTAAAGTGAACTTCACGGATGCCTGGAGGGTGGCGGTTAAATGGTGTTGCCGGCTTTATGTGCCGATAGAGTTTAAATATGAAAGGTTTGATTGCATAACCTGATTAGGCTATGAATACTGTTGAAGTACAAGAAAAATGAGGTGAGAAGGGCCTATTTGAGGCAGGAGAGCATGCAAGAACAAAAATGTAAGATATGTACAAGGTGGTCTGACAATATAGGCCGAAGTGCAGAAAAGAAAACTTTAATATGCAGAAAGGGAAACTTGATGGTGGCCTGACACTATAGGCCGTGATGCAGAAAACTAAACTTGATGGTGGCCTGACAGGCTATGATGCAAAAATCTAAACTTGATGAGGCCTGATTCTATAGGCCTTGAAAAAAGGTAAACTTGATGGTGGCCTGACAACATAGGCCATGATGCAGAAATTAAAACTTGATGGTGGCCTGACAACATAGGCCATGATGTAGAAACTTAACCTTGATGGGGATCCCGTTGTTGACGGGAAGAATGCAAATGAAATCCTGCTGTTGCCGGGATGAATGCAAACCTGCTTGAGAGGTAGACAGAGAAATAAACATGCTTGAAGTCCTGTTGTTGACAGGAGAATGCAGATGAGGTCCTGCTGTTGCCGGGAAGAATGCAAATGAAATCCTGCTGTTGCCAGGATAAATGCAAACCTGCTTGACAGGTGGACAGAAAAATAAACGTGCTTGAAGTCCTGTTGTTGACAGGAGAATGCAAATGAGATCCCGCTGCTGCCGGGAAGAGGCAAATGATGAAATCTTGCTGTTGCCAGGATATGTGCAGAAAAAATTTGATGAGGCCTGACAACATAGGCCATGACACAGAAAATTAAAGGTTGACGGCGGCCTGACAACATAGGCCTGAAAGTATTAAATCTAAACTAAAAGATGGCCTGACAACATAGGCCTGAAAGCAGTGAATCTAAACTAGGGTGGCCTGACAACATAGGCCTAAAAGCAGTAAATCTAAGCTACTTGGCAGCCTGACAACATAGGCCTGAAAGCAGTAAATCTAAGCTACATGGCGGCCTGACAACATGGGCCTAAAAGCAGTAAATCTAAACTACGGCGGCCTGACAACATAGGCCTAAAAGCAGTAAATCTAAGCTACATGGCGGCCTGGCAACATGGGCCTAAAAGCAGTAAATCTAAGCTACAGCGGCCTGACAACATAGGCCTGAAAGTAGTAAATCTAAGCTACTTGGCGGCCTGACAACATAGGCCTAAAAGCAGTAAATCTAAGCTACAGCGGCCTGACAACATAGGCCTGAAAGCAGTAAATCTAAACTATAGGGTGGCCTGACAACATAGGCCTGAAAGCAATAAATCTAAACTATAGGGTGGCCTGACAACATAGGCCTGAAAGCAGTAAATCTAAACTACATGGCGGCCTGACAACATAGGCCAAGGTGCAGAAAAGTAAACTTGATGAGGCCTGACAACATAGGCCAAGGTGCAGAAAAAATAAACTTGATGAGGCCTGACAACATAGGCCAAGGTGCATAAAAGTAAACTTGAGGAGGCCTGACAACATAGGCCAAGGTGCAGAAAAATAAACTTGAAGAGGCCTGACAACATAGGCCAAGGTGCGGAAAAATAAACTTGATGAGGCCTGACAACATAGGCCAAGGTGCAGAAAAGTAAACTTGATGAGGCCTGACAACATAGGCCAAGGTGCAGAAAAGTAAACTTGATGAGGCCTGACAACATAGGCCAAGGTGCAGAAAAGTAAACTTGATGAGGCCTGACAACATAGGCCAAGGTGCAGAAAAGATGCAATGCTATGGCCTGACAACATAAGCCAGTGAGCAAGAATGCAAAGATGTAATGCTATGGCCTGACAACGTAGGCCAGTGAGCAAGAATGGAAAGATGTAATGCTATGGCCTGACAACATAGGCCAGTGAGCAAGAATGCAAAGATGCAATGCTATGGCCTGACAACATAGGCCAGTGAGCAAGAATGGAAAGATGTAATGCTATGGCCTGACAACATAGGCGTGAGCAAGAATGAATGAAACACTTTACCTTGCGCTTGATAGTTATTTCCTTGAAGAGACTTGGGCAACCATTTTGCCCTAGTTTGGAAATTTCTTGATAACTGAGAGGCGTCTTGATTTGAAAGAATTTTGGGCCGACGTTTTGCCCCAGTTTGAAGGGTTTTAATAAGCTTGACTTGAATTTTTCTGGGCAACCTTGCCCTATTGAACTCAATTGGAGTTGAGGAATTGAGGATTGCCTCAACTTGAATTTTCTCGGGCAGATGTTTGCCCCAGTTTGAACTTGAATTTAAATCTTTCCTGGGTAAATGTTTTGCCCAGTTTGGACTTGATTTTAAATCTTTCTTGGGCAAATGCTTGCCCCAGTTTGGACTCGATTCAGAATTTGAGGATGAACTCAAATTGAGCTTTTGTGGGCAAGTGTTTGCCCCAGTTTGAACTTGATTTTGAGGATGACCTCAAATTGAATTGTGTGGGCAAGCATTTGCCCCAGTTTTGTTCTTGGTTCAGACTTTGAGGATGGCCTCAAATTAAAATCTTTGTGGGCAGGCGTTTGCCCCAATTTGGACTTGATTTTGATCTCAAACTGTATTTTTGTGTGGGCAAGCATTTGCCCCAGTTTGAGTTGATTCAGAATTTGAGGATGACCTCAAATTGACCCCCCCTTTTTGTGTGGGCAAGCGTTTGCCCCAGTTTGGAAATCTTTTAATTATGATCGATTCAGGCAATTTTACCTAGGTCTTAATTAGTTTTTGAAAAATGAGTTATGAAATGCTTGAATGAAAAGATGCTTATGTGCTGTTTTGAATAAATGAAGAGAACGTGGTATTTGTGATGCTTGAATGAATGCAGAAATGATGCAGCGTTCTTATTTTAATGCTTGAAATAATTTTTTGATGAAACAGATGTTATTGAATGCAAACCATGAAATGGTGTAAAAAGTTTTGTTTCTCTTGATTTTTTGTTTTTTTTTTCACATCCTTCCTCGACAACTCCGTAGTGGGTGTGAAAAGAATCAAGAATTAGGACGAGTTGGATTGACTCAGTCTTTTGGCTTATTGGTCAATTTTGTAATTTTCTTTTTTCAGGATCTTTGAGATTCAACACTGGTCTGCTTTATTGAATAAGACACACCCCTTTTTTTGGTGGCATTCGGGCTGGTGGAAAGATGAATCTTTGGGAAACAATCCTGTCATGTTGCAACGGTCGGAGATTCATCCGACTTGTCATGACTTTTCAAAATTAGTCCTTTTTATTTTTACATTTTTCACATCTCTTTGCGGCACGTGTATTTTGAGGCGTGCAAAGTGGTTTATGGATGATCAATGAAAAGAAAAGAGAATGTTTGCAAAGGGTGTTTTAAGGCAGTGTATTTGAAAGGGAAAGATGACAAAAGATGTGGGTTCGATTGCCCAAATGGCACCTTTCGATGAAAATGTCAATGCTGCTTTTCATAATCTTGATTGTCAAATTAAGCAAACTTGAGAAATGGAAAGTTTTGCCCCAGTTTTAGGAAGATATGAGGTGCAGAAATGTCATGTTGACCTTAATTTTTCCTGGGTTGTTCTTTTGAGCTTTTAACCCAGCAGGTCTTTTGTATTGCCCTAACTTTTACCAAGGTCGCCCTTACGGGTTTTTGACCTAGCGGGTTCTTGATTGTGTGCCCTAACTTTTGCCTAGGTCTTCTTTGAGGGTTTGACCTAGCGGGCCTTCTGCTTGATTGTGCCCTAACTTTTGCCTAGGTCGTTCTTGATTGTTGACCTAGCGGGCTTCTATTTGATTATGCCCTAACTTTTGCCTAGGTCGTCTTTGATTGTTTGTCGACCTAACGGGCTTCTGCTTGATTATGGCCTAACTTTTGCCTAGGTCGTCTTTGATTGTTTGTCGACCTAGCGGGCTTCTGCTTGATTATGCCCTAACTTTTGCCTAAGTCGTTCTTGATTGTTGACCTAGCGGGCTCTTGCTTGATTGTGCCCTAACTTTTGCCTGGGTCGTTCTTGATTGTTGACCTAGCGGGCTTTTGCTTGATTATGCCCTAACTTTTGCCTAGGTCATTCTTGATTGTTGACCTAGCGGGCTTTTGCTTGATCTTAATTTTGCCTGAATTATTGTTGGAAACCGACAAGACCTTTTTTGATCATGACTTTGTCAATCATTATTTTGAACTTTAACCCTATTTTTGCCTGGATTCTTTTAGCTTTTAATCCAGCGGGTTTCTCTTCTTCTTGAATTTCATGTTTTGACCTTAATTTTGCCTGGATTATTATTTTTTACTTTAATCCAGCAGGTCCTCTTCTTTTCTTTGAATTTTGAATTTTGACATCGACCTTGCCTGGGTCATCTTGGCTTCCAATTCAGCGGATCTTATTTTGCATCCCTAAATTTTTCCTGAATTTAGACTTGATTCCAGCGGGATGTTTTATTTGATAAGACATTTTGAATAGGGATCTAGAATCCCTGGTTGTTATTCTGCTTCCTCATTGGGCTCTTTTCTTTGAGCTTGATTAATCCGACGTTCAAGATTATTTATTACAGCACTGGCATTATCACCAATTGATATTTATTTTTTGGATATAGGAAGAAGAAGTGGGCTTAAATGATGAAAAGGAATGGTGAATTTTAAAAGTAAAGTCAAAATGAGAGGCACGTGCTTAAGAAACAAGAAAATGCAATTATTGTATTTATTCATTGATGTTTATTTACAAAAGATTGATTTTGAAAATTATGACAAATCCTGGATGATCTTCCTTGATAGCTTGACTTGTGCAAGGTTGCTTATTGTATTGCTCCCATTTCTTAGCCAGCGGATGAGCTCTCATGTCTCGGCACTTGGATTAGGGGCAATTTTCCCAAAGTCTAGCCGTTTAGCATCTATTAGGCCTTGCACCTTATGCTTCAGAACCTGGCAGTTTTCTGTTGAATGACCAATATACCCCGCATGGTAATCACATATGGCATTTGCATCGTACCATTTTGGATATGGTGGTTCTTGAGGTTTCAGCGGGTATGGAACCACCAAGGAATTTTGGATTAGCTGAGGTAGCAGCTCGGTATAGGTCATTGGGATAGGGTCGAATTGGACGGGTTCTTTTTCCTTTTTTTGGCTTTGGCTAGAATTTGAGCTCATGGCTTGTGTTCGGACTGTGTATGGTGTGGGCGGTCGTATTTGCATTGGATAGTTGTAAGCTGGATGGTAGGATGTTTGGTAGGTAGAGGCAATGTAAGGATATGGTATGTAGGGTGTATATGGTGGTGGTTGGAAGCTAATCGGTCCATAAAGTGCCGTCGGAGGTATATACTGTCCTTGACCAGAAGCCGCATTATAAGCTTCACCTGTCCTCTTCTTTTCTGTAGAGGCGTCAACTGTCCCTGTGGCCTTATGCGTGATCCTTCCTCGACGCATGCCACCCTCGATCCTTTCTCCAATGATGACGACATCAGAGAAGCTAGAAGTCACACTGCCAATCATCTTGTCATAGAAAGGATCTTGGAGTGTGTCTACGAACGTGCTGACCAGCTCTTTTTCAGATAGTGGAGGTTGCACTTGAGCAGCTAGCTCCCTCCATCTTTGAGCATACTGCTTGAAGGTCTCATCCCCCTTCTTGGCCATATTCTGGAGTTGGGTTCGATCGGGAGCCATCTCGGCATTGTACTGATATTGTTTGAGGAAAGCCTCAGCCAGATCCCTCCATGAACGGATGTGTGTCCGCTCTAGCTGAGTGTACCAGGTTGCAGCTGCCCCTGTTAAGCTGTCTTGAAAAAAATGGATAAGAAGCTTTTCATCGTAGGTACATGCAGACATCTTCCTACAGTACATAGTCAGATGTTTCTTTGGACAGCTGGTTCCTTGGTATTTATCGAATTCAGGAACCTTGAATTTGGGAGGGATGACCACGTCCGGTACCAAGCATAGATCAGATGCATCTTTGGCTTCATAAGCATTTCCCTCAATTGCCCGGATCCTGTCCTCTAGACCCTTCCATTTTTCTGTATCTTCACTTGAAGGATGGTTTGGGTTTTCCTCTGACATGTGGTGATGGTGAGAAGACGGTATGTATACAGGGCGAAGCCCTTGGGTGAACATAGGGTGTGTTCCCCCAACGGCTGCTTGGTAGGCTTGTGAGGTGGTGTTTGGAATGGCATAGGGGATGCCTGTGGTGTTAGAGGGTAGGTTGTGTGTTTGGGTTTGTATTTGGGCTTGTGTTTGGTTGTATGAAGGTGCATGCCCATGAGGAAACCCATAATGAACTCCTTCGGTTGGCGGAGGCATAGTTGATGGCGAAGGGTTTTGTGGAGTGAACCCAGGAGGATATGACGGGTCTGTGGGTTCTCCCAGAGATTCCTTCTGTTTTGACAATTGGATGGCCTCCATCAGCTTGGCCATCTGCTCCTTTAGAGTCTTGACCTCATTTCTCAGTTCCTCATTTTGTCTCTCCAACTCATCCATGATTCTTGATTGTGCTCGAGTTCTATAAGGATGTCGAGGAAGCTGTGTTTCTCCAATTTTCTGGTGAAGTTTAAAATTAATTTTTTGAAAGATAATGTGAATGCAAAAATCCTGAATGATAGAGATGTTGATGCACAATGAGTGTGAATGTGTAGAATGATTTTTGAAATCTATTTTTTTTAGATCTATGAATGAATGAATGAATCAATGCTATGTGCAAATAATTTTAAGAGATTTGAAGTTTGACTATTTGAAAATAAATGAGATTTGTTTTATTTATTGATTTTTAACAAATTTGTTTTTAGGAGTTTTGTATTTTTGGTATTTTGCTAAAAAACCTTTGATGGTGTTTGAAAAGGGTTTATTAAAATTTTCCAAAAAGCATTCTTTAGGTTTTCAAAATTTCATTTTCTCTCTTTTGAATCTTTTCATTTTTTCAGTATTTTCAAAAGATTGTTTTCCTAATTTTTCCTAGGAATTTCTAGTTTTCCTTGATTTTCCTTATTTTTTATTTGTTTTGATATTTCTTTTCTTTTGTTTGACTTTTCTTTCTTGATTTATGTATTTCCCCAATCTTCAACTTCCATTTTGGATGATAATTGTCCGTGCGTATATGAACCATATTATGAAGGGGTGTGTGCCCTCTTTGCTTCTTATGTGGGTTACCTGCCCTAGGGATCTATGGCCTTTTATATGAACCCCTCAAAGGTGGTTTGTAATCCTGGGGTGTTGAGGTCACTAGAGCCAAGTTCCAGTCTGCAATGTTTGCCACAACAGCAGAAAAAGCTACCAGTTGTAGGGCATTACAAATAGGACGCACTCTAGCTGGGATTTTCGTGATAGTCAAACAGGACGTAAGCCCCAAAGTGACACCACTAGATCCCTCTAGTCCTAGGCTGCACTCAGACCCGGGTATAGGGCCTCACTCATGATAATGCATATGCAATGTGTATGAGGGCACACAAGTAATTGGGATACCTGCAATTGGGGAAATTGTACAGATATATATTGCAATTTATGATTCATCTATCCTAGGGTTGTACAAAGAATAGACAAACAAACAACAGATAAATAAACAAGTAAATGAATCGTGCAATAAAATGTGCAAACAAATAGGGAAGAGATCAAATATAATGTACACTCAATTGATCGGGCTTGACTCTCTAATGGTCCCCAGTGGAGTCGCCATCTGTCGCAACCGTAATTCCGACGAGACGACGGACTCGCTAAAATTTGAAAAATGTTTTGTTTTGATCAATGTGGAGTCGCCACCAAATTTTTATTTAAGGGAAAAAGATTTGGAAAAACCCTGGATGAGATTTAGGTTCAGGAGTCAGTTACGAATGGGGAAGGTGTTAGGCACCCCACTCGCCTGTTCCGAAGAACAGTACCCTTAAACCGAGTGTGTGATTTCTGAAGATTGTTTGATCCCTTTTATTAGAGTGAAAATAAATACTTGATGGAGGTTAGCCTGACAGGACTTGATCCTGCTCCTACGTATTCCCTGGTGCAATGGGAAACTCAAGGCTTACGTAGTTCTGGTTATGTTTTGAAAGCTTAACTTTCGAAAGTGTTTGAAATGTGCTCGAAGGCTTGACCTTCGGAACTACTTGGAAGGTAAAAAAAACTTGACTATTTTTGAAAACTATTTTTAGGAGGGTGATCCTCATCCACATATGCACAGGGTCCAAGACAACTACGGCTGCACTTGGACCCATACGAATCTCTAAACAACGAACAGCAGAAAAAGCTACCAGTTCGTGCTTAAAGCTCGTCGCGTGAGATTAAGAATCACAAAACAATATTTTTATTTTTGAAGAACGGTGAATAAAATGAGCAAAACGCAAATACTAGAAATTTCGGGGGAATTTACCAATTAAGGAATTTTATGAAAATACTTGATAATCTTGAATTCATGAATTATTTAGAATTTTGAAGAATTTTTCTGAATCATTTAGGAATTACAGAATTTTATGATTTATTGTGAATTTTTTAGGATTTTTGGAATTCTTGTGAATTTTCTTAATTTCTAGAAATTTTGAATTTTTTGTTAATTTTCTGCGATTTTTGAATTTTTTATTAATTTCTGGATTTTTATTTTATTTCTTGAATTTTTATTAATTTCTGGAATTTTTGTTAATTTCTGGAATTTTTGAATTTCTAGAATTTTTATTATTTTCTGAAATTTTTGAATTTTTTATTAATTTTCTGGAAATTTTGAATTTTTTATTATTTTCTGGATTTTTATTTAATTTCTGGAAATTTTGAATTTTTTATTATTTTCTGGAATTTTTGAATTTCTAGAATTTTTATTATTTTCTGAAATTTTTGAATTTTTTATTAATTTTCTGGAAATTTTGAATTTTTTATTATTTTCTGGATTTTTATTTAATTTCTGGAAATTTTGAATTTTTTATTATTTTCTGGAATTTTTGAATTTCTAGAATTTTTATTATTTTCTGAAATTTTTGAATTTTTTATTAATTTTCTGGAAATTTTGAATTTTTTATTATTTTCTGGATTTTTATTTAATTTCTGGAAATTTTGAATTTTTTATTATTTTCTGGAATTTTTGAATTTCTAGAATTTTTATTATTTTCTGAAATTTTTGAATTTTTTATTAATTTTCTGGAAATTTTGAATTTTTTATTATTTTCTGGATTTTTATTTAATTTCTTGAAATTTTGAATTTTTTATTATTTTCTGGAATTTTTGAATTTCTAGAATTTTTATTATTTTCTGAAATTTTTGAATTTTTTATTAATTTTCTGGATTTTTATTTAATTTCTAGAAATTTTGAATTTTTTATTATTTTCTGGATTTTTTGAATTTTTTGGAAGGGTAAAATTGTAATTTCTGGCTTAGGGGATAGAACTGGCATTTCTTGAAAGATTGGGGGTAGAATTGAGGGGAAGACCAAAACTGCCATACCTGGGGATCGAAGAGGTGTCCTGGAGCATGCGGACGAGCGCACTAACCACTAAGCTCAACGCTCGTCTGGAATTATGGCTCTCAAACTTTAACTTTAACGTAAACTTGGGTGGTCTGCATGATGGTTTGCATGGGTTTTGTGCGTGAGGGGTTGCTTGATTTGTTAAAATAGAAACATGCTCCAAGGGGGGGGTCGAATCTTGGTCTCGTAGCTTGCAGACAGCGCCTATGGCCATTGAGCCAAGTCTTCCATTTGCATCAACAAAACTCTTGACTAATTTTAAAGGCCGCTCTTGAGACAAGGAATTTAAACACCCCTTTTGAGAACGCCTAGAAAGTTTGGCCTCAATGAACGGCCATTAATTTGCATGCATGGAGACCTTCAGTATGTGGTTTCATGTTTTAAGGACTAAATCCAGAAATTGATCTAATCTAAGGTTGAATTTGTAATTGTTTTCTCTTTGAATCGCTCATTGTAAAGGCTAAATTCAGAAGCTTCATCATAGCATACTAAACAGATTTCCATTTGCTGCAAGGTGAACGAGATTCCTAAGAGAATTTTAAGATCAAAAACCATCAATACTTGGCTGATATAGTATACCCCACAACTCCTTAATTCTGGAACATCTCTCCTATGGACAGTGACTACCAATGTTTAGCATAATTTCCTAAGAACCTCAACTTGTAAGTAGAAAAAGAACTTGAGTTATGATGGTGAAACCAGCACATCCTATAAGCATTGATTCTTGATTCCTGCCAATCTCTTTCCTTGTTTTGATTTGATACGAAACTATCCTCTTACCCAAAAGAGTTATAATATGACATGGGCTCTTGGTTAAGATCCTCTCTAAGAAGGAATTTGGGACTCTAGCAGAGGCTAAAGATTCCGGATGACATAATCCTATAGTTCTATAAGGACTCTAGGTTCATTCTTAGATTTGAATTAATGGGTGAGCCACATCCAGATTCAATTGAATTGTGTATTGCCTAACTAAGAATTTCAAGATTGAGATTCAAATATTAAAACTGAATATTTAGCCCAGTCTACAGAGGTTAAAGTGCATTTCTTGGTTCATGTATGTCCTAAAGGAACCCTGCTAATTTCTTGATTCATAGTACAAAAAGATGGCATGGCTAACCTGTAGTATCTCATTCAAACTCCTGGAGCAGGCACGCGTCTCTCATGATCATCATACGTGAATTTGGACCTTCAGAGCGAAGTAGAGCTCCCCCCAGCCGTGAACGCCAAGAGCGACTTTTCTTTTCTAGCAGTGATGTTTATGTCAACCTTCTTCCTTGGGAGCCATTGAATCCAGTCTGGCTTGGAACCGTAGAGATTGGGTTTTGAATCCCCCCTTTCCCTCGAATCTTGGCGTTGGCTGCCCCGATCTCGACACTTCTCCCCTTGATTTTGGGTGAATGACGAAACCGCCTCCCCCCCCCCAGTCTCTTTTTTTTGTTGTTTTTCAATCCTTTTTTTCTGTTTTTCTTTTAACTAATTCTGTTTTTCTTCTCTTTTTTTTATTTTCGGTTATTTAGTTAATTTTGTATATTAATTTTTCTGATTTTTAATTTTATCTTAATTTTCTTATCCAGATTTTTATTCTTTTATTATTATATTTTTTCTTTCTTTTTCTGTTTTTATCTTCTTTATTTATTATTTTTGATTTCTATATTTTTAAAGAATTTTATCTCTGTTTTTTATTTATTTATTGGTTTCTTGATTAATTTTAATGGTTGGGGGCCTCGGACATAAATGAGTGTTTACATAGGTTAAATAAAAAAATTACAAGAAAATACAAAACGATAAAGATAAATGGTTCAATGACCTGACATGAGCAAATAGTCAACCAACGTTGTAAGAAACGTGAACTGCTATTTAGACCTCTTGCCCAACTACGAACACGAGATAACTAATCCACACAACAATACACTTGGGTTGAAGCATGAACTGAGGGCTTTTATAAACTTGAATGACCAACTTTGTAAGGAAGATCGACAAGAAAATGTTTTACAAAAGTAACAAAAAGATATAATTCTCACAATAAAGAAAAACCTTTGTTAGATGACTAGAAATTCTGATCCCTTGTTCATTGATTGATCGTAAAGATATTTATACTTATACAATTGCTAATATAAGGAAACTATAACTAAATCATAATAGAATTTATCTATAATATGATTCAAATTTTCAATTAAATCTTAACAAACTTTAGTCAAATAATCTAACAAATTGAAAACTAAATCTAGTAAAATAATTAAAATATCTTCTAAAATCCTGTAGTCCTCTCGTGGATATCTTCCTGATTTGCATTCATAATTTATTTGGATTCCAATTGTCTCTTTTATCTTTTTTAACCTTCCTCTTTTTAATAAGTCTTCTCTTTGAGTTATGTTTTTTTTTCTAGGTTGCCTTGATCATGCAAGGTGGTATTAGAGTTCATGTCATTCCCCTTATTGAAATAGAGTCGACTCTTCATTATTATCTTTCTTAAGGATAAGTAATATTTAAATTGTACCAGGAATAAGATTTTCTTTTACATATTTTTTATCCATCAAATCTTAAATTTATCTTTAAATGTCTTTAGTATCTTCTGCTTTGGTATAGTATTTTGAATGATTTGGTAACGATGCTCTTGATATAAAATTAATTTGATGTTTTATCCTTCTAACTAAAAGTAAACTTAGCAAAACCATATTTGACAAGACATCTTCATACTTCTTTTCATTAATTATCTTCTCGTCATCCTTATTTTTTTTTCTTCTTTTAGTTTCTTCTACAACAATACTTACTTGTAATATTTCTTAATATTCATTCTTTTGTTCCACATTATCTATAGGATCTGTTTTGTCTCTTTGCTTAGTTCTTCCTTCGTCACTGAACTCTCTTGCATTTAACCTTTTTTGATTCAAACGTTAGAGAAGTCTTGTTATCTCTTCTTATCAAGCAACTTTTTAATTTGACTCATAAATGCTTGTACTTGGAAAATATTGAATCTTTGTTGATTGTGCTGATTTCCTACCATGTTAGTAAACTTTTTTTTATCAAACTTTTTTTCACTTTTTTTCCACTATTTTTTTCATAACTTTTTTTTTCAATATATTATTTTTTACTTTTTTTATGGATAAATATAAAAATATATAAAATACCTACCGTGTCAACCAATAGCTCTTGATACTAACTGATATGAATTGATGGGTCTTGATTTTCACAGCATAGGTTAAATAAAAAAATTATAAGAAAATAGAAAATAATAAAGATAAATGGTTCAATGACCTGACACGAGCAAATAGTCAACCAACATTATAAGCAACATGACCTGCTACTTAGACCTTTTACCCAACCACGAACACTAGATAATCAACCACACAACAACACATCTGTGTTGAAGCCCGAACTGAGGGCTTTTATGAACTTGAATTACCAACCTTATAAGGAAGATCGACAAGACAACGTTTTCCAAAGAGTAATGAAAAGATATAATTCTCACGGTAAAGAAAAACCTTTGTTTAGGTGATTAGAAATTTTGATCCCCTCTTCATTGCTCAGAGAAGAATTATTTATACCTGTACAATTATTAATACAAAGAACCTAGAACTAAATCCTAATAGAATCTATCTATAATATGATTCAAATTTTTAATTAAATCTTAACAAATCTTAGTCAAATGATCTAACAAATCATAACAAATTGAAAACTAAATCTAGTAAAATAATTAAAATATCTTAAGTCTTGTAGTCCTCTCGTGGAGATCTTCCTGATTTGCATCCATAAAAATCACGATTTTATCTATATCTCTTCTTCAAAGTGAACTACGTGGATTTCAGTTGTCTCTTTTATCTCTTTAAATTATCTCTTTTAAACTTCATTTTTTCAATGAGTGTTCCCTTCGAAGTATGTCTTTTTCTGAGTTGTATTGATAATGTAAGGTGGTATTGAAGTGCATATCAACTTTTCTTGAAAACTGCGTCACAACCACCCTCGACAATATTGCCCCGTCATACACCACAATGTGTTCATTCGTCCAGGGCTACACCACAAACTGATATGCATCTCTTTCATGCTGCATAAGTTTTTCTGTTTAAATATGTGATACATTATCATATTAATAATATGAAAATATTAATGTAAAAATATTTATTATTATTTTTATTAGAGTCAGAATTTGTTGTGTTAAATTTTAGCATTTACACCAATTTAATAATTTTATATAGAATACAAAATTTATTAATTCAATTGTTAAATCATGTTATAATATTTAATAGGTCATGTATATAAAATTTCACAAAATTTAAAAATATGTAAATATGTCATTCAACATATTTACATATATTTAAATAATATACGAACAGTTAAAATAAATTGTCTATCAATTTTTATTTTGTTTAAAATTTTATAAATATAATATAATATATATATATATAATATGCTTTTTAAACATAATAATATATTTAAAATAAAATTTACTTTACAAAAGCTGAATATTACTATCACTATAAAAAATATTTAAACATCAAGTTAAAAATCATAATCACTATTATAAATTAATAAATCATAAAAAGGAAGAATAAATTTTAGAAATCAATATTTTATTACAAAATAATCTTGAAGGACTGAATAAATTTGAGCTATTTTTTCTTTTTATCCTAAAATGGTATAAAGTCGAATAATAACCTAAACCAACAAAATCGTAGCAAGCCAAAATGTTCCAATGATGAGAGTGCAACTATAGGAGATTCTTGGAATAGGGATGGTTGCCGAGGAGAAATGTAATAAAAGAAGGTGGTAATAGGAAGATAAAGGCGAATAAGTAAGGAAGAATGGTGAAGATAAGACGAAAGAGAGAAGGAAAGGTTCAGAAAAGTTCGTCAAGGAGGAGGGAGCCACCAACAAGGCGCGACTCTGTTCTTGTTTTCTAATCGAAACAAGATTTTAAAATTCAACAAATCGATTAAGATAAAATTTAATGTTTTAACCGGAATTGATATTAATTAAATATTATTTTTAAAATATATTATATTAAAATATAAATATAAATATATATAATAAAATATATTAATAATATAATTTTATATAATTAAAAAATAAAAAATATATATTAATTTTTTAAATTTAAATTATTATTTTTTATTTTAAAATATAAAAATAATATTATTTATACATAGATCAATTTTTTATCAGTTCTATTGCTTCAGCATTAATTTACCAACCAATTTTTCATCGATTTTAGTCGCTACTGATTTAACTAATTATCGGTTTAACTAGTCTAACTAATCGGTTTATCCGATTTTTAAAATAATACTGTATAGTTATTTTTTATTGGGCTTAGTGTTTTTGTTGGTCCATTGAATGGGCTTATTTGATAAACCGTAGCCGTTAGTCAAGGATATGGGCCAGGCCCACTTTAAAATTTCAGAGCCTACCAACCTAACAATACAATTGAAAAAATAAATTAAAATTCTAGGGCTTGCTGTGTGTGCTTCGAAACTCCATGGACGACATGGCTGCCTACTACTCGCAGCCCCAACCGTCGGGCCTTCTCACTTATCAGTATTATCAACCGCCTCCGCCGCCGCAACCACCTTTGATGGCGGTGGTGCCACCTCCTCCCGGCACAGCTCTCCCGCCGGCGCACCACCTGCATCCGCAGTACGTGTCTCACCATCAGCAACAACCATTGTTCGGTTCTTATGGTCCTCCTCAATCCTCAACGAACGAGGTTCGCACCCTATTCGTCGCTGGTCTTCCCGAAGATGTAAAGCCTCGCGAAATCTATAACCTGTTCCGCGAATTTCCCGGTTACGAGTCATCGCATCTTCGGAGCCCAACCAATTCGTCGCAGCCTTTCGCTTTTGCTGTGTTTGCGAGTCAACAGTCAGCAATTATGGCAATGCATGCTCTGAATGTAAGGATCGTGTTCTGTATTATGTGTTAGATATGTTATGTGATGCACAGTGGCATCAAATGCATCTTTCTGTGTGAGCATTGTTGATTTGGATTGCTGTGGTTTGCAGGGGATGGTGTTTGATCTTGAAAAGGGCTCCACTCTTTATATTGATCTTGCAAAATCAAACTCTAGATCTAAGCGCACGAGAATAGGTGTGTGTTTTAATTAGCTTTTCTTTGGCCATTCAGAAAAACTTGTGATCAAAATGTTGTTGTTGATTGATTGACAAACAGATGATGAGAGAGGTGGCTTGGATAAGAAAGCTAGAGGCCCTACACCGACATGGGCCTCTCCCGATTCTGGTAAGATGGCGTTGTCAAGTTGGTTTTTAGTGCGTTGATGTATATGGCTTGTGTGAACTTTTTTTTTTCCCTGTTTACTATCTATTGTTGTGTTATGTTCAATTCATTGTCTAAGCTATTGCTTGGAGGCCAGTTAACTATTGATCACACGAAGGACACTTATCTATGAGCTCACATTGCACATGTTTTGCACTCTTCGGCACTAGCAGGTGTTAGCAGCATTCACATGCCTGGAATGGGTAATCCTGCTTTCAACACGAACACGTTTGGTTATCCATCTGCACAAAGGTCGTCTGCACTACTTAATCACAGTTTTATTATGTGGAAGTTGATTGCTTCTAAATCCGATAAAGCACATTTTTCAACTTGTAGTTATTTTCTGCTTCTGTTGGGGGACACTACGTATTAGAAGAAAATAACTAATATGTTTGATGTACAGTTGATTTTTTTAGGGAGCTGTTGCCTTTGTATTTCTTGCTATCTCATCTGATTATTTATTTATTTATTTTCTGTAATAGTCTTGGGAATACAGATGGGAGTGCTGTGAATGACGGTCTATTTGCGAATCTGGTTAGTGTTATGAAATACTCAATGCATCTGTTTCCTGCATCACCCTATTTTACTATTACATGCTTCAATTGGTTATATCTGTTTGACTGCATTTCTCATTTTGTTTTAATAAATGTGTGAGGCATGAGAAGCCTGACTCCCTTTAATATCTTCCTTTTATATTTAAATCGATCTGTGGTAATAAAAGCTTACAGAATAAAAACAATGTATCTGTTGTCTGTACCACTATAACTGAGTCATATTCCGTTATGCTCCTTTTTCCCACTATTATACAAATAATAGTGTTCTATTTTTGCTGCTAGTATTCATGCAAGGATTTCTCCTAGGTTGTTTGCACTAATCTGATTCTCTTCTTGACTACTATGCATTAGAATGGTCCTGGGGTGGGATTTGATCAAAGGAGGACAACAATCTGGTGTGGGAAGGAAGATGGTAAGCTAAAGTGTAATCAAAGTTTCTATTCTGGGATTCAGCAGTTTCCAAAGGGACTTGATGCCACTTGATCTAAGCTCTTGGGTGGAAACTTTATCTCTTGTATTCCTACACTTCATAAGCTTCATTTTCCAGTGTTACTTGTGGTTAAACTGTATAACATTCAGGTCCTCTGGTTCATTCATTAGGCTGTTCAACTTCAACGTTATTGCACTTACATGATAGTGTTCTGTGTTACATCTGAAGGATACCTGATAACTTTCTTCTAGTTATACTTTGTTTGGTAGATGCATACGTCTAACCAGTTGTTTGCCATTGATTAATGTGGGGCTGAGTCATTTTCATGCAATCTTCATATCTATATGTTTCTCACATTTGGATATCATGTCTTTTTGTTTTTTCCTTTTCCTTAATCTCCTATTCATTTGGAAGTGCTATATTTAATTTTAAAATTGTTACATTTTTTCGTTCAAATAATTATTTTGTTTCTTATTTGTGTTTACAGAAGAAGTGTTCAACTCCTTACATTCCGCAAAATGCAACCCCATGTGCAACTTTATTTTTAGCTAATCTGGGGCCATCTTGTAATGAACAAGAGCTAATGCAAGTGTTTTCCAGGTCAGTGGACATGTGCATATGGGAGGTATTTTTTGTATTTGTAAATTGTGCACAAGTTGAACTTGATTCTGTTTTTATATAATATCTTTCATCAGATACGCTGGATTTTTGAAACTGAAGATGCAGAGCACATATGGGGCTCCAGTTGCATTTGTTGATTTCCAGGTTTCTTTTTGTTGTCTATTAATTTTTGTGCTGCATATATAACAATTATTAAATGGGAGTATTTTATCACTTAGCATATTGTGTGATAGTTAGAGAATGAATTGGTTGGTTTGCATAGTGAGAAGAAATAAGGCAGGTTATGTTGCCTATAAATCATGTTTAAAATTGCATAAAGCCAGTGTGTGGCTCCATTTGCCTGTTGCCACTATGATATCATTGATTATCATGAATTTATTTGGAGGGTTTAATCTGAACAGTCACAAAAAATGTATCCTTTTAAGTCCCCAGTTTAATTGCCTGCTGTATGTGCAGGACGTTGCTAGCTCAACTGATGCTCTGAACAGCTTGCAGGGCACCATTCTTCACTCCTCACCTGCTGGTGAGGGAATGCGTTTAGAGTATCCTTTGGTCATCTGTGTTCTTTCTCATTCATTGTTTTTTCTTGGGGGGTATTGTGTGGACTTTGTGGTGTTTGAATCTCATTAGTTTTCAATGTTTAGTATTACTTAACAAGAACCTCAGGTATGCTAAATCGCGGATGGGCATGCGGAAGAAGCCGAAATAAATTGCTGGAAAATTATGAAAGAAAGGGCAAAAGATTTGGTGAAACACTCATTATGCCTTTGGGCGGCGTTATGACTTATTATTTGCGGGTGCAATAGAATGGAAGCTGGGCTGCCTTCATCCCCAAATTTGCAAAACTTAATTTTCAGTGTTTAAATATACATAATATGTTAGAAGTCAAATCTTGCTGTTTTAACAGTTGCACATTGGTGAAGTTCTCCTGTATTTTATTTTATCCACTGTAAATTTATGTAAAAGCTATCTTTTACAGCTTTTGAAAGATTATATAAATCATTAGAAATTTTAGTCTGTATTTTAGTGTAATTTATCTCGTGTATTTTATAACTGTATATTACTATATTTTATAGTTTATTAAAATTGATGATAGAATTCGATAGGTAAGGAAACGGTCATTTGACATTTTGACTCGTTGCCATGAATTTTTATCTTTCAATCACTGCTTTCTTCATTCTTTTTTTGTCGTGATTATTGCTTTCAGTAAAATGCAGTAGTCGGTCATTACCTGCTATGATTAGTCATGATGGACCAAAAATCTCAACTCTCGAAATTCAGATTTGACACGAAAATTTATCTAATGCGGAAATAAATAACACATTCCAAGATACACTATTACTTTCGTCTGTTATTATGGTACGGTTTTACCTTTTTGGTCTTTTCCAGCGGAGACCGGCGTCGATGACAACCAATGTTTCTAAAATTTGATAATCACGGAATCGGTAAATTTACTGACTGACTCATAGGTCATTAATTAAAATGTGATCAATAGTAGTAAAATATACTTTTTAATATTATATAATTATTTAGTATTAAATTATTATAAAATTATAAAAAAAATATATTAATATTTTAAATAACAATAAAATAAATTATAATAAATAGTTAAATAATAGCAATTTATATGTAAATGTTATGTATAAATATGTGTTTGGATTAACTGAAAATAAATTATTTTAATAATTAATTATATGCATAAGCAATTATTATTATAATTGATTATATAAAATGTTTTATATTTGAATATTTTAGGTGAAAAGTATTTTTAAAATAATTTATTTTATTTAGATGGTATAAAAATTATTTTTCTAGAGTAAAGTTATAAAAATAGATATGAAATTATTTACAATGAGCTTTGTTATATTTTCTTGCTCATCCTTCTACCTTATAAAGCAAGCATTAAATATAAAAAAATGTATATATTTATTATCTTTAAAAAAAATTTAAAAATATTAATTTCTTCATTAGTCTAAGAAATTTCTAGAAGTAAAAGGTAGGAGAATTTGGAATTATTCTATTTATAAATATTTTTTATTTAAAATAAATAATTAGACATTAAAAATAAAAAAAAAATTATTAAAAAAATTGATCACTTTTAGTCATAAAAATTAAAATGTGCTTATTGAAGAAATATTTTTCCTTTATAATTAAAAATAATTTAATTTTAAATATTTTTATTAAAAAAAACCAAACATATTTCAATAATGCTTTTGTCTATCTTTTTGAAATCCTTTTAAAACAAGGTCAGTGATCTTTAATATAAAAAAATTTATAAAATTAAACTATTCTAATACTCAATTCATTATTATTAAATCGATCTTAATGATTTAGAAAATATCTATTTTAAATATAGAAATTTAAAATATTGTATAATATTTTTTTAAAAAAATTATGTTAATTAATATTATTATATTTTCTTTAATGTATGTAATTTGATAAAAAAAACTTATAAAAAGTATCACTATTTTGTAATATAATTTTAATAACTATTTTGTAAAGAAAAGTAAAAAAAACATAAATAAAACAAAACCAAAATAATTGTCTTATTTTTTTAGTATTAAAATTATAAAAATAGTAGGTGTCATAATTCCATTTGATTTCTGATTTTTGGTTTTTTATTTTTACTGTTTTATACAAAATTTTAAAAATAAATATAATATAAAATTTTTGTAATTTGAATTGAAAATAAAAATAAATAAATAAATATTCTTTGCAAATAAAATAACCTTATTTTTAATATAATTTTGAAAATTATACTCATTAAACAAGTTTTTTATTTTCTATTTTTAAAACCTAAATATTATTTTTAAAAACAGGAAACAATAAATCTTGTCTTTTTTTTAAAACATATTTTATAAAAAAAATTATTTTACTAATAAAAAAATTTTATATTAAAATTAGTTTAACTCAATTTTTATGTCTATTTTTCTTTAATTTTGATCAGTTTTAACATTTTTTACTTTACCAATTTTTTAGACTGACCAAACTAATTCAATCGATCGATTAACTGACCCGGTTGACGATGATAATTTAATCTTTATTTTAGATCATTAATCTGGTCGATTGATAAATTGGTAAATACATTCTTTTTACGGTAACAAAATAATCACATTAAAGAAACTTAATGCCATGACCTGATACATTTAATATTTAAAATTTCAGAAATGCAGTTATTGGTACGAAAATAAATAAGATGAAGTCAATATAAAACATTTGTTAATATTTTATTTTATTAATATAAAATTATAAAATTGAATATAATTAAAAAAAATTGGTAGAAATCAAACATAGGGTTTCTTATACAATTTTTATTAGTCATTCGTGCAAATAATTTTCGTACTATTGAACATTTCTGTTTAATTTAAAATTGTTCTCTGGATTTTTAACCTTTCTTACTTCAAACTAAAAATGATTGTGTATGTTTTATGGTTTGTTGGTTTACTATGCGAAAAAGATACAAATTAAAAGGCGACAATGTCTCTGGTGCTCCAGCTCTTGTGTTATCAGTATAGTTTCCGAGACTTCGTCATGGTACGCTACTAAGTGCATATTTAGATTAATTTTTTAGGATAAATAATTAATTTTGTTTAAAAAACTCATAAAAATAATAATAAACAATTTTTTTAAAAAAAATAAACTAAGCCAATGCAATAAATATTTAGCATCAGTTTATTTTGACAACCTCAGAATCATTGCACTATGAGTACGTATGGAAAAATTTAAACAAAATTGCTCTAATTTTTTTTCTCTCAAAATTTACTTTAAAATTTCTGAGAAGAGTATTAAACCAACTTTCTTCTATTTTTGTTTCCTAAGGTTATCTAATTAATATAATTTTTTAATAAAAATGTTTTTTAATTAGAAAACACGAACAAACAGAGGCGGATTTGATATATTTCTTCAAAACCACCAAAACATTTTTAATTCTCTATACGGTTGACCATGCGAGCATGCAAAAATCACATAAAGAGCCTATTTTATGACATAATTGTCGCGTTTCATTTGTTCTCTAATGTTTTTGATATTTTGTTCTTCCATACGTTTCTATTATTCTTTATGAAAATGTTGATGTAAAAGTAACACCTAGCAATAGTGTTTGATTATTGGATTACTTAAAGCTTCATTTTTGTCAAAAAAAAAAAAAACTCTCGTTAATTTTATTATCTTTCTTTTGAAAGACCATAAGCTTAATAATTTGTTTGTTTTTTCGTTTTGAATGAACCTAAATCTTATTCTATTTTTTCACTTTGAAAAAAGTTAAAATCCACTAAACATATGTTGGGATTCACCCATAATCGATTTTAGGATGGCCAACTAATTCACAAACAGGCTCTAAATCTTCTTAATCATATGTAGCTGCACTCAATGACAAAGCTTGATTAAGTATTTTGGAAGAATTAAAATACTTAATATAGTTATTTGGGTTATGATTTAATTTTATATGAAGGACTTATATAATGAAAATTATATATAACTATTAAAAAATATTATGGGCCCCAAGAAACTCCCCAGTAACACTAACAGGAGAAGGTATTTTTAGAACTGAAGAGTGCTGCAGCTGTCAAATACTCTACCCAATTTGGGGTAAGACATAGAATTGAAATATTTTTTAGAGTAATGCTTGAAAATGATAACATATGCTTTATCAAATCTAAGAAGCTTCAAGGAACAGGAAAATGGCAGGGCATATTCAGGACATTGAAAGAATGTTTTCCTTCTCTTTTCACCACTTTAACATGCCAAAAAAATTGCTTGCAAGCTAGATTCACCCCAATTCCCTATGCTGGTTGGTCTCTTATATGTTGCAAAAGACTTACCAGTTATATTCTATAACAATTTTTTTTGGGTATTATTTTTCAACAAAAACAAACGATTTATTATTAACAATATAATACGTCTACTATCTTTAAAAATAAAACCAAAATAATTATATATATATATATATATATAAAGCACTACTTTAAGTTTTGTATTCTTTTTCATTACTTCTGTTTTCTTTTACAAAAAATAAATAAATAAAACTGATCATTAACTTTCGTAGAAAAATTTTATGATCTGTATCACTGTTCAAAGCTAGTTTAGGAGGAAGAACGGAAAAGGTAGAATAGGAATCAACTGTGGTAGTAAATGTTGCAAATATGAAAAGAATCAACCAAATTACATCGTTTCTGTTCGACCACTTACAAATCAGAAAAAGATTTCATTTTATAAAAAAATTAAATTTGTATCGTCCATTTACTGTTCATATGGAATAGTAACTATAAATGTAATAGTCTTCTGATACAACATAATTAATAATTACAATTACAAAAATAAAAAAATTTTAAATATACATCTAAAAACATATATGATAAATTTTTATTAAAAATCATGAAATTTAATAGATTTATAATATTAAATAGTACAATTTTCTAATAAATTATTACACACGTTAAAAAATAATAAATAAATAAATAGGTCAACCCTCAATGTGTTCATTAAGTTCACTTCCTCATTGTATCCTAACCTTTGTTTGGGTAAGGTGAGATTTTTTTTTATTTGTATTTATCTTGTATAAAAAAATGAAATTAAATTTTTCAAAGATCTAATAAATTTTTTTCTTCTTATGATTTGCTTCTTTATTTATTTTAAATTAATAAATATTTTTAAAAAATTAAATATTATATTAATAAAAAATCAATTTTTCAAAAATTAAATTTTTTTTAATTTATATTTTTAATATTTATTTATTTATTTATTATCCGTTCAAATATAAAAAAAATCTCTTATTTTCATTTTATAAATAACTTATTTTTTCATCTCATTTCAATTCTATTTTTGTTATCTTATTTTTTTTTTTCATTTTTCATATAAACGTAACAAAAGAATAATAATAAAAAAAAATAAAAAAAAAACTTTAACCATTCCAAATTTCACCGACATTTGACTTTTCCTTCAATGATGGAACAACTGCATTAACCTCCTTTGGATCCGTGTAGCAGAAACAGGCCAATTCTGATTCTAACACAGCGATATTCATAAATGGCTCATTATTTTCTTTTGCATTGAATCAGTTCCAACATTTTCCGACACTCAAAAATTTCTTTCAAGTTGAGGGTTTTGTTGCAAAGTGATATCGTAGCCTCGTAGGTACATGCATCATTGTCTGTTTTTTCTTGTGAACCATCGATAAAGTCAAAACACGCCTCTTGTTACTCCATAGCTACTACCATTACCACATCTCCCCGTATCTATAATTATTTTTTAAAAGATTTATTTAGCTTCATAAACACACGATTCACATCAAATGATCTAGACTTGTTTAGAAAATTCATGGATTAAAATATTAAAATATAATTTAATTGAAACTTATTAACCTTATAAAAAGTATCTTATTGTCTAATTATCAATTATTATATTATTAGACATTTTAATTGTATAATTATTTAAAATTTATACCTATTATAATTTTTAATTAAAAATATAAATATTTTTACTAATATTAAAATTGAACTCTAAAAATTATTATCAATACTTTATCTTTGATGATCACCATTATTGATACCCTGATATCAAGTAATTTTAATTCTTTAAAAAGTTATTAATATATATTTAAAAGTAATTTTAACTATTGTTTAATAATAACATAATATAAATTTAATTATATGATGTCAAGGATTGTTTTTAAATGATATATATAATAATATAACTAAATATTTGTTACGTTATTATTAAATGATGACGAGAAACATTAAAAACATTTTTAAAATTTATGACTATTGAAACTAAAAAAATTAAAAGAGTTAAACCATGTGAAGACATATTTATAAATATTAAAATACACGTTATGTTAAAATGAATTTTAAAATTTTTTTTTATGAAATTAATTTTTTTAAAATTTAGTGTTTAAGTTTAAAAGAATTGATTTTATTGAATAACAAAGTACAATACTTTTGAAGTTTTTAAATATTTTCGAAAACTTATCAGTTATACTGACCGACAAATTTGAAAATTTTCACATTTTCTAAAATCAGCTATACATATCAAGTACATAATTGATTTTAAGAAGGTTCTTCTGGTTTATTTAGTTGTATCAGTAAAATTTTAATCCTTCAATTTTTTTTATCTAATTAAGTTTTTTAATTTTTTATAATTTAATAAATTTAGTCTTTAACCATATTTTTTATTTTTAAATTTTTTAAATTATTATTTTTATCTAATTATAATAAAATTGAAGCATGAAATAATTTTTGCCCTGCAGATTAAGTTACCAGGCAACCTTTTTGCTTTATTTGAATGAAGAACGGAATAGAAAGAAAAAAAATAAAAATATATTATTTAAATAGATAGAAATTAGAAGAAAAAATATTTTTAATTATTTAAATAAATAAAAATAAAATATTAAAAAATTATGTATAATAATTATAAAAATATTAAAAATTTTATTATAACATATTTTCTTTAAAAATATATTATTAGCTTATTATTTTTATATCATGTAAAATATTATTTAAAACAAAAATAAAGTAAACAAATTATACAAAATACAAGAGTTGAATTAAGTTTTTATTTTTTTTCAAAAAATTTCACACTAGATTTCTTAAAAAATAAGTTAATTGTAAAACTTTTTGTTTAGAGTCACGAAAACATCGGGATTCAAATTTTAAATTTAATATAAACTACACTTATTTTAAATCTCTTATCACTCTACTAATTTTGTAGAATAAACCTTTCAGTAGTTTTATAAAAAAAAAAAAACACTTTCAAAATTAATTTTAAAATAAAAAAGATTGTTAAAGTGGTGAAAAATATCAACGCATACTTACAGTTTTCTTACTAATTGGTTGAGATGGAATAAACAAAGATGTGTTGCATTGTTAAAAATTGATTGGTTTTTGATCACGTTAAATTCCCGTCATAAGTTTAAGTCTACTATGCGAACTGTTTAAGAATTCTTGGTTTATTAACAAGCTTGTTTTATTCTTTGTCTAGTCTTCTTATACTCATGCTTCATTAATGGATCATTATGATTAATTAATTACCGTTGTTGGATTTTAAGATATAATTAAACTTATTTGGAAGTTATAATGTATTTATATATGATTGTTCTTTTAGCTTTCTAAACTGTTTATTTTAATAATTATCCTTGTAAGTAACTGTATAGTACTGAAGGGACAGGCTACCTTGTTAAGCTGTGAGTTCATAAAATGTTCCTTGCACATTTTGTCTGAAGTGAATTGTGTGGGATGAAAGAAAAAAAAAATTAAATATGAAATAATATGTAATGTAATAAAAAAATTATGACATATTAATTAAAATTATTATGTAACTATATAATTATTATTATTCATTAAATTTTATTCACATTATAAAGTACGGGATATAATTTGACTCATCCCGTTATTAAGAGTACACTCAGAAACGGTAAGGATCGTTGTACGTGTGAAATTTAGTATATAAATAAGAAAAAGAATATAGAAAAATAAAAAATAGAGAATAAAATAAAAAATATATTTACCCTCAGACAAAGGATTATTGAAATGATAAAAATAGTCTACCAACAAGAGTTTATTTGTTATAAAAAATGTATTGACATACATATTAAAATAGATCAAATTGAAATAAAAAAATATGTTGTAATATATAATATAATAGAAGGAAATATATTAAAAATAATATTAATATGTATAATAATCACAATTTATTTTATAATTAAAAATATTTAAAATTATATTTCATGAATTTTAAGATTTGTTAGATGAAGATAATTTTATTTTAATTTCTTAAAATTTGATTAGATGACTTCCGCCTATAAAACAAACAAATTCTTAATCTTACTGTGACAAAGTACATTCAGCGCAATTGACTAATGATAGTACAATTTTACAACCTTTTTTCTTTGATTAGACTATAATATAATTAATCTGTTAGTCATTTTATTTTAATGGAATGCCAAATTATGTTAAAACAATGTTTGTATTAATAAAATACTTTAAATTTATTATTGATAGAATGTAATCAACAAATTTGATTATGCCATTGATATGTATGTGTATATCACTGTTTTCAATTGGGGTATACAGGGAGATATGCTAAAAAAACCGATTAAAAATAATTTTACTCAAATTAAAATAGATCATTACGTGGATATATATAAATATATATAAACCATTAAAATTAAAAATTATTTAAAGTTATATAAATATTTTAAAATTTTATAATATTTCAAAATAAAAATTATTTATTATGTTTTAATTTAAATTATTTCCAATAGTTTTAAATAAATTATTTTTACTTCTCTTCTTTTTCACGTAAAACGCGTCCTTTCCCCTACGTGTTATGTGTATGAATATACATACACAAAAGACGAATCACTTTACAGTGGTAGAAGTTATATCAATTCTTATATTTATTAATAATATTTATATATTATCTTATTTATTTATTTTAAAATCAAATAATTATAAAAATATTATTTTCTTATATTTTAAAATAACATGCATAATTAATTTTGATATTCTATTAATTAATTTTAAATTATTCTAAAATTTATACATCTATAATAAAAAAATTTAATCTAATAATTGATTAAAAATATTAAATAAATATTAAATAAATATTATTAATTAATATAATATATATGTATATATAAAGAAATAGAAAATCAAAATCTAATATATAAAATTTTAATATTTACACTACCTTAATAATTATGTATAAAATATTAAATTTATTAATTCAAATATTAATTTAAAATTTTTATTAAATAAATTATATATAAAAATTTATAAAAAATAAAAATTAATAGATATATCATAATATAATTTTATTTTAACGTTTAATATATTATTTAAAATATGTATAAATATTAATATTTAAATAATAAATTTATATTTTTTAAAATTTAATATATAATTATAAAACTATTATAATATAATTTAATAATTAAATTAATAAATATTATATTTTATAAAAAATTATTAAATTAATATCTGGGATTAATAGATCTAATAAAAGGAATCGAAGTCTAGAAGCTTAAATTATTATTATTTTTATTAGGTTGAATCCCTTGGTTTTGAAAACATTTTTATACAGTGTTTCTTGCGAATCTATCCATGGTTGTATCCTTACTCAATTTCCCATTCAATCATTGATAGTGTCATACTAACGTTTCCAATTCTCAATAATGTCGTGTTATGTACACAAACATTGCTTAAAAGCGTTATAACCAAAACCCCCAAGTTATATGTTTGCTTTCACCTTTTTTTTTTTTTCTTTCTCATTCCTCTTCTACGAACACAAAAAGATAAAGGAAAGTTAGTCCTTTTCTTTGTTATTGTTGGCGCTCTTATCTACAAACTATCATCACGAGGATACCATATATATACATTATTATGTCTGCATTTTGCAGGGAAATCATTAATCAAATAAAATCCATATAAGTGAAGCATAAACAACAAAACAGCTTATGGTATTATTGGCTTTTATTTACATTATTTATTTATTGATGTAAGATACATTTTTCCTTTTTTTCTTTTCTTCACCTTTTATATTGTGGTTAGGAGTGTTCGTTTCCGCTTAGGCGTACATCACGGAATATATATATAATGTGAGAGAGATTACCATCCACAGCTTAACCAATCTGTTAATTAATTAAGTTCTTTAAATTTTGAATCATTGATGCAACTATGACATATCCACAGACAGACAGTTCAGGAAACAAAAGGGGAACCAATTTTAATGAAATATTATAGCAAAATAATTGTAAAGTACTTCTTATTCATGTCCGCTTTTCATGCTAAATTATTATTTCAATCCAATTTTATATTTCTTTGGTTTAAATATAAGTAAAATTACTTTTGATAAAGTTAATTTTGAATTACTGAATAATTTTGAAATACAATTATAAAATAATTTAACTGTTGTATTTTTTTTTTTTTGCATTTAAGGGTATAAGAATTAAATTTTTTAACTTTAAAATAAACTGACAATATTTATTATTTTATGTATTTTTTAAAATGAACATATCATATTTATTATTAATTAATTTTATTTAGTATATATTCTTAGCATAAAGTAATTTTATTATACAATATAAAAAATATGATATTCAAATTATAATTTTGAATATATTGTTATTATCTTTTTATAATAATAATAAATATTATTATAATGATGAATATTAGAATGTTAACTTAATATTAAAATAAATATTTTTACTCTTTAAAAATATAATTAAATTTTATTTAATTTGTTCTCTTATTTTTTAAAAAAATTAAATATTGTTTTAAAAATATCATCATTTACTAATGAACATGTTAAATATATGTCAAATTAAAAATAATTAATGATAAAAATTGTTTTAAAAAATTTAAAATTTATTAAAAATTAAAATTAGTAATTTTGTAAATAATCAAAGTAAATTAAAATTGAATCATATGTATAAAAAGTTAAAAACATATTTGAACTTTGAAATTATTCAAAAGATACAATAAATATCAATTAATTCGTTAGTAGTTTAATTTGAATCTTGGTGGAATAAAATGAGTCGCCATGGCAAATCCCAGTGAAAAAAGATGTTGACAAATTGTTTTAAAATTTAATAAAATAAAATGGGAATATTTTAATCGAAAAAATAATAATATTTTGTTAATAATTAAAGTGTAAACAAACAAATTATTAATAGGCAAATAAACCGCCCATCAATATAATTAGCAGGGTACCAACAGAACATCGTGGGCCATTGAAATATCGATATCCCGAAAATACCCCTAAATATGCCCATAACAACAAAAGTTTTTGAAGGGTAAAATGGGGCATCCAATCCTATCGTTCTTGCGTGGAGGGAAAGTCAATTGCTAACGGTATCCATCCACCGACCACCGACCTACCCCTCTGCCCACTCAGAATTATTAAAAATATCAGATAATAATGAAAATGAAACAAAATATTATTTATATTATACCATTTAAATAATCATTTTAGTTTTCATTAAATGTACTTTGAATTCCTTCGACTTCATTGATTTTCAAAAAATAGTTTAATACGAATAATTTTCCATCCTCATATTTTTTATATTATTAAAAATAAAAAATCTGCAAAAATAAAAAATCAATCAAACCATGCTATTAACAAATTATAAAATTAATATAATAATAAAAATTTAAATTTTTTTATAAAAATTATAAGTTTGAATCTAATAACTTCTTACAATTCATAAAAGAAGAACATACCATTACCAATCAGGCGTTGACCATCATACACTTCATGCCACCAAACTATGTATTAAAATTTAATTTCAATGAAAATAAAGTATTAAATTAAATATGAAATATTTTAAATTAATATAAAAATAATATTTTTCATATTTAACTTATCATTTTTTAAAGTAAAAACAATTTCAGTATTAGACAATTAATTATTATAAATATTATAAAATAGGGTTTGATTTTTTCAATTGGATTTGAAGTCCTCCATCGTTTATCCAAAGACAGGCTATTATTTGCCACTAACACACAAGTAATTATGGTATAATAGAATCATGGTTTCATATAAAAATAGATGTAATTTCTCTTCATAAACAATGACGAGAATAAAATATAATTACCCAATTATTAACATGCATTCCACTGTAAATTTAAACAAGGATCTCTCAACAAATGCTAAGCAAAATCTATGTAAAAAAATGCTTTAAATATTAAATATTTTCAACTGTTTAAAAATAAACATCAGATAATTTTTGTTTTTATTATAATAAATATTTTTTTGTCAAATAAATTTATTCTTATCTCTTCAATTAATACTTTAGAAAGACTTGCTAGTATTTATTTATCTCAAAAACAAATGATTGCATGAACTATAAATATCACAACTTTCTTATCATAATTTAAATATTTTCCTAATATTATATGGAAATAGATAGAGACATGGAATACATATAACGGAAAAAATATCTCTTGACGATTTCCAAACATTTTCTTTGACGCTTATTATGTGTCCAAGAATGTATATAAAATTTTTTAAAAATAGGATTGCTCCGATTCATCTTTAGCTATCTAGAAGAGAAGATGTACAAAGATTTAAAAAATATAATAACTTTATTAATTATCTAAAATAATTATTTATGTTTTAAATTTTTTTTAACATTGTTAATAATAACTAAATAGATATAAAAAATAATTAATGATCTTTTAAAAATCTACATAAATAGATAAATATTTAGTATTTCTCTCTTTTTTATAAATATAAAGGAATAGATAGAGTAATTATTTAAAAGATTATAATATTTAATAATATTAGCATATTAAAATTTATATTTTTAGTAGAAATTATTATATATTTTTAAGTATGTATTAAAAAATATTTACTATACTTTATATTTCAGATATAATAAATGCATTTTTAATAAATTTCTACTTCGTTATTTTTTATTTATATAAAAAAGAACATAAATGTTAAAAATTGTAATTAATATTGTTAATTTTTTTAAAAAAATAATATATTTTTTATATATAAACTTTATTTTTATTTTTATTCATTTACTAACATTGATAGATAGGAATATGTAAAAAAAATAATATTCTCTTTAAATTAGATGTATAAATCATAAATGGAACAAAATTTTCATTTTTTATGAAAATTTCTTGTTTTAAATATTTGAAATTAATAAAAAAAGTGTTAACATATTTTATTAACAAGAAAAGTATGGGGTGGAAGAAATTAAAGAGATAAAAGATGCAGTGTTGATGAAAAGAGATAGCGTCTAAGTTGTCCAACCTGCATCTTAAAAGGGCGGTTAGAAGTAGAATTAGAAAGAAGGAGCGATGAAAGCGAAAGAAGGCATTGGTGGATATAGGAAAGAAAGGTTGGAATTTATTTATATAATTTTTGAAGGGGGAAAAAAAGAAGAGGAGAGTTATTTTGTCGGTGAATTAATAATGTAAAATGAAAAAAGAAAAAGGAAAAGAGTGTGTTGGTATTAAAATAAAATATAAAAGGGGGGAAGAAGAGAGGGTTCAAAGCGACGAAACCAACGTGGAGGCTTACCCAGATGACAAGCTTAAGCTTAGTGGGCGAGTCGCATGAGGCTCATTCCCTTATAACCCTTCAGCTACCGTGTCTTTTACTCGTTAGATTTTTCAGTCTCCAACAAGATTCACTCTCTCTCTCTCTTTGATTTCGATTTGACACATAAAAACAAACCAAGATATTCAACCAAGAGAGAGAAGAAGAAAGAGAGAGAGATGGACGGTGAAGGAGGAGGAGAGAGAGAGACGAACATCGGAACCAAGAAGAGAGGTATGGTGGAGGGAGAGAGAAGATACAAAGGAATAAGGATGAGGAAGTGGGGCAAGTGGGTCGCTGAAATTAGGGAACCCAATAAGCGTTCAAGGATTTGGCTTGGTTCCTATTCTACCCCTGTCGCCGCCGCACGAGCCTACGACACCGCCGTCTTCTATCTCCGGGGACCATCTGCACGTCTTAACTTCCCCGAGATTTTCGCCGGAGAACGACCCGCCGTTGTTGCCGGTTGCGATATGTCCGCCGCTTCTATTAGAAAGAAAGCCACCGAGGTCGGTGCCAGAGTCGATGCTCTCGAGGCCACCCTTCATCACCACCACCACCCTCACGCGGCGCCGCAGCCGGACCTTCTCTCCGGTGGCGGCGGGGGCTCCGGGGATTTCGCCGACCGGGTTGATCTGAATAAGATACCCGAACCCGAGAATTCGGACTGCGAGTGGGATGTGAATTGAAAGAGAAAAAAAAAGGTGCTTCTTTTTTTTTGGTTCGGGTGGCTGCTAACATGCGCCGTGGAGGTTGTGCGACGGCTGAAGCAAAGTGATCTTGTTAATGAGGCCTTTGGTGGGCGGTGTGGATTACCGAACTGTATCGTTTCCTTCCACTTTATCTTGGGTAGTTTTTTTTTTTTTTAATTCCCTTCTAATTTTTAGATATCACAAAAGAAATTTTGGCGTTGTAAAAATGTTAAATGTAAATTAACTAGTCACTAGCCTCTTTTTCTTCTTATTTCTCCTTCTCTTTGAATGGTTTTTTTTACCTTCATCTCTCTCTGGGCTACGAGGAGAGACAGCTGATTAAATTTCTTAGTTTCTATTCTGTCCTTTTGAAAAAAAATTTTAAGAACCTTTTGTTGTTCTATATTTGAAAGAATTTTCGGTGGAAATTAGGAAATTTTGGAATGAAAGTGAACGTGGGTTTACTATAAGTGAAGTGGATCTTTTGGGGGTTAGAAAATGAGAATAGAATGTAGCAGTGAAGTGAAATGGATGGAGGTAGGGGACAGCCATGGCCTACGGTGCCCAGCAGTTGGGTACAAAAGGAGAGAGTGAGCCATGCTAACCACTAAAGTAATAATAACTACTAAAAAGTGATAAGATTGAGAGTTAGGTATTTTTCTGGTTCTGCACTGTTTCCTGATTATTGAATTGTGAAGAGGAAATGGAATGGGCCAGTGGGAAGGGAAAATGCTGTGGCCACTTCTCTGTATTGACAACGATGGATGATGGGGTCGGTTAATCGGTTTTGTCGTCTCGGATTTTTATTTATTTATTTTCTTCAAATTCTGGTCAAATCTGGGACAACAATTGTATCGAAAAAAATATAAACTAGAAACAAAGAAGAAAAAGAAAAGAAAATGAGAGAAAGAGATGTCCCCATGTGAAAGCAAAATTACAGCTCCTCAATTGATTAACAAATATCTTTGCGGAGGAATTCTGATTTGAGTCTGAGCTGTACCCCATATATGGTTCGCTAGGATCTATGTGGCCTTTTAAGTTGTAGCCATGGATTAGTCCATGATTAGCGGAGAATTAGAGATTTTTAACCTTTATTTTAGGTTTTTAGCTGTGCTTCTGTAGATTACATCGTGCTTGACGTAAGTGTGCAATTAATTATTTTATGCAAAGTTAATTTCCCATATTAAAGACATGAGCTTCATAAGGGATCGAATCACCCAAAAGAGAAAATCACATAAAGGCAAGGATAAAGGACAAAGTGGGAGATGGATTAGCACAGACAGTATCCTCAAGCTCGTTTCTTTAGGAGTTTGTTGTTATCCAAGCTGAAAGCGTACCAAATAACGTGGAGATTAGATGCTAAAACAATAGCCGAATTGACCAATATATCAACATTAGCAAACCAAGTCATTAATTTCCTTAGCTTACAAAGAATGAAGCGACAAAAACAGGTCCCAATCTGTTAATGTCAACCGTTCTGCTCAACAGCTACTCATGGATTTTATTACAGTGAAGGACCAAGACCAGTCATCACTTCAGCTCAACCACTAACCGATTTAAAATGCTGTAGTAAGTATATAGTGTAGAGGTAGATTAATGTCGGGTGAAATTTGAATCTGAATTATCTTAAAGTCTTTGACATGTGATTGATGCTGCGAATTCACAATATTTTCAACATCATTATCACCCGGGTGGCCCTTATAAATTACAATGAGAGCATTAAGAATAATTGCCCTTTCAAAATAATGTAATGACAAACATGGTGTAATAGTAAAACAATATAAGATATACATGCCTACCCAAAATTTTAATTCTAATTCAACCAAGCTTCAGTGAACACTTTAATCGATTTACTGCATAAAACCAGCAACAAATTTGTGAACGATCTTCTAAATCCTATCATGCTTTCTTTTGGCTTTCCCTTTTAATATGAAGTGCGGCTCTCACAACATTTCCTCTTGTGATAATCCCAACCTTCAGATCATGAATAATTACACTTTAGAAGCATTAAAAAAACAAAGATAACAGATTGGAAGAGTATTGTACCAGTCTACCCTCAGCATCAACTACTGGAAGGCGTCGAAATTTGGTTTCCAGCAACAGCCTAAAGATAGACATACAAAACAGGTTATATTTTATTTTGGCACTTTCGCAGCTGAAACAAAGTTAAAAAATGAAAAGCGCAGGGGGATGTTTTAAAGGCAGAATAAGGAAAAAGACTGAAGAACCTTGCAGCATCCTCCAGATTGGTGGTCTCCCGAACGACCATAGGGGCAGTGGTCATTAATTCGCCAATCAACTTTCCGTTGGTCTTACTCAGCAGTTTTTGAACCTCATTGAAAGTCTGCAAGACCCCATAATTTCAACAAAATACAGCCCCAATAAACTAGTAGACGATTGTTGATTTAACCAGTAATTTGAAATGCACCACGAAATGCAAAGCATCCTGTTTAATGCAAACATTATCATCTACGAAACATGAAACTCAAGGAAAAGGCCTTAGTCCGTATTGGACGTATCAGACACGCACACACCTGAAATACCCATGGACATATCTAACTTTATCGTGCCACTGTCTATCTATATAGCATGTTTCACATCATATCAACATCCCTTTCTAAATTACCATACAAATATTCCTTTTTTTTTCTTTCAACCCATATTTCATGAAGAGTGGGTTGAGATTGTTCCAAATAAATAAGGCAATTGAGCTAAACATGGGAAGAAGTGACAGACTGACAGCGGCAGGAGATGACTTTGGATAATTTGTACAAAATCTCAACAAGTAGGGCTCATGCTTAATGAGGGGAGATATTATACCTTTCGGTGCAATGGTTATCAAGTTGTGAATTGTCAAGTTAATTTAAAATTGAAAATTGCATCAAATCATAAATTTAGAGACGATGAAAAATAGCTTGAAATATATTATTTAAATGATGTATAATGCTCAATATACTAATTTTGATTTAGTAATTGACAAAACAATTCGAACATAAGTATCACAAAACAAAATCACAAGTTCTATGTCATAAATTAGAACGGCAACAGAGCAAAGAAAAATAGCCAAATAAGGCGCAGAGTCAATAATTGTCCATCTGAGACCCATATTTCAAAAGAATGCCAACAAAGCAACGATGGGTACATTCGGTAGTGCTCCTTGAATTCCTTTTCCTTTAACAATTTAAGTTTGTTTGGCTTTTCAATTTCTTTGACCAAAATTAGTATAAGAAAAAAAATTGTTGCATTGTGTATTTGGGTGATTCATATTGATGATATAGAATTACACCAATTCATACATGTATGATGTATCGCACAACACAAAAGTATTCTGTGATTCATTCCATGACTCTTAACAAGTACCTCATGTTTAATGAGGGAAGATATTATAAATTTTGTTGGAAGAAACATCAATTATGTTGAACATGTTTGGCACTCAGCTAGTGAGAAAATCATGGATTTTGAGAAGCCACTATAAAAAAAATGTTTTATTAAGCAACAAAATATCTACGTTAATTTAGCCAAAAAGTAAGGTCATCTTTTTATCTCCAATCACAACTTTCTCCATGGGGCAGCTTGTTTCATAATCTACACTAGCTATAGCAAGACGGATTCAATCAATGTGATCTCCCAGTATAATTGGGATTAGTAATCATTTCTCAGCAGTTACTGCATACCACTACTAAAGTGGGCATCAATAAAACAGAGAGTGGGAGGGAGGGGAGGGGGAGAGGGGAGGACATAGAGTATATCTTTAAACCTCCATGAACAACTATGCTGGTAATGAGGTGAAAAAGAGAGTCATACACAGACACATATATAGTAGTCCCTCATTTTCCTTCCAACACAAAATTACCCTCTTCTACTTCAAAAATGTAAATTAAATTTTAAGTCTCATTCAAGTTAAATATACAAACTTTTAATCAGATTTCATTTTTTTATTTAGTTTATAAAAGGGGGAGGGGTTACTATGATATAGTTGATAGATGCAAAATTTCGTATAAGAAATTGTTAGGGATGCAGGTAGGAAGTCCTATTATACTTCACCTCTAAGGTCTGTACCAAAATATTTGCTTAGTAAACTCAACTTGTTTGGCAATCTTAAGTATTAACAACATAAAGTTGTGTTTCTTTGCTGTGGATATGCATCAAAGTCCAGAAATATCACAATATGATGAAGAAAATTGAATTAAATATCAGAGAAAGAAATGTTAACATACTTTCCAAGTACTGTCAACTTCTGGAAACATGCTGTTGTCTGTTCGCCCATGACCTGAAACCAGCATTGCACATTTTATTTGAGCTACATGGGCGCAACTTGGGAATAGAAATACATTACAACAACAACAACCAAACCTTTTCCTAGTAGATGATGTCAACATGGATCAGAGGACATCGTAATGTTTTTGTCATAATTCATGTCTATAGACGAAGTATTAACCTTTAGACACTTCTTAATTATTTCAACTATAATTTTTCCCAGCCTCCCTTTACCCTGCTGTTGGGGTACTCTCCATCATATCTACTCTCCTTACTAAGTCTTCTACAAGTCTTCTCTACACATACCTAAACCCTCTAAGACAAGTTTCTACAATGGATGTGATAAGTCGACAATTACATATCAGCGTAAAAGGGCACATGGGTTCAAGCATATTAGTTCCTGATTTTAATTTATAACTGCAGAATATAAATCTTATTATTGTGTTATTTATTCCCATTCAGTAGTGATTATCAAGTCAGTTATGCTTCGTTGCAGTTACTTTTTACAAATTAAATAAGACCAGATCTGTTACTCTAGAATTTAGAGTAGTTGTCTAATTTTTAGGAAGTCAGAGGGTCATCTTAGTCTATAAATCAGATTATGTCCAATCAGTAAGCAAGAAAAAATTCAGTAAAAACATATATTTCCAGAACATTCTTCCTTTGGCTACTAATTTATCAAGGTGTGAGATTCTCTCTCCTAGAAAACTAGCATTTTATTTCTATCCTTTTTACTCTTAAATTTCAGCATTCTATCAATTTGGTATACAGAGCCTTGTTTAATGATGGTAAACCCACGTTCTTCCCCTGCAACCTCTGATCCACTAAATCTACCTTTAACCTTGCCTGAAGCTTTTGTAAAGCAAATTTCAGACATGGCAGCCCAATTGAGCAACCTTAATGCTGACATGGCTGCTCTTAAAACCACATCCAAAAACAACCCACATGCTGAAACAAGGCAAGATAAAGTAGCAGCAAGAAGTAGGGATGAAGCATATGATTTTGAAGTTCCATGGTGATCGAAAACACCCTAGATGGAATTCCCTAAGTACGATGGAGGAGACTTGAGAGTATGGATTTTAAAAGTTGAGAAGTACTTTTTATATTACGAAACACTTGATGACATGATGGTTAATATTGTTGTCATGTATGTTGAGGGAGATGCTCTTGATCTCTTTGCTTGGGTCAACACATAAAAGGACCTTGTTGTACTGGGAAGAACACACAAAGATGCTTGCTGATATTTCATTCAATGCTTTATTGGGAAAAACATTAAGCACTACCATGAAGTTGAAGGGGTCCCAAAATCAGAGGGAAGTTTTAATTCTAGTTGATAGCGGCTTTACTCATAATTTCATAGTTGAATCTCTTGTCTCTGAATTATAACTTCTCATTCAAACTATACCTCCTTTTGAAGTTCAAATTGGCAATGAGTTTAATTCGTTGTAACAAGATTTGTAGGCAGTTGCACGTTCAGGTACAAGATTTGAAAATTGTTGGTGACTTTTATCCTTTTGTCCTTCCTGGAACAAATATAGTGTTGGGTATTCAATGGCTCTCTTCCTTGAATACAATACAAGCTTATTGGCAGCAGATGTTTATGATATTCTGGGTTAATGGTAAGAGGTATAAACTTGAAGGAGTTGCCGGTAATTCATCGTCCATGGTACAGTTTAATAGCTTATCTAAGCAAGATGAGCCCAGTGACGACTTAGCTAATTTACTCACTGATGTACAGAGCCTCTTATAGGATTTTCAGACATACTTCAGGAACCTACATCGCTGCCTTTGGAGCACTCTCACTCTCACGCTATTGTGCTTCATCCTAATGCACAAGCTCCCAATATTCGGCCTTACAGGTGCCCTTATTATCAAAAGGATGAGATTGATAAACAAGAGGCTCACCAGCTGTCCAAAGGCTTTATCAGACTTAGTTCTAGCCTGTTTGCAAGCCCAATGCTTTTAGTGAAGAAAAAGGATGACTCATGGCGGATGTGCATTGATTATCAGGAGCTCAACCACATTACGATGCCTAATAAGTACCCTATACCTAACGTGGATGGGTTACTTGATAAGTTGAATAGAGCCTCTTATTTCTCAAAAATTGATCTTCGTTCTGGGTATCTTCAAAGTCGAATGCAACCTGAAGATATTTGCAAAACAGCTTTTTGCACTCATTTAGGTCATTATGAATTTATTGTAATGTCATTTGGCTTAACTAATGCCCCATCAATCTTCCAATTGAATGAATGACCTTTTTTGTCCTTATTTAAGGCGTTTTGTTCTAGTTTTCTTTGATGATATTCTTGTCTATACTTCGTCTCTTGGACTCTCAAAATATTATAGGAGGTTTGTGTAGAACTATGGTGTCATTGCCAAGCCACTCACTGATCTCACAAAGAAAGATGCCTTCTGCTGGAATTATCATGCTAAAGTTGCATTTCAAAAGCTTAAGGAAGCATTAATTATAATACCCGTTCTAAAGTTACCTAAATTTTCTTCAACCCATTACTATTGGGTAGGATGCCTCTATGGAAGGGGTTGGTGCTGTGTTGATGCAACAGAATCATCCTGGAGCTTATTTCAGAAAGGGATTGTCACATTCAAATTGCTAAAAATCTGCATATGACCGTGAGTTATTAGCCTTGGCCTTGCTGTCCAGAAATAGAAACACTTCCTGCTTGGCCGGCATTTTTACGTCAAGACTGATCACAGCAACTTAAGACACCCCTTGGAGCAAAGGCTTTCTACCAATTCACAGCAACAACTTATCTTAAAGTTGCTCCCTTTTGATTTTACCATTTTGTACAGGATGGGCAAGGAAAATGTTGCTGCGGATGCACTTTCAAGGAGACCACAACAATCTGAACTTTTTAACTTAATCATGCCTATCTCATTCGATTCTGCAGAATTGCAGGACATGTTACAGCAGGATCCTTATACCAAAAATATGATGTCAGATCTGCAAAATGACCCTTCTTCTCGCCCAAATTTCCAATTGCTGCTGACAAACTTTTCCACAAAGGCCAGTTTTCATTTCTCACTAATTTATTAGCTGAAGCACATGAAACTCCTAGTGGTAGACATGGAGGATATTTGAAGACTTTGAAGCGGCTAACTGAACAATTTTATTGGCTTTGCATGAAGAAGGATGTTAAGCTTCATGTTCAACAATGTCACGCTTGCCAAAGGAACATGTATGAAACTCTAGCACCTGCTAGATGGTTACAGTCCTTGCCTATTCTGGAGAGGATATGGGAAGACATCTCAATGGATTTCGTGGTTGGTTTGCCAAAATCTTATAGGGTTGACACTATACTAGTAGTAGTTTGACTGCTTGAGTAAGTATGGACATTTCTTACCTCTCTCCCATCCATTCATAGCAAAGATAGTAGCTAGAATTTTTTGCCAAGGGATTGTACACTTGCATGGCATGCCTCGCCCAATAGTTTCAGATTGGGATTCCATTTTCTTAAGTTCTTTTTGGCAGGAATTGCTAAACGGAAGTTGTGAACAAATGTTTGGAAGCTTATCTATGGTGTTATGTTCATGAACAACCCAAGAAATGGAGTTCCTTCCTATGGTGTGCAAAATACTCATAATATGGCTTTTCTTACTTCAATTAATACCATCTGTCAAAATTGTTTATGGTAGTGATCCTCCTCCCCTACATCCTTTTGTGAAGGGTGAAACAGCAAATGCTGAACTAGAGTTGCTGACTCGAGATGCTATGCTGAAATTGTTGGAAAGAAAATCTCACTAAAGCAGTCTTGAATGAAGGCTCATCAAGACAAACACTGAAGAAAGATTTCCTTTGACTTTGGCAATTATGTATTAGCTGCATATTCAACCTTTCTGGCAAAAATCCCTCTCTAAGCAACATTTTGAGAAGCTTTCTCCTAGATTTTTTTGGATCCTACAAGGTCTTAAAGAAGATAGGAGTTGAGTTACCCTCAGATGCAAAAATTCATCCAATATTCCACTTTTCACTATTACATCGCTAGGTCACTGGACAGATTCTAGAATTGTTGCTTGGAAAGGACGTCCACTTCAAGAGTTGACTTGGGAAGAATATGACCTCCTAGCTGCACAATTTCCTCATTTTCACCTTGAGGACAAGGTGTCTTTCCAAGGGAGAAGAAGTGATAAGTCTATAATTATATATTTACATATCAATGTAAGAGGGCACGTGGGGTCAAGCATATTAGCTTCTGATTTTAATTTATAACAGCAAAATATTTTTTTATTATTGTGTTATTTATTCCTATTCAGTAGATTATGGGGTCAGTTACGCATTGTTGCAGTTACTTTTTACAAATTAAATAAGATCAGATCTATTACTCTGGATTTTAAGAGTCAGCTGCTTAAATTTTAGGAAGACAGAGGGTCATCTTAGTCTATAAATCAGATAACATCCAATTTGTAAGCAAGAAAAAAAATCAGTAAAAAACATATATTTCTAGGGGATTCTCCCTTTGGCTACTAATTTCTCTGGGAGTGAGATTCTTTCTCCTAGAAAATTGGCAATTTATTTCTATCATTTTACTCTTAAACTATTCATTTTTAATCCTATGATCTCTAGCATGTCCACTCATCAATTGCAACATTTTTGTGTTTGCTGCATTGAGTTTATTTTATGTTGGCTTTTATCACCCAACATTTAGTTACATACACATCACAGTTCTTGAAGTTGTGTGTGAAAATTTTCCTTTAAGAATGAGTGCTACATTTTTATCATGGATAATAGAAACACATTAAAGATGCTAACAATTTATTAGCATTTTATCCTCTGAAAAGTGAATGCTTTTAGTGTTAAGTTTTGAATAAGGTCAAAATCAAGCTTTCAACAAACAAGAAAGGAGCAGATATATATACACAATCAATTTACCTGATATAGAGTCCAGTGCTAACAAGTCATAGTCTGAAACAACACCAACCTGTAGAGTATTAAAGAACCTTCAGAAATAATTTCATGAAACCTAGTCCTGCAATATTTTGTTGAGTTACTCCTATGCAAATTTTGTTATATAAGTGAAAATTCAAAGGAATTAAACCATAAGCAATTATTAATACATTCTAAGGTTGTAGTTATCAGATTCAATCATTCAAATGTTGCAAGGATATATTGCCTCTAAATATTATTATTTGCTGAATTGATTTCTAGCTTTTCTTCTTAGGGAGTATAGCTCTTAATTTTGTGTCAAATAAATACAACAGTAAGGATATGGAGAGGGGGAAACAGCAATGTTCATAAAGAATTTTCTGATTTATTAGTAGATGATTGAGTCAGCCTCAACCAGACTTTAGCCAAAAACAAAATCTATCATATATTTTCACATTGGCAAAGGCTCTTGTAATGATATTATCTTTCCAAAATCATAATTAAAAGGTGTTGGAAATTGTCTTTCTTAAAAATCCAGACGCATATAGTTAGGTAAGTGGTTTGAGGATAATGGGATGGATTAGAGAGTACTGGATTTCAGAAGAAAAAGGATCAAACTAATCATCAAGGTGGCCTAATACAAGAGGCTCATACATGAAATGTATGCAACCTAACCCTTGTGAGTGGAGAGGTAATTTCTGTGAATAGAAATTATGACCACCAGGTCACAATAAGGAGGTATCAAGGCTTAGACTGAAATAATCAGAGTTTAATTAATCAGAAGGTAGAAAAACTAACTGTTTAATGATGTTTATAAGTCATAAATATATTTCTTTCATGATATGTTTACCAAACATTCAAAGTTTCACAAAGTGCATCTTGAAAATTTTGAGACAAAATGAAAATGGGAAACTACAAGAGATTTTATCAATATAGTAAAGACATAAATGGATAAATAGATTTAAAGTGAAAAAAAATGATAATGGGTAAGAGTAACTCACTAGTTTCCAGTTATCATCAATCACAGGAAAACCAGTGATCCTATGTTCAACAAGAGCTTCGAGAGCTGTTGAAAAATAACAGTTAGAAATTAATCTATAACCCTCTCCCTTCACAACCAAAAAACAAAAGAAGGAGGAGGAGGAGTGAACACTTCTGCCACAAAATGAGACAAGTATAAAATATACCTTCATCCACAGATGTTGTGGGCTTCACCACATGTAATTCCTCTTTCTTTGTCATAAAGTCACCAACAGTGTATAATCCACTTCTTGGCTGCATATAATGTCAAAACACATGTTATGTCAAATGTGGTCACTGCATTTATATATTTCTCATAAGTTGGGACTTTATATAGTGAATCACCAAGAAAATCAAGACAGAGAGGGAAATAAAATTCAAGTTGGTCGTGATTTGCTACCCTCAATAGAAAAAGGCTTTCTCTATTTAAGGTGTTGAATCAGGAGATTAGATTATAAATAGCCCCATCAACTGCACCAGTAAAGGAGGCATCTCTTAAGACTTAAGAATAGCATTCGAAAACAGATTATTCAGATTAGGCGAAACAAATCTCTCGCAACATCAATACCAACTACAAGCTATGATCCCTGGGGACAGCGGAAGCAGTTACTTCGGGTGCAGTGCAGTCTTTCAACCATTTCACACGCACTCTATGAAGTAAAACCACAAGCTAAAGCTCTAATATAATGAAAACTTGTTTATAATAAAAAAAAAACACTATTAACGGAATTAATTTCACAATGTTTTAAGAAAATGCTAAGCAGTTAAAGCAGGTCAGCTTAAACACGTTATAGTTAATGGATCTATAATACTAATATATTTGGAGTCATAAATCCCAACGGTATAACAGTTTCCTAAGTTATCAACAATAAGCAACCAGGGAAATAGATACGTACGCTGTGCACAGCACAGAAGAGATAAGAATAGAGGAGTGGATGGTGAGGAATTGATAATACATACGGAGACAGAATTAGCAGTGAGAGTGTTGGCAGCGAGAAGCGGCTGTGCACGAAGCCTTGGAAAAGGAGCGGAGCGATGGAAAGAAGCGGTGGCGAGAGGTTGCCAAAGTGGGCGGTGAGTGGCGGAGGGAAGAGGATGGAGAGGGAGAGTGTCGAGGTGAAAAAGAACCGAGTCCATATCTTCGAGTTTGGTTCAATTGAATTGGATTGGACTGGACTCGGCACGGAACGAACCCAGGATTTGAGGGTTTTGGGGTTCAGACTTCAAACTCTAATCTGCAGATATCATTAACCGCGACAGGGACAGCCAGAGATTTCTTCCTTTTACTGTCAAAAAAAATATCAGAATGAAAATGCACCCTCCCTCAATTTCCTTTTCTTTTTTCCTCTTCTCTTCGTTTCAATACCTACCAAAAATAATTATAAAATATATCTTTAAATATCTCATAGAATTTTGGCCTCATTTTGCAAGTGTCATGAAGAAAAAACAAAATCAGTTATTCTTTTTTTTTTTTTTCAACTAAGGGATAAAGCATTTTGAGATATCTACTCTTCGGAGATGTTTAGGGAAGATTTTTTAACTTTTGCAAGAATACTTGGATGCTTCTCTATATATTTTTTAAAATATTTTTTTAATTATATTAAAAAAATCTCCTAAAACATAGGAATAAATGAATAAAATCATATCCGACAGAGTCTCACTAAATTGATATTTTATATTTATCAAAAAAAATTTAGATAAACAAATTAATTTTAAGTTTATAAAAAAAATCTATTTAACCTATTTATATTTATATATTATATATTTTTTGTGTTTGTAATTTTTTTTTATTTTAAATTTATTTATTAATTTTTTTATAATATAAATTTTTAGACAGACTTATAAACTTTAAATCAGAACAGACCTTACAGAAAAAAAAATATAGTTCATGTTTAGGCCTCAAAATTTTTAAACACTCAAAGTCTAAATCGACTCGACCTACCTCCATCTCAAGAACTAGAATATGATGAATAAAGTTTTATGATAAAAATTTTAACATTATTATAAATTTTTTAAATATAAATATATTTTAAATATTTTTAACAAATAAATTTTTATAAAGTAATTTTTGAGAATAAAAAAAATATTTTGGTTTACCGGACATCCTCCAGTGTAATAAACTATTTTTTAAAAAATTCTAGTATTTCGACGATGGTGAAACTAATATAATTCAAATTAAATAAAAATATTATAAATAATATTTTTTGGATCAAATTTTAATAGAGTAATATTATCATAGCTTAAATTAATAAATGGAGTTTTGAGACTGAGATGTGTAGTAACACATTTTTTTAATATTATTATATATATATAATTTTAATATTTTATAAATTAAAAAATAATGTGATACTAACAATATGATTTATTCTTTTATATTCGTTTTTAGCATGTGATTTTTATGATTTGATTTAGCATCGTGTGATTTTTCAAGGAATAATGACTATTCGCGATTCTAGTTCGGATGCATGGTCCAAACTTTTGACTCCCTTTTCTTTTGTTGGTCAAGGGAAATTCATTGGAAATGTCAAAAGATCCAAGACCTATTCCAAAACTTAGAACTCCGAATTTGAAAGGGGATTATTTTTTACAGCATTTTTTTTTTAATTTTGATTCCCAAAATACGAACAGATTATTTGCACAGGTATAAAATAGTACTTTTGAAAAATAATTTTTGAAATTATATCTTACGCATTTACGAAAGGGTATTCTTTAAAATTAAATTTGGAAAAGGGCAAAAAAAAAGATGGTATGAAAAGAAAGGCCCATTGGAAAGCACTTTCCAGCTCAATTTGACAGTAGGGCCAGTATCCATTTAAGAAGCCCATAAAAGCAGCCCAATTCAAGTTGAGCCTTTGTGGGCATTGTTTCCGGAAGTGATAGAAATTTCTTGAAGATGAACCAAACTCACACCTCACCTTTGTAACCATTCACCATTAATATCATGGAAGAAACGGATGATCAAGCAGTGAAGATTTTCAGAAGATGAATTTCTTCCTTAATAAGCCTAGTTGCTTTGCTCAGCTGATCGATCAAATTTCTGTTGTATACAACAATTTTGTTTATACCTCTACCTTTGGAGCTGAGATTGATATATGACTATGTGACTCCATTATAAATACGAGTTTTATTTTTAACTATCTGTATCCAATTAATCTAATATACGGTAATTAAAAAATCAATTCTATCTTTATCAGGTTAAAAAATTTTATGATTATTTTTTTTATATTTTAATTTTAATTTTTTATAATTTATTAAATTATTATATATTTTATTATTTTTATATAAAAATATTAATATTTTAATAATTTTACAGGTGGGAGATGAAAATAGGAAACGAATATTGATGTCCCATACTCGTTCTTGTTTTCATTTTTAAAAACCAAACTTTATCCGAACCTGTCTTTGATTCTGATCAACTCAAAAATCATGCTTTCTAATTTGACCTTAGTCTCCATTCTATGGATAAGCTAAAAGGCCATGCGTACTTTATGGTAAGTGCCAACTTGCTTGTTGAATATATTCACTGTCTTGTGATAGGCTAAAACGCTTTTCGTCTTGTGAACTAATATACTTGTTTATAATCTTTCTATACTATACCCCTAGTATATAAATTAAAACGATTAGAAATAAAAAAAAAATTATTATATCAGTAATTGAAAATTTATTTAAAAAAAATCATTATATTGATCATGAAATTTTATTTATTAAATTTAAAAAATATGTTGATCTTTTAACATTTGCATTAAATGCATACAATCGTAAAATCGATGCATTTAAATGAGTTAGCTTTTCAAGAATATAAATCAATGCCCCAGAAAGACACAAAAGATGGCTTCTAGGCTGTTGCGCGTTGTCTTTGTAAGGTTTACACTTTAAAAATATGTTATTCTTACTTCAAAATTTATATTTTTTAAATTTATTTGTCTATATTTTTCAATCATATTATATATTTTGTCTTATATTTCTATTTTTTCTTCTCTTTTATTGTTAAAAATTTATATGACACGACCACTATATTTAGATGAAAGATAGAAAAATATGATGAAAACATCATTTTTTTACTGTTTGATTTAGAAGAAAAACAGGGAGAAAGTTGTGTGATATTCACATATATAAGATATAAATTCCTCCCTCGAATAGGATAAAAATAGGAGAGGAAGTTTTTTTATTAAGATTTTGAATTAAAAAATTGTAATATAAAATAATATATAAATTCATATTAAAATATAATGAAAATTTAAAATTTGAATTAAAATAAATTTTTTTATATAACTTATTAATTTATTTCTATTTTATCTTCCGCTAATTTAAATGAGTAGTGTTTTTTTCTTTTTCCTTTTTTATTCAAATTGAATAACATTTATTTTCTTAGTGTAAAACAGACAAGGTAGTACTGAAAGCAAGGACGGTGTTTAGTTTAGGTTTAAATACATTGGTGGAAAGTTTCCAAAAGAAGGCCTCAACTAAGCACAGTAACTTAAGTAAACATGAAAATCAACTCTCTTCTATATATCATAAAATATATATATATAAATAATCGAAATTGTTTTCCACATATAGCTGAAAAAATAATATAACTCCGTCTATTTCATGTTACTTACCCACTGACTATAGGGAGAATGAATGAATCTCTGAAGCCAACATGAGGACCCACATCTTACCTTAATTGTTTGAGGAACAGGGTCTATTTCCTCGTTTTAAACAGAGCCAATCATGACTTACAAGGATTTCAAAGTTATAAAAAAAATAAAATAAAAAATAAGACAATTGTGGTAAATAGGATTCCATTTTTAAACTGATAATGTTAGTATGTTGTAATGCATAACCATGTGAAAGAAGTCTTCACCGACAAAACTGTGCTTCCTTTGCTTTCGTATATCATTTGGGTTTGATGCCTCCATGGATGGGTTAATTTTACTTGCATGTATTAAGAAAGTTAATAAAACAAAATTTTAAAGATAAATGTAAACCAAACAACCATGTTTTTTCTTTTTTGCAGAAGCAACCGCCAAACTGTAACAACTTTGGAGACAGTTGTAGTTTGTAAAAATATTTCTTTTTATTTATAAAAATTTTATTTGGTTTTTTTATTTTTAAATTGCTGTATGAAAATAATCAAAATAAAAAAAATTCAGTATATCTTATATAAATTTTTTAAAATAAAGATAAAATAATTAAAATATATATTTTTGCAAGACAAGCGGTCTATTATTTCATTGAGAGATGTACTTGGTTGATGAGTGTTAATAAAGTAAATCGACCTTTTTTCTTTGCTTAAAATTAGAGGTATTTTAATATAAAAATTTAAAACATTTATTTATGAAAGATAAATCTATCCAAGTTAAAAATGCTCATAAAATGATGAGATTAATTGTTTTAGTAAATTATTTTTTAGGCTCAAAATTAGAACGCAAGTTCTTATTTATTGTTTAATATAAAGCGGCTTATATATGTAGTAATTAATTAATCACTCCGTTCTAACACAAAGCAAATTATTTGATACAATTAAAATTTAAACTTGTGATCTATACCTTACAAAAGTTTACTCGCGTGTGTTTGAAAATTCATATACTATTTTTAGTTATAATTATGAATAAATAATTGATACATATAATTAGTTTAACTTTTTTAAGGAAAATCTAAATATTTTCAAAATACTTTAACAAAAAATATATTTAAAATGAAATAAACAAAAATTTCTTATAATCTTAAAAAGATGATAAATAAACTAATTTAATATTTAATAATTATATGAGTTAATTATGTTTATTTATCGTTATATTTTTATATTCATTTAGATTGAGTTTATTATATATGAATAATTCAATGTGTACATGTAAATTATATCAAAAGGAGTAAAAAATAGAAAAAAACATGACATCGAAATTCACTTTATCACTTTATAATAACATTTTTATGACGTTATATGTATGTGTATGTGAAGAAATTATTGTGCTCATAGTCCAAAAAGTAACGCATGGTTTTATCAGCATAACTTGGTCACCTTTGAGATGCCTGAATCAAAAGCTTCTTCTGTGTCACCGACGGAGAACCCTTTTGCATCTTTTGTTAGATTCATTCAGATCTTGTGTTTGGTCATTTGTAAGTATTGCTGTTGTTTTGGTCCTTTGAGCTCTGGGCCTGATAGAATCTCGTTGCTGTATAGCTCTCCGAGGAATAGTTTTATCTATATTGATGTTGGGCCTTGATATTTGGGCTTTTGTTGGTGAAGATCATTCGAACAAAAAACCCAAAAAAGTAGATGGACCCATACACACAAGTATATATTTTTTGAAATTATTTTAATTCAACTTTGAGTTATTTAGAGGACTATTAACGACCTTTATTAAACACAAGGTTTATATAAGTCGAACTGGTATTCAATATGCTTATATTATAATCATAAAACGATTAATAAGTATACTTTTAAAATTTCTAGTTATTAAGAGGATTATTGATAACATATATTAACAGTAAAACAATATTGTTAAGGTATGAATAGATGACACGTAAATTTGTTTTGTTACGAGGTTAAAAGTAAAACGGATATAACAAGAAATTGGGTTTTAATAGATTTCTTGTTAACGTTTAGATTATTTAAATACAGTTTATTACCAAATTTTTCGTCTAGATCGGATTTTAAAGATAAAATATAAATGGAAATATTTAAATAAAACCTAGTAGTTTAAGTTCAAGAAAAAAACTAAATACCAAAAATTAAAATTTAAGTAGATTGGATTTGAGATAAAGAAAAATAATATTAAAAATTTCAAAAAATTGACATTTAATGAAAAAAAAAGTATGGTATTGGTGAGTTGGAGGATTACGAGTCTCACGAGGTTAAGGTCGAAAGAAATAGGGGATGGATTTGTCTGGTCCTGAGTATTTCTTCTGTCGATTAGTTCGCAATAATTTAACATGGAAAATAAACAAGAAAGAGGACAAAAGACAGAAGTGCAATCCTTCCCTCGTAATAGAAGCACCGATTTACGAATGCATTATTAGCATATCACAGTTTGAGGAATCGTTTGTTCTATACCAAAATAATCACATTTTGTTTTTTTAACATCAAATATATATTTATTAAAATATATAATTTAAATTAACTTATATATACCTGTATATATCATCTAATAATTTAAAATTAATTTTACTCAAGTTTAATAGTAAATACTAATCTCTGGGATTACTTACCTGTGCAGTGGAGGCGGCATAATAAATAATCATAGCATGTTTTTATTTACTTACTTTTAATGAAAATAAATTATATACCTTTTTTTTTAAAAGCATAACATCTTTCGAATAATATTTATAGGAACAATTTTTTGAAAAAAAAAGAATCTATAATTATTTTGATCGAATATTATTTGTCGAAGTTACTAATGGAAAATATCAATGGGAAGAAATATCATAATATCTTTACTATAAATTCCTTCTTATATTTATAACACTGGCTGAATAATTGCTGTTAATTTAGTTATAATTATTTATATTTTATTTTTAAGTTAAATAAAAAATAATAACGGGGCGCCAGATTGCGCGAAGGGGACGTTAGAATAGCATAGAAATCAAACAAGCGTAATACAGGTTGGAATTTACTAAAAACAGAAAAGAATTTATAAAGAATTTGAAGGAGATATTGCGTGAAAGAAAAGGCTCCAAAAAATCTTGATTTTTTTATATTATTAATTAAATAATAATAAAATAAAAATTGACGCCATCAACCGATCAACGGTGACTTTATGGTTTGATCGCTTGTTTGGTAGGAGAAAGAAAGAAAACATAAAAAGAAAAAGAAAAAAATATTTTTATTCTTTGTTTGTATATAAAAATAAAAAGGAGTGAAACTTTTTTTTTATGTTTATTTAAATTTTAATTTTTATAAGATGGAAGAAAAAAAATAAAGAAAGAGATTTTTTTTATTTTATATCATAAATTATTAAAATTATTATATTTAAAAAATAAAAATATGATAATTATTTTATAGTTAAATTTTTTTTAATAAATTTATATTATTAAATATTTTTTATTTAATCTAAAATAAGATAACAAATTATTTTATTTTATTTATATTTATTGAAACAATTTTTTTTATTTTTTTTATCCTATTATCAATATCTTGAGAAAATATTAATATTTTATTTTGTTAGGAGAAAGAGAATATATATATATATATATATATATATATATATATAATTCTAATTTATTTACACGTGAAAATAAAAAAGAAATAAATTAATTTTTATTGATCATATCAAATTTTATTTTTTAAAATTGATGAAAAAATGAAAAAAAAAAGAAGTTTGCGTTTTTGTTTTTATTTTAAATTATTAAAATTATTCATTTTTAAAAATATAAAAAATAATATTATATTAATAAAAAATTAATTGTTTTACAATTAAATTTTATTTTTTAAAATTTAAATTTTATATTATTAATATACATATATTTTTTTTATTATTTGTTCAAATAAAAAAATTATTATTATTTTTATTTTAACTCATTCGAATAATTTTTTTTCTTTTTTATTATTATTTTTTTCAATTTCTGAAGTGATTCAAATAAAGCATAAATTTAAGAAGGGAAAGGATAGAACTGAAATGCTAATTCCTGATAGATAATTGTAAGTGGCTGTTTGTATTTATTATTAAACGTTGAATTAGTTACAAGCTTAAATTTTAACAGTTATAATACAGTACTTTACATTTAAGCAAGTTGAAAATCGTATCATATATACATTTCCAAAACTCACATGATTCACGTTGTATTTTGGTAATTTTGCTATTAAAAAATTACATATATAAGTGGGACCCGCATGAGTCAACTACCTGGATTTGACCACAGAACATACTAGGCTACCATTCACACCACTCATAAGCTTTCAGTGGTGATGGCCCACGGTTGCATGATGAGTCATTGCCGACGAGCTGCGAGGGTGGCATTAAGACAAATTCTTCTGTATTTTTGTTTTTTTTTTTTTAAATGTTTTATACTATAGATATCTGGATTTACATAACTAATTGTGTAGGCAAAAGAAAATAGATAACCAATTCATATAGACTAAATCAGGAAACTTATAATATACTCTTCAAGTTTTTTCAGGCTATTATATTCCTGATCTGATCAAAATATTTTATATATGCATCACCTTCATTATTTTTTATTTAAGGTTTTTTGGGTAATTAAATTTATCTATTTTTTATTTAATGAGAATTTGCTTTGTCATTAAATTTTTTAACTAGATTCTCAAATTATTATTATTTTTATCTAGACACTGTAAGATTCATGATAGATCTGGTGTATGAAATAATTGTAAACTGTTAGAAATTAATAATAAAATTAGTAAAAAAAATTATAACAATTTAAAAAATTTATAAGATGAGAGATTAAGATTGGAAATAGAAAACTTAATATTTTTATTTTGAATAAATTTTAATATTTTAATTGATGATTTTTAAATCAAATAAATTTTTGAAAACTATTTAATTGATCTAATTTATGAATGTTTTAGGTAAAAATAAATAAATAAATTCTGATTTTTAAAAAGGAAAGTTGATGATAAAATAAAATTTACCCAATGAAAAAAAAATTAAGTAAAAAAAAAATTCTTAAAAGATCAATATTATTCATAAGTTCAACTAAAAGCGCAATTAAGCTTAATATAAAAGCTGTCGCTCTGTCAATACATGAAAATTTCTCTAATCACAGATGAATCTCCATCCGTTAATTAAAACGATAAAAAGCTATAAAGTAATCAACAGACTAATCACTACGCTTAGCATTAGTGCGGGCTTGACCAAACGAAACGAATGGATTCTAAATTGATTAATGAATGATAAGTTTCCTTTTCACTAAAATCATAACGACATAATTATGAGTTACTTGTTTATTATAAACAAATAAGAGTTTATACTTCTTTTAGTTGCCTCCTCAAAACACCGATCCAACCAACTGTTGATGTCCAGTTCAGCAAAGTTACGAAAAATAGTTTCATTATGACTTTTAACATGTACAAAGTCAAGATATAATAAATTAAGGAAACAAACTCTTTTTATTATATAAAGAAATTATTTATGATATTGATATATAAGCCATCCATGTAATGCATTATAATAATTTCATATTTATCATGTTTTTAATAGTTTAATTATAGACAATCGGCTTAATTTGCTAATGTTTGAAAGATCTACCTGGAATAGATAATTTTAACATATTGTAAACATTTTTAACTTAAATAGAATTATTTTATTTGGACAAAAGAAAAAAAACATGTTAATGGTAACTTGTAATTTGAACTAAAACATTGTGATGTCATTTTTCTTCTCTCTCTATATATATGTGTGTGAAGCCTTTCCGAGTTTAAGAATCATGACATTTTATTTATTGTAATTTGTCGTTTTGAGGAGGTGAGTCATAGTGTAGATGAGATTCAGCCAAACTTGTGGTCATATGTGAACCGGATCCCTATTGTGTGTCTGGTGTTAATGGGAGGGGTTTGGAAAGTGGAAAGTTTTTACAATCTGTGATGGTCGTCTGTTGAATCATCAAATCCTATAATTTTCAGGTTGTTTGGTAAAAATAATAAAGCCATACATAAGAAGGAGTAAAGACGTGACGAAATGGGATAATTATCATTTCATAGGATTCCCCGGTAGGTCGGTTGCCTTTCTAAAATTGTCAAATTACATAAATGGATGGAAAATACATATTCCTATATATGGGAACTACACATGAAGCCATACCACATATCAATCCTTAATATTCGCATTCGCTAATGCCATTGAAAGAACACGTTACAATTCGAATATGTTCTTTTTTCACTTTCTTCAGCAAAACTAGAGATTTTTTCCCAAGGATATATGCTGCCACGGACACTGAATTTTTTCTCTTTTCTGCACAATAATTCCGTGCTTAAACAGTGAATCATTTATTATTCCGAATGCTTGAAATTAAATTTTGAGGCAAATACAACGAATTAGGATTCATCTTCCCCTCCTTCTAGCTCACGTTAGAGTCTAGATTCTTTACAGTTACGCCTATATCTGATGCCCGCATAAATTTTTAGCTTTAACTAATTGTTGCAATGAATGCAATTTAAGAAGTCTTAAATCGTGATTTAAACTAAAACTCATGCATGGTAGCGTTTTCTTAACTTATAGATTGGAAAATTGAGTTCTGAAAATTCAATTTAATTGGGTTCAGAAGTCGGTTACCTTTTCTAAGTTAAGCATAAAAATCAATCTTGCGTGTTTCAAAAGAGGGAGTGTACTTTGTAAAGGTTATTTGATTGGTTAATAATACCATCAATGAACAAAATTGACAATATATATTTTTTGTGCAATTAGTATCCATTGAAAAAAATTAGTATCGGTATTTTAATTCCATTGTTGCGTGATATATGAATTATTCAATAACTTTCCTTTTCCCTTAGAAAGTAAGATTCGAAAACAAACTTTTGTATGTGTCGATCTACAAGAAGATACCTGACTAATTGAACCAATTGACATGCACGTTATCAAAATTTCTCCCATTACAAACGTGTCACACAATCAACGGAATTTCTAACTTGAACATAGATAAAGTTTAAGCAATTGTTCTTTTTTTGGTTTGACGGAGAGAAAGTGATTCGTAGGCGATTTAATTCCACTTTGTAACAATTATCCTAAACTATGGTTTGTCGACCAGGAAATTTCATTATGTGGAAAATAAACAAACAAGACATGGCATATCATGTTTGTCCACTAGTAATGATATATGAATGGGAAATTGAGGAGGCCCCCCAATTCCTTTAGCATCGGACAGATGAAGGAACGGAACCTAAATGATCTATTTTTGTTAATTTAGAGTTGTAATTTGCAGACACCGTTATAGGTGTATGATCCTAGTGCCAAAATAGTCAAACAAAAGTTAGGTGCGATTATATGTAATTTTTAAATGGAGGAACAGAAGTTAGGTCGGATACATAGGTAAGGGGGGGTAAGGATAATAAAGCTAGTGGGCCTGGTGGTACTGGTTGTAGTACATTTCATAAGAGAGAGAGATAGAGAGATAGGTGGGCCTGGGCTTGAATAATTGAAAAAAGGGATGAGAGAGAAAACAAAAGAGAGTGAGGCCCACTTCTTTGGTACTGTTTCCACTTGGGGAAAACAAGCTCTACAACCGTAGCCTCGTCCCACTTCCATTATGGGAAAGGTTAGCTTTTTGAAGTTTTGCTCTCCACTCATTGGTATCGTCTCGTGAGATAGGGAAGAGAGAGAAATACAGAAAGTGGTGTTAAGTGTGAATATTGTTGGATGGATGAGCACGTTCCCAATTTTCTGAGGTTGACTTGTTCGGAATTTCGTCTCCGGTGCGCACTGACGTGGCCTTCTTCTTCATCACTTCTTCATTCTTCTTTTTTAATTACTCAAATCAGTATCTTTATAATGGACCCACCTTCACCCCCCACAAAAAAATAAATAAATTAAGTTTCGGTTTCCCCCAAACATACACTTTGCATACACACTCTTCTTCACCTTCATTGTAAAAAAGTAAAAAATATTTGGATATATAATATTGACTTTTGTCACCCTAATTATTGAGATCAAAATTTAATTTTAATAACAATATTGCATCTAAATTTTATTCATATTAAATGTGTAAATAGCCATCTCAACAGAGTAGACACGTCAAAGAGATATTTCATTAATGAATAAATATTGGACCCAATACTAGATATTAAATAAGTTAACTAGACTTAAATACATATTCTACCAAAAAAACCTTTATATTTGGAATAAAAATTTTAAGAGCCGATTTAATTGTGGAACAACTTATTTGTTTAAAGGGTTATAAAAATAAAATTTATATAACCTTTAAATTATTTTACGTGTAGTTATGTACCAATTAAATTAATTTGAATATATTTAATTTTATTTGCTTTAATCGTGAGAATTGGGTCGTTAAACGTATTTTAAGAAAATAAAACACAGTATATTATTGAGATAAAATCAATTTTATGATCTTTTCTGTTTCTAGTAAAAAAATTCTGTCAATTGAAATTTATTTTACTAAATTTCAAACAAGGAAATACTTTTTGTCAAATAGGACTGACTTTAATTTTTAATCGCTCAAAAATATTTATATATTCGCATATTACTCTTGCATCGTTCGGATAATTTTGAATTTAAATAATGTTAAATAAGTATTAATATTAATAAAAAATTAAGAATGAAATTTATAATATGAATGATAAAATTTAAAAAATGAATTATTAAAATTATCATACATATATATTAAAAATTAAAATTAAAATAATATTATTTATAATTATAATAATATTTAAATTTTATATTTTAAAAAATATGTTAACATTTATTATAATATATTGAAACTTTAAATCTAAATCAAATTAATATTTAGAACAAACGGAAAAATTAAAATTTTATATATTTAATATAGGAGAGGTTATATACCGTAGAGAAAATAAACAAGGTTTATAAAATTAGAATATTTATTTTTGTACCAATTTTTATAAACCTTGTTTATTTTGCTTGAGTGTTATTTGTCCCCTCGAATATATTTTTTACGAATAATGTTATTTTATTTACAACTATTATTTTTATAATATTCCTTATAGCTGCTTTTTTTATGTTTTTATATTACAATACTCAACTTATTTTACATTTATTTCTATTATCTTCCTATTTCTTTTTTTAGTTCTAAAATACATTACAAGATTCTGTTGTGTAATGGCAATGTCCTTTTTTTATTAATTTGATTCCGCACACAACAATATTATAGTTTCGGTTTAAAATATTTTAAAATTATAAATCCGTCATCTACATGTCATTCGACTGTAACAGCGTTAAATTTAAAAATTATTTTGTAAATTTAGTTTATAAAATTAAAAATTATTATTTCGTCAATCTTCATCTGTGTATCCAGTTATTTGTAACGGCGTTAGATTTAAAAACTATTTTTGTAATGTTAAAATGTGTGTAACTTATACAAAAATCAAAATAATCTTGTTCGAACAAAACCCGTGTAAAAGAAGTGTGTATATTTATACCTAAAAAGGAAATATTTTGTACAAGCATTAATTTCCTACTTCTCAAATAACGTGTAAAAGTGATAAAACGACATTTATAACCCAATAAACCGGTTTAGATATCATTTGTTTCTTTTAATATAAAGGAAAAACTTTTAAAACTAATAATATTTTTTCAAATAAATATATTTAATTTTGATAATATTTTATACTATTAAGCGATTGAAAAAATTAATATTTTGTGTTAAATTTAAATTCTATAATATTATACAAAAATTTACATTATTAATATATTTTAACTAAATTTAAGATATATTAAAAGTTACAATTTTTAAAAGGTATATTATTATTTTTTAGAGAAATTGAGATAGTAAAGAACAAAACTAAGGTAAATCCCCTCCGAGTCTTCGAAATTTTTTATTAATATTCTTTAAAAATTAACAATTATCTAAAATAACATTAATTTATCAGAGGTCATGTTTTCTCTTAAAAAAATCTCTTCATAATAATAATTTCTATTTTTACACAAAATTTATTACATTTCAATTCCTGGACAATAAATAAGAATCCTAAATCATTTTTTTATAATAAATATAGTAAAATTTAAAATCTTAAATAAAGCTAATAAGATGGGCTAATTCAAATCGCACCCAAAAAAAAAATTAGGTAATTGTAACCCAATCCAATTAAAATCAATTTAAATTTGATTCGAAAATTCTATAAAAATACCCAACTTTTATTTTCTTAGATATTATGTTAAGATTTTAAATTGAATATCAACTTATTTTGTTCAAACTCGTTAAATCATGTAACTTGCCTCAAAATGGTTAGATGTAATTCAACTAACCTATTTTGACAATTCTAACTCTAGCCAGACTGTTTAAATCGTTTAATATTTGGTTATTTTTAGTAATTGAATATATATATATATATATATATATATATGTGTGTGTGTGTAAATTTATTATTATTTAATGTTTATTTGGTAGTCATTAATCTTTCCTAACTACTTATGATCTTACAACTTTATATTACTGTTTTTCCCATTTTTTCCCCTCCTGAATCCATGCTGCATATTTTCTCTACTTATTTATTTGAAATAGTCATACATGTTTTTCTTTTAATTTTTTTTTTCATTTTTCTTAAAAACTGTACAAAAAATATAAACAAACTGTTCGTGGAATGCATGTAATACTCTGTTTAGTTCTGTTAAAATACAAATGAAGAAATAAATTTTAAAAATTATAAAAAAAAAATAAATGACATATATTTTTTTATTGAAAATAATTATATTCAAACTGAATTAAAATAATTTTAACTGCAAATCATAAAAAAAATTGAATAGTGGGGGCAGGTTGTAGATCGTATCCAAAAGCTTGCCCTTTGTATTTGTAGAGAAAGCTGAAAAAAAAAATCAATGGTGGCAGCCAGCAGCATCGACATGTAATCGGGTTAATGGATCCGATTTAAGATGTGAATCTGCTTTCATCAAAATTAAGGTGGACTGAAATACACATACAGTATGTTTGTTTCTTATGATCGACTTATAGATTTAATTTTGAAAATCGATCAAGCTTAATTTAAAACAAAATTATGTGTATATTTATAAAGTCTATTTATTTAAGATTATTTAATGAAAATTTTATAAAATAATCACTTCTCAATTCTTTTAGTTGTTCGGTTAATTTTTTAAAAAAATAATCTGAAAAAAATCCAATTTTGGATTATTTTAATGTTGTTTTGAATAATTTAAAAAAAAACTAAAACTATATTTTAAAACAGTTTATTTATAATAATAAAGAAAAAAATACAACATCACTTTTATAAAAATTTTCAATATTAATAACTATTTATATTTTTAAATTAAACAAATCGGTCAACTATTTTAATTATAAAATTAATTAATTAATTTATATTTATAAAATTGTTATAATTAGTTATGATTTTATAAATATTCGCCCCGTATCATTTCTGGACTTGTTTTGCTTTTAAAATTATGAAATATTTTTATTATTAAAATTATTATATAGAATTAATAAAATTATAAAATAATAAATTATGTAAATTTAAAAAATAAAAATATCAAAAACAAAAACGGACACAAAATGTATAGAAAATATGAAATCCACCTCGATGGCGTGTATGGTTTCAGTCGCTCCATAAAAGCAAATAACTACCAACACTTGCAGGCAAACTATTATGTTTACAATTGAAAATTTTAGAATCTGCTTAGGTATATTTGGTAAAAATAATGAATAAATTAGATGAAATATAAAAATTAAAACGTTATATAAAAATAATAAATTATTAATTAAATTACAAATATTTATTAAAATTAACTGTTAAATTAATTGATAAATATAAAAAATAATAAATTATTTATTAAATTAAAAATATTCAGTAAAATAAAATATTAAATTAATTGACAAATATGAAATAATAAATAAAAATATATTTAAACAATAAATTAAAAAATAATTATTATAATAATTTTTTAACAAAAATATATTAAATTTTAAGTAAATAAGATTTTATTTTTAGATAAAAAATGGTTTTTAATTTTTACATTAATAAATTTTAAATTAAATATTTTTTAAAATAAGTATTTTTATAATTTATTTTTTTATAAAACGATTCAATATTTGTTAATAAATTAAAATTAATAACATAATAATTAAAATAAATAATATATTAAAAATATTAATTTAAAATATAATGTTAAATAATAATATAAAAATATTAAACTTATAAAAATAAATAAATACCTAAAATATTAAATTATAAAAATATATTAAAAATAAAAATAAATAAAATATTTCAGTTAAAAATTAATGAAGATAAATTTTTTAAAATAAATTTTTTAAATATCCTAAAAATTATATAAAAATAAACATTAATAGTTGCTAAAATAAAATATTTAAGTAAAATATTTTAAAAAAATCTTTAACTAGTTAAAATACCTTTTATATTTTATAATATATTAATTTTTAAAGTATTGTTTGATTTATTTTAATATTAAAAATTTTAAAATTTAATTTTAAACTGTTTTGATAAAATATTAAAAATAAAAATAAAGAATTCAAAAAATTTAAAAAAATTTTAATTATTCAGTTTTCAAATATTAAGGAAAATATTTAAAAATAATGATTTTTTTAAATATTCACTCACTAAATATGATTTCTAGTTTTCAAATTTTTAAAATATAAATTAATTTTTAAAACATAGAAAAATAAACCCTAACAATTAAAAAAATAAAACTTATCATTTTTTTACACGAAATATTATTTAAAAACAATAATTTACTAAATTTTCATTTTATTTTATTTTAAATATTTATTTAGTTTTTGTATAAAATTAAAATAACTATGTTTTTTAAATACAACAATTGTAATTTTGTTTTATAAAATAATATGATAAATAAAAAATGTATTCCAAAATTTTCTGTTTGTCCACATCTTTTTATGAGCTTGATGATGTGAAGTTAATGTTTTATTTAGATAAGAAAAATCAAAAATATATTTTTTACTTAATTTAAAGGGTGAAAAATGAATCTTAAAATCAAAATTCTAATTTTTTATTTACATTTTATTTTCACTGTACCAAGCAAATTGAAAGGAATTCAACTTTCAATTCCAAGATTATTGTTTGTTTTTTGTCATTTCCAGCTGACTTAACAAAGCATGAATTGCTCACCAATTATTGTGGGAAGATAATTAATTGTTGTTATACGTCTGGTTCAAAGGAAATAAGGATATCCTGTATTGGTACATTATAAAAACGATCGATATTTTTTTTTTTTTCATTTAAACAAGTAGCAATTTTTTTTATCTATCGCTTTTAAATCCCGACAAAAGAGTTAAAACATTAATTTAATATCACATTTGATCCAAATTATTATATAAAATGTTAATTTATATTTTATTATTTTTTAGTTGTTTAATCCTCTATTTAATGCTAAAGATATAATTAATAAAAAATAATTAATATTAAGTGAAATTTATAAAAAAAACATAAATAAAAATTTTCTTTTATAAAACGACATATAAAAAAAATAATATATATATATATATATATCTTTTCTTCTTTTTTTTTTAATTCTTTTCAGATCCAAACAAGTAAAAATGATATTTTTTTTTATCTGTTACTTTAAAATTCCAACACAATATTTAAGAAATTAATTTTACAATTCATTTTTCAAAATAATTACATATTTTTTATTTATTAATCAATCCTTTATTTATTGTTAAAAACATAATTAATAAAAAAATAATATGAATATATTTAAAATAGTGACATATAAAGATTAAAAAATATTTGTTTATTTAATTTTTTCAATCCAAACATAGAAAGAAAATTATTTATCTTTAATTTATTTATTTTTCCTATCTTTTACTTTCGGATATTTTTTAGTTATTTTTTTCCAAAAAAATCCCTAATCAATACACTTTTATAATATTTCACATTGTGTTTCGTCAATAATAAAAAATGAATAATATATTTAATTATTATTACTTTTTGCACAAAACAATAATGTGATTAACTTATCATTGTATTTACTTCCAATTTATTATGACCAAGTAATTATTTGACCAAATTATGAAAATATATTTTTTAAAATTAATATATCATTAAATTTAATTATTATTATATATTTTATTTTTATTATAAATATTTAAAAATATATCAAAAGGATAAAATATAAAATAAAATTTATTTTGATATTTTAATATGTGAAATACTTTAATCTTAACTTCAGATTAGGGTATGTTTCTCTAAATTAAAAATTTTAACTTTAAATATATTTTTACATTAAATATTTTAGTTACAAATTTTATTAATTATAAATAGTTCTATGTAATTTAATCAAAATTATTTTTTACCAAAAAATACCTGTGTTTAATTAAACTAAATTCTTCACGGGCTATCAATATTTTTAATTAATTTTTTAAAAAATATTCTTACTAGTTACCTCTTCGATCATATTCGGCCGTTGCTTTTAAGTACCAAATTATTAATTAATTTCTAATGCCCTTCCTAATGTTCATTTTTATTTGTTGTATTCTAATTTTTTACTATTAATCTTTTATCTCTTTAGTTTATCATATTCGGTCGTTGCTTTTAACTGCCAAATTATTAACTAGTTTTTAATGTCCTTCCTTATGTTCATTTTTATTTGTTGTATTATAATTTTTTACTATTAATCTTTTATCTCTTTAGTTTTATAATATTTTAGATTAAAAAAGTTTTAACTATCAAAATTATACTTATTAATAAAAAATTTGAATAATCCAATTTACTGGACAGTCTACATCGCACCAAAGATATTACTAGTACGAAGAAAAGGTGTAGTTCAGAAGAATTTGTTTTTGGTCAAACGATGTAACATCAAATAAGATGTCTTAAACATAAAAAAAAATGTTAACAAAGTTAACCAGTTTCTATTATTTTTTTTTAATATCTATATTTAAAGATATATAGAAAATGAATAATTAATATTTTTATTAAAACGTAATATTATCTATTATCAATACGCTAATTATTATTTAAATGTTGTTCATTAGATAACATTTATTCTTTTAATAAATGATGTTGATGTCATCAGTGATGCTATTTCTTCCATAAAAATATATTATATTCTCTCACCAAAAAAATTTATTTATTCAATAACTACAAATCCATCCATCAATCTATCCTATGGTTTTTGAGTTGGCTTCACCGTTGTCAGGCACACGTAGACCCACGCTCACCAACCTACGCTAAAACGCACGCCTACATTTTTTTTTTGTTTTTTCCCTGTCAAAAAAGACAAACATGATGCATGTCTTATAAGTAACATGTTCAAAACACCCATGTATAATAGAATGGTTAGGTGACGGTTGCGAGATTAAAATTAAAATTATAGGTCAAAATATAATTTGAATTTTATGTTAATATGTTTAATAACTTTATAATAAAATTAAATATGTTTTAAATTTATGTTTAAGCTAATGCAAAAACTTATAATTTTTATATTAAATTAAAAATTTATAATAAATTTTATTGTAAATTCACTTCTAAAAATTATACTTTTAAATATGAACTACATAAAATTAAAATTACATTTAAATATTTTTTACAAAATTAAATTTATAAATGTTCACCCAAACATACACTGATTGTAAACAAATGATAAGTTCTCTTTGATAATTGAATTATGGTTTATAATTAAGATTTTTATTTTGATATAATATTAGTGTAAAAATGTTAAAATATAAATTAATTATAAGTAATGATAATTATAACATATGATGTAATTATTATAAAAATAAATATTTTTAATAATATAATAATTTATGGTTGGAAAATCATTTATGATCGGAAGAAAATGTTAAAAAAATTACATTAAGAATGTATTGTAATTAAATTTTATAATTAATTATAGCCTTCAAAAATTATAAATTTATATTTACATCGTATAAAATTAAAGGACACGATAAATTATAATTTTAATTTCTATTTAGATTTAAAAACTGTGATAAAAAAATTTCAGAATAATATTTTATGTATAAATGAACATCTTTAAATTTGTGTAAAATGATTGAATTTTGTAAGTTTTTATTTCTTATATATTAATGTATTTGGTAAATAAATCTTACAAATAAAAATTACTGTATATATTATTCTTACCTACTTTTTTAAATAAACAGTAAATATTTTATTTTTGAAAAATGTTCATTTTATCATAATATTTTAAATATCCACATTAAAAAATAAGAGATGTAAATTTTAAATTATTTGGGTTGGATATATTTTAATTCCTGGGTGTGAAGTTTAAAGTTTTTTTAGGAATTGAGAACATTAAAAGGGTTTGAAGTAGTAATTTTTTAACTTCAGGAAAATATTACACGAGAAGTTATAATTCTAGTTAATATATAACTTCTAAGCACAAAATATAATTAATAGGCTAATTTTAGTTCCAAACTCAATTTTATGTTAAATTCACAACACCGTATAAATAATTAGTTACAATTTTTTTAATATAATATTAAAAACGATGAACATCAAATCTCATACCCTTATATTAAATTGTTTTAATTTTTATTTTATCAAATTAATTGAATTTTGAGTATAATTTTACAGTCACATGGTTTTGTATAATATATTATATGACAGCTTTATTATTTGGTACAAATGATTTTTCATAAAAGGAATGGTACACGTAATTTTTTAATGGCTTGGCGAAACTTTTAATTTCTTGATTTATTTTTTTTTTAGTTGACGTTGTTTTTTTATGATTTTTAGTTTTATATTTTATAATTTTTTTTATTATTATTTAATTAAATACTAACATTATTTAAATAAACATGTAATTTAATTTATGAAAACTTATATCATGTATATTGTGTTATTCTTAAAAGGTATTGATTTTAAAAATTTGATAATAGTTTTAAATATTAAAAATGTATAAATAAAATTAATATATTCTGAAAATAAAATGTATAAATTAATATTTTTTAGAATAATATTTTTAATAAAAGAAAATAAATTAACAAACAAATTCAAAATTTAAAATATTTACTTATATTTAAAATTAAAAACATGTAAAATTTTAATAACAGAAAATAAATCATAACTTTAACAAAAATTTTGATATTTAAATATAAATACAATAATTACACCTATTTATATCATAAAATTAATCAATTATAAAATTAATTATATAATATTAATTATTATTTTCTATAAAAATTATCATTATATTTTTAAATAATCGATCTTGTAAATTAAATAATGATTGATTAATAAAAATATATAATTAATTAAAAAATATTATAGTTATCATTATAGAAAATAATGTTAATTTAATCATGTAAATAATTTTATAATTGATTACATATTTTTATTACTTGATTAATTAAGATAAAATTTAAGATGTAGATAAATGTATTTATTGTAGATATATTTATTAATAATTTTTGTTTTACTAAAATAAATAACAAAATTTATAAACAAAATTATTAAAAATATATTAAAATATATTAAAAGTTTAATTAAGCCGTTTTTGGCAAGTCAAGGAGAAGAGGTTATTTTAAGAAAATCTGTTCCATATATTTCACGAAAATACTTTGGTATCCATAATCATATTTTATCAAATAAATACACATGCATGTATTTTTTATTAAAATTTTCATATGTATTTAAAAATACATAATAAAAATTATTTATAATATTTTTTATTTAAAATTATAAAATTTAATTAATAATAATATTAAATATTATAATTTTTAGAAATATTATTTATTAAATTTTTATTGTATATCATTAATCTTGCATTGAAAAGAAATTTATGAATAAAAAATAATAAAACTATCTTGTTGCATAGTATAGTATGATAAGTATATCGATAATATTAAAAAACTTAAAATATAAAAAATAACGAGGTAATATAACTCATTAAATTTTATCTATCGGTTAAGAATTAAAAATTTTAAAAATATTTAATTTGAATTTAATTATTTACATATCTAAAAAAAATTTAAAATTTGTAAAAAAAAAAATGGTAACTATGCCCTCTAATGAGCTGGTATAAGCCGTCGGACAGGGGAATATGGATATATTGCAAATCAAGGACCGGTTGCGCCATAATTGAATGTCGTGCACAGTAACCTATTAGTCTAACTCAACTGCATTATTTTAAAATTAATATATATTTATACTAATTTATTTAACATTATATTTTAAATTTATGAAATTAAATAAATTTTATAACAATGAAATAATTTTTTTTTATATTGAGATATAGAAATTATTAAATGAAAATTTATTTACCTATCTTCAAAATTAAAATAAAAACACATTTTAGATTTAGAGAAAAGAGTGCATAACTTTTTTATATTTTTTCTTTCTTATAACTAAATATTTAAAATTTTAATTTTTAACAAAATATCCTAAATTTTAATCTTTTTAATAGCTTATTACCAATCTAATAAATAAATAATTGTATTTCAATTAATTGTTAAACTTTATTTTCTTTTATAAGCAACTCATTCGTTATTATTTTTTATTATCGTTCACTTTTATAAACATTAAAACATAATGAGAATTTAGAATTTAGTAAAGAAAAACACATAAAAAAGGAAAAACAAAAGGACTATATATTATTATTATTATAATTTATATAATATATATTTAAAATAAGAAAGAAAACAAATAAATAAATAAGAGAAGAATCATCAAAAAAATTTTAAAGTCAATTTTCTGAATTGATTATTTGATCACGTGTTGGTATTTATGAAAATTAAAAAAAGAAATTGATTGAAATAAAACTTAAATTAAAATTGAATTGGATAATAAATATAAGGAAATGGTTTTGGGAGGGCACGCGCAGTTTGAGGAGAGTGTGGTAGTGAGAAGGAGTCATAAATACGAGGTACAGCGTAGGAAGGGCATTGGTCGCTTGGCGAACGAAAGAGGCAAAGGTGGCCCTCTTCCCGTACTCTTGGATTGGACCTTTCTGGAAAGAGTTTCCTTTTACTTCTATTATTCTCATTTCCTTTTTCTGTTGCCAAACACACACACTCTCCCTCCAACACTGTCTATCCATGCCGTGGTCTCGAGTCACAAACTCACTTCAACCTTCTTCCCAAAATACCCTCCATCACCGTCCTTAATTACTTTCCTCTTTTGACCCTCTGTGGCATCCCACATGGTAAAACTTGGTCATAATCCTAAAAAGATAAAATTCGTTGGAGGCGTGGATGGAGGTGGCTCATAAGTTATGATGGGAATCATTAACGATTAGAAGCTAACAAAAGGTAATTTTGAGTAATTATCTTTCTTTTGGACTCCTTCCGCTGTCTATTTCCATTACTGCGTAATTTGGAGCCAGGGAGAAGGACAGCCAAGATGCTTTTTCGATTTGGTTAACGTGGGAAAGTTGTTTAAGAAAGAGATGGTTCTTCCTTTCCCTATTTTTACCACTTGCATTTTAATAATCATTTAAAAATGGAAATAAGTAACAGTACAGTGATCTTAAAAAAATACTATATATAAACACTTTCCCCCGAGAGAAGCAAAACAAAAATAGATAGTAGATAGAAATTAATTGTTTTTTTTTTCAGCGAGATTAAAGAGAGAGAAGCAAGTTGTGAGTAAAAGAGAGAGAGAGGTGGTAAGGAGAAGGTGTGATGCTTTCGGCTAATCTTGCTGAAACTGGCCTCGTCTATGCTGTATTGGGCAGTTAGGGGAATACAAAGATCTTTCAACACCTTCTTCTTTATTACCTTTTTCCAACACCTACCTCTTTCTCTCTCATACTAGTCCTAGGTTTGATTTTTCTTTCTTCTCTCAGTTTCACAATACTCCATTATTTTATTCTCAAACAATAGAGAGAGAGGGTAGCAGAACGGGGAACAAGACAGAGCCCAACACACTCTGAGTTTATATTTTCCTTTTTTTTTTTCTTTTTTTTCTTCTTCTTCTTCTCTTTTATATGAGAGTGGGAGTCACCGAATCAGAAGCAACTCTGTAGTTAACCGAGAAGAGTAAAACCTGCGGGTGTTGTTGAGCAAAGGGAGGTGAAGAATGTGGGATCTGAATGACTCACCCGATCAGAGAAAGGACTACGAATCAGAAGGGTGTTCCTCCCTGAAGGATGGAGATGATGATAAAGGCAAGAGGGTTGGATCTGTTTCCAATTCAAGCTCCTCTGCAGTTGTCATGGAAGATGGATCCGAAGAAGAAGACGGTGGAAACAGAACGTTGAAGAAAAAGAGTAGCAAGATATTCGGATTCTCGGTGACTCATGATGACGGCGAGAACGCACCGGTGACACGGCAGTTTTTTCCGGTGGAAGATTCCGATGTGGTGGTCCCCTCAGGCGGTGGTGGAAGCTCGAATTCGTTCCCTCGAGCTCACTGGGTAGGCGTGAAATTTTGTCAATCAGAAAGTGGAAAATCGGTGCAAGTGTCTCAACCTTTGAAGAAGAGTCGGCGAGGACCAAGGTCACGGAGCTCACAGTATAGAGGAGTTACCTTTTACAGAAGAACCGGTCGATGGGAATCTCATATTTGGTTAGTGCTTTGTACTTTCCGTCTCATGAAATTTAAACAAATTTATTTTTATTATTATTATCAACACTTAAAATTTTTGATTCCTTTGGTTCTGTTTGTTGTGGATGCTGCAGGGATTGTGGAAAACAAGTGTATCTGGGTAAGTGTTACGACAAGAAGGATTGTTAGAGTTGTATATAAATATATTTGTTTATAATTTATTTAATAATATATTTTGTTGTGGATATGGTTTGGGAGGCAGACAAGAGAGTATTGTGGGGAAATTTTTAGGGATGACTGACGAGATGGTTTTGTCTGGGTAAATTTGTGTAGGTGGATTTGACACAGCACATGCAGCTGCTCGGTGAGCACTTGCTCCCTCCCTACTACCCCTTCTTTACCCAGCTTGTAATATAACTTTTCTATATCTCCAACCCAATCTATTTCCCACTTCCCTCTCTTTAATTTATTTAAATAACTTCTCTCCCCTCTCCAGTGCCTATGATAGAGCCGCAATTAAGTTCCGTGGAGTCGAGGCTGACATCAACTTCAACATCCAAGACTATGAAGAAGACTTGAAGCAGGTGACTCACTCAAACGCTTTTTCTTTTTTTTCTTTTTTTTTTTTTTATCTTTATCTTCAACGGTTAGTCCTGTCATTTCTCTCATTACTGTTATCTTCATAGATGAGCAATTTAACCAAGGAGGAGTTTGTCCACGTCCTTCGCCGACAAAGCACCGGATTTCCGAGGGGAAGCTCTAAATATAGAGGTGTAACTTTGCATAAGTGTGGAAGATGGGAGGCTCGGATGGGTCAATTTTTAGGCAAAAAGTATCAGCTAATCTTTTCTACAATTTTTTTTTTATTTTTATTTTTTACATCGTGTCTTTTATGTGTGTGTATGTTTGTTCATGCTAACAAAATTTATGTTAATTTGATGTGATTCACCAGGTACGTTTATCTGGGTCTGTTTGACACCGAGATTGAAGCTGCAAGGTAAATCCTCTTTGCTTACCTTCTTAATTTGATATTTCTTCCCTCCAATTACAAGATTGCCCACTCTGTACTAAGTATTCAACGCATGCTAGGGTTTTGAAATTGTTGGCACATTTTGTATAGGGCTTATGACAAGGCAGCTATAAAATGCAACGGCAAAGAGGCTGTCACCAATTTTGATCCCAGCATCTATGAGAACGAGCTTAATTCTGGTAATGATGAAATCAACTATAAGATTTATGTTCGCACCGCTCATGTTCTGATCAATTTTTTTTTGTATTTTAAATTCACATTCACAATGCATAATTGGTTAGATGTATTATTGGGTGGCAGAATCCTCAGGTGTCGCTGCAGACCACAATCTGGATTTGAGTTTGGGAAATTCGAGTTCTAAAAATAGCAACAATCGCCCCCTCGCAAATGCTTCAACCGATCAGCATATGCCATCTGAATCTAATTGGCGGAATGGGGGAAGCAAGCCTAAGGTTCATGTGATAAATAATATTTTACATAAATTTTGTTGTTTATTGGTGAATTTACTCTTTTGTTTAATTAATTTCCTGTTGAATTCTACCTGAATTATACCATATTTCATTCAGCTGGTGAATATACTGCCGAAACCGTGTGGTAAAAGCAACATGGAAGCGTATGCAAGGGATGGTCGCCGAGAGAATGAAGCCTTGCGGCTGCTAAGCCAAACTCACCTTCAATCTCCACCCACCAATGAAACGCATAGATATGGTCCGTATAGGTCACCTGCTGAGCCTCAAATGCCCCACAATTTTGCACATCTTCAACCACCAAATATTCATGTGGGTACCTATTCAGTTGAAATTTTCTGTTTTAGTCAATGCATTGAATTTAAAAGTGATGAATCATGAAGCATCATTTAAATCATATCTCTTTTTTAATTGTTTTTCCAACTATGCAGGTTCCCAGCAGCAGCAGCAACGGAGGCCGTATTGGAAGTGAGTTTTCGTTATCAATGTCGGATCAACAACAATGGCAACCCGGGCCTCCACATTTGTTAGCAACTGCTGCAGCATCATCAGGATTCCCACCGCAGATTAGAACCTCCCAAGGTTGGCTGCAGAAAAATGGGTTCCACACTCTCATGAGACCCTCCTGACCCTTAAGAATATCTTTTTACCTCTTGCCATTAATTTACATTCAAATAAGCCTCCCCCCGTCCCCTATTTTATTTTCTCTTGCAAGAATGTACAAATGGATGCAGTTTAGATTATTGTTTATGCCCCCTCCTTTAGGAAGCCCATACAAAACCGTAACTTTACTATTGAGGTGAAAGAATTGATATAAAAAAAAAGAAAAAGTAAAGTAAAGCTAAATTGGGAACTCACTGGTCTTGCTTGGTCTAGGTCAGTCAAACTAACAAACGGACGAAATCTTTAACTGGGATACTAGATTTTCTGGGCTCTGACTAAAATTTCTGATGTTATATAACTATGATTTACTGCATTTCTGCGCTATGGTATTTATGACAACACCTATTCGTTTCTTAATTTGGGGATGCATTGCCGTTCGCATACACATGGTTGTCAATTTGTTCCTTATTTTCTGTTATGATATTGGGATTGGCCTTGAAAACTTTGGCAAGGAAAGATGCTAGTTTTGGTTCCTTAATAGGGTAATGCAGGTTTGCTTAGGTTGACAAAAAACGTTGGTACAAATATTAATATGTAGCTAGAGGCTTAAGGGAAGGAAAGGAAAAATTAAAAGTTAGTGTTGTGAATGTGATAAGGGAAGAGGGAGAGACAGAGATGCAAACTGCAAAGTGGGTTATTTTCTGGTGTCTCGGAAATATCACCGGATGGTGATGAATAGTCTCAATCAACGGTGTCCTTTGAATCAGTTCTCTTGGCCAAAAGCAGTCAGACAAAGGCTATTATGACGAAAGGGACCTATCATTGTTTCAAAAGGACACTGATACATTGAGAGAGAGTGAAGGAAGCGACCAAAAGGGTATAAATGGCGAAGGGGCTGGCTCGCTTGGGAGGGTTCAAGGCCCATGTCAGTTTTAACTTTTACGAGAAAGAAAATTAAAGTACGTACTAATAACAATGTTAATTAACAGGGGAAACAGAAGTTGGGTCATTTATTTATGGGATGTACCTTTATGGGAGCAGAGCAGAGAGGTGAGGACTGAGGAGTTATTGGTTACAGGATTGGTTGGGTTCAATGATTCTACACTTGTGACTATGCCAGGGAACACCGTCCACACTATGCCAGGGAACACTTGTGACTCACTCACTCACACTCCACATTTCATGATCTTACATCAACATGAGTGCTGGTTAATAAATTTGTTATTATTTTTCCCTAAGTGGATGGGTTTTATTTTTAAATATTGTTAATCTCTGCTTGCAAGATTAATAAAAAAATATGCAGCCAACCCATTTGTTTATTTGGATTTTGTTGGTTGAGCAAATAAATGAATATAAAAATGTGGAACATGCGCGCGCTTCCATCATCACCAGCGTCATCCTAGATATTTTGGGAAAAGTAGGCCCAATCAGTGCCGTGGGTAGAATTGAAATTACACGTTGAATTTATTTTTTTGCTTTTTTCTTTTATTGTCTCAACATTTTGAAGGATATTGATGTTCTTTGATGTATGTTTCACATGTGTAAAGTATGAGTCAATTAATCCTTTTCTACCGTTGCTGGCTTTTAACGGAGAGCAATACTGTTAATGTCTGACAGTGATGGTGTCACAATTTTTAATTAGGATAATCTCATATAAAAACCAATGAAAACTATTTCCTTTTACACAAAAGTACAGAAATTTATACCACTATTGTATATAATAATATTGCTACTGGATTCCTTGTCTTTTTTGATTGTTAGCTTGAAAGAATGATAGGTATAGAGGATAAAAGATGTCATAAGTTCACGTTGAATTTTGAGAGTCGATTGACAAGAGAAAATATGAAATATCCTATAATGGCATTTAAATAATTGTCAATTTTCTGAGGTTAAGTCTGATCTAATCAAGGAGAAGGAGACGATATCAAGAAAGATATTGAAAAAGAATTGAAGTAAATCTTTTGATTACATCAGTGACAAGGCTGAAAAGTCTTTCCTCTATTTATTAATATTAGAGAGATCAAACATACAATGAAGGGATATCATATCCACTCAAGTGTTGGAGCATCAAACTTGTTTGAAGTTTTATATACTGCGTTTTACACTTAAAAAATGTTTTATTGGGATATCTAGCTATAACTTGAGAGAGAGAGAGAGAGAGGAAACAAAGAAAGAAAATGAGTGATGTAATATAGAATATAATAAAGGATAAAAAAAGATGAATGATAACGATATTGTGATGAAAAAAAAATCATATTTATTTACACATCTACTACAAAAAAAATTGTGTGTGGTTGTAAAATGAAGATGAGTAGCTTGTGATCATATTTGATGAAGACATAAAAGTCGGGATATAGGATAACAATTACAGGTTCAGTGGTCCAAAAAATTGATGCCACGGGTGTTGATTCTGAATGAAGGAAAGAAAGAAAACAAAGCTAGTAAAAGTAATTGCAGAATGGAGTACTAAGTGGGACTACGTTATTCGCTGCTCAGTAGCTATGTTAAAGCTCTCCCTCTCTTTTCATCCTTTTACTTTGCATCGGATCTACCAGACACTACAATATGCAAAGACACTCATTTCTCTTATTCCCCTCATATTTTTCATCCTTTTAAATGTCTAACAAACGGCATGTTTAAAAAATATAACTATTACTTTTTTTTTTTTTATAGGAGGGTTGGTTTGACACCATCTTTTACTTTTATTGTTAAAATTTTTAAGATGAGTGGTTCCACATATATAAGATTTCTAGAGCAGTTGGAAAATAATGGGAACTAGTTTAATTTATTTAAAATAAAAAGAAAAGGTCTTTCTCACTGGTAATTTATTTAAATTTTATATAATATGGAAGCAGTGGGTATGTGTTTGATGCTATAATACAAGATATAATGATAAATGTATGGATATAAATGGAAGGGTGATTGTGACAGCGATTGAGACGGAGACTTGAGTGAGGAGGCATTGGTCCTATCATGCACATTGTATTTGTGCCCTCAATTGTTAGATCGCTATCATCATTCACTGAGACAAACCACTCTTTTGGTTTCCCTTTCTGGGACTCTCTCTCTCTCTCTCTCTCTCAATCCAAACCTCACTTTAATTACACCAACTACACTGTGTGCTTGCCTCTGCCACTCTTTCGATAACGTTGCATATGTACACTTTCCTTTTCTGGTATGTTTTGGCGTTTGATATTGTATTCACCTGCATCTCTTTGCAATTTTCTATCTACCCTTTAGCGCGGATTTATATCTTAATTCTGAGTTCTAGATCCTCTACCCATGTGCACCCTTCACCAATCTCATCTCTCACAGACTGTCCCTTGTCCCACTCCAATCTCCATCTCTTCATATCATATTATCTTATTTTTATTTTTTCTTTCAACTTCCTGCTAATATTTCTTTTATTTTATTCTATGTTCCATGCCTGTAAATGACAGATTCAAAATTATTCTTATCAGTCACGTTTTATAGCAAAACATCATCAACAATTAAATGTCCATTTAGTTAGTAATTGACAATAATTAATTATTAATAATTTTTAATAAAAATATTAAAATTTAAATGATTAAGATTTGTTTTGATATATGTTTAATTACTTTTGATATAAGTATTTGGTTTAACGATGGTTTTTTAATAAAAGAAAACAAACAAATATTTTATTATGAGATCGGTTATTGTATGGGAAAAATATATTTACTAGGAATTGCATTTGGTTTTAAGAAAAATTTTCTATCCCTAAATTTATTATCAGTAGTAATGTTCAAACTCGTAAAATAATAATACTTAATACAAGTTTAAATTTGTTAATTCAGATATCATATTGAAATATTAATTAAATAGATTAAGCTTATAAAATTTCGTATGATGTTTAAATTATTTAATATTTTATTACAAATTTTAAAATATAAATAAATTTAATTATTAGAATTATTTTTACAAATATTTAAATTATTTAAAATTTTGTATATAATTATTAAAATAATAACACATGATTCAAATTAAACTGATAAAATCTAACTTATATAAAAAAATATTATTCAAATTTCACACCCCTATAATTGATGGAGGTTGTGTAACTGTTTTCAATCTTGAGATATGGTCCAAATGTATGATAATAAACGCATGGAAATATAGTTGTCTTTGAAAGGAAACTCAAGTGATGTTTTATTTAGTCAAATTCGAAAAGTGTAGAAAGAGAAAACCATTGATGACACGAAGAGAAAGACAAAACTAATTGGTGAGAAATTGCTGTTTCAGAGATCCGTGTAAAAAGTTTTTTTTTTTTTTTTTTATATGTAACGCTTTGGAGAACAAATAACATGCACCATAAAGTATATACTAATAGAAAGTAATCTTGTTTACATTTTATTACATACTTAAAAAAACAATAAACAGTGAATACATTTTTGTTATTCTCCTGCTACATTAATACGATTTCAGAAAATACACACTAAAGCAAACAAAAAATAAAGGATCCTTAATGTTGATAATTTCACTCTCCTCTAATTAGTTGAATTGTGTATTCTAGAACATAAAATATAAGTTAGTAATAGTTGAAATATATATATATATATATATATATATATATATATATATATATATATATATATTAACTTACAGCAATAAATTATATCAAATGTTTAATCGTTAATAATTTTATCGATTGAATTGTTGAATTATAATTATAAATATTTTATTTATTTATGTTAAATTTTATGAAAATTTGACAATTATAAATGTATAATTTAAAATTTTTATTTTTATATATTTTAAAAACTATATATTACATTATTTTTAATATATATATATATATATATATATATATATATATATATATATCTTCTTCCACACATAAATTAGTAAACAATTTCTTTAAAATCACTTCTCACTAGTGTGGAGAAAACTACCGTAAAAACATGACAAATTATATCTGATTTTACGAATATCCATCCAACTTTAATTTAATTTGGCAAAAAAAAAAAATCTGTTTTAGTTAAATTTAAAAATCAAAATCTAAACCTATTCTATAAAGATAGGATCCAAATTGAAGGATATATCTTTCAGTTAGCAACTTAACAAATTAAGAGCTGATCAAAGAATACATATTAACGTAATAGTTATGGTATTGAGATTAAATTTAAAAACATAATAATTTATAAGGCATATTTTCCTATATGCTAAAGTTCAGCGGGGTATGTGTTCAATTTCTCCTTCATTTTGTTATTTTTATAGTTATCTTTAAAATCGTTATAATACAATGATAATCATAAAATTTATTCGTTATTTAAAAAAAATTATTTTGACGAGTATATAACAAAATTTACCTCACGATTCATAATATTCCATTAAATAAAAATTTGTTATATTAATTATTTTAATTGAACCACTTTGAGTTCAATCATTTTGATTGAACTCATTATTCTAGAATATTAGTCATCACCGATTAATGCATGATAATAAAAGGGATTTGAGTATAATTATTTGATGGCAACTTATAATGAACAATAACATTTCCATGTCGATCTGCTATTGGACATCAAATGGGACCATATATCAAATGGAAAGCTAACATTTATTATTTTTCTTTTAAAAATAAATGAATGGAGACCGATCTACAATTTATTAAACAAGAAAGTCAGGCAGCCTGTAATATCATAGAATACGAGGCATAGGATCTGATATTCTCCAACCTACTTGTATAAATTACAAAATCTTATCAATGAGACAAAAAACGAACCCACATGAATTAATTTGATTTTACAATGTGAAAGGGAAATTCATTAGAAAATTAAAATATATAATAAAAATGGAAATGAAAGAAACGGACAGTATGAGCAAAATCTACGACCAAGCTAAACTTGAGAGCCTAAAAGAATAAGATCCATTAACTGGTTCAATCGTATGGAATAAACAAGTCTCCGGTTACCAAGTATTGCCAATATATCCAATATAAGTTATTGATATATTTTATTTTTTTTTAAAATAACCATTAGCTATGGAGGTAAAAAAATTTTTTTACTGTTTACGAAAATATTAGTATTATTTTATAGAAAATTTTTATTTATTTATTTGTTTTTTAAATAATATCAGCCGTTAAATAAAAAATATAAATAATAAAAATTATTATTACATTTATTAGTAAATTACTACCTTTGGCATTACGTTTACAAACAGGACCACAGATATGTGGAGCCTAAGGTTGGGTTCAGGCCCCTCCCCCATCCTATTATCCTATTTTTTAAGGTGATGTTGATAAAATTAATTTTAAATTTTTAAATATTTTTTAAAATATATAAAAATTAATTTAGACTATATATTTCAATTAAAAAATATATTTTTTATATTAAAAATATAAATTTGTTTTTCCACTTAAATTACAAATAAACCGTACCAACGAAGACCTACTAATTGTATGTGGATGGGCTTCTTCATCAATTAACTTCATTATGTGTATGGTATTAATTTCACCAGTTGTTTGACTTATATATAATAAGGACAGAATATGTGGAATTAGATTTACACATAAGAGAGTCTTGACTCTAAAATATTAAGGTATTTTCATATAAATAAATCGTTTAAATTAAAAACATCCTTGAGCATGATTCACACATTCTAACACTTGCATAATAAAGGCTTTCATTTTGTTTTTTTACTCGCTTCACATTATTAAAAAATAGATTTTTTTTATAAATATAATAAAATATATTAAAATTTAACAGTTATTAAATTTAAATTGTTTTCCTAATAAATATATATTTATAAAATTTTTTTAATAAAAATTAAAATTATAAGGATTTATCTTTTAAAATCATCATTATTTCTTTTAAAAACCGTCATTAATTGAACAAGAGAAACCAAGGACTATTTTGTTCAAAATAAGATATCTTGTGCCGTGTTAATGATTATTATATGCCGTTCTTAAAATATCAAGGCATTAAATTTACTACATTCAACAATTAATAATTATTTTAAATTTTGATTATTAATAAAATAGGTTTTATGTGAAATATATTAATGTTCCGATTGACTATATTGTATCGAGCTCTTCAAGTGCTTTTATGATTGAACTTGTTTATTTGGTAGTTGATACAAAATTATGATAATGTATTCCTTATAAATTATTTAAATACTTGTTATTGATAAAATAATATTCTTCTTAAATATTTCACTCAAGAATTCGTTGAAGTCAATTTATATTTTCGAGTTTTAATTATTTTAAATAAACTAATTACACTGAATGATTAAAAAACTATTTACATTAAAATTATTAAAATTATAACATTTAACAAGTATACTTCTTGACAACTATGTCTGAATATAATCAGCATATCCAAATCTATAATTATTAGTGGGACTAAATATTTAAAGGATATAAGAATAAAAAATAAGAGGAAAATTATGCATAATGTTTTTAAGGTATTGGTAAACACTTCTCTTCAACATTAATTCGCTTGTATTATTATCAAAACTTTTAATGTTGCCTGTCTTGTATTGATAATAGATTAGTTTTCATATAATTTTACTTTTATATTTAACCATTAAAGACAAATAAATTTAAATTTAATGAATAATAATTTAGAGAATAAAATAAATAAATTAATAATTAAATTAATATATTTCATAAAAAAATTCAATATTTTTCGACTGGAATTTATCCTATATATGTTATTGTAATTCATAAATAGCTACATTGTTTTATGTGTACATTTATGTAAAAATATCCTTGTTAATTTTATATTTATAATTAATTTATACAAAATATTATAACTATTTTATCGAAGGTGGTTGTTTCGATAGTTTTATGTTTGATTGAAAATCATCATTTTTTTATATGATACATTAATATTTAATATGTATTTTTTCTTAATCTATATCATCGATAATTTTTGAAAATTTAATATATCATCATAAATTTTTATTTACATAATAGTTATAAAAATAAGATTTATATCTCAAAATTTTAAATATATTTTTAAAATTTATTATATATATATATATATATGATATAAAATTTATCATGATATATAATTAAAAAGTATCAAACTGAAATAATATAAAAATTTATAATATTGAAAATTTTTATTCAGATAAAATTATTAAATTATAATAAAAAAATTAATAATACAATAATGTGAAATAAGATTTCAAAAATTAGAAATAAAATATGCTGACAAAAGTTTATTTAAATTAAAAATAATATTATAGAAGTTAAAAATAAGTAATAAAACATAATTTACAGTTAATTATAAAAAATAAAAGTTACAACCTTTGAATATTCTAAAAATATTATTATCTTAAAATATAAAATAAGAATAGTTTATTATTGTCAAAAAATTTCGTAAAAATGTATTAAAAATTTTAAAACAATCTCACAACACATTTGAATAATAACTATTATTATTATTATTATTATTTTTCTGAATTATTATAAATTTTTAATATTTAACATTATTAGTCAAATAAAATAATGATAAAAAATTGAAAATTTTCACAAAACTAGAAAATATAATTTTGATTATTTTTATTTATATTTATAAATTTTATTATAAAATAATTATTATTTTTAATTAAATTTAAATATTTTTATAAATGTTGATCATTACAAAATAACAAAATAGTTGTTATGTAAAATAATACACGCAGATTTTATCGTATAAAATAATGTTATTATTAAAAATATTAAAATATTAATATAATGATAAAAAATTAAAAATAATACTGAATTTATAATATATATATATATATATACTTAAATTACAGTAGAATAACTTTAAAAAATATGTACTAATTATAAATAATAAGTATAAATTTTAATCATAAAAAACAAAAATTTGAAAAAAAAATTTAAAAAGTTAGAAACAAGAAATCTTATTAAAAATACCAATGAAACACATAAAAGTTTAAAAATTCTAAGTAGAAAAATATTTATTATAATTGTAAATCATTAAATTTAATTATCAAATATATTAAAAATCATAACTATAAAATAATTGTAAGGGTTTAGCAATTAAAAACTATTTGAACAATAAATTATACTGTTAATTTTATATAATTCATAAAATATTTTTATAAATAAATATAATTATTATTTATTAGTTTATTTATAAAAATATCAATATTCGTTCAAATATCAAAATGCGGTAAAATTCATCTTTACTAAAACAGCACAATTCAAAATCTTGAATGGAAAAAAAAAACTTTTAAATTGAATAAAATTAAGACCATTATTTAATTTTAATAAAATAATATATTTAACTCAACATGTGTTAAAAATATGCACTTACCCATACCACATATATTCATTTTTCGGTAATGTGTGTTTTTTAAGAGCTTTTTATGATTGAGCTTCCAAACCAAACTAAATGAACAACGTGCTCTCTTGAAATTTGGACAAAATATACATATCAATCAAGTATAAATGATAATTATGTCGGTATATTTCAATGTTACGGTTAGAAAGTTTACATTATTAATTAAGACAATACTTTTCTAATCAATATAGGATGTTCTTTCACTATGTTATTCCATTGTAATTACTCTACCTTTTAAAATTGAATAGCTGTGTTTACATTTTAACATTATGTTTACATTTTTTAAATAACACATACTCACAAACTGTGTTACATCCATTTCTTCATGATAATTTCTTTTTTTTATGAGATATTTTGTCACATCCTTGTCATTCATCCACCATGGCTGTAAAGGCAAGATTATTTGTCCTCGTATATCATGGCATCAAAGAATTTAAAGACCTCTTTTCTCGTGGTATTTATCCTCTTTTCTTTTCTTTTTTATCCCTTTCTAAAGATTTTGTTTAATAATACGAAGGAGATGAAAAAATAAATAAAGCTGAGAAGTCAAATAAAATAAACAGAGCATTTGTTATTCCTTTATTTAGTATAAAAGGTACTTCTTTTCTTTTATTTATTTCATTAAAATATAAAAAAATAACATTGAATATTTGATTACTTTATATAATAAAATTAGTTTATTTAACATGATAAATAAAATAAAATATATGATACTCATAGAAATAATTTTATTTCTCTTCGTATTTATCCCTTGAGAATAGAATTGTAAATAATGTGATTTGATTCTTATTTTTTTAGTTGGCTTTCGCACAATATAATTAATCTACCCTCTTGTTTCCTTTCCCTTTATGAATATGATGACAAAAAGAAAATTAACATCGCACAATGTTGTCTTCCGTTCGTTTGAAATCAATTGATCTGCCCAACAAAAATTAAAACAATTTATTCATTTCTTTATACATCCTTGAGAAATAATCTTGTTCAACAAAAAAATATTTACAATACAGTGAATTTAATTTTTAATGATTTTTATTTAAATGAAAATTTAAAAATCAAACCTTTCTTAAAAAATTAATATTTAAACTATTCACTTTTTTATACAAAGAACTCTATTTATCCACTCTCAAATCAAAAAAAGAAGATTCAAGATACTCTTAAATTATTTAGTTTCTTTTTGTGAAAATATATAAATTTAACTGTAGATTTGATCTAGACACCAATTTTCGTTCTTGTTTTTATATGAAAGATTATTTATAGATCAATCTTAACCCCTCCATAATAAATACATTAATATTGTTATAATTTCAATAAACTGTAGGGATCAATTTGTAAATTTTTAAAAAATAAGGATCAAAATAAAATTTTCTTATATAAAAACTAAAACAAAGAGTAAGCTAAATATAGGGATTAAAATTATAATTTAATTCAAATTACCAAGATGCTTATATATTGAGCGGATACTTTTAAAAAAATTTAAAAATTAAAATAGTAATAAGTGTCTCTACTAATAATAAATATTCCATCATATTAAATTTAATATTTTGTAATGTAAAATTAAATATATCTTAATATTATTAGAATATCATTTATTTAAAATAAAAATGTAAGTTAAATATACATATTAAATAATAACTAGTTTAGATTTAAAAGTAAATGTACTGATATATTTTAAGTTATTTAAATTTAAATTATAAAATTATAATTATTTACAAATTAAAAAATTACAAATGATCACACTCCATGATAATCATATATGGTTGTCACATATCAAGGTGTATAGAAATAAAATTAACGTAAAAGGTATGTTAAATTAGAGAATAAATTTTATTAAATATTTCACTTTCTAAAGTGATTATTTTAATTTATATAACAGAGGCTGATAAAATATTAGATAATACAATAATATTTTTTCATGATTAATTTTTAAAAATTCATAAAAATCCTTAGACAAAAATTTAGAGGTTTATTATTCAATAAATTACGAGACAATTGAGTTATTTTAAAATAGAAAAATCTATCAATATGACCAGCAAGACCAATAAAATCTATATTGAATTCATCATGCTGTTCTAGTTGTAAAATTGAGTTCGGCCAACAGGTACATTAACGTTATCGATTAAGAAATAGTAAATAATTCTTTTTACCGAAAACATATCTATAATATTAAATGATATATTTTTAATATTTTTATTTCTTAACTAATACCAAACATCAGTTAGTATTTTTTTTTAATTTATGTATGTTGTGCATTGACGAAAAAAAAAAAGTTATGTTGTACTGTTGTACTTGTATTACTAAGAGGCACTCACGGATAATCCATCATTTGATCTGCACAACAGTGCGAAAAGTTAGTCAATGGTGGACAAAGTAATCAGCTAAAGATTATTGTCCTTTCCATGTATATGGAAATAAGCAATGTATCCGTATGTTAATTTTATTTTAAAGCATATAACTAAGTATTATATAATTACAAGACACCGCATCCCTAACGTCTAAATCAAGGTATTAAGCTATATATGATTGTTAACGAGGTGAATTAATATTAGTTACTTTTGGCGAGATTGAAAATCTCTTTTGCCTATTAAAAAAGGTGAAGGAGTAATAGATTATTAACATTCTAGAGAGGAATCATTCATTATATTTAGAATTAAGGTTGTAGACGAGATGAATTGGTAAGGAAGGAAGGGTTATGTAACGCAAATGAGAATCATATTTTGGTAAACTTGGCGGTCATTTGAGTCCGTTCAATCACTTTTTATTTTCCTTTTATAATCGTTAAGGTTGGATTGGTGACATAAGTACGTTAATGTGTGATTATGGTTTCACATCGCATTTGGTTTGAGCTGAGAGTGATCACGCAAATGTTTTTGCTATAATGGCAATAAAAAAAATGAGTGTCTAGGAGAAGGGGAAAAAGAAGTGTCCTACTTTGAATGGAGGTTGGGAATCAATTATTGATGTTTGACAGTTGTGAAACTATGAATCCTCACCAATAAGTAAATATGAAGGGGGGACAGAGACCACAAATAAAGGACAATTTACGGTGATGTTTGTCAAAATTGCTTAATTTTAAGAGCAAACAGGTTTTGTTTCTATTTGGGTGAATGCCAATGAGAGAGGCTTACGAGTTTCTAATATGGGAATGGGAAGACTTTTGCTCAGTTTTCTAACCGATTGTTAGCGCCAAAAGAAAGAGGTTGATGTCTCGTCATATGCACTAATCTTCATGAGTGCCCCAAATAAAAGTAGAGAGAGATGGAAACCTACTTTTCCCAAAACAAGCAAAATTTTGTATGGTGAATAATGTGTCGCCAGGTTTTTTCTTATTTAGGTTCCATGCTGAATGTGATGGACTTTAAGGGTGCACTGTTTTTCTGTTATTGGAATTAATTCGGTGTTCAAACGCTAACTCTTTACCCACTTGTGAATTTTTATGTCTCTTGTCACTGCCACATTCTTTTTGCTAAGCTAAGCATGATGGCTTTAAGGTTGAGCAATTCTATTTCGTTTTGTATGCATTCAGGTCTTTACTAGCCTCCCAAGAAGACTAAAAGTTGAGTAGAACATGTGCAATTTATTTTATGTCATATTTTTGCAAGTTTGAAGAATATATTTTCTTGGATTATAGTTTCCCTGTGGTTTTGGCTGCTGGATAGGTGGATAACCAAAATTAGTAACGAAAAGAATATCAATGCAAATTTAGCCCAGAAGTCAACCTAGGCCCAAACCCTGAAGCTTTTCTAGACTTGCCAGGGGTGGAATGTTACATTCATAGCTAATTAAAATGGAGAAAATTAACTTTATTTTATATAAAGACACATGTCATAAAATAAAATTAAAACATGCGATTGCATTGATTTTTACAAATAAAAGATTGAATTTTTAATATAGAAGTTGTTAGTTACGTACTTTGACTTTAAAAAAGTTAATTTATCCGATGTTAAACATAAACTTGATTAGGAGCTTAAAGTCAAGAATAAACTTCTCTGTTAATGGCCTTATAAAGTGAATACTCGGTGACTATTAATTTTACATATGGGAAGAAGGGATAAGGACAAGATGAGTGAGATTGAATTTACCTAGGTGTAGTTAGGGATAAGGTGTTGAAATTTTAGTATTCATGGTCGTATTAAAGAAAAAGGGTAACATTTATCTATTTTCTTTGTTTAAAAATTCAAACTCAAAATTTTATTCAAGAAAATTATGCTTCAGTCCACTCGAATTAATTGATACCTTTACTCATAATTTGCAATTTGGCTTTAAGAAAAAATGCTTTAATGAGTTTCTTCTGTGCAAACTGAACAAAATAGTATTTTATTTCAATATTAGAACTGAAAAAATTTAATAAAAAATATTAATTAGAAGCTTAGTATTTGATTCAATTGACAAAATATCTAAAAACCTTAAAATATCAATGATAAAATATAAAAAAACATGTAAGTGTATGATTATATTTATTATAATTATATACGTGTACGTACGAGAGAAGTTGAATATCAGAGTATTCATGTATGCACTCATACTTACAATAATTTGCACATGAGTGAAACCAAACTTATTTGATGAGAGATTCTGGATTTAAGATTATAAAATAAATTATTTGATGAAATAAAATTCTATTAATTGTAAAATTTCGGTGTAAATCCTTATGAAATTTATATTTAAATAGTCACTCTCAAATTATGTTGACAATAAACAGAACAGATTTAAATGACCAAATATCCTCTCTGGTATTTAAGAGGTTCATTTAAAAAAAATTAAATAGTATATACATAACATATAAATAAAATAAAATAAAAAAATTTATCCGATCCAATTACATCATCGATTCTCATGATTGCATTGAAAAAACTTTAAAACCCATATCATAATCAACTTGCATTTCAACTACCTTGAATATCACAAGCATTTAGCTGAAAAACTAGCAGAAGACAAATGCATTACATTGCTATCATTAAATATGACAAACTAATAAAAATATCATTATTTAAAAGTATAATATACAATATAAGTGAATAAATATTAAAAAATAATCCAATTTTTAATTATAAAATATTGCAAATAAATTTATTTAACTTAATGAAAAAATTATTTAAAAATTTAATTACAAAATAAAAATGTTGTGTGCCATAATATCAAATATCCACCCCGTTAGATTTTGTGAATAATCACTTATAATCTAACTCAAACCTTTTCTTTTCTGAATTAAACAGCTAACTCAAACCCATTTGATAAATATAAACTTACCCATTACAAATAATATCTATAGTTACTCGTTGACTGAATTCAGCTATCATTCCTAGCCTAAATTTACTATGGGTTACTAAACTAAAGGGAAACAGAATCAGATTGGGGGAATATATATATATATATATATATATATATATATATATATATATATATATATATATATATATATATATATATATATATATATATATATAAGTTCACCTTTCATTCGGAAAGGAGGAACAAACAAAACTTGGCTTTTCAAAAGATTTCATTTTAACAAATCCGTAGGCCCATACGAGTGCCAGCCCGTTTTTTATGCTTCGTTATGTGTTTATAATTTCATGTTGGCTAGTGACCAAAAAATAAGATAAAAAAATTGTCTTGGGCCATGGTGGCGAGAGTACCCAAAAAATATATATTCCTAATAAGAAGTATGTGTATGATTTCATGCGAGTGTGTGTATCATAACTGCGCTAGTTGATTGATCGATTTAAATTTAGCTTCGGTTTGAATAAATTTTACAATAAATATTATAGAAGAAAATATAAAATGTAAAATAAATTGAATTGCTCTCAATCAAGTTATATAACTCATATTTTTGAAGAAATTAGATAAGAGACTTTGTAAGAAAAAACAGATGCATGATTTAATTTTAATTTACGAGATAAAATTTTAATTTATTTATCTCGTTGTTAATTTTTATATAAAATTTTGTTCGAAATTTAATGAAGCTGATGATTATATTAAGTCAGTTTTTCTAATTTAGAATTTAAACAATTCAGCTTTCAATATTCATATTTATGTATCTCAATAATCTATTTTTCTTTTGTTCTCTTCACTGGCAAGGACGAAAGGCCACATTTAAAGTCCTTCAATTTTCCATGTTTACTACATTTAACATTTTATAAACATGCTGATGCTTTTTGTGTTTTTTTTTTTCTTAATTGTAGTATATTTATTTTTTTAACATGTCATTTTTTTTTTTACTTAAATTGCCACAAAATTTCAAAAAAATATTTATTTTATTTAAATTTTTTTACTGCATTTAATTTATTTATTTTTATTCATCTCATCTGTTGAGACGCTTTATGGTTGTTTAGAATATAGTCAAAATACTTTTTTATGAAACTTATGACAGTACCTCTGAAGGTCTAATCAATTTTTAACATGTTTAATTTTACAAACTTAATATTTTGTTCTAACCATATAGAACGTGTAAAGATGCCTTGTATCAATTAAAAATATGGATACAATACTAATTATAAGACTATTGGTCATCATCATTTATAGACTAATTATTTAAAATGAGTTAAGCTAAATCTAATTTTTAAATACATTATAAGAATTCAATTAATTTTAATATTGAACTATCTATAGATATTCAATTATGCAATTTTTATGTACAAAATGTTCAATTTTAAACATGAATGAGGGTTTACTTAAATATTTTGTATTAGATAAAAATATAATCAGAATTCTGTTAATCAGATTTGTGATAAATTTTCTACTCTCTGCTCCTTTTTTTTAAATAAATTAGGTCAAATTGTTTCCAACATCTCTTTTACATAATTCTTGAATTTTCATGTTTATTTCATTTACAAATTTAATTTGTTAGATTTACTAACCTAAAAATTATTGTAACATGGAAACTAAATAAAAAGAAATTTGAATATTGTATGCAAAAAAAATAAAATATGATAGTTTTACAAATAAATAAAGATATGAAATAATAAATATTATATAATAAATTTAATTTATATTAATTTAAAAATATTAGAAAAATTAACTTCAAATTTATAAAGAAATTAAAACGTTGAAAATATGAAAAAACAAGAAACATTTATATGAAATAAAATTCAATAAAAGAAAAACAATTGAGATGATTAAATTGAAAGAATTTAAAAGAAAATAAAACGTGAAAAATGATGTAAAACAACTTCGGTGAAAAAATTGAATATTATATATTATTATTAATTCCTAAATAGCAGACTTTGTTGGGAGGACCAAAGCGCTATGTACCAAAAAAAAAAGAAGAAAATCGTCAACGAGATACAATAATGGGGGAGGAAAAAACAACAAATTGTGGGGCTTAGGATTTGATGACAGAGTCTAAGAAGGCTTTATTGGGCAAAAGTGTGGGCCTCAATAGCCCAATTTTTCTGACACTTAAAGTAAATAGAGCAACAGAGGAAGACGAGCAATAACTTCATCATTGCATTAATGGCGCAACAACTCTATTTAAGCCATGACCAAGAAAAGAAAAATAAAATAAAATAAAACGCAATTTAACCATAGGTGTAGAGTCGCGACAAAATAAAAGAAGGCATAGCTGGACAGTATGGACAAAAATAAGTATAGCTTTAGAATTAAGGTAGTATCCAACGTAAACAAAAAAATAAAAATACAAAATCATCATTTTCTTTCTTATTTTTCTAAACTGTGAAGGGTGAAAAAATAATATATAAAAAATTAAATTTAAAATTTTATGCAAAAATTATCTAAATTTTTATTATTGGACATTTTTGTATGTTAAAAAATTAACAATTTAAAATGAGAAAAATGGGTTTAAATTTTTAATTTTAAAAATAAAATGGATTTAATTCATAGGATATTATTTTATAAATATTTTATCATGTGTGATTTTGATTGAAAAATTAAAACATTTAGAAAAAGTAAACTTTTTTTTTCTATAATTAGGCATTTAATTGAAAAGGAAAATTATTAATTTAATACGAAAAATCAAAACAACATGTGTCACAAAATTAAAAAAAAAATCCAACTACACAAGATTATACTACACTTAAAGGAAATTTAAAATTATAATATCATAATTAAGTATTAAAAGGGTTTTTAACCCCTTAGATATAATCCCATGTAACTTGAATTGAATCCATCAAATTCTTAACAAAAACCCAAAGTAATTTTAAAATAAGACAAATGGGTATTTTAGTATGTAAAAAACCATTGAATTATTATACCAGTGTTTGAAAGATAAAAATTATTATTTTAATTTAGGTCGATTTAATTTATTTTTAAAAATAAATAAATAATTATTATAATTTTTATAAATTATAAAACAAGTTATTTAGTTCCTGCAAAAATTAAATTTATATTTTTTAATGATAATAATATTATTTTTAATATTTTAATAACTAATATAACCTATTTTTATCTTTTAAAAATCAAAGTAACTATTTGATTCCTTAAAATATTGAAGATGTAAAAGCAAATAAAATATTATAATATTAATTTTGTTTAATCACATGAATCAACTCAATGAAATCATACTGCAATGGTTACAATGTCGACTCCAGTATAAAAACTAGTTCTTAATGTGAAACATCTTAAGATCTCATAATTAAAATACATTGTTATATTACATTTAATTTGTAATAAGATTCATATTACTTAAAAACACGACTATTTATTATATGTATATAAATTTTAATTGAAATATATTGATAATATACATATTTTTATACTAATAATGTATTAAAATTAAACCTATATATATACAGTGTAAAATTTAAAATTTTCATCTCAGTATTATATTTTTAAAACCAAATCAATCAAATCTAAACATTTGTAACTTCTCTTTCATTATTTGTCTAACACCTCTTAGCATGGTTACATTATCTTTCAAAACAAACATTTGATTGACTCTTTTTACTTTATTTTATATTCCAACAATGAAAAGTAAAAACAATCATTTTTTCTTTTTTTAATTACTATATTTTTTGTTACGTTTTTTTTTCATCTTTTAAAATAGAAAAAAAAAATACATTCGATGAAGTTCATAGGGAGAAATAGGGAAATTCCGATAGGAAAAGAAACCCCACTTATGCATCAATGCAGGTTTTCAGGCTCACTACTGCTTTAGACAAGGTATAGTTTCATTTTCCTTTTACTTGCCTTATTTATTTATTTGTTGTAGACTTGTAGTATGTTAATGTATGGGAGATTTACATTTTATAATTAACTGCATGGTTATTCTTAAAATAAAGAAAATGTAGAACCTAATAATCCGATTTACAAAATAGTTACACATTAAATTTTCAACACCCAATAATTCACATTAATCTAACAAAGAAAGTGTTAATAATTAATACCCTTTATTTAACTTTAGAAAAATCCCATTAATTATTTTCAAAAAAATTATATATATATATATATATATATATATATATATATGATTTATACTTTCATTTATAACACAACATGCTACATCGTGCCCTTGTCAAACTATTGCACATAATTTTTCTTTTATGCTTATGGTGTTAAATAATGCATAATGCTGAAACACAATAGTAAGTATTACAATAAAAAATATTCACAAAGCTCTTGAACTTGCGGTAAAAGTTTGCACATTATTTTGCGCAAGTATAGTGGGTACTATTAATAATGCATTTATATGTATATACATATATTCCACATCTCATCTACTCATTATTTCAAAATTTGACAAAATATCAATAACTCATCTACATGTTTTAAAATTACTTGACTTTTACAAGTGTAGGGCACTTGAATCATGTAAATTTATATTTAATTGTAATAAAAAAAATTTACACATATAAATAATAATATATATTGATTTACATTCAAATGCATTAAAAAAATATATAGTTAAAATAAAACAATTTTTTGTGTTATAATTTGTTCTAATTTTACAATATTTTAAATATTATTATATATTGTGAAATTGTGATGTACAAGATGAGTCCCTTAAAGGAAGAAAGGATTGTAATATAAGCTAATTAATTAGAGTGGAAACGAGGCTGGTAGATCCTTTTCTTTTGGCCCCAGTTATAGTTGGCTTCTAACTACTGAATGTAAAGGGAGATTAGGGACCACAGATAAACTTTATTAATCAATGATCATCAAAATAGTCATTATTGATGAAGTTCAGTCTGGAAAGTTCAGAAAGGAAACCAATGCTTATCTCTCCTATAAAGCAATGCATTCTACTTGACTCTTCCCATTTTAATCAATAACCATTCGTTTTCTTCTTGTCACCATCACTTTTTTATTTTACAGTGTTTATATCAACACTTCTATCAATTATTTTACAAACATTTATATGCCAGTAGATGAGCATAACAAATTAAATAATGAAATAAACATGGTTTTAATGTTTTCTTTTTTATACATTAAAATATAATTGAATTTAAAGAGATAATTATAATTTTGTACACCAACAATAATTTATCACGTTGTTTCCTTAATTATATTTATCATTTCTTTCTTTCAAAATATCAACATCATTAAGGTATCTGTAAAATGTTTTATTAAATAAAAATGAAATTTAAACACTACTTTTCTATTAATTAACTCATGAACAAAAAAAAAGAGTCAAACTTTTTATTTTTTATTAAAATGAAAGTTTCGCCTTCAAGATTTATATGCTAACATGTTCCGTGATAATTATTAATCAGTTAGAATTTTTTCAAACAAATTTTCTTGTATGTTTTTAAAAAATTCAAACATAAATAAGTCATTATTTAGGAAATATTTTTTTCATGTTAAAGGTACCTTTTATCCATAACCAAAATCTAATCATTTTAACATGTAGAAATTATTAAAACAAATTTTATCTTTTATAATAATTTTTATACACATAATTAATAACTAAATCTCGGTCAATCTATTTAAAAAGACGGATATGAATTCCTTGCAGTTCCAAAGAAACTGCAGGTTTGCAGTTATAGATCGTACTATTAATGTGTATTAAATTAAAATTTAGGATATTAATTTACTATATAATGAAATAAATTGGACGAATGAGATTCATGCAGTTCTATCAGAAAATCTAAATATGAAATCCACACAACAATTTATTAACTATGTTAAAATTTATTACCTCATTAGGAATGAGTTAGTAATGGAAAGATTAGATCGTTCATTAGAGTTTATATATTTAGATTTTCGCATTTCATAAGATTTTTTTTTTCTTGCTACATGTACAGTAATTTTCAGGATAAAGGAAGCGACCCTGCAAGTTGAAAAAAGTTTATAGCGCTTGCCTTAGCCCGAAAGAAACTAAACAGAAACACAGAAAAACACACCAACTAGGCAAGCTCTTAGATTTCCTTTTCTTGACATGAGAATGGGGAAGATAATGATTAGTGGGTGGAAATTATACTATTTTTTCTAGTTAATTAATTAATTACGTTTTATATATTATTTTATATTTATTAACTAGTTCAATACTTTTTTTATCAAATATTCTTAATTTAATATGCTAATTTTTTTTCAATATAAAGAATGATAGAATTCAAATTGCAAAATTTCATGTAAAAGTACTCTAATTTCAAACTTCTCACTATTAAATTAATTTTAGTAAATTTTAAAATAATTTTTTAACTTTAAAATTTTATCTAAATTTTCAATTTTTAATTAATTTATAAATATTAAAATAAAGTCTAATTTTCCCCATGTTCCAAACATTACCTTTCACCTTCTACATTCTAATTAAAGGGTTGTTATTTTTTAAAAAAAATAATAATTTACACTAAGATATATTCAAGTACAAATGGGTGTTTAGGATATAAGTTAGATATTTTCCGATTAAAACTATCTAGACCTTGGTAACAAATATGAATTTTCAATTGAGGACCTGAGGCTTGAAAACCTTTGTACAATTAGATTGATTATATTTATATGTTCTTGGAATCTCAATTCCATTGAGTGTCAACATGTGAAATTTGGGAATGTCATCTACTTGGGTTCTTAACTCCATCTCCCTTAAATTCTTGTCGTTTGCGGCGAACTCGCTTATGACCTAAGGAACTAACCTCCATATTTTGTCTTTTTTCCCCATGAGTAGAGTCTCCTACAATTGAAGAAGACATGTATCAACCTTCCTATTGTAATCCAAAACTATAGCAAATAAATAAATAAATCCTTCCAAAAAAAACCCATGTTCCTTTATTTATATTTGTTAATTTAATAATAATTATAACGGCAACGTGTCATGTCCATCATGAGCTAATGTAGTAGACGCAAATTAGCTTTTCCTTATTGAATGCAAAATTCAAACCAGATCCCCTGCTTCATTTTAATAGGAAATGAATAAAATGTTTCAATAAAGCACACTCAAATCAACAACAAATGGCTAGGGTTGATGAAATTAAGTTTAGATGAATCAACTGAGTGGGCAATCATCAATACTCATAGTACAACACATTGACGTTTAAAATAAATTGTTTGAATAAATAAAAATAAAAAGAAAAAATATTTCTTTTATTATTTAGATGAGCAAATAAAAATATTAATAATATAAATTTTAAAAAATAAAATGTAACTTAAAAATAATTTTTTATTTTTTTAAAAAATATTTAATATTTTTAACAATTAAAAAATAAAAAATTTGATCCTCCATATTCTCTGGACTATTAAAATGTGAAAAAGAATTTCTGCAGACCAAATAATGGGGAAAGGATTGTTAAGCGTGTAATGGTTAAAAAAAAAGTACAAAAATAAACCAGTGGCCGATGATTCGTGTCATGTGTCACACGGTCAAATAATTCAGATCCATTCAATATACCAGGCCGACACTTTGCCCTATTTTTTTACCCTCCATTTTTTTGAGGCAAAAATACTACAGAAATTATATTTATCATAAGCAGAACATATTAAATATAACTATTCTTTATAAGAAAATTTAATTCTGAAAATATATAGTTAATTTTTGTTCAAAATCTTTTCATGAAACTAATAAAGATTATTATATTTGTAGAATAAATTAAACAAAAAATACAACTAATTTTTAGAAAAAGAAGTAAATTGCCTTTTTAACATCAAAATGTTATTCTCTTTAATATTAAAGTACATATATAAAAATAAATAAATAATAAAAAAAATTATGTACCATACATGTTGATTTTTTGAGGTTAAAATAATGTAGCTGTAAAAAAGAAGTGTTTTTAATAATTTTTAGAATCAAAATTCTATTCATGAGAGTGTCCTTGATGAGTTTGACTTTTAGTCCAGCAGTTCACTTTCCTGTCCTTTTACTTCATTTCTCTTTCCTTGGCAACCAAACACCCTCTTTTCTTGGTGCTCTTAAAAAGAAAGCTGAAATGGTTGTTGGTTCGACCTGTGGTACCCATTGGAGTTGTGCGTCGGTAAGAGATCAATCAAACATTGCACGTTATGATATCATATTCATTATCTATGTCTGTGCCTTTAACCCTCTTAACCCTCTATTAGTCTAAACTGCTTCTATCCGTTTCCTGTTTCATGAACTAAATATTACTGGATTTTGCAGAGTTGAATCTCTTTGCCATTGGCTCTCTCAGCTATTTCTTTTGAGTGTTGGATGATCCTTGCACAACCACAACTTCACCCTTCCTTTTTAAGAGGTCAGAAACCAAAGCACCCCCTCCCCTCCCATAAGTCTGTTCTTGACCATCATTTTAATTAAATATTGATGTTGTGTTGAAATGGTATGAAATGTTATATGGTGCCGTTGTAGATTTTGTGTGTATATATTTTGATGAGATGTAAAGTACTTCCTCTGTATGATGGTAATTATTTTGCCTTTGAGTTGTGATTTTAGTCACTTCCTCTACAACCTTTCTTGCAATGGTATCAATAATGAAATTTTGATTTAGTGTTTCTTGATAGAGCAGTGAAAAGTGTACAGCACTTCAGATTATTTTCATAGCAGCACGGATTTGCTTGAAAAGTTATGGTTATTGTTATTGTTTCAGTTAGCTCATCCTTCCAGTTAGACTACAGTAGCATTCTCTTTTTCCCCGAACCCAAATCTCCATGAAGGCTTCTCATATTTGAAGTCTTGTTGCCATTATGGATCACAAGACTTGGCTTTGGGGGAAAAAGTCCTCGCAGAAGACAATTTTAGCAACTGATAAAGCAAATCTCACTTCGAAAGAAAATGAGGAGGTAACATCAATTGTTTCTGTTCTCATCATGTACATTTTGCTCCCGGTAAAAATCATGGAATTTTTAGGTTCATATATTGATTAAGTTGGCTATTAATAGTCTTCCTTCCCCTTCAATGCCTCACATCTTTAAGAGTACTAATTTCATGCTTTATTAATTCACACTTTATCTTTCCTTGTTATGTTGAAACTTGAAATATTCATAATTACAAAATAGACTAATTAATTCTAAATGTACCTCTTTGTTAGAGACCTGGAATTCTTCCCCAGAACTCTGGAATACAGTGCTTTCTTTGTTGCTGGATAAAAATAATTGGTATTCTGTTTTGCCTTTCTGTTTTAGGTACAGGCACTTCAAAATGATAAAGAAAAATTGGAGAAAGACTTAAAAAGATTAAATGATAAGCTTGCTTTTACACTTTCTGAATGTAACGCTAAAGATGAGCAGATAAAGAAACAATCAAAAATTGTGCAAGAAGCCGTGGCAGGTAATATTCATGCTTCCCCGTGTGTGTGTTTATTCCTCCTTTCCTTGCACTTTGCAACTTGTTACAACCTAATAATCAATTATGATTTATTGTTAGAGTAATTTTACCAATGACTTATAAAAGCTTCCTTTGAAGGATGGGAGAAGGCAGAAGGTGAAATATTGTCTATGAAGCAACATCTTGATGAATCTATTCAGCAACAACTTGTTTATGAAGACAGAGTAGCCCATTTAGATGGTGCTCTCAAGGAATGTATGCAGCAGTTACGTTTTGTTAGAGAAGAACAGGAGCAAAGGATTCATGATGCTGTGATGAAGGCTTCTAAAGAATTTGAACAAGCACGCATAATTTTGGAGGATCAGCTATTAGAGACCGGTAAAAGGCTATCTAAATCCGGGATTGAAAATACTCATCTTAACAAATCTATTCTTGCTAAAGAAAAGTTAATTGAAGATCTGAAAACACAATTGGCTCATGCGGAGGCAGATCATAATGCATTGATCATTAGGTTAGAGTCCATAGAGAAAGATAATGCTTCTCTGAAATATGAAGCTCGAGTCCTCCAAAAGGAACTTGTTATCCGAAATGAAGAGAGAGAATTTAATCGTCGAACTGCTGATGCTTCTCATAAGCAGCACTTACAGAGTGTAAAAAAAATTGCGAAGTTAGAATCAGAATCTCAGAGGTTGCGTCTTCTAGTTCGAAAACGGTTACCAAGTCCTTCTGATCTGGCTAAAATGAAAAATGAAGTTGGAATGTTGGAACAGGATTCACTTGAAACAAGGAGGAAAGAGTTGAACTCAACCGGTTTAGTGGTTGAATGTTCGGTTGACACTTCTCCTGAGGCTACCATTAGAAGACTCACTACTTTGAACGAGCAACTATGTGCTTTGGAAGAAGAAAACAAGACTTTGAAAGAATCTCTAAATAGGAAAACAAGTGAAGTCCAATTCTCAAGAATTATGCTTGCTCGTACTGCTTCTAAACTCTTGAGACTTGAGTCCGTGATTGAATCTAGAGGTCATGCAACCTTGGAGCAGCCTGGAAGTAACTTTGCATTGCAAGATATCTCTCTCACATCCATGTCTGACATTAGCAGTGATGACAAGGTTAGCTGTGCTGAATCCTGGGCCTCTGCATTGATTTCAGAATTGGAGCACTTTAGAAGTGGAAAGCAGAAGGAATTATTATCTTGCAAAAGTGTTGGACCTTCAGACATAAGCCTTATGGATGATTTCCTTGAAATGGAAAAATTAGCTGTGGTGTCTGTTGAAAAAGTCCCTGAGATTTCGCATGCTTCTTTAGAAGCAAATAATGAAATAAATGGCTTCTCAGAGATTGGACCGAATGAAATTTCCTCAGAAGTAATAGGTAAGGAGATCATTCCTGTATGTGATAATTTGTCAGAGTTCTCGACATCAAATCAGGAAACATGTTCCATTGACATATTAAAGGGTGATATTCCTGGTTGGTTTCTAGATCTAGTAAAAATGGTCTTGGAACAAAACCGTGTCACTCAAAAGGACCTTGATGATATACGTGAGGATATTAGATTAGCTTTAAGCTATCTAAATAATCCAGATCAATGTGGATTTGATTCAAGCAAAGGCTCTGGTCAATTTGATGCGTCTAAGCCTCCCCATTTTAGTCACCACACCTCATGGGAACCTTTGAATAATTCTGTGGTAGATCTATGTGGTGAAGTAAATGATGCTGAGATTTTACCAACAAAGGGAACTATACAACAATCTCAGAGAGATCTGAATATCTCAATAGGTAAGATAATTGAGCTTATTGAAGGGATCAGTATGCCCACTGAAGATTACGATAATTCGGATTCCTTGTACAGAAGAGGTGGAAATATCCATACACATAAGAATCAAGGAATGCCAACAGGCTATATGGTCCGTGTTTTCCAGTGGAAAACATCTGAACTCAGTAATGTTTTGCAGCAGTTTCTCCATGTGTGTTATGATTTACTTAATGGCAAGGTTGATCATGAAAAATTTGCTACAGAACTAACTACAGCTTTGGATTGGATTATGAATCACTGCTTTTCACTCCAGGATGTTTCTAGTATGAGGGATGCCATTAAAAAACAATTTGATTGGGATGAGACACAAAGTGAAAATGAAGCTGAAACAGTGATGTTCACAGAAGCAGATAAGTTGCACCGTGCTAAAGAGCAGTTATTGTGCTTGCCTGCAGTAACTAATTCGGATTGTCATGATGTTCTGGCTAAAGAGATGCACTATGATGAGAAGGAAGAATTTAGAAATCTTAACAATAAAGTCATCAGTTCTGGATCTGAAAAGGAAGCCTTGGAATTGGAAGGAAGGCTCCAATCAGCTATAAATCAACTTCGGGAATCTGAGAAAATTATTGGCAGCTTGAGATTGGAGTTACAAACCTTGAAAGAATCCAATCGAATACTTGAGGATCAAATACAAAATCACACATTCATAAATGCAGATATTAACAATCAGCTTGCAGAAACTGAATTAAAAGAGGCTAATCACAATGTTTTGGCATTAGAAGTGGAACTGGAGAGCAAGAACCAGTACTGTGAAGAATTAGAGACCAGATGTGTTGAACTTCAGCTCCAGCTTGAAAGGTATCAGACTATCAAGAATCTTTCCATTTTTGTTACTGTTTGATATGATTTTCAGACCTTTAGCTTTTAGTTTCTAATTTGAAGAATGCTACACTCACCTATCAAATTTATCTTCACAGCACAACAAAGGAGTGGGCTAGCAATGACATCAATCACAAAGATGAGCCATTGCAAACTGTAAGCTCTCTCTCATTTTAATCCCTTTGGCCTTTACTCAATGATTCATAGTCAGATCAGATTACTATCTTCCCATATGGCATTCTGGAACATTTAATCAATTTGAAGCATTACTCGTCATCTATAGAGCATGATGTGCAAGTTACTTCATCAGTTCATCGCTTGCATGTGAAGTTCTTTTAAAGCTCTGAAATCTGAATCCCAGAAATATAACCAATACACAAATCTCTGAAACAATAGAAGTAGCATGGAAATTTGTGCACCATGATTTGTTTTCTTCCAGCAGAACATAATTGAAAATAAATATATCCAAACCATACTCTGCTGTGATTTTAGTTTGGAAATTGGGATAGGATTTTATATTCGGCATGGAAACAGACTCTAAGTGATATTGGCTATTTTAGGTTTTTGCCTGTTTTACTTCCCACTAATTTGAATACTATTAACCAAAAATAAAAATGATTGCCGTTTTACTTTTGAAGGAAAAAAGTTATACTGCATATAAATTGTATCTATATATTGTAACTTGCATGGTAAGTTAAAAAACAAGTCAGGAGTATCTTATTGAAATAGTGTGATCAACGTTTCCATCTATCATACCATTTCCAATTATCGATTGGGATCATCATACCTTCTTATTACAGAGTGAGCTATATTATAGCCCTCAATAAGCAAATGTTAGATCTGAACATGTTGCAGAACACTTCATCATGTTTCTTTTCAGACATATTTTAAACGATGGCTGAATGATATGGTATGATAAAGGCATGCACCAATACTCTTATTTATATTGCACCACTAAACTTCATTAGATCGTTGCTTGACCTAGCTCCAAATTTTAAAAATCTAACGATCTTGAAATTCTATATGCTCTCTGTTGAGACCAACCAATAAAATCCAGGCAAAGCCTTCCCTCCAAAATTTTAGGTACCAGTACAAAGTAAGACAGTTATGAAGAAATGGCGTTATGGAGGAATGGACTGAGGAAACTTTTGTCTGTTCCACTAGGAAACAATTCAGGCTGAATCTTTTAACAAATGGATATAAATAAATGAGAATGAAGCTGTGATTATGTGTTTTGTGTTTGGAGCATATTGATCAGAACAATAGACAAAAGCCAGGAAAAGCAAGAGCCATGCACCCTTGTGTGTATAAATAATGACTGTCATTTGGTATAATTTAACTACACCATTGCTGTAACTAAAAGTTGAGTTGATTGCTTACCTGTGCAAATTCATCTCTATTGCAATTTGTACTAGTATTGAGTTGAGGATTGTTTATCAATCCTGCAGGACCGGGAGATAACTGCTGCTTCAGAAAAGTTGGCGGAGTGTCAAGAAACCATCCTTAACCTTGGGAAGCAGTTGAAGGCATTAGCTGCTCCAAAGGATGCTTCCCATTTTGATGATGTCATCACCACCCAACGTCAAACAATTACAAACGCAACCACTGTCCCCCTAAAAGACATGAAAGTGAAAAATCGATCTTCTCTATTTGATCACATGGTGGCTGATGATGATGCTAAAGCCAAGGTTAGCAAAGCTAGTGAAAGAAGCTCCAGTCCCACCAGCATTCTTGGTTTTAAACAGCCCCTGGAGAAGATTTTAGTTTTGAATGGACTTAAAGGGCAGGATGACAGTGCTAGTGTCAATTCTTTTGCCATTATACCGGCCAAGAAATCTGGTGGTCGAAATTTTTGGAAAAGGCTATTAGGGAGAAAGAAGAAATCCAAAAAGAAAACACAGTTTTCATTTAACACATGAAATGCAATGCTAGTGCTGTTTTAGTACTTCCTGAGGGGGGGAGGGAGGGGGGTGGAGTTATATTTCTTAGCTATATTTAATGGATAGAGTTAAGTGATTTGTGTGTTTTGCTCTTGACTCTTGTTTATACGACTGAAAACTAACAGCTGAAAATTCATGTTATTGATGTATGAAACATTGTTGTTATGGCATATATACTTAACACTTACCAGGTTTTGTGATCTCACATCAATCTTGTTAATTCTGTATGGCTTTTCTTTGTTATTTTTGTGGGAGAGGGTAGATAATAACTTGGCTGTTATGTATAAAATTTGTTGATGAAATAATTACCAAAATCATATATGGATAACATTTTCCTGAATACCAGTCTGGCTTTTACCCTCGCACAACGGGTAAACTATAATATCAATGTCTAAGCTGAGATTATTTTCCATGGTTTCATGTAATAGAGAAAAGTTAGACCAGCTTGATAAAGAAAACATTTGCATGTAGCATTTCTCCTCACGTAGAATCGTGTAGACCATTGGTTGAAGACTGAAAAAGAAAAAGAAAAAGAAACGATTAGTTGAATGTGAAAATGTGATGAGTATTGTGGGAAAGCGTGCCCTAAATCAGAAATCCACTTTGAACAGTCTGATGGCATTCGATGATGCCTTGCATACTGCTGGAGAATCTCATCCTTGTCTTTCAGTGGTGATTGTTCACGCCAATTTTTGTTTCTAATAAATTGAGGGCTTACATTTACCCTCCTCTGAATAAACCACTAGAGGGTTGAATTACTCCATTCTCAATTCTTTGTAGTTCCAAATTTGTTTATTTATTTTTTTTAGAAAAAAGTGTTCATAACCCCTTAGAGTAGGATGCTGCTAAGAAAAGGCGGCTCCCTAACGGCTGCTTTAGGGACAAAATTCAGGTTTAATATTATAAATTTATTGTTTTTTTAAAATTAAAATTAAGGATTTACTTTAATAATTGATGGATATATATTAAGGGTTGATGTTAGTGATATTGAATCTAACATGAAATTTGGTTTATGGAAATATTTTTTGTTTTTTTTAAATTATTACATTATTGTTATTTTATTTTTTATTTTTAAAATTTTATACAGAAATATTTTATTTTTATTATTATTTATATAAAATTAAAATAAATAAATAAAAAATATTATATATGTCACAACCTAAATTATCTGTATATATTTATTTTTATTATATGTTATTTTAAATATATACATACCAATTATAAATAATTATACTATTAAAACTTCAACACATAAATAAAGAAATATATATATATATATATTAAAAATATATTTTAAATATTTCCCAATTATATTAATTAATTTTTTTTCTTTAAATTACTTCTATTTTATATAATTTTTTTATCTATTTTTTATGCCGACCGTCGTTTTAACATCAAAAAAATAATTACATCTTAGATTTATTATAAAATTCATAATTACATAAACAAAAATATAATTAAAAATACTTATATTTTACAAAAATAATTCGATCCAAATCATTATTATTTCATTAAAATAATAAAAATATTAAAATTCAATTTTTAAGAACACAACATTTTTTAAAATTTATAAATTTGCTCCATCACTAATGCTAAATTTTAAAAGTTTTTTAAAAAAGTTAAATTTGACTAAAACAGTTTCTGGTTTACTTAAACTTAAAAATTAATATCATAAACTTTGATCTAATTTTATCATCTCCCAACTCTTAAATTTTCTACTTGCATGAAAATTTTATAGATTATCTCATACATTAACAATGTAAAAATAAAATTCATACACATGAAATATGACAATCAATTTATATAGTTCTCATTTCTCAGATGTCTGGTAGGAAGACCTTGTCTTCTTTTTTCAAATTTAGAACATCATCGTTTTCTTTGTCTTATCTTGTAGGTTTATTTTAAAACTCTTTGAATTAAATTCAAAATTCATAATGCTTCAAAGAGGTTTATAACCTCCGATCATCAATTTATTTGTCCAAGTTCACCCATTCTTATCAATGGTTTGGACCTTTTAGTTCCCTAACGATAAACATCTAATTTTCCTTCACTTCAGAATATGCACGACCGTCTTAAGGTGGTGATGCATGGCCATGCAGAATTCATAAGATGTCATTTCTCAAATTTTCACTTTCGTAGGTGTATAGGTTTTTGGTAGTAGGTTGAGGCTGTCAAGTAAACGCATAAAGGTACCTTCTTGTTGCTGGTTACTAAGAGCAAGCAATTCTCTGGAGTTGCTTAAAAAAAATTGAAGCTATGCACCGATGCCTAACAAGATGTTATGTTAGAGAAGGATGACGTGACGGTTAATTTAAGCACCCAATACTTAAATAAACATCAATGCTTACCTTAAGCAGCCTCAGAAAAAAGACAAAAACGGAGGAAGAAAATTAGTGAAAATTAGAAACTCAAAAAATGCATATGAAATCATATGGAATCATATCAACCCCAATCGAAGCAAAAACCAGAAAATGAGCATTACAAAGAATAAAAAATGCATTTAATAAATTTGAAACCAAAAATTAAACATGAAAAATATGAATGTTATAAATAATTTTTAAAATTACAAAACGAAGTAGACCGAACGTTGAGTATCGTCGATGGCAAAGGTTAGAGAGAGAGAGAGAGAGAGAGAGAGAGAGAGAGAGAGAGCATGGCCTACACAATGAGAGAGATTGCATCTGACTTCTGCAATCACAAAAAGGTTGCATGTGACTTTTTGCGAAGAAACGAAGGGTTAAGGGTGGCCAGAAACACGTTGAGGGGAAGAGAAAGGGTGAAAAGTGAGGTTAAGGTTGGGATTGGAAGAAGGGAAGTGGCACATTGTGTTTGAAGAAGAGGACGGGGTTCAAAGAAGGGAAATGGAGCGTAGGATTTGAGGAAGAGGGTAGGAATTGGAAGAAAAGAAATGGAGCGTTGGGTTTGAAGAAACGGGTCCACAAAGATTTAGAAAGAGGTGGGTGGGGATTAGAAAAAAGAATGATAAAAAAGGTATGTTATAGAAAAAGAAATGTTGGGGAGGCATATTATTTTAAGAATAAAATAAATTACTTTAATTATGTAAAAAATAAAATAAATGTTGCATATTAAATCATATAAAAACAAAATATTTTTTAAAGACTATATATATTTAAAAAAAATTAATTTTTTATTATTTTAGATATTTATTAATTTTAAATAATAAATAAATTTTAAAATGAAAAATATTAAAAATATTGAATGTTAGATAGTATATGAAATCTATTTAAAAATTCTTAATAGGTTATTCTATTGAAGTAGAGAATTGCTTAAATTGTAAAAAAATAAAATAAAATAATATGTATGCATGAAATTCACATAAAAAATATTAAAATAATTGTTTAGGCCACTGCCTAGGCCTCAATTTGTTCCCACACTAGTTTGGCGTGGCCAACCTGAAATAACATGATTGATTGCAAATAATCAAGTCTTTAGGTAAGGAATGTAAATACTCAACCCATTACTTGCCAGATATGTGTTATAAAAAAATTAAAAAAAAAAAGCCTGAGTCAAGTAAATTAGGAGTGTAATGTAAGAATATGATTATTCTTACATGTAGAGCATAATACATAATAGGCATCAGACGAGTTCAGGTTAAATTGATTGCAATAAAATGAGAACTCAAGGAAAAATATCCAAGCCTCCAGAATAAATTGTATTATTTTCATTGAATTACTTCCAAAACTTATGAAGTCCTGGAAATGCTGAAATGGAAATGCATCGAAGCCTGAGGGTGGGAAAAAAAATCTGTTTCAAGTATATTAATCTCTATAAAGTAAGAATGTTGCCACATCATGAAGTCCCACTTCCTCGTAACATTTGGCAATCCGTTCCAAATAGTCATCCCACTCTCCCTCTATAGAAGCCAAATCCAACAAGAAAGCAGCTTCATCTAGAACAACCTGCAATTGATTTGAAAATGAAAACAAGATTAAGATCAGTACCAGCATATGCCTTGCTATGAATGTTTGATGTTATACCAATGATAATAATGATGTTTAAATTAAATGAATAAATAATTTGCACTGTATGGCACCTGTGCAGGCGCCTTCCCCTTTTTAAGATCTGCTTGCCTTCCCTCTTCCGTTACCTTCTCTTTAATGTACTCAATTTGCTCATCTTCCCACTGTGCTATATTAGCCACGTCCTAAACAAAAATGAATATGACAAAATGGATACCAGAAAAAGGGGAAGAGATCAAGCACAGATTTACACCTAAACCAGAAAACCAGACTGATAATGACTTCATACCCGATAATTGCAGCCCAGAGTCCACCATGGTGATTTCAAAGCACCCCTGGCAGCATCTTTAGCTTCTACTTTCCGCCCAACCCTGTAAAAAAGGATAATTATTAATAAAAAAAAGGCTTCTTTTTTAGAAGATGAAAACAGTAAGTCCAGGTTTCCCATTTTGAACAAATTCAAGTAACAGAAAATGTTTACACCAACCTCAACAAAACCTCAGCATTGAACACAAAAGGTCGTGCAAATCCAGGAAAATGCTCCTTCTTGGTATAAAATTCCCCAGTCACTAAAGCTGAAACCTTCCCATACACAGACATAACTAACATGTATCAGTTGAAACTACCGATTAATGCGAGGAACTAACTAAATGCAAGAGAATCTTACATGATCCCCTTCCTCAAAATGCCGTGTCACTTTTCGCTCTATGATATCTGGAAATATACCAACCTGAAAACAGATTAGATTCTTGCAATGATTTGTCGCAAAGATTAGAAACAGAGTTTAGAAATTTATTAATACCTTTTTCAAAAGATAGACATCTAGGTTAGAAATTCCAGAGTCTGCAAAATCACCCTTTCTGTAAAGTTTCTTTCCAGCATCAGCCGAAGCATTAAATAGTTCTTCATTTCTCTCTTGACCGTTCTTTGCGTCTTCCTCAACCAATATTCTGTGTATAAATTGGTCTACCTATACGTAGAAAATAGACATTTGAAATAGTGCCATTAAGTGTCCATTAATCAACATCACGATGTGTCAAAAGCATACATGGCAATGTAATTAGCATGCTCCACTTACACTCTTAGCTAAAAGCCATACTCCATGTTTTCTGACTTCCACCACTGGCATTTCCATCCTGCAAGTGTTTATAATCATAAGATGATCGAAACAATAGCAAATTAAATAATTAACCACAGTAAAAACGGATAACCATTTAGCCTTACTCGGGTGGAGCCGTGGGCCACCGCAGCAGTGCAGTTACATTACCTATCAAGAAAAAAAATTACAAACAATACTGAACTTGAAGATTTCCTCTAAGTGCTTAATCCCTAAACCCATACCAGAGCTATTTTTTGACAGAGGTATAGCAAGAGGTATTAATCCTTGCCTGGCACCAGGAGAGATAATAGATTCACCTGTTATATACAAAAGCATAAGAAATAAATCGCCTAATTAAATTATTAAAATCAGGCCGCAGAAGAAGAAATTCAAGCCACACACACATATCTAGATCGCATAGCACAGTTTGATAGACCAAAATAATCTAAATATCATGTTCAAGTATACTGACAAATAAACAGATTCATGATTATTCTAAACCTGAGATTCCATAAAGGGTTACAGTACAATTTAGAACAGTAAGATGGACAAATTGGTTACATAATAACAGTTGATTGTAGAGTATTGTGATATGAATATGATTTATGTGAGACGAAGGTACCTCTGGTTTTCAAAATACTGAGAAGTTGTTGAAGATGCTGAGGAGGCTGAGTTGCTGCGACGTCCTTGACGAAAGAGACGTGGTCTGCAATGGGAGAGTGAAAATGAGAAAGGAAGGAGCAAAATGGTTTGAAGAATAAGAAGTAGAAGAATGCCTCACCGGGAACGGAGGAAGAAGAAGAGACGCGAAGGGAAACTCTGTGGTGGCTGAGAAGCAGAGGCACGACGCTGCCACGTGGACCTCCGCCGTACAATACCCCGCCGCCAACCCTCATTCTCTATTCGCCTTTTTTGCTCCCACTTCCCTCCCTTTATCTATTTTCCTTTTTTTTTTTATTTCGAAAAAAAACATTGCCACATAAAACGAATGTGAGTAAGTTCCGTAATCCGTAATGCAGAAATGTGTATGTGCTTCAAGCCCTTACCCGTCTCGACTCCTACATGTTACAGGTCCGTGGATTGTATTTAACGGAAATGGGGAAAAACTTTTTAAAATTACTGTTTAAAGAATTCAATGAGACAAATATACTATTGCGAAATAGGAGGAGAATATATAAGAAACAAATTAGGATAATAGAAAGTGAAAGGAAGCAAAATATACGGTATTTACAAAATAATAAGAATGTTTAAGAAGTTTAATAGATGAAGATAAGTTAAAGAGGCTAGTCTAGTTTTTTAAACAATAATACATTCTCATTCTCTTTATGGTCTCCCTCAAATGGAGGAGGATGCATTTTTTATCTTAAAAATTGTTCAAATGGAAGTAGAACATGATTTTCTGTCTGAACATCTTCCTTCTATCCACTTTCCCCGGTTCCAAACCGAGTGTTACATTATGTTTGCTATGGTAAAAAAAAATATGAAAAAAATAAATTTTTGTTTTCAAAAAGTTAACTTTTCAATTTTTATTTTATTTTAATCAAACAAAAAATGACTATCTGTTTTTTTTTTCTTTGTAGTTTGTTTTTCTCTTCCAAACAAAACATAAGTTCATGACATTAAAATTAACATAAATTTTAATAATTTTTTTAATTTAATTTTAATATATTAAAACTGGAAATTTTACATTATTATTTAACAATAATATGTTATTGCATTATTTAGTGAATTGGATAAAATGTGACCTTTTTAATGAGTATATTAATAATATCATTTTAATACATACAAACCGTTTGTAATAATAATACATCAAATTTGCTACAAATATTCTAAAATATCTTCTTTTATATTTTAATTTTGTTTTACATTGCTTCTACCGTTTTTATATAAGTTTATCTTTTTATATTGTCTATATATTGCAGGAATATTTTAAATTTAAATAAAATGATTAAATATATTCTTATTTTTTAAAAAGTGTAAAATTTTGATTTTAATTATCTATTTTAAAATTTTTTAATTTAATTTTTTTAAAAATAGACTATTTTTAATTCTTATAATAATGAATGTTTCACATATCATCCGTTAGAGAATATAGAGAGTTTATTTTAAAAAGTACAATACCAAAATCAATCGTTCTATAAAATATATACTAAAGTTAAAATTGTAATATTTTAAAGAAACTTAAGACATATTTAATTTTTGATAAAAATTATAAATTAAAAGATAATAGAAAAAGGCTAACCGGGAACTTTGGCCAACTTCATGTAAATGGTATTGCTGGAGGTAATCCAACAAGGACATTGTTCAACGAGGTATTATTCGAATTGAAAATGGTGAATCGATATGATGAAATTATTAGATTATACATGAGTAACTACAATGCGTGGAATTCAAACCAATCTATCACTACGATTCTTGGATGTTGTTAAAGATGTAAATGTTGACCCTGGCAAGTTCTATATTTGATAAATGAAGTAAGGAAGCTCCCAGCTTTTATACGAGACTTCAATGACACAAGTTCTCTTTATTTAATCTCTCACTAATTCATTTAGTTAAAGTGTTGATTTGGAACAATTATTAATGTTAACGTTGTTATTTAATAGTTTTTCTCCTTTTTATTTTAGAAACAACCACATTTTTTTCTTCCTCTTCTCCTTTCGTATTCTCAAATTTCTTTCAATTTTCTCCTCCTCCTCTTTCCTTTTCTCCCCCTCCTCTTAAGAGGTTTGATTCTCATTGAAGAAGAGGTTTTGGTGATGACTTGATCTACATGGTGAAAAAAAATGGCATTGCAACATAGCCACGACAAGGATGGGCGTTGATAGTGGGTAATGGGCATGAGATTGTGTGATTCAATGACAAGAATGGTATTCTTAATTTTTTACAGTGATGACCAAAGATAAATGTCTCATAATCTTACGATCCTAATGGTGGTTTGGGGACAACATGACAATTTTGGTTGCTAGTTGTGTTCTGGTGGTGTTTTGCGATTCTATCGGGAAAGGGTTCGTAGCTGAGCGCATGGTGCTGTTTGCAGCTAATGATTTTTATGTGTTTGTATTCATCATTTAAAAATCAAATTACCAAGTCACCGGTAAAATTGTAATTAGATTGGTATTTTTTAAAATATTTAGAATACATAATATATTAATAAAATATAAAAATATATAATTATATAATATCATCATTTTATATAATTAAGAGTTTAAAATTATATATATTTTAAATTTGTCAATTTTTTATTAGTTATATTGGTTCATCTCGATTTCATTGATTTTCATTACTTTTGTATCTTTTTTAAATAGATTTAATTCAAATGAATTGGAAAAAATAACTAATTTTCTGATTTATCAATCAATTTGATCAAATTTTTAAAATCATAATTTTGATGCATCATGGAATTATAGGAACCATAATTGTAGATAGCTCAAGCTTTTCAGTTAATTACTCTTAATTAATTTGTGGTCACGTCACTGCAGTAAATGCGTGCCTACGAAAATAGATTAATAAGATTTATGTTGGAGGTATATACTATATATATTATCATCAAGGGATATACTATTTTTTTTTCAATTTGGTTTTTTTAATATTTAAAAAAGTTTGAACTAGAAAAAACTATCATATAAAAGAAAATATTTCTATTTTAAGGGAGAAGCATGTACCTATATAGAAAATAATTCTTAAAAAAGAAATGTAAGAAGAGCAACAAAACAGGCGAAGAAGAGAGAAAGAATATATATAGGAAAAAATAAATAATAATAACATATCAACACTGTTATTATCAAAGTTAAAGAAGTTAAAAAAGAATACTTATTTAATTCATATAAGAGAGTTAAAAAACTTATTTCATTTGTTTCAAAAATTAAAAGATCGAAGCAAAATTAAAAATAAACAAACAACTATAATTGGTTTATAGTAATATTCTTTTATTGAAAATGATGAACATAATATAATATTTTAGTATTAATAAAGAAATGATTTCTTCAAAAGAATGAGATATTTATTTTTGTAAGGTGAGTTTTTTTTAGGGAAGGGTGAGTTACGAGTTGATGGCTTGATTCTAAAAATGAAGAGAATCTGTAGTGTGAAAAAACAAAGCGCAGATAATTGGTGAGCAACAGAAATGAAGAGAAGAAAATTAGCGAAAGGGGATAAGATAAGGGCCGTGTAATGCTTGTTTGTTCTACACAGTGTATATAATTCAAAATCGCGTTCCCCCCATTCCAGTCACTTCTTTGAACAAATAAAATATAGAAAAATAAAAATGAAAAATAAGAAAAGGTCTCGTCAAAAGCGGCGGAAAAAAATTGAAAGCGCTCCCCCAATTTTGTTTTTTTTAGGATTTTGAGACGTGACTTAGGGTTTCAACTTTCAACTTGCCCCGCCAATTCCACTCCTCAAACGCAAAACCCTTCACCATCGGCAATTCAGCTGCATGATTCGGATCTCGATCCGTTTCCCCATTTCCGAACCGGGTCCGATAAGTTTCGCCAGCATTGCCTCCGTCAATGGCGTCGAAACCTTCGTCTTCGCCCTCTTCTTCCAGATCAGAGCCTCCCGTCGATCCTTCCGTACACTTCTCTATCTTTTCAATGCATTCATTTCCTTATCTTCTCCCAAACTCATGCTAACTAACTTTGTTTCGGTTTCGTTTTTTGTTTTTTTTTATTATTTTTTTCCATTTCGGCTTCGATCTGATTTTAATTATGACTTTACCTTGCATTTCTCTCTGGCGATGTTTTAACTCATCGACGTTGACTAAGTGTTTCTTCAATATAAAACAACTCCGCTACAATTTCTTTGGGGTAAAAACTTGCTAAAATTGGTTGAAACTGGAGATGTAGCTGCATTGTACATAGGGCAACTTATTCGAGATGTGGTTCGGTTTTCCAGCACTTAGGGAAGTGTAGCGGGCTTCATAACCTGCCTGATTCTTTTGGTTGCGGAAGATTATGGTTATTGAGTTGGAGTGTGTATTGGTCGTGTCACATGAATTATTTTCTGCAATCACTACATGCTGACTGTGACTGGCGGATTTGTTTTAATTGTTATTTGATAATGTAGTTGGTTGTGTGATGGTATTATTGTTTCAATGCAGACAAAGAAAGCAGAGGCTGAAAGTCCTACTGTTAAAGATGTGTTACCGGTTATTGATTCTTTGAAGAAACAAGTTGCTGCTGAACGGGTTGTTTCTGTGAAGGTGTAGTAGCTTAACTTATGACTGTAATTCGTTGTTAATTTTATAGGACCTTTTACTCCCCCCTCCCCCATCTCATAAGGTGTGTCTGAATATCAGAAAAGAATGGAAGAAAATAGACAGAAGCTGATTGGGGTCACAAACCATCTCTGCAAAATGGCGATGGAGAGAAGGAACTGTGGAATTACTGATATGAATAGAAGTCTGGACCTACTGACAAAGAGGCAAAAAGATGCAATTGATATGCACAATGGTGTTCATGCAAGTAATGGGGATGCAGAGAGCAATGGCTATCATGAAGATAGCTATGGTTCTACAGCAGTTCTTCTAGGATCTAATGTTACTGTGAAGAATGCTGTTCGTCCTATCAAGTTACCTGAAGCAAAAAGATTACCTCCTTACACCACATGGATTTTTCTGGACAGGTCCGTTTCTCTTATTCTATGTTTTTCTTTTCCCATTATAACATCCTCAATGCTGTATGATGGGTGGTAAAGTGCCAATAATAGCATTAACTCAGTGTTACAAAATTGGTGACATTGAGTGGCCAAAAAAAAATAGAATCATAAGTGAATACATTAGAGAGAAAGTAGGTAGAACTTAGAAAAAGATAATTGAGTCTTGCTGCAGGTGGTTTGATTATGTGAGAAGATCATAGAAGACACATTAAGAAGAGGGGAATAGATGGGGTATGGCCCCATATAGTTTGAGGTAGAGGGGGACCAAGGAAAACTCTTGGTGAAACCATTAAAAAGGACTTAGATCTAAATGAACTATCTGAGGTTTTGGTTCATGAGTTCACACAATGTTTTCATTTGATTCATGTAGGCTCCATTTAGTGGATAAAAGCTTTGGTTTTTGTTGGTTTGCCATGTCACAGTCCTTTTGGTGATTTTTATGTAATGTTTAAGTCTGTGATAGCCTGAATTATGACTCATCCTCATCAGTTTGTGAATCTATCCTGACGTCTAAGCTGAATATATTATGCATACAATTGAAGGAAATTAAAAGCAAAGAATTTTTTTAAAGAATCTCCATTTTATGCAAGTTCTTTTATCATGTGTTGTTTATTAAGCTCTCAAGTCTGTTGCCTATTTTTGATTTACCTATCCACATAGCACTGATGTCTCTTTTTATTGTAGTTTCACCTTTTTAATTTATTATTTTTTCTATCTATATTTTCTTCTATTTTGATGTAAAAAAATTGATCTTTTGAAGATATTTGCCACCTGTGTTCATTCTGGTACAGAAATCAAAGAATGACGGAGGATCAGTCAGTTGTAGGTCGGAGGCGGATTTATTATGATCAAAATGGTGGAGAAGCACTTATTTGCAGTGACAGTGAGGAAGAAATTATAGACGATGAAGAGGAAAAAAGAGAATTTATAGAATCAGAAGATTATATACTTCGGTTGGTATAGCTTAGTAAACTATTGAGTGCTTTCACTGTTTCTTTTTCCCTGCCTGATCATTTCTGTTTGTAAGCAAAATGAAATTGCAATAAATGTCTGACCATATTGTATTATCTTCATGATGTTAAGCAATGTATTATCTTCATGATGTTTGGAAGCAATGTGTTTGTACTTTCTCTCTCTCCACATCTGAATGTTAATTCAAAAAATATTTGTGCACTTAAAGCCTCTAGTTGACTTAATAAATGGTTTTCCACTGGACCTTATTGGTATGAACCACGATTTTACTCTTTTGTGATTACATTAGTTTTACATTGGAGCTTAAGTGACATTATCTGTCAGACTATAAGATGATTCTGACAGGTTGGTTTGACAGTTATTGTTATTTTAATTCCTACATACAATAAGAATCAAAGAAAATCCTTAATCAGTTAGATGTATAATTCAAACCTTTATTGGAAAAAAAACAGTTGCATACACTTATTATGCTAAATATTATATGCTGCGTTATCATGCCAATTGATCCCATTGATTTCATTAAAAGGGGAAAAATACTCTGCAATTATTTTACACCCTTCTGTTTTTGTTTTTTTCTAAGAGACCTTTTTTTGGGTCATGTTTGTATGCTACTTCATGAATTTCATGTTAGGATGTTTAGCCATTGTGTTGCACTAAATTACATATAATTTTTTTTTGTGTTGCATGAGAGACAGTTTTGTTGATTTTTTTGCCTTGTTTAATTTTACAGCATGACTGTCAAAGAATTTGGTTTATCTGATGTTGTTCTGGAGTCACTGGCTCAGTGTTTTTCTCGAAACACTAATGAAATTAAGGTATATTGGTCGTTCTTGAATTGTTTTTTGATGTATTTTCCACTTCTGCCATCTCCCTCTCAATTATTCTGATGAAAACTGGTCGTAGTGTAAGCATTCGTCCAGCTGTTTCCCATTTGCTTTGTGCTGGCTTTACAGAGATATGAAACACCGTCAAACATCTTATACAGGCCAGATATGAATCACTTAGTAATCAAGAGAATGCTGGTGGGGGCTCCAAGAATGGAGATACTGAAGAGAATTCTCAAAGTGGCAATTCTTTTCTGGAAAAGGATCTTGAAGCAGCTCTTGACTCTTTTGACAACCTCTTTTGTCGACGATGTCTTGTAAGCTTTTTTTTTTTTTTTTCTCTTGAAGGCATAGCATGCACCATCACCATCTTTTTCTCTTGGTATCTTATTGGTTGCTCTAATTTCACTTTGCAGGTTTTTGACTGCAGATTACATGGATGCTCACAGGATCTTGTCTTTCCTGTAAGTACTATTTATTGGCTAATTTTTCATGGAGTTGTCTATATATCTCTTGACTTGGGTACTTCAAACAGGCTGAGAAGCAACCTATGTGGAACCCTCCTGATACTGAAAATACACCATGTGGGCCAAATTGTTTCAGATTGGTATGCACTGGTCTGCTCTTAGGGATCTATCTATAATATTTTTTTAACAATTTATTCAATTTGCTCAAATGTTACTTATTTTAGATACTTAACTCGGAAAGATTTGCCAAAGCCTCTTCTGCCCAGGCTGATGTAGAAGAGAAAAGCTCTGGTAGTGCTTTATCTAGGAAAAAGTCCTCTGCTAAAAGGCGGATAAAATGCAGCCAAAGTGAAAGTGCTTCTTCTAATGCAAAGAACATATCTGAGAGTAGTGACTCAGAGAATGGTCCTGGCCGAGACACCATTTCAGCTTCCCAGTCAGCACCACCAAAAACTAAACCTGTGGGGAGAGGTGGAATTGTTAAGAGGAACAGTAAGCGAGTGGCAGAACGAGTCTTAGTTTGCATGCAGAAACGGCAAAAGAAAACAATGGTTTCTGATTCTGATTCCATTGTGAGTAGTTTCAAATTTCTTTGCACTGGAAGATCTAGAAGGAATGGATTCATAATAATTTGTACATAATTTGTATGTAATGCAGGGTGAAGCTCTTGACCGTTCATCAAATGATATGGTTACTGACCCACATGTCATGGGCAGTGAAGACAACACAAGGAAAGAAGAATTTGTGGATGACAATGTTTGTAAACAAGAAATCACTGATAATAAATCTTGGAAAGCTCTGGAAAAGGGGCTGTTAGAGAAAGGAATGGAGATTTTTGGTAGAAACAGGTCAGCTTATGTTTGGATTAGTGATACTTGTTTTATTTTTCCTTAAATATGTAGTATAATGCAATGCATGAATGTTGGTTGTAATTGGTGCTGGTGGGGGATGTAAGCATGTACGAGTATGACCACTGGTCCAAGTGTGAATATGAGGATAAGCTTGTCTTCAGTCAATTTCATGGGGCCATGGATACAATTTGGAGATAGAGTTCAACCTTGTCCATAATTGATCTAGTGAGATTGACTTAGGTGATAGGATGCCTTTTTTCTAAATCTTGTTATTGAAACCAATCTCTATAATAACATTCATTGGCTGCTTCAAATAAGTGCAAGCAGCATGATAATATTTATCTCACTTTTTTATTTATCAACTATTTAACGTATAGGTTTCTCAGAATGAAAACTGAAAGGTCTGCAAGGTGTTTGATTCTACTTATTAACTGGCTTAAACCCACACAATGCATGGGCCCGTGGACAAAAATGACTTAGAATTAGTTTAGTGAGTAGAACTTATTTAAACTATATATTGTGAATATGACTAAAAAACAGAAAATAGTTATGAAAAGTAATTCACTTATGAAAGAATGTCTAAATATACACTTGTGCTTCCCATGGACACCTATTTACAAGAACAAAAAAGTTAGTTCATATTTATGTACAACATTCCTAAAGAAATTGAATGATAGGATTGTGCATTTTATAATTGCTTAAGTCTCATAAACCATAAAGCCAAAATCGGTAAACCACTTTGTAATACCCAGTTGTAATTATTATTCTTATTATCCTTTTTGGTAGACGGATTTTTTAATCTGTAATTTTCTATATCTAGGAATTTTGCCGAATAAAAGTTGGTACCTTAGGTTCCGTTTGGTTTGAGAAAACATTTTCTGTTTTCACTTTTATTTACAAAAATGTTGCCTTGTTTTCATTCTGTTTTCTATTTTTAAAATTTTGTATTGAAAAGTGAAAACAGAAGACAACTATTTTTTTGTTTTCACTATTTCCTATACAAAAAGTTAAAAATAGAAAACAAAGAATGTTTTCTGAAACCAAACACCACCTTAACATTTATCAAACTTAAACCATATGTTACCGGTATGGAAGAATTTTACAGTAATATCCACCAAAAATACTTTTTTACAAGTCATTATTTATTATTGTTGTTTTAATTATATATAGTGAAGTGGTAACAAATAATAATGTATTAAAATGTTAGTGAATGTCAGTTAGAAACTTTTTCAAGTAACCTGCATACCGATTAAATTCTTGTACTTTTGGTAATTGTATGTAGTTGTTACAGGTGATAAACTTTTTTTAATAATTTGCAAGTCCATTACCATTTTATTGTATGCTCAAGGAAACACTGATATGCTTCAAGTACCTGGAACCTTCCAATTAAATATGAAGACAAAGCTCTAATAGAACCTAGAATTAGTATTGCCACTATTCTGAATCGATTGGTTGGTGGTCTATTCCTTTTATAAATGAACAAAACTAGTATATTGAATGGCCTAGTGCCCTAGTCTAATCTAATGATAAATGAATGGTTAGCAAGTGTTGCTATTAGTAATGTGTTTAGTGTACAATGAAGGATATTAAGATTGGTGAGATAAAAAGAACTGAAAACTGGATGTGACACAAGCAAATTTTCTGATAGGACTAATGTTTACAGAATAGATGAGGTGTCAACGCTATAATGTTTCACTTCAAATTTAATGTATTATAAATAGAATGCATCAACTTGAGTTTCATCACATGTATTGAATGTCTGAGTTTTGTCCACTTGTGTCTTGGTTGACGCTTGCTTTTGTTTGAATTAGTCAGTTCTCTAAACTATGATGAGCCTACAGAGTGATCTTCAAAATATCTTTAGACATAGTTTTTTCTCTTATTGACTGTCAATCACCTAATAAGGAACTTCTGCTTTTTACTGCAGTTGCTTAATAGCCAGGAATCTCTTAAATGGTCTAAAGACATGTTGGGATGTTTTCCAATACATAAATTGTGAAGAAGGAAAGATGTCTGGTCCTCCTGGGGATGCTGCAAATTCCCTTGTGGAAGGCTATTCCAAGGTTGATTTAATGCAACTATACTTAGTGCCCTTTTCACTTTGCTCCTTTTTACTAGCATATAGTGCCTAACCAAGCAAGTTTTGGTATAAATGAATATAAGGGTAATAATGAAGTGAGACGAAGGTCTAGATTTTTACGTAGAAGAGGAAGAGTCCGTCGCTTGAAATACACCTGGAAATCTGCTGCATACCATTCAATTAGGAAAAGGATTACAGAGAGAAAGGATCAGCCTTGCCGGCAGTATAATCCATGTGGCTGCCAATCAGCCTGTGGAAAGCAGTGTCCTTGTCTTCAAAATGGAACCTGCTGCGAGAAGTACTGTGGGTAAGCTTTTAACTCAGCTAAATGAAACCTAGATGAAAGACAGGCATGCAGAATTGTAGCATTTAGCTGATTTTATGCATGCTTTGGTTATTTCAGAAATTCTAGGGATTATTGTAGTTATAACTTAGTGTTACATGGTTATTTTATTGGGGCATACCTTCCTGCCAGGCTATGCATCTAACATCCACTAATTCCTATGATAATGTTTTATTTTTTTGTTCTTTTAAACACCAAGATGCCCCAAGAGTTGCAAGAATCGATTTCGTGGCTGTCATTGTGCTAAGAGTCAATGCCGAAGTCGTCAATGTCCATGCTTTGCTGCAGATAGGGAATGTGATCCAGATGTTTGTAGGAATTGTTGGGTCAGGTGAGATTTACTTGTGTACGAGTGTGTATGTGTAGCATTGCTCTGTCATTTGTCAGTTTCATACTTTTTGCTTTTATATGGGAATGGGATTAATTTTTCATTTAAGGGATGAATGATATGATTTCTTATATTCATTGGAAGTAATTATTTTACAAACATGTTAGCTGCTCTAAAGAAACAGATCTAAAGAATAAAAAAGAAAGAATAAATAGAGGTGATTAGAGTGCTAGATGTGCAAAACATGGATATACAAGCAATAATGGCAAAATATTATTGTTTGGCCAATGATTTTCTTAATAAGAATGATTGGAGCTGATTGGGATGAGAGCTAATGTAAGCTTTTAAATACTTTGTTTTATTTATGCTAATGAAAGAGCAGATTATGTAATTGTATTCTTGCACATATATATCTATCATGAAATAAGACCTTGAGAAAAAAAAAAAAAATCTTGAGCTGTAATGCCCCATTGTTTTTGTGTGTTTAGATTTTACTTCCTAGTTTTAATTGCCTTGTGTTGATCCTTCAGCACAAATTTGTGACCCATTGGATTGTTATTTTGTCAGCCAATGTTTAACCAAATATCTATTATAATTTTCTCTTTTTCATGTTGATGATGGTTCTAAATATATTCAGCTTTTAGGAAAAGATTTGGTTTCTTGTCTGTTTTCAGGACTTCTCTGCCTCTCTTCTCAAGTGCATATTGTATATTATTTTTCTTGCTTGGACTACTACTAATGTATCTCTAGTATTTGTTTACCATGTTACTTTTTGCTATTTGAGTCAAATTATTGTTGCAGTTGTGGTGATGGTACTCTCGGGATTCCAAGCCAAAGAGGGGATAATTATGAATGTAGAAACATGAAGCTTCTTCTCAAACAGCAGCAAAGGGTAATTTTCTATGACTGCCGTTTTCTGTCTTACCTCTTTGAAATGTTACACAGATGTTTTCTTTCCAGAAAATTTATTCTTTGATCAAAATAATACATTGAGACCCATTTCTTTTATTTTTCATAACATTCCTTTATTAAAATACAAATAGCGAGACATGATTTATTATGGTTGAGAGAGGTGGATGGCATCATGTTGAGAAATGAAAGTCCTTATAGATATAGTCCTCTTGGGGAATGTGGGTTTGCATAGGCTGTCTATCCCATATTGCAACCTTTGTTCTCAATTATTTCCGTGTCTGTTGTGTTGCTAATTGTATCCTTTAAGATATGTTCTTTTTATGTTTGCAGTGATGTCAACTAACATCTAAAATATTTACAGGTTCTTCTTGGAAGGTCTGATGTATCAGGTTGGGGAGCCTTCTTAAAGGTATTCACTAATCAATGATCCTATATAGATATGTGCGGCTTTCCTTTTCCTAATGCAATCTGTTCACACTCCAGAATAGTGTTGGTAAGCATGAATACCTTGGAGAGTATACTGGAGAATTGATTTCTCATAGGGAAGCAGACAAACGAGGAAAGATATATGACCGTGAAAACTCATCTTTCCTCTTTAATCTGAATGATCAGGCAAGCTTTTACAACTGCGTATTTTTATGGGAGATAAGTTCTTTTTGTTAAATTAATGGATGTAGCAAATGTAGGATGAATAATAAGAATGTTGTATGCAGTTTGTTCTTGATGCTTACCGAAAGGGTGATAAATTGAAGTTTGCGAACCATTCTCCTGATCCAAATTGCTATGCAAAGGTATTCAGTTCTGACCCTTGTCAAATGCCTTAGATAGTATTTAGAATTCTATTTCGATGTCATTCACAATCACTATATATGCTTAAACTTGCAGGTTATTATGGTTGCTGGAGATCACAGGGTAGGCATTTTTGCCAAGGAACGGATTTGTGCTGGGGAGGAACTGTTCTATGATTATCGTTATGAGCCTGATAGAGCTCCCGCCTGGGCCAGGAAGCCAGAGGCATCTGGATCAAAAAAAGAGGACGGGGCGCCCTCAAGTGGTCGTGCAAAGAAGCTTGCTTAGTGGGAGTTTGGTTAATAAGTAAAAATCAATTCTTTTAGTTATTATTCTTTCACACGTAGGGGAAGCAATATCATTGGTAGCGGAAAGAAGTATTTTTTGAGTTTTTTTGTTCGTAGCAAGGGCATGCAATTGTTGCTGCTTAGGTAACTATATTTAAACAATTCATTTTGATATCAGCCGACTGTATTCGCTATTCCAGACGGAAAATATGCTTACTGTATCAAAATTTCATGCAATTCTTTCCCCGAGGGGAATGAACACGCGTATCGATTACAATTATAAAATATATTCGATCGATTCAATTATTGGAATTAACAAATTATAATGTAGATTTTTACAGGTCAAACTTCCAATGGCTTAAATATATTTGCTTATTTTAAAAATAATATTTTACGGTACAAAAAAATTATATTTTTGGACTGTAAACTGGCCTTATCTAAATCTTTCATTGATTTAAAGTGATGCCACCCACTTTAAATCTAGGGTTAGCTGATGGAGGGTTAAGGTGTTTATGTGAAGTTTTAATTTAGATTTTATTGTTTTTATTGTACATAAAAAGTGGTGCTATCATTTAAATATTAACGGCTATAGTATAAAATAATATTGAACTGATTAAATTTTAGGAGCGCTAAACGTGCATCTATTATCCTGTTAACCTAAAAGTGAATTCTGACAACTTGTATCTCATAGGATAATCAAATTATCAACGTAAGGTTGATAATTTTTGCATCGGTCTAATAAAACCTTATTCACACTAAATCAAGCAGGTCCTCAGTCATGTTGCATAAAAGAATTCCGTGAAAGAAAATTTAATCCAGGTCAAACGTGCAAACAATAATGTGGGCATTATGATGTGCATGGAGGTTCGTATTGCCACCAAAAATGTCCGAAGACGAAAAGAAAGATCTCTGATTAGATTATTGATAATAAACATTTTATAGTATATATAAATATATATTTCCCCCAGAGGTTAATGATATAGAATGGCTTGAATGCCGAGTGTTGATATTTTGTCGAGCCTTTGACTTGCCTAAACATAAGATGAGAAAGCATGTCTTCTTGGGCATCATAAAACAGTGGCGGCCCTCAAGCAGTAACTTCTGGGCAGAAGCAATGTACCCCACCACGTGGAAAGCATAAAGAGATCCATCCGAGGGAGAGCAAGATGAGAAAGAAAGATGCAGAGTGGAGTGGAGCACGTAAAAGAAGTAACTTGGAAGGTGGGGCTAAAGCAAAAAACACCTCTCAACAAATGAAGGACATTGCATAAGAGGAAGGTGGTTGGTTCACTCCTAAACGATGTTGTCAGCCTTGTCTTAAAATAAACACTTACCTGTACAATAGCTTTCTTAATTCAAATAATAAAATAAAGTGCATTACATTAGTTAGCAATGACAATGAGTGCAGTGGTGATAAACGTTAAGTAGTTGCCTAAAAATAAGAGAAAAACTAAAGGTGATAAAGCCCGCGTTTGATTATCCAAAACTTGGATCAACCTCTCTTTTTTATTCTCTCCTCTTGCACAGTAAAATCTCTTTCTTTTCCTTTCAACTTTCAACCTTTCTTCTGTCTGTCTCTCTCTTTCTCTCTGAGTGGTGGTGCCTGGTGCCATGTGCTCGCGTTTCTTGGATTCCCGCATCAAATGCAGAACACCTGCCATCGGCTACCTCTTTGCATCACTCTTCTCCTCCTTCTTCTTCACCTCTTCCGCCGCCTGCTTTAATGGGAATTGCCAGGTTCATTCACTTCCTTTTCTTTCTTGACCAGCGATCCTTGCTTGCAAACTTGTTTGAGATTCACCTGAAAACTTGATCAGAATTCGCAGGTTCTGGAAGCATGTTCAGCAGCTACAGATTGTGGGCCAGGCCTCTATTGCGGCAATTGCCCTGCTTTGGGCCGGACTCAACCTGTTTGCACCCGAGGCCAAGCCACCATTGCTACCTCTCTCGTAAGCTCCAACATATCTCATTCACAAAACTGTTTTATATTTTAACTATCTCTGGTAACTTTCCCTTTTTTTGAAACATGCAGGTGAATGGGTTGCCCTTCAACAAGTACTCGTGGATCATGACCCATAATTCATTCAGCATCGTGGATGCACCACTTCTGTCCGGCGTTCAGAGGCTTACCTTCTACAATCAAGAAGACACTGTCACTAACCAGTTGCAAGTCTGTGTTGTGTCTTCTTCTTGTCCTCTTGTTTAGTCAAATTCCTTGGGAAACCAACATCACATCCTTTTCTTCTTTTTGGATTCTAGTTCAGTTTCTGCATAAAGAGAAATGAATGATACATATATGTGTATGTATGTATTAATATTAATTTGACTTTCTTTTAATCTTAATCATACATATGATTTTGAACATAAGAAGAATTCATATATGATCGTCTGATTTAGATTTATTATTTTCATGATATCAAGCTCTCTCTCTCTCTCTCTCTTGGCCTTTATATATATATACACAGTCCTGTTAACAAATGTATTGACTAAGAAATCAATGAATAATTTTTTCACTAGAAGACAACGAAATTTCATGCCAAATGGAAGAAGTGTATTGTTACACTTTTAATAAAACATTTCGACATTTGATTTCTTAACATGTGTCTAAAGGCACTGTTAGCATTTACCTATATATATATAGAAAATTTACTTATTTCTTTGGTGATTCTTATACATTTTTGGGTGTGGATGCTGTTCAGAATGGAGTGAGGGGATTGATGTTGGATATGTACGACTTCGAGAATGATATCTGGCTGTGTCATTCATTTCAAGGGCAATGCTTCAACTTCACCGCCTTCGTAATCTAACTCTCTTTGTTATTCAGTTTCCTATCTAAATTTGCTTTTGTGGGGTGTCATTTAATGTCTCATGCTGAAATGTTCTCCCCAGCAACCTGCAATAAATACTTTAAAAGAAGTGGAGGCATTCTTGGCTGAAAATCCAACGGAGATTGTCACCATTGTAATTGAAGACTACGTGCGCGCTCCAAAGGGGTTGTCCAATCTATTCACAAATGCTGGACTTGATAAATATTGGTTCCCCACATCTGACATGCCAAAAAAGGGTGAAGATTGGCCCACTGTAACAGAAATGGTTCAAGCAAATCGCAGACTTCTTGTTTTCACTTCTGATGCTTCAAAGGAAGCTGAAGAAGGAATAGCTTATCAGTGGACGTACATGGTTGAAAATGAGTGTGAGTACAATGTCATTGTAACATGGATTTCTCTATTATACATTATGTGAAATGACATCATAATTTTCACTAACTTGCAGCTGGAGATCCTGGAGTTCAACAGGGTTCTTGCCCGCATAGAAAAGAATCAAAACCACTAAATTCCAGAAGTGCATCACTTTTCTTGCAGAATTACTTCCCAACATATTCAGTTGAAGCCGATTCGTGCAAAGAGCATTCTGCTCCACTTGCAGATATGGTGAATACATGTTACAAAGCTGCAGGGAATGTGCTGCCTAACTTTATAGCAGTTAATTTTTACATGGTACTCCTTATTCTTCTGAGTTGTTGATTCAATTCAATAATACAGAAAATAACTCACAAATCCATTTTAGAATTCTAAATGAAATTTCATGCAGAGGAGTGATGGTGGTGGCATTTTTGACATCGTGGATAGAATGAATGGCCACTCATTGTGCGGGTGTAGTACAGTCTCTGCTTGCCAGGTTTGTAATTTGTTTGCGTTTCTTGTCTAGACATGTATTGCCTTAATGTCATGTGTTTTTGAACTTTCTTCTTTAATCTGATAATTTCTTAAGTTATTGTATGACAAGGTGGAATCATTGATGTGGATGGATTTCCGTCTTTAGCACAGCTACCTGTGCATTATGATGGTAAAAAATTATAGCAAGACCGTTACATAATTAGTGCAATTCTGCAGGAGGGAGCACCTTTTGGATCTTGCAAGAACATTGCTGTACCCAGTAGTACAAGTCCAGTGACCAACACCGCTGGGAGCTTTACCGGATCTGTTCAGTTCTCAAAGTCAGCTTCACCAATTCATTCTCCAAACTGCCGGCTTTTCCTGTTGTTTTACTTCTTCCTTATTGCTATTTTGTTGCAATTATGATGAGTATGTATATCAAATGCAAGCTAAGTCTTTCAAGAGGAGCTCCTAGTACTATCATATTTTCATTTCTTAGGTGAGCTAGTCTCTTTAGAGGGGCTTCTGGCATCTTAGTGTGTAAACTACAGTATTGCCTCAATCTGTGAAATGTAGTTTAGAAAATTAGAGAAACAAAATTTTGTAATTTCTGAGGCTATAGTCAAGGATCAGTGAAGTCATCTGAGGTAGATGATAACCAAGGTTAACCAAGAATGCATCTGGATCAGTTCAGGTATGCTGTATTCTTGGCAATATAACTCAATTTTTAATTTTTCTAGATATTGCAACTATGCATACCTCAGTTCTTTTCCTTTTCTTTCATTGCATTTATGCACATAATGTTGCTGGCCCAATGGTTTGATAAAATAGGGGCATATACCTTAATCTGAATTTATTGACCAAGCTTCGGTTAGGTGCATTATTTCTTCCGATTTTTTTATGGATATGTAATGATGTTACAAATTTAACAAGTTAAAAAACATCTAGTTTAAACTCTGACACCAATTTTCATGTTCATGTCGAACTAGAGATTTTTTTCCCTCCAGTGTAGTTTTTGATTCAACCTGCAATATTTGATAACTATTGAATTGAATGAGCTGAGTTGTATCCCCTAATTAACGCACTAATCATGTGCTAGAAAGGCTGATTGAAAAAATCTTTAGTAGGATTGTTATTTGTGGTTTCATTTTGATATGATGACACAAAATTATGGTGTTGCCCTCTCACTTATATTCATAATATTTCCCCTTGTTGTGTGTTTCAGGGTTTCTACCAAACGGTATCATCATTAGTCAACGACAGAACAGGAAATTTGCAATATAGGATCAGGATGGCTGGAATCTCTTGGTCATTGTTACTGTATGTTACCATTGTGTTCTGACAATTCTTACCACCTGTCTTTTTCCATCCTAGTACTTGATCTTCTTCTTCAGTATTGATGTTGAAACAGTGATTTTTTTTTCATACATTTTAACCATATAACCTATAGTTAATATTGAGCATGGATCTTTTTAAAATCAGGAGATCGTGTAGGTTTGTTTTTATGCAACAAACCTAATGTCTGTAAATGAAAAATGATGCGTCTAATAGTTAGAGGTATCATAACTCCTTGAGGAAATATAGCAATTTGACGACCCATACGAAACTAATCCTGTTGTGGGATTTGATATCCGGTGATCATTTTTTCTGTTTGTATTTACCTAAATGTACTTGGCGTAATTATGGAGTACAGAATTAGCAACCATTTTGCGAATTGCTACTTCGAGTTCCCTTCACAAATTCTTATCTTAAATGACAAACATCGGAGTCTTCTTATAGGCTCCAAAGCACATTATCTTCACCTATTTCTCTAAGTATGCAACAAGAAACTATTGTATTGCCAAAGAAAACTATATATGATCCTCTGACTAATCTCTGTGATACTTAGACGAGTTTTACTAATTATTTTTTTTCATAAATTAAAAAGTAAATTATATATTGTGTAAAGATCGATTGGGATCATAGATTTGAAAGTGTGGAACAATGCAATAATTTCTCGTCTGATATTAATCACTTATTTCATCCCTACCATAACCTGCCTTCTACTTTCTTTTATTCACTTTTTGGCCTAACTGGTAATTCCTTATTTGATCGGAGTAGTCAATTCACGCTAATCCCCACACTCTTCAAAAGCAAATACCGTCTTGAAGTTGAGTTTTCCAACTCTAACCTGATCCATTCAACCAGTAAGATAGTATTAGCCATTAGGCTGGCATTTTTCTTCTTTTACTTTTGAACCAAAAATGATATGCATGAGTATTAAATTTGATATGATTGATACTATGTGTTTTTTTAAGGCAAACGTAAGATACAAATACATCAATATATATATATATGAATCAAAATATAATTATATTTATATATATAATATTAAATATCTTACAACAATCTTAATTAAATCTCAGTTAAATTACAATTTTTAAAAATAAAAATCTCTAAAATTAATATATATATATATATATATATATATATATATGAAATATAAAAAAAAGAATAGCAAAATAACATAATTATCCTAAATAACTCATCTAAATGAGGTGTTTTTTATGCAATTAAATTAGGTGTTTGATTTCTTTATTATTTTTCTCTTGATATAGCTTATATTTAATCGGATACTTTTTTTTTTGCAATACACAAAAATGGAGTCATCTATATTGTTGGAGTAGATGGAGGGAGGAAAACTTACACTTGTAAACTTCCATAGATAAAGTCGGTGGATAGAGACAATTCAAATAATGCAAGTTAGTAAATGAATAAATAAAAGTACAATAATAGCACCATGATAGTGTATATACAACATATAACCTACAACAGGACGTTTCCTATACAGGAGGAATTTAATGGACTTTGACATATTCAGCTTTTAAGGCAAGTTGAATTTAAGAATATAAGAACGAAACAATCTGTACATACAAAGGACAGTGAAAATATCACTGATAGAATGAACACCTTGGAGGCCAGTTTCAAACTTTTATCTGAAGGGTTGGATTTACAATGAGCAGGTTGTTAAGGGAATCCGCAGGAACTCTTGTTCCCCACACATTCATTGATTTGAGCTTGAGGCATTTATCAACCAGGGAAAATAGCCCACTCTCAGTTACATGACGACAGCTCCAAAGAACAATTGTCTGAACAAAAACAAGAACCAATCAATAATGGGAATGGTTTTTTTTTTTACCATGAGCATCAATAAAACCCTTTGCTCTGAGGTACTATCACCCTTTTATTTTTTGGTTACAGGAGAAGGAGAATAATTCAACACAAAACTAACATTCAATTTCTTATAACTTACCTCCAACTTTGGACAACTTCTTGCAATGGCAAACAGAGATTCATCTGTGATAAATGTACCACCAACATTCAGATGTTGTAAACATATAGTTCTGGATACCTGTTAAAATAATTGTCATCAAAGAAGCAAAAGGAGTAGAAATTAAAATAACACCTCCATTGACTATAATATAAACCTTTGTTTGTTTTGACATTTAAAAATCGATGCACATCCTAATTATATCTAACGGTTCAAAGTTAATTTTATTAAAATCAATTCTACCCAACTTTATTAGTGCATTAGGATTTTCCTTAGAATAAGTCCAAAAAATTGGTGTGGTTAAAGCTTGTCTCTTGTAACTTTTGCTCAAATCATGATTTTGGGGTTCTCAATTGAAATCCAAACACGCTGTTAGCCTGCAAGGGATGTAGAAACACCCAAAGCAACTATTTATAAATCTGATAAATGTTATAATAGTGCCAACATAATCTAGTTGTGAACAGCCTCAAATTTCCAAGATACACCTAATGTAATTTAAATTTCTCAAAAAGTCCCACAATTACAATAACATACCAGTTGAACAACACCTTCATCTGTGATGCCAGTTAAACCCCACAATGATATGGATGTGAGATTGCTGACACACTTTGCTAAAGATATTCTGAGAAGCCCAGCATCAGTTATTTGACAACCCCAACGGCTCCTTGGTCTGAAAATACACAAGAAAAATAAATGTTGTGCATCATAGACATATGTACCTGATATCATACAATCATAACCACAACTCATCTGCTCATAACCGCTGAAAAACTGTCACACTCTATTATCACTTGTTTCAGGTGCTAAATTTAACCTATCAATGCCAATGCCACCTTCACTTGCATCATAGTGTATTCCCCCTAGAGGTTAAAATGAACTAATATGTCTAATCTAATCTGTTAAACCACCACTTGTTGTTGTAGGAAACATCTCTCACTCCCACTCAGTATAAGCATCTCCAAATCACTATATATCAGAAAACTTCTAAGCGAAAAAAAGAGAAATAGGACCAAACCTCTAAAAACCAATACAGAACCTCTGACTTTAGGTTTAAGAAAGAGAACATCAAAGGAAGAAGATATCAGAAACATTGTAACATCCTTATATCAATAATATGCAAAAGGGCATAGAATAATAACTGGAAAAAACATAAGTATATACCCAAATAATAATTAAAAAATAGAATATTGCAAAAGGGAAAAAAAACAGAAAAGAAAGGGATATACATACATATCTAGTTTTGTGAGATTGTAGGCATAGCAAACAAGGCGAGCGGTGGAATCATCATCCATCTTCCAACCAGCAAAGCTAAGATTGTGTCTCCGAGCCAGAGACTCGTTCACCCCTTGTTTCCATTTCTTACATACCCCACTCGCCCTTGCAAAACCACATCACTGTTATTATTATTATTATTATTGATTAATTAAGCTTAAACACCGCATGGCATGGTTCTGAACATCAACTTACTGGGCTAAATCGGTGTAGGAAGTGAACAGAACAAAAATATGAGCCAACAAGTCAATGGGTAACCGATCAATCTCTGCCTCAACTTCCATAACTAACATCCTCACTCACTAAACCAAAACTACACCACCTTCAACTCTTTGCACTTTTGATTTCTGATGATCGAAATGCCTTCTCCTTTTCGTTTGTTAGCAGCCAATGATATTAATATTAATAATAATACAGAGCAACAGGGTAAGGGAAAAAGTGTCCTCATGTTTTCGTCATCGTTTCACCTTTTTTTATTGCCACGTACTTCCTTCCTTTTTTGTGTGATGTGTCAACCTACCTTTTCCATTCATTTTATCGGTAAAATATTGGGGCTATTCACAGTTTTTATTTGCACACAAATTTTAGAATATGTTACATAGATTCAGATTCTTGATTCTCTTTCCTGTTTAACTATTGGATCCTATGTCCCTCCTTTTGGGTGTTTTTATCTCCATCAACTTTTTTCTTTTTCCAATATCATATTTGGAATGATTAAATAATTGGAATTTGGGAATCATAATGAGATTTGAGGAGTTAGGTGCGGCAATAAATGATATTATTTCAGTTTTTATTTAAAAAAAAGAAAAAAGACGTGGAATGTGTAATACATTAGTTCATTCGGAATCGTGTAAAACTTGTTTTATGACTTATTTGGTACACACATTATTGCGTAAAAGAAAAGTACTGGCCACATTATTTGAATAAATCATTTACTTTTAAACGGTTGAATGTAGTTCTTGTGACAAGGGATATATAATTATGGTAAACATTTTTAATTGACTCGGTAATCCGTGTATATATATATGTCTTTGGCTGATTTACCCATTAATAATTCTGAAATATTTCGAGTGGATATTGAATAATTCCAATTAAGCTTGGATAGTAGTAAGCTTTCTTAAAATTATTTTCTCTGCCCATTTTAAGTTTTCAATTTTGTTCAAGCTTCACAAGACCTTTTTTTTATTCATGTTTCTCCGTTGACTTTCTTGGACGGATAACTTAAAAACTAGAGTTTTAGGACGCACATAAACGCATGTTCGCCATAATTTTTTAAGCATTTTTATATTTTAAAATCATAAAGTAAGATATATTTCGTAAAATGGTATTCCTTTGCATTCCTTTTTTTATGTGCATTCGAATAGAAGATATACAAATATTAAAAATTATAATTAATATTATTAATTTTTTTTAAATTAATATTTTTATATATAAATGTTATTTTTATTTTTATTTATTTATTATAAATGATAAAGATAAAGGTTTAAATAAAATAATAATTAATTTGTTGAATAAAAAATAAGAGTATAAAGTTATAATCAGATCGTTATAAAAAAAAGTGAATTTATTATATATGAGCTTAATACAAATTTAAAATTAATTTATTATAAATCATATTAGGATTTGATGTTTATTAATGAATGATTTATTTTATTTATTTACAAATCAAGATTTTAGATTGATTTAAAATTTAATTAATTTTTTTTTAGAATTTGTTATCTATTTTTTATTAGATTTTTTCAATTAATAATAATTATGCTTTTTATATAATATATTTTAAGAATTTAATATAAAACAAATTTGATGAATAATAATATTATTTTTTGAAAATTTTTATTTTTATGAGTTAATTCTATTAGTTTTTGAATAAAGAATTATCATTGACTTTTTAAAATAATTGTGATTTGTGTTGATTCTTTTACTTTATTCTATCCTAATTTTAAAGATGTTTCTATTAATGTTTGGATGAATCATATTACACATTTAAAATGTAATTTATATTAATAAATGATATATAGTTTTTTATGTCTTTGGATGGGAATTTTTCTCCTTTAAAATGAAAAAAAAAAAAAGATAATTCTACATTTAATTTCAAATTAATTATGGTTATGAGATAAATTAATTAAAATTAATAAAAAATATATACTCACTTTATTATTTTATATATTTATTCATTTTAAAGGAGATAAATTGGGAGATCCATCCTTGTATATCCGGTTGATAAATTGTACTAATTTTTTTTTTCACAAGATCCGAAAGGGTACAAGAAACAGGGCTAAGCACGGACACATAGCCAATGAGCCCAAGACAAAATAATTCTGTAGTATTTTTGTTCTTGGTCAATTTCAGTACATGTTCGGATTAAGAAATATAGACATAGTTAGTGGACTGGGCTAGTAAATAGCCCAAGCAGAAAGCAGGGTACATTTCTTCAGAATAAATAAAAACTAGTGGGAAAAATCCAGAGACTAGTGATCTGTCTTTTTTTATTCTTCTTTATTAATCAAATAAATGTTTTAAATATAATTTAATTAAATATATGATAGATACGTTTATTTTATTATTTAATTTATATATTTCGTTATCAGGAATGTTATTTGGTACGAAAATTTAATTATGAAATGAAGCACAAGTGAAACTACATGATTATATACGGTTCACTATTAGAAAAAATTTAAATAGCTACCGAACCAAAAAAAATGCAATTAAAGACTAGAGAAAATAATTGCTATCTTATGACAGTAATAAATATTTAAATTATAAAATTTTATATGTATGATTATCATAATAATATCATATGAATTAATAGTTAAATTGATAAAATTTATTTTTAATAAAAAATTATTTAAAAAATTATTTTATCAAGCTAAATATTTATTATATATATTTATCAAAATTAAATGTCTCAATCAATTTAGTAAAATAATATATTCTATAACTTTTCATTAAAATAGAATTATATCATTTCAACCATATTTAAAATTTTTATATAATAGATTTGGTCTATCAAATTTTATTTAATTTTCAAAATAATTGATACTTTATTTTTTATTTTAACTTACAATATATTATTAAAATAAAAATAAATAATAATTATTAAATTACATATTTACAGATATTTAAATTATATATATAAAAATATGGCAAAAATTAACAATTAAAATAATAAAAATTTATTAAAAATATTATTTAATTCCAATTTTTAACTCATATTATATATAAAAATATATTTTATAAAAATATTTTGATTACAGCAATAAAAGTACTCTCCGGATTATCATATTTAAATGATTGACATTTTATATATATAGTTAATTAGTTAGGATCGATTAACATTAGATGTTAAATTTTAGATTTATATTAATTTAATAATTTTATATATAAAATATAAAATTTATTAATTTAACTATTAAATTCTATTATAATATTTAATAGATCATAATTTTACAGAATTTAAAAATATATAAATACTTCATCTATAATTAACCTTGCTATATAAAGATGATTTAAATATTGTTTAAATCTTTTTAATTGTAAAATATATTTTTATTATCCTCTAAATACTTGTGCAAAATATTTTTTAACGTTTACGAGTAATCCATGTAAAGCACGAGATTATAGGTACTTTCTATTTGAAAGCAGTGTAATAGTTTTAAAGCAGAAATCAGTTGCCTCGTTTGCATATGCAGAAAGATATTCTTCTAATTAAAAAGATAAATACTATCAAACATCTTTGAAATACTGGTTAAGAAAATAAAGTAGAAGTATTTAAAAGTAATATATAAATATATACTAAAAAATACTGAATAACTCTAAAGTTATTTTATATTATTTATCTTCTTAAGCAATTAACACCATTTGTAGAATGTACTAAATGCTCTTTAGTTAGTTCTTCAAAATACCATTAAACAAAAATAAATAAATAAATAAATAAATATTTTTGGACTAATTACAAAAATCTCATTAGTTGATCCCATTACAAATTCAAAAATTGGCCAGGAGATGTACATACATGCATACCTGCAATCCAAATATTGAGAAGAAATGGGTATTCACACACACACACCATTTGTTCCAATCAACACCCTTCTGTTCAACGTGAATCGGTTCTTCACCTCCTCAGCCAAGCCCACAACGCTCAGAACCTATATATAATTATTGATTTTCCAATAGAAAGTTCAATGCAACCTTAAGATTACTGATTAGAAAGACTAAAAAAATATTATATATATTTTTTCATAATATATCAAGAGGATGGGTATATGTAATCATAATTGTAAATTATCTAACTAATTCTTTGGTTAATTAAGTTCTTATGAAAACATAAATAATTTATCCCTTTATAAAGCTTTATTACGTCATAATTTAACTTTTTTTATTCTACCTCTAGTTATAATGCACAGTGTATTCATTACTTAATAATGATATCATTAGAAAAAAAAAAAGAGTCAAACCTTCTATCCATATAATAATTTCAATCAAAGGATTAATAAATTAGCTGTATGTCTATATTTGTGTTGAAATATCGTAGATCAAATAGGTACATTTTATTATGATAAAATTTTATTAAAAAATTGATAATTGATTATTCTCAACTAAATTTTGATGTTTGGATCAACATGGTAAATTATACTTTTGAAATTAATTGATAGTGTAGAAAAAATATGTTGTTATTCAATTTTGAATTGTTACATTATTAAAATTGTTAATTTTTTAATAATTATTTTAACAATGATATCTATTATGATTTTTACTTGATTAATATTATAAAAATATTTATACTGATAATATATCAAATTTAAATTTTTATGCTTTTTGCGTTAATTATACTAAATTTTACTACAATTTAAGTTTAAGGGGAAATTTTCAAACCTGAATCATATTATTTTAAGCTTGTTTTTAAACAAAATAAAACATTCAAATTTAAGTTTACAAATATTTACCCAAAGATACACTACATCAATCCATAAGCTTCATGTCAAGATCTGATCATCTCACCTTTGGCAAAAAGTTCTGCATAAGTTTTGAGACGCAATGTTTATATGATATATTTCTTAAACTGTTGTGGGATACATGATCACACTGACATCTACAAAATATATAACCTACCAATGTCCAGTGATAACAATATTAACAACTATATGAATCATCTCAAGTAATATATTGGGATTTTTTTTTCAAGCGAATATATTGTGATTTAATAGTTAAATTGTACTGAATCTTGAAATGATGAATTTGATTATAGTTTATGGCATATTAACTAAAGCAAACAAAAATAATTAAACATGAAATTGCATGTAAAGAACTGAATTAAACTAGTAGAAAATTTTACCATCCAACAGACATTATTTTTTCATGCCTTCCAATCATTGCATCAAACATCCAAAAATCCTCCACAACGATTTAAGTTCTAAAATATAGCAAGAGATCCAATTTATTATGACATTTGAATTTTTTTTAAATTTAAAATTTAATTTATTTCCAAAACCAAAGCCTTTAATTTATTATAATTTTTAAATTAAGGTAAGTATTAAATTTAAGATTTCAAAATCTATCATAATCGTTAAATTTGTATTCTTAAAGCATCATTGATCATGGAATTGAATTATTTCAATTCCAATCCTTAATTTAATTTTTCACTTGTGAAAAATATCCAGAAGTATTCCATGAATAACTAATTCACAGGATAATTGAAAAGAACTAAATTGAAAAATTAGAAATTAAAATAGAAATGGAGATTCAAATCGGTTGTACATCATGGAAGAAATAGTATAAAGCACAAAGGAGAAATTCGTTAAAATTTGGTTGCACAAGATTATTGCTTCCCCAGGTGGTTTTCCAAACATTGGTTAATAGTACTATTATTGAATTTTTTTTATCAAGATACTTAAAATAATAGTTAATAAAAATATTATATTGTTATCAAGATACTTAAAATAATACTTAAAAAATATTTTTTAAAAATAAATATAATAAAATTTTAATATTAAATTAATAACCAATAAAATTATTATTAATAAATGTTACATTTTAACAAAATATTTTTAAATATCTTAAAAATATTAAAGAAAAATAAAATAGTTATTTACTCAAATTGGGCTGTCGCTGCCGTCTCAATATCCCTGTTTCCACATCTTTAGGCGGTAGTCTCCTCAATTCTCATCCTTCGCCACAACACACCACCGCACCAAGGCGATTCTCTCTCTCTCTCTCTCTTTCTCTCTCTCTCTCTCTCTCTCTCCTAAGTCAGAGTCAAAAAGTAGCATTACAGCGTATAAAGATATTGGATTTTGAATGGATAAAACCAGGAGCATCTCCCCATTAAGTTACTACCATTGGATCCTTCTTCTAAATCATAAAGAACACTTTGTAAATGAAAATCGCCAATCAGAAAACGCCACGTGCACCTGCTGCTATGGAGTAGACAAAAGAGCATTTGGTTAATTTCATGATTTAACCATCATATCGCCGTCGATCATCATTTAACTATCATATCGCATCGATCAACCAAATCAAAGTCTACAAAATTTGTTGGATGTATATCTCCAGGGTTTCATCATTCACCTCACAAAAGTGTATATATATATATATATATATATATATATATATATATTTTGTTATATTAAATAAAATTGAGAACAAAATTAATTAAAATAAAATTAAGAAAAAATATTTTTAATATTTTTTAAAAAAATTCTTTCAAAAATGAAGAAAATGAAAATAAATAGTTGTTGAATATTTTTATGTTATATAATATAAAATATTAAATGATTTTTATAATAAAATTATTAAAATTAAAAATATAAATTTTATTTTATTAAATAATTTTTATATATATTTTTTATTTGTTTAGTTTTTTGTTTATTTAAATAAATAAAATTATTTCTGTTTTATCTATCATTCAATCAAATCAAAGCATGAGAATAAAATTTTGATATATATATATATCGTCCTTGGAAAAGCATGGACCCTATGACCTACTCTATGGGAGAAAGATCAATGGCGCGTTGGGAATTTAAAAGAATGAAAAAGCTTTACTCCTCTTATTTGATAGTATTTAATAAAAAAAATAAACTCTTTTACTTTGTTTAAATATTATGAAAAGACGTATTATATAGGATTACTATGTTATGTTTTATTTAAAAAAATAAAATGAATAAATGTTAAAATATTAATAAAAACATCATTTACCATTACTTTATCTCCATTAAAATTAAAAAACTTGTGAAAATCAGTTGTATAAGTTCTATCCTCGCTTTTCGCATGCATACAGAACAAGAAAAACATGAATTTGATCCTACCATATTTTTTTCACCACTTTTGCATAGGAAACAGATAAAGAGAGAGATTAGTGATGATGGTAGGTGTTACTTGCCGTGTATGATCGTTGATCCCTTCTGTGTGTGACGTTGGATGACATTGACGCAGATACTGTGGTGGTCCATTCCCGCAGGACAATTTTTACAACACTAGATTCGAGATTTGATAAACCAATGATAGTTAGCCACGTATTGATACAAATAAACAGGGTTTGCCAAAAGATATTACTAAAATATTTGTCACATTGTTGTATGTCGGGTTAAGGTGACGTTGGGTCGGACAAGACAATGATAGAGGTAGAGAGTGAGACGTCTGATCAAGTGATCATCTCTGATCTCACCATTCCCATTTTAGTCTTTCCCTTTTTTTATTTAAACATATTTATAATCACCCTAATATACCATCTATCCATAAATCATAAACCTCATCTTCCTAATTCAGTATATAATTCCCATTTTTATTTCCATTTTGTTAAGAAAATATCAGCATAGTTTGGGATGAATTTTATTATATCAAGGTAAGTATTTTATTTAAAAATTAATACCATTGGAAATTATTCCATCTTAATCTAATAATTTAACATTTTAAAAAAATTTAACAACTTACATTTAGTTGTAAATCACTTTTAGTTAGAATAAAATTTTTTCATCATATCTCATATCTTTTTATTTTTTTAAAATTTTTTCTATTTTTATTTTCTTTACCACTGTTATTATATTTTAAGATGAAATATAAAAATATCATAACTTTTTTGCAATTCAATATAAAAAGAGTATTAATATTTTAAATAGTGATTTACATCTATATATATGACAAATTTAATATTTATACTTTTTTAAAAAAATATAAAAAATATATAATTATAAATAAAATATATTTTAATATAATATATTTTTAGTATATATGAAATTATTTTGTATTTGAAAACCATTCGCACCAGTACTGAATAAATATGAAAAAACAGTGACTATTATCTTTAATTTTTAATTTAATTTAATCTTTTAATTTTGTTGTACGTTGGTTATTTTATGATAAAATTATTAAATTCTATTGAAGTTTAATTGGAATACTTTTTTAATTGGATCATTTTAATAAATTAAATTTTTTATTTCATAAAATATTATAAAAGCTTAGTACGAAAATACAATGATCTTATGTATAAAGTAAAACAGATTTTAAATTTTTTTAATTAACTATTTATACAAAATTTCGATACATTTATCATAATTTAATATTTTAATAATTATTAAAAAATAGACGATCAAAATTGAGATTAATGAAAAACTATTGATATTCATACTATAATTTTTATTTTAACTAATAAAATTATGCAAATATTAATATATTGATAAAAATTTAATATATAGATAAATTTCTCAATCAATTCCAATAATCATCTAGATAAATTCTTATTTTTTTATAATATTTGATATTGTTATAGTAGAATAATTAACATGTTAAAAATATAAATAATTAAATAAATTAAAAATTGAAAAAAAATAAGGTTAAAAAATAAAAACACTAATTTTATTGTGTAAATATTAGTGGTAGAAGAGATTCAGACCTGCCTTCCTCGTATTAGCTAGCTTTATCTTGGATCCTCTCGTGCAATATAATTAAGTCACTCGTAATAATTTTTTAAATACATATTAGCATATAATTTATTGATAATATAAATAACCTTTAATAGCGTGAAAAAAAAAAGGGTTGGATTACTGCCAAAAATTTTCCTCATAAACTTTATCAAATATTAAAGTAATTTTTTTATTTTTATATTGTTATACATACTAAGACTTTCTAATATGTTTACGAGTTTCAATTTTAATATATTACTTGTGAATTTTCTATATTATTAATTAATTAAAATTATAACATATATAACTTTAAATAATTATTAAAAAACTAATAATTTTTAATAATATAATAATTTATAATTGAATAAAAGTACATTATGAATATATTTTATTTTAATTTTATGTTTATAAATCTAAATAATATTGGGAATGTTATTTATTTTCCTTTTCATATGCCCAATATATACGAAGAAAAAAGGTATGTTAATGTAAGTCTACCAAAAGGAAAGTATATCGATGGGAAAGATAAACTGATTAACTATGCAAAGAGAAAAAAGAGAGTATTTTGCTTTATTGATATAAGAAACAATTTATTTTAGAGATGATAACTGTGATGGAGAATTACTTCGGAAAAATAAATTGAAAATACTAGATTTATTTTGCAAATAAAAATATTTATTAAAATTATAATGAGCATGAAAAAATAGTTTTATTTTCCAAGCAACAACAATAATACGGAGGTAAAAAAATGTCAGAATATAGTTAAAGTAATAATTAAAAAGTATGATGTTGATCTATCATAGGAAAATTGGTACTGCTGAGACGAACTTTACAGTGTTTATAGTGATGAAGCAGCAAAGTGTAATTATGGATACATTCTAACATCCAAGTTTGCGTGTGAGCATAGTGCAAAAGGATTAAAAATTTACTGGGGATTATTACGGGGAAATATTTATTTCTTAGGAGGAATAAAGAAAATATAAATTATTAATAAAATACCAAATTAGTAATTTTATTTAAATGATTAATGTTAAAATATATAATTTTAAAATAACTACATAACTATTAATTATTTTATAATGTTTTATACAATTATATAATTCAAAATTATAGTTTATCTCATTAAATTATATAACTTATCTTAAATTAATATCTATTTATATTTATATTATCTGTTCATCTTAAATATTTTTATTTAAATTTAATTTATCTTAATTTAAATATAAGTTAAGTTTTAATTTTAATTCTTGACATGTCATACCAAAGTAAAGATATATATATTTTAAAATAAAAGTTGTAAAATTATAGAAATAAAAATATGCCACATCGCTAGTCAATAATCTGTATCCTATTTCATATTAGATATTCAGGTTAAATTGGATTAATTTATTGAATAATTTAGATTGAAGAGTGCAAGAATTAATTTTGTAACCATACCATGGGCAAATACTTAATGATAAGATTTAGACTTATTTGAAATATTTTTTTACAAAATATGCTTTAAAATGAGGTTGCATGTTTGGTCAAACATTGAAAATTAATATATATATATCAGGTAAATTCAAACCTTAAATTTGAAAACAAGGTTAGACAAAGGGTTTACAAAGCTAGTATATTTTTACTCTTATGCTATATATATATATATATATAGTCAATTTTTTTTAATTTGAATTAGGAAATTAGAGGCATTCATGATTCACTTTAATTTGTTTTTTTATGCAAAAAGTTATACGAACTGAGCATAACAAAATTATATGTAGATTGGTTTAATTCAATTTAAATGTAATATCGAAATTAACTAAATCAACAATTCTTTTAGGATTCAGTTTGAAGTTATTTTATTTTATTTATTTTAATATAACTTTTAATTCATACGAAAAAGAAATGATCTGATAAGATAAAAATCAAAATAACTTCCTATAAGAATATAACATAAAAAAGTATATAAATATATTATAGCTGTGATTCAACTTGATTTAATTTAGTTTAATAATAAATATAAAAAATTAATTGCAATATAAAAATATTTTATAATTTTTCTAGGTTTGATTTAATAATTTAAAAAATAATTTAATTCAATTTTACACGGTTGAATAACATATCATATCAAATTAATAATTTTATAAATAAAATATTTTAATTTAAATATTTTTTATAACTTCAGATATCTTATGTTTTTATTTTATTTAAAATAAAATATTTACTATGTTAAATAATGAAATATTTTGTTATATATTTAATGTTTATTTTCAAAAATTTTGATACATATTTTATAATTTTATTTAAACTTACAAATACCCACATAAATAAGAAACTTGTTAATTTACATATTTAATTCTCAATGATAAGGATTTTAATTTGAAAGGAATTGTGTAAGATGGATTTGGTCCTTTCATAATCGCAGAGTGGTCTCATCGAAATCATACCGTTGTGGGACTTTCAAAGAGAAATAAGTATTAAGTAGGATCTGACACAAGTTGATACCGCACATCTAACTTGGCAGCTGCAATGTTTTCAGTATTAGTTTTCTTGGAAAGGCTAAAATAATTTACTTTATAGAACAATTGATTAACAAAATTGAAATATTAATTTGGTTGGAAATGCACGACGTTATTGTGATTTAAAAGTTTTTTTAATCGATATTTAAATAATTCTTAATATTTTATCAAGTTTTATAAAAAATATTTTAAAATAATTTCATATTTTTATATTATTATAATCTGTTCAAAATTATGTGAAAATACCAATTTAAAGAAAATTAATAAAAATTAAATTTTATTTTTTTAAGAATAAAAATTAAAAAAATTAAAATTATGCATAAATAAATAAAATAAAAATACAATTTTTTTATTATTATATCCTCCGAATGTAACATTTGTATTAAATAATTCTGAATAATTAAGTGAATTTATTTATGATTTTTTATGTACAAGAAAAAAAATGTGAGGTTCCAACCCATTATTCTAATCCCAAATGGTTTTAAAAAATTTATGGCACCTGTTTTTTAATTAATAATATTTAAATATAGATATTTTATTTAAACTTCTTAATTTCCATCACCGAAATCAATATCAATATACACTACACTTATGTATTCAATTTGTTTTGTGGTCTAACTAACACCAGTTATCGTAGAATTTAAAATTCTGTTTTTCAATCAAAATTCAAGTAACAGGAAACAATAAAAATTAATCTATTAAAAAACGATAAATAATAAAAGTGATTAATATATCTTGATATATTAAATTAAATTTACTATTTAAAAATGATTTTATTCTTCATTAAATTACAGAATTTTTTATATATTAAGTATTTAATATTTTTATTTGTTTAAATATTAATTTGATTTTAATTTTATATATTAATATACTGCATAATAAATTCAATATATTTTTAAAATAAAATAAAATTTTAAAACCATTATAACATTAATTTGAATTGCTGTTTTAATCTTAAATTTTGATATATTAAATTAATAAAAAATTGTATCATAATTTTAAAAAATAATTTCTTTGATTTCATTTTTAATTCTTTTAATTTTTGTTAATTTATCATTCATAATTATTAATTAAAAATTTTATTCAATAATAACAAAAATTATTACTTTAAATTTATTTTTATTTATAATTTTTTAAAATATTTGTACAAGGTATGAATAATATGTTAATTATCCAATATATATTTTTAAATCTTAAATGTAGAGTAAGTAAACCTTTAATGTTTTGTTTTAATGATAGAAAAAAATGAAAAAGTAAATAAGTATAAATATAAAAAATAAATTGTTCGAATATATATAAATAAACAGAAAAAAATCTTTTTATTTAAATAAATAATATATACATCTTATTTTATATAAATTTTTAAAAATAGATCACTAAATTTGATATTATGAAAAATTGAAGATTAAAATAATTTAATGTTAAGATTTAGAATTCGATTATCATCATTTTTTATTGTATTATAAAAATAAATAAATTTTAAAAAATAAAATTTTACTTTAAAAATATTTAATTTTTTCTACAGTTTTGTATTAATATAATATTTATATATTTTTAAAATATATAATAATTTTAATAATTTAAAATAAATAAATGAATAAAAATTTCTCTCCTTTTTTTTCAAATTAAAAGATTAAATTTGATGTAAAACTTGTATAAAATATTTTATTTTTTTCTTAATTTTTATACTTTATTTTTATTTCTTTTTTTTATGGTATAAGCCATTATATTAGAATTTTAAAAATTACGAATCTTTTCAATTAGATGATCATTATAATAAAAATAAAAAATACATAATTATTTTTTTGAAAAACGAATTTAATATTAAGTTGGTTTCGACTGTTGTTGGAAAATGTCCTGAATATATGTCATAAAAACTATCACACTGGTTAATTAAAGGAAAAATTAAAATTTTTCATAGCTCGAATTTAACTCTTTTTAAAATATGAGAGAATTTAGAGTAAATATAATTTTGTTAAATAAAATATATTCATAATTTTAAAATATTTTTTAAATAAATAAATTTATTTTAAATTTCCAATTTTCCCTCTATTCTCTTAAATAAAAGAAAAGGATTATTTTTTTATTCCCTTCTCTCAACTGAACATAAGAGTTAAAATCAGTACCTTCTCTTTTTTTTCCCTTTTTTTTTTCCTTTTTTTTTCTTTTATCAATTTTCTATATAAACAAAAATGTGTAAATCAATTAAATTTTTATAAAATTTGTTAAACTTAAATTTATTAAAAATGTTTTATTCGAATTTAACTCCTCTTAAAATATGAGAGACTTTAGAGTAAAAGTAATTTTGTTAACTAAAATAGATTTTTAAATTTAAAAGAAATTTTGTTTTTTTTTTTCAATTTATCCTCCTATTCTCTTGAATAAAAAAAGGATTATTTTTTTATTCCCATCTCTCAACTGAACATAAGAGTTCAAATTAAAACCTTCTCTTTTATTTTTGTTATTTCTTCTATTAAATATTTTATCTATAAACAAAAATGCGTGAACCAATCAATTTTATATAAAATCAGTTAAATTTAAATTCAAACTAAATTAAATAAATTAAACCAAACCAAACCGAGAGAGTGCAGTCTGTGATGAAACCAGCAACTAGCCAGTGTTGCCGTACATTTCAAAGAAGAAACTCGAAGCGGAACAACACACGAGGCTTCTATAATGAAAATCGAAAAATGACAATGTTGCGTACATTTACAAGGAGAAGATACATCTTAAAAAAAAATAGAAAAATAGTGAAAAATATAGTATTTGATAATAAACGATGAAATGAAAGAAAAAATTACATAAAAAATATAAATATAAATTATAAAAATATATTTATATATATGAATTAATAATATTTTTTAAAATATTTTATTTATCTTTATATATTCAGTCAATATTTTAAATGTTAAAATATTTAAATTGAATACTTTTTAAAATTATTTTAATTTTTTTTTAAAACTTACTAACTATAAAAACAGTATGTTGAAAAAGATGTTTAAAAGCTGTGTCAACAACGCTGATTGTATAAAATTATTGCTGAAATTGAAGGATAGTATTTTGATAAGATTAATAGATAAATTAATTAAAATATAAAAAAATAATTAAAGATTAAAAAAATGGATAAATATTTGAAAATTTTGTTAATTAAAATAATTTTTTTAGTAAAATTAACTATTAAATTAGTTGATAAAAATAAAACAAAAAATAATATATATATATATATATATATATATATATTAAACTTTAATCTAAGTATCATAATTTTTTGTATGAATTATTAATTTTATTATTTTATTAAAATTATTATATTAAAAAATTTAATATTTTTAATTCATTCTTATTTGTATATTTATTTATTAAAAATATTATATAAATAAATTTATAACTATTTTGATTAATATATATTATAAAATTGAAAATTTGATGATTTTATTTATTTTATTATTTATGATGTATTTTTGAATAAAATAAATTTTTATTTGAAATTATAATATTTTAATTTTACAAATATATTTTAAATAATATTTTTATAAAAATTTATTTTAATTTTAAATTGTTCTAAATTTTTTTAAATAATTTAAATAAAACAATTAACAAATAGAATAAGTAATGTAATATTAAATAATTATATAAAAAATAATATTTTATACTAAATAAGAAATTATCAAACATACGAAAGATAAAAATACTATTCCATCTAATAGGTAAAATTTTAAAAATTAATTCACATAACATTTAAAATAACGTTCCTTATTTTATTTGACTATTCAAAAATACATGGGAAATAAAACTAAAATTATCTTAAAATTTTTTAACTAATAATATAATATTTCATAAAAAAAATTCTGTCAATCTTTATTTAAATAAAATTATGTGAAATACAATTTTAAAGAAGAGAGTAAAAATAGCATATGATTTAAAATAAAAATTTTAATAACTTTTTAAAAATTGTAAAAAAAAATATCTAATTTTATTTTCTAATTAAAAATAATAATTTATAATTAATAATAATATTTTAAAAAATTAACCTATTTAACGATATATAAATTTTAAAATTGATAATTAAAAATTATCAACTTATTTTAAATATAAATTTAATTATTATAAATAATTTTATATTTATTTTTTAATTTTAATATTAAAAAATATTTGTTATATAATATATTGAATTTCATAACTTATTTTATATAATTAATTATAAGTAGAATTAATTATTAAAATAATATAATAATTAATGGAAACACATAGTGGAATAAAAATGGTAATGTGGGTCACGTGGCACTGGCACACGTAGTGCGGTAGTGGAGCGTGGAAGCACGGGACTTGCACTTCACTTGACTGACAGAGCATAAACAGGAACAGGAAGATGAAGGGTGAAGAGGAAGAGCATGGGATTTTGTAGTGGTTAAGGTTAACTGCATATAGTTATTTTAAAATAAGTGGAAAGTGAAGCAATGTTAGACGTTATGGCGCGTGGGAGTGAGAGATAACATAATTCTGATCCAAAACCCGCCCACAATTCCCCATATCATGTCCTTCCTTTTCCTTTTCCTTTTCCATTCGTTTCTCAAACTAGTATTTGTTGCATTACCATCACTTTAATTTCCTTCTCAACACACCCCAACCAACTCCAACTCTTTCATTTCTGCAACCAACTTTTCGTTTCTTCTAACTCACTCTCAACCAAAAACCACTCGCATTCTTCACACCACCCTCAGACACAGAGTTGTGTGTGTGTATAGTGTAGGATTTAGGAATGGGTGACATGTACCACTTTGACAAGAACCTCTCTTCCTCCTCTTCTCAAGACGAAATCTCACTTTTTCTGCGTCAGATTCTGCTCCGTTCGTCCTCTTCTTCTTCTTCTCCCGGATCCTCCATCAATGCACTCCCTTCTTTCACATCGTCAACGCTCCAAGATGGCAACAAGATCTCCGCCCTTGATTCCACCGCTGTTGTAACCACTTCTTTTGGCACTTACAGTTCCATCAAGCCTCAGGGTGCTTCTGCTGCTAATGTGTCTTCTTCTTCTATTGGAGTGAGTGAGAACGACAATGATGACTACGATTGTGAAAGTGAGGTATCACACTTCTACTTCTATTTTCTGCTCCTCAACTTTCACCCTTTCTTACTACTTTTCCTCTGCTTGACCGCCATCACAATATAGGAAACGCCTCTAGATGCAATCTTTTACTTCTCTGCAAAATTGTTTCTTATCATAATACTGCAGGTTCCGACTTTAACATTGTTAACTTAATGCCTTGGAATAGGTTCTAACTTCTTAGTTTTTTATTTTTTAACGCCTATATGTTTACTTTTTTTTTTGGTAGTATTGTTAGGTCTGTTGTTGAAAATAATATTGATAACTTAGAGTGCGAAAAAAAGAGAGTAAAACTTTGATTCCTTGTAGGTTTAGTCTGGATATTGGTAGAATCTTTTGATTTGGCTAGAAAATTTGGGATGCTCTGTTGCTTTGGTTGGGATTTGAAGAGGAAAACTGTAACTTCTGCTATATTCAATTTTGGAATACGGTTGCTTAAGAATTTCTGATTGTAGGAGGGTGTTGAAGCTTTGGCCGAAGAAGTTCCAACAAAGGCTGTTCCGTCTAGGAATTCATCTAAAAGATCAAGAGCTGCAGAAGTTCATAATTTGTCTGAAAAGGTTTGGGAATTTCTATTGATGACTGTTTTTAGTGCTTGGGTTTGATTTTATTCATGCTTGTGTAATTTTCCTTGTGGCCTTTTGTTCTGGCTTGGGACTTGTTGAGCAGCGGAGAAGGAGTAGGATCAACGAGAAAATGAAGGCTTTGCAAAATCTAATTCCAAATTCCAACAAGGTACACAAGTTTCTTCAACCTTAGTTTGACGGCTACTGTTTATGATTATTAATTAGTCCTGGTGTAATGCATTGTTTTGTGTGGCAGACGGATAAGGCTTCAATGCTCGATGAAGCTATTGAATACCTTAAACAGCTTCAGCTCCAAGTACAGGTTTGTATCTCTTTTATATGCTGCTTTTTTTGTCCTATTTGAGAGTCTGGAAGCTTCTTTTCTTCTGTACTTCCTAACTTTTGTTGCAATTTACATGAAGCTGTTAGTTTGTGAATTTTAATGGTCTAGTTATTGTTGTCTGTCTTGTTTGCAATTTTTTTATACAAACATTATATGTATGGGAAAATGCACAATATAGGAAAATTTGAGAAAATCCTAGCTGGAATTGTTGCTTTCATGCCAAATATAAATGGTACTCTACTTGAATGCATAAACTGCCACCATTTATGTTGAGGCCCGCAAAAAAATTGTGATCAATGTTGATGTTGACGTGGATAGTACTTATAATGAACTCAAGCATGCAAGGTATTGCTAACATATGAGGTGCCATTGTTTATATTTGTTTCTGTGATAATCCAATGAATTCAATAGTAGTTTCTTGTTTTTGTTTCTGTTGGAATTGACTTGTTCATTGAATTTTGATGAAGTTACTTTAACGAAGGATAACTGGATAGGAGAATTAACAGAATACAAAATGACACGTGCAAATATAAATTTTGGTCTCTGGCCAATCAAGCAAATAGGAGTATTGTTGCCTATTGCAGAGTCTGATCTTATTGTTGATTTACAACTAATTAATTTTCAGTTGCCTATTGCAGAATCAACCTAAATCTCGATTTGTTTCATTATGAAAAAGAACGGCACATGGAATAAACTATAAAATAATCTTTCTAATGAGCAATGACACCTTGTGGCCCCTCAAAGCATATTCTAGGGAGTTTGGTTTTGATATTATGTTTTTACGATAGAATTGGCATTTGAAGGTAGATTAATCCTGAACTTTATGAGACCTTCATGATAATATTTCAGATGCTATCAATGAGAAACGGATTGAGTCTGCATCCTATGTGCTTTCCGGAAGGCTTGCAACCTCTGCAATTGTCACAGTTGAGTATGGAATTAAGTGAAAGAAGCAGGTCATCTACTACCCCTTTAAACATGACAACCACTCTGCCTCTGCACCTAGAGAACCCCTTGCATTATGCATCCAATCTACCTAACAAGCACACCGCACAAAATCAGCCATCACCGCCATATCCTTCATATATTAACAACTCAGAAACTTCTTTTGGGATGGAATCTCGAATTCCACAGCATATAAAGCCTCTTCAACCAAGAGGACCTTCTGAGGTAACCTCAACCATTTTCCATGCAATATCTACTTAAAAGTATAATAGTGGTGAATGTTACATGTTTTCCCTTCACCTGTAAAGCAGATACATGGGGAAGACATATTGCAGCACCGGCAATCAAGTGTTATCCATTCAGATACCAACGCATTAGGTGGTTCTCAAGGTGCGCATTTTTCTACTTGTATAATTCAATGTAATTAACTATAAAGTATCCAATTACTATAATCTCATCTTTTCTTTCAAATCCTAGCCGTGGAAGAATTCAAGTCAGGCACTACAGTAGCACACTCTTTTGACATGCAAACATCTGAACCTAAGGACAATAACTCTTTGCAAACATGCATTGGCGGAAGAGATCAATCAGGAGTGGTGATAAGAAACAGTGAGCCCAACATTGTTCTTACATCACAGTTAAGTAGGTAATTGGTAGGTATATTTGTATGATGCTTAAGAAACAATACTTGATATGTATCCTCATGCATACAACATGTCTTAAAAAGCTTTTCACCAGACTGCAGAGGGGTAGAAGTGCCTACAATGGCAACTCCTAGACCGAAGATTTTTGAAGTATGCGAGGCTTCCAATGCTTTTTGAATTCTTAGTGAAGACCCTCATAAAAGGAGGAACCCCTTAAGCATTTTGGTAATGTTGTTAAAAAGCCTCTGCGCCCTACCTGACATTTTCTGTAATGTATGCAAAGTGAACTGCCAATTGTTGTACGGAGTATATAATCACTGCAAACTGAATTACCATGAGTCTTAAGCCATATTTCAAGTTGAATAATTCCAAAATATTCTATATTTTTTTTATTTAAGTTTTAATTATCTAATAAGAATATTAAATAATTTTTTATATTTTAAAATAGTAAGAGAATGCAATAACACTTGCATCCATGACTTCTATTTTGTCCCATACGTACTTTATCTTGATAGGTCTTTTACTCAATTTTTGGTAGAAAGTGAGAACGTGACGGAGCTTATTGAGTGCTTGTGTCAAGTACAACACTGGCCAGCTTTCAGGTTCTTGCTTCTAAGAAAACCAGAGGTTTGGAGTGTTTGGAAGGTGCCACGGCATTTTTACCTTACGTCATTCATATGGATATATTTATTTTATGGGCAGAAAATTAATTTTAATTAAAAATACATATTTTAATAAATATGTGCTATAAATTAATATATATATATATATATATTGCATTTAACTGTTTAAAATTAGTATGTTTAAGTTAAATGGATACTTAATATCTAGTTGTTTTGAAGTTAGATAAAGGTTGTGATTGTTTTATGATTAGAAAATTTTAAATTGAGTTTTGAGAAATTAAAATAAAATTATGTACATTTAACAAGTTTGAAATGTGTAAAATGTAATTTTAAATATTTTTAATTATAAAATAAACTCAATTTTAATAAAATTGATTTTAAATTGTAGAATGTAATTCAAGCTATAGATGGTATGTTCACGTCTGATGAATTGATTTTGAAAATTAAATAACCAGGTTTAACAATACAGGGTAGTGATTTATGTACGAAATGTTTTCTGTCGTGATACGTCATGCTGCATTAGTTTTGATCGAAGTTAACCTTTAAGGTACTTAATAACTCTGCGAGAACGTAATGGGTGGATTTTGGTTAGGATTTAATCGGAAAAGTTCGACCCACACCTTAACACTAATTTATTGGATACATTATAATGTAACTTGTCTGATTTTTATTTTTTATTTTTTAAAATTTTCAGCCAATTGATCCGGATGTAATGGGTATAAGTGCACTGTATGCATCTAAGAAAATTACGGTTTGAATTTAATAGTATTCATATTTATATTTAATTTAAATTTTTATTTATACTTATTTTTATATTTGTTTGATAATAACTTTAATCTTTATTTTTATGTGTGGAGTATTTAAATTTTTATGTCCTTTTATATTATTTATAATTTAGTCCATTAAAGTATAGTTTTTCCACACTTTTTTAGAAAACTAATAATATAATATTATTATAAAGTAGAGAAAATTTATTAAGAATACATTATCATAAATAAAAAATATAAATACAATACAAACTTTGTGTTGCACTTAATAAACGAATCAATGAAAAAATAGAGTAACGACTTTGAAAAGTGAAAAGAAAGAATGATCAGAAGTTTGAGTAGTATTTCGGTTTAATTTATAAATATTTTTTTAATATTAAGTGTGTTTGGATTAGGTGAAAAAACATTATTTTAATAATTAATTATATTTTTAATTGATTATATACAATAAATTTTAAGTTTAAATATGTTAGATGAAGAATAATTTTAAAAATTTAATTTGTTCAAATTGTAGAGGAGAATAGTTTTTCTATAGTAAAATTACACAAATAGATATAAAGTTGTTGATAGCAATTAATTTTGTATTTAAAATAATTAATTATTAAAACTAAAAATTAAGCTGGTAATTTTTAATTAAAAAAATTTAAAATCTTGTTTACTGATTTTTCCTGTATAGTTAAAAATAATATAATTTTAATTTTTTTCATACGATGGAATTGAAACATATTTGAACACTGTATTTTAAACTCTTAGCAAAATCACCTTTTAATTAAGGCAAATAATCTTATTCAAACAAATAATGTTTATTTTCTTCTATTGTATATATATATATATATATATATATATATATATATATATATATATATATATATATATATATATATATATATATATATAGACAGTGTGCAAGTAAGTAGATATGGATAACCATATAAATTTACGGATTTTTACTCATTTCCATATTCAAACTCGTCAAGCAAGTATTTACTCTATTTATTATGGGTATTCTTTTAATATTTAGCGGGTAAAATTTTATTACTATCTAGGTATGATAACAGGACAGATTGAAGGCAGACTTTAACTTTCCTCATTCTTGTTCCCTGAAGGATTAGTGGGTTTAAAAAAATAAATATAAAAAAAAATTAATCCCAATCCCATTAAATTTGAATAAACTTGCAGCAGTTCATACCCATAATTTATATATACATGTTTTCAATAAATTATATATAAAATATATTTTAATTTTAAAATATATAAAATATACATAAAAAATATTTAAAAAATGAATCATATTCTAACGAGTCAAATAATCATGTTATGGCGGTTAGGTTAGGGACCAATCAAAACCAAACCAATTCATATCTTGATTATTGGCACTTGGCAGGCTGGTGGCGGAATAGAGCGGGATAATGCGGTTAGTGCTTGAATTCTTCGGCGTTGGCGGTTAGCGCTTTAAATTCAACCATAATACGAGTAAAACATTCGAAATAATTTTGAAAAACTATCATTCTACTTAACAACATTATTTACATTTTAATATATATATATATATATATATATATATATTTCTTATCATATCATATATTATATCTTTTTTTTTCCTTTCCATCTCTCTATTCTTTATCATTTTATATACCCTAAAATGAAATACAAAATTATCAAAACTCAATAACTTTAGATTGATAACCCCATGAAGTGGAAGAAAGGCTCTTGGTCATGAAGGAACATTCTAAGGTTGGGACCTGAACGAAAAAATGGGAAAACTTAAAATGAATGATGAATAAATTGTGGAAGTACCAGTGTTTTGTATCCACAATTTTTTTTTTTTTACCAAACTCTCTCCACATCCACTTATAAACAAGAAAATATAACTCTTTAAACTCATTCTTATACATTAACAGAGAAAGATAAATATGCTCATTTTTTTATATATAAATTTTCATAATTACAAATGAGAGTGAATGATTATGATTTTTTTCGATTATTTATAAAAGTGAGTTTAAAAAGTTATATGATTTCTTCGATTATTCATGAGAGAGGGTAGGTATATATGAAAGTTGATCTAAAGGATTTGATAAAAATATAAATACCAACATACTGATATTATCTTTATTTATTGTTACAAATAACTACAAATTTTTGAAAATAACAAAAAAATTATATAACTATCCATTCTTATTTATAATAAAAAAATTAAAAAATACGAAAAACAAGAGCATCTATCTTTCCGCTAGTGAATGATAAACTCCCACCTTACTTAAAAATGAGTTGAATGAAATTGAGAATAACATGAGAAATTATTTGGATATTTTGCGGTTATAAAACAATTATAGACAATCAAACTATACAAATTTCTACAGTTCATTATAAATAAACATACTGATAATGAAATAACATGATAATGATTTTTTAAAAATTCGTTATCCTTCATAATTATAATAATATTATATTTTTCACCTATCTTAAAATTTTTATTTTTTTGTTAAATTCACTTTATACCAACTGTTGGATGCAGAAAGTGTATATCTGAACCGCAGTGGATCCTTTTCCTATTGAAGCACATTGTTCCCGCATGGAGAATTGTCTTGCAACTATTTGGAAATCCCCCAGCGGTTTAGTTAATACATCCAATTTTTCTTTGCTTGATTTTAAATTTCTTTAGCCACAATTTGGGTGTGAGAGCTTTATGGTGCAATGCGTGCATGGAGCGCTCTGGAATCTTTATTCTTCAACTTATCAATTATACAGGTGTTGGTTACAGAGAAGGAAATTAATTAATTGTGGCGTTGCATAAAAATGATGAGTGAGCGAAAACGAGGAGTAATGCAGAAACTTCATTTTGCACACAATGTCGATAATATGCAAAGTTTGCATTGGAAAGCTATAACCAAAGTGGAATGCGATGGGCCAAAATTAGACGAGAGGGAATGCGAACGTTGAGAAGCGGCCACGTGTGTGGAAAACGTTACAACAGTTCAAGCAAAAATCATTGCCTAATCTGAACTTTGAAACAAAACCCTTTTGCGTTTATTTTTGGTGGTTGATGTTCTTCCTTCGTCGTGTTTTCTACTTATAACGAACATTCACGTTTTACACATGATATAAATTCGAAGGAACCAATCCTGTTTATTTGTCATCTCTCTGTGTGGCTATATATATATATATATATTATATATGTTCTTTTTCATTCACGCTTTCTTATATATAGAAAACGAAAGCTTGGTATGAAGAACAACACAAGACCAACAATGGAAGCGAATGGATCGAAGAAGCAGCATTCGGGTCGGGGCATACCTGGACCCACCAACCCGATGGTGACGCCTATGCTCACGGATCTATATCAATTCACCATGGCTTATGCCTACTGGAAAGCTCGCAAGCATCAACAACGTGCTGTGTGAGTAATTACATTTGAATGAATACTGACTCATCATGCTTGGATTTTTATTTGCATGGACGCAAATCGATACGTGTGCTTAATTTATAATAACATTCGGTTGTTAAATTTAATTTTGTTTCAGGTTCGATTTGTATTTTCGGAAAAACCCCTTTGGAGGGGAATATACTGTCTTCGCTGGCTTGGAAGAATGCGTGAGGTTCATTGCCAATTACAAGCTCTCTGAGGAAGACATTAATTTTATTAAGAAAAATTTGTCTGTTTCATGTGAGGTAAACTGTATTCTCATTATCATCATAATAGCTATGTCATTCTGGTTTCATTATCTGCTACCGGCATATTTAACTCAGCGAAGAAGTAAAGTTACTCTAGAATTTCTTCAATAACAGGATATGAAGAGAGCATGTATAAACTGCGCCTGTTGAATGAGAGATTTAAAAGGAAAAAGAGTAGTGTACATTATAGTGGATGAATACATCCAAAAAAATTGTAACATAAGGGAGAAAGTAAGAGATGTGATATATGTTGTGACAAGAAAGAAGAGAAAGATAGAAAGAAAAAGGGATGAAAAATAAAATAGAGGAGAAAATAGATATACGATAATAAGTACTCAAGAAAAAAACAACAGATAGATTATAACTGTCTGGAGTATGCAACCTTGCTAAGATAGGTCTACTAATCAAAATTGCATTTTTTTTTAATATTTTTTTGTTACAGCCCTTGTCAGCCTCGAATGTACTCAAAGCTGCTTTGTAATTTTTACACTCAAAATCAGTACTAGTGGTTTTTTCCTTTTTGTAGTTTTTGTGTTTTGATTTGTAAGTAATGTCACCTGTGTCTAACACTACCAAGTACTCATCTGTGAAATATAATAGAAATATAAATGATGCATACTGAGAATCAAGGAACTATGTTGTTGGACAATTTTATTACTTGTTGCTTTATGAATAGTATGGTTCATGATCAAGTTTATAGTGAGTTTGTTCAAATTTTGATGCTGCTGGTGTTTTTCTTGTAGATTCTCCTTTCAAAATAAATTTTGATTTTGGTAATTATTGATTAAATCATAGGATGGCTTCCTTGACTATCTTAGAGGAATTGACTGTTCTGATGTGGAGCTGTATGCTGTTCCCGAAGGATCAGTTGTTTTTCCTAAGGTACCCCTATTGAGAGTTGAAGGTCCAATTGCCGTGAGTACTTGCTTCCGTTGAATATTCTCTTTCAGTTTGTTTCACTTATGAGTTCTTATTTCTTTCATGGACTCTCCACTTCTTGCATTAAAAAGACTTGAGTTGGAACTTTTTCAGGTTGTTCAATTGCTGGAAGCACCTTTTCTCAATCTAATAAATTTTGCATCATTAGTTGCAACTAATGCAGCAAGGCATCGTTTTGTTGCTGGAAAATCAAAAACATTACTTGAGTTTGGACTACGCAGGGCTCAGGTTTCTAAGTCTTAAACTGTGGAAAAAACTGGTGATTAAATTTAGGAAGACTTTCCTTTTTCAATATTCATTGAAAGAATGTTATTTTGAATGTAGGGGCCTGATGGTGGAGTAGGTGCATCAAAGTACTGTTATATTGGAGGATTTGATGCAACAAGGTATTATCTATTAAACAACTTCAATTTTAGTTGTGTTTGGCGCTACAAAGGGAGCAAATGTTCATTATATTATGCATATATCTAGCAGTTATCATGTCTAACTTTTTTCTGTGGATTAAGTGTTTTACAATGCCAATATAGTACAAAGTGGTAGTATTAGTTATGATAATTAAATATAGTTGAACTGAGATTTGTTAATGCCTTGCAAAAAATAAAAGTTACTTAATTACTGTTAATTTAAGATGGCAGGGCGATTTTGGCAGCACGGCATGTAAACTCTGCTCTTAAACATGTCAATGGTTGCCCTATTAGTTTGTACGTTGTAATTGACTAATGACAAATCCAAAAGGCTAGACTTTTTTTTTGTTATGGTTCAAAAAGTTCTGGTAAATCCATGATCTCAGATACGCAATTAGCTGTATGACAGGATAGAACTAAAATTCTTTGAAGTTGTTAATATCTCCTACCACGTCACATTTTCTGTCATGCATTAATGCATTATATTGCAAGAAATAACTGAAATATGGTTTCAAAAGAGGAATGAAAGAATTGAGAGGAAAAATGAAAGCAGGGATGAAGGGTAAGGTTCAAACGTTGATTGTCAACTTATCTTGATTACTATATCAGCATTTCTATCTTGTTGACATGATTATCGATTTTACACGACATTCCTTCTTTATCAATTTGTTTAGGTTTAGTGAATTTTTCATATCTTAACGTTTGCTATTCTATAACTTCGCTTTTCATATGGCACACCAATAGCAATGTTGCAGCAGGAATGCTATTCGGGATTCCCCTTCGTGGCACTCATTCCCATGCCTTCGTTAGCTCATATATGGTGTGTGACCATTTCATTGAAATTTTTGACATATTCTGCTGATGCTTGAGAAGATAATCCCAATTAATTTTGCTTGTCATTTCATCTGTAACACAACTCTGTGTAGGTTAAAAGGGCAAAAATTTGATCTATGCTTGTAAAATGCCTAAGGGATAAAACTTTCTTTCATTATTTCCAATTACTATGTCTGTGAAAAGGAGAGTAACACATTTGTTGCGAAACAAAAAGTTAATAACAAGTGATGAAGCGCGGCTGTTCGGTGGGAATATAGCGCAACATTTAATAAGTAGGGATATTATTTTTTTATTTATGTCCTTAGTTTGTACTATATAAAAAACAAAATGCAGTGCAATTAGTTCAGACATTTATAAACCTCACGGCGAAATTTACAACTGGTAAAGAGCAAAGTTCTTACCTAAGATCAAGATTGGAAACTGATAAATGTAGTGATATAATTGAGAGGAAGTAACTGATCTTAGAGAGGGGGAGGGGGCGATCCCATCAATTCAAAGTCAGAACAAAGGAAACCTTGAAATTATGAGGTAGATCCCCTCTGATTATAATAATAGAATTTCAGTCTAGAGTTTTTTTTGTGGGTGTTCATATCTTTGTATGATTCTTGTTATCAGTGTTGTTATGCTTTGTTATGACTTGAGTCATTTTCTGATTATTTCTTTTGCTTACTTTTATGTGTACCTTGTCTCTCCCATGATTTGCAGAGCCTTGATGAGATTACAAACAAAAGGCTTCGTAGAAAGGATGGTTCAAGTACATGTGAAGATTTTCTTAGTTTAGTTCAAAAATGGCAGAGAAAAATTCAGGTGTCATGATTTAAGCAGTTACATCCTTAATGATTTTTTTAATCATGATTTTTTTGGTGTCATCCTGATAGTATTTACTTTATGACAAAGATGTTCTAGCGAGTTGACCTAGTTGATGGGATTGCCATATCATGAAATCTGGAAACCTCAGTTCAGCCAGAAGTTGTTTACGATTAACATCCGATGGAACATGGGATATGAGTAACAGGATACAAAAATAGATACTAGGATGATTAGGCGTATGGAATGTTGAATTGGGAATTTATTCTGATTTTGTAATTCTCAGAGTTTTTAGGCTATTAAAGTGTTTCTAATAAATTGGGGCTATGTGGGGTTTTCACTTGTTAGTCATTTAGGATTTGCGTGATTATCAAGTTATGATTGTTCTATTTTGAGTTTTCTAGATTTGTAGACTTGAATTTTTTTATTGATTAAGCATCTGTTTGCTGCTTATTCCTTTTAGGTCTATTCCCTCTCCCGTTATATACCCTCCCTCAATTTCTCAACATGACCATTGTGATACAATATATTATGTTTTTGCACTCTTACAAGAATAAAATGCATTTTTGTCGGTGTATAATTTGTATTGAGTTGTCACTATGCAGTGTTCAAATTCACTACGTAGCATTTCTGCTGAGACCAATCAAAGTGAGCTGGCAGCATTCACATCATATGCATTGGCATTTCCTGATAACTTTCTTGCCCTTGTAGACACTTATGATGTAAGTATTTAATATTTCCTTAGTAACTATTGTTCTTGCTCATGGACAAACATAATCTTACTATTTTGACCAGCAATGTCCAATGGTTGTGAGTAAATCATGTTTATCCTGTCCCTAATTTATTTCTTTTGTGAACTAGTTCTGGTTTAGTTTAGCAATTTTTGTGTATAATCATGTTATCATCTGTTAACAGGTCATTAGAAGTGGAATCCCAAACTTTTGTGCAGTTGCATTAGCTCTCAATGATTTAGGGTATGTCAAGAAGTTTTTTCTTGTTTACCATTATCACTTGATTGGAGGTTCGGTTTTTCTAATGCATGTCCGAGGATACATAGTAAGAAATCAATAAATGATAAGTTTATAGCATTTAACAGTATCAATGCATTGAATCCTGTAATTTTCAATAAAAACTTACTATATATAGATTATTATTATTGTTATGTGTCCTTGGACATGTTTTTTTTATAAACTGTGCCGGTGGACATGTATTAGAAAAATCATTAGAAGTTCGATTTTTTTAATGTGTGCCCTTGGACATATAATAAGAAATCGATAAATAGTAACCTTTTCTTAGAAATTGTGACATTTAATACTATCAATGTATTGGATATTGTAATTTTTAATAAAATCTTGCTATAACTATTTGTTAATTTTCCCAGTTGGTTTGGGTTGAAAGGGACATAATTATTTTTCTTTTCTTATTTTGCTTCTGTGAATTGCTTCCTTGATTTAATAGCTAGAGTGATCTATTTTTTTACATTTCTCTTACTACCTTTCTGTGATCTACCTTTTTTGTTTCTGTTTATGCAAATGTTTCTTACGTTGAGAAGCTTTATCTGTATTATTGTCATTAATTGACTGTAGTGTCCCCTCTTACATGTATTACGTCATCATACTTTGGCTTCAACTAGTTCTTAGCATCAACCATCATAAAAAGAAAAAGAAAAGATCATTTCATCTTTATTAAAGAAATGTGTAATTGCTATCCATTGCTTAGTTTATATGATGTCCTGTGCAGATACAAAGCAATGGGTATTAGACTGGATTCTGGTGACCTTGCATATTTGTCTTGTGAGGTCAGGAAGATCTTTTACACCATTGAGAAGGAATTTGGATTGCCCGGTTTCGGGAAGATGAGTATCACAGCTAGTAATGACCTTAATGAGGAAACTTTAGATGCTTTAAACAAACAGGTAAATTCCCTTTGCAATCTGGAAATTGTAGCTTTTTTTCCTGTTGGTTCAAGGAATTCAAAATGCAAGAATCACAAGTGACTGATGAAAATATGAATATTAGTGGTCGAAATATCAATTTGTTCCAAGATTGAGATGCCGCTCCTCATATTCAGCCGGCGTGATCTGCTTATGGCTTTTGAATTTACCTGTAATTGATTGAACTGTTCTTTTGTCTGTTGTTTGTAGTCAGCCTAAAAAGTTAAGGTCGTTTCGTTTACTAAGACGTTTTTCTATTTTTATTTATAAAAATACCATTTTATTTTTATTTTATTTATTTCAAATTTTTGTACACGTTCTTGTTTTCACAAATTTTCATATTTTCATGCGTGCTCATTGTTTAATTTTAGTATCAGATGAAAAGATATACTCTTTTATAGAGAACTATAGAACATTATTTATTGGTTTATACTTCATACTAATTTAACTATTTATTCATGCATATAGGCTGACATATAATATCAAAACCTAGCTTTGGTGTGTGGTCTCTCTCACGCTGTAAATTTATTATTTAACTAAAATAAAATGAAAGGTGAATTGATTGACGCACAAATAACTAATTGGTTTTTTATCTTAGCACAACAGATTTTTGTGGCACTGTATCTGTCATATATTTGTAAAAGGAGTTGCCTCTAATCAAACTACCTTGTCTAGACAATGGGGATGCTAAACACATTGGTTACTAAACTAACAGAGAGCAAAGGAAAGAAAAAGGATATAAAGCAAGTCTATAGGACCGAAACTTCGGTGGGTTCAAGTCAAGATGGATGGGAACGTTATGGTCACATGTTGAAAAAATTGGTGAGATAAATGAAGAGTTTGTAAAAATGAGAGATGGATAATATAGATACTAGAGAAATATAACGAACGTATTCAGCCAATCAATCAAGCTCCAATCAGTCAACTCTCCAAATAATCCCCACTGACCCTTGAACAGTGACAAACGCGCATGTTTATTGTGTGAAATGAAGCTTGGTATTATTTATATAGGCTTTGATAAAAAGAAAATATTAACAATTGCAATTTGTTTCTTATCCTACTCTCTTTTATTGCATTTTCCCTGCAGGGTCACGAGGTTGATACCTATGGAATTGGGACATACCTGGTTACATGCTATGCTCAAGCTGCTTTAGGTGTTGTTTTCAAGCTGGTTGAAATATATAATCAACCTCGTACCAAACTTTCGGAAGATCTCTCAAAGGTTTGAACACTGGACAGAATGTGTTAGTAAAATCATCTATTTGCATTTAAATTGTAATCTTATTATCCTTTTGTTCCTTTCTCTGTTTTCAGGTCACTATTCCATGTAAGAAGAGAATTTATAGATTGTATGGGAAAGAAGGTTATTCTTTGGTGGACATAATGACTGGGGAAAATGAACCCTCTCCAAAGGTATTTTTTGACTTGGTCTCCAAACAGGGGGTTAATCCACGTCAACCTTGCAAACTCTTGGCCGGTTCCGTGGAATTTACAGATGTAAGCGTAAATATTTTTTAACAATATGTTATGATAGGTGGGAGAAAGAATTCTGTGTCGCCATCCCTTTCAAGAATCCAAGAGAGTATATGTGGTGCCACAGCATGTTGAGGAGCTTCTAAGGTGTTACTGCGCTGGGATTTCAGGTAAGAACTAGAATAAAATTGTCAGTCATGGGGATAAATAGAACCTTGTATATAGTTTTCCCATATTTGTTTGCTTAGGTAAAAGAAAACTACTCTATCATTTTTGAAGGCATCTCAAGATACGTTATTAACCGTCTTCCCTACCCCTTGAAACTAAATAAGCTATATAAAATATTGACCATTGGATATAACTGCTTCCTCATGTAGTTTTTGGGTGAACTGTAGGGGATCCATTTTCCTTTTAAAAGGAGCTTACCAGCTCTTATCAGCAGTTCATATTTTAGTAAATGCAGCTTTCGACAATCAAATTTTATTTTTCTCTTGTAATATGCTTTATTATTTCTTGAAGATAAAAAGGCAGAAATCTTGCCACCTTTAAAGGAGATAAGAGAGCGATGCATCAAGCAACTTGAACAAATGCGACCTGACCACATGAGGAGAATTAATCCAACACCGTATAAGGTCTCAACATGCTTTAAAATATATTATAATTTTTATTTTGAATTATTTTTAATATTTTTACTTCAAACTTTGAGCAGGTTAGTGTAAGTGCAAAGTTATATGACTTCATTCATTTCTTGTGGTTCAATGAGGCACCTGTTGGGGAGCTGCGGTAACAAGGGTAAAAAAATGACATGCGCGGAACGATCGGGGTAAAAAAATGCGATGGAAGTTTCTTTCATATAATTCATTCAGCATATACTTGTATTCCAAGATGTTTTCAAATTATATGATTTTTTCTGTACAAATGAAAATAATATATTTAAATTTAACATCTCAAACCTTCCAAATTTACCGACCCTAGTAGTTTCAAATTATAAAATTTATATTAATGATAGAGCAGCTAAATTTTTTTAAAAATTATGCTCAAGCAAATTGCTTCGGTGCAAATTGTCGTTTTGGTTCCCATGCAATCTGAATATATGAAAGCAGATGATGCTAAAGAAACGTAGAATCAGTTTGGCTCAAAAAGGAGTCCTAAATTATGAATACACAAGTCCAACCCTTTAAATGCATTCCCCCATTTATTTCCTCTCCTTTGTCAAATTTGCTGAGGACAAAAAGCATTAATGCATTTCCGAGCAAACAGAATCATAAATTAATATACAAATAAATACTAAACTGAACCCTTGCAAGCTCTAATTTAGCCTCGGATTATTAAAATATCGTTTCAACTCCCAAAATCATCAACAATTACTTTAATACATTACCAAATGACAGGCATTTATTCCTGAAATAATAAACATATTGAAATTAACTATTTTCAGAATTTGAAATATTACTTCCACAAATTAGGAATACTTTAAAAGTTGTAATTAGTTTAAATACTGTTAAACATTTAAGCAAATTTTGCTTCTTAAATCATTCTATTATATTTACAGAACATTTAAAATTGCTCTATGGACAATTACACAGTCAAGAACAAATTACAAATTACTGCTGCGTAAATTAACTGTAGAGGGATATTACCTAGAGATTTAACAATCGGCCCTGTATTGATTGCATGATTTACTCGATCAGACTTAGATGTCACCAAATTCTGCACAGTTCAGTATTGTCATCAAAATATTCCATAACCCAAACTACTACCATCTATGACTTTCAAGTACGGCTAAAATAGTTAGACCACAAGCATTATCATGTTCAAGCCACAAATGTCAAAATACAAAGTATGAGAAGATAAAGTGCTAATATAAGCAACCATGACAAAAGTCATAGTTCAACATCAATGCAAGTGCAACCTACCGCAGAATGTATCTAGATTTTTCATTTGCCCAATGAATTCTCATTTGTTCAAAGGAAAGTGTCGACCCAAAATTGTGAAGCAATAAATAAGAATTGAGAAAAAAAAAATCCATATTAATGAAGTGTTTATCATTTGAGAAAAAAAAACTTTATTTAACCTGCACAATGAGCATTTCAAGTAGTTCTCTCAACACAGATGCGCACAAAAAAAAGAGAGATGTTTGAGTGCATAGGCACCTACAAGCTCCATTAGGGATTCTGCTTTTTGGAACATTTTTAGAACGTCATGCGGAGCAACTTCCTTCCGAAACTTGTTCAGATGTGTTTTTGCAAGGTGAGTTAAAGCATAACTAACCTGGAAGAATAAATTTGAATGTTTACTAGGTAAGAAATAAAGAACAGAATTCCTGCTCGGCATGAATTCTCAGCAAATATTGTACCTCCTTCAATAGGTCACGGGAACACATGTATCACAAAGAAGCTGGCCAGCAATGCAAGACATGATGCCAGGATCTGCTCCCGAGCCAAAAGTCTTGCTTCTTCTACCAAACTTAGGCATTGTAGAACGGTTGAGACGACCTAGTTTAGACCACATGCTGCTTGGTACTTTGCAAGCCGGTATAAATTTTTTGTTTAGAAAGGCATAATAGATTTTTAAGGAGAATCTATAGCTATGGGTCATTTGAGGATAATCAGTCACTCCCTTGCACAAATGATGAAAACAACACCAAGAAAAATGTATTTGGAAATTCGGGATAAAGCTTGAAGTTGTTAAGTTTAAAATATAAAACAATAAATTGAAGAACAACTGACTCAGAAAATATGGCTTTTTATTTCAAGAAATTGTTTCAGAGAAAAAGCCAAAACTCCCACCTGGGATCTGTGAAAAGAACATCTAGGTCGAATCCAGAAATATTATGTCCAACTAGAGCATCACTATCCAATTTTTGTAATTCTAACATCAAGCGATTTAACAAAGCTCTTTCACTGAAAACAAAGATAATACTTAGTTCAACCATAGAAACAATCTTAATTTCCATAAAGTTTTAAATATAAAGGCAACACAACATTTAAAGCCAAAGGATAACATGCAGCCATGCAGAAGAGTACAATGCTCAAACTACCAAACCATCTTTTAATGTTTCCACCTGCTTTCAACACACAGAACACTTGATCCAGCTTTTAAGTTTCTGTCTGTAACCTCCTTATTGAATCCAAGGGGAAATATATTTCCATCAAGTTTACGAATAACAGTAAAATGGGTCAGCCTTCCAGGTCTCTTCCACTCTGAAGCCAACATAGGGGTGTCAATTTAAAAGTCAAACAGAAAAGGTTATTGCGGATCATACTTCTACCACAACTACATCTAACATAATAGTAAATTATCTGGTAAACATCTTAAAATTTGTTAGCAAATATTCGAACTGTCAGTGAGAGCAGATATGCATATTTTATTCAGATACAGAATCTAGACAAGTGACAAGTTCAAACTTAAATTCATTTTAACCTTGATAGAATAAAAAATTTCAGTCTAATGCCCCTTGTATCGGCTCACGATTTATCCATAAGCATAGTCAAGACGGATTGTCATTGCATAAACTCATGTATGTTAATATTTATGAATTTAGCTATTTGCAATCAATACGATTCCCAAAAAGTTATCAAAGGTTCAAAAGAAACAAATTAAACTTGTATTCCTGTGGTTTACTAATATCACCTTGCAGAAAACCAATAACACCTTATAGGTTCATCTTTAATGACAAGAGAACACAAGATTTAAAGACCTATATGAATCAGTAACCACAGAAATTGGAGAAAAAAAAATATTTATTTTTTTTAACTAAAAATGAATTCATTTGTGAAAGTCGTTAGTAGGCACTAGTTTGGTAGTTCATTCACCAAACATGCACTATCACCATTCAAAATATGCAAAATCACACATAATCTTGGAGTTTGAAATGTACTTCCGTAGCTCTCACTATTCATATCATATCCAAAGAAAATCTATACAAAGAAGTGGTAAATCATATATAACTTTGTGAGCCATGTTTAAACTTCAAAAGTATATTGACAGTAAATCCTTCCTGAAAACTAGATTTGCATGCACAGATTATTTTTATAAGCTGGCGTACACAAATAGTCTTATATTCAGGCATTTATACACATAGAGACATAAATGCATGTGACCTCATCGCAAAAGATAAGTTAGCACACTGTACATAACAAAATCGAAGTGATGGAAAGAAAAAACACTAGAAAAAGGCACTGTAAACAACCTTAACCATATTGCAACAGACAACAGAAGCAGATACAATCTCATTTACATTCCGTTTTTCATTTATAGTGGTTTTCAAGCTTATCGCTGCAACAACCACAGGAGGAATCTTAGAAGTGGTTTTTGAAGGAGTTGAATTCCTTATGTATTTAGGAGAGTCAACAGCCACTTCAAATTCGCACCAGCTAACCTGTAAGCACAAACAAAGTGCTAGGATTAAGAAAATGTGGCCTGCATATAGAATAAAAGATAATGTCATATACATTAATTCTGATTGATGTCCAACTTGAAAATTTCACCTTTCGAGAAGCTGAACTTGTAGAAAAGTTTGAAACCTGTAGCCATGAAGGCCCCTTTATGTTTCTTTTAATCAGAAAAAGCTCAAGTGCACTGCAGATTGTAATACGGTCAGTTCACCTGTTTTTTTAACGGAAACTAAATGTTCAATTTATGGACATTTTTAACAGAAGTGGGGGTTTTAGAGCAAAACCATAAGCATGGTACTAGCAAAATACAGTTCTGCAGGAAACTTGGCTATTAAAATGCACACTTCAGTCAACAAAATTTTTGTTTCTGTTCACCAAGAAAGGTTTTTACTTTCTAGAATTAAGTCAGCTCCTCTCACCAAAAAAAGATATTAAATTTGTTCCTATACATTCTGACTCAGAGATCAGGAAAGTATTTGAAGTGTAATTATAGAGATATTAATGTACCTTCACATAAAGAAATCTCCAAGGTTCTACCAGATTATCCCAAGTATTCCCTGATGCACATGACAAGTTTAAATGGTTAAAGTGACTAAGCCAGAGTGCATATACTTAAGCATCCTGCTGAAAAAGAAAATAGACTTTAAGTACTATGAAATAAGTTCATATTAATCACTTTCAAAAATAATTTAAGTTCCAAAGTTTAAAAAAGGTCAATTAAATATTGTTATTGACGATAGAATATCAAAGAATCAAAACTATCTATTAATTGTCATTATTTATAATTATTCTAAATGCAGTATAAATATTAAGTGTGTGGTCAGCTTAAGACACACAACACAATAAAAAAATCTTTCTTATATGCTATTAGTTTGGATAGATCCTTTGTTCTCTTTCTTTTTTCTGCTTGTTGTAACTGTGAATAGTAGTAACACCTTCGACAGTTATTTTCTTTGCCGACACAATACTCCAATCAGCACTAGACATCATCGACGAAGCTGCTCTGACCACTGCCTTGTTGGAATCCTCCGCATAGCACAGCCTTTCCTACTGGCACATGAAGCCCACACTCGGCCACGTGCGCTCTGTTCTTGCAACCATTTTCACCAACACTTCTTATGCACACATTCCCATCCCCTGACACTTTAGCTTAACTACAACTCCATTTTTCATGATGTCTTTCGATAACACATTTGATTTAGCCGCTACAATTGTAAGTTACCAATGTTTCTCTCATTCCTCGTAGAAAGCTACTTGGTTCTTCTAATTATGCCTCATGGGTTGCTACGGCTGAACTCTAGTTCCAAGGACAAGGACATATTGATCATCTTACTAAACAACTCAAAGATATTACCAAGATCGTTGGAAACAAATATATGCTTCTATATGCAATGTTCTTTGGTATTCCACTGATCCCAAATTACATGTAACATATCATGCTTACAAGACATGCTATGACGTGTAGCACAAAACTAAAAAGGTCTACTCCAATAATATCAATTGCTTGTACACGATTGTCAACAATCTTATTGATTTGAAGAAAACATCATATGAAGACTTATGTGGATAAGCTACAATCTCCTTGCTAATTTTGATAGTCTTTTATCTCTCACTGACAATGCAGATACTCATGCAGAATAACGTGATAAATGATAAAATCCTATCTAGTTTTTCAACACTGCCCTATGATATGGTTAGTGTGAGCAATTATTGTGCATTTCTCAAACATTCAGTTCACATCCTCTCTGTTAATATTGATTCCTCCACTTTTGCTTTCAACTATCTGCATGGGGCTACAATGGAAATCATAATCAACCTCAGCCATGTTGCACTTACTATAATTATGATCACACCAAAGATATGTCATATAAAAGCTTATAATCAAAATAAGTTTGTAAATATTACTAGTCACGTTTTGCTCCTCTGATGAGATGACTTCAATACTAAATACAATAAGTATATTCAATAGAAAGTAGTCATGTAATCCTCCACTCCAATTGCCTTTGTTGCTCATACAACTAATCATGTTGCTTTTGTCTCTCAATCCTTATCTTTTGAACCTTAGATCCTTGACTCAGGTGCTTTGAATCATCTGTCAATAATCAATCTCTTCTCTACACTCTATTACATGACCCATTTACCCTATATGTCACTTTAACAAAGAGCTCCCAAACTAAAGTTATTGACATTGGGATGTTTTGAAGTCCACACTTTATGTACTTGAACACTCATTTAATCTTATCTCCATTAGCAAACTCAAACATGATATTTGGTGTTTGTATCAAGGTACTTCACAATGTTAATGCTTGAAAATAGCTATTTTCCACATTTCAAGACTTTGTTCACTCACGATATTATCCATCAAACATCATGTCCACACACACCATAACAAAAGTTTTGTTAAACACAAAAATTGTCACTTGGTTAAGAGAGCTCGAACATTGTTTCTCCATTACCATCTTCCATTATCATCCTTGGATTCTGTCACAATTCTTAAAACTCTAAGTGAGGTCATTATTCATCCCAAGTGGTGCTAGGCAATGATTGATGAATTAATCACTATGCACTCCAACAACACTTAGGGATCTTGTTCTTTTGCCTCCAAGAAAAACCATCTTTGGTTGTAGATGGATCTATACTATCAAAATTGACCATTCGACTAAAAGTACGTTCATTGACAAAAGGCTACACTCAAATTTTAGTTTGGATTATGCAAACACATTTTTTCCTATACCAAAAATGACATCAATTCACCTTTTCTTGACATTAGATGTTATTCATCACTAGCCTTTACACCAGCTTAACATTAAAAATGCCTTCTTACATAGTAAATGAAGCTGGTTTGTGACAACCAAGCTACACTCCAGTCTTTCATGAGAGTATTCCATCAAATTGTTATTATTTGTAATTATTCTAAATGCATTATAAATACTACATGTGGTTTGTTTTAGACACAATATACATTCAGAAAACCTTTTTCTCTCTTATAAATACTATTCCATCAAATTGCATGTTCAATCCAAAACATTAGACAGGATAGTCTCTAAATACTTATAATACCTACAACTAGTTCCTTAAAGAGCGCAAAAACTTTCTCCTTTGAGATCTACTAGAAATACTAGGTCCTGCAATGGTTTAAATAATAAAAAGATGGTAAAATAAAATAAAAATACACATACACAACAAACCTTAGAAGATAATTTTTAACTAGAGAAGGGGCAAATTTGGAATTTACAGCTGTCTTTAAAGTCAACAAGAGGATATGTAAAAGATATATTTTTCACATTCTTCACTCTTCTACTTGAGGATGTTCATTGATTTAATAGTGTACCTTGAATGAATAATTAATCTTCACCACATAACTTTCACCGGTGGGAATTTCAAACCGTTCAAATGCATATTTCCTCTGCAAAAATGAGTAAAGAAATCAGAATAAAAATAACATCAAAGAATTTTCATGGCACAAGAGCATCACATAACTCACTTACGCACTCCATGAGTCCATGACATTAGAAATTATCTAATCAGCAAACATTAACAGGTGCCATGCTAAAGTTGGAAACTTCCAAATTCACCAGATGTTGTGCTATCTCATTCTTAATATCAGATACAGCATCCTAGAATTTTAAGGAAAAATGGGACAGGACAAAATGTATCAACACCAGGGTAACAGAAAAATAGGGAAGAAATTCAAACTAAATAAAGGAAGAAAAATAGAGATCAACAAAGTACAAAGTTGCAGTTTTTTAAAGAAATCTACAGAAGAAATTCGAGACTCTTGGACATCTCTCTCGAGACTCATCATCTCATTGTGCGATGCAAAGGACAACTTGGAACTGCATAGATACACCACTGCATGTTCTTCACGATAACGCAGCAGCTCTGATACAGATTCCCTGCTTTGACCTAATTCTCAACCAGAATAGAAATAGTCAAAGTCATTTTCCGCGTCCACGGTAATGAGTAACTGACTGTTACACACAACAAAAATTTCCACTGGTCAAGTCCAAAAACCAAACCAAAAAAAAAAAAAAACCTCACAGTATAATGTGACACTAGTCTGACGATACCTTGGCATTAGAACATTAAAACATTATTGGGTGAAAGAAAGCATATGTAGCATCATACATTGTGAAAAGGTAAAACTGAAAATTATCGAAATAAGATAATCTGTCCCATAACCTTACCTTCCCAAACAGAAAAATGGTTCCCCTATTTTCTCCACGTAACTCCTCACAGGAGTCTAATATGTAGAAAGGCAGTGACCCATCTTCCTCTAGATCAAATTCTGAGCGTTGCCGATTATGCAAAGCATCCTTCAAATCAGCATCGGCCTTCCCTCCACCAGCACCACTCCTTGCTTCCTTCCAACCACCAGTAGCACACAGTGCTGGGTCCTCCTCTTCTTTAACATTCGCATTCAATGTGAACATCTCCTTTTTCAAGCCCGATTTTACTTCTATTTTGTCAACATTCTTCAACGCCTTCTCCTCGCCTAAACCCTCATTACTTGGAGAATCATCAGGCTCCACCATGATGCCTGTTCATTTGCGCAACTTCCACGCACTGATTCTTCAATTTCACTAACCTCTTCGCACTTTATCTTGACAGCCTTATTCAGCTCAGCATTACCATTTAAGGACAACAAAGACCCTCCGATCAAATCAGCAGATGGCTTGTCGCTGTTAATCCGCAAAACATTGTTGGCGTCAGCAGCGGAATTGGCTTGAGCCTGTCTAAGCCTCAGTCTATCAGTCTCGTCCGGCGCAAACTCCGCGATAACATCGTCGACGATGCTCTCGCATACCTTGTGGTCTCTGTTTTTCTTGAAAACTGACGAAGTGAACATGGAGGACAGTCTCTGAGCGCCCATCATGGCAGCGGCAGCGGAGACGGAAGAAGAGGGTCGTTTAGGCTGAGGATCTTTATTCTCGACTTTTTTACGTTTAGGTCTCTCCGATTCGCCTTCGGACTCGTCGAAGGAGAGGGTGAAGCCGGCCTTCGACCAATCCTCTTCTTCGCCTTCGTCGCCGTAGCCGAGACCTTCATTGTCGACGATGAAGGAACACGCCTGTTCGCGGCGCTTGGCAACGAGGGCGTTGTACTAGTCCTCGGGGACAGTGTCGTAGATAGGGTTCTCTAACCTGATTTGGGGTCCATCGGCATCGGATCGGCGACCGCCGCGGAGACGGGCTTTGAGGTGCTCCAAGGCTCTGCGGGCGGCGGCCTCCGGTCCCCTCGGCCTTCGTCTTCCGGTTACAAGCTCCGCATCCGCCATCTCTGTGTCTGAGTGAGTGAGTGTGATCTAAGAAATGAGAATGAGACGGCGCTAGGGATTTTTAAGTAGAACGCGGGAAATCGTTTCAATTTTGGCGCGCTTATTATGATGGCCGTTACTCTTCCGCTTTATAAACGCACGTATGCAAAAAAAAATATATAAAAATTGTGTTGTTATAAAATATAATTATAATAAGTTCAACAATTAATCAATTATAACTGAATAAGAAAATTACGGAACAATTTTTCATAAAAACAAGTTTAGAAACATTAAAAATGCTTCTTTTTTCTTTTACTGAAAAATTGCTGCTTAACATAAATTAATTGTTTAGAAGAAAGCACAGATACACAATCAGCTCCCACAGCTTATATTTATCATAAAAATACAGTTAAAACATAAATCTAGATCCTATAAATGTTATTTTTTTTCATTTTAAATAGCTAGATAATTACCCATTTAATGGTTTAGATTTTGCAGAAAAATTACTATACCAAAAACCTATCAGAAAGGATCAAACTATTAATTTATATTTTGTATGTTTCAAATTAATAATAATTATAAATTATTTTGACATCTATTTAATACATATTAGAAGCAAATATGTCAAAAGACGGGAAGTAAATGTAGAATTACAGGTTTTTTAAAAAAATCTCACACATGCATATTTTTAACTTTTTGGTGATAATTTTATCTTTTTCTTTTTAAGCTAATTTATATATATGTGTTTTATTGAATAAATTTTAGTTTAAATTTTACATATAAAATTTAAATATATTATGTTATGATTTATTTTGATTTCAACAAATTTTTAAAAAAAAAATTACAGTGAATTATAAATGTTTTTCTTATTTTTAATTAAAGTTAAAACTTTGCTTTAATAAACAACACATTAAAATTAACATTAATATTGTGGCATATTGTCAAACTAAAAAAATATTTTAATAATATTCTACCATATATTTGATAATATTATCATTTAAGTATATAATTAATATTGTTGATTAAACAACCAAACCAAATAACATTCAACAGGTGTTTAGTAGAAGATTTTTAAAATTTTTTATAAATCTTAATTTAAGATTATTAATTTTTTATATTTAATACGAATGTTTTAAACTGCACTTACACAGAATATGAATTTTAATTATATTTTTTATATAAATATTTTTATTAGGGAAAAAAATCTAAAATTTATATAAAATATGAAAATTATAACTATATTTATTAAATATTTTTATAAATATTTTAAATTAATAAATATATTTATAACAATGATAAAAAAATATAATTGTTTTTTTAAAATTTTTTATACAATTAAACATTCTCTTATATCAAATAACTCAATACATTATGTATATCAGATAAATTGTAGCTTACAAATATTTTAGATTGTTTAAACATAATTCAAAGACAGTTTCTATTATGAAAATTAGAAATTTACTAAATTTCTAATTAACCATTGTAATTTTTGTCTGTCCTTCGTCATTTGATTACCTTTGCTATCTAATAGCTCATAATAATTAAATTCCATTACAATTTATTGAAAAAATTATATTTTAACTTCCATTCCTTACCTCATAGTAAAGCATGCATAATATTTATTTGTAAACTAGTTTGATTGCAATTTTAACATAATATAGTCATATTTTGTTTTTTGATTATATTAAAATTAAATTAAAAAAATAAATTAAGCTATCTAAATTATATATATTATTTTCAATGGTAAGTGATAGGTTATGTAGGTGCTCAACCTTAAAAATTTGTATATAAATAATTGTGGAGTACCTAACATACTTAAAAAATATGTATATATATATATATATATATATATATATATATGGACGATTAACATATGAGCAAATAAAAACAATAAGATGTGCTAATAATTCAATCTAAGTTTATAAATCTACAGACTTGAAAAAAAAAATTATTGGTTCATATCTTTTCATCTTTTTAACAGATTTATTATTTTTATTTATTTTTAATATACATCTCGTAAATTAGTTTGCAGTCACATTTTATAAATTAGTTTACGAAGTGTATTTAAATTATTTTAAATTTTATTTATTCATACTCATACATATATATATTTTGAAAATTAATTTATAAAATTTAAAAATATATATATATATATATTGATCTATAAACTAGTTTTTAAAATATATTTAACAAATGGTAAAATTGAAAATAAAATTTTAAAAAATGGAAGAATGTAAAAAGCAATTGTCAAACTATTTCTATTTAGGTCATAAAACGAAAGTTCAAGTCCAACCCACATTTTAAACATACAAGATTAATTTAAGTTTGTTGAAAAATATATATAATCTTATTATTTTCAGTGGATTATAATTTTCTAGGTTTTATTTTTTTAGAAAAAAAGAATATGCAAATTAATATGAGATGCTAGGTAGAGTCATATGACACACTAACATATTTTTATTTATTCTTCTCCGCAATGAATTGGTGTTAATTTAGAAGTTTAGTCAATTGTAATATTTAAAGTACTTTATGTGTCATGAGAATATGTTGGGCTTGGTTGAAATGATCTTCTTAACACTCATTAGTTAAACTAATGCCCTCATCCAAATGAGTTAATAATCAAACTAAATTTAGTAAAAGTATCACCATTTGCGTGTAGAAGTGACTTAAAATTGTGGTTCTATAATTTTATTTTGTTTAATAAAAAATGTACATTATATAGTATCACTAAAAATATATACAATTATTTAAATGGATATGTATTGATTTAGTCCATATTTTATAATAACTAATTTTATTAGAAAATATTCATAATATTATATTTTCACATAATCTTAAATATATCAATAAATAATATTTTTTTAATCACTTTAAATATACATCTACTTTTGAGATCTTATTATTACATGGTGTTTGAAATTTTACTTTTATGTAATAGAAAATATATTTTATCACATAACTTACAAATATTATAATGAATCCTTGTTAGGGGATGGGTATTAGAATAATCATGATCAAATACCGTCACTTTCATATAAGATAAAAAGGATAATACAAAGGTTTAAAAAATATATGAAGAAAATCTAAGTGAATAACTTGTCAAAGCACGTGATTTGAAGAGAAAAACAGAAATAGTTTAATTAAAGGGTATATGGAAAGCCTAATTATAATAAACAACATGTCTTAAGGTTAAGAAGCAAATGTTGAAGGAGTTACAAGATCAAAATGTTAGTAGTAGGGATGGCAAGAAAATTCATACCCACCCCACTCAATATAAGTGAATAATTTGTCAAAGCACATGATTTGAAGAGAAAAACAGAAATAGTTTAATTAAATGGTATATGGAGAGCCTAATCATAATAAATAACATGTCTTATGGTTAAGAAACAAATGGTGAAGGAGTTACAAGATCAAAATATTGGTAGTATGGATGACAAGAAAATTCATACCCACCCCACCTGATCTTGCTCTGTCTTGATTTTGATGAAAAAAATTCAAGTTGATCGGATTCGAGTAAAACCTGATATTTAAAAGCAGGAATAGGTATGGGAACATTTATACCTACCATATTTCCGCATCTGAACCTGGTCCACAGTATAAAATTACTAAAATATCTTTATTATTTTAAAAGTATTATATAAAATTAGTAAGATGGTAAAAATAATGAATTGTATAGATTTTAAAAAAATATAATCATTTAATAAATTAAAAAAATAAAATTAAAATATAAAAGAATACTAAAAACATGTGCAAGAAGGTTTTCTTGATCCTAATTAAGGATGAAAATAAAATTTAAAATTTTAAACTCGACAGTACAGACACAAGTGGAGAACATGAAATCCACCACCGACTTGTGTTCATTGTCATGCCTAACTGATGGTGCTGCTTTTAGAGAATGTACTACTGCATAATATCCTGGTACTTTTGGAGAATTTAATGTTGCTCTTATTTCATATGCCAACACTTTTAGAATAATTAAAGGTGTATTATCTGGCCTTGCATCAAGTCAACCTCCTGTTGATGTGGCAAATGAGATAAATATCTACCAATCTCATCCATCAATTTATGACAATTCACCCGAAGGGCACACCATGGTATCGACGCATGAGATAGGGATAAGGAAAGGATCACTCTCACCTACACAACTTGACTCACATGCTCTTTACAAAACCAATCCAAAATAAGAAAAACTACATGTAAAAGCTACCTTTATTGACGATTATGAAAAAATTACCAAGTTCATGTCAACCCTAACAGTAATGGAACTATAGACTTAACTTAAATTCATGGTTTTTGTCATGCTTCTCATGACTAAACACGGGTTGTACTTGATTAAGATTAATTACCTTAATGCTGATTCTTTTAACGTGTTATTATATTAAATGTAATTTAATACAAATATAAATCACTTTGTGAATGATCATGTTAATTGTTATCCATATCTAAGTATTTCATTATTCAATATTACGATTATGTTAATTGTTGATTAATGTCTAGAAATTTTATTGTTCATTATTGACAATTATGTTAATTGTTGGATCAATATCCACATATTTCATTAATCGAACACAAATTCTATCATTTAAATTTTTTGGTAACTGAACACATTATTATGCTAGTTGTGGATGGACAAGCATTTTGCAAACAAAATAAAGTGAGATACTTCATTGCATTGCTACTTAGAGTTTCAATTACATTATAGAACCTTCAAATGAAGGTTAATTCTTCAACCAGTATTCCTATCAAACACTACCATTTTTTAAATAACACATCCAATTTCTTAAATAAAAAAAATGATATAACATAAACCATTAATTCATTCAACAACAAAAACATAAAATCTAGTCTCATTATTCACTCTCTAAACTCATCAATTTCATAGAAACATTGTTGAAAAATTTTTCACCATAACTTCCAACATTTGTCATATCCAATGTTGGTTCAATACTGCCAACAAAATTTTCCATTGCTACAACGTTACTTACATCAAAGCATAGGAAAAATCCATAATTTTCATTTACTTTCGTCATGCATCTAGCAAAATTTTAAAAAGTTTCACAATCAAAAAAACCACACAAACAAATGCTCAACATAAAGAGTAACTAACTACCTTGTTTTTAGGACAATCATAATACAATGTACAAAGAATTTCAAATATCCTGATTACAACTTCATACTTGCCTCTATATTTGTAATAATACCTTACACTTTCATTATCCATATCACATGATTATGAAAACCTTGAACCAATATTTTAAATAGGCCTCTATCATTGCCTGTGATTGAAACTCTTCAACTATGCATAATGGAGATGACAGAAAATAAGAAACAACATCAATAGATGAAAAAATCTTGTAACAAACAACTAAAACTTAAAGGAAAAAAAAACAAAATACAACATTATGTTGGATGTTTAATTACCCAATTTTTTTTTAAATAACAAAACGTTGTTATTATGTTTACCTCACATCTTATTCAGTATTTACATTCTACACCTGCACCTCAATAATGATAAATAAATTCAAAAATTTTGATATAATAAATAAGATACATATTTATAAAATTTTAATAAATTAAAAACAATTTTACTTATAAATTAATAACAATATCTTAATGTAAGATGTCAAATAGTTATTATTTAAATTATTATATATTGATATTACAAGTATTTAAAAAGGAAAATATAAATTTAATGAGACGATCAATTTGATATATTTAATATCTTTAATTGTAGTAAAAATGATTTTTAGTATGAAGAAGTAAAGAATCCTTCTATGATTTTGATATACATTTGACATTTTAAGTTATTTCATCAGAGTCCTAAAATGTGATTTAGGAATTAACGATCAAAGTTGGTCATCTTAAATTCTGTTTTTTTTTTATATATACAAATACCATCCAAAAATTGTGATGTAAATTTTTATTTTGAAATTGTTTACATAGAGATTTTAAAATTTTAAATATCTATTAATAGTTTGGTACAATAGAACCAAATATGATTTGTGATATTTTTTTACACTGTGATGAATGAATTTTATGTCAGGAAAATTAAATTAGTGGAGAAAGCATATGGTAGGTTTTGAAGATATGGAAACTTCTCTAATTTCAGTTGCTCACGGACGTAGAATTTGAATCATGATAGAATTATCATAATTTTTTTACATCACAAGATTTGACAGCACGCAATGACTATTTGCAAGTGAAAGAAAGGTTATTACGAGAATAAAATATTATCATCTTCCTTACAACAAAACTAAGATAAATTTTATTTGTAAATTTACATCTAAAATACACAGCGAGTACACATCAAAACAGTATACAAGAGGCGATAAATTAACTATATATATATATATATATATATATATTCAAAAAGCATAATAAATAATTATTTAAATATTCAAAATTTACAAGTTTTATATAAAAGTAATTATTATATAAAATGGAATAAATAGTTGTTTTGTAATAAAAATCTATCACTGTTAAATATTTAAAATCATGCTTAAAATTTGAAGTTATATTTTTTCCTTCTTGTCTTTTGTTCATAACTAGCCTGCAATCTCAGAATACACCTTTTTCTATCAAGTTCAAAGTTACAAGCATTTTTCCTTAAATAGCTTATAGACGAAGAAGATTTATGTGTACTAATATTCTGTTACAGAACTTTTTTTTTTTTCAGGTTGAGGCTATAACAACTCGTTTAAGACAGGATAGTCTTCTCACCAAACTTATATAGCCCGTACGAGTTTTATTTTCTTCTTTATTTCCTCATTTTTAAGCTTGCCTCGATGCTCAGCGATTGTAAGCACACGTATACTACACAAGGGAAACCAATTAATATTGGTGGGGGTGACTAGGTTTTGTTGGGTTGAAAGGAGTTATTTCCAACCAACTATAAAGAACTAGCCTAATCCAATTGCGGTTTAGTGATGCATATTAAATGTTTGATTTCATGCTTATTTTTTTAAATGTCATTATTTCACGTTAAACGTTTTTAAATTGGCAACAAAAGAAGGAAATTCCAAAAAAATAAAAAATCAACCAGGGCCGGGTTAAGTTATATGAATTAAAACCGATCAGAACATTTAACATTACATCATATACTATATAATCTGGCCTACTTTAATTTGGTCAATGGATTCATGAATTAAGCACTCGCTACACACTTTTAAGCAGTGGGATAAAATGCATCTTTGAATACATCATTGGGAACAAACAAAAATTTAAATTGAAATAACTTTTATAACGTCCCTAAATTCTTAAAAAAAAAAAGAAGAAGAAGACTGGATGTTTCAAAATAAGAAACGTACGACTTTAAAGTAAAAAAAATGTGTATGAGTAAAAAAAAATTCACATGCACCGAAATTTGATATGATTAAAAAGAAATAGATAATTAATTTATTAGCAATGATTATTTGCACCGTTGAAATGGAAGTGGGATCCGTGATCCTAAAAAGTTAAAGCGCACATTTAAAAGCCAGGCTTTCTATTTATAAGACATGGCAGAGCACAATATTTGTTGGTAATCCGAAAGCAATATTATTATTATGACGTGTGGGATTGGAAAGAGAGTTGTGGTTGTGGGGGCGAAAAAGAGTTCCTCCATGGTAAAAGGAATTTTGGAAAATGTACAGTTGGGGAACACTATAGATTTCATTCACCATCACACGTAGCATTCTGCAAATTAAAACGCTTAATTTCCATACACACACACACACACGGAGAGTAACAGTGTGCAATTTATTGCATCCTGTGTTCCCACAAGGTCCCACCATGCCAGCTGCTATTACCTCCATCACTTTCTTCTTCTATTTCAATCTCTTTCATCTTTTCTTTCTCACTGTCCACTACTCATAGCTGTTTCTCTCTTCTCTTTCACAAGAGGAGAACACAACAGCAATGCCCGATCATTCCACCGCCACAATGAACGACCAACTCTCCAATCCCACCTCCATCTTCGGCCTTAGGTTATGGGTGGTTCTCGGCGTCTGCGTCGGCGCCGCCATCGTCCTCCTCCTCTTCCTCATCTCCATCTGGCTCGCCTTCAAGCGTTCAAAGACCAACCCTTCCATCCCTGACGTCTCCAAAGAGATCCAAGAAATCAGACTCGACCACGCTCCCAATCCTAACCTCCCTTCCCTCCAACCCGACCCGTTTCCCGAACCCGAACCTCTTCCTGGCAACGAGCGTCAGTCCCTGCTCCCTCTCCCGCCAGAAGAAGACAACAACCCTCACGGTTATAACAGAATTCAGTTTGAGATTGGGAAGAACCATCGAATCTCTTACCCTGAACGCGCCTTGGTTAGGTCGAGTTCCAATGACCCGAGTGGGGATCAGGTTCCCACCGTGATTCCAGAAGTTTCTCATTTGGGTTGGGGACACTGGTACACTCTCAGGGAGCTTGAGGATTCTACTAACGGGTTTGCCCCTGAGAATGTTATTGGCGAAGGTGGATATGGAATTGTTTATCATGGTATCTTGAACGACAATTCTCATGTTGCCATTAAGAATCTCCTCAATAATAGGTGAGTTCATTTCCTTTTATTTATTTATTTATTATTTGTGACGTGATGCTTGTAGTTGATGATGAAATTGGTGTGCGAATGATTGATAACGGCAGGGGACAGGCGGAGAAAGAGTTTAAGGTTGAAGTGGAAGCTATAGGAAGAGTTCGTCACAAGAATTTGGTGAGGTTGCTTGGTTATTGTGCTGAGGGAGCTCATAGGTATCTATTCTCTTCATTTCTTCCCTCATTAAGTATCGCTCTTTTCTGCTCCATGCAAATGGTATAACTATGAACTCATAAGGTTTTTGCTTCCTCCTGCAGAATGCTTGTGTATGAGTACGTTGACAATGGTAACTTGGAGCAGTGGCTGCATGGGGATGTTGGGCCTTGCAGTCCTCTAACTTGGGAAATTCGAATGAACATTATTCTCGGAACGGCAAAAGGGTAAACAATTTACTCTTACTATTTTCACCTCTGCTTCGCTTTCTCTTCAATTCCCAGTTTATTGGTCCCTGTTTCTTTCGCAAACATATGCTTTTCCCGGTTATAACTCTTGCTTTTCAACAGGTTAACTTATCTTCACGAGGGGTTGGAACCTAAAGTTGTTCACCGTGATATTAAATCAAGCAACATTTTGCTTAGTAAGCAGTGGAATGCAAAGGTGTCGGATTTTGGCCTCGCCAAACTCCTTGGCTCTGATAACAGTTATATTACAACCCGTGTCATGGGTACATTTGGGTTTGTAAAGCCTCCCTTGTCTACTGTCCCATTCTTTCTTGTAAGCACAGTTCATCATGAGTTGCCAACAATTCCATTGCTTATTCTTCTTTTGGCAGATATGTTGCTCCTGAATATGCAAGTACCGGCATGTTGAATGAACGAAGTGATGTGTACAGTTTTGGAATTCTTATTATGGAAGTAATTACTGGAAGGAATCCGGTTGATTACAGTCGGCCACCGGAAGAGGTTTGATCTATTTCGGTATTGTGAAACTCCTTGTCATCACCTTTTTCACCTGTAACTAAACTCAAGGCTTTCAGGTGAACTTAGTTGACTGGCTCAAGAAGATGGTTAGTAACAGAAATCCGGAGGGAGTGTTAGATCCCAAGCTCCCTGAGAAACCAACTTCAAGGGCACTGAAACGAGCCCTTCTTGTAGCCTTACGCTGCACAGACCCTAATGCACAAAAGCGGCCTAAAATGGGGCATGTGATACACATGCTTGAAGCTGAAGATTCCCCTTACAAAGAGGTAACAATCATCTCTGCTGAAAGTTAATTCAACCTCAGTATAGTGAGTTAATGCATAAGTATAGCATGCGGTTTGTTCTTTTATTCACTGGGAGGATAAATTTATTAAGATGTGACCGTTAAAAGGAAACATATTTAAATTTCAATAAATACTAGATAAGAAGAAATCCCCTGTTCTTCACTTTAAACTACCAAGTTGTCGAGTTTCAATTTGTGGCCTAAAATGGAGTTCTGGCATCAAATTTGGTTTCTGATTTCGTGTTTTGATTTAAGTTGGTAGTGTGTACCCTTGTTTAATATGTGAACTCTAGTTATGAATGCGTATTTAAAGCTGGACACCATGTGACTAAATATTTCCATAACTAAAGAGATATGTATGTTCATTTACGCTATAATAACCTCTGTGCAATGTGCGGTTCTTGGGCTTATCCACAAGTTCAGTGTTTGATCTAGTTTCATATATTATTATTCATCGAATCATGTTATCTTCCCGCATACTAACTGGACCCCACCAAGGGATAAATGAAACCACAGGTAAAACAAAAGTACCTCCCTGAATGTGATAGGGAAGAATAAAGTATTGCTTTTCATCGCTGATATTCGATGTTTGCTCCGCGGAGCTGTTTGTTTTTTACGTATTGACTAGGTGCTATGTTGTCATAGGATCGAAGAGCTAGAAGGGATGCAGGACATTCACCTAACGATAGAGCAGGGGATGGTTTGAAAGAAGAGGCGACTATATCAGTTGACGATTCTAAACTTGAAAACGGGATGTGTGGCAATGAGACAAGATCGAACCATCAAATGGAAAAGCAATAAATTTGCATAGCTGTCTCCTTAATGACCAAAAACATTGTGGCACCCTTTACAACCTGTCATTGCTACAAGCAAAACAGTCTGCATCCATAGGGCCGTAACATGCTTTGCTCTAGGTTGCATGAACCTTCTATACCTCAGCCTATACTCACATAACCCCACATCGACATCTCTCCACTTTCTGTCTGTCCCATGCATTTTTTAAGGGATGATTGTAGCCAGAAGTTGCTCATGTAAATTTTAGCTATATTTATTGTTCGATTCATCCAATAAAGGACTACTATGCATCGTTGGATATCATGTTTTGATCTGCTTGAACACTGATAGATCAAAACGTATTGCATTATCAACGTTGGACATCATATTTTTTGGGGTGTATTAGTGAGACACAGCACATTCATGTCAAGTTGTCGGCATTAGATTAGATGACAAATTATTTCCCCTTCAACGCACTGGCCCTTTATCCCCATTTTTTTGTCAAGTGGGGAACTTGTGATTTGGAGAGGTTCGGACAGCTGGGTAATGAGTTCCATTAATGTAGTCATCTTTCCAAGGCATCTCATACGTGGTTCCTATAATTGTATTTTGTCTTGTCTACACAAGAGGAAGCCCCACAATTGGCGCATTCCCGATCTCGCAAATCTTCGCCTGATCTTAACCTTTTTATGATCATACAAAAATTTAGGCATGGCTTGCTGCCGCTCATGTTTGGAAGTTCATTTGCTCAAATAACAAGCAATAAATGGAACTGCATTCGTTAAGAAGCAGCCACGCAGCCAGCAAGCTGTTATACTAGTAGAAAAGGAGTCCTTTCAAGTGACAAAAACTTGATGAGTTATCTTGGACGTCATTCATTAAACAAACCAAGTCACAATACAGCCACAAAGTGCCGTGTGATGAAAAATGACTCAGATTCCATACAATACTGGGAATCAAATTGGCTCCATCTAAACTCAATGCTTACAATATAGATACATCTTTTCACGAGATAAGAAACTCCACAGAACTAACAACATTTTATAACCGTGCCCAGAAAGTTATCGTAGCCAAAATTAAATGCATCAGCTTGCCTATTCTACCCATTTTAGCATTGCTAGCCTGACTATTATTTTGGGCCTGCTGGTTTGCGGGAGTGGTGCTTACTGCAGCAGGGGGAGGTGGAGAAATGGGAGGAACATCGCAAGTGCCAAACTTAGCGTTTGCCTGTTTACATCATTTATAGAGAATTAAACACAAGGTTGAGGGTTTCCAACATACGTTACCACAGTTTAAGCATTCTACATTTCCTAATATAGAATCAATTTGTTACTCAACAAAAGTAAATACACCCTAGTAACCAAGCATAAGGTGGTAGAAACTAAACCTTGCAATATGCAATGCTGTCACACCCGCAAGTGAGATGACCATTGGCTTCATCAACTGCTTCCGGTGCTCCTCCACCATCATTCCTCTTTAACACCATCATTATCATCATTCATCAATAAATCAAGAACTAATTATATTTGCTAAATTGAGAGTACTTACTTAATAATTGGATCAAAAGACGGAGAAGAAAATAGTACCTGATAATAATCAACAGCAATGAAATTTGGCCATCGTTTGCCAGCTGCTTCATGGCAAGTCTTCATCATGGAGACCAGTGGAGCCGAATTGTCAGCACATGCCTGAGATCGATTTGGAGCAGTATGAAAATAGTTTACCAGAACCAGTGACCTAGACTTTGTGTTCATTGATGGTGATTCTCCACGGTTAGGACAAGAACCAGGTTTCATACCTTCATCTCCATCTGAAATTCCTCACATCATCATGATGAGTTAATTTCCAGCATATAAGCAAAAGAGGTTTGCTAAGGCAGGGGAAGCGAACTCACATTGGTTTTCTACCACATATGTCCACTGGTAAGCAATGCCCTCAGAAGCTTCCTTAGAAGATTTGGAGGTGAAAACGACCAAGCGCTGATTCTTCTGAACCATGTCATCGACGGTTGGCCAATCTCCACCGTCCTTAGGCATGCGAGAGACTGGGAACATGTAATTGGTGAGACCTGAAGCTTGGAAAACCTTAGTTAAGCCCTGAGGAGATGTGACATAGTCCTCAATAAAGATGGTGATAATTTCAGATGGATTTGCATCTAGAAATGACCGCATGTCTTTCAGCACGTTTATGGCAGGTTGCTGCATGTTCGCATACACACATTTGAATATTACACCACAAGAACCAACTCATGTCATTAACTCATTATGGAACAAAGCACTTACGAATGCAGTGAAGTTGTAGCATTTGCCTTCCGCCGAGTGACACAACCAGATGTCGTTTAGGAAATCATACATATCTAACATAAATCCTCGAACACCATTCTGTTAGTGCATCCAACCAAAACGCAACAAATCATTCAAATTATCCATCTACTTTTCTAACTCAAATACCCATTCATAACCGTTCATTAATTAGCTACATTATTTATAATATGTATTTCATTTTGTAAAGTAAATTCTTAAAAAATCCAGTTAAAGTTGAATTTTACATCAGTGATTCATGACAGCTACTGCATTCTTGAATTATTATCTACTTGGCACATGATTCCTGCTCATCATTTGTTTTCCAAACGAATGAAGTTAGCTCTAAGTTCTCATAGTTGTTCTATAATAATTGTACCTTTTTACATTTTTCTATTTTATATATTAAGTACATAAGTTAAAAGGGTTAAAATTTAAAAAATCATTACACCAATAATAGAAAGACCTTTAATCACATTAAAAACTTTGACTTATTTTCTATTCCTTAATTTATGCATTCCAATGTCATGCATAGGATATATACATCGTTTTTTAGTATGTTTAGATAAATAGTTTAATTGAGCAAATACTTAATAAGTTTTTATTACGTAAAGTTTATGTTATAAATTTGACCATAAAATTTATATATATATTGATAAGGTATATTAAAATAAAACACTAAAAATTTATTAAAATAGACTGAAAATTTCTAAAATATTTTAATTTGTTCTCGGTAAGTTTTTCCAAGTGTCCCCTTGTCCAGAATGAAATTATTGGATGTCTAAATTGCACATCTTTATAACTTAGTACTAACTAATCCATCAACTACTGGAGTTCAGATTCTCCAATGGATTTTATTTCCCCTGCAACAAACATACCTGGTATATGTATATATTTCGTTCAATATTTAATTGACCTCTTTAAAACAAATGCATATTCTGTGAAACAAATGTAAACAACGAAATCAACGGAATAAAAGGATGGAGCCCGAGCGATGCACAGCTATATAACCAGTAAGTGAATAATCTTTGCAAAATTCAGGAACCCCTTTCGAAATCTTTGCAAATAGAAGCATAATCCTTTTCTTAATTGTCACATGCAATGTTCCTAATTTACTAATAAATTAATACCAGTTGAGGTGGAATCTCGGTCACAACCATCCTCGTTCTTTTTGGCACACACCAAATCTCTATTCTGTGTTTCTTTTCTTTAATTAATCCATTATTGCACATTACAAACCGCATTTATAAACTACTATATTACGATAAAGAAATATAAAGAAGGGAAGAGAATCTTACTTTGAGTTGATCGGCAACCGTGTCTTCCTGGTTCATTGGGGCTATAAGGAAAGACCCGGTCGCCGATCTCGCCCCGGCCAGAGCATAGGAATTATGTGTCGTAAGCCATGAATAACGATTAAACGCCAACCCTTTCACCTGAACAAACAGGATCCAAAACCCAAAACAATTCAACATTAATTTGAACAAATTCCACTCAGAAATTGGGAAAAGGGACTAACTTTGGAGGTGGGATTCGCAGGTTGTATACGAGAACATCTGGGTCGGGTATTCCCATTCGCAGGACATGTTTGACAGCTGAGACCAGCATCGCATTTGTTATCTGACCCGCAAGTTTCTCCGATCTGCTACCTCGGACTCAGTCAGAACAACCCCCAAAAAAATTGATAATATTCAAAATTGAAAAAAAAAATGATTGGTTTTCAGCATTTTTTCAAAAAACGACCTTGGCACTGAACGAACATGTGAAGAGACAGATAGCGATTAGCACAAGTTGGGTTTGTAAATTACAGATGCGAATGCTACAAGTTAATCTCTGCAGAAAACGAAACATCAAATAGATTCAGAAAGACATGCCATGATGATGAATAATTAATACGGATATAAATGTAACATAGCTAGTTAGGCTTAGCATTTTCTTGCCTTCATTTTCTGTTGTTCCGGTTTGAGAAAGAGGGTCGCTTTTATGTGTCTGAGTTAACAACTTTCAGCACTGACACTTTTGTGCGGATAAGAGGAAAGTTCTTAAGCAATAAAGAGACGATGGATTTGGTGAGGGAGGGAAAGGGGAGATTGGGAAAAGCAATGCTTACATTGACATCACATAACAACTGATTAGGTATGCCATTGGACCCTTTGTCTTCTATCTCTGTTGTTTGTATATGTTTCTCTCCCCTTAGGCATCACCCCTGACTTTTATTTTCCTCTCATTTACTTTTTATTTTTCACTATGCAATACTTTTTAAATGGTTATAAGTAGAAACTTATTTTCTGTAAATAGAGTTCAAACGCGTCGCATAAACAATTTCTTTACTAAATTAAGTGATACTGAAAATAATAGTTAAGGCGCTAGTCCTAACTCTGCTTGTCATTAACTTGTGTTGTGAGGGAGTCACGAATTCAATTACCAAAATTTTACAGGGTTGAACTTTTGTTAGTTGTGCGCTTTATGTACTAATGTTAGATCATTACATAATTTGATCTTTAGATTTTTAAATTTACAATTAACGATACTAAGTATAAATTAAAAACTTTGCATAAATTAAATTAATAGAGTATGCGGGTGATTTATTATTCTTAACAAAAAATCTCCTATTAAGATGCGTTTAATGAATTATTTACTTTAATGTGATTATGTAAGTATTTTTTGAATAAATTTTAAAATCAGCAACATTGCATTCAAAATTTCCTACATTAATCTTTCAAAAATTGATGAGTCATTTTTAGAAGACAAAACGGGACATAGTATTAATATAGGATTAATAGGTTTTTGATGACATTTGTCTTTAGTTACGTATTAATAAACATTTTTTTATTTTTATTAAATTATTGTACTCGTAATCATTCATATAAGAATACGATGTTAAAACCATTTTATTTTAAAATATTAAACACTATTAATTATCACTTAGTAATATTTGAATTTCAATTAAGTAATCATATATTTACAAACTTCAATGACACGCGTTAACAAAATAATCTAATATAGTAGGGAGTGTAGTTTGATGAAAATGCATTGCCAATTACGTGGAACACCATCCTGAAATGTGAAAGGACACGGTAGCTGAAGTGATGGCCAAGAGACAGATATATGGTACTTAATTGGAAGGGAAATCGTTGTTTGGGCCACTTCATATGCTTAATGCAAACGAAAGGTTTATAATGTCAAACTTTGCTTACTACTGTTCAATGTTCAAAGCATGAAATTGCGTTGTCGGGGAGGGAATAAGAGAATATTTTCATACTTTGAAGTTTTAAATGAAGCGAGAATAGTCCAAAGCATGTTAATCTCACAATGTCCTCCCTTTCGCATCCATAGAAATTATAAACAAAAATAATATGCTTTATCCTTTGTTTTCAATTTATTACTTTAAAGCGAAAGCAAACGGTTTTGATAATTTGAAAATTTTATATAAAACCACGTGTCCAACTATATAAAGAAGGATGCAAAAATTATATAAATATTCAATGTTAAATACAACAATTTTTTTTATAATTTTTCAAGTGGGAATAAAAAAAATTGCTATTCCATTCGATTGAGCAATCGAATAGTCCATAGATTATTATATTCCCACGAGTTTTGCATCGAAAATGTCATTCTATGTATCCATCTCCGCCTTGTTTAATTTCTGATTATTTTGATACCATGTAATTGCGAGTATCTGTGTCTCTCAAATCACCGTATAAGGTTAATTATGTTTTTTGTTCTTTATAAATTGATTTGTGTGTAATTTTAATTATTAAAATTCTTTTAGTCATTTTTATCCTTTTATTTTAAAAATTGATCAAATTTAATTTCCTGTTAATTTTTTAAATTAAATCTTTGAAATATTATTTTATCCAAAATTTTGAGATTTTTTTTAATGATATTGAAATATAAAATAGTTTTAAATTTTTCAAAAAATTATAAAAACTTGATAAATTTAAAAGATGTGAATGTAAGGATAAATTTAATAACATGAGAATGTGGTACATGAAATTAATAGAATGGACTCTAGTTAAAGTGAGTAAAGATTATGATTAATAATCGTTAGAAGATAATAGCTGGTGATGGTTTAAAAATATAAAATATTTTCAATTTTAAAAATCCTTCCCCAGTCATTTTAGAAAAAATGTTGCCAATTACCCACAAAAGATAATAAGTTAAAATAGGACACGCTTAAATGCTTACGAAATTTCTTGATTAAACTAAATAGAAAAGGAATAGAGAAAAAATGCGAGAAGACTCAAAATGGAAGTCAAATGTACATTAAAAAATAATAATTAAAGAACATGGATTTATGAAAAGGTTCAATAAATTCCTGAAATATGTACTTAAAGAAATATTATATCTAATAGTAAGATTAAAGTTTGAATAGAGAAAATTTGATATTTTTTTCTGGATGCTTTGAGCATTGATTTTGATTTAGTGGTTTGTAATTTAACATAAGAAGTATAGTTTTTTTTTTTTTCCCTTTTGGGGCTTCTCCTGTTTACAAGGATTTGAATGTAAAAAATTGTATTTATAAAAAAAAAAAATCTAAGATGACATGGTATCATTTTGAGATGTTAAAATGGATGGTGACCTGACCCGAATAGCAGCAGGCTTTTGCTGTTCAGGACAAAAAAATCCAAAAGATGTTCGGATCTTATAAATATCAGACTAAGCATTGTTCTAGGTAGAAATTGCAACGCCTGGATTGGGTGCGGGTTTTATATTTTTTGTTTCTATTTTTAATATTTCGTGTGCATCCTTATTTTTATTTTTGTCGAATTTAAAATATTAAATTTTTTATTTTAAAAAAATTTGTTTTACATTTTTTTAGTATTTTTTATATTTTAATTTTTTTTATAATTTATTAATTTTATATAATATTTTAAAATAATAAAAATATTTTAATAATTTTAAAAGTTACACCGATCAACAAATATTTTTCCGTATTTTTCTTTTTTCTACTTTTAAAAATTAGATTTTATCGGTTTTCGTTCTAATTTCGATCAACTTAAATTTATTTTGTCAAATTCAGATGGAATAAGGACCATGCCTAATTCTATGCAATTTGAATTATATTAAATCTAAATTTTAATATTTTTAAAAAAATATTAGTACTTGATAAAAAAATATTAAGTTTTTTTTTTACTTCAATTATTATATTTTTTTAAAAATATATGAAATATATGTAATTATTACAAACAAGTGAAACAAAATTTATTTAAATAAAAAATAAATCTTTAAAAATATCAAAATAAAATTGATAACACAAATAATAAAAATTAATAATTGACAATTTTGAGATTTAAGTGTAAAAGAAAACAATGTCATTTAACAATTTTATAAAAAAAAAGATTAATGCAGGTGACTTGAACCGACACATATCAATCTTCACTAAACTCTTTCAAATGATGGATCAAAGTAGGTTACGTTCAAAAATATAAAACATGTTCGGATCTTAAAATTAAAAATTCAAACTCTTGAATTTTATGGATATATATTTTCGGATCAACTCATTAGATCATCTCATTTTGCAGACTCTAGTACCATTAAAGCACAAAGGCATGTGTATATTGGTTCAAATACAGGAGATCCTAAACCCCTCAATATTACAAGGTACTGGAGAAAGTAAATCCTTTTCTTTAACTTCTCAAAATCATGTTTAATCTTCTTCCAACAGCACAATAACTACACACTACATGACTAATGAAAATGTATTCTAATATATTTTTTTTCAAAAGATGTTGATAAATTTATCAATAGATACATGGGTAGATTTGTCTTCCTCGCAAGAGAATAGCTTAAAATATCGTTGTGCTTCAAAGTTTGCTAGTTGGCATGCAATCAATGTAAGTTAGTGATACTCGACATGATATTTGTAGTGCTTATGAAATGGTTGAGTTTTGAGTAAGTTTGTTTCACAGTTGTTATATTAAAAAAAAATCATTGGAAAAGTTAATTTTAACCTGCACTATGAATATTTTTATCTCAAACATAATGATCTGCAATTTAAAAAGATGGTTGATACTTTGTAAAAAAAAAAGAAACGGATAAAAAAGGTTAACTTTTTTGTTTTTAAATGTCTTAATTTCAATTAGGTGTCAGTAGTGTTAAAGAAAAATATAATAAAGAGGTTTCTATTAAATGTGAATAGTTCGAACGCTGTTTGAATTTGGTTATATTATAATTTTTGTTAATATATAATTTTAAAAAAAAATTAACGTTATGTTACATGTAATGATCACAATCGTGTTTTAGAGTGTTTTTAAAGAAGCAGTTTTATAAAATTGATTAAATCTACTATTTTGAAGATTTTATTATGTTACATTAATATTTTTTATATAATTTATCAACTTTTTTTTATTTTTACAATTTTTAAAAAATTAATAGTTAGATTTTATAAATTATATTATATCTATATTCTTTTAAGAGCCAGTTGTTTAATTAAGTAATTATTACTTCAATAAACAAGTTCAGTTCTCTAATCTAGAGACAATAAACAACAGTTATTTAAAATAACTGGATAAATACTTCCTAAAATATATGTTTTTTTTTCTGGTTAAACTTGTTAAGAAAGATTTCTAATGTTAAACGGGAAAAGAAAATGAATGATCAAATTAAAAATAAAAAAAATTAAATAAACTAAAATTAGATTTTTTTTTTCTCACAAAATCGCATATGACAACTGTTAGAAAAAACATTTTTTTTTATCTACATTCAACGATAATAGATTTCAACTTATGAGCACAGTAAGAAAGTCACGTTTACGAATAGAATTACAAAATGTAAATGTTATGATTAATAGTTAAAAGAACTAATGTACTACGAAAAAACTGTTGTTAGAAGTAAAAGAAAAATAATGACGTCTAAAAACCAAGATTAACATTTGCTAACTTGAGGATGATTTCTTTTTCCCAATAGAAAACAATGTTTTTATTTATTTAAAGTAAAATAGTGTATTATTATTTTTAAGCACATAATTTTATCGGTATTTGACATATTTTTAATTTTTTGTGAAAGTTATCAAATTATTAATTTTTTTTTAACCTTTTTATGTTTATTTGTTGTTATTAAAATTCAGTTGCTTGTATATTTTTTAAAAATTTTCTTTTTCCATGCTGGTATTGTTTAAAAAAAATCCGTTGTTTAGACTTTCGATTATTTTTTTTAATTTGTACTAAAATTTAATCATATTTACGTAAATTTAAATTACATTATTCGTATCTATTTAATTAAAATATATAATCTCGAGGATGATTTAATCTTTTAGTTTAATGTGTTAGATAATGACATGTATCATTATCAACTTATTTTAAAATTTTGTTTCATACAATGAAATGTGTATTATAATTTTTAATACATGTATATACAAAATTTTATCTGCATTAATTAATTATATAAATATGTTTTATAATCTTATTTTATATGATGTAATGCATAAATTATTTACTACTTAATATGAGTTTTGGATTCGATATTAAGAGAGGCATTATGCAAGTAACAATTGCAAGTGCGAGACTCAGATTCAAAAAATCATTCCTTCAAAAATATACTGTAGGAAATTAATAAATAATATTTTTCTTAAAAATATATTATTAATATATTAAATTGTATTATATGTTTTTAAATATATTTAAAAAGTTGTTAAAAAAAATATGAGTATGAAAAAACCAAACAAAAAGAAAGTGTAAGGATTCAATAAAAGTAAATGACAAAGAATAAATAAGAAAGATTAGAATATAAAGAATTTAATTTTTTGTTTTTTACATAAAACAAAAAAATATTTTTAAAAGAAACTAAAATTTTTGAAATAATTAATATATTTTAAATTCAATTTATCTTTAAAATATTAATATTAGATATTTAAATTAAAAGCATAAAAATAAAAATAGTTGAAATAATTAATAGCATAAAAATAATAAAAAATAAAGATATAAGAAAACTTAAAAATTAATAAATTTAAAAATATGTTTATATTTATTATAAATAAGATAAAAATTATGTTAGTGGTTTTTTTATAAATAATTAAAATTAATATACTGGAAAAAACTTAAAAGGGTAATAAAATATAAATAATTAATTATAATAGAAAATCAATTAGTCACGATAAAATATTACCCATTTCTATACATAACACAAGCTATTTGTGGTGGACTTTCTTATGTAACTGAGGAAATAAATCAACCTCACGTTACTTTTCTTTTTTTCTTTTAATCAAACATAGAAGTTATAAAAAATAATGTTGTATACATTACTTTACTTTACTTGTATGTTAATGTTGCTGACTTTCTCGGATTCCTATTGAATTGCATTTAACGCCCATTTATGGATGGTGCGTTCATACGCACTCTCACTATTTAGTGATTCTCTGAAGAAAAAATAATCCCACTATCCCATAGAGGAATCACATCTTTCTACATTTTAAAATTAGCAGTATAAAAAATTATGTTCATTCTATAATGTATGTGTGTCTAAAATAAAATTGTAATCGATTAATAAAAATACATAATTATTTATACGATAATTAATTACATTAATAAATTTAATCATCATTTTTTATATTATTAACCATAATTTTTTATTATAATTGATTATCAAATAAAAATTTAAAAAATACATATGAATAAATTTATTGTTTATATAATTGAATATCGAGATTGTTTTTTAAAAGATGACAAATATTGTACCAAAATTGTTAAATTAGGATTGAGTGAAAGAAATTTTAAATATATAATTAATTATTGTTATGATTGACTATATAAAATTAATTTTATATTTAAATATGTTAGAAAGAAAATAATTTTAAAATAACTTGTTTTATTTAAATTGTATATGAAAAAATTTACCCTAAGATAACAAAGATTGATATGAAATTATGCCATGGTTCATTTTATATTTAATATGATTAATTATTGAAAATATAATTTTAAAAAAATTAATTAAAACATGAGTTAATAATTTTTAATTATAAATTTAAAATTTTTTCTATTTCAAATACACTATTTTAAAAAATCAAATATTATAATATGATTTTCTAAAAATCGCTAAACGATAATTATCAGTTTTTTTTTCTATAACCTTAAAAAAATATCCTCCAAATACATACTTAGATTTTGTATAGAAAACGAATAAACTAAAAATAGAAGGATAAAAAATAAAAAGTTTATTTTTCTTTAAATAAAAATAAAAAATATTTTTTATTAGTCTTAATAAATAAAATATATATAAAATAATTACATATAATTATTAAAAAAATTGTTATAATATTTTATTAATAATTGTTATAATTTTTTACTGGATACAAAGTATTTAAAATAAGTAATAAAAAATATGAATTTTCTCTTTTTTTTTCCATTCTTTTTCAAGATTGAGATATTAAATTTTAAGTAGATTCTACTTGAAATAAATCTATCATTCCATTTTCTTCATGTATTTAAACATAGAAAAAATCATTAATAATATTTTCCTCTTAAAATCTTTCATTCAAAAATATATCCATTCATTATAATGTTAATATATATTTAATTTAAAGTTAAATTAAATTAATTTTAAATGGTTGCTTTTTAGATATATCTTAAACATCTTTCTTAAACTATATGTTTTACGTTAAAAAGTTAAAAAAATTAAAAAAAAAACTCTTAATTTAATCTATTATGAGTTGTGCATAGATCAAGTTTAAAAAATTAGGCTCATAAAATATTTTTTTATAACCTGATTTAGATAACTTGGAAGTTCGGGTAAACCAATTCACATGAGTTAGGTTAATATAGAATTTAAATTGTTTTTTATTAAACGATAATAATAGTTTTTCATGATATATATATTTTTTTACTTTTCAACTAATAAACTTGTGAACCAATTTATTAAGTTAAATTCTTTAAGATTATTTTAATAATAAATAATTGAAATTGTCTATGATATTTTAAATTTAAATTTTATTATTTTTATTATATATAAAAGAAAATATACTATATTGGTGTATTGAATCGCATTAGCATTTTTTTATTCGTCCCAAAAGAAATTATATTGAATTGGTTAACCTTTGGCCTCACTTTATAATAAACAACTCCGAGAAAGTGAATTAACCCATTTTAATGGTTTTAAGTTTCTACGTGTGGATTTTGCGAATTATGTATCAATAAATTACTTATCCTTTATATTTCTATTTAAATTTATAAATGCTGAAACCAAGTTTCGAAATGAGATAATTAATTAATATTTTAATTAATAATAAAAATATATGCATGTGATTTTTATGTTTAAAATAAATATAAAATTTTAAATATTTTAGGATATTTTAAAATATATATTCTGTTTAACACAGAAAAAATATTATTTATAAAATATATTTAGCAGGTTTTTACATGAAAAATTAATTCTAGATCTTTGTTTGCCAAAATAAACTTTTCAATACCTATAAAAAATTATAACTAAAAGATAGGAGAGACTAACATGTTAAAAAAAGGAAAAAAAATAATTTTTTTTAATAAATAAAATAGATCATATAAAAAAGAAATTTGTTTTTTCTTAAACCAATATCATGGTTCAATTTTCATAAAAAAAAACGTTATAAATTTTTTTCATTTTTATTTATATAAAAATAAAGTTTATAAACAAAAGACAACAAGCATTAGTTAACCAATATATTTTAAAATATCTTATTCACTTATACCTTGAATTTTATTTATTGTATTTTTTTTAATATTAAGTTTTTAAAAAAATAGTGTTATCTAATAAAAAATATTTTATCCATTTTTTGAAAAAATATTAATTTTGAGAAGTTTATGTAAAAATACTGGAATTTTTAATATGTACTATAATTTTATAAAATTTATGTTTCCAGAAAAAATCATAATTTGTTTATGATACCATATTTAATATTTTTTATGTGTTATATTTTTTTATTTAATTGATTATACATTTTAAAATGATATGATATATTATACATTTTATATTTCTATTTATTTAGTTGATACTAATAAATGTGAATATGTAATTTTTTATATAAAAATTTTAATCTTAACTTTCTTTGTAAAAAAATAGTTTTATATAGAATCACCGTAGAAATATAAAATATTTATAAATGAAATAATTTTTTAATAAAATTAAGCATATATTATAAGGATAATTGTTTTTATATTATATTTTATATTTATTTAATTATTATTATTTTTTATCATATCATCTATTATATTTTTATTTTTTAACGATTTTACAATTATATGCATATAATATATAAGTTAAAATGACTGACAATAAAAATTATATAATATTAGTCATCAAATTTTATTTTTTTAAATATCATATTAACAGCAGAAATGTTATTTATTATATTAAAAGTTTTCTATTTTTATTTTTTTTCAACCTATATATTATGTACATAAAATAGTAAAATTGAGTTTTAAAAAATATATTTAATATTAATGTAATGGCAGGAGAATGAAAATTTTAGATGAGGTATTTACTAGATGTGTTCATCCCATACATAAACTTAAACAGCATAAATCATTAGAATTTGTCTCATGAAAAATGGTTAAGAAATAAAGTAATTAAAAAAAAAAACGCTAACTGCACTCACGCGCACGCCAACAATAAGTGGAAAACTGACTCCATGGTACGATTGTCCTTTTTGTTTTCCTCCCTGTCAATGTCAGGTAATATAAATTTTAGTTGCAGAGGAACAACGCCAACCACACATTTTAGAAGATTGATGTTACTTACCCATAAATTTTGAGATTTATTACAGATATTTTCAGAAATATCGATTTGAAAATATTATTATTTTCAATCAAAATATTTGAAATATTCTTTACATTTTTTTTATGTTATAACGTGAAGAAAACAGCTTTTAAAAATTAAAAAAAATCATTAAACATGTTAAATATAACATTTTGTTACCTATAATACTTCGAAATAAGCAAAACTTCCATTTTTTTTTTCTCAAGAGGGGAGGGGTGGTGGAAACATTGATTTGGGATAAGGGTAGTTAATTTGTGCATTCATGGGCCATGTATTTTAGCCCTGACACTGTGAAGTTATTGACGGGCCCAAAATCATCTTTGTAGAGAATAGTTTGATTTAGAATATCATTTAGATTTAATTAAAAATATTTTTTATGTAATCAATATAATAAAAATTATCATATTAAAAATAATAATTTTTATACTAATTATTTTAAGAACTATAATAAGTATCATTAGCTAATTAATAACATAATCTTTAACTGATAATATATCAAGATGAAATTCTTATTATTTTCAATATATAGATTTTTTGTTCCAAGGTCAACATGGAACAGAATCTTTCTTTTTAAAAATTTTGGATGTCAATATTTTTCTTATTTTTCTCAACATGGTCAATATTTTTCCTTTTTTTGGGTCAAAAGTCAGTGTTTCCCAACGTGCCTCACCTTGATTAGGTAAGTTCATGCATAGGTTTAATGTGGAGTCAAGTATTTGGCCGAAAAAAAAAGTGATCCTACTCTGAAACTAGTGCAATTGATCATTATAACTCAATTAGGCATATCATTATAGGGAATGAATTCATCCTTGCAACAATATGTATAAAGGACTATAACATGCTTTTTAAAACAATGACTTACTTGTGATAGGTCGTAATATTGATTGGGCCCATGATTATGGTAAAAAGAATGTATTTATTCAAAGTAAATTTGCAATCAATGATACACTGCATCATGCATGTATTCATGTTTGGCAGAACTAATATTTTTGCTGTGAAGTATTGTATCGCGTAATTTATCAGTTTGAACTTTGAACTTTGAATAACTATTTCATCACTCACACAGAATTAAAACCAATTCTCTTGCAAAACCAATTAAAGTGCTAAGGCTAACTATTGGATATACGCTTCCCCACGCTTCCTATGGTGGAGCTGCAGAGGCATCACGCGACTGTGAATGCTATTACTTCGGCGCGTCATAGTTCTTACCATATATATATTTTTACAAACAATTAATAATGCGATTAATAGTTATGTGTCCACACTTGTACGATTTCAAACTCGGTTTGAAAATACAAAACATTTATAAACAGAAAAGAAATAGCAACTAAGAAAACAAAATAAAAAATTGATATCAATAAAATGAACACACCCGTATACAGGTGGCAACCAACAATCCTTCTATTCCTACCCTATTCTCAACATAAAAACAAGAAACAAGAAACTTGATGAAATGAGATCCGTACGATATGATAAAAAGCATTGTAGTTCCGTTGATTTTACTCTGCTGCAGGCTAAACCATCCTCATCACGATGCAATCCACGGCGCTGATATTCAAAGTTTGCATAATAGCAAATATAGATTGCCATGAACCCTAAAAGACCATATGTGGAGTTCTTGGTCTTTTTTGAAGTCATTAGCAGATACAACATCATTCCAATTTCTCACTAAATTGTAAATGTCAGTGCAGTTCATCTTCCACTTCTTCAATTGCATACTGAATTCTCTAAGCATAGGATCCAATACAGTTATTTCCAAACCTTGAGGTCGTCGTCTAGCGCCTTCTCTTTCTTCCAAGTTGGCCTTTTCCGCTGCAGTAAGGAAATCACACATAAATTTGTTTAGTGGCATTGACAAACGATTGTTATTTCGCTCCAAATCTGACTTGAAAAGTTTCTTGTACAAGAGATATTTAATGTCACCACCGTTCAGCTCAGCAATTCGATTCTTGAATTCTGCACCCAAATCTGGTGCTGCTGTTCCAAGCTTTGGCATTATTATACTCCTTGATTCTTTCTTCTTTGGCATTACTCTTTCTTCTTTTGGAACGTCTTTAATTTCCTTGCACCTTTTTCTTTTCTTGCTCTTAGTATTCTCTGTCGACTCTGACTCCGTCAAAACCCTTGAAAGCAACATTTGGAAATTCTTTACGTGAGTCAGCTCTTCTTCGCTATACAATTGTGGTGCAAGCGGTGATATTATTATATCTAAAAAGCAAGGTTTAAAGGGTTTAGGAGCCATTATCTGACGTGTCTTCCAATCTGAAATATTTGCCACCAATTCCTTTAGAGCTTTGTTTTCCTTCATGATGGTAAAAGGAATAGCGCTCAATAACTGAGAAAGATAAATGAAAGAAGTTGAGAGATTATGCAAAAATAATCTTTACAGTGAAAGAAGAGTGAAACTATGAATTTAAAGAATTTTTCAGACGGTGCATGCTTATAATTGTATCTAAACATGATCAGAAAGTTTGTTGCATTAATCACCAGAGATAACACTTAAATCTTTAATTTTATCTATAAAAACATGATGAGGATTTTGATAATTTGAAAAAAGATATTTATATAACATATCCAACTGTAAGCAAGAAGGCGATCAATGTTTAATGATCTTCAATCAACCAGTTTTCATCATTCATATTGCACAGAGCAAAATTCGTTACTCTTTTGCAATTAGTTAGAATATATTTAATTTTATTCAATAAAAGTGATAAAAATTATCTTACCCAATATATTAATAATGGAGATGAGATTAATGTATATATATTGTAGTGATTACATGATATATTTTAAAAAAAGGGTCATGATAATTCATCCTTCAGTTAACTATTTTGAAGATTAACATTTTTTTTAAAATGTTTTTCCATGCTATCAATTTATTTATCCTATCATTATTTTGAAAAAATTTAACATTTAAAAATAAGATAATATTTTAAGATTAAAGAAAATAATATCAATTCTAAAAGTGTTTCAAAATTTGAATATAAATATAATAAAGATAGTTATAATTTTATTAATGATTTCGGAGATTCGCCGAAGATAAATTGTGTTTCAATTGGCATTATCTTTCAAATCTTGGAGAAATATTTCGCTAATCAATTACATCATCCTTTAAAAAGATGACCTCAATGAAAATTGAAAAGTGTATGAAATTTCATTATCCATGAATAATACAGGGGACCATTCAAACAAGGAGGGAATATCTTAAGGATATATTTGAGTTAAGAAAGCGCAGTCAATTGATAAGTTAATTAATATTGTATATGTCTATATTTGGTATTTTAGATTTAGATAATACCCCAAAGATAAAGGAGATAAAAGATCTTAGCAAGAGAAGTTTCGCATGTACAAGTCAAGTACAAGACAAATTCAGTCAGGAGAATTGGCGTAGATACGCCAAATCAAAATCAAGAAACACGCCTTCGCGGAAAGAGAAATTTCCTTAATAATCACGTGCTTCAAATATTTGCCTTAGCGCCCCAATTTATATTTTTTTTTTATTTTGGGTTTTTTTGCGCCCCAATTTTAATTTCCCTCACGCCTACGGTGATTGAATTTTATCAATCAAACTTAACTTATATATACATATATAAACAGACATGGGACACGACGCAATTCTTGAATTATTTTTTGTTCTTCAAAAGAGAGAAGAAACACACCACACCACAGAGTTCATCGCTTAGACATGGATTGGGTTCGTGGACACTCGCTTGGGAGTGGAAGCTTTGCCACCGTCAACATTGCCATACCCACAAACGGTTCCACTCGGTTTCCTTCTCCCATCGCCGTCAAGACCACCGATGTTTACACCTCGTATCTGCTCAAAAACGAGGAACAAGTGCTTGATCGCCTAGGATTTTCTCCCTACATTATTAACTGTTTCGGCCATGATCAAACCTTCGAAAACGGCGAAGAGCAGTACAACCTCTTTCTCGAATACGCCGCCGGTGGTTCTCTCGCCGATCAGATCAAGAAACACGGTGGCCGGTTCCCGGAGCCTTACATTCGGCGATACACGAGGTCCATCCTCGAAGGTTTGAACCATATTCACTCCAACGGTTTCGTCCACTGCGACGTGAAGCTGCAGAACATGCTCGTTTTCGACAATGGCGACGTTAAGATTGCGGACTTTGGACTGACGAAGGAAAAGGGGGAGAAACAGGGGAAGTGGGAATGCAGAGGAACGCCGTTGTTCATGTCGCCGGAATCGGTGAACGAGAACGAGTACGAGTCACCAGCAGATATATGGGCCCTGGGGTGTGCCGTGGTGGAGATGGTGACCGGAAAACCGGCGTGGAATGGGGGTAAAGGGTCGAATATATGGTCGCTGTTGATTCGAATTGGGGTGGGGGAAGAATTGCCGAAAATTCCAGAGGAGTTGTCACAAGAGGGAAAGGATTTTTTGGAGAAGTGTTTCGTTAAGGATCCAAAGAAGAGGTGGAACGCTGAGATGCTTCTCAGCCACCCTTTCATCGCTCATGACACTGTTTCATTCAATGGGCCGTTACCGTTACCGTCACCGTCTCCTAGAACGCATTTCGATTTCCCTCATTGGGCTTCCACCGTAACGGTTTCACTTCCTTCTTCGCCAGAGTCCGACCACGGGCATAGGTGGGAATTCAAGGTGCGTTCGCCGGCGGATAGGCTCCGGCGGCTGGTGACGGATCATGGGCCGGTGGATTGGTCAGAATCGGATAGCTGGATGAGTGTTAGGTGAAGTTGGAAATTTTGTAGACTGTAGCAGAGTATGACCTAGGCAACTTCAACCTTTTCTTCATGTTCATTGCATCAGAGGGATCTCATTACATCATGTTCCTTCATTCTTTAAGTTTTAAATTATATAGCAATGGCAGGATTATTTGCCGCCACCTGTGGCCAACTGTGCAGAGATTCATTTTGTTAATATCAATTTTATTTTGCTTTCTAACTTTGCTACTTCTTTTCTGTTTATTCAACTTTTTTTTCTTTATTTGATTTTTCCATCTGAATAAGATTTTTCTTTCCAAGTTGCTATTTATTTTTTCTTATAACTTTTGTAATTTATTTTATTTTTTTATCTCTTTTTTCCTGTCATATTATATCACCTTTATATCTTTTATTAGCTTTCTTTTGTGTTCCCATCTTTCACTGAGTGTAAATTACCATTTTTCAACCTACTGGGGAGTAGCCTTTCACTAGCTATGCTAGGTTAGTCCCCACATCAGTGCGAGGATGGATTTACTTTCTGTATGGTACACAAGGCAAATAATTAGAACCAATATAGAATTCACACACAAAAAATGCTTTTAAGTTTTCTAGGTCTGCAAGAACCAAACACCATCAGAACTGAAGCACATGCAAGTGAAACATGTGATATAAACAGTCCCCATATAATTGGCACCTATTTGTTCGGGGGAAAAGGTGTAACAAAGCTCCAAATATCAGCACCTTTTCAAATACTAGCCAGGAGTTTAAGCATGACTAGTTGACAGGACAATTTGTGATCCTAGCAAATGGCAATTAAATTTTATAATGGTTAATACACATGGATACATGATTCTTGCACAGTCCAGACTCTAGAGGCATGCTTAACGGTCAGAGAAATACAGAGAGAGAAAAGGAGTATAGCATACATGTTAATGCCAATCAAGAGGGAAAAAATGAAATGGGATAGAAATAAGAAAAAAATAGGCAGTAATTAAAAAAATGATACGAAATATGATATGATTTGAATGGAAATATAAGAAAATATAAAATATATTAAAGTAAAAATAATGTTAAAGCATATAATAATCAGAATAAAAAAAAGGTGGACGCATAACCTACACAATCGCTACTCCCCAAATTATGAAGCAAATAGTCATATCAACCACCAACAGCCAGCAAGGCAGCTTCATAGAGTGATCCATGACTGTGCTCCTTCCTTAACTGTACCTTCTAAGACAAATTCAACATCATTAGAATCATCAACACATGCATATTTTAGCTCTTCTGATCCTTGATCTGCAATTCCAAGAACCACTTGGTAATATACATAGTTTAAAATTCAAAATGAACCTAGTTCTTTGTCAATAAAATGGCACAATTTATGAAACAGGAGTACTTTATTTACTAGTATTCCATGATTTGCCTAATTAATAACAATTTCAAATGATAGAAAAAGTACAGCATAAGAAAATAGATAAAAACAGCTATAAAATTTTCGAAATTCAGTACATTTTCTATATCGTATATTGCATTACTTTATATTGTCATCTTCATGCTCTATTTCATGTGGAACATTAGACGTTGACATTACCATGCAGGCTTATTCGTTTATAAATGACATAGCTAGGCACACAGCATCATGAAATTATTTTCCCTTTACATAAATTTTAATTGTCCAGAATATAGCACTTGGTTCATTCCAAGTTGGATATAATCTAAGGTTGTCAATCATTGTCAGGGTGGATTTTTTTTTTTAATAGAACAGATCTTTTACACACTTGATTTGAAGCTTTCGAAAATGGATCTTAGTTTTATGTACCTCATAAAATTTTTATTTTAATATTTTTTATTTATCATATTATATCATTTTTCTTATCTAATACATTTGAAATAAAATATACGAATTTTTTTTAAAGATTGTGTAATCCAAAATTTGAAGTTCTTCTTGTATTGTAACTCAACAACATTTTTAAAATTGAAAAAAAAATAAAATTGGATGAGCTTTGGAGGCTATTCAAAAAAGAATTTAACCAATAATCCTTCTCTGTAATGCGTGTTTTATTGGATGAACTAAAATCTAAACAGTGACTAAGTTAAAAATTATTGTTATATTTTATTTTAAATAATATTTTATATGATATTTAAAATGTTAAAATTAAAAATTATTTTTATTAGAAAATATTATAATAAATATAAATTTTTATTAAATTAATTTTTTATAATTATTTAAATAATTTTTTATGTTTTTAAATACATGAAAAGAATTTCTTTTACTTATTTTTTTAACATTTTCAATTTAAATCATGCATCTTTTCTATCTTATTTCCATTTTATTTTTCACCTTCTTAATTTTTCTTCTTATTATTAAAAAAATTAAGAAAAAATTTCTCATTCTCTTTTCATTTTAAAAAATATTGTAACAAAAAATTACTTTTTATGATTTTTATAAATAAATATTTTATATAACTTATTTTTTATTTTATTTTTATTCATTAAAATAAATAAAAAAATTATTTCACTTATTTTTATCTAACTATTCAAATAATACATTTTTTCTATTTTATTTTTACATATTTTCTATCCTCCTTATTTTCATCATCTTACTTTTTCCTCATTAACAACGATCGGTGATAATACACGTATAAATTTAAAACTCTTCACAAACTTTATTATAATTCATTTACATAACATATACATATATATTCGCTTTGTAAGTTTTTCGGATGATTTACATACATGTCTCATTTAGTTTTACGAGCGTTGTATTTTCTCTTCTTAAAATTAACTTGACTAATTTATACAAAATTAACATGGCAATGAAATTCTATAAATAACTTAGACATACATTATTGTATCAACTGATTTTGAAAAATATAATATTTCTTAAAAAATGTTATTAATTAATACACTTCGAATATAATTTTAATAAAAAATTTAGTTTTAACTTTTTAATCAACATGTTTAAAATATTACAAGTGACATGATTATTACGCATGATGACTTGAAATCAAATCAAATTTGAACGCACGATGGATGCAGGAAAAATCTTGGTTATTGTTGTGAGAAAGGTCGCTGTTCAATGTTTGATTATTTGAAGAAGTGAAGACTAAATGGCACGTGTGGTCAGATGCAGTGAACCACTACAAGTCCACAACCTAAAAAACAATGTATCTGTAGCCGACGGTACGCGACCACCACCTGGCTTTACAGTCAACTTTCCAAAGACCCAAAATTATTACTTACTTTTCAAGGGTTATTCAAGATTGTATTTATTTTATGTATATTTTCCATGTTAATTAATAAATTATGAAATCTTAACCCCAACTTCTCCCCACATACCTATAAATATCAATTAAAGTTATTCTGTGGAATTTTTTATAAAATAAGAAATTAATAAATTTAATTATTAAATTAAATATTTTATTATATATATTAAGTTCGAAGAGTTCTATAAAATTTAAAATTTATTTATTTTTATCAAATAATATCAATTTAACATATAGTATATTTTTTAAAATATAAACTTATGCTAATGTAAATTTTAATTTTTTTAATTTTATATACATGATCATCATATTATTTAATAATTAGTTATATTAAATTTTTATTTTATAAAAAATTATCTAATAAAATAATTTTAACATGAGTTATTTGATTGTGGAATAATTTGAATATTTTATATATATATATATAAACATATCAACTGAAAGGATCTATGTTATATGAAAGTGATAGAAATAAATATTTATTGATAAATCTTATAATAAGTAATTATAAATAAATTATACAAATTATTTAAATTATTTTAAAATATGATTTTCCAAAAAACATAACTTAAATTTTTTTTAATTTTAACCATAGATTATTATATAATTTATTATTTTTATTGTATAAAATAAAATTTTTCACTAGATATATTTTATATATAATGAATTCATATCTATATATATAAAAAAAACTAACACGGTACTTATTTAACCAAATATAGGTAGGAACTTTCAGCGTGTTCTTAATATATATATATATATACAGTTTAGAGTTTTGTTTCACGAAAAAAAATTGTAAGGTTTGTCCATTTAGCAACACCCTGTGCTTCACACAATCACACTACTGACCGACATTATTTGAACGGTTTTGTCGTTTGCACGATGGAGAAACGCAACAAGGAAGCATCAATGCCTTACGAGTTAATTCCTGGAAAAGTGTCACTTAGCATCATATACTGATGGCCCCCTTAGAATTAGAGTTGAAGACTATCTATGATTTTTTATTTTTTACTAATTATTACAATAATAGATGGTAAAAATTAAAAAAATTATCAAAATTTTTTGTTGTTTACTTTTATAATTTTTCATTATATATATACTTGATATTTCGTTATGAAATAATATAAATTATTTAAAGTAAATAAAAGATGATATATTAAATTAATTAAAATATAAAAAAAATTATTTTTTAATATACTGTAATTGACATAATTTGATATATAGTAAATTTACATAAAAAGTATTTTTTTATTCTTTTAAGTTAGGTTGGGGATGTAAATTGCTAATAGTCAAATTATTTAGTATTGAGATAAATGAATTTGTAATGAAAACTTTGACAAAAATCTATGCAAGCTAAGCATTTATTCGTATATAAGAAGGAAGGATAAAGTTTTCACAGACAATATCACAATTAATATCAATATGTTTAGTATGCTCATTAAAAGTTAGGTTTTTTACAATATGAAGTGTTATCACAGGAGAAACGCAGGAGTTACGTATGTGAGATGCTGAGACTAAAGAGTAATTCATTTCAACCACTTTAGTTTACAAGTAGTGTTGGTCATGGAGTGATACTCCTCTTCTGCAAAGGACGAAATATTGTATGCTATTTCTTGGTCTTCTAGAATATTGGTGAGTTTACAAGGAGAATGAATCATCCAATGACCTATATTCAGATAAGGGAATAACTTGCCCAATCAAATTTGCACCACTCATGCAATGTGAAATCATTTGTCTCACGCAGTAAAATACCTTGTCCAAATTGATCTTTTAGATAGCAAACAACTCTCAACACGACTTACCAATGTTCCTTGCGAGCCTGTTGCTTAAACTAAAAAAGAATTTGAACATTATAGGAGAGTTATAGATGAGTAAAGCATAAGTAAATGAGACGTTCAACCAAGCAACCATATTGTCCTGTATCACACAATAAAGATCCTTTTGTTAGTGCTACACAATGATTTTATTTAAGAGGTGTAGCCACTCGTTGAAAACCAAACATGTTTATCTTCATTATAATATCTAAGGTGTATTTGCGTTGGTTTAGACGTAGAAGTGCGAGTCACCTTCAACCCTAGGAAATATTTTAGCTTCCCTAAGTCTTTCATGTGAAAGTACCGATACAAGTAGTCCTTGAACTGCTGAATGACAAGAAAACTATTACTGGCCATGATAAGAATATCAATATAGACGAACACAACGAGCTGAAAATCTTGAGGAGGGTGACATAAAGTTTACCGAACCACCATAGTGGATCTTGATGAAGTCCTAGAGAGATTTTTGAAGCTTGCACATTATCCCATGAGTTGTAACGTAAAAATCATAAGATAATTTTATATAAACATCCTCCTCAAGATCCCCATGGAGAAAGGCATTTGGAACACCTATTTGATGAACTTCCCAATCCTTGGCAACAACCACAACTAAGACAATGCAGTTAGTATGTGAAAATTCATCCCTTGTCATCAATAATGAGCAGATTGGTTGGTCTAGGATCAGTAAATACTTCCTCGTGGATCTCAAATGTGGGCTTAGTATTATTGGGTTCAACAAAAATTTATTCATTTGCCAAATTCATAAAAATCGAATCTTCCTTGAATAAACTTCCTTGAATAAACTGACAAACGGAAATTTGTTCTTCCTCCTTACTTATGCGAGATCTTGTAGTTTTCTTTTTTCTTCCCGTGATCTAACAAACAAAAATTCATTACAGGTAGTCAATTATTTTAAAGCACTTTTTAGTCTCGTGTCCTATTTTTCCACAATTAGAACATAAAGGTTATTTTGATTCAATTATTTTAAAGCACTTTTTAGTCTCGTGTCCTATTTTTCCACAATTAGAACATAAAGGTTATTTTGATTCATTTCGACCCTTGTTCTTGTACCCAATTTGCACAGCCAATCTCATTAAGTTTTCTTTGTCTTTTTTAGTTCTGCTAATCATCTTCATCCTTTTTTCCTGTACCAAAGTTGCATATACTCTATTGAAAGAAGGTAGGGAATCTATTTTCAGAATATTAGATCGCACCATGTCATAGCTCCCATCATTTAATTCCATCAAGAACTAATGCATCTTTTCTTCTTTTCTTCTCTTATCAAAATGCGACCCAATGTTGCACTTGTAGCCTCCATTAGAGCACTTTAGTATTGACTCATGGTTTGCACGCCAACTCATCTCATAGAACCTTCAACTTGCCATAGCATTCCACCATGAACATCCCTTGTTGTTTGCACTCAACAAGTTCATCTTTCAATTGTTGAACTCTAGGAACATTCCCAATGGAGAATCATTCCTTGATGTCTTTCTAGAGATCCTTCGCATCTTCTACATACGCGATGGTGGAGTGTAGGCTTGATTTAATCATGTTCATCGCCCACAAGACTAGAATTGATTGAATTGTCCACCAACCCTCCACTTCTGGTGTATTTTCCTGTGGTTTCTCATGAGTTCCATTTGAAAACCCACACTTTCTCTAAGCACATAGCGACACCTTCACAGTTTGAACCCATTCTTTATAGTTCTTCCTATGTAATTTTACTTTCTTAGTTCCATCTTTATATATCTTTATGTCTTCCCCTTTATGAAAAGTCTCATATTCTCCTTCTATTTTAGTGACAAATACTTCTTTTTATGTGATAATTATTAGATATTATCTTACTTTGATACTATATCAAAGTTTCTTGTCGTTTATTGCTATAACCTTTCGTTAAATATACATAGTATTGTTGCTAATAATTAGTTATAGGGTAACATAAGATATTTACACTAAATAAAAAGATGATATATCAAATCAATTAAATTAAAAAATAATTTATTTTTTAATATATTGTAATGTAACTGATATAATTTAAAATACAACAAATTTATATTATATTTCATTAATAATCAGTATTAGAAGTGATAATTTTAATAATCAACTATGATTATTAAAAGTGGAAAAAATTGAAGTATCATTACCCAGAAATGAAAATCCAGTGTGAAAGGGAAAGAACAAAGGAAATTGATTCACTTTATGGTGATGTTCAAAACCAACCCCATCAATGATCAAGCTACCAACAATTTTTCTTCCTGAATGCATCTCTGCAACGGCTTTCAGGACATTTTGATGAGGCTGTAAAGATGGGATCAGCGTTGGAGATTCAACTATTTCATTTGAACTTTCTAATTATAGTTCAATTGCATGTACTTATTTATTTAGTAAGTTGAAATTGCAAGTGAAGGTTCTGTGAAAATGGCTCTTAAGTGATGAATCGTATAATCAATACTCTAAAATTTGCCTCTAATGTAATATTTTTTATGTAAGTCTCTCAAAAGCTTGATTTAAAGAGAGATCGTGGTGGTGGTATGCTAGGATGGTCTCGAACAGGTGATAAGTGGTGAGGGTGGTGGGGGATGAAACACACGTGAAAGACCACTACCAAACAGAAAGAAATGGAAGAGACATTTAAAAAAACTGAAAAGTTAGCACAGAATTTTCAAACCAGTTCAACCTATTTTAACTAGTCATTTTTATGTGATCATTGATGATCATTACCTTGTATGACCATTATCAAAGCATCCTAGTTTAACAGCCAAAGAATTTGATTTGTGATTCTAACCTGTAATTTTTTAATCTCCTATAAAATGTTCATCATGCGATTTAATTTGGTTATATATATATATGGGATAATTTAATTTATCACGAATTATTTTACTTAATATTTTTATTAAACGGTTGATATATCATACATATAATTTTTTATATAATTTAAACAAAATTTATTATTTTATTAAAAATTAAAATATTATTTATTAAAAAATTAATTTAAAATTTAGAATTTAAAAAATATTATAAATTTTAAATTAGAATAAACTAATGATTATTCTGACTTTTTACTGTATTTAAAATCCAAGCAATAAAACTATTGAAAACTGAAGTTAGAATCTCATATTTAAAATTATAAAAGCCTAAAATATATTATAAAAAATAATAATCTATAATCAATAAAAAAATTTATAATTATAAAATAATATTTATTTACAGTAAATATAATAATTTAAATATTTTAATATTAATTTTTTTAAAGATAGAATGTTAAAATAATATACGTAAATTATATATTTTTTAATTCAATTTGATTTGATTTTATATAAAAAATTTGCAAAACATGATGGATCAGAAAATTTGTAAATTTTTAATTTTTAATATTTTTAATTCAATTATAGTGTTTAATAGCATATTTATCATTTTAAAATTATTAATATCTGTTTCTATATTTTTATATATAATGATTTTGATCTTTTTTATTATATTGTTTGGATATTTAAATTATATATTTATTTTTATTATCTATAGTTTAGTTAACTAAAAAATATATTTTAAATTATTAAAATTGGTCTAACAATAAAAGGTTAAAGATTAAAACAGTTTAACATAAAAATTTAAAATTTTATCATTATTGCTTTCTTATTGTAAAAGAAAAAACTAAAACAGATTTTTATATTTTTTTAATATTATTTTTTTATAAATTAACAAATATAAATACTATTATGAAATAAAAAACATTAACTTGCTTAAAATATAGATTTAAATTTTTAACATAAAATTTATTTAATTATTAAAATTATAATTATAATTTTATATATTTAATATTTACATTTGAAAATTTTTACAAAAATTTAACTGTATTTGAACAAAAATATATTAAATAAATATTTATTTTAATTATTATAATTTTTAAAATAACTAATAAATATAAAATCCATTGCTATCCCTCCGAACAACACAAAATACATATCTATTTAGTTTGGAAAGTTTTAATAATATGTTTTCAATAAATTTTATTTCATAAATTTTTTAATTAGAATTGAAATTTATACATTTGATACAAAGGTAAAAATTAGTATTTAATAACTCCTCTGATTGTCATACTAAAGCAATTTTCTTTCCATTAGCTTTCGGCTGCAGACCTGAAGTAAATCATTATCATTAAAACTTGATGGCCCAGATTACTATTGGGCCCCCATTCCGTTGTGTTTTTGCTTTAAGGCTTTAATGCTTCATCATTTTTTCTCACTCTATTTAAACATAATAAATAGTGCATAAAAAAAATATTCGACAATGCTTTCAAATTATTTTAATAATGATTTTAAAAAAAAATGAAAAAATTTAATGGTATAAATTGTGAGATTTTTGTAATTTCGCTTTCATAATATACCTTTATTTTTTCTTTATTATATTGATAAAAATCATATCGGATGTGGCATAAGAAATTTATACTACAACTTTAGGGATGTTGCACGAAAATTTTTAAAGTATAACAAATAGAATATAGAATTTTACTTTTGAGCTGAGGTATTTATATATATTTATAAAAAACAAATAAGAAATATTTGAAATTTTTCATATTTTTTCATTTCTTTTAATTTCTATAAATATGATTATATTTAGTTTACTAATAAAAAATTAAATATACATTCAATTAAAACATACAAATTAGTATATTTAAATAAAGTGATTAGTATAAAATATTAAATTTTATAATATCACAAAATTATAATAACATATAATATTACATATAAAGAATGTGAAAAGGTATCCATTTATATCATATCTCTTATATTTGATTTTTTTCTCTTATGTACAAGAACTTTTACTTAATTTCACATGATCATAATTTTTTTCGATAAAGCAAAATTTTTGAATATTGTACAAACGTTGATATATTTGAGTGATGACCCAACACTTATCTTGACTGAAGATTTAATTTTTTACAAAAGAACGGAACTCTTCATGAAAAGAGCTAAACCTTAACATTTAATTTTAAATTCTAAAATCAATTTATTTATATACGTATATCATTAGCTTTTTAATTAGAAGATTCAAGTTTTATTTACTAATATAAAACTAAAATTTCTAATAAATAAGTTTAAAATTTATATATATTTTTTTATAAATTCCTTTAATTATTCAATGATGAAAGTATTAAATTTTTTTAATTTATAAAAAATAGGTGCAAGAAATTTTTAATAGATATATAATTATTAAATTAAAAAACTATATTCGCAATTCTTAAATTTGGAGATAATTGATTGATGATACTAATTTTAATAACTAAATGATAGGCATTCAAAAACACATAAGCTAACTTTATCTTTTTTATAATATCAAAGTTACAAAATTGACAAGTGTAATTTTATGGAATAATTTAATAAGAAATGCTTAAATTGAATTTTCATCGTTTTTTATTTTAACTACACAATTCCATTCTTTCAAAGAAATTATATTTTGTTTTTTTGACATAAATAAAACTCTTAACAATAGTAAATGATTATTATATTTGAAAATGCTTCATATGTTTGAAAAATAGTCCGGTATATTTACTAAAATAAAAAGGCATAATTACCAGAATAATTCATAATTTACTAAATTTTAAACTAAGATCCACTTTGCTTAAACCCAACTTTGCTTTTATATTTCAATCTTTCCTCTACCGTGAAGCTGTCTATAAACTTGATGCTCTTCTGCCATTCATAACCCGAATAACCACGATTTTACAGATAACTGTTTTACATTTTTAATCAACTTATTTATACAAACTTAAAGCTATTAGCAGTTTTTATGATAATTTTTAAAATCATTCAAAAGCTTCCTTTTTTCTTTTTCCTGATGAGGGATTCAAAATGTTAGAAGGAAAAGATATGGGCATTTATGAGGACTGGTGGTGTCATAAACAACTTCGGTGAGTTGATAAATGTTGAAAAAGTTATTGGTTGAAACTATTTACTAAAAATACTTGGTTCCCCAACTGCAATTATAAAAAACTATAGAAGAATATGAGATTACTATTGGATTGGATAGAATTGAATGACCCTTAACCTTATTAGTTAAACTCTTTATTTCAAGGACGTCGTCCATTCTATACTCTACTATCGTGTGAATTCTTGCTATACACGGCTGGTAGAAAGAAAAGAAAATAAAATAAAAATTAATAGATAGTAATTTTTTATTGAAAATTATAATATTTAATATTATCAATATATTGAATCATATAATTTTTAATAAAAAATATTATATATCCATTTTTATTATGTGTCCTTAAATATATTGAAAAATCAAATAAAAAATATTAGTATCTTAAAATATTCATTAATAAATTAAAAGGAAAAATTATTAAAAACACATTATTAATACATGCATCCTCACTGCAATTTTCAATATATTATAACAATTTTTAATAAAAAAAAATCATATTTTTAAATTCTTAATGAATAACATAAAAAAAATAAGAAAGCCAATATTTAAAATCCAATTTTGGATAGATCAATCTCTTATGAGAATCAATCGTTCGATTCGGGTCACGTTACCAGGAGTGACGAAATAAGAAAATAGGAACGTATGAGATGGTATAATCGTATTTCGAAAATATTATTTCTACTATTGACTTGCATTTTCAGATGACAAATGCTAAACATAACTATTATGCTTTTATAAAACGATTTATGAAAAAAAAAAAAAAAAGAGATTAAAAAACACATGCTATAGAGAATGCAAACAACACATCCTTTTTAATATTTTAATATTATTGGATAAAATTTATGACTTACTAAATAGAGGAGAGTATCTATTATCATTCCTATATATCTATTGTCATTCTTATTTAACTAGTTTCTACCAATAATATTTTGTTATCAAATTAATAATCAAAATAATTTAAAGAAGAAATTACTTAGATAATAGTGATAATAAACACCCCTAAACACTATTGGTAAAATTCTTGTATGTCCTACTAAATTAGGTGATTCATAATAATATTATTTTCACAATTTGTTCTGATGTTTCTTTTGCTAGTTATCTTTTTGTATTACATTATCTACGTTATTTTACATTTCTTTTTCTCTGTTCTTATTTCTTTTCTTGACGTAAAGTATTGTTAAGAGAAACGGTGCTCATAAAGCTCCAAGTGCTAAGAAGTTATGGTGAATTATTATTGAAAGATCAGAAGCATGTTATTGAAGTTGCAGTGTGACCCATTTCTTCGTAGTTATTTTGGACGCGATAGTTTAGAATTTAAATTTAATTATAGTGTGCAATTACATAAGACGAAAAATGCAAATAAACTATACAAACAATCCAAAATGGAGATCAAGGTTCCATTCTAATGACACCGGTGATAGGTAAAGTCTATTGGCACAATGGCTTCGAACGGATTATCTGTTTTTATCTGAATAAATTTGATAGAGTTACTTCCTTATATCTGAATTCGAGACAATAAAAAACCGATAATATATTTGTTAGTATGATATATTAATTTTAATATTATGCATAATTAAATTACAAAATTAAAAAGTTTAAAACAAAAAAATACTTGTACAAATATAATATTATGTTATTAATATATATTTTATTATATTAAAAATCTTAATTATTAGTATATAATTATTTATAAAAATATACATTTTTAAAATACATAAAATGCCAAATTGAGTTAAAATAAACTGAAATATGATCTAAATTTGTCCTTAAAATGCATTAATTTTTTTATTTTTTTTTAAAATAAACTTATCAAAATAAACATCAAACCTAACAGAGCTAATAAATCAGGTCAAATTATGAACACTCTTATCAATACTCTTATCAACATGCAGCAGTAGCAAAGGCCCACAACTGGTAGGAGTAATGAAGACAATAATTAAATCAGTGACAATAATTTGACCCAAAAAATGATGAGTGATAAAGGAGAGAATAACAAAATCAAAGGGTTTAGTAGTTCGGTATTAGAGTGATGTTAAGAATTGTAATTCGTTAAAAATTAAAAAAAATTTAAATATATATATATATATGTATTATTTTGAATCATATTCAAATCTTATACGAAATTTTTAGTAAATGTGAACTATTTTAATCTCTTTTTATTAGACAAATTTTAATTAAATTAAGTTCTATAAAATTAAAATAGCCTATATACATTTAATCAATGTAATTATTTTTATTTTAAAATTTTCAAACATTTATTTTTAATTTCATTCATTAACTTGCCATTAAATATTTTATCTGAATTAATAAATTCAATTTCATTGTTAAATCATATAAAAATCATTTGAACATCTATTCCAAATTAATTGTTTATGTAATTTTATTTAACTATTTTTAGTATATCTAAGAATATATAATAAAACTTAATAATATATTCTTATTGAAAATTATATCAGTTAATATTATCAGTGGATTATATCTCGTAATTTTAAATAAAAACTCAAAATATATATATATATAAATATTTTTATTAATTATTCTTAAGCACATTTTAAAAATGTTTTTAATACATACAATAAATTAATTCACGTGATAAAATTAATTTAACATATATTCGCAAAATTAATATATATCTAATGCCAAATTAATAGTAAAATTTAAAAGCAAAATTTTAAAAAATAAAAACATTTTTCTATAGAAAATTTTAAAACAAAACTCATTATATTTACAAAAATTAAAAACATATTGAAGTGAATTAAATTTTAGAATTGATATTTCAATTTTATAGAACTTGTCACATCAGTAAATTTCCAATCAGGTCCAAATTTAGTGCACAGATCTTACCGAACACTTAATACAGTGTGCTAAGAGCAAAAAAATAATTTAAAAAAGGACTATATTAAAACTGAAAAGTGTAATATGATTTATTTTTAAAAAACGTTTAATTAAGAACTAAAGAGCAAGAGTTTAAAAAAATAGTAAGCAAAAGCTATTCAAAGTTATCCCAGGTCAAGAAATGAGGCAGCATAAAATATAATATAAGGGGGGTTAGAAGGAGAGCATGACTCACCGATCGGGTATAAAACAAATTTGGGCATCATCCATCCACGTATAGAGTTGCGATATTGTCATCACTTTACAGAAGGAATAAACATTTGGTAACACAAAAGGCAAGCAGATCCATTTCCACAACCACAGCGCAACGAGTCGATGCCAGTGAAGAGTCCAGAATCTCATCGTACAAAAATTAATCCATACTTTAAGCCCCAACTTTCCCTCGAACACAACACTTGCTAAACGAACTTAGCACAACTAAAGACGCTTTCAATCCATAAAGCTAATAGTACTAAGGAAACAATACCCTAAACAGTGATTTTTATTTTGGATCCGAAATGTGACGTGGAAGGCTCATCTCCTGCAGCGCGTAATGACGGAGCAGCCCCTGGAGTAAGGGTGAACAGGGCCTCTAGCCTTGAAGCAGCTATGAGTGTAGTAAGATCTTCCAGAGCGAGGTGGACATGGGATCCTGTTAGCAGAGAGAGCACCGTAGGAGATGTAATACTTCATTCTCCTCCAGAATAGAGATCTCCGACTGAAACCACTTTCAATGTCAATGTCCATCTCCTCTTCGTTCTCTTCATCTAGCTCGTCGTAAACCGACATTGTGGTTGGCCACTCCAAAGCATCCGACATCATCTTCAAGCTTGAATCCTCCATCTGTCCATAAACGCCAACATTGAGGAGGCTCGAAGCAATGCAAATTATGAGAGTGAGGTTGAGAAGAACAAGAGAAGAAGCCATCGGTGAAGAAGAACGTGAAGTCGCAGATGTATTTGATGTTAGTGTTGAGTTGTATTTGATGTTAGCGTCGTTTAGGGTTTGAGCCTTTGAGCGACAGAGGGGACAGGGAGTCACATGGTGGAAGCGCCAAAGATGGTACATTGCTGCTTTACAGCTGTGCCTCATCAATGCCTCAATCAACGCGTGCCTCTCTCTCTATTATCCTGCGCCCCCACCCATCCTATTTTCCTCTGTCTTACGCTTCATACTCTCGCATATCCCTGCGACGTCGTTTTGCTTCCATGATGTTCAAATTAAATGCGTTGGATCGCATCCGACGGAACTGGAGAGAGCGGCGTATTGATGAGGTTTTAATGAAAAGCATTGTGGAATCTCTGTCGTGTTACCCTACGCAACGGTCCTCAATAAATATACCGCGTATGTGACGAACGGTGTTTTTAAATGTCACTCATGGCACATTCACCTCAGTCCCTCGTCCTCTTCTCTTTCTAATAAAATACCAACAATCCACAACACCGTAGATTGCCATAAAATAAACAAATTAGTATTCTTGTGCTATAAATTATATGATTTTTACTCCGCCGATAAAAATTAGTATATGTTTCATGGTGGAATGTTATTTACAACTTTATGCGAAGAGTAAGCTTTTAATAGTGATGAAACCAAACTCTTCTCTGTTGTAATTTAATTAATTTTTGTTTTTTATTGTAAAAAAATGATCCAAACTGAATGATGTTTATAATCTATTTAAAACTTTTCTAATAAATATTTTAAAAAGGTAAAAAACAATGAGTGTTTATTGAAAATAATAGCAGTAACTGTGGATTTATAATATTTATAATCATAAAATTTCTACTTTTATTTCTTAAATTTTCATACATTTTTATAAATTTTTATATAGTTTTTTAAAACTTTTTTTATTTTTAAAAATTAACCTTTTTTTATAACTTTATCTCTCTGACTATTATATATTATATTGGTATTTATTTTTTACAAAATCATTTTAACCGTATCATTTTTTTAATAGATTAAAAATCATGACAAATAAATAAAATAATAATTAAAACTAAATATATAAATTCAAATCCATTTATGTCAACATGAGATGTAGTGGTGTCCTGAATTGATGAAATAAAAGTCATTAGAATCAACCTGGCAGGATAAAGGTAATTGAAATTCATACTAGGAATTTAAAATTAAAATAATTTATATAAACTTTAATATATATATATATATATTAAAAAAAGTTCATCTATGGACATCCTGAAACTTGTATGACGAATAGTGTTCGGAGATCAATTTACAGGCTTTCATACCATTTTATATTGTTGTAAAATACTTTAAACCTCAAATAAATAAATTTAACATATGTGCAATACAATTCATTCTTTTTGTTTGATTTTATTTCTTTCGGTGAAATCACAGTCAGCAAAGAAAAACAATTGTATTATAGTATTATACACAGTACTAATTGTAACTCCACGTTCTAAAATCAAAATGAATATTTTTACTCTCATTGTTGCATTTTACATTCATTTCGATTAAAACTGAGAAAAAATAAATTTATTGGAATTGATTTCAAATTTCAAATATTTTTCAAATAATATATTAATTAATTTAAATTATATATATCAAAAATGCTTATTTTGTATTAAAAGGTAAAAATATTGATTATTTAACCAACAGACAAGTTCTAGAAACAAATATAATTGTTTAGGTGAAATTATATTTACATTATGTAAAATTTAATAAAATGTTAATTGATATTTTTCTTTTTAAAATTATTTTAATTTCCCTTATTTAAATATATATATATATATATATGAAATTAATAATAATTTGTATACCAAAAATGTAATGTTATATTTTAGATAAGTTAAAGAAAAACATTAGATGAAAAATGAAAAATATCAAATAAAATTTCATTGAATTTCAATAAATATATTATTTTTAAAGTGTTGCAATATTTTTATACAATCTTAGCTGAAGATTATAACTTTAATTATTTTTATACAATGAAAAAAAAAAAAAAGATGAAGTTCTAATATTTTGTGTAAACTTTTATAATCTCTAACTTATCATGGATCAAATTCTGATAGTTTAGATTATAATCCTATTAAAAAAATTGTTCTAAAGTACAATGGCCAAAGTAAAAAAAATAAGTATATATTTGTTTAAAATATATTAAAATAAAAAATAAGAACATATAATATGATAAACATAAAGAATATATATTAAAATAAAATAAAAAATAAACTAAAATTTATCTCTTTCTTTCTCATTCCATTCTGGTTGGTCATCGATTGAATCATGACTCGTAATCACGTAAATAGAAGTACCCACCATGATCTTCAGCCATGTCATTTTTTATTTTTTTTTCAGATCAATCATGTTATTTCGAGACATCAGCACAGTAAAGGACGAAAATGATTTAGTTTGTTGGACATAATCTCAAAAATTAACTTTGTAAAGTTTAATATGATTTGGTTTATTTATTAAGAGGTGGATTTTAATAATAAATACTTATATATTAATTTATTATAATTTCATAATTTATTTTAATAAACTGTGCTTACATAGTATATTATATTTTGTATTGATCTGTGTTACTGTGTACTACTTTAAACATTAAATCTGCTAATATTTGTATGTATATATATAAATTTTAGATCTACATATTTACTTTACTATATTATACATTTTTAAACAAAATTATAAATTTCATAGATCTTGTAGCAAATCAAACTGTATTTTTAAAAAAACTCAGGCATAATCTTAAAAAAATTTTAAAAAATCAAGTTTATTTATGTAAAGTTTAATCTTGACATAATTTTTTTCTTAATTGGAATTGATAGCTGCTTATAGTGGCTGGCAACGTATATTTTTTCATTCTTAATGGTAATGAGTATATGATTTATTCCAAACCTTTCTATATTTTATGAAAATAATTTTTCTTTATATATATATATATATATATATATATATATATATATTACACTCTTTTAGAAAAAAATAAAAAAATATTAAATAGATATAAAGGTTAAGGTTAGAAAAAAATAAAATGATCTAATATACAAAATTAACATAAAAAACATATAATGAGAACAGTTATATTTATGTTCTTGAGATTAGTTTTAAAATATATATTATCATAATTAATGGTATGATATTGATTTTAAATTTAAATATATTAGATAAAATATATTTTTTTAACAATAAATTATTTTATAATAATTACACTTAATAAAAAAATCCATTTTAATAATTAATTTTGTCTCAATAATATATATAATAATAAATTAAATAAAATTTAAAATTTTAAAAAAATTAATAAAATAAAATTAAATAAGTTAAAATAATTTAAATTAAAAAATATAGAAAAAAATAAATAATGTTAGAAATAAAAAAAAGTTATAGAAACAATTAAAATTATTTTTTTATAATTAATTGAATAGTCGAAACCATATTATTAGGATAGTAAAAAATTAGTTTTGGTTAACGAGATAATAAAAGTGTAAAAGTGCAGGGAGCAGTGGATAAAGGAAATACAAAAAGAATCATATTAAGAAGAAAGAAAATAGATATGAAAAAAAAAAAATAGAGATACATGTAACAAAAAATTGGGAAAGAAAATTAAATTTGGATTTCTAAACTAGATAATATATTTTTTTTATATTTTTTACCTTATATATATCATATGTGTTTTAAATTTAAAATTTGTTAATTAATATCTTAATCAATTTAAATTGATAACAATACATATTGTTACTAACCTTTTATCCTCTCTTTTTTTTCATGTTTTTTTATTTATCAATTTTTAATTTGATTAAAGTTTTTAATTTATAGTTTTTTTTAATAATATAACAAAAATAAATCAATTTTATAAATAAATTTTATCCAAATTTTTATTTTTTATTTTTTTATAATTTTGATTTGTTTCTAAAGATATATAAAACCATTTTGGATACGTGATCAATTGAGTAGTTGATCTATATGAATTTATTGTTGAGCAGTTATTTACTACTTTGTATTTGGTGAAAAATTCATTATTTTAAAAGTAATATAAAAATATATTATATTCCAAAATAGAAAATGCAACAATTCTCATACACTTGGTAGGGAATCAATTTTATTTATAATAAAAACAAAAATTTATAGTGTGTTAATTAAATTTTTTTTCTCTTTATTTGCATAATGTCCAAATAAAGCTAACTGATTAGTTGATCCAATATCAACACTGTTTTATTTCTAAAAGTTTATTGAGTAGTCACTCGCTATTTTAAATCTTAAAAAGAAAAATTGAATTTTTTTTTTTAATTTTTTCTAAATAAACTTTCGAATCATTTTTTTTATTTATTTTAATAAAAGTATAAAATAAAATAAATCAATAAAAATAATTTTTTTAAATGAGATAAATATTTTTTAAATTAATCATAAATTTATCTATATTGGTTAGATTTACCTTTAAGACAATGAGCAATAAAAAAATATTTTAATTTGATGGATTCAGTGTTTTGAGTTCAATCCCTAATGGAGTTATCATCTGTGATAACGATGAGATGACAGACAAATAAATTTTATAAAAACAGAGTAGTTGTCACCAAAATTTATTAAAGAAAAATTTTAAAAAATTTTAAAATTATAACTTTAAAAATGAGTTGGATTCGAAAGTTGTATACGCATAAAAAATATATTTATATTATTTAAAAAAATAAATAAATTTAATGTGGCACTATATCCAAATGAGCAACTGACTATTAAATAAATTCATGTAACTCAAGTAACATTAAAGATAAATCAACTACTCAACAATATTATTTGAGCATAACACATGTCCAATATGATTTTAAATATTTATAAAGTCAAACTGAAATTATAAAAAATAAAAAGAAAGGAACAAATGAAATTTATTTATATAATTTTTTTTTGTTATATTATTAAAAGAGAAAAAAAATAAATTATGGGTGAGAAACTTTAATCAAACAAAAAATAAATAAATAAAACAATGTCGCAACTTAATCAAATAAAAAATAAATGAACAAAGCAGTGTTGCAAGAAAATAAAGGACAACGAATTTAGCAACAATGACATAGTTTAAAAGTTTGAATTTTAATTGATTCCTATTTTCTTACTGGATATCTTGTTTAGTTGTTCTTTCTGACACATTACTTTTTTGCTGTCTAATTACATGTGAATCAACTTATAATCTTCCTATTTTTATAATTTCTTTTATCTTTAATATTATCCATATATTTTAAATTAAAATATTTTTATAATTTTTTTTATCTTTAATATTATCTATATCTTTTATATATATTTTTTTTAATTTAAATTTTTTAACTTACTTAATTTTATTTTATTTACTTTTATTTTTAATTTTTAAATTTTATTTAATTTTTTATTATATATATATATTATATTTAGATCAAATTAATCATTCACACATCATCAATAGTTAAGATAATTTAAAAAATAAACTATTATTTATAGCAGTTAAATTTACATTTAAGACAATCAATAATTGAAAAATTATTTAATTTTAATAAAGTAAGTATGTTTATGAAATGAGAGAATAGGAATCCATTTATCATTTATTTCAAACAACGTGTATTGTAATTATACTTATGTTCATATATTTTTCATTTTACAATATAATCCTTTTATTTAGATTTTAAAAAATATGATAATTATAATTAATTTTAATTTAATGGTAAATCTGTGTTTACCTTTTATTTTACATATTCACATATTTCAATAGTTCAGAACAAATTTTTTTTATAAATTAAGTTGTTAACTTTTTAGAATAAAATTTAAAATTGTATTTATCATTAAAAAACTAAATTGTTTATTAAAATAATAATTTAAATTACTAAACTTGCTTGACCAATAAAAATAATATCTTTTATCACTAATAAAATTATAATCTATGAACATAATTTAATCATAACTTGCTCTTTGTGTTGATAAGAATTATATTTTTTTTCAAAATGTTTGGCTGAATATATTAGACTCGTGTATTTTACATTGATACTTAAAAAAAAAATTTTTTTTATCATATTTTCAATATTTTGTCATAGAAGGAATAAACCTTTAAATTTATATAAAGAAGAAAAAAATTATAGTAAAATTTTCAAGAATTATTTAAATATATCAAATATATTACTTAATTGAATTTTAGTTATTTTAGTTTGATCGATATGTAGTATTAATTTTTTTTATAAAATATTTCATATATCAATACTATTATAAAATTTTTAAAAAATGAATAAAATAATAGCTTAATAGTTTTAATTTGAAAGAAATTAATAAAAGATTAAATTTATTAGAATTTTAAAAACAAATATATTAAAATTACTCTAAAAATTTTTAAAATCAAAATGATACATAAATTAAACTAAAGAAGTCACTATAATTTATATAATAATAAAAATTTAAGAATTAGGATGAAATTCAATCTTTGAATTACATATTTTTTACATGGTGAAAAAATTAAAATAATTAAAAGTACAATTAAGTTAAATATAAGGATATTAAACGTTTCATAATATTTTGTTTGGTTAGAAAAAAAAGGAATGAGAAAAAAATAAAAAATATTTTTTCATTGTTTATTTGCATATAAAAATAAAAAAAAATTATTTTTGGAGATCTCACCAAATTTTATTTCTTTTAAATTGATGCAAAAAAAAATGCATTTTTTTATTTTAAATTATTAAAATTATAATATATTTTAAAAAATACTATATTAATAAAAATATAATAAAAAAATAAATTTTATACTACTAATATATTTATTTCATTATTTTTTACTCATTTAAATAAATATTTTTTTTCATTCTCTTTTATTTAATATATCTAAATAATTTTTATTTTTTTTATTTTTTTTCTTATTTTTCACGTGATGCAAATAAAAATATAATTTTTTTTATTAACTTAAAGAAGATATTAAACGTGCATTGGTGTTTTAGAAAATGAGTGCATGTTCGACAATGGACGAAGGATTTAATTTTTGGTCAGAATGGATCATGGATTAAAAATTCAAAAGAGGAAATTCTGATGTATATGAAATAGAGACCCACAAAAGATTGCAAATACAAAGAATTTCAAATTTACAAGCCCATTCTTAAAGCCCAATAGAAAGTCACGCACTATGGCCATCCGAGTAATGGGTTCTTCTCTTATAACCACTTACTAAACAATTAAGAAAAAAAAAAAAAGAATTCCATACTAACCTTGAGCTACAAAATAAATAGAAGTAAGTTTAACTCATATATATATATATATATATATATATATATATATATATATATATATATTAAAAATACATGTTCATTTTTATTATTCATAAAAACTTTAAAATAATGTAACAGAAAAAAGTGCTATAACTTTTACGAGATAGAAAAATGATGGACCATTATCGAAAAGAAAGCAGGGGAAAATTCCTTCCAATTTCTGCACGAAGGAAAAGAGAAAATTATAAATAAAAGTATTTAATTGGATAATGAAGTTTTGGATCAGGAACAAATTAGACTTTATATTAATTTGTTTTTCAAATTAAAAATTTAAACTTAATCTATTTATCAGAAATAAGTTATATTCAAGATTTAATTTGATTTTTTAATAGGACATCGTAAGCAGGTTAAAGAAATTTATTTTCAAACTTATATATAAATTAGCATAGTTAAATTCATAATAAATATATTTTGCTTTGCTCTTTTTATAAGGCAGTAAACAATTCAACGGTTATTTTTATATAATTTTATAATAATAATAATTATTATATATTTTAAATTTTATATAATATAAAAATTCATAAATATGTAATCTAATAACACTATTTATTTATATTTTGAATAATTTTTATGTATAGAAATAAGATAAAACAATGAAGTATCGATTAATTTGCAAATTATATTCATTTTTGCAATCTTAATTTACTTTATAAGAAATTTAAGAATTGGATAAAATAAATGATTATGTTATTCGATCACATCAGATATATTTAGATGTATTTTAAGAAATTAAAATAATTACTTTATAATATATTCCACGAAAATAAGTAAATATACGCTAACAATTATGACCATTGATATACACTTATCTATTTTTTTTGGAAGCTATACCTTTGAATGGATTTAAAGAAAAGGAAAATTATAATTTAATAACATATTTTTTCTAAAAAATATATTGGTGCATATTCATAAAGTTCAAACACACTGACACATATGTGTATATTTGAGAAGGAAACCAATTTTTATAAAATAAAAATGTCGGCATTGAGTACACCACTGATAAAGTTTGGTGGAGAGTCCATCCAAAGTGCGGAACCAAAATCAGAAGAGAAAGCAGCAATTGGGTGTGCAACAGAGTTTGCTTGTCATTTTATGTGCAATATACCGAAAGTCAAAAGATTGGAACAGAGTGCTAAACTGTAAATAGTCCTAAAGAAGCGGTTGCAAGTAAAAATGACAGACTCATCATGTGAAAGCCTTATGCAGTAGACTTGAGCCAGTGTCTACCATAACATGCTCTTTCCAATACTCCAGCGGCATGCAAAGAAATATCCAGGGTCAATCCAACCAAAATAGTTATCATTATTTATTAAGTGCTAAAAAAATGTTTCCAAATTTTTAAATTTATAAAAATAAAAATCGACATTTTTTTTATCATGTAACATATTTTTTTCAAGTTTGGATGTCAAATTGAAATTATCTTTATTCTGTAGGTATATTATATTTAAGATCATTGTCACATTAATTAATTTTAATTTTAATTTTAAAGTTTAACACATCATGTAATATGTCTTGATTTAAATATTTAATTTTCATAATTTTTCAACAATTTTAAGTTTGACCATTTTCTATTTGTTCCTATTTATAAAAAATTATTAATAACCAAAATTTATATTATTTACGAATTTTATTTAAATTTTAAAAATACTTGTAAAATTTCTGAAAATATTCTCAATTAAAGAAAAGTAAGCGTGACAGTTTCAAGTTAGTAATTGAGCACTGAGAGCAAGCCGCAATTGGTTGCAATGGAGAGTTGAACTCTTCCTCGTTGGAATCAGATCGGAAAGGGTTTGGTGCCAGGGTGCAAGTGTAATATTAAGAAAAATTGAATTTTCATAATAAAACTATAATATATATATATATATAAAATAAAAGATAAATAAAAAAAGAAAAAAAGTATAATAGAACTAATATAAAGGAAGACTTGAAAATAATATTATAAAATTTATCGTACAGATAACCTAACTTCGATTTTAATACCGTCCTACATTTTTAACCTTTTTGAGAAAGACATGAATACAGAGCTCTCGTGTACAGCAGCTCAATCATTCAGAAAATGCTTCCTGACCAAACTTACTTGTCTGGAGAATGAAATAGAAAGAAATAAAAGTAAGAAATAAGATAAAATTTATAACTTCAAAAAAATATTATTTCAATAGATAAAAATAAAAGATATTTGTTTGATTAAATGAAAAAGAGTGTAAAAAATAAACGGATTTTATAAAAATTATTTATTGATTTAGTAAAGAAAAATGTTTAAGTGTTACTTCTTTTATTTATAGAATCAATTCAAATGATAATTTATAAATATTTTTATAATTTTTTACATTTGAAAGAAAATAAAAAAAAACTACTCTGATAAAATCCAGATTCTGTAAACAATCGATGTACCGTTAATGCTGCAACGATTAAAGTGGTTGAAAAATGGTTTGACGATTTTTTTATATATGCTTTCCGTTCATTTCCTTCTCATATAAGAGTTTGAAAAATGGTTGCTTTAGCAACAGTAGTCACGTGTAAACAAGGACCATTGTTTTACTCCTTTATAATATTGCCTGGTGTGATTATTATCCTAATTAATGTCTGTCTTTATCATATTTTAAATAATATAAACATCCATAAAGACATAATTTAATAATAAAAAATATTTATATTTATAAAATATACTATATAATTAAAAGTAAGAAAATACAATAAAATATTAATTATTTGAAATATATAAATTTTATAAATTTAATTTATTTAAAAATTAATTTAGCTGTTAAATTAATTAAATTTATCATTTACAAGAGATTATTAAAAATTTAAATGTCTAGATTTACATCATGATATCAACATATTATATTCCTTATATATATCACATAAATTTATTTACATGTTTTGTTTGTATCTCTTTATTAGAGAAGAAAGGGGAATGTATAGATGGCTTTTTCAAAAAAAAAAATTATTGTCATAAAAAATATAGTGTAAAATATTATTAAAATAAATGTAAATAAGATGAATTTATAAATAAAGGAAAAAAGAAAAGGGACCACTTTTCTGCAATACAATTAAACAGCTTATCTTCTTATCTGTTTTTTTTTTGTTCTCCTTACATTATGTAATACTTCAGTCTCAATTTTTGTGCGCTTCTCTCCTCTGTCATGTGTTTATAATTTCCCGTTTGGTTATTGCCAGACTTCAAATATAGCAATATCTCGCACTCTGAAATGGGTCCCCGCAACAGAGAAGCTAAGGTTATAGTCTATTTATAAAATATTATTAAAGCTGCCAAACTTATAAAAAGACATTAGTGCTGTAGCTTTAGTAACAGCGGTTGGATTTGCATTCTATATACAGCAAATTGCTCCCTTATTTACTGGCCACCATAGGATCTAATCATAAGAAATAAATTAAAAAACACATTGTATGCATCTAACCAATTCTCCACATAGCAGATTCATGTAAATATGATACATTTCATACTGCATTTTAAGTGACATGTTTTATTTAGTATAGTTGATATGAAGGGGAAAAAAATAAAAGAAAGCGCTGAACAACGCTTACATTAATGAAGACAGTTTATTTTGATTTGATAAAGAGTGTTGAACAAAAAATAAAGCAATGGTTACATTTAAAAAAAATCGGCTCATGTGATAATGAAAGCATATTTTTGGAACCAACCTTTTAGTTGTGTTAATGTTAGTTTTATTCTTTTCTTAAGCGAAAATAAAAAAGCGAGTTCAATAATATTTTATCCTCTCTCCAATTTTTGTTGGTATTCAAAGAGGACAAGTGATTGTTATTCATTAAAATTCGGTTCCTTTTATTTCAACTCATGCCAATTCTATAGAAACAAAACACTCTAATAAGATTATTCTATCCAAAGCTTAAAGCGGGTTTATTTTTTATTAGATTGAACTTAACTGAATATTTATTCATAAAATGTACAAGAGCTTTCCAATAAAATAAATGATGAAACAGAAGCTGAATTAAGATTGGGAAAATTGACTGAGTTGCAGAGGATGGTGAAAAGTGAAAAGGTATTAGGTATGTAAAGTTGATTACTGGTGAGGGAGGAATTTGGAAAAAGATAAAGACATTGGAAGCAGAGAGGGTGTGGTAGCTGCAGGAGGAGATTAAGCCGTTGGTTAGGTGCAGTGCCAATTCCCAATCCACATCGAAAAGCGTTCCCAGAGTGCAGTCATAATTCCATAGTATCTATTCTATTTCTATATTTCTATTGCTAACTCCATCATCTATTCAATTTCCTCTTTTTTTTTTTGGATTGTTTTCCCTTTTCATTTCTTTCTGCCAAGTATATATATAGTTGCAACTTGGGACCACCCCACTCTCTTATCTTCTAATTCATGATCATATTCATCTCTTCCTTTGCCATCTTTCCCCGGTGGTGACGGAGGAAATCAAGCTCGCTCGCTCCTACTCATCAATTTTATCTCCCAGTCCTAGAAAACAACCGGTAAAATATTGAAGCGAAGAGAAAGAGGTAGGTTTAAGTAAAAGGGATCGCATAATACTTTGAAGGATGGAATTGAAGCCGGTTCATGCACCACCAGCATTGAACCATTATCTTAATTTCTACCCCCAACCCTACCTCTACACCTGTGTGGTCCCGTTGCCTCTCGTTATCAACCATTGATCTTAAATGCCTCCAGCTTTGACGTTTCACAAAGATACAGATCAATGGTGGAAAAGAAATGAACATTTCGTAGAGGCAACCCCACACATCATGGGCGGTCTCCAATTGATGAAAATGTGAAGTCCATCATACATTTAATTTCTTTACATTTCCTTATATAGACATAAAATATTTAATATTGCTGGCAACTTGCTATAAAAAGGCCTTCCATTACCTGCTACATTGGTCGGTTACGGAGATAAATAATAATCCTCCACTCTCTCCACTATTTTATTCTTTCTCTCTACTCTCTGCTCCAAACCCTGCTTTCACAGTCCTTACACTGTTTCCTTCCCATACTCTGCCTCTCACTTTTCTCTTCTTCCATTTCTTCCATTCCTCTTTGTCTCTCCCACCCTGAAATTCATGGATGTCGACATACTGAAAAATTGTACAGGTGACAGCAGCAATATGGACATGATGGCAATCATGATGCAGATGGAAAAGTTTCCTGAATTATGTGAACCTTTTTGTAACACTGTAACCTTCCCAGAAAACGAACTTTTACCCGGAAGCTCCCTCACCACCACTTTACCCGTTTTCTCCAACGTTAACCCGGGTGTAATAACTTTGCCCAGTTTAATTAATCCACCACCTTCACCTCCTAATTTCGTTAACAATATTCCTCTCCAACAACAACCCATGAAACCTCCTATTCAACCCACCCCTTCATATTCGGAGAAAAAAAACTCTGTTGCCGCCATGAGGGAAATGATTTTCCGAGTAGCGGTTATGCAACCTATTCATATAGACCCGGAATCTATCAAGCCACCAAAAAGAAGGAACGTGAAGATTTCCAAGGATCCGCAGAGTGTGGCGGCGAGGCACAGAAGAGAGAGGATAAGCGAGAGAATTAGGATCCTGCAGAGATTAGTTCCTGGAGGAACCAAAATGGACACGGCTTCTATGTTAGATGAAGCCATACACTATGTGAAGTTCTTGAAGAAACAGGTGCAGACTCTGGAACAGGCTGGGGCAACTAAACCCTTCAGTACTGTTCCTTTCCCCTTTGTGTCCAATGCCAATGTTACTTATTCAGCTTTTCTCAAGACTTGTCAACCTTCTCAACTGCTGCCTTCTGCTTCCAAACAAATGCTTAGTTGACAACTCCTACACACTCAAATTTCCTTCATATATGGATAAAATATTAAAAAACTAATCTATTCCATCTGTGCTATGTTGATGCATACTTTTGTTATCATGCATGGGATTCTATATATAAACACACTGTTTCCTTTGTCGGTGTAATTGTCATTGTTTTTACAGTTTTTTTCTTCTTCTTTTCAAGCCTACGCCGGTAAAATAATTCAATAAACTAATAAATGGTAGTGGACGAATGTGTTCTTGGCATTTTTTTAATTTTATAATTAATTAGCTTATTGATTCGCTCAACCGTGTGTGTGTCTTTGGCTTGTATCTAATCCGAAAGAATGTCAGAAAAATGTTTGAATAATAACATGCAAATCTTATGAATGATCTAGACTCTTGCGATCATTATGATAAAACAATAGTTTGACCGCTCAGTAGAGGCACCACTAATGCTTTTGTCTTCTAATATTTGTCTAACTTTAATGGTCAGTTTTTAGTTTTTGGCCGCCTGTTTCTTGATGAGGGATCACATGCAATGGCGGTTCGGTCTTTGGTTAAAAATTGAATAGAATTAATTTTGAATCATATTATATATTTTTCTTAAAAAAGATATTTTATATTAAAAGTATAAAAAATGATTTTCCAACTTTAAATCAAACACTCCTCGGTTGTTTATTTCAATCTTCCTGATGGCCATTCGACCCAGCACACATGCACGCTACAGCATATATTCATTCGTATATAGTCGCATGGATGGAACTGGTTTAAAATGAGATGTACTCTACACAATAATGATTGTTAATTAAAAATTTAATGGCTAAAATTTTAATATATATATATATATATATATATATATAATCTATTTCAACTATTGATTTTTTTAAAGTGTGTTTAATAAACATTTTAGATGGTTGAAAAATTTGTTAAAACATTATAATTTTATTTGATAAAATAGTTTATTTTACTAACTATTGTTATTTTTATAATCATATTTTTTAATATTATTAAAATATTTTATTTATTTTTATCTTTAATATATTTTTATAATCTAATTTTTTTATCTATTTAATTTTATACAACAGTGATTTTTTACATATAAATAATAATCATACTTATTTATATACAAAATTTTAAAGTAATAATCGATTATACAAAAATATGTAGTTAATTATATAACCAATTATATACTAAATTAATAATAATTTTGTATAGAGATAAATATAATATTTTTTATAATCAATTATACGATTATACATTTTTAATTTATTATCGCTTATAAATTGAACAATAATTAATTACAAAATATATAATAATTATAAAAAATATCATGATTTTCTCCATAAAATTATAATTATTTTAGTTATATAATTGACTATACACTTTTATTAATCAACCAGTCAATATAAATTTTGAGATGTAGATAGATATATTTACTGTAAATATAAATAATTTTTTAATTTTATAAGTTTAATATTATTTAATTTTTTTAATAATATTACTAACTTTAATAGATTTATTTTTATATATTGTAAAATATTATATTTTAAATTATTACTTTAATATATATATATATATTAATTCTTATATTTTTAATTTTTTTTTAAATATTAAACTATTTTATAAAAAACTAAAATATAAAAATAATTTTTAAAAATAATTTATAATTTATTTATATTAAATTTAAAATAAATATTTTTTTATAAAAATCATTTAATTAAGTTTAATATATATATTTTACTAAAATATATATATTATATTTATCATATTTTTATTTATTAACAACAGTTAGTTTTATCAAATATATTTAATTTAATTACTAACTTGTTATCTAATTTTTTAATTTTTAGTTTTCACCTGCTTATGTCCTGCTCTTACCAAACATTCTTTTAATCTAAATTATATATTGCGCTTTAATTTTTAAAGTTGATCTCCTCGTTCAAAATAAGAAAGCCAAATGTAGTACCATGTCCTCGACTTTTCTTTCTTTGACCTTCAAGCATTGGAACCAAGCCAAATCCATCAATTCTTTTTCATTCCATTGATTTTGTAATGTTCATCTACATAACTCATTGCACGAGTACGTCATTATATAGAGAACAGGTCATATTTAAGAATCATAAACATATGCTTACTTTTTATTTCTTTTTTAATTTTATTTTTCTTTCTCATCATATTATTTATTATTTTTTGGATGTTTACACCCAAAATTGATATACGCTTATAATTTTTTAATCACATTGTAGCATTATTTTAAATTGAGAAATGATATCTATACGTTGTAGCAATATTAATAAAAATTTTATTGTTATTTTTATCAGAATTTCCACATAAACGTAAATATTTCGTCCATCTTTTCATATATATTATTTAAATTTAATGCCCATATTTTTAAAAAATAATATTAAAATTTGTAGTGGAATTATGTAATTTTTCGTAAGATACTTAATTTCACTCATTTCTTTATTAAGGTTCGCAAAAGGAAATTAAATTACTTGAAAAACTCAAACCTTAATTCCTCTAATTAATTAATATTATTGTGAAAGGTAAGAATATAATTAAAAATTAATAAATATTATTTAAAATTTTTAAATAACAGATAAAAAATATTTTTTCTGAAATAAAACATATAAAAAGGGTTGAAGAGATCGGAGTAACTAATTATATTGTTTGTACTTTGTAGTGTCCAATCAGACATGCAAACAGATAGAAACATTGTTCAACATCTATAAATACTACAACAAGAAAGTTATACTTTCCTTTTACAAGGTCATTGTACATATGTTATTAACGCGCAACTTCTTTTCAAAACTTGATCTTTTTAATTTCTATAAGTTATTCAAAATATTGAGGTTATAAAAAATAGATAAAGAAAACTATCTAAAAAACCAATTTTTTAATTTTTTTTTCTAAATTTTGTCTATTAAAAAGCTAGACTATTATTTAAAAAAAAACACATTAAAGATAAAAGATAAGGAATAGATTAATATTAAAATTGAAAATAAAAAAAAACCTTTTAAATTAGCTAATAATTTTAAAACAAAGATATATAAAATAGTTTCTTCAATATTTTACCACTATTTAAAATTTTTATGTTAAAAAAAATTTAAATATTTTTTTGTATCTAAATAATTAAATTGTAAAAATATGGAAAGCAAAATTTTATCAATTTGATATAATTTTTGAACATTTTAATATTTTAATATTAAATTTTTAAATTTAATATTTTTCATTCAGAATAATGTGAATTAATAAATGTAGAAAAATTATTTTATTTAGATGAAAGATTTGAAAAAACATTTTAAACTACGTGATAATAAGATAAATATAATTATAAATAATCATTCTTCAATTTAAATTTTATCATTAATTAAAATTTCTTATATTAAAAATATTTTCAACATATTTTATTAAAAATTTGTAATATTAATATATTATATCCAATAATGAAACATGCGCATGATAATATATTTATGGCCATACATATATCTTTTATATATATATATATATATATATATATATATATATATATATATATATATATATAGTTTTATTTAATAAAAAATATTTATTTTATAAATATTTATCTAATTTTTTTTGAAAAATAATTAAAATTTATTCTTATTATTTGATATAACAAACATTTTTATTTAATAAGATGGTCGTACATATATAGTAAAAGGTAAATTATGTTAAAATTTTACACTAAAAATGAAATAAGTGATAATTTAATAATTAATTTTTTATGTAAACGTCCACACTCAGTACAAATAGTGAGAAGATGAGTTGTTATTTTCTTTTTATGCAATGTCGAATACAGAAGGAATAATAGCTGTTTTAATTGGAACAACAACTTAAAAAGAAAATCCCTTCCCCATGGTAAACCCTTCAATCTCTGTATCTTTGAGCCAAACCATTCATATTGTTATCTTACAGTTGTATCTGTATCTTTCTGTTTCATATTGTTAGGGGTGGATTCAGAAATTAAGAAAAAGACAGATAAAAAATAAAATAAAATAAAATAAAATTTCATGTCCCATAGAGGTTATATAGGTTGAAGAAGAAAAGGGCCCCGGAACTGGGGGAGGATAAAGAAGTAGGTTGCTTCCCACGGCAAGGTCGAATAATTTGGTTGTTCGTGTCTCAAGGATCATGCCTAACAAATGTCCCATTTTATCAAAATATGGAGAAGTCACAACCCAATTAGTCCATGTGAAATAATCTATAGTATGGTCCCATATAACCAATGAGATAGGATTTTTAAATATTATCTATCAGTGAATAAAAACTATAGAACCACGGGGCACTCTCCTATCACCACCATATGCATTATCTCTACACTCTGCACTTTCCCATCATCTATATTGTGCATTGTATCCTCCTCTGACACATTCTTCGTCATATTCCTATCTTTTTCTCTTTGCATATTTTTTTTTTCCATACATTCTGTAATAATGTTATAAATATTTAATCAATGAATATTTTTTCAAAATTTTACTATTGTTTTGATTATATATAATTATATATATGCCGTCGAAGATGTAAGGCTATCTTCTATCTCTATCATCAGCTTACCTGTCATTTTCCTTGATTTAATGAAGTATAAGTTCCGTCCCTTCGTTGAGGGAACTACACCGCGTCACCGACATTGCTTAAAAAGTTAATTTCCGTTACAGTAATGTTCTGTATTTATTGATCAGAAAGGACAGAAGAAAAAAAAAACACTAGCCCATTTAAATTGTAGCTACTCATCGTGAAATTTCTTTTTTTATTGGTAAATAAAAAATGTAACTATTTATATAAAGAAAAATATTTATTTCATATTTTATTTGGAATATTCTGGGTAAAATGAATGATAGATAGAAAAAAAAATATTAAAATAAAAATAGCGAACAAGAGTGAAAAGTTTTTTCTTTTCTTATTTTGAATGAGTTAATGAACATATGCACTGTATGAAAAAATTGCAATGAGTATAAAAACTTTTTAATTGGGTGGGTTCTTATATCTTTTTAATTTTATTTTCTTTTCGATAATAAAAAATCCTTAATTAACATCTATATCCAATAAAGTTTCTCAGTTTTTTTACTTTGCTTTGAAGGAAACACAGGCTCTTTGTTATGTGACCTTGGATGACCAATGCAAAAATTGTCCTGTTTGTCTAAAAAAATTATCATTATACACGTCAATAATATTTATATTTTAATATATGTTATTTTTTAATTTATATCTTTTTTTATTATATCATATATCATTTTTTGAATGTTAATTTTTTTTATTAGATTCAAGATTCTGGCTACAATCAAGACTAAAGTAACCAAATTGTAACAACTAACAGCCATGCTTTTATTTAATGATTCCATCTCACGTCCTTCATACATCAAGTCAACATGAGACAAAGACAACTATTCGCAAAACCCATAAAGCCTAGCGGAGGAAGACAAGCGAGAAGGTGTTGTTTCAAGCTCTCTTATATATAATATATTATACATTAAATAATAAAGAATTTAAATAACTAATCATTTAATTTAAAATAATGACATGAAATTTTACAAGTTTATTTTATTTCATACAAAATTTTAATTAATGAACCACAATGTTTAAAGTTTAATATTGAACAAATTAATAAGTACTTTGAGGCTTATGCAAGTAAATGGATCGTACACATGATTACTTTGATTAGTAATCACTCTGCCTATTTCTTTATGTACTCTCTCTCTTTCTCTCCGTTTTTTTATCATTTAAACTTATTATATAATTAATTTTATTCATTTTTGTTTTTTTAAATATTTTTACTATATATTTTTGTATTTTTTTTCAAATGTTATATCTTCTATTAATTTATTTCTCTCTTTTATAATTCTGATAATTCTCCATCATTATTTTTTTCTGATTTATAGTATGTGTATAAAATATTGAAATTAGAGATTTTGTTTATGAAGATAATAATTATTTAAAATTTTAAATAATAGATAAATAATTATTTTAAATAAGAAACAGAATAAATATGTTAAATAATTTCTCAACTATGGCACTTTTTATAAGGTATAGTTTATTATTACTTTTTATGTAGGTTTATGTTTAAGAATATATTTAATGTTAATAAGCATAGTAATATATGACCTCCAAAAGGATAATACACATGCCAATAATATACGCATGTCTATGTACACGTTTACATACACATATGAGTGCACATCACGAGCATGCAAAAATGTAAGTTGTTAACAAATTCATTTTTTCTAAAAAAAAATAAGTTGGTACGTATTCAAGCAATCTGGATTATTAATATAAACACCTACTTATGTCTAGAAAGGATATATTACTGGATTATATCTTTATTTTCTTAAAATATACTAAAAAAGCATGTGGCTAATATGATTTTTCTAAAATTTAAATAGATTCATATCACCAAATCCTTTGCTTCTTCTTAATATCAGATTCTATAAGAACTTTGAGCCCCTGATTTAGCTTTTTGAAGCAATTAGACTCAACAAATTGAGGAGTTTTATTCCTTTGAGCAAATGCCACATTGCCATGAAGTAAACACAATCCAATTGATTGGTAATAAACTGAATTGGGAAAAGGCATTTAAAATATAAACTTATAAGTGATCACAAAAATGGAAAAAACATTGGTTAATATTGTTTGTCTTTTGATAATTACTCATCATGCCCACCATGTAGAAGGCAAGTTGAGAAAAAGATGAAGAGGCGCCCAAAAAAGTTTTGCTATATCTTAATTCTTTCTTGTCTGCCTTGTAGCAATACACCCATAATCTAGTCTTTAATCAGAAGAGAAAGTGATGAATATGGTTGGTTAGAAGTAGGTTGCCTCTCGTGGCTAGGTCAAATGATTTGGGTGTTCGCGTTCAAGGATCATGCCTCATTAATTACTCATAAATACTCCATCCATATATTTCTTCTTCTTTTATGAAATGTACATTTGTACAAAACTGAATAAAAGGAAATAGAAATGTGGGCGATAATGACAAAACACATCTAGATAAGTTGGCCCATGTGAGATACTCCACTATGGTCCCAACACACCTAATGACAAAACATTATATTTTTAATTATTTATTAGACAATAAAGGCTATTGAGCCAATTTGCAATGTGCATGCATTATCCCAAAAATGCATTGCATCCTTCCAAACAAATTCTTCCTCCATACTCCCTTCCAATTCAATGGTACCTTCTACTTGCATGTCCCCAACTTACTGCCCAACATTTTATTTTCAAATTGGAATGTGAAAAGCCTAGTTATTCTATGCAGAGTACATTATTCATTGTGTATTATTGATTGTTTGGATTATTTTAACCGAAACAATAAGATTTGAACTTGAAACCTTATATCAATTATTCAAATTTTTTATTATATGACCAATTTTTAAAATGTTTTTCAGGTTATTTTAAAGGGCAATAAATATACAGAATATTTTAGGTTTAATTTCTCTTATATTAGAGTTTGATATTTTATTCGAGCATTTATTTTTCATACCATTATAATTTTAAAAAATATACTAATAATAAATATAATTGATTTAAATAATTTCGAGATAAATTTTACATGCTATATATAAAAAATAATCTAATAAGATTATTCATGATAAAGTTATTGGTATTTTGAGTTGTTGAGGTTGGAATCCTACCCTGACACATTGGTACCTAGCTTAGGCTAAAAATTCGCCAATAATGTGGAGGTGCACGTGCGTTGTGGATCTGTCTCACAATCTGTGTCTAAACGAGCATGTTGTCTAATTCAGTGATGTGGTGTTTACAGAGCCATGATACAATAATATATTTTTGGTATGATGGTAAAAAGCAAGTTTCTTATTCTATCAATTCTCACGTTAATTTAATGAATTGCAGGCTTTATATGCCTTCCTTTCTTTCAATTATTAATCTTGTGTGATGTGTAGTGAATGTGGTTGAATGCTTTAAACCATGCGCACTGTCGGGCCAGGTATTTTATAGAAAAAGCCACATTCTTTTATCAGTTTTTGAAAATTTACATATCTATAAACACATTATTCTTTTTTTTCGTTCGTTGTGAAAAATTTTGAACCCTTCTAACCTGCTGTCAATGTTCAAAAGCACATTAACCACGATTTTACTATCATTCTTAATTTATATCTTTTCTCTCCCCGTTTGAATTGCATACAATGAATTTAATAATTAGATTATTTTATATAAAATCATTGATCATGTAAAATTGAATGTAAACTTTAGATGTGTGCGTGCTAGGTAAAAGGAAAGAAAATGTCATTTAATTTTTTCTATCATGTTATAATAACATTTTTATTATGACATCAAAATTTTATATAATTTTAATTTAATGTCAAATATATTTTGATAAAAAATTCAAAATATTGATATAAAATATGATTATATAATATTGATATAAAATAAAATTATTAAGAATACTTGAATAAATTTATCGAACACAAATCGTGTTGCTGATATAAAATAAGCCCTGCTTGTGTTATTTTGTGTAGTGTTTCTTATATGTTTTCAATGTATCATTTGAAGTTCCAATCTGAATAAAAAATCTATTTTAATATAAGAACCAACTATTTACTATATTAATTCATAATGTGGTTTATATATTTCAGCATACTTACAAGTTTGTTCGCTTTTAGAAAACGCTGAAATTTGCATAAACAGATTTAATTTATTTACTATTTATCGGTAAAAATTTAAAAAATATATGTATAACATGAAAAAATAAATAATTAGCTTCTAAAGTACAATTTAGTGTTAATTTTGTTTTTATTTGAAAAAATATTAATTTATTCGTCTTAGATTTTATAGATAGATTTTTTTTAATATATACATATGCCTACTATTTAAAACAATTCTATTCAAACTGAAATTGTTATAAATAATAAAGTTGGAGCTGGTAAAATTCCTTTTTCAAATATGTATAATCAATTGAAGATTATATTATTATATCAGTTTTGTTTTTTCTGACTTCTTTTAGTTTTTTATTTTTGTTTAAGACTAACTTCTTCGGGTGAGTTTTGGTAACTTTTTAGAGCTTTACTTTTTGAACCTTTTTTTTTTTTCACTCCCTTCAATTTTTTTGAACTTTTTAATTCAATTTTTTTGAACTTTTTAATTACCATTTTATCCTTAATACCTCTTCATCTCTTCCGCAAATTAATTTACGGAATCCATCAATGTATTCCATAAATTAATTTACGGAAAGTTACATTTTTATATTCCGTAAACTAATTTGTGGAACAAAAAAATTACATTACGCAAATTTATTTACGGAATACACTAATGTATTCCGTAAATCAATTTGCGGAAAGTGTTTAACATTCTGCAAATGTTTAACATTTTGTAAATTAGTTTGCGGAATACAAAATCCGTTCATTTTCTCCGATGCTCCTCCGACGTTTCTCTGAAGTTTATTTTCTCTATTTTTTCTCCCACCAAAAACAGAATATACAGATTCAATTAATAAGGAAGAAAATACAACAATGGAAATCAGGAGAAGAGATGAGAAAGAAATAAGAAAAAAAAAAAGAGGGAGTTTTTGTTTCAGGTAAATTAAGTTACGGAAGGAGGAAGAAGAAGACGGGAAGATGGAAGAAGGAGAAGAAAGATGAATAGATAGGGGTATTTTTGTCTTTTCATCAATAAGGGGGTAAAAAAATTTTTTGAGGGATGCAAAAAGCAATCCCCACTTTTTTAACTTGGGCTCATAGTGGAGACCGGAAACAACTACCCATCTAATTTGTTTTGAGATATGACCCAGTTTGTTTTACAATTTAATTTATTGGGCTTCTTATATGCAATTAGTTTATGGATTAGTCCTCAAAGCCCAAGAACTCAGGTTTGTACTTTCTATTAAAGAACAGGCTTAAGACCAAAAAACAGGCTGCACCTAAACATCAAGTTGACAAGGAATTAGAACAATGTAGGTGTAGCCTGACCAAAAATAGATAAATAAATTAAAAGAACAATGTAGCCTGACCAAAAATACTTAGGCCATTATTTAGATTGTTTTTTTCTGTGGGCTTCTTGCTTCCACCCATGTTCTTTATATTGTCATGGATCCGTTTTAATTTTGAAACACTTAGTGTATTAAAAGAATTGATTGTTCAAGAATTGTGGTAAAAAAGTGTTTTTGTTTAGGAATTATATTTTAAAATTAAATTTACTTGAATTCTTTTTGTTTTAAAGCTAACATGAAGTCATTTTTTTAAGTGTAAATATTAATATGATTTATCAGTCCTACTTTCAAAATTAATTCTTGTCAAGGAAAATGGAAAATTAATTCTACTCCTTATAAATTAATGAAAAAGGAAAATATATTGTTTATCCTCTGAGTTTTATTTTTATTTTTTAATTAATTTTTTTACTTTTATTTAGTATCAATATAGCCCATTTTTAGTTATAATGTTAACATGTCATTTGATTGGAAAATAATAAAATAGAGGAAAGAGGAGGGGAGAATTTGTTTTAAAAGTTACATTATTTAGTTCACCTTTTTATAAAAAAATGAAGGAGAATAAGTGAGAGTCTAATTTTTTTTTATTGAGTTATAATTTCCGTTAAAAGTTAAGTTATTTGAAAATAAGTAGCTGATTAAAATATTTTTTAAAAACTTAAAATGATGTGGCAAGAATTAAAGATAATAAAATAATTTTATTATAAAGCTTCTCTTATTCTTTCGTTAGTCAACGAAAATAAATTATTTCTCTTTTCCTTTCATCCTCAAACTATATATGGTAAAAATTAAGATAACTTCCTTTCTATAATTTAAGTTGTGCACAAATCTTAATATAATTTTTTTAATGATTAATAAATTTGATTTAGGAGTTTCTTTAAAATTTTGATTATCACCAATATATCAAATATTTTTATTTTATCTGTTAAAATAATATATCAAAGTGTGAACATCAAAATAAAATTTAATTTAAATATCTTATATATATATTTTTTAAATAGTTACTAAAACTGATCGAGAGATTGTATAAATATTAAATTGAAATCAATATATCAAAAGTTTACATGATTTTATTTAATAAACCGAAAAATCAAATCATGATTTTCATGATCCATTTCGTTTATAACATGACAATTTTATATTATAACAATGATTGATTAAATTTCTTTAAATTTTTTTTATCAATTTGACGACCTTTATTTTTAAATTTTATGGCTTATATAGAAATAATTAAATAAATTTTTAATATTTAAAAATAATACACAAACAAAATTTAGCATTATTACAAAGAAAAATTAACTTGATGAAAAATAAAATTGAAAAACTATGTTAAATAATAAAAAATATTAAAATATAAAATTGAAACCAATTTTAATCCTAAAGTGTAAATACTATTTTTACCTTTTAAGACTTATCAAATGACCTTTTCCCATTACATGATTGGAATTTTGATCCTTTTCATTTAAGAAGCAAAAATGCACTGTTCGTCCTCTTTATACACAGTGGATGGTTTTTTCACCTAGATAGAATGAGCACATTTAACATGCAATGCCAATCATTGAGAATGAGAATGAGACGCGAGATGCATGCTTCATGGTAATTATAGAAAATTGTGGCCATGGTACACGCTGCTACATGATTTCTCATTTGATTAGACCTTTCATTTCATTTTTCCTTTATTATCAATTTTGCCAAAGAAAAATGAGTTTATCAGTAACTGGTTAAAAAAACTTATAATTTTCTAGTTTACTATAATCAAATTTATATTGTAATTTATAGAATGAATTATTTTAACTTTATTTCAATGACTTTATAATTAAATACCATAAATTCACTTATATTAAAAAATTGTTCAAAATATACTTAATTAAACTACTTATCTAAATACATCCTTTATATATAATACAATATAATAAATATATGATTGATATTACGGATATTTTATTCGTACAGTTCTGAGTGCTGACAGTGTACCACAACTTAAGTATATGTTAATAAGTTTTTCTATTATATGTATTTTTAAATTAAATTAAAAATGTAGTTTTATTATGAATAATATTTTTATATTAAATAAAAATAAAGAAATATATAAATTGAAAATAAAATAAATAAATTTTATTAATGTAAGATGTTAAATTTAAAAATTAAGTTTAAATTGCCTATTGTTATAATAATTTCAAATTTCAATTTTTTAAGAAACATATTTTAAATTAAAATTAAGTAATATAAAAATTACACAGATATAATTTTTAAAAATGTTAAATAAAAAAATACATAGCTTAACAAAAATGAAAAAAATAATAATTAAAAGTAAGAACATTTAAAAAGTCTAAATATTACTTATATTCAGTAAAATAATATGATTATGTTAAATAAAAGAATATATTCGATTTTACAAGAAACTAATCAAAAATATTTTTCTGTTCTAATTATAAGAAATATATCTATTTTTAACTGTATTAATTATTATTTTATTATAGAATTTATTTTCATATCACCAATTCAAACATTTAATCTATGAGTATCTCTAAAATAAACTTTAAATATATAATACTTTAATTTTTTTTATTCATTTTGATTAATTGGTTAGTTTTTATAAAAAAAATAAAGATGGCGTCGCAACTATATATAATGATAGAAAGGAGGACGTAGTGGTTTTGAGAGACTACCCGAAAAATCTTATCATTATTGCTTCTTATATTTCCATTCCTATCCTCTTCTCAGGTTAGGCTAATTTTGAATGATGGCGTTGAATTGCAATTGCAACAAGGGCTTTGCAGACAGTTACATGTTGTTGAAGCCTGAAGATGCTGGATGGTTGGATCTTGTTCATGTGCTATTTTCCCGTAACTTGCAGAATAGGAATTTTGTGGAGACCCATGCTGAGGGAGCTTTAGAGGAAAGCTTCCGCCATAGATGGCTTATATTTGTCTCCATTGTGCTCCAAAAGGTTATGATGTTTGTGGCTAAGCCACTTGCATTTTTCGGCTCTTGCGTTGAGGCGTTCATCAACCTCATCGTCCTCAACGGTGGTTTCCTCATGATCCTACTCAACTTTCTCACAGGTTAGTTTAATTTCTAGTTTCCACCAAAAATATATACATCTCTGTCTCAGCTTGCTCGTTTTAGCTATACCTACCTTTCTTGCTCGCTGCACAGAAGTCAACATAGCAGGAGGAGATTCATCTGCTTCTTCTTCTCCATCCACTTTATTAAAATTATTTTTTATACTCAAGTTGCCTCACTCTTTATGATTAATTTTTAATATTAAAAATGGTTGTATTGGTGAGAAAATTTAAAAAATAAAGTTTGCTTTTTTAAAAATGACTATATTAATAATCAAAAATATTTTTAATATAAATTTATTACTTATTAAAAATAATCATATCCTAAAATTAAAAATTTAATATAAATATTTAATTCATATTAATTTGAATTCAACTGTTTAATTTTTTTTTTATGAAAAGTAATTCTATTAAATTTTAAATCGGAGAAATACCTTTTTAAAGGTGAAAATTACGGAAAGAGATTTGCGTGCATCCACCTATATCCCTGTCAAAAAAGGAAAATATTGGAGACTTCGAAAGAACTCTTTCACATAACTGAGTTTAAGTGAAGAAGTTTAGGTTTTTTTAAAATTTTGAGATTTAAATTTTAAATTGTTATTTATTAAAAAATTAAATTTTTTTAATATAATTTAAAGTTTGTAAAGACAAATATTATATAAATATAAGATATTAAAGTAAATATAAATATATAAAAATAAATAAATTTTAAATAAATTAAATATTTTTTTAATTTAAGTTTAGTTTATTTATTTAAAATTATAATTTTTTAATAAATTTAAATTTATCTATTTATTAAATAAGTTAAGTTAAATAAAAATATATATAAATTTTTGTGAAACAATTTTATTTATTTTCATCTATACTTTTATATACAAATAAAATATAATATATTTATTTAAAAAATAGTAAATAAAAAAATAAATAAATGATGTGATAAAAATAAATATTTTTTTAAATAAAAAATATTATTAATAAACATATAATAATCATCTATGCAATAATCACATCTTAATTATTAAGTGTTATATTATATTTAATCTAATAATAGTTAAAAATTAAAATAATATAAGGATCTTAAATTTATTATTTTTTATATTTTAAAAATGTTATATTATATGAATAATTATTTAAATATGAATACTAAAATTTAGAATTTTATTAAACTTATTCATATAATTCTTTTACATTTTAAAAAGGGAAAAAGTTAAATTATTTTATGAAAAATAAGTTTATTTTAAATAAATTAATCATATTAAAAATTATATCTATCTTTTATTTAATTTTTTACAAACAAAAGGAATTAGTTCATCTAAAGTAAAATTTATTCCATGGAGGAAATATGAGAAAACAACTTTTCTTCATATTTAATTTAAGACTCTTCGGATCCATCCCTTTCAGTTAAATTTATTAGCATTCATTCCTTGACCTTTCGAAACCGGATTGTTTAACATCCAAGTTCCAATCACCTTTTCATGTTCACGCAGGCCAGGACATGGATTAACTATTTTTTTTTATCATAAATTAAAATATTTTTTATTTTTTATCTAAAAGATATATTTTTTAATATATATAAAGATATAATATCATGTTATTTTAATTATATAATTTTAAAATTTAAATTTTTTTAAATTTTTATAATATTATAATATTTAAATAATGTAAAAATAATTACTATCAATTTTTTAACAAATTTCAAAAAAATCAATATAATTTATTTAAAATTTTTATGATATCACATTCTAATTTTTAACACTTTAATTTCTTAGGTAACTATTAATTTCAATATTTAGAATTTGTTCTAAGATTTTCAAATTAATATTTTTATTGATATTATATTAACAATAAAAATTAAAAATAAACAAATACTTATTTCGTAATCAAATTTAAAATTACTCTTGAAAATTAAAATTAATAAAATTATTTTATCTCCTAACTAAGTATATGTATAGAAAAAAGTGTGAAATGGTCTTATGTTTTTTTTTTATATAGATTTGGTTAGTTTTTTATTGTGAATAATGTGTACTTTTTATTTGGATTCATTTATCACAGTTTAACCCATTTTTTTAAGCCACAGTTTAACCCTTGTCCCGTTAATTTTCTCCTATTATGGATCGAGTTTTAATCATGCATCATAACATTATAAAAATAAAATCCATGATAATAGCGTCTATTTCTCACTTGTAAATTTCAGACTTTCCCTGTATTTTAAGACAACCCACTTAAACTAAATTAGTATCAGTTTGATTTGTATTAGAAAACTCGTTACTTGATCAATTCTTCAAAAATAAAATCACACGATAATAGATGGTAAGTTATTGAGTAAAAAATTTCATATAATATCACATTAGTTTTTGTCATATTATAGGACAAATTAAAAATAATTATATATTTAGAGTCTATGTTAATTTTAAATACTTTTTTTTTTATAAAATGTCAATTTTCATGTTATATTTATACTAAAACTCCAGTAAATCCAAATTCTTAAAAAAAATATATATATTATTTTAAGCTAATAAGTTAATCAGCTAAGGAAACCTGCACAGCCGACAAACCGAACATGATAAAGCGTAAAAGCTTAAATGGGAAAAAAATTAGCTTATTTTTTGTTTATTTACCCTACATACCTGATCAAATGGTTCGCCTATACTTGGGTAATAAACTAATTAAATGTTTATTTAATAACTGTTTATTATACAAGTTTTATGTTATAATTGAACTATTTTATATTTCTGATTACATTATGAAATTTATTAAATATTATAAAAAAGTATTTTGATAAATTATATTATAAAATTCATAAAAGTAAATCTTAAAAAAATGTAAATTATAAAATATTTTTATATATTTTTCCAAATATCTCCAAAGTTCATCATAGTACGTTATATTAAATAACACTTTTTTTAATATTTAAAAAATTGTTATTTATTATTTTTAATAATATTTTAAAAAATTGTTATATCATAAATATTATTAATAATATTTAAAAAATATAAAAAATATTATCTATTAATTTTATTAATATTTTTAACAAGTATTGTATTTAATATATTAAAAAATATAATATGTAGAAGTAAGAGAATTTTACATAAAGTTTGACAAAATAATAATCTAAAGCTTGGTATAAATTAAAGTTGTTTTGCTACCATTAATAATAACAGAAAACCAAATATCATTAGTTAAGCTTGAACCAACCATGATCAAAGCCTGATATCGCAGGGTTTTAACACTACAACATTAAAAAAAATTAAATAGGATTAGTTTAAAAGTATTTTTTATAGAATTTTTTTTTTTAATAATGTAAAAAGTAATGAAAATTGAACTTTACATCTTATGTTAAATTATTTTAATTTTAAACCTTTTATATTAGACTAATTATAATAGTTTTTTTTAGAAAAATTAAAATTATGATTGTATTTATTATAGATAATATTTTATATTTGATATATGATGTATTATTAATTTATTTTATTCATATTATAATTTATAATAAAATACATTATATATATAATGCATTTTATTATTATAATTATATATTATAATATAGACAAAACGTATTAACAAATTCATCATATATAATATATTATATTTATGAAAAAAATAAAAGATATTAACGTATTTAATATACTGATAAATATAATTTAAAATTTTGAAATGATTTTTTATTTAAATTAAAACATGTATAATAAAAATTATAATAAATAATAAATGATAGAATATAAGAATTATCTATAATTATTATTAATTAATTTGATAGAGATATAAGTGCATCTTGTTTAAAAAAATTATTACCTAAAGAATAAATATATTATCATTTGAATTAATATAAATTCATAAAATATACAATAAACTAATTTATATTTTAATTATATTTTTAATATATTATTGTTTAGATAAAATATTTTATAGCTTGAAAGGTAAAAAAAATATGAATTTAAATATTTTATTTTTAAATTTAAATTTATTATTTAAACATTAAAATAGTAATATTATATTATAAATTAATTTTTTACAATTAAGTAAAAAAAGTTAAATTATTTTATTTTCATTATATCTATAAAACATTACTGCAACTTTTTTTAAACATTTGATAATATATATATATATATATATATATATATATATATATATGGATAATAAATTTATTATTATATTTTTTATTCATTATTTATTTTAATTTCTAAACTGTATTCCTAAATTTAAATGAAAACGTTAAAATGTTAATTTTTTTATTTAATATTATATTTTTTATTATTCATTGTTATTTTTATTATGCATTTTAATTTAAATAAAAATATTTTAAATTTTTAAAATTATATTTATTAATATAATAAATATGTTAATATTTTTTATTTTTTACACAAATATAATTTATTATACATGTGATATCACATTACTGTATGTTATGATATATAATAAAATACGATATATATATATATTATAATTTTAATCTGAGTAAAATATATTAATAAATACATTTAATATAAAACATAAAAAATTATATGTAACAAATATTAGTTTGATTTTTTACATAAAATATTTTTAAAATAACTCTATTTTAAGTATTATTTTTTTAACATCAAGATGAAAAAAACCCAATATTTAAGGTTTTTGGTTAGTCCAAAGGCAATAAAATTGGCAGTCAAATTTCAGGCCGCGGTTTCTCTGGATCCGGTAAGTTAAAATTATACATAATATTCAATTAAAATAATTATAATTGTTAAATTAATATTAACTTATTTAAAATTTAAATTAATATTTTTAATAATAAACAATTTAAATAATCATAAATTATTTGATTTTTATTTAACAATTATTATTTGTTAAATTAAATAAAAAAAATAAATTACAGTAAATTTATTTATTTTTCTTTATCTTATAGTTTGTAGCTATCGCCTGTTCTAATTGATTACGGCTTTTTGTCTATTACAATAGATGGTCGTTTCTTATTTTTTACCATACTTTTAAAATTTTGTTGCCATAGATAGTAGAATCAGTCACGATTTTTGAAATAGTTATAAATTACATATTTAAATTACTTTATCTTAATAAAGGCTTTAAAAGAAAAACAGAATAAAAATTGGACCCAAAAATAGTATAAACAAAATTACCCAACCGTGGTTATTACCTTAAAAAATAAAAATGAGACTATAAGAGGATTCATCTTGACTATAATCTCAATAATATATAAACAAAACAGGTCGTCTGATCATCCCGGATCGCGCGTCACCAAATTTTTTGTCTTGTATTGGAAATTTGGACACGCGAGTAAAGTTGGATCATTTGGATGCTATCAAACGTAAAGATGGCAGGTACTATGTTTCACTCGCTATGATGGCTTCAAAAGCATCCTATGAGAATGCAGCTTACCTTAAAGCTCTGATCACAAATCACTGGAAGGTACACAAATCAACTTGTGTTGACCTTTTTTTAATTTATCTTCTCCCCAATTTAATCAATTTCTTATTATGCATTCTGATTATTTTGTTCTGAGATCTGTGTTCCCTTACAGATGGAGTTTCTGGGATTTTATGATTGCTGGAATGGTAAGAGCTAAAATGTTTATCTTTTTTTATTTATTATATTAAATATACAAAATTATTAATATATATTTATGCAGAAGTTTAAAATAATGTTAATTGTTATTTTTAATTAATATTTTTAAGAAATACTAAATGTCCCAAAAGTATAGGCTTAAAAATTAAAAGCAAAAGAAAATATTAAAAATATTATCAATATATCTTCTATAATTTTCAATGCATTCGTATTCTTTTATTCATGTAAAGAAATAAATAAAAGTTAAAAGTATGTAGTATAATTAAATAAATAAAAGATAAAGTAAAAAATTTATCCAATAATTACAATAACATAATTGATCAATTTCTTTGGTTTGTGTAATTTTTTTATGTTTTTACTCTTTGCACTTATGAGTTCATAATAGAAATTGAAATTTTCTTTGGATGAATAAATAATTAACTGAATGATAGTTGATTTTTTGTTATAAACGCTGTTATACACACGGCAGATTATCAAGGAAAGGGCACAACCCAAGTGTTGGTTCTTTTGGATAGTTATGAGGATCATGATACTTATGTGGTAGCTTTCAGAGGAACGGAACCCTTTGATGCAGATGCATGGTGCACTGATCTTGATATCTCATGGTATGGCATTCCTGGAGTTGGAAAAATGCATGGTGGCTTTATGAAAGCCTTAGGACTACAAAGAAGTATGGGGTGGCCTAATGAGATTCAAAGAGATGAAAATCTTCCCCCTTTAGCGTACTATGTTATTAGGGACATATTAAGAAAAGGTTTAAGTGAAAATCCTAATGCAAAGTTTATATTGACGGGTCATAGTTTGGGAGGAGCACTAGCAATTCTGTATCCAACGATCATGTTCTTGCATGATGAGAAGTTGTTGATGGAGAGGTTGGAAGGGGTTTACACTTTTGGACAACCAAGAGTTGGAGATGATATGTATGGAAAGTACATGAGGCAAAAATTGAAGGAAAATTCTATTACATATTGCAGGTTTGTTTATTGCAATGATATTGTTCCCAGGTTACCCTATGACGATAACGACTTGCACTTCAAGCACTTTGGGGTTTGCCTCTTCTTTAACAGGCGCTATGAACTCCAGGTACCTTCTCTTTATTTTAATTTTATTTTTGTTTGCTTTTAATTTTGAATTTATTTTTTAGTTAGAGGATAAAATTTTGGCGGTGTTTCATAAATGCTTGCTTTTGATATTATTTCTTAATAAAAGCATAATAAGTGCATATAATAGTTCAGTAATGAAATTATATACGTGTTGTGTTCTTGTTGGAAAATAGCATTGAATGTGCTTGTAGAATAACAGCTCAATTTGTATCTTTTACTACTCCCGAGTAATGTAGGGTTTAATTGATGAAAAGTTGCTGTTTGGGAAAATCTTTGGGATTGTGTATAGATGCATAATTTTAATATTTTAAAAATTTTGAAATATTTTGGTTGAAATTTTAAATTTTTTATTTTAAAATATTTTTATTTAAATAAACAAAATTAAATTTTTTATTTGAATGGTAAATTTTAAAATTTTATTTATATTAAATAATTTAATTTTTACTGTATACAAAATTTTATATTTAAATATTTTTTAATTTTTTATTATTTTATTTATAACAAAATTAAATATATAAATATTTTTATTGTATAGCATATTTAAATATAATAATTCAATAAATATATATAATTAATAAAATAATAAAATATAATTATATTATTTAATGTTAAAAATACTATACAGATATAAGCGATAGAAAGAACGAATAAAATAATAGGAATAGAAAATAATAAAAGAAAAAATAATAGCTCAACCATATAATTTTTGTTTATAAAAATAAATTAAATTTTTTTGAATAATTTTAAATTTTATTTATTTAAAAAAAAATTCTACATGTTTTTGAAGAATTTAAAATTATTTTATTTAAGTTTATTAAAATATTTTTTAAAATTTTAAATTTTAAATTTTAAAAAAATATATTTAAATAAAATATTTTAATATTTTAAATTTTAAACTTTCTTTAAAATTATTTTTTATTTTAAAATAATTCATCCAAATATAAATTAACCGAAAAATACCAGCAAATTCCTATTTGACACATTATTTCTAATTGGGTGAGTTTTAGATGGATCCCATTAAATAATGCAGATATATTTCACTAGTAGGTCTTATGTAAATCTCACAGTAATAAAAGTGTGTTGAAAATAGTTATTTAGAGAATGTTATTAGATTGCTTTAGAAGTACTCGTGTTTTGTTGGGGAAAAAATATCTATTGGAAAAAAACAAAAAATCAGTACAAGGCTAGCTTCTTGTGAAAGCCCATGTGTTCATAATGAATGGTGAATAATGCACCGAACTTATAAGAGACAAAAACTTAAATAATACATATACTTTTTGAGTTTGCTATTAAAATTAGGGTTATATAAGATATCACATGCAATAAATAATCCTATTTTCAATAAATTAATAAAGTTAAAATATTATATTAAAAATGATATTTTTTATAAAAATTATTTGTTTCATTGGATAACTTAAATAGACCTTTTTAGAAAATTAGGCAAATACTTTTTTTCGAAGCAAATACATGTTTTTGCCATGCTCTCATAATTGTCTTTTTGGGGGCCCAGTCCGTATTGTCCTTATCTGAATGTTTTGTAGCTCCCATGGGCTGCTTGAAATGAATAAACAAAATCATGGACCAGAATAAAGTGGCATGGATCAAAGCATAAATTAATCAAAGCATTCTGAATCCAACAAAACTGTTAGCAAGGACGGAATGAAACCCTGTACCCCTTCAAAAAAGTATATATATATATATATAACTTTTAATTTTTAATATTAAAATATATAACATTATAATTTAATAATTTAATTATCTACCCATAAACATTAAAGTTGACTATTTGAATTTTCACGTAAGGAACCTTTTGATGTACTCTTTCTTCCAATGATTTGTTTAATGAAAAATGAATTGAAAAGGAAATAAAAAATAATAAAATATATAAAAAATAAGAAATAAATTAACAAAAATTATTATATTTTCTTTATTGATAGAAAGATTTTTATGTTATATAAAATATTATTTCAAAATAAAACAACTTTAAACTATTATATGTGCATGTTGTCCATGTCCCTTCCTCACGGTTGGTAGAATTTTTTTTTTTAGGTTCTACATGAAAAAACAAATCTATCCTAATTATTCTCACACGAGCAATTTAACTTAATTATTTTTTTCAATCTCCTTTTTTCTAATTCTTTATAAGGAAATAAGGGTTCAATGTATCATATTTCGTCATTTTTATTTATATTAAATATTATTATTTTAAAACCGTTGGTAATTGTATTTAAGTGTATTAATCCTATCAATTATTAGGAAAAAATTTGTGTCAATAACACATTTAAATTTAAGCGACTTTTTTTCTCCCAAAAATAGTTGTTCAATAGAAGTGGCATATACTTTTCTAGCAGTCATGAATTTTTTATGTATTCTGACGACACAAAAATATCATGTACTAGCTTTTTAGTTCTCTATATTCTGCTAACTTTATTACTTATATTTTCCTTAAACAATTAAGGTTCTATTTGTTTTAAAGTTGAAATTTTAATTTTCAATATTAAATATACCTCTTAAAGAAGTACATGATTTATATTAATTTATACATATATTTTAAAATATTTAATAATTTAAAATCAAATTTAATTTTACTCAGCCTTTAATAAAAAATATTTGACTTTTTTTTCATGTATTCCAAATAACGGGTGAAGCATGAAGATGTACTGAATAATACTAATTTTGTTTCATTAATTGATTTGATGCAGGTTCTCGAAGAAGAACCAAATAAGAACTATTTCTCGCCATGGTGTGTGATACCCATGATGTTTAATGCTCTTCTGGAACTAATAAGGAGCTTTACCATTGCATACGCAAATGGACCTCGCTACAGAGAAGGATGGTTTCTCTTTGGTTTCAGGGTGTTCGGTTTACTAATTCCTGGGTTACCTGCTCACGGTCCCCAAGATTATATTAATTCCACCCTTTTGGGATCAATTGAAAGGCATCTCAAAGTAGATTGATTTTTCGGTCTGCATTATTTGATAATAAAGCTACGTTTGAAGTGTGTGAATTTCGTGCTTGGACATGTCACATATTGAGTTCAATGTGGATTTGTTTATTTCACCACTGGAAACAACCAAGAGTGCTATATAAATCTATACAGTGATTGGATCCTTTTTTATCTCTTTTGGTTTTTCATGCCCATCTTTCTATTAATTTATATATCTGTGGCATGAGCATCTTCTCACATGGTGTTCAGGTTTTCATTGCAACAATTAATTAATGCAATTTTTTCTTATAATATAAAAAAGACGAGTTTTCAATTCAGAATTTTATATTTATTCCAATCATAAATTTATTAATGTGAGTTTAATTAGATTTTAACAAAATGATTTTTTAAAAATAGTTATGTTAAAACTTTATGTAAATGTATTTATATTATTATCCATTGCAATTTGCAAATAAAATATCTGAGATCTTAAACTTAACTCGCCCCGGTGCTTGTTTATTTACTGAATCATATTGTGCGGGTTTGACACTGAATTTATTCTGACAAAATCTAAGATTCAAGTGATTTTTAATTTTTATTTTTAAACATTAAAATTAATTTTTATTTTCAATTTCTAATTTTAGTTTTTAATTTTTAAGAGTGAATGAAAAAATTAATATATTCTATTATATTATTTTACTAAAAATTTATAAATAAATAAATAAATAAAAATATTAATTAAAAAATTTAATATATTAAAATAATATAAATTTATAGTTTTTAAAATAATAAAATGAAATATTATTATTATTATGATAATAACTATGATAGTGATAATAATAAAAATAAATTAGTATTTATAAAATAATAATAATAGTAAAATGATTATAATATAAAAAATATTATATATTTATATTTTATATATTATTTAATTATTAATATTTAAAATAAATAATTATATATATATTGTTTAATATTTATTTTATAGAAAATAATATATATATTGTAAAATTATGAATTAAATATAATTTATATAATAAATAATATTATTTACTTTTTAATATATAAAATTTAGATAAATTAAAAATTAAAAAATATTTATTTTAAAATAATAATAAAAATTATTATTCTTATATTGTTAATACTGATTGTAACGATAATAGTAATTATAATATAAATAGTATTATATAATTATATAATTTTATATTTTATATATTATTTAATAATTAATATATAAAATAAATATTTTTATATATTATTATTTTAATTTTTTTATTAGTATATATTATATTAAAAATTATATAATATAAATTTATAATATTATAAATTAAATATAATTTTAATATATTAAATTTTTTAAAATTTTAAAATTTAAAAAAAAAATTATTATTATTATGGTGATGATAGTAATATAGTAATGATAAAAGTAATAATAATATTATAAAATAATAATAATGATATAATGATTATAATATAAAAATATTATATAATTTATAAATTTTTATTTTATATATTATTTAATTATTAATATTTTTTATATATATTATTATAATATTTTTTTTTATTTAATATTTATTTTATATAAAAATAACATATATTATAAATAATAATATAATATAAATTATATTATAATATTATAAATTTAATGTAATTTATATATTAATTCTTATTATTTATTTTATTTTTATTATATTAAATTAGATAATTAAAAAATTAATTTTTATTAAAATAATTAAAAATATATTATTATTACAAGATAATAATTTAACGGTAATGAAATTAGATAGATTTTAGAATAAAAATATTTTAAAATTAAAAATAATATTTATTAATTTTTTTTTTAATTTTAAGATTTAAATTAAAATTATTTTTAAAATTATTTTTATCAAATATTTTTTAATAATTAATTTAAAAGTCATTTTAAACAGAATCTAAGATTTACAATTTTGTTAAGTATAATTTATTTTGTATATGAAATTTAAAAAATTATTAGTGATATCATATTTACATTTTAAGAATAATTTAATTTTACAATCAAAGTCAAATTGATATTTTTAAAAAATATTATGCTTGAATGTAAAATTTTTAAAACATTATTTTTTTAATGCTATTGCAGACCACACCGCACACAACACTTTTGTTTAATTTTTTTTTATTTGTATTGACAGAATATTTTTGCAGATAAATTATGTTTACATAATAAAATTATATAATAATTTATATAAAATAAAATCAAATGATATTGATATCAAATTTAATAAAATAATATTTTTTATTAAAATAAGTTTTATCAAATCAACAATTAAATTTAAGATTTAGATATAATATATTTATTTTATAAAAATTTACATAAATAAACATTAATTATTAATTTTATTTTATTTTAACTCATAATATATTATTTAAATATAAATTTAATAGTTAATATTAAATTATATATTTATAAATATACAAATATATATTATTATCATCGTAAGATCATTGAAATAAGATATAAATTAATAAAAATATTTATTTATAAATTTTATTTTAATTCAAAATTATCTTTATATTGTACAAGTAATACTAGTTTGTCAATATAAATACTTCCAAATTGCAAATAGTTTTATTTAGTTATGCTATAAAATTTAAAATATAATAAATATCAATTGATTTATCCAAATGAAAAACAGTAAAAAAAATTTTTTTTATCCAAATAAAATAATTTTAAAAATAATTAATGTAGATATATTTAAAATTTTTTCAAATATTAAAATTCTATATCCAAATATAATGTAAGAATTTTTTAACCTCGTCATCAACTGATAAATATATAAGTTTGATTCCTCATAAAATTTATACGTTTTTTTTCTCGTATTTTTATTTAATAACTTTTCACTCTTGTGTTTTTTCAAATATTTTTTTATATTTATTTTATTTTATTTTTCTCTTCACTTTTGATCTCTTCAATAAAAAAATTGAGAAAATATATGAAAATTAGGCATAACAATTAAATTAAAAGTTACAATATCCGTTTGATTTTGATAAAAAAATGTTGTTTGACTAAATTTAAAATTTAGTCAAAATGTAAATTTAACGTTCAAAGCAGGTGATCATGTTTGGAATTTAGATACCCAATTGATTTTTTTTCTTAAATCATTTTGATAATTATAATACTAATTAAATAATGATGTTTGAATTTCATATTTTATTTAAAAAATGTTATAATTTTTTTTATATTTTTATGTTTATTTTATATATTATTAAAAGTACATACATGAGTAGATTTAATTTTTTTAAAATTATAGAGCATAAATTATCCGTAAATTTTTCCCAAATCTACCCTAATTTTTGATGGGATAAAGATGGATGAAATCTGTCTCGATTCTCCTGTTACCATACCTAGCAGAAGTAGCATTATTATTTGTGTAAGACTTATTATAAGTTTTTCGCTAAAAAAATAATAAAAACAAAAAAATTATGGATTGAATATCATGTACAAAGAACATAAAATATAATTTTATTATTTTTCATATTGTCATTTGATGAAGTTAGGATATAATTTTTAAAGATATTTTAATGTAAATTAACTTGAAATATATATATATATATATATATATATATATATATATATATACACGTTATAAACCCGCCTCCTTGCTTAGGAATTATTTATAGTAGAAACATAAATAATATATAAATTTATTTGCTTTACAACACGTTTTCCCGCTTATTCTTATTATTCATTTGTATTTTTTTCTGTTTATTTTTTCAATCCATTTGAATTTTTTTTTCTTTAAATTTTCGCTCTCAATTGCATATCCCCTTTTTGTTCACATTTCAATAAAATTCTCCTACCTATTTTTTTATTTGAATTATTTAATTTTCCCATTTCAATATTTTTTTACCAATTTTCTTTCTCATTTACATGAGTTGTTCTTATTTATTTCCATAATGTTGTGATTATTTTGTTTGTGTAATTATTCGCATATTCTTTATATTAATGATAATTTTGTATATACAATCCCACTACTTATATAATACAAGTTGCAAAATCATCCACATATATACACTTATATTAAATTTAAGATTTTACTTTTACTTCATATAAGTTATGTTATATGTCTATTCTTATGAAATTAGGTGTGTTTTTTATGTTATCACATATGCCATGAGTTTTCATATTAAAATATTCCAAATAAAAACAATATTTTTTTAATTAGTTATTTAAATAATATTTTTTCCATAATTTCATTAATAAAGTATTTATAATTTTTTAGTCAACATTAAACATGGTAGAATATTTATAAATTGTCATTAAATAATTATTTATTAATTAAAAAATTAATATTTAAATTAATATTTATTATAAAAAAGATTATTACCAATTAAATCAATTTTAATATTTTTATAGATATTACTCATGCATTGCATGCAGTACTCGCTAGTAAAATTTTACCCTATGTTTGGGTGAGAAATTTTAGAATTCCAGAAATTTTTAAGTAAAAATGAGTAATTATTAAAAGAAGAATAGTACATGAGAGGAATTATAAATAATAATTTAAGACAAAAACAAAATAATAGAGGATTTTAGAAATCTTCTCCAAATAAGAGTCATTTGAAATTCACTTCATTTAACATAAAAACTACTTAGATAAAGGTTTATAGCATTTTTAAAATTCTTTTTCTTATTGTTTAAATACATAAATTCTAGTAATTCTAAATTATTTTATCCAAACACAAGGTTAATGTATCATTAATCTGTGGATTTTAATTTCATGTGATCGTTGAGGCTATGACCAGTCCACAAGCCATGCTTAATAATTACTTCATTAGCGGTTAGGTTAATTAGCCGGTTCAATGCTAAACCCGGTCCATGGGTCTGGCGAAGCCCAATTCCAAGATGCGAAATTGCAAAGTGGGCATGTTAATGCTGGCCCGGTAAATGTGAGAGAGAGTAGAAGGCTGAGACGGTGCGGAGCGACACGAGCGAGAGGGGAAGAGAGATAGGGAGGGCGTGCGAGCGAGCGAGCGAGATCTTCTTCGATTTAGGGTTTTCAATTTCATATTCCAAAGGTCAGTGAGCGCCTAATTCACCGAATTTCTTTCATTTGTTTTGATCAATTTTTTCCTTTCTGTTACAGTAGAACTCCAGCCCCCAAAGCTGATTTTCATTTGGTATATGATGATGACGACGATATTTGTGTGTGAGAAAGAAGTGTGCTTGTTATGTGCAGGCGGCGAGTGTGAGATATTTAGAGAGAGAGGTGTGAGAACGCTGAGAGGTTCCATTACCCCAGGAGGAGGAGGTGGATAGAAATTTTTGTTTTTGTTTTTTCTTCTTTTTATCAGTGTGGTGGATAGGGATTTTCCCCTCTGCAGCGTTCTGTTCTCTTTCATTGCGCTTTGTTGAGGTTTCTGATGGAGCAGCGAAAGCTTGTGGTTAGTCACGCACATTCGTGTTGTTTGCCTTTATTCCTTTACTATTTACCTTTACTTATGGATTGCATTAATAATAAGATTGTTTTTCGTTGATGAGCTACAGGCGTGAGTTTTTTTGGAGTAATAATTCATTAATTCGTGTTCATAAAATTGCATATTAGGTGTTGGGTATTCCATGGGATGTCGATACCGAGGGATTGAGGGAATATATGAGCAAGTTTGGTGAACTGGAAGATTGCATTGTCATGAAGGTTAGCTGCTGCTTTTCATTTTTCTGTTAATCGTTGATGTTTCATGTTCTATTTATGTTTGTCTACCTTATCAATAATAAATGTAATAATCATCTATCATTTATATGCATTACATATATTTCTATTATCTGCTCATAATTTACATTTTTGCGTTACCTGGTTAATGTGACTTAGTCTCTTCCATACTCCTATTTACAAAGAAAGTTATTAAAAGTAATTGCCACTTGTAAATGTTCAAAAAGAGAAATTAAGGAGGAGTGTTGGAGTTCCATATGCTCTTGAATATATATCTGTTCATCCAATTGCCATGTACCTAAGCTCAAAGCATGTGTAATGTTGATCCATTTAGAGTAAACATCCATTTTGGCCCTCCAAAGATACAAGTGTATTTAGTTTAGTCTTCCAATAATAATGAATGCATCAATTAATGTTAAACAATGGGTTTGGGTCACTTTTTCCTCCCCCTCCCCCATCACCTCTTATCCAAAGGTTGCCTTAGATAAGGCTTATACTATCTTTCTCATCAAGCATCAGCAATGTTTTATGTTGGCTGTGAAAAGATTAGCAAAGAAGCACCTCATAGGAAGATTTCCTATTATCTGTTGTTTCAAGGAAATGCTTGTACAATCTTTATAGTAAATTATTCATGCCTTGTTTATTCCAACTTTGGAAGAGAAACTTAACATGCAAGGTCCTGGTGCATTGAAAAACAGAAAAGAGAAGAAATATTAAGCTGGTTATACTTTATGATTTTCAATGAATGTGAAATATAATGTCTTGTACAGGGTTAAATTAGATTGTTTCTACTACATTAAATTTTCTGGAGGCACATTATCCATGTTATTTATTTTAGGAGCGGTCAACTGGACGGTCTCGTGGTTTTGGATATGTTACATTTGCTTCAGTGGATGATGCTAAGGTAATTGCTTTCCACACACACACACACAATTGAAAACAGAGAGAGATTGCATTTAATGAAAACCAATCTTGACCATCCATATAGTTCTATGATCAAGATTAGCTTCTCTCGTCTCTCAAGCCCTCACTTCATACACCCATATATCATGTCTACTTGTCATGAGTTGGATGACTTTCTTACTTCCAGAAGTGTTATCAAGTTAACATATTACATTTAAGTAAAACCAATCTTGACCATCCATATAGATGTATTGTCAAGATTAGCTCCTCTCACCTCTCAAGCCCTCACTTGTTACACCCCTATATCATCTCTACATGTCATGAGTTGGATGAATTTCTTGCTGCAGGAAGTATTGTCTAGTGAACATATTCTTGGTAATAGGACACTGGAAGTCAAAGTGGCTACACCAAAGGTTATAACCGAATTTTGTTTAAAACTTAAAATCTAGCCTGTTTCATGGCTGGTTTACTTATACAAAGCGTATTAACCATGTGATATGATTGTACTACTTATTCTTGTAATGCTTTCATATTAAAGGAGGAAATGAGGGCACCAGTAAAAAAAGTTACTAGAATATTTGTAGCCAGGATTCCACAATCAGTAACAGAAGCTACTTTTAGAAGGTATATGAGTCTATAGTATCTTCATTAAAATAATCCAGACTGTTCTTTCCCCCTTTAGTAATGCCCTCTTATGATGAATGTACAAATGATGATGAGGAAGTTTCTGTGATGCTCTCATGACCTGTCTTCTTTTTCTTTCAGTCATTTTGAGAAATATGGCGAGATAACAGATTTGTACATGCCAAAGGTATTTTCCTCCCTTGATTGTTAATTATTTTTTTCTTGTATGTATACACACTGTTAAAGTTCACATTTGTAGTTACACAATCTAACTGCAGACTTTTGCATGGTATACACTTTTCTTAATTATGGATAATTTACCATTTTTCCCAACAGGATCAAGGCTCCAAAATGCATCGTGGAATTGGTTTCATAACTTTTGCAAGTGCAGGTTGGAACATCTATATTAGGCTTTGTGCTCTAACCTTTAGTCTCTGCATATTTGCATATTCCAAGTGTATGGGATTTATCATATGATTTTCTGTAAATTTATCTTCTTTTTGGTCATTTGGGATCTTGATTGTCACTTGTAGAAGTGAAATTTTTAACACCCATGCTATTTGCACTGTTTTGCTTTATTTTTTGGTTCTTAGACCTGCTTTTGAAATGTTATGAAAATGATGTCTCACTCACTGTAAGGAAGATGTTTTGTCTTGCAGATTCTGTGGAGAGTCTGATGTCAGAAACCCACGAACTGGGAGGTTCTACTGTGGTGGTTGATCGAGCTACACCTAAGGCAAGAGTTTTTATAGCTTGTCATGTTACTGAACAATAGTTTCTGGAAATTGCAGAGTAGTGTGCCATGTCTAACAAAGACTTTTAAATCATATTAATTAAATTGTACTAGTGATTTTCAATCCCCTACATGAGTCCATTGTTTAATGATTAAAGATATTTTTTTATTATCCTTTTGGTTAAATAAGCTTGCATATTCCTTTTTAACAGGATGATGATTTTAAGCCTGTTGGCAGAATGCCACAGGGAGGATATGGTGCATACAATGCTTATATATCTGCTGCAACCAGATATGCAGCACTTGGTGCTCCTACTTTATATGACCATCCTGGCCCAATTTATGGAAGTAAGTGTGCATGCAGGCACCAGCTTTCAATTAAAATTACTTATATTGCTTCATACTGACTACCATATTTTGTGGATTAGGGGGAGAGCCCACTCGGAGAGTTAGTAAAAAAATTTTTGTTGGCCGTCTTCCCCCAGAGGCAACTGCTGAGGATCTTCGTCAATATTTTGGAAGATTTGGCCGAATATTAGATGTTTATGTTCCGAGGGTAAGATATTAAAAAGAATGCATGTAATGAGTGCTGACAGCTGACTAACTTGACCATCTTTGTTTGGATAGGATCCTAAGAGAACAGGTCATAGAGGTTTTGGATTTGTTACTTTTGCTGAAGATGGTGTAGCAGATCGTGTCTCTCGAAGGTCTCATGAGATTTGTGGACATCAGGTGCTTTAATTTGACACTTTGCTGCATTACTACCCTACCTTCATCTGTTATAAGTTTCTGTTTGCACATTTTTCTATAATTGGAAGTTAAATGTGTAGATGTGGTGGTGGAAGGGGTCTATGTAAGTGGAGATTAAATTCCCCTTCTTTAAAATGCCTATCCCTGATTTGAGCATGTTGTTCAAATAGCCTCACTAGATTTTAGCAGCTTAACTAGTTGGTACCTTCCAATTTGGAGAGAATGTCATTAAAAGTGTGGATTTGTGGCTCTGTTACTGCTTACAGAGATATCTGTATGTGATAACACATACCGTTTACATCAATCACATGATGCTAGATATCTGTGCAGTGGACCTGTATAATTCATGTAATGCGTGAAATTCCTTATGGCATATAATCTTGCTAAGAATGTCAAGATGATTTCAATGGGGATTGTGTTTATTATGCATTCATGTTTCAGAAGAATGAATTTGTGCAGCCTTGTGTACATACTTGTTCGGGATTCCTTTTACCATGTGCTTTGTTTTTTGCTACGAGTATAAATATTTCTATATATTTTTCAGTTTAAATTTGATTTGATTTACTAGCTGCTTCCATGTGCCATGTACAGGTGGCAATAGATTCGGCTACACCTGTTGATGATGCAGGACCCAGTGGGAATTTTATGATGAATAGTATGGAGTCTTTTGGGGGATATGGCGGGCCTGTGCGAACTTATGGGAGGATGTATGGTAGCTTAGACTTTGATGATGTGAGTATATACATACGAATGATTTTATGACAAATATATAAGGAAATGGAAAATTGGACAATTTGTCAAAAATTTGACCATCTAGCGAGCAAGTGCAGTATGTGTATGAAATGTTTTGTACGAGTATATACATGCAAATGGTTTTATGACAAATACATAAGGGAAATGGAAAATTGGATAATTTGTCAAGAATTTGACTTTCTAGTGAGCTAGTGCTGTATGTGTATGAAATGTTTTGTATGTGTAAAAAAATTCAGTCTGGTTGTACTAGTGCTACTAGCATGTAAATATGTTTACTGAAACATTGAAGTGTTGAACCTTGTTCTTAGCTTTTGACCGTACATTATTTTCTTTCGCAGTGGGGTTATGGAATTGGGAGACCATCAAGAGCAGATTGGAGGTATAGACCATACTAGTAGGACAGTTTTATTGGTGCCAGCGAACTGTGGTGCTGTTCTTTAACTATGATTTTTAAAGTTGTAAGAACTATGGATTGGATTTTACTTTATCGTAAATCAGAAACACCCGTTTCTTGTAACATGTTATTGTCCTGTATCCACCTGTAGTGCAGATGATGGAAATGATTTATTCTAGAACGACAATGTTATATTTCATGCTATGAATTTTTCATTTGTGTATTGTCAGACTAGAAGTGTTTAATGTATGATCCAGAATAAATCTGTAATCTTTTCTCTGACATTTTATATTTTCTTATGAACCTGGCTTGGACATTTTTGAGGTAGAACCTGTTTAATGTATGTAGCAAAAATGTTTCAACCGTAGCTTTTATTATACATTGAAGACTACATTGAAGACTGCGTGTTAAAGAGTATGTTACACCTGAATATATTTATAACACCTTGAAGACTTGTGCCCGACAAATCGATGGTCACCTATTTAAATGATCTTGTCCTTTGAAAAACTGACTCGATGATATACAAAATTAAAAATTGTGGAGATGTGCATTTTTCGTAGAAATGAAATATTTTTTTGAATATTATTTGCACTGCAAACTAGTTGAAATAGTTATAAGTTCCAACTTTTAAATCAGAAAAAGTGTAATTGTATTATGTATATCTAGTTTCATGTGCTTAGTGAGTAATAGGTATTTTTATACTGAACAATTTCTGACAATTTTTAACCCGTTTTCAGTGGTTAATAAAAATAAATAAATTTGGATGGAAGTAAATGATGATCTTGTACACATGTATGATAATTGGGATTCTTTAAAGTATCCTTGCTGGGTGAGTAATGACTATTTGTGCGCATCCAACAAGCATTTTGGTTAACAAAGAGGAAAAAATAAAATATTTTTTTTATTCTATTTATTTGTTTTGAAAAAAAGAAAATTATATGCATTAAGAAATTTAATAATTGTATTATAGTTATTAAATAAATCTTTAAATCTATCTTCTATTTATTTAATCACATTATTTTTTTAAGAAAAAGAATTTTAATGAAAAAATTTAATAATTAACATTATTTTAAATTTTAAAATAAATAAATAAATAAAAATAAAATTTATTTTTAAATAAATAAATAAAAATGAATGCCGCAAAACTGTCGAAGATAAATCTTGGATATCTAGCAATTGTCCTGATTAGGTACAAGTAACAATCTTGGGGACATAAATGGAAAGCTCTGTTCTTGATCTCTTACATACTGACAAACATATCAAATGTCATTAAGACAATATAGTAATTCCCTAGTAACATAGTTGAAATGTGATTATTCCTTCTTTTATGGGGACAAAACCTATGATTTGTTGGCGTGTATGTGGGATTAATCATGAAGCATGGGTCTGCCGAAGCAACTGTTTGGAGACCATATCTGAACATATTTGTGGAATGAAAATACTTTCCGAGTCTTTGAAACCTGCTGATCCTGTTCTACAGTTACTGTTACTACGTTTCTCATCTTTTCAGCTTTCATCTGCGCCCTTCTCAGTTTGTTTAGAATCTTATCTATTGATGATGATTTTTTCTTTTCCAATTTCATCTGTGCCAAACACTTGTATAATCAGGAAATACAACTAAAAATGGTTATTCTGTACATTATGTTCATATATTTTATGCAGCATGACATCGGTTTTACTAAAACTTATGGATGGAATCTTCCTTGGTGAATGTAATATTTTGCTTATAAATTTGCATTGAACTCAGCACACATCATATGAGAAAGTTCAATATGCATATTGTGATGAAGAATAAACCTCGAGTTTTCGTATTGCAGCTTCAGCCTTTGCTTTTTGCAAACTTTCCCATGCAATGATTTTGGCCTCCTCTCTCTGAAACCTGCGTTTAAATTATAACAATGACATTATTTCTCTTTTGCTCGCCAAATGAAAGTTGAAAAGATTCAAAGAATTTGATAAAAATGATGTTGCACAAAAAAAGAAAAAGATGGTATCAAATATCTTGTAGAGAACATACTTGGAAATATCCAACGTTGACTCTGCAATATCCAAACCAGAAGCTTGGGGTTGAGTAGCACTCATGTTTAAGTCTTTACCAGGTAGCAAACTAAACTTGGGTGCATAGCTCTTGGACCATCTAACAACAGTAGCTTGACAATCTACCTCCACATCTCTGACCTCTAACTTAGTTGAAAGGCTATTTTGTTTATCTTTGGCCCAAGTAGGTGAGCATTTTGGAGATGAGTGTGCCTCATTCTCACTCTCCGGAGGGCTCATTTGAGTGCCTTTATCACGTTTTGACAAAGCACATATTGCAATCTCCTCATTCTTAGTTCCATCTCGTTTCTCATCTGTAAATGAAAATAACCGAAACTTTTCAAACCATAAACTGTGGGGGAATTTTCTAGTTTCTACCATATAAATAATTCATTAATTCAGATTATCATAATTTAATATAAATGGCTATACGATTATGTGGTCACACACCAACAATCCTCAAAATCATTAGCCATCACTCATAATTGAACCAATGAATGTATGATAAACTAATCTATGTACTTGACACCCATCTTTCATTAATGAATCACTTGTCCTGTTGGGCTTTAAATATTGGCACACCGAGAGTTAAATATCCCCTGAAACCAGTCACATACACTAGGCTACAGCGTGTAATCAATGATTTTCCACCAACTTTTATCTATTTGATAATCTTAAATGGAATATGCAATGTAATTTTAGTTAGGGTATCTCTGAAGAAGAACAGCATACCTTGAGAATTAGGCGAAGATGGGAGAGCTACACTATTTTCATTGAGCACAGGACTAAAACATTGTGCACTATTGTCAATGTCATAACGGGGACCAAAAACAGCATCATGTGCATAATAATGATGAAGAGAAAGAGCTTCCGGTGCTAACACTCCTGTTGATAAAGCTGAACCCATCATAAAGTTGTTCATTACCAAACCTTGACGCAGTGGAATTGTAGGTGAATAATTGGAGTAATAAGCTGTTCCAGGAGGCATAATTGGACCACTTTTTGATTTGGGTCGACGCTGAAGTTGTGCATAGGAGGAACTTCTGCTATTAGCATAACCTGAAACGGGGCTACAAATCCACCTCTCAGCATCATCCCATTTTGAGGGTATTGTTCTTCCACTAGCATGCCTTATACTACTGCTTGCTGGCTGCAACACCCTCTCTGAACTCCATCCTTTACACTGTGGTGCCTCTGGGCTTAGAAATGAACCCAGCTTCTTGGAGGATCCGGGACTCTTCTTCATCACACTTTTATCACTTTTTGGGGTTCCCAAACTACTCTGTGGTACTTCAAATATAGAAAACTCCTATTTGTACTTTTACATGAGTTGATATCTGTGTGTTCAATACATAAACCTGATCAGGTTCGCACTAATGCTATATTTTGACCACTCATTACTCAATCACTCCGTTCGGGTCACACCAAAGCAACAAGGCTTTGAAGGGGACGAGTTGTGACTTGTGCGTTAATATATAAAGCAAATGTAGAAATTAGACCCTTGAAAGTCTATTACTTATTTTGTAGCTAAGCAAGAGATCCTATCATCAATCTTTGTCAAGTGGTCATGGGAGATAGACGGTTTTAAGTGGCATTTTCTGCTACAATCGATGTGTACAACACATATGTGTGGACAACTATAGGTTGAGGCTTAACACGTAAGGCCAATGCCAGTGAATGAAGCCATTTTCTTTTAAGATAAGAAACATTGTATTGCGGTGGAATAATGAGTGTGATCGGTGTGGTATTCCAAGGAGAATAAGACGAGAACATGAGCTGTGAGACATTGTGTAGAGTTGCACAAACAAAACACATCCTTGCATTACTCATGTGGTATCCGTAAAAATGTTTTAACTCCTTACACTTCGTCACATGCTGTGGGCCGAAATTTTCGACAAACTTAGTAATATTAAGTGGAATTTGATTTTAAATATTTTTTTTACATGATAAAATATTTTTATTATGATAATTGATTGATATGCACACTTTTCAACCACACTATGGCTCCTGCCAGCTGTATGTATAAAGTGTTTTATTGCAAAAATCACACATGACACTATTTACATTGAAACAAAAAAGAGAGCGAAAATAACTCCCATATGTATCACTATCTGATGACGATTTTCATTCATCAAAGCCATTTATATAAAAGTGATTGTGATGAAAAGGAGTGCCATCTCTTTTCAATTGGAGTATCAGAATTCAGAAATATCTTCCCTTTGGCTTTCCCTTTACACATCTTTGTATGGATATTATAAATGCACAGCAGTATAATCAGTTTTTCTTTTTGACTTTATCATAGCAAAAGCCTCATAAATTGTGGTCCAGAATAATGTATCATAACAGATTAACACCACGTGCAAAAATTAAAGAGGCCTCAAGTTATTGGTCATTTATTCCTTATGGCTTTTCCAGGTGTGCGAGATTATAGCCTTCGGTAGTTGCCTTGTTATCCATATTAGAGACATTAATCCGCAAACTCTTCAAAAAAGGAAATGTAACCAAGCAAATCACAAATTTGGGGCTGCAAGAAATCCATCATTTCTTGATTGTGCTTTGCAAAGAATAGGATGGGAATTGTGGCTAGATGGAGTTTCACCAACACCAATAACTGTTCGGAAGCTGACAGATCAGTGGGGACTAACACTACAGTTTGTGGGGTTGTGACAGATCCAGAATGAAATTTATCCTGTAGTTGGTTTCCAGTTTCCACTGTGCAATTCACCCTATCTGGCACAGTAACTTAACCTTGTGTACTTTCACTCTCTGGGAACCTGTGAACGGAAATATCATCTGACATACATATAAAGTCAAATATCTGTCATGTGTCAGAGGAAAAAAAACAGAAAAAATAAATGTAATTGTACTCTTCTGAAGTGAAATGATTGAAACAACTTACAGTACTCTTGACATGGTCGTGCAATTCTTCTTGGTACTCTTGGCAAACATGATTAGATCAAGTAAATAGAGAAAGTTCTGGGTCATTTCTACATTCCATTTGAATGATAAGAGAGAGACACTCGGTACTTAAAATCACTATGTATGATTAGCGGGGATCAATTATTTAACATAGTTCCATATGTGAGTATTGGGTAAAGGTTACTTCCCTAGTTCGTCATGTATTCAACTAGTTATAAGTTATTAGGGAAAATTAGAAGGCACTAAGAGCATTTTCTGGGGAAACTCCAACTCAGCTCATCCTTTGAGCAATCTTTTGCGAGTTGATGCACTTTGAACTCTTTCAATCACTGAATCAATTCTAATATTACATTATTGCTGCCTTGAATAAAAGACACTTTGGGTCGGATAAATGAAATTAGCGTTAATGAAAAGTTTTTATTATGTAATTCTATAGTCGTTTTGATAAAAAATACTTGTAATTTACAAAAAAAAAATACTATCCTTTTTTAGCCTTAAAAAATCATTTTTAATAATATCTGAGCTATATAATTAACAATTTTTCTAATGTAAATTCAAAAATATATAATAAGAATTTATATATAATAAATTTTTATTAAAAATTCTAGAATATAATATATTAATAACATTAAATATTATAAATTTTTCTTAAAAATTATTATCTGGTACCTACTAATTTATTATTATGTATAGATATATATATATATATATTAAAAATTATATATTTAAATTAATTCATATATATGTTTCGACTCTTTCCATAAGAGTTTATTTTTAAGTTATTTTATTTTAATAATTTGTGTAAATAATAACTTTTTTTTAAAAAAAATATGCATTACGTTAAAAGAATAAATAATATGATGACACGGATGGAGTATTTATTAAAAGTAGGAGACATGAAATAATGTGTTTGGCAGCGTATTTTGTATAAATAAAAGATACAATAATTTTTTGAAGATAATTTAGTTTTATTTAACATGAAAGTTGTTTTCACAACTATACAAGGTGGCCTGATGAACCCCAAGCTTGGTTGAGAAAGAACCTGATGAATCCTAAGCTTTTCTCGCCTGAAATCAACTGACCTCAAATTTTCGCTACAGGATGTTGGCTAGCTTGGTATTGGAGAAACTTAGCGGTCCATGAAGATGATTTTGTGAGACCGCTATTCCCGGCTGTTCAGGTCTGTAAGCATCACCAACAATACACTTTAAGGTGGAATGAAGACATCATGAAAGAATATATCTCCTTAATTTCCTGGATTCGCCCTGATCAAGGTTGGGTTAAACTCAACGTTGATGGGATTTTTACCAGGTATGCAAGAGCAGGATGTGGAGGCGTCATTAGAGGTTCCTCAGGAGAATGGATACAAGGATTCACAAGTAAACTAGTTGTTACTAACTCGCTGGCTGCTGAACTTTATGCAATAGCGGAAGGCCTTAAACTCTGTTGGATGCTGGGCTTCAGACAGATCATGGTTGAAAGCGATGCCTTGGTAGCGGTTGATATTTTGAACTGTAAAATTACAATCAGACTTCATCGTGGAGTGATAAGAGAGTTAAAAGAGCTGATCCACAGAGAGTGGAGGGTTACTGTGCAACATGTGTATAGAGAAACCAATAGATATGCTGATGCAATGACTGCTGTTTGTCTTAAGCAAGGGAGCAAGTCCGGATCTGGAATGACCCCCACCTAGTCTGATACAAATGCTACAGGAAGATCAAGAGGGTCATGGCATACCTTGTAGAATTTTAATTTGAGTTTTGGGTTTCGCCCCTTATTGTAACAAAAAAAAAAACTACACAAAATAAGTAGCGTTTCTTAATGCAAACTTCTTCAGCTGATATTTGAAAGTATTTAAGAACTATTATCTTTTTTATATTGTTTTCTAATGTTTCAATATTTAATTTAATTATTAAGTATTTTATTTAAATTATTTATAATAAAATATTAATCTTTGTTAATAAATTTTTTTAAAATAAAATAAATATTCTTTTTATAAAAATATTATTTAAAATATTTATAAAAAATTTAAAAATATTTTAAATTTCAAACAAAAAATTGTTTATTTAAAAATAATTTTTTATTAAATACATCATAAATAATAAATAAATTCATCAAACTTTCTATTTTATAACATAATCATGGTGAATTTATTTATATAATATTTTTTAATAAAATTATATATAAATAATAGTAAATTAAAAATATTATTTTGTTTTTAATATAATAATTTAGTTTTAATAATAAAATGATAAAATAAAAAAAAATTATAATACTTAAATTTGAATCTAATAATGATGTTATTATTTATTATTTTATCTTGCTGAACTTTATTTTAACAATTAATTTTGCTAATATTTTTTAATTTAATCAATAAATTTTCAATTTTTAACTTTTAGCTAACTTTTTAATTTTTATATATATTTTTTTATTTCTAATTTTTCAGTTTATAATTAATTTATCTATTAATTTTATCAAACATGTTATATGTTGTAATATAAAATTTATAAGATTGATTTAAGTATACATCTTAATAAAGTCCAATAATTTAAATTAAAATTTATTAAAATAAATTCTATCCAATTTTAAAACAAAATAATCTTTCCATTTTCTCATGAAAATTACTTAGACCAGTTCGAGTGTGTGTATATTTGGCTTTCAGATTCAAGTGCAGCAACCAGTAATTAAATATACTTGTGATTTAGTAGCTTTTGATTTATTGAAAATATTTAATAGAAAGAAAAATATTAGCAATAGCTTACTTTATTACAACGCATTCTAAATTTACCATCGAGTCCATGCATAATTATTTGATTTAATCAATATTTTTAAATTTAATTTTTTAATATATAATTGTATTAAATATTAAAAAGAATTATAATGATTCAACCAACGTTAAAGGGAATTATCTTTCATAAAATATGAAAGATAGCTGCAGTATCGCATTAAAAAGGCGCACTAACTGCAAGTACTAATTCGTGAGTGTTAGACATGCTAATTAAATTGTAATTCGTGAGCATCCATCTGATTTCAATTCAATTTTAATGGAAAATTGATTTTGATTAGATTTAAGAAGAATATAGATTCGAATCCAAATTTGATTTATGAAGATAGGATCGAATTTAAAGGTGTAGATACTTTATTTATTCTTAATATTTTATATTTTGTTACAAAATAATTTTATCATCAATTTTTTAAGATTTTTATTTTATATATTATTTAAATTAAAATATATCTAGTAAATTATTTATTTAAAAATATGTATATATAAATAAATATAACTTATAAAAATATATAAATTCTTTCGTAAATTTATCTGAATATGGTAAAATTTAATTTAAATGTGAATTTTTTATATTTACCTATTTTAAACTCGATTAAAATTGTTTTGATCTTTCGCAAATCGCAAGATAAAAGCGGAAGAAGAATCTATCAGCATCCTATTGTCATGATTTTTTATTTATTTTTACCATGGATAGTAGTGAGATTTGTATTCATAAATTTTATATAAAATTATTATAATTTTTAATTTTTACTATTAAACAAATATTAATGGTTTCTGTTATCATAAATTTGAATATTAAATATGTAATTATTCTATATATTTGAAGATTTATATTTCATTAAAGATATTGATAAGTTTTTCTGATGGAAACACGAAAAATTTTATATTTTAAAAAAATCCAGGATAATTCAATTGAATATAAAATGAAACCTATTAAATAGATTAGGAATGAGATGTTCACGAGCGTGTTACTGAAATTTTTAAATAAAAATATATTTTATGTTATTATAAAAACAAAGCTAAATATAATTTTAATCTCGATGAATAGAACTATAAATACTTTTGATTTCTCAAAAAATTTGTTGATTTAGTCATTCACAAATCACAAGTTTTGAAAAAGTTGACAATTTTTTCATGTATTGCATATAATATTTGTAATTTTTAAATAAAGTATAAATAAAAAATTAAAAAAAATTATTTTAATAATAAATAATTTATTAAATTAAATTTATATAAATTAAAAAAATAAAATTTTAATTTAATATGAAATTTATGAAAATAAATTAATAAAATCAACGTACACAAACTTTATTTATATACCTTTTTAGATAAACTAAGATTTAAAATTAGTATAATTTTAATTACTCATAATTTAAATTTATAAAAAAATTAAATTTTAAAATAATTTAAAATTATAAATGAAGTTATAATTAATATAAATTGCTATTAAATTTATAAAAATATCATGTGCAATGCGCAAAAGCTTACTTGTAGAGAGTAAAAATATTTAAATAAAAAATAAAATAGTTAAAATTAATATCTCTATTTCTAATATAATATTTGTTTAAAAGGAGAAAATTATAATGACATCTTTTGAATTTTATCCAAATACACGATATCCTCCGTATTTAATATTTACGGTAACCATCCTTTTATTAATGAACCATAACTATTATAAGTAAATGATGAAATTACCTCTAGTATTTTGTGATAACCCGACAGTACCTTATTTTGAATTAATTTTTTTTCCTTTTAATATTTCTTATTTTTATATTATATTTTTATTTTTCTCTTATTAATAGTCAACTTATGTTTATATTTTTATAATAATAATAATAAATTGCTATTATAATATAATATTATATTATTAGAATATATATACTTGTAAAAATATTATATTGTCAACTATTATGCAAAAAATATAATATTAAAAATATTATACGTTATACTTTTATAACCATTTAATATTTTGATATAAAACTAAAAATATTCTTTAATATTACAGTAAAATATTGTTTGAATATTTTATATAATATGTTTATTCACACATAAAAGAACTAACAATGAACCAGTATTAAACAGAAAAAAATAAAGTATTATAGATAAATTTAAAAATTTAAAAACAATAAGATCATATGGTAACGGTATAAATTCTTATATATACATTTATAATTATAAATCTAACATGGAAAATAATATTCTAAAAATAATGAATAATATAAATTATTAGAAAAATAAATAAATTTAAAATAAATATTAAAATAATGAGAAGGACTAAGCATAAAATTAAAATTAATATTACAAAAATTATTAAAAAATAAATAATAAATCAAAATTAATTTTTTATGAAATGTAATTAAAAAATAAAGAAATAGTTTAAGAATGTAATTGAAATGAACTGAGAATGTAAATATTTTTTAGGGTTTTTTCATCCAATCATAAAATGTCATGTTAATAAAAGTCATTAAATGTTATAATAATTACTTTGAAAATTAAATTTATCACAAATTTTAATTAATTGGTTATGTGAGATTTTATAGATTAATAACATGTTAAAATGCAACTCAAAATTTAAATATCTAAAAGTTATTGTTTTTTGTTTTTAATATAGATTATATAATTTATTTGTAATTTATTATTTTTATTTTTTAACTAATATAATTATATAAAAGTGATATAGTTTTTCTCAATAGATAAATGCAGTTTAATTTTTTCTTTGATTCTTTCAGTTGTAAATTTTTTATATGAAATATATTTTAAATTCTCATTTTTAAATGATCATTGCACTATTAATTTTAAAATATTATATAAAATATATTTAACATTTATTTTTTAATTAGTGAAAAAGTAAGAAATGTTGCAATAATTGATTTCTCAAAAGATCACTCAGAAAGTGATAAGTATTATAGAATTCATAAATATTTATATCTCAGTATTCATTTTAATTCACTCGAGTCTATTTATCATTAACATAAATTGACAGATTAAAAGAAAAGAATAAAACAAAAAGTACCTAAATAATGCACTTAAATTTTATACTGCTTTTAATAACAACGACGAAAGTTGTTCATCCTTTGCTTTCAAAAGAGACTTTTTTTAATTATAAAATGAGAAAAAAGAGAGAACAAGACAGAAAAGGAAAAGCGTGTCTGCGACTCATCGTCTACATCATGGGTTTTTAAAAGAAAAAGTTTCTCCCTGCGAAAAAAAAATAGCTCGTCTGTATCATGGTTTTTGAAAAATAATTCAAAATATAATAAAATATTTATATAATTTTTTTAGTTTTTTATATTAACAATTTTGATTATATATAAATATTTTTTTTATAAGAAATTCTTTAAAACTCTTTAAGCAATTTCCTTGAAGATGTTTTTATAAGGTTGAATTTTTTTTAAAATGCTTACCTATTATATTAAAGATGTAGGAGTGCAAATTATTTTTAATACGTAAAAGTATGATTGTATTTTTTAGATTTTGTTTGAACTATGTGAAAAATAGAAAAAAGTAAATAAAAAAAGAGAAAGAGTAAAAATAAAATAAAAATTATTTGGATGAGTTAAAATAAAAAATGAAAGAAATTTTTATTTTATTTAAATGGATAAAAAATAGAAAAAAAAATATTAATAGTATAAATATTATTTTATATAAATTAAAAAATTTAACTTAAAAATTTTAATTTTTTATTAATATAATATTTAAGTTTTTATATTTTTTAAATATATAATAATTTTAATAATTTAAAATAAAAAAATACAAGTTTCTTTTTTTATTTTCTCATTCATCTTTTCTTTTCTATTTTCATATGCTGAAAAAAAATTATATTTATTTATTTTCCTTCAACCAAACAAATAATTAAATTCCAAGTTATCTGATTAATATATTAGTTGAGTGCATTGAATATTTTTAAAATTTATTTAAAATATTTATAATATATGATATATTTTAAAAAATATAAAAATATAATAACATCATACAATTATTTTATATAAATAAAAAAATTATATATTATATATTATTTTGAAATTTTAAATAAATTATATATATTAAATATAATTTAATATGATTTTATTTCAAAAAAATTAATTAAAATAACATTATTTCCAATAGATCAATTTTTATCGATTTCGTAACTCATTCTGATTTTGTTGGTTTGTTATTAATTTTTTATTTGAATGATTTTATGATTCATATAATCTGAAAATATGTCTAATTCCTTATGGGATCGATTCCTTCAATCTTTCAAGCTATGGTGTACATATTAATAATTCCATAATAGGTGCCTCCAAGCACTTCAGGCCTCATGGAATGCATTTTCAGGCCCACATTTTCTTTGTCCAGATGCAAGGAGTCAAGAACCAAGGAACTTCATTAGCAATGAAAATTAATATACTTCATAACACAACGATAGATATTAAAAATAAAAAATTTACTAGCTTTATATTTTTGTTATAATTACTTTCTCTTCGAAAATACATTTTCTAACGTTATTTTTAACACATTCATTATTATAAAACAAAATGTATATACGACCCATAACATTCAATAAGATCCATATAATTTTTTGTCTGATAATAAATAACATATCAAAAAAGGTATGGCTGCTTTTCTTTTTTTTACTCTCTCTCTCCCTCTCTCTCACACACACAGAGTGATAGTGAGAGCAACATTTCCCTGCCCAAAAAATAAACAACTTCCGAACTGCATGTGCAATTGCTACACCATTAAACAAAGGAAAACTAAGACAAGTTTCGAACTGAACACAGTTAAGTATGAAGCCTTGTCCATATATCCTTTTCAAGCGCATGTACGAAAATTTAATTACAAAGTCAATAACTTCTAAACATTAATTAACGTATCTTATGGAAAATTATCCAGGCACTGAATAAAATTATTCAATTGAGTATGACTTTTGGAAGTTAATGCAAAAACTAATGCTATTATTAAATCACAGTGGATCAAATAAAATCTTTGAACAATTATTTTAATTTCACTATAGCTGTAATTAATGAATATGAATCATACAATTTGGTAGAAATTCATACAAGAATTATATTATACAATTTTTTTTTTTGTTTTTCTTCACCATATCTTCTATCAATGTTATATATATTTTTTCATATATTTTTATTTTACTTTTTATACTCTGTTTGGATGCAGAAAAATAGAGGAAAAAAATAAAAATAAAAAGTAAAAATAATTTTTTTTATTTAATATATTTTATTTTTGATAAAAAAAAATTTTTATCCGCAAGATTCACATATTTTTATTTTTCTTTTCAATCGTAAAAAGTGAAAGAAAAGTTTTTTTATTTTAAATTATTAAAATTATTTTTAAAAAAAAAAATTAAAAAAAATTAATAAATTATATTTATAAAAAAATATAGTACAAAAATAAAATATTTTAAAATTTTATATAAAATAAAATTTATATTACTAACATATTTTCTTCTACTTATTTAAACAATTTTTTTTTCTCTTATTTCTACTCATTCAAAAAATTCATTCTTATTTATTTTTTTTTTCTATCTATCCTTTCTCTTTCATTCCATACATTTTCCTAACCCAATCACAACATTAATGATACATTTCCTGTTTAAAATGTTACAAAAACATCACTTCTTTGGATGAATACTTATCCTTTTATTTTTGGCAATGAAGTTGGGCATGGTATATGACATAGAAGTCGAATAGTATAATCTGGCGGTCGGTTTCAATGTATGAGATAATAAATCTCAGTGATATGAACATGTCCAATAGCCACTGAGTTGACCCACAGAGTGCCACATGGCTTTAGGTTCACCATCATTGGTGATCTACATACACACATGCCAAACATTTTCTCTTGTATCCAACACTAACCTCCTGCGTCACTCCACCGCATTTCCCCTCCTTTCTTTATTCCATTTCCTTGTTAATGCGTGCTTCTCTTCTTTTTTATATTCATGCATTACCACTTATCTTCCTCAACTTCAACCTATGATCCAATCTTTTATTTAGTGCATTGCCTTTTCTCGTTGACTTGTGTTGCTTATACTTGTTCTTTTCTTCCATTGCAACCCGTTTCAACAATGGCTTCTACCTTGTCTTACAACTCTTTCAACCACTCTATGGCAGTTTTTTCAAGAACCCACTTCACGCTTCCTATGTATAAAGAGCTTTCACTGGATATATCACCTTGTGTCAGCTATGGAAGCAGAACAAGAAAGCAAAGGAAGAAACTGGTGCCGATTAAAGCAACAGTGGCTGAGGCACCTTCAACTGTTTCAAGATCAGAGCAAAGTGTGGCTAAATATGGTGAGGATCAAGCCTCTGAGAAGAAGAAGGTTCGAGTACTTGTGGCAGGTGGAGGGATTGGTGGCTTGGTTTTTGCTTTGGCTGCAAAGAAGAAGGGGTTTGAGGTAGTGGTCTTTGAGAAGGATGCGAGTGCTATAAGAGGGGAGGGGCAGTATAGGGGTCCAATTCAGATTCAGAGCAATGCTTTGGCTGCTTTGGAAGCTATAGATTTGGAGGTTGCTGAAGAAGTTATGACAGTTGGTTGCATCACGGGTGATAGAATCAATGGACTTGTAGATGGGGTCTCTGGGTCTTGGTAAGTTAAAATTTTAAAACTTTTATCATATTTGTGATCTTAGTAACATTCTTTTCTTCTTACTCTTCCTGTTTTGGCAAGGGTTATCCACTGGTTTTAGTCTATTTCTTTACTAATAGACCATCCAAAACAACTTATTTAGTTTTAGCTTACTATATAATATTGTGAGTTCATTGAAAATGTAGTGTACCTAGTTCTAGCTACTTTAGGAACGGATGATATATCTGATAGTGCCCTCTTGTTTAACAGAAAAACTATGAAATTTAATTGCAGCAGGTGAATGGTTGGCTTATTGAGAGGTGCCAATGCAAATGCAAATTCTGATGCTTGACAACGTTTTATGTCAATGATTCTAATAAAAAACTTTTACTAACATCATGTTTGCCAATGACATTGATTAAAATCTTTGGAATCTTGATCCATGATTCTACAATACATTCATTGCCATGGTTCTTAGTTAACATGTATTTTCTGTTTCATTTGTCGCAAACTACACATGAAAATTTTGTTCAACACTGTTTGAGAGAATTTGGGGTTTCGCACAGTTGTAAGTTCAGTACAATAACAAAAGTAATTGCTTGCAGAATTTACTTATCAATAATACAGAAACCTCACTTGATGAATATATACCATATTTATAATACTGATAAAGCAGGATCCAGAATAAGCATGGACAGGGGAGTTCTTTTAGTGTAAATCTGCATTTCTTTCTTAAACAAGAATCTTGCTTCCTTATATTTTATATTGATTGAAGTTGTTTTTCTATGGTTTATTTTTTGAATTTTAGTGTGTAGGATGATTACCGTGAATTGATATATAGTTTGGCATTAGGTACATCAAGCTTGATACATTCACTCCTGCAGCAGAGCGTGGGCTTCCGATCACAAGGATAATTAATCGAATGGATTTACAAGAAATTCTAGTTCGTGCAGTTGGGGAAGATGTCATTATGAATGACAGTAATGTAGTTGATTTTGTTGATCATGGAGACAAGGTAATTAAAGAAAGCTTTTAAGTAGAAGATTCTCCTCATATTGCTATCATAGGTATTTTTTGAAGCTTTACTTTCTTTCTTCAAGAAAATGCAATGACAGACTAATGTAATTAAATATTGTTTGGTTTATTACATGTGTCATCCCACATTCAACAATTGCAGGTAACAGTGAAGCTGGAGAACGGTCAGAAATATGATGGAGATCTCTTGGTTGGAGCAGATGGGATATGGTCCAAGGTATTATGAAACTTTTTTGATCCTGAGCTTTTCTGGTTAGCAAATTTTTTTCTCCTTGAAGAGTAAGTGTTTACTTAACTAGTATAGTGGAGTGTTTAAGTGGAATTTACAAAGTCACTTATGGTAGAAGGGGAGTGCATCATATCATGTTTGATGTGTGTGTATGTGCAAGTGAATATGCTTTTTAGCTCAGTTCTTCCAATTAGAACCTAGAAGTGCTGAATTCTTTGTGTCATTCTGTTTGTGGAGTCTTTATGATCATAAACACTGTTTCTTAACATAATCTTAAATGGTATTATTTTGTGAATAGGTGAGGAAAAAGTTATTTGGGCAAACAGAAGCTATTTACTCTGGCTATACTTGTTACACTGGTATTGCAGATTTTGTGCCTGCTGACATCGAATCTGTTGGGTAAGTTAGCCATGATTCATGTCTTGTATGCCTATTGATCTTTATTTACTGGTTTTTTTTTTAATGTTAATATTACTTTTATGATTATATCATGTTGAGAAGCTTACTTGAGTTTCCCTACTGGAAGGTACCGAGTATTCTTAGGACACAAACAATACTTTGTATCTTCAGATGTTGGTGCTGGAAAGATGCAATGGTATGCGTTTCACCAAGAACCTGCTGGCGGTGCTGATATCCCCAATGGTATGTGGTCTTAATGTGTTCGAGTTTTGCCATCTGTCAGAGCACGGCCTCTGCATATGTTAAATTTTCTTGGTGCTGCATTTATAATCATGACATAAAATTTGAATTTTTTTTCCATGGATTCTAGATAATTGATGCTCATTTAGAATATATAGATGATAAAGGAATTGATTCAAAAGTTACATACCTGGAAAGAAATTTCAACTAGGAAAAAGATGAATGTACACCGGGGGTAGAAAGAAGAAAGAAAGAGAGAGAGAGAGAGAGAGAGCAATCGAATCATCATTTACAACCTTAACATAAAGAGTTGATTCACTTGAAATCTTTTGAAACCTAAGTAAGTGATCATCAATCCTACCAAGTTCTAGAAGCTTGCTTTAAGACTTATAATAAGGCATCTTCAGCAGGTACACTTTTTCTTCACTACCATCCATGATCTATCCTTCTTGTTGCTCAACAAGATTTCCTCCTCTAATGTACCGTTCAAGAATGGGGACTTTACATCAAGTTGATAGAGCCTCTATCATTTGAGCTGCTAAAGTTAGCAACATTGTAATGGTATCTAGTCATATTGTTGCCCATAGGCATGGCCGCCACTAATCATGCTTTGAGTTTGCTGACTGAACCATTATAATTTAATTTGGTTCTGAACTCCCATTTCACTACAATTGAAGCTTTATGAGTCTCATCATCAATGTTTTTCACTGAAGATTTCCTCATCAGCAAAAAGTTTGTCCTTGCTTGTTAGATTTAACTTTTGCCTTCTCTCAATTCTTTGCGGTTCCCTTCATGAATTTAATGTCTCCACCAATGATCAACTTCTCAGTCAAAGGCTGGTAGACTTTGTATCCCTTCTCTTCATAGGAACCAAATTAAATCTCAGCAAAATAAAGAACTCAACACTAGTTCTATCACAAGTCGATATTGAGAAGAAGATTGCAAATTAGATTGAGTAGGTTTGGTTACTTTAATTGTGGCATTGGAAACGTAGAAATCTGATAAGGTGTTAAAAATTGACATATATGTTTATTTTCCCATGATTGCCTGTGAAAAATTATAAATCTTATCATATCTGACTTATGAATTCTTTCTACATGGCAGCAAAAAAGGAAAGGTTGCTTAAGATATTCGAGGGTTGGTGTGATAACGTAATAGATTTGATACTTGCCACGGAAGAAGAGGCTGTTCTTCGACGAGACATATATGACAGGACACCAACAATGACATGGGGAAAGGGCCGTGTCACTTTGCTTGGTGATTCTATCCATGCCATGCAGCCAAATATGGGCCAAGGAGGATGCATGGCTATTGAGGTATATTTTATAGATTGAAAAATCAGCCTCTAATACTTGACAAGTGGTAACTCTCCTTGTACCATACCCAATAACTTAACATAACAGCTCCATGAGGAAGATGTTTCTTTTATCTTCTTTTTTTTTGTCTATTCTTTTCTTCCCCTCAATGAAATATGAATTTATCTTCAGTTAGTTTCAGCGGTTTCATACATATTCAGACCTGATAAATATTGTTATCTGAGTTTTTTGGGCTTAGATGAAACATGAAATGGGCATTATTCTCCAGTTAACTTCAGTTCATACATATTCAGGTCTAATACATATTGTTATCCGACTTTTCTAGGCTTAGGTATTTCAGAGTTCAGACATTTTTGTTTTCCTTATGCATGTTTTTCTACAATTGTTTTATTATACTTTTTCCCAAGGCTGTAGAAGTATACATCTATTTTTATTCCACCCACAGACTTATGCAGAACTAACCAAAAAAGCATAAAATTAAAATATTCCTGACTTGATATCACAAAGTCAAAGTATCTAAGGAACACTCAAAATGATTTGATGAAGAGCCTTTCTGTGTGGCTTCTTTTATCATTACAGGACAGTTATCAACTTGCATGGGAGTTGGACAAAGCATGGGAACAAAGTATAAAATCAGGCTCTCCAATTGACATTAATTCTGTGTTAAGGAGGTAACAAACTAGTCACATCTCTAAAATATAAATGAATGCTGAATTTGAATCTAAAGCTGCTTAATTTAATAACAAGTATAAAAAATTTGGAACTCTTGAGAGGGAGGCAAAGCACTAAGAAATGCTCATATCAAATAATACAAAATAATAAAGTTGTGGACTTGATATGAATAGAGAATGCTTGCATATTTCAGCCAATGATCCAATATTTAATCTTACATTATTTGCAAATTGGTTAATTTTATTATAAATCTCTTTGCTGACTCAAAGCACCTGTATTTTGCTCCCTTCCCATTGTTGCTTTCAGCTACGAGAGAGAGAGAATATTACGAGTTGCCATTATTCACGGAATGGCTAGAATGGCAGCTATGATGGCTTCCACCTACAAGGCATATCTAGGTGTTGGTCTTGGGCCATTAGAGGTAGCAACTTAGAGTTTAAAACTGAGATAATGGAGAATAAAGTGAAAGATGACACTTCAAATTAATACTTTGTCCAGGGTCCACCAATTCATGGTTGCTTTTGTTTGCAGTTTTTGACCCAGTTTCGGATACCGCATCCCGGAAGAGTTGGAGGAAGGATTTTTATTGACAAGATGATGCCTTTGATGTTGAACTGGGTCTTAGGTGGCAATAGGTAATGACAAAAGCCTGCATTTCTTTGCTACGTAACTTTCATCATGAATTACTGCAGTTGAATTGAAATACCTGGAGATATTCTTACTCCTCTACTCTCATGCAACTTGCATATTAGACATTTGAGCCAATGAGTTACTTAAAAAAAAAAAGAGGATGGGAAGCTGAAGAAATTCTACTTTTTCTTGATGCCCACGAGACTCTAGATGATTAAACATTTGAAAATTTGTGAAATTTTACCTCCATTGTTTACTTGAAACATAAAAAAATGATGCTACTTTTGCAGCTCCCAACTTGAAGGCAGACCAGTATGTTGCAGGCTCTCAGACAAAGTATGTCACTCAAATACAGCTATTTCTGTACTTTGTTACTAAAGAAATGGTAGCTAGCTGGCCCTTTATAGGTCATGTCTGTTATATTTTGTTGTGATCTGGATATTGGCGTTCCATTATTTGAAGGCAAACGACCAGTTACAAAGATGGTTTCAAGATGATGATGCACTTGAGCGTGCCATCAACGGAGAGTAAGTCCATGGCCCAATATGAATGAATATCCTTAGATTATTACCTATATCCATCCTCCTTGTTTGAATTATAGGTGGATTTTATTACCATATGGAGATGAAGCAGGTCTTTTAAAGCCTATATGTTTAAGTCAAGATGAGATAAAACCCTGCATAATCGGGTACGCCTTCAGCTGCATGCACCTATTTTCCATTTAGCCACATAATCATGTATTCTCATACTCTACTATTATGCAATATGCATTAAATCAAAAAGAAAGTTCTGGGAAGGCATTTGAATTTTTTTTAATATTTAATTTAATGAAAATCTTAGGCATCAATTAGCACCGGATTTTGAATTATTATTTTTTAAATCACAAGCAAAGTTCTTACTCTCTGATCATCAGTTAGCATGCACTGTTCATTCTCAATCATCCGTGAATACATTTCTTTTCACTCTCAAGTCTCAAACCAACCCATTTTCTGACATGTTAATTGAAGGAGCATGCGGCAAAAAGACCACCCGGACAGTTCAGTTATAATACCTTTACCCCAGGTAACAATTTATCATGGTTCCGCTCATAATGGTCATCAACAAACATAATCCAACATAGTTTGTCTTTGCAAAGGTGTCTCAAATGCATGCTAGAATTAACTACAAGGATGGTGCCTTCTTCTTGACTGATTTGCGGAGCATACATGGCACCTGGATCACTGAGTAAGTAAAAGAAACATCAGGGTAATATTTTTTTCTTTTATAAAAAAATTATGTTTAATTTCTTTCTTGTCATACTTTCAGCAATGAAGGAAGGCGGTACAGGGTACCTCCTAATTATCCTACTCGTCTTCGTCCATCTTATGTCATTGAGTTTGGTTCAGACAAGGTGATACACTACCCTATACAAATAACTACTACCACTTTCATTGTGCATATGACATTTGTGTCTTATAAAGCTTACAATATTAATATGTTTGCATGCTTAAGAGGCAAGACAATGGGTAATTGGGGAGAATAGTAAATATACAGAAGGTTCCTTCCCCTAATAGAGTCAAGTTTTGGGATGCCTGGGCTGAGATGAAGGAAATAAGGGAGATAGAGAGAGGAGAGATACACTCAAACAATCAAAGGATCTAGTATACGAGTGCTTATAAATGCATAAGGCATCTCTTGACATACTCTGAAATAACAAAACTCTTAGAAACTATAAGGTATTAAATACACGCAAAAGAAAAAGGTTATGAATCTTAAAATACATGAATCAAATAAATCAAGTTTATTAAACATTCCTCTAACATAATTGCTCCACTTTTTTTAACACGAGATTCATGGTTTTGAAGCCTAGAGGACGGCTTAGAAGTGGTCCGCTGTTCTGTGTCTAGGACATTCTTTTTTCTTTCTTTTTTTGATATTTTAAGTCCATATATTAATCTGACTCGGTGGGAATCAGTTTGTGTGTCTGAATATCATAGTTAAAGAATCAGTTGGTACCTGCAAAAACATTGTTGCTGATACATTCTTGGCAAGTGCAGAAATGTAATCAGTTTCATTTATATTTTGTGTATTTTTATTATTGCTAAGGTCCATTGGGCCTGGGAAAATTTTTGTAGTTAAATACTTTTAAAATAATTTTATGAGAAAAGTGTATGAGTATCATTTCCATTTTCCTTCTGATTTATCCAACAAATAAATGTTTATGGTCTTCTATCCTTACAGAAATCTTTTATGTATTAGTTAAATATTGTTGCCTGAAAATATGTGAATTTGCTTCAAATGGTGCATTATTTACGGTGTCTAAGCATCAAGGTTATTTGCAGGCTTCATATCGTGTTAAAGTGATAAGATCTACCCCGAGAGAGTGCAAAAAGGAAGGGACAAAATTTTATCAGGAAGTATGATTATGGTTTCGTTCAATCACAATTTATGTTGCAAGTTACAGAGAAGTTGTACAGCACAAAAGTCAGCAGCCGTAGAGGCAACATCTGCATTCTTTTAGTGCAGGGTATTATATTTATACAGCAATGCCAATCATATAGAATCTGAAATTTTATACCAACTTTTGATTGTGTTATAGAGAATGAAATTGTATATTTATTGATACAAAAAAGGAAAATTGAATTCGTGTCTCCAATATCTTTGTAACTTCTTGTTTTAAATCTGTGCCTTTTCACTTGAAATACTTAGCAAAGTTCATGAGAGATGTTGATTGATTGTAGTATGGATGGTAACCTGTACGTTGCACCCTAATTTTTTGTTGGCAATGTTATTTTTCATCATGACGTGACATGAGCTAGCTTTATATATAATTCTCACATCTATACTTGGCAGACAAAAACAGGCACTAGCATTTTTATGATGAATGAAATGTCACTGTTTCTGGGATACTCTCTTGGATAAGGATTGTAATTGTGTGATGGTTTCATTTCATCTTCACACGTATGCCATGCTTGCTGTTAAACGCAATTATTCAGCAGCAAACAGGGTCCAAGTTTTTTCTCTCTGCGTGGGCCGTGGCAAACCTTGGACGTTCTTTTCATATTCAAATTCACATATTTGTAACATACCGTTTAATCAATAAATAACTTTTTTCATAGCACTCATTTTAATGGTCAACGGTTTTGTGTGTATTTTATCTAGCGTATTTTTTATGATGTTTCTGGCTTTGTAATAGACATTCTCTGAAACTCACATTGCTCCGTGAAGGTCCTGGCTTTGGTTCTGTAACAAAACAAGTTTTGGGCATGTCAGGTTTTGAGCCTGCAATCCGTAACTCACCTATTTTGGTCTTCCGGATCATATAGGTTGAAGCTCTAAAAGTTTGTCTTTTATGTGTTATTTATTTCACAATTCTCCTTAGAAGAATTGGAACATACAAATTAGATTGGAATTAATCATTGATATTATTGTTGTAGGGTAAAGATCACCTAAATTTGTAACACATGTGGGATTTAGAGGTAAGAAGGCCTTGTGTTTGGATGAATGTGTTTAGAATGATAAATAATGTAAAAAAAAAATATTATGGAAAATAGTTATTGTAATACAGAAAATGTAATGAATTGAATAGGCCCCTCGACGGTTACATATCAAAAGTACACATTATATTGATGATTTAATAATGGTGTGTGATTGATTTTGTGTGTTTTCAGAGTATGATGACAATTACAGGCAGAGAGGCAGAGAGAAAGGCAAAGTAAGAGGTAGGAGGGCGATGTGTGCATGAGCCAAAGCTGGTCCTACAATTAATAAATAATGCACATTGGTCTAAGAAGTTAGACATAGAAAACACCAACCATATAGCAAAGGACAATGTTGGAAGATTCGACAAGCTTGCCTTAATGTCAACAAGGTATAGTCACCATCCCTGCTCACACTGCAAATTCTTCACGTTGTATAGTGTTGTCTCCCTTTGCCTTAACAAAAAAATGAAGAGAAGGATCAAAGTTCAAACTAGGAATATGAGAGGGTGTGAAGTGATGACCACTACCATGTAGACAAGATAACTAGGATTAAGCCTTCACACCACCACCGTCCAGGGTCACCTCTCTTCAAGATTAAATGGAATTGTTGGGACCTACAAAGGATCACAAGTGTGGGGTTGTCTTGTCTCAGGTGAGTCAGACACAAAAACTAGGCAATACCAAAGACCATACATATTTATGAGAATGGAAAGGATATGGCCCCACCTTAGTGGTGTTTAGCCCTGCCACGTGGGAGACACGTCACATGAATAAGTCATGGGAAGAGAGAGAGAGGTGACAGTAGATCAACGGTCACCTTAACCTTCACTGTGTCTATACACAAATAAGGTCCAATATGCACTGCACTGCACTGCACTCACCGTTGGTGTATGCATTTATTGATTCCGTTATTTTCTATTTCCACCAAACTTTCTGCTCTTTATTTATAATTAACTTTTGTTTAACATTTTCATTTTTCATTTACTTCTGTCATTCACTCATCATCCTTCAATATTGCTCTTATTCTTCGTTCTTATTGTTTCCGGTGTTGGACTCCTTTTCATTCCTTCCCCATTATTATGCTCTGCCACCGCTCAATTATTCTTGCTTTTCAATCATTTCAAAAGCTGCTTCCTCTCTTATTTCCTTGAGTGCATTCCATCGCTTGTAACAAGTTTTTTTTTTTTACCAAGAATTGGGATTTTTTCATTTTAAGTTAGTTATGTAAAAATTCATACATATCTAAAGTATTATCTATATAATATAATTCTGTCCAAGATCGATAAAATCATTTTAATGAAGCTGAATAACCAAGATTGAATTCGATATTGCTTATTATAGTTTAGACTAACACAATTTACACAAGACACTTGTAAATAAAGAAAAAAGGAAAATTACACACGTCCAAGGCTAATTTGTAACGCTTAATATGAAAATTTGTATCTTAAATTTTCTTCGGATTTTCTGTTTATATTGGGTCCCCGCCAACATTTTAGCTACATCTGCGAAACCACGTCACTTCCACCAAAAAAGAAGAAAATGAAACGCCACCACTTTAGAAGGAGTCAAGTACAGGTGAGATAGCTATGCAATACTTCGATTCCAATTTGCTGTCTTTTTTTCTTATCTCATTTCTTATTTATCTAATTAAATAATAAAAACTCTTATAAATGCTAATGTTATTTTCTTTTATTATTAATATTTTTTCTGAATTACTTTATTCAATTAAATTAAGAAATAGAAAATAAAGACATGTATGAGTTTGTGGTTCCCATATCTCACTTTCAAAATTTACACAAGATTGGTCGTGCATTTAATCTGCAAACAAAATCAAGTATTTTTTTGAAAGGACTAATGATACATTGTTTTTATTAAGCTAAGCCTTCAAGGATCACTTTGACTCAATGGATCCACTTCACATTGATAGTGAATTTGATGTTGGTCTAAAGCAAGATTAAGTGGGTACCTGAAAAATGGTCTAACATCAAATCAATGTGCAAACTAATAGAAAAACAAAAAATAATAAGCATACATTCCAATAATATTTACATATTAATTTTTTTATAATTTTCATTTTATTAAATCGCATATTACATCCCATTTTCCGTACCTTTTCTTTCTTTTATTTATTTATTTATCTCTTGTTATCACTCAATACATCACATCCCATTTTAGAGTGTACAAATATCTTAACCCCATGATAAGATGTGTATGTACTTTGTGACCTTGTAAGTGCTTTATTTGTAGGACTCGGTTGTGAACAGATTTAGAAAATCTCGCGATCTAGAATCCTTGAAGAAGTGGGCTCCTGGGCCTTTTAAGTATTCGGGCATGTAGCTGATTGGAGAGAGAAGAATTCATAATGTTATGGATCAATTCAATTTTTTATGATATTAAAAATATTTTATTTAACAGATGTTACAAATAATTTATTCAATGTTAACGTTTGGATAATATAGTAAATTCCAAAATAATTTGAATTTGAAACTAGAAAGTGCCAATCAAATAGAAATGCATACTTGTTTTCCCTTCCCGTACCAATTCCTCGCTCCTTCACATGAGGACCTGCACTTGTGTCTAGTGTAGATGAGATGCTCCCCCAAATGTTTACAAAAACAAGCAAATTAAGACAAAACCCTACCCAAAAAAATACAAAATATCAGCTTCATTTTTCATAACCCAACAAATTAGACTAACATGTTCGCAAGTTGAATGGAAGAAGGTGCGAAGAAGGTTACGAGTAAACACAACAGCGAAGTGTGCTAACACGAAAGCCTATTCTTTCATGCATCTTGGTTTTAGTCCTGTGGTTGTACGGAACCCTCGGTTGGGACATTGAAAGCTCCATTCACATGGCCCCCTCTTTCCCTCTGTAGTCACTAATTTGAAATTCCAAAATTTTTCATTATTTTTCAAGAAAAAAAGTATTTGACCCCTTAAACTTTGGATTTTAAATACATTCAGGTGTAATATTAAAAGAGTTTTTTATACTGTTTCTTAATCAAAATTAAAATTTTATCTTGATAAATAATATTGTAAAAATAATTTTTTAATTTTGATTCAAGAATAACACTAAGCATATTTATGATACCACACTAAATTTTATCCTTCACCAAAACTGTATACAGATTCTTCACTTAGTCTTTTAAATCATAATAACTATTTTAGCAGATCCTTTCGTTCAGTTTCTGTCAAGTAATTAACGGTAGATCCACCATAGCATTCATTTGGATTAAATTTGAAACTTTAATTATGTATTAAGAACATTTTAAATGCAATCATATCTCATTACTCTTACACTCGATCATGGCCAAACTTTGTCCCTTAACTCTGTCATCGCTGCATCAAACCCAAAAACACTATAGCCACCTTGAAAAACCACAATCACCATTCAAGAATGCCATTTTTCCACACCACTCCAACATCTACACGCTGAGAACAACCTCCATGCCTAGATCTTGCGTCTCGCCCCCATCAAACTGCTTTATAACAGCCATAAGAAAATCAAAATTCGATGTTAACTTGGTAATTGAAGGGAAGCAGGGTGATTTAATATTCTTATTCAAGATTATTTAAAATATATTAAAATAAGATTCTAAATAATAAACTAATTCACGCTTGATATTTAATTCACATGGATGAACCGAAATTTGTCACAAATAATAAACTGAACATCAGTTACTTAACAGAAGTAAAATGAAAGGATTTATTAAAATATTGGTTAAAATGAAAGGATTTACAATAAAACCTGAAGTAAACAGACGATTGAATGATAAATAACATTTCCCTCGACTCTGCATATTGACTACCCTTTTCCCATTCATGCCAACTCTGTATTAAGGGTGTAACCCATAGCCATTGCCAAAATGTGCCTCGTTCTTCTGTCAATTATTGTCATTATTGTTTTTATGTCAGTTTTTTCTGCCTGTAACCCATACATGCATCGCATGCATATCCTTTTTCAAATTCCAAGGAAATTGAACTTGATAAAAGATAAGCAAAAAAAATAACGTATCTCTCTGTCAAATTGAAATTGAAATTGAAATCATAGTAAAGATGAGACCTTTGGGCTTTCCCCCCACACATTGCCCCCTTTATGCTGTGCCAAAACGACACCGACCTAAGCAATCTCCTTGGAAGCATTTGCTGGCCTGGCATTGGATGGCTATGATATGATGCTGTGCTGTCCCACATCAGCCGCATCTTCTGATTGGAGGCTCACATTTCTATTAAAGCTATACAATAATATACGTATATGTGTATGTGCACATACCCACGTGCACTGCTCATTTAGATACAAGAGCCATAGCCAGCTACACGTTACAGTTTCATACAATAAAATCAAGCAGGTAAACAAAATTAAATCATAATAACAAGTGCCGCAATGCATAAAAAAATAAGGGAAAGAAAGAAAGAATGGTTTGTTCAGGATTTCATTTTACTGTGGACACAGTGTTTAACAGTTAATCGTTTATTATCAACTTATCATTTATACATATAAGAAAGGATGATCATAAAACATGTAATTTTGAACCTTTTTGATCTATTTTGTGCACTTTGTTTCATAGTACAACGCGTTTCCCCAATTTCTCATCGTTTTTAACCCAAAAGAGGGAAAAGCAAACCCTGAACCCTTAAAAATTTAAAAATAGAAAAAAAGTGTTCATGTCATGCAGTTCCCAAGTAGGACTAAGTATCATATCATGACCGGGAAACCGACTGAGCCAGTTTCTCGATTCGTTCCACCAGCTCAGGGGATAGCTTCTTAGCCGGTTTCCGTTCCTTCTCGGGTCGAAAATCGAATCCTAATGCTTCGGACACCTCTTCGGAGCTCCACCCAGCTTTTCGGAGCGAATCCGAAAACCTATCAGCTTTCAATAGCAGAGCATCCAACAGAGCTTGATTATCCAACAACACCATCTCCCCTTCGAAGAATCCAGAAGCCGATACCTGCACCATTTCGGTTATATCCGATTCGCTCCACCCGCCCGCCCTCAAAACCGACCCGATTTGCCCTATGTACTCATCCACCCAACCCGGAATTTTAGACCGCGGCATGTCGAAAAACCTCTCCGGCGACGACGACGCCGACGACGAGGAGTTCCTCCTTCGGCGATCGGTGGCGGCATCCGTCCAGAACTCCACCCACCGCGGCGTCCTTCCGCCTGCGTCGAGGCTCCTCCGAGAGAAAGCGGTGGAGGAACCCGCGGATTTCTCGCTAACGGATCGCTGCTTCTTGAGAACCATAGGATCGGATTCGGAACTCCGGAATAGTGACTCGCGTTCAAAGAAATCCGAGAGATCCAAACCGCAGCAAAAGATCCTACTCTCGTCGACGAAGAAGATAGGGTTTCCGGCGAGAGAGGGGTTGGAAGGAATGTAGCAATGGTTGAAGATAGGAATCAAGAGAGGAGCTCTCTTCAGCGCGTTCCTCGCGACTCTCAGTGCCTTCTCCGGTTCACAAGGTCTCGGACCCCAAGACTTGGACCACACGGCGTTCCTCGCGATCTGGAACGAAATCGCGGCGATCGGAAGGTCCAGCGAGGCGCGGAGGTGCAGGCGCGCGCCGGCGGAGCGCCAGTCAGGGAATCCGGGACCGACGGGCAATCCGGCGGCGAGAACGGCACGGAGGTCAGGCGGGAACGCGAAACCGAACTCGGCCTCGGCACGAGCGAACTCAGCATCGGAGAGACCTGGTTGCACCTGTATTCCTGAGTTGCGAAGATGGCTTAAGACCTTGTCTGCAAGTAAAGAAAACGAAACGACACCGTTACGAACCGGAAGTGACGACGCTGCTGCCGCTCGGGCTGATAACCGCCGTAGACCGGCTATGTGAGCCGGGTTTAGACCGGTCATCCTCCGGTCCACGTCGACCATTGTGTTTTTATTGAAGGAGTAACAGTACTGCTAGTGAATAGTGTGTGTGTGTCTGTTTTTCTTTTTCTCTTCGGTCCCTTTTCTACAACCAGAGCCAGAGGGAGGACTTTGCTTCTGCAGAAACCTCTCATATTTATAGCACCAAAATGGTAGACCCCACTTGGATTTATTTCCGTAATTAAATATTTTTCTTTTCTTTTTCCCTTATTTTGTCGTAAATGGTAAATGGGAAAATGCAAATTGCAAAGCGTGACATGATATAGATATAATAGCTGTTGAGCAACGGTACATTCAGGAACCACTTGTTGTCCCTTTATCAACGGGAATGACATTTTTTGCCGCTAAAAAGCTTTCACGCGGTGTTATTAGTTTTTGTTTAAGGTAATCAATCAATTCCCTAATCTTTTAACGCTTTTAGTATTTTTATATGGACGGTAAGTTAACTTGTTCTTTGCTTTTTCAGTGACCATACACAGATTTGACGTTATGATTTTTACTGATAACTTATTTCCTTAGTCTGCTTAACTTGTGCTTTTAAGATTATTATTGTTAGTATGCATGACTAATCTTTGGCCCACGAGCAATCATGCGTTTCTTTGGCGGGGGATCTTAAAGCTAAGCACACAATCATAATGCCACATTGTTGTGTTGTACTCTAACGTTAATCTCCTTTTTTTACTTTCATTTTTTTTGTTGCAATCTTTATTTCTTTCCGCCATTGTCTCAAGAAACATGAAGATAAAGCTATATCCAACTAATCATTAGTCATTAACAATTAGCTTAACGAGGATGTGTCCCTCAAATAGAGGGCATGGTTAATTTTGCAATTAATTGGCCTCCCATCCCGAGTACCAATTTACTTCCTCTAACTTCTTTTTATCGGTTTAGAAAAAAAAAAATGTATAAATATTAAGAAATATAAATAATGTTATTAATCTTTATTAATATATTTTTTATATATAAATTTTTATTTATTTATTATTGCTGATAAACTATAATATATATATATATATAAATAATTAATATTTTTAAAAAAAATAAAAATAAATAGATAAATTATTTAATTTCATTCTTTTTTTTTGTACAGATAAAAAAAATAACAAATGGACATCTTTATGGATGATGAAGCTATGGCAAGTGTGGCAATCGATGTTAACTCCATGGTACTGCTAATTTTAGTTCAAATATTATCATGTTTTTGCTTGGCGCCAATATTAATATTATTGTCTACGTGGACCAAAACTTATAATTAATGAAACCTATGTAATATATATATATAGGCAAAATCATAATTTTTAAAGTTATTTTTTGTGCCAATATTTTCTTAAATATAAATATTTTATTTTTCTTATTGAACACTTCATTTGTATTTTACCATCAAACTATTATCCAAAATTTGCAAATTGTCATTGAAAACCTCCTTATTTGTCAATAAAAGTTGTCTTGTCCAACCACCTCATCCATGTTTTATTCATCATCAAAGTCACAATCATTGATTCTGAACAAATATCATACTTCCATCTTTCCATTAATAACCATTTTCGTCATCAACCCATCAAAACATCTTCTAAATCAGCAATAGTTGCAAGTTGTATAAAAGTTAGAGCAAAATTTTTATATCAAATATTAACATAGAAGATTAAATTAAATTAAAAAAATCTTTAAAAGAATTTATTTGAATAAAAAAATAAATGACCAAATGGAAACCTAAATTAAATTTGGAAGATGAAAATTATAATTTGGTCAAGTATATATATATATATATATATATATATATATATATATATATATATATATATATAATATAAGCATTGCTTGATTTAACCTCTTAAAATAATAGTGTTGGTTACCTTCACAAGCTAGGTACCTATGTACTGTTTCCAAGAACTTCACCTATTTAAAAGCATCGGTGAGAAGTTACCATCACGCACTCTCGTTATTAATGTGATGGTTCACCCTTACAGGTATCAACGTATTTGGATTTGGAGGTTAGGGAGAAGTAACCTCAACGGCTCAACCTCAACCATAACTATCGCTAAGTCACACACTCTAGAGGATGGGATTGGTGCAGTCACGTGGCCCTACTTCTTTTATATCCAAAATTTCCACAAGCTAATAAATGAACCTATTTAGTGAACAAAAATTAATATAAATTGATAAAACTTTAGTGAAGGATTTTAAATATTTTTATTTTTAATTAATAAAAAAATATTTACTACAGTTCTTACAATTAATTTTAAATATTCAAAAATTGTAAATTTTATTTTAAAAACTATTTATTATATATGTAACATTTTTTTAAAAATAAAAACTTATCATTTATAAATGTTTGAAATCAATCTTAAAATCTGAAGTTAACAACATTATCTTACAGATCAAAACAATCCAAGTTTCTCACAGTCTTATCAAGGCTTAATTTCTGGATTTTAATAGTGTATTGTCGAACTTGGAAAGAATTGATTGTAACTGGTAGGTTTGTCCAAGCAATACCCAAAAAGTTAGGGGAATCCTAGAAATTGCTTTCAAAATAGAAATATAATTATTTGGTCACCGCCTATGTTAAGAAAGCCGGCATTTGATATTTTTCTTAACGTCTCTTTGTAGAGCATTGGATGCATGCACATGGTGGCATCCTACAAGCACCTGTGAACATTTTGATGATGGCCGCCCCAACTCTTTTGCCCACGCCACCACTGTTGAGTTCAATTTATTTATTTATATATATATATATATATATATATATATATATAAAATAGAAAAAGAATGCTTGTTCTTAATTGTTCTATTTAAGGGAGCAGCATCAACCGTTGATTTGACACTAAAGTGATAATAAAGGATCCCTCTGGTCAAGAAATGAAGAAAGATGCATTGATTAAGGTATATTGCAATATTTGAGTATAGGAAGAAAGAAGAATGAAAATGTATATTAATAAAACCTTTGCACATGCATTCCGTTAAAAAAAATTTCCGGTTTTATTTTGGCTTCAAACCTCAATTACAAAAGCCCTTGATGAGCGAATATATTTGGGACAAAGTTATCCCCTGTTTGGTGCTTTCTAATTATGGGTGTGCAGTGCGGTAAATAAATTTTGTATAAAGAATTATATTCATGGTTATTTAGATTTTAATAAGATGTCAAATTGCAAATTAACGGTCACTTTCCGACCCTGAGCACGTGACCAAACACGGATATATTCTCCCAAATTGCAAATATTACATTGCTATAGCTATTAAGTATTAACCATAAAAGATATTGGCGTAAGGAAAAGACATTAAGGAGGGGGAAACAAAACAGCTGTCATGTGAAGTTGGCCTAAAACTTTGGACCATTTTCATGAAAGAAATAAATAAGTTTAATATTTGACATGATCATTTGCTTGGTAAAGATGGAATTGGGTCAACGACTTTGCGTTATATATTAATTACAACCAGATTACTGTATGAAATTTTCTTCACCAATTTGAAACGAAAGAGGATGTTTAATTATTCACAATCTTATATAAAATAATACCCACAGTAATAACCAAAACCCGAACACCCCCCCCCCCCCCCCCTCCCAAAAAAAAACTGCTCAGAACACATAATCCATTTACTTCATTAAGTTAACGGTCCACTTGATACCATCTTGGTTTGGAAGCAACTTCAACGCCACTCATTCCCCTCTTATCCTATGTGAAGAATCTGACTTTGTTGGACTTTTGGGGGGTTTACATGGCCCATTTTTCACACTTGCTTTTGAAAGAAAAGCTTCTCCTTTGGGAACCTGTTTTTGTTTTCTCATTGTACTTTTCTTGAGAGGAAGACTTTCATGACTTTAGCATTATATATTATTATTAAGTTTAATTAATCTTAACTTGTGGATGGGGATCCATGTACAATTTTTTTCAAATGATATTAAATGAATTAATAAGGCTCTTTAATGAGAGGGGTGGAATGGTTGTTAATTAATTTTTGGCCTTGCATGGTCTTTAATTAGAGCATAAATATATATTTAGTACCTTAGCAACAAAGTTTGGGATTAGATCGGATCGGGAGGGTTTTTGAGAAGGCATGGACCAATTAGAATGGTCACTGACCTTATCGTAAGCTACAAAAGAAGAAATGTAGAAGGAAAGGTCAACAATCAATGGTTGAGTGGGGGAGGAACCATTTGGAGATTCTTCATACTTGTCGTGAGAAAGATGAAATCTTTTTGTATGTGGGTTTACTAGGCAATGTAGGGGTCCATGTACCAAATGGAAGTTGGGGTTTGTGGGCTACATTTCATTGCCCATTTGTCTTTCTCACATATTAACCTACAACCATTTTGCTTCTTAATCACTGATTTGTCAACAAAGCAATCCTCCAAATCATTTGTCCATAACATTCCAAAATGTGTGTTACGCTCTCATTTTCCATCATGTATACTATAGGGTACATTATGTTCACCCCAGATTTGGTCACGTCTAATGAACATTACCGTGACATCTAACCACATTGCTATGTCGGAAGAATTTGGGATCATAGACAATTATAAGAGGATTCAATATATCACTAACCTTTCTTTGTTTGTACATTTTTGTTTACCATTAATTAAAGAAGTAATATGGAGACAATAAAGTTGGACTTAAACTCTTTTAGTTGTCGATTTGTGGTCCTAACCGCGTTGATGTACTTAAGCACTCTGGACGTTAGAAACGAGGATTGAGAAATAATCTAATGAGGTGATCTTCATGGTAGCTCATAACTATTTCAGTACTGCTATGTCACAGTCACAAAACTGACCAACAAAGCTACTCCAGTGCGTTGATTCTATTGTCTTTGACAGAATTTAAACTTCAAATTTTCTCAATTTATATGCAATAAGTGACAGTATAATATTTGATCCATTGAAATCGTGAAGATTTGTCTTATATGTTCCATGACAAGGGATTCTACTCTGTAGTAAGATATTGTTCAGCACATTTATATATATATATATATATATACAGGAAACTAATGCCCTGCAGCTTATTTTTCTATGATAATTTTATTTATTAATTTTTATAAACTAGTAATTAGTTTCATAATTAATTATTATTTTCAAGGTAAAAAATGAAGATGAAGTAATTAAAAGTGTGGTTAGTTAGTTATATACTCTAACACCTTTATTAAAGATATTTTATTGGAATTAATTTATTTTATTATACTAGTTAATAAAATTAATATTTTTTTAAGATGTGTGCATTAATATTCAGTGGCTTATATTATAAGATCATGAGTAAAAATTAACAAACACTTAACTGGGATTGTAAAATATATTATAATAAAGATCTTCAAAACTTCTTAAAAATATCTTGTAAGAAGAATCTGGGAGAACATTATCAAACAAAATATTAATAAGAACTTCAACATGTTTAACTCGTGGCACGAAGAAATACACCTTCTGCAGTTTTTATTTCTCTTTTTTTTTTCAAAAAGTGAGTTTATATAAAGCAGACTTCATACAAAATTAGAGATTTTATTTTGTCTTGGCATAGATATAGTAAAAAAAATAAACAAAAAATCATTAACTAATGCGATTTTAAAAGTTTAGATAAGAGGACGGGTAGTAAAAGTAGAAATTATGAGTTCCATGGAAGATTTTACTGATTGTCTTTTGTCTGAATATATATAAAGTTAACCAAGACTACTAGATTAAGAGGGAATGATGTAGAAGATGAACTTAGATTTTGCTTACTGCAATTATTTAATCAAAATGATCAAGCAGGGGCCTCTTGTAGACTTCTCACCTCTTGGATCATACTCATGCCAAAACCAATAAAAAAAAATGACGCCAGGATGATGTAAATGTGCAATATACAGATAGAAGAAAAAGGGGGGTAATTTGAAACAGAAGGGTTGGAATACAAAACTATAATTGAGATATGCCTCAATCAAAAGTACTCTCTCTTTCTCAAACAGATAAAGCATGGAAGTTGTAGTTTGAATTGGTTATATACTTATATAATGTAATATATTTATTAGTTTAAGAGTACAAGCATGTGATAATAAGAGATACATCAGATGAGAATGCATGCCTAAAAGAGAATATAATGTGTAGGGTAAGGACCTTTACCTACTTTATAGTATTATTGAAGAGTATATCTGATTTTATATATATATATATATATATATATATATTAATTGGGGCAGGAGAAATACATTAATTAAGCTGTCCAAGAAAAGATACGTCACACCATGTGCTTCACTTAATATAAATTTAAGCCTAGTTTGTTTTAATTATAAGTGGGTCAAGCTAGTTAAGGGTCTGAAAATTTTATACAAGTTAAAAAGTCCTTGAGACATATAATTAGTGGATTGTGATTAGTTACTTAAGGTATATATTAAATACAACCTACAAAAGGCTTAATCATAGTGAGGGAAGGAAAAATTAAAATAAAATAAAAGTGCCTAAAGATGCAATCCCTCAATATAGGGGACTTTGTTTTAGTAAGAGACTTTATCCTTGTCCAAGAGAAATGTTAGCTAGCTATCTGAAATAGGAGAGTAGGGAATTAGATGTTGCCTTAGACATTTGTTGATGGTACCCTCAGTTAGCTAGTGCATGTCTAACCATAGTTGCTATGTTAGATTTGAGTTTTAAACAAGATTAATGACCCCTCGTGTGAGTGTAAAGATATTGTTATATATTCCAAAGTGTTATTTGTGAAAATAAAGTGGGAGGAAGGGTATCAAGTAAAGGTGAGAATAGAAGGTTAAAGGCTATACGGAGAGAGATGAATGAGTATCGATCACTTTCACTAAGCAAGACGCGTGGGGTGTGAAAAGGACGGAATAAAGTGAAGTTTTAGACGTGAGTTTGATGGCCTAGCTTTAAGATCAGATACTGCAAAAATCCCGTGTGGTTCAAGAAATGCTCAAGAGATGCCAAGGACAGAGAAAAAGTAGAGACTCACAAAAAGAAACAACTAGTACCTATAGCAATTTGCAGCTCAATTATACACACCACAGATAGCTTTCGGTAATTCATTAGTATTTCCACATAGAAATAACTCAAAACATAAGTTACTCATCAAAGTCATTTGCATCTCATTACATCTAAATCTAAATGTAAGTCATTCAATATATTTTATTTGAGCACTGTTTTTAATCTTTAAGATTGTCTAAATTATTTTATAGAATAAATAATTTTATTTTAAATTAATTAATGTAATTAAAGTATTATATTTAATTTTGTATAAATAAAATGTTATTTATCTACTTAAAATGAGATTATTTACTTTAGTGGATAGTTTAAAGTAATCATTGTTTTTGGCCTACAACTATTCACGGCTGAGGTAGAATGGAATAGAATCTGTTTACTCGATGACATGTCCACTTGTCTTTTTTATGCTAAAAAAATGACAGCTTCAAATGGAGGCCACTGGTCCACACAAGAACACCTTTTTCTGGAGGGTGGGTTTGTGTGTGTGGAGAGATAGGAAATTGTTTAAAAAATTTACCTTAGAGTAAAGTTATGTCTTTCTATTATATCTTCTTATTAATTTTTATTCTAAGAGATATTAATAGTATACTTTTAAAATTATATTTTATATAATTAATTCATATTTTAAAATTATAAAAGACTTATTGATCAATTATTTTGTAAAATTATTTTAATTTTTTAAAATAAACCAATTGTAAAAAATATATATTATTAACATTTTTCTTCTCTTAATATTTGATAACATAAATATTAACTGAGAATGTTGATACATTCAATTCTCTTAATATATAAGAATTTAGAATTATTCTTTTATGTTACTGTCAAATTCAAAGGATAGCAATAGCACTGCTTTTAGTTTTGTGACTTTTGTCATCCCAGGTTTCATTGTCTGTGGTCTATTCAATATTCACTGTCTTTTACTGTTTTCCTTTCTTTCACCCGCTGTCAATTCCAATCCTTGTCGCAGGTAATTTGGTCAAAAGCAAATTACATGACCTTTTGTTCGGACAGCACCATGAACATCCACAATTCAATGGAGAATGGAGACTACAACTAATGTCTAATGAAAACTCTTGGCTCTTATCTTGGACAGTGGACACTGACATAAAGCAGCCACTTATTTAATGTGCAATTGGTTTTCATCAGATACTGTTAAATGTCATCATCGCTATCAAACCGTCAACTTACTATGCTCCAAAAACGAAGAGCAACAAAATTAATTTCCCACTTAGTTATTGAAGGTTTTAGTAAATGATCTAATGATTTTAATTTGTTATAATTCTATGATTGACAGATGGTATAAACTAAAGGATTATTAGTTTTAGGGTACTGTTTAAGAAATTTTTTATTAAAAATAATATTAACGTGTATTAAAATTTAACTAATTATGTATTTATAATATTTTTTAATAGAAAACTTGTTTTTAATTATTTAACTAGAATTTTAAGGATACTGATTATCATTTTTTAAACTAAAATATTAGAAAAAATAATGTACAGTTCCCATCAAAATTGTGCAAAGACTGAAGCAAATTCCAACTGAATAGTATGATTGGTATATAGCTTAAACTCAGAAAAACAATTACTTTAAAAAAAACTAATAAAATTAAAAAGTATCTTCCAAAAATAAGTTGAATGAATCACGTTGTAAAACTAGTAATAAATAAGTAGGAGTGACGGTTAGTGGTGTGATGTAAGTAATTAGCCAAAGTCAGAAATATACCTGATTCACTAGGAAGCATTTCTTATGGTAACGGATAATAGCTATTGAGAATATTGGCCCCTTCCCTTGGTTTCATGGCAGTGGCACAGAAAAGGGCAAGTCATGGAAACCTTATGACTTATGACTTTGGTGCGGTGCTTCTTGTGTTTTCCATTTGGGGTGGGACCATAAATTTATATGTATATCTCTTTCTCTCTCTAAAAATATTAACAAATTTTGATAAGATTCATTAATTTAATATTCATAAAAAAAAAATAGTAAATATTTACATGATTTTTTTATATAAAATACCTTTAAATATATAGATGAATCAGTGAGAATTAATCTAACTTGTCTGTTAATCGTCTTAGATTCAAAATTCAAATATGTAACTGAATTATTAATAGTTAGAAGAAGAATTGTTTATATACTCCGTTCAAGCATGATTACTTCAAAATGAAGAATAGCTTCAGTTTAGAAAAAAATATTTTTTTATTTGATACAAATAAAAAATAAGAAACGTTAATGAGTAGTCTCATTTTAAAAACCGAAACTGCAAAACTCCTAAATCTCAGGATGTCATTTCAATATTTCATATAAAAAGATTTATTCCACAGCAAAAAAAAAACATATAGATGTCTGCAATAACAATTCTACAAAGGGTGGTTGAAACTTGAAATACAAAGGCAGCAAGTTTTTAGATTGACTTTAGAAATCCTCAATTTGATCCTCATTATATTTATAATCATATTATTTTTTTAAAAGATTTTAGTAGCAAAGTTAGTCTCAAAATATTCAACTTGTCATTGCATTAATCCTCTACAAAATTTATCATTGAAGTTATTTATCAAAAATTTAATTTATCACTAAATTTGTCACTTACGAACCACTCAAAGATCTAAAATGTCACATTTGTTTTCGGTGGAGAAAGGGGGACAAAACCCCAGATAAATTAAATAGTTCCTCTACCGATGGAGGTCCAGCTACATCAGAAAAAAAACAACTAAGACTAATGAACTTAGGAATGTTATCGTATTGTACAAAGGAAGCAGAACTATTAAGGCCCATTTTTGCAAGCCTGCATGTAATATGATTAGCCTCTCTGGAGACATGGTGCCAAGATGTCTCGAGTAGTGAAAAAATGTCATCATTTAGCCTCTCTAAAATGTTATCATATTCATCTTTATCAAAGACCATAGTAATGAGAAAAAAAATTGAAAGACTAAATTGGTGATAAATTAAATTTTCTAAAAAATTAATTTGATAATAAAAATTTCCAACGACTATAGTTATAACGAAAAAATCTTTATGGAACTGATTTGAACTTGATTTGATTTCAATTTAAAGCAATTTTTCCTACCTCAAGTTCTGCGGAATTCAAATTTAGAATTTTTTAACTTACCTCAATACGTTGAATTATACAAATCAAAGGACAAAATAAGGTAACCCGTGCACTGGGGTGTTCCTAAAGTGATTCAACTCAATACAAACCGTACAAATCAAGTTGAATTTTTTTTTTAAAAAATGAACTAACTAAAAAGTAAACAAATTAAAAAGTCAAAATTTTTATCGCATTTTAGATCCAATTTTAAAAATTGTTTTAGTCCATCCAAACCAAACTTATATGTGTGTATATATATATATATATAACTTTATTTATGAAATTAATTTCTCATTTATATTTATATAAATATATATTTATAAATTGAAATTTGATCGAATTCAAATAAAACTGATATATATATATATATATATATATAATTTTATTTAAATAATTAACATCTTATTCATATTTATATAATTATATATTTATAAAATTAAAATATTTAATTATTTTTACATGATTTTACTCTGAAAGTTTCATCTTATTATTATCTTTTTCAGAATTTACCTTTTTAGTATGTTTATAATTTTAGAAGTTTTAAATTAATTTAAAATAATTCATATGTCCTATATTTTTTACTATATAAATTTTATATATAAAAAATTAATTAAAAATAGTATAGAAGAAATATTAAAATAAAATATCTATCACCAAATTAATTTAAAATTTAAAATATAAAAACAAAATCATCCAGTCAAAACCTCAATCAAATTGAATTATATTAGATTAAATTTAAAGTTTTGTTTAAATTAATCCAAATCAAACCGTAAATATACCTATTCATGAATTAGTTCATGTACTATTCAGTTCTGTTTATGCACTTGAATTACATGAATCAAAATAAAAATGAATGTAATTCACATAAATATTTTTAATCATACTACACACTCAACAGTTAGATAATTGATATCCTTGATACTGTTTTCCCCATAAGTGGTTAAAATTAAATATCATAATTACTAAAAAAATGACATAACCTGGGTTCTAATTTTGATTATTGATGGTTTGTGGCATATATACTAGTTCGTGAACTACATTTGACTCAATTCTTTAAGATGCTTAATTTTGTTTTCAAGTTCAACTCATTTATTGTGTTTCTAGGCACAATATTTATAAAATTAAATTTATTTAAAAGTAGAACAATGATATTCTTTCAATTTACACCTTCCTATAGCAAAGGTAAGCTTAAAATCATGTGATATATATTTGAAAACTTCTATTCAAAATAAATTTGAAATAAAATTTGATATAACTTTTTCTATCTTAATGTAAAATCTCCAATGAATCACATTATGCCAAAATAAATGTAATTATAAAACACTGCAAGCAAATTCAAACATGCACATATTCTCAATTTCAATAACATTTAAAATAATTAATCAATATTTAAAAACAATAAGTTCTTTAATATATTATTTCCCCTTTTTCAATGAACAATAAAATATTTGCCAAGCGTAATTATCCTACCAATTGTTTTCTGATGCGTAAAAGTCTTTATTTAGCTAATAATGTAATATTAGTGAATTTGATAATAAACGAATATTTATTCAAAATAATAGGAAACTATTTTAAAATATTAAAATAAGATTTTTTTCTTAAAAAAAAAAGTTAAAGAGACATTTGCTTCATCTATTTGGATCACGAACCGAACTAAGGCCAATTCTTCACTGTACGTATGGCCGACAGCTACTCTAAGCTTTCCCTTCTGCCTGAGCAGGTGAACCGCTGGAGTTCAATCATAAACGCCACATTTATAATAATAGTATGTGGTTTGTGATATGAAAATATCTATTCTAGGTTAAAAAAAAAAAAAAGGGCTTCAAATGTACATACTATATTATGTCACAGTTCAATAATCATTCTTTTCAAGACTGCCACTTCAACAGACCTACGTTATAAATTTTAATTCAACAAAAGCGAACCGTAGTTTTCATACTTGAGAAATATGTACCAGATACGATCCTCGAGACAAAATTACTCATAAATCGATCATGTTAAATATACATTAGCAAATACTAAAGTGACATGTTCATAAAAATTGCATAGCGCAAGATTCTCGGAACATAAAATTACTCATAATTTGATAATGTTAAATATACAAATATTAAAATGACATGTTCATAAAGATTGCATAACGCAACTTCAACAAATCTATGACTAAGCACATCGGTAAGTGTTTCCCTCCACCCATTTGGAATGAAATCCATATGCATATCCATATTATGAGCAAGTTGCACACAAACTTCACCAGCCTCTGTACATCCATACTGCATTTCATCAGTGCCTTGATCGGTTTCTTATCCTGAAATGTCATTTTCTTAGTCTTTAATGATTGAGAAGATGCCGTAGCATATAAAATTCAAGGCAGAGAAAATGAAAACCAAACTGATTACCTGGGAGAACGGGAGTAAGGGGAGCGAGAACGCGAGTGGGACCGAGAGCGGGAACGGGTGCGAGAAGGGGATCGAGAACGTGAACTAGAATAATATCTTCTAGAACCCCTGCTTCTACTTGGACTTCTACTGCGCCTGTATCTTCTGCAGTGATTATATAATCTCATTATTAGTTTAACCAGACGGAAAAAACTCGGCGTGATTCCATTTGCTGAAATAGCAAATAATTTTACTGTTCGGTTACCCGTTCCACCAATCTCAAAGGTCCATCCACAACTTTACCTTTGTTATACAAGTTACACAAATGATAAATCATTCGAGTATACAACGTCATAAAATGGAACATTACAACCAGGTAGAACACTTTTGGCGGGTTAAATGATAAAATAAAAGCTGAAAATAACAAGAATTACATCTGCATGTGGGCAGAGGAGTTAAACCATTCTGGACTTCATATCATATCCAATTAAAAAAACAAGACATCCTTCACTTTGTATGCTATAAAACCAGAAAAAGTCGCGTAGTTATCTAACACGAATTAACAAAGGTAAAAATGATGTTCCTCAAGGAATTTTAACGACCAAAGTTATGTATGATGAACCATTCCTTTAAATTGAATGTTACTATTTTTATCTTGGAATCCATTGAGTGCAGAAAAGCATCTAACATTTGCAAAGTGTGTTGAAATACCTCGGGGGGGAACGGCTATAACTCCTGCTGCGGCTGCGGCGTCTATACCTACTCAATCGACTAGTTTCAGCAAGCTTTTCCTGCCTCTGCCGCTCCTGTTCCCTTTTCTTGGCTATTTCTGCAGCAGTATCCTTTTTAACTGCACAGGTAAAACAGTTACAGACAAATCTATATCAGGAACTGATACAAAATTCAAATAAATACTGCCAGACTCACCCCCTGAAAATAATTGGTAGAAATGCAAATTGAAGATTTCTTTGATCAGAAATTAAAATAAAATATTCAAACAGTCGTACTTTGTTTGTTTAGTTGTCTGTTCATGATTCTTTTAAGTCTTTCTTGAGGAGTTTCTTTCTTCTCCCCTTGTTGATGTTTTAAGGGCCCTCCAGAACCACCTGCCTTTAGTTTTGCTAATGCTGACGATGCACTGTGGAAAAGAGAACAGCAAGATTTTAAAAAAATAACAAATGAATAGATATTCAGACAACTCAGATTGGGTGGGGGAGGGAGGCGACTGAAATATCTCTTTCTAATAACCAAATCAAATAAGCTCAATGAAATAAAGAGAATATAAGGGAATATTATTATGGTACACGTGATCAGCTAGCAGTATTAATTGTTGGATGAAGATGGAACAAATCTTGATACAAACTTTAATGGTTATTAAAGAATAGGTTACCACAAAAACCATGTATAATAAAAAGCCCATTCACATATATGCTGTGGGGTGATAACATACCTTACTGATGGCTTCAGGACTTTAGTGCCCTTATCCTTATCAATAGATACACCAGAAGCAGGATCAACATGCAATGCCTCAAGTATGCAACCAGACGGTGGCCTGCAAAACAGGAGAGGTATCAGATAAAACAATTGCAATATTTCGATGCAACTCACAGGTAGTTATGCAAAATTCATTTCACGGAACAATGAGATTCAAATAGAAAGCCTCCTCCCTCCTCCTCTTGGCAGTTACCCCGACAATCCTAGACCTGATCTATTCTAAATCACAAAAAATTGCCTCAGGCAACAATATGGGAGATATGCTGCGCAGAGAAAAGACTGTCCAATCTATCTTGGCAAGAATTAAAGGTCCAGTGCTCCGACCGGTTTAACACATCAACTTGAGATGTAGGAGATCGTGGTGGGGAAAATCCTTCAGGCCTGGGCCCATCTGCTTCTCCAGAGCCCCCGAATTCAGTTATGTATTCTATTTTAGGTGTCCTTGGCTTGCTTCGGTGAATATCATCAGTATGACCACCACGTGAATAACGCCTTGAGTACGATGGAGAGTAGGACCGTGATCTGGACCTTGACCTGTATATGGAAAATGACAAAAAGACACTCAGTAAAATATCCTTCGTAAGAGTATAGGTCGTATGAAAAATGAATCAATGTAATGATATCATACAGAGAAAACTAGACAAATTCCTATACCTTCTAGATCGAGAATAGGCTTCATATGTAGGACTTTGCCTTGGTTCCCTGCATGTATATATTGAGTGCATCATTAAGAGTGGCATGCAAGAATAATCAGCAACCGATTTGTTATTAGGATAACAATTGCATATATTCTTGGCTCAATTTGGAGGACAAAATTATCAATATTTTCTACCGGTAAGGGTCATGATGCAGCATACGAGTTCCAGATATTCGTGTGGCTTCTCTCTCTCTCTCCCTTTCAATCTGAGAAGCCTTCCTTCTTTCCTTACGACTCAGCTTCCTCTATAAAATTTACAATATATCATTGAAAAACATCTGCACAATCATCTTGTAATATGAACAACTAAAACATTACTCCATTCTAAACAATGAACACTTTCACTTACAATTGCAGGGTCACCTTTGATCATCTCTTTTTGCCTTTTTTCTTCCTCCTTAGCTTTTTTATCCATGTAAACAAGCCATCCATACCTTTTAACCCCATATTCTTTGGCAATTATTTCCATTCCTTCATCATTGCTATCATCACTGTTAAAATCCTCATCATCCTCATCATCATCATCTTCCTCATTATCATTATCATCATCATCAGAAATCTGGGATTCTTCTTTTCCATTCCCTTCATAAGAAAATCCAACCTGTGAGTATGATCCTTTGCTTGCAGCAGCTGTCTGTAACGAATTAGATCTACAAATGCACATGAAATAAACAAAATAAGATCATATGTTGAAGCATACTAACAACATAAAATGTTGCAGATAATGGTTGTTACTAATTACTAAGAGTTCAGTTGGAACATAAACTATCTCATAAACAATGTATTATAACCAATCTTCCAATAACCAACTACAAGGAGCAAGATAAAGAGCAGATCCCGGTATATAAAAATTCTCAGGAAACAATGCCACATAATGTAATCAGCATTTCTATGGAAACAAAATATTGTTAGCTGACGTTGGTTATGGCTTACCCATCTGATTCTAAGGATTAAGAACTTAGAAAAAACTTAAATTTTTTACTTATGTTAGCAATCCATGTATGTATATGCACACATTCAGATACATTGATGCAATAATGCTCCTCCCTGATGTGACATCAAATGACTAAATGACTAGTTAAATAGGAATGAATGGAATCTCATCAAACCTGTCGGATGCAAATGGAGCGGCAGCCTTGGCCTCCATCTCTTGATTTACATGTTGCAAAGCCTCCTCATCGGCAACTGGCAAAATTAAACAATAAAAACCCAGTTTGTAAATTCAACTTTAAAACCAAACCACAGATGTCAGATTGGCTTCAAAACAATGGAACCTTCTATGTCGTATTGCCTATCGAGAATAAACAATGTCAAAGGAAGAGAAAAGGCACAGAAAACAACAATAATGAGACTATAAAGGTTATCAGAATCAAACACATCGTGTAGAAATAAAAAAGTACCGACATCCTCTACGCCGATGCTTTATTAAATCCCGATAACGCTCAAAATTAACAAACTCTTCTAATTCTTCTTCTTCCTCAGACTTTTCATGGACGCGCCTATGACTGGTATCCCGAATGAAATCAAGGAGAGCACGTCCATCAAATCTGCGAATGCATAAAAAAATTTCGCAATCAATTCCACGTCATTAATCAAATACATATAACATCACTCACGAAGACAGTGGAAAAACCAAGCACCTGTCAATCAATACATCCTGTTTCCCATTCCAAGGTATCCTGAGACACAAAATTTAACCGAATCAATTTGAACCATCGGAAACGCTAATTAACTAATTAGAAAATGAAGGAAGGAATGGAAAGGGAAACTAACAGGCCCTGTTGATCCTGGGTGGCTTGGTAAAGGGCGTCATCTCGATAGGTTCGAGAACGAAAGCCAACGAGTTGAATGGATTGCTGAGGATCGCCGCGCCTCTTGGCGAGGTAAACGGCTCGCCTCTGCGCTCTTTTCCGAGCGGCGTCCATCATGTCGTGAACCTTCTTCTCCGACCTCCTCGCTTCGTGCCACATCCTTCTCCCTAATCACACCACGCAATTGCAAACCCTAATATTGATTCCCGAATGAATGAAATGAATGAATTGATGAATCAGTTGGTTGCACTGCCACTTGCTTCTTTTGCTGCTATTCTCTCCTTCAACGTGGCTCTTTTCCTTCTGGACCCGGACCTACTCACCCCTACTTCTACCTATGGCCCAATCAATCAATTCTACCTTCCCATAATACCCTGTTAAGTATGAACGCCAATAGATATATTTTAAAGGATAAATTATATTAATATTATTAATTTAAAAAATAATGGGTAAATTAATGTTATTAATATATCTCTGTTAAAGTATAATTTTTTATTTTATAAGGATTAAATGATAAAAGTAACGTTGATATATTATTTAATAAAATATTTTAATTAGTTAAAAATAAAATTATTAAATTAATGTTATTAATATATCTCTTTTAAAATATATATTTTTATTTTATAATAATCAAGTGATAAAAATAACATTGATAGTATTTAATAAAATATTTTATTAATTGAAAAATAAAATTATTAAATTAAAAGTTTGTTAAAATATTTTAAATATATTTAGTAAAGTAACATAGTTACTAATTATTGTTAGACTAGACACAAATGTTTATATAAGAGTTATTTTAAGTAATTTTTATATTTTTCAGCTTATAATTAAAATATTTTTTTATTTTTAATATGTTTTTACAGTTTGATCTTTTATTTAGTTATTTATTTTTATAATTTTATATTATTTATTTTTTAAAATAATATTGTAAATTTGAAATATTTATTTTTTATATTATCATTAAATATATTTTAAACTATTATTATGTTATTTATTTTATTTTATTGAATAAAATTTTAAATTTTTTAAAAAAATAAACTTAAAAATAATTAATTTTCTGAAAAATTATTTGATATTTATTTATGTGAAAATTTAAAAATACTTTTATTCTAGAAAAAAATTATTTAATTAAATTTTAATAATTTTTTTTGAAAAAAACATAAATAATCATATTTAATAAGTTTAAAATTTAATTTATTATTTAAATATATATTTATTTATAATTTTATATTTATCAATTAGTTTTATTAATATTTTTTTATTTAATTTATAACTTATCAATTTTTAATTTTTATCTTTTAAATTTTAATTAACTTTTTAACTTTGAATATGAACAAATGAGATAAAAAAAGATTATTAGACTTATATTTATTTTTTATTTAAATAATAATTTACCAATTTTTTTAAAAAAAAAAATTATCTTATGAAAATATTTCAAATAACCCTTTTCATAATTTATGGCTGGAGAGAAATTAAATTTAAATTTAAATATTATTTATAATTAAAAATATAAAATTATTTTGTTATACTTTGATTAGAATTTAAAAACATTATCTTGAGTGTTTCTATTGTTTACTCATAAAAAATTAAAACTATACGTAAAAAATACATAAACTTTAATGTCAATTTTTTCTTGTATAGTCTATACAACAAGGTTTTGATTTTAATTTTAAAAAATTATATCAAAAGAAGTTATAATATTATATTTGAGTTTTGTTTACATATTTTAAGAAATATATATATATATATATATATATATATATATCAACATAAATATATCATATGTTATACACTATTAAATATATGGATGGTGGGGGTTGATTTAGATTAATCGGATATTTTGAATTTAAATTTTAATTTACGGTTATTTTAAATATTTAAAGAAATTTGTTTACCGCATATAATGATCTACGCGGCTGGAGCAAAGTTATATCCAATAAAAAAAATACTTTTGATTCAAACAACAAATACTAACTTATCTTGCTGATTTTTTTTATTATTATAATTATCAGTTTAACTATTAAAACAGTTTTATAATTTGAAATATTATATAACATTTAATCTGGTTGAAATAATACAAAACATTACTATAACCTAATAAAAATGTTAAAATAAGTGTATTGTTTAAGCTTAATTGTACTTTTGGTATTCATATTTTAGCACATGTACGATTTTGATCACCCTTGTTTTAATTTCTTCTTGCATTTAATCTATATAATTTTCTAATTATTTAAATTAAGTTCCTCATAATAAAAATTCATCCAATAGAAAATATGATTAAAGTGTAACATGTCATTGAACTATTCAGAATAATAAACAAGAGTGTATAAAGCATTTAATAAAAAAATATAATATATAAAATGTAGCAAAACTATTGTGTATTTTTATTTAAATGTTTTTATAAATTTATACCAATCACTAATATATCACATTGTATTAGTTATTGGATGAAGAACTTCATTTGAATAATAATAAAATTGTAAGAACTACGTGTGGACAGTTGAAATTAAAGAGACCTCGGTGTTTTACTGAAAATAAAAAATATTTAGAATCCCGAAATTAATAAGACAATTAAACCGAATTTTATAAATAATTTACTAGGACATGAATCATGACATTTCCTAAGAAAAAAAGTCTGCACCCAAAAACGACTTATTTTGTGTTTGTGATAGAAATTTTTTTTGAAAGATCAAAAGTATTTTTTCATTTAAAAAATATTATTATATGTATATACATACATCCATTTGTATACAAATATAAAGAATTAGATGTATTTTTATTTATTTTATGTTTTAAATAATTTATTAAGTATTGGATGAGATATATATAATTAAAAATATTTATTTTCATAAATTTATAATATAATTTTAAAATATTTATTTAAAGGTGTCAAATTAGTTCTTAACTTATGAGTTGGTCTTTTTTATTTAAGTTTTATTCTTGAGTTAGGTAACTCATAAAAATAGAGATTTTTTAAAACCTAATTCATATCATTTTTAATTTAAGAAAATTTAATATGAGTTAGTTCATGAACTAATTTATCTAACTCTATTTTATTTTATTTTATTTTGTAATTTATGTAAAAAAAATTAAAATTAAAATTAGGAATAAAAGTAGGCTGAATTAAATTAGATTAGATTTTACGTATTTAAGTTTAGCCTATTTAAAAGTTTTGAGCTTTAAGTCTTAGCCTATATTATCTGTTAAAGATTTTATTTTTATTAAAATCTCACATGATTTAATGTTCATAAGATGTATAAAACCTACAAACCTATTTAAAATTATACATTCTAGAACAATGCCAATAAATAAGTTTAAAGTTTATATAAATGATTGATTAAAAATGTTTGCAAACTTAAAATCTATTAGATAAAAATCTATTAAATATGCTTAAAACATATGCATATATATATATATATATTATACAAATATAATATATTATAATAAATATAAATATATAATATATAAAGATAAATAGATCTCGGAATATAAGTTAAAACTTATTTGTAAGTCTAAATTTGACTTGTTTGTCTAAAAGATTTTTTAACAAATCTAAGTTTATCTATTTATTAAATAAATCGAACCAAGTTAAATTTTAAATAAATCGAGTTTGACGGCTTTATTCATTTTTATTCCTACTTTTAACTCACGTGTTCTTCAAATTAAGTTAGATAAACGTAGGTTAACTCATTTTATCCCATCTTGTTATTTTTTATTTTATAATTCATTTGGAAGTAAAATTTTATATACTTTAATTGTTGTAATCCTTAAATTAAGTGAAAAAAAAATATATAAGTTAACTCATCCAATCCTATTATATACTATTCTATTTTGTAATAGTTAAGTTAGAAATATGATTTTTAAGTCTTATTTTAAGTAACCCTCAAATTAAGTGGATCATATGTAGATTCGTTATTTTGCAGTTTGTCTAAAAGTAAAATTTTTAAACTTCAACCTACGTAATTATCTAATTAAGTAAAATAATGCTTGTAAATTACTTTTTACAAACTTTTGTTTTCTCTAAGATTTCTTCCTCTCAATTTTGTTATATCTTTTTTTTTCTTTTTTTTTTAAATTTTATCTTTAATATTTTTATTATACTATAATATTCTTTTATTTATTTTATTTTATTTTATTTTTATTTTTATCTTTCTCTAAATATTTGTTCATTTATCTCTAGAATTATCTTCTTATATAAATTTTTTTCTCTCTTATAACTTTTTTTCAAATTATCTATACTTTTATCTTTTTTTTAATTTATTTTTTAAATATATTTGTCTCTTTATCTCTAAAAAATTATTTTCTCTCCATTTTTTTCATTTTTTTTATTTTTTTCTTACTTATTTTAATTTTTTTCTCTATTTTATTTTGAGAGAGAAAAACAAATTATACAAAAAAATTAAAAGAATTTGAAGAAAAAAAACTTATAAGTTAGCGCTAATCCTTAAAATTTATTAAGCTTTTAGTTTTATAAATTTTATAAATATAAATTTTTATAAATTTGTGAACCATTTTAACTTTAAGGGTTAATTGGCCAAATTAATATTATTTTTTTCTCAAAGAATGTGAATTGTTATTCACGAATATTGGATTACGATTTCAAAAGTTGTGTGGGAGTCCAAGAGTTTATAATGTAATCTGAAAACATTCATCCATGGTTAACGAGGATTTGGCCCAATTGCAAAGCTTCAAATGTAAAGTCATATTTTTTCTCCACGTTGGGTTGGATCATGTGCATCAAAACAATTTTACCATTTATGCACGTGGACCGGATACAAGACCAATGTAATCTTTGAACTATCTCTATAATCAGCGGCCTATCATAATCTAACGAAAACCCCAATTGAAGAACGGCAGGCCTAGAAGAGAAAATTTAAGGTTCCGTTTAATTTCAGGAAATATTTTTTGTTTTTATTTTTATTTATAAAATATCATCTTATTTTTATTATTTTTTCTATTTTTAAAATTTTATACTTTAAAAATAAAATAAAAAATAATTATTATTATTTTACTGTTTTTATGTAAAATAATAAAAATAGAAAATTCTAAAACCAAACACTATCTAAAATTTTTGGATTAGAAAAAGCTCATACCAGAGAAACAAAATAAATCTTTGGATGACTTCGTGATGTTGATGCTATTCAGTCCAATTATTGCATCTATATATCTAGCAATGAATATCTTCCATGGAGGCTCTTGCTTAGAAAAAATTCTCCAGCACCGTTATCCAAAAAGAGATAGATTAAACAACTACAATCTTTTAGTACGAGACCTATCTATTGTGGTTTACAACATCTTTACAACTTCAACAATTAATTTCCCTTCCTTCCCACTGCAAAGAATTTCCTTTGAGTTTTCATGAGAGTTTGAATTATATTCCTTGGTCCTTGCAACAAAGGCATAGAGCACTTTCAACTTGTACCATTCTCCCCTTTCTTCAGCTTTTTCTTTTCTTCTCCTTGTCCATTCATGATTCCCATCAATAACTGTTTTTCTCTACTTCAACATAAGATCTATTAACATTTATATTTGCCTCCAAATGCTAGCCATTATTTAGTTCCTTTAAAACATCTTTATTCCATTTTCGTGAACGCTTAGGGATATTAAGTTATTGACATGTAATTTTATCTACAATCAGAAGATAGAGATTGGTGCAACTCTGACTTGGATCATCAACTAAACGTATGAATTTGATAATTTGGTTTTTTGATGTTGTTCAAACTTGAAAAAAAAAAAAGTTTTCTTTAATTTTTCGAATGCTTGGTTCTACTTATTGTTGAGCCGAGTGTAATTAAGATCATTAACTTTCTTATTACAATGCTCTCTCTTAGTTCTTAGATTATCACGTAAGATCACTTACTGAGAAATATATGTAGTTCAATTTCGTAATTTATCATTCAATGTATATGATTCAATAAAGTCTATAAATCTAGTATTCATGATCCATACTTCCCAACAAGCACATGTGAAGAATAATCAGATGTGTTTTTACGGAGATCCCTGCATATTTCACTTTGCATGTCTCTTAGAAAAAATATAAAACAAAATACAATATATTATATTGCATCTTACAAATATATTTTGATTAGCATATATATATATATTGCATATTCATTATCCTTTTATCTTGTGTAGTTGTATTTTTCATCATCAAAGCTTCACCCGTTAAAGCATTGGAGATAAACATACCTTTACATTATATATAACGATAAAAATATTAATTTTACATTATTTTTCTATTCAAATATTATTTTGTGAGTTAAATTTTATATACTGTAAATACAAACTTTTATATTTTTATTAATTAAAAAATTATAAATATAATTTTTGAAATAATTATTTCAAGTATCAACTATTTTTAATTACTAACAATTTATGATTAGATAACAATATAAAAAATTATATTATAATTATATTTTAACTAAACTTTTATTTTATTTTATTTTTCTTATTTTTATCTCAGCCTCTGACGTATAAATATCTCTTAAATACTCAATTAATAAACTCAAAACATACTTAATAATATATTTGATAATTAAAAATAATTGAATTATAAATAAATTAAACAATCAAGGTTAAGATTTATTAGGGATGAACAATGGATGGTAGTGTAGACTATAATAAAATATTATAATATTTGTCCTCGCACTCATTAAAAAAAAAAATCATCTTATAATAAATCTGTATAAATATTAACTTTAATCCATATTCTTTTACCATTTGAATATTTAAACATTCATTCCTAGACCCATTTCCAAGACTTCAGTTCAACAATATATCCTTTTTCCTTCAACTTTTAGTGTTGAAAAATTAACTAAAAAACAAAGAAAAACATCTAGTTTAATTACAAAATTCAAATATATTCCAAACATTAATTACAAATCATAAAAGACAAAACTTAACTCCATTAAAATTAAACGTAACAAGTAATTAATTATAACACGCATTAACAGTGTCTTAACATTGAAAAATCAATAAATAATATGAAACTGCGAGTTTATTTACTTGAAACTTCTGCATTGGTACTCTTAAGAGATGTAATAACAAATAATATATTAATACTGTTAGTTTGGCTATTTTAACTTGTTATTATCAAAACCAGTCCCAAAAAATCTGCAAATGCTCATTTTTATTTTATTTTTTAGTATTTTGGACCAGTAATATCAAACGAAATTAGAACAAGAATGATAATAATTAGACTGTGTAATTAAAAGTAATATTCGTCATTAATGTCTATATAAAAATTTGTATATAGGTATAATGATTATACAATTATAAGTATACTTACGCATTATAATATAAATTTAATATATAAAATTATCTTAAACGGGCATGGGATGAAATGATTGTTAAAGTATTTAAATCCAGGCATATATTCATTTTAACGGATAATTTTTTATTTAATATGAGTTATTTTTTGTAAATATAATTTTATTCGGATTCATTCCTAAGTTTCATATAGTTTGTAATAAATCAAATTCAAACTTTATATAAAAAAAATTCAAATTTAAACAAGTACTGTATTTTTTACGAGTCAAACTTAATTTTTAAATAATCAACTCAATTTAATTCATTTGCACACGTATCAATATGCACTTGTTCCTTGATAAAAAAGGCATCGCGGTATTGGAGCTATGACATTATTGATTCAGAAAACAAAATGGTTGACCCATTCGACTTGATAGCCTCCATATATATATATATAATTATTCAATTTGCTTATCTCACATAAATTTTTTTCTTGTTGTTGTTGCTTTAGTAAGTTGACACGTTGTACTGTAACATTTGATAATTCATTTCTTCATAATAAAATAGATTGACACCGATCCACGAAATATTAGAAAAATCAACTAAACGTAAACAAATCTGGACGCATACTGTTAAATTAATAATATAAATATATCAAATTGCTAATTAAGAAATTAGAGTGACACGAATTTAAAAAAATAAGGAAGAAGAAATCGAGATCCACATATATCGAGAATGTGTTTGGTAGGGTATTTTAATTTTTTAAATATTTAAATTATTTAATAAAAATTTTTATGTACACATTTTAATTTTATTGGATAAAATAGTTTAACCTATAATATTTTTTTGGTTATTAATATTTTTAGAAAATTATGAGTTTCGTTTTTGATTAAAATATTTTGTTTACTTTTATTTAATATTTATAATTTAATATTTTATTTATTTATTTATTATTTAATTAATTTATAATATTATGAATTTAAAAAATTTATTTTTATATTATTATAAAATATTATATTTAAATTATTATTTTAATATATACTATTTATTTTAATTATTATTTTATTAATCATTTGATAAAAAATTAAAATTATAAAAATAAATATTTAAAAAATTATTTAAATTTTATTTATGTACAAAATAAAAATAAAATTTTTAATTTTAAAACTTAATTTAATTAAATTTTAATATATATTTTAATATATCATACGTATCATATTTTAATTTATTATATAGTTATATTTTTATTTGTTATTTTATATTTATCAGATAATTTTATTTAATAATTTTAATTTAATAAATAATTATTAATTTTTAGTTTTTATTTTTTACTTTCCAACTGATTTTTTATTTTTTTAAATTAATTTATCTGTTAATTTTATTAAATATATCCCTCTTTTCCTTTTAAAAATATTTATTTTAAAAATAAAATATTTTTTGTTGTAGTATTTTCTTGAAATGCACATACTATGCTTATTTTTTTAAAAATTAATTAAGTTTAAAAATTTATATTTTCATGTTAATTTTTATTTTTATTTATAATTTCCAACTTTTATATATATTCTCGTACTAATTGTTTTAATAATTTTTATATAATTTTTTTCTATTATTCAAATCTCTATCATCTAATTGATTCTTTTCAGTTATATTTTATATTGTAAGTTATATAAATTATTTTAAAAGTGATTTAGTCTTTTAATATTTTTTAATTACACAGTTTTAATTAAGTTTAAAATTTTCTCATTATTATTATTATTATTATTATTACGTTAATTAATTATATATAATTTTATAGTTTTAAATATTTTTTAATTTATATTTTTAAAACTTAAAGAATGGCTGCATATTCTTTACATATTCCCCAGCACCCTTTCAATTGAGAGCTGCCGCCAAGTCATATATTAAATATGATTTTTTTTTCTCTATGATTAAATTTAGTTCAAATTATTTATACTTGTTTATTGTTTTTATTCTTATATCTTTAAAAAATCATTGTTCTTGATAACGTAATCAAGTTACATATTATTCTAAAATAATTATTAAAATAACATACAGATGCGTATTATTTTATTAATAACAAATTTCAAATTTTATAAAAACTTAAATTGAACAAAAAAAACACTAAAATAATTTTGCCCAAAAAAAGTGAAAATACATTTTTATTTAAATATTTAACCTAATTATTTTATATAAAATTTGTAAACATCTAAATGTAAAATATTTTTATTATAAAAGTAAGTACTTTTATATAAAAAAATACAAAAAATAAAACATTTTTAATAAAAGTTATTATTTTAAATGCGTAAATGAATAAGATTGTATACTATCTGTATACGTATCTATTAGAATTAGTGTAAATTTAAGGAGATCATAAATAGTTAAAACTTAAAAATTATAAAATATAAAAAAATATCATATAATTAATATATTATAATATGATGTTATATTATTATCATTTAATATAAATTAACATCATATAATATTATCATAAGTTAAAATATTAAAAAATCATATAAATAATATAAAATAAAATTTATATTTTTCTAAAATAATATAAATTATTATTTTAAATATATCCAATTAAAACATATTTTATATATATAAATATTCATAAAATAAATAATATAATATTTATTTTTTATCTATTTTATAAATATGTAGATATATATTACAATATACCCACAGATCTCCACAAATTGTTGATGTTTTTATCATGCTGCTAAAATCTGAAATTAACCAAATCGTTATTCTATTTATGAGCAAAACCCATCCTGGTCACTCTGGAAAGAGATAAGCTCTGCTCACGTGTTATCTCCATCAGCTATTAGATTTATTTTTTATTTTTACAATTAAAAAAAATAAGATTTAAATACAAAACTTTTAAATTTTCATCATTCAATCAATTTTAGTGACTTCACCCTCAACTCTTATGTTTAATATAATTACATGTCAAGTTTTTAAATTTAGTGTATTTTTTATGTGTTATTTTTAGATAAATGATTATTTTTTTCTAGTGTTTTTTACAATATTAGCAACAAAAATATTTTTTTCTTCACTCGTATAAATGTTCCTTCTAGAAGTGAATAGGTATTGCATAACTTAGTACTGGCTGAAGCTATATTATTTTATTCTTACAAGCTGAAGTTTTATTTTTTAACAAGACGAATAAAAAAATCTTATAAAGCTGATAAAAAATATTTTTAAAAAATGTTAGTTAAACTAAACTCGTAGTAATTTTTTATTCAAAATGAGATTTCATCTTATTAATCTGTATGAGTAACGTCCAAAATTATCAAAACAAAATTATAATATATTTTAGATAAAAAAAAACACTAAAAATCCCTATAACATTAAACTTAAATTATATTATATTGCATATAGGGGGCATATCCGTACGTATATGCTCAATTAATGAGCACTGGAGATAAAGGATTGCGTGTGTAGGTCCTAATCGAGATTATCTCAAGTGCCTTTCATGACTTTGTGACGTGTCTCTTAAACTTGGGTCCGCACCTCGAAACTAAATTCTGCTTATTAACGTTCAACACTGATATAAAAAAATAGTTGTCATTTATTAATATTTTACTTTTGTTAATATAATTTGTTAACAAAAAAAAAACTAAATGATGTATATTATAAATTTATATTAACAATAAGATATTTTTAATTAATAAAATCATTTTATGATAAAATATTAATATATACTAACAATATAATAAATATTAGTAAAATATATTATTTTTTCTTTATATAAATCTTTAAAATTTATAACAATATTTTATTTTTTATTTGATAAATTTTATATTAACAAAAATCATTATATCATTTAAATTTTTGTATATATTAATAAATATTTTATATAAGAAAACATATATTTAATTTTATTTTTTCTTTTGATCATATGATTTAACGCATCTCTCACTTTTTATTATTTTTAATATTTTGAAATATATCTACCAAAAGGGATATACCCTTATAATTTTTCATTAACGTTAGACTTTTTTTTTTCTGTTTGTGCACCATGTCGTCGTATTTAGTTACTGTGTAACTTGTATGTATATTATGTATCAAAATTATTTCAAATATCAAATGATATTTTTTTAATTAGAAATGTGACATGACATTTTTCTTTAATTTTTTAATTTAAAACAAATTTTTATTTATTATATCTATATGTGTATTATTTTTTATATTTCAAAATTTGCTTTTTTTTTATATTTTTATAGATGCATTTGAATTTTACTGAAAAACTATAATAAATACAATAGTTTTAGCAGGGTAAAAATGACCAAATTCTATAAACAATATATTTATGTAGTTAATATTTAAAAATTTAAACACTTCGAATTTATAAGAAAAATATTTGTTTTTGTTAATAGTAATTAGTTAAGAAAAAAATTATTACAGATTGTATTGTATTTAATTAAAAATTTAATATTTAGGAATAGAAGAGTATAAAATAAAAAGTACTTATTTTCATTTTTAAAATTTTTTTAGGACACTGAAATTATAGAAAATATTAAAATTGATATTTTTTTATTTAGACATTTGTATGAACTTAGAAAATATATTATAAACAAAACAATTATTTTATAATAAAAGATAAATATCAACTATTTTGTTAATCAGTTTTGCTTATATTTAGGATTTTCATAACAGGAAATAAAAATAATATTAAAAAATATAAAATTAAATTTTAACACTTGTTTTTCGTGATTTTAAAATATAATCCTTATTTTGATTTATAATGTAATATATAATAATTATTCCGATGTCATTTAAAGAATTATTTAATCACATGCTTCTTTCTATCGAATGAATTTAAATGCTAAATAATTATTTTAATATTTTTAAAGTAAGTTATATTAATTTATTTATTAAAATGGTGTAATGTAAATAAAAATTTATTTATTCATTTCTTTTTATTGTTAATGCATTCTGAATGAGTCATAACATAATAATAAAGCATCATAAAATTATAACCTTGTATGTCATATGGACGCAAATTTTATTCTTTTTATATTTCGATCCTTTTTTATAGTCAGTTTGAAAATAAGTTGGGGGGGGGGGAATTTTCATATATACCTTTTGCACAAAAAGAGCAATATTTTTTAACTTGGATTCGTATATAACTTAGATTTAACACTCTTTCGTAAAAGGAATGACAAAATATCTTTTTATAAATAAAATAAGTTTATTAATATGAGGAGTTTCAGAAATACTTTCAATACATCAAATACAAAATCAAAAGGATAAAAGAAGCAGCATAAAAGCTACTAAATTATACTTGTTATAAGGAAAGAACACTGGGGTCGAGCTTTTCACATACCCTATTCTATAATTATTTATTTTAAAAATAATTTATTTATATATTTATTATATTATATTATATTTCTCCTTTACTTTATTTTTTTTCTAATTTTTATCTCAGTTGACCTATTTTTAAATATACAATAATAAATTTTTAATTATATACATCAGCATAATGCAGGTGATGAACCAATCATATCAGCAGGGGATCAATTATATATAGGCCGTTCTTCTGCGATCAATTATAGTTTATCAGAGAAAAAAAATCATATAATATTTTTAATGAAGAAATTTAAAATATAATATAAATGACTTATTATAACTAAATATGAGATGTTAAGTGTTGACGAGTATTTTTTTTGTGGAAAAAGTTAACTCTCTTCGTATGATTTTTTAAATTTACAGTCGATGGTCAATTTTAATGATTCATTTCTTGCCGAATATTTATTAATAAAATTTGGCATAATCAATAAATATTTGGGGTTAAATTTATAAAAAAAAATTAATTATAAAAATATCATCTTATTTTATTTTATTTATTTAAAATTTTATATAAAAAATAATGAAAAAAAATATTTTCACAGTTTTTAAACAAAATTTTAAAAGTATAAAATAAAATAACAATATGGTATTTTTGTAGATAGAAGTATATAAAAACAAGAAATGAAAAAAAAACTTTGTATAAACCAAACAATTTTGTACTGTCTTATTTTTATACAAAATTTAAAATAAAAAAATAAAATCAATGTTACATGTTTGTAAATAATTATTTTTGAAAACCAAATAACTCTTATTTATATATGTTGATTGGGAATTTAAGATTTTATTTTTGTTAAATAATTGATTTGAGAAAGATAAATTTTATTTTAATTTTTATGTCGTGAAAAAAATCTCCAATAATTAAGAGATATCCTTCATATCGAACAAAAATGCTTTACAATAAACCAAGAATATAATTCTGACTCTATTTTCATTCGTATCTAGTCCCAAAAATAATTGGTACATGTCTTCGTTAATATATCAATAAATATAAAACGTCACGTCTCTTTCTCTCTCTCTCTATATATATAAGTTCAAATCAAAGGTATTGCTAATTTGACCAAATCACGGATGGATATACAGGCTATCAGAGTTCAAACGGAATTAATAAACATATGCATTACAAGGTTGTTTCGAGCGTTTTCAACCAGTTAATGACAGAAAATTTAGATGGTTTATATAAATTTTAATTTTAATTTTTATCATGCTAGTATGGTTTATATATATATATATATATATATATATATATATATATATATATATGAAATTGTTTATTAAGTATGCTGTAGGTATTTAATACATATGCATACTAATAAAAATATAATTTTTAAAACATTCAAGGAAAACTAGCTTAACTGAAGTGAAAATATATTAAAATAAAACTACTGATATTAGGAACTTTTTTAAGTTATTAAAAACCATTTAATTTACTAGTCTCATATTATTTTATGTTTAACTTATAAATGTTTTATTATACTTATTTTTGTTGAAAAAATTAGACGTGTTTATTAACCTAATTAATAAAATTAAAAATAAATTTAATCATATAAAAATTTTAAAAAATAAAAAATATATATTTACTTATTTTATATAAAAGTTATAAAAATACGAGTCACAAAATAATATAGATATGCTTGTCCCGAAATAAAGAAAATAAAAAGTCCTTGTCATGGTTGAATTCAACAGAGAAATGAAAGTTAAATAGCACATACATAGTTTAATGTAATTTTACCAGTGGAGTGGACAGATGTAAGCAATACTTAATACGAAATGTGAAACATAAAATATAATTTATGTTATGTATTAAAATGATGGAAACACGCATTATTAATTAGAAAATTTTCTACAATCCCAAGGCATTATGGCGAGAGATTGCTTTTAAGGTAATGGATTCTGTCAACAATAGAAATAACAAGATATTATCGTAAATAAGAAGTTGACACTGTCTCATATGAATAGCTAATTTAAAAAATAATGATTAAGTATTCTACCTAACTTAATGTATATGGATCCAATAAACTGAATATCAGGAGCGTATTATTTCCTTAGGCAATAAGCTATTATTATATTATATACCATGTGGGGAAGGCAAGGCAATAAGAGTAACTAAAGCAAATATGAATATGTCAGCGATGCATTGGTTGGACAATTAAGCTAAGCTAATAATTAAATAAATAAAAATACATAAGGTACAATATTTCTACGGCAAGCAAACAGCGAAACATTAGAAGAGGTAATATATAATAATAATAATAATAATAATAATAAAAATGAAAGGTGGAAGGAAAATAATGAAGACAGGTAATGATGACGTGGACCAATGAAAGAGAGGTAAGGGCAACGAAATTGATCCACCACCTCACCATAAAGGAGTGGTGTCCCTTCCCATTCAAAAGCGCCGAAAGAAAAGAAACCTAACAGAGCCATAGCGTTCCCTAACACATCGTGCGAGGTCCCTCGACCTCCGCACAACCCCATCACTAAGGGGCTGTGCCCGTACTCCTCCTCCTCACCCATGTCTCTTCCTGATGACACTCACGCGCCGTCCCAGCCCCCGCCTTTCCTTCTCCACCGTCCTCCCCTGCTGCACCCTGCTTCCGCGCCGCCTCTGTTCAAGCAGAGATCGTGGTCGCCGGACGCCTGTCGTGACGAGGCGTGGCTCCGCCGTAAGGGGAACTGGAAGAACCGTCGAAGCAGGAGCGTGACCGACGAGGACGTGGACGAACTCAAAGCATGCATTGAATTGGGCTTCGGATTCGATTCCTCCCCTGAGGTTGAGCTCGATCAGCGTCTTTCCGATACCTTACCCGCTCTCGGTCTCTACTATGCCGTCAACAAAACCTACAACGATTCCCTAATCCCTAAAACGACACCGTCTTCCTCCGCTGCCTCCGATTGCGACAGCACTCCATCTCCACATGGAAGTCCCCACACCACCATCTTCGCCAGTGGTAATAACATTAAATTATTAATTTAATTTGGTGTTAATTATTGTTAATGATTAAGATCTCTGCTTATTTAGTAATTTTAATTTTTGTTTGGTGTTAATTATGAAGGTGATAATCCCCAAACGGTGAAGACAAGGCTGAGGCAGTGGGCTCAGGTTGTTGGCTGTGCGGTGCGTCAAAGTTCAAGCTGAATGGGTGATGTGATGATTGCTGATTCGGGATTAACCTGGAAACTGAACCAGGGTTGTCGAATTTAACCATACAATACAATTTACAACCTCTCCTAGTGTAACTATTTTGTGTGATATAAATGACAACGATTCCCCACCCAACCCAACCAAACCAAACCAAACCCAACGCCGAACTTTAGTTAACCACCCAATTGTCTCGGAACCAGAGTGGTTAGTTAGTATTATATGTGGGGCTGTCGGCAGCTCCTTGTTTTTGTACTGTACTTGTCCAATATATGACCAAGGTAGATCTATATAATCATATCATATAATATCTACACGTACGATAGTATTGTTTTGTGCAAGAGGTGTGAAAAAAAAAATAGTCAAAAGATGTTTCTACTGCATTTGAATAATCCGGTACTGCTTCCTTTTTGGTATTCGTTGTTTCTCTTTCATATTTGGGGTTGTTGCTTTTATTCAAAAGCAAGGCCGAGAGAGGGAAGAATATAACATTCTTGTAACTGTGACAAAGGATTGACTTGCTGGAGGGACACAGCTTGCTTTCTAACATGGGATTGGTACGAACGACTCAACTTATTTCTTTCGTGAAAGGCAAGGCAGTGGAAACAGCTAGAAATTTCAACTCGGAAGCGAACCTTCTACTGTTTGTATCAATCATGGATTGGGAATATTGCGGTGCTGCCAGCTTTTTGTGTCTCTGACTACTTGCACTTTCCAGACTCGTTTATATATGTTTCACCGATTTTTCCAGTCACAGAAAGCTAAGAAGCTTAGTGGGAATGAGACGTTTTGAGTCATGAATGTTGACTTTGGTATGGGGTTTGCGGCTTCCGCTTTTCACGCGGACCCTGGTGTGAGGTGTCTAACAACGCAAATTACAGTGGCTGTTAAAGGAACTGTTGCAATGAAAATTTTCAGTAGCTCAAATTTCTTCTATTAACTACAAGTGATTCTGCTTGGAAAACGTTAGACGAAGTCACTTGTAAGCTGCAGTAGGGAAAACAGAAGGAGAGAAATTTCAAATCCACGCATTTGTGGGCGGATGTTAGGATGAAGAGTAAACATAACATTGGCATTGCAATGTTTTGTTTTCTAAGAAACACTATTATTTTTCTCAAAATGACATGATGGAAGGAAGAGATGTCCTAAATGCTATGATGGAAGGATGATAAAAAAATAAAAGATAAAATAAATGGATCATAAATAATGTTCAAAATTATCGAACTGTACTATCAAAAAGTTTTCCTTTTCTTCCATTTATTTGGGTAAAATGATTTTCCACAAATGGTTGAATACCTAACTCAATTCAAATAATTGATTACGGCAATCGATACCAATGTAACTAAAATAATTCAAAAATATCCAAAACAAAATTTAATTATATTTTCAAGAATTAAAAAAAAAACATAATTTGCTCAAGAAAATAATTACTGATGAATGGTAACTGCTGAGTCGAATAATAAAGGATTAGGATGGATGTTAGGTGGCTGTTAATAGAACTTCAACGGGAAATCTACAAAAAGTTACATAAAATAGTATTTATATTTAAAAATAGATTAAACTATTCATTAAGAATGCATTTAATCTTAACCAATATAGGTTTAAATCAACTTAGACTCATCTACTAAATAATTTAGGTGCTCTGACTCTTTAAAAGTGTATTTAGTTAAAATATTAAATATTAAGCTAATATAAAATTAGACTTAATAGATCAGTCTATTTAGTTAAATGTAAATATAATAATATAATAATTATAATAATAGAAATAATAATAATAATATATTTTTAATGTATGTTTATTCTATTCAAAATTTGAGTTCGTTAATTTACATACAAGTTAAGATGCATTAACTTATTTAAAAATAAATTTTTTATACAAATATTTATATTATAAACTAAACTTTTAAATATATTTATAAATCAAATTAAACTTTTAAAAAATTAAATAAAATTTTAAAAATAGCTTGTTTTAGATAAACAGATTAAAATATTTTTTTATTATATTTCATTTTATTGAACTTTCCTTTTATAATTTTATTGTTTAAAGTTATTCTAAAAACTCTAAACATATCTTAAAAGTCAACATCAAAGTTCCACCGCAATTTGTGGAGGGTAATGTCTAGTTATGTAAGATTAATATTTAAATTATCAAATATAATTAAGGCTTGTAATGTAATAAAATTCTATTAAATATTTTGACTAAAATATTTTCGTTTTAAAATATAAATATTTATTTTATAATTTTAAACATCTATTTTTTATTTAATTTTTAAGCTATTCCTGCAAAAGTTGTTTTATAAATCTACATTAATATTATTTTTATTTGTCTATAAAGTTACCCATAATAAATAATTTAATTAGTTTTAAAAATATTTAATAATTACTTAATCAATGTTTGATTGATTATTTACGCTATTCTTTCCATTTTTTTTATATATGGAAGGTTATCAATGAAAAAATAACTACTATTATTTTAATTTTTTTACATAGATAATAAATAAGAATAAAATTATTTATTTTTAAATAAATAAATAAATAAAATTAGAGATAATATGAATTATTCTTTTAATTGTACTCTTATATTAATTTTTAGATAATAATAGATGTCTATTGTTGAATAAAAATAATGTAAAATAAATAAAAGATATAATGAAAAGTTTAAAAATAGTTTTTTGTAAAAATAAAAATTATTTATATTTATTTTTTGTATTTTTGTTTGTGTTACTAGGATTAATTTAATGATAAATATTTGAATAATTTATATAAAATCTTAAATCTAAATTTTGATTTTTTTATTATATAAAAAATATTTGTATTATTTGGTTGTAATAGAGAGATAAATAAGAAGAAAAAATATTATACTATTGCTGCCAAGAGAATGCCGGCATTGAATTTCAAAGCCAGAAAAACAAGCATCTATTTTGGATTGGTTATCCTTGACAATAGATGGTAGAATAAAGGTATGAACATGACGAATTTTGTAAAGACAAGTGTTTTTTAATAGATAAAGTGTATAATTATAGTTAATGATTAAACTCCTAATATTGAGATTGTAGAAATCATGAAATTATGAATTTTTTTTTTAAATTTTCATTTATGAATCACAAATTTATTATGTTCTGCATAATTTAAAGATTTATTTATTTTTAATCTTCACAATCACATATACTTTTTGTGAAAGCTAATTTTACTTGAAACATGACGAAGTATTAAAAACAGTACCTTCAAAGCAAAGTTGAATTGTCATTTTATGAGAAGTTTAACTCCTTAATATCTGGGTCATTAATCTTTAGGATTACTTTTAACTGGATAAACATATTTATTTGGATTAAATATGTTTTTAGTGTTTTTAAAATTACATTTTAATTTTGTTTTTATTCTTAAACTTTTTGGTTTTTATTCTTTATTTTTAAAATATTTAAACTATGTTTTTATGTTAATCTAAGTTAAATTAATATTATTGAATTTTTATCATTTTTAAAAATATTTTAACTATATTTTTCTAACTATAATTAATCTTATATAAAAATAAATTTAAAATCAATCTTATTAACTTAAATTTTTGGGTTTGTAAAAAATAATATTCAGAACTGAATCTTGTTTTGATTTATTGATGCATATCAAAATATTACTGGTTTTACTTAAAAAGATATTTTTTTCATTTAATCATTGAAAAATGTACATGTTCTTAATTTAATTAACTGTAAATTAATTTTATTAATTTAATCATTTAAACTTAAATTTTCTAATAGTTTTCTTTAGTTTCTTATCATGCATGTTATTTTTGTAATATCATTAACTAAGTATCTATACTATTTGATTTAAAGTTGAGTAAAATTAAAAAAATTGATAAAATTGATTTTAAACCATCAAATAATTTTAAGATATATATATATATATATTAATCCAAGTCATATATATTTTTAATATATGTTTTATATTAAAAATAAAAAATATTTTTTAACTTTAAAGTACGCAGCGGTAAAAGTCAATATAATTGGATTACAATATGGGCTAACAATGAAAAACAAAGTGTTAGTGGTCTCAATAAAACTGAGGCCTAAATGTTTTTTATAACATGCCCAAATCTTTTTAGCCCAACGTATTGATTTGACCGGTTCCAAAGTGCACTTAGTCGAAGCCGAACTTGTTAATTCACTCTATTTTTTTTTCATATCTCTTTATGTTTTTAAAAAATTTATTTTCAATTTTACTCTTCTATACATGTATTTTATAAAATTATTTATAAAATATAAAAATATATTCTATAAATTAATTTATAAAATATAAAAATAAATATTTTATAAATTAGTTTATAAAATATAAAAATACATTTTATAAATTGCAAATTGTATATAAAAAAAAAATAAAACATGAATAAAAAATTAAAAAAAAAGGACATGCAAAAAAAAAAAAGAGAAAGTGCAAAAGTATAGGCCACACATTAAATACAAACAATCATAATAATAATAACAAGATATTTGATAACTTTAAAACTTGTTGAGTATTTAATTATTTATTCTTAACTTTTATTATATAATAGAAATTGTTGTCTTTTTAGTTATAATTTTTTAGTCATTTTTTTCTCTTATTTCCATAGCAAAGTAAAAGGAAGTTTTTGGTAAACATAAACTATTCTTTCTAGGATGTTGATGTTGTGTTTTTTTAGGATCTCATAAGATGAAATTTATAATAAAATGAACTATTTATCATTATAAAGTTGTAAAAGCACTTAGAGAATAAAAATATCAATCATTTTATCAAATATTAATTAGCAAGTAATTTTGTCACCCATATCAATCATCATCATATTTATTTGTTTCCACAAAAAAAAAACCCAACTTCGTGTGTGTATATTTCCTTACATGCAGCAATATTCTTATACTTTGCATCTTTCTTCCAATGATAGTTTGGTCATCTTCATTTTAGGAAAAATTGTCACTATTAATCTTAAAGGAAAATTTATAATTTGCCACATCCCCTAATCTATAGCAAAACCAAACATGATGCTACCTTTTAATTCAAGAATGCATTGCATTCTAACTATAAGGATGTAAGGTTGAAGAATAAAACTCATCCTAACCACAAAATGGTATTCCATATAGAAAATACATATTTTGATCTTAATTTGAACTCTTGCATCCAAATAGAAATTGCTTAAGTTTTAATTTTTCTTAAAGTTAAAATAATCAGAACTCAAATATATCATATTAAATTTACACTATCTGTGGTGGTTTATGAATAAAGTACATTCATATTACATTTGATACTCAAAGTCATAAAGACACAAAACATACTATCCAATTTTACACTATCAATAAAGAATTCACATTAGAATTGAATTTTAGGATCAACAAGGTACAAACATACCATCTCATTTTTTATTTATGAAAAAAGATTAATGTTTCAACTTGTTAGAATTTTATTTTTCGTGTGAAATAAAAAATTAATGGTACGGTAGCTTTGAGATATAAGAACATGATGAAAAAATTGTAACATATTCCCTACTAAGATGATTCAAATAAATATCTCATTAATGTAAGAACTTCAGTGTGTTTCTTCAATAAACTATAACTTGTAATATTCAATCATTATTACAAATAAACAAAATCTTTAAAAAACCATACTTATTGCTAGAAAGAGATACATATAAAATTAAAATAAAAAATACTTTAAGCATGTAAAGGTGTTCACTGATCATAATATCTTAATCATTATTAAAGTTATCTCAGCATGTAAATTGAAATTATTCAAATTCTTTAACATTATTAATTTTAGGATCATCAAAACTCAAACAGATTATCCCAAAAGTTACTTTATAAATAAAAAATTTATTTTAGTATTGTATTTAGGATCGTCAAGGCTCAAATATACATTTCCATGGTAACATTATGAATAAAAAATTCACATCTCAATCAATTTATCATCACTAAAGCTAAAAATCCCATCTTAATTTGATAATATGAAATAAAAATTCATAATACAATTGCATTTAAATAGTTAAATATTTATGTTGTAGTTGTTAGAAAATAGTGGTTTGAGGCATGTGGTAGCACTGTCCTCAAGGATATTTGCGCCCAATTACGGTATCCCCAAAATTCAACAGACCCGTCTGCTAAAAGGAGCAGGAACAAAACTAGTAAAGCAAAGAAAGAACCCATCAGAGTATGTGAAAATGATAGTATGTTGAAGTATTTTGAAAAGGTAAACGATGTCTCTATATATAGGAGAGACACTTTGAAGGTACTTTAAAATTCTTTAAATTATAATTAAGTCGAATTTTAATTTTAAATTTAAAAATTTGAAATGGAATTTAATTACATCGAAAATAACAGACAGCTTTTAAATTGATAATTAAACAGGATCAATGGTATTTAAATTAAAATAAATAGCTGATAAGTTTCATAATAAAATCCAATAAAAATTAATAATATCGCTAAGTTTTATAATAAAAACCCAATAAAAAATAATAATATTGGTCATTTTGATAATAAAACCCCATAATAGTTAGTAAAAGACAATCAAGGGGAAATGGAAAAATAAAACCTTAAAATAGTGATTTCCGGGTAAGCAATTTATTTTTAGATTTTTCAGATAATAAAAAAGTTTGTGGCCCTCAATATTGCGTGCAGGGGGGGTTTCACCGTTTTGAACTAAGTTGGCTCAAACTCATGTGCGCGAGGACGTGTCTCTCTTACTTGTTTGTTTACAAGCCCAATGTGTGTCCCCATATATAAAGCATGGCAAGGACCTTTTGCCAAGCAATGTGGGACTTGATCCCCTTTTGAAATATCACCAACAATCCCCGACATATTTTAAAAGGGTTTAAAACATTTGTGACGGAAAAAAAAAATATTGCTAGGTTGTCATTTGGGTATAATATGCATAAGGCCTGATGTCTTTTGGACTATAAACTAGACTTTAGACAGATGAGCTTAACTTGCTGTGTTTTGGTGAAGCACGACTTCTATGAACCAAAACCACATTAATGTAAGTTAGAGACTTATCTATCATTTATACCGCCACAATTTCTTTGCCGTTTTCGCTGGTTTTGCGCTAATAAGCCATGACGTACCTATTATTTCATATAGGTGACCTCATCAAGTGTACTCTGCATTTAATACACTACACATAAGGGATATGAGTGTCATTAAAATTATTAAGGTTTTACCTCTCGACTAATGCAGCCTAAGACTTCTCTATTTTGAACTGAGTTGGCTCAAGCTCATGTGCCCGAGGGCATGTCTCTCTTACTTGCTTGTCTACAAGCCCAATGTGTGTCCCCATGTATAAAGCCTAGCAAGGATCCTTTGCCAAGCAATGTGAGACTTGGTCCCTTTTGAAATATCACCAACAGTAGTTGCATTCAAAGTCATCACAATCCATACATAAATTCATGATGTAACTGCATTTAGAGTCATCAAAGACTCAAACATAATTTCATTCAAGGTCACCAGGGTACAAAGTATTCCATCATACTTTTACAATAAGAATTGCATTTAAGGGTGACCATCAAGGCATGTGCTTAGATTCATGCTAGCATTCATGTTGCACTTGTAAATGATGCCACAAAGCACCATGCTTAAATTCATACTGTCATTATATTTAGTATCATTAGACATCATGTCTCAAGCTATTAATGTCAACCATTAAGGTTCAACATCATGGATATAAGAAATTTAAAAAAAAAATTGCATTTTGGATCAAGATATATGCTTATATTCATGTGTGCATTCCATACAGTAATTGCATACCCATGTTAAAATTGATGCTCATTGAATTTAGTATCGTCAAAGTTTATACTATTGATGGAAATCATTTTAATTTAACATTATTAATATTAAAACTGCATTTGGGAATTAGGATTATGGCATAAGCCTAGATTTATTTTTGCATTTGTATAACAATTTCATTTAAGGTCATCACAGACCATACTTAGGTTTATTGTGCAATTATATTTTAACGTTATCAAAGATTTGAACTCAATTGCATTCAGACCCAGATACAATGGATTCCATATCATGAATAAAATAAAATTGTATTTTGATAATTAAGGTAGAAGATTAGACTTTTGTTTGCATTTATATGTAATTATAATTAGGACATCAAAAAATTCATGCTTAGATTCAAGGTGCCACTGATGTATGTCATCAAAACCTTAAACACAATTACTTTCAATGTCACTAAGTCATACATTCTGTCCCAATTCTATAATATCATATGCATTAAGGATCAACCACCAAGGTTCATGTTTAGATTCTTACTTTCATTCATTTTTTCAATCTATATCTTCAAAAACTCAATATGAGTTACATTTAAATTAACCAAGAAACAATGTTTTGCATCCCATTTTAACAATAAAAGTTGCATTTAGGGCCTATCATTAAGGTAAATGCTTAGATTCATATTTGTATTCACAATGTTAACCATTCCAATTCAACTTTATTATTCAAATTTTAATTCAGGGTCAAACAATCGTATCAAGATTTAAAATAATGAAATAAATTTTATCTTACAATCGAATTCGATTTAGGAACTTCAAGAGATCTGCTGATTCAAAATAATGAATAAAAAAATCATAAGACAATGGTCGTTCTAAATTTATAAAGTATTCAAGATTATAAAATACATCTTCAATGAAATTAAAGATCATTGTAGCAGCTGTTGTTCTTAACGTTTTTGAATTAATCATAGAAAAGAAGATGTACATTAGTATTACAAACATAAAAATTGATACAAAACAATCATGTCAAGCCCAACTTTGTGATAAATTTTAGATCGATGATTTTCATAAAATCAATTATCAATTCAAAGATTGAAAAAATAAAAGACAGATTAGAAAAATTAATTATTGAACATTATGTTATCTTTTCACTTGAAATGATATTTAGCATCTTCAAGACTCATGCTACTAAAAGAAATAAACTAAAGAACCTTCTGTGTAGGGATAAATTGGATAGTATCAACTCAAAAGAAAAGCATTTTACAACCCATAATTATTAGTTAAAGTTAGCACATAATTACCTTTTCGTTAACTTGTTCATAAAATTCCTTTACCAACAAAAGATAATAGTCTTTAGTAAATTTATTAAAATTTAATTATTAAAAAGATGAAAAATCATGTATGATCTAGAGAAATAAAAGAAAAAAATATTTCCAATCACTCACCTTCATTATTCTAATTTTTTTAAAAATGTATTACAAATTTTAATTTTAAAAATAACGTTTAAAAATAAAAAAATGCAAGAAGTTAAAAAATATATATAAAGTAAAGTTCTATGTTTTTAAAGAGAAAAACTGCACAGGAGATAAAGGAAGAAGAGTATTACTTTTTGTAACTTTTTTTTTTATTCATATCCCTTTATTATTATTTTTAAAAAAAAAACTTGTTTTCAAATTTAGTCTTTCATATTCGTATAAAAAATTTTAAATTTAATTTTTACAAGTATAAAAATATATTTCTAAATATATTTTCAAAATTGTTAAAAAATATTTCCAAAAATTAGATTATCACGGGTGGAAAATAAGTTTTTTACATCGGTTGTTATTGATTTTTTACGTCGGTTATTTGAGCGATGTTGAAGCGGACGATATAGAAAATAAGACTTTTTACATCGGTTCTGGAACCGATGTAAAAAGTACACTTTCTACATCGGTTAAGGACCGATGTAGAAAGTGTACTTTTTACATCGGTCATAGGCTCAACCAATGTAAAAAATGTACTTTTTACATCGGTTATAATCTTAACCGATGTAGAAAGTTTATTTTTTTTAAATGTTCGTTTTGTTTAGACATGATACTGTATTATTTATTCACAATAGCTGCATATACACACAGAATCACCAGACAGACAATACCGAATTCACATAATCTATATATTTAAACTAAATACATCATTATTTATTATCAAATTTTAATTTACAAATGAAATAACTTAAAATTACATTAAGCAAGTGTTGAAAGTTGAAAAAAATGTCGTAATCAGTCAGGTACCTGTTGACAGCAGACAAAAAATGGTTGAGCAGTGACCAAACGGTGTCCTAATGGAGGCACAACGGTAGTCGAACGACGGCACAGCACAGTGGTAGCCAAATAAAAAGCTTAAAAATTATAGAATACAACCAAAACGAATGTAAATTTCAATTATAATAACAAAATGAGATGCATAAATAACAACAAAGACAACTTCAAACCTTAGGGTGCGCGACGACGACTTCGAACGGAGGAAATGGTTGCAACGGCAACGGCGACCACGAACGTAAGAATGGAGTGCTACGACGAACAGAAAGGACGACAACAATGACTAAGACGTTAACAAAAATAGAGAGAACAAGCCGAAACGAGAAACTGAGATTTTGAAAAATGAGGTTAAAGACGACTAGCGTCGAAAAATAAATGATAGGGGAAGACATTCTACATCGGTTCTTAAAACCGATATAGAAAGTACTTTCTACATCGGTTGTTCTATAACTGATGTAGAAAGTTTGAAAAAAAAATTCACTTTCTACATCGGTTACAGAACAACCTTCTACATCGGTTGTTATGTAACAGATGTAGAAAGTTTGACAAAAAAACTCACTTTCTACATTGGTTCTTTTCTGAACCGATGTAAAAAGTTTACATTTATTTATAAAAATGTCACCGCGGTTTTTATATCGATTTCTAAACAACCGATGTAAAATCATGTTATAGAAACCTATTTTTACCTTAGTGTATGATATTTTAGATAAATATTTTTAAAATTAACTTTTATAAAAATACATTTATTCAAAATTTAACTTGCAAAAGTTTATTTTTACATTTTTGAAGGTTAAATTTTAAAGTCAAAAAATAAACTTTTCGAATTTTACTTCCGACGATGAATTTTAGAAAGAAATAAAAAGTTAAAGGGGTGTCAAATATTGCAACGAAAAGGGGATAAAAAAAAGTAGCACCCTTCAAGATTATGTCGTAAGAATTCAATAATCAGAAGCAAATTTTGAAATAAAGTAGCTATCCATATTTGCAAAATGCAAGTTATCTTTATTCTTCCACTTAATTATTAACAACTAATACTTAAGTTTACATCAAGCATGGTGCAACATGTCATATGTCAGTTGGCATGTTAAATGACCACAAAATTATGCTAACATGTACATGTATAAGATTAACAAGCAAATAATGATGTTAGGTCATCTTAATTTCTATATATTAATTTTTAAAGTATAAATAAATTTACTTATACAAACAACTTCAAACATAAAATAAAGATAAAGAATAAACGTATGTTGAAATAAAGAGGTTCTGCATCCTTTAGAAACATAGCATCAATTATATTAGTGATAATTTGATCTAGGATTCCAAAATATTTCTAGCGTTAAATTAGTCCAAGTAATACTTTAAAAATGTAACACTTTATTTATAATTAAGTAAAAATTCATGACAGATTAAAAAAAGGACAACATGAAAATTTTTAAAAGGAGGCATGTGATAAATTTAAAATTTAAGATCAAATTAGTTCGTCTCTTTTCTGCTTAATCTTTAAATATTTTCATTATAGTGTATTGATTCTTCCTGCCCCATCTTTGCAAACATTTTGGTGACATATAAAAAAAAAATACTAATATGCAATGTAGCTGTGCAAATTTGGTAAATATTAATCTATATAATAAAATATAATTTAACATCAAATTATTAGTAAATATTAAATAAATTTTTTATAATATTTGTAGTATCATTTACAATTTATATTATTTTATTTTTCTCCATTACATTACTTATTTTATCATATATTTCTCTCCTGTGTTTTCCTATTTTTTTATCTATAATTTTTTAATATTATAAAAATATATTTTCTCTTGCATATGTAAAAATTCACCTGAAACGTCAGGCGAGTGTACCTGACCATTAAAAAGAGGTACAGAGTGTTTAAGGTATAATCAAATACAAATTTCAAACAAGCATTGAAATAATATTAATATAATTTTATTTTTAATCTTTAATTAGTTATTAATCAAATCTATAAACACTTTAGTCATGATAGAACTTCATAACGAGAAGGAAAACAGGTGAAAGAATGAATTACGTACGGCAGTTATTAGCCGCCGCTGCAACTTTAAGCTTATAAATATAATAGGTCGTTTTCCATTCAAACTAATCGTAAAATGTTGGGTGCAAATTTTTCTTCGTGCGTTTCACATACGTCTGTCACGATGCTTTCAAATGTGTTAACGGTCTTATTATAATATTTATATTTGTATAGCTGTAAATATTCCAAAACCTGCGCAGACCAGACAAATGTATTTGTTTACTTTATGCAACTCATGCACGTTTTCAAAGTTGAACGTTGGAAAATTTTGGAATGTCTGAATTTAGACATAATTCGATTGTTAGATATTTATAAATTATAATCACTATAAAATTTATTAACTAATAATACATAAAAAATTATGTCAACTATTAATATATATTTTATTAATAAGATTAAATTATTAATGTAATTTTAAAAAACTTACGCTAAAATATATTATATATTATGTTAGTATCTAATATATTACTAATAAATATTATCATTTATATTAGCAAAATTATTTGTTAATATAATATATAGTTGAATTAGTATAAACTCATGGGTTATATACAACAGTTTTTTATGGATCAATCATTCCTTAAATTCATCAATAGCACAAAACGGTCAATCAGGCGAATTCAAGTTTAATATCCAGGAACATTAACTAATCAGTTTGACATTGTAGCGTGTAAAAAATTAGATTGAATTATAAATTTTTAAGTCATAACTAAAGTAATTCAACAAAATCCAGCTTAAAATTATGTTGGCCAATGGAGCAATTTAAAAAATTGAATTAAGATCTCTACTTTTCAACGGTGTATGGAAGACTTCCAAATTTTGAAAGTAACTTCCATGAACAACACTCAAGTACTAATGTACATTTGTACTCTGGGGCTTTGACTTCGGAATCAAGATAAATACCATTGCACTTGCGGCTATTGGATCAATTTTTTTTTTTTTTAAATGCATCTATTCAATCAATAGTAATATTTTATTTAAACTACGGGGATTAGTTTAATAATAAAAAATTTAAAACTAAAATAATTTTATATAATACTTTACATAAACTATAAGGATTATTTTATAATAAAAAGTCAAAATTAAAGTAGTTTTATATAAAATTTTTAAATTTAAACTTTATCATCTTTCACTTGTAATAAATAATAATATTAATACTTTATATATTTCAACATTTTCACACTAACAAAAAAAATAATTAGGAAAATTTTATAAATATAAATAAATTAAGAAAAATATTTTATTATTAATAATAAATATTTATGATATTGAATAAAAATAAATTAAAAATAATATTTTTAAAATATAGAAAAATTATAAAAAATATTAAAAGTAAGATATATATTATTTATTAAAATGATATATTAAAATTAAAATTTTAAAAAATACTTTAAATTATGATTAATTAAGATTAAAATAATTTTAAAATTTAATTTATCTATAAAAAGAAAAAATAATTTGATACAATATATTACTATTTTAAATTAAAATTTAAAATATAAACCACAAATAAAATAAAATAAAATATTTAATATAGAATAAAGCAAATGATTTAACAAAGATGGAAATATTTTTAAAAATATTCTGAGTAAAAATGAGAAGATTTATAATACAGTAATTAATAAGAAATATTTTTTTTTTGGATTTGTTTTTATGTTTATACTTTGTATACACATTGCCCTCGTGCTTTTAAGCTTGATCAGTTAAAGTAAACGTGAATGTGGTACATGTACCACCACCAGCGGGAAGGTCATGCCTACACTTTCTCTTTGTTTTTATTTTTTATGATGGTCTGTTCCTAAAGATAGTCTCACATTTTTCACGCAAAAGCCAAAACGTGCGTTGGGCCAGTAAGCAGCATATGATAAAATTTAGGGTTAAATACTAAAAAATTCTTTGTGGTTATATTCAAATTAACTTCTTGTAATTTAAAGATCTATAGTCTATGGCTTTGATCGGGATTTTAATTTTTAAAAGCTAGTCTGTAAAATAATTTTTAAAAATTGTTTTAAATAAAAATAATTAAATAATATATAAAAACATTAAAAAATAAAAAGCTAAAATAATATATAAAAACTAGTCTTTAAATATATTTTTTATTTTTTAAATTTTAAAAATAAAAAACTATTGAAAACAAATAGGCTCTCGCTTTATATATATATATATATATATATATATATATATATATATATATATATATATATATATATATATATATATATAAATTCGACTAAATTATAACTCAAATAAAAATCATTTACATCTGGACAGCTGGTTTCCTAAAAGTATTGATTAATTATTGAGAAAAACATTGTAATGAATGGAAGTCACAGAAAAAGTATATTAACTATTTTAAATTAAAAATTTTATTCTGATTTGTTAATTAATATTTTTTAAATTAGTATTTTCAAGTAACAAGGTATAATTACTCTTACATTTACTATTAAATTTAAAAACTCCTCCATTTATTTATTTTTATTGCATTTGAATAATTGAAAGTAAAAAGTATTGAAGTAGATTAAGAAAATTGCTCGAAAAAAATTGAAATTAAAAAAAAGAAGATAAAATTCTAACAAATTTTTATCAAGTGAAGGGGATTGAAAATAAATATTGTTCACTAAAAAAAAGATTAAGCGTTTGAAGTAAAAAATCATTATGATTTTTAAAATATGATTTTGTTCTTAAGTTTTGATTAAGCGGTTGTTACCATGCACTTGAATAAGATGTCATATTCAACAATATTGGCACAATATACCTCTCACTTCAATTCATTTACTATATGTCAAATTTAATAGAACTATATCCATTTTTAACCAATAATTTGTTGGCGCAACTAATTTATCAACAGCAGCTCATTAATTAACTCAGTCATTATCTAATAAAAAAGACATGCAAAAAAGAATATTAACTTTTGCAAAAGTTAATTAGTAAAATAGACTAAACATATCTTAATTACATGTGCAAGATCTCATTTTAGTCTTAGAGTTAGACAATCAACATAGGAGTAAATTTAGTCTTATTCGCTTGAAAATGTTAATTAAGACAATTTTTATTTGAGTTGCTATTTAGTGAAATTAAAGGGAGTTAAAATATAGATTTTTTTTTAACTGTAGAGAGTTTTTTTTGGTGTAACCGTAGGAAGTTAATTTAAATATGAAACAAATCACAAAGAGTTTTTTTCAGTATTTAATCCTAAAATTTATTATATACGGAATTTTCTTTTTAAGGTAATGTTTTATAATTTTTAGTTTTTAAATTAATTTTTAATATATTTTAAAAATAGTTTTAATTTAAATTTTAAAATAAAATTTTTATTAAATATTATTTTTAATTAAAATTTTTTATTATTAAATTTAATAAATTCTATCATTATTAAATTTTAAAATAAAATTTTATTTATTAATTAAAAATATAATTTTTTATTTATTTAATTTTTATATAATAAAAATAAAATAAATAATATTATTTAATATATAAATTATATTTATAATATTTTAATATAATTTTATATTATATACTTATTTATAATATATATTATTTTTATAAAAATAAATATTATATAATATACATATATTATAATAATATATAAAGTTATTTATCTTAAATATTGATAATCAAATAATATGTAAAACAAAAATTTGTATAATTATATAATATTTTTATACTATAATCACTATATTATTATTATTATTTTATAAATATTGTTTTTACCTTTATTATTATTAGTATTATTATAATAATAATATTAATAAATTTTATTTTTAAAATTTTTATTTTTATTATTTAAAAAATTATTTAATTAGTAATTATTTATATATTTTTATGAATTTACATATAAATAATACTATTTAATATATAAAATTTATATTTAATTTATAATATAATAATATTCTTTTATGGTATATAAGTTTTTATAATATAATATATTTATATAAAATAAATTTTGTATAATATAAAAAAATAATATATAAAATTATTTATATTATATATTAATTATTAAATAATATATAAAATATAAAATTATATAATTGTATAATATTATTTATATTAAAATTATTATGATTATATTTATAATTATTAAAGTAAATTTTTTTTATTATTTAAATAAATTTAATTTATACTTATTTAATTTTAATATATTAAAAATATATAATATTAATTTATATAAATTATATTAAATTTATATCATTATAGTATAATTTTATATTATATAATTATATATAATATAATATTATAATATATTATTTTTATATAAATAAATTCTTAATAATAGAAAAATATTATAATAATATTATAAATTTTATATTTTAAATATTAATAATTAAATAATATGTAAAATATAAATTTATATAATTACATAATATTTTTTATTATAATTATTATATAGTTATTATTTTTTAAATACTATTTTTATTTTTATTGTTCTCCTTACCGTTATTATTATAATAATAATTATTGTTACTATAAAATAATAATATTTAATTAGTTATTTTTAATTTAAAATTTATGTTATTTTGATATAATTTAATTTTTTTAAACTAATAATTTTATTTATATATTTTTTATAAATTAATAATAAAATAATATAATAAATAACAATTTATTTTTATAATACTTTTTAAAAATTAAAAATTAAAGCTAAAAATAAGATTTAATTTAATTTTAAAAAATTTTTAAAATTAAAAATTATCTCAAACATGCTAAATGTATATTTTGTAGAATAAACTAATAAAGTGTAACGTGCAACCGGCAAGTGCTAATTAAAGAAAATGTGAAAACAAACTTTAACAAATCCATAATCTTTTACCCATTTCGTTGGTGTTGCTTTTAAAAAAAAAACGCCACAACACTATTTTTACTTGACTATTATTAGTTCAAATTTATTTTCCAAGTCTACTTGTACACTTGAAATATCTTAATTTCTAAAATCATCCCCAGCAAAATGAAGGTTACAGTCTTACATATAAGAATTTAATTAAAAGGTATTCATAATGCAAAAAATTTGTACATTGATATTTAACTAAATTTTATATTATTAAAAATTAATGAATTTTAAAATAATCACTTTAAAAATTATATCATATATCATAATTTTTAATTAATCGAGAAAATAGAAATAATTAGATTGATAATATATAAAAAATTACAAATAATGTATCGAAAACTCCTTTAAAGCAAAAAGTACATTGAAAATATAAAAGACAACAGCATTGATAAAAAATATCCGACGAAGAAAATAGTTACCCCACCTTTAATATTTGATAAAAGTATGAAATTACTATCTGTCTCTTGTATTTATTTATTTATTTAATTTATTTATGGTAATATTATTTTAATGTTTGGTCTCAACCACGAACGATTCATATAAGTCAATTATCCGAGCATTGATTTTATTTTCCGAATAGATACTAATTAATATCTGCATCATATCCATATCTAATTAAAATATAAATTTAGTAAAAAAAGTTAAAATCATAATATAAATAAATATAAATAATTTAAATAAATAAGTAAAAAATACATAGTTTATATTTTATAAGGAAAATATACTATTTTAAAAAAGAAAAAAAACAACTTGAATGTATAAATAGTTAAGACTTTAATGAAAAAGAAAATGTTAACTGGAATAACAAAATTAAAATAAATAATTTAAGGGAGATAAATTTTTAGAATGAAATAAAATTTAATAAAAAAAGAAAAAGTTAAAAGCAATAAATAAATATATAATCTAGAACTCAAGGCTTATATTAAAGCAAGTCCTTTAGCTCTAGCTCAAGCAACTCCTTGCTTTAACGTTCGTGACCATAAAAAACATAAAATAATATTAAATATTAATTGTGAAAATAGTTAAGTCAAGAAAATGAGAATCATAATAACTAATAAGAGATAACTATATATTTAAAAAATAAGAATTTATATTTATAATAGAAGTAAATGTATAGAAGTTAAACTTATGTCATGTGAGATTTACCGAGGGAGGATTGTGGAAGGTTCAAGTTTTCAATGTACAGCTTTGTGGTTTTGATTTAAAAAATATATAAAATACACACATTATATATATATATATAAAAGCCAGTGCATGAAATTAATCAATAATCAATTTAAATTATTTTATATTATTAGAATAATTAAGATATAAAGAAGCTATTAGTTAAAAAAAATTAAAATTTAATAAATTTATATTTTTATAAAAATGAGTTTGAGTTTAAATCACATATTTAAAATAAAATAAAATAAAAATAAATATAAAATACTAAATTTATATTTTTTATATCTTATATAAAGACCAACCTAAAATTTATTTTACTGAATATAATTTTTTAAAAATTAAATTTATTTTTAAAATATATTTATAATATATGATATTTAAAATTTAATTTTTTATATATTAATAATTTAAAAATTAATTCAAAAATATATTTCATATTATAATTAATAAATTTTTATTTGTTTAATAACTAAAAAATAAAATATTGTAACATAAAAAATTACGAAAACATAATAGCCTATCCAATTCAAATTACAAAATATCATATTGGATTGATTTAAAACTATTAAGATTTATCTACTGATGAAAAATTAAGATAACTTATATAAAATTTTAAACTGAAATTTGTTACTTTATTATTATATATTAAAAATATTAGATTATTTCGTTTTGATATTATCTCCAAATCAATTGAAATAAAATAATTTTTTTATAATCACAGTAAATATATTTTTTTATATAAAATCTAATTCGAATCGAACCTCAAATATTCCTAATTGTAATTACTAAAAACAATTAACTCTGATAGACTTTGTTCTGAAAGAATGGATTTGTTTTAATTGTATAATTAGCCAGTTTTCTGCAGAGTATACTGGTATCGTTTGATTTTAAAAATACAAATAAAAATAAATTAAAACAATAATATTTTTATTATAAATAATGAATATTTTATCATACTAAATAAAAATTAAGCATATATTACTCTTGATTTTTAAAAATATAAAATTATTAAAATTAAGACACAATATTTATTGGTATAATATTTAAAATTTAAATTCCATTTAATTAATATTATAATAATATTAATTTTTTTAATTTATCTAAAAAATATATTTTTAACTTGGAATGGTGTATCAAAATTTAAAATTTAGACCAAAATAAAAATAAAATTAAAATAAATAAATAGCATATGAGCGGGAAAATTATAAATAAAATATACAAACAAATACCCAATATTGAAGAAGTTACATACTTTAACATAGGATGAAATTTTTAAAAAAATAATTTTATTTTAAAGTACATACTCAAATTTATAATATAAAATCATTTGACACTAAAAAAATAGAATACTTAATATAAGCAAAATGTCTTCGATTTGCTAATTTTTTTTTATTATTATATGAGAGGTGTTTTGTCACAGTCAGCTGCGGGAGGCCTGCACATAACCATCATTAAGCAAGACTAATTAATTCCTATACTTTTTATATGTTAATTTAATACATACGTTGTTCGAATAAGACGGACAAATCACATGCAGTTATCGTAGCTATGAAGGTATTAATCGTTGTTCTTGATAGTTCTTGAGTGGAGTTGCTTGAACTGACAACAATCCAAGGCTAATTAATTTCACTGGATATAAATGAAAACTGAACCGTGACCACATTATTATATGTCTTTCACATCTCCTAACTGCCCCAACTCCAATCGTCCCATTAATTCACCATGACAATTTTAGACAGAAGAATTTGTGAAGAGATAACACATAAAAATCCAAATTAACTAACAGACAAATAAAAGTCATATAGATGCATCGCATTAGTCTCTTCTTTTGCTTCCATTGTCCATACTTTTTTTAATATAATTGTTGGGCGGTCATAACAGGCAGAAAGGTCTAAAACAAAGAAAATGGACAAACTAAAGCAGGAGACCAATTGACGAAAGATGACAACTAAAATAATTGAAAGAGAAATGTTGAAAAATATCCCAAAAATATGGATTAAAATATTTAAAATAATTTTTTTATTTAAATCTGCTACTATTTGTTTACAATAATTTTTAATATAATTTTCAATAAAGTTTTTATTATATTATTTTCTTAATTAGTATCATTACTAAAATAACTGCGATAACGATGAACGGAAGCAATGGAAAAAAGGGAGAGTTAGGTGGGAGAGCAAAGAAAAAGCCCCCTTACCCACTTCGACAAGCTTCTTACTCATTCCCGTTTTCCTCTCCTTCTTACTAATCTAATTATTATTCTTCTCTTCTTCTCCTCCTTGATTTTTCCTTTTTTTCAGAGAAAGTGAAAACAAATAACGCTAAACACACGCGTCCGTCCATTAAACAAAAAAAGTAAAACGCACTCGGCACCATCGGCACCATCGTCAAAAATAAATAAATAAATAAATACAAGTTTTTCAACAGGAAAATGTATTAGAAGCTTCTGTTTAGAAGATTGATAATAAAAAAGTTTTGTTAAGGAGAAAAGGGCAACCACGACCCTTGCGAAACGCGTGTGTAATTCTCTCGCCTCCCAATCCCATCCACTGTTGTTATCTAAACTAAAGGTGCATAATTGCGTGCGTGTGGATTCGGTTTAGTTTGGTCTAAATTGACATTGGATTTTAGTGCTTCTAAATAATTCTAGAACCCACGTCATTTGGGGTTGGAATATGTTTGGTTCCGTAGTTATAAAAGAGTCCCGGTGATGAGGAGAAAAATATTACTGATTTCACTTTCCTTTTGTGTGAGGGAGTTATGGTCTTTATCACCCAAATTGATCTCGAGGTTTGGACCCATGGATTCTGATCATTCCACAAAACCTTCCCAAAACTTGGTTCACTCTCGCTTCTTCCTTTCTGGCTTCTATTGCTGGGATTGGGAATTCTTGACCGCTCTCCTCCTCTTTAGTTGTTCTCACTAACCTAAGCTTCTTACACAAATTTTCCTTTTCTTTTTGGAAATAGTATTATAGTAATAAGAAAGAGATTTGTGAGGTTTGTGAAGGGTAGATCGGGAATAAATGTCGCAACGGTCGGTGCCGGCACCGTTCTTGACGAAGACGTATCAGTTGGTGGACGATCCGGGAACGGACGAGGTGATATCATGGAGTGAGAGTGGCAATACTTTTGTGGTGTGGAAACATGCGGATTTTGCAAAGGATTTGCTTCCCAACTATTTTAAGCACAACAATTTCTCCAGCTTTGTTCGCCAGCTTAACACCTATGTATGTTCTCTTCTCCTTTAACATTTACTTGCTTCATTTGGGTGATTTTTTCCATGCTGGTCTGTAACATAGTTTATTATGCCCTCTGTTTTTTTATTTTATTTTATGATGTTTAGTTTTTAGAATATTAAAAGTTATTATGAGAAAATAGTTTTTTTATTGAAATATCTTTATTAAAAAGTTCAAGTATAATTATGAATTAATTAAATATACAGATGGAATATCAATAATTTTTAAAAAAAATTAATGAATAATTTTCTATTTTTAAAATCACCATTGTTAATATTTGAAATAACTTTAAATCACCATGATATAAAATAAAAGAGAGGAATAAATAATAAATTCTTAAAATCAACTTTCAATTTGTGCTTAGATAAAATATTTTAAGAAGAAAAAAATAATTTTTAAAATAATTTAAAATAAAAGAATTTAATTTTTTTTAATATTTTTTAATTTATTTTCATCATGAACACTTCTTTAAATGTTGTGTTATTTTTTGTACTTCTCTTTTTTTAATATATTTTTTATTTATTTTTAACTAATTTTTTTATAGTTCTTTTATTTGTTTTTTTTATATATATATTTTATATAATATTTTTAATATTAAATAATATAATTATATTTTTTTATTATTTTAATTATGTATATTTGTTAAATTATTATTTTATTTATATATTATATAATAAAAATATTTATATATTTAAATTTTTTGATGAATAAAATTAAAAAAAATTATGAATAAATATAAAATTTTACATACAATATAAATTAAATTATTTAATTAAAAAAATTTAAATTCAATAAATTTAAAATTTACTATTTAAATAAAAATAATTTAAATTTATTTAATTAAATAAAAAATTAAGTTAAAATTACTTAAAATTTTAAATTTTTAAAATATTGAAATATTTTGTTTAAACACAAAATCAATATTTTTTATTTTTTATTTTTTAAATTTCTACCCTGAATATATTTTTTCAGCATATATATATATATATATATATATTTATTGTCTAAATAAGTAAATTGTATGGATAATGAGGAAAAATTAGCGTGTCAAGGATAAAGTAGTGTTTAAGATAGAGGAGCATCTCTTACCCTTTTTTGGATGATTGTAAATGAACGAAAAGAAAATGATTGCAGAGAATATATTTTTTATACCCTTTTACTTATAAATGAAAATAAAATATATATATTTATTATCTATATATTGTTATATAAAAATAAAAAATTTATTTTTGATAATTGTATTTTTCTCCCATATATATATATATATATATATATACAACGTTTTTAGTAATACATTTGGTTTTTCTGCAAATAATAATATTATGCTCATGAAAATTATTATTATTAAAGTCGAAATCTTTAGAAAAGGGGTATCATTTCTTCTTTTCTTGTTGCGATTATTACTAATAGAATTAGGGACTGTTAAATTTGTCTGTATGGTGTTTCATTCCCGTTTATTGTTTTTTTGCTGTTTCTATCATTTCCCCCCGAATCACACCTATTTCATATCATTTATATATCTTATATTAAACTATGCAATTTGGTATCTTCACGGAACGGAAGAAAGATAAGAGAATGTTTTAATAAATCAAATTTTTAAATTTATTCTCGCTATTTATAAGGAAACATTTCTTTCAAAGCCTTACTATTTGCCTGGCTTCCAACTTGCCTTTCTAAATTCTAATGATTGACCAGCTCATTTTTAACAACAGATTTAACTGTAACTTTGCTAATAAGAAAAAGAAAAACCAATAATTAAATTATCATTATCATTATTATTGATAATAAATTCGGCGTTTTTGACTTAGCAGGGATTCCGAAAGACCGTGCCTGACAAATGGGAATTCGCGAACGAACATTTTAAACAAGGACAGAAGGAACTCCTCTCTAAGATCAGACGTCGCAAGACGGTGTCCCAACCGTCGTCACAGCCACCGGAAGCCGGAAAATCCGGCGGTGACGGTAATTCTCCGTCAAACTCCGGCGGCGATGACGTGGGATCCACCTCAACGTCGAACTCGTCCTCCGGTTCGAAGAACCCGGGATCGGTGGAGACAACAACTCCTAATCAATTATCGAGCGAGAACGAGAAACTGAAGAAGGATAACGAAACGCTGAGCTGGGAGCTCGCACGTGCGAGGAAGCAGTGCGATGAATTAATAGCTTTTCTGAAGGAGCGTCTCAAGGTAGGTCCTGATCAAATCGATCGCATCATGCGGTGTGGATCCAACGAAAACGCGGTAGGTGAAGAAAAAAGAGAGAGTTTGAAACTGTTCGGTGTTTGGTTGAAGGAGGAGACTTCTCCACACAAAAGAAACAATCAGAAGAGGGCCCGCGAAGACCAAATGGGCTTCGGTGGGCCTCTTCTTGAGGACTCCAAGACTGTTGTTGACTTTGGTGCCGTAAATGTCATGATGAAGAGCAGCAAGGTTTGCAACTGAATAAGGATCCTAGCTAGCCACGCAATCCATCTACCAATTTGATTTTTTTTTTTTAAGCAATAACAGAAACAAGATAATGAAAAAGGAAAAAGGCTAAGCGATAATTATGGTTGAGGAAAAAGACCAAATGCGCTAGCTAATCTCTGCTTCTTCCACGTGTCGATGTTGTGTTACTTTTCATGTAGGTCAATGCTTCTATGAATATTGATTGGAAAAGCAAAATACTAATAATCAATGTATGGCTTTTGATGTCAAGAAATATAATGGTTAATTTAGAGTATTCTGCAGTATGGTTTAATGATTTAGTGGAGGTGCACGATGAGGGGTAATGGGGTTCCCTGCCTTGATTACATATGGAGCCTGAAGGTTGTATTATAATGATTATAAGTGTATCACATTAGCAATTTCAGCAGCATGGTGGGATTTTAAAAGGGTGTGTTGCTAGCGGATTTAAATCTTCCGTCTCCTGTTGCTATTCCCAATCTTTGTCTTTTCAATGAGAATTTTACACGTCATTTAGATATTTTCCTTTTGCATCTCATCTTATTAACGTTTTCCGTTGCCGTCTCCCAAGCCAACCAGAACTCTCAAGAATCAGAGCAAGGTTTCCGTTAGGTGCCACAATGATGTTGCTAGTTATCGACCAAATTGAAAATTGCAAATAAGTCACAATGCAAGCGAGGCATTGTACAATTAAAAGTAACAAACTTCAAAGACATCGCTGATAATTAATCAACCTGATTATATTTCTTCCGATAATATTCAAATATCTGGCTCGATGTTTTCATACTCTTTAGAATGCTCAAATTTGTTCTAGCATTGAGAGAGGAGAGAGGGGACTTGACTCTTATCCTTGAGAGAGAAATATTGGCTTAACAATGGCAATGGGAAGTTTGTTGAAGGTGCGAGACTTGGGAATGGAGCATTTGGCTTGCGACAGTTATTCACGATAAAGAATGTGAAATTTTAGGAGATGAAAGAGGAACGTGATAAGGAGGTTAACATTGTATAATAAGATCAAAACATAATGTGAAGTATTTAATAATTTGTCATATTGTAATTGAAGGGACAGGATTGAGGATACCAACAAGCAACGGACGATTTGAGTCCGTTACTAGCACTTCTTTTTTAATACATTTATCTTTGATTAATAAACACATTAATGGACAATTAGAGAAAAATAACACTAACAGTAATTAGAAGACGAATGTTTGTGAAATTATGCGTATGCTGTAGCACCGGGTTTTCTCAAATAAGTAACGGACAGCACATCCAATACCACCAAAGTTATACCAATGAATGAAGCCACACATAAACTAATTCAACATCATAGCGTTGCTTCCTATGTTTTAGTCTGCAACTGCAGCACACCAGACTTGGAGGAGAAATTATTGTATCCACTCAGATTCATTGAGGAATTCCATCGTTGGATGTTGGTGGGTTTCATCACATGACTGATGACTCACTCCAGATCCACCTCTTCCGGTGGTGAATATATCTTCTTCTTAGTGAAGAGAATTTCTTTATACACTAAGAAAATCGGAGATAGTGGAGGTCTCGCTTTCACGTGTAGCTTCTTCGCGCTTCCCTCACCCCTTCCAGCCAATGCTATAAAAAGGAGTAAATATTCAGATTAGTTTTTAAAAGTTATCCAATTAGTTATATTACTAATTTATTAGTAACCAATACGTTTAAAATTTCTGAATGTACTTTTACTGGTCAAATGAATTTTGACCTCAGACATTTAGAAATTAATTTCGCTGACTGAGTACACAGTTTAAAAAGTTTAATTATGTACGTATGTAAAAAAAATGATAAAAAACTTATATTAAAATTATTCCGTTTAATATTTTGTTTAAACGATGAATTTTATTAATTTAAACGTTAAATGAATAGATTTTATTATATATATATATATATCATATTTATAAAATTTAAAAAAGATTTAATATTTTATTAAATAAATTTAAATTAACATAAATTAAAATAAATATATTATTCGTTAAAATAAAATTATATAATAAAATATTAAACATCTTTTAATTTTTATAAAATTTTGTAAGCATGATTTATATAACAAAATTTATTAATTTAATAGTTAAATTTATAAAATTATTTATTAAAAAATATTAAACGAATTAATTTTAATATAATTATTTTTAAAATAACTTCATCTCTCTGTATTTCAAAACCATGAGTATAATTTCATTAGTTATATATATATAAGTAAGGTAAAAATAAAGATATTATGAAAGGAAGACTAAGACATAAAGACAACAAAAAAAAGCATTGAATATTCTTTCTGGAAGTTCCAACTACAAGACTAACGTGATAGGATTGTTTTGAAACAGTTTCTTATTAAATACCTTATTTTTGAAAGAATTAATTTAATTATGCATTCTGTAAAAAAATAGGAATGATAAAATTTTGTATGAATCAAAATTTATTCTCAAACTCAGTAGCAAATGTTCTATATAAGTGTTTATAAAATCTAATATTAAAAAGTATAATTTAAAAGGAAAAGTATATTTTTATTTCCCTCTTAAAATTAACTTTCCCAAATCACTTCATCCGTAAAAAAAAAAAAAACCGTAAAGAAGTTATGTCTCTCCTGCTTTGGTCCGTTCTATGACTTGAGGTTCTAGTGGTCTGATTTTTACTTTAATTTGTCAATATTTTATCAATTTTATAGACAATCTTTCTCATTCGACCAGGTTATTTTTAGGGTGTTTTACTTTGAGTTACCAATACTTTATCAATTTTAGAAACAATCTTTCTCACTGAACTAGATTATTTTTAAGGAGTAAAAATAGCATGCTTCCTTCCCATATTAGTAAACAGTTTTATATTTTTTTAAATGTTATTTTTATTTAATGCTTTAGAAAAGAACATTAGAATTAAGTTTACGGAACGTTTGCCTCACACATAGGTAGTGTTTACACCGTGCGATGCATTTTTTTTTATTAAAAAAACAGATTTATGAATTGTTGATTTGAGAGATGTAGGAAAGTAGTACAAACACTTTTTGCACGTTTGTGTATGAGTTTAAGATGGATCAGTGTGCACGTACCTGTTATCTGTACAAAACTGGGTTTAAGTTTTGTTATTAGAGATCCAAACAACCTTTGAACGATTAGGATATGTTTAATTTTAGAAAATATTTTTTATTTTTATTTTTTATTTATAAAAATTTCATCTTATTTTTAATTTGTTTTTCATTTTTAAAATTTTATACTGAAAAGTGAAAATAAAAAATAAAAATAATTATTTTTTTATTTGTACTGTTTTCTATATAAAATGATAAAAATAAAAAATAAAAACATAAAATATTTCTGAAAGTAAAGAGACTATAAACTTACTTCTCACTGCCCACATCATCGGATAATCCGAATTGACAGTTTGGTTGGCCCATGTTGGCGTGGGCTTAAACACGAATGTTGGCGTGGGTCTCATTTCATTAAACTTAACAGTTAACACGGTTCCCTCGTCCATAAGTAAAAAAAAAAAACGCATATTCTCAACTGCAGAGCAGACGCTGAATTATAGGGGAGGGAGATTCTAGGATCTTGTTCAATCGTGGTCGTGTCGGTACCCTACTTCAGACGACGATGGTAGGATCCTCTCCTAGTTAATCTATCTAGTACTTTACTCACTTAACCCCTAACCTTATTCACCATCTAATCTAATGCCTCATCACATCAAATTGCTCCTCTTTAATTCTGTTGGGCTATCTTTTTTTTTTTTTTAAATTATTATTAAATCAAACAAATAGATGATTGATCACCAGTTCCAGTATCGTTTATGGTTGTTTGCTAATATTTACTTCTTTTTAGATATCTGTCTAAGTGTGTAGCTTCCTTTTATCTTATGAATCAATCTAGGGTTGAGTGGTTGAGAACCCCCAAAAAATAAGAATTATCATGAAACTATAATTAACTGGTGCATTTTCCTTATCAGTCATCTCTATATAGAGGGGAGTCTAGGAGGCACACCAATAAACCAAGAGGACGCCATCATTTGACTCAGCAGAAGAAGCAGGAGATTAGGGAAGCCTTTGAATTATTCGATACTGATGGCTCAGGTTTTTATATATACACTTTACCTGCAAAATAACACTAGGCTCAAACAATTTTTTTTTTTTTTTAAAACATTATTTAGTGCTGTTGTTTTCATGATTTGTAGGTACCATTGATGCCAAGGAGCTGAATGTTGCCATGAGGTGTTGTTGTCATTCACAAGCTTAAAATGTGTTGTCATATTATTTGGCTATGTTGTTTTTATAACACACATCTTATCTTGACTGACAGGGCTCTTGGCTTTGAGATGACAGAAGAGGTATTATCTGCATACCAGTGCATGCATTCAATTCTCTTATGATTGAATAATGAATTGAGTTCTTGCAAGTTACAAATTTCAATGATTTCCTCTGTATGGATGTTGTCAAGGGAAAGAATTCCTGATCTTTGTCATGAAGAAAGGAGCTATCTGTCTCTTTCCATGTCCATGATGGCTGAAGCTAATCTACCCCTGTCCCTTCTCTTTTATTGTTTTAACTTTTAACATTTGCCTATGGTCGCTTTTCTGCTTATTCAGTATCAGGGAGTCAATTGCTTGGAAAGAAATTAAATTTAGCATTGCAATGGTTAATGTACATCATTGTCCTGGATTTTTGGATGCTATTTTTTTTGTTAGAGTTCTGTCTGCGTCTGTAATAGATAATCTGTTGTGTCATTTCAGCAAATCAATCAAATGATAGCAGATGTGGACAAGGATGGCAGTGGAGCAATTGATTATGATGAATTTGAGTACATGATGACAGCCAAAATAGGAGAAAGGGACACTAAAGAGGAGCTCATGAAAGCTTTCCATATCATTGATCAAGATAAAAATGTAAGGTTCTTCACTGCAGTACATCATTTATAATTCTTATTGATTTTTGTTGCTTGTGGTCAATTCAGGGAAAGATATCTGTAACAGACATCAAGCGCATTGCAAAAGAGCTAGGTCAACATTTCACTGACCGAGAGATTCAGGAGATGGTTGATGAAGCAGACCAAGATAGTAAGTTATTCCATCCATATCCTTGTGAACTTTCTAATTTTACTGGAAAACCTTTACTTCTCATACTGTGGATTTGTGTTCTATGGTTAACCGGGTGTGGAGGTGTACTTTAGATTATGCTGGCATAATTTTGCTTGTATGTGAAAAAATATTATTGTTACTCTTAACTTCCAATTAGTGGTTTTTTGCTTTACCATATTTTTTCTTTGTTAGCATTTAGCAAAGTTAACGTGTGGGAAATAGGGATGTTCTTTGCCATTGTAATCTTGTTTAATTGGAACAATATATCTTTAATGGCTCCCTTTCTCTTTAAAGAATAATAGTTCAGGATAATATATCTTTAGTTTGAGCCCACCAGGTGCATACATATGCGAGCAATGAAAAACAAAAATAAATGGAGAATACAGAGGCAACTAAGATTAAAAAGAAAAAAAAAATGCAACTCTATCACCTAGCATTTACTTATTTGAGTACTTATGATGATAATAGGTCGTTGAATTGTTGATAAAATCTCCACACTCAAGTAAGAAAAGAAAAGAAGAAGAGTCTAGAGAATAAAACCTATCAGCCGTGACGCCGCAGGTCCCAAGCCTAGGCCGCCACTGTTCTCTCAATTTTGTTTTTCCCTCCTTCTCTCACCTTACACCCCCATATCAATCCTCCTTTCTGTTACAACAGAATCCTTGCTGTGCATAACCGTCTCATTTTCTTGATGGCTGCCATGTGTCCTGTTTTTCTTTTGGTGTAGACTTGGGCCCCCATTATGTTGATCTAGAAGTCGATCCTCCTGGTCTTGGGCTCTATCAATTGTATACAAGATTTACTGAAAAAATGAGTAGGCGTTTATCAATTTACCTCAGTGGTATATAAGTTTGGAAAAGTTAAATGGGACTATTGCTTGATGAAAATTAACAATTTTCAATGTGGTTTTTGAAAGTAGTTGAGGTGTTTGCATTGAATTCATAATTCTCAGGGGATGTCAACGGATTATACTTTATGTCTTTTGGATGACAAATTCTGTAAAATAAATGGTAAAGGAACACTAGAACAATTACCACTCTTTTTAAACTTAACATTTAGTGATGAAGCCTGTCATGTTTATTTGTTAGACATTGCAAAGATTTGCTATGGGTTGTATATGATTTGTGCTAAACAGAATTGAAAATAACGCAGCCTGGGGTCTTAAAAGCAAAAGAAGAACATTTCCTTCTGCGAAATGCAGCTTAAAGCTTTCTAGAATAGAGCTTAAAGTGGGGACCGTAGTTTAATTATAAAAGGCCACTAAGCGAAGGGAAGGGAAGGGAAAGGGGGGTTGCAGCTGCATTTTTTTGGCTTTTGTAGTAGTCTCTGTAACTTCTTCTCATGACTGAGATGTTATATTTGTATTTTTTGCCCTAAAATGTGCAGATGATCGAGAGGTTAGTCCAGAAGAGTTCATCAGGATGATGAATAGAACTAGTTTCCATCACTAGTTATATCTGTGTATGGTAGTTAAAAAATGAAGTTGTACTCTTGCTATTATTGTGTATTATTACCTATGAATAACATTTTGATGTACCTCCAAATTTCGTTGCTCTGCCTCATTTTATATTTGTACCATATGGGAACAGTTGTGCATAGCATCATTTATCATCTACAAATATTATCAGAGTAACTATTGTTATATAATTTATTCATAATGTTTGAAAAAAATGTCTCCACTAACACAAAAATTCTGCATTACTGTATTAAAAAAGTTTACGAACTAAATAACAAGTTAGTGTTACAATAACATTAGTATATAGGAAGTTATTAACTTTCAAGTATATTTACCAGCTTAATAAAATAAGTCTCTTAATTACAGAGGTTTTGACCATAAATGCATCCGATCAAGAAAAAATCTCATTTGAATGATATTGCATAAATATGTAAGCTCATGGTTGATATAGTTAAATAATTTTTTAAAATAGACTAATTTGAAAACTCTGTAAAATTTAATTTTATTTGTAACAAATTAAATAAATTGTCTCTTGAAATTATCTATTAATTTGGTCTGTGTGATTAAATTTAAAAAGCTAGTAAGAAAAATGTTCTTGCTAACTAGTATTTTCTACCAATTAAGAACCTAAAAATGAAATGTTTTTGCCAAAAATTATATTGGAATGCATTAGAAATTATCAGGGAAGTGTGTTTGTAGCATTTTCAATAAAAAAATATTTAAATTTTTAACCAGTATCTTTGAAGTCCGATAAACGTTTTTGTATAAAAATTATTTGAATAGAAAACTGATATTTTCTAACTATAATACTTTTTTCATTAACAATGATAAGAACATATAAAGATAACTAATGATATTGATCTTCCAAGATCTAAAATAATAATATTGGTTCTAAATATCACTAGATAAAACTTACAAAAATCAAAATCAATTCTTAATTTTCAAGTTACAAAAAATTGTCATAATCTTAACTTGCCTCACCTAAAGATTTTTTTTTTTTATTATTTGTCACAAAATATTTTATTTTATTTTATCAAATTTGATGTCCTACTATATCTATGCAATTTTGTTTAATCTTTATAAACAAAATTTCAATTTTAATTTATCTCATCCAAAAATTACTGATAATTTTATTATTAATGTTATATATATAATATCTTATTTCTTTTTGTCAAGTTTGATTCCCATTATAGCTACATAAGTTTGTTTAACATTTCTAAACAAAAACTTCAATTTTAACTTATTTCATCTAAAAATAACTTATAACTTTATTATTTGTCACATTCAAAATTTTTTAATCTTCTTTTTTTCTTTGTCAAATTTGATGTTCCACTATAGTCACATAAATTTATTCAACCTTTATAAACAAAATCTCAATCAATTTATTTCATCCAAAAATTATTGATAATTTTATTATTTATAAAAAAAAATACCATAATCTTTTTTTCTTTATTAAATTTGATGTCCTACTATAATCACATAAATTTCTTTAACCTATGTAGACAAAATTCCAATCTTAACTTAACTCATCTAAAAATTATAAATAACTTTATTATCTATATTGCATACAAAATATCATAATACTTTTTATTTTTTTTTCAAATTTAATATTTCATTACTGTCACGTAAATTTGTTTAACCTTTGTAAATAAAAATTTTAATCTTAACTTACTTCATCCAAAAATTATTGATAACTTTGATTATTTATACTGTACATAAAATATTTTAATTACATAATCAAATACAAAATATCTTAATCCTCTTTTCTTTGTCAAATTTTATGTTTTACTATAATCATAAATTTATTTTTAACCTTTGTAAATAAAAATTCAATATTAACTTACCTCATCTAAAAACTACCGATAACTTTATTATTTATGTCCATACAAAATATTTTTATTTTTTTTTATCAAATTTTATGTCTCACTATAACTACATAATTCTGTTTAATCATTATAAACAAAAGGCATAATCTTAACTTACCACATCCAAAAACTACAAACAACTTTATTATCTATGCCATATATAAAATATTGTATTTTTTGTTTTTTTTTTTCAAATTTAATGTTTCATTATTGTCACATAAATTTGTTTAACCTTTGTAAATAAAAAATCCAATCTTAATTCACTTCATCCAAAAATTACTGGTAACTTTAACTATTTATAATGCATATAAAATATTTTAATCTCTTTTATTTGTCAAATTTAATATCCCACATGAATTTGTTTAACCTTTATAAAGAAAAAGTTTTTTATCTACATATCTAAGATCATCCTTACCATTTTTAAATGTGTACATTGCTGTGGATGAATTTTTAAATACAGAATTTATTGTTATTACCAGTTGATTTTTTTTTTAATATTTGACATATAAAATTTGGTTTTAGAATCTTTTACCTTGTTGAATAAACATTAAAAAAAAAACTGAAACTGTTACAAGAATATATTTTCTTAACCTAAGAAATTAAAACCTTGTTTGCAACTGCAAGGACATGCCAATTGAAGTGGTTAGTTAGCCAAAGTCACAGTTAACAGGCAAAGGGTGAAGCATCTCATCTCGGAGTAGGAGGATGGCCATCGATAGCACCGATGCTTCGTCTCCACCATTTCAGACCGGGTACTCTAATTTTTTTTTTTTTTCATTCTTCTTCTTCTTTCTCTCTTCTTTAACCACTCCTAACCTCTTACTCTTTCCTTTGTTTTCAGCCACCCGCGCCATTTCTACCTTGCAGTAGACAGGCTGCACTTCAAAATGGTAAATTAATTAATTGTTCTTTTCATAATATAATTAATATTCATTTTGTGAAACCATGTGGATTTGGATGGAGATGGAGATTTCGATTATTGATTGACTGATTGATTGCAGCAAACGGTGGTTGAACTACTGGATCTGGTAGGCCGGCGTCCATGCTTACCGATTGTGGTATGCTGTAGCACCCGCGACGACTTAGATTCTCTCTGCTCCTCTCTCTCCGCTCTCCCCTTTATTTCCTCTTCTGCTCTGGTTCGTAATTAACTCCTTTGCTTTTCCATTCAATTATTCCATTACCAATTAACTCATTCTGTTTGCTAATTTGCTGTTCTTCGCTCGATTTTGTTTTCCGCATGTCAGTACAGTGACCTTGCCGAAGATGAACGCGCTTTTATTTTAGAGAAATTTCGGCAGGTTGCAACGAAGTGGAATCATGCAAATGAGGACGAGGTAGGGAAAGATGACAGATCTCACATGATAATTGTCACCGACGCTTGCCTTCCTCTCCTTGCTTCTGGAGAGCTTCCTTTGAATGCTCATCTTCTCATTAACTACGAATTACCCGCAAAGAAGGAAACATATGGAAGGCGTTTGGCAACTTGTTTAACACCTGGTCCGTAATTTCTTTGGTGCCTAGCTCCATATATAGTTTGTTAAGCCATGGTTTGGATTTTTGCATTTTTGCTATAATTCCTGACTAATCTGCAGATGGAATTGTTATCAATATGGTTGTTGGTGGGGAAGTGGTAACACTAAAAAGTATAGAAGAAAGCAGCAATATTATCATGCAAGAGATGCCGATGCAAGTAAGTTTCCTTGCTTTCTAACTCTTACCTGATGAGTTTGACTATGTCAGGATCATATCACATTACTCCCGCTCTGAATTGGTTGAAGTTTATTCGTGTACTTAAATTTCTATTCAGAGCATGAAAGTTGGTCGTATATATTATTTGATGAAACACTTTTTTTTTTTAATATTGCTCCTCCTTTCTGGTTAGTTTAATGTACTATTGTCTTTTTTGGTTCTATAATTGGTCTTACTGATGGATATGTTAAACATATTGCAGATTCTTGACATTTTATGAAGATGTTTGGTCTTATATGTTCCCTGAAGAAAGCAAAGAATTTGATTGTCTGCACCTGTGAATGGTTGGAGACTTGAAGCTCCCTCATTCGTTTGAATATTCTGTGAGTAGTCACTGCTACAAAAATAATATACTGCTGATTTTTTTAAAAAATTTCTATTTTGCATTGTAAACTTTTAGGCTAGATTACATACATCATCTGTTGGTTGTTTAAAATTAGACTTCAGAAATTTGGTAGAAATTACAAACTTCTTGATCTTTCCTGTTTTTTGGAAATATAAGAGGCATATATTATTGAACATTATAAAAGGGTATTTGAGGACAGGAAGCAATTGACAGCTAAATTTTCTTTCTCGCTTTTTTGTTTAAAGAAAAGATTAATGGGAACAAATTTTGTAATTTTGTTTTTGGAGAAATTTAAAAATGAGGTAGGATGCCAAACACATGGTAAAACTTAAAAGTTATTATTGTATAAGTATTAACCTATAGGTTTCTTAATTCTTGCTATATAAGGTTACTTTTGTGTGCAGTTACTACTCGCTAATGAGAAGGCAACCTGTTCCCTTTATGTTTTTGAAATTTGAATCTGCAGTTGATTTTTGTATCTTAAGAATGTTCCTTCTCTAGGACTTAGCTGCAGGTAGGTTGACCTCAGCCACACTACAGTACTAAACTTTTGAGACAGGGCTGATTGTTTAGGCCTGGCTGCAGAGGTTAAACAAGCCAAGCCAGGTTAAAAAAATCACAGTTGGTTCTTCTAGCATAAACCCACAAGCCTCAATGTTTGATTCGTCTAATGAAAATGAAACACTTAAAACTTGATCATCCACATCCGTCATTACATATGTTAATAAAATATATGTTACTAAAGATAACTACAATCAGATAAAAGTCATTTACTTTTACTACATGAAATTTTATATTTGACAAATACACAAATGCAATACATATTTGTTTCCGCAAAAACATGGTTCATAAAATTGAAAGATGAAACACAAATAAATTATATAAAATAAAAGACAATACATGATCGCTGTATTTAAGTGACTTCTATTAATGATGATGTCATTAATTGTAATCCAACTCATCATTATTATATTTATCCTGGTCACTACCATGTTGGTGTGTGGTAGTGATTAGGTAAGGAAGGAGTGAAAGGGGATGCAATATAAAGAGAGGACGACATAGGTATTGTGGAGGAGGTAGTGGTGATGAGATAGTGTATGGTAAACATGCAGAGGATGAGGGAGATGTAACAGGTGGGATAGGAAAGAAAAGGTAAAAGTGTAGAATAAAAGGAAGGAAAGAAGATGTGATAATGACTAACACACATGATAATGATGATTTTGATTACAATTAGTTAATCAGCATTTAATGGACTCCACTTAATGGTTGGTGCCAAAATCATCCACTTTTTAAAAGAAAAGAAACCAAAACTAAACAAAAATATTTCTTGGAATTGAAACCAAATTTTGAAATATTTATTGGAATAAAAACATGTATTAGGAATCCATACCTGAAAAAAAAAAATTTCTAGGAACTAAAGTCAAACATAAAACATTTACAAAGACCAAAAAATTATAATATTTTCTTCCCACTGAAAAATGCTTAACTCTCTTTTGGTTAGGATGTGACAGAGTTATTTAAAATTTTATGTTTTACAACTTTTATGTGTGCCAATCAGCATAATCAGAGTTAACATAATCCAAGTTGAGTCTATTATGATTCAAGTACATGAGTAGAGTCTAACCCAAAAGATTAGTCTAGTTGGGAGAGTCTCATAGCTTAAGCACTATATTGACCTCTTATTTTACTAAATACGTGACTTGTAGCATTGCCACCTCGTTTAAAAGCCAACATCCATGCCGGCTGTACTTTATTGACACTGATCCGATGATAATCCTTACCCCTTATATGGTGGCTTCACTTAGCAGTATTAATTACATGACACCTCTTTACTGCTCAATAATTCTCAATAAAAAGTACCAATTGTTATAGCTCAAGCGCCTGAGAGCTCAATCCAAAAGATTCGTCCATTGGGTGGAAGAGCCTCATGATTTAAGCATCATATTGAACCTCTTGTTTTACTTAATGAGACTTCTCACAGAATCTCAATGAATATTCATTTTACTTAATGAGACTTCTCACAGAATCTCAATGAATCTTCAGTGTGTCTAGACTGTATAAAAATTTCCTTTCTTTTTTATCCCTTTACATAAATTGCATATGTATTTGTTTGGCTAATTACCGATTAGTTGTTTTTTAACTAAAATTATCATTTTATTTCTATTATGCAAAATATTCAAGATTTTAATAAAAATAAACAAATTTTTCCATGGTGTGCTAAAGGGGAGTGTCGGGCTGATTGTGGGAGCCGACATAAACTGTCTCATTCTATATGATTGGATTGCCCATTGTAGTTTTGATGAGCTTTATTCCGAGGCCCATACTTTTTGCACCTTTTGTTTTCACATTTTTAATTTTTAATTTTTCTTTTTGACATATATTTCGAAAACTAATTTGTAGAAGGTAAAATCATGTCTTTTGCAAACTAATTTATGAAATATATTTAAATTATTTTAAATTTTACTCATACATATATATATATATATATATATTGTAAATTAATTTACAAAATATATTTACATAGAGATAAAATTAAAAATAAAATTAAAAAAAACGAAAGGGTGTGCGAAAATAAAAAAAAAAATTCAAAAAGCAATTCGTATTTTGAAATTGGGTTTGTTGATACTTTGGATGGGCTTATTGCAGCCCAGGGAACGTGTGCTGTGTTGGGCGGTGGTAGTGTTGGGCTAGAAGTAGACATGTCAGTTAAACTCAAATTTGTGGAGATCCGTTTGACCTGACTTTGATGAGAAAAAATCCACTTTAGAAGAATTAAAATTTGATTCGCAGAGATGAGATTTGATTTAGGAATATAAATATCTCACGTATTCCCATTTCAAATATGTTTTGATAAATATAATATTTAATTAAATGTATTGAATGATTTGATCATTATTTTTTTTAGATTTTTTATGTTTGTTTTATTTTGTTTAAATTAAAAAGTATTTAATATATAATTTATATATATATATATATATACATACATAGTTAATTAAAAAAAAGGAAAATATGACATGAGTTTTTTGTGAGTTTATCTGAACACGATTACACACACACAAATGGACTATTAATTTAAATAGTATATATTTAATGTATATAAAATACTTCCATTGGAAGATTTATTCCCATCATGATGATATTTTTTTTATTTAAATAGAATTATTTTTTGAAAAGTATATTTATAGTTTAAACCAACACAACTATTATGTTTTTCAAAATGGAAAGTGAGTGCTATATTGTCTTTAAGGAGAGTAAGATCTGTAAAGTTTGATATATTAGTGTAAAAACTTTATTATCAATCCCTTGGAAATTATTGTGAATATAATTTATAAAATAATTATTATAATAATTAATGATATTTAATAATTAATAATTAGATGATAATATAAAAAAATTATATTGTTGATGTATTTTAATTAAATAATTATTGTTTCGATGGTGCTATATATTGTCCAACCCTATCAAAATAAAATAGTTCTGCCACTTCATGCGTGACATGCATACCTGAATTAAAAAGTGGCATAGGAATAGAATTCAATTCTTTACGGCGTGGCGGTGAATACACGATTTTACAATAGGATTTAAAGGAATCGTATGACAGATATATGCATTTCAACCTAACCATATTAATCGAGTGAACCTTGTTCAATCCCTTCCCAAAAATTATTCGAATTTCACGAAGCTAGTGTTTGTTATTAAACAGTTTGAATTAGGAAAGAAACAACTCGAGGGAACGAGTCTTTATTCCTATTTTACCTCTTTTCCTTTAGAAACCATATCTTGAGCCTTTAGGGAATCCAAAAGTGGAAACTTATCTATATAAACAAGCTATAATCTGGTAGCATTCATTGTCATAGTGAAGCCAAATATTTGTGTATCTCTTGTATCGAAGTCCAAAATATAGACCATATGTCGACAATCACTTTTCTCGAATATTGTGATAACTTCTTTAGGAAGAAGCCCTTCTTTGGACGCATACCCCAGAGGAACAGCTTAAAGTCAAGACTGACATTAAGTGCAGGACAGTTTTACCAGTCAAATGAGGAGGAAATGAAATGGGTGTTCGGGAGATATGACTGCGACAAAGATGGCAAGATTTCTCTTGAAGATTACAAGGAATGGCTTTATAGACTTGAATGTGTAGATGCGAATGGGGATTGGTTTATAGACTTGAATGAGTTTACGAGGATGATGCTAAGTGACTAGAAACTACTAATCACACAAAAGTCGTTACATATGTCATTACTACTAAAACTTGATCATCCTTATCTGTCATTACATATGTTAGTAAAATATTTATTACTATGTACCAATCACACAAAAGTCGTTTACTTTTTCCTCCTGAAATTTTAAATTTTACAAATACACATATGGGAAACATATTTGTTTTCGCAAAAGGATGGTTCATAAAATTGAAAGATGAAAAACAATTAAATTGTATAAAATAATAGACAATAATAGAACAATATAAAAGTAAAATGCACATGATAAATTACATAAAAAAAAGTGCTAGCGTGTATGGAATTCCAACTTGCATAATGGATGACTTGCGTTATTAATAATGAATTCCAACTCGCATAATTTATGATGTTTAAGATGTTGGCTCAATGGAATTTATCCATTTTGCTGTCGTAATTTATTGTCCCTGCAGTGAAAAACAATAGGCGCTGTCGAGCACAATGTGAAAGCATACTTACATCACTTCCATATTTATTATAGGAAGTAACCTTGAACCAAAAAAAGAGTAACTGAATTTTCCTTCCATTTTATCTAGATTTAAGTAAGTTTCTAGTCCTTATAAATATTTCAAAATTTAATTTTAGTCTTTAGAAAATTTATTGTTAGGCTTAGGTTTCTAATCTTTTTACAGATGATTTTGATCCTTATTGTTAAGAGGCTTTTGTTAAGTGCTGAGTTGCTTAATAGCATTCTTATTCAACAGTGTCACATGTTTCTAATTGCTGTCTAAATGTGTTATTGATCATTGTAAATATCTTGAAATTTGGTTTCAGCCTATAGAAGAAAAAATAGTTTTGGCCTCTATTCTTTGCAAAGTGAAGGACGATTTTGATCCTGCATTTAAGTGACTTCTATTAATGTTGATGTTATTAATTGTAATTCAACTCATCTTTATATGTATCCTAGTCACTACCATAATAGTGTGTGGTAGTGGTGATTAGGCAAGGAAGGAGTGAAAGGAGATGTAATATAAAGAAAAAAGGACAAAGCAGTGGTGATGAGATAGTGTAGTGGTAAATATGAGGAGGATGAGGGAGATATAACACGTGGGATAGAAAAGAAGAAGGTAAAGGGGTAGAAGAAAGAAGAAATGGTAGTGACTAACACATGATGATTTTGATTACAATTAGTTAACTAGCATTTAACGGCAACCTGTTAATGGTTGGAGCCAAAATCATGCATTTTTAAAAGAAAAGAAATCAAAACTAAACAAAATAATTTCTTGGAATTGAAACCAAATTTTGAAATAATTATAGGAATAAAAACATATGTACCAGGAATCCGAACCTGACAAAAAAATTTCTAGGAACTAAAGTCAAACATTAAAACATTTACAAATACTAAAAACTTATGAAAGTCGCTTTGTTTATAAGCCCATCGTTGATAAAAGCTTCTAATAATTTTTTTTCCCACTGAAAAATGCTTGACAGTTAATTTTTTTTTACTTAGGATGTGGTACAAAAAGTTATTTAAAATTTTACATAAAAACAAGGATTCATTGAATGTAGTGAGTATTTTAGAGTTATGTTTTACATTTTGTATGTGTGCCAATCAACATAATCAGAGCTAACATAATCTAAATTGAGTTTATCATGATTCAAGTACATGAGGAGAGTCTAACCCAAGAGATTAGTCTAGTTGGGAGTCTCATGACTTGAGCAATATATTGAGCCCCTCTTATTTTACTTTATTTGACATTGATCTGATAATAATTCTTACCCCTTACATAATGGCTTCACTTATCAGTATTCGTTGTATATATGACACCTTTTTACAGCTCAACAATTCTAAATAGAAAGTACCAATTGTTATAGCTCAATCACATGAGAGCTCAATCCAAAAGATTAGTTCATTAGGTGGAAGAGCCTCATGATTTGAGCATCGAATTAAATCTCTTTATTTTACTAATGAGATTTCTAACAGAATCTCAATGAATATTGATAGTGTGTATAGACTGTATAACTTTTTCCTTTCTTTTTTATTCCTTCACATAAATTGCATATGTATTTGTTTGGCAAATTTCTAATTAATTTTTTAAACTCAAATTATCATTTTATTCCTTTAATACAAGATTCAAGATTTTAATAAAATGAACAAATTATTCCATGGTGTGCTAAAGGGGAGTGTCGAGACGACTTAGGGAGCTGACTTTAACTGTGTCAATCTATGGTATTGGATTGGCCATTGCAGTTTTGATGGGCTTTATTCCAAAATTGGGATTGTTGAGACTTTTGATGGGCTTATTGTAGGCTAAGTAACGTGTGCTGTTGTGCGGTGGTTGTGTTTGGCTAGAAGTAGACATGTCCATTAAACTCAAATTTGTGGATATCCTTTTGACAAATTTATGGATATCTGTTTGACCTGATTTTGATGAAATAAAAATTACTTTAATGAGATCCAAGAAGAATTCAAATTTGATTTGCAAAGATGAGAATTGATTTAAGAATATAAATATTGAATTTTTATTTTTGTTGAAAAATGATTTTATCTTTAAAATTTTTATTCTTTTATGTTTGTTTTATATTTTTAAATTAAAAATTATTTGATATATAATTTATTTAAAATATATATACATGTATAATTAAAGAAAAGAAAAATAGGACATGTCTGAACCGAAGTTAGGTTTCAATTTTTTCCCGTCATCTCTTTCAAATTTGCATTTGCTCCATATTTTCGTGAGGCGTGAAGAGCAAATTGCATATTTGATCCATTTGTTGCCATGCTTAGCTAGAAGGTACAGGGTAGAAAGTGCAAAATTTGGTCCTAACCTACCCTATTGTCATTTCTAACTAAAGGTGCATGAGTTGATAGGACAAGAAATTATAAGTGGCGAAGAAAATAACAATAATAAGATCATGGAGGAACTGAGATTTGTAGAGCTGTAAAACCGATCATTGCTAATGCCTAGTAAGGTTTTTGTATGTGTGTGTGTTTTTTGGGGGGCCAATGGCGTTCTGGTCTACCAGAATGGGGTAGTTTTTTATGAGGTTTCATTTTCAACCTAAAGGATGTTAGAAAGAAAGAAATTTTGTACCAAGACAAAAAGGCCTATATACAACATGAGATTTTTTCTTCTATCGGATTATACACCCATATATAGATAATAATAGATTATTAATTCAAATAGTATATTAATTTAAACAGTACGTATTTAATTTTTTTAAGTAAAGTTTTGGAGTTCACATTTTATGTATAGAAAATACTTTTATTGGAAGATTTATTCCTATCATGATAAGCAATTCTTTTATTCAAATAGAACTGTTTTTTGAAAAGCATATTTGTAATTTAAACCAATACATATATTAATATTTTCAAATTGAAAACTGAGTGCGTGAATAAAGTGATTCAACATTCCATTCACTCCCTTATTTATATTTCTTAGAAGAATTGTAAATTACTATCCTATTAAAATACAAATTAACGATGCAAGCGTATGGTAGCTGTTGTCTTTAAAGAGAGTTAAGATCTCTAAATTTTAATATATTGTTAATATACAAATTTTAAATTGAAAATTATTGTGAATATAATTTAGAAATAATTAATTATGTTTAATAAATTAGATGATAATATAATAAATTTATATTGATGAATTTTAATTAATATTATTATTTTTTTAATGGTGCTATATGTTGTCCAATCCTATCAAAATAAGATAATTGTGCTACTTCATTCCTGACATGCATACCTAAATCAACAAGTGATATGGAAATAGAATTCAATTCTGTATGAGTGTCATAACAGTGAATCCATGAATACACGATGTTACTGAAGTGGTTTCTTTAATGTCTTTGTAAATTCAAAGATAACATATTCCAACTATTTAAATGGTAGTTGTTTATATGTATTTAATGTGCTTAACGTCTTTTTTCTAAAATTGTTACTCTTATTTATTAAAATTTAAAAATTATATATAAATTCTTCCATTTATTTTATTTATATTTTTTTTCAATTTTTTTTAAAATAACCAATGTACCTAATATATTTTTTTAAAATATTTTAATCATAGTTAATCTTTCTACCTATCTAAAGTAATGTTCCTTTATAGTAATTATTAAAATAAATTTTACTAACTAGTTTACATACGCAATAGTAAATGTGTTCATATGTTCATTGATTAAACAAAAATAATATTTGGTCTTCAATTTTAATTTATCTTGATTCTTTGAATTTTTATATCTTTTTTTATCTATTTTTAATTTGTAAATTTTATAAGTTATTGATTATAGTAACAGATAAAAATTATCATAATTAATAAAATTATCACAATTGATAAAAATTTTAAATTAAATTAAAATATAAAATATAAGATGAGGCTAAAATAAAAATATTTGAAATTATAAAAATTAATTTTAAGTTCAAAAATATAGGTTAAAAAATTATTAAAAAATATTATGATTATCCTCAAACAATTATAAAGAACACAGTATGCATAAAAGATGCGTTTATTGTTAAAAATAAAAAACTTATTTTGTAATCTAAGAATAAAAAAATATTTTTATTAAATAATATAAAAAAGTATATAAATCAATAATTAAAGTAATATGATGTCTACAAATTAATTATAAATACATAGATATTAAAAAATTTGGACTATTAATTAGATAAATTAAAATTTGATTTTAAATAATAATTTAAGAATTATAAAATATAAAATGCTTATATAAAAGAAATTATATAGTATATTAAAATAATCTTTGTTTTCAAAAATAAAAATAAAGATTTAATATAAAATAATTGATAATTAAATTAATAAATTATAAAATTTATATTTGTATAATATATATATGTTTAATTCTTAAAAAAATGTGAAGGAGCCTACCTAACTTCATCTGTGTTTGCGATTTTTATCGAAAAAATTTATCATCAAATATTTTAAATTAAATTATATATATATATATTGTGAGGGAAGAAATTAAATTTATTAATATAAGTTATACTAAATTTTATACTGTTTAATAATTGATTATTAAATTTTAACAAATTATTATTAAATAATTTTATTATAAAATCAACTACTAAATTTTAAAAAATTATTATGTAAATTATATTTATAAATTATGGATTAATTTAAAATTAATTGATATAAATTAAATCTAACATAATATATTTACTTTCATAAAATATAAATGTAAAAACATTTTAATTATATTTCTATAATTATTTAATTTTAATGAAAATTAATACAAAATAAAAGAAATATATAATTACAAATTTGCAATTAAATTAGAAAAATTAAAATTTATATTAAGTTATTATCAATGTAAAAATTTGTGTAATCTACATTATATAAATTAATGACCTTTTATTTTTTTATAAATTATTTAATGTTAAATTTTAATCATTTAAATTTAAATTATATAAGATGAAAAAATGTGTAATTATGATTCTTTGTATTTATATAAAATTTTTAAATTTTAACAAATAAAAATAAAACCTATAAAAAATAGAAGAAAGATGTTGACCATGGACACATGTAAACATTTATATAATTTGGATATGCTACTATTAAATTTATGTATTTTTTTAATTCCTTTTTAAATTAAGAGGTATTGAATTTTCACCACTATTAAAATAATATATGTTTAATCTTATTTAATATGGTTAATACTAAATTTTTAATAAATTTTACTATTAATAAAATCATAATAATAAATATTTTTATTTATATCCAATTTTATAAAAGAAAATATCATTTGAATTATTATTATTAAATTATTTTTTATTTTTATCATTATAAAGAAATATAAATTTTAATTAGAAATAATATTATTAATATATAATATTATAAAAATTTTAAATAAAAACAATAATAATATTCATATCAATATTAGGATAAAAATAAATATATATATATATATTAAAATTATTATAAAATAATATTTAATTAATGTTAACATAAATTTAAATATTTTATATAATATCTAATATAGTAAAAAAATTAAAATTAATATATTAACATAAATTTTGAATTTTATACAATTTTTTATATTGTAATATTTTGAGTTTAGAATTTCTTTGATCATAATATAATATTTTTAAAATAATTATTGTAATTTTTTTAAATATTTTTAATACAAATAATAATTTTTAGTAAATATTTATAATATAGAATTAATTTTTAATAAAAATATTCTAAATCTCATTTGTTTATATGTTATTTTTGAATATTAATATTAATATATTTTTAATATATATTTTATTAAATTTAATTTCTCCATCAAATTTATTTTTTAATTTAAAAATAATTAATTTATTAAAATTATAATACAAAATATATTACTTTTAAATTTTATATTAAATTTAAATTTATAAATTTATTATTATTATGAATGAATACTAATTAATATTATTATACTTATTTGAATTATTTATATATTCAAATTGAAAAATAAATTATCTAAACGTTAACTCAATAAAATTATAAAAATATATATATTATTTTATATATTATACACTAATTTAAAATGTTAAAGTAAAAAAATTTTAAAAATAAATTTTGTATAATAAATAATTTTTTTAAAAAGTATATATTCCTATAAATTTAAATATATTTTGTAATATATAATGTAGTAAAAATGTAAAATTAATATAATAATATAAATTTTAAATTATATTATACAGTTTTTTAAATTATAATATTTTGAATTTAATTTTTTTTATCATAATATGATATATTTTTTAAACATTTTGATGGAAATAAAAATATTTTTAATAGAAATAAAAAATTTCAATAAACATTTATAATTTGTAATTAATTTTTCATAAAAATATTTTGAATCTCTCATTATTATTTATTTTTAAATATATTAATTTATTTTTTATCTTATTTTCTATTTTAAAAATAAATATTTTATTAAAATTATAATACAAGATATATTACTTCTATTTCTGCACTAAATTTAAATTTAATAAATTTTTTTATCATTATTAATCATTAATAATTAATATTATTATATATATTTTAAGTATTTATATATTTAAATTAAAAAATAAATTAAATAAATATTAATTCTATTAAATTATAATAAAAATTATATATTTATAGAAAGAAATCTTTACATAAATACAATTTTTTTAAATTTTTATTAATATAAGTTATATATTATAATTTATTTTTTACCATAATAGATATTATTACACATGTTATTGTATATACAATAGTTAGAGTTTGTTATCTTTTAATTTAAAAAGGCATGAAAAATAAACCTTTTACAAAAGGATGAAAAGGAATCCTGTGACAGAGATATGAATTTCAACCTAACCTACGATGATAATTGAGTGAACATTATTCAATCTCTTCTCCAAAAAATTATTCGAATTTCACGAAACTAGTTTAATGAGGAAATAAACAACTTGAGGGAATGAGTCTTTTTTCCGATTCTACCTCTTTTCCTTTAGAAACCATATCTTGAGCCTTGAGAGAATCCAAAGGTTGAAACCATATCTCAAAAAGCTAGGAGAGAATTGCAACCTTGACTCTTGTAGAAGAATGGTCAGAAATGAGATGCCAACAGGGGCGGTTTTATAGACTTGAATGAGTTTACGAGGATGATGATGGGATAACTAAAAACTAAGTGATCATATCACATATTTTGGTGAAGGCTTCATCCGGGTGTTAGGACTTTAGAATATGCAGTATGATGATTTTGTTCGGTGTTTTTGAGATTTGTGTCTTCATTAAAATATTTAGTTTTTTTTTTTTTTGAGTGCTAAATAGGTTTGTTAAATGTACGGTTGCTAACGGATATTATTATTTTGTCTTTGATTCTCTATCCTGTTGTTTTCACGAAAATCAGTAACTATGATATGAAAAAAATGAAATCAGAGGACAACAGACTTTAAGAAGAGATATAACAGAACTGAAACAACCATGAGGTCATGACAGAAAAAATGAAGTAACAGTTGTCATGTCTAACTAGAAGGTGCTTGAGTTGATAGGACAATAAATTGTAAGGGCGAAGAAAATAATAATAAGGTCATTGAGGGACTGAGATCTATTGTGCTGCTAAACTAACCATTGATTATGCGTATAAGGTCTTTGTTTGTGTTTTTTAGGGCCAGTGGTGTTCTAGTTTACCAGAACGGGTAGTTTTCTCGAAAGTTTTGTTTTCAAATTTTATAAAAAAAATTTAGAATAATTTATATAATATAATTTATTAATTTAACGATTAAATTGATAAAATTTAATTATTTATAAGAATTATTAAACGAAATAATTTTAAATAATACACTAACTTATCTTTTTATATTTATATATATATATATAAATTAATATTTAAATATTAAACTTTAAACTTATTTATATTAATTTAATAATTTTATGTAAAATATAATCGTTAATTTAAAAATTATTAGAAAGTAGATCGAATATATAATATTTTATATAAAATAAAAATGAATAGATATTTTATTTTATAATTTTATTTTAACGATTAATATATTATTTAAATATATAAAAATATTAATAATTTAATAAGATATTTATATATTTTTAAATTTTTTAAATTTAATATACAAAATTATAAAAATATTATAATATAATTTAATAGTTATATTAATAAATTTTATTTTATATTAATTTATTAAATTAGTATAAATATTTAAATTTGATATATAATATCAACTGATTCTAACTCTTTATGTATATATATTAATTTTTTTAAGTAATATTTTTAATTTAAATAATATATATTTAATTTTTTTTAAGTAAAATTTTAGAGCTCAAATTTTATATATAGAAAATATTTTATTAAAAATTTATTCTCATCAGGCATTTTTTTTATTGAAATAGAATGGTTTTTAGAAAAGTATATTTGTAGTTTAAACCAACACAATTATTAAGTTTTTCAAAACATTAATTGAAACTGAGTGCATGAATAAAGTGATTTAACATTTCATTCACTTCCTTATTTATATTTTTTAGAAAAGTTGTCCACGAGTATTCTATTAAGATACAAATTAACAATGCAAGCGTACAGTAGCGGTGGTATATTGTCTTTAAAGAGAATTAAGATCTATAAAAATTTTATTATCAATAAGTTGAACATTATTGTGAATATAATTTATAAAATAATTATTATAATAATTAATGATATTTAATTAATAATTAGATGATAATGTAAAAATATTATATTAGTAATGTATTTTAATTAAATAATTATTGTTTCAATGATGCTATATATTGTCCAATCCTATCAAAATAAAATATTTGTCACTTCATGCGTGACACGCATACCTAAATTAACAAGTGGCATAGGAATATAATTTCAATTTTTAAGAGGGGCGTAGTGGTGAATACACGAGTTTACAAAGGATCTAAAGGAATGTGTAACAGAGATATGCTTTTCAACCTAACCCACCATGTTAATGGAATGAACCTTGTTCAATCCTTTCTCCAAAAATTATTCGAATTTCACAAACTAGTGTTTATTATTAAGCAGTTTGGATTAGGAAATAAACAACTCGAGGGAATGAGTCTTTATTCCGATTCTACCTCCTTTCCTTTAGAAACCATATCTTGAGCCTTGAGGGAATCCAAAGGTGGAAACTTATCTATATGAACAAGCTATAATCTAATAGCATTCATTATCATACAGAAGCCAAGTATTTGTATATCTTTTGTATCGAAGTCCCAAAAAAATAGACCATATGTCGAGAACCCCTTTCCTCAAATATAATGATGACCTCTTTAGGAAGAGGCCCTTCTATGGACGCATGCCCTGGAACAACATCTTAAAGCCAAGACTGACATCAAGTGCAGAACAGTTTGACCAACCAAATGAAGAGGAAATGAAATGGGTGTTCGGAAAATTTGACAGTAACAAAGATGGCAAGATTTCTTTTGAAGAGTACAAGGCAGTTGCAAAGCTCTTGGGTAAGGGCATTGGGGAGATACAGAAAGTCAAGGTATTTAAGGTCGTGGACTCAGATGGAGATGGGTTAATCGACTTTAAAGAGTTCATGGACATGTTCAATGTTGAGGGTAAGATGATAGAAACGGAGATCAAAAAGGTTTTCGAAGTATTCGATTTGAATGGTGATGGCGGAATTACTGCTGAGGAGTTGTCCCATGTTCTCAAAACGCTAGGAGAGAGTTCCAACATTGACGCTTGTAGAAGAATGGTCAGAAATGTAGATGCCAATGGGGATGGTTTTATTGACTTGAATGAGTTTACGAGGATGATGCTAAGTGACTAGAAACTACTAATCACACAAAACTCGTTACATAGATATGTCATTACTACTAAAACTTGATCATCCATATCTGTCATTACATATGTTAATAAAATGTATATTACTAAAGATTACTACTCATCACACAAAAGTCGTTTACTTTTTCTATCTTAAATTTTAAATTTTACAAATACATACATATATTATATATATATGATACATATCTGTTTCCGCAAAAACATGGTTGAAAGATGAAACACAATTAAATTATATAAAACAATAGACAATACATGAACCATATAAAAGTAAAATGCACATGACATATTACATAAAAAAGAGCAAGCATGTATGGAATTCCAACTTGCATAGTGGATGACTTGCGTTGTTAATAATGACTTCCAACTCGCATAACTTATGATGTTTAAGATGTTGGCTCAATGGAATTTATCCATTTTTCTGTCGTAGTTCATTATCAATTACCCCTGCAGTGAAAAACATATTTGTTGAAGGGGTAACCTTGGACCCAAAAAACAGTACTGAATTTTCCTTCCAATTTATCTAGATTTAAGTTTTTAGTTGTTATAAATATTTCAAAATTTAATTTTAGTCTTTAGGAAAGTTATTGTTAGGAGTAGGTTTCTAATCTTTTAGCATAGATGATTTTGATCCTAATAGTTGAGTGACTTTTATTAAGTGCTGACTTGGTTAATAGCAATCTAATTCAACACCATTACGTGTATTCTAATTACCGTCTAAATATATTATTGATTCTCGTAAATATCTTGGAATTTGATTTCATCCTTTAAAAATATTTTATTTTGTTTTTGTCACTATTCTTTGAAAAATGAAGGATAATTTTGATTCTTGCATTTAAGTGACTTCTATTGATATTAATGTCATTAATTGTAATTGAACTCATCCCTATTTCATGTATCCTAGTCACTACCATATTATTTTGTGGTAGTAATTAGTAAGAAAGGAGTCAAAAGGAGATGTAATATAAAGAGAAAAGGACAAAATAGTGGTGATGAGATAGTGTATGGTAAATATGAGGAGGGTGAGAAAGATGTAATAGATAGGATAGGAAAAAAGCCGGTAAAGGAGTAGAAAAATGAAGATGCGATCATGATTAACACACATGATAATGATATTTTGATTACAATTAGTTAACTAGCATTTAACGGCAACCCGTTCAAGTCAAATTTTTGAAACCAAAACTAAACATAAATATTTCTTGGAATTGAAACCAAAATTTGAAATATTTATAGGAATAAAAACATATGTACTAGAAATCCAAACTTGACAGAAAAAATTCTAGGAACTAAAGCCAAACATTAAAACATTTACAAAGATTAAAAATTTATGAAAGTTATTTTGTTTATAATCCTATCATTCATAAAAGTTTTGAATATTTTTTCCATTGAAAAATGCTTAACAATTAACTCTCTTTTACTTACGATGTGATACAAAAAATTATTTAAAATTTTACATAAGAACACGAATTTATTGAATGTAATGAGAATATTTCAGAGTTATGGTTTACAACTTGTATGTGCAAATCAACATAATCAGAGTTAACATCACATTAAATCTTTTTATTTTATTAAAGAGACTTCTAACAAAATATCAATGAATATCCATAGGATGTATAGACTCTATAACTTTTTCCTTTCTTTTTTATCCTTTCACATAAATTCCATGTGTATTTGTTTGGCAAATTTTTGACTAATTGTTTTTTTAACTCAATGAACAAATTATTCCATGGTGGGGAGTGTCGGGCCGACTTAGGAAGTCGACATTAATTGTCTCATTCTACGGTATTGGATTATCCATTATAGTTTTGATAGGCTTTATTATGAAATTGGGATTGTTGAGACTTTGGATGGACCTTTTGAACTCCAAGTAGCTTGTGATAGAAGTAGACATGTCCATTAAATTCAAAATTTTGATGAGATATAAGAAGAATTCAAATTTGATTTGCAAATACGAGATTCTCACCTATTCCCATTTTAAATATGTTTCAATAAATATAATATTAAATTTTTATTTTTGTTAAAAAATGACTTTATCATTAAAACTTTTATTTTTTATGTTGTTATACGTTGTTTAATTTATAAAGTATTTGATATATAATTTATTTAAAGATATATACATATATATATATATATATAGATGTATAATTAAAAAAAAAGAAAAGGAAAATAGGACATGAGTTTCTTGGAAGTTTGTTTGAACCCAAAGTTAGGTTTCAACTTTTTTATCGTCGTCTTTTTCAAATTTGCACTTGCTCCATTTTTTCGTGAGGCTTGAAGAGAAAAATGCACATTTTATCCATCTGTTGCCATGCTTAGCTAGAAGGTGCGGAGCAGGAAGTGCAAAATTTGGTCGTGACCTACCTTATTGTCATGTCAACTAGTTGATAGGACAAGAAAATTGTAAGTGGCGAAGAAAATACTAATAAGGTTATGGAGGAATTGAGATTTGTCGAGCTGCTAAACTAATCCATGATAATGCCTAATAAGGTCTTTGTGTGTTTTTTTGGAGGCCAGTGGAGTTCTGGTCTACTAGAGTGGGGTAGTTCCTACAAGGTTTTATTTTCAGCCCTAAGGATGTTAGAAAAAAATGAAATTTTGTACCAAGAAAAAAAGGTCCTAATATCTAGAACATGAGATTTTTTCTTCTGTCGATGTTTGTTTTTATATTTTCTTTAGGAGTAAAGAGGATTATACACATATAGATAATAATGGATTATTAATTTAAATAGTATATATTTAATTTTTCTTTTAAGTATAGTTTTGGAGAACAAATTTTATGTATAGAAAATATTTTTATTAAAAGATTTATTCTATCATAATAAGTTTTTTTTATTCAAATAGGATTATTTTTTGAAAAGTATATTTGTAGTTTAAATCAATACATATATTATTTTATCAATAAATATCCTATTAAAACACAAATTAACGATGGAAGTGTATAATTGTGCTAATGCTATATTGTCTCTAGGAAGAATTAAGATATCTAAATTTTGATATATTGTCAATATAAAAATTTTGAATTAAAAATTATTATAAATATAATTTATAAAATATAATTATAATAATTAATAATGTCTAATAAAAAATAAATGATATTTAGATATTATAAAAAAATTATATTGATATTATTATTTTTTTAATAGTGCTATATGTTGCTCAATTCTATCAAACATGCATACTTAATAAATAAGTGAGATAGAAATAGAATATAATTATGTAATTTTTTGTTTGGATAAAAAAAAAATATATGAAAATATTTTTTTGTTTATTATGCATGTAAATAAGAGGAAAAGAATCAATTTCCGTGGATCCCATCAAAACTTATTTTTCAAGTTGATGAAAAAATGAAAAAAAAAAATCTTACCTTTTTTATTTTTTAATTTTAAATTATTAAAATTATTATATATTGATAAAAATATGTTAATATATTGATAAAAAATATAATAATTTTATAAATTAAAATTTATACTAATAATACTTTTTTTATTTATCCAAACAATAAAAATTCTTTTCTTTTTTTTCATTTGAACGCATCTAAATAATTTATTTATTTATTTTTTTAACTAAACAAAAGCATAAAAATAATTTGAACGTTTATTTATTTATTTTTTTAATTAAACAAAAGCATAAGAATATATAATATAGAAATAGAATTCAATTCTCTAAGAGTAACATGGTAGTGGCAGTGAATACACGATTTTACAAAAGTATCGAAAGGAATGGTATGAGGGAGATATGTATTTCAACCTAACCCACGATGCTAACTGAGTGAACCTTATTCAATCCCTTCTCCAAAAATTATTCGAATTTCACGAAACTAGTTTAATGAGGAAATAAACAACATGAGGGAATGAGTCCTTATTCCGATTCTACCTCTTTTCCTTTAGAAACCATATCTTGAGCCTTGAGGGAATCCAAAGGTTGAAACTGATCTATATAAACAAGCCATAATCTAGTAGAATTCATTGTCACAGCGAAGCCAAATATTTGTGTATCTCTTGTATCAAAGTCCCAAAAATAGACCATATGTCGAACTACCTCAGATTTAATGATGACTTCTTAGGGAGGAGGCCCTCATATGGAGGCATACGCCAGAGGAACAGCTTAAAGCCAAGAGTGACACCAAGTGCAGGACAGTTTCTCAAACTAAATATAGAAGAGGAAATGAAGTTGGTGTTCCGGAAATTTGACCGCAACATAGATGGCAAGATTTCTCTTGAAGAGTACAAGGTAGCTGCAAAAGTGTTGGGTAGGGGCATTGGGGACATACAAAAAGTCAAGGCATTTAAGGCCATGGACTCAGATGGAGATGGGTTAATCGACTTCAAAGAGTTCGTGGAAACGTTCAATTTTAAGGACAATACGATAGAACCGGAGATCAAGAAGGTTTTTGAAGCATTCGATTTGAATGGTGATGGCAGAATTACTGCTGAGGAGTTGTCCCAAGCTCTCAAAAAGCTAGGAGAGAGTTGCAGCCTTGAAGCTTGCAGAAGAATGGTCAGACATGTAGATGTCGACCGGGATGGTTCTATAGACTTCATTGAGTTTAAACTTATGATGTTGAGTGACTAGAAACTAAGTGATCTTATCACTTATTTTGGTGAAGGCTTCGTCTGGGTATTAGGACTTTAGGATACGCAGTATGATAATTTTGATTTTTGTTAGGTGTTTTTGAGGTTTGTGTCTTCCCTAAAATATTTAGTATCTTTTTCTTTTTCTTGAGTGCTAAATTGGTTTGTTAAATGTATGGTTACTAACTGATTATATAGGGCCAATGTTATTTTGTCTTTGATTCCCTATCCTTTTGTTTTCTAGAAAATCCTAATTAGAAAGCTGTTGATAAGAAAATCCGTAACTATGATATGAAGAAAAATGAAATCAGAGAACAACAGACTTTGAAAAGAGATATAACAGAACTGAAACAACCATGAGGTCATGACAGAAAAAATGAAGTAACTGTTTGAATTTCATTACAATTATAAAGAAATTCCTAAAGCATAGAATCAACAAACAGTTCTCAAGTTATGTCTAATAAGTTTCCCTTTCTTTCCTCTTAAGGTCTAACATACCCTCTAGTTTATGTGAATAATGTTAAGAAGTTAATATATAAAAAGTTTTTATTACAAATTACGGTGAGAATAAATTGATAATATTTAACATAACACTTTCTAAACAAAACTGTGTATTTTTAATTCATAACAATTAATTGGGTTACGAATAATATATTCTCAGAATAATTTATCAAACAGCAATAAATAGGACCCTAAAGTCACACTTTTATTGAGTTGGTATGAACACTTAATGGCAGGTATATATTTATTCATTGATTATTGTACTAGTAGGCATTTTGGGGAGAGCATTACGTTTACTCCAAGGTTATATTTAATGGGATAGACGTACGTGCGACCTTGATATTCCTAAGATACACATTTGCCTTTGCCCTCTATAAAGGATGCATCATGTTCTTGTTACAGTTTTTGAGGCTTAGAATTAACCAACAATTGAGTTGGAATTGCATACTTACAACTCATGGACACTCTTGATGCTACTAGGAAATTTCTCAAAAGCAGCCATTCTCAAGCCCCAAAATGCTATAAACAATACTCAGCACGAAAGAACATGTGTAGGCTATAAACTATTTTGGATATTTTGTTCAAATTTATAACGTGACAGAGCCAAAAAGGGAATATAATACAGAAGACATTGGTGTTCTAAAACAAAGTGAAGCCCAGCATAGTTATTGTTATCTGTTTACAGCTGCCCGTGTGAGTTTTGAAATTTGAAAGCATATCGCTGCTTGTGGCGCTTTATTCTATCAATGTACAACCGTGTATACGGAAATAGAAAGGAAGGAACCTCACACAGATTCTGCATTTTGGTGAACGTATATTTGGTGTATTTTATGGTTTGCTCCACACAAATTGAATCTTCCACGGCTAAAATATTTACATATTTTCTGAGTTTCTTGGATACAGTTACTAGATAATATTGTAATTAGCTATTAGGACTTCAGTTTTGCTACACGGTGTTTGAGGTGTTTTATTCGCTTTCTTAATTAATTAATTGTCTGATTTCTTTTCTTCTTGTCCATTGGCCTTTTATAAGCTTTCCTCTCCTTTCCTTTCCCAAACTTCCATGTGTGGTATAGAACTATGAGTTAACTTATGACACCTAATGCTTGTGCACAACAAAACTTACCTAAATTAATTCAGAAAGCACAAGTTGCTAACCTTTTTACTTCTAATTACAAGATTGAAAATTATAAATATGAGCCACATGTACTTCAGTAATGCTTAATAGTGTGTATTTTGAGTAAATTTAAGTTAATTCTAATATAGTGTCAATTTTGAAAAATCTAAATCCATGTTCATTGTCACTATAATGCAGAGTTACCTTTTTTCAAGAGTAAGATAGATCATATACATTCATAAATTCAAGTCATAATATTTAGCACTAAGAATATACTACATTTCCATCATGCTATAAAATGTAACTATCTATACAATCCAAGTGCTTAGTAATAACTATTTACTTTTATCCCTTTCTCTTCAAATACACATTTTCCTTAAATCAAATAGTCGAAATGCCTCTTTGGTATTTTCTGTGATTGATTCGTCTGTAAAGCATCAATTCCCTATTTTTAAGGGATGACTAGTTAAACTACTTTGTCCTGCTTTTATCTGTTTTGGGGCCCGGTCTTTGTTTTAGGTGCTAGATTCTGTGCTTGTCTGTGTACAACATTTTATTGAGTCTTTGACAGTAGTCACAGGAGCAGTGAAAAAAGAGAGATAAAACACAATAAACTTTTCCATTTGTGTCATGATAAAGTTACATATAATAATGTTAGTGATACTACATCAAAACTGATCAATTTAGCCCCAGCAGGTTGCCTATGAACTGCATATTAATAAACTTCTACTCTTGGTGCAGTGATTTTTAATTGATTTCCCAATAACCAATACAATAAAAGGGAAAACACTGAAAACATATCAAAGGAAAATGCCATACTCTTATAGATAAGATTTATCCTTGATAGTGGGGTAATAATCCGTAGCTTGACCTATGATCTAATACATGTTAAGGTTAGGCTAAGTGATAACTTTTTTTTTTATAATGGAAGCAAGATTTGAATTTAAAATTTTATATAAACTATTTAACTTTTTCTTATTAGATTGACCTTTGTAAGTTATACTTATTTATTAAATAAGTTAAATTAATATTTTTAAAAAAGTTTTGCTTATAAAAGATAATTTTTTAAGTTTCAAAAGTTAATTTATTTAAAAGTTTATTTAATTAAAAAATGTTTAGAAGTCATTCTAAACAACTAAATTTAATAAACCATTTATATAAATAAATAATAACATTTTTATTTTTATTATTATATTTATTTTAATATAATTTCTTAACACTATACATCGATTGATGTATTTAACTATTTATAGAAAGATTAATTAACTTATTTAAAAGATTTTAAAATAAATTTAAATACTTTATATCAAACTTTATTTTAGAAAAAATGTAATTTTTAAAAAAAATTAAAATTTTAGAAATCTAATTATTTTGTTTGGATATTTTTTTAGAAAAAATTTAAATTTTATAAATTTTGAGAGAATATTCTAACAAATTAAATTAAAAAAATTTAAAATAGATAAAATTTAAAATTTTTTGAACACCATTCGTATAGATTCACAAGTAATTTGATTGGTTCATAAAATAAATAAATAAATAAAGTAGTGATGAATGTTTAGTCTATTATTTTATTTTATTTTTTTAAAACAAAATTTTATATTATTTTATTTTTTATCATATATTATTTATTTTTAACAAATATTAATTAATAATTCTATTTTTTATTTTTTTTATTCTTCTATAAAATTAATTATGTCTGATATTTTTTAATAATCAATATATCTAACTGAATGTTTATCCTTATTCATACTAACTATAAGCATTGATTATAATATTCTTAAATATTAAACTTACATGTTTATTATAATTGTTGCTGCTTATATTATAATATTTGGATATAAATTTTTCATGGTATTTTACATTTTTATATCTAAAAATTTGTTAAATAATTTTAAAAAAACTTTGAAAAAGTTATAATATTAAAAAAATATGATTTAATATCTTTTTTAATTTTTAATTTTTATTTTTATATCATTATTTTTATCTTTTCATCTAAAGATCCAATTTTTATTATGATTTTATTTTATTTTTTATTTTATTAGTCTCACTTTTATTTTTTTTCTTCAAAACAAGATTTTATCTTATTTTATTTTTTAATATATTTTTATTTTTTTATCATATATTATTTATTTTTCACAAATATTAATTAGTAATTTTATTTTTTTTATTTTTCTTATTCTTCTATTAAATTGATTATGTCTGATATTTTTTAATAATCAATATATCTAAGAGAATGGTTATCCTTATTGTTACTAAATATAAGCATTGATTATAATATTTTTAAATATTAAACTTACATGTTTAGTATTATTATTGCTGCTTATATTATAATATTGGAATATAATTTTTACATGGTATTTTACATTTTTATATTTAAAAGTTTGTTAAATAATTTTTAAAAAGCTTTAAAAAATTTATAATATTAAAAAAATATGATTTAATATCTTTTTAAATTTTAAATTTTTATTTTTATACCATTGTTTTCTTCTTTTAGATTATCTAAAGGTCTAATTCTTATTATGATTTTTATTTTATTTTCATTTTATTAGTTTTACTTTTTATTTTATTTTTTTTTCTTCAATAAATGGTTTTATCTTCTTTGTTAATATATTTTTATTTTTCATTATATATTATTTATTTTTAACTAATATTATTTTATATTTTTTTTTTCTTATTCTACTATGAAGTTAATTATGTTTGATATTTTTTAATAATCAACATATCTAAGAGAATGATTATCCTTATTGTTACTAAATATAAGCATTGCTTATAATATTCTTAAATATTAAACATACATGTTTAGTATTATTGTTGTTTCTTATTTTATAATATTTTAAATTATTTTTTAATGGTATTTTACATTTTTATATCCAAAAATTTGTTAAATAATTTTAGAAAAGTTTTAAAAAAGTTAAAATATTAAAAAAATAAGATATAATATCTTTTTAAATTTTAAATTTTCATTTTTATACCTTTAATTTTATCTTTTTAACTAAAGGTCCAATTATTATTATGATTTTATTTTATTAGTTTCACCTTTTATTTTATTTTTTCTTCAAAACAAGATTTTATTTTATTTTATTTTTAATATTTTTTTTATTTTTTTATCATATATTATTTATTTTTAACTAATATTATTTTATAATTTTATTTTTTATTTTTCTTATTCTACTATGAAATTAATTATATCTGATATTTTTTAATAATCAATATATAAGAGAATGGTTATGTTTATTGTTATTAAATATAGACATTGCTTATAATATTTTTAAATATTAAACTTACATGTTTAGTATTACTGTTGCTGCTTATTTTATAATATTTGAATATAATTTTTTGATGGTATTTTACATTTTTATATCTAAAACTTTGATAAATAATTTTTAAAAAGCTTTAAAAAATTTATAATATTAAAAAAATAAGATTTAATAATTTTTTATATTTTAAATTTTTATTTTTATACTATTGATGTTATCTTTCTATCTAAAACTCCAATTCTTATTATGGTTTTTTTTTATTTTTTTTTATTAGTTTTACTTTTTATTTATTTTTTTTAAACAAGATTTTATCTTATTTTATTTTTTAATATATTATTATTTTTTAACTAATATTATTTTATAATTTTATTTTTTTATTTTTCTTATTCTACTATGAAATTAATTATGTGTGATATTTTTAATATTTAATATATTTAAAAGAATAGTCATTCTTATTGTTACTAAATATAAGCATTGCTTATAATATTTTTAAATATTAAACTTACATGTTTAGTATTATTGTTGGTGCTTATTTTATAATATTTGAATATAATTTTTTCATGATATTTTACATTTTTATATCTAAAACTTTGTCAAATAATTTTAAAAAAGTTTAAAAAAAGTTATAATATTAAGAAAATAAGATTTAATATCTTTTTAAATTTTAAATTTTCATTTTTATACCATTTTTTTTATCTTTCTATCTAAAGGTTCAATTCTTTTTATTGTTTTATTTTATTTTTGTTTTATTAGTTTCACTTTTTTTTTCTTCAAAACAAGATTCTATCTTATTTTATTTTTTAATATATTTTTATTTTTTATCCTATGTTATTTATTTTTAACTAATATTATTTTATAATTTTATCTTTTTATTTTTCTTATTCTTCTATGAAATTCTTTATGTATGATATTTTTTAATAATCTATATATCTAAAGAATGATCATCCTTAATTTTACTAAATGCATTGCTTATAATATTTTTAAATATTAAATTACATGTTTTGTATTATTGTTGCTGCTTATTTTTTAATATTTGGATATAATTTTTTCATGGTATTTTTCATTTTTATATCTAAAACTTTGTTAAATAATTTTATAAAAGCTTAAAAAAAGTTATAATTTTTAAAAAATAATATTTAATATTTTTTAAAATTTAAAATTTTTATTTTTCTATGTAAAGGTCCAATTCTTATTAATTTTATTTTATTTTTGTTTTATTAGTTTCACCTTTTATTTTACTTTTTTCTTTAAAACAAGATTTTATATTATTTTATTTTTTAATATATTTTAATTTTTATCATATATTATTTTTTTAATTTTTATTATTTTATAATTTTTTTTTTATTTTTCTTATTCTACTATAAAATTAATTATATATGATATTTTTTAATAATAAATATATCTAAAAGAATGATTATCCTTCTTGTTACTAAATATAAGCATTGCTTGTAATATTTTTAAATATTAAACTTACATGTTTGATGTTATTGTTGTTGCTTATTTTATAATATTTGAGTATAAAAATTGTTTTTTTAATTATTTTATATTTGTTTATTTTAAACCTTGATGAATAATGAAAATAATTTAAAAAAATGTTGTAGTGTTAAAAAAATAAGATTTAATTTTTTTATGTTTAGATTGTTATTTTTAAATAATTATTTTTGTTTTTTATGTAAGGTACAACTTTTTTTATGATTTTGTTTCGTTATTTTAATTTTTAATTTTTATTTTTAAAGTAATATTTTTTTAAAATTTTTTATTATAAATTATTTACTTTTAACTATCATTATTTTATTATTTTTATTTTTTACTCATTAAAATGATTAAAACTTTAAAGATAGACATCATGAAAAAAATATTTAAACTTTTGTGAGAAGTAATTTAATCCCATTCTATATATATCTTTTTGTCATGTATAAATTATGATAAAAATAATAATAAAATCATGTAACTTTTGTTGGTAAGAGAATTCTCAATTTTTATATATAAATTTATATATAAGTTAGTTGTTCTTGAAAATATCATGATTTTTTATTTTAAAAGGATTGAAAATATATTTTACATATTTATTTGTATATAATAAATTTAAATTATTATTTTATTAAATTTTAAAATTTACACATTAAATTAAATTTAAAAATTTGATGTAACTAATTTTTTTTATATTTCATAATGTCATTTTATTTTATTATGCAATATGATACTTAAAATATAAATAAATCTATTATTAAATTATATAAACTATTTAAAATTTTGAATATACAATCACTAAAACAATATTATATAATTTAATTGCTGGACTTATAAAATTTATTATTTATAAAAAATATTAAAAATATGAATTGATTAAAATTTATACCTAAAAGTGAACTAATTTTTTATTTTTTATTTTATGTATCATTTATATTTATAAATTTTCATAGAATTAATATATCTATTTCTATGTAATTCGGTAGCAGGATTGTTTACCCTCGAAGTGTAATTTACCTTTAAATTACTGTAGTGGTGTAGATTAAAAAAAATATATTGACTTAGGGTAAATTGTAGATTAAATGTATAGTTTCACTTATAAAAATCTTAATTCATCACCATGACTTATTATTTTATATTTAAACCCTTTGACAAATATAAAATAATATCTTCCTACTATTTTAATCATATATTTTAATCGAAGTTGTAACTAACAATCACAAATTCAAAATTGCGATTACCATCACTTTGAAGTTGTAATTCTCATCCACGACTCGTTTGTTGTAATTAAAAAAAAAAAATGCATAATGAGTTTACTGCTACATTTCATCGTCATGTTTATGTAGTCAGTCTTCACTGTATTTCTTTACACTAATTAATCACTTCACATTATAAATCTATCATCAATTCAAGCCATTATAATCACTATAATTTATTGTATTAAAAATAAAAAAAATTAATACAATTCAAAATAAATGGATACCTGAAAATATACCGATCGAATAAAACTTGAGAGGCATTACACCAACCGAAACATATATAGTTTCAAGATTTGAGAGCTGAAACATAACCTAAAGCTCCATTATAGTAACAACAGTCTGGTAGGCAATTACAACTTCAAAGTCATGGTTGATAATTGCAACTTCTGTTAATAACTCATTCTTTGTAATCAAAGCTTCCACAAACCTATAAATAAATATAATTAAAATTGTAAACAAGTATTTTTTTTATATTTTTCGACAATGTTTATATATAATAAGAAGTCGTATTTGTGAATTACGACTTTTAAAGTGAAGCTATACATCCGATCTACAACTCACCCTAAATTGGTAGATTTTGTCAAAATCTAAATTATTACAATAATATAAAAATAAATTATACTGCAAAGATTTAAAAAAATAAAACCTTCATAATGTCTATAATACCTTCGTTTAAGATGAAACATTAAAAAAATATATTAATAATTTAGATAAATTAATATGTATGTAATAATTTTTATTATTAAGTAAGAATTTGTAATAATTATCGTTATTTTATTAATAGAATATTTTTATAAAAAATATATTATTTAAATTTTCTTTAACTTATTATATTAATTAATAAAATTATTTAATATATTTTAATTTCGGATACTTAATGCTTAAGAACGCTAGTTGAAAGGATATTGGTATATTAAATATTTGTAAAATTAATAATTAATCATAAAAAAATTTACCAACTTATGTTAATAAATTTGATTTTTATAAATATAATAACTAGTATCTAGTTTGAATGAATAAAGAAAGAAATTTTATTTGCATCATTCATGTCTAACTAAAATTTAATAAGTATACCACATTTTAAAGTTAAATAAAAGTTAAAAATATGGAAAAAAAATTTATTTTATTCTTCCACGATTCTTAAAAGTAAAATGATCTTATTTTATCATATCTAATTGTTGAAGAGTGTTGTTAAACATTAATCTTGATGTAATTATTTTGCTACTAGTTTAATATTGAATCTATAGAATCACACACTAACACATTAGGAGTGTCCAAATTCTTATTAAAAGATAATTTAATTATTATTTGAATTAATTAACTAAAAAATTTAATTTAATCAAATAAATTTTGTATTCAAGTAAAATATTATTATATTTTTTATTAGTATTGAAAATAAAATAATATAATAATATTAAAAAAATTAATTTAATTTTAAATAAAATTTAAATTATCAAAATTTAAATTCTAAAATTTTAAATAAATAATTGGTTGCATAATAACATTAAAAAATAATATTGTTACATATTTTTTTTTAGTAAGTTTCATATAATTTCATAAATGATTATCAACTAGTTTCGTATTCAATAAGATAATACAACAATACACATTATATTTTTATGAACTCGTACTTTCAATTTAAAATATTTAAGAGTCTTTCAAAGTATATATTTTTTATTCTGTCAAAATGTTAATTGTAAAAATTTTGTCTTAATATATATATATATATATATATATATATATATATATATACTTTTCATACTATAAAGATAAAATTTTTAAAAATATATATTTTTATTATATTAATTTTAAATAAATTTTAAACACAATAAATCAATAAAATTATTATTTTTATTTTGTAACAATATTTTGAACATGTTATAATCTAACAAGAAAGTCCTAATGTGTGGCATGCAAGTGGCGCAAGCCTCAAAAAGTCTTGATAATTAATGAATAGATTCAGCAAGCGTGACTTGCCCTATTTTAACTTATATCACAGTGCAAGTACTGGCTGAAAGAAAGGCTCTTCACAGCATGAGGACTTTTGGAAAGTGTTATTTAAAATGTAGGTCCATCTCTGTCTCCAAAAAGTCATATTCGTTTTTCTTTTCAAAATAACTTCTCACAAAGATCATTACTCTTCACACATTTGTTTTATCTTACCCCCAACCATTCTCAACTGTACCCAATTTCAATGATGCTAATGAAACAGTATATTACAACTATGACTCCAATTTGCATTAAATTTACATTATCTTCCAACTAAGGGAATTGGTTTCACTGCACCCGTGCATTTCCGTACCCTAGTAATAGAGACACCCTGCAAATGAGTTTGTATACTATTTATTTCTTTTCATATAAATAAACACTTTTATTAAAGAATTAGTTTGTAAGCGTTATATGCCAAAAAAAAAAGAATATAAGAGATATCCAATACTTAAATAAATATTTTAATCTAATCTATGCATATTTGTATCATAAAAACAGGGCTATTACACCAAAAAAAAAAAAGGAGCAACAACAACTTACAGGAAAACCAAAATGAGAACCAACATTTGTTAAGTTTACTAGAGCAAAAATGTCTCAATTTTCCTACTTGAACAGTGTCGCATAGAGTAAATATTCAACTTGATAATACCATTACATAGAATGAATAAAAATATATATTTAAGATATGAAATCATAAAAAAAATGAATTCTTCATTTATAATAATTAATTAATAGGAAGAAGGGTTGGTATATGGTATAGATTTTGTCCTCACATTCTCAAATTAGGCTCAATTGACAGAGGCAGAGAAACAATAAACACTAGAGAATCAAGTAGCTAGTTGGTTCTTTGTTCTGATCTGACATAGGGAAAGGAGCATAGGCATTAAATAGAAGAGGTAATATGAAATTAACTTAGGTTTAGATAATATCGCAGCCAATAAGATGGAAGTAGTTGCTAACAAAATGGGAGACCAAAACCGGGATCAGGCCAAATCCAACAGCCTTTTACTTACCAAGAATTTGCCGATTGTGTTTGACTGGTCCATGTTCCAAGCCTTTCATTTGTGGGAATCAGCCACATGTCATAACCCCATTAGGACAACCACTTGAAAAGGCTTGAACCACGTGAGTGACAACCATGTCCTTTGTTGCTAGTTTAATTTATTTATTTTTAGTACCCTATGTCCTTTGCTGCATGTTACCAGGCTTTCCTGGTCCTGGACACTGAGTAATTCTACTTCTAAACACTGGTCCGAAGAGTTCAAGACTATGACCCCCTCCCCTTTTTCTCTCTCTGGACCATTTCCAATAAATTAAATAATAATAAATATATTAGTATTTAGTAACAATATATGCATGATTATAATTTGTTGATTTATAGAGGCTGCGTTTGTTTCCCCCCTATGATTGGCAAAACAGAAGCCATTTAGTGCCTACAAGGAATATTTACACAATAAAGATTCAAACAATTCTTTGAGTTGGTGATTGGTGAAAGACGAGTCCTGTCTAACTAAGGAAGTGAAAGGATCATGCCACGTGATTCCTTTCAGTGCCACAGCAATAGGGAGGAGTGGCTTGGAAAAGTGAGGCAAATTCAAATTCCTCATTATGACCAATCAATGCAAGCTCTACCCAATGCCCCATTATGAACATGTACAAGATGGTAGTAATATTTAGAAGATAACATTACTATAAGTTTGAATTTGGCATGACAAAATCAACATCTTAAATATTCGTCCATCTTACTAGTTTTTCTTTATCAATAAATTCAGTGCTAACACTAAAGGGCTTAAAGTTTCAATTTGAATTAATAAATTTTTGTCCTTAAATTGAATTTGATTATGTAATTGAAAGACAATCCTGGGTCACGTGGTGAGTTTGATCCGTCAGTGTCGCCAGCTCATACTTCATTTTGGAGTCAAAGCTGAGTCAATTAGCAGAGCTGTGCATGCATGCCGGTCCTCTCTGTAAGCTGTAACTCTGCCACTGTGCCACTGTGCTGTGCCACTTTGGTGGGAGCCTTAAAACTTGGATCAAATTTTTTCAACCATTTAACTAACTCTCCATAATCCCAATACCCCTTTTCCTTTAATTATATCTCACTGCTGTTACTTTCTTTCTGTCCCACAAATGGTAACTGTTTTCAACTCACCTTCTCCATAACTTGTCTACTAATTTTAACACCCTTTGTTTGGTTTTGCATATATAAGACTGAAGAGAACAAAAAACATGTAAAGTAAAGTAAAACTCTGTGTTTATGCTTTGACATATGACCATAGAACCATAGAATAGAAGTTGGATTATCCAATCCACGTTGTTAAACAGGAAAAATAGAAAACGATGGATAATGCATATATATATATAAATATATATATATATATATATATATATATATATATATATATATATGTTTTGTTATTATATATATATATATGTATTGGATGGTGAGATGACATAGTTAAAAGTGCAAGTTCTTCGAATCTTCCCAAAACTTTGTTTACATAACAACATGAAACACAAGGGATTGGCCTAAAAAGGATAGCTTTTTGCATCAGTTACCACCAGTGAAGCCATGGGGTAAAAGGTAATAAGAAAGAGAATAAATAAATAGTTATTAATTTGTTGTGACTTCGTGGATGGTGTTCACAAAATCACTTGTGTCCAAGGAGAGAGCAGTGTAAACTAGAGACAGTACATATCTTGAAGATTGACCGTCATTGAATGCCAAATTAACATGTCATGACAAAACATCATGTCACGGCATGCCATGCATGTAAATAATAGTATTTATTTGTAAAGATGGGATGAAAAATCCAAAGGAAGATCCCTTCTGTGACTGTGACACATATAAATACAAACATCTGCTGTAAGTGGGGTTGTAACAGTGTGAGAGGGAAGGGGGTCCCAAGTGGAATTTATTGTTACTTTCTACTTCTCGCACACATCCATTTTGTTTTCCTTTTTAATTTAGATGTTGTTCTGAAATCTCATGGCATGCTTAGACATGTACAACTCCGAGCACAAGGGTCATCACAATCACCATCCACATCACTGCGCTCCAATGAGCCCAAGAATCTCTTTCTCAAATGATTTTGTGGATGTCCAACAAGCCATGAAGCACCAAGAACAAAGAGGCTCTAGATCAGATCCTGCACTGTCCTCAGACTTTGAATTTTCAGTCTCAAACTACTCCATGATGAGTGCTGATGAGCTTTTCTTTAAGGGTAGGTTGTTGCCATACAAGGACAATTGCAACAACAACAACAACAACAACCAGATGCAGAGGGCCACCACCACTCTCAAAGAAGAACTCCTCATAAATGATGATCATGAATATGAGGATTTCTCTCTAAGGCCACCCAAAGGGTCCTCAACAAGGTGGAAGGGACTTCTTGGTCTCAGAAAGAGTCACATTGGTTCCAAAAAGGTTGATAAGAGTGAAGGTCCTTCTGATAGGGGAGTTGAACCAAGAAGGTCTGCATTGCTCAATGAGGGAGCTCCAATTAATATGACTTCTTCTCAGGTCATAAATCATTTTTATTTCATTTTATTTTATTTATTTATTTATTTTCATATTTGACCAGGTTCAATGACATCTTGTGATCCATATACCCAACTTCACTACTCATGTATTTATTTTGGTTTTTCTTTGCTTAGATTAGTAGCTAGGTGCTTGTCTGATTATTGGTTCTTTTTTTCTTTTGGTGTAATCCAGGAGCTGTTGAATGAAGGAGGCACAAGTTGCAGAGATTTGGAGATTGGCATATAAGTTGTTATGGATGAAGCAAGTGTTGAATTTGTAGAGGAGTGGACCTATTTCTTTCTTTCTTTTGCTTTTCCTTTGCCTTGCTTACACAAGGTGGGAGGAAAAAAGAAAGGTCATTTTCTTTTAGCCTTTTCTCTTCTTTATTGGGATGGGATAATTTAAGTAAGTGAATTTATGTTAGGATTTTGTTTGTCAATTTCGATTCTTCTTTTCTTCTAATTTCTCTTGATCCTTTAGAATGTAGGATTTGGCTATTTGCTGTACAAATTATTTGCTTCTTGCATTTGAGTATTGACTCTTGACGCCAAAAAAAAAAAATCTTTATCGTATGAAAATTTCACTTCAGGGTTGGGCCTTTATATTTATAGCCCCATGTGCAAGAAAACATCAAGGGAGTTGAGTTGGCAAGTCTCCATTTATCAACATTCATTTCCCTAACCACTAGTCTTTTTCTTGAAGGAAAATTAATGCAGATCGCTATGATTTTTTATTTTTTATTTTCTAAATGTATAAGATTATGTGTTTTGGTGGAGTGTCGGTAAATAGCTAGAAGGTGGCAACGTATGCAGTTATTCTTAACTCATTTCAGGTTTTGACAACATATGTATGGGTTTGTTATAATTTTCTTTCGTTAAATATGTGATTATCTTCACGGATAAATAACAGTGTTCTTTCTGGAGTCTTGAATCTGATGTGAGCAATCACAAAATTATTATTGGCAATATAATTTGGGATCAAAGTCATTATCTCTGGCAGTAGCAGCGCTGTTTAGTTTTTCTTTCTTTTTTTTTTTTTCAAAAAAAATCTTTTCTTTGTCTTGGTTGACATGGTACTCTTTATATTTTATATTTACCTGTCGGCATAGGGAAAAAAATATACATTTTTTTTTATAATGTACTTTGGAGAAGAAAAGGGCTCTATCTATAAATTAACTCTAAACAGCTGTGAAAAAAAAAATCAAAATTCCAATTAATTATGATCGTAAATTTAGTTCGTGAGCAAATTTTATTGCAATGGTTTTCTCATTTCCTGCTTTTCATGAAGATTCCGTAATAATTTTGATGATAATGTCAATACTTGAGTGACAAGAAATGCGTGATTCAAATTCAGTTTACATTTACTTTGCAGTATTATTTAATTATTTGAAGTACGCTTAAGTGATGCATTCAAGGGGAGAAAAGGCCTTCGTAATAAATTTACTCTTTGGGGCAAGATTTCTTAAAATTAAAATTTATTTTAGGTAATGAATTTTACCTAACTTTAAAAGTCAAGTACGGATAATGAATATGTTTCACCTTACTTGCAAATTTATCTGGTATAATATGAAAAGAGATGAAAATTGAACTTCGAATTTTTATTTTAAATTATTTTAATTTTCAATTTTTTTGTCACTAAACTAATTTTACTAATTTCTTTTAGTTACAATTTGTAAATAAGTTAAACATTCCGGTTTTATACCCTATTCATATTGTGGACCATTTATTAAGATTAGATTCTTGATTTATAACTTCATGGATATCCAAAAATCTTATGTTAGCATAGTTATATCAACGTCGAGAATGAAGTTGAAAATTTAAGTGTTAATTGATAAAATATGGATGAATTAGGGGAGGATTATATAAATAAAAAACTCAAATCTTAGCATTAATTTAAGTGTTAATTGATAAAATATGAATAAATTAGGGGAGGATTATATAAATAAAAAATTTAAATCTTAGCATTAATTAAAGTTTTTAACTAAGTTGTGATATCAAACCTATTATATATTATAGATTTTGTTGCTTGACCCAACTCGTTAATAATAAATTTGTACTTTATTAAAACTAATTTTGAAATGATGAAATAAAACTTTCATTACATGAAAATATAAATAATAGATAGTTTTAATATATTCGTATAAGAATTATTTATACTAAAGTATTAAAATATAATTATAATTATAATATAATTTTTTAAAATGAAAAACCTTAAGATCTTGATAGGTATGTCTTTTTTTTTTCATAAATAGTGATAAACTACTATTTTATTTTTATTTAAATTTTTAAAATGTGTGGAAAATCTAAAAATAATATTTTATTTTCAATATTTTTTGTATAAATATTCAAAATTAAAAAGATAAATTTCATAATATTTTTTAAAACAAAAAATGAAAAAATATTTTTCAAACAAATCCTAAATATTTAAGTGTCGATGAAAAGTTGACACCATGTTGGAAGCTAGCCACACTCGGTTGTCGCTATTGGGCTGAAAAAATTTCAATTCTTTTCATAAGAAATAAATATATAATTTGTTAGAACTAATAAAAATAGTTAAATTAAATAATTTTAATTAATATTATAATTTTAAATTTTATTTTAAAAATATTATAATATTAAATAATTAAATTGATAATATAAAGAATGGATAAGGGATAAATTAATAAGAATTTTATAATAAAATAAGAGTACACAAGATTTAAACAATTAATATATCTAAAATTATGTTTATATTTCTAATAATTAGGACCCCAAAAAAAGTTATAGATTTGATACAACCACATACAATTGAATAAAATCAGGCAAAAATGAACAGATGAAAATATTTAAAAGGTTGGAGAATAAAAACTTAAATTTGTACTTAGATTTTATATGTGCTAAAAGTCACTTCTTATTACAATGTATAAAAATTCTTCATCTTTAATGTTTGCTATAAAAAGGATGCACTGTGGGACATCAATCTTTGAATGTTCTTTTTATTCGAGGTTAAAAAATAGTTTATATAGAAAAATATAAAACAAAATTATATTGTATATTTTTTAAAGGAAAGAGGAGGTATTTAATTAAGAATAAATCTCTGACACTTTGCTTAATAACCTTTTCAGAATATAAATTTGAAATTTTTTTATGATATTAATTTAATGATTATGTATGTTAAAATTTAGATAAATTAAATGTTTATAAATGTATAATTATATTGATTTATATTTAAAAAACTATATGCTAAAATAAATTTAATTGATAAATATTAAATAATTTTTAAGTTATATAAAGTTTTATCAACTTATTTATTTAATATGAACTCCTAATCCAGTAATTAGACTAATAGATTTCAACGTGACTAAAAATTTATTGAGTAAAATAAATTAGATAAAATTCATTCTTAGACGATGTGATTTTTTTAATAAAATTATATTCAAATACACCTAAAATCTCCACTTGTCACCGACTATAATTGCATTTGAACTAGAAAAGCACTTTCAAATTCTGGAATTTGATTTTATCTTCAGCGGCAAAAGAAAAAGATGTAAAATGTAGTGTTAAACCAATTTATATGCCCATAGCAAAAGTGTAAAAATGCAATTTAGAAGGTACTATAAGCACCTGGTTTTAATGGGTAATTTGGTTAATGCCCGAACCAAAAGCTTACCATGTGGGGCAACTTTTTTCTTGCCCTTCTCATTTTTTCAGTTACTTAGAAGGTACTGTGAGCACCTGGTTATGAAAATAGAAAGATTATTTGATGGAAAATCCAACCTCTTTTGGTTTTAAGCAATGTTGGATCCTCTTTCATTTTGTAGAAAGCTTACATGGGAATATGGGGCTCTGCACAATGAAATACAAATGCAGTCTAGCCCATGTTTTGTGTGGACAGCTTGAGCTCAAGCCCATTTAAGAACAAAATTTGCAAAATAGAGGGTGTCAAGGCTTTATCTGAAACTGGAGAGTAGGGATTTTGGGCTTTTGTTGCTTGGTGTCTTCTATCGCTTTGAATAACCTTTTTATCCTATTTTCTTTTAAAAAAATTATAAAAATATCATCTTAATTTTTAATTTATAATTTTAAAGATTTAAATCGAAAAAGATAAAAATAAAAAAAATCACCATTATTTGTATAATTTTTAAATATATTAGTTAGATACTAGATAATTAAATTTTTAAATATATTAATTAGAGTTCGATTCTTAAATATCTGTATCAAACAAATTTTTGTTAAAAGGTCATTTTCACTTTTGTTAAAAAGGCCATTCTGACATAGTTTTTAATTATTGATTAGGAGATATCGTTAGAAAAGAAAAAAGAAAAAAGAAAAGAAAACTTAACTCTCCTCCATGGACAATCTTAGAAAAAGAAAAACACTATATAAGAGGGTTGGGCAAACGGGGATTTTAAAAAACTAATAATACGCGATAAAGATAACTTTAACCGGCTCCTGCATTTATTGAAATTAAATTAAGTTAGTTCAAAGTCATTTTAAATAATAGGTATTAACTAATCGATAAGTTGGTTTATGTAGACTTTGATATTCAGGGTATTATAATAATTAAATTTTTCTTTCATAAAACTTCATCAATTGCATTTGAGAAAAAGTAAAAAATATAATTAGCTATTCATATTTAATATATATATATATATATATATTGCAAATCATCTACGTTGTGATTAAAATATTATGAAAGTAACTTCTCCAATCCGACTCTGAAAAAATGGCAACAAGTAAACATATTTGACTTACACAACTAGAGTCCATTAATTGTGTAAGATGAAACTTAAACAAGAAGTATCACAGAGGAAAAAAAAAACCTTTGATGTTCTAAAATTTAAATTGGCATCAGCTAATAACCCTACCCGCCAGTTAACTTAATTTGCTCGTATAATTGCATTTATGCTATACATGGAGAAAAGTATATTGAGATTTTTTGCAAATTCATTATATATATAGAAAAAAAATCATATAACATTTATTTTAATTTAATAATTTTTTATAAAATATAAGATTTATTAATTTAACCATTAATTTAAAAAAAAATTATCAAATAAATTATATTTATAAAATTTTATTTAAAATAAAAATTAATAAATACTTTATTGCATGCTTTATTTTAAAATTTAATATTTTATTAAATATATATAAATATTAACATTTGAATAATATATATAAATTTTTAAATTTTTTAATATTTAATATATATGATCATAAAAATATTATAATATAATTTATTGATTATATTAATAAATTTAAAATTTTATAAAAATTTATTAAATTGATGTAAGTATTAAATTTAACCTATAATATGAATGAATGATAATTTTTATATATGTATATTAGGTAATTTATGCATAAGTCACTTAAAAAAATATTAGAGATAATATATATTTTATGGTAGAATATTAAAAAGGGTAATTGACTTTTTGCTCGAAGTGTTCGTGTCGTGGATGACACAAATTTTATGATGTATACATACATGTTTAGGTAGGGTTTGGGGTGAAGATAGTCTTTTTATGCGATGAAGGATGAGCTGAAGAGAACGAGAAAGCTAGATAGAGGTGTTCAATTTACTACGTTGCAATAACAAATTGATTTCCCCTTCTCATTAGGCGGAACAAATGCTAGTTAAGAGTCATTTTTTATGCCGTTTAATCTTGTTTACTGCGATGAGAGTTTTCTTTTAGCTACGATTTTAAAAGTTGATTTGCTAGAGTTTCCGTTGATACATAGTTAGATCAACTAAATGTAGTACGTTTGGTTGAAAAAGGCCATTAGCATAAGATGGAGTATGCATGTTTCTACATTATTCGCTTTAGTGTTGTTGCTATGGTCACTTGGCTCGTGATTACTCAGTGAAGGAAGACTCGACGCAATAACATAAAGGAGTGCTGGAGGGTAAAAATTTCCCAGCCTTTGCAAGAGACGCTGAGGAATGAGGTAGCAATTAAATGATAAAGTCAACAATGTCAATCATATATATATATATATATAACCTAATATTCACAAAGAAATCACTACGACATGATTGGCTTTTAGTTCAGAGTAAAAATATATAACCTGATATCTTAATCAAAAGGGGAAACAAACCTAGCAAATCAAAGACATTTAATATTGTTAACAGGGAATTAAATGTGAAGCAAGGGACTGACAAGAAATGTCTAAAAACATATTTAGCATTCTTAATAATGAATGAAGCTTGAACACTCAGCCTTTGTTTATTTTTGTGAATTTTGAGTGGGAAGAGGTGTGAAGGAAAGTGGAGTGGAGATTAGAGACTTATCCTATTTGGTAACCAAAAGAAGTAGAAAAAAAAAGTGTTAAAGGCGATTGTGAGTCTAGCTCGCTATTATGTTTTCTCTCCACTGGAGGAAAGATTTTGGGGAGAAATCGGTACAAAGTTTGTTGAGTGCTCAATTAACCATATGTACACAATACATTATTTTCATTAATAAAAAATTATATATTGCTCTATATAAAGGTAAAAGGTATAATATTAAATTTTTTTCTCTCTCAATTCAAACAAAGTAAAAAAATATCTACTAATTTTGTACTTGTTTTATCGTATCTCTTTTTTTGTATCTCATCCAAATAAAGAATTGTGTAACATTGTGGATTTAGTGGTCATTCATGTCTTTAATACGAGGGTGTAAGATTTGTGATTGAAAGAAGGCTGGGTTGTTAATAACCTTGTAATAATTAAGGCTCCCTTTTCTTATTTTTAAGGTGGTTAAAAATATCCAACTCTTGCTTAATGACAAGGTGGGGATGCCTTTATTTGAAATAACAACCTAAGTAATATTCATTCATTTGAACGAAAGGAAATAGAATAAGAGAAAAATGAATTTAAAATGAATACAAATTTTGAATTTTAGTCAACTTTTTTTTCTAAAAGAAGAAAAAATATAGATTTTTCTCTTATTTCTTCATTCATTTCATTCTATTTGTTTTCTCTATCTAAACTTAAATCAAACTAGTGTAAGATATTTAAAATATTATTTTTCTACATTTTTATCTATCATTTGATTTTATTTAACATATATTAAAAAATTTAAAATTTATTTTTATTTATATTAATTTTTTGTATAACTTTCTATTTATCTAAATATTTTTTTGTTAAATAGTATCACTATAAAAAAATAAGAAAATAATGAAAAATAAATATTACCTTAAAATTCTAAAATAATAATATAGAAATATTTTTTAAAATTATAACATATAAAATGAAACATAATTACTAATTCAGACATTGTTGATGAAAAAGAAAAATATGCACTTTAAAAATTCCTTTTGTGTGGTAACTTAAAAATTCCTAAATTTAAAAAATAAGTTGTTACATTTTCTTTTGTTTACTTAGATAAAAATGAGTTATCCTATAAAATAAAATGTAATTAAAAGTACTTTTCAATAAATACTCACAGAAGTTAAATAAATAGTTTTTACTAGAAAGAAGGATACTAGTGTTGTATAGATTTAGATTACCTCTCATAGCATGGCTTAATTAATCATGAAATGTATGTAACAAAAGATCAGAACTATTTGGGCATACGTACAGTGCATTCAGATTTACATTGAGTCGGTTGAGGACAGGCAAGGAACAAAAGTTAGTGAGTGTGAAAAAGAGTGAGGCATTAGGAGTAGGCTAAAAATAATTAAAGAATATAGAGATTGACAGGGTGGTTGGTAAGGAATATTTTTTGAAGGAAGACTTGGTAAGTCAATATTCCACGTGGGTAAGGAGGGACCAAAATTGGCATGAAAAGAAGTGAGAAGTGAAAGAATAGGGCACAAGATCCAAGAAGAATGGTACCGTACCTAAGTGACGCCATTCTGTTCTGTATATAGTGTAGATGTTTGTGTCCATTGGACGTTCCTTCTTTAATATGCCACCTTCGTTGTTCCACTCTTATCTCTCACTCAACTGCCACAACACAATAATGCTTCAGTTTCTATTTCTTCATCCTCTTCATCTTCTTCTATTCACCTCACTTTCAGCCTATAACCGCCCCCAACCCAAAACAGATACTGCTCCTATTCTTTATCTTACCTTACTCACTGACACCCGTTACACCGTTTTAGAACCTTTCATTTTCAACCGTTGATACATCAAATCAGCGTACAATTGAATGACATGGCCCGCAAGCCTAACCCCTCTCTCTCTTCTTTATGATCCACCATTGAGTGAATTTTACTGCTGCTTCCCTTTTCCGGAGATGCCTATTTCAAGTTCACAACATCCTCTTGTACCTTCAATCTTCGTTTTAGCTACGCATTACCATTTTAAATCACATTTTGCATTTTTAGATCGTACTTGCCTCTGTTGTTCCCTCTCTCCATTAATTACTATTTCTTATGGGTGGGTGTTGCACAACATATATATGTTAGGTTTTTAGTAAAGGCTGTGTTTGGATCCATTCAACTTAAACATAATGTTAACCCATATGGCATTGTCTCCTATGTCATTTATACACAGGATCCTACGTCACCACCCTTTTTTATTAATTAATTAATAATATCAATATCTCAGTCTCGCCTACTGCTGACAACTTTGTTATCAACTAACGAGGGATGTTGTGTCAAGATTGTTATCATACAGATGCCTATTATCGGTCACAATAAAGACCCAAAGACAAAAGAAAATAATTAGTGACCATGGAGTGTTCAGAAAGAAAATTAGTACTGATTTTTGGATGTGAATCTTGACCCGTTTTACGTACGTTGTACCTAAGGTTGTAAATTGTGTCTTGTTAATTATTGGTTAACACGGAGTGGAGGGGGAAGGACAAATAAGAGGTGTGGATATACAATACTATTCCATCTGTGAATTACATTTTGCATCATCAACTTGTCGTGACATGAGTCATACCAAAGAATATCCGAGGGCCCCTACTTGATAATTAAAACATGGAACTTATCTTGCATTAATTTGAATTGGGTTTTCTTGTTTTCTTGTCTTACCTATTCCTAGTTAGTGACAATGGTTTCGCTATTCAGAAAAATAAATAAATATATATATATATATGATGGGAATATAATTTATATATGCTCTGAAAGACACGCACGGGCACACAAGTCGTGACCTAACAAAATGATAAATAAAAAGGTGCCACACAGCCCGATGTTCATAATCATATTATCCCACTGAAACTTCAACGTGCTTTATTTTACATTTCCTTCTAATTAAAGATGAGTTGAATGTGTTTCATTTCATTCTTTATTTAGGGGAAGGAGAAACCCATACATATCTCTACATGTGCACATGTTACTAGGGGTATAAAGGGAGGTAAAAGTCCTTCGAAATTGAAAAGTTTTCAAGATCCTCCTGGCGATGGATATCTGACATTCTGATATCTCATCCGAATCATATTCTCTGATTCGCGATGCAATGATTATATCATAACGGAAAGCAGCAGTTGCTCAGGCACATCATGAAATCCACACGCTGCAGGGAATCTCAATCGATCATTCCTCACACCTTGTACTGTTGCACTAACCCAGTGCCTTAATAAGCCGTCTAGATAGTACGACGTGACAAACACGTTCCTCCCGCGCTACATGGAAAAATAATTAAAAATTGAAAAACCAAAACGACGGCCGAATAAGGTTACACTGCCTCTTACTTTGATCTCTACGTCCCAATCTGACTGTTCTCTTGCAATGCTGGATCAGGACCACAATTTCACCACTATACACCATTCTCCTCCTCAACCTTTTCCTATCATCTTGATCACCCCCCATTCTTATCTCGCCTTCCTCTCTCCACCCTTTATTTTCCATCTGTTTCAAAAGCATCTTTGCCATCAATTATAGTGGTTAAACAAAACAATTACCCAACTAATGATAATTTGTGTATGTCTCTCTCTATATAAAACTAGGGATTTGAAACAAAATACAGACCGTTTGAATTTGAATTTGCATTGAGACCAAATACTTTCCGTTGTATGAATGTGTATTTATTGGATAAGAAGAAGCGAGAAAGTGGCCGAATATGTGGAAATAACAATAACAAATTAACAGTATTCGAATTTTAATTTGCACCGGTATCTATTTTATTGTACTTGTGAAAGTGGAGTGGATTTTGTTCCAAGAATGGAAGACTCTTCTCACATGGGGGGATAATAAGATCAGCTTTCTCACCCTCTCAAACACGTGCCCGTAACTTACACGGCATGGTGCGTGTTCCTGCCCCTCCCATGCCCAACAATTAAACAAAACCATCACCTCCCCCTCTTCCTATTAACTACTGCCCAGCTCTTTCTCTTCTCCATTTTCCCCCGTTAATCTTCTTCCTTCTGTTTTTTCGTTTATTTGTTTAAATTATTATTAAAAATATTTGAATTTTCGAAAGAAACAAAAAAGCCAAGAAAAAGATGATATAATCATACAATTACCGACTTTAAGTGTACTCTCTCTTTAAAGGCAAAGTTAAACAAAGAAACGGACACGGATTTTAGGGGAGCTTAGAAAGAAAAGGAGAGAGGTAGAACTTTGTTATGGAATCGTTTGCTCTTCACAAGGGAATTTACAGAATTCTGCACAGCCAAAGCTTTAAGCTTGTTCTCCGTATAACCCGTACAAAGAACAAACGAAGTTAAATTAATTCCTGTTCACCTTAACCACTCCGAATTATAAAAGCTGTACACCAGATAAAAGAGTCCTGGCTGGCTTCAAAGATAAATTTGAAATCAAAATATCTAAACTAAAATTAAGAAAATAAAATCCGAAAAATGCCATGTTCAAATCGATCTGTGTTTCTTCTCTCCGGTGACGACAAGAAGATGAGTGAAAGCGGGATACACACGTTCATGGCTTCAACTGAACCCACTCGTAGCGTCCTTCCAACGGCACGTCCTTTGCAATGTCATAATTATACCTGAAAAATTAAAAAAAAATAAAATGAAAGGAATGATGGAGCTATACGATATACTAATTACGATGTAAATTTTTTTTTTTTAAAAAAAAAAAAAGCGTGAGGGAGAAGAAATTCCGGTCAATTTAACTTACTTGTCTTGAAACCGTTTCTCAATGTTTTTCTCAGCGGCAGCAAAGAATTCATCGAGCTCCAACTCAGTAGGCATATTTTGCGCCGTTGATGAGGGACGACTAGAATTGGTCTCCATTGACTCCAGCTCCTGTGAATTTTCTCGAAGCTCGCTCGAATTGCTCATTTCTCTCCTGCACGGCACCAACAGTGGCGGAAACGAATATTATTGTTATGGTTCCAAATTATAGATAGACTTTGCACTTTTATATGCATATATACACGCACATAAGAGAGAATGAGGTTGAATTTTGAACGGAAGAAATTGTGACTGTTGAGAGACACTATTTATTTCAAGCTTTTTCGAACTGAAACGACTTGAATTATTGAAAATTTTGAAAGAAAATGCTATGAGGAACTAGCTTGAAGCAATTTCAAATTTAAATTAAATGGATAAAAGAAATAAATCCGTTCAATTCGAAAAAACCTCTCAATTTCTTCACCGCCATTGCACGTCGACGTTTCAACTTGCGCGCTCTCCACCTGTAAAGAAACGTTGAAAGCGGTGCATTAATTTTGGTGAAGGAAAATGAATGAACGAAATGATATAAAGCGGTAATTAATTAAGGAGAGCAACAAATCGCAGGTTCAACAAAATCTCCATATCGGCAATAAATTGTTCAGTTCAGAGAATTTTGAAAACGAAACAACTCTTTAATTAATATCTATCATTACCTCCAGATCTATCAGCTTGATCCTCCCCTCATCGAGCCCAACGGATCCGTTGCTCGAACAGCAAGACGAAGGAAATTCATCGGAGGTAGGGCTCAGGCATCGTTCCTTGGTCTCCGTCTCCGGTATGACCACGGCAGAACTGCTTCTCGGACTCTTGGTCAATGTTGAGATTGTTTGCTCTTTCTTGCTTTTGTTAACCTTCCTTCTCTTCGCTGTTCGTGCAGCAGAACTGGCAGCTTCCATGGATAATGCGGCTCGAGCTCGTGTCTTGACACCGACATGAGTCATCTTCATTGATGTGCAGTCTCTGCAAGTACGTGCTCTTGCGATTCCACTCCTCACCCTCTTTTTTCAGGTGCTTGGTGCTGTGCTGTGCTGTGCTGGCTGTGCTGGCTGTGCGTTTTTTCGGATTTTGTTAATGCAGGAGAGAGAAAGTGAAGGGGGTGGGGAGAAGGAAGTGTGGCGTGAGCGTAAGTTGGTGCGCGCGTGTAGTACGGAGACGACGAAAATTGTGATAATGACGAAAGGGGTTCAACGGTTGGGATTGGGTAATTGCTTTTTCTTAGTGGTGCTGGCAAGAGGGTGTGTTATGCATCGTGGTGGTGGCCCAGTCTCTGTTAACAGTGACGGGGAATCTAGAAACGGGAAATTTGACGGCGCCGTTATATGGATCCAGCGGAGTTTTTAGCCTGCACCGAAGTAAGGCCAAATAGAGGAGTGACAACTCACGGAAACTGGTTTTGTTGGAAGGGAATTAAGATCGGGACAAAAATAAGGGGTGACGGAGGTGGGATTAAACCGCAAGTAACGCTGATTTTGCAGCGGAAAACAAGAATCATGCGGTTGTGATGAAACAATCATAGTATATTTGCATTGGGTAGTAGAATTCCGTTTGGTGCAGAACCGGTCTTAAGCAAAATAATTGTGTTCAAAACCCAATTACGGATATATCCTTCCTCTCAATTTGAAACGCGAAAATGCCATTCACCACTCCTCACCGTTATCCTGTTTCTATGTCGTCACTATGCCAAGCACACGAGGATTTGGCGTTTATCGTTGTTACAATTCTGAATTCGGATGCACCCTTTCTTTTTCGTCCTCACCTTTTTTCCCTTGGCTTAGCTATTAAGGAGTACTATACTACAAGTCACATTTTTTCGAACGACAAATAATAAAAAAAATGTACCAAATCAACAAACTCTACTATCGATTAAAAAAGAACATTCAATATTTACTAATAATTTTTTTAAATTACAATAAAATAATAACATTAATTAAACTATGTTACATTTTTATAAAAGTTTACACTTTTAATTACTTAATTAATATTCTTAAATAATGGCTAGCATTTTCTACATAGTAGTATTTGGTTATACAGTCTATCTTGCATTTAATTTACTATTTTCCTAAGACCGTAAGTAGAAACATTAATTTAGCTTGGTACTAATTCCAATTCAGCCTAACTCAAATTAATACCATTTACTTTTATTAAGACGTAAATTTGGCTTTAATCACAATATGATTCAAATTCTTACCCCAAGTAAATTTCACGTGAAAGTTAATTTGACAAGTGAAACACATATTGTACTTTAACATTTTATTTACTTCTACCAAGACTTTGTAATGAATAGATAGCATCCTCCTCTTCTTTTTATTATCCCAACCAACACTTCATATATTTGTCCTTTAATTTGTCATTATAGAACTCTTCTAGGATAAATAGTTTGCTGGACCCAAAAAAGAAGCGAGATAAATTAATCAATTAAATTGATTGCATACAATCATTAAAATAACCTGGATTTTATAATAAAAAATTGAGTTCGTTATTAATTAAACTCTAATAATTTTGCTGCGAGGAAGGAAGGTATTTATGTTTTTGCAGCTCGTGTTTCCTTTCTAGTGCTCCACGCTTATCTATGACAGAAGATAATAAATCTTGAAATGAAGAAATAGAACATAGTGTAAGAGAAGAGAGCAGGGGGACATGGCACACATGGACATTTAATTTAGGGCCATAACGACTATATATGTAATGTAAGTATAGAAATTAAATGTAGAATAAAAACAAATACAGGTGAGATACGCATGTTGTATTGTGCATTTACATATACACGTGGGTCACAGAAGTCAATTGCCAGGAAGACATATCTTTCTTTCGTATCATCCATTCTCCATGCAAATATTTGATTTACAGTTCTTTTGTGCTCATCCAAGGTTTATACAGCTTTTTATTTTCTTTTGAACAAAAAAAAAAAAAGGTTCAAGACGTTAGTGGGATGAAATATATATATATATATATATATATATATATATATATAAATGAACCAATACATATATAATTAAAATGACTTGAGATGATTTTGACATGATCATCAAACGGTTCTTAAAAGAATATGATTTCTTAATTTACAAAGTTTTTATACTTACTCAAGCTGCCTTCCTTTATACAAATACTTTTTAATGATTTCAAGCTTTTGATGTTGCAAAAGCTATTCAATCGCAACATTTTGAATTTACTTTTTATAATTTAAGCCACTTTTTATAGATTAAGTTACAATTCTTTAATAATTTTGTAGGCATCCAATATTTTAATTAATCTATAAATATACATATAAATATAATTTCAATTGTACTAAATTTTGTAGATGAAATATGAAATTAAAAATTTGTTATACTATTTGAAATGCCTTTGAAAACTTGTGCATGTGGGTAAGTGGAGAAGGGGAGTTAAAGTAAACCAAGCGCGGAAACCCAAAGGAAGTAAAAGGAATGTGTCCTTTAGCATCAGCTCATCACATTTTCCTCAAAATCAAAGAGAGCTTCTTTTCTTCTCCTCTCGTCTCCTTTGTTTCCTCAAAAACTTTTCAATTGATTTTATTTTTCTTGTTAATTTCTTTGCCCTTCTTTAATTTGGCTTGAAGCTTGTTGTGTGCTGTACGTTTTTGGATGGCTCCAGTTTCCAGGGGCCCATTGCATGCATTCTCTCATGTGTGGACAGACACAAAGTACCATGATTTGCATGCAGGATCAGTTTACAAGGTATAAGACGACAAATTCATGATAAATAAATAAACATGCTGCAAGAAATTGACAAAAAGGAAGCCTAGAAGTCCATCAACCAGTTACTCCAGAGGGTAGAGGTAATGTGAGCAAATCTCTAGACAAATCTCTCCTCGCTTGCCTATGGAGAAAAAAGAAAAAAAGAAACTCTTCTCACATGATTTTTACCTTCCACTCGAAAATCGCAAAGAGGAGAATTTCTTTTTAAACGTTTATTATTTTGTATGTATTCGTTGAAAACAAACATTTTTGTGCGGTACATTAAAAAAAAAAACTTTTTGAATGAATATTTTGTGAGGATAGTATAAATTTATACAAAATATATTAAATTTATATAAAATATATTAATTTTTAATAATTATATTATTTAAATTGTTGATAAAGTATGTTTTTAAAAATATTTTTTAAAAAATAAAAATTTATAAAAAAATATCTAATAAAAATTAAAACTACCATTATCTATTATTTAAAATTGTTGTTAAAAAATAATTTTAATGATAATTTAACTTTTTTTATTATAATTATACTAAAATAACAATTAAAAAAATCTACACTTATCTATTTTAAGCTGTGAAAACAAGTTATCTGTCTAAATCAGTATACTTAGCCCGATTTGAAATTTGGACTCCATCCAGTTAGGCAAAAATGACCCAACCTTTATGCAGGGCTATAAAACAGAGATTAAACCTATTTAAACGTGCATTTTTCACTTAAATAAGTAAAATCCTGAAATAAATTCAGATCTAAAATTTACTGTCCGAATTCTATATCTTAATGGATTTCATCAGGTTGGACTATTTTGATCAACTTGTTTTTATCAACTCTTAAGTCTATTTTTTATTTATTTTGCACGAGCTTTTCTTGACAAAATTTATTCAAAATGTTTTTAAATAGGAAAAGTCGTGTAATAAATCAGTTAAAAACATTACGTAATTTATTATATGATTTAGTCTAAAATATAGGCTTATAGTTATTTTAAAAAAAAATCTAAAAGGTTAATTTACGTTAATGTTTTGGTTATTATTTATGCATAGCTCATAATCACCTGAAATTATACTGATAATGATGTATACATGTTTTTTATAAGTCAAATATATTGAAAGAGTATGAACTTTAATCCATATATAATTGATTCAGTTTAGATAATCCTTTTATCAGCTTTGCTTTATACAATTAAAATAACTTAATTATATACTAATTCGAAAAAAGGACTAAATTATTGACCATAAATGAACACTAATTCTAAGATCAGATTTTTGTCAAACCATACATCTATTGATTTCATTTTTTTAAGATAATTTCACTAAGCTTTACCTTCAGGTTGATACGTGGTATCAAGTATCATATTGATATATAGGGCACAATTAATTAAGGTGCTCAAGACACAATAATAGAAACAATAAATTTGATTCTATGTATAGATAGTCTTGGGGTAAGATGGTAGTGTATCTATATTTAGAAAAGAAAAAAAAAAAACAGACTCATACCCTCTTTAAACCGCACTTAAGCGAATAGCAACCTAACTATCCATATATACATGCCTAATTGTTATATTTACGTATTTAGAGTTGGATCAATTATTTGACTTATATATAGTCAAATAAAATGGATTTTAATTTAATATGTTTTTTTATATAATTTCTTTTACAATATAAGAAACAATATTTAAACGTAGATATGTTACCTAAATCTCCTTACCACTAAATTGATTTTAGTATTTTTTTTTTCAATACAATCAAACTAAACTAGAATGTTACTTTAACAATAAAATAATATATTTAATATATCATATACTAAAATATTATTTAATAACATAAAAGAATTCTGTCAATTATTAAAATAGTTTTTACTAATATAACTTTTATTTGATAAAAATTATTTTTTCATATAAATTTTAAAAATTTATCCTAACATTTGATATGCTGTGAGTATAGAGTGATATTCTAGCAAAATATCTATTGCTATAATATATCTTTATTATCGGTATAAATTCTTAATATTTATATTTATAGTGTTATTTCTATTAGAACAATTATACCAATAAAAATTAATCTAATATTAAAATATTGGTATTAATAATTTGTTAATTATATAAATTCTGGGACAAACTAAATATTATAAGATCAAAACTCGCATTTATATTCACAAATATTTGTGAATAAAATTTGAATCCAAAAGCATATAATAAATAATGATTTTATTAATACTAATATTAATGAGAAATTATAAATATTAAAATATTGATTTTTATTGATAAAATATTTATTATATAAAAAATATTAATATATAAGATTAAATGAATTTTTAGATTTTATAAATATAGTAAGTTTTATTTTTAGATTTTGTGGATTTTTCTATTTTTTATTTTAGAAGTTTCTACCATTAACTTTTTGTTAGACATTTGCTTAACAGATATTCAACTAAATTATATTATGCGTATCATTTATTGTATATATTAAAAAATTATACAAATAGTGAAACTTATATTTTTATATATGTTAATTCATTTAAAAGATCATTTTAATATATATCTTCCAAATTAGCTATTTGTGTAACTTTTTTTAATATATACATGTAACAAAGTTTAATAATATTTATTTTCTAAGTTAGTAAATGCTTAATATCAAATTATTAATCTTAAAAATTAATGTTAATATTTTCCAACAAATAAAGACCCTAATCACTGTAGTAATTTTTATGGGTTCGCTTTAGATCCAAATAGGAATTATTATAATACGCAAAAGGAAGATGATTCACTTTGACAACATTCAAAGTAACTGGCAAATAATTAACTTAATTTTGCAACTTTAGTGAATGTGTGTACATCCTGGTTCAAATTAAAGGTGACCTAATGATAACATCTTCAAATCAAAGGCGAGATAACTATAAAGTAAGATTCCCGTGGGGATAATAGACAAGAGCACATGATATCTAACCTTAATTTAAAGAGCGGCACGGAAAACTATAATACATTTTTCTTTGCATTAGGCGGGTTTTGGGCACTCATCATTGCTCCCTTATATGGCTTAGTTATAATTTTATTTTTTTAATATGTATTTAAGACTATATAATAAAAAATTATATATATAAAAATTATAAATTTAATATTAATATACCAGATATTATAATTTTTAATAAAAATATTATTAGAATTTTTTTATTGTATATTATAAAATACATATAAACAGATTGTTATTTTTCATATGAAATTACTTTTTATAGACTTTGGTTAATTGAAACTTAGCACGGTGATTGAACCATAATAGGCCAAACCCTGGCCCAATTAATTTATACCGTAATTCGCTGCATGAAAAATGCTATTTGTTGCAGGACTTTTTTTTGCCTTGCCTGCTCTTTTTCATTATTTTCAATGTTTTTTTCTTTCTAAATTTACTCTCTTTCTTTTTATGCGTGTCTGTTGTCCTCTTCTGTTACCAACATTTATAAAATCAGATTAATAGTTAAGCTCGTAAAAGTATTAACTTACGAATTTTAATTTAATGCTAATTAAATCAAAATAATTAAACCAATAATAATGAAATATAATTTTTAATATTATTTAATATATTAAACAATAAATTAATCTTAACTTATAGACAATTAAGTTTGACATAATATTTTACAATGCAGAAATCATTTTTTTTATATAGTAATATATATATATATGTATATATGGTTTTAAAATATTAAATATATTGAATTTAAAAGTAATAAAATATATATTACATTAATTTTTAATATTTTTAATTATCAATCGTATTGGTTCTCAAACATTAATAATTAAATAGTTATATTTATTTCTAATTAGTTTAAAAGCATTCAGTTTTGACAGCAATATAGTGGAAAGCCATATTGTGACACACACATGAAATGCCAAAATCAGTCTGTTTTTAATAATAATTATCTATAGATTTCAAACACTCATATTATTTCTTGAATGATACACCAAATAAATATTAGGAACTAATCTGGTAATTCATTTTGAAAGATACATTATATAATTGATAAAAAAAGCATAAATCAAATAGTAACAATTAATCCACCGATGGACGACTAGTTTAATATCGTTTTCTAAACTTAAATGTTACGATTTTCAATGAGTGAACACGTATACAAGTGAAGCAGTTGTAAAGAGGAAATCTCAGACTTAAATTAATTAAGATTTTATTGTTAAATATGTATTATTTCGTACATTTCACTGGTTTAAAACACATGGGAAGCGTGTAACTTTTTTAGAAAGAAACGAAAGTTAAATATGTTAAGTAAATTATATCAGTAAGAAAGTTAACAAACAAATAATAAAAATTTTAATTGCATGAAATTATTTGATAATAGTTAAAAAAAAAATATAGATGCACGATGCTATTGGATAACCGCTATAACGGAAAGAAAGTTTAAATTTTTCTCGCTGATTTTTTATTAATTTTATATTTTACTTTTTAATCTTTAAAAATAAATTATATAATTTTTACATCTGGTAAGAAATTAAAACTGCACAGTTTCTATTAGGAAAATATTTGACAAAATTAATGGATAAATTTACTAAAAGCTGAAAAATTGGTTAAAAGTTGAAAAATAAAAAATAAAAAATAAAAAGTTAATAATAAATTAAAAATATTTAATAAAACTAAATTATAAATATAAAATGGTAAATAACAATATAATTAATTAATAAACTAAAATTTAAGAAGTGTGATATATTTTTGTAACAAATATGTATTAAAATTTAATTAAATAAAATTTTATTTCTTTAAAAGAAAATATGTAATTTTAATATTTCCCATAAATAAATTTAAATAAATATTGCAAAAAATTAACTATTTTTATAAACTATTTTTTAAAAGAAACATTTCTTTTAAAAAATAGAATAAAAAACATAATAATTAAAATAAATAACATATACCAAGATGATAATCTAAAATATAATATTTTATGATAGCATAAAAAAATTATAAAAATAAATAGATAATTCAAAATTTAGATTATAAACAATATTTGAGATAAGAATGAAAAAAAAATTAGTTAAAAAATGAAGTACATTTTAAAAAATTGCTAGTAACTACTCTAAAAATTCTAATAGCTATTAAAAAATTTATTTTACCAAATAAAATTAAAATATTTTAACAAAATTTTTAATTAATAATTTTAATTTTGAACTAACTAAAATAGATTTTCAAACACATTGATATTAATTTGTTGTAATTAAGACAATAAAGCAATAATAAGAAGCTAAATAATAACGATTCACAAGTGAATCTCATACATGAACCTCTGTAGAGATGGATTTAGTAGTTACTTGGAGGGAGGCGAGATCTATGGTATGGTCCAAAGGTGGAAGTTCCGATTGGCATGAATGAAGTTTGGTTTGGTATACGTGCTTAGAATTGAGGAGGGCTGTTATGATGGAGGTTTCATAGTTGGTTTATTGCGATGACCCAAATTTGGTGGATCATAGAGCTTGGTGAGTGATGGAGGTCTTGACTTGTTGGTTGGAAATACTAGTTTGTCACAAGTGGAAAAGTGCAACATACATGGATAAGGTGAACAAAAACCAAGGGGCAACAAATGGGATTTCATGGTGACTGGTTGGTGTGAGTATGGTGATGGTTAATGACCCTAATAGATTTGTGAAAGGGACGAGATGATGGAATTCAATTTGTCGTTAGAATAGAGAAGGAAGTTGGTACACCTGAACATTTGGAATAGGACTTGGGTAATAACTTTGTGACTTGGTTGGACAATATTTGATGGATATATATGAAAAGCAACAAGGAGGAATGAGAGATTGAGGTTGGGCATGGCTTCATGTGCATCAGGTAGAAGTTATGTTCTTTCTTACTCTGAAATTTTTTTTAGTGGTTGGGCAATGTTTGGTGGATATGAAAAGGAACAAGGGTGCATGAGAGCTTGAGGTAGAAATTATGTTTTTTTTTTAATCGAAAATTCGTGTTTATAGCCATTATTTGGTTTCAAGTTGAGATAAGATTTTTATACTATAAATTTATAAGATTTTTTTTATCTCTTTTTAGTATATTATTCCTTTTATTAAATTTTATTATCTTTTTCTTTGTCATAAAAAATGTTATTAATTTTAATTGTATGAATAGAATTTCTCTTTCAAATTTTGTGTTGGTGAGAGGATAATGGTTGCCATGGTTTATTGCGGATAGTCAAAAGGTGAGAATGTCATTAAATCTTTGATTTTTGAGATAGTTGTAGATAGAGGTCTTTTAGAATGTCAAAAAGCTTCTTTGAAAAACAAAATATCAACATTTATAAATTGGAGACTGATTAAAAATATTGAGATGTTTTAAAGGATCAAAAATATAATTTAACTAACGTCTCCAATATTGTTTATAATGTTTTGAACACATAAAAAACCGAAAAAATTGAACACCCAACCAATTCATTGATTTTTGAGTTAAATCGACCGATTTTTTGAACAATGGTTTTATATCACTGTCAATCTAAATCTTCAATAAAATAATTAGGATTCTATTTTGGCGTTTTTGTAAAGATTAGCTATTTAGAAAAGAAGCTTTATTATTTCTCATCTTATTTTTTATACCCACCTTTGTACTTATTAGAAGAAAAAGAGCCACGTTTACTCTTTTTCTTCTTAATGTGAGGTGATATGATATTTTACAAAAAGTATAAAGATAAAATAAGAAAAAATGTAAGCAAATATTTAAAAATAAATAAAAGTGATATTTGATATGTTATAGATCAATAAATTATCTTTTTCTCTCTTTATATATATCTTCATCCCTCATTTTAATTTGTATTACTAACTTTAAATATGCATGATCAATTAGAATTTTAAAAATGCATGTGCATATAAGTAAAGTGTACTTATTATTTAAAACAAGAATTTACTTTTGGTGTAGAAAATTTTAAAATGAAATGAATTTTAACTTAATTTAGTAAGAAATATACAAATTGAAACCATACTGTTAATTATCAGCATGAGTATGAAAATAGAAAAATCTTTTGTGGAAGAAAACATTATTTGTTTTATTAGTTTTTATATTTTAAAAGGATTAATCTTTAATTTTACATTGAAAAATATTTTTAGTATAAAAAAGTAAACGTGGATAATCGACAATTATGTGCAGTATATATTAAATATTTTAAAATTTATTTACACTTTTTTAATAAATCGAAGTGATTCGCTGAAAATAAACACCAGTTTATCAATATTGTACCAGTTAATTTAATGATTTAAAAAATACTCAGTTAAATCAATTGTGTTGATTTAGTTTGATTTATAAACTCAATTTTAAACTGGACTAATTAAATCCATAATTTTTTTTGTTTGGAAATAAATTTCATGATTTGGAATTCAATGTTTCATTGCTCAAGCTTCACATTTTTCTTTTCAAATTTTTATACATGCACAACATATTATATAATCAATGCCATTTACTTTAAAAGAAAAAAACGTTTTTAGAACCAATCAACTTCAAATTTATTTTTAATTTATTGTTTTACTTGTATACACAATACATTGTCATTATAGTCAAACAATCCAAATCAATCAGCTTGAATTGCTTCTTTATTTTTAATATATATATATATATATATATATATATATATATATATATATATATTAATCTTGATAAACCAAATCAAGTTAATCCATTCTAATAAAAAAAAATTTGATCGATTTTGATAAAAAAAAGTATAATTTGTAAATTTAAATTTAAATTAAATTAAACTAATTTATTTTATTCGTTATAATTAATTTAATGGTGAAGCAATTTTATCTAAAATGTTGGATTTAACTTTGTAGAAAATTTATTTTAATTGATTAATTTTTTTCTCTAAAATCCAAACGAACTAAACACAGCAATCATGAATGACGGGTGGGATGTAAAATAAAGAAATTGTATGTTATTAGAAAGAAAATGCGGAAAATGGGGTAGAATAGGTAAACTTGATGAAGATGGGAATCCAAAACGAGCAAAAAACTTAAAGGTGTTGTATCTCTTTGAGATGCGAGAGAGTGGAAAGATGTAAGTAGTTGAAATGCTAAAAGAGAAAGGAAAAAAGATGAAGAGGGAAAGTGGGGAACAAAAGCAAATTGAAGAATCTCAAGGTGGTGCAGGAGTTAATAGATAATGTCCGAAAGAAGATAAGAGAGTTAAGGTGTATGAAGGGTTCAGGGGAAGGATTCCTTTCATGTCCAAGACATGTTTGTTCCGATAGTGCTCCAATGGTCCTCTTATTTTCCAAAAGCATCTACTTCCCTTTCTATGGGTAGGAAGCGACTCAGGACTGTTATTTTCTCAAGGACCCCTCTCTCTTATCAGTTATCCACTTTTTAAAGCGCCCACTTTTGCGGCTTCCACCTTTTTCTCTTTTTTATTTTTTTGGATAAACTTTTCCTTTTTTTTTTTTTAAAATTAATTCGTGTGAAATTAATTTTTGATTGCATGCACAAATCACAATTTGGCTATTGGTGTCTAGTTGTAACTCTCTTTACCTGCAAATGTGTTTGAAAGTTGAAACCTTTTAATCTTTTAACCTGATCGAATTGTATATCCATCATATTGTGCCGTGTGTCGTACATGAATGGAGCGGCTATTTAAACCAAAATTTTACTGGAAATAATTTTTACTCACACACAATATTTTATATTTGGATATATTTACATGTAAGTTTTTTATTTTTTTTTAAATTATCTTCCGTTGGATTAGGATGTAATGGATCTAGGTATACTGTTAAAATATGGAAGAATTATTGTTAAAATTTCATTTTTATTATAAATAAAGGTTGCATAGCCATATCCACGCACCTTGGTGAATGTATTATCATAATAAAACATTTATAGTTTATGCACGTGTATAGAATTTTACCATTATTTTACTCTCCATGTTATCAAAAATATTATTTTTAATATTAAGAAAAAAATATAAATAAAGGAGGGGGATTTACCTTGATCCCATCAATATTTCACTATCAAAATGCCATATATTAAACTTAGGAATTGAGTTTTTGTTAGTTGATATAATTTTTATTATTAAATATTAAAAAATTTAATATTTGTATTCTAAATTCAATTTAATTGAATTTGAAACCAAATATATCTCATCTAACACCATTCATCAATAACATTTGGATCAATTCTTATTTGAGGTTTACGGTTAAGCCTACAATTATAAAGTACATTTTTTATGCTTGTACATATAAAATGATCATTATCCAATGCTCAACACTGTTAACACATTCAATTTTAGAATATTCAATTGCTAAGAATATTATGTGGGGCACTCCATAATCTTAATTGTACTTCACCTATTATTAGGTCTATGTATAAAGGATATTGTTCAGGTAAAGTTTTACTCATATGTTGTTATTTTATTAAAATATTCAGTAACTTAAGTGTTAAAGTACTGTATCAAATATTTTTCATAATTTCCTCAAGACCTTCCAGTAAAATAGCTACTCTCATTATCATCAGTGAAGATTTTGGACTTAATTCATGATTTTTTAAAAATTATATATGTCAGATCACATTGCGAGTCTACACTAAAAATATATGACACTGAAGAATAATTGTTCATGTATGAAAATGATACATAGTATTGACTATTATTATGCTTATACAGTATCATATTTTTAGTATGTCAATATATAATATTTATAGCAATAATTTAATTTTTATTATATACAGATTATATCAATAAAATATTCTAATACCTAACGTTATTTTTCTTATTAGTATAATTAAGATTAGTATAATATATTTATTTGGTAATATATTTATATTTAATAATGTGATTGAAATTCATTTACTTGAGCATTAAACATTAAACATTATCAAACTTACTGATAATTTATGGAAATTTAATTAAATCAATTTTATTATTAAATTTAAATATCTATTAAGTATATTAAATTGTATAATTTTAGAATTTTTAAATATTTTATAAGTTATTTTCATGTTAACATACCGTATATTTTTTAAAGTAAAAGTAATTGTCAAATATAAAATTATATATTTATAAATATTTAATTTATCTAAAACTTGATATATAATTATTAAAAATATAATATAATTCAACATTTAAATTTAATAAATTTATATTTTACAAAAATTTACTTAAACAAGTGCTCAAAAAATAAATAATTTTATTTCTTTCATTAATGGTACATACTTCAAAGGATTGGATCAACTAACCTTAAAGTTTAAAAATAATAAATTTAAAAAAATTGGTTTTTATTAATCTTAACATTTAAAATTAATTTTAAGCATCAAGAAGTGATATATTTTTATTTAAAACAAAATTTTTATTTAAATATTTATATTTTTAATGTAATGAAGACCTATATTCTAATATAAACACATCTCTTTTAGATATTTAAAATTAATTTTAATATTTTTATTTTTTATAAAATGTAAATTTTATCTATCTCGTTATTAGATTTAAAATTTTCATACAATAAATAAATTTTACAGATTTTATATATTTTTAAAAAAAGTTGATATATCATTGTATCCTTTTTATTTGTATTGAGGCATTTTCACTAATTTTTATATAATTAATGATATTTTTTATTGAAGCCAATTCTGCTTGTCCGGTAGGATTGCGGTAAACGATAAATTCTTCTTTCAAATCTTTAATACAATTATATATTTAAAATTAAATTAAATTTTAATTTTTTCAGTAAATTAATTAACGAACACCAATTAATTCGCATGCTTCATAATAAAAGATCGTTATGTAACACATCACATCTTAAATTAACTAATAATATATAGAAATATTTTACATTAAAAATATATCAAAATGAAACTCATTCACATAATATAAAGCAAAAGAGTCAATATTTGATTTGCTTTTGTTATAATGAATTATAGGAAAAATTATCCACTATTTATCCCTGTCTTCCCCTTTTTCAACAGAATATTCAGAATCATTATACTTTAGTCCGCATAATTGGTCGCTTTTTTTTAACTTTTTGAACAGGCCTAGGTTTTCTTAGGAAAATTGTTTTCGTGCAATAACTGTTATATGAATTTTATATTATTATGCTTTAGTTTTTCAATTATGGTTAATGGTCTTACGATAGTGAAGTAGAACTGAGTTAAAATATTTTATTGATTTATTAATTAATTGAAAGGCTAGTTTGGAGAAATATAAAGTTGAAGTCAAGAATGGTTTCTAACGTTTTACCCGGTTTAGAAAAGAAACCCACCTAAATACTTTGAAATATAATATTATATATATATATATATCCGAATATTTTTTATTAATAGAAAGGTCTATTTTAAATAAACAAATAATGTCTATGTGGAATGTAAGGTATGTAAAGTATATAAAAAAATATAAAGACCGAAAAAAGAAATTAAAAAATGAAAATGTTTTTTTACCTTTATTTCACATCCGATGTTCCATAATAATTTTTTAATTCTATTTTTTTTACATGGATGTAAATAAAATATAATTCCAAGAAAGTGTCAAACACTCATCATTATCCTACTTTCTGACATTACTTTTTATTACACCTCATACGTTTTTTCAGCCTCTCTTTCTTTACTTTTGGCCAGTAGGAGTGTGACTCTGGCCAGTTACAACATGAATGTAAATAGGAATGTACTCTAAATTAATGTCAAATGAATATTTTCCTTTTTAAAAGCATATAGTTTGAGACTTTTTAATCATTATCTTAAATCCGCCAAACGGAAATATGTGGGAACAGTAATAATATGACCCCAAATGGATTTTAAATATACCGCATTCAAAGCTTTTAATTCTTGTCCTTTCAATCAAACAACTTATATTTAAAAATAACTAACCACAAATAAATTATTATTTATTAAGAATCATGAAATGTTTTGTCAATAAAAAGAAAGGATAGAATATTTTTTTTATTAAATTATCATCTTTTAGTTAGAAGGTAAGTTATGATACATGAAGCACTTAGAATGATCTTTGTAAGATATTAAAGTTAAGTAACGGTTAGGGTTGTGAAATTAGCTTGTCATAAATGTAAGATTGTGAGTCACGTTGTAGGTCCAACCATCTCCTTGATCATGTGCGTAACGGGAGAGCTTTATGATGCAGACTTTTTTTCTTGCTGTATCATTTTATTAGATGAATAAGAATGAAGAAAAAAAAGGACGGTAGATTTGAATCCACATTCATATATAGTATACAAAACTAGCCCTTTCCATATCCTCTAATGTTGGTAGATGGAAACACATACAGTAGCTAGTAGCACATGGCAGTGCAGTGCTTCATAGCCACGATGGACTTTACAGTTTACACGGAGTGGTCCAAAATATTAAACACTGAAAAGAAAATTGGAAAGATGAAGAAACGCCAAAGCAGTCGTAGTCTTATGACTTGGTAAGTGAAACGAAGTGGGACGAAGAAGGAACATATAAAAAGGTGAATTGGTAAACCCCCCAGGACCATCTGCGTTCTGCCCAAGCAAAGGGGCTTAAGTCGTTTTATATAACTTTTTTTAGTATATCACATTTACTTTTTTAACATATTCTATCTATTTTTAAATATATATAATGATATTTATCCTATAAATATTCAATGTTCCTCTTATTAAACATTGATTGAATGATTTTACTTACCCCAATGGGTTGAGCAATATATTACAAGATTGGATATGACAAATAGTTCTAATTACCCAAATTTTAAGATGCTAAATACACGAGTCTGTATTTTTATATTATCTTTTTCTAATTATTTATTTGTGTTTGAAGCAAGATTTCAAATTGATGCTAAAATTTTTATACTTTTGTTATTTGAACAGTTAAATATTGACGTTGTGATCTTTTATGCAATTGTGTTTGTTTTGTAATTACTTTTTTTTTATTTTTTTATACATATATTACAAGTATATTTTAAAAAAATTAAAAATTATCATCCAAAGTTGTTGAAAATAGTTATTTTAATATTTTTTATAAAAATAATTCAATGATTTTGGATGAAAAAAATTAGGTTTTAAATGTGTGATGAAATAGAGAAAAAATAGAGGAATAAAAAATAAAATTGAAATAGTAGAGATAAGTTGTTTGAATAAATTAAAATAAAAAAAAAGGAAAATAAATTATATAAAATTATTTATAATTATAAAAACTTTAAGCTTATAAAAATTTCTAAAAAATTATTAAACAATAAAATATATTTTTATATTTTATAAAATACTTCTAAAATAAAAGGTTAAAATAAATAAAACCCACACCTCTTCTTCAATTTTTCTCACTTTTCACATCTTACAATTTTTTTTTCTTTAATTTTTCTGCACTTTTTAAAATTTATTTTTCCAAATTTAACCACAAGAAACAAGGCCTTTCATCTTCTGAATGATGTATGTGCATTTACACTATGTTATTGTAGAAGGAAAAAATAGAAGAAAATTTTTTAAAATGAAAAATAAAAAATGAAAAGATAAAAAAAAATTTCTGGTAAAATTTAACGAACTTTATTATATTATTATAATTTTTTATTAAATTTACATTAAATAAAAATGTATTAATTATTTTAAAAAATTATTATATCCTTTTATTTATTTTTACAAATTATCCTCCTACTCTATACGATAAGTATTAATAAAAAATATGTATTTATTATATTAAAAATATAAAAATTTCATTTTATTTATTTAGTAAATAAATCTATTTATAAAAATTAAAATTATTCAATTTATTTATTTCTTCAACTAAATTAAATAACATGGTTATCTGTATATATTAATTTTGTTTTGTGTTTGGAAAAAAAATCTTTTAGTGACGACCACAAATTGCAGTACATATTATGATACATGAAATGACTGAGGATCAGGGGGATGGATGCGTGGACTTTTGTGCACTCGCAGCCAAAATCTCATTCATTACAGGTTGCAAGTAAGTGCGTACTAGTGAAGGCAGCCACCAGACGCTAACAGCAAATAACACTACACTAGAACCTTCAAAACACATAACCCTGCAACAGCTGTAGTTCCTGACTTCCCATCCCTTCGCTCCCTGCTCCCTCCCATCTCTATCTTCATTTACATTTTTTAACTTCTTTCATTTTCAACAAAATTTAATTCAAATCATTGCATTTTTTCTGTTGTGTCAAGATACACGTACATTTTGTTATATTATTTCACTTCTATGAAATTATTTTTCTTAATAATGATTAATATAAATAATTGAGTAAATTAACTAATACTTTTATATTTAATACTTTGATCTCCTATTTTATTTTTAATAATTTTCGATTTATTATTAATTTATCTAATCATTATTAAATTTCATTTTATTTTTTTATTTTAATTGTATTCATCTGTGAATTATTTGATGAAAAATCAAAATCATAAAATTTTAAATTTAAAAAAAAAATTGTCAAAAATACCAAAATGATAAAATCCAATTGAATTTTTTAGTTTTGAAAACAAACAAAAACAAAATCATTGTTAAGATGATATTTCTTTAAATAAATAATCTTATGATAGGTGATTTGTGTAACGGAAGAAGAAACAGGGTGAGAAGATGAAGAAGGATAAAGATAAGAATAGAAACATTTTAAAGTGCTCCAGATGGTGTGTCATTGTTAGAGCAGGCATAGAAACTGTTAGCATGAGGACTGCAAGTTTGCAACGCTCTAACCTTCCAATACGTGGTGGGGACTTTCCATTGCTGTAAAAGGAAAGAAAACTCGGAAAGGATACGATCTGTTCATAATTTATAAACTAATTACGAAATATATTATTTTTAAAAAGAAATAAAGAAAAGGTTGAGAGAGAAAAATGAGAAATCGGTTCAATATGGACAAACGTAGCGGGGCCCAACCCAAATAGAATGGGTATGTGGGCCCATAAGATAGGGCCAGACATAATTTTTTAAAAACGCTGAGTCTTAGGGCGACTGACCCAAAGTATCAAAGTGGGCATCGGATTCCAAAATTTGTCGCCATCAATGGAAAGGAAGGGATTCGGAAAACGACATGTCGTCGTCGTATGGGCTTGGCCGCATTTTGGGCGGGGGACCTTAAGTCACGAAGACACCAAGTTTTGCTTAACTCACAGTTCCCAGCAGCAAAATTTTAATCTTGGGAACGTTGTCTCTAGTGTTGCCATGCCACCCAATAATGCTTACTGATTTGACGAGTAGGAGATACTGAGAATTATACTCTTTCATTTTCTCTGCGAATTTGTCTTCGACCAAACAATGTTTCCGACTTGGCGCTTTTTTGCCTTCCATACTTCCCCACACTCTTCCGTTATATCTGCAGTTTAATCCGTTTTCATGTACTCTCTCATTTCTTTCTTTTTCTGTTCACATTTTTAAATTCATATCTCTTTATATTACTTGTTATCTAAACACTATTATAACATTAAAACATTATTTCTATAAGATTCATCACATCTGCAAGTTTTCTAATTTCTATTTAACGATATATAATAAAAAATTATATTAAAAATTATAATACTTATAGTACTACAGTTATAATGATATATTATTTATTTTAAAATATATATAATAAAACATATCTTAATTTAATTTTATACTTTTTTATTTTTTAGTTCTGCATAATGTTAAAATCAACATATTATGCCAACAAATCGGATTGATTTGGTATGATCTCGTATGTTTTCAACATTTAACCATTCGAATAATTAATTTTATCAATGTTTTTGAGTCAGAAATTAATGATAATGATAAGTCTGTTTTGACCTGTCTCACGCACTCGTATTTACTACCAATGGCACGTTTGGAACGAGACAAAACAGAATGTTGTTTAAAGTTTTGGTCTTAAATTAATTTGCTGAACCTTTTAATGAAATAAAATTTTCATATCCTTAAACCGATGCACTATGAGACGTATTAATTCAAATATTCTACAAGGTGGAAGGTAATAGGGTGATTTTATCATTATAAATAATACGAAAAAGTTGCCACCGTTTTAAAAATTAATTTTATGCATATAAAAATCATAATTTTTATTTAAAAATAAAATATTATTATTGATATAAAAATATAACAAATTTTTTATCTTAATAAAATTCACCATTTTTAAATATTTAAAATTTAACATTAAACTGCTAAAGATTAATATTTTCAAAATTGTAAATAATTATATATAGTCAGGCTACAACTAGACTACGTTTAATCGAACGAGGAGCAACTAAACGACGTCACTGTTACATATAATACTCCTATATATTTATGGTTCGGTGTAAACGCTTAATAAGGTCGAGATAGATCCACGCATTCAGTGAAATATTTTATACGCAAAAAAGCAGGGACAAACAAAGGCCGAGTTGTTCTAACGTGAATGCGTGTGCGTGCAAGCCTTTTGTATGAACAACTTTGTAATCATTATCATTTTAAAACTAAGAACAATGCAGGTTTAAAGGCATATATGGCATTTTAAAATAATTTTTATGTATGAATAAGGATATATAATAAAAATTTAATAAATAACAATTTTTAAGTATTTAATATTTTTAATCTATTAGATAATATATTTTTAATAAATTTTTATTATATTTTAAAAATATATTAATTTCTATATTTTTATTTAATTTGTTTATTTTAATTATGCCTATATTTTTATTTAATTCTTAAATATTTCACATATTTATTATAAACAAGAGAGAAATGATAATGAAGATCATTTTAAAAAATTAAAAATAATTTGGATATAAAAAATATATCAATTATATTTTATAATTTGTGTTATCTTTACTTTTTAGAATAAACAGAAAAAAAATAATAGCATTTGTGCTTCCTTCCATGCAAATTTTGGTAAAAAAAAAATTAAAACAAGGAGAGAAAGTCAAACTCTTTTTATTTGGTCCATAAGCCCGACATATCTTGGTGTTACATTTTGTAGTAATGGCCCAGTCTCGAAAAAGATTACTTTTTACGAAGTTGCCCACTCTTTGGGCCTAGATGGAAAAATCACAAAGCTTATGGTCTGGCCCATGATACTTTTCTTTTAGGACTAAATAATGTACTAATGAGAAAATTGTGAAAAGGAGAGAAAATTGAAGGAGCAAAACATACACGAACGGATAACAGAGGGGAGTAGCAGAAGCTGACTAGCTGGAGGAGAGAGAGAGAGAGAAGAATGGCAAACGGCGTGTCATGGCAACTGCAAATGAAGTTCAAGTCCTCTTTCATGGGAGATAATTTCCTACGCTGCTCCAAGCACCAATCTCTTCCTCAACTATTCCGTTACAATTCTGGTTCTTCTCTTTTCCTCATTCTCCAGCTTCTTCTCCCCAATGATTTTGATTTTTGAGCTTCTAGGTTTTATTCTTCTTCTTTTATTTAATTTTATTTTATTTTTCTTTAAATGTTTATTTATTTTTGTCGCAGGAAACAAGCATGTTTCAATGCAGCTATCTCGAACATTTTCTGGCTTGACCAATCTCTTATTTAATCGAAGGTATACTGCACAACGATCTGTTTCTTCGTGTGCGCGTCTTCTGCAAAGAGAATGATGCGATTAATGATGTTTCTACTGTAATATATTGTAAACGGATTCCATTTTCTCATAACTTTACAGGTTTTTCAATTGCCGCTGTTGTTTATTGTAAACTTTGAATGATAATACCATTCTGCAGCTAACGCTAGTAAATTAAGATTAAACTCTTGAATAAGGGGACTTTAGGAGTGTTTGATGAATAGTTTAATTAAGCACTTATTTAATAAGTTGATATTAAATAAAGCCTATTGGAATAAGGTAAAAAAAAGCTTATAAAAAAGTCATAAGCTGCTTCTGTAAGCCCGATTATCTCTTCAAAATGCGCCATTTGTATTTCCCACGATGTTCACCTTTTGGTTAAGCTTTTGGATGATGGCTTTGCAGAAATCTGAATGAACTGCCTAACAGCAAACGTAAACGTCTGAGACCTGGAACAGTTTCTCCACGTCGACAAGTGCCGAAGAATATACCAAGGCCTTCGTATGTAAATTCTAAGGTTCCTGCCGGGCTTGTGAGTGGACCTGAAGTGCATGATGAGAAAGGGATAGAATGCATGAGAGCTTCTGGAAGGCTTGCAGCACAAGTTCTTCAATATGCTGGCACCTTAGTCAAGGTGAATTCTTTTCATTTTTCGGCCAGTCAATTGCACATTCTCTAATTGTATGGGTTCTACATAAAAAATATTGGCTGCTTACTAGGAAGTTATGATGTAAAGAAACAATTTATTAATACTTTGAGGATGATATAGTGTCCTTCCCGCTCACTAGCTTTGTTTTTTGCTGATATTGTGAGGGTTGTAACTTGCAAGTCCAAATTAGCTAAGAAACACTCCAGGTTGTTATTGTTGGCTAGTACAGGATTTGGCAAGTTGGCAACCATAAAATTTCAAAAGAGTAGTATAATTTATGAAATGTTAATAAACTTATATAATTATACTGATTTATGTTTTTGTTTAAAAAGAAAAGGTTGTTTTTATGTTAGTTTTAACTTCTGTTGACAGCCAGGCATAATGACAGATGAAATTGACCAAGCAGTTCACCAAATGATAATTGATAATGGTGCATACCCATCTCCTCTTGGCTATGGTGGTTTTCCTAAGAGTGTCTGTACATCTGTAAATGAATGCATTTGCCATGGAATACCAGATTCCCGTCCGCTTGAGGTCCTTCTCTACAAGTTCATTTGAAATTAGACATCCTGTGTAAGAAAATTGTTGACACATTCTTTTATTTGCAGGAGGGTGATATAATCAACATTGACGTTACTGTCTATCTAAATGTAAGTTTCTTTTCTCTTTCTTTTATTTTTTTTGGGGGGGGGGGGTGGCTGATGCTGTGTTTTGGGTTGGGAATGGAATGGATCCTGTTGCAATTTTTTTTTTCACTTAAGCCATCTTGATGATATTTTCCACGTCATGTTTCTGTTTACAATGTTTACATCCTATGCTATATTCTTTGAGTGGACAGAGGCTAGGAATTTTTATTATACACACATAAATCTGTTTTGTTATTTGGTAACAAGGTTTTTTGTTGTTTTAACTTGATACTATATCAATATTCAGCTGAATTTTAATTCATCCAGCTTCTTATGACTTGAGCAGTTGAGCATGCTGCATTAAGATCAATTGTTTCTTAATTGGTTAGCAATTGAATCTTTTAATATTTATAGAGTTTAGGCTTTAGCTTGGTGAATGAAATATAGGGATGTGAATTGTAGGGTCATCATGGTGACACATCAGCAACTTTCTTTTGTGGAGATGTTGATGATGAAGCAAGAAAACTAGTTCAGGTACCAATTTGTCTTCATGCCAACAATGACTGAGATTTGTTGTTTGTGTTTCATACTTCAATAAATTCTCATTAATTCTGCTCTTTAATCTGTTTCACGTTATGCTATACTTTTTCTATTTTTATTCTTTCTATTTTTTTTTGGGTAGAATGTTCCTATTCTTTTCCTAGAGTGAAAAACTACATTACTGTACTATATTCACTATTAATGGCATGTGAAAAAGCTTGCTTGCTTCAGCTCTGGTGTTGCTGGTTAGGTAGGAATTTCAATTTTGGATTACTTGGCCTGGAATGCTTATTGTTTTCTGCATTGGGATTCATTCTGAAAAAAAAGGACTGACAATGAAATGCTCTAAATTCCTTAGGCGATAATTGGTAAAATAATGTTAGGCTTTTATTTTTAGAACTTTGTAATATCAGCCAGAGAAAGAAGGCTACTTTACTTAATTTGATGGTGCTGAAAATATTTTCATAACAGAGCAGTAACTACAGGTATGAGCATATAAAATTGTCCAGTGGAATATCCCATGGACCATGGTATTAAATTTTCTATGTTATTTAAGATGCATAAGGAAGAATATTACTGGTATTTGTCTATGGCTTTTTATTGTCTGGTTACATGGTGATGTACCACTTATTCTTACAAATGTTAAATCCCCATAAAATTCATTATCGAACCTTTTGTCAACCATAATGAATTTTATTTATACTTTGCTTTTGCCATTTATTTTTGTTATGCTTCCAATTGAAGCACTGTTCTAAAAGTCTCCTATGTGGCTTAGATTGTTATGAAGTGGTTTTTTTCTTGAGAATTGAGATATTGTGCTCACCGTTTGTTGTGTGCTTACAGGTAACTAGAGAATGCCTAGATAAAGCAATATCAATATGTGCACCAGGAGTGGAATTCAAGAAAATTGGCAAAACAATTCAGTAAGATGTTTCTATCATTTGTTCTCTCTCTCTCTCTCTCTCTCTTGTTTCTGCATTTTTCCTAACCCTCTGGCAAAAGATTATGTACAATTAATAATAGGCTTATTTGAAAATTTTCTCTGAAATTACAATTTTGCTTTAAAAAAAATTCATCCGTGACTTGTGAGCATGTTAATTATTTAAGATGCTATTGCATTACATTTAAAACATTACACTGTAAAAATTAGATCAAATCTTAAGCACTGTAAATATTACTGTTAAGATTATAAAGGAAATTTTCCATGCGACAACCCACTCAGCCCCAATCTTCAAGACAAGTGTTGCTATTTCACATAAATGGTTTTTATGAATAATGTGCACTATATTTTTTCTAACATCAATGTCCCCTATGGGATCTGCATAAAAGCCTCAACTTCTCATGGGACTCACAGAGCAATAAACTTCACACATTGTTGCTCCATGTCATTCATTGCATCTTTTATAGAGAAACTCTCTGCTCCATGTCATTTACTCCCCCATGTTCCCTCAAGCATATATCTATCTTCAACTTTACATCCCCCAGGCCTTAACATCTCCTTTCAAAGGGATAATTATTTATTCATTTAGTTTTGGAAAACAATTTAAAGGAAACCGAGTAGTATCTTAGCAATTACCTCACTCATTCACTTGAATTAATGTGTAAAAATATTGTAAACTATATCTTATTCCTACAGTGACAATTCATGGTTAACAAAATGTTGTCATTCATCATGTCTCCCATCCTTGAAATTCTCACTTTCCCTTTCCAGTTGAAATTCATGATTAATGTGGGTTAGTAGTTGATGGCTTTAATTGAAAGTAATTTTGATTCTTGATTATATAATTATTCGTAATTGATGCCCTTTCTTTCTTTAGTGATCATGCAGATAAACATCGTTATGGTGTTGTCCGACAGTTTGTTGGCCATGGAGTTGGACGTGTTTTTCATGCTGATCCAGTTATTCTTCACTATAGTAATTAACTCAAACTGTGTACTTCTGTCATTATTAGCTTTACATCAATTCTATACTAGCAGTGTCTCTTACTTTTGATTTAAGGAATACTGTTATGGTTTAAGAAATATTGGATGTGTTTTTCATGCTGATCCAGTCAATGTGTGTATCCGTTTAATTTTAAAAACAATAGCCATTAATGCTTTAAAAGTTGTTTTAAATTTGGATTTATCTAATATTCTTCTTGTTGATTGATGAATTGAATAAGTCAGAGGTTTGAAAATGATGTTATTTCTATTGCTAAAGGAAAGTTATTAGTCTAAACAATTTAACTAATAAATCTTAAATTTTATGCTCATGGTTTTCCCATCTCTAAAGCAGAATAATAACAAAAGGTCCCTGTTAACTTTCACGTAACTTCCATCACTACCTGCAAATGTTACTTGATTTAGCTTGAGTTTTGAAGTACTTATTTGGTCAGGGGATTATTAATGTTACTAAGGTTGTTTACTGCCACCTGGGCTTTTGTATTAAAAATGTTTCATATATCTGTCATTGTATCTAGTCACTAGTGTTTGTAACAATTACTATTATTATTTTCAGGAAACAATGAAGGGGGACGGATGATGATAAATCAAACCTTTACAATTGGTAATTTTAGTTTGTGCAATGTAGATTGTTATGAATTCTCATGCTTATGATTTGTCAGTTACGGAATCAGAACCATGTGTCTTTGCATGTTGCATGGAATGTCTTCTATTATCATTTCTGATATGATATGCCAGTTGGACATTTAAAAAAAATTATGAGTATGGCATAGTATATTAAAAATTCAAATTATCTAAATATGTAAAAATATTGTAAACTATATCTTATTCCTAAAGTGACAATTCTTGATTAACAAAATGTTGTCATTCATCATGTCTCCCATCCTTGAAATTCTCACTTTCCCTTCCCAGTTGAAATTCGCCCCCCCCCCCCTCCCCCTTTTATAGCTTGAAAAACATGGTGGGTGAGCATTTTCATGTATCTGCCAAAATATGGCAGCTGCCATCTGATACAAGTATCCACATATGGATACATGATAGGATGTGGGTACAACATGGATTTTGGAGTATTGGTGTATCATAGTCCTTGAATCTAACTAGGTTGAGTATGTTTGACTATTTGACTTGCTAATTTAGCACAGCAATGCAACTCAGAAAGGGGGGGGGGGGGGTTAAGGGGCATAAGGGATTCGTATGAGATTTCAACTCTCAATTGGTAGTATTAATTGAGTGTGCCTATCTGTTTTTGCTCTGCCCTGTGGCGAAGAGGATAAATTGAAATGGAAGGAATACAGAGGGCAGTGAAAATGGAAAGTTTTTTATTGAAATGGAAATGCCTAAAATTAATTTACTCTTGGATGAATGAGTGAACAGTAGGAATGCAGATATTGATGAAAAAATTAAGGTTAAAGCACTGTCTTTTTCAGATCAGTTTCATGTTAAAGGACATGCGGCCAGAAATTGTGGACCTATAGTGAAATTGATCTCACAACATTCCACTTTCGACCACCTCAGATGTCTTATTGCTGCAACCACGTATAAAGTGATTTTTATCCCTAATTTTCCTGTCCCTCTTTCCCTACCTTGTGCTTTTCAGCTAAACCAAACTCCCAGCATACCCTTAGTGTTATCCTAAATGTATATCCTGCTTAAACCTTTTTAAACTTTGTCAGTCGCTTGTAATGTTTAGGTGAGGAAATGATGTGCACGTGATCTATTTTTCCCTACATATCTTTTCCAAGATAAAGCACTTGTCACAGGAACCCAGGCCATTAAGATGCGTTTCACCACAAGATTGAGGAAATCATGATAGAGAATGAATTTCAAATAATGAAGGTTCATAATTGGTTTTCAGGAGCTATATATAATTGAACTGTAAAATTTCATTCTTATTCAACCAGCTCATATGATAAGAGTTCTGTACAGTGGAAATGGATGTCTTAATATGTTAATACATTTTATACATACATGAAATGGTTCATATGAGGCACTCATGACTTTGTATGCACACAACCGCCTTTTAAGTTGCTCCAATGTAAAAATCTTTGATAGGTTTTGTTATATCATTAACACCGACTTTCCTTTCTGATACCTTGTAAATTTTACAGAACCTATGCTGACTATGGGCAGCATCAATCCTGTGATGTGGAATGACAACTGGACTGTTGTAACGAAAGATGGAAGCCTTTCAGCTCAGTTTGAACACACCATTCTGATAACCCCTGATGGGGCTGAGATTATGACTCAATGCTAACAGATGCAAAATTTAAAAATTGTGGATAGCTCACGTGGAAAAACTTTATTTAGATGCAATTGATTTATTCACTTCCAGTTCCAGATCAAGAAATTTTTGCTGGAGCATACCCGGGGGGAGGTCCCTCAAGAAGGAACTTTCATTTGTGTTGATGTAAATCTTCTGCCCATTATCTTGTATCTGTAACGTTGTTTATGCTGTCTTCCGTGCTCCATTTGATAATTAGAAAGATTCACCTTAAAGTCGAGTTGCAACCCAGCTTGGTCCGAACAATAATCAGCCCCGGCCCCCAAGCTTCCAGCTATGGGGAGCAATGAAGCTTGATCGAGTGCCTACCTTAAGATCCGATCATGGCCGAGATGGCTATAACGGTTCAGACACCAAACAAGACTTTGGTGATTGCAATTTGGTATCGTTAATTATTTTATCATTAAATGATATTTTCTGATTTTTTTTATATGAATCAATTAATTAACTCACAAAAATTAAAAAATTTAGTTAACAGCATTAATTGTCTTTAATTTTTATGGTTATATTTAACATTAATGATATATTTTTATTTTTTAACTAATTATTATATCTTTATTTACTAATTTTTCTCCATTTGATTAGAGATGTTGTAAAGAAATAATACAACAAATAATATAAATTAAATTTTATAAAAATGATTGAGATAAATTTAGTTTTTATTTTTACGAAAAGGATCAAAAGAGTATCTTTCTTTATTTGAACTTTCAAAATCGACAACAATTACGTTCCTCACATTTAGATGGTTGAAAATTTTACACTTGCGTTGTAATCATACAGGAATTATTAAGCAAATCTGTCAAGAGCTTCAACCATGGACTTTCATGCATTCTGATGATCATTTACCTCCCATCTTGTAACTTGAATTTTCTCAGCTTTCTTACCTTCGAGAGTGATTTTGCAAGGCTGCAAGCATAAATCATTTTTTATTTAGAGAAGTTAAAGTTTGTTTATTTTCTTGGTTACATAATAAATTAATAGTCAATAAACCAAACCTCTTCAGCTCTTCCTCATTGGTGCCTTTATGTGGAACTGGTTCATATCGACCCGTATCTAAATTCACCCGCGTAACTTTATTCTTCAATAAGTGCTCACCCACTTTCACCAGATTATCCAAATTCTCTTTGGTTGCTAAATCCACAGATGTTAAATCCCCCTTTAATGTGTTGTCCTGTTTGTGAACAAATTTTTTTATGTTAATTTCAAGTGCATAAAACAACGTTGTTATTATTAGGATTCTTACCTCGATTTTTTCAATGACTACCAACGATAGAGTGGCTGTTGCTCGTAGAAGTAACCGTTCCCGTAAACAAAAAGTGGACTCAAACACATTTTGTTGTTATTTTGAAAAATTTATTGAAGAGAATTAAGCAACGGTTGCACGGCTAAAGTTGGCCAAAGGACCTATATAAGTTTTTATTAGAAAGAAATATTTATTATACTTGACAAATATTTTTTTAATAAAATATTTCAACTTAAGGGTTTTTGGTGGTCTTATTGGCAATTAACTTAAGGGCTAATGTAACAAAACCTTTAAAAAATAAATCAATGAGCACAAAACTTCACCTAGCTAGCTAGTTGGAATATAAGGTAACTTACTTGAATTCGGAGGTAGTTGTCTTCAGACTGAAGCGCACTAAAAACAACAGCGTTGTGGTAGTCAACCATATCAATGCTTGCTTCACTGAAACAATCTATAATAGGAGTTGACCCAGAGTTTAATAACCAAGAAAAACTTCCCCATTTGGACACCATCTTAACGTCGTATTTTTCTTCGCTCATATTTGATCCAGTTCCTATTGAGAGAACTAGAAAACGATCATAGTCCAAAGGATTAATACTTTTCGTATCTGGATTCCTTATGAGTTGCCTCGTCACTTCTCTAATTGCAACCAAAGTCTACACATGAAAAACCAATTAAGGCTTCACATCATTTTAAAAAATCATCAAATTGTTGACTGTTAATTAGTAGTTAAACTTTAATTCTCTATAATTTTATATTAAAAAAACAATCCGATCTAACTTATTATTAAAAATTACTTATTTGTGGATGATTCAATATTAAGATTAGATAAATTTAATTATTATATAGTAAAATAAATTAAGTTTGACTTACTCCTACAAACTAGTTAAAGACAAAAAAAAATTGTCAATCGTATAAATAATATATAACCATAAAATTTTTTTGTTTTGTCTAAAGAATCTTACTTACCGGATTATTAGCAGCCACGCCACCATCAATAAGGTTGAATTCCTTTATCACTTTCCCTTGTTCATCTTGTTTTGTAAAATAATGACCCGGCAAAAATGTTGGAGCAGCCGAAGTGGCTATGCAAATATCTGACAGTGGTACATCTAAATCTGGCTCAATTGCTATCTGCATAAAATCATTGACTTCACAATTTTAATGACCAATCAAAACACTATAACTAATTGCTCAATTAACCACCATCATCTTAGAAAAAAAAAAGTTAACATATATATATATATATATATATATATATATATATATATACAAGAATTAATTAATAACCTGATACGAGGAAAAGATGGTAGGTTGAAGTTTCATGACGTCAAAAGTTGGAATAACAAGGTTTGTCAAGGTTTGGTGTAACTTTGTGTCCCCTAACCTCTTTCTTATGAGCTCATGGAGATACTTGCCATCATACTTAGGTCCTGTTAAAGCTTTCCCCAAGTTCAAGAGCGGTGCGAATATTCCCCTGCACGTGAGATTCAAGAGTACCATAGGATACACACATACCATATAATTGGTTATTTCTATATACTTACACTATACGCAAGATATTTTATATATATATGCGATAACAATAATGTATATGTGACAATAAACCTTGTCTGTGGGAAAATTTGTGGAGAATTTTGTAGGTAAAATGGCACTATTTCTTTAGCAGCAAATAAAGGGCGATTATTGGCCTTTGGATTTGGAGCAGCTAACATTGAAGCAACGAGACCCCCTGTACTTGTTCCAGCAATTACATCAAAATAATCTGCAAGCCTTGCGTCTTCACCATCTAACTCCTATACACATGCATACACCTTCTAAATCATTAGCATGCATCTATTTTTGAATAATGCGTGTGTGCTCACTTAAATTTTTGCTTCCTTATATATTACTATATTAACCTGAAGTTGAGACTCGAGGTAGTCAAGAATAACACCCGGAATGATTCCTCGAATGCCACCACCATCAATGCTAAGAACCGTCACGATATTCTCATATTTTGAAGCCATAATTTCGGGACCAGATGAATTTTCTGTTGCTCTTTGAAAAGTAAAATCGACACAATGGTTAACAAGCATTTGAGTATGGGTGGAGGTACCCAGCAAGATTATGTGTGTGTGTGTATATATATATATTTCAAATGTAAATATGGGTTCAAGTTATAACCTTCTAAAAATCAGAAATTATGAATGTATGAGCTTACTTATCGTATCTATCACTTGTCTTTTTTTTCTTCTTTTCTTTCTCAAAATGTATACCCAATTGACATCTACCAACTTTTATTCAAAAATTAATGGCAGTGGATCAAGTGGTGTGCTGCCTTACCTATATTTCACACAAATCATGGGATGGTGGCAATTAAAGAACATTGGCATTAGGTTTTACTCAAATTTTTTTCTGTAGCTTCGTATTTCAATTTAAATTTAATCACTGGGTCAGAGGTTATTCATTCTTGAAATATTATTAATTTATGTGAAACAGTAATAAGACTAAGATGTTAATGATAAATAAAAAAATAAACAAGAACAAGACTCAGCAACCAACATCAAATTAATGATAAATGAAGTCATTTACGTGGGATTAATTAAAAGTTTATCCGTCAGAAAAACCGATAAGTTTCCCAGGTCTCTAGCTAGACCAGGTCTCTGCTTATACCCTTACATGTCATCCAATCGTTATCTATTTTTCCTTCAATTATGTTATCCATTTAATAATTTATACAACATGTTTTTTTTCCTATTTTTTAAATTACATGTCAAAATGACAATAGATGCAATATTCATTAGGTACCGGCAAAAAACAGTCACAATGAGTAGGATAAGTATCAATTCATGGATTTAAGCACCAATATAGATGAATATTCATAAAATTCTACGAATACTATGATATCTATATCTTTTTACTTGCACTATATATATATAAGTAATAAATATACAATTAGAAGTAACGATTTATATTTTTTTCATTTAAAGGAAAATATTATAATTAAATTGATGTTTTTAAAAATGTAATAATCAAAACCTGAACGTGTGATTCTAATAGATGTTCTTTATTTTATAATAATATCTATAGTTTATTAGTTTATGAAAAAAAGTGTTAGAAAGATAAAAGCTTGTATTTCAATCAACTAAACTACGGATAATAAGAATATATATATATATATATATATATATATATATATATATATATGAAAATTAGGAATAGAGATTAAAGTTATTATCTACGTAAATATAACAACAAGTATATATGGATAACTTTAAAACATATATATATAAAGATAAATATGATAATATTATGTTTTATATTTTTATTTTTTACTTTTATCTCTTATATAATTGTATAAAATATTATACAAAATCATTAGATGAGTATTATTTCTCTTTTTCATTTAAGCAAATGATATACGATACCGGAAAATTAATATCCAGAACACTAGTCATAACGAGTAAGTTTTTGTGCATTGTATTGTACCGGATTTTTAAATTGAAATAAAATTTTAAAAATAATATATTATTATTATTATAATAATAGATATTTTTATATTAAATTAAAGAGATACAATAATAAAATTTTAAAATTAATATATATTCATAGTATCAAAATTTAAATTTATTAAAATTAAAATATTTTATTTAAAAATATTTAATTTAATACAGTATATTAAAATTTCTATTTGCTAAAAAATATGCATCATCCGAAAAAACTTTGATAGATAGTGTTTCTTAAATATATTCAATTTGGTTTGAATTTTGATTGTGCGTAAAAAATATTTTGTAAATAAAAAATAATCAAAATTTAAAATTTAAATGTCCAACACGAAAAAAAAGTTACATATAATTTGCTGAGTTATGTAAAGAATTGTTAGAAAGAGTTTTTATCGTTTATAGTAATCTTACTTAATTTAAATAAAATTATTTAACATAAAAAATACTCGTAGCCAAAACTAAAAAATATTTTAACTATGATGAAATAGCTCTCAATAATGCTCTCATACAAGAAAATGAGAACTAAAATTTATAATATAGAAGTGAATAATGTTTTTATATTTTTATTTTGTTTATAATATTTAAACATTGCTTTTTTTTATTTTTAAAAAAATTCTCATGCCCTTTGGAGGTGTAAGTGAAAGGGAAATAAAAAAAGGATAAATATAATATAAAATGTAATAAAAAGAAAAAAATAAAATTAGGGGTATGCTAAATATAAAATTATTATTATTATTATTATTATTATTATTATTATTATTATTATTATAAGTCGTTTTAATAGGTATATAAGACTTCTTAGATTATTCAAAACAAAAAAAAATTAAATAAATAAATAATTTTTTGAAAAATATTAATTTAGTCTATTTAATAATTTGGTCAAAATCTAATGTAAAATTAATATACAATAAGTCGTAAATTCACTATTTAAGATATTTATTTTGTTGTCGGGCTATTCAGGCTTATATATAATATATACAGTCCAGCTCTGAAGCGTCCCTTTCATTCTTGGTTTGAATGGAATTGGAATTTAAAATTTGCTCAGTCTCTGAATAACACTTTGTATGAAGACAAATTTAGGATGTCGTTGTTTAAGTTTAAAGTTAGTTTTAATTTTGTTTTTTAATTTTTTTGTACCGCGTTAGTTATTTTATTATATTAACAAAATTTATCAGAAATTAAAATTTTTATTCCAATGATCATTAAAAAAATTAAAATTTCTCTATATATTAGATTTGACCAACATATTAAAATTTTGTACAATTTCATACGCTAAAATAAAATATTAAAGTATAGATATCATCGATAACTATTTTTATCAAATTTAAATTTTGTATTTTTTTTTTCAACAATTGTAAAAATTAATTGAAGATTCAATTAAACTCCATGTATAACCAACATATCAAAATATTTTTATGGTTTTTTTACTAAAATAAAAAATCAAATTAAATATTTTTTACTCATTTATTTTTAAATATAAAATTTTATATTTTAAAAATAATTGATCAATTTTATTTAAAACTTAGCTTTTCATCTAAAATTTTGTAATATTTTATGATATATACATAGATAACTAAATGAGTCAGAATAACATAATTAATTTTTTTCATAAAATATTCAATTTTTGACAAAAAAATTTTTGTGAATTTTAACATCTGTATAACAAAAAATACTAATTTGATATAAAATTTAAAAAGATAAAAGATAAAAACCAAAATTAAAAAAATGCTAATTTTGTCTTCTATGATTACGTAGAAGAAAACATTAAAAAAAAAAAAAAAAAACTCTGATGGTGTATTTCAACTTCTATCAGTTTTTAAACCTATTAGAAATTGAAGATATTCATTCTAAATATACAAGTATTATAGTTAGCAAACCTTAGGGCAGACTTATATCACCTACTATAAATACTCAAATTGATAATTGATAAATCTATATTGTAAAATATTGAATATAATAATAATAATAATTCTACTCAGCTAAACCCAAAACAATTAAATGGTCAATGTGGTCTTAAATGTCTTAAACAAATGAAAACTATGATACAGTTTAATAGTATAAACAGAATATTTTACATTGAAGTACTTAAAAAATCTGAGGTGGTCATTTTCTTATGTGATTTGTATTATTTGCCAAATGCCAATGCCAACGCCAACATTGCGTATACGATAGGAAAGAATTTATCGAAATTCAAGGGTAAAAAATTGTTAGATAAGTTAAACCAATAAAGATTAGTTATTCAGAAGTTAATAACAAATAATTAAGTATAATTATTTTTGAAACCAAAATTTTGGTAAAATTATCACATTTGTATCCAATTAGAATTTAGGAGTGTCAACGGGACAAATTTATTTATATTTTTACTTGGTCAAAAGTTTTGATAGGATCTAAGATGGAACCGCCCACCAATCCACAACATTAAACCGTCAAAAAAACGGAACCAAGCGATCCTTAATTCAAATTTAAAATTTTGAAAAAGAAACCCTACGAGAATGCATATACATGAGACAGAGACATGATGGCGGTGCAAACAAGAATACCAATAAGATATTCTATCTAAGTTTTCTAGGTTTCCGCATACTTTATATTCTATCTAAGTTTTCTAGGTTTCCGCATACTTTTGCTTCTCTTATCTGTTAAAACTCGGAAACCAGAATATCATATCTTTTAGGAACGTTCATGGTGGGATTTTGTTAGATTTTAAGTAAAAAAATATTGAAATCGATTATAAAAATTATTTCTAGTTTAGTTCTGTTCAGTTGTAATAAATTTAAATAAATCAAATTAATATTTTAGAATTTAATTTGGTTCAGTTATTTTATTTTATTTTAAAAATATAACATTCAACAAAAAAAAAGTAATTAATAACAAAAACAAATATCAACAACGTATTTGAATGTTAGATATGATTGATAAATTTAGTTCAAATGTTTAAGAGAATAAAACACAATACAAAATTATAAAAATTTTAAAAATCTTTTAAAAAATAATGTTGATTGAAGAACAATAATTTAAGAATTAATATATAACAAAATAATAAAATCATCTTAAAAAAATAAATAACTATCAAAAAATTAGTTAAATATTCTAACAATTTTTTTCTCTTAAAATAGCAACTTAATAAGGTAACAATCAAACAATTAGCAGCATAACATTTATCTTAATATGTTAATAGTTAAAAAAAATATTGTTTAATATAAAATAGATTAAGAAAAAAAAATATTAATTTAATAATAAAAATTAATAAATATAAATATATATAGTAAGATGGCAATATTTTTAATCAGCCAAATTAAATTAAACTGCCAATAAATTTTATAATCGATATAGATTTATTTTATTTTTTCTAAAATCAAATCAAATCAAATGATATATTTTGATTTTTTTTATCATTTTAGTGCAAGAATTAAAATTAATTTCACGAAAGATCCAAATTAAAAAGTATTTTCTTTTAGCGGTTAGTAATAATACTTGCGTTGCATAACTTTTTTATCACAGAGGTGATATATAATAAAATGTGTCATATAGTAAATAAGATGTATTTTATTATGCACTATATAGTAAAATCTCAAGTATCGCAGTAGGTAAAGGTATAGGGTAAAATCTCAAGTGTAGTATATAAAATTTTATATCATTTATTAAACGTATAAAATCAGGTGTTATAGTTTTAGTAATGCATAATTTTATATATCACATTTTTTATAACCTATAAATTTATGTGTCACATATTCAAAAATTTTAAATTTAAAATAATCATTGTAAATTATTTATATAAGCAGATAGGATCAAACTATCTTCTACATGTTTTTTATTTTTCTAAAACTTCTAAATCTATCTTTTTTTTTTATTATTTTACCTTATGTTTTGTTCATAAAATTTTATCTGTTAGATCATTTATAAAAATTAATTGTCTTATATATTAGAAAAATGTTAAATATAATTTAATATAAATTTTTTTATTTATATTATGGTTAGAAATCATATAGTTAGAATAGGTTAAAAATGAATAATTTAAAAAAATTATTAAATTTGTATTGTAAATTTAGTAATATTATTTAGTTATTTATAATTTTAAGTAATAATATGTTAATTAAAAATAATGATAAAAAAATATTTATTGTATATGATAGATTTAGTGAATTAGATTATGAAGTTAAAAATAAATAAGTTAATTTAAGTAATTTAAAATTGAAATTGTTAGTTGACATTAGAAAAATTAATTAAGTAAAATAAAAGAATAGCATAATTTTTAAGTAAGTTATTAAATAATATTAAATTTAATTACATAATCGATATTATGTGATTTAGTACAAATATGTAGTTAGTTTAATTTTTTTTTAAAAAGTTTGCATAAATTTTTTTAAAAATTTTATACATTTATTTAAATTAAAAATGTAATTACGTAAATAATATTACATAACTAAGCCGTAAAAATTAGTTAGTTCAAACTGTAAAATATAAATTAGTCAATTAAAATAATTTAAAATAAAATCTTGTTATTATTCTAAGAAAATTACTTAAATTAATAAACATTAATCACATATAGTCAAGTTGGAAAATATAGTTTGTTTATATTGGAATAATTAATTAAGTAAATTTTTAAAAATTTAAGATTTAATTTTGCATAATATTTATGTAAGTTATATAATTAATTAAATTTAATTACATAATTACTATTTGTTCACTAATTAGAATAGTGTAGTCAGTTTAGATTGATGAAATTAAATTAAAAAATTAAGATTTAATTTTGCATAAATTTTGAGTAAATTATTTAAAATAATTAATTCAAATGACATAATTAATAATTATTTACTAGGTTAAAAAATGAAGTTAGTTTAGATTGAAAAAATAATTAAATTAATAAATAAAATTTGAAACATAAAAATTTTAGTTAGTTAATTAAATTTAAAGCATAAAATTTTAGTAAATTAATTAATTAAATTTTAAACATAAAATTTTAGTAAGTTAATAATAGTTAACTAAGTAGAGAAGCGTAGTTAGTTTAGCTTGGAAATATTAATTTACTTAATCTTTGTTCTTGTTAATTATTTAGTTTATTATTAGTTTTGATAATGATTATTATATATTAGGTAATAGATTATGTTATCACCATTTCAGCCTATGTATATTATTAAACTAAATTTAAAGAATTTATTGTTACTTATCTTTTAATTTATCTATATTTTTAAGCAGTTGTGGAATAAAGTTCCTGCTAATAAGTTTAAGAATAAGAAAGCTAAATTATGCCATAAGTAGGAGGATGTTCTCAATGTATCGGTATATATAGTAGATAAATTTAAAAAAGTGGAATTTGTTGGGGTTGCACAACTTCAGTTCATATATAATGATTTTTAGTAGAGAGATGAAGACATGAGATGTATACATTTCACATTGTGCCAGAAACAATGCTTACGAGTTTGTACATTTATGAAAGCATGACAACATATTAATAAAAATCAATATTAACCATACACATGCAACTATGAAATGAAAACATTGATACTTCAATAGTTAAAATCAATCATATTAATAATAACAATTAGACAATCTTATAGACCATTTGTTACCATATCACAGATTTATTGAATTAAAAGTTTATTTTATTTCAAACTGTGATGACCGTATATCATACGTCTAACATGTTAAGCACAAGTCTTATCTTGATTTTTTCGAATTGCATCCTTAGCTTTGTTACGAAAATGTTGATCACTATCAATCTCAGTCTTTGTCATTGCTTCCCTATGTACAAAATACTCAACCAAACGATTATAAGTATATTTTTCAAGAGTCTTGATTGAAATATTGCATGCACCTTTCAATACTTTACTCGCAACCTCTACTAAAATAGTTTTCATATAACTGTATCTCTTTCCATGTTTATCGTAGACTAGACTCCTTTTTTTCTTTGATTTATTATTAGTCCATCTGACCATATATGACTAGTTTATCTAAAATTTTCAAGTTTGTGATTAAAAACTTCTTTAGATATGGTGTAATATGTACAGTGATTTAATAACAATTAGATATTTGCCAACATAATTAAAAACAAAATATGTAACAAATAACATATTACCTAATTTATCCAAATCTTGCTTCAATTTTTTTATTTTTAAATTTATGATTGAAATTGCTTGCAATATGCCTTATGTAATACATATGATAAGCATACAAGGGTTCTCATCCCAAATACGGGTTATTCATTGCTGATTAAATACTTTGATGTCTATTAATATGAGACAAATTTCACTTTTTTGGATAACATATTTTTTCAGCAAAGGCAAAAACCAATTTCATGCATTCAATATCTCTCCCTCAACAACAGCAAAAACAATAGGTAGCACATAATTATTACCATATTGGGTTGTCGTTAATAGTAATGTTCCTCTGTATTTTTTACACAAAAGTTCCATAAATTTGTATCACAAGTTTGCAAAAGTTAAATGCATAATAAGACTATGTAAAACACCAAACATTTTGAAAAAAAAAATTCGAGTTTCGTTATGAACTTGATCACCAAAGATAACATTTTTTATCTCAAGTTTGTACTTGGATCATGATGCATATTGAATCATTTTATGTAACCATTTTGGCAATAAAACATACAACTCATTCTAATCTCTAAACACACGAGTAATTGCTTTTTGTTTTGCATTCCATGTTTTTTTGTATGAACCTTGTACCCATATTAACTTGGTATCCTTTCCTAAATTAATGAAATTGAAACAGATGGTTCTTCATTTACCATACTTAATAAATAACATACATTAAATGATAAGTCCAAAGTATGAAACACGATATACAAAAACCTTTACAAAATACATATAACATGTAAAACATTCACGTACTTATGTTGATCCTCCATTTTGTGACATATCATTCATTATATCTTTTTGATAGGAATGCTCTCATTCACTATGAACAGCCACTTACATGATTAAGACACTAAACAGAATAAAAATTTTGTTTTGATTTAATAATAACAAATGTTTGATGTACCTCCATTGAGTAATGTTTCAGTGCCAACTGCACTTGTTCTTTACTCTTAAGTGGAAAACCGACATATAATTAATCATCCAATTCAGAGATGCATTTCTTGTAGAAAAGTTTCTATCCTCATCTGAATATTTCTATCCAATATTGGTGTAGTAAAAATTACTACTACAAAATGTCAACTATAATTTCAATATAACAAAAATTTGTTAATTCTTTTCTCTTTTAGGAAATATTTCTTTTTACTACATTTAATGTAACTTGATTATGTGATTGATTTTTTTGTTCTAGAGATGTACCACGTGATATAGATGAAACATTATATGAAGTTTCACTCAAACTCAATATAATTTCTTATTCTCCATCATCATCGATGTCACCCAATTTTTTCTCATTTAAATCATGATCTTTTTCATCATTAAATTCATCTATTATTGATAAATAATAATTTCAACCATCATCATTGGATAAATGTATAACATCTGCAAAGTATTTAAGTTAAATTTGTCACATAAATTTATTAAGTAATATATTTAATACATATTTTTTCATATACTTACCTATTAAAACGGTTCTATCATATTCAATAGTTGTTGTTCTTGTTATACTACTAATTGTACCAATCTCAACATACACTTTAAGTACGTATATTAACTGTAGTTACTCAAATGCATTCATTATGCATTTAACATCTTCGTTATCACCTTTTTGAAATCTTTTATATTATACTTTTTCAAATGACATGAAAAGTACTCCTACTAAATTAGAAATTATCTTACGGAATAGTATTTTAATTTCTTAAAAAAAATTAATTCGTTTAAACATATATTTTTACAAGCTTAAATTAATTTTATTTTCTTTCAATTATTATACCTTCTTCACCTTTAAACATGTCAAAACTATAAAATATAATAATAACAATTTCATCCATATTAACTAATAATAAATAACTATATTAATTTAACACATTAATAAATTAATTAAACATGTCACAACTATAAAATATAATAATAATAATAATTTCATCCATATTAACTAATAATAAATAACTATATTAATTTAAAAAATTAATTAATTAATTAATATTTTTAGAACTCAAAATTATACAAAAACTAATTTCTATAACTTTAAAAAAAATTCACTCTTCACAAATATTAATCAATTACTAAATTGAAAATTTAAATATCTCCATATTTTTCTTCTCACAAGTTCAAAAATAACTTCCAGCCTCACATTGGATTTAAACATATCTTTTACATATTTTATATTACATTATATATTTTATATTATTAAAAGAGGTGTAATTTGTAAATAAATATATTATGGATGGGTGTGACATATAAAGTTATGTATAACATGTGATGCATAAATTTATGTGTTATACCTCATTTAATATATTTTTTATGTGCTATGCGTACCAATAAATGCACTATATCTCCATCTATTATAACACTTAAAATTTCAAGATATAACGTATAATAAAATATATTTTATCACTGTATGACATATTTTATTATACATCACATTTATAATGCCAAAAATTATATATTATAAACATTGTTAGTAACTCTTGCATTGAAATATTTTTCAGCATGTACCATTCATGGAATTAATTTTAATTCCTGCACCAAAATGGTAAAAAAATCCTAATATTCTCCGCCGAGAGTCAATTGCTCACAATATTTATTAGCCTACAAGCGTAAAGCAGTTAACCGTCCTTATGTGTTTGCAATCACAAACATAGCCATCCAAGAAATGGTACGAGGTAACTTTTTATTTCCTTATATATACATATAGGGTTGAAATTTTGGAGGTTGATACCACTTCCATTTGTTTTAAGCAAAAACTTCTCTGACTATTATTTTATTTTCTATATGAAGTTAATCCATCTATAATTATAAGGTCAGTAATTTTTTTGTTGATTTTTTATGAGCAGTTAATAAGAAAAAATATAGTTAATTTTTTTTCTGTAAATTGCTTTACTTTAAACGTTATTTTAATTAAAATTTATGCAAATATTATATTATATATATATATAGATATATATATATATATATATATATATATATATATTGCTCTTAGATTTTACTCTAAATTTCAAATTGTAAACTTAAAATTGTCATGATGATTACAATTGCATTTACCACAAACACATAGTTGTTTTGCACATATACCTGAGGTCTTTGAACCAAAACACTTTGATTCCACACAATTGCTTGAACAATTTGAACAAACAGCAAAATGAGACAGAAAAATGAGACAAAGTATTAATCTTAATTAGAACAATTTCAGTAAGTCCCAAAAAGGTAAGATTGAATTTACTCATGATTTTTGTCTTGTTGTTATGCGGTATGTGTCTAATAATCAATGTTGTGTTCGTGCTCGCTATGTGGCCAATGAATCTATGTTGGTGCGGAAAGTAGAAGAAGGGTTGAGCCTTTGGGTGAGAAATAGAAAAAATAATGGAGTAATTGGGTGAGGTGAGTAAGAAAGTTGCTTAAGTAATAAGTAATAGATAAGAATAACTGCAACTAAGGTTTTGAGATGCAAGACAATGAGTTTGATTTTACACAATGAATGAGAAATGAGAAAGAATAGTTTTACTCGGTTTAGGGAAATTGGAATATCAATCGGCTTATTTGTAGTTCAGTTTGATTTTACAAGAGGAAACCAAAAATAAATCGAACCGCATAAATTTTAAGGTTTTGAAATTTTTAATTTTTTTCGGTTTGGTTCCTAAACATTCTTAACTTCAACCACTCTACTTTCTCTCTTTTCTCAAAAATTTTGAAAGTTGCTGCCATGAGAAAATGAAGAAACATGTTCAACAGGCTATGTAATCTTTATTAATGATTCTATAAAAAAAAATTTCTTTGAAAATATTTATATGCAAAGAAGGTTGATCCCTTATTTTTCATTTTTAAAGATATGGTTGGGCATCAAATTTTGTTTTATAAACATTCTCTAGTTTAATCATTTTTTATTAAAATGAAAAAAAATGAAATTATAAAAAAAAAATTGATATCATAATTTTTTTGTTTATTTTTATGAATATTATATAATTCTATTAATTGAAAAAATAGCCTCCCTTTCATTTTCCCCCAAAGTTTTACTTCTAGACATACCATACCCTAAACATTTAGTATACCTTTCGATTAAAAATAAAAACCCTCCCTTCCATTTTTTTTCTTTTTGATAACCAAGAGAGGGCCACAAGTTTTTTTTGGGTCCATGAGCCCACAAGCTTATTGGTTCGACTTGTTAGGCTATAAACACTGGGCCTGAAACTCATATATTTTCACGTTACAAGACAAAATATGGCCGGATTGACCCATTCTAAGCCGACAGAAAGTAGGAAAGAATTTTGTAATAAAACCTCAACAAATGATACTGTAAATTTAATTTATATTATTTAAAATATAATTTTATATACTTTAAATTTAATACAATATCATAAATTTAAAATTTTATTATTTTTAAGATGCATAAATATTGGCTCGCATTTTTTACGACTTCACTTTTTTATAGGTTGTATCTTATCCTAAATTAGTAAAATTTTTAAAAATTACATTAATTAGATAATAATTTTATAAGTAAATTATGATATTCTATTATACTTAATTGTGGTAAAAATTTGAATAGCTTGTATAATCTTTAAATTCAAAATTTATTATCTTTATTGTAATAAAAGAAAAATAGTCAGTTATAACATGTATTTATAATTAATTAATTGAATAAAACACAAAAGAAAATATATTTGTGATCCACTTATTTATGAATTCAACTGCCAATATCGATGTGAGAATTTTGTTTGATGGATGATCAGTAAATATATCTATGAATGTTCATCAAAAATCCTGAAGCATGTTCTGATTTTGGTAAACTTTCGAACCTAACTCCTCGAAATTTTTACTTTATAAAAAAAATGTCGAATAGCCAATTAATTAACCGATTCACTGTAAATGCAATCGATTAGACGATTCTTATGGATTATTTCAGGATTTACCTCTGAATAATTTCTTCTTCTGTTTTTGTGTATAACGAGGGCAATGATTCTAATTGTTTGTGAATAATTCCTTTAAGATTAAAAAAACAAAGAAACAAATTAGAAGAATATGGAGTTGAGCTGTTCAATTACTCAATTTGGAATGCTGGTCTGTCCTGCTTGAATTATATACATCGATTTTATCTTTTAAAATATACTTAAGAGCACACAATAAAACATATACACATACTAAAGATTTTTTAAGAATTATAAGATTTAATATATTAAAAAGATCAAATGTTAAAATTTTTAATTAAAACATTCATTATTGATTTTTAATATATATTTCTAAATTCATAATTAAAAAAATCATATATATATATATATATAATATCAAATTATACATTTTACCTAAATATAATAATAATTCAGTTTTGGACCGACCATTAATCAATTTAACCAAAATTTGATAATAAAAAAACTCAAGTAAAACCGAATTTATTTATTATACACTCAGTTTACGAATGTTTTTTTTTTCATAAACATATATAGTATTTATAAACATAAAAACTAAAAATTTAGAATAGATTAGAATAATAAATAAATATTAAACTTATTTTAAGGTTATTTTAAAAATTTAATTAATTGTAACTCGAATAGTGTTTTTCCTACAATTTTTTCGTAGTTCATATTGAAGATAGAAAACGAACCAATCTACCCACCCTATTCTTGATTCATAAAAAATATTGGTTAAGCGAACTCATTCTACATCTGAAAATAGATAATAGATGTAAACTGTAGCATTCAAGGATAAGTTGTCAGATTGACGTATCTAAAGATTGACAAATTGAAAAGATAAAAAGTAGACTGAAATCGATCTATTCATCCAAAAATAATTAACAATCAAAATTAGTAAATTAGTATATTTAAATTTTTAATAGAAAATAATTCATCAAACCAACTCATATTTTAATAAATTAAAACATGATAGGTTAAACAGGTCAATAAATACATTATTAAAATGGATTTAATGAAAAAAGTTTGAGATAATTTACATGAATTATTTAAATTTGATTATTTTTATTGTAAAAAAATTCAATATATTAAAATACCCCAATCCAATACTATTTATTAGTAAGTTAAACTAGTGGATTTATCCAGCCAACCCTATCTTTTCTTTTTCTTTTTTTTTCTTTTTTCTTTTTTTTGACCTGCGAGCAGTATCAATGAATATTAAGTTACAGGCTTTTCAAAGAAGGAATGTGGCAATGATTCTGATGAAACGCATCATGAAATCAGTTAGGCCCCATCTCTTTCTAGAAAAAATAAAAAATGCGAATTCCACTGCGTTAATGCTGTTAATTATGAACTCATCTTTTTGTGCGATTGGTAAAAAGGCCCTAAAATATGCAACCTATTTTCTATAAAAGGAAGATATTTTTTAAATTTATTTTTATCATAAATTTTTTAAAATTATTTAAATACATTAAATAAGAAATAAATATTTTTATTTATATTTTTAATATTTAGTTATTAATTAACTAAAACATTAATAGAAAAAATATCTGGTAAAATATGTTGAATTAATTGATAAAAATATATAATGATAAATAAAAACATAATTAAATAATAAATTATAATATGATAAATATGATATTTTTTAATAAAAAATATATTAAGATTTAATTAAATAAAATTTTATTTTTTATAATAACAATATTTATTTTTAATATTTACATAAATAAATTTTAAATAACCAATTTTTAAAAATTAATTATTTTATAATTTTAATTTTTATCAAACAGTTGAATACCTTTTTAATAAAATAAAATAAAAATATAATAATTAAAATAAATAATATATATTAAATTAATAATTTAACATGTAATATTTTAATAATAATAGTAATATAAAAATAAATATATTAAATTTAGTAATATTATTATAAAAATTAAATAATATTAAAATTAAAAAAATAAATAGATAGATTAAAAACAGATTATAAAAATGTATAAAAGATATAAAAATAATTTGAAATAATTTTTAAAAAAAAGAAAAATTATCTAAAAAATACTGGTGATTATTAACACATTTTTCAACTAATAATTTTAACTGACTGAACTAATTTATTAAACATACTCTTATACAAAATTAATAAAGTTATTAAATATTTTAAATTTTTTTATTATATTACTTTAATGTTTATCTCATCAATAAATAATGTTCATGATTTTTTATTTTATTAATGGGTAAACAAAATTATCATAAATAAGATAAATTTAAAAATTAATATTTTTTATTTTTTGAAATATAAAATTTATAATAAATTAAAACTTGATAGGTAAGAATTATTTTGAAATGAAAAAACAATACAGTGTCAACGATGCAGTGGAGGCTCACATTTACATCGTTTTCTTTGAGAAATAGAGGCGCACTCTTCACCCCAAATAAAGGCCGTACGCCTTCCTTACTGAAATTATTTTCATGAGGAAAGTGTGATTGTGGATCTTGTTTTGATAGATACGTTTTGATAAAGTAATAAAAATAAAAAATGTGATAACAATTATATGATCAGAAGAAAGAAAGAATATATATTATGATAATTATTGTCATTTTTCTGTTTTCCACCCAAACAAGAAACAATAAATTTTTTTAGGTTAAATTAATTTATTAATCTACAAACTATTTTAAAATTTTTAAGTAATATTTGTTATTTTAAAACTTATAGTGAGTTTTAAACTATTGTTAATTATATCTTTTATTAGAATTTCATTTGTTCTATATCTATAAGGTTCAATTAAAATTTTTAAAGGCTACATATTTTAATTTAATCATCCGAATTATTTCTTGAAAAGGTTTGATAAATTTTTTATAGTTTTTTTCAAACAAAAGTTACCACATTATTATTGATTTATGTTTATGAAGTATTTTAGGGCCTCCTTTAAAATACTCTCATTTAACTTAATGAAACTGTTTAAAATACCTGTTAATAAGTTAAAATGATACAATAATTTTTATCTTATAACATATTTTTAAAAAATAATATAATTATTATTAATGTGTAAAAATTACAAATAAAACACCGAAGGCTAAAATTGTATAATGTTTCTTACTCATATGTTTTCTTTATATTCTTTCCTAACTTACAAAAAATGCAAACAAAATTTAAAAATATTTTACTGAATAAAAATTATACGTGCCATATCAATTAATCAATGAGTCTTACAGACAATTTTATTAAATTAAATAGAAATATTTTAACGGGAAAACTAATAAATCTTACGGGAAAATTTCAGAATTATTTAATAAATTTTATGTTTTCTAGAAATAAACTGAATTTATCAGAAAATTTCAGAACCAATCTAAATGCTTACTTTTTTTTCTTAATTTATTAATTAACTCATCACATACTGTCAATTAATTTCGTCAATTTTTGCACAACTACACTTTTGTATCTTTTAGCACTTCTATTATTCAATAATTTTTAAATTAAGTGTATTCAGTAGAATTCTAACAAAACACAAGGACCAAATTAAAAATATGATTCATAAATTTAAAAACTGAATTGTAAACTTTTAATAATATATTTAAAAAATTCATATAGTAACTTTTTTTAAAAATTATTAGCTGATATTGGTGATTTTTTTTTAAATTATAATAATTTATCAATTAAAGATTTTATAAAGCATTTACACACCCCTTCACGGATGTATAATTTAATTTTTTAATATTTTTATATCATTAAAATATAAATGACTAATGAGAATTATTTTTTAATTAGAGGTATTATATTTAAATTTTTAAAATGTATTCCTATTAAAAAATTAAAAGTTAACATTTATAATAATTTTATTTAATTTAAATATGCTTTTCTTTAACAAATTAAATTATCCAAAATGTATATAAAAAATTTCTGATCTTATTATCTTCTACAAATTTCCCCCATGTTGGGGAGGCATGTATCTATCATTCCTTTGACGCCATTGCAAAGCATGTCTCCCATTAAGGAACGAAGCCATAAATAGCTTAATCCATCACATATCAAACCCTCCATGTGTTTGGATGTTTAACCATACTTTCACTTCTTCACTTTAGATTATTTCAATTTGAATAAGACATCTATGTATATTCGAGTTGACAACCAGTGCAGATTCAGTGGGGTTCTCTCGACCAGACCCGTCATTCACTCTTTACGTACATTAATTATTAGAAATTTGTCATATTCTCTTATAAATTTTTAATTAAATAAATAAAATATACTTGACATTTTAAAATATAAAAATATTTAATTTTTAAGAAATATTAAAAATAGCTTATAATTTTAATATTAACAATAAAGATTCTATTATGTAAATACTGAATAAAAACAAACTAACGAAACGATATTTTAAATTTGAAAAATTATTGAAATGATAATATATCATCTTTATTAATATAATATGCTAAAATTTAAATTTAAAAATAAAATCTAAATTAATATCAATTAGAATCATAATAACCTTTTAATTGTATATTTAATATTAAATGAATAACTAAATAATATTTAATATATTAAACCATGAAAACATTTGACATTTTTCTTAATTAATAACAAAAGATATTATTAGAAATAAATTATAAAAAGATGTAGAATTATTCTAGTAATGTACCTTTAATTCATTTTTTTTTATAATGAAAATGATGGAGTTTGAACAAACTAAAGATAAAATCTTATATGAATTATCTTAATATCTTACCTTTTAAGTTAAAAAATTCAATTTTAAGAAAAAGTTTTAAATACATCTTATATCCTTAATTACATGTTCAATTAATCTATAAAATTGTATGAATTGAAACACCAATTACACTGGTTGATTGGTGTAAGGTTACTCTAGCTTAACTAAAGGTTTTGATTTTAAATGTGAGATATGCAACCGTTTCAGAATTTTAAAGAATTTTCTTTTTACTAGTAAAATTAAATATTATACTAACTGAAAATTTAAAAATTAATTGAACGGTGAAGCTGATAAAATAATAATTAAATTAAAAAATATTAAATTAACTAATTGTTGAAGTAACTAATAAATATAAAATAAATATTCTAAAATTTAATTAAATAAAATTATTTTAAAAAATAAATTATTTTTAATTATTACATAGATAATTTTAAATAAAATATTTTAAAATAATAAAATTTATAATTTTTTTATAAAAAATATTTTATTTAAAAATAAAAAATAATATATATAATTAAAACAACTATATATAAAAAAAATCCAAAGTATAAGATATCATGATAATAAAAAATAAATATATTAAAATTAATAACATTATTATAAAAAATATTAAATTATAAAAATAAATAATCAAAGAATTAATTATAAAAATATATTAAGAATAAAAATAAAAATAAAAAAAATATTTTAGTTAAAAATAGGATGAAAATTAGTTTAACTGAATTAGACTTTGAGTGTTCAACCTTAACTTATTTAAAAATTTTAAGGCAAGATACTAAATTTTATATTGTTAAAGATTATTTTTGTTGAAGTCTTACTTGATTTAAAGTTTTAAAAGTCTACATCGAACTATTTATTTATCTAAAAAAATTATTTAACAAGTTTAAACCTATCTATTTATCAACAAACTACAATAAATAAAACTTTAAATGAAACGTAAACTTTTGTTGAATGATCTTATTCATTTTTATTTTTAATTAAAAACTAAAAATTTTAAAATTTATTTAGAATATTTTTTCTAAAAATATTAATAATTGTTCTAAAAATATTAGTTGGCATTGAAAAACTATTTTACTAAACATAATTAAACTATTTTAACAAAATTTTTATTTTTGATAAAATATATTATCAAATATACTTATAATCATTGACTTAAATAAAAATATTTTAATTAAAAATATTATCAGTATAACTAAAAATTATATATTTATTATATTGATATGATAATATATATATATATATATATATATATATATATTAATTTAATCTTAAAAAAAATAAAATAAAAAAGAATTTAAGTATGTTTCTAAATAAAAGTTAGTTTTAGATGAAAACCTTTTCATTTAAAAACATTTAAGAGCATGTTAAGGCATGTAAGATTTAGATTTGTTGGGTTGTAGATAAAAAGGAAAATCTGAAGTATTAAACGATGTTTTTTTAAAACAAAAGTTTGATAAAAAATAATTTAAAATTTATTTTTAAAATAATACGAATAATAATAATAAAACGTAACTCTTTAATTAAATTTACCCTCAAATCATAAAGAGTTATGCATTAAATTTTTAATATAAATATAATAATCTTTAATTTTATTTTAGTATATGTTTTAAATTTTAAAAAATAATAAAAATTTATTATTTTATAATATTTAATTAATTTTTTTTGAAAAAATATTAAATAAATTAAAATATAAATAAGATAATTTTAATTTTAAAAATTTAAAAGATAGTGGATGATGTCAAAAGTAAAAAAATTATTAAAGATAAAAAAAAATTATTGAAGATAAAAAATATTATTTTTACAACGATAATAACATAGTAAACAAAATAGTTTTAAAAAATAAAAAATAAAGATAAAAAATAAAAAAAAAATTGAGATTAAAAAAAAATACATATCATAAGAAAGTAAAAAGAAAATCATACAAGATTTAAAGAGCAATCAATAAAAATTAAAAAAAAAATAGTGAAACAACAAAAGACCAACTACAAAAGTATTTTTTGTATGGACAAATCAAATTTATCCTTTTTAAATTAGATAAATTTTTTAATTTTTTTTTCATGTATTGTATGATTATCATGTATTTTAATTTCTAATACAATTTTATGTATAAAAATTTATTCTTAATTGTTATTTTTTAAATTAACTAATTTTAAATATCTGAATCAATTTAAAATAACACCAACATTTATTGATAATAATCTTCTCATCCATCATATTTTTTATGTTTTAAATGTATGTTATAAAAAGAATGTTTATATATTTTTTTATGAATTTTTATTTTATTGTTTGGTTTAAAGTTATTGATTTGTAACCTAATTTTTTATAAAAGTTTTAATTTGTTTTCTCTTTCTAACATCATATAGTAAAAAATAAACAAACAAATTACATAAGCAAATTTCATTAAACTTTGACCTATTTTTTTAATTTTTTTTACTATATTTACTTTATAATTTTAGTTTGTTTGTATAATTTAATTTATTTTTTATAAATATATAGTAAACAATATTGTTTTCGAGATGAACAAATTTAATCTTTGTGTTAGTTTTTTTTGTCAATATTTTTATAAATGATATATGCAAAATAAAATGTAATGCACTGATTTCATTATTATGTGTTTTTTTTGTCAGTATTTATATTTTATTAATATTATTATTATTATATACATATATATATATTGTCATGTAAAACTTGATTTTTTTTTCAAAAATTAAAATATACTTATTGACAAAATCTTTTAAAAATTAAAAAAGATAAAAAATATTTTTAAGAATATCTAAAACTATTTTAAATTTGCACCATAAATATTAATTAAGATAAATTAAGTGGTTGATTTATCTTTAATGTTATTTAAATCGTACGGAGATTAATTAAATGGTGGATTCATATTTAAATTATATAAATTTATTAAATAGTTATTTGTTAACTTAAATTTTATGTGATAATAAATTTATTGTCTTTTTAAATTGATATAAAAAAATATTTCATTTTCAAGAATAAAAATATAATAATTCTTATACATTTAGTATGAAATCAATTTTTTTTTATAATTCAAAATTTTTTAGCATACTAAATTATTTTTTTAATTCACATAATAATCAAATTTTATTATTTGAATGGTTAATAATCATTGATATTGTTTGATTTATAAAGATTTATTAAATAGTCACTTATTAATTTAAACTTGATGCAAAATAATTTTTTTTCCAAAAAATTTTATTTCAAAAAATATATTTTCTTTTCAAAAAGTTAAATTTTACCAAAATTAAAAAAATATTTCTAAATAACTTCTAATAATTTGAATCAAATAGTAAATATATATATATATATTAAAAATAAAATAAATATTTTAAACTTAAATATGATTTATATAATTAATTAGTAGATAATTAATATTGTATTATGCTAATATTTTTTCTTATATAATTCGAACTGATTTTAAAATTATAATTTTAAATATTTAATAAATTTTAATACCAACTTTTTTATTTTATCATCTTTTTATATTTCTCGTCCTATCTAAATCTTAATTGCAATAATAATTTTTTACTATAACTTATTACACAATTTGATAAAAAACATTCAAGCATTTTTAACACTAAATATTCTATTCTTGTTATTGTTCGAGTATTCTTTATTTATAAATTACTTTAAACTCTATTTTATAGCAAAGTCTGGATAAAAATAAATTAAAAAGATTGTTGTTTAAAATATATAATAAACATTCAGTGATAACTAATAAATATGTTCTTCAAAGGAAACAGAACATTTAGGTTTCACAATAATTAGCTTTGAAAATACATGAAAAAGACAATATTTTTAGAGTAAATGCATGTCTTTAATTAGAAGAACACTTTTCTTTATTACAAATAACTAATTTATATAAAAAGTTCCAGATGAAAATGAACGTTGTGCCTGAAAATTCTAAAGTGATTTGGATTAAATGCATAGCGTTATTGTATGAAATTATTCTATTAAATAGAGTCAACAGTATATTTTTTTTACCTTTCAAAGATATGTTGTATTTTATGTTAAAAATTTTATTTTTGTGCATGAATAATACTAAATATTTTCTTTAGTCTTGCAACTTTCTCTGCAATAGTCTCTCTAAGCTTTCTTAAGGTTTTAGGTTGAATGTTATTCTGCTAATACTTTAGATTGTTAGAACCATAAAAAAGATAATTTATTTTTCATATTCATACACAATTTTGAACCATAATTTCATACAATCTTTAAAGTTAATTTGCCTGTGACCACTTCCCACTTGCCTGTGACCACTCTTACCAAAAGCTCGTAAACTTATATTTAGGGCAATCTTTTTCATGTAGATTTTTTTTATTATTAAGTGTTACCATCTCATGAATGACTTCGTTATTAAATGCTATCCTTTGAAACAATCCCATTTTACTTTTTATCTTTTAAAATAATACTGATCTATGTGACATCTTGCAAAGAATCACACGAGCTAAGACTTTTTTAACCATGTCAACCATTAAACAGTCTAAATTGACCTAATCCAACTAATTATTATTTTTAATCTATTTTGATAATTAGTTTAGAAAATAATGTTATTTGTTCAAAATTCCACTAAAATTAAAAACTGGACTCCATAAAATTTTTGATAGGTTAGATTTTACTGAAAAGAAATCTCTCCTGAAAAACTAATTTCATCATTCTATAATTTTATTTTTTTTTTTTCGTTAGAAAAAAGGTTATGAAGGTTAGAATCCAATGCTAAAATTTGAAGGGTAAATAAATAAATTGATCTAAAATTGGTTGAGAAATCATTGTGAAGAAGGGAAAGTCAAAAGATCTGGTCCATGTAGGGAAGTATAGGCTTCTTCTTTTCTGAGTACTCTTTTTGCTTTGTGGGTCTACACTATGCATTAACAGATAGATATTACTAGACCCCTTTAGACGCGGCTAATTAGTTTTATTTTAACCCAATAATACAATAGTAATAAGCTAATAGCAAAACAAAAGATTAAAATTGAGAAAGCCTGAACAAGACAAGGAGCATAGGGAAGAGTACCTTGTTCTTGGTGTTCTTCTTCTCGTGCTGTTCGTCTGTTTTGGTTTCGTTTGGGTTGGTTTTAGGGCTTTGAATGCTATCTCAAAATCTCAGAGAAGACAATCAAGTTCCAAAAGCTGAACCCTTTCTCTCTCTCTAGAACAGCAATGGTAGAAGACATGTGTTTCCTCTACAAGGTATTTACTTCCTTCTTCCTTCTCTTCTTAAAGTGCTCTGCGAGACAATGTGCTTCTTCTACTGCTTCCCTTATCCAACTTGCAACTCTATCCGCTCCTTTCTTCAAAGATTTAATCTTTCGGGACTTCTCTCTCTTTCACTTCTTTTCTATAAAAGTTTAATTTTCAGTGTTTATTGTTACTTTATCCTCTAATTCTGGTGCTTTAACTGAGTGAACTAGTGGAAGAAGAAATGGTCAAGCGTGTTCAAACAATAATGGTTTCATTTGGGAAAAATTATTCACACTGATACATGGTTTTAAAGATGACGCCTTTAAGCTCCTTTGCATGTTTCGATCTGGGTTATTATTTTAATTTGGGGGCTCACTTTTCTTCATTGATTTTGTTTATTACTAAATGTGTGTACTGTTCTGTTGGGAACTTGCTTCACTGACACTAATGCTTTAGCCTCTGTGCTTCTGATTTTTTATTTTATTTTCTTTTTAATGACAAATTTCCTATTAAATCCCGGATTAATATCCTTTTCCGTTTTTTTTTGAAAAAAAATCTATATTTGGTATGAGATTTTATTTTTTATTTTTTGGATAAAGAAGAGATTTAACACCAGAATTCCGAATGTTTCTGTTTGCATTTATCTTCCTCTGGGATTTGGGGAAGGGGGAGGCTCTAACAATTATACCTATTTGACGCCCTTGCCAATTATTAGCAATGAAAGTTGTCCCGTTGTTGGCATTCCGGTAACTTTCTGCTCATATGTGATCGCAGGAAGTTCTTGTTTTAAAGCCTCCAAAGAAATCACCAATGTTGTTGAGGACGGTAGTCTTACTGTTTTCAATGGTCTGTGGAGTTTTTATCTTCTCTGTATGTCTAAAGCAGATAAGCACCCAAGCAAGGACTAAATTTATGGACTTGAATGTTATTGACAACCCTTCTCATAGTAGAGTGAAGCTAACCATTACTCCTCACCTACTACATTATCCTAAACCCGTATCGTTTAGCAGGTAATGGGAAGTTTATGTTAATCATTAACTGTGGCTTTAATCAGGCACTTATTGATTGTTTTGCTTATTGTCAGGAATGAATGTGCTCATAATCCTGTACTATTCTTTGCCATATTGTCAAATCAGAGATCGGGTAGTGGGTGGTTTGAGACCCTTTTGAATAGCCACATTAATGTTAGCTCAAATGGGGAGATATTTTCCATTAGAGAGAGAAGGCTAAATGTCTCTTCAATTTTACATACTTTAGATAAAGTTTACAATTTGGACTGGTTCAATAGTGCTTCCAAAAATGAGTGCTCTGCTGCAACTGGCTTGAAGTGGATGCTTAATCAGGTACAAATACTTTTTGGTTTTGTTAAGCTTGAGTAGTGTTGTTGACACAGCTACACATCATTGATATTAATGTTGGTCTTAGGCATGTCAAATTTTTTGCTAAAGAGACTGTTGAGACTTTGCTTAATTATCTGTCAAGGGATTTTGTCAGGTTTATGTTGTTATGTTGTGTTAGTTTCTGCCGTTGAACATGTATGGCCTGAAAGATTATCTAGATTTTTTACAAAACCGTTCAAAAGTTAATTCCTCATAGCCTTAAATATATACTAGAATATTATATGGCAATCATAAAATATGTTATAGTATGCTAACTCATCGATTTATACTAAAATCCTAAAGTAAAGTTCAGTTGAGCATATGTTATTGTTATAGATGTTCCAAGAAGAAGAAAAAACCTATGCTATTTGTATTAGCCAGGCATAGTTGCCTTTCATATGTTAGGCCTAGACTGCATTTTAATTTTATACACCGTAACAGGGTTCTTAGCTTCATTAACATGCTTGTTTCACTCCGTATCTTGAATCAGCCATTTCTTTCTTTTGCTGACTGGCATTTGTGAGCATTGGATAGAATTGAGCTTCATAGTTGCACACAATTGAATATGAGCTGCGAAATTTGCAGCTCAAGCATTATGTCTTACAGAAGCAGTGACAAGTTTTACCAAAAGGAATGGCATGATTCTTGCATAATCTCGATGAGTAATTTTTAAGTAAATTTTGTAAAATATGGGCGTGTCCTGGTGATAAGATGTACATGAGGAAACATAGAAAGGGAGGTAATGATTTGGGCCAAGGGTTCAATAATGGCAGGATGAGAAATATTCAAGCTGGCAAGATGCCCCCGTGGCAATGAGGATTTACCTCTGTTATGAGGAGCTGAGATCCCTTTTTTGGCATAAATATTTTCAATTCCTCTCAACTCAATAGACCTGATAAACTCTATGAAAGTATTCGTGAGCTACTTGCAAAAGGAATAGGGGTTACAAAATCCTATTCTCTCTCTGCAAGCTTTTTAAACATGGATATTTTTGTACATGATTTGCTTTAGGGATGTTATGCGGATGACCTGTTCACTTATGTTTTAAAGATGAGAAGATGCTATTCAGAAGTATCTCTGGGTTCCCTAAGTTTTGCCTGTTTCATCCACCTCTTGTTGTGTTTCTCCTGAGAATTACTGTAATGTCAAGAAATAGTATTAAGAATATTTGGGGTTAAGAAATAGCAGTCATGTATCATAAGTTGTGGGATCTTCTGACAGATTTGTTTGCTTTACTTGTTTCTTTGACCTTGAGTCATCTTTGGTTTACACTGCACTTCTACAGTTGGTTTGGATCAGGAAACATAAATGTGAAATCAGTCATCTTTTGTGATAGGATTCTGAAATGAAATTTTCTTGTGCCTATTAATTAAATTTGTGGAATTTGACATATGCTGTATACCTCACATCTACATGCTCTTTCTCACCTCCCTCTCGCACAGTTTGCTTTCATCAAGTTTAGGTCAATCTGTCTTGGTATTATGAGTAAGTAACAGACCGATCAAGACATCTTCTGGATTATGCAGGGGTTAATGGAGCACCATAAGGAAATAGCAGAATACTTCAACCATAAAAGAGTTTCTGTCATATTTCTTTTCCGGAGAAATTTACTACGCAGGATGGTATCAATTCTAGCCAATTCGTACGATCGTTATGCTAAGCTATTGAATGGAACGCACAAATCTCATGTACACTCTGCAGAAGAGGTCTCTCCATCCATCATCTTTCCCTTGATTTCTCTGGTCATGGAATGAAGCTCATATTTGGTTTCTTTCAGGCTGAAATTCTTTCAAAGTACAAGCCCATCATAAATTCAACATCATTGCTGGATGACTTGAAGGATATGGAGATGAGAGCTACAAAGGCTTTAGAATACTTCAACAGCACGCGGCACATGATCCTGTACTATGAGGATCTTATGAGAAATCACACCGTAAGGGCCTCGTCATAAATTCCTTAAATCTTTTACAAAGATGCAAACTGCTAAGAAAGAAATTTCCTTTTGGATATGAATATATGATATAATCACCATTTTACCAGCATAATTTAAGCTGTTTTATTTCTTAGTTTTCATTTCATTGTTGGATTCACTGTTTGTGTTCTATGCAGAAGCTGAAAGATGTGCAGGAGTTTTTAGGATTGCCAAAGATGGAGTTAACAAGCCGTCAGGTTAAGATACATAGAGGACCTTTGTCAGACCACATTCAGAACTGGGATGATGTTAACAAGACACTGAAAGGAACCGTTTATGAGAGTTTCCTTGAGGCTGACTATTAGTTGTTGTAGTCTATTCTAACTGTTGGAGAAGGTGTAAATACCAACTTCACTGATCTTTTCCCCCTGCAAAGCCTTAGTTTCCAAGTTTTGGTTTTGGTTCTGGAACACTCACTTGGTGTTCTCAAGCCTTTTATTTTTGGCCTCCTAATCAACTAACATGTTGATGGAATGAATGCCTTTTATTCGTTTGTAGTCCCTTTTTTTTTTATTTCCTTGGTGAACATGTACATGTCATTGCCAGCTAATTAATTGAAGTAAAATTCGAGCATTTGTAAAACGTTATAAGGAAAAACGTTACAACGTTTGTAATCCCTTCTGTGATTTGTTTGTTTATTTATAACCCCTCCTAGATAAAGATAAGGAAAAACACTATAAGGTAATAAATAGGTTTTGTAGAATATGGTAAAATTTCTCTCTTGAAATAACTGTTTTTTTCGGTTATTTATATATTTATCTTTATCCTGATTGATTAAAAAAATTTATTCTTTATTACTTTTACGGAAAAATAATTGAACAATATGGCAACCTAGTAATTGTGTTAGTCTCTCATCAAGGTCACGGGCATCATGAATCAATAATAACTTTCTCTTTTCGCTCTAACAATAAGATGTTTATTCAACAACAGTACCATTGAAGCCCAAAAGCCAGAGCCCAAAAAACAATAAAAAAAAAGGCCAGCAGAAAAGCTCTCTAGCAATGCTGTAATACTACATAAGATCCTGAACCAAAAAGGGAATAATACATAGGATACGGAAATCAGAAAAAAAAAGCAAAAGAAGTTATATAGGATCCTACAGCGTGGGAGAGATACGCTCTCCAACAATAAGAACAAAGGCTTTGATGACCAAGCAACTTGATCTGGTGTAATTATGAGAAGGTTAAGCTCATGAATAATGACATTATGTTCCATTAAAGTCTATAGCAACGAAGGAGGAGGAATCTGCAATAATATTCTATGATCAAATCAGTGTGTATTTAAGTAAAATAATGATATAAGAACAAAGTTTAATAAAAGAAGAGAACTGTGATATTTTATATGAGGCTTAAATGCAGGTGAGTCAATATTTAAACTGAGGAGTTCATTTTTAATATCATTTTATCATTATTTCCATTTTTTTAATTTTAACTTATACTTTTAAAATACTTATCCCCCCCCCCCCCCCCCCATCATAAAAGTCTGGTTGCATGTTTTTGGATTATAAGTTATACGCTTTAAAGAGTATAAATTGAATTTTATCTGCAAAATTGTTTAACATGATTATAATTGAGTATGTAGAATTTTGATTTTTGATTTTAGGTTTTAGACTATATTTTAAGTAAAATGATTATTTTTCATTGAGTTAAACCAATGTTTATAAATTACAACTCAAACACAAGCCTAAGGCAATCGAGTCCAATGAAATTCGAAGAATGTGAGTGGTTGAAAATTACAAAATGTTTGCTACTTGATTAGTGACCTTTGTGGGAGAGGTATCATTCTTTTATACAGGGATTCCTTTAAAAGAACATTACCTAACAATGTTTAAATTAAAACGACAACAACAAAAACACGAGCGGAAATAAAGCAGTGTTAAACTTGAAAGTTAATTGAGTTGTAGGGTCTAGCAGTGAGGCTATGGTAAAAAAGGTGCAGTAACAGGAAAAGCAAGTTGCACATTGGAAGTTGGAATGTATTTAACCATGAGGCTGGGAAATATTCACCTCAATATTTTCAGTTGCAATCTACTTGGAAAGCTTACTCTGTGTCTAATTGAAATCCTAACGGAGACCCACTGCCCCCACACGAGTCAAACAACAAAGAAAATAGAAAAGAAAAGGCTAAATTAGAATCGTGTAGTTTTTATTTTATTTTATTTTTCATTAAGAAATATTACACATTTTATTTTATTCTTTATTTTTAAATATTTGTATGAAAATAGTAAAAACATATGTTTTCAGTAGAAATGATAAGGTATTTTCAGTAAAAATAAAAATTTTCTTGAGTTAATCAATTCCTAGTCTTTTTACGTAGATAAAAAAATATTAACACACAACATTATATAATATATACATCCGATACGAAAATTACATATACATAGTGAGTATTGTAGTTGCAGTTTCATAGTTAGTTATGATTAAATATGAAAATTAAATCTGTTTGTAGATATTAGTCTTATCCAATTCTATAGAAAAAAATTTTTTAATTAATTTTTTAAAAATTTAAATTTAATCCTACTTATAAAAAAAGGATTAAATTTTTATTCCTTTTCAAATCTTCTTTAAAAATTATAATAACAGTTAAAATAATAGTATTAAATTTGTATATTTTTAAAAATTATTTTTATTAGTAAATTTTTTATTTTTTAAATTCTTAATATATATTTAAATTAAACTATACTTAATACATGATTTATTTTGAAAATATATACAAGTAAATATAATTTATAAAAAATAATAAAATATACGATATCGTTTCTGCAAGTTTATCTAAATTTGATAAAATTATAGTTACATTTCAATTTTTATTCTTTTCTTTTTTTTCAAATCTATCCTAATTCTTTGCGAAACTGGAACTCAGAGGATATGACTGCCATCGACCCGTCCCTTGGATGTTTAGTTGTGATAAATTTGCATAGGAAAAAAATGATATCAACCTTTTCAAAATTTAAACAAAAATAAGCTGTATTATTTATATTATAATTAAGTTATCTATAATTTATATTATTTTTTTCTTCTCTATTTGTTGTATCACACATAATATACATAAATAGTAAAAATATAATTTCTCAAAAAAATGTAAAAAAAAAAGGCTCTTGTGCTCGATGATAATCGTCTATCTAAAAAAGTGAACACTGCGGTATAAAATTAAGGTTAACTAACCCCTCTGAATGTTTTAAAATATCAGTTTAAGTACCCTTTTCAACGCTGAACAAAAAGTAATCTTTTCAGCTTACCTACAACTTTTAGGGTCGTTTGTTTTAAAATCTGGTATAATTAATTCTAATAAATTAATCAATATAATTAAAATATATGTTTAAATTAGTTTTAATTATAAATTTTATATTTAAATATGTATAAAAATAAAAGGAATTTATTTTATACATTTGTCAAATGAGCATTAAATGATAAAGAAATAGGAAACACCAATAAGACAAGTTCTTTTCATAGATTCAAATAAAAAGATACCTCGTAATTGTTTTTTTTTTTTTTAAAAAAAGTTACAATAAAAGACACCTATTGACGTAATTCAAATATCATTTTCTAGCTTTTCTCTTTAAAAGTCAGTTGCCAGTTACAATAACTCATTAATTTAATCAGGAAGAATATAATACTCAGTTTTATAAATTGAACCCATGACTAAGACAGAGTGACAAAATGCAATTAATCTTAAAATTTAATAATAAACCCATCTAGTTACCTTCAATTTTTCAGACTTTTATAAAACAATAACATTATTTATTACATAAATTTTTACACAATATGGTTATGAATACCTATCAAACAATTATCATAAAAAATAAAATTAAAAAATAAACAAATAATACTCAAGGGCACGGACTTTTCTTCTTCATTATTTATAAATTATAAATTTTCCATGAAAATTCATTTTGTATTTTTAAAATTTTTTCTTTTATCAAAATAGTAGTTCTAAAATTATAATCTAGTTATGGAATTAATTTGATATACAATAGAATAAATGGACAGGCCACTTATACTAACAAGTTATACTTGTTAAGTTAGATTGTTAGACAGTATATAAATTTTGTTATGATAATTGTTTCTTTAAAATAAACTATTATCAATTCTGAATCTTATTTCTAAATTAGAATATATAAAAAATGGAATTAAAATTAATATGCTATAATTGTTATCAATTCTGAATATTAATTTTGAAAATTTTTAAACAATTTCATATATTTGTGAAAGTTATAAGTAAATTTTGAACTTTTAAATTATCTTTAACTAGTTCCTTGTATCAAGGTTATGCTAAATATGATATTTGATTTAAATTGAACACTTCAAATAATTTAGTTATAAAGTGACTAGTTTAATTACTTAACAAATTTATAACTATTTGAAATTTTCAATTAAGTTATTGTACTTAATGACTCAGATATCTATTTACAAATTTTTAACGTATAATAAATTATTCAAAATTAATAATTTAGGAATATATATATGGACTTAATTAAATTTTTAATGTTTTATTTTTTTTAATTATAATTTTAATTCCTATGATCTTTTGTTATCATTTTGGTATCTCATTTTATAAATTTTTTTAGTTTTGGTCACTTTTATTAAAAAAATTAATTTTAATTTTAAAATATTTATATGTATAATTTAATTCTTAAATTTAATTATTTTCTCATATTTTACTTTTTTAAAAATTATTCGATCTAAGAAAATATCAATTTATATATTTTTATTTTTAAATATTCTAATTTAATTTATATTTTGTTCATATATATATATTCTTCATATTTTTAAGGAAATGATAAAATATAATTAAATTAACATCATATTGTAAATGTCAAAATCTTTTAAAATTAAAAATATATAAGAATTTTTTAATAAACTGTATATTTTAAACAACATGATTGTTTAATAATTTTTTCAGAATAAGAATAAAACTAAAAATTATTATAAAATGGAAGATTAAAAATATAAAAAGATAAAAAAAACAAATATAAAACATAAAGGAGAAAATAAAACATCCAAAACTTTATTAAATCTCTATATATATATATATATAAATGACTCTTATATGTTTTAGATATAATATTTTTTTAATAATTTTTTTTTTATATTTTCATAGCCTCAATGAACATATTAAAATATTGATTTTAAAAAAGAATATTGATATTAAAAAATTACAAAGTAATTAAAATAGCATTATACCACAGCAATACCAAAGTGAACCTGACCGCGGGTTGGATCCCAACTTGGCATATTATTATAGGAAAGCAGACACCATACCTTGAGAAGACATTATAATGCTTGGAAGTACAATGTTCCAGCTGTGGTCCCCTAAACTTTAGTGATCCCAACCTTCAAGGCTTCAATTCAATACTCATCTCATGTGAATTTCTGTTCAACTATACAATAAACGGTGCATAAATGTATAACCGCCAGTTAACTCGCGTCACACATCCATATGACACCCAAAATGACCATCTCTATAAAGATATATTCCAACACAATTAGGTCACAGGCGCACTTATTTATTAATAATAACTATAATATTATCATTCTCCTCTCTTCTCTTTTTATCTCTAATTAAATATATTAATAATAACATTTTTTATCATGATTATACCCATTTTAATAATATTAATTTAATATATTTTATTATTTTTTCTAACAAATTACATTAGTTATTGGTTCTTTTTTCTTATCTACACAGGAAGAGTGCCCATAAAAAATATTATGATACTTTTCTTAATGGAATAGAGTGAGCAAAAAGCTCAAAGCCTTCCTACGAATTAGGAGATGACACGTGTAGGAACCCCACGCACTGTTCCTTGAGCTTGAGGTCTATAAAAGCCCCCAAGGGAATGAATTGTTTCAGGCCAACTCAATTGAATCCCACTTGCTTAAAAAATTATAGTTCAACACTGCTATTAAGTCCTCAATATGGCCCCAAACAAGTTCTTTTTCTATTTGATTTTGTTTACATTGATAATTTTCTGCCAAGGATTTCATTCCGTTTTGGGAAGATATCTAAGGCCTGATGAAGGCATCCAACAACAAATGCATGGTGTCATTTCAATGGAAAATGACGTGTCTCCACCAACGCCACCCAGTGAGGTGGTCGGTATGCCGCCGGCGGCTCCTGGTCGTGACGTCGATAATTTTAGGCCAACAGCACCTGGTCACAGTCCCGGCGTTGGACACTCCATTCACGACTAAATTAATTATAGTGCGTGCAGTGTTATTGGCTATATATCGTCATTTGGATATGGTTTGAATTTTACTATTTATGTTTCCTATTCTATGAAAAGGGGTTGGTTAAAATCCCTGCAGTGTGTGTGGATTAGTTTTAGAGATTATGATTGCGTAGCATGCTTATGATTTTGGATTCCAGGCACTCCTAGCTTGTAAATATTTTCGATTATGCACCTAATAAAAGTTATTTTATGTCTCATATATATTACTGTGTTTAGTTTAATTTATTTTTAATTTTTTTAAAAATTGTTAGTTGTTTTTTAAAATCAGAATTTGGATATTTCCCAACTCACCCCTAATAATTTGACTTAGAATAGACGCATTTATATGGCACACAGGGTAAAAGAAAAAACAAGAAAAAATATCTTGTAAACGGGGAAGTCCTCATAGGATCACGTAAGAGTTGCATGGCACCAGGGGAATTAGCTCCTATTCTGGCCAAATAATCTTTCTAAGAAATAAGAAAAATATATTATTTCAATGAGAGATCGATGACATAAAAAAGAAAAATAGGAGAATAAAAATATTATTTAAATGGATAAAAATTATAAAATAAAAAATTTAAATAAATAAATAAGAAAACATAAAATAAATAAGTTGTGTAAGAAGTTATTTATAATAATTATAGAAAAGGTAATTTTATAATAATAATTAGCTTTATTGTCATATTTTTTGTTTTGTAATATTTTTATATTATATAAAATGTTAGTTATAATTTATTAATCTTGGATGAAAGAGAATGGGTCAGTCGCAGCGAATAACTGTTAGATGTGAACCGAAACGTATTGCCTCTCAGATAGCCTTAGCCTTAGGGTAGCCGATGACCAATGCATGACATCCTCCTCTACTGGAATGTTACATCTAGTAAAATATGAATGGAATTAACATTAAACAATGAGAAGATAAAATAATATTTAATTTTTTTAAAAAAATTAAAAATTGACTTTAGAATTTTATTTTTAAAATGAAGAATTTAAGTTTTTTAAAATAGTTATTATTTTTAAAATAACAAATATATACCACACCATATATATCAATGTTTAAGATATTAACGATAACAAATTAAAAAAAATTAAGAGATTAAAGTATATTATTTTAAAAATAAAATATATATATATATATTATATGTAAAATAAAATTAATATTATATTACACCCCTTAAAGCACGTTGTTAGGAAATTTAAATCGTAGTTGTGTTTAATCTTCTGAAAATATTTGTTTAAATTTTTAAAAATGGTCTCTTGCACCAAAAAATGGAAGCTAACGCATTCAAAGAGAGAGTGATTCGATTAAAAGAGGAAATATTCGTTCACACACACACACATATATATATATATATATATATATATATATATATATATATATATATGTACATCCGAATATATTTTTATTTTTTAAAAAAAGAAAAAGAGGAGAAAAAGAGATCGAGCAGGTAAAATATGAAATGCATTGAATGTAAATTTATCTTTGTTTACTTAAGTTAAACTCTTCAAGGCTTTATGGCAGTGGTTGAGTTATTTTTCGCCACAAGAAACAAATAACGTGGCACCTGAATTAGCATCTGTTGCTGTAGACCATCCTAATTGCAGTTGGTGGGGAAATTTTCATTTGCAACTATTTTGAGCTGTGGAAAGTTTGAAATTTCTCCTCAACAAAAAATTTACTTATTATGCATGTACATATATTTATGCCATATAATGAAAAAAAAATTTAATAAAATGAAAATTCATGAGTCAAAATTTTAAAAATAGGTTCAGGTTATATTCATAAAAATTAAAATTATATTTAAATCATTTATCAAACTATAACGTTGTACTGGTATGACATCTTCACATAGGTTGTGACCTCTCTTCTAATTAAATAAATGAGTATATTTGGTTAACACCATAATAACTACATAAGAATTGATTCAATCTAAATGCATGAGTATTTTTGTGTTTTTGGATAACCTTTATAGTTTTTAAAATTAATTTTATTGTAAAATATTTTTAAAAGTAAATTTTTTAACTTTTCTATTCAGTAGAAATAAGTAATTGTGAGACTCATAAAAAATATCTTATTTATATTTTAAAATAATTTTTCTTTGTCAACTATACAGGGAATTATTTATATTTTATGGAATAATTTTCTTTCTTAGTTTTTTTATATACCAAAATAACTAAACAAAATGTTTTTTTGAATTATTTTTAAAGTACTGTATCTCAAGATAAGTTAATTTATTTCCAAAGTATACTTGGGAGTTGGAACAAACAGACTCTGAACATTTGTCCTTAAACCTCAATTCCTTGTAAACAGATTTGGATTCTCTCATTTTTTAAATAACATAATTTTGTTATATTGGAGAGATAAATTTAAAAATCATAACACTAACAATTATTTCATATGGAAAATAAATATTTTATAATTTTAGTAAAATTGAAAACATTATCCAGAATAAAAAATATATTTAAGGTAATGTTTAAAACTTTAAAAATATCAGTTCATGTATAATCTTTAAAATATACATACAAAAATAATATTTTAGATTATACAAAATATGTATAATAAATTCACTGGAATTTATACTTAATAAAAAAACTAAAAATAATATGTGCCGTTCCTTTTATAAAAAATATATGGAAGAGATTACTCCAAATAATGCATTATAGTTCACAGTATAAGAATATGAAGTTTTTAGTAAAATAAAATAAAATAATTTACAATAATTAATTTAAAAACATATAAAAATAAATAATTTTTATTTAAAAAATAAAAATTAGCAGTGAAATCATATGCCAATGCAATACACGATTCACCAAATATATATATATATATATATATATATATATATATATATATATTTCTGAAGTTCAAGTCTTAAAAAATGTAATTATATTAAAATTCAACAGTGAACTTTATCACCTATAATTTTATTTGATTTGAATAATATAAATTAGATGTATAATTTAATGTTTGAAAAATGAATTGTTTTAAAAAATTAATAGAATATCATAATGTTTCATTTCTTAAAATTAATTTATTATTTATCAAAAAATAATTAATATAGCTCATGTAACTAATGACGGTGAGTGCTGGCCTAGTGACATGATAAAAAATTGTATCTTTTCAACATAAGTATATCTTATTATAATGAACCCCTTTTGAGGGATTATCCCTACTCAATAATGAATAATTTAATATACACTAACCAATTTATTAATAAAAATATTGTGTGAATTTAAGTGAGATAAATATACTTCAGTAAATAATAAAATAAAAAATATAAAAAATATTATAAATAACATAATAAAAATAAATTAAAAATATAAATATAAATGCATAAAAATAATTGTCTATTAACAGAGAATGTATTATCTGTGGAGATATATAGGTAAACTACGAGTTCCCCAACCCGAGGAGCCGTCCTTTGGGAAGATTCTTTATTCCCACTAAACCGAGTGGTCCAAAAGCACTCACATCTAATTGGCACCATATGAGTATATGAGTATGACTCTGCTACTTTATAGGATCAAAATCAACTATAAACGACTTTGTCTATGATCTTGTTTGGTAAAATGTTGATTACAATAAAGAAGTGATTCTCAAGCACACAGAAAACAGTCATACATTCAAATTAGATAGCTAATTTTTTTTAAAAAAAAAACCAAATTCAATAATCTACATGCGAAAGTAATTGCTATTTATAATTGGAAGGAGTTTTCCCTTGCAAAAATGATCACACATGGGTGACAAATGCAAGTGGTAGAAGCTGTGCACATAATCTATACACCTTGTGACTTCACCACTATTGACCCCTCCTTTCAGCATTGTTCATTTCATTAATCAAAGCATATTCATTCTTGTCATGGGTTGCACTCTATGTATATACAATTAATATTTAAAATTAAAGTTTATGTAAAACAAATAAAAAAAGATTTAGGGAGAAAAATAAGAGTGAAGTTAAAAAAGTTATGTTTGTGACCATCGTAAATGAACCACGTGTTTGAGAGCACACGTAATGGTGTTTGTGTTCTAGATGACCTAAACTATTATGGGTTAAAATATTTTTATAATAAAATTTTTAGTTAAAAGAAAAAAAAAATGCCGCGAACGCGTTTTTTATCACAATTTTTTGCAATAGATTTTTATTGTTAAGGAAAATTAATAATGAGTGAAATTTATAGAATAGAGAGTGAAATTTTTACATAATTTTTCGAATCTTAATAAATTTTAACTTACTAAAAATATATTTAAAATATCGCATAGTAAGTAACCTTCTTAGAAACAGTCTGTTGTAAATATTTTTATTATAAATAAAGGAAATACAAGTGCGTATAGTAAGTCTTGAATATTTAGGATCTATTTTAATTTTAAAATAATTTTCTATTTTTAAAAATAAAAAATGAAAATTTTTTAATAAGTTAAATCTTTAAAAATTATTTTAAGATATTTTTTATATTTTTATATTTTTATATTTTTATTATTTATATTGTTTCATATATTATTTTAACCTTTTTACTTATTCTCTTATTTTTTTAAAACAATTTTGAAAATAACTTTTAAAAAGTAAAATCATAATAAAACACATTTTAAATTTTATTATTTCAACTTTACTTTAGTAAATAATTTTTTATAAAATATAAATTTAATTTTGATAATCATGTGCAAATAAATTAAATATTAATAAGTATGTCTTTTTATCGATGAAATTTACTTGTATATTTAAAAAAACCTTGTATGTTAAAATAAATAAAATTGATGAAATGTAATTTGAATTGTGAATTCTACAAAATGAAGGAAGAAGAAAAGGAAAAAAAAAAAAAAACGTTTTTCGACGAATTTTCGTAACTTCAAAACTGAAATTCTAAGATCCTTGAGGATGGGTTTAGTTTTTATAAGGTTTAGGCGATTATTTCTAAAATTGTACTTACTAATAAGATATTAGTTAATATTTCTTTCACTTTTTTATTTGATCAAATAGAGAGATTGAGAGTAAAAAAAAATTATTTACCTGTTAATTTAGATATTTGAGGAAATATTAATTAATGTTTGTATATTTGAATATTGAATTAATTATTATTAAGCACAACAAATAAAATGAGAGATGAATATTAAAAAATAAATGCGAGAAGTTAATTAAAATTGTATGACATAAAAAAATAAGAGTGAATTTTATCAAGAATAAATTAAAATAAATAATTATAATTTTACCATATGTGTGTGTTTTTATTTATTTATCTAAATTATAAATATTCTCTATTAGATACAGATACCGATGGAAAGGGACTACAGGTGGGGCTGACCCCTCAAAAAAAATCTTTTGAAATATATATTTTTTTATACAAAATATAATCCTATAATATATAATATATTTATAATTTTATAATTGAGTAAATAATTTTGACACATTACATTATTTTAATAGTTAATTTATTTAATAGTTATTTATTAATTAAAAATATTTATTTCTTTATTTTTATATGATAAAATAAAATTATTATTTTTAATAATGAAAGAAATCTTGCATTATATCGTTTTTTATTAATAGTTTGATAAAGTTATATATATATATATATATATATATATATATATATATATAATATTAAAAGTGTATGTGTAATGCATTAGTTTATATAATTCAGTCTCTCCCTCACTTAGATTCTGGGCTATCCGTCCCTGATCGAAGACATTTGAAATGAATAAAATTATTATAAATCTCTTCTTCAAAGTTAACATTTGTACGTAGGTACACAACGCATAATGAATACCCTGAATTTCTGTCAAAATAATAATAACATTTTCAAATAATATGAAAAATTAAAGATTTGTTTTGTTTCTTTTTTAAGAAAAAAGATGTGTAAGATTGATAAGAGAGAGTGAGATTGATGAAATGTGGTAACCCAAAAGAAAATTTAGTAATAAAAAAAATTGTCAGTGGTTGTTGAAATAAAAGATGGAAACTTGTCCAATAATACAATAGCATTTTCAACCCACAACGACATTAAATTCTACGTAGGATAATTTCATTAAATTAGGAGATGAAACAAATTGAGAAAAAACGATAGCAAAAAAATTAAAGAACTAAATTAAACAAAAAAAAAGTTAGAGAAATGATTTAAAATTAAAATTACATTTAAAAAATTAAAGATGTTAATTTTACTTATAAAGGATCCATTCCAAAAAAGGAAGGAATCTCAATTCATATGCCTGACAAATTTTAGTATAAATTCATTGAGTATAACTAAACTAATTAATATTAAACAATTACAAAAAGGTACCTCAAATTAATATTTTATATTTAAAATAAAATATATTACCTATTAATAACTTAATAGGTGCACTTGAGCATAGTTATTGTTTTCGCACTACGTTGACATTCTTTCTCTTTTTAGTTGTAATATCTAAAGATTCCTTGCTTGATATGAGTAAAATGTTTCATATTCAAACTTAAAAAAGAAAATGCGTATCTTGCTTCCGCGTTTAATCAACACTAATAATAGTGACTAAACTCGGTCAAACATCGCCTCTCATCCACATCACCGCTTTTGTAATAGTAATTTTAATTATTTTAAATTATGAAATACTGTTTAATGCTTTATATTTTTTTTATTTTCTTTTTATATAAATAATTAGAAGATGTTAAAAAATTATTGAAAGGGCATAATATTATTCTATTGTAATCATAGTCGACGGACTTTGATTTTTCTTTTCTTTTTGTTACGTGCATGAATCCACATTCTTAAACAACCTTTTCCTTTTTATGTAGAAAGTTTAGATATTTCTTCCTTTCTCTACGTATTACTTTGATTTTGATGTCGATGTTTGTTAGGAATATGAATTAAAATTTTTAAATGTAATAAATTGATCATGGAAAAATGGTGATATTGAAATATTTATAATAATAGTTTTAATAGAAATAATTTTTGAAAATGTTAGAAATAATTAATGAAAGTTAATCCAAAAAGACATTTAAAAATAATTTATTACTACACTAAATAAAGAGCCTTGTGCAAAGAAGAGACACTCCAAAGTTGAAGAGAGGGAGTTGTATGTCCCAAATTGAAAAGGGGATCCAAGAGATGTGAGAGAATCTTATTGGAACATAAGAGTACTGCAGAGAGAAGAAGAAAAAAAGAATGAATATATATATATATATATATATATATATATATAATGAAATGAAGAAAGAATTGGGTTAGGTCCGGCCAGTATATTTCAAGGCCTAAAACAGATTTAGAGGTTTAGATTTTTTAATTATTAAATTATTTTATTAAAAATTAGAAATTTATTTACAATTTATCTTTCAATTTTTTAGATAACTATCATAATAAATAGTTAAAGTTAATGATAATATTTTTATTATTTTGGTCTATTTCAATATTTAATAGATTAAATAATAAAAAATATATAGTTTAATTAGGATTAATAGGTAAAAAATTGAACTAAATAGATAAATAAGATAGTTATTGGTTATAAGAAAGATACGTAGTAAGACGAGGCCCATATTTTTAGAAGAGAATTTTAGTTATTTATATTTTTTAAGGGCCTAGTATATATTTATATACATTTTAAATATAATTATAATTAATATATAAAATTATGAGGCTTGTTATAAAATGATGGGGTCTAAAGTAATGACTTTAGGTGGTTTCCCCTCCAACCGGTCCTAACTTGGGCTTATAAGGTGATATATATTTGAAGGGATTTCAAGTTATAAAAAAACTAATAATTTTATTTCAGTAATAAATCTTTATTGAAACGTTTTGTGGATGTTGGTAAAGGATATCGAATGACATGAATCTTGTGTCTATTGTTCTTTGTGTAATCCTGTCATCGACGGTGCAGGTTTTTTCAATTTATTTATATTTTAAATTTTATTTCTCCACATCCATATAATTTTAATATGTTTGGTTTCAGTGTTTGCTATTTAGCAATATCTCAAAACACATGTTCAAAACATAAATCAAATAAAACTATACGAACCAAAACTAAAAAAAATAAAAAAATAAGACTTTAAAGATTAAAACATAACATTTGCAAAATTATAAGGGTGAAAATTTTAATTTTTAAAATATAAGAATCAAAATTAAAATTAATATAATTTGTAAGGATTAGAATATATTTAAACTTATGTAAAATTAAGGTATATAATACATTAAGAAAGGTTTTTTGAACATCAAATGGGACAGAAAAAAGCTATCTCCCTTGATTTTGGCGTGTAGTTTTTAATTGCACGAATATGAAAAGCATAAAAATAATTAAATAAGAGATAATTCTAATTGTATATAATAGCATATTGAATTTTCAATGTTTTATGTTCAAATAATGAAATTATATCAATAACCAATTTCACTGCATTGACCAAAAACAACAGAATAAAACCTTGAGCTATATAAGCTAACTGACAATAAGACGGGTTAATAATTTGATTAAAATTTTGGATTGAATTGTAATATAAACATTAAAGCAAAATAATTCCTAATGTCAAGGATAATCTAAAGTAGCAAATACACTCTGGTGGGTTGCTACTTTTGAGTATATATATATATATATATATATATATATCTCTGTAATCAGTGATCACCCAACTACTTTAAAACTATGAAATGGGTTCTGTTTTGTTTTGGACGGTGGTGCAGAAGAACAGGTACATATAAAAAAGAGGTCTCAAGTCTCAACCATCGAATTCTGTGATCCGGGCCTACCAGAAAGCGGTTTGGTGATCGATGCCAAATCTTGGTCTCTCTCACTTTCCGATCTATACCCACTTCCCAATCAAATGAAGTACCAAATATTGATGCAGTCATAAAAAAACAAGGAACTTACATTCTTACAATACAATGATTTATATTTTTTTTATGGTTGTATTATTTTTTATTAAAAATATATTTATATATATATATATATATATATACACACACGAGTATGGATAGTAGATAAAAAGAGAAAAGGAATAAGCCAGGCTTTGAATCTTTCTTTCTATAGATTTGAGCATGCGGGAACTGAATGATGCAACCCATAAATTAAAAGGGATATAGTTGTGACATTACAGAGTATCCTATTACAAAGATCACAGATGTGTGCTTCAGTTAAAATTGGCGACGGAATTAAAAGGATTAATGAGATTGAATAGAGGCCGTTCAGTTTTGGTATATAAATTAAGTGGAGAGAAGCAACAGGAGAATCCCAATCTCTCTGCAGGCTCCATTTTTCATGGTGCGCGAGTAGACTAACTATTCTTTATTGCATTATTATATAGCTTGTCATCGGTTCCTACCTGTTCAATGTCAAAGCATTAAAAAAATTAAAAAGCTCTAGGACTTTGTGTAAGTGTCGTAATATGGTCGACTCAAAAGTACACCAAGAAAACAAAAATAAATTAACTTCAGTTCAAAAAATTATTAATAAAATATACTTATTATATTAAAAATATGATATAATAAAAATTTATTTTTTTTATAGATTTGATAATATATATGTTATTTTTAAAAAAAACATGTTTTGCAGAATTTATGTTTCTTAAAATTATAATTGTTAAAAATATTATAAATATGTTTAATATATTTTAAAAAAATTATAAATATATTATATAAGTATAATTAAAGTTTTTCACTTTCATAAGAATTTTGGATCCCATTCCCTTTCATGGAAATTATAGTTAATTTTTTTAAAAAGTTAAAAATGATTCGATTTCGAAAAATTTATTTTATTTTATTTTTATATTTGTTACAAAAATAATATATTTTTTTATTTTTTTAAAAAAATTGTATAAGAAATAAAAAATAAAAATATTTTTAGTTAAATAATAATAATATTTTTTCAAATCAAATAATCTTTTAATTTACTAAAAATATTTTGTAAATATATATACCAAAAATAAAAACTAACATTCACAAATTAAAATTTACCATACATTTAAAAGATCTCTCTATCAAACATCCTAAAACATTTAAAAGATCTCTCTATCAAACATCCTAAAACTCATGTAAACAAAATTAAAAAAAGAAAAAGAAATCCTAAAAATTAGGGAGGGAAATGAACAAGACCGTCCGACAGGAGTCTACGGCTTGACTCGTTTAAAACTTAGTTAGGCTCAGCTCGTTTAAAGCCTAGTTAGGCTCAGCTCGTTTAATAAACAAATAGGCTCAGACTTCTTTAAAAGATAAACAAGTCAGACCTAAGTTTATAAAAAAACATATTTAACCTATTTATATTTATATATTATATATTTATATTTATTTTAATATATTATATTTATATAATATTTATTTTATATTTTATTTACATAATATTAATATATATATATATATATATGTTTTAGATCTATTTAATAGCCTTTTTATATTATAAGTTTTAAGTTTGTAAATTTTTTAATTAATTATTTATATAAATTTTAAGTTTATTTATTGATTTTGTTATAACGTAAGATTTTAAATATGCTTGAAGGTCTTATAAGCTTTAAATTAGACCAAACATTGATAAAAAAAAATCCTTTAACAGTTAACAAACTCAAACTTCAAAATTTTAATTTTTAAACAGATTAAACTTAAACACTTAATTTAGTTAAACTCGATCTACTTCTATAAAAATTACACGTTGCTGAAAGTACATGCTCCCATACATTAAGAATTCTCGATCTAAGTAATATTATTATCTCACTGATTGATCTTCTCAAGAATCAAACTTCATACCTTGAAGATATACAGTATTAGAAAGGATACAAAGTTTCCACTGCAAATTACAACAAAATGGGGAAGTGATGATCGACGTTGACAACAATTAAATGAATTCATTCCGAGTCAAATTAGATGCACCGAATGATGGCTTGCCCAATAGCTAATTATGTCACGCGCAGCATTATAGGACTTTAATTAGTCCATTTTTTAATGAAAATATATTACATTGATTAACAATTTTTTAATAATATTTGAGGTAATTTTCATTTTATAAGTTAGTTCTTAAAAATAATTCATATTTAGTCTATACTTAATATAGTATGAAAATTTATCCAATGTTAATATTAATTAAATCATTTGCAAATGTCAAATTTTGAGCACTTCTAATATAAAAACAATCACACGGCACCTTCTAAGCAACATACAAAATGTTTTATAAATGATTTTCAATTATTTAAATTAACTATAATACTCTTTTTATATTTTTAAAACGTCAAATCAAAATATTGTTAGATTTAATACTTTTTAAATATTGAAGCAATAAAAAACTATCTCCGATGTTTATCATTGTCTTTTTGTTATTGACATCAAGTAAAATAAGGAGATGTCAATGGAGTATGAATGATAATAAGAGTGATCATGTCCCTAAACCCAGCATTGACTTAATCATTTCAGATCACGTGCTGTCGTGCTCCTCAAATAAAGGGAAGTCCCACAAATGTCTAAAATCCAGGTTAGGATGAGCCTATGTTTAATCGACAAAGTATTGCATAATTTAAGACTATCATACATCTATGCTTCCAACCAATCTTTACACAATATGTAACTTAATATTATAATTTATGGATTTTACAATTTATGAAAAGGAGTTTTACAATCTTAAATAGTTATTATATGAAAATTGGTTGAAATCATAAATATATAATAATTTTTTGAGTTAATATTTAAGTTATTCTGGCTTGATTCAAATTATTTTTTAAATTTAAGTGTTTTTAATTTTTTAGAATTTAGGTAATTCCAAACACACCAAATAAATTGATATAGCTAATATATATATATATATATATATATATATATATATATTAAAAGGCTCATATTTGCCAATTTTTTACTTTTTTTGGTCCGTTGAATAGATCAATAAACTTAACATTGGTTTTTTTTCTTATAATAAAAAACTTAAGTAAGTTAAATTTAATTTCAAGCTCAATTTCTCCGGTTTAATTTTGTCTCCATAGTTTTCTTCTTTGGCATCACCTTATTCTTAATTCTCCACGGAGCAATGATACAATTACACACGTACAATAATTTTTACTTATTTACATATTTTATTCAATAATTGAAAATTTTCTTAAAAAAATATTGAACAGCTCTTATTCAAATATATTTGGCGTAAAGCATTATAGGTATGAAGTGGAATTTTGTCCGCGTTCTACTGCCTCTTATGTCATATGTTGGAGAACTTTACTGTAATACTTTTGTATTTCTTCTCTTATTAAAAGTAACTTTTTAACCCCTACGTTTTAAAATTTATGTGAAATAATTAGTAATTATCTGTATCACTATCTTACTTGTTATATGTCTTAATTCATATTAACTCAATCTCGTCTTGGTTAGGTTTAGTCTTAATTAGACTTATAAATGACAGGGTTTTGAAGATTAATGAAAATGAATTTGAGTATAAAAATTGTCTTGATAAAAAACTTAGTAGTAATTAAAGGACAAATATAACTCATCCTATAATTTTTTAATATTTTAAATAATATAAAATTTATTTATAAAATATGTAATAAAATATTAATTAATTTTTAAAGCATATAAAATTTTGTATACATTTTCAGATATGCATTACTTCTTTTTAATAATTTTAATATTTTAAACTAATTTTAAATTTTTTTACAAATTTATTTTTTTATCATCCTTTCATAATTTACGTCTAAACATCTACCTTTCACTTTTATGAAATAGAAATTGGATCATCTTATGTTATTTAATAACAAGAGATAGTCATATTGAAGAGGGAAAAAAATTCATCAAATAAAAACTCATCATAATTGTAAATTGACTGTAGAATTTATTAATTAATTTATTATTTAAAAATATATTTTATATTTCTGTTTATTTTATTTTTAATATATTTTATAATATATATTTTTATCTATTTATTTTTATAAATTTAATATTATTTTTTTTCATAATAATATAAATTTATTTTTATACTATTATAAAATAGTATATTTTAAATTATTTTTTTTAATATATACTATTTATTTTAATTATTATATTATTTATTTTATTTTATTAAAAATATTAAACTGTTTGATAAAAAGTTAAAATTATAAAAATATTAATTTAATTTTTTTAAAAATTTATTTATGTAAAATTAAAAATAAATATTTTTATTTTCAAAATAAAATTTTATTTAATTAAATTTAAAAAAAATATAATATATTTATTATATTTTAATTTATCATTTAACCATATTTTTATTTATTATTTTTACGTTTATCATCCGCTAACTTAACCGTCAGTTTTAAAAAATATTTATTATTTAATCGGTAATTTATCAATTTTTATCTAATTTTTTAGTTTTTAATTTTTAACTTTTAGCTACTTTTTTATTTTAAATTAATTTATCCCACCAAACATAAGCTACCTTTTACTAAACGGTAAAAACATCTTGTAAAGTACAGGTTTGTGGTCAAATGCACGCAGGCTTCGTGCTCCAAATGGATACTTTGATGCCATAATTAACGGTGGTCATTGTCGTGAAAACATTATAAATACATGAATATTCTTAAACTTGTCATCACATCAATCCCATTTGCATCTTCCTCACTTGCCAAAAATTCATTCAAGCCTTGCTTCTCTAATTAATCATGTACAAATATTTTGCTATTTTTCTCGCAATAGTTGCCACCTGCCATGGTTCTCTTTTTGCTCATGCAAGGAAGATAAAACCATTGGACCAACAACCCTCGCAAAACACAAACAGTGTAGAGGTTATTAATGTTCCTACTCCTTCACCAAATCAGTTTAAAGTTGACACATCAAATATGCCAAAACACGACTTTGCTGAGGTTGATTCTGGAGAATATTATTCAGATGCACACTATACAACAAATGCTTTTCGACCCACAACACCAGGAAACAGTCCTGGTGTTGGTCATCGAAAAATTGTAGATGTGAAAGTGATGGGAGTATTGGTTCAGAGTCCAGGTGTTCAAGTTTCTGTGGCTCAAGGTGTTGGCCATCCTCATGAAAACAAAAATTGACACCTAAATTAATTAGTAAGATGCGCGTAAAGTTAATTTTCCGTTATGCAACTTATAATTCTATGTTATGTAAATAATGTTGCATTTGCTTAGGAATATGTTGCTTTATGTGTAAGGTAACGATGTCTTCAGTTTCTTTGTTGTATCTTGCACTACAACATGCATGACTCATGGGTTTGGTTAGCTTTTATATTTTATGTAACCCAAATTTCAAAATAAAAAGGATGGTTTGCTTATACAAATTAATGGATCCCTCTCAGTGACTGCCTCTTTTGATTTTGAATTGTAATTCTACCTTTCTATGCGCATTTTTTGTCTCACGTGACTTGAATGAGTGTAAAAATAAAATAAAATTACAGTAGGCTCTAGAAAATCCTGAGTGTTTAAGATTACTAAAATTGTATAATTAATTAGAGATCTTTTAGCATAATTAATTTCATCAAAATTCGAAGAATATAATATGCGTAATTTGACCACATATCTCCTCTTCTTTTACTGGAAATAGAATGCATGCTCTAATATAAGAGAAAGCAAAATAATTTTAGCGGGGTCCATAGAAAAACGTCAGGCTTAACTGGGAGTAATGAGAAAAACCTTCTATTTTTGGTGAAACATAGACAACAATTTTTGTCTTGTGTATGAATGATATTTTCGATGAACATAGAGTTCATTACTATATATTAATTTTTTTCATTTTGAGATAGAAAAATTACTAAAGTTGATACGATGTCTTCTAATATTTTTTTAACGTATGATTTACAAATTAAGGAATAACTGATTATATGTCAACTATGCCAGGCTTAAGGCTTTATTGGTAATTATAACTTCATTATCCGATACAATCTTTTGTTGTTTAAACATGGGCAAGGTAAATTTTATTTTGGAACAGTGAACTGAAAAGCACTTGAGGGTTTAAATTTAAAATATTTTTTAAAAGATCTAAAATGAAGAATTTTAAATAATTTATCATAACCCCTTTCACTCAAGATATACATAGATACACATAAAATCTTCCTTTAAATAATTGTTTTATGAAAACAAAACTGTAAATCAAAATTTCTTTTTCCTTAATTTGTATGTCTTTTTAAAAAAGAGAAAGTTATCATATTTATTTTGGTTGAAAAACTTAAAAAGATTGTTTTATTTATGTAAGAGTAATGATACATAGCATATTCAATAAATTCATATAATATCTTTACAAATTTTTTATTTTTCTTTAAATTATAAAAAATTTCTATACAAGTAACATTAATCTTTAGTGGTGTTTGATAGAAGGATTTTTATTTTTTCAGAATATTTATGAAGATCAAATTAAATCAACTTTTAACGGTTTGATTTGGTTTGAATATTTCAAATTTTTATTTTATTTAAAAAAATTAAGTAACAAAATTACCATACGAATGTAGAATGCTATATTCAAAATCATAATACACAATAAAAAAAAGTTTACCATTTATAACTGGGAAAAAAATTGATACTAAATAAAACAATACATATTTAGAATAGAAATACATACTTATTGTTACAAAAAGTAATTAAGAATAAAATTGAAATACATGTGTAGTTACGTATGATTTAGTTTGACTTAGTTTAATTTTGCATATGAAAATGCAAATTAACTCAAACCAAAAAAAATTATGGTTTTAAAATTTTTTAATTTTTAATTTTTCATTCTGTTATATAATTTTAAAAAAAAAAATTGATTCGATTCCTTAACCTATCTAATAAAAATTATTCAATTACAATTTAGAACTATTCTAAAACTCCTCTTTCTATTTAAAGACATGTAATATAATAATTTAAAATTATTATATCCAAACAAAACCTTAACAATATTTAATTAAAAACGTATGATTTTTATATTTGGTATACATATTTTTAAAAAACTAATATTTTTAGAATTTTTTAAATTTGCTTTATAATAAAATATTTTCATAAAAGAGGATAGAAATCCAAGATTTTCATAACAGTAAAAAGTTTTAACCGGTCATATTTATATTAAATTCTCTGTAATCATAATTTTTAGAAATATAATTTTAGAAATAAAAAAATATTATGCATATATACCAAATGCTCACTTATGTTTATAAAAAATCCCAGAAAATATACAAAATTTGCACACGTACAAACATAACCTTTAAAGTTGAATTGCAAAAGGTCTTACGTATTGGTATAGATAGCAAAATGCATTTTGGTAAAAAAAAAAAAAACTAAAGGTCAATGCTTTTCTTTATTTATATTTATAAATTAGGATTCTTTAATATAAAATATCAAATTTTAATATTTATTTTAATTTAATAATTTTATATAAAATATAATATTCATCAATTTAATCATTAATTTAAAAATTATTATTAAATAGATTGTATATAAAATTTTATAAAAAAAAATTAATAAATATTTTATTTTATAATTTTTTAATAATTTATATACTATTTAAATATATATATATCAATAGTTAAATAATATATTTATATATTTTAAATTTTTTTAAAATTTGATATATAAAATTTTAAAAATATTATAACAAGATTCAATAATTAGATTGATAAATTTTATATTTTATATAAGATTATTAACTTGATAAATATTAAAATTTGATATTTAATTTTAGCTAATATATATATATATATATATATATATATATATATATATATATATATATATATATGATTTAGAGTTATTTGATATTTGGGAATGCGGAGCAATAGTATTATCTTTTAAAAGGAAGTTTCTGATATTCATATGTGTATCGAATTGGTTATGGTTAGATTTTAAACTTGATTTAGAGTTAAGATGGGTTCTTCATTTTCTTTCATTGAGTGGACGAAGAAGGAAACTTTTGATACGATTGAAAAGTTTGTAATATTTGTTGAGAGCTGTGTTTGCACCTCTGAATGGGACTTTTTCATGGCACTCAAACACTGCCCCAAACAACACTTCACTGCTCGCTCTGTTGGATTGATAGTTAAATGTATTGAACCAATAAATTGTTTTTAAAGCTGTGGGGTGCTGACTTATTTGCTTTCTATTAATTGGCGTAACTTCAAAGTTATTTCAAAATAACACAAGTCATAGTTTAAAACTTTTGTCCCCTTTGAAACAGAAAAGAAAGACAATTCAAGACTTGGCAGCAGAATTTTTTTATAAGACATATTTTAGTAAATCACGCATGCCAAACACTTTGTTTGGGTGTGTTTATTTTTCATTTTATAAAGTTTTTGTCTTGACATATAATCTTGTTTATAAATATTATATTACTAGACTCGTAGATAAAAGACCATGACTTATCCTAAAATGGCCCTTGATATGACTTACGTTGGAGATATTTTATAAAAAAAAGTCGCAAAATAATAATTGTATAGTCATGTGTAAAAGACTAAAAGCAAGAGCTGCATATATTTAATATTAGAAAATAAAACCTACACAAACGTATTTATGTCATGTATATTTATTACCTACGACTTTGGTTAAAACTATATTTTTTAAAATTCAACTATGTGCAAAGTTGTGGAGTTGGCCCGTTCCAGCCTTTAGTTTTCTTTCTTTTTAATCAAATCATTTACTTAAACAATTTGACCCTACATAGTTTTATGTTTGTGGGGTAAACGAAGAAATTTTTTAAAATTTTATATAAATTTTTAGATTAAAGTGTCAAGTTTTTAATTTTTATTTTATCTAGTACAATCTAAGATTGGTTGTTACCAATTCAAATAGAAATAAAGCTATAGATTCTTAAATTAAGTTTCGTGAAGTAATAATAATAGAAAAGGATAAAAAAAAAATGTGTAAGTAAACGATGCATAAAAAATGAATTAAGTATAAGAAGTGAAACAAGCATAATAGAGATAATGATGTATATTTAAGGTATCCCTTAAAAAGAGTTGATTTGATTATAAATAAAATATTTTTAACTAATAAAAAGAGATTTTGATAGATAAGTGTGATGTACTGTTATTAATTATTTTTAAAATATCATGATATCATTTATTTATAAATATTTATTTACAATGGTAAAATTTTAACCTCCAACACGTGTTCTTAAATTTTATTTATACAAATATATATTTTTTTAAATATTTATCAATAACCATTAAAAATATTCTTAATAATTTTGTATGTCTTAATAATACTATGTTACACTAAAGTTATAATATAAATTATTATTAGTTGCTACTCATGTTTGTAGAAATTTTAATAAAATTATTTATATAAAAATAATAGTAGTTTTGTTTTTGTAAAAATTATTTTGGAATATGCGAGATCATTGTATATATACAAAATGAACAAAATTATCTTAGGAATATAAGCATAATAATAAGAACATAGTAACAACAACAAAGATAAAAAGACCATACATTCATACAATAATATTCACATAGTATGTCATAATATAAGTTGGATGTAATGATCTAGATCGAAACGAAAGATGGACAAATTAAAATGAGGTTAATCTCGAAAGAAAAGAAAATGAAACCGTCATTTTATTTTAAATTAAAAAAAAATTGAAAAATCCTTTTATTTTAAACAATGAATAATGAATGATAAAGTAACTGTCTACGAAACCAAGATCAGGGAGTCGATTTATGCACATGAAAGGATGAAAACTTAATTCCACAGTACCCCTAATACATCCACCCTAAGGCGGTTACTTTAAATCAATTCGTGCAAATTAGTCTTAACTTTAGAATTATTTACTTTACTCCTTTAATGAATACACAGTTTATTTTAGAATAGATGAATAAATAATTAATCAAATAAATAAATCGTTGTCTAAATACAAAGTTAATAAACAGAAATTTTATTAGATTTATGGTTAAAGTTAAAATAGGCATAAATGTTATAAAAATTAATTTTTGGCTTGACGGTTTAATTCTCGGTCCTACGTATCCTCCGATGCAATGAGAAACTCAAAGTCACATAGTTATCTTGAAAAGATATTGGTGGATTAACTTTAATATTAACAATGAAAAAGAATTTGAGAGCACCAAGCTGTCACAACTCAGGTGTCCAATTAAATGGATAACAAAATGTCTCGTTTAAATTACCGATTTTTATGGAATTAGGTTAAATTATTTACAAAAATTGAATCAAAAATCATAAAGTTGTCATGTTTCCAAACGATAAATATAAAAATGGCATTAATAAATATAACAATGAAAAGAAGGTAATAAAATCAACAAGAGGATTGGGATAATAATAATAAAAAAAAAGAGTAAAAATAAACATCAAATTTAGCTGTTTAAAATGATAATAAAATTAATAAAAATTGATAATGATAAAGTAAAATAATCAATTTAAAGACAACCTATTGTAAGATCAATTAACCAAAATAGAATATAGACAAAGCTAACAATTATAAATAAAACATAATATAATAAGGATGAAGCATTATAAATAAAATAAATAGAAATAATGAAAAAAGAAATATCATTAATAGTAGTGATGGTAATAATAATAAAAAAATTAAAAATTAAAAATTAAAAATAAAAAATAAATATGTTAAATAAAATATACCTAATAGATTTACTGATAAACAAAGTATATTATTATTATTATTTTTAAATTTTATATCAGTTTATTTAGATATGAAACTAATCTAAATTAAGAACAAAATTATAGTATATATGTCATAGATAAAAAACAAAATTTAAAATATATTAAAAAATAAAATAAAATAAAAAGAATTGATACGTATCACTAATTCTAATACTAATTAATTAATATATATATATATATATATATATTATAAAAAAAAAATATGATAATCTACAAATAAATTTTGATGTATGACTTAAAGGATTTGACATTATAGTATAAACAGAAACAATTTAGATATATTATAAATAGGAAAAAAATAAAACAAAATTATAATATTTCTAGTATATATATAAAAAATAAATCAAATATATATATATATATATATATATATATATATATATATTACAAACATGAAAAACGTATACGAAGAATTTTAATATACACAATATAAACAAAAGGGATGTATAAAAAGGATATGGGTACATTATTGTAACAAAAATTTATATATTTTTAAAGCACAAAAATAAAATAAAATAAAACCTAATGCATGTTATAAATAGAAATAAATATATAAAATTGCTGTATATATAAAAAAACTTATGTATATATTTTAAGCATAAAAAAATTTAATATACACATTATAAACAAAGGATATATATATATATATATATATATATATATATATAATGGAAAATTGATATATATTTTGAGCATAAAAAAATCTAATACTTATATTATAAATAAAAAGATATTTTATGATATATATGCTGGAAGTAAAAATAAATAAATAAATAAATAAATAATAAAAAATAAAAACAACTAGAATCTTTTATGTCAAACATGCATTTGTCTAATGTTTTTGTAAAACCTGGAACATATCCTAAATAAATATTATCATATTGGTAAGAAAAAAAGATAAAAAAAAAGTAGTTGAGAATAGAAAATTTAAAAGAAGAAACAGACTACAGTAGATATAAGCTCACTTAGTCAGATGTAACTATGTATCACTAAATAAGTAACAACATTGAATAAGTAAATCAGCATAAGCACTAGTGGAAAATGGACTTTTTACATCGGTTGTTAAGTACTTTTTACATCGGTTATTCAGGCGGTGTTGAAGCGGGCGATATAAAAAATAAGACTTTTTACATTGGTTCTGGAACCGATGTAAAAAGTATACTTTCTACATCGGTTGGCAAAAGAACCGATGTAGAATGTACTTTTTACACCGGTTATAGCTTTAATCGATGTAAAAAGTCATACTTTTTACATCGGTTCTGCCCACAACCGATGTAAAAAGTGTACTTTCTACATCGGTTATGGTCGTAACCGATGTAGAAAGTCCTTTTTTTTAATGTTCATTTTGTTTATGCATACAACCGTATTATTTATTCACATACCTGCATATAGACACAGAATCCAGGCAAATAGACACAGAATCCAGGCAGACAATAGAGAATCATCAGACAGACCATACAGAATTCACATAATCTATATATTTAAACTAAATATATCATTTTTTATTATCAAACTTAAAATTACATCAAACAAGTATTGAAAGTTGAAAAGAAATGTAGTAATTAGCCATGTACCTGTTGAAAGCAAAGACAAAAGATGTTAAAAACTCTACTAAACATAAAAAACGTAATAAATATTTTAAAATAAGTTAAAAATAAACATACAATGATGAAATAATTAAATAAATAACTAACTTGTATCATGTAGAAACATTTTCCTATATTCCTTCATGATGATCATCTCGAATAGCATGTACATCATTTATTTCATTTTCTTCATTGATACTAGATATCCTTGATAATAAGGGAGTTTGAGAAATATCAATATTTGAAAGATCATTGGTGTCATCACTAGCGATTGTTGTCTTTTCTTGAAGAACAACTGACCACCTTTTGGAGCAAGGATCTTGAACATAAAACACTTGTTTTGCTTGGTGGGTCATGATAAAAGGGTCATCCTTGTAAGCTACTTTTTGAAGGTCAACCAATGTAAATCTCAATTCATCGACTTGCACACCACTGTTACTATCAACTCATCTGCATTTGAAAACAGGCACTCTAAATTTGGTGTAATCAATCTCCCAAATCTCTTCAATCACTCCAAAGTAGGATATGGAAACCTTTACAGGATTTTTATCTTTAGAACTTGCAAAATGCATCGACTCTGCCACCACCATAACCCCACTATTTTGCATGGTACTTTTATCATCCTGAGACTTTGTGTAAAATGAAAAATGATTAATATCGTATCCAGTCCAACATATGACATCAAAGTTTGGGTCATTTGCTAACCACTTCAATGTATCAGAGGCACCATCATCCTTTTTAATTGTTTCATCAAACCAGTTTAAGAACGTTTTGTTATGCTCATTCAACAACCATTTCTCGTTCATTCGAACATTCTCCTCCCTTATCATAGTTTTGTGAGTAGATAAGTAAGGTTGAACCTCATCGGTATTATTCAAAATATACAAATGTGCTTGAAGAACTTCTGCACGACCCATGCTTTTCACAGTTATGCCTCATGTACCTTTACCTACGTGTCTTCCCTCATGACGAGACTTAGGAACTCCTACGGGTTCCACCTCTGACAAATACTCTGTACAAAACTCAATGGCCTCTTCTGCAATGTATCTTTCAATCATAGATGCCTCGGGACGGTGTGGATTCTTCACATACCCTTTTAATATTTTCATGTATCGTTCTATTGGATACATCCACCTCAGATAAACTGAACCACATAATCTGATCTCCCTCACTATATGAACAACCAAGTGAACCATAATGTCAAAAAATTATGGAGGAAAATACATCTCCAATTGACATAAGATAGTAAAAGCTTCATTTTCCAACTCATCCAATTTTAGAGGGTCAATGGCTTTGCTACATATTTTATTGAAAAATAAGCATAACCTACTTATTGTATGTCCAACTTTTTTAGGTAAAATGTCACGAATAACCACTGGAAGTAGTTGTTGCATCAACACATGACAATCATGAGACTTTAATCCAACTAACTTTAAATCTTTCATCGAGACAAGTCTTTTAAAATTTGAAGAATACCCTTGTGGCACTTTAACCCCACGTAGGCACTCACAAAAAGAAATTTTCTCTTTTTTTGACAATGCATGACATGCCGGGGGCAAATATGTTCGCTTTCCTACAGACTGTGGAGCTAACTGATGTCGTATACCCATGTGAACCAAATCCAGTCGAGAATTGAATCCATCTTTAGTCTTGCCCTGTATATTGAGAAGTGTTCCAATGATGCTATCACACACATTTTTTTTCCACATGCATCACATCAATATAATGTCTAACATCAAGTTTGCACCAATATGGAAGATAAAAAAATATTGATATTTTCTTCCATATCCTTGTCTCAGTGACCTTTTTTTGAGTCTTTCCAAAAACAGTTTTGATGTTTTTAACCCGATCGTAGACTTGTTGTCCAGTTAAGGCTTTTGGAGCAACATCATTTTCTGGCAACCCTTTAAAAGCTTTCCTTAATCTACGATAAGGGTGATTAGTCCTGAGAAATTTCTGATGACCAAGATACACTGTCTTCCTTCCATGATGCAGTTGATGGTAACTTGTGCCTTCTTCACATGTGGGACATGCTTTGTGCCCCTTAATGTTGTATCCATATAAATTTTCATATGCTGGAAAGTCATTAATAGTACAAAAAAGCATTGCCCGCATATTGAAATTTCATTACCATACGCATCAAATACCTCCACACGTTCTTCCCATAGATTTTGCAAGTCTTCAATTAAAGGAGCAAGATAAACGTCTATGTTATTTCGAGGTTGTTGTGGACCTGAAATCATCATGGACAACATGATGTATTTACGTTTCATGCACAACTCCGGAGAAAGGTTGTAAATTGTCAAAAGTACAGGCCATGAACTACGTTTACTACTTAAATTACCGTACGGATTCATTCCATCTGTTGCAAGTCCAAGCCTTAGGTTTCTTGGCTCATTCCCAAAATCGAGATATAGTTGATCAACCATCTTCCATTGCAAACCATCGGCTGGATGACGAAGTTTTCCATCAATCAGTCTTTCATCTACATGCCATCTAAGGTTCTTTGTTTCATCTTTATTACAAAACAATCGTTTGAACCTTGGAATTATTGGAAGATACCACAACATTTTGGCTGGAGGCCGCTTTGTGCTATAATTGCAAATAGAATCACCATCCTTCAGTTTATAACGTGAAACTTGACACACAGGACATTCATCTAATCCTTCAAACTCATTTCTGTATAGTATGCAATCATTGGGGCAGACATGTACTTTCTTATACTGCATACCCATCGGACATAACACCTTCTTCGCCTCATAATTACGCTTTGGTAATATGTTACCTTCGGGAAGCATCTCTACTAACAGTTCAAGTAATTCGGTGAAACTTTTATCACTCCACCCATTCCTTGCCTTCAGAGTGAATAATCTTAACACTGCTGACAATCGTGTAAAGGTAGTACATCCCGGATACAAAGGTTTCTCTGAATCAGTAGACAAGTTACCATACATATTTGCCCGCTCAAATGACGCATGCCTTACATCACGAATCATATCCTCTACCCAATCTTCCATATTTATATCAACCTCCACCGTCTGTGACACACTTGGCATGCCTAATAACTCACCATACCATGTCCATTTTGTATAACTTTTGCAAAATCCATCACAAAGAATATGCTCTCTAATTTGACCAACACCCAAACGTCTCTCATTTAGACAATTAACACACAGACAGTAAAATTGTCCATGACTCTGAGGTAGATTTGTCTGCGCAAAATTCAAAAACTCTTCGACCATATTCTCGTACTCATCGCTCGTTCGTTTAGCATTTATCCAACTACGATCCATACTATACAAGAATCATCAACACATGATTTAGGATTAACCTTGTCACTCATTGTTGTTAATTTATTATCCTCACTATTAGTAAGACCCTATCCCATTCGAGAAAAAAGTTTTTTATTCATCGATTAACATACTTCTAAAATCTTGAATATCATACTTGGTGAAATTTCGGCAACATTTCACATCAGTCTCCAAGTACATAACTTGATTATGGTTTCATTTACCATAATGAAGCATGTACACAGAGACAATGCAAAATGAACTAAACCAAAATTTCATCAAGTACAATTTACAAGATTTATGAAGAAATTGTTAACCACTGAATAAAAAAATTTAGTCCCAAACTGTCCAACTTGGACAATTCAAGATTTAATATAATGAATGATTTACTTATTTAGTAATATACTCATTATATTCAACCTTGAACAGGAAACTAAGGGTATGCTCATATTTGAACTCAAGAAAACAAACCAACATATTTAAACTCAAAATCAATACTATAACATACATAGACCCTAAGCAAACTTTCACATCTGCAATCACAAAGTAGAGGTGCATAGAACATACCTCACAGTCAACACAAAATGGTTGAGCGATGGCCAAGCGGTGTCCAAACGGAGGCACAACGGTGGTTGAACGACGACACAGCATGGTAGCCAAATAAGAAGCTTAAAATTTACAGAATACAACCAAAATAAATGTATATTTCAACCATAATAATAAAATGAGATGCATAAATAACAACAAAGACAACTTCGAACCTTACGGTGCGCGACGACGACTTCGAACGAACGAAATCGTTCCAACGGCGACGACAACCACGAATGTAAGCACGGAGTGAAACAACGAACAACAAGGATGTCGGCAATGGCTAAGACTTAAACGAAAATAGAGAGCAAGCCGAAACGAGAAACTAGGGTTTTGGAAAATGAGGTTAAACACGAACAGCGTCGAAAAATAAGTGACGGGGGAAGACATTCTACATCAGTTGTTTCTCAAAATCGATGTAGAAAGTACTTTCTACATCGGTTATTTTCTAAACCGATGTAGAAAGTGAGTATTTTTTCAAACTTTCTACATGGGTTATAGAGCAACCGATGTAGAAAGTACTTTCTACATTGCTTGTTTCGTAATCGATGTAGAAAGTTTGAAAAAATACTCACTTTCTACATCGGTTCTTTTCCCAACCGATGTAAAAAGTTTACATTTATTTACAAAAATGCCACCGCGTTTTTATTTATATCGGTTTTTGAAGAACCGACGTAAAATTCTGTTATAATATCGTATTTTTGCAATAGTGAAGTAGAGAAAGAGGGGGAAAAATAGAAGGGTTTTAGCTGGGCAAAGGGACAATTTTTTTTGTGTGTAGAAAGGGTATTGTAACTCAATAACAACGGAGGTGACAAGATATGTGAGAGTAAAACAAAAGGAAAACAAATTGGTGGGTGCTTACATTTACTTCTTATGAATAATGGATCATGTATTGTTATGGATGAGTTATTATTTTATGATTCATTTTCCAGAACAGCATACTATTACATGTTTATTGGATAAGATATCACTTACCAGTTAGTGCTATTTCTTGCTTCTTCCTTCGCTATTCTCTGGATTCCTCTTCTCGCTCTTTCTCAGTTACTTTTCAAGGGGTTCCTCTTCTTCCTCTTTCTCAGTTACTTTCCAAAGGGTTGTCTTTTTTGATTTTTTTCCCTCCGTAAGATCTGTTTTTCTTTCTTGAGCTGTCATATCCCCTTTTCTTTGTTCTTAGTTATCTTCCATTTTATAAATTTTGACTTTCGATTTTTACAAATACCTCGATTAGTCATTTGATTACCAAAATTGTTTATCTTTCTTATTATCCAAAGTATTTTTTGTTGTACAAATCCATTTTAAGGATTTCTTCTTCCAGTAAAAGTTCTGCTAAGTTATATTTGCAGCTAAAATCACGCTGATTTATAATGCTTATTATTGCACATGTATATAATATAATAAGTTGTGCTTTCACGCTGACTTATAATGCTTATTATTGCACATGTATATAATATAATAAGTTGTGCTTTCAGCTTTTACCGTAAGGGTCATGCCACTTCCCTTCTCTGTACTTACTAAATAAGTATATAAAAGTGAAGTAAATAAATAATAATAATAAAATAAATGAGTGAATAAAATATCAAACAAATAATAATCAAGTAAATTGAATAATAATAGTAACAATAATATACAGAAAGAGATAACACTTATAAAAAGAAAATTATTTATAGATTAAATAAGTAATACGTAGTAAGTAAAACATAATAGACTTCTTTCTTTTTTTAAAATAAATATAAATAAATTAATTAATTAATAAATAATAAAACAAACAAGGTAAATTTGAATGTTAAATTAAGAAAGAGATAAAAAAATATTAATGATAGTATTAATATGATATTATTGATAATAATAATAACGATGATAATAGTGAAAAAAAATAACGAGTAAGTTAATTTAGATGAAAGGTTTCTTAAAAAAAATAAAAAATAAAAAATAAAAATAAATAAATCATATATGAGAAATTAAAATTAATATATATATATATATAAGAAAGATATATGTCTTAATTAATATATTTTTAGAGTTTGATACATTATGATTGAATTAATAATAAAATAATAATAATAATTGACAATAAATGGAAACTTAAAATTAAACTAGTAGTTAAAACTAAAAATTAAAAGAAAATCAGTGATGTTAATAAAGTAAAAATTATTTTAAGATATAATAGGAATAACAAAATTTTAATTAGATTAAAATTGATGGTAATAGTAAAATAGGAACTAAATAAAAATGAATAAAATATAATAAAAATAAAGACTTGTTTAAAATTAATAAATGATTAAAAATTATAACTAACATATCATAAATAAATAGAATACAATTTATTTAGATTGGAAGAGGAAGAGAGAAAAGAATAAAAAAAAGACTTATATATAGAAGAGGAATAGAAAAATAGAAGATAAAGTATGATACAAAAAATAATATTTTAATTTTTCTTATTTTTTTTATGTAAATTTGTTATTCTATAAAATATTTTAAATAACTATGGAATAATTAAAGACAAAAATAAAATATAATTAAAGAATAAAAAAAAATATTACATAAAATAATAAAAATCATAACAACTATTAGTAATAATATAGTGTAGATAAACAAAACTAATACCAAATATTTTTTACATTAAAAAAAATAAAAAAAATAATAGGTAAAATCTTGTGTTCACAATTGGATTAAAAGAAAGTCTAACATGTTAAAAAAAATTATGACACTGGATTGTCAAATTCATCAATTATCATAGTTAAGAAATCTTCCTAACAATTCTTCTTCAACTAGAGTTGGTGCGTACCGATACTTGTTCCATAACAACTAATTTACATCATTAACTTTTATAATGATAATTAACGTCATAGATATCAAAAAATATCATTATCAAAATGAATGATATTTTCAAAATATAAGAATGAGTAAAAATCGAAAATAAAAAACACATTTTTTCATAAACTTCTATCTCATAATTTTAGTGTTATCGTCTACCCCTTAATTATTTTAATTTATTTAAAAAGATATTAAATATGCAAATTTATTTTATTTTTGTAAACATATATTTTTAAAATAAATTCATTTTAACTTAATTCAATATGAAGCATATAATTATCTTCGAATTATGAATTTTAAGTGTACAAATTTTTTCATAAATAATATATAATTCATATGTTTTAAATAATTTAATAAAAATATTTATAGAATATTTTAATATATTTAATTCATTATTTTACTCAAAACACTTTCACTTTCACATAGATCATCATTTATAACATTTTCTTTTTTATAATAAAATGTATAAACTGCGAGCGAATTTAATGTAAACAAATTCAATTACTTAAAAAATATAATACCATGCACCAAGTTTCTTACAAGTATAAGAGTTTATTTACTTATTCTTCAAATATAAAATTCTCTTATTATATTTGAAAAAAAACTTATAGTTCGATTTAAAAATAGCATTACCAGATTAGAGAAAAGTTCATTTCTAACAACTTATAGATCTTCTATAATGATAAAAGAATTAATTGATAGAAATCATTTGGTTTATTGTAGTTGTTTGATTAATATGATTGTAAAAAAATTCAAGTTACTTTTATTTCGTTAAACGTGATAAGAGAAAAGGTATTGTAGGTAATTAAGGCGAAGTCCTGGTTACGGTTAAAAGCGAAAAATAGTAGAGAAGGAAAGTATACATATGACTTCTTTGTTTTTTGTTCCGGATGTACGTCTTATATTATCTATTTTTTAAAGTAATGTATACTGTTAAGAAAGTTATTAGTTATACAAATTAATATGATAAAATAATTTTATTAAATAAATATGTCCTTATTAATTAAAGTTATTATGAATGATTTAAATATTTAGTTGAAATATCAATAAATGAATATTATAGAAAATATACTATTTTTATTTTTAAAATAAAAATTATTTTAAAATAGACTAAATCAGTCAAAGTAACATATAATATGAAATGTAGAAAGTATTATGAATAATGGATCAATCTTAGATATTGTTTAAAATTTTGTTATAATACATAAAGCTAAGCTTGGAAAGTTATGAATAATAAAAATAAATACTAATTTTATTTTTAAAATAAACTAAATCATTCAAAGTAACATATAATATGAAAAATAGGTGTTATGAACAATGGATCAATCTTAGATGTTGTTTAAATTTTTATTATAATACACAAAGCTAAGCTTGAAAAGTTATGAATCAGGTACAGCATTTGTGTAAAAGGGAAAGAATATCCCTTGCATGGTTGTACTCCATTTAATAAATTTTATTCTATAAAAAAGAATTATATATATAAACAAACAAATCAGTTGCATATGTTTTGTGTGTCCCAACAAACTTAAAACATTTTTTAGTGTGGATCAACCTGTGATGATTTCGATCAAATAACCGCTCAGCACACTATATATAAAAAAATTATATTAATAAAATAATATTAATAGTTAGATATTATTAATATAAATTTTATTTTATAAAAATTAAATTATTAATAAAAATTTATAAGTATATATTAATAGTATAATTATCATATTTATAATATATGAAAATAAGAATAAAAATAGTTAATTTGTATCATACAATATATTATAGTCAACATTAAAAGTTTTTGTGAAACAATCACTTAAAAATTTATGTAACCTTTTAAAAAAATTACATAAATTACGTTTTAATGTTATCATTCATAATAAAATTTAATATTAAAAATTTATTTTTATATTTTCTTATGAAGAATATTTAATTATATAAAAAATATAACAATTAATGTAAATTATTAAATTTTATTTAAATAAAAAATTAAAAAAAATATACATAATATTTCAAAAATATTATATAATTATTAACTAACTTTTAATTTTAATTTATATATAATTTGTATGAGTTAAATTTATTATTTTTATTTTCATTATAACCAAATATTGACACTTTCTTTCCTCTGTTTTTTTTTTCTCTATACACACTTTTTAAATATCAGTAAAACTGTCTGTTAACAATACATATTGTGGGTGGATTTATGATATTTATATTAAAGTTTGGTTTTTATTAAATAAAACTAATATCAATAAAAACATAACTAATTATATTTTTTGTTAGTATATATGAATATTTTTGTTGCATATAGTGTATAGTTTATATTGAAATTATAGGTTGATATGATTATTGTGGTAATTTGGAGGAGCCGCAAATTTGGAAGAGTGGATCCTATGTTTTAGTCTACGGGGTAAGCTAGATTCCTTATTGATTGGTTTAAATATGAGTGAGATATGTTAATTTATTGCGTAGGTGTTAACAACTCCATCTAGCTTTTAAAAAAGGGCCATGTTTGGAAGGACAAAAGGAATCGAAACAACGACAATGTGCAGGATCTCACAATTAGTCAAATCTCCCACCATGTGCGTTTCTGCTCTTCGGACAGTCTCAGCATTGTTGCGGTCGATACACAATGCAAGTTGCATCACAAACATTCCCTTGCGGTTCTATTTAACTGCGCACATTCTAACACCAATGCTGTCCATTCTATTTGATTTTAAGTCTAACCCCACACAAGTGTCTACACAACAAACATATCTTCTCTGCACAATGCCAGAGAGGAAATCAATATATATAATCAACTATCTCCAATGAAGAAAGTTTCTTTTTCATTTTTATATTTTTAATAATATTAATATTCATTTATTTTTTATATTTTTTTTATCATATCAACAATTACTTCTCTTTCATACCTTTCTTTCTTTCTCTAAGTATAACCCTACAAAACATTTCCCTTTCTAATTAAGAACAATTTTAACGCATTCTCACCTCGAATTGCTTACAATGGTTCTGCAGAAAGATACTCCAATACTAAGGAACTTCGATTGTTCATAGTATCAACTGTCTTTAATTAAAAGATGGACTCCATTGGATATATTTATTTTTTATATTATTATGCATTCTAATATTGTTGTCATTTTGATATATTTTTTTTATCATATCATATCATATATATATATATATATATATATATATATATATATATATATATATATATATATATATATATATATATATATATATTAAATAAGATGTATGATCCTAATTTTCCTTTATTGATTTTTGTATCTCATTTTAAATATTACTTAATACTAATGCAAACATCTTAAAAATTAACTAGTTTGGTCAATTATTAAGATATAATAAATTAATTGTATTAGAATAATTTTTATTAAAAACATTAGAATTTAATAACCTACTACTCACACTTTAAATTAATGTAAACCATTTTTGTACCTTTAAAGTGATAATATTAAAGTTATGTGGTGGTTAGTTTATAAAACTACTTCTAATAAGTAAAAAAGAAATGTTAGCTTCAATTATTAAAATTGATTTTTAACATTTAAATTCGTAAATTTTTATTAAAAACAAATATTTATTACATTAAAGAATGAAAGATTAATAATTTATTTTTAATAAGAATTACTCTTTTAAATATTTAAAATCAACTTTAAAAATTAAAGTTAATAAAATCATAAATAAAAATATTATTAAAAAGAAATAACTAATGTCTTGTTATTATTTTAAAGTGATAAACAATTTTAAGATAAATAAAAATATGTTTAAATAACATTTAAACTTTGAAGGAAAGAGTAGTAAAAAAAAGACAAACAAGGTTTCACCACTAAAGATGGCTTAAGTATAGGCTCTCACAATCTTGAACCGTTAGTAAATCTTTTTCTATATGAATTAACTATGAAGCTAAATAATGTGCCTACAGAACGTAGGCTTGTTTATTTCTGATCCATCTGTAGTGTTATTATGTATCATAAATGCACTAGTGAAACACAAACGTCAAACTCGCTGGAATTTATCACCCTGATGGGTCCAAATTGGAAAATAGCTAGAGCAAAAATTACTGTGGAATCAAATCTATAGTCCGTAGGTGATTGCTAGTCTTTAGATACATCATATATGTTTCTTCTGATCTTGAAATATATATGAACCACAAGGTAACTAATCACTTACAGTAAACTTTAACTCAAAGAATGGTGCACATTTATTATTCTTGACATATTTTCTGGTTATTCTATAGTGTAAGCACATCTAACGGTTGTCCGTACATTTTTTTTTTGTGAAATTTTCTACTCTCCATTAAACTTATTATTTCAAACTTTGAATAACAAAATCTCTTCCCATTAGCATCTCCCTGGAAGCAGAAAAAGAAAGGGAAAATGAACTATTGGCATTCTAGACTTGAAGATCTTTATAATCTCTCCCGAGCAACGTCCATGGTGTATACTTACTTTTTGCTCTTAATTTACTTTGTTTTAAACTTTAAAAGTTGCAAAAAAGCTGCATGCGCAGAAAAACTTGTGGCCCATAACTCCCTTGGTTTCACCAGCCACCAAGGTTGCTCACTTTTCAGTGTTGTTTTTTTGTATCTTTAATTTTTCTCATAGACCATTTATTTACAATTGAAAATTGCGAATATGTATGGCTCAATGGAATCTTCGCTCCTTGATGCTTCCCTCACTCTTCATTTGTTTCTTCTGATATTTATTATTATTATTATTTTCAGTCTTCCCTCAGTTTTGGAGCTAGCACATGCTTGTGCTTTTCATGGTCTATAAATAGTAAATACCATTGAAGAAGTTGTCATTCATATAACAAACTTCTTCTCCCCAAACACTCACCTTCTTTTGCCTTTCATTATTCTTTACTTTCTCATTCCCACATTTGAACCTTTGAATTTTACCATGGCTCATTTAACTCACACTACTTGCTTGCTCTTTGTTCTGTTGCTTGTGTCCTTTGAACTAGTTTGCATAGAAGGAAGGAGTTTGAGAAAAACCACTCATTCACCTCAATCTTCCTCCACCAAGGCAATGAGTACAAGTACAACAAAAAGTGGTGTTGCAAAGCCAAGCGAGTTGCAAGCTATCGCCGCAAGTTTGAAGGGCTATGTTGAAGCTTTTCGACCCACAACTCCGGGACATAGCCCTGGTGTAGGTCATTCTGTTAACAACTAGCCAATAAGTATTAAGCAAATGCAACACAAGACATGTGCACCCTTTATAGTTATATCTATGCTCTTAACCTTATAATGCTATTTCATTTCAATGTTAGCGTTAGACATGTCCTGTGTTCGCAGCATGCATCACTAAGTTTAAGTTCTTGCCATGCATGCAAGTACTATATTAGTGCAGTTTGTAACAAGCTTTCTGCCAAATGGGACCCATAAAAATCTTATGTCTTTGTTTATCCTGCTACAACATGTAACTCAGAGCGGATCCAAATTGATAATAAATTGCATGTGTTTCTTTTGTTCTACAAAAAAAAAATGTCATGTTTCTGTTGCTTCCTATCTCTTTCAGTACCCTAGCGTCTAGTTTTTTTATCAACAATTAACAAAAAAAATTATTAATAAAAATGTAATTAAAGAATACCGTAACCAATGTATAACTACGTATCCTAGCTTTTATTAATTCGCTCGGTGCAAATAAACCTCATATATGTTTAATTTGGTTTGTTTTGAAAGAAATAATTATTTAACTTGAGAAAATTTTAAAAAAATATGTTATGATTTTTTTTAAAAAAAAATTAAGCGTTATCAGATATACATTACATTTCATATTATGAAATAATTAGTGCGATGTTTTTCTATTGTAAATATTTTTTAATTCAATCTTCTGGTATATATTTATTGATTGGAGAAAAAATGAGTGAAAAAAAAAATAGTTGGAACCTTGGGGCAAGGTTCCCGTCAATAACCACAGTACTTTTTTTCTAATAAAAAATTTCAGCTGAATTTTGAATGCTTTAGTGAAATATTGGGAAGAATGAAAAAATGGGGGGAGCTAAACATGACATGTATCTCTTCAACCATATCTTCCATTTTAACTTATCGATCTTAGGGAGTATATCAGTGGGATTTTGATATAACGCTAAGTGTAAAACTTAACAATATCAAATATGCATGTGTTTTGCATGGCAAGGCAAGACTAGATATTTCTATATTTTTCAAGGAATGGAAAAGACTAATTTATGTAATTAATCAACGAAAATGTTTTTCTCATGGTCTTTGGTAGAATGTGAAATGGGTGGAGAGAAAAATTAAAAAATAGAGAGGAGGGGGGGGGGGGGGGTTAAAAGATGTAATGGAAATTATGATAAGAAAGGAAAGAATTTTTTTAAAAATGGTTTAAAAATAAGAACGTGTAAAAAATTAAAAGCAAATGTAATATTTTGAAAACCGGGGACATTGATTCAAAGTTTGTTAGCCCAACCATGTTAAAACAGTGGCTGATGAACTATTGATATATTAAATACACAAGTTTAATATTATATAATATATAATACATATCACATAAATATATATATATATATATATATATATATATATATATATATATATATATATATATATATATAACACCACAAAAGCAATCCCATATATTAATAGAAACAACAATTATTTTCATACACGTATTTTTATAATTATTTTATATCATATTATTTATTACATCTTTTATTTTTTAGTATGCTATTAATTTTTTAGAATGAATCCACTCCATTTAGATATACATTCACCATTTTTCTAATAACAAACTTACATGTTAAGCCTGCTTTTGTTAAAACGTAGTCTTTTATTTAACGAAATTAATTAAATTATCAGAATAAATTATAGGTTCATTATACTATTAATATGATGCTCACTGCCACAGAAGATATATATATATATATATATATATCGTTGATATATTGTTAGTGCAAAATGATGTATTATCAATATTTTAATTTTCATTAATTAGACACAAAGACTATATCAATATTAATAAAGCGATCGAAATCAACAGTCTAACTTTTTAAATTGATAATTTTTTCAAATGTAATACTCTAATGTAAACTTAAAAGAAATCAAGTTAGGTAAAATTTTAAATTTTTATGAAATTTTATTTTTGCATTTCTTACATAAAAAAAAAACAATAATAAATCTTACTTGATAACAATCTACACATATGGATCTTTGTAACTTAATAAGTTTTTTTAATTCTCTAAAAAATATTTCTGGTTAAATTAAAAATAATAAACAAATTTAAATGCTAAACAAACTTAAATTTGTATTTGACCAGGCGGTCTTGTGCCGTTTTCTAACCATAATGCAAGTTTTTTTTTTCTTCTTTCCTTCCTTGTATAACAATAGCCATTTTTTATAAAAATATATTATTTATATTACTAATTTATACTATGATTTATACCCAAAAAAATTATTATATTTTTTATTATATTTTATATTTTTCTTTCTTTATTATGTATATTGTTGTTTGAATTTGTAATATAAATATATTTTCCTTATTTATATAATACTTTTATTTTCATTGTCATCATTTTAAAAAATTACTAATTACTATTATAAGTTTAAAAAGTATTAATTTTTTATTATTATTTTTATTTTATATAAAAAACATTAATAAAAATATAACAAAAAATTATATAATAATTTTAATATATAAAAATATTAATTAATTTGTTATTATGTATAAATCAACCTTAAATAATAGATAAAACAAAACGAGAGGTGTATTATATTTGCTTTGCATTATGATATCAATGACGTAATGTGATAACTAATTTAATGCAGTAAGAGAACTGAATCAATGACGTACATAAATCACATTGCAAAAGTATATTGCTCTATACAAGCTATTCCTATTTCACATGGTTTCATGTACCTAGGGCTAGGTTACTATAAGAATATGCCAGACAGCTAGCTTGTAAGCCATTTCATCATCGGAAAATGTTTGACAGGGAATAGTATATATGTTTCTCAATTCGATGTACTAACTTTCAAATTTAATTCGTTGTAAACTTGTTCTTTCCAGCTCCTAGGCGTGGTGGCCAATATTCAATATTAGAACAAAGTAACAATTATGTTACACAATCTTAAAGTTGACAGAAAAACCCACTCATCTTACGAGTTATAATAATAAAACGCTAATAAATTTTTTTGCCGTCCATATATTTAATAATTGCGAGCATTGTTTAATATAGCACAATATATATCTATTTATCTATTATATGGAGTTGAAATCCTCAAGAAGCAACATTGCTAGATTTATATGGATTTTATTTTGTTCACACCTTTCTCGTACATATTTTATTTCTACTCTCTTTTATCTTTTCTCTTTTATTATATTATTTATCATTTTTTTATTTTTCTTTCCATATCTCTTTTCTTTTCTCCTATTCACATCCCACGTTCCTTTATAAAGCAATGGATTTTTTCATTTTTCATGATATAGCATTTTTACATTATTTAATCATTTTTAAAATTATTCTATAATAAATGCAAGTGAATCGAGAAAGAATGATTACTCACTCTAACTAAGAAGACTTAATCACTTCGTTCTTTAGTAATTTATTATAGAAGGCAAGGGAATCTTTGACTTTTAGTTTTTCTTTTGCTTTTCTTATTTATTTTTTTCTTTTGCCTGAGGGTGAGGACTGACCGTGGACAGGGAACTGTTTGTGAAGTAAACAAAAATAAATGGTAATGGTAGGTCACACAATATTATATGTGCATTCATTTCTAAAAAAGAATGCAAAGATATATTAGGGAAGTAAACAGCGAATCCTTATGAAAAGGCCAACTGAATGAGTTTGGAAGTAGAATGTTAGTGGAATGGGGCATGCGGACAAAAGCAGTGACAAAGGTAGCCTTTCAAAAATGTTTAGAAGCAACCCTTCAGTATACGATGGGAAAAAGTCACTCCTTGTGAAACCATGATGAACAAACAAATTTATATATAATATGCTACCCACACGCATATATATAATTTAAATCTGTTAAGATTATACGTTAAACTTTAATATTTATATTAATTTAATAATTTTATATAAAATATAAAATTTCTCAATTTAATTATTGATTTAAAATTTATTATTAAATATATCTTGTATATAAAATTTTATGTTAAACAAAAATCGATAGATATTTTATATAATAATTTTATTTTAATATTTAATATATTATTTAAATATATATAAATATCAATAATTGAATAAAATATTTACATATTTTAAAATTTAATATATAAAATCATAAAGATATTATAACATGATTTAATAATTGGATTAGTAAATTTTATATTAATATCAAACTTCAGCACTTACATCAATTTAGTAATCATATATAGAATGAAAAATTCATTGATCCAACTGTTGAATCATGTTATAATATCTAATAGATTATATATATAAAATTTTACACAAAATAAAAATTAATAAATATTTCATCTCATAAATTTATTTTAATGATTCTTATATTATATATATATATATAAATAGTTAAATAATATATCTATAAATTTTTAAATTCTTTAAAATTTAAAATATATATCTACTAAATATGATTCAATGATAAGATTAATAAATTTAGTATTCTAGATAAGATTATTAAGTTAATAAAAATACTAAAATTTGACATTTAATATCAACTGTCAACGGAACCTAACTCATATATATATATATTACATGTAAATATAAAATTTATCAATCTAATTATTAATTTTAATTTTTTATCAAATAAATTTATTTATAAATTTTATATAAAATAAAATCAATAAATATTATTTATATAATTTTATTTTAATATATAATATAATATATTATTTATTTATTCAATAAACAAAATTTATCAATTCAACCGTTGAATCATATTATAATATTTAATAGATTATATATATAAAATTTTACATAAAATAAAAATTAATAAATACTTTATTTTATAAATTTATTTTAATAGTTCTTATATTATTTAAATATATGTAAATATTAATAGTTAAATAATATATTTATAAATTTTTAAATTCTTTAAAATTTAATATATATATATATATATATATATATATCTACTAAATATTATAACATCATTCATAAATTAATGAATTTAGTATTTTATATAAAGTTATTAAATTAGTATAAATACTAAAATATGACATTTAATATCAACGAACCTAGCTCATATATATATATATATATATATATTAGTACATGCAAATATAAAATTTATCAATCTAATTATTAATTTTAATTTTTTATAAAATAAATTTATTTATAAATTTTATATAAATAAAATCAATAAATATTATTCATATAATTTTATTTTAATATATAATATAATATATTATTAAAATATAAATAAATATTAGTTATTCAATAATATATTTTAAAAATATTTAAATTATTTTAAATTTAATATATATTATTATAAAAATAATATTATATGATTCAACAGAGATATTTATAAATAATAAAAAATATTAAATAATATAAATATTCCCATTTAGTTTAATATGAACGCATCTAACCACTTGTATATATAATTAAAATAAATTTATTCAAGGAATGCTCAACCCAATTACATCAAGTACATCTTCGAGAACAAGTCCTACCTTTATTTATTCCAAAACAACTTTTAAATGAAATTTTTTATTTAAAAAACAATTAAAATATATTAATAATATATATTCTTCATTTTTATATTCAATTAAAATTATTTTATTGAAAATTTATTAATTTTATAATGATTATTTTAAAATTCACACTTATTATAATTTTAATTATCATTAGTGTAAAATTTGTTATAATGATAATATATTAAAATTGGTTTTTTTAAAATTAATTTATTATAATTATTATTATTTATTTGAAGTTTATATTCAAAACAATTTAAGATAAAATTACTTACTAGATCATTGTGATTAAATTTATTTGATATTTATCAATTATATTAAAGTTAATCTGTTTAATTTTAAAAAATATTATTAAGCTTAGGCGATATATTTTATTAAATTTAATTTTGAAAAAGTATTCATACTAAAAATACGAACGATTGACATTGTTTCATAAATTATGAAATAAATAATTAACATTTATGATAATCAATACGTTTGTGAGTACGATTTATTTCAATGTTTATAATATCAAAAAATAGAATATGTGTATTTTAATTAGAATAAATAGAACAATAACATCTGTCACAATTTAATGAGGCTTTTTTTAAAATATTTACTTTTAATATTATTTATTATATGCTGATTATAAATATTCTTATTTAAAATAAAAAATATTGACTAGCATTATTTTCGAAAGCCTTTTTATTCATAATTTTTGGAGGGCTTCAAGTACTTTATTTCCGGATAACATGACATCATTCAAGACATAACAAAAATGATGACCAAATATAGTTGCGGAAAATATTAAAAAAATAAAAGTTTATGACTCTTTCATAGTTGTGTTGTAATGGGAGTCTATATTTTCTATGGTTATCATGTTTAATATTATTTTAAAATTGTTAAATTATGTTGGGTTTAAGTATGTGTATTTAAATTTTGTAAAAATAACTTATATAATATAATTTATTAATTTAATAGTTGAATTAATAAAATTTAATATTTCATATGAGAGTTATTAAAAAAAGTAATTTTAGTTAAAATTATTTTTAAAATAATTTGATATATTTTTTTATTATATGTGTACTATTATAATATTTTTTTATTTATTATATATAATAATTTAAATTCAAATTTTAAAATTATTATTTGCAAAAAAAAACTTATTTAAGCCTAACAATATTTATGATTTGTTTTTTCCCTTAACTTGAATCAACCTAAAATTATTTTGATAGATTTAATACAAGCTAGCTCATGTTATATGTTAGGTTGTTTTATCTTTATTTGGTATCCTATATTTTTTTAAAAAAATTATACTTTTTAACATGTATGAATAATATGATTTTTGATTTAATAGATCATATTATGTATAAGATGATATTATATTTTTATTTTTATTATTTATTATTTATTTTAAATATATACTATAAAATATATCATAATTTAATTTTATGATTTAATTATACATGCTATTAAGCTTATAACATTTCATGTTAATTAATTATATTTTAAAATTGTTAAATTGAGCCTATAATATATTATGTTAATGAATTATGTTTTAAAATTGTTAAATTGTGTTAATTGAATATATGTGCTTGGTTTGTTTATTATTCATCATATGCGTACTGCAATACATAATGCTCTTCTATTTATATTTTTTATCTTCTAAATGTTATTGAGTACTATTTTCCATGAATGTTCCTTCAACAAGAAAGAGAAAAGGAGAAATATTTTTCACATCTCCAACACTGTAAAATAGGAAAAACCAATAATAAAAGAAAAGAGAAATACATAATAAATAACGTTTTTTAAAAGAATAAATGTAAAAAAGATTTGAAAAAAAATAATTAAAAATCAGAATCCTACACCAAAACAATTGCCCCCCTCCTCTCTCCCAACGAAGTCACATTTGTCTTCAAGAAATGTGGAAGGCTATAGCTTTGATGTTGTCATTCTTATGATTTTTTAACATTTCAAAATTACTAAAATTTATTTTTCTCTATCTCTTTCTTCTCTTTTTATCTCTCAAGGTGAATATAGTCAAAGTTGTTCACCCACCATCATCCAACTTTAAAAAGCATGCTGAAAATCACAAGTAAAAATATTCCAGTAGTGGAGTATAGCAGCTGATTATTATACTATAGCATAAAAATTAGATGTTTAGAAACATTTGAAAATAAGCAATTCGATACTATAGCATTGTAGTAGCTCCCTCACTGTCACTGCTTGAACATTCAACCAACAAACAGATCAAAGAGTTATTCTTCATCATCGTAGACATGCGACGAACCAATTAGCAAACACAGAACTGAAGCTAACCAAAAGAGTGCAGCCACCTATGATTAGTGCAATTACTTTTATCAACAAACTATCCTGCATCTTGTCCTTACTTCCCCATCTCATGAAACATTGTTGTTATGCTTAAATCTCGATTACTTTAACTTTTCGATTGTTTTTTAATTTAATTTAATTTTTCTCTAAATCTAAACTATTTATTTAATCATTTGAATTAATCAATTATATTTCTATTTAAATTTACATTATTAAAAAATTTACTTAAATTAAAAAATACTTTAAAATACAAAAAAATTCTACATTATATTATAAATTGTGTCCTTGTTCATAAATCTAAAAACCCTACTTTTATTATACTTCGATTTCTTTCTCTTTGCGACATATGCCTACATCGTCATTTAGTACTTACTTTTATATTTAAAAAAAATAAATTATTTTAAATTATTATGTCAACATTACTTTTTTCTTTTAAATTTAAATATTCACAAAATAAGTAGTTTTAAAATTCAATTTTCATATCAAATTCCAACCCCTCTATTTAACTATTTTTAAACTTTGGTCTTTAATTTTTTTTATGCATATTTTCTAATAATTTAAATGTATATATTTTAAAAGTCTTAGTTGAATTAAAAATACCTATGTAATGAATCGGGAAACTTGTTAGTTATACCTTTTATTTCTACGTGCTTTTTCTTTATATTTTATTTCTCTTTGAAATCAAATGTATGATTTCACAATTATTTGACGATAATGATGTTTCTTTTATATATTTTGATTTTGATTTCTAAAATTTTATCTACACTTAAAAATACTCGTATACAAAAACTTGGTAGTATATATGAGAAGCCGATTGAGAGACACACAGAATAATACAATGAGACAAACTAACAAGATACCATAGCCTTTTCTTTCAGTTGAGAGGTTGGGCTTAAACTGTTAATACACGCCATCCACTATTGTTCATAGGATGTCTGGAATCTTTTCCCGACGATCAGGAGTGAAAGACATCACATGCTATGGTCGAAAACTATAAAGAAAACTTATAAATGTAGATTCATTTTGGATGGATATATAAAAAAAATTAAAATAATAGAGAAAATGAGATATATGATATATAATGATGAAAGAAGAAAAGAAATAAAAACAAAAAGTAACATGGAAGAAAAATTAAACGTACATTTATTATTGTCCAATTAAAAAAACATATTCTTTCTTTTGTTTTTTGGTTGAAGGAAAGATTCAAAGAAAAGCTTATAAGAGTGAGGGAGAAAGGGAATAAAGAAACAGGAAAAGGATAAAGCAATTTGCAAAGATCAAATTCACACATAACTTAATCGATTGAGTTAACTTTAGAGATCAACAATTCACTTTTGTTCTTTAACTCATATAAATATCAACGTAGGTGCAATGGTTTTCAGTATCGGCCAATTATATATCTTTGATATTTCCTCTTATCATCACTTTCTCCACTATATTTCTCTCATAACATTCTCAATTTGAATCACATTAAATTGCTCATGGCAGGCACTAACCTCCAAATAGTGTGTGTTCTCCTCTTGTTTTCTATTTTACACCAGCAAGATGTCTATGTTGAAGGGAGGCATTTGAGGTGTGAATTGTGCAGAGAAGATGGTGAAACCATTAGGAATGGTAGAAGAAATGCCACTGATGAGGACCCACATCGAGAGAGGAAAAGGAGAGTAGAATATGAAGCCAATGATTTTAGGCCCACTTCACCTGGTCATAGTCCAGGTGTTGGTCATTCCAAAAACAACTAATTCTACAAGCCTCGTTAGTAGTTAGTTACTTAACATGGCCCAAGACGCATTATTATTATTATTATTATTATTATTATTATTGTTATATTATTGTTATTATTATATTGAATGATGCCATCCATACACAGCATGAATTCTTGGATGCATGGGTTCAAATGATTTATGTTGTGCTCCGTTATTCACTGTAATGATTTTGATTTTGGTGAAATTCGGATGCCCTGAGTGTGTGAATATAAAATATACAGTGTGAAGTGCAGCAATTTATTTATAGCTGATGAATTTGTATACCAGCTTAGATTGAGAGAGAGAAAAAAACTGTTAGATTGGCTTCAGAATTGTAATTTATCTAGTTAATTACTGTTTATCTCATTCCAATGTTTATAATTGACATTTTTGTCATGCAATCCAATCTGTTTGTTCGTCTGTTCTAAACGAATTAAATGCAATATATAAAACTTCCATTGCCTTTCTGCCACGAATCCATGATTGAAATCACATATATTCCTCTCTCATACTCTAATTAAAAAGTGACGTTTAATTAAACAATACGACAAAACTTAAGCAAATTATACCTTAAATATTTTTAATGTTATTCTCCGATCTAAGGTTCGGTAATTTGTGTTGACCTTTATAATATATCCATCTTTTTTCGTGAGTTAATAAGATAAAACTTTAATTTTTCTTCAAAAATAACAGTAAAAGTACATTATAAATTACAGCCCAAGTTTTGTTCTAATATCTATCTAAAACATGTTCTCTCCTGACGGTTAAATAAGAATAATAGATATCTAAAAATAGATCAACCTATATTAATGAGTTATATCTACTATTATAATATTGTTTAATATTTTTTTGTTGGATAACCTTATCCTAAAGCCAATTGTTAGGTTAATAATACCTAGTTACTATATTAATAATATTTTCGGAATTTTATGGTAATTAAAATTTATTTGAGATTTTATTAATATATCAACAATATATAATTTTAAAAAATATAAAAATTATTTTTATTATTAATTAACAAGATTTAACATAAATAAGCAATGTATTTTATATGATTTTTTCATTATTTTTAACCAAGCAAACTAAATTGAATTAAAGTTTTCCTTCTTCCTGGTTTTATTTATTTATTTATATTTTTTCACTAATAAAAAATGACATTTATCAAATTAAAAAATATTAATCTACATTCTTAATTTTCCATATATTTAATATTATTTTTTAATATTATTTATCAGAATATTAAATGCTAAAATAATATATAATTTCGTCAAAAACATTTTATAGTTCTCTTAAACAATTTTAACATTGAAAATTATATTTATTGCATAAATAAAATTAACTATATTTAATAATTAACCAATTTTAAAATAAAATAATTTTATTTGATTTCTATCACTTTTTAAGAGCTATTAATCGACGTAACATTATTAGTCAAATTAAGGAGTTTTATGTAGTGTTAAAAAGGAGAAACAGGATGGCCTAACTCCGTCGAGATCTAAAGCATTGCCGTGTTTACCAGAAAAGTTAACAGGTTTTTATTTTATCTTTATTTGATCCTACATTTTGACAAAATTAACTATTTAAATATTATAAATATGATCCAATAAATATATAGTAATATATAAAATAAGATTAAATTGATAAGATATATTAATATAATATATTAATTTTAATATTAAGTATAACTAAATTATAAACTTAATAAATTAGCAAAATAAAATTAAGATATATTTTATGTTATATATATATTTTGAAATAAATAGTATCAATATAGTATGTTAAAATAAGTTTTTATAAATAAAAAAAAAATTTAAATTATTATTATTTTATTTAAATTTTTTTATATACTTTTTTAAGCTGTAAAATCATTTACTAAATTATGGCCATCAATTTTATTTGATATTTATTTTTCAATTAATATTAAGGTTAATTTATTTAATAAATAAATATATCCCTTAAATATGTTGGTAAAAGTTAAAGTTCTAATAATATATTAAAAATTTATTAAAATAAATAATATTCATTTCAATAACTTGTACATTTTAAAAAGATTGGTTCTTTTGTCAACTAAAGAATATTCTTAATATGTAGAAAAATATCAATTTATTTAATATTCATTGATATATTAATTATTGATCTTAAATAATATTTCATTATTTTAGTTCTAAAAACTTTGTTTATACAATAAAGCAACAGGAATTGTTGATATTGTTTGATGAACATTATATGTATAATATGTAATTCACATTAATGACAATTAATATGTCGATGGCTTTGTTTTTTTTTTAATGTACATTTCTATTAAATAATAGAGGATATATAATAGAATAATAAAAATCAGCTAACAAAATAGTTACTAATTAAGAAGAAAAAATATATATCACAATAAAACAATGAATTTTTCCTGTTAAAATGTATTTAATTTTAATATTAGTTAAAAATAAATAATGTATTTTTATTTTTAAATATAAATTTAATAAATAATATTATTTTTTAAGAACCTTTTTTATCTACAATTTTTTGGAAGCTCTCAAGTAAAGACTTTAATTTTCTTATGCTTGAGCCGGTCCAGTGGAGGAAGACATACATGTGTAATTTTATTTAACTTTGAGATGTTAGTATCCTTATTTCTATCTTTGGTGTTCTTGTTCTTGCTTTGAAAACTTATAAATTAAAATACATTAAGTGGAAAGTTTTTCCAAACACTAACAATAACCCTAATTTCATAAACCAGACTCCCTCAACAGAACATACTATACGACTACTCCTGGCAAACCTTATTTTGATTGAAATAAATCAACCGAGATATATATATATATATATATATATATATATATATATATATATATATATATATATATATATATATATATATATATATATATTAACGCAAAAAGTGCTTAACAATTAGCTAGGTCCGATGAACATGAGTAATGCAAGTGGCCGTAAATCCACTTGAAGTTGAGGGTGAGATGAGACATGAGAGGCCACAACCTAGAGTAATACAAGTGGTGCTAGATGCTTTTCCTCCTTATTGTGCATATTTAATCTAAATATATCATTGTATTATAAATTATAATATATATATATATATATATTATTCATTATATTCTATATTTTTTAATTGTATGAATTATTATTCATTACAAAAAAAAATATTTATTAATATTTATTAGTATGTTTTTAATAAAAAGTAAATTATTAATATAAATACGGTAAATTTATATTAATAATAAAATATGCTATACTAATAAAATAATTATGTTAGGATAAAGTATTAATATATATTATCAATACATTGAATATTTATATTTTATATATTATTTATTAATATAAATTTTTAACATTTATATTCATAATTTAATTATTATTGGATAAATTTTATAATTAAGATTTTAATGTTTTTAAATTTTTTATAGATTAATGAATATTTTTTTAAATATAATACTCATTACGATAGTTTAAGCTGAATCTAAACATTGATGGAATCATATAATGATTTTTTCGCATAATAATTATTATAGTAAAAAATATTTATAATTAATTAAATATTTTTATAATAAATAATTTATTATATATATAACTCAATTAACTATCATTTTCTATTGTAATTATAATTAAATCGAATTTATATAATAAATAATCTATTATCAAAAATATATAATCAATTAGTTAAAAAAATATTTAACTGTAATTATATAGAAAAATTATTATATATGCTTATAGAATTGGACCCCACAAGTGACACAACTTTTAATAGCCAACGTCATGTTCACCAATTCAAATGGAAAGAGTGATGTTCAAAGTGCAAAGGTAGGTGCTTTGTAGATTTCTCAAAACAGAACCTTCTCTATTTTTTAGGGTTTGGTTGTACACGGGGACAAACACTCGTGCCTCAACTTATAAAAGTTGCAAGTTGCAAGTTGCAGCATGCGCTGTGTATTGTATATGTTTAATGGTTTCATTTCATTAAATATACACTTTAAAAGGCACACAATACCCTCTCAGTCTCTCTCTTAAGAAAAGACACTGCTTAATAATGTTTTTTTATCGGCTCATTAGAGTTTTTTTTTCCACTTTAGTACTTTCTGAACGTACTTTATTTACTATTATCTTAATTAACCAGCCATCTTAGTAATAATATGAATATCACTGATTACTTTACCAGATTCTTGAGGCACTGACCATATGTCAAAAGGGTCTTGACAGCTTTTTGTTGTTTGGTTATTACTTGTTAGTACGTATGATATACTTTTGTTTCCTTTTACTCACCTACTTTTTTTTTTCAGAGTTGCAAAAGTGTGAGGACAGAAAGTGCTCATAATTAATCACAATAAATTAAAGATTAAAGAATATGGTTTTAACCCAAATCTTAACAGAATTCTAGGAATGCTTAAATAATGTTTCCTATGTCCTAGATAGCTAGAATTTTATTTACACGGACCATAGTTGTAGTCTTTTCTACACATGGTGCATAGTGAACCAAAACATGAACTGTGTCTATATACATTCTCAATTTTTTTTTCATTATTTAATTCATTCCAAAGAATATACGCTGAATCTTTTTGGAGCGTGTTTAGCATATCATCGAATCAATACGTAATCACAAGCGCATACTACCTTGCTAGCTATATTCTATAATCTATAGCCTTTAAAACGTTAAAATGAAACCCCAAAATAAATGTTTCTTATACATATGCGTAGTACATACGCAAGTATTGTAAACAAGAAAAACAGGGAAACAATATTCCTAAGTAGACGACGATCAAGTTTAAACTGCGTCTCCTTTTCTTCTATAGCCTGTATATTTAGTGCTTATCAAGAAAGATAAATACAATCATTACTTGAATACAATCTCGTTATGTTAATTAATTTTAACATAAAAAAGGCTCTAAATATGTTTTTGATTTCTACATTTTTGTGAGTTTTCATTTTATTTTAAATATTTTATTTCTAAATCGCTGCTTTTAATCCCTAATAATCACTAATGATGTAAGTAATAAAAAAACTCACTTGTCAATTATTTGTGTGGACACATTAATGAAAACACGATTTCATAACTGAAATCATAGGAAAAATAATTGTAGAGTGACTAAAAAAACTCCTAAAAATATAAGAATTAAAAACATATTTAACTTTGAAAAAGTTAACGAATAAAACTAAATCGGTTACAAGATCAACTTTAATCAAATACCAGAACATCTCCCCTCTATTGTAACTTTGTGGACCATTTTGATGATGATAATGTTGCCCTTAATGCAAATGATCAATTTACGAGCAAGAACTATAAGCCCAGAAACCAGAACAAGTTGAATCAATATAAAGCAAGACATTTTAAGCTAAATAATGGGCTATCACTTGTTTACGTAGAAACACTATTTTTCTTCCTATACAGTTTAAACATAGGTGGAGCCTAATGACGCTAAACAGATCCAAAGGTGGGCCTCGATTTTGTTGCCCAACCTAAGAGCCGAAAACAGAACCAGTCTAAGAGAAAATTACACTATATTCTCATTTTAATACTTTTTCAATTTATTTTTAAAATTTTGTTTTTATGTCACACTGAAGATCTTAAATTTTGAATTAAAATAAAAATAATAAATTCAGTTGACTTTACTTAAATTAATTATGGATTTATGCTTATTGACTACAACTATAGTATTTTTCAATTTAATTCAAACTCTAGGGAGATTTGGTCACAAAAATATTAAGGGAATTAATTAAGAAATAAAATTAAAAAAATAATTTACTCTAAATATATTACATATACATAAAGGAGTTCAACAATGAGAACAAAAAATAAAGAAGATATTTTTTGGACGGTCAAGAGGAGTGCAACAATGAGGATAGTGATTTTAAATGGACGATCAAATTTCATGTGATTTTATTATATTGAAAATTTTGTATCTCTTTACATTGAAATTCCTGGATGCCTCTCTCGCTCATAACATGTATTAAGAGAGAGAGGTACATATTTCCCAACAAAGAAGAGAAGAAAAATAGAAGTATGGGATTGAAGAATCTTGAACTCATGCATGGTGTAGAGTATTTTTTGTTTTGGTCAATAGAAGAATTAAATACGTGAAGAAATTTGTTGGCTAGATATTTTTGGAATATTTACACCTTGAGAGAGAGATAAAAAGAGAGAGAGAGAGAGAGAGAGAGAGAGAGAGAGAGAGAGAGAGAGAGAGAGAGAGAGAGAGAGAGAGAGAATTGATTAATATGGTGAATGGTGTGATATGATAAGTATAGAAAAAATGAAGAAAAGGGTAAAAAAATAAATAAATAAAAGGGATTGATATGATGAATGGTACAGTATAATTAAAAGAAAAAAAATTTAAAAAATGTTAAATTAATGTAATAGTTTTATGATGTCAAGAAATCAAAACTCTTACGAGAAGTTTGGTTATAGGGTTTGGAAGGGGCTGGGCTGTGGTAGGATGAGCCCATTCTATAAATATAGCCCTTCGTTACAAGCCCACTGATACGTCACAGTGGGGTGGTCCATATCTCCTTGATCATAATTCATCTACGTAGAAAAAAATTGTGAAGTCAGATCCTAAAAAAATAATCGTGATATTTTCATATATAATAAACAGCATCATTTATTTATCTAATATTTTATTTAATGATAAATAATTGTTTTAAAAATAAACAAAAATTAAAAACAGATTTAACAACTACATCAAACATAAATAAATGTACATTTCTGTATATGTAACAATATTTTTTTCATAAAAAAGGAATAAGAACCCTTCGGAGAGTTTCCGATCAATATTATATCTTTATAAATCCGAATATTTTACGGTCAATGTGAGATGGTCGTATTCCCCTGGCATTGTGTTGACGCATTTTAGTTTGGTAGACATATGCTGCTGCAAGGGTGCATTTTTTCATCTCATTTTATTTATCAATATATGCATGCCATAATCTAATTTTTTATATTTTATAGCTCAAATTATACATTCTTTTATTTTATTATAAAATATGAGATTTTCTCTCTCTAAATATATAAATATAAAATATATCTAAGTCTATTTTAATATAAATGAAGATTTTAATTATTATTTTTTTAGCACAATGGTTCTCAGTATAATTAATAGCAATTTACAAATATTTGTCACCAATTTTGTAATCTGAAGAAATAGAATAAAAATTTATATGAAATTTTTTACAATCTACAATGTTTTAAAATTTATTTTTGACCTTTTAATATAATAAAACGAATAATAATATATTTAAAATCAATTATTCCTAACACTAAAAAGTATAGAAAAAAATATTAAAAAACACTTTCATGATTGTTCACCATTATTAAGATATTTGTTTACATTAGAAAAAGTGTAACTTACATTAATTTATTAAAGAAAAATATATATTTTAGAATAAAAATAAATATAATATTAGGGAATGTAATTTACATTTATTTATACTATAATAATACATTTTAAATAAATAAAAATAAAAATTATTAATTAAAGCATTTCAAAAAACATTTTAACTTCCTTATTTAATAAAATAAATTTTAATCATTATTAATATTTTTTAAAACACTATTCAAAATAATCTCGAAAATTTTCAGATTTTTATGATTTTTTATCCTTATTTATTTTAATAACATCTTATTTATGAATTTTTAAAATAGTTTAATACCCTCTTCCAACAATATTACTAAGTTAAATAATGTATTCATTTTTTATTATAAAATATTATTTGTTGGATTGTTTTCATACAACGTTGTTATTTATTTATCATACTATTTATTTTATTTTCAAAATAAATTATATGATTTTTATTGATAATAAACTTAAGGGTAAAGTTAATTAAATTTTTTTAAAATATGATTTGAAAATTTATTTATACAAAATAAAAAATATTTAAAATTTAAGAAAATAAAAACTCATTTAGTTAAATGTTAATATATTGTTTATTAAAAATAAATATATTACATTTTTCAAATTCTAATTTAATTAATTATTATTTATTGTTTTACGTTTACCAACTATTTTAACAAATTACTCCGGTATAGAAGAGTTGGCCCACAGAGGGAATTCCTCCGTCGCAGACACGTTTAACCTGCCCTTAAATGTTTATTATTTCACCTAATTAACATAAATTAAGCAAATATTCTGCGTTCAAAATTTACTAAATTAAGTTATTTTGAGTAAACTCGTTTAAGATGATGAAGCGTTTGCAGTGCTTAGTTTTATTTATAGAGGAAAAAATATTTGCTATCTTTTTTTTTTTACTTAATCGTTCATCTACAATACTTGAAACATTAATTTTTTTTCTTAACAATTCAACCAGTAGACATGGGCGTCTATGGCCAATAGACATTGATGGATTAAATAAACAACTGTACAAAGTTAACATAAACCTATAAAATTAATTAAATTATTTAAAAAATAAAACAATTAAGGATGATATCCAATGGATGGTTATCATCATTTCTTGTTCTTTTTTCTATACATAAATTAAATGATGTTTTATACATATGGTGAAAGTTGAAATGTGTGAGCAAGTTTTTTTTTTCAAAAAAATGGGTGATTTTTTTTACTTCTGTGGAATTAATGTTTAGATACAATAGTTCAATATTTAGCAGGTGAATGCATTTGTTTTGTAACAATAAATTTATTGAGATTTGCTTAAGTGTCAAAAGTCAAAATGGAGAAAAAGTGAAGGTATTTGATTATTGTTGAATCAAGCACAAGGAAAATCCTCTAGCTTTTAATTTTGTACTATTTGATGAAAACCTCGGGAAGACTTTTTTTTTTGTCCAAAAGAAACATGCAATACTTGGTAGAAGGTAATTTGCTCATAGTTGTTAGAAGCTTGTAAATAATTTGAACAATTCTCATATTTGGGTGAAAATTGGATAAGACCGGTTGAATTAATTTTTTAATTAATTAAATCATGAAATTATTTAAATAAAAAATTGACAGCAATTCGATAAAATCAATAACAATTTATATATAAAATAATATTATTTTATAATTTTTTTATTTTTAAATATTATATATAATTTAAATTTTAAAAATAAAAATAAATGTAATTTTTTAATTTTTAATTATGTAAATTATTATATTAATATATTTTTTTATTATATATTTTTATATTTTTTACTTTAATATTATAAATAATTTAAAAAATATTCAATTAATATCAAATAATTAAATTTTAAAATTCTTTGATGTCAAGATCTTCTCGTGAAAAAGTTACCTGTAACGCTTTAGTCTTTACAGACGAATAGTAACAAAAGCTCGTCACCAAGTATAACAAAGTTGGTTAATGGTTCATTAAACTTATTCGTACAGGTTTATTTTTAACAGATAAAACTGAGTGAGTATTGAATAATCATAATCTTTGAGGAAAAAGACAAATAAATAAAACAAGCATTTGATTTTACTAGAGTTATTGAATCACTCTCATTTTATCCGCAACCCTAAAGAAAGCACATTGTAGCTAGTAATAAAATCATCCTTTAGACATCTAAAAATAAATTGGCGCCAGTAGCGAAGAAGCCTCTAACACATGTGTTTTTCTGCTGTTAGTTTGGTTATTCAGCCGAGTTCCGAATCTACCGGATTCTAAATAGTAACTTCCACCCCTCCAATGATTACCATTTATTTAAAAAAAGAAATTTCGGGTTTCCATATGGATATATTCAACGTAAGTCATTCTATGAGATATGAGTTAATTTTATTTTATTTTATGTTTCTTCTACACTATCTTTGTAAAGTTAATGATAAGGTTAAATGCAATTGTATCGTGTGACATAATGTATTTAATGCGGTTAACATATTTTTTTATTATATTTGATTTATTAATAAGGCCTATTATACTTATATTTTGCAAATAAATTCTTCTAAAAATTATAAAATTGTACATATGTATTTCAATATTTTTAATAAATCTATTCAATTTTTATATCATTTTAATATTAGGTTATATATATTTATTTATTTTTTAAAATTTTATATGAATTATTATTGAAATATTTTAATTTTAAGTAAATTGATATATATATATATATAAAATTTTAAATTTATTCTTAACATTTAATTTAACGCAGAATAATTTTTTAAAAATTGTCATGTTATAAATAATTAAGAAAATAGTAAAATAAATTATCATGTTAAAACTGTTTTTTTTAATTTTATACTTGTCAATTTAATTCAAAATAAAATACTTTTAATGTCAACAAACTCTAATATTAAAATAAAACCTTTTTTCCAATTTTTTAAAACAAATGTTTTAAGCTTTATGAAATTTTAATTCTGATCTGTTATTTAAATATTTTTATAAGTTAAAATGCATTAAAATTTTATGTAATACTCAATTTAACGTGAAATACGTCTGCTGTAATTTAGTTTAATTTTTAAAAATTAACATGTTTAATTTTTTTTTACAAAAATTGGCACCTGTCAATTTACTTGAAAATAAAATATTTTTATTATTAACAAATTTTTTTAAAAAATTACCTTCAATTTACTTAAAAATAAAATACTTATAATATTCAAAATAATTTTAAAAATAGTTAATATCAAATAATTGAAAATGAATATATATAATGTAATATTCAAAAAGATAATATTTTTTAATAAATTCATTAGTTTTTATTTTATTTTATTCCGATTATTTAAACTTAAACGTTTTTGAATTTATGAAATTTAAATTCTGATCTATTATTTAAATTTTTTTATAAATAAAATTATGTTAAAATTTTACTTAGTAACATTTAATTTAACGTAAAATAAATATAATCACACAGATAATAGGTTTAATCAGCCTAGTTTGCAGTAATCTAATTTCTATTTCTTAAAAAAATTGAGATTATATTTTAAAATTGTTGAGTTGGTTTGAATAAAGTTGGTCAATGGTTTTTGTTACCACATTGCTGACTGGTCCATATCCAATTATCCATGTGTGAGTATAAGAAATTAATGACGAAAAAAACGAGTTAAAAATTATATTTAGCAGGAAATTTTGATCTAAAATTTAAAAACGATATTTTTTCTTATTTTTTATAAGAAATGATTAATTAAGTTATGAATATCAATAAAAATAATTTAAAATTTAAAATTATATTTTAAATTTTTATAATATTAAATAATTGAATTGATAATATAAAAAATGATAAATATTTGATTAATATAAATTTTGCAATAAGTTAAGAGTGTAAAAAAATTAATATATTTTAAAATAAATATATGTTACTTATAAAAAGTAAAAAAAATAAAAAAATAAAAAAATAAAAAAATATACCATAATGAGGTACATAGAAAATAATAAATAATAATATGATATAACTGATAAATTATGAGAAGGAGTATTTTAAATAAGTTCTGCTAACTAATGTGATACCAGTCAAATAATTAAAAATAACTTTTTATAAAAATCAAATTAAGATATATTAAAATTTATATGAGAAAGTGCATTTGTCATAAGTTTTGTAATTTTTTATTTTTAATCAATATTTTTAGATAATTGATTAACATTATTTTAAATATATTAATTTCAATATTGATTAAAAATAGAAATAAAAAAATGTTAAAATATAATATTTAATATTAAATTTTTATTTAATTTTAATCAATGGGTTGAAAAATACTAAATTTAAACATTAAAGTTTACATTATTTATTTTTGACATTAACTATTTTATTTTTCTCTGTTACATTATATTAAAATTGTAGAAATATAATTTGACAAGTTCAAAAAGGAGTGCGTTAAACTGAAGCAAAAGCACGCAGTTGGGTAAACACTAATCACTTGAGGCAGAAAGCCAGAGACAATGAATGGTACCGGGAAGCGGGATAGGAAGGGCCCACTGGTTCAGCATCTTTTTTGTCCCGCTCCCAGATGTGCGACTCCACATTTCTTAGGGTTCAAGTGCCCTATTAATGCATCAAGTAGACCCTTTTGATGCAATCCAACGGTCATGGACGTTGCATCAAATGGAGCATATTGGATGAAATGATATTCATCACTTGATGGGTCCAACCTTATACATTTGAGGAGATGTTCTATGTTCTCCAGATCGTGACAGCGCCGCCAGGTCTCACTTCTACATCGGATAAATCAATTTTTTTCTATCTTCAGCCTTCTTTGTTTGACAAATCATTGTTAGTAGTATTAATACTTTAGCATTCACAATTGATCTCTCAAAAAAGTAAAATAAAATAAAATATTGACAATTATTCTGGTTAATCAATAGTCAATACCTTAAAAGAAATTAATGAATAAAATATTCATTAATATTTTATTTGACATTTATCCTCTCCGAACTATGATTTCGTGTGCTGCGTATTCCTTTGGACACAATTAGACACGACACGTTCAACACTGGTCCGCGACTCATGACAATTAATTGCATAGGTTTTTAATGGTGACAAATGACATAGATATAGAAAACAAGAGAGTTATGATATATGTTAATTAATTGCATTTCTACCAACTACTCTGTTATTACACATCTCCTTGTACATGTTACTTGGTGAATACTTTTTAATTAAATAATTATTTTTAAAAAAATTAAATAAAATATAAAAAATAATATAACAATATTGAACTTATAAAATAATAAATTTTAAAAATTTTATACATTTGTTTTTTACAAAATACTCTTATACCTTACCGCGTAGTCAATACATGAATATACAACTATTATATTTTGATGATAATATATATATATATATATATTATATTTATGATTTTTATTATTTTTATTATGTTTAATGTTATATATATTTATAAAAAATATATAATTTTTCTATATTTGTATACATTTGATTAAATTACATAGTTTTAAATTTAATAAAAATAATATTATTATAAAAAACAGTAATAAACATATATTACTTTTGCATAAATATTTTTTATCATTCTTTTACATAAAAATATATACCATTATCTTTAAATTTTTTAAAAAAATAAAATTATGTGATTTTTTTATTAGTAAACTTTAACTAATAACTAATTAGTTTATCTATTAAGAATTTTTTTAAAATAAAAATAAAAGTAAGATAATATATGATCAAATTATTCTATCATATCCTGATAGTTTTAATTTTGACATATTCTTATATTTGAAGGAATGTTGAATTATAAATTTATTAAAATGAAATATTTTTTTATATTTTTTATGTTATACTATTTTTGGCATTTTATATAAATAATATAATTTTATAATATTGTATAAATTTTTAATAAAAATTATTTTATTCAATTTATAAAATAATTTATTTTTTAATTATAGTTTATCACATAAATAATTAAGTGTTAAATGTAATAACTGAATTTAAAAAAATGTTATAATTTTAATATTAACTTTATAATATTTTTTTACATACAAGTAGTTTTTAAAAATTTTAATTTTTTTAAAATTTTATAATTAACTACAAATTTTAATTGTGTTATGAAATGTTTTGTTATACATATAATCATATTTAAACTATTATTTTATTAATCATTTAAAAGCTAATATAAGTAGTTTTTGTGAAAAAATAATAGCATAACAGTGAAGTATGAAATAAAATAAAGTAAAAACTTTATAATAAATATCAAATTATCGTCATCTTATTTAATATTAAATTGCTGAATTTGATAAAGATTTAATAGATTCATTTTTTATAGTTTAAGTATAATGTATTCCTTATTTTAAATAAAATAATTATTTAATTTATCTGTATAAATATTACAAATTGATTATAATATTTTTTATATGAATCAATTTGATTTTCAGGTACAAATTTAAATACATTGAATGCAAAATCATGTGATTATATTTTAATTATAATTTAATATATTTTATATCATGTAAAATATATATATATATATATATATATACTGTTTACACAATAATATCATTTAATTAATTGACTTAAGTTAAAAAATTAAATAATTAGTTCCATAAAACTCGACATAATTATATATATACTATTTTGTATTGCTAAAGGTTTTCATAAATAAATGAAACAGGATATTTTAACTAATAAAGTAATTAAATAACTCAACTGAATCCATTGACGATCCCAAACCAAAAGAATTATCTGATTCATTATCATAAATTATGTAACACAACTACATGTGTATGAATTTTTACTTTTACTAAAATATTTTGTAAAATAATTATAATAATCAAGCAAAAAAAATAGTAACTTTGAATACGGAACATGTCATAACTTTAGAAGTCAAAATACTTTTTATAATTTATAATTATAACAAAGATAAAGTATAGTCAAATTAATATTTGAAAAAAATGTTAGCAAATATTTAAGATTAAGATGCTATTATATTATTTAGCAAAATTTTTATAAATTTGTTGTTAAAAAAAAAAAAAAGACTTTGCATTGTAAAAAAATTACTATTTTAAAAATAAAATTTTGGATGAGTAAAATAACTCATAAAAATTAGAAAATACTATAGTTTAATGTCTAACAGGACGGCTAAAAAGTATAACGGTCAAATATCCTATAAAATAAAAGGTTAGTTAAAATTATTGTCGCAATTATTATTATTTTACATGTCACACATATCACTTATAAACTATTCCCATCACTGATGAATCTCAAAATGATAGGAAGATAAAACATTTTATTATGTATACATCAGGTCTTTTCAAGAGCAGTAACACCAAGGATTATGTATCAGTGTTTCAATATGTCAAGTTGTATATCTACTTCAAGAAAACATTATCACATGTCATAACTATAAACCATGATGCAAAAGAGTAATCATATGACTTGGTTTGACAACCAATTAGGTATCCACCATACTTTTCTTGCGATCAAGGCATAAGACTCATCCTTAAAGACCATTTTTTCTATATTTAATTCTTTAGCAAGAGAGGATTGGTAGATTTCTTTAACTTTTTTTATATATTCAACAAAAATTACATAATTCTTAATCACCTGTCTAGCAAATTCTGTCTAACATGTATGTGTCTTTTGTAAATACCATTGTTAACTTCGTAGTGAAATGATAATAATCAGGGTAAGTTTTTCTCGTAAAGACATATCTAATAAGAAACTTTTTATCCCGTCTACTTTTTTACCTACTAGCTCAAGAACAACAAATTCATATTAAATTTATTGTGTAATAAACTGTGTTGTGCAAATTTGTTTTGCAGATTTACAAGAGATAACACATTAATCTTAAGTAGAAACATATTTAAGCTTGTCTCGTTGTTATCTATTAAATAGTTAGCATCATAAATTCTTTCTAAAACTCAAGTAAATTTAGAAAAATATAAGCTCAAGTTTATATTACCTTCCAAGTATTCTAAGTATTTTAAAAGAAGATACAAGACAATTCAATGTTTGTTATTTGTATTATGAGTATAACGACTTAACCTGCTAACAACATACGCAATATCGAGTCTAATATATAATTCATTAGAAATATAACACCATCAATAATTTTTACATACTCATATTGATGTATACTCTTATCAGTAATATTTTTTTTACAATCATGCACTTTTTAATATCATGGTGATTAATTTAGAGAAAATTTATTTTTTATTTTTTTATTTTAATTTTCAAAATCACATTGACTTCACCTAGATATTTTATTTCAAACTTAAAACATAAGAGAAACTTTATTTTATCTATCACGTTCAAACTAGATGTAAATATGAACATATCATCTACATACAAACATATTATAACGTAATTATTTTCAAACATAGACATAGGAACAACAAAAATAATCACAAATGTAAATGAAAAAATATCCATAGACATAACAATATTTTCTTATAGAAAAATATATTTTCAAGAAATTCAACCTTTCTAGATTTAACAACAGTATTATTATTATTCAAGCACATAACTCTATATACAACGCTACCATGAACATAACCAATAAAAGTAAAAGCAGTATAACAGTCTTAACACCAATGTTTGTTTTTTTAAAACATGATGTTCCAACTTTAGTCAAACACCTCATATTTTTTAAAGTTGTAAATTTAGTAAATAACTCTTCCACAATTTATAAGATGTTTTGTCTAGATGTTTATGAGGTACTTTGTAAAAAATATAACATGCAATAAAGATAAATTTTTTCACATGTAATACGGCGTACAAGAACTAAGCAATGTCTCCGTCATCCTATCTTTCAATATTCTTTTTTTTTTTTTTTCAATTATAGCGTTTTGTTGAGGTGAACAAGGTGTAGTAAACTCACATATAATTCTTTTTTCTCACAAAATTCCTTAAGGCTAATTGCATTATACTCATCGTCCCTGTCTAATCTAAATCCTTTTATTTTACGGTCTAACCAATTTTCTACTTTAGCTTTATATTTTAAAAAAAAATTTCAGTTTCATCTTTTGACAATAAATCTTAGCGTAACAAGAGTAATCATCTACTTACAAAAGAGATCTAATAATGTTTTTCTTCCCCTACTAACCAAGTCTATCAAGAGTCTAAATGCACCAATAGTCAAATTTCACTTTATCTATTATTGATTAATTTAAAAAGCTTTGTTAGCATGCTTAGTTTCCATGCATATAAGATACCTTGAGTTATTCTTTTCATCCATTAATGGTAAGACGTTCATGTTTTTAAAGCTTTTCATAGAAGATAAATTAAGATGTCGTAGTCTACCATGTCAAACATTAATAGGCTTTACACTATAAATAGAAGAAGCAGAAAAATTATTAGTTTTTTCAATGATGTTTAAAACAAACAGACCTCATTCAAATAACCTTTTTCCATAAATTTTTTATTTTTGGCAATGACTATTTTGTTAGCTTTTAACACAATTCAGATCTGCCTGGTTGAGTAATACATTGATACCATGTTTTTACGCATTGAAAGAATATACAACACATTGGTTAAAGCTAAAGTTTTTCCATAAGTTAATTTCAATTTAACTTTTCCTTTACCGTATACTCCAGTGGTAGAGTTTCCCATATAAACTAAAGTTTTTTCTAGTTGCATTGGTGTGTATAGTTGCTCCTGTGACAGGTATACATTTAGTTATGTTATTTACCAAAGTTGCTTCCACCATAATTGCAGTAACAATTTCTTCATATTGATAGGATTTATGTTCAATTTTGCTATAAATAAAGCATGCTAAGATCTTTTTATGAACTCCAACATGTTGCATGTTGCTTTAGTTTTTTTTTTTTTTGTCATGGCACTTATGCATAGTTTTTCTTTTCTTTCTAAAACCTATTCTACAGGATCACCAACAAACTCAACTAAATTAACATTTGAAAAATTTTGAGAGTCCTATTGATACTTGCCTTTAAGGCAATTTTCTTCTTTAGTTCATAATCGATGAGTTCTTGTAAGCTGAAGTGTTTGAGATGGTTTTTGAAATTACTCCCTAATCATGTGTCCTTGTTTTTTCATTTAGCATGTCATCAACCAAATTTTTGTAAATGTGAATTTGTTCCCATGTTCCCAAATAGACTTTTTTGACTTGTTTGACACAAATAATTAATAGAGATCATCAGACATGTGACTAAGAAGGTGACCACGTATCAATTTATTATGTTTGTCATGAATTTATAGATCATTGATAACTTTTGACTTCATCATTAGTTGACATATATGTAGTGTTTGTTAACAGCACCTGATCAATCTCAAGTTGCTCAACGAAGATGAACAATTTTTGTGACCACTATTTTGTAATTGGTCTCATCCAAATATTCAAGTCAGGATAGGCTAAACAACAGGTTCTTGTTGCATAATAACACTGTAGAGATTTTGTTTTCAAATTGTTAGAAAAAGTAGATATTGCAACATTGAAAAACCATTCATTGAAAACAAAACTCCAGCAAACCTCAAGTGCAACCGATTCCCGTATTGCTTTTTAAGGTTAACATAGTCACACATAAAGAACTATGCACTCAGAACCTAGCTAGAGTCTCACACAATATTTCTTGAAAAAGAGAAGAATAGAAAGTTAGTAGAAGAGCTCACGTATATGTTTTGAGTACTTAGAGTCATGTGTTATGTATAATACATATAAGAGAAGTTGCATCCAACAAAAAAAAATTACTGTAGTTCAGTGGTTCAATGTCCAATGACTAAAAAATAATTGTTTGACAGTCAATAAAAATACAACGAAATCATGTGTAATGTATAATACAGATGAGAGAAGTTGCATTCAATAAAAAATAGCGCACCTTAGTGATTCAGAACTAAAAAATAATTGTTTGACGATTAATAAATATACAACAGCTAAATATTAACTTTCTAATATTAAATAATAATGACACATCAACTAAAAAATAAAGAATAATTAAAATTATTGTGGCATTTATTGTCACATTTATTATTATTTGTAGGCCATTACCAATATTTTTTTAATATTTAGATAAATATTACAAATAAGGATTAAATTTTTTTAAAAAATATTTATTATTAATAATAAATTATTTTATTTTATTACATAAAAATAAATTAAAAATATTAAAACTTTAAAATTATAAAAAACCATTTATATCTAAACATTCCATCTTTATTTATATAACATGTTAAACTTTTAGAATTAAAATTAATATTTATAAGATTATAATAATGTTAAAAAACAATTTATCTAACCAAATATTTTTAGTTTAGCAAATATATTAAGAATCAATTTTTTTATAAAAAATATGCAACTTAATAAAAAAATTATAAAACTATATTCATTAAAGAATCAGAATTGCAAATATATTGAAATATTTGTTTCTTTTTAGCAAATTAATTTATAGATATAAAAAGGTATTAATACTTATTTATAAGAAAACTAAAATAATAATACATGAAGATAACCAATTTAATGAAAATATACTTAAATTAATATGATTATTTTATTTTTAAAATAATTAATTTTATGAAAATATAGTTAAAAAATTAATATAATATTCAAAATTTGTTAGGCTAAATTTAAATTTTATCATTTAAAATTTTAATTTATACTTAATAAATCAATTTTATTCAAAAACAACTTATAAAATAAAAATAGGTATCATTCATTTAAATGTAAGATATAATGCATGTTGGAATATTAGTTTAATTTTAAAATATTAAAATTTGTTTTTAACTTGAAAAATTATTAAAAAATTAATAAACATGTGAATTAATTGGAAATTTATTTTATTTAATTAGTAATTTTAAGATTTAATTATATATTATTGCCTTAAATATTTTATTTTATTTTTTGAATAATTTTATTCAACTTCAAAAAGTATTACCTGATACAAATTTTTTTATAATATTTTATTAAAAAATTGTCAAAAATATTTATTTATTAAAATAAACTAACATGACAATAAAACCATACAGATTATTTAATAAAAAAACTATTATTTTTTCTAATTGCATATCTATTTTTATAAAAAATATTGATAATTATGAAAATATTTTAAAAAAACAATATAGTTTTTATATTTAGTTAAAGAAAATGAAATAGAGTGATATTTTCAAAAAATTATTTTTTCTTAAATTTATTTTTTTATGCTATCCCATTTTCTTTGTATTAAACCAAACATAGAATAAAAGTTTCATAAACATCTAAACATACGATAAGTTATATGTAATTGTTGAAAAATATTATTTAAAAAATTAAAAATAAAACAATATTAAAAATGTTATTTTGAAAAATAATTTAATATTTTTTATTTTTCAGAAATTAGATTGAGTCTATTTTACTTAAAGATAAATCAATTCAAATACTTATTCATAATTTAAACATATTTTTAATTTAATATTGATTTATTTAATATTCTTAGGACTCTGGTTAATGAAACCTTGACTATAATATACAAGATTATAGATTTAATTCAATGTATTTATATAAACTTATCTTTAACATGAGATAGAAAAATTGTTAAGATAAGTATTTATTTAACTGAACATTGTTTTACCACCCTGTCTGCGATTTTCATAGTGTTGTCTGGAGCCACTCATCGGCGCAGTAAGAACGTCCCAAGAAATTCCCTGGAACGTCTTATGGGTTCCTCTCTTTCTCTTTCTTTTTCTCTTCCATGGGCCTTCAAACCCTAATCATCAACCCTTTCTCCATGTTCCGCCACCACCGGTACCGCCACCGCCACCAGTACGCTTTCTTTCTCCACTCACCATTTTTCCCCTTCTTTCTTGCTTTCTGTATTCTCTAAATTTCCTCACTTTTCCTGTTTTTGGAACTTGATCACTTTTCTTTTTTCGGTATTTGTTTATTTCATTTCTATTTAGGCTTTTAGTCCTTCCCTGTCACTATTTTTAGTCGCCAGTTATTGTTTCTTGATGTTTGCTTTTTACGTTTTTACTTCGAGTACAGTGATTGTTTTCGGTGGAGCGCGTGGTGTTGGACTGTGTTTTTCTTTTTCTTTTTAATTTTTATAATCTGGGTTAATAGTTCGGGGTAGCAAGAATGGTCTGTTTAAATGTTTATGACATTGTTGTTCTTTATCTTGTCATTTAGACGATTGGTTCTAACATGTTATGATATATATTTAAATTTTTCGCGCAACGGTGCGGATAAGGATCTTATCTTTTCTATTTCGAGCTTGCAGAACTGATTCTAATCATTGCTTCATATGTTTCTATAGATGCTGTTTATTTATTTACTTCTTTATTCGGTAGTTATATGCTGCTTGATATCAGTCTAACGTAAAACAATGAAGCTTGTGTAAAGAAACTATTACTTATTTATTTATAAAGTGTTTGTTCAGCATTTAATTTATGTGTGACTTTAAAAAAAAGTTCTAACCTGTTTTGTGGTTCAACTAGGGGATCATGGCACCTGGCCAGAACATTCACTTGTTATGTGGTTCTGTCATTTATTTTATTATGGCTCACTGATTGTGGACTGTGCTCTTTGAATGGGATACAAAATTCACCAGATTATGATACTTGCGCATCTTTTGAGCAAAGTTACAATTTGGGTTCTTCAGACACCACTGCTAGTGACTCTAGTTTAGGCTATGGGTTTCCAACTGCCCGAAACAGTTTTGAAAATGTGTGTCCAAACAGTCGTTCTTTCTGCTTTCTGTCAATGTTGTCTGGATTTTCTCACAAAGAAAAAAGTGTGGAGGAAGCTTCTCTTGGAGAATCTGATGCTCAGTACAACAGTCAATTTTGTGAAGATTTAACTCAAGATAACAAGCAGGCAAGCAACAAAAGTTGGTCATCTGACTATGGTGTGTTTAGGTTATTTAATGGAGGGGTTGTGTCTTGTTCTTTGAAGACAAGAGAGGGAGTGAATGAGATACCTCCTCTTCAAACTGACGTTGGTCGTAAAGATGATATTGGTTCTTGTGGAGGATCGTCACTTAAGCAGAAGACGACACATTTTCAGTCAAAGAATGTTGAGATGTCCAAATCGAATTCCTTTGATGGTTCTGTCTCACCCAATGTGACGATCAGCCCCACTGTCCTGGACTGGGGAGAAAAATATTTGTATTCTTCTTCGGCAACTTTTGTAACTGTGACAAATACATGCAATGATAGCATATTACACCTCTATGAGCCATTCAGCATGGACTTACAGTTCTATCCTTGTAACTTCAGTGAGGTTTCACTAAGACCCGGTGAATCAGCTATAATTTGTTTTGTCTTCTTCCCTAATTGTCTGGGCTTGTCATCAGCTAGCCTGATTTTGCAGACAAGTTCTGGTGGATTCATAGTAGAGGCTAAAGGATATGCAACTGAGTCTCCTTTTGGAATTCAGCCCTTATCAGGTGTGCAAATTTCTCCTGGTGGAAGACTGAGCAAGAATTTTTCATTGTTCAATCCCTTTGATGAAACCCTTTATGTGGAGGAAATAACTGCCTGGATATCTATTTCTTTGGGGCATAATTCTGTTGAAACTGAAGCTATTTGTAGCGTAAATGATTTTCGGGTTTTTGATGCTCGGCTCTTCCCTACTATTAAGGATCGTTTAGTTGTGAAGAGTAACCAATTTGGTTCACCAGTGGTAGCAATCAGACCCCATAGGAATTGGGATATTGGTCCACATAGCTCTGAAACTCTCATGGAGATTGATATTACTGTTGGATTTGAGGGAAAAGTCTTTGGTGCATTTTGTTTGCATTTACTGAGGTCCTCACAAGACACATCTGATACTATTATGGTTCCTATTGAAGCTGAGGTAGATAGTCATTCTGCCTATGATGCTGTTGGTATATTTGTTTCAGCAATTCTTGATGGTCTAGTCACGTGTGATAGTGGTGAAATTGCTATCACCATTTCTCTTAGAAATGATGCCCCTTATGTTTTAAGTTTTGCTAAGGTTGTCGAAGTTTCTGACACAGAGCTTTTCCATATCAAGTACAAGGAAGGGTTGCTGCTTTTCCCTGGTACTGTTACACAAGTTGGCATTGTTTACTGTAATCACTTGCCCTTGGATCTACAAGACTTGCCCCCTAAAGTCTCCAGCTTGCAAGAGAAGTGCAAACTTCTGATTCTTACAAATGACTCAGTCAATCCCCTGATTGAGATTCCATGTCAGGACATATTATATATCTGTTTTGAACATCAAAGGCTTACATCTATTGGAGTAGAAGGCAAGTCCAAACTTACTGAATCAGACAATGTGAGGGCAGGGTATATGGGCAGAAGTATTCAATTGCGGCCAAATGTCAAGGTAAGTTGATTTAGCTCTCACCATCAATATTTGATTTGAGAATATGGGTTGATAAACTGTTTTTAATTTTATTGCTTGAAATTTAGACTTCTGAATCTTCTGAATACTGGCTTTTATTTATTTATTCATTTTTTTAAGAATGCAGCATTTCAACTCCATCTAGCAACATAGTGCCTTGGAAAAATGTTCCTATGATAAATTTGTAGTTGTTCCTCTGGGATATTATTGCATAAAAATACTGAACTTGACAATTATGGCTAGCTACACCGATGTTGGTCATGAATTATGGTCCAGGGGCATTTTAATGATAATCAATTGTCTGCATTAACATAACATGATTAGTATCTTTAAGCCTCATTTTTCTGGTTGTGATATCTAGATCCCAATTCTGGAGAACTGAAGTTCAATGGGTTTGGGACAGTAAATGGCTAGGGTGCTCTAGGTTAAAGGTGTTAAAATAATTCCACTGTAATCAATTACTTTTCAGGCATGACAAACAAACAAGTATTTTTCTGTTTATATTGCTGTCTTTGATACGAATAAAGGGAAGGATATCACTTAAAATGTTTAGAATATGTGTTTTATTATACAGAAAGTCATCCTCTTTATAGAGGGGTTACAAAAGCTAAATCATCAAAGGGAAAGTCATTAACCTAAAATAAGGAAAGCTTTTCTGATTAGAAGATACCTTCCAATAATACAATAAAGTAATAATACAATTTATCCTATTTATAGAAACACAATAAGGAAAAGAATAATAATAAATCTATCCTATTTACAGCAGTAAATCAGGAAGAATCAAGGGAATCAAATCAGATTTAATATCCTCTTTAACAACCTGTCAATAAATATGGAAGTAGGCCGAGTCGAGCTAGGCTTTGAGTGCTAAGTCTGGTCTGTTTAAAAATTTTGAGACCTAAGCCTGAGCCTGTTAAAGACTTTTTTTTTTTTTATCAAGGCCTGACTTGATTTAAAGTCTACATTACAAAAAAGATCAATAAATAAATTTAAAACCTATATAAATAATGAATTAAAAAAGCTTGCAAACTTAAAGTTTACAAGATAAAAAAGCCATTAAATAAACTTAAAACATATATATATTAATATTATGTAAATAAAATATAAAATAAATATTAAATAAATATAATATATTAAAATAAATATAAATATACAATATATAAATATAAATAGACCCCTGAATAGGTTAAATAGACTTTTTTATAAGCTTAGGTCTAACTTGTTTATCTAAAAAGACTTTTTAACTTGCCCCTGAGCCTATCTATTTATTAAACGAGCCGAACCTAACTAAGCTTTAAACGAGCCGAGCCATGGGCTCCTGTCGGACGGTTTTGTTTACTTCCATCCCTACCAATCAACAATATCTCTCTAATTGATGGCTCAAATCTGAAAGTATGGAGTCTCATCAACTAATGAATTGTGGGGATTTGCTCCCATTACTGCCATTTGTCTTTCTGCAAAATGCTGTATGTGTATTTGTGATAGAATGCTGGAATTTAAGAGTAAAAAGGATAGAAATAAACTGCTAATTTTCTCGGAGAAAGAATCTCACTCCCAGAGAAATTAGTAGCCAGAGGGAGGATCTCCTGGGAATATATGTTTTTACTGAATTTATCTTGCTTACAATCTGGACATAATCTAATTTATAGACTAAAATGATACTTCCTAAAATAGACAATTGACTCTTAAAACCCGGAGTAACAGATCTGGTCTTATTTAATTTGTAAAAAAGTAACTGCAACAAATCATAACTGACTCCATAATTATTACTGAATAGGAATACATAACACAATAACAAGACTTAAAAATATTCTGCAGTTATGAATTAAAATCAGGAGCTAATATGCTTGACCCCACGTGCCCTCTTAGGCTAATATGTAATTATAGACTTATCAATTTGTGGTCATTATATGCAACAGTTGAACTCACTGAATATACCACTTAATAAATTTACCTACTTTTTTTTAAAAAAAAAAATATATCTATACATGTTTTGAATGTACTCGGTGCACTTTTTGCTACTTTTACATGAAGGTTGTAGAGACAGAAAACGTAGATGAATTAGTTCTTGCAAACTGGAAGTCTCAGGGAACCACTGGTGGCATGTCTGTGCTGGAAGACCATGAGCTGTTATTTCCGATGATCCAGGTTGGAAGTTACGTCTCTAGACGGATCACTGTAAAGAATCCTAGCCAGCATCCAGTTATGATGCAGCTCATCTTAAATTCAGGAGAACTAATTGATGAGTGTAGGGGTCTAGATGACTTATTACACCCTTCTTCATCTGGTAATTTGGTTCTAGATGAAGCTACACCAACAAAGTATGGATTTTCGGTACCAGAAAATGCACTGACAGAGGCTTATGTGCACCCTTATGACCATGTAACTTTAGGGCCAATAATCTTTTATCCATCCAGTCGATGTGCATGGAGTGGTTCAGCATTGATAAGAAACAATCTTTCAGGTGTTGAGTGGATACCTTTAAGGGGATATGGAGGGTTGCTTTCTCTAGATTTGCTTGAGAGTTCTGAGCATGTTCGCAGTGTTGATTTTGATCTTGAAATGCCCAAGCCACTCAACTTTTCTCTTCCATATACCTTACTTCACATGAAAGAGGTGACTTCTGCTTGTTCACAACATTTAGTGAAAGAGTTATATGCCAAAAACACAGGAGACTTTCCATTGGAGGTTAAAAGTATCAGAATTTCTGGGAGAGAATGTGGATTGGACGGTTTCAAGATTCTTTCTTGTAGGGGTTTTGCTCTTGAGCCTGGGGAATCAACTAAACTTCTGATATCATATCAAACTGATTTTTCTGCAGCTGTGGTGCACCGAGATCTTGAACTTGCCTTGGCTACTGGTATTTTTCTGTTACCGATGAAAGCAAGTTTCCCTCATGATATGTTAAGTAACTGCAAGAGATCCATGTATTGGATGCGACTGAAGAAATCCCTTATTGGATTCCTTCTTGTTGCATCTGTAATATTTCTGATATTTTGTTTCATATTTCCTCCAACCACTGCACTGGGCTTCTTAGATTTCTCTTGCAAGAGTGATGATAACTTGGTCCACACCACCATAGAAGGTGCTGAGAAAACCTCTTTGCCACATCATAACCAGAGAAAGAGTAAGCTATCTATGTCTAATAAGATGAACCATCTAATTGAGACATCTAGTGGCAGATATTCCTATGGTCAAGGCAATCTGTCTGAATTGGGAGTTTCTCAGCATTCGATGCAGACTTCTGAAGATCTTAAACAGACTCATCATGAAGATCTTAAACAGACTCATCATGCTTTGGATACTCAAAGTGAAAGAGAATCGATATCCACTGCAGTTCAGAGCTCTGATCCAATGAAAGCATCCCAGCTGAGTTGTCTCGCAGTCAACACTGGTAAAGAAAAGGGAAGAAGAAAAAAGAGGAGTCGTCTCGGTGCCAAATTAGCAGCATTGTCTGAAGTTTCAAGTAGTCAAAGTGGGAATTCTACACCCTCATCTCCCTTATCACCGACCCCCTCTGCTACTCCTAAATGTAACTGGCCATTGTCTCCTGATGTGGAGCTACCCCTTGAGGCTCTAAGTTCAACAACACAGATGGCTACCCAACATTCTGACAATGATCAAGCTTCTGCCATTACTGCTGCTGGGGCAAATATATTGAAGGCTGCTATTACACAAAGCTGCAGTAGTAACAAGTCTTCTCAAGTGCCACATTCAGCCTTAAGAAGTGCTTCTAGTTTACCTGTTCAGATACCATGTGCTACTTCTCCCTCTCCTGCCAGCACTTCTCCATCTCCTTTGGTGTCAAAATCAACTGTTAATTTGGATGCTCGGGCTCCTGGATCCAAACGTCACAACCAAACAGCTGTTGAAGCACAAGAGGCAGAACTTGCAAATAAGTATACATATGATATTTGGGGTGAACATTTTTCTGGACTTTTAGTTCCAAACAATGTTGCGTCCGTGAAGTCCATTCCCCCAGAAAATAATTTCGACAGCTTTTTTGTAAAAGGCCCGCAAACCCTAATGGAAAATTCTCAAGAAGGCGAATAAGTTGAAAAACAACGTTATTTCTCTCTTTCTTACCATCACACCGGCCCTATGTTAATAAGAAAAATAAAGGTCTTAAGAAGGCTCTCATAGCTGCACGCATGCTCATTCACTATCATCTAGTAGGGTAAAAAGAATTTAATTGTGGCTATTTTAGAGAAATTAATGCATGAAGAAAGATAATAAAGGGAAAATAAAATAACGAAAACTATGGGCTTGGTATGGTTGGACTACACTTAGTGATGTCCAGCCCATATTCAATGCCAGTGCCCTCGCCATGAGGGTTTTGGAGCAGGATCGACCCAAATAATAAGTGCAGTTTAGGGTGTTGAGAATTTATTTTCACCATTGACCCAGGAAAAATTAATTGGACCCCAAACAAGAATTTAAGAATTTAATTGGATCATTGGCCCAGGAAAAATTATTTGGACCCCGAAAAGAATTTAAACTTAGGTTTGTTGAGTAAAGTATTAAATTATTATCTGAAATATTTGTTAAGATATTTTAACTTTATTTTATTCAAGATTTACTTTATTGAAAAAATTATTTGAAGTAATTTTATGTTTTTAAGTTTTTAGTTAAAATAATTTATTTATTTATTTTTAATATATTTTTATAATTTAATTAATTATTTATTTATTTTTATAAGTTTAATGTTATTTATTTTTTATGATAATATTATCAATTTTAATAGATTTATTTTTATATTATTATAAAATGTTATATTTTAAGTTATTATTTAATGTTATTTATTTTAATTATTAGACTATATTATTTATTTTATTTTATTAAATAAAATATTAAAATGTTTGGATAAAAAATAAAATTATAAATATTTACTTTTCTATAAAAAAAATTATGTAAAAATTAGAAATAATTTTTTATTTTAATAAAATAAACTTTTATTTAATTAATTTTAATATATTTTTTGTTAAAAAAATATCATACTTATCAAATTTTAATTTATTATTTAATTACATTTTTATTTTTATTTTTGTAGTTTAATAGCTAGTTAGTTTACCAAATATTTTTTATTCAATTTGTAGTTTATGAATTTTCAGTTTTTACCAAACTTCATAATTTTAAATTTTTATCTTTCAACTTGGTTATTTACTGATTTTACTAAATATATCTTTAATTTTAAGTATTAAAAGAAAAACCCTTGATCTTTCAACACTGGTCAATGATCATGTACTTATGACAGATCAGAGCTGTGCCTGCCGAGAGAAGAAATTGGTATCTTGGTAGTCCTCGCTGCAAACAGTAGATGCAATATTAGTTGTCTCTATAACATATCCAAAACTACAGAGGAATCCAGCGCTTGTGGCTTCCTAAAGCAAGAAACTTGTATCTCTTTAAACCCTGTATTGGATCCGTGTGAAAAGAGAATTCGGCCTCATCGGGGCCCATTCTGGGCCCTTGTATTGTCTTCAGATTCATTTAAGTCAATGGGCTCTGACCCATAAAAAGGAGAAAAGATTACTGGGCTCTGTTTCATTTTGCAGTGTATTGAGGCCGGATCTATCTAGGAGGCTGGAGCTAACTAATAGTAAAGAAAAGATAACCCAAAAATACATTTTACCAATAAATTTGTACCTCATGAGTTACAATAACTTAATTTCATTAAACATGACAGCGAAGTGGCAATCATGGAATGGAAGCCACAACCGAAAAACCGCACATGATCAAATTTTACTAAAATTTGGGACCATCTCTTTTCACATTTTCACAGCGGCTAAATTGGCATGCGCGGCCACAATGCACGAGTGAGACGTTGACCATACCACCAGCCAAACGACTAAATCCAAACTTTGCAAACCTGTAGTTTTGTTTGGTACATACAACTTTTATTTTTTTGTTTTTTTTATCTTCAAAAGTATTCAATGAAATGCAAACTTGCATGAGGTATTGCAATACCGTTAAGGCATCATTGGCTGAATAGATTGGGTGGGTAGTAATTGGATCACCTAGCAAAAGGTGGTCCAAATTTTTAGGACCATTTTCCACAACATGCAAAAATTACAACAGGCGCTATCACCCTGTAAGGCTGTAACGCAAAACAGTTGGTATGGAGCAATATTTCCAACACAATTCACAATTCTTGGTTTTACCATTATATTACCCCAAAACTCTTTTAAGTATATTTGCTTGAGTTAACGTCACCCTTCTTTTTTGTCCCTTTAGACACATTGAATATCTAATACTGTAAATATAAACAATACATATAAAAAATTTATTTTTAAACATACAATATTACATAATTTTTTCAAAGTTTATACACAATTAATAACTCTATTCATTAATTAAATGTAGGTCGACCTTGGACCAAGTTTTTTTTTTCTTACAAAAGTGAAAAGCTAACTTTGGAAAAAGTTATTGGGCCGTGTCAGTGCCCCACTAAAGCTGGTTTCTTTATGTGACAGCAAGAATGGTTTTAGGCTTTGAGATTTCATTATTATCCCAATGGTTGAGCAGAGCACGACACGCACATTGACATGATGTCCTCGTAGTTTTAGCCTGATGGTTGGATCACGTACAAAGATTAAGATAACAATAGCTGTCGGCAAAGATCTAGCACAACAAGCCCATTTACAAGTCAAATACATCAACACATAAAACCAACAATATCGATAGTTAACTATGTGAAGAAGGCGATGATCCAATAAATCGGTCCAGGGGGCATGTTCTCTACACTGAAATAGGATATTTGTATACCCTATTTTCCCCCTTCTGTTTGTTAACTTCTATGTATAATAAGTTCAAAATTTATTAAAAGATTATTTTAAATAAAGGAAGATTGTGTATCATATAAATTTTATTAATATTTTGATAAATATATTTTTATTATTTAATATAATTAATTAATTAATTCTTTGATTTGTAGTATAGGTTCAGTCACTATGTTTTTTAAATTTATATTTTTTAATTTAAAATTATGCCTATCAGATTATTGTTAAATTTATTTGTTTAAGATGATGAGATATCCTAATCCTAACACATAAATTTATGTTACAAGGATGTGTGATTTATGTACGTTATGTAAATTTATATAACTTATATGAATTATATGATTTACTTGGAAGTTGGAATATATGAATTTATATTTATGTGATTTGTATAAATCATGTAAATTTGTACTAATGCTACCTATGTAAATTTTTGCTTATATGGCTAGGATTAACTTAAAGGACTTGATATCTACGTGAATGATGTGAATTTGGTAGAGTTATGCTTCTTAAATGTGATTAGAAATTAAAATTTCATAAATACAAAATTTTCATCAATGACAGTATAAATTTAAAATTTGTAAATAATTCTATTTTAAATAAATCAATAAATTTTATTATAAAAGTCAAGTAAAAGCTGATATAATTCCTAATACAATATAATTATTGGTCAGATTGTTTTCCTCAATCAGAGAAAAGAATGGAGGATGGAAATTGGAAGATTTAACCATTTTTTTCATTTTCTATTATTTTTATTCCGTGTGGAAGTCCCGTGTCTTTTCCCATTTCACAAATCACAACAAATTAACCTCTCGTTTTATTCCACTTTGGATCAGCTTATGGCATCACTGTTCATTGGTCACCGCCAACGCAAATGAGCCCAGAATTTTATGGTGCCACACACGGGTTGGACCATCAGCTCCATACCTACAAATACAAAAATGTTTTCAAATTAGTCTTACAAATTTTTCCAATCAAAATAAATAAAACTTTTTTATTAGATAAAAAGCTATTTTATGTGAAAAAGAGATCAGCCAAACACGTGTGATTTTGTGAATCTTTACTTGCATGATGAATTTTATCCATGTTGAATGCGTGCGTCTATGCATATTGATAATGAAAGCATAAATGAATTGATTAAAATGAACCTTATAACATGTTAAGGTTTGAGTTAATTAGTGAAACTGCCATAAAGAATGTAGCTACATTGGCAATGGTAAAAAGAAAACGAAAAGAAGTGAGGAAAGATGGGAATTTGACCCCCTCTTGAAGTCATTTTCTTTATGCTTTCAAAACAACGCACGAAAATGATGCCTATATTTCAGAATCCACTAGGCATCATAGCATAGCATGTCACAAATCACTTTGCAAATTCAATGAAGCAAAAGCCCTTCATTTGATCCACTTTTATTTTAGCCACGTCATCCTCATTTAATGGTGCCTCCACCATTAAATCCTGGTCCCAACACTAATTGGCAATCTCCTTCGTTGACTTGTTGTACCTATGTAACCATGCCAATTTGCACCCACACTCGTTAATTCCTGTAAAAATTATCCATGACCAATGAGTTTGTGTTTTTGGTATAACTATTTATTGGTAAAAAATTATGAGAAAAAGTGTGAGCATATATATATATATATATTTTACTATCTACTAATTCGTTCCATATTCACACATTATTTAAAGTAAAAAATTAATACTTTAAGCAATATTTCAGTCTTCTAATTTTTTTCATCAATTTCAACTTAAATTAATCCATATATTTTAAAATCCCTACTGTAAATTCTAACGAAGGATTAATATTACTAGTTTGTTGATAATTTAAAGACTGATGGGTGATTGAAGCTTTTATAGTCTAAAGATCTAAGGAGGAGTTTTCTAAGTACACGGATTAATACGAAGTTAGAGAAAAAGTTGAAGAACTATAATGACACCAATAATCCCACAACTTTAAAATCATAATTTATAAATTATATCTTAATGGCATAATCTTTTTATTTTAATGCTTAGTGTTGTGACATGGGCTAACAAATTTCATTTTCATATGTGTGATTGTGAGTAAGAGGATGGGATAGATGTTTCCAATGGTACAGATGCGCCAATACTAATAATCCCCACATACTTGTAATTTTTGGGACAATGGAACTTTGTCTAACATGACAAGCTTTGATGGCAACCTTCCACGTTCTTCTTCTCTTTCCTTTTCCCCTCCCTAAAATATAGAGGGGATAACAAAATCTTGAAGATCAACTAGAATTTAAAAACTTTTGTTATTAAAAATAAGATAAAGCATATTTTTAATATATCTCAATATAGTTAAATTTAATTTGTATTTTTAATTTTGTATTGATTTTAACCCTTATAAACTTTGATTTTTTTTAAAATTTCTATCACCACTTATTAATAACATGACATATACTACATTACATGTTCTGTTATTACTTAATGGTAATAAAAATTTAAAATTTATAAAAATTAAAATTTAAAAACTTAAAAATAAATTGTCATAATAATGCAAATTGAAAATTATAAAGCTTCATCCACGCCTCTCATCCGCTTCCTATATGTATACATCAAATAACTAGGTTGAGAAAATAACATTAAGTTATATAGGTCTTCAATACCTTTACTTTGTGATTATTGAGAAAATGATCCATTATATTAGTGTTAGTATTGTAGATGAAATAGGTCATGAAGTTAAATTCTCCTCCACCAGACAAAATGGGCAACACAAATGATGTTTGGTGAGTAGGTACATGTGTGTCTGGGTAGGTATGATAATGAGACTCAGATACAGAGCTTGGGTCTTGGATACTGGGATCGATTCCTTTCCACCATTTCAATTAAAGCATCTTCCTTCCAATGAGGGTCAGAATGAAGGTATTTCAAACCTTTTTTAAACCATTCAAATTATAGTTGTATTATATCTATTATAAATATGTTTCTGATACATTGGGAATGTCTCTTCAAACCTCACCTCAAAGCAACCTTTATATTTAATAAATTAATTTTTTTTATATTAATAAGTAACGTGATAATGTCCAACATTATAAGGAAAAGAAATAAAAAATAGAATTATTAAATTATAAGCACGCGAAGGAAGTGATATGTATATAAAAGGGGCATTTGCCACTCAGTATATTCGTCTTTTCTTTGGTTGTATACGTGCGCGAGTATTTCCGCACTGATCTTATGTTATTGATAGTAAATTTTTTTATATACATATATATTAAAAATATATTAGATCATTTTTACTTTGTTTATAATTATACGATCATCTCTTATATTTTTTTAAAAAATAAAAAAATTATCAATGATTAAATTTTAGATATAAATATTAAATTTATATATAAACTAATCATTATTCTTTATTGATATAAATAAAAAAATTATTTATTTATAATAGTATATATTTTTTTATATTTTTTTAAAAAATAAAAATCTATCCACTGTGAAATTTTAAATATAAATAAATATAAAATATTTTAATATGTAAATAATAATTATTTTTTATTTTTTTAAAAAATAACATTTTCTTGTGCTACATAATATTACATGTTAACTAAATGATTTCAGCATACAAATAATTTGTTGTTAGGTAAAACAGAGTGGAATATTTATCAGATGGAAGGGGAAAAAGAATTAATGAAGGGATGAGAGGTTCCCTCTATTGTTTGGTTGTTGTTTCCTTTCTCTGCCATTCTTGGAACTTTGTGGAATTGGTTTCCCTCCCTCTATCTCTCATTAATGTTCCTTTCTATTTTGTGCCCCTCTTTATTGTCTCCTTCTCACTCCTACTTTTTCTATATTTGTTCATCCTCTCCTTTTTTTTTTACAGTTAGGTTTCTGATTGAGTTGTTTATTTTAACATTTTTTTATGTGTTTAAAATTTAATAAATAATAAATTTTTATTAAAAATTATATTGTTTAATATTATGAATACATTATATCATATTATTATCAATACAAAATTATTATATAAATTTTTATTCTGTATCTTTAAACGCATGTTAAAATTAAATAAAAATTTTAAATTATTAAATATGATTGTGGTGTATATTTAAAATAATTTTTAATTATAAATTTATATTAAAATATATTTTTATTGTAAATATGAAAATTAATTTTCTAACCCTAGGCAATTATCAAGGACGAAAAAGCATGATACAAGACCATGATATTAAGATTAGTTGAGAATCTTATAATCAATTAGTAAAAAAATAAAATATTGTAGCATGAGGGTGTGAGCAGATTACTGACCACGAAGCTTGATTCTTAATCTTACGTCTCCATCTAATCCGCAACGATGCCTTTGCATTTGGTAATAACATAAAACTCGCCATTCTAGATGGATTCCTTATATTTCGCATACTACTTTCTAGGTATTGACCTATATATCAATAATAACTACACCTGTTTTTTCTGATTTAAAAGTGAAATTCAAGATTTTAATCAAATTAGAAACTTTTTATTTTTCTTCCATTAAAGTTACATAAATAAATATTTATTATTAAATTTTATTATAAATAATTAAAATTTAAATATGTAATGTATAAGTTTTTTTAAAAATTTTTATATAATATTTTTAAGTGATTAAATAATTTTAATTTTTTTAATCATCCACATATATAATTATAAAGTCTAAATTATTCTTCTTATTTTTATAAAAAAAAATTTTCTTCCAAAAATAACGTGTCTATCATTATATGATATTGAAAAATTATCATTTATTATTTAATATCATATTAATTTTTGTTAATATAACTGTTTTAATAAAAATTAAATTATTAATATAAATATCATAAAATTTATGTAACAACCTCATATATTATCTACATATTTTTTTAATTGATTGTTATTAATTAATTATTAATATTATTTTAATTTTTTTAAAAAAATTTATATTGTAAGAATTTTATCAAGGACATACATATAGAATTACTTACTTAATTATCAATTTATCTAAGATATACGTAATCTAAAATTTTATAATAGGGTAATGAGAAAAATATATATAGAAGATGCGTTGTTCTAAAAAATTTAACAATTATTAAATTCTACTTCTCTTTATCTCTCTTTAATCACATGCTAGTCTTATTTGATCTTCATAAATCACCTACATCATTTTCTCTTAATTGTTTGTTATTAATTAACTATCAATATTATCTTACAAAAATTTCTTTAAAATTTGTATTGTAAGAACTTTATCAAGGACATGTATATACAATATACATTGACTAGAACCATTTACCTAATTATCAATCTACCTAAGATGTATGTAATCTAAAATTTTATAATAAAGTAATGAGAGAAATACATATAGAAGATGCATTGTCCTAAAAAATTTAACAATTGTTAAATTCTACTTCTCTTTATCTTTCTTCAATCACATGCCAATCCTGTTTGGTCATATGGTATGAAAAATTATGTGTATTTGTGAAGCAAACTCCTTCCTTATCTTCCTTGTTATAGTAATGATAATCTATGCTGTTAACTCGTTGAGTGACAAAATTATATAAACATAACATAGTAGAGGAAGTATGAGATATTTCTTTCAAGTAAAAATTACTAAAAAATAGTGAAATTACTTATATAATATGTATGTAATCATCATTAATAGACGTACAAGATGTTAAGATAAATTTATTAAATGTACATAAATTATTTTACCATTTTCTGCTCACTAAGAATTGGTCATCTTATGACATGCATATATATGTGGGCTAAAGTCTCTTACCTCTTATATCACAATAATACTTGTTAATCAGGAGAAGTTGTCCATCCCTACTATATGTACGATACATGCGAATCCAAATCATTATCATCATCCTTTCATTAAAGCAATAAAGACACTATAATCCAATTTTAACACTAATGCGTTATTGATAACACTGCCATAATCATCATTAAGTATTTCACATCATCAATTATCATTTCTCAAAAATAATAAAATTAATTTTTTGAAAACGATAATCATTAAAATTTCATTGAAACAATTAAATATGACTAAAACAGTTTGAATTACAAAATAGCAATTATCATGTAAATAAATTTTTATATAAATTTAATATTTATAAATTTATAATACAATACATTATTATTTTATATTTTAATTAATATATTATGTTAAAATAAAATGAAGCAATGAAATATTATTTTTTAATAATTTTTTTATTTAATAATTTAATTGATAAAATTTATTTATAATAATAAGTTATTAAAGATATTATTTTATTAAAATTTATATTTAATATTATTTAATGTTAATTATAGATATAAAGTAATTAGGATAATATATAATTATAATTTAATATTTAAATTGATAAAATTATATTTTATATAATTTTTTTAATAATAATATAACATCTTATGTAACTTATATGTAACTTATATCAATGTGTATATATATAAAGAAAGGAGGGAAAGACAATTATTTTAGAGTTTATCTTTAATATGTTTAAGTAATGATTTTTTTATAGCGTCAACTAATTAAAATATATAGTAGGTATAAATTTTGAAGTAATTATTATAAATCTCAACAATTTCTAATGATATGATAATTTATGATTGACTATTAGTGTAGAAAATTTTTCATTTTCAATAAATTTTAATTGAATTTATTTTACTATTACTTCTTTCATTTTTAATTATCTTTTAATTTGAGATTTTTTAATTTGTTTTAAAATATTAATTATTTTTTACAATAATTTTATTTATTATTGTCTTCTCTAAACTATTTTTTTTATTTTTTATGTTTAAGGTTATGCAAAAAAATTAAAAAATTATTAATAACATAATTTATTTAAAAAATCATTATTTAATTTTCTATTATGTTTCCTATCTCATTAATTATTAATAAAAATACACATTAATTATTAAATATAAAATAAAAATAAAAATATTAACTAGTTATTATTTACAAAAAATAAATAAAACTAAAATGATAAGTGTAAAAAAATAAAGTTATTAATTTAAAGCTTTATTTGATTTGTCTAATAAAAGTAGTTTAGTAAAAAGAGAAATTATTTTTGGTAATAATAAAATTAAATTAATTTTTTTAAAATATACATAAAACCTTAATGTTTTGTTTGGATTGTGAAAAAAATAAGAAAAAATAAAGAAAAGAAAAAAAATAAAAAAATAAATTATTTGGACGGTTAGAAATAAAAAAAAGAATTTTTTTAATAAGTTAAAAAGAACAGAAAAAATAATAATAATATAAATTTTTAAAAAATTAAATTTTTACTATATTTTTTTATCAAATATAATTTTTATAATTTTTTAAAAATATATATTAATTTTAATAATTTAAATAAAAAAATCTTTCCTCCTTACCTTTCTCGTTTAAAAAGAAAAATTAAATTTTTGATAAATTTTTAAAAAATATTTCGTAAACAAAAAATGAAAAATTTTCCCATTCCTTCTTTATATCCCAACCAAATAGGCCATAAGTTACATGTGAAATTGAGATAAAAAATAATATTTAGAATTTATAATCTAAGAATGAAAAAAAATTAACTTAAACAGTATAAGGAAAATATATAAAGAAAATAAAAAAAAGCATACAATAAATAAATAAATAATAATAATTTATTTATATATAAAAAATTGTTCTACATTTATTTATATTTTAAATTTAATAATTAAAATTTATTAAAATTAATCTAATAATAAAAAAATTAAAACTAAAATATGAAAATACAAAATTCAATCCTCATCATTTTTTATATTGTATAAAAATTTAATAATTGATAATTTTTTTTTAACAAATATAAAAAAAATCATACAACACAAATCACATTATACAAATAAAATAAAAATAGATATAAATGTGGGTTTGTTAGACACACTTCAAGGACAATGTTCTCATTCTTTTTTTTTGCTGAGGGTTCACACAGACAATCACATCCCTCTTTACCATTGTGTATATTTGGGAAAACATCAGAAGTCCACGTCCACTGTGAAAGCATTCTCATAATACAGCAAATTAAAATTTCTAATTTAAAAGCAGCATATAAGCCGATGAAGCAGCTCAGACAAACAATATAATAGTAAGATATTTAGAGGTAGCTCAGTGAGTTCACTTCCTTATCCTCCAGAAACATTTTTGGATGTACAGAATCTAATAATCTAGTCTCATTAAAGAAAGAGAAAGATACAAGAATCCATTATAATCAACTATGAAAAATATTTATTTCATTTTTATTTTAAATTTTTAATTAAATGAATAATAAAAACATTATTTAAAAAAACCAACTTGTATAAAAATAATAACAAGCATACAGAAATAATAATAGCTACTGCTTTAATTACAAAATTCATTAATTAAATTTAATAAAAAAAATATGCTTTTCTCTTTTTAACGCAACCATATCATATTATTTAATGACACGAAAGAGATGCAAAAAATTCTTACATTATTGAGGGTGGATCAAATAGTACATATTGTCTTGAACAGAGATTTGGAACGAGTCTCACATATATCTAAATTCTAAAATAAAATTATTAGTACATGTCACAGTTCACTCAAGAGTTCTCTCTCCATGTCTGTCAACCACATTTATTTGTTCGCAATATGAATGTTGCATAGTGGCAGAAAATATCATTAATCGTTTCGCTCACTTTGGTTTTATTGTTGTTGTGATGCTATATTGGTACTTGGAACAACTGCAACATTTACATTGGTCCTTGGATAAGACCATAAGCTTCAAACCTCGTCGTTTTCTTTCTTCTTCTTCTGCTGCGGGCTTTTCTTGCTTTATTTTCACTCTGTTCCAAATTTTTTAATGTTATGCAAAACAAAAACCCTTTTTCTTTCTTTCTTTTTTTACACAAGCTGGCAGCGTTTGTTCCCTGCTTTCAAGTTTCATGCTCCGTATGAAATCATTTGTAGTTTTCTTCTCTGTCACTCTGTCTCCAAACTCTGCGTTTTGCAGATTCACTTTATCATTGTCATAGAACTCTTACATGTTTCACCTTTTTCGCAGTTCTAGATTGCATTGTTTTTCTTTCTTGTAATCCGGGAAAGTGGTAACATAGCAGATGAATACCAAAGCACACACCACTCTTCAGGCAATGAAAGCTCCTTTAAGGGATGTCAAAGTAATTTCTTCTACTTCTTGTAGTTTTTTTCTTTTCTTGAAACAAAAGCTTAGGTGATTTTTTTCTTTCTTTTTTATGTTTGATTGAAACTTGCATAACTTCAGAAACAAAATTGTCATGTACGGTTGTCAGCTTCTTCTGAAAATGAGGCTATGTAGTATAAAAGCTCCTAACAATTATGATACAATTTTAAACTAGTTTTTCTAGATACTTGAAAAATAACAAAAACTTGGTTTCAAAGCATAAACTAGGAACTACTTTAACTGTAAGCATGGAATTTCTATAATGAGAAAAAGGTGTGCGTTTTTAATCCAAATCTGAAAACTGTGTTTGTTTCACTTCTCATGAGAAACAAAGTTTTGTGGTTTTTCTTTTTCCTGCACACAGAAATCAAAGCTTGTGTTACAGATTTGTTTTGTTACTGAATTTGCAAAAAGCAGGACAAGATGGAAACTAGAGGGAGCAAGGGAACAATGGCTGCACAGAAAACAGTGAAAAATGGACGTGGATCCAATAGGGAAAGGAAAAAGGCTTTGATACAAGATGTACATCCTTTTGTACTTTCACTCCCCAGGTGCTTATTCTATAAACCATTTGTCAATAATGTTGTTAATTATGTGTTCAAACTTTGCAGGTTGATAAGTTGAAGAGAAAGCTCAGACATGAAGAAAATGTTCACAGGGCATTAGAAAGAGCATTTACAAGACCGTTGGGAGCTCTTCCTCGTCTTCCTCCTTATCTCCCTTCACATGTTAGTATCTCTCTTCGCCTTTCCCACATGTGCATATGTGGAACACAAAAATGGGAAATGCAGTATGTTTTTTATTACATACATTGAAGTCTTTCAGGCAATAAACTCAGAAATTGAAGACATTTATCCATTGTATTTCAATTATAAATATTTATTTAGTTTTTTATGCATGGAATGTTTAGACATTAGAGCTTGTGGCTGAAGTTGCAGTATTGGAGGAGGAGGTTGTTAGATTAGAAGAGCAGGTTGTGAATTTCAGACAAGGTCTATATCAGGAAGCTGTCTACATTTCCTCCAAGAGAAATGCAGAAAATTTGAGTGACTCAATGGACCAGAATTCCATCAGGAGGTCCAAACATCAAAGATCAAAATCTATGTCCCAAAGTGAGCTTAATTCAATTATCATGGCTAAGCCTCAGTTTTCTCTTGCCAGAAGTGCTTCCAATAGAAAGTTATTCTCCTCTGACAATGTCACCGATCACACTGTTAAGATAGTCAACGGTAAACAATTGCACATAAAACAGGACTCGTTATCATCAATCCCAGAAGAGGTAGGGGGAAAAGGGAATCCATTGTTTTGTAACTCTCTGAAGGATAAGCAATCTCCTGAAAAGAAAATGGTCAAAGTCATTACTCCACTGAAGAAGTCTCCAATCAAAAAAGAATCAGCTGATAAGTGTATAGATCCTTTGAAGTTACAGGTGTCCAACAATTTTCAATAATTAATATTTAACTGTTAAATTATTGAGCTGACATTGTAACAATGAATTTTTTTGGTTGTTCAGATGGAGGGGAGATTAATAGATCAAGAAAGAGCACAAAGCTCATCAGATGATAAGGTGTCAGAAGTTGATAGCATTAGCACACCCAATAGAATTTCAGAGGATATAGTCAAGTGCTTGTGTAGCATATTTGTGAGATTAGGCACATGCAAGGACAAATTAGCGGAATCACAATCGCCTTCCAGTTCTATATCAGCTTTCAGATCATGCACCAAGGAAAAGGATCAGTTGTGTGATCCGTATGGTATCTGTTTACAATCCAAAATGAGGGATGTTGGCACATATAATATTTTGTGTGAGATTAAAGCTTCCAATGTTGATCTCAACCGAACAAGAAATGCATTGTTTCTGATCCATAGATTGAAGTAAGTTATAACGGGGTATTAGCTGTTGGTTGATAGTTGAAACTGTGGGAGTGTGGATGAATATCTAACCTAACAAACAAATTCAGGTTCCTACTTGGAAAACTTGCCTCTGTGAACATGAAGGATCTTACTCATCAGGAGAAACTTGCATTTTGGATAAACACATATAATTCCTGCATGCTGAATGTAAGATCCCTTTCTGTCACTGATTTGCTACTTCTCAGTACAATGTAAGACAAAAGAGTTGGGTCTCTCCTTTAGGTCTAGATTTGGATTTGATATCATCTTTAGCTTGATGTGTTGAGGGTAACCACATTTATTTGGATTGAATATTGTAGGGGTATTTAGAGCATGGCATACCTGAGAGTCCTGAGATGGTTGTAGCACTAATGCAAAAGGTACAATAATCTCTGTAATATTCTTCTCTACATCTGTTTCTTTTAAAGAACAAAGTGTTCAAAAAGCACTGGTCCTTCTAAATTTATCCTTGCTGCCATCCCAGGCTGAAATGAGTGGATTTTTCGATGCTCCTCTATCTGTCTTCTTATGATTGTTTGTTTTCTGCTACTAGAAGATACTAATAAGGCAGAAAATTAATTAAAACTAACCTGAAAAAAAATCTCCTCTCTATGTATATTATGGTACGGCAGATTGGACCAAAGTTGTGGGTTAATTAAAATTACAGGTGTTTGATTTCTTCTACTGATAGAATAGCTACTAATGTGGCCAGAGGCCTGACATTAAACAATAAATATTGTCCTTGTGAAAATGAATAAGTTGCTAAAGAGTCCTGTGAAGATGAATCTCTAGATAAACATTCAAGTTTACCAATACTTGGCAATGCTTGTGTCAGGCAACAATAGAAGTGGGGGGGCAGTTGCTCAATGCGATTACAATAGAGCACTTCATCTTGAGACTTCCTTATCACTTGAAGTTTGTAAGTACATAATCTACTATTTGCTTGTGCTTTTATGCCTTAAAAGTTTTCCTAATTTTTTGAAGCATTTGTGTCATGCTTTGTAGATTACAATTCATCCCTTGATTTTCATCTTTACTTCCTGCGACAGACCTGCCCAAAAGCTGCAAAAAATGATGAGATGAAAGCTCGAAGCATATTTGGCTTGGAATGGTCAGAACCCTTGGTTACATTTGCACTTTCTTGTGGAAGCTGGTCTTCACCTGCGGTATGCCTGTTTCTCAATTTTAGATGACAATATTGTTATGTTGACACAGTCTTAGTATGTGATCAACTAGTCTCACAATGTATGACCAAACCAAAGATATCAAACAATTTTTCTGAAATCAAATTTGCATTTTTTTAGGAAAAAAAATCTCCTATTGCCGAAATTTACCGGGTATTATCTGATTGCTTCATTATGAAAAATTGAAATATCAGGGAAACGAACTAAGAAGTCATTCGTGGACAAGCTTGGAGATTCATGAGATCATTATAACACAAAATTGAACAGAGTTAAAAGCTCGCCACTTTTCCATTTTTCATTGTTAGGATCAATAACATTTATTATTAAATGCTACAAGTTGAATTTCTTTCTTGATGTGGGTAAAGTCATAAATGCATGTATTTCCTTGGTTGGTTAAAGTGACGAAACAAATGTATTTTTATTTTGTGAAGGTAAGGGTGTACACAGCTTCACAAGTTGATAACGAGTTAGAAGCAGCAAAGAGAGATTATTTACACGCAGCTGTTGGTATTACAAAAACAAAGAAGTTAATAATCCCAAAGTTACTGGACTGGTATTTACTTGACTTTGCCAAGGACTTGGAATCTTTGTTGGACTGGGTCTGCCTCCAACTACCCATTGATCTGAGAAAGGAAGCAGTTGAATGCCTTGAAAGAAGGGGAAGACAGCCTCTTTCACAGCTGGTACAATTGATGCCGTATGACTTCAGCTTTAGGTTGCTTTTATATCAGTAAACTTGGTGAGAGGTACTGTTCATCACTCAATACTTCAGTCAGCATAAATTTCTGGACTTTGATGCGGTGGTTTTTTGTATATTGGATAGTACGCACAGAGAGTACATAATCAAAAGCATGTAATAATATATTCATTTGGTAGAGTTTTGGCCTTTTTGGGTACTGTAATCAGGAGCAATGGCTTTAAAGGTAATATACATAGGGATTGCTGAATTTTTAGATTTATCAAAAAAATTATTTTTGATTTAATATGAACTAAAATTAAATATTTATCTAAGGATATAATTTAATATTAAAACTTTTTTGTGTCAAAAAAATACAAGTGCTTGACGTATCATTCTGTATTAAAATCTGTAAAACAAATCCATAGGTGTAATGCTTCTGATAGCTAAGGCAATACTTTAAGAGTTATGCCATATAAATATTTACATGGCAGAAGCATTACCAATACTGCAATACATACAATTTGGACGAAATCCTTTTTTTGGTAAAGTTTAAGAGGAGTGCAAGAATGACTTTTTTTTGCAAGAATCAAATCAGAAACCTTTTCTCGGCAATGTTATTCATCTTACTGTTCAGTTAACCTTCCTTGACAATCCGTTACTTAATAATAGAATCATGCTATTCAACTTTGTCTTTCTATCTTCACAGAGGATCAATATACGTATTCGTAAAAAAAGAGATCAATATATATGTAACAATTATTGGAAAACATTATGTAATTACAGAGAAACCGTCACCTGGGAGGAAATTAAAACTTAAAAAAAAAAAAGGAAAGCCCAGGCTGTCACAAATAATCAAAACAAAACTCAAAAGCCGTTTCACAAAATGTAGAAACTACAAATTTCCAAGATTCGGTGGGAGAATTTTCCCCAGTTGAATATCCCTCCTATAATGAAGCTACATCTCTCTACACACAACGGCTTCACAAGGGAACACACACGACAAGAAAGTATAATTGGTTACTCAACCAAATGGTGAAGAAACTGGCCCTGTGACTACGTCTGATCTTTTGATGCCTCCCATTCCACAGATGATGCATCCAGGTGCAGTCACAGCTGAAAATTTGGATCCACAGAGATCACAGACATCATATCCAATGGTGGGAAGCCTGCTTAATGTGGCAGCACAGAATTGCGAAGGATCTTCCAATGGATCAATGGACTTGTTAGTCAAACCCCTCTGAACACACAAGTCGACAAGGCTCCTAAATTCCTCCTGCTTATTTGGAGGTGCTTTAGACAATAGTAGGTCTAGCATTTGCTTGGAATATGCATAATTTTGCACCTCCATATTTCGTTTTATGGCAGTTCGAATGCAATTTATTCTGTGCTTAGCGAGAAGAGGCAACGAACCCAGATGGCGTGAAAGCCTACCCATCTCATCTTTTGCACTGATTGCACTTGAACCGTGAACTCTCTGCAAACGCCCAATTTCCTGCAGTCATGAAGACAGCTTTAAAGTTATAAAGGAATAAAGACCTCCAAGGCAGAAGCAAAACAAAATTGGTGGTTCATTTCTAAACAGATGAAAGCACAATATTTGGCCATAGTGTTAAAGATTTCCATATAATTTACCGGATCTGATTGACCAAGATGTCCACAAAAAATAGCGTAGGCTCAATTCAATATTAACTGTAGACAGTGGTTTTCTCTTTTGTAGTTTAGACCATAAGTAAAATTAAAAACCTAAACCTTGGGGTTCCATATTAATAAGGGAAAAACACATTTTCTTCAAATATAATTTCAGATACAGGAAGCAGAGATTCTTATCATCCTTCTTGTGTTTTAGGAATGCCAGCAACATACTCTTTAACATACTCTTTTTTACACACTCTACAATTGAATGGCATGTGAAAACTGCGTAATTTGGTGGGACCTATGTGAATTTAACCCAATCATAGAGTGTGTTGAATGAAAAGGATGTGCTGGAGAGTATGCTGCTAGCATTTCTCTTCATTTTTTATTGCCTTTGATGCTTGCCATTTGGAATGGATCAGGTTAACTCAACCTTAAAAACTATTTTACGGGAAAAGGATTGTCCAAGACTTATAACTTAGAAGGACTACTCTGACGATATTCTTAATCAAAGGGGCATCTTAATTAACACTTGCTATCTTGAACTCAGTTTCCATTGCTTAGTTAACTACAAAAAAATATTCACAGCATGGAAAATCTGTAACTACAGTTTTATGACAATGCTACATTATGGCCTAGAGAAACAGAAGCTTGATTACCTAATTTATTTTTAGCTCAGAGTCCATTCTATCCATGCCATTGGAAATTGAAGCATAGTAATAGTACCTGAAGAAGAATGACTGTTATTTTGTATTGAGCACAGATTGTTGCTTGAGCTTTTATATCACTACCACGAGATTGCTCCTTAGCTAATGCAAGAAAAGCTTCATCAAAGCAAGACAATGCATCTGAAAGATGATTTAGCTCAAGGTGAGCAAGTCCAGTCTTGAAACATTCAGAAGCAGTAGCCCCTCGGGGAACCTGTCATATGAGCCATGAGATTGGGAACAAAAAGAAACTGCACATGCTCAGTAATAGGAAACTGGAACTAGATCACTTTTAGTGAAGAAATCTCAGTGTGATCCTTTCTCCAGCTTCTGATATTAGCATCGTATAAGGATTTTGTACAAAATACCACCAAAGATAAACACTCAAAAGGGAAAATGACAGAGATACTAAGACTCTTCAATGCTCACTAAAACCTTGCTTGCGCTTGCATCCCCCCTTCTTCCCTCTTGTCATTCTGTTTCACTAACAGAATCAGGTCCCTGTCCCACCTGCTATGTGTGCAGGTTGTTACAGCCCCCACATGCCTCTAATTCCCAGTTGTCCTTGCCCTTCCTCCTAAAATACACCTTGAGCTTAGTTATAGGTGGGAAGCTAACAGTCACCAGGTTAAGTAAAGTTGACTTTTCAGCTGGGGCATTATCAGAAACCATCACTGTTTATTAGCACACCAGTTCAATCAGAAAATTTTTCCTAGCAGATCTATTTAATTTCTTCTCTGGCTGCAGCATCCACAAAATGATTAAAGGAAAAGTTAAAAAATGAACATTCCTCTCTCTATTTATGCCAAATGCCCATTTAATCCAGTAGATCTAATTCTTGCATGTTTTCCCATGTTCTTCCCTTACACCCATAGAAAATACTGTCGAACCTCAAAAAGAAATAGCACAAATATCTTTTATAATCTGGTTAGAGAACATTAATCATTAAATGTGTAAATGGATAGGCATGAATGTCTTTATTTGTACCTGTCCAGGTCGTACAGAAGATGACACAGAACCAGTTTGTGGGGGCTTTCCAAGCACACTAAGATCAAGAGGTTGGCTAGAAATTGGTGCCTGCTGCTGTGATGGTGGAATGACTGCATTCTGAGCAGAGGATTGCAGTGGGACTTCACCATCAGGAGGTCCTATGGGCTCATTGGGAACTACAGATTGTTGAACAGCTTGAGGAGGAAGATTACCTTGAAGACCAACATCAGCTTCAGAAGCACTAACCTGGTTAGGAGTTGCCTTGCCACTTTCAACCCCTGCAGTAAATTTAGAGAGATATGTCCCAGCAGGAGGCAGCGCAGCAGCAACATGAAGAGATGGAATTGTATTCTGAAAGAAATCTTCTGGAATAGGTCCAACTTTAACTCCCCCACTTACATTGGCAGCAGTTGGCTGTGAAATTAATTCTGGCCGAGTCAAGGCATCTGTACCAAACAGGTCACCAGGAGTTGAAACAGTAGGAGCAGGCATTTCAGCAGATGCAGGTGGCAAAGACAAAATCTGGCCAAAATCTTGGGCTCCGCTGGTAAATGACCTGCTCCTTGGTGGAGCTAAGCCTTCGCCTAGTTTAAATTTACTAGCAGCTTCTTTAATCTTATTCACATCCACAGTAGAAGAGGCAATCGGCTTGTCTCGTATTCTAACATGTATTTTTTTGGTTTTTGATACTCCTTCCTCATCACTACTGCTATCATCAGCAGATGCTCCATACATGGACTTCTTAAATTCTTCTGCTGCTTTAGCCTGTTCATCAGTAGATGAACTTGCAAACTGTTTATTAAGACTTTCCAGACCCATTAATGAACCACCTTGGGAATTATCAACCCGTTGATTATGTATGGATTTAGTGGAAGATATTTCAAAACCATTTGCTTTAATATCATTACCTGCTGGGATGAATGCCTTAACCAAACTATCTTCCTTTACCTCAACGAGATTGCCTCTTCCCTTAATTGAGCCTAAATACACACCAATATGATCTACAATAATGGATGGAATTGTACCATCATCAGTCTTCATGTATGGTGTCACCTCAGCAGCAAGGTCCCACTTAGGTATATCCTTTGCATTAGTAGGGGTTTTGATTTCCCAGTCTCCACCACCCCATTCAGGTCCTTTAGGAACCATACTTTCTGCAGCGAAGTTGGCAAATATGCCTTGTGTCCATCCAGTAGATCGAACCCGTAAAATCCTTTCACAATGTCGCCTTAATTCTGATTCAAGAGCTTCTTCTTCCAACTTCTGAGCAAGACGCCTCATGGCACTAGGATTAAGGTGGCATATAAACAGATCAAGCATGCTTTCATAATCTGCGGTGACTTCAAAAGTTTCTTTTGCTCTATCAAATTGTGCAAACCTGCAAGTGACCTTAAATTACAAAAGTGAACAAACTTTTAAATCATGCTATTTGAAGAACTAGAGTACCGACCATACACCAGCTCATCAATAGTATGAGCTCTGCTGGAATAATTAAGTTATTAGCCTTACTGTTAGAGGGATTGGCCTTGTACTAGTAGAACAAGTACTTCAACCTCATTCTCAGTATAAATAGGAGAATGTTAGGAATGGGATTGCAACTATCTATCAATTATTCAGTACATTATTCACAGCTCACTCTCTCTCTCTCTTCCCTATCAAAACTCTATAATTGCAACAAGCTCCACCACCATAGGTAGATCTTAACAGACACATACATGTCATAATTGATATGGATAGTGTTATAAATCAACAATATGAAAATAGTACCAACCGTTATATAGATCAGAATTATTAAAATATAAACAAGCAGAGGGCCAAGCTAATTTTAATAGGAAAATCATAATGAAAAGAAAAATAATTTATGCTTTTAGGAAAAGAGAAGAGAACAATTGCTCTGCTTCTTATTCATTAATAAGAGAATTACAAAGGTTGCATTGGCAAAGAGATAATCAATTAGAGAGTTTCTATTGCCTAAACAGATTACACAATAATTTAAATAAGGAAAACTAAGAAAAATATTAAGGAAGGATTCTGACCTGATTTTATTCTATCCTAACTTTCTAAAAATAAAATATATACACAATCTTAACACCCCTCTCAAGTTGGTGCATAGATATCCAACATACCAACCTGCTTACAAGAAATTCAAAGTTAGGTTTGAACAATCCTTTAGTAAGAATGTTTTGCCAATTGTTGTGAGGTTGGAACAAAAGACATGCAAATAATTCCTTCATCCACTTTCTCTTTTATAAAGTGTCTATCAATTTTGACATGCTTGGTTTGATCATGCTGGACAGGATCTTGAGATATACTTATGGTAGCCTTGTTAACCTAGTATAGTTTCATAGGGAGAGTCATGGGGAGCTGCAACTCTTCAAGTATTCTTTTTAACCACAATATTTCCCACACTCCTTGTGCCATGGCTCTATTTTCGGCTTCAACACTACTCCTTGCAACTACACTTTGTTTTTAACTCCTCCATGTAACCAAGTTTCCCCACACAAAGGTACAATATCCGAATGTTGACTTCCTCTCTATATTTCATCAACCCAATTAGCATCAGTATAGGTCTCAATTGTTTGTTGTCCAATCTTCTTAAAAAACAACCCTCTACTAGATGCACTCTTCAAGTACCTTAGGATTCTGTAGACTGCATCTAAGTGTTCTTTATGAGAAGAGTGCATAAATTGACTTACCAAACTTATAGCAAATGCAATGTCTGGACAAGTATGAGATAGATAAATCAGTTTTCCTACCCACCTTTGGTACTTGGGAGTGTCCACCGATGCACTTTCCTGATTATTTCCAAGTTTCTAATTTGGGTCAATAAGATTTCAACTAGTTTACATCCATTCATTCCAGTCTCATTAAGAAGGTTTAATATGTATTTCCTTTGGGATACAACAATTCCCTTTCTAGATCTTGCAACCTCCATTCCCAAGAAGTATTTTAGAGGTCCTAGATCCTTGATTTCAAATTCAACAGCCAAGCACTCTTTCAATTGACTTATCTCAAGCAAGTCATCCATGTGATAACTATATCATCTACATAGACAATCATTATATCTAATTTTCCTTCAAGAGAGTCTTTTACAAACATAGTGTGATCACTTTGCATTGCATATACTCTTGCTTTTTTATGAATGTAGTAAACCTCTCAAACCAAACTCTAGGGGACTTCTTCAATCCATATAGTGACTTCTTAAGTTTGCAAACTTTTTGTTTACAGTGTGATTCAAAACCTGGTGATGCATCCATATATATTTCTTCCAAGTCCCCATTTAGGAAAACATTCTTCACCACTAACTGTTGTAGTGGGCCTCCATATAGTGTACCCCATATGTCTAGGTAAATCCTTTGGCCACTAAGCAGGCTTTGCAGCTTTCAATCAACCCATCTGCTTTATACTTGATTGTGAAAATCCATTTGCAACCCACAATTGTTTTTCCCTTGGACAAATCCACCATTTTCTAGGTTTGGTTCTTCTCTAGAGCTCTAATCTCTTCCAACACAACATTCTTCCACTTTGGAACCTTTAGAGCACAATGTATATCTCTTGGCATCTCACCTTTGGTTAATTTTGAAATAAAAGCTCTAAAAGAAGGCGATCAATTATCATTTGACACAAAATTAGGGATAAGATATTTTGTCCAGGACCTGATCCCTTCTTGGATAGCTATAGGAAGATTAGATTGATCTAACTCCAAGTTAACAGATTTATTAGCAAACTGGACAGTTTTAGAAAAATTGTTACTTGACGAATTTTAGACTTTTGGTAGTGTTAAGATTATATAGTATCACTTGACCTCAATATTTGAGCTTTTTTCTTCCTTGAATAGAAAAAATAAAAGGCTTTATATCCTCGGTCATTGTAATTATCTTATTTCCCCTGTTTCAAGACTTTTAGAACCAGAAGCATATTACATTTCATTGTGTTCAACCACTACTTCAGGATTTTTTTCAGAACTTCAAAAGTTTAGTTCCAACAGTTTATCGAAAGTTTGAAAATTATGTTCTGCATCTTCAACTCTTCTCCCCCCTCCCTGAAGATGGGTTCCACAAAAGTGTTTCCTAAAAGAAAGTGACATCCATAGTAACAATTTTTTTTTTCAAAAATGGATCAGAGCACTTGTAACCTTTTTGGTTGGGAGCATAACCAATAAACACAAACTTTGCTGCTCTTGAATCAAGTTTATTTTGATTAGGCTCATGAGAATGGACAAAAACTGTACAATCAAATATCTTACGGGGCAAACAAGCTAAAATTTTATTTGTGGGAAAAATGACCATGAATAAATCAAAGGGACTTCAAAAGTTCAAGTTGCAGTTAAAATTGCTTTGTCCCAAAGATATTTAGGTATAATATTTTTGAAATAGCAAGGCTTGAGCAACTTCAAGAATGTTTATTTTTTCTCTCATACATATTGTTTTGTTGAGGGGTATCAATACAAGAACTTTGATGAATAATTCCTTCTTAAAGGAAAAAAAAAATGTTTAAACATTTTGTTAAAATACCCTTTCTCATTACCACTTCTAAGGATTTTTATTTGCTATTAGAATTGAGCTTTTATTATTTGAATTTTTTTTTTTAAAACCCCTTCCACTTTTGAGTTTTCTTTCCTTAAATAGTCCACATAAGTCTAGTATGATCATCTATAACTGTAACAAACCACCTTTTTCCAAGAGGAGTAGGATCTCGACAAGGATTCCACACATCACTATGAATGAGACCGGAAGGATTGGACTTTTTGTAAGTTTGAGAGGAGTACGTTGAATGATGATGCTTGGCCAATAGACATCTCACAAGTAATTAAAGATAAATTTTTATTCTTAAAAAGATTGAGAAACAAGTGTTTCAAATAAAAGAAACTTGGATGACCTAATCTATAATGCCATAACATAATTTTACCATCCCTAGAAACAGATACTGAGATAATTACCTTGACTCTCATTGAAAACAATTCCTTCTTCAAAGAAATAGAGGCCATCAACTTTCTTAGCATTGCAAATTGTCTTTCTCGATTTCAAATCCTGAAATTTACAAAAAGGAGATCAAACACAACAAGACATAGTTGTGTTGACCATGTGTCAACTTGCCAATGGACAAAAGATTGCAGGATAAGGTTAGGGTCATGAAGAACATTATAAAAAGTAAGAGAACTTGAAATAGGGACAGAACCAACACTAGCTATCTTGGAAACAGAACCATCTACAATTTTAACCTTTTCATTACCTCCACAAGGACTATAAGTAGAAAACAATTTTGGGCAATTTTCCATGTGATTAGTAGCTTCAGAATCAATGATTCGTGGAGCATGAGAATTCTGTTTAGAACTAAGAAAAGTAGTACACAAAGGGGTAACTTTTTGTGCCAAAGAAGATGGAGTAATTGACATTTTGGAGAGAAAATTTGATACAACTGCTCTAACTGGTCCTTTGTGAGAAGAGGCGACTCAAGTATTTTTCTGCTCTTGGTTTTCAAAGTTGAATGCTTGAAATGCTTTGCCTTCACCTCCAGATTTCTTTTTCTAGTTAGATGGTTTAGTGTGGATTTTCTAGCAAATCCCCTTTGTCACCCCATGGTCTTTTCTTCCTTTCTCCTTCTAAATCGTGCACCTTTCCTTCTAAGGTAAAGCTCTCAGCTTTTGGTCGATGTTAAGAGGTACGCAGCATGATTTTCCTCCTAGATTCATCATGTTGAACTTCAGAGAATACCTCCCTCATTGAAGGTAGACTTTTGACTTAGAATTCATCCTCTCACTTCATCTAGGGTAGGGTTTATAGTCCTGCTAAGAACACATACCCTATCTTTCTCCTCTCTTTTCTTGAATCACGCATCATCATTCAGATTTTCTCAACTATCTTATAGCATTAGTCTAATTCTTGCCAAAGTGTGACCATGATATTATAGTATGTTGTGACGTCATTCTCTCTTTGTTGAGACTGCCATAATCATGTTTTTAGATCAAAGATTTGAGAAGAATTCTCTAGATTAGAATAACACTCTTTGACAGTTTTCCAAACATCCTTGGTTGTTGGTAGAAAAAGGTAAGACTTTCCAATGGCTGGTTCCATTGAGTTGATCAACCAAGAAATAATTAAGGAATTTTCAGACTTATATTTTTGTAGAGTAGGGTCCTCTTTACTTGGTTAAGCAATGGCTCCAGTAAGGTAGCCTTGCTTGCCTTTGCCTTCTAATGTAAGTTTGATTGATTGTGTCTATTCCAAGTAACTCTTTCCATTCAGGTTCTAGATTATAAGATGCAATCCTAAATTGGAATATAGAATTTCAACTGTGGCAACAAAGGTTGCATAACTGCTATTTGATGTCACAGAGATAGCTGCAGTGTTTGATCTTTCATCTGCTCTATCTGTTCTAGTTGTTTGGATTTCTCCAAACATGACCATCTTAAACCATGATAAAATAGTCCCTAGATCAGAGCTTTATAGCTCAGATACTATTTAGGAAAAGATAAAAGAATAATTGTTTTGCTTCTTATTCATTAATCAAAGAATTGCAAAGGTTTAATAGGCAAAGAGAGAATCAATTAGAGAGATTCTCTTGCCTATACAGAGTACAAAATAATTTAAATAAGAAAAACTAAGAAAGTATTTAAAAAAGGAAAACAGAAAAAATATCATGTCAAATTAAGAAAGGATTTTGACTTGATTTTATTCTATCCTAACTTGTTAAAAATAAAATCTTAACAATGCTATATAGATAAGCAAGTAAAAATCATAAAACAACAACCAAAGCCTTTTTCCCACTAGGTGGGGTAGGCTACATGAATCAAATGACACCATTCTGTTTTCTCATGGACCTATTTCTCAAAAAGTTTTAAAAGTCCTTGTTAAGATTGTGTAAATCTTTTATATTTGGAAACTTAGGATAGAATAAAATCAGGTTAGAATCTTCCCTTAATCTGACCTGATATTGTTTGTTTTCTTTATTCAAATACTTTTCTAGTTTTCCTTATTTAAATTATCTTGTAATCTGTTTAGGCAAGAGGATCTCCCTAATTGATTCTTTCTTTGCCTATTTAAATCATTGTTATCCCTTGAATAAAATATTAGAAAAAAAATACTCTCCAATTACTCTCTTCTCTTGTCCTATATGGTATCAGAGCTGTAAAGCTCTGATCCAGGGACTATTTTATCATGGTTAAGACGGCCATGACCGGAGAAACCCGAACAACTAGAGCGGGTGGAGCAAATGGAGGATCGAACACTGAAATGACCTCCATGACAACAAACAGCAATGATGCACCCTCTATTGTTGCCGTTGAAACTCTATCTTCCAGTTCAGGATTGCATCTAGTAATCCAGAAATTGAATGGGAAAAATTACTTGGAATGGGCACAATCGATCAAACTCACATTGGAAGGCAAAGGCAAGCTAGGCCACCTTACTAGAGCCATTTCGCAACCAGGCATAGAGGACCCCACTCTACAAAAATGGAAGTCTGAGAATTCCTTAATTATTGCCTGGTTAATCAATTCAATGGAACCAACCATTGGAAAGCCTTACCTGTTTTTACCAACAGCCAAGGATGTTTGGGAAGCTGTCAAAGAGTGTTATTCTGATTTGGAGAATTCTTCTCAGATTTTTGACCTAAAAACACGATTATGGCAGTCCCAACAAGGAGAGGACGATGTCACAACATACTATAATGTCATGGTCACACTTTGGCAGGAATTAGACCAATGTTATGAAGATAGTTGGGAAAATCCCAATGACGCTGCGCGATTCAAGAAAAGAGAGGAGAATGATAGGGTATATGTGTTCTTAGCAGGTCTAAACCCTACCTTAGATGAAGTGAGAGGAAGAATTCTAGGACGAAAACCTCTACCTTCAATGAGGGAGGTATTTTCAGAAGTTCGACGTGAGGAATCCAGGAGGAAAATTATGTTGCGTACCTCTCAACAACTACCAGAAACTGAAAGCTCTGCATTAGCAGGAAAGGTGCAAAATTTAGAAGGAGAAAGGAAGAAAAAACCATGGTGTGAACATTGTCGAAAGCCTTGGCACACAAAGGAGACTTGCTGGAAAATCCATGGTAAACCACCTAATTGGAAAAAGAAATCTGCAGGTGAAGGCAAAGCATTTCAAGCATCCAACTTTGAAAACCAAGAACAGAAAAATACCTCCGAGTCATCTTTTTTCACAAAGGAACAGTTAGAGCAGTTGTATCAAATTTTCTCTGAAAAAATGTCAGTTACTTCATCCTCTTCTTTGGCACAAAAAGGTAACCCTTTGTCAATTACTACTTTTCTTAGTTCTACACAGAATTCTCATGCTCCATGGATCATTGATTCTGGAGCTACTGATCACATGACAGATTGTCCAAATTTGTTTTCTACTTACAGTCCCTCTGCAGGTAACAAAAAGATTAAAATTGCAGATGGTTCTTTTTCTGCAATAGCTGGTGTTGGTTCTGTCCCTATTTCAAGTTCTTTTACTCTCCATAATGTTCTTCATGTCCCCAACTTATCTTGCAATCTCTTGTCCGTTAGCAAGTTAACAAATGATCAACAATGTCTTGCTGTTTTTGATTCTTTTTCATGTAAATTTCAGGATTTGAAATCAGGGAAGACGATTGGCAGTGCTAAGGAAGTTGATGGCCTCTATTTCTTTGAAGAACAAACTGTTTTCAATAAGGACAGTCAAAGTAATTGTCTCAATTCAGTATCTGTTTCAAGGAATGACGAAATTATGTTATGGCATTATAGATTAGGTCATCCAAGTTTCTTTTATTTGAAACACATGTTTCCCAATCTCTTTAAGAATAAAAATCCATCTTTACTTACTTGTGAAACATGTCAGTTGGCTAAGCATCATCGCTCAACCTATTCCCCTCAACCCTACAAAAAGTCTAGTCCTTTTAGTCTCATCCATAGTGATGTGTGGGGTCCTAGCCGTGATCCTACTCTTCTTGGAAAAAGGTGGTTTGTTACATTTATAGATGATCACACTAGACTAATGTGGGTGTATTTAATGAAGGAAAAATCAGAAGTGGAAGGGATTTTTAAAAACTTTTTTCAAATGGTAAAAACTCAATTCCAACAACAAATAAAAATTTTTAGAAGTGATAATGGGAGAGAGTATTTTAACAGATGTTTAAATAGTTTTTTCCTTCAAGAAGGAATTATTCATCAAAGTTCCTGTGTTAATACCCCTCAACAAAATGGTGTGGCTGAGAGGAAAAATAAACATATTCTTGAAGTTGCTCGAGCCTTGTTATTTCAAAATAATATGCCTAAATATCTTTGGGGTGAAGCAATCTTGACTGCAACTTATTTAATAAACAGAATGCCTAGCAAAATTTTGAATTTTAAAACTCCATTTGATTTCTTCATGAAAAATTTTCCAACAAATAGAATCTCAACTTGTTTGCCCCTTAAGATATTTGGTTGTAAAGTATTTGTCCATTCACATGTGCCTAATCAATGTAAACTTGATCCAAGAGCAACAAAGTGTGTGTTCGTTGGTTATGCTCCTAACCAAAAAGGTTACAAGTGCTTTGATCCAAGTTTAAAAAAATATTTTGTAACTATGGATGTCACTTTCTTTGAGGAAACACCTTTTTTTGGAAGTCATCTTCAGGGGGGGAGAAGAGTTGAAGATGCAGAATATAACTTTCAAATTTTCAAAGAACTCTTGGAACCAAAATTTTTAAGTTTTGAAAAAAATTCTGAAATACTAGCTGAACATGGTGATCAGCAACATGTTTCTGGATCTAAGAGCCTTGAAACAGGGGGAAATGAGACAATTACAATGACTGAGGGCAAAAGACCCGCTAATCTTGTCTATTCAAGGAAGAAAAAGGGTCAAACATTGGGGCCAAGTGATACTTTACAACCTCAACACTGCCAAGAGTCTGAAAATGCACCAGGTAACATTATTTCTGAAACTGTCCAGCCTGTTAATAAGTCTATTAACTTAGAGTTAGATCAATCCAATCTTCCAATAGCTATCCGAAAAAGGGGTTAGGTCTTGTACAAAGTATCCTATCTCTCATTTTGTGTCAAATGACAATTTATCACCTTCTTTTAGAGTTTTTATTTCAGAACTGACCAAAGTAGAAATACCAAGAGATATACATTCTGCTCTAAAGGTTCCAGAGTGGAAGAATGCTGTCTTGGAAGAGATGAGGGCTCTAGAGAAGAACCAAACTTGGAATATGGTGGATTTGCCAAAGGAAAAAACAACTGTGGGCTGTAAATGGATTTTCTCAATCAAGTATAATGCAGATGGGTTGATTGAAAGATACAAAGCTCGGTTAGTGGCTAAAGGATTTACCCAAACATATGGGATAGATTACATGGAGACTTTTGCACCCGTAGCAAAGTTAAATACTATCAGAGTTCTCTTATCCTTGGCAGCCAATCTTGACTGGCCACTACAACAATTAGATGTCAAGAATGCTTTCCTAAATGGAGACTTGGAAGAAGAAGTATATATGGATGCACCTCCAGGTTTTGAATCATACTTTAAACAAAAAGTTTGCAAACTTAAGAAATCACTATATGGATTGAAGCAGTCCCCTAGAGCTTGGTTTGAGAGGTTTACTACATTTATAAAGAGGCAAGGGTATATGCAGTGCCAAAGTGATCATACTATGTTTGTAAAACACTCTTTTGAAGGAAAATTGGCTATACTAATTGTCTATGTAGACGATATAGTTCTCACAGGCAATGACTTGCTTGAGATGAGTCGATTACAGAAGTCTTTGGCCCTTGAATTTGAAATCAAGGATCTAGGACCTCTAAAATATTTCTTAGGAATGGAGGTTGCAAGATCTAGAAAAGGAATTGTGGTTTCTCAAAGGAAATACATATTAGACCTTCTCAATGAAACTGGAATGAGTGGATGTAAACCAGCTGAAACTCCGATTGACCCTAATAAAAAACTTGGGAACAACCAAGAAAGTGCACCAGTGGATACTTCCAGGTACCAAAGGTTGGTAGGAAGACTGATTTATCTATCCCATACTCGCCCTGATATTGCATTTGCTGTAAGTTTGGTAAGCCAGTTTATGCACTCCCCTCATGAAGAACATTTAGATGCAGTTTACAGAATTCTAAGATATTTGAAGAGTGCACCTGGTAAAGGATTGTTTTTTAAGAAGACTGGGCAACAAACAATTGAGATCTACACTGATGCAGATTGGGCTGGCTCAATTACAGATAGGAAGTCAACATCTGGGTATTGTACCTTTGTGTGGGGAAACCTGGTTACATGGAGGAGTAAAAAACAAAGTGTAGTTGCAAGGAGTAGTGCTGAAGCTGAGTATAGAGCCATGGCACAAGGAGTGTGTGAAATCTTGTGGCTAAAAAGAATTCTTGAAGAGTTGCAGCTTCCTATGACTCTTCCTATGAAACTATACTGTGATAACAAGGCTACCATAAGTATATCTCAGAATCCTATACAACATGATCGAACCAAGCATGTGGAAATTGACAGACATTTTATAAAAGAGAAAGTGGATGAAGGAATTATTTGCATGCCTTTTGTTCCAACCTCACAACAATTGGCAGACATTCTTACTAAAGGATTGTTTAAACCTAACTTTGAATTTCTTGTAAGCAAGTTAGGCATGTTGGATATCTATGCACCAACTTGAGGGGGGGTGTTAAGATTGTGTAAATCTTTTATATTTGGAAACTTAGGATAGAATAAAATCAGGTTAGAATCTTCCCTTAATCTGACCTGATATTGTTTGTTTTCTTTATTCAAATACTTTTCTAGTTTTCCTTATTTAAATTATCTTGTAATCTGTTTAGGCAAGAGGATCTCCCTAATTGATTCTCTCTTTGCCTATTTAAATCATTGTTATCCCTTGAATAAAATATTAGAAAAAAAATACTCTCCAATTACTCTCTTCTCTTGTCCTATAGTCCTTTTAATGATTTTACGTTAGGTTTTTCTCTGTCTCACATGCCTTCGACTGTAGGGCTATCCTCTACCTAATCCACACCTGTTATTGGGCTTCTAGCGGTCTTCTTTTCACATTACCAAACCACTTTAGGCTAGATTGTATCATTTTTTCCTCAAGAAGTGCTGCCCCTACTTTCTCTTTAACATTCATTCCTAATCCTATGTTGTCTTGTAAGTCATCTTTGTAACATTGAGCTTGGGCTCTTATTAATCCTTTACTACCCAAAATTCAATACCATCAAGCAAACAAAAATTATACTAGCATATAAAATCCTCTATTTTAAATTATCATACTCATCATAGGAGGTCTAACAAGCTTTCTTAATGATGAAATTGTTTAAAATAGTGTCCTCTACATGTGCTTGGAATTTGTTTGATAAATACAGAAAATCTATTAATTGCCTCCTTTCAACATGATAAGGTTCTAGTCAACCCTATATAAAAAGTAACTCTAGTTTATTCTATTCTTGCATTTTTATTTAGCACGAGAATAGGCCAGAATCATTAACTTTTGTAATTGCTGAGTATTCAGCAGCCACTAAAAAGTTCAACAACCAAGCCTTTTCTCACTCGATGGAGCCAGCAACATGGATCAAACAACGTCATAGTTTACTATTGTGAATCATGTCCATAGACAAACTATTAATAACAGCCACTAAAAGGTTAATTAAAAAAAATTCTACTATTTTCATACACAAAATAAAATTTTAGGTACATAATAGCTTAGCTAATGGCTTGGATAAGAAAATAAAACCTTGCCAATAACAATTAATAAATCAAGATAATCAATAACAATATAATACACAATCGTAATAATTTTAGTAGTTTGCCTAGGTACAATAGCAGCATAATAAGAGCGATGAAGTTTCCTAGTTACCACTACCAACCTGATACATGCATAACCCAACTGCCTGAACTGGCGAAATAAATGAGATGTAGGAGGACATCGTGGATAATCTCTTGAACGCAGAAATTCATCTTTCAAAACAGATAGAGCAGTGGAAAAGCGAAGAGCTTTCACAGCATAGACACCCCGCATCACCTGATGTCAAAACTCAACATCCTTCGAAGATTGATAAACCATAAGTAAAAGCCTAGACAAAGAATTCCATTTACCTGGGTGAACTGTGGACCTGATTGTGATAATGACACAGCTAAATCTCCACAAACAGGAGAACCTCTAGCAAGGATATCCAGAGACCTTGGTGTTACACGCAAACTGTCAAACCTTCATTTGGATAAGAATTTACAGTGTCAATTTTACCAGCTTGAACAAAGATAAAGAAACACGAAAATGGACCTTGCATTCTAAAACTTTCTACACTGTATAGAAAGAAGTTAGTTTTTCTTTCTTTCTAAAAGTAGGTAATCATTCATAGGTAGCAAAGAAGGAAACCTTGATGTTATTTGGTATAGTATTTCTGACAGGTCAAGCTTCTGCTGAAAATTTTGTTGCATTGTGGCAAATCCAATAAGAAGAGGTTCAAGAAGACCAACAAGACAGCTTTTGATCTCAACCTGCTTCTTCTGTTTAGGCTTTATTTCTGATGGGCTAGCAAGCAACAATCGATCATTCACAGCACCAACTAAAACTGCAAAAGGAACTTAATAAAATAGATAAGTAGGACCATAAGGGGAGAAAATAACACGGTATTAAGAGTCCCTAATTGAGTAGAATAAGAAGCTCAATATGGCACTAAAAGCATAGGACTCTCCCACCTAATGAACTAATCTTTTGGGTTGAACTCTCCTCTTGTACTTAAGTTACAAGAATTGGTGCTTTCATTGAGAGTAAGGCTATGATAAAGGATGCTTATGGGCTAGATTAAAGTGCAATGTACCAAGTACTAATAGGTGAGTGAAGCTGCCAAAGGGAAAAGGGTTACTATCGAGTCAGTGCCGATAGAGTAAAACTACAGTAGACGTCAACTCTTAAATGGGATGGCAATGTTATGAGTCCCATATTGAATAGAATAAGAAGCTCAATGTGGTACTTAAGTCATGAGGCTTTCCCACGTAAGTCATAACACACTGTAGGTGATAAAATAGATCATACAAAACAGACGGGTAAAATACTGTGATTTACCAGCATGCAGTAAGACAATTACCAGCATAAGGTGTACTGATTGACAGTATAGTCCTTACTTTTCCATCCCAGCCAAGTATACTGATTGCAGTGGCAGTAGAGAAAAGAAGGACAGGCCCAACCCATAAGAGCGATCTAAAGTAGGCATCAGTTAAGGTTGTCATAAACCAACAGTCCCAAAATATTCAGCTTTTAGGTGAAAATGCACAAATAGTTTTATATTAGATGTCTAACACACCCCTGGATGCAAATTCCCTTTGAGCTTGAAGCCTGGACAACAAACAAGTGCAACTACCTTATGCTGAAATAAACCTTTTTTATTATATGATGAATTGGGGCGGCAAGGATTGAATTCTAGGTCAGTTGGTCATAGAGGCCTTGATAGCATGACAAAAACAACAAATCCCAAAAACTTAATCTGACAAGCAAGGACAGTGAATGATTTACATTATATTTTTAACAAAGGTTTTAAAATGAGAATATATTCAAGTAACATATGATATTTATGGTCTGCTTTGCTGAGAAGGTGGAACATAGGAAGGTAGAAAGAGAGAACAGAGTGAACATGATTTTCAATCAAAGTTATGGTTTCAAGTGAAAGTGAGTACTATTACAATCCACCTCCTCATATTTCTTTCCAAAATTTATGAAGCCTATCCTTAATGCGGATAAAGGGTTCTTTGATTCAATTAAAATAATCAAAGGATATTGAAGGAAGCCCCTTGTCAAAATTTGTCGAAGTGCCTGCAAGTATATCAAGTGCATCTGAAACAATAAGAACTCTCTGTGTTGTTAAAATTCCTGCAACATGTCCCCTAAGAGTCTCTTGCCAGTGCACCTGCCCAATTTGAACAACCATGGATTTGTTATCAAGCTGGACCATAATAGAATCATTTGAAATTATTTCCACAAGCAATGAATCCTGGAACTGTTAAGTGGCTAGTTTCTGTTATTTTCAGTTATTAGTTTCAGTTATTTATGATACAGCCATTAGGGTTTTCCATCGCTGTTAATGTATATATACATGAATTCTATTCTCAATATAATATAATATAATGTGCATATACAGTTTACATCTTGTTTAGTCTGGTTCTTGTTTCCTTTCAAGCATGCTGTTAATGGTATCTTAACAGGAACTAATAGTAAAGACCTTTACCAAAGGAAGGCAAGGCTCTAAGGAGGCCCTCAGTTTTCTTTGTAGATAATAAGGAACTCTATATATATATAGAGGATGTACAGTAGGATTTCTCCCATAATTAATTACAATTAAGTTAATAGATTTCATCCTTATTAATGGCAGTTGACTAAACAAAATAAGGAAAGGAATCTACAATATACATGGAAATAATATATGGGGAGAATAATAAGGAAATAATTACAGAAATCTTTATAAAAATCAAAGATATTGGAAATCTCATAATATCTCTCCAAATCAGAGAAGATCTTGCAACAGAAAGGTCTTTGGTTATAACAACCCATAGGATGTGGGATAAATCTCTGAACAGATGCAACAAATTGGCTAAATAAATGCACATGCAAATGACTAAATACAATCAGAAATGTAAGGTGTAAGCCAACCTACACAACTTTTGGCAGACTTCCAAATAGTGGCTGGGGTCTAGAGTTCAAATTTTTCCTATGAAAATGTTGATGTGGTATAGGTTTTGACATCCTCAGTCCAACCATAATCAGCTTCAGAACATGAGAGATCCATAGTAATTCAACATAGAGTGGCAATAACAATAAAAGTACATAATACAATTTTTTTTCCCTTTGTCCCTCAAAATTACCAACAAGTCAGTTTCTCCTTCAATCTTACAGTGACCATGTTCATTGAAGTTGTTGAGAGAGAAAGAGAGAGAGGGAGAAACAAGTAGGCATAAATTGAATCCGTGTATCTTAATACACAGCAGAGCTAATTATTTATATTGAAAGCACGACAAATACATGCTTTACATTTATTTAAATCAATGAAAATTACATGATTTTTCTATTCACATAATTGCTACATGATTTCTCTAGTTACACAATTGCCCTATTTATATTATTTCTAACACCTCCTCTCAAACTCGAGCATATAAATGATATGCACCAAGCTTACAACATATATAGCCCATGGGAGGACCCCTTAATGACTTAGTAAAGATACCTGCCAATTAATGGCGGGAATGGGCAAAGTCGGTGAAATTTTCTCTAGATAACCTTCTCTCTGATGAAACGACAATCTATCTTAATGTGTTTGGTCTTTTATGAAATAATGGATTTGAAACTATATGTAGGGCAGCTTGATTACCATAGATGAGTGTCATCTGTGTAGTCTCTGCAAACTTTAGTTCTTAAAGTAATTGTTTGAGCCAATATAAACTCATAGGTGCCTATAGTCATAACTCGATACTCAGCTTCCATAGTTGATCTTGCTACAACATTCTACTTCTTGTTCTTCCAAGAGAGTATGTTATCACCAAGAAACACACACTATCGAAAAGTGGATCTTCTATTTGTAGGAGAGTCTGCCCAATTTGCATTAGAGTATCCCACAACTTGGATATTTCTTTAGTCTTCATATAAAATGCCTTTTCTTAGAATTCCTTAATAAATTTTATAATGCGATCAACTGCATCCTAATGCTCTTTACAAGAAAAGTTGAGAAATTAACTTACCACACTTACAGTGAAAAAGATATTAGGATGAGTGATGGTGAAGTAATTTAACTTCCCAACAAGATGCCTGTATCTTTAAGGATCTTCAAAGGGCTCCCACCCCCTGGTTTGGCAAAAGCTTAGCATTAGGATCTATACGAGTATCAGTAAGCTTGACATTCATCAATTTTGTATCTTCTACAGTGTCCATTACATACTTCCTCTGAAAGATTACCACTCCATTTTTGGATTATGCCACTTCTAACTTAAAAAACATATAAGTCTGCCAAGATTCTTTGTCTAAAAGTGTTGACAAAGCTGTTGTTTCACCTGCGTGATCTCATGCTGATCGTTTCTTGTGATGACAATATCATCCACATAGACAATGAGGTAAATGTAAAAAGTAGCAAGTGACAATAGAAGACATAGTGATCAGCCTCACTCCAAGTCATACCAAATTGTTGAACCACTGAACTAAACATGCCAACCCATGCACGAGGAGATTGTTCGAGACTATATAATAACTTCCGTAACCAACAAACTAGTTCTGAACACTCATCGTATGCAACGAAACTGAGAGGTTGCTCTAATATACCTCTTTCAAAGATCACCATGTAAGAAGAAATTCTTGATGTCCAATAAAAGGACTAATGATGAATAGCCACCATAGACAAAGACATCTAAATAAAAGGTATTTTGGCCATAGAAGAGAACACGCCATCATAGTCTCACCCTAAGATCTGGGCATAATTTTTACCATCCAACTTGTGAAGAGAGAAGTACTGATGAGGAAAAGGGTTGGTTTAACCTTAGAATGGAGAAAAGAGGGCATGGATAAGTGAGGATAGAGAAAACCCACCAAGAAGCAAAAAAGGGGCAAAAACAACCCGCAATGGTCACGAATTAGCAAACCCACGACAAATCGGGGACGAGCTCATGGGGTGATGTTGGTGAGCCAAGTGACAATTTGAGTGAGAAACCGACGATGAAGCATAGTTTTCAAAAAAATCATCAATAAATAGTAGGTTTGGACATTGACAGACTAGGATTGCCCTTTTATTATGCTTTAGATATCATGTTGGAAGAAAAAAATTAAGTATAGAATGAACTTGAATGTTTCAAATCAAAGTTAATTATTTATATTGAAACTACAATAGATATACAATAAATACAAGATCTACAATTATCTAGAATTATGCTAATTATATGATTTTTTTTATTTACATAGTTATTCTATTTAGATTATTTACAATAAAAGTTGCTTAAATAGACTATTTTTGCAAAGAAGGTTAAGATTGATAAATTCTGTTTTACTAAAGATTGTGAATTGTGGTTAGTTTCATCTCCATAAGATATAAGCAAGGGAGATTGCATATTGAAAATTTAGAGTTTGATACACAAAATTAACTAAAAAAGGTATCTACGAGGGGAAAAATTGACAAAACTTAAATTCTATACATGAGAGACTAAAATAATATTTACTTTAAATTATATGGTTATAAAATATTTTTTAGATAAAAGGAATTTTAAATAGCCACATTTCCATTTTTCTCTTCACTTTTTTTAAACTAGTAATATTTTTATAAATCAAAATTTATAAATTCAAAACAGCAGGTGTGCATCACTCCACTGTTAGTGCAAGTCATAATTAAATAAGTACACTGATGAATGATACCTGAAGTATAATCTCATTTCTTTTCAACTTGATTGACTTTTTTCCCTCGCTCTTGGTTGGTATATAATGACCGTTGGAAGATGCAGACGATAGGCGGTACCCTTGTATGAGCTTTGCTAGTCCAACTTGGTTCCCATGAGAAGCAAACATCAAAGTCGAATCTACAGCCAGAAAAAATAAAATCAATACTTTATATTTCTAATAAACAAACAGTAAGAACGTAAAAATGTGTGTTGGTGTGCAAGGGTGAGGATCAACTAACACCAATTTAAGATTTGATATATTAATAATGCTCAATGATTTCTTCTAGAAAATTATTTTGACCAATCTAAACATTGAAATATGAATAAATATTCAGTAAATCTTGCAAGCTGAATTTCAAAAATTTTAAACAAGAAAAAAGTTACAGAAAAATGGCCATACATTTGGAAAAAAACGATATACAAATATTTTAATGGAGCACAAAAGAGGTCTCTAATATTAAATTTTATGTCCATGAAGCATATAATACAAACTTCATGCAATTGTGGATTCTGTGTGAATTACCCCTTATAGAAGGTAAGTTATTTTGTGAAAGATTGGGTAAATCCGTATTAATGGATCCCATGTTCCCCCTTCCCCCCCCCCCCCCCCCCCAAACATACACACAAACATATCATGATTATGTAAATCTGTATGTATTCAAGCACCTAAAGGAGTAGAAAAGATACGATCAATTTCAGTTTCAAACATAAATGGCGTTGGGCCACGAATTGAGCCAACAGTAGTTTCTGTAGGTTGATTTTCTTCAAAAAGTTTATCATTTTCCTTAGCTTCTTGTAAGGCTCCTCCCGGTAGCGTATATACTGCCAACCCTGTCTTGTCATCATCAAGAATAGCAAACTGATTTTCATTGAGACCAATAAATGCCGCATCTCGACCTGTAGACAATTACTTGAATTATTTATAGCACATAATGCATGACCAAACTCTGGCAGAAAGAGAAAAATAAATGCATTTCACATGCATAAATACCTTTCATCGTGCTGCTTTTACTGTTTACTCTCTCTGCATCAGTATTTTCCCGGTAAAGTAGTACTTCATTTTTAGAACCCCTAAATTCATAAACTGCAAGAAATAGGTGTTGCTTTTTACTGTGAATCAAGTATTTTGCTTGATACTCCACACTCCCAGGAATCTATACAAAGTTGCTGAACATTAGAAGGCTAAATATGACATGATTTTCACTTGTAAACTATAAGTAGTTATAACATATCAATATTATGCAATTGATTATATCAAAAGAAATTAGAGAGACACCATGATACTCGTTAAACTTGCTACTCTCTCTACATTACCGAATTATAAAGCTTTTTGTAGATACTCTCTGATCCAGATGAGAGATTATAGGCCATAAGATTTGGTCCATCCACATAGAAAGCTCTGACGGGATAATGAAGAACTCGGTTCTCTTTATTGAAGAAATTTAGCTCCAAATGAAATGGCTGATAGTGCATAAATGGTACCAGTTAATGGAACAAAAATGTCTAAGGAACATAAATCAGCTTGAGATCAATTGTCACAGGGATCTTGCCTGTAAAACTGGAATGTCCCTCAGATGATGTTTGGTATCTAGAATAGTGATGAGGGGCAAGCGGGATATTGGAGCACTTTTTATATGGCCTTCCATAAAATGCTACCAAGAAAAAAGTAAAAGTACAATAAAATTTGAGTCAGAGAACAAAGATTTTCCAAAGTTTTCTTAGGAGATTAAATACAAGATCATAAGGAAATTTGAGCCATCAAATTTGGCAGTCAAACTTTAGTCATATCAAAGCCATTACATTGCATCTTTGAGACCTTAAGAAAGACAGAAAAAGAAAGAAACATACACTGTAAAGAAAAGCCTTCCTAGCAATGTCTGATATTGTAAGATGACTGTGGCTGCACGAGAGGAGATTGTCAACAATTACATATGATAATTATGAAATGTCACTAATTGCATGTACTGGATAACAAACTACAGGAGAAACAATTCAGAAGTAATGAGCTGCAAAGCAATTTGAGCAGTTACAATTACAAATCTCAAGCTGCTATGTTAAAGCTTAATCTCAACAAAACTTTTCTCAAACTAAGTTTTCTCAAATATAATTTGAACAGTTGCAATGGATAACACTAGTTTTTCCATAAATTTCTAATTATATTTTCTTTTACCCTTATGCAGATTTCGACTCACCCTTTCGAATGATGTTCTTGTAATTGAGCTTGAAGCTGATGGTCTGCTAACACTCCAGATGAACCCAAGGCTAACAATTTTTCTTTTAAGGCAGATGCTGCATAGCATAAGTGCCATAAGCATATATCCCATGATAGAGCAAGATAAAACAATCAAATATTATGTAAATATGACATGTATGACACGAATAGAAACAATAAAGTGAAAGATACAGCATGCAACAATAACTACAAAAAATAAGAGCAGTATGTACAAAACAAATGAGTGTGTTAAGAAAATAAGAGAAAAGAGATCTAAATCACATAATATTTTTTGACCAAAATCCCAATTAAAATATGGCTGAAATTAATATATATATATATATATATATATAAAAGACATTGCATGGTACATTATGCAAGACATATACAAAAAGAGGAGGAAAATCTAAAGTAATATTTACATCATAGGACAATGGCCTTCAGTAAATAAAATATCCCATGAAATGGGTAATGAACCCCCTCCCCAACCTTCTACCCCTGTTTCATAGTCGGTCTGTTGTGTGTGTGTTAAAAAAGAGATTTCACCCCTTTTCAGACATGATGTGAAAATCCCTAGCTTTCACTGCTTTCCCTCCCTCTGTCTAGAAACGCAATCACCTTCTTTGAACTCTAAAGCACGCCACTCTCTTTCTCTTCCCTAACAGTTTTCGAGTGACTGTAACCCTTTTCTGGCTATTGTGATCTCTTCTATTTCTAGCCAAATTCTGTTCTGCTTACAGCCACCTTGCTTGCTTCCTTGATTTTTGTTGTTATTTACTTGTATGTTTTGCTTTAAGACCTATGATTTTTTATTGTCAATTACGAATATGTAATGAATTTTGAGTATTTTTTTTTAATTATACGTATAAATTATGTAATCTGTATATAAAATTTAGAATAATAGCCACTCTGCTAGAGCATTTTTTGGAGTTGGCTACTACGCACCGCTATTTGAGATTGATAATTATGGTAAGGCTACAAAACTAGAAAGTAGAAACACAAACCGAGAGTTTTGTTATTCAAATAGGAAATATCCCGAAGTACAGAAGTCTCTTTAACCTTGATTCTAGCCAAATAAAAAACAATCACCTGATGAACCCCGTGCACTTTGCAAAACTGCAAAAAGTTTCTTCCTCCTTTCTCTATTGTATGCGGTCTTATTTTTTGAAGAGTCTCCACTAGTTGCATTCTGTTAAAATAAACAACAAATTTATATATCTAATATGCACCGGCAAGAAAGGTATAAATAATGAAAGATTGCTCGTAACTGCAAAAACAAGTGCTGCTAAGTTAGATTTTGGATGAAATTCCAAAGTTTTAATCCGTGGTAAGGGATACACAGCTTCACCACCCTGTTGAGAAAGGATGCGAGGGATATCAATTGATTCAATTGCTGCACCAAACGTAAAAAATATTAGCCAACCAAATTTAACATAAATGAACAGTAAAAGAGTGATGCAAGATAACTTTTAGTATGTTTCTTCTCTCTATCTTTCTCTATGTAAAAGCATTCAACAAGGGAGGGTGAGTGTAGCGACAGAAATTTTGCAAGACAATTAACTTCAGGGAAACAAACTATCAAAGACCAACAGGAACTTTGGAAGACACAGAAAGAGTCAAGTTAGCTAACCAGCAGGCTCAAAAAAATTTGCCTGCGTAGGAGGTCTATCAGGATTAACTATAACCCGTGTTTTCCAAACTTGCATATTTCCATCCCTTGATAAGGTTACAAGTAAACGCAACGTGGGTAGCCAAGCAACTGATGTTATTGGTTGTGAGCCAACTTGTGTTCTGAAATTGCATTAATATAACCATCAGAACCGAAGACAAGAACTAGATTAACCAAAATAATAAGCCTCAACTAAAATATTTCCAACAATTGGCTGTAAGAAAACAACAAATTCAAAATAGATAACCATGATATGAGGTCTCTCAGTTACAGAATGGGGAAATCCGAACCATAGGCAAACCACAGTCACTCACATTCCGATCATACTAGGTCTCTCAGTTGATACATCCCATGCCAATAGTGTACCTCGTCGATCACCAACAAAAATCCATTCTAGAGTTGAGTGAAATGCAAATGCACCAGCGCCATTAAGCTTTATTGTATTGTCAACTGAATAGGAATAGGAAACAAAATGTAAATAACGCTAAAGATATGACTTACAAGAGAAATATGAACCATGTCAACAAGAATAGAACATGTCAGGAATCATCTCACGTTGTAGTGTGTAATGAACAGCATAGGTGTGAATATTATATGCTCGAATCAAACCCTCTGCGTAAGCAACATACTTGACAGAAAACCAACAAAGTTAAGGACAGGGTTGAGGTACCATTAGAAGATTAAGTCTTTCTTGCAGCACTGATATAAAATGAACCTGCCGAAAGTGAAAAGAAATATATTGAAGTCATCATACCAGAACAGGGAGGCGAGGATGACAAGCAAGATTCATAATAGGCTTCTTCAAGTCTGTCTTGATTTTTGTGGGTGCTCTACCACCTTCAATAGTTCCGACAACTTTACATATGCAAAAACAGGTATGAAGCAGAAATATCAGGATTCGTAATCAAACCAGTGACAGTAACATATTTAACTTCTCAGGGGAGAAACCAGACATCCAACCTGTTACACTCATCCGTTTACGGAATCCGAAAAACACAACAGGCTGTTGTGGGGTCAATGCCAGATGAACTTCTGTATCAAAAAAAAGTTGCTCATTCCTCTTCTCTGGTGAATGCAATACACATGTTTGATCTAAGTCAAAATCACAAGATCGTACTGTACAATCCTACAGATGGAAAAGCAACAATTGTAATAAGTATAAAAAGAACTTCACAGTCACTACTCACAACATATAAACTAACAAAGAACACGATTGAGTAACATTACTTCTAGAAAAAGAAACACTAAATAGTTCTATCTCCCAAGTAAAAGGAAATGAATAAGTATTAACAAATAAAATTTTCCCAATAAATAAAAAGGAAATTCACCTGAATGCATCATCTAAGCCACGGCACCTTTATATGTTTAAGAATCACAACATCAGAGTAAAAAAGATAAAGAAAGACATAAGTACAGGCACATAAAAAATTCCTTCAATAAAGTGCTCTAAGGAGGGAGAATGATAGTGACCAAATATCAGAGTATGATTTAAACAGAAATATGAATTAGTAAATTATCTTTCCAAAACCCTAAGTACTTGAAACCTCTCAGCACACCATCTCTGTTACTCTAAAATCAGAAGAAATACTTACAATCGCAAAACCTCTTTTATTAGCACATTTTTTTTTCCTTATTTAGAATGACAAAAGGAGGAAATTCGACCGTTCAAATCTCATGTGCTTAAACTCATAATGTCCATTTTGTTGTTAAATCTTGCATGCCAACATGATTATTTTGGATAAGAGAAGAGAGTAATTATTCTTCTTTTCTTATTTTTTATTTAAGGAATTACAAAGATTTAAATAGGCAAAGAGATATTTTCTTACCTAAACAGATTACAAGATAATTTAAATAAAGAAAATTAGGAAAGTATTTAAATGAAAAAAACTAAAAAAAATATTAGGTCATATTAAGGAAGGATTCTGACCTGTTTTTATTCTATCCTAACTTTCTAAAAATAAAATATATACACAATCTTAGCACCCCTCTCAAGTTGGTGCATAGATATCCAACTTACCAACCTGCTTACAAGAAATTCAAAGTTAGGTTTGAACAATCCTTTAGTAAGAATGTTTTGCCAATTGTTGTGAGGTTGGAACAAAGGATATGCAAATAATGCCTTCATACACTTTCTCTTTTATAAAGTGTTTACCAATTTTCACATGCTTGATTCGATCATGTTGGATAGGGTTTTAAGATATACTTATGGCAACCTTGTTATCATAGTATAATTTCATAGAAAGAGTCATAGGAAGCTACAACTCTTCAAGAATTCCTTTTAGCCATAAGATTTCACATACTCCTTGTGTCATGACTCTATACTCGGCTTCAACACTACTCTTTGCAACAACATTATGTTTTTTACTCCTTCACGTAACTAGGTTTCGCCACACAAAGGTACAATACCCAGATGTCAACTTCCTATCTATAATTGAGAGCCAGCCCAATCTACATCAGTGTAGGTCTCAATTGTTTGTTGTCCAGTCTTCTTAAAAACAACCCTATACCAAGTGCACTCTTCTGTAAACTAAGTGCACTCTTCTGTAAACTGCATCTAAATGTTCTTCATGAGGGGAGTGCATAAATTGGCTTACCAAACTTACAACAAGTGCAATATCACGACGAGTATAAGATAAATCAATCTTCCTACCAACCTTTGGTACCTGAAAGTATCCACTGGTGCACTTTCTTGGTTGTTTCCAGGTTTTTAATTAGGCTCAATTAGTGTTTCAGTTGGTTTACATCCACTCATTCCAGTTTCATTGAGAAAGTCTAATATGTATTTCCTTTGAGAAACCACAGTTCCCTTTCTAAATCTTGCAACCTCCATTCCCAATAAATATTTTAGATGTCCTAGATCTTTGATTTCAAATTCAAGGGCCAAAGACTCCTGCAATCGACTCATCTCAAGTAAGTCATCCCCTATGAGAACTATATCGTCTGCATAAACAATCAATATAGCCAATTTTCCTTCAAAAGAGTGTTTTACAAACATAGTGCGATCACTTTAACACTACATATACCCTTACTTTTTAATGAATGTAGTAAACTTCTTAAACCAAGCTCTAGGGAAATGCTTCAATCCATATAGTGACTTCTTAAGTATGCAAACTTTCTGTTTAAAGTGTGATTTAAAACCTGGTGGTGCATCCATATATGTTTCTTCTTCCAAGTATCTATTTAGGAAAGCATTCTTCACATCTAATTGTTGTAATGGTCGGTCAAGATTAGCTGCCAAGGATAAGAGAAATCTGATAGTATTTAACTTTGCAACGGGTGCAAAGGTCTCCGTATAATCTATCCCATATATCTGGATAAATCCTTTGGTCATTAGTTGAGCTTTGTATCTTTCAATCAACCCATCTTCTTTAGTATTTAACTTTGCAACGGGTGCAAAGGTCTCCGTATAATCTATCCCATATATCTGGATAAATCCTTTGGTCATTAGTTGAGCTTTGTATCTTTCAATCAACCCATCCTCTTTATAATTTATTGTGAAAATTCATTTACAACCCACAATTGTTTTGCCCTTGGGTAAATCCACCATATTCCAGGTTTGGTTCTTCTCTAGGGCCCTCATCTCTTCCAATACAACATTCTTCCAGTCTAGGACCTTTAGAGCAGAATGTATATCTCTTGGTATTTCTGCTTTGGTCAGTTATAAAATAAAAGCTTTAAAAGAATGTGATAAATTATCATTTAACAAAAAATGAGAGATAGGATACTTTGTACAAGACCTGACCTTTTTCGGATAGCTATTGGAAGATTAGATTGATCTAACTCTAAGTTAATAGACTTATTAGTAGGCTGGATAGTTTCAGAAAAAATGTTACTGGGTGCATTTTCAAACTCTTAGCAATGTTGAGGTTATATAATATCACATGGCCCCAATGTTTGACCCGTTTTTCTTCATTGAATAGAAAAAATTAAAGGGTTTTATGCCCTCAATCATTGTAATTATCTTATTTCCTCTATTTCAAGGCGCTTAGAACTAGAAATATGTTTTTGCTCACTATGTTTAGCTAGTATTTCAGAATTTTTTTCAAAACTTAAAAATTTTGGTTCTAAGAGTTCTTCAAAATTTTGAAAGTTATGTTCTACATCTTCAACTCTTCTCCCCCCTGAAGATGGATTCCAAAAAAAAGATGTTTCCTCAAAGAAAATGACATCCATAGTAACAATTTTTTTTTAAAAAAAATTGGATCAAAATACTTGTAACCTTTTTGATTGGGAGCATAACCAACAAACTCACACATTGTTGCTCTTTGATCAAGTTTACTTTGATTAGGTCCATGTGAATGGACAAACACTGTACAACCAAATATCTTAAGGGAAAAACAAGCTGAAATTCTATTTGTTGGAAAAATTTTCATGAAGAAATCAAAGGAAGTTTTAAAATTCAAAATTTTGCTAGGTATTCTATTTATTAAATAAGTTGCAATCAAGATTGTTTCACCCCAAAGATATTTAGGCATATTATTTTGAAATAACAAGGCTTAAGCAACTTCAAGAATATGTTTATTTTTTCTTTCAGCCACACCATTTTGTTGAGGGTATTAACACAGGAAATTTGATGAATAATTCCTTCTTGGAGAAAAAAATTATTTAAACATTTGTTAAAATACTCTCTCCTATTATTACTTTTAAAAATATTTATTTGTTATTAGAATTAAGTTTTTATCATTTGAAAAAAGTTTTTAAAAATCCCTTCCACTTCTGATTTTTCTTTCATTAAATACATCCATATAAGTTTAGTGTAATCATCCATAAATGTTACAAACCACCTCTTCTCAAGAAGAGTTGGATCACGATTGGGATCCTATACATCAATATGAATGAGACTAAAAGGACTGGACTTTTTGTAGAGTTGAGGGGAATAAGTTGAGCGATGATGCTTAGCCAACTAAAATGTTTCACAAGTAATTAAAGATGAATTTTTATTCTTAAAAAGATTAGGAAACATGTTTCAAATAAAAGAAAACGTGGATGACCTAACCTATAATGTCATAACATAATTTTGTCATTCCTTGAAATAGATACTCAATTGAAACAATTACTTTGACTCTCCTTATTGAAAACAGTTCCTTCTTCAAAGAAATAAAGGCCATCAACTTCCTTAGCACTGTCAATTGTCTTCCCCAATTTCAAATCTTGAAATTTACATGAAAAAGACAACATGACATTGTTGATCATGTGTTAACTTGCTAATGGACAAGAGATTACAAGATAAGTTGGGGATATGAAGGACATTATAAAGAGAACCAACACCAATTATTGCAAAAAAAAAAAAAGAACCATATACAATTTTAACCTTTTTGTTACTTGCACATGGACTGTAAGTAGAAAACAAATTTGGACAATCTGTAATGTGAACAATAGCTCTAGAATCAATGACATTGTTGATCATGTGTTAACTTGCTAATGGACAAGAGATTACAAGATAAGTTGGGGATATGAAGGACATTATAAAGAGAACCAACACCAATTATTGCAAAAAAGAAAAGAACCATATACAATTTTAACCTTTTTGTTACTTGCACATGGACTGTAAGTAGAAAACAAATTTGGACAATCTGTAATGTGAACAATAGCTCTAGAATCAATGATCCATGGAGCATGAGAATTTTGTGTAGAACTAAGAAAGTAGTAATTGACAAAAGGGTACCTTTTTGTGCCAAAGAAGAGTATGAAGTAATTGACATTTTTTTAGAAAAAATTTGATACAACTGCTCTAACTGTTCCTTTATGAAAAAAGATGATTCAAAGGTATTTGTTGTCGTGGTGGTCGTTGCAGTGTTCAATCCTTCATTTGTTCCGCTCGCTCTAATTGTTTAGGTTTCTCCAGTTATGGTCATCTTAACCATGATAAAGTAGTCCATTGATCATAACTTTACAACTCCGATACCATATTGGAAAACAAAAGAAAATAATTATTTTTCTTTTCTTATTTTTTATTCAAGGAATTACAAAGATTTAAATAGGCAAATAGAGAATTAATTAGAGAGATCCTCTTGCCTAAACTGATTACAAGATAATTTAAATAATAAAAATTAGGAAAGTATTTAAATAAAGAAAATAGATAATATCATGTCATGTTAAGGGAAGATTTAATTTTATTCTATCATAACTTTGCAAATATAAAATATTTACACAATCTTAACAATGATAGCCAAATTTTATTGTAATTTCCTAATATTTTTCCTAAATTTAGGTCTTTTTTTAATTGAACTTAACCATGTAAAGTGACTCAGCTAAATCCTACAATGTTGTTCCCATCATCTTAAACTTACCCATCAGGATTTGATTTGCATTTTGGTGCCAATCTAGTCAAAAATGCAAAAAACACAAATGTACAATATTTATAACACTTAGTCCTTTCACAACTTTATCTTTAAAGGAGGAAAAGGTCCACATATTCCATAGATAACAAAGAACTAGTAAAAAAATATTTTGCTAACAAAAAAAGAAAAAAAAAAGCTTCACAATTTGATCCTTTAAAAATGAAAGTGTCATCAAATAAATATTCGAAGATTTAAGCCACCAAATTAGCTCTATAAAAATTTAAGTTGTTACCATATTAATTCTCCAAGGTTTTTGTCATCAAATTTAACAAATCTTTGGAGCATTTCAAGAAAACTAACTTGGTGGCTAAAATCTTTAGAAAACTTGAATGGTGATGCTTTTATCTTTGCAAGACCAATTTGTAGGGTTTTCAAAAAATAAAATAAAATCCACATACACACACAATAGAAGTTCAGGTAAGACCAACCTGGAGGATTGTGATCACAGTATGCCCACTTGTAGGACTATATGACATTCGGACAACTGGTGCACCAATGTCAAGGGCTGAAATCTTGCTTCCGGTTAATGCATCAAATTCTAAATATGTGGAAACAAACTAATTAGTAGTACATTTGTCAGAAACAAGTCAAAAAATAAATAAATGCAGTAGACAAAAAGGCATGTAAGTTTATTCCATAGAATTAGCTCACAAGTCTTGAGAGAGTTAGGTGCAGGAAATTAAGAGTTCAAATATAACTGATAGGATTGCATTCCCCGAGAGACATTATTGTTTTAGGTTTAGTTATGAATGAGCTAACTAATTCTTCCATCATAACAAAAGTTCATGCTTGTGTTCCTACTGCATCTGATCAGATTCATGTCTTAAATACTTAGAGTCATGTGTCATATACTAGATAGGTTGCATTCCATCAAAAAATATTATAGTTCAAATCAGTTCAACGGTCAATGACTAAAAAACAATTGTTTGATGACCAATAAGTATACATCTGCTAAATATTAGCTTCTAATAATAAATAGTAACGACACAACAACTAAAAAATAAAAGTCAATTAAAATTATTGTTACACTCATTGTCACATTTATTATTACGACCATTTACCAATATTCTTTTTAATATTTAGATAAATATTATGAATAAGGATTAGATTTAAGATATATATATATATATATATATATATATATTTAATAATAAATACTTTATTTTATTATATAAGAATAAGTTTAAAATATTAAAATTTTAAAATATAAAAAAAAATATTTACATCTAAGTATATCGTCTTTATTAATATAACATGTTAAATTTTCTAAATTAAAATTAATTTTTGTAAGATTATATTAATATTAAAAAATAATTTATCTAACCAAATATCTTTAATTTGGTAAAATATATTAAGAATCAAAATTATTTAAAGAAAAAGTGATGCAATTTAATAAAAAAAATTATAAAATTATATTCTTTAAAAATTAGAATTACAAATATATTGAAATATTTGTTTTTTTGACAAATTAATTTATAAATATAAGAAGTTGTTAATACTTGTTTGATTAGAAAATTAAAATAAGAATACAAAAAGATAACTAATTTAATAGAAATATATTTAAATTAATATGATATTTTATTTTTAAAATAATTAATTTTATGAAAACATAATTAAACAATCAATATAATAGTATTCAAAATTTGTAAAGCTGAATTTAAATTTTATCGTTTAAAATCTTAATTTATATTGAATGAATAATTTTGTTTAAAAATAACCTATAAAATAAAAATAGGTATCATTTATTTAAATATAAAATATAATAAATGTTGGAATATTAGTTTTATTTTAAAAAATTAAATTTTATTTTGAATTTATAAAATTGTTAAATAACTTATTAAATGAAAAGAAAAATAAATAACAGAAAGATCATGAAATTTTTTAAACCACATAAAAAAATAAGAAAAATGAAAATAGTATAAATAAATAAAACATACATGTAACTACTTTTAAAAGAGTAAAAATTCATATAAAATTATAATTTTTAGAGATTATATATATATATATATATATATATATATATATATATATATAAATGGTTGACTTTAAGTTGTGAGCATTAGAATGAGGTTTTCGAGGTTAAACATTTTTAATATTTTGATTTTTAATAGGGTGACATGTAAAATCATCATCCAACAATATAGATAAATTTAGTTAAAGATTAGAATAGAGTAAGAATCACAAGTATTTTATGTAACTTCAAGTAGAAGGAGTAAAAATAAAGATTTAGATATGATTAGGTGAATCATATCAACTCACCTAGACTTAGACTTAAGTATTATAATCGATCTATTAAGTTTAATTTAGGATAATGAACTCTTTTTATTGTCCTTTTTTTCCATTTTTGAATGATTTTGGTGCATTTGTTATACAAAAGAGAATCATACTACATATGAACATTACTCTAATTACGACTAAGTAACTATATATATATATATATATATATATATATATATATATATATATATATGGTAAAATGAAAAGCAATCTCTTCTTTTATTTTTTTTAAAAAGAAGTAAAACAAAAATGTAACAAAACAATCCATTTTATTTTATTATTATATATTTTTTATTTATAAAATTTTTTTCTATTAAATATTTTTTTATATTTTTATCTTAATGTAATACTTATGTTAATAAAAAATATTTTTGATAGAATATTTATCAAGATAAAAGATAAAATAATTAATTAAAATTATTTTAACTATTTTTAAGATATTAGATATATTGATAATTATTTGTGTCTAAAATTTTAATTATTAGTTTAAATTTTATTTTTTATTTTTATTTTTAATATATTTTGATAATGTTCACTTATCATGAAATATTAGTTTTTCTTATTAGTGTTAGAATATACAGTTTAATTATTAAATATTTTATTTTAATTAATTATAATATTTAACTTTTATTAATAAAATTGTTAAAAATAAAATAAATAATTTTTTATAGAAATATGATTTAAAGTTTATTTATAAAATATTTTAAAAATATATCTTTAGTATTAAACAAAAATATTTATTTAAAAATATTTTTATTAAAAAAGACATCATCAATATTAAAATAAATAAATAAACAAAATCATTAAACTATCTTTTTTATAATATATAATCATTAAAATAATTATAAATTTATTTATATAATTTTTAATATAAATATATATAAAAAATAAATATAAAAATATTATTATTATTTTAATATAATAATTTAATATAAATAATAAAACATTAAAATTTATAATTAATAAAAAATTTAATATTAAAATTACAATCTAATAATCATATTTTTATTTGTTATTTTATTTTTATCAACCAATTTAATAATTAATTTTATTAAATAATTTTTACTTTAATCTGAAAATTTTTTAATGCGGAACATTCACTTAATCTTTTAAGCATTATCGGATTTTTTTTATTTTTCAATTATTTTATCTACTAATTTTGTCATACACATTTAATATATATATATATATATATATATTATTAATTTAATCATTTAATATTATGAATATTTTTAAATAAAATTTCAGTTAATAATATATAAATTGTTTTAATTTTTTTTTATTAATTTTGATGAATTAATTCTTTATTTCTAATAATAAGGTTGGAAGAAAGTAAAGATTAACAGTACTGTTTCTGGTAACCTTACATTTACTAATTTTGCGCTGCAATTACGAAGTTTAGAATGCCGTACAATATCTACCGTATGGCCAGTGCACATTAACCCCTGGTTCTCATGCATTATTAGACCTGAATCTTCCAAAACAGCACAATACCCTAATGATCTGAACGCCTACTTTTATCGTTTCTAAAATCTATATGCAGAGTGAACGTAGGTTCTTGAATTTGTAATAACGTTAAGAAGGAGAGAGGGATAATGCAGTTACTCACCGACGATGTAGGTTCCGATGGCGACGGCAACGAGTGCCTGATGAGGATGGAAGGAAGCAGCATGAGGCTGCATAGGTTTGACGCCAACGTGTCGCAGATCAAGATGCTGCAATGTCGTCCACTCCATTGATCCGGTTCCTCGTGTTTCCGCCTACAACTTCATCTTTACCTTGCGAGTAAGGAAACCAAATGAATCGAGAGGATGCAGACCTCGTTCGAAGCTAAAAATAAAAACAACGAATCATAACAATTTGTAACTGTAAAATGGAAAGGGAACTATAAGAAACAGCGAGATTGCATAACAGAATGAACAACAATTCCGAATAATAACAACAAAAGAAAGAAGGAGAACGAGAATAGGCCAACGGACCAAGGGCGGCTTGTTGGTCTACGTGGGCCTGGGCCTGATAAAAAAACCGAAAAGATTTCGGGCCGACATATCTAAAGTTCTTGGACCCTGAAACAGCCAGGACCTTCATGTGGAATTGATGACATATAAAGGTTAGTCAAATTGCATTGTGCCATTGTCCTCCCTTTTTCTTTTTTTCGTTTTACATGGTTACCTTTGCTACGAGTTTTGTTAACTTGTACTTTTTGGATGCAAGTTAAGAAATAAATAATATAAATTATTAGCTTTAAAATAATAATAATAAATATTTTAAAGTAATAAATAAAATCTATAAGCATAAAAAATATTAAAATATTTTATTATTTTTTATAAAACAATATTAAATATATTATATTTTATTAGTTTCTAAATTTCTTTATTTTTAGATAAAATTATAATTTTCATCCTCTGTGTTTATTCTAAGTTTTAATTTATTTATTTTACATTTTTCTTCTCAATTCAATTTACTAGTCATTTTTTTTTTGTTTCCAGTTTTTTTTAACTTCTTTTAGTAAATTTAGCTATCTTGCTAATATTTTTTCCTTGTTCTTGATGCATCTTCTATAATGTTGAACGTTGTTAATTGAGTAAAAAAAATGCATTTTAAACTAGAGCATCTTCTTCTTCTTTACTTCCTGTTGCTTCTATTTTTTTTTTCCTACTTTCTTTCTAATTAATTACCATTTTTTATTTTCTTTTTTGTAATCATCATAGATAGCCAAGTTCAGAGATGAAAAAGACACCTGAATGTAAGGATGTCGACGAGATAGGACTGAAACAGGGATCCTTGAATATCCGTAAAAGTTAAAAAATTAAAATTACAAAAATATATCATGTAATATACTATAATATTATATTATATGGATTAATATATTAATAATATTATTTAAAAATAATATAAAATAAATTTATGTCATTATAAAATAATATAAGATCATAATATTTTAAATATATTTAATAATAAATATATTATTATGAATATGGTATCAACAAGACGGGTAATATGTATAATATATATTTCTACCTATTTAATTTTATGAGTATATGGATATTCATTATAAATGTACCTCTGACTTCCATGGATATTTTTGCCATCTCTGCTCAAGTGCCTAAATATTTAGTTTTGTCTATAGCTAAAATAGACATACCACGTTAGAAGTTAGGATCGATAGTGCTTGATATAAAAGTCATAGTATTATGATATTCCATTGCATTAATTTTATACTTTTTTTTTTCCGAATCAGTAATTATATTTGAAATCAAATAATTAACAATTTTTAATAATATATAATAAAAACTATATATTAAATACAATAATAATATTAAATCTTATAATTTATAATAAAAATTATTATTTATTATCATTAGTATACATTAAAAAAAAACTGAATATGCAATACTTTGAAGAGAGATTGAAAATGTGATTTAAAAGTTTCTTTTGATCACATATCCATCACTTATGGTGTAAGAAGATACTCTGGTAGGAAAAATCCCAAAATTTAAAAGTATTAAAATGATTCACTTCATGCGCATCATGATAATGTACGGCACCATCTTCCTTCAATCCTCACTCACGCTAGACAACAAATAGGTGGGCTTCTCATTTAAAGTTATGAGGCATGTAAAAGGATATAAAGAGGAAAAAATTGTAATGTAAGAAATATCACACACGCATGTGTTGACATTTAAGTGCAAGCCCCTCTCTATTCCTCCTCCCAAGTTAGAAGCAACCACAAATTCTTCTTTGGGGCCATATGCAATTATGCATTGAATAACTGCTATTAAACCACAGCTTGTCTTCTTCCCTTTCCACTGTCGGAATTCTTGACCCTTGATAATGCTAATAAAGGATGGTTAACTAGCTAGAGGATAACACCTTTAGAATGTGTTGATAATGACAAGGCCTACACTATGTTCTTTACCTTATTAATTACCTTTTAAAAAAAGTGAAACGTCACATGCTAGAGTGTGATTTGGATTAAATTAATTTTTAAGAAAAAAAATCAGTCGTTTTTAATTTATTTAGTTTTGTTGCAATATAATTCAATTGTTTTTTATAAATTAAAAACTGTATTTAATTCAATCAAATTCAAATTAATTTAGATTGGGTTATTATTTTTTAAAACAAAAATTTAAAATACCTCAAATATAAATCCAAACCATCAGGTTAAATTAAATTTCATTATTTTTGACGTACACTATAAAAAAATATAAGTTCAAACTAGTTGACCAAACATACATTAAATATAAGTTCGAATAAATTCATCAAGATATATCAAAAGTCAAATTAAAATTATAAATATTATGCAAATTCAATCTATTTTTATTTTGGTTTGATAGATTTGATTTTACATAATACTATAAATACGTAAGATAACGATTATAATAAAACGTTAGAGCATGTAAATTTTATTATTATTATTTTGAGCAGAAATACCATGAAAATTATGCATGTTATGATGTCATACAGGCATGACCTATGCTTGTAGATTTATGAATTGTAAAATAGTGTTTCACCCACGCACTACCGATAGAAGTATTCAAATCACAACATTTGGTTATTGTAAAAGAAAATAATGAATATAAATTATTAAATTTTATTTAAATATTTAAAATTAAAATATATATATAATTTATTAAAGTAATCATATAATTATCGACTAACTTTTAATTTTAATTATTTATGAATAATTGATATGATTTAGATTTATAGTTGATTATTGATAGATATGTGCTATTCCTACGAGACTTGTAATCTATTCACATGAAGTGCCTATTCGTTTTTTTTTTTTTCAAAATTAAATCTGTACTAGAAAAATTAATTTTAGGAGAATTTTAACTTTTTTTTTTATCAAGAAGATAGAGTTGAATTTATACATGAGATTCATAAATTGTACATATATTATTTATATTTTGAAGGTAATTTTATCTTGCCAAACTACTATACCTATATACAAATCATTTTTTAAATTGTTTTTATTAAAAGAAACGTTATCAAAATTTAAAATAAACAGACTTAAGAGTGGAAATGATGATGTTCTAAGTACTTTTGAATCTAATCTAGATTTATAAAATAGAAATAATAGTTTTATAAGTATAATGTTGATATATAATTAAAATAAAAAATTTTATATTTGTAGTTAAATAAAAAATTATTATTGAATAACCGTGTAAAAATATTTATACTATAAATATATTTCAGTTAAATAAAAATTTTGTTTTATATATTTTTATTGTATTTCATTTTCATTCATATAAATAATTTATATTTTAACATTATTTTCTTACATGTAAAAGATAAAAAATAGAAAAAATAGTAAAATAAACATAAACAAATATATTTTTAAACTGTGAAAATTAATTTAGTAGTGAAAAGTTTAAAATTATAATAGTGTATTTTACGTTTAAACCTTATCACTTTTTTATTTTATTTAAAAAAAAGAAAGATACTTCTAAATTCATGAATAAAGATACAATGCCTAACAACCGAGCAGCTTCGCAACATTCAAGTTAACAAAGACACGGAATATAACCTAGCAATTTCACGACATTCAAATTAAAAGTCTTGATCAAGATATATATCTACCACGTAAATCAAATCAATGCGGGTGGAATGTTAAGGAACATCGTTAATATTTGACATGCTTTCGTATCATAACTTCTATCCGGCATTTGCTAACAGCCCAAACAATAATAGGAAGACACATCACATATCTATATGACAGAGATTACAGATTGAAAAAAAAATTTAAGGAAAATAAAATTTGTTATTATAAAACACGAAAAATATATTTTGAATATGATATTTTTTCTATTATTTTTGTAAATTTGGTGGTACCATATCTTAAGCAATAGAAAATGAACATATGCACAGAGTCATTTATTACAATCAATTTTAGTATAAAAGTTTTTATATTTATCCAAAAGAGATAAAAATTTTAATATTTATAATTTGATCCCTAAGTTATAAATTTAACTAATTTATATTTGTTTATTTTAACCTAGATTTTCACGAGCGTTGATGGATCTTGAAGTGCCTGTAAAGGGCGCTAGCGTATACCCCGAGGTGATCATCACCACTTGCAGCTCACATCTCAGCGCAGCGAAACGTGTAACCCGCCTTTTCATTCAACTATATTTGTTCCTGTAATCTATAGCCTAATAGAACGCAGCAGCAAGTGACAACCTGCCCATACATCCGACGGAGAGGATGACATTACTGGCAAAGAACGTCTGATGAAAACATCACAGGCACGAAGCGTGGTAGGCCTGTGCTGGTGGAGCATAGCATAGGTAGGAAAGGGAGCCTTGGACAATGGGAAAGCCAGAGGGGTCGAGTCATTTGACGGAAATGGAAGACTTTTCTCCTATTAGAGAAGGTCCTCTAAAGTCATGGGAAAGTGCATTAATTCTTAGGGAGCAAGTTTATAAAAAAAATGAATGAAAGTTAATTCAATGAATAAAATAGATAGAGTCAACGATACGACAGACAGCGCTGCCTACACATGAATTAACTTTTGAGGTCGAGCCATCTTAATTTCATGACAGGATTTATGAATGAATGCTGGGCTGGGAAATGATAGCTTCCGCACCATACACCACCAATAAATGGATAAAAAAATAAAAGGGAGAAGAAGATGGTAATAAAAAAGATTATTCACAAAAAAAATATAAACTATATATAGAAACAATGGAGTGGAACAGAATGGAGAGGAGCGGAACATACCGGAGTAGAGTAGAGCAAAACGAAGGGGCACAGGAAAAAGGAGCACAGCGGAGCTGACAGAATGGAGAGGAGCATACCAGGTCGGAGCGGAGCATAACAGAAAGGAGAGGACGAAAATGGAAAGTAGGATAAGGTGAGATATTTTAATGTTGAAGAGGTTAAATTACCAATACCATAAATTATATTTTTTTATAAAAATGGGATCAAAATATAAATATTTTAACTTTTGATTTCTAATGTAAAAGTTGATTATAATAAATAATATTGCATATATATATATATCTATTTTTTATTACTTAAGATACGGTACTTCCAAATTTATAAAAATATCGAAAAATATATATTTTAATATAATAAAAAAAATATTTATATATTTTTTTATTATTTATTGATGTTAGATTTTTTTATTTTATATATTTATATAAACTAATGATATTTCTATATATTTTACACAATTTTAAATGAATGAAACATAAAAAATACAAATAAACTAAGTTTATTTTATAAATTATTTTAATTTAATTTATTAAATAATTAAAAAAATTATTTATCTGATTAAATAAATAATTTCGGATGTGAAGATTTGCACGATGATCAAAAAATAATTTTTATGTGTCCTTAATACAAATATTTTTTATACTCTTCATTATTTAATTAATTACATAAAGAATGGTAGATTTCATAGTGACTAAAAAAATAATAATGTGCAAGTCAAATCCCTGAATTAACAGTGCAGTTATGATTTTGTGTCCGAAGTTGGAGAAAAAACCTGATGAGCGTTGAGGGTCAAGAGTGCCTCTACCAAAGGAGACACTACCCGTCTCATCTTGTTTCCTTCGCTTCCACTCCTTAAATATTAGTCTCTCTCTCTCTCACTCTATATGCTTCTTTCATACCTACCTCTTCCTTCGTTAATTCAGTCATTTCGTTGGAAAATGATAAGAAACATGGGAAGCAATGCCCCGTCCCGCGGCATTGCTGCCATAGTTGGGGTTGGACCCAAGTTGGGCCGATCCATTGCTCGAAAGTTCGCTCACGAAGGCTACACCGTGGCCATTCTCGCTCGTGACCTAGGCACGTTCTCTAACATTAATTAATGGTGGTTTCTCCGGTACCCCTGAAAATAACGGGGTATGGTACCCCTTCACCCAAAAACCAATAACATGATGACATCTGTCATCATATATTAATTTAACTATTATTATTTAGTAACACAGTAAATTTGATGAGATAGGTTTACAAAATTTATAATTTTTATAATTGCATACAATTTTTGCTGATGAGTCCTTATCCCTAATCGAATAAAAGATATGAAAAAATAAAAATAGTTTAACTATGGTTATTGTTAAGAACCCTAAATCACTAACATCAGAAGTAAGAAGCTGAATATAGTGGAGCGAAAGGAAAAGATTACAGCGGAAGTAAAGCAAAGCAAAACGGAAGAAGTTCAATACAGCGGAACTAAAGGAAACGAATAAAGCGAAAGTAAAGCAAAGCGATATAGCCGAAGCAAAGCAATACAACGAAAGCGGATGTGTTGAAGTGGTTGATTATCGGATTGGAGGTATCCCATAATCATTTGAAATCATTATCCGGAGGTGTTGAAAGATTGTGTTCAACTTTTGTTTCAGGTGAGAAATTTATTATATGTTTTGGTTATATTTTGTCGTTTTAAATTTAAATTTATATTTCGAACCTTGTTGTTTGATGTAGGGTTTAGGTTTTTGTTTGACTGGGTGCTATATAAGTGTTGCCTCTTACAATGTGTGTGCTGACTAAATTTTGTGGGTTTAGAAATCCCATGTGCCTGTATGCTGTTTATATGATATGTTTTGTTAGTTTGTTTCGTCAATTTAAAATTGTAAATTTTGTATGTGTAAAAATTGTATAGGTTAGTTTGGGTTTGGATATTTATACGGTGAAATTGTTATTTATGTGGCTCAGGTTATTAGATATGGATAACGAGTGTTGTGATGAGAAATTAGTTAGTGTGGAAGTACAACAAGAAGAAGAGTACTTTATGAAGAATATAGAAAAATTGACATATGATGAGATACGGGCAATGGTATTTGATTCAGAAAATGATGCTGTTCGGTTTTATTATTTTTATGCTCGTTTGAAAGGATTTTATGCTCGTAAAGATGAAATTAGTAGAGATTATATGGGTTCTATTATGATGAGGCAACTGGTGTGTAGTCGTGAAGGCAGTAGACATCGAAAGCATTATTTAAGAATGAATCGGTGTAGAGACCCAAGGCCATTAACAAGAACTAAATGCGGTGCTAAATTTCGTGTACACTTTGATCATATGTCCCGGAAGTGGAAAGTCGTTTTTTTTGTTGATACCCATAACCATGAGTTAACCCCAAGTGATGCAGTTCACTTGATTCCTGGGTATCGTTCACTAAATGAAGGGGATAAAGCACAGATCAACATGTTCCATCTGCATGGGATTCAAACCTCTCATATCTATGGTTTGATGTTGGGACAAAAAGGTGGCCATGATAGTCTGGGGTTCTGCAAAAAAGATCTTTACAATCATATTGATAGAGAAAATCGAGCAAAAATAGAGGATGGTGATGCATTTGCTGCCCTTTGTTATTTGCAAGCAAAAGCTGATAATGATCATATGTACTTTGCTAAGTTTACAACTACTGTTGATGGTAGGCTGCAACATTTATTTTGGGCAGATGGTGGTTGTAGAGTTGATTACGCGTGTTTTGGAGATGTGGTTGCATTTGATACCACATATAAGAAGAATAAATATAATCGACCTTTGGTGATTTTTTGTGGTTACAATCATCATGGACAGACCACAATTTTTTCTTTTGCATTAGTTTCATATGAGAGCTCAGAAACATACAAATGGGTTTTGGATACTTTCTGTGAAACCATGTTTAGGAAACATCCTATAGGTGTTGTAACTGATGGAGATCTTGCGATGAGGGAAGCAGTTAGAGATGTCTTTCCCAAGAGTTGTCACAGACTTTGTGGTTGGCATATCCAAAAAAATGCCGCTGAGAATGTGAGAAATAAACATTTCTTGGAAGAATTTAAGCAGTTGTTATATTCGAATTTCAGTGTTGATCGATTTGAAGAAAAATGGAAGAAAATAATAGATAAATACAACATTGCTGATAATAAGTGGATAAGGAAGATGTATAAAATGAAGAGTATGTGGGCGTCAGCATATATGCGTGATACTTTTTTTGCTGGAATCAGAACCACATCCATTTGTGAAGGTATAAACTCTTTCATTAAGAGATATGTGAAAAATAAGAGTAGCCTTGTTGATTTAATGCATAACTTGGACAGGGCTTTGAAACAGTATAGACACAATGAATTTGTATCTGATTTCAAATCTACATACTATTTTCCTGTAATGACAACTGCATTGTATATGTACGAAGATGTTGCATCAAAAATTTATACTTGCAAGAAATTTGTTGATGTGAAAAATGAGATTGATGCTGCTGCACGCCTAAATGTTGTACAGTGTGTTGAGTGCAACGATGAGGTTACGTTGACAATGAATGAATTTGGTACACCGAACAAGGAAATAACTGTTGTTTTTTATAAGAAGAGGTTTACCTTTGTTTGTGAGTGTAGATTGTTTGAAAGGTGTGGGCTTCCTTGTTCTCACATTTTCTGTGGCATGAAACATTTACATATAGACATCCTTCCTCCAAGTTTAATTTGTAAAAGATGGATGAAATCTGCTAAGTTGGACTATGTATCTTCTATTTGTAAAAGTGATAATGATGTAGATAAAGAGGAAGGTTGTATGCTGCGTGAAGGAGCACTTGCTGGACTTTGGAACAGGTTAGTGAAGGTAGCTACAAGGAATGGGCCAGATTTCATGGAGGCCAGTGAAGATATTAATAAACTTGTTGGAAAGTTTGAGAAACGTAGTAACTTAAAGAACAGTGAGAATTTAAATTCATGTGGTTTAATAGGAGATCCTGTAATGGTTAAAACTAAAGGAGCTCCTAAAAAAAGTAAGGGTGTTAAGTGAAGACGTTGTGGTCATTGCAGAAAAAGTGGGCATACTGTGAGGAAATGTCCGAAATTTCAGAATTGTGATTTTATCTGCTCTGTTGAGGAAAGCTTAGGATCACCTGAATATGATGAAGTAAGGATATTAATGAGTTATGCGTTTTACTAATTTGTTAATATTTTAGTTGTTATTTGTTTGATACTGATTGTTAATATTTTGACACTGTGAAGCAGGACGATTCCTTTGAACAAGTCCGGCCGGAATCTAATTGCATTCTAAAAGAAAAGGCGTGTCAATCCATGTTAAATTTTTTTTTGTTTTTTACTGATAATTCGTTTTTTAATTAGTAACCAGCCCTTAGTTTTGTATTGCTAAAATTTTGTTAGTATATAATATATAATAGGACAATGTTAAAAAGTTGGATCGTGGATTGAAGACCTTAAACGAAGAATTAATACAAACACAATGTTCAGCAAAGGTATTTATAGAATACGTTGTTTTGAATTTTACAAATACTGTAGATGATATAATTACAATTTATTGTGACATAGGGAAATGAAGGCCTTCATGACATAAACTGTTCGAATGTGAAATCTGTTCATATTGACATGAATACCAGCTTCACCTCCCTACTACAGAATCTGCACGTTATAGGCAATACAGGAGGTGAAAGTCTTGTGAAACATTCACATGTTTTTGGTACGACTCTAATCCATGCAATATTTTAGTATTGTAAGCTTAGATCATATGTTTCATATTTAAATATGAATTTTTTATTTTTTATTTTTACAGATTCAGAGGGGTCCTGTTAAGTTGAGTTTAGAGAATGATGATGATGACGTTGATCTCTGTTTAACATTGTCTTATTCATGATGTAATAATATTTGATGACTTCAATTTCTGTAATTACTACAGCACTTGTTATTGAGTAATTCTGAATTTTATCTGTTAGTTGTTGAATATATTGAATCATATATGGTTCCATTAAATTATTAAAAGTAAACATTGGCCACAAATACAACGAAAGTATTATAGTGATTAAATTTGACCATACATGAAATGTTCAATAATCGTTATTTGCTTATGATATATCATATTGTGATGGTTTGATAATGATATATTGTGATAGTTTGGTAATGATATTTATGATGCATGGTTTCTGGTGATGTTGATGTTATATGAAGCTTATATTGCTTAGTGTCCAACTGCTGTTTTTCGCTGTTCATGCTAGTTTTTTGTTGTTTTTCGCTAAAGGACTTCGTGCACCATTGACGTCCCTCTAATAAAAATGTAACAAAATAACATATTTTAACGTTTTATTTATATTTGATTCTAATAAATGTTGATATATATAAAGTCCCCATTTTTTTTAATTACGTTCCAGAGAAACCACCCTATACCCTAATTTATCAGGGTTGTGTAGAAACTACCATGTTAACATGTTATATTTACCGTCATTATTAAGCATGTTTAATTGTCATGAATAAAAACTGTGTTAAAATATTTGACAAATAAAAATTGCATATAATTATCTGCTTCTACGAAATATATTTTTAAATAAATAAATGACGTTTAGGTATACATGCATAACCTAATTAAGAACACCATACAAGGCGGAAGGGATATACATTGTACCCATTTAGTCATTATCAATGTTTTCATTAAATAAAGGCAATATACATCACAGACAAGATGGACAAATAAAAAATAAAATAAAAGGCAAGGCAGTGTTCAATAATTTTTTAGATGAATATAGAAGACATGAGGTTTTCTTGCATATGATGAAAATGTAATAGTGTCTCCCACTTTAAAATTACAGAACTCGCAGAATTGTGACCACCCACGAGATAGGTGCCCAATGTATTGGTTTGTTCCTTTCACCTTCGACCAAGACATATGTACTATCATTGAACCAAGCTCATCATATGTCAGACAAACTTCCAATGGCATATCTGGCAGTGCAGTTGCGGTAAATGCAGAAGGCATTGTCTGTTAATACAGAGAAAGTGAGATATTATGATATATAACATATGTTAATAACAAAAACATGTATTTAATGCATGAGTAAATCATATTACCAAATTATTCTTCATTTGGAATGCAGTGAGGGTCTTTTCACAAACAAAGTCATATGGTCTTGGAGGACGATTGAGATCAGCATACATTGAGTCATAGTTGAAATCGTCCCACAATTTTTGTAACTTGACACTATCGACCAGTATAATTCTCTCCTCATTTGGATAACAAATTTCCTCATGCATAATGTTAAAAATCTTGAAATTGAAGTTGCCTTTTCTTGTATACTTCATTAGAAGCCAACCCCCAATTTTTAAGTCTGGGTATAGGTCCTGCAAATTTTCCCAGCCTTCATACAGAGATACAGACTTGGTGGTCTTTGACACATCCAAGGAGATTTCAGTTTTTACGGGATCCCTCAGTGTGATGACATCTGGAATGTCATATAAGTAATGTTTGACAAAGAGGGAAGGCAAATACTCCAACGTCTTTCATTATACGAACCAAACAATAAAATTGGTTATTACAGTTTTCATTATAAATAAATATGATAAAGAGTTTCTTATATTCATACCTGGTCAGGGTCATATTGCATCCAGAAACTGGTGCATTTACGAACATATGCAGATGAACTTTGTGCAACTTCCATAATGTTAAGAAAAGACGAACGATTGAATTGCAGACTGCATGAAGAAAGTGTATCATCATTCTACACTGAAAAATGAAACATGGTGCAAATGCTCTTATCTTGAATGCAGAACGTAATAAACCTGATTGTTTGATGTAAATGCAGAACGTACTGTCGAGGTTCTTGTATATAATTCGTTTACAGGTATATAAGGTTCGTAAGTTGAATTCTTAAATCAGTGTCTTTTCAATGTTGTGGCTATGATCAGTTAGAACAAAAAATGGTTTCACTATGTTGACATCAACAAACCATAAAGGATTGACATTATAATGAGGTAGTGGTAGTGGAGTTGTGGATTGCATGCGTACCTTTCGACCACAACTGATGAGTGGTTTCAAGTAAAAGGGGAAGTCGCCGTCTTCAAATTCTAACAGTAACCAGTTCGTAACAGTTGAAGAATACGTTGAGTCTATGTGCCTAAATTTGATATTTAACTACTTGGCTAATTCCTTAACCGTCATGTTTGATATTAATTGTTTATTTGTAATTGTTTAATTAGAAGGTTGTAATGATTGTAATATTTTTTATTTATGTCTACGTAGAAATGGAATAAATAATTCATATCCGAGAAGCTATCATCCAATTTGATATGTCCATGCATGTGCAGAGCACTTTCATTGGTTGAAGTTCGACAGTTTGTATTCTAATTCAGTCCTTCAGGTAAACATGGGTAAGCTAATCGTCATTTGGCATAACCAAATCCAACCATTCGATGTTTAAATGTATATCAGAAACATTAAATTATCCCATTTGATTTCATTAGAGACACATGGAAACAAGCAATTGTCAGATAATTAAAGACAGTGTTGATCTCGTGCTCTAAAAAATTAATTACACATAAACAATCATTAAAGGCATGCGTTTTTAAAGTTGCATATCATAATGTAGAAGTTGGACAGACACTGTATCGTGGTGCTGCAGCCGTTGAGATCCATTAATCCATTAATAATATCAAAACCAGTAACCAGTAATTGCCAATTCATTTGTCAAGAGCATTAAACAATACACATATGTTGGGGAAGTTCCACAGTCATTTTTCTGGTTTTGTGGAACCGTTGACATTCGTTGAACAGAAATAAAACACATACATTATTAAAAAGGACATTGGCATGCCTTATTAACTTTTTTAAACGTGTTTTAAAATAACATACACACATCTATCTCACAGTCGACGTACATATCTATTCACCTTTATACCAACCATGTTTTGTTAATGATTTATTTGGTTTACCAAACGTATGCAATAGAATTGTCGCCATCATACGCATATATCAAACATATGTAAAGATATATAACCAACATATATTAAACATGATGACATCAACTGTAAACTGCATGTAATTGTTCAAAACGTAAACATAATAGACTAAAATAGCTATACCAAGAACAACTCAACATGCATAACATGTGGCTTCTCTGCATATGATTATATTGTAATCGTGTTCCCCCTTTTAAACTTGCAAAACCCACAGTTATATTATTATAATATTAATGAAATATATGTTATTAACCTATATATTTAATAATATAAGCACATGGGATCTATATATAACTAGTAAGTGGACCCGTCGGTTGCACGGGATTTTGTCTGCTGTAATTTTGGTCTGTATGTATATATGCTTGTTCTTTAACAATTGTATCATATAAGTTAAAGGTGATGATGAAAAATGGATTGTATAACAGAAAAATAGTTACAGTATAATCTTGAAGAAAGAATTTTAAATAAGGATTTATAGTGGATAACAAACCATACAATATAATAGACCATAAAATTAAACATGTTTAGTTAGATAAAGCTGCCAAAATAGTTATACGGTTCAATAATTTTAAACCAACATATACGGTAAATATAGTTTAAGACCTACAAGTTGGTAGTTGATGAGTAAACACTCATTATCTTTCAAAAAAACAAGGAAAAAAATGTTTAGTTGGCATATGAGATATTGATTACACCCGGCCTTGTAACATGTGTTGCAAAGGTTAGTGTGTCACCTTCCTTAAAATTGCAGAAACCACAATACTTTGACCACCCAAAATCCAAGTAACCAATGCATTCATTTGTTCCCGGTTTCTTTGTCCATAGCATTTTAATGGACATGGAGACACCATTGTCACAATTCAAGTAGACATGTTGTGGCATGTGTGGGAGGGCATCCCTTGTGAATGCATCTGGTAATGCCTACAAGAAATAAATGAAAAGTATATCAATGTTTAGAGTCACGTTATATAAAATATGGACACAAGTTAATAGGTATACGTTGTTAATTTCAGTACCAGATTATTTTGCAGGTGGTATTTTGTAATTGTTTTGCGACATGTGTAGTCATAAGGAATTGGAGTTCTGGGGGACGGTCCATACATTGACTCAGCACGTAACTCAGCTATCATTTTTTTCATTTTCATGCTGTCAGAGGGGAAAGATCGTGGTTGGGTCGGGTAGCTTATTTCCTTGTGTTTGAGGTTGTAGACACGAATGGTAAAGTCCCCATTCCCAGTATGTTTAAGTTGAAGCCAACCTCCATACTTCAACTTTGGGTATATGTCTTTCATATTCTCCCAACCTCCATTGATGACAATGGTACGATCAGTTTTAATAACGTCGAACATGATGATTGTGTCTTCAGGATCATAAAACTTGATGATATCTGGGATATCATCCTTGTAGCTTTTGACAAAAAGGGAAGGAAGTGATTCCAACACCTGATACAATGTAAATGAAATGTCATATTGGTGTCTTTTAAGGTGGGAAATATTTCTATCGTTAATTGAATGATATTAACTGACCTCATCTGGATCATACTGCATCCAGAATGTAGAACATTTTGGCATCCTTTGGGTACTGCTTTGTCCTATCTCCATGTAATCTGTAAGCAGAATTGGATTCTATTTGCAAATGTTTACATATCTTAAGAGATATATATACTTAAAAATTTATTCATCATAGATAAATTAAGGTCAATAAAAGTGTACACATTTTCATACTTGGTCATGTATACTGGTCAGCATATATTTGTCATCATGTTCAGAGCGAATGAAATGAAGTACACAGACATGAATATATGGTATGGTAACGTTGTATGAAGAATTACAAAAGACAACTGGTGACACCAAATACAAAACAATTTTGTACATATGATAATGTAAAATTAATGATCCAACATTTGCTTTAGAATGGCATGGATATATGAACCAATAATGTAGACATTAATCATTAATACAGGTGCAAATTTGTATAAACAGAGGCATGTATATTATTGCATATATATGTTTGTGCTTGCAGTGATGCAGAGCACGTTGATGCAGTTAATATATGATTGCATGGTATGTACTATATACATGAAAGGAAGTCCAAGTGATGTGTGTCAGACCTGATTCGGTGATGGTAGTGTGTGAGCAAGTTGTGTCTGGGTTCTGTGTGTTGGAGGAAGTTCTGGTTGCAGTTGTTTTTGGCAGAAAACTGTTTGCAGAATGTGAGAAGTGATTCGCTTGTTAGGTTTTGGCAATACCCAGTAACTGTAGATGGCAGTTTCCCAAGGGTTATTTCCGGGGATACGAAAGGTTTTGCTATATTTTGTGTCATATGGGACAATATTTCATGGTTTATTTGGAATCAGAGTACATTTAATGAGGGCAGTTATAGAAATTATGGACCTGACATAATGCGGGAAACAGTGTATTACGGGAAAACGTGATGATTAATTACGTAAATATGGAAGGACAATTAGTGGTTGGCTTCTGAATAACGATTGTTTTAAACGTATAGGCTTCTGTTTGAAATGTATGATGAGCGGCTAACCTAATGATTTTAAACGTTTAGGTTATTTAAGTTGTACATAAATATGGTAACAGACGTAAATGGAGGGTTGAATAAATCATTTATTGCCGACTTGTATTTCAAACAATTTATTACGGGGAAAGGTTTATTTGTAATTGTGTAATTACAGAATTACAGGAACAGGTGGAGTGTGTTGGCGGGGACACGTCTGCGATCAATTCATTGGGGTGTACTTTGTAAAAGATTAGGATTAATGAAGACAAAAATACAGTTTAAAGAGGGTAAGTTCGTAGAAAAAAGAAGGTTAAATATGGGTTTGTTGAGTGTTTGTTTTATGAGATTGCAGAATGTGTTGGTTACTTAGAAGGTAATATAAAACACATGTTCATTTATGTATAATGCAGAATATGTGTTGATTGAGGATAGCAAAAGGATGTCATATGACTTAGGAATATATATATATATATATATATTCCTCGAATGCCTTACTAAGAATGCATCCAACAATTGCATAGATAATCTTCATAAATGTAATCATAATTTAATGGTAATTTTTTTGCAGTACAGCAAAAACCTGATACATGCCGTATAAAGTGAATGTGGGTTGTTGTGTCACCACGTATTGTTGATTATTTTGGTTTGTCTCTGGTACATAATATAGCTGCAAGGAAATTGAATAATGGATTATTTAAGTACATGTAATAAGGTTAAATTATATCTGACTTATTTATTCATAGTATGTTGTACGCAGTAGTTAATGTAAGTAAAAAATGTAACAGAAATTGGAATAAGGATCATGTACCTGGGTTGATAATTATATAAAGGATAACATAAGAATTTGAAGGGGGCTACGAACATGACATAGGTTCACAACACATTACCTCAGCCGAAAGTCATCAATGTCTTGTAGACCATGGTTTATAAAGACACATGTACCATTGAAGGCATTAGAACCACCATATTAACCTTAGAAGATCATTTATCTTAAACAAAAACATTGATAAATATTGGGCTCTGGTTGTAAATGAAATAATAGTTATGTGTAAGATATAATAGTTTCCATGACTTTCACACATACCACAGCTTTGACGTAATAGAGGAATAAATGTGGATGCTGGTTTCCACTTTGACGTTTCTGCCTTCCCTTTAATGACAAGTTATAGCATATCAGGAAACACTAATCCATACAGGTAGATAGACCACAATTTAATGGCCAGATTTACCGGAAGATTTGAATTTAAAAACCATGAGGAACTACACTCACAGAGTCAATAATTCTACTAACAATGAAATGATAAATGAAAGGATATGCAATTCAGATTTTGTACTCAATTAACACTCATTTATTTAGGTGACATTTAGAACATAATACAAAATGTGCACCTTCAGCGATCAACTTTAATAAACAGTGCATAGTATAAATGAACTATTAATATATGCATTCGAATTTATGACCAACCATAATTAATGAAGAGGATTGCATTGTTATATTAACCAAATTAAACAAATAAAACAATTAACCACAGTTCTAAATTTTAACAGGGAACACATGTAAACATACCTGCAGAGTTTAGTAATAAACCCAAGACATCACCCCAAAACGGATGTCAATATCCTTAACCAACAGTACATTGAATTTCATTATATAACCATATGTAATATGTGATGCAATGTACACTACACCACCAGGGTCATATCAATGGTCGTATATATTTCAAATGTCATATTAGGATTATGATTTAAAACACTAACATAATTAACACAACCATATTACAATCCTATATACGGTGAACATTAACATTCATCCTAAGTGGATTTTGCAGAAGCTGAAATGTAGAATATCCCCCACACGCAAGTGTTTCGACCGTATAAATTGTCCCCATCCTCTGCAGATGTAAAACATTTTATATGGTCCACGATTACACTTCAGCGTGCATGTTTGTGTGATGCCATCTTCACCAATAACATCGATGCTCTCTTCTGGAACCATATTTAGAAGTTGTGAATGCTCCGCAGGAATATACTGTAACATTAACGAAATGAATTAAAGATTGATATATCTGATTTCTCAAGCTGGGCAGCCATAAACTAAACACATGTTAACATGACAATATGATTTGGAAGCTATACCAATACTTGTCTCCCAGAAGCTTGACAAGCAGACACTTTAACGTCCCATTTTATTGATGCAACATCTTCACGTGCAACCACTTGAGGCATTCCCTCGTGTTTAGTGTCATCCTCTTGGACACCGACACCATCCCTGTGCAAGTGTTCTTCATGATGTGGTTCATCATCATCATCAACATGAAGTAATTCATTGTCAAATATATACATGGATGGATGCACATAACGTCGTGGATATTCAATTTCATACTCTCACTCGTTGTATATCTTTATTTTCAGCTTGTATCGGAAAACCCAATGCAGCTGAAGTCTATGCGATGTTTCTAATTCATAGAAATGAATTAGATTGCCAACAATCATATAAGGACCGTCAGGCTTCGATCTCACCCTGACAGAGTTCAAGTTTCCCATGCTATCATAAACCGTTAATGCCCCTGGGAACAGGAATCTCCGATATTTCTTCCAAAAATCTTTAGGTATAGGAATTTCGACCTTCCAAAGGGTAGTATTATTAAGCCAATGACGCAAAATGGGGTGAAAAAAAACATATTAACACTTGAAACACATAATATTGGAAACTTACAACTCCTGGCCCAACAATGGCTTCGAAATGATAATTGTGCGTCATTAGAACCTGAAAAATGGCATCCCAATCGAAGTGAACACATCAAACAGACTTTTTAAAAAACAGAACCCTAAATCCCAAAGCAGGGCGTTCCAGAGTGACCACTACTAGGATTCCATTAAACTCGGCAAGTATAGTTTCACAATATCGAAGTTACCTTCGTACAGTATGGCGAATTTTGCATGAGGTGGAAAGGGCTCCAATGGAGGCAGCAGTCGTTTTCGATTCAATCCACAAGGCGACGACTTCTCCAACCACCAAATGAAGAAGGGAAGGCCAAACACAATGTAACACAAAAAAAAGAATAAACGTTTTAGACGCGGTATATGCTTCGTCAGTTAGGAAGTACAGACAGAACTCTGTGAACAACCGATGTAACACAAAAAAAGAAGAGTGGCTTTGGAACAGAGGTAGATGGATGATGCATTTTTCGACGAAAAGAGGAAGATAGTCATCGCATCCGTTGGGAACAGGCAACGCGACGTTTCGGTGTTGGTGACTTACACGATGACACGTGTCAAAAAGTGATTGGGCCCAGCGTTAATTCATTTAGGCGGGAACACTATTAGGGTTTTTTTTAATTTTTTAAATAATGATAATGATATTCAAAAATAAAATTTTTTTTATAAATTATTTATGAAATAACGAAAAATTTGTTACGCCAAATAATGACATGATTTAAACTAATATTAAAATATTAACTTATAATAATATTAATAATCTATTTTTTCATATGTAATATATGTTATAAATTAAAAAATTAAATTAAATAAATTAAGTAATTTCATTTTATTATTAATACATTAAATTGGATTTTGTGTATATGAAATGGAGGAAGTGATTGATAAATAGAAAAAGACAACGACACTGGTGTACTTGTAGTTGACGACGAAGTTAAAGTCATAATGACCTGCGTTTCGACGTTGACACTTTCAACCAAATTTCTGAAGGGAGAAGTACGGTGGCTGCTTTCCCCATTTCCAAAATTCTGTAAATCATAAAAAAGGCAAGATTTCCTGAACAAAACGTATCAACATACATCAGCGCATTTATAACATCTATCTTCCACTTGTTGCGTACGTTACCGAGAAACAAACCGTTTGACCTCTGTTGGTTTTCGTGACATCGTCTTCCCAATCGTCCCAGTCTTCATTGATTAACACTTTGTGCAAGCCATGGGTGCCAAGAGGAGGAGTATGCGACCAAAAAGAACAAAGAACCACGATCTCCAGAGTGAAATGATGTCGTCCCCCCTGTTGAATCCAACCACCGAACCCAAGCCCAAGCCAATGATGAACGTACCTGCTGTCATTGTTCTCTCTTCTAGGTAAGTGTAACGTCTTACATACATTCATGTTTATGATGTCTGAATGTACATTTTTGTTTATTTTCTGAAACCCTACACATATTCAAACCAAAACCATGTAGAAGTTGAAGCGTTTTCCAATCCAAATACGATATTTGGAATAAAGCCAAAAGCTGACAAGGTTGAGTGTTCAGCCGAACCATCCAATGAGGTAATCTTCTACCATTAACAAATTTGTTTCCGAGTCGTACACGTTTCTTCATTGTAAACCCTAATGTTCATATAGGGTGTATGTTTTATTCGTGATTTCAACATGAATATTGGAGATATAGGATGTTTTGTTTTTTAAAAACCATTCATTTCGCTTATGTACGACTAAATTTTCGAAAAATCTATATATCTGTCCACAAGCCCTTAAGGAAAAGGTGCGACGTTTGGAAGAACAAGTTAAAGACATCAAGGAAGCAATTTCATTGATAAATCATATTCTGCGTAATCAACCCACAGTACAAGGCACCGACTCAAACCCAATATCAACAACCCCCAAGCAATCTGGTTTGACCGATGACCTAAGAAATAATGTCATTTTCTCTGGCATCGAAGAACCAAAAGACAAGATTGTGAAGAAGTTATTTTCTGCCAAAAAACCTAAGCTAGGTCCTGCTAAAACACCAGTGCGTACCATCAGCACCTCAACTGGTTTCTATATCACCCCAAAACCCAAACATAATCCAATAAACAATGCACTTGTCCTTGCCCCTTTTGTTCCATTTGTAAGTTATGACACCAATTAATTTACATTTAATTCAGTTTGATATAACATTGTCAATGTTTAACTTTAATATATGATAATGTGCAGTGGATTTCCTCTTTGTTTAAACCAAAAAAGGATCTTCATCTCAATAACATTCAGATGGCTATTACTTCATATATTTTTGGATCCACCATGGAAGAATTGTCTGACCTGTAAGTTGTTCAATAAGATGTATAAATGCCTTATTTATACAGATTGCAGTATATTGACATTAAGATATTGTTGCAGTACTGAAGTCCTTGTCACTCCAACCAATGATTACTGCGTAGGCAGAAGAGAAACTTTCCAATGCTTGAAGCTAAAAGCCTTGGTTGACCAAGAGGTTATCGTTTGTACATATCATTCTATTATTTATAATTTCACCAAATAACATCAAACAAATTAATTATGCCAGATACTTGACTTGGTTGTCTGCCTCAAAACGTTTGAACAAAATCCACAAAAATACCCTTCCGTTGATTGGTATCTACCAACATCGTTCTCTGTAAGTATTCAATTAAATAACATGACAATATCATCATACTAGAAAGTGACTTTATGATGCATGGCTTTGTTCTTGATATAGCAATTTGTGCTGGGTAGCAGTCAATCAAGTCCCCAAATGTTGAACAATTACTATAGAGATCGTTTCATGGGGTTTGTCGATCATGTCAACAAAGTGAGATACATTCATATACTTGTATTAAAATGACATTCGTGGTTGATTAGTTTATACATTACGTAATTGCTTGTTTAATATATTTATTTTTTTAACCAAGATATATGTTCCAATTAATGATGATAATACCCATTGGTATTTGATGATCATCGACTTCGCCAAACATGAAATTTTGATGCTGGACTCGTTACCCTCTCCTAGAAGGAATGACAGTAGAAGACGGGCTATAAAAAAATGGTAAAACCCTTAACCATAATTATGAATAATAGTTGTTACATACAAATACTAATACATAAATTGTACAGGCTTTGTGTTTTGATGACATTTTCAGCTTCCCGGAGTTCTACCAGTTTGAGGTTACAATTAAACCTCAAGTGTCTGACTTTATGATCATTGTCCCTCCAGGATTGCCTGTCCAAGATCGTGAATCGTATGTATAATATTATATGGAATATTAGTATTAATTTTTCAGCCTATAACTATATATATATATATATATATATATATATATATATTTGATGATTATTGTTAGGAATGATTGTGGAATATGGGTTTCTATGTGGATGATGAGAGAATGCATAAATGAATTCAACATTTATGTAAGTGACAACTTCATGACCTATTCTTCATTATTGAGCAATGTTAACGTATTTAGCTTCATAACATTTTTTCATAATTTTGTTAGGTTGATGATGGTACTAGACTGCAGCTTGCAGTTGAACTGACCATGCACCCGTACAATTCATCGAATGACAACGTCATTTCCAGGGCACACCAGCATCTTCAACATTATAGAAGCAATGGGCGTAGCCCAATTCTCAACAATTTAAATGGATAATAAAGCTTGTTTAATGTGGCCAGTTTGTGGGGCCAATGTTTTTTGGGTGGAATGTTTGTAATCATGTCTTCATCTGGCCTAATTTATAGGGGCTATGTCTTTTGGGTATCCGAACAATTTTATTTTAGTCACTGTTATGTTTGGTTGGATAACTTCTGCTGTTATTTTAGAAACTGTTATGTTCACAAATTTCACATTTGTTATTCATGATGATATTTTTTAATTACATTAGATGGTAAAAATCATTATTATCTGCAAAATCTGCAAAGAATATGATTCCAACACAAAAAACCATACAGACTAGGGAGACTCACTTTCACACAAACAAAAAGCACACCACTTGGTATGGGTTTCTTGACAAACCCACACATATGGGCCAATATTTGTGCGCCTTACTTATGTTATCCATGAGTAAGGTTCATTTCTTCATTTATTTGATTGAATGTATTATATAATATACACGGCGTTACAAACGTAAATGACCAGTGACTTTCGCATAAACACCCCTTCATTGTCGTTGCATATTTTTGCTTAATGAATTTTCTTCAATTTGTAATCAAATTGTGTACATTGATGTAATGTATATATCAGTATTCAATTTTAATGTAATGGATTTTTCATTCGGATTTTAACTTAATCGAATAAAAAACTTCACATCACTCCTATAACTAACCCTAAATTTGATTACTTATGATCAATGTTGTATTAATGAAGTAACTTCTAAAAAACTTTAATAAAATAACTTCTAAAAAAATTTAATGTTCCATAAAATCCTATTTACAGTAAGCCATCACAATATATGGTCAATGTATGTTCAAGTTCAAGTTCAAGTAACTGCTAACATACTTTAATCATATAACTTCTACAAAAAATTGAATCTTCCATAATTACAGTAAGCCATCACTATGCATATATCACAATATATGGTCAATGTTGTATATCTGTTCAAGTAACTTCTAAAATACTTTAATCATATAACTTCTTAGATTAATCTTCCATATAATCATTTTTACAGTAAGCCATCACAAATTAATTATTTACACAATTACAATGCAAAGAAATCACATACATACTAAAATCTACAACTTCACTTCATTCAAACAACCATCCATTGTTTAGGTACATAATACAACATACAAAATACATAGAAGGGGATCAGTTTAAATAAATAAATTACTTCAGCACAACATTGCTGGTAAGGTTTAACATCAAACAACCCATTGTCATTATTAACAATGCAGAAAACACTACATAAATCTTTCGATGCATTCTTTCCCGATTCATGCATTCAGCAAGTAGTATATGTAACTTATCGATCTCAGTGTCTTTTAAACATATCTGTCGTTGTAACTCCACCAATTCTTTATTCATCACTCCACATTGAGAACAGACAGTGTCAACACATGGGTCCAACCAATCATAATAATTACAACCCTGCACATACTAACAATGTTATGACAAAACAAACCATTAAATGACTAATTTCATTTTAATAAATAAATCATATGTGTGAATCATACTTGATTGTTGTTAAGATTTTTATTCCGACACTTCAAGTATCTCCTCCCAGGATTCTTACTAGACCAAGAGGTCCTCAGGATTGCAGGTTGCCCACAATAGCAATATCTTACATCACCAGATAGAGTTCCAAGACTAACTGAGGAATCTGAATGCGATGTCATTCTATGTTTTCACTACTCAAACAGTATACACAAATCAAAAAATATAGAATGAACATTACTTATGTTAAAAAAAACTACCATAACACATTAACAAACATATTAAACAAAATTATATGCTGCAAAACATGATATACTGTCTTCAATTCAAATGTTGCTGATTCGATAACCGGATTCTTCAATACGGATTAATGCTCCTTAACCGACTCACTTTGAAACCCATACAAATAAAATGAATTCATCCATAGGGAATCATAAGCCAACATTCAGAGATACAGGTCACTCTGAAAGAGGGTTGTCGCCTATGGGTTCATCACTCTGAAAGAGGACATCAATTATATGTTCTAAAGTACACCTCATACTATACCCACTTCAATTCAAACAACAACAACGTCACTACCTTCTACAATATACAGATTGTCTTGCACAATGTATATTGATGGACTACATTATGCGACCAGGTTTATTCAGATCCATGTCAACCCCCTCTTCGTGTTTAAAAATTTCAAATACCCAACCGATAATTACTTTTCAATAATATGTAACTGTAAACCTTATAGCCAAAATAAAAATACAAACGAATAATCCACACAAAACAGAGACCGGTATTTGCCCATTTACTTCGCAGCGGCAACTTTGTAGGGGATGAAAGACACTTACTAGTATTTGAAAATTTAATAAAAATTCTAACACAAAAAAGGTGAGAACTTTTTCATACACAACTAGATCTATACCCAAAACAGTTCGGAGAAACCAACAACCCACCCACACAAAAGGAGACCAACATTCTCAGAGTATATAACATCTCATACCGATTTTTGGAGATAAAATTCTTCCACCGACTGTGACTGCTGTGAGTAGAATTGCAAGTGCCGGTCGCTTTCTCCACCGACTTCCTCCCTAAAAAACCTAGCTTTCGTATCTCTCTCTGTATTTTCACCCACAAAGAATGCAACCAAGCGTCTTCCTTCGCTGCGCTGCGGTGCTACTTTCTCTTACACATACACTAAACTTGTAACCTAGCTTCCGTATCTCTCTCTGTATTTTCACCCACAAACAATGCAACCAACCAAGCTACCTCTGCTGCGGTGTGGTGCGGTGCTACCTTCCCTTAACACAAAACCTAAACTTGTAACCATGGTTGAATATAGGTTAAAGAAAACAATGCAACCAACCAAGCTACCTCTGCTGCGGTGCGGTGCTACCTTCCCTTAACACAAAACCTAAACTTGTAAACATGGTTGAATATAGGTTAAAGAAAATAATAAATAAATATTTCCAAAAATTATTTTACAATTCTCCTTTTAAATCCTTCTCTGCAAATTTAGAATTTTATGTGTTATTTTGTAAATACATATAACCTGATTTTATTTATGTAAAATATTAAATAATAATAGTTAAATTAATATATAATGACAGATGTCATCATGTTATTAATTTTTGGGTGAAGGGTACATACCCCGTTATTTTCAGGAGCAGCGGAGAAACAACCTTAATTAATTATGCATGAATGAAGTAAACACATATATATAATATAATATATTATGTACAGGGAGATTGTCGAGATTGGCAGAAGAGATAGCGAGGGAAGAGAAAGCACAGGTGTTTGCTATACGTATTGATTGCTCCGATTCCAAAAGCGTGAGGGATGCATTCGAAGGAGTACTCTCTCTTGGATTCGTTGAGGTTCTCGTTTATAATGTTAATTACCAGCCCCTATCTCCCATTAACCCTACCTCCTTCCATCACATCTCGCTCCACACTTTCCAGAATTCCCTCGCTGCTTTCCACTGTGCTCAGCAGGTATTATTCATTCATTCATTTATTAGTTAATTAATCCAATATGGAATTTAATGGATGAATATGAAGGTGCTCACGGGTATGGTCGAAAGACGGAAGGGCACAATTATTTTCACCGGCTGTTCCGCTTCGCTAAATGGCATTGCCGGTTACTCCCAACTATGTAAATTATTTTATACTTCATTCTTTTTTATTTTTTGTTTCTTTCGCTGATTATTCAATTAATAAATTTTAATATTGAGACAGGCTGCGGTAAATTTGCGTTGAGAGCACTGGCGCAATGCCTGGCCAGGGAATTTCAACCGCAGGGAGTTCACATAGCGCATGTTATCATTGACGGCCTTATTGGTCCACCCAGGTTCGTTAATTTCGTTAGTTTTTTATCTCTTGCACCTGCATGTGAGAAAAATCGCTTACCGTTTCCTCAATAGATTCCAATTCAGGGGAGTCTATATATATATATACAAAAAATATTAACAAATATATCAAAACATATTTACAGTAAAATTAAAAAATTTACTTTCATTAATTGATTTACATGTATAATTAATTATATAATTAAATTAATTATCATTTTATACAAAAATAATCAATTAAAATTGATTATATATTTTACAAGCAGTAATCGATTATAAAAAAATAATGTAGTTCACTTATATAAAATGATGTTGACGTTAATTATATAATCGATTATGTAATTATTGTTGATATGTGCAAAAATAATAGTTGATATATATATATATATATATATATATATATATATATATAAATGATTAGTGACTGATTAGTTAATTAACTAACAATAAATGGTACAGCGGTTAATATGAGGTGTAATTAAGTTAATGTTATGGAGGTACATATATATTATAGGAGAAGATCAGGTTCGGTGGGGGAGCAAAGCCTAATTTGCAGTGGAGAGGAAGAGGGCACAATGGACCCAGACGCAGTGGCTCAAACTTACTGGCACTTGCACATTCAGGACCGGAACGCTTGGACCCAGGAGATGGACCTGCGTTCCAACACTGCTAGATTCTTCTAGCTACCTACCCTTTCTCTTCTCTTCCCCATCATTAATCCTTTGTCTCTCCATCAATTATTCCTCAGTATCTACTTCCCTCTCATTATTTCCTCTATGATGCAAGAATATATACGTCAAGATTATTCATGATTGGTTTTCTTTTTGTTTTAAGAAAATATCTGCTAGAATTTTAAGGGCTTTGGCATGTACTAAACTGTGATTGTATATAAAGATCATTTAATCATATTTGTTGTTATTTTGTGTGGTTAGAAAAGAAGAAATGAATTTATCATGTGTTTAGATTTTACTCATCAACTAATCATTGCATTCGGAAAATCGTGATCAAGGATTTATATAATCTTACGGTAATGAATCAACTGGCATTGGGAGGAAGTGGGGGATCGAACAGGGTGTGGGCCCGGGATTGGAAAAGGGAAAGGGAGGGGAACAAAGTTGCATGGCTAGAACCAAGACTTCGTGTTCTATTCTACGACACATAAAAGCTCTGTATTTGCTTGAATATCATGAACACCGCTTTTTTTAATTGAAATATCATAAACACTTTTTAGTATTAGGATTGCTATTTTCCTATGTTTTTCATTATAAATTTTGTCATTTGATTATTATAAAATTGTTTAAATTTTTTGTGGGTAAAAAAAAATTATGTAAACAATCGTTTTCTTTAATTCTTCAAGGAGCTAACTAACTACCAATTGCCATCATTTCCCTGTTTTAGTTACCAGTTGCTATCATTTTCTGCCATATTTAGCTAGTTCCCATGATAGTTCATTCTGGCATAAAAATGGAAAAAGATTTTCCTCTTTTATCTTTTTTCGGGTCCGCAGAAGAATATGAAACCCGAGAAAGAGGTGACAGTGGAACCGTGACACCTCTTAGTCAAAAGACCCAGCCGTCATAAATGTGGGTGCTCCTTATTATATGATTGGTGATCTCCTTTTATTTTATAGGTTTTACCGACGAGTATTCTAGGAATATTGTCCAAAATTAATAAATATTTTTATTAAAAATTATATTAGAAATCATGGGAAAATATATTAATAACCTTTTAATTAAAAATTATTTAAAAAAAAAAACAGATACGGTTTGTCTTATTTTATTGATTATAATCTTTATGAAATATGATATGCTATGGTTGGTATGCTATTTATAATATCATATCAGGCTTATTAATAAAAGGGATCTCAAAGCCATAGTTCCATCTGAAAAAGTTTATTAAATACGGGTCTTAACTCTTTTAAGACCTGTTGATTCGGATTATTATAAGAGAAACAATTATTAAAAAAAAAAATTAATGTCCTATTAGATCGACATTTCTCATGCATAGTATAATTTTTTCATAAATATTAAAAAAAATTAAAAAAATATATTTACTTTCTTAATTTATCTTTTATAAATTTTACTTTTATTTTTTTCATTTATTACAATTTCAATTTTTCTTCCATATAAAAATAATGAAAATATTAGATATAATAATTTATTACAATTGATAATAACAAAAATAGATAAAGATATATATATATATATATATATATATATATATAAAAAAGAATACTCTCTTGAAAATAAAAATAGACAAATATTTTTTACTCTTACCGAATAGATAAAAAAGAAAGAAAGTAGCACTTTTTAAGTTTCGTTTGGCAACAGAATATCTAAATTCATCCCACACAGGTACTTTTTCCTCTTCCTATGTTATTGTTTTATAAATAAAGTTTTTAATTGTTTTTTTAAAATTTAAGATAACATTTATTATTTTTTATTATATTCTTACTATTTATAAAGATATTAATTGATGAAAAATAAATTAATAAAAAGTTAAAGTATAATAAATATTACATAATTTTAATACAAACAAAATATTATTTTTTAAATTTGTATGAAACATCCTTAAATGATAAATAAAAAGGAATAAAAAAGTAGCTTTTTTTTAATATGGTAATAAACATTATTTGAAATATTATAAATTTGGTTTAAAATCCTTCACAAAAAAGCACTTATTTAAACAAATACAATGTCCTATTAGGTCGACATTTCCCATATGTAATTCCTTTAAAAACAAGTTTGTTTTTAAAATCATAAACAAAAAATAAATGTATTTATTATTAATCTAAAGAATCGTGCTTAGAATATTGATTAAAAAATCAAAACAAAATTGTATTAAAATTACATAGAAATATATAAAAATTCACCATAATTATATATTAATAATAATTTTGAATAAAAAATTTCTACTTTTAACTTTTTAATCAATTCCTTAAAGTAATAGTAACATTTTCTAATCTAAATAAAGATAACGCATTAATATCAAGATAAAAGAAACTCGCTCATTAGAAAAATGAGTTCACTTTTACAAGAGTTCTTTTACATTTATTATATAATCAAATATAATGAAATGGTAAGGAGATGTTACATTTCACTATTTGAACCGTGAACACTAGCATGGTCAATTCATCAATTTCCAACTATAGAACCAGTTAATACATTACCATAATCCTAATACCTCAGGTAGCGCAGAAGATATGAAGAATACATACCACAAGACACTAATACATGAACACTAAAAATGATTATAAGACATGATACAGCTAAAATATAAGATAAAAAGAATATAATATTAAAAATCACAAATTCTAATTCAGAATAAATAATATTGATACTTCATATGTTGATGTTATTAATCTCAATTCTTCAAGCTAATTTTAAATATACAAGTAATAATTTTTTTAAAAAAAATCATTAAACTTATATATTTACAATGGAATAAATATTTACTTTTTTCAAAAGAAATTGTTATTTTTAAACGTTTAAAATCAACCCTAAAAACATACGTTAGCATTTTCCTTATTAGTTTTAATCATTAGAAATGTTATAATTTATCCAATCTAATCGATTTAATATTTCACTTATATGGATACAAAAATTTAAACAATCGTTGAAAGATACTAATTAGAAGTATCCAAAAGTATATCTAAAGTGTCTAAATCGATATGATTGTATACCTGTTCAGCAACAACTTTGAAGCATCTGTACATACCAAGACCACGTTCGGAAAAGCAATACTTACATTCCCTCTACTGTGAACCATAAGTTGTATGTACACTAGAACAGACTGGAAAGCGTAATAGAGCATGGCCCTGTTAAAAGGAAAAATCAAAGTGCTTGTAGTCTAGTCTTCCCAATGAAAAATAGACCGAATCATAGACCGTATCTTCTCCATCTACACTTTGCTCTTGGAGACAATTGTAATGGCCTGTCAGCATGACCTACATTCAAATTATTCATTTCAAAGTCATAGAAGTTTGTGTGGGCATAGTGACTATCGTTGAATGCAAGATGCCGCGATCTAGATGTGAATTCAGTGACATGAGGGCCCGAAGGTGGGAATTCTGTCATATTTGGAAGTAGGCCTCTCTCGTGATAAAAGAATTCGCTCGGTTCATTCCTGCATTGAAAATTTATTCGATATTGGGGTGAATTTTGTGGATAACTGCGACGTAATGGATAAATTGGAACTTGATAATGGTCAAATTCAGCAGTCTTTCGCCTTCCCCACGTAGATCTGGAGGTTCTTGAGGATGCATTCTCCTTCCATGTTGCTGGAGTTGATGAATTGGCCTCTTGGGGACGAAAGTAGCGAGCTCTTTTGTTGCTATCTAGGTGCCTAACCTTATCCGCTGTATATGATTTTCCTATTTTTGATCGTTTTGTATTATGGATTTCATGCTGCCGTTTTGAACCTAATAATTATAAGATAATTTATCAATAATGTGAAAACTGAGATAATGCAACCAACCCAACTGCTGAAGTTCAAATTACCCTCAGATTGACTTGCATAACAGCTTTTCTTTTTTTGCTTCAATGCTCTCACAGATCTTGCTGCCGCACCACGTTTGTGCTTCTCACGAAGCACTTCAACTCTATCAGCTTCATTTTTCCATTTCTAAAGCATGAAGAACAAAAAAGTAACAAATTGTAACATCCAGATTATGGAAAAAAAATAAAGATTGATGCTTGCACACACCGATTTGATACCTGTCTGTAAGTTTTTTGTTTATAGAGATTCCGGCCCTTTACAAGCAAAGGAAAAAGTGGAGGCAATTTCCGAACCCCACTACTCCACAACACCTCAACCTGGAATACATAGATGACAAATTTGACTTAGCAATGAATCATCACCACGGACAAAGCAGGAGTTTTTAAAGGGTAAAAGAGTTCCATATTTGGTAACAAAGCTGTAGAATATTAATCTGCAAAATCTGGCAAAGAAATTTCTTTGGCAGAACATGCAACAACGAAACCAAGTATGTTATTTTAGTTGTCTGATTCTCTATTTTCAAGTACGAGAAATTGGTGACTTATAAAACAATTGTACCAGCAATACCAATAAAAATTGAACATAATAGTGAAGTTAAACTTGCAAAGACAAATTTGAGAGAAACCATAACTCTACGTCACCAGCCAAGACAGCCATTGCACAGCTTGATTTACAAGAGCTCATATAACCAAGTAATACTTGTCCAAATAAAAGACCAAGGTGTGATATGGGACTCATTTCATGAATCAAACTTATTGCAGCAAATTTTAGGCTTACAGTGAAGGTATGCTGTTGTTTAGCTGCACCATAGCTTTCCTTGACAACCCTCCCAGCAACAGTTCTGTTTCCCAGAACTTTTCCATGCCGAGTCACTTTATCAAACCTGTTGAGATATATAACTGACTTGTAAAAGAATAATTCAGGACTAGACGGAAATCTATTGTTAAAATGACGAGAGAAACAAACTACCTTTCATAAACCCTCTGTCTGAACAGAACAACATCTCCCATGCAGACATCACCTATGGAAAGTGAGAAAAGTAGTATTAATTTAAAGAATGACAAGAGTAAGACAGATGAAATAAAAAATTAAAAACAATTTACCAGTACAATTAATGGTAAAGGATGATCTTGGGTACAGCGTGTACCCACTTCCATTTTTTAACCTGAGACATTAAAATAGTAACTTTCTAAGACTGCGTGAAGAGGTAAGTACAGCAACTCAAAATCAAAACTAACCAATCTTATCTTCTCTAGAAAGAATCAATATCTCACTCTTTATCTATTTGATTTCAGCTTTAGCTTTGGCGGGAGAGGGGTTAATGGATGTGACACACCTCTTTCCTCTTTCTAAGAAATAACTAGACAAAAAAATATAATTTCTTTTTGTTGAAATAAATTGAAGTAAAACTCATTGACCGGGAAAAGAATAATCTAATCAAATTAAATTAAATTTTCAAAAACAACGTAAATATGTAGGCATCTACAAATCATCATTATCATTGCCATTTCATACCAAATTTCCGTGTCTTCAAGTTTGCTTCTTACACAATCCTACACCATAGGTCCTCAATCCACAATTTTTGAAGCAGTGTTAGCTAGAGGTAGTAGATGCATGATTCTACCATACCAATTGCCAAGCATATTCAGCATAAAACTCTGAAACCTAGAATCCAATTATATCATTGATTAATCCAATTTTCTAAACGCGAAGCTTCTTCACCAATTACTTCACTTTGGATTACAATTCAGGGAAATCAGGTAAAAATAATATTGACAAGTGACAACAATGCGACGAAATGGCATCACATTTCGTAACTTTCACCATAAATATTTCATAAATATGAATATATCACAACAAGTGGTTGTAAGAAGAAAAAAAACTCAAAAGTAGTCACCGTTACCTCCAATGCTCCCTAATCCTCGCAACACAAATGTCTCTATTTCCTGCGATCCTCAACCCATGTTTCCGCAAATACGCTTTGCATTCGTTTAATTTCAAAGATTCTATATCACTTCCTTCTGGAAAACCAAAATGAATACACTGAATTCAATGACACTGATCAACACACCATTGTTAATTTCATTAGTAAAATAGGAACCTTGAAGGAGGGCGACAACTTTGTCTGAGAGGGAGGAATCATCAAGATCTACGTCATCGGATTCGGATGCTTCATCGCGATCGCTGTCGTCATCTTCATAATTGTCGTCGTCGTCGTCATCTTCTTCTTCTTCTTCGGAAGATAGAACCATCACTGTGTTCTTTCGTCTCGTCTCAACCATTTCTTGTTCTTGTAATAATTGCAATCGCTTTCACAAAGGAAAAAGGACAAATAGAATTTTTTTTTTAAAGAAATATTTGAATTTTTAAAATAAAAAGAAACTTTCGGGTCTGATCCAATTTTACCTTGGGCCTAATCGTGATCGTTTTGGCTTTACTTTTCGTACTTTTTTTTTTTCACCCTCTTAAATTTTTTAAAATTTTTTTATTATCATTTTATCCTTAACGCCTCTTCATCTTTTCCGCAACAAAATTTTCTCTCGCAAGTATTTCTGTATTCCGCAAATTAGTTTACGGAATGCATCAATGTATTCCGTAAATTAATTTGCGAAATGTACTTTTTTGTTCTCCGTAAACTAATTTATGGAAGGTTACATTTTTACGTTTCGTAAACTAATTTGCGAAAACAAATAAATTACATTCCGCAAATTAATTTACGGAATACACTAATGCATTTCGTAAACTAATTTGCGGAAATTGTTTAAGTTTCAGCAAACTAGTTTGCGGAGTATAAAGTCCGTTCGTCTTCTCCGACGCTTCTTCGACGTTATTTTTTTAGTTTTTCTCCCACCAAAATCAAAATCTAACCTAGATTCGATTAACAAGGAAGGAAGTATAATAATTAATAAGGGCAAATACAGGAAGAAACAAGAAAGAAAAAAAAAAGAAGAAAAAAAAAAACCAAAGAACAGAAGGAAGGTTAATAGGCAGGGGCAATTTTGTCTTTTTACCTTTAAAGGGGGTGTAAAAAAAATTTTAGGGGTGCAAAAAGCAATCCCCAATCGTTTTTTACCTAAACTTTCGGGTCCAATTCCAATTTTTTCAACAACCGGACTTTTTTTTAAGTTATTCAATGATGGAGAAAAGAAAATAATTCTACTGTTCAGTTTAAAATTTTTATTTTTAATTTTTGTGGAAATCAAAATAAGTGAAACAATTTTTTTAAAATATGCTTTAAGAAATTATATAATTATTATTATATTTAAATAAATAAATAGTTCATAATTAAAAATAATAATGAAACTCAAATTCTACTATACTCAAAATTATTTGTAATGAATAGAGTTACTGCCCATAATAAGTTTAGTATATTATTGTACCTAACTCTATCTACACCCACGTAATAAATTTATAATATTTTATGATTAGATTTTGAATTTTTTTTATAATTTTGTTTATAATTAAAATTTATATTGTCTTTTGAATATATTTTATAATAAATATATTCGATTTTTTCAATTAAGATATATACTACACTTTTAATCAATTTTTAAAATTTTTACATTGTTAGTATAAGTATTATAATAACTTTTATGCTTTATTAGTTTGCCAAATAAATACATTATAAGAGGTGATATTCTAAGTTGATGAATTTTAAAGTTGCCAGTTATATGAATATGAATTCGAGTATATTTTCTTTTTAAAATGTATAATACATTTCTCGAACTCTATTTATCGTTATTCTTATGAATCTTATCTATAATTATTATATTGTTAAGGAAAAGAAAGAAATATAATGCAAGTTTTCTTTTACTTATTTTATAACATAATTGCTTTTTTATTATTTTTCTTAACCATTTTAAAAAATGAATTATTTTTTAAAAATAATCAGTTACGAACATGCACAGGCATAATTTTTTTTGTAAGTGTTATTCTCTTCCTTATGGGTTGATGATAACTAATTCTTATATCTCCTTTTCATTCTTAAATATAGAGACATATTTCATTACATTATCCTTTTTTTATAATAGAGCTTCACTATTATTTAATAAAACATTTATATTTTTTATATTTTAAACATTATTAAGTTATTTATTAATTTCTCTCATCTTAAAGTTTAACTATCTATACTTTTAAATTAATTTTTAATTTTTTAAAAAATTTACCGCTTTCTCTTAATTTCAATTTACTTATGATTTTATATTTATTTTTATCTAAATTAATTATCCATATTTTTATATATTTAAATTTTTTTATATTTATATATTAATTTTATTTGAATAAAAAATTACACATACAATATTGAAATACATTTTTTTTATCAAAAATCATTCAATTAAAAATGTGTTTGATAAAACATAAATAAAATAACTAAAAAATAGCTCAAAGTTAAAAATATATTTATTAAAATAAAAATTATTTGATAAAACTAGCTGTTAAATTAATAAGTAAATATAAAATAATAATAAAAATATGATCATTTAACTTAAATTTAAATATTATAATTTTTTATTTTTATTAATTATTAATTTTAATATTTTATATTATTTAAATTAAAATTATTATAATAAAAATAAATTTAATATTTTTAATCTATTTTTATTTATATATATCTATTAAAAATATTATATAAATAAATTTATAGTTAGATTGATGATTATATATTATAAAAGAGAGTTTAATAATTTTATTTATTTTATTATTTATAATTTATTTTTAAATAAATATTTTTTATTTAAATTAAAAATATTTATTTTAAATTTATAAATATATTTTTATAAAATAACATTTATTTTATTTTTACAATTTTTAAAACAAAAATTAAATATTTTATTATAAATAATTTAAATAAAATATTTAATAACTAAATAAATATTATAATATTACTTAATAATATAAAAATTAATATTTTATAATAAATATTAAATTATTAAATATAAAAAAATAAAATAAAATAAAATAACTACTTTCAATTACTAACTAAAATCTTAAAAATTATTAGAGATAACATTTAAAAATATAATATTTAAAAGTTATTATAGATAACATTTAAAAATATAATACTTATTTTATCTAGTTACCAAACAGCTATTATATCGTGGAAAACTGAAATTGTCTGAAAAAATTTAATGATTTATTTTATTTTGATTTTTTACGTACATAAAATGGTGTACCAAACATATTCTAAACCCTCGGACTGTAGCCATACACACTCACCAGAGGAAGTCAATTCATAATAGAAGGAAGGATTTTGCAAAACTCCATAACAAGCAAACTTATCTCGAACTAAATTATTGTTGATTCTAAGCAAATATATTAATTTTTCTTTTTTTTATACTTTTCTTTCCTCAGGTAACCGACTCTAATGCTGCATTAATTATGCTCCAACTTTAAGATTGGGAAGCAGTCATCCTGAAGGTGTTGTCTTTGCTGCAAGGAAAGTCACAAGAGAAAGGGGAGGATGGTGACGGGTGGAAAAGGAAGGAGGTGGTGGGAAAAACTGCTCAATATATTTCAATCCAACAATTATGACATTTTTTTAAAAAAAATCAAACAGCTAAAAATCAATTTCAATACGTCTCAATGCAACCATTATAACCCTTTAAAAAATAATAAAACAGTTAAAAGTTAAATATACACATGTGAATGTATTGTGCTGGTTTAACCTACAATTTCCCTATGTAAATTATTCTCGTTTCCTTTTGTCAATCTGACTTTTGTAAGATCCAGATAATTTTAGCAACATCAACAATTTTATTGCAATATAAAATTAGGGGGAATTTTGGTATCATACAGTTCTAATAGAACGATTTATATTTACGAAAATATATTCATACTTTCTCTATTTTTTTTAATAAATGTTATTAAAATAAATTTAAGAAAATGATTATTGTCACTCCTATTTCTCTTAAATATTTATTATTATTATTTTATTTTTTAACATACATCCAAAAGTTTACAATAAAAATCTACATTTAATAAATTGTCTTAAAATAACAGAATTCAATACATTGATAAAATTAAATATTATTTTTAATATAAATTACTATTTATTAACAAAATATTAAAAATCATTTATTTAAAAATGATAATAACTAATAGAAATGACAATAGCTATTTTTTAAATTTAATGACCTTAATATAAGACCTTTTATAAATTAAAATGTACTTATTTTTTCATGTTTATTATTTTTATTTTAATAAGTTTAAAATCATATAATTAACATATAATAAAAAACTATTTGAAATACCATATATTTGAATACTATATGTATTTTTTAAAATTAATATATTAATTATTATTACTTATTACATTTTTTTAATGTGTGATTTGACAAAAAAATAAAACCTTACAAAAGATGGGAAGAAGTAATTTTTTCATTGCAGATAAACATTTGTGTGTGGCTCAGATCATCTGCAATTTTCGTGATCCGAGGATACTTCACATGTCCGGCTTCTGCCCAAATATCAACATTATCAACTTAAATGATGAGAAAATCGTCCAAGAAAACAAAATCCCAAAAGCTACAATAGCGCCCAAAATAACCCCCAAAACCCTCTTTCATTTAGCTCTGGATGTAAGGCAGTGAATTTGCACGTGAACGTGATCACAAGAATGATACAGAACAATTGTGAATCTCAGAATATGTTACAATATTGTGTACCCTTCTAACAATAATCAGACATATTCTTACCTGCAACTTAATACACTACAGCTTTACAGTGGAAAATACAAACGCTTGTAACAGGTCTGGCTCCTGCTCCAAGTGATAAAAGAACTCGAGCATTCTAAAAGGGTATATGCTGAGCAACAATCTGAAAGACAATCACTAGATGATGGGGTTCTGATGATTCCATGAGCAATTTTAAAGCCAGATCATCATAGTATAGATGAGAACTGCTGGATATTCTATTGGGCTTCCGAAGTCTGCATTGACTATTGAGCTTTTACGAGACTCCTAGATGGACCATGCAACAATTTGACAAATCCAAGAAAACTTAATTTTCCATCCGTGTGCCGAATCCAGTCATGAAGAACAGCATGAACAGGGACAGATGGACCAAGCCCAAGCTCCTGATTATTTAGTCAAAACCACTAATGAGAAATGTTTTTGCATAACTATGAAAAGTAGTCCTTGTCTAGCTGAATCCAAGTCAAATCAAATTATCACATACTGTTAACAAAAAGACAACATAGATTATAACCCATAAACATTACTCAGGTGAAGCTAATTTCACGCAGTATATATACAACAAAATTGCAATTTATATTCATCAATTCAGAAACTACTAGGCATTAGGTAAATGTAACTCAACCAATACTGTGAGGATTGAAGAAAATTAATATCAAAATGCAACACCATGGAAGTTTGAAATAAGTAGATATCTTCATTTATATAATAATCAGCATGGTAATATTTATATAATAATCCGTATAAACTATAAAGATTTAATAAGGCACGAATGCATAAACTATCATCATAGCCAAGTCAAACATACCGAGGCTAGTTCGTCAATGACTATAGCCTTGTTTCCATCCTTTTCAAAAAGGTCATAAGCACAACGGGCATGATGCTCCCACTGGTCAAGTGCTTCAAGTTGATGAACACTAAGAGCAGCAGCACAGAACTCATCAAAATCCATCCTTCTATATTGTAATGCATTAAGCTGCCACCCAAAATTATTTGTTTGAATAACCATGGGTACAAAATGCCATTTGAATAATTTAGAGGCATTCTACTGTTAAATCATAGCACTTACTGAAGAAGCCAGAAAGTCAGGAATGTGTGACTCCTTCATAGCATCTGTTGCATTTATCATCAAGGCCTGGCCAGCTCAAATTAGTGAGATGAGAAACACCTTCCACTTAATATCTTATTTAAAAAGGATTTGAAACAAAACCAACCGCTTTGATATTTTCCAAGCTAATGGTGCCATTTTTGTTTGGCTCTAAAAGTGCAAACTGCTCCTTCAAATAAAATAGCTCATCACCTGTTAACGTCTTAGACAGAGCCTGTCCCAAAGCCCATAGAAACAACATTCCAATAAGTTGTCAAGAAGCACATACAGAGTGAGCATGATCAACCAAAAGAAAAGAAGAGTAAATTATCATTTTGGTACTTGACAGGATCAGTCATATTACTTCCTGAAAAATAGAAATTACCATTTTGATCCTTAATCCTATATTTGGATGAAGAATTTTAGAATTATGGAAATTGTGAAATCAACAATGAAAGGTCATTAAAACAAAAGTCAAGTATGAGATGAGTTATAAACGATAATCCAGGAATTTTGAAATTCTCTCAAAACAGGTGTCATTTTGAAATTCCTTGTGACATAAAAACCATCTAATTTAAATTCTGCAGTTTTTCTTAAACTCTTCCCTTATCATCCAAATGTATGTAATCCAATAATTTTAAATTACTCTATGCAAGCACAAGCTAAAAGAGAAATAGCTGATCATTGTAGTCCTTTTAAAGGTTCATTTTAATCCTACAAAAGGACTAAAATGACCGATTATTTTATATTTTGGGAACTAAAGTGACTGACCCCAGATCTTCAAGGAACCAAAATAGTGAATTATTCAAAAAAGGAAAGCAGCTGGAACAAACAAAATAATAGAAGCAGCAATGCTCTAGTCACACCAAACAGTCTGCAAATGAAACAACATTTCAATGCCATTAACTTCAAACTTCCAAACACATTTCATCTATAGAAAAAAACATGAGTTTGCCAAGATAGAAACAAAATAAAATAATCAACAAGGTTGCTACTCAGAAGATTCAGGCAACAATAAATTTCTTAGCCAGAAACATTAACTTCAAAATAAACTATGGGATAAGTAGTATATCTACTAATAGTGAATATGAGATTAATGGAGAGCACAGTTGCAGTAGCAAAATCAATAAGGATGATATCAACGGATAATAGATCCTACAGTTTATAAAAAGCTCTTTTCCATTAAAAATCAGTTCCTAAAAGCAGACAAAATTTTACACATACCCTTAAAGCTGCTTTTCGTAGAGGTGAGGAACGCATGTATGCCTTCATGAGCTTGAATATTAGGACATCCAGAGGTACTTTTATATCCTTAGAGTTTTTAATCCATGGATGACCTGCAGTACTCAATTGTAAGTAACAAATTAGCAGCATAAGCGCAAGGGCCAGCAATGGTTGCTGAGAAAACTCACTTAATGCCTGCGCTGCAGACATTCTTTTCCGTGGATCTTTATTTAGTAATCGCTTAACAAAACTCCTTGCCTCATCCGACAGAGAAGGCCAAGGAGGTTCATCAAAACTTGGATCAGCTTTCAATACAGCACGAAAGATACCAGACTCAGTCCGTGCCCAGAATGGACGGCTACCACATAATAAAATATATGCAATCACTCCAATACTCCAGACATCAGCCTCTGTACTGTAAGCTCTATGTAGAACTTCAGGAGCTACATAGTATGCGCTGCCAACAATATCATTAAGTCTTTCATCTGCAAAGCGCAAAGAAAAGTAAAAAATAAAGCAAGTCCAAGATAATAAATAGTATGAAATATATGTAAAAGGAATGAAAATATACCTGGTTTAACAAAATCTGACAACCCAAAGTCTATGGCCTTCAGCTCTGAGTTCTCGTCCTTGGATGTGAACAAGAAGTTCTGGTCCAAAATAGCCATCCTCAGAAGGTATGCTTGATAAGAATAGAATTATAAGACAAAACCCATATACCAAATAAAACAAAATCACAAACATCATGTAGCCTGTTTGTATTAGATGATTATGAACACAAACTTATGTTGATTGAAAGTAAGAGTATTTTCCTTCTCATAGATGCCATAAAAAAACTGTGAATGGTGTACCGGAAATGGTGCTTTTCCCTTTTGTGTTGGTTGAAATCTTAACCAAACCACTATTATATGCATCACAAAACAGTGAAGGTTTACATTTGTAGATAACAAAAACTTTTTCAGAGCTTCCATTTTCTTTTCCTACCCTTTTTCTTTGTACAAGATAAATAAATTTTCAAACATAAAAGGAAAAGATCATTCTTAAATGCAAAGATAATACATTTGACTATCTGACTACTTAAGCTGAACAACTGAACTCAATATTATGCTACAGAAAAGAGGAAAAAAAGAAATCTCAAAAAAATTGCAAATATACTTCACCTCAGGTTTAAGATCACGATGCACAACACCCTGCAGGTGGCAAAAAGCAACAACATTCAGTATTTGTCTCAGGACAGTTTTTGCATCTTCCTCTGTGTATTTCCCACCTCTGAAAGAATAAAGAGATATCTTACAGCCATCAAACACGATATTTTGCCTCTTTCTATCGTTTCCATTTATCCCAAATCTCCATCATCAGCATCTCGATTGTAAACATTCAAAAGAAATGTACATCTAAAAAACAAATAAACACCTTGATAATATTCTGTCCAACAGCTCTCCTCCTTCACATAATCTATGAGATGCACAGGAGTTCAAGAAAAATTTGTCATTTATAAACTTCATTACACTTGCCCTTGCTTAATTATCCAAAAGAAGAGGACAAGTTATCTAGATATTATAAATCATATCGCCACAAAATATAAACTGTAGCATTTAACTTAAATGACTTACTCCATTACTATGTAGACATTATCATGGTCTTCATATGCATCATAGAATTGTACTAGATTCTTGTGTCCAGTCAAAGCTCTCAATATTTGTACTTCCCTTCTTACATCCTCAATAGCAATGGCAGTGGTCATCTACAATTAAAGCATACAAATTGAAATAGGATATTATATAGATTTAAAAAGGAAAATACATAAGCTGTGCATAAACCATGCGGCTTCACTTTTATTTCAACAAAGATAAATTAATAAATAATTCAAAGATGCTAGAGGTGGTTAGATCAATAAATTACAAGTAAAAGGTAAAGGCGTGGTAAATCACCAAGTCTATTAAAGATCCAATACCTAGAACAGTAACAAAGCACTTAAAGGCAAATATTAAAATTATGACAAGAATAGCATAATATAAGAACATTGCCCAACAAAAATTGGTATGAAACAACAGATCCATACTTGACTGTAAGCTACGGAACCCATTCAAGTAGAATCCTTCCCTTACATCCCACCATTACCATTGGTTATTTGAACTTTGTCATTTACTTTGCTTCAACATTTTGCCATGTTTATTCAGAAATCAGGCATATTTTAGACAGCATAAATCGAATTGCGTGACCAGCACAATTGGAAATCCTAATTCATTCAATCAAGACAACAATAACTAACAAACCGAATAAATCACCCACGCCTGCTCAAATGTGATGAAATAGCACTTCCATCAAGTCTTAAAAAGTGGTAACATCGTTTTCGATCATAAGGGGTAACAATTAACTATGCATTGCATGTGAAGGTTGTGCGAAACCTTGGCTTTGGGAATGACTTTGACGGCCACTTGTTGGCCTTTGAGTTCTCCTTTCTTGAACTTCGCAACACAAGTGTATCCAAAATGCCCTCTCCCAACCTCATCTCCGAGATCATATTTGTTTCCGAAATGCTTGGAGAATCCGAAGTTCTTGTCGAGTCCGGCGACCGCCTCCGCCTCGCCGCCTTCCGGTATGGTAGCCTCATTGGGCTTCACCGAACCGTGCCGCCGCGCTAGCACGGCTCGTATGTGCTTCGCCGGAGATGGCGGGGGGAACGGCCGCTTGAAGAACCGGCGCGGCGAGGCCGGCGACTTCTTTGAGAACAAGTAGTGCGCCGGACTCGGACTGTAGAACGGGAAAAATGGAGATCTCTTACCGTTCTCTGGCTCTTTCCTCTCCTCGTTAGGGTTTTCGCCATTGACGGAGCTCGGGTGAGGTTCCGCACTGTGATTTGCTGTGACGGAGTTGTGTTGAGGCGGTGAACGAGAGTGAGTTTCCGACGAAGTGGGTTTCGAAGTGCAGAGACCCATTCGATTAAGCTTCCCCTAAACGAACACACGCACTGTGGTGACTAAAAGTCAAAGCATTGCATGTAATGTTAGTGTTAGTGAATGGATCATGGATGAGGTTCAATTGAACAAAAAATAAATAAACTCTTGCTAGGGAGCTTTTCAAGTAGAACTGAAATGTAGATTTTGGTTTGCGAGAGTTAAGGTTGGTTAGGTTCGTTGATCATGGAGAGTGTTTGTTTAACAATGGTGGGGACTGGCAAGAGGGAGAAGAACAGAAAAAACAATAGAGAAAACATTTCATATAGGAAAAATGAAATGCCGAAAGTTTCGGCTCTCGTTTCAATTGATTTTGGTGATTATTGATTCATCACTACAGTAAAAGAAAAAGAAAAAATTAATCAAAGTTTTTATTTTTTATTTTAATTTTTATTAGCTATTTATTATTATTTTGATTCATTATTTTATAAAACTGTTTATTTTAATTTTTTTATTAAATTTTTTATAATTTTATACCAAAACTATTAACATATATAATTTAGTTATTAAATTTACTTATTTGTTTATATTTAAACATTTTTTAAATTATTTATTTTAAAAATATATCAATTTTACATATTTTATTTTAAATATATTAATTTTATTTAATTTTTGTAAGAAAATATTATTATACGATCAATTTAATACCATGTGAAATCTTTTTAAAAATTAAAATTACGTCATATGTAACTTTTGGAAATTTTATTGTATAACTACTATTATTTGATGAATATTTTAAAAAAATTAATAATTCTTATGAATAAAAATAAAATTACTAAAAAGTATAGAAAAATAAATAAAATTAAAAGGAGGAAAATCATTATGTTGAATAGAAACAAAATGTTTGTACAGGTATTGCAACAGCAAATAAAGTTTGGGATTAATAATGCTGTGGTTTTTCTTTTTTGTTTGTTGGGTACGGAATGCCGTGGGTTTTTGTTGGAAATTGGAAATACTATTCTAGCATGGAATCTTCAACTTGGAATAATAAAAAAGGAAGGTGTGGGTTAGTAATGATCAATAAAATAAAAATTATTTTATATTAATTTATATCTTAATTTTAATAATTAAAAAATATTTTTAAAAAGTATAAAAATTGTACAATCATAAATAAATTATCACATTCATTTTGCAATGGAATACTCTTGACGTATCGCAGAAAGTAGAATTGAGTGAGGGCTTTTTTCTTTTTCCGCAGGGGAGGTGGGGCCTTTAAATTGTCTTTCAGGATTGAGAATTTAGAGTGGTACCAATATGCGTTTTTTCCAAGAAATTCTAAGTTTGGAAATTATATTTTTACTATATATTTGTATAATAATCTTTTTATAAAAAAATAAAAAAAATTATAAAATAAAATAATTAATGTAATGAAGAAAAATGAAAATAAAAGTTAGTTATAAAGTAAATTTGTAAAACAAATTGTATAAACTCTTAAATTTACTTTAATCTTGTAAAAGGTTTCTTGTATCTATAGATAATTTTAATTTTTTTTAATCAATTCTATTAAATCGTTTATTGACAATTAAATAAAAATATACTGTATTTTTATGTTTTTAAAACATCGAATTCTACTTTTATTTGTTATTTATTAAATTTTACAGAACATGATAATATAACAAAACTCATTAGAAAATGAACAATGATTAAGTTTTCTTATTTTATATACTTTTTTTATCTAAAAAGAAAGTACACAAATTATTTCTATTTATTTTTTATTTTAATTTTTTAAAAATATTACTATATATATAAATGATAAAAATACCTATTAACTATAATAAATAGAAAAAAAATAAAAATAAAATTTATATATAAATGATAATTATAAAAATAAATAAATTTTATTGAAAAGTTAACAATATTAATTACATTTTAATATTTATATATCTCTTTTTACTGAACAGATAAAAAAAACGAAAAATATTAAAATTTAAGTTTTATTTAAAAATAGACTGTAAAAATTGAACTCTACTCATTTAAAAAATTAAAATATTATACCACGATACATAAAATAAATATATATTATATCTTTAATATTAATATTATCAACTTTTCTTAACAAATAAAACTTATGCATCCAATTTCATTTTGATATTTTTTTATGAATTTGGCTAACAAAATTTGAAATGTATTTTTGTCAATAAATTAACATTGAATTAAAAATATTTAACATTTATTATTTAATTAATTATTAGAATTATTAAATAATAAATAAATATATTAGTTATTGATTTAGGATATAAAATTTAATAACTATATATTTGTAAATAATTATAATTTATATAAAATAATTTATCATTTTAAAAATTAAGATAACAACTTTTTTTAAAAGTTTATTCTCATTTACAAATATTTTGATCAGATGAAAAAGAAAATCTTTTAACTTTATGTTTTATGCAACGTATTTTTATAAGATGAAATGAGATAGTGAAAATGAAAGGTAAAGTTTAATATGTTGTTTGTAGATTTTAAATTTTGATTATTATTTTTAAATAAAATATCATCTAAATTAAATTTCCCGTAATATTATGTTTATTTTTTAAAAAAATTATGTGATTTTTTTTTATCATTAATTTATTTATCTTTTGTTAAATTTTACATCATTTATATATATTTTTATTATAATTACTGATAAAAATAAATAAAATTATTTGTCATAGACTTACAATTTAATTGGTTTAAAACTTATTTTTACTTAACTTGTTAAATAAATAAATAGATTTAAATTTATTAAAAAAAATTAGATAAACAAATCAGCTTATAAAAAAATTCATTTAACTTAATCAAAAATTTATCTATATTTATTTTAATATATTATATTTATATAGCATTTATTTTATATTTTATTTACATAATATTAATATATACATTTAAATCTATTTAATAATCTTTTTATCTTATAAACTTTAAATTTATAAATTTTTTTAATCAATTATTTATATAAACTTTAAATCTATTTATTAATTTTTTTAAAATTAGAATTTATAAACAAGTTTATAAACTTTAACTCAACTCAAATTTTAATAAAAAAATACTTTAATTTAAATAATAAATCTAAATTTATATTTTAAAATTTTTAAATAAATTAAATTTAAATATTAAAAATTAACTCAATTTACATTCATTTCTAATTTCGTAACAACCATATTTAATGAACAACAATCACTAGCGAGCTTAGGAAAAGCTTCTCCTAGACGGTTGACCCGACTCGAGAGGCGAAGGCATCCGCCGACGTCGTTTGGATAGGAATAGTGTCCTACATTCTGTTGTCTTAATTTTATTAGATGTGCCTCACATGTTATCTTTAGGTTTGTGCTCGTAAGGTTTTACTCAGACAATACCTATACTGTATCTAATGTAATGTGTGGTTTTAGAAAATATTTTTTATTATTATTTTGAAATAGAAAAATAATTGTTTTTTTTATTTTTTGTTTTTATTTTTTATTATAAAATTTAAAAACAGAAAAAAAAAACAAGATGATCATTTTATAAATAAAAGTAAAAATAAAAAATATTTTTTAAAAATAAGAAGGGTCTAAATTTTCTGATATCTCACCGCTAAATTACCTCAATTATTTGTACTGTTTTGTTCATAACCAATATTTTATTAAAATATTTTTTAGTTTTACTCTTTATCATTAACTATTAAATAAAACGATTGGAATTTATAGGTCAAAAACTTTAGCATGAAAAAGCTATTAATTACACAACTTATTCTTCCAGCAAAAAAAAATTGATAAGTTATTGGGAAAAGGTTATTGATCATTTATTCTAAGAAAAAATTGATATTCTATTTTTCTCATCTTACTAACTCCTCGACGTATAATTACATAGAGGAAAAAAAAAACACAGTTACAGTCTGAAAGAATTATTTTCTTTGACGCATAATTGCATACTGGTTTTACATTAATAAGAAAATTTGAAAGATTTATTTTTCCATCAGGTTAGTTTTTCTTGAGTAAACTGTTTTATTTTGTATTTTTTCTTTTAAAAAATCATTACTTAAATTAATTCAATTTAAATTTAAAGTTTAACATACTTTATCAAACTAGTAAATATAAAGATTATACATCTTAATTTAAATAATTTATTTTCATTTTTTCTCCTTAGTTTTAAAATTTTCATCTATTCAATTTGTTTTTATTTAATAAAATATTTTTTACTGTTACTAATAGAAATATTTTTATTATATTATATATAGTTTGATTATCATTTAAGAATAATAATATTTTTTTTATATATTTATGCTTCTGTTTTTAATTTTATTTAAATTTAAAAATACCTATGTAATGCCCAATAAGCTTGCTAGTTTTCAACCAGAAGAGAGAAGAAAAAAAAAAACATTTTCAGTTCTCTTCTACGTGCAAGTAGCAATAGGATATGCCAACTATTTTTTATTTATTAATTACGAAACAACCGAGGGTTCTGCCATATGTTAATGGAAAGGAGAAATACTTTAATCTTTTTGGACTATCTATAAAATCTTAAATATTTAAATATAATTTAAAAATTTTAAATAAAAAATTGTTAAGAGACTATTTAAATTTACTTAACTTTAAAAATGAAGGTACTTACTTAGTTCAAAAAAAATAAAAATAGAATCACACACTCTCTAAATTAAAAATAAAACTAAAATTGTAATCAAGTGATTAATTTAATTTAATTATATAAATATTTTTTAATTTAATTTTGGGTTTTAATATAAAAAAGTTTACACTGTTAATTAATTAAAAAATATCACAGACATAACTTTATATAAAACATAAAAATATTTTCAATAATATGATAATTATGATCAAATATAAAAATAATAACATAAATTTTTTTAATAAAAATTTATTCTAATTAAATTTAATATTTTCCTCTGTATTTTTTCAGTGGAATAAATATTTACTGAATACACTAGACAATAACAGCACGACCAAGTAATAATAATATACTAATAGGAAAGCGTTTTCATTTATGATGTAACTTAGCACCTTCAGTGAAGTTTCTACTTTTGTTGTTGTCTGGGTCTGAGATTCTATGGAAATGAATAGCCTTTGGGTATAAATGCCAAACAGAATAATCCATTCACTCCCACTACCGCATCCAAAAATTCAAGATATAAACATTATTTTATTAAAAATAAGAGTAATGATACTTATCTACACAAATTACCTTATAATTATTTACATTCAAGATTTAACGTTTGATAAATTTTTTATTTTTAAAAAATTAAAAATTTATACGACAATAAATAAAATAAAACTAGATATAATATATTTTTATATCTACCACAATCATTTTATTAAAAATAAAAGGTAAAAACTTTATGGACAAGTCGTAAATGCCCCCTCCCCAAATCTTTTTTTTATGTAATTAAAATTAGAATTTTATCTTAATAATTTATGTTGTCATTTAATATCAACTTTTTAGTGTATAAATTATTAGAATAAATTTTTAGTTTTAGGGCTTAAAAATAATTTTTTTTATTGTGCAGTTTGTTAGAAAACAGAAGCAAAAACATCTAAAATACAACACCTAATTCAGTTCTGCCATGTTGATAACACCATTCTTTCACTTAAAAATGAGTGTAAAATATAAAATTAATTATGTCAGACATTAATTTTAGTTTCGAAAAAATAAAATTAATGGTCATTCAAAGGTTAATAGCGAGATAAAACATAATAAATGGTAATTTTGAAATTTAAAATGTACTTAAAATACAATTTTTTTACATTGTTTTCTATATCATGTTATTAAAATTTTGTTACTTTTAATAATTATTATTTCAAAAATATATATCTACTATAATTTGTAACTGGTTAAAATTGTAAGAATTTTATACTCAAAGTGTATCAAAATTTTAAATAGAAAATAATATTAATAATAATTATAACATTGTGAAAAAGTTTTATCTTATTATTGTTTTATTTTGTTTTCTGATTTTCCCCCCTCTGTTTTGAATTGGAACTTCATCCGAAGACTCAATACAGATTCATTGTGTTCTTCTTGCTGCCCACTCAGTAGCCATAACATAATTCAGCTCCCCACGTAAAATTTTCCTCTGCAATTTTATTTTACTTTGCCGCTTTAAAAGCAGAAAAGCAGCATAGCCCACATATGTGACCTTTATGTTATATGTTTCAGCACTTGATGATCAGCTAGTGTTGCTTTCTTGATCACCACTTTATCATTTTTGCTGAATTACTGTTTCGTTGGCATCCTCCAATTACAAGATGTTGATACCCATATTCCTATAATTAAGAGATTGATTAAAGATGAAGCAACACCGTGTCATTAATAGAAACTCTGTTTCAAATGTCTCTCATTTTTAATTGATTCCTTCTATTAGATATTTAATAGCGACAAGTTACCTTCTAATCAATGTCGGGATAGGAAATTAACATTACTTAAGAACATATATGTATGCATATGTTATTAGAGTAGTTGACAACCAAGTTTAGAATCATTTAAGTGGTTTTTTTAGTGACTAAAATCATTCAAGTTCGACTCACGTGAAACATCATTGTTATATATATTTAGACACACACATACATTATCATACTTATTGCTAAAATCCTGTCCATTATGATTATGTTATTTGCTGCACTTGATTTCTAGTTTTGACTTGTGTTTTATATTGATGATGCTAAGCTGACAATGACTTGCTGAAAGACTATGCCTATGGCATTTGGCGCCAAAACCTGTGATAATTATTGACACACCCCTTTGTATGATGGTGTCTTGGAAATAAGTAATCCTATACAGTGACGCGGAAAAAAATAGCCATAGAATCTTGATAAAATATTCAAATTGGATGGAATGTAATGTCAAGAACTATTCGTAGATTCAAAGTTGAATAGGAAGACATTACAAAATTTGTTATTATTTATCTATTTATTTTAGTTTTTAAAAAGTATTAATTGTTTCTTTTATGTATAGATATATTTATCAATTGCAATAAATAAAGAAAGATAAAAATAAAATTTATATATAAAAAATATATAATTTTTAAAAATTAATAACATTAATTATATTTTTTAATATTAATAAAATTTTTAATATATAAGTAAAAAAATAAAAAAAAGTATATATGATTTTAACGTATTTTTCTCTCATATCTAGAACTATTAAAACATTTTTATAGTATTATTTAAAAGTATAATATTCCTTATAACATTTGAATAGTCATTCTTTATTAAATTAACTTTTGAAAATGAATTAAATATAGTTTTATAATACAATATATCACATACGCATATAAAAAAATGTGTTAAAATATTTTACATTAACTAAAAATACAATAAAAAATACTTCTTACAAAATTTAGATAATTTTCTTATTTAAAATTAACTTTTGAAAATAAGTTAAACTAAATAAATTAAATTTTAATGGTTGAAACTTTATAATTAACTTTTCAAAATAAGTTAAGCCAAATAAATTAGAACTAAATAATTCAAATTTTATAAGAAAAAATAAATATAAAATATCTTAACAATCATTCTTATTCTGAAAAAATATATATGAAAATCATCTCAGGTGCTATGTATCTATTTTTTTACAATCTATGAATGAAATACAATCCAAAATTTAAATTCCTCCCCCCAACACACATAGGGAATTGAAAGGAAAATAAAGCAATATATCGGGAAGGACTTTAGATGCATATAGGGACAAAAATCATTCTTAATTAACACAACATTTTGATAGCTGGTTTCCTTGTCACTAATTGATTGCATTGTTCAAAAATCACTTTCTTCATTATCCTTGAAAGAAAGTTGCAACTAATCGGTGGTTTTGATTTTCACATTCACGCACCAATCCGTTTATACAACAGAAATACTATTACACGGTGTTCACATATATCCTCCCTAGCTCGCATGCTAAAAAAAAACGTTTACTTGCCATTAGAATAAATTCATTTTTTATATCCCCGTAAAATACACAATAATTTTTCTTTTTACGAATAATACATTATCAATTAAATTCATATATTTTACAATATTTATTCAAAATGCCGTTTTCACTAAATGGTCTATCCGTAGAATTTGGTTTGATTTAGACCGTCTCTGCCATATATACACATGTGAGAGAAAGAGGATATATAGCATAAAACATTTTTAAAAATTTAATTGAATTTACAATAGAAAGTTTGACTTGCTGAAACAATAATGATGGATGTAAAAAGATGTTTGTGGTATAATCATGCTACTAAGAATCCAACACAAAGAAATGTTTAACGGAAGTCAAAGAGGGAAGCTCAACGGAAAGTGATCGATGATGGGGAGAGTGAAAAAGGTTGAACATGCACGAAGAAGACATTGTGGTTCACGCATTGATGGGTACCTCAGAATTTTATATCAGATAGCCCCACAATTGATGCGCATGCTTACCCTCCACGTCCCCAACAAACAACAAAAGAAACAAAAAATTAAATATTGTTGGCACCATTTCTCTATCCATCTTTCTTTGTCATCGTCACTTTCCCTTCCATCCTACACTAAACAAAACTCAAGAAATGCATTTGAAGTGTTAAAACAGAAAACAGAAAACGAAATGAAGATTAATTATTTGTCTGTATTCATCTCAATTTCAATTCCCTCATGTGACAAATCACCGTCAGAAATTCAAAAAAGTATATATGTAAATTACATGTGAGCTCGATTCTATGGATCAGAAAATATCTAACATATGAATTTCATAAGCTTAATTAGAGTTAACACACATGTGTTAAAAACTACAAATCACCTTACAATGTTATAAAATGCTTAAGTTCAAAAACTTTCCTTTTTAATAATTTTGTACATGTAATTATTGAAGTAAAGTTATATATTTCTAATTATATATATTGTGCTCATACAACTATAAATATTTCACACACACACACACATATATATATATATATATATATACTTTGTAATTATCAAACACATTTATACAAATTTAATTGGTTGATAATTGAAAAGGGAAGCATTGAAATTTGATATAATTTGTATATATTTTTTGGATAAAAAATTGTGATATTTTATTTGAATAGGTATGTGATAGTTCGTTTTGTTCATTTTTACTTACATATATAACTACTTTTGATTTTATTTCATTTTTACTTGTATATATAATAGGATGCTATATGTTAAAAGAAATTATTATTTAAATCAATCGAACTCTTATTTAAATTAATATGCTCCGGTGATAAGAATTTAATTTATATTTTGAGATTACAAGTTTAAATTTACCGCTAACATAAGAACTTTGTTAGGAAATAATATATGGATCTATATGAACATATTTTATATTCTGAAACATATTTTGACTTTGATAAATTTTCAAAATTCAATTGACTTAATTTTTTTTTACCAAAAAAAAAGAAATATATATCGAACTTACAACCAATCCTTTCTTGATTAGGTACTTGGGCGTGATTATTATTTTTTTTAAAAAAAAAACCTAATCAATGAACATCTATAATCAAAACAATTCCGAAACCTGAATGCATGTTTCCTTAGATTTTCAATTTTCTTCTTTACAATAGGCTTTGGGCATTTGTGTTAAGATTTGGATCCTGCGCTATCCTGCACTGCTTTTCCTGCAAGATTTCTTCTCGAGAGAAATCTAAACCGTCCATCTTCTTCAGTTTCCGTGCAAGAACAAATTCAATGGCTGAGATGTTGTTGGCCGATGAGTGGTGAAGGAGAGATCCTAACTCATTTGTGTTATGTATTCCGAACACAATTTACAAGGACCATACCAGAGAACTTATTTGAAATGGACTTCACCTGATATATTGAACAAGATACATCATCTTACTTCGGATTCAAACCAACAACTTAGGACCCGCTTCTCTACTCTTTTTGTAACTCCGTTTAAATAGAATTGAAAAAAAAAATTCTTTTCTGAAAATCTCCGTTTCAACGAGACTTTTAACTCTGGTGATAGTAAACCTAGTTTCAAAAGGTAATCAAACAGGTTCTTTAATTACGTATTTAAGTTTATTAGAGTAAATAGTTTAATAAATTAATTATTTAAGAAAATTATTACATTAACTTATGTTATAACTTTAATTATAAATTTTATTAAAAAAACTTATTTTGATCATTTTTATAAAATTTATCAAAATAAATTAAAAAATATATAAGAAGGTCATAAATCATTTAATTCATAAATTTTATTATATAACTTGCTGAAATAAGTTAAAAAATAGTTTATTTTAATAAATTTCTCTAAAAACTTATTAAAATTAAAATAATCCGTTAAAAGAGACTATAAGTTATTTTCGATATTCAAATAAACTTTATATAAATTCTTAAAAATGTTGCTTACATGATATTTTCCTTCATTGTTTTTAAATGTATTGCATACATTTTCAAAATAACACACAAACAGACTCCTAAAATATCTATACATTTGTAAATACAAGTCTGCAAAGGGTTTTCAATTTTAAAAAAGATAAAATTTTAGATGTAATATTATATATACTTTTTATGCTATTTTGTAAAATTAAATAAAATCTTACCTCAATAACTTAAATAATAAAAATTAACATTAAAAGTTTACACATATTATCAAAGTAAAATTTAAATTTAAATTAAAAAGCACTTATAATTCAACAGTTTAAGGTCTGTCCTTACAAGAAGCAAGGAAGAGGAAATGTAAATGGATAAATAAATATCTAGTTCAACGCCCTACAGTTTGTCCTTATTTGGCCCTGTTGTCCAGTAAGCACACCTATGCGGCCCATTTTCTCAATAGATACAGCAAAGTCTTTGAAGAAGAGAATAGGCCACGTGCTATAGTTGGTGACCAATGAAGCGGTTGTGGAGTCACCCAAAAGAGCTTGGTCTGACTGAAGCAGCACCGAATTGTTTACAAGATTTTTGTAGTACATGTTATCAAATATGTTGGTAGTGACGGAATCCAAAGGGGCCAAATTGGTGTCAGAATCCGCTTGATTTGGGCACAGTTTCTGCAAATTTTGTACAAGTGAAGCATCAAGTGTTGGATCAGATTTACCAGAGCCACCAAAGTCGAAGAGCCTAGGCTTGAATGTAAAGCATTGAGCAAATCCAAACGTGTGGGCTCCTACATTCATTACATAAACATCACAATTGTAAACCAATTGGTTACATGACTGGCGAATATAAATGTGGCAACTCGTGCTCATCACACGTATTTTATGGGTGCCTTTTTTGTTTCTCGTGTTTAAGCGCTTGTTTGTTTTACAAGCCCAATGGAAATTGTATGATATCCAAAGCAAAAAATTTCGTTGAAGCGAAAGCGAAAAAAAAAAAACTACCTTTTCCAAAATCGATTCCCAAAGGAAAAAACAAACAAGTCTTAAGAAATTTTTATTTAAAATATTGTTTTTTAAAATTAAATTAACAATAGGAATTATTAATTGAAATAATAATATATGCATGGAAGTGAAAATAGACATTTCATATTTCATTATCTTGGTAGAAATAAAATTTTCCATTTTTGTGTTCAGGTTTGGTGAGGATGAAGAGGAGCAATGGTGCTAATTTATTGACGAAATTAAAGAAGCTGCTACACATACGCAGCACGAGCATGACGCACCTGGTAAACTCTTGTAAATTTGTACTATTTTAGCATTTAAATTGTGGTTGAGTTTTATTTATTTATTTATTTCATATGATCTATTTTTGTATTTCAAAAATTTCGTTAAATAGAAACTGGAAAAGTGTTTTACAAAAAAACTTTAATTTTGTTGTGGTAACTAATTAAGGACTTTAACTTCAATAGATAAATCATTTTGAGAATATTTATAAATAAATTATTTTAAATCATACACATGCTATATTCTCTATTCATGTTATGATGGTTTCAACACAATAAGTAGAATATATTTATCTTTATAACATGTTTTACTAAATAAAAATTGACCTTTTGAAACTATAATTACAATAAACTCTTGATTATCATTATTATTTTTAGTTCATAACTAATGTGCCCATCTATGCACCAACTTGACAATAATAAAAAATTAACCTCTTAATTGATTTATATATTTAAATCCTCTAATAATACTTTCAGTAATTGTGATGTAGAAGTACACGAAGTTGGTTTTTATTTGTTAAAACTTATGTTTGGATAAGGTTATTTTAGCGGACTTCTTTTAAGGAGAAACTCTTTTTAAAAAAAAATGATATGTTCGGTACTTATAAAAAATAATTTGGTGCGTTAGCTAAAATAATCAAAATGATAGAAATCTTTCTTTTATCATAAGCAAAATTTTAGAATTTATAATTTAAAGTTATCATATTAGTTTTTAGTTACATTTACTTTTTCATTTCATTTTAATAATAAATTATTTTAAATACAAAATTAAATATTATAAATAACTTCATATTCTTCTTCTATATAATTTTATTATGAAAAAGTAAATTTTTAAATAATTCAAACAAAATAAATGATTTTAAAATTTCTTTTCATTTAACCTATCTAAATATAAAACTTATTTCTATAACTGATTGTAATAATAATCAACTATCACTCTTTCGTTTCACTTATTGGAATTCCATATTCCAGAAATTGATAATATTTTCTTTTTGAAAAAGCATACAATATTTGAATCCGTGAAACCATGTTTCAATTGCTGTATAAACAGGATCAATATATATATTTATTACGAGAGTAGTAATTGATTTACGCATAAAAATTATTATCCGTACATTTACATTCTAAATTTAACGGCTGATATGTCTATATATATTTATTATATAATTTTTTTATTTTTTTTAAAAATATATAAAAAATTGTATAACCATAAATAAAATAAAAATAAATATAATATATTTTGATATGAATCACAGTCATGTCCATTATTATATATAATAGATTGAATAATATTTTTATAGTTAATTCTAATACAGGCTTATTAATTAAAAGCAAACCTGATAGCACTGCCACATCCTCCTTTGCAAGACCCTTGGCTATAAACTTGGCGGTGATGTTTTCTAGAGGTTCAAAGGGTGATGGCAAGTTATTTGCCTCGCTCTCACTTGCTGTTGTACCATCTCTACGACCAAGAGGTACAGGCCAAAATGGGCCTCTACTCTGGAAATAGTGGAAAATGTTTTAATATGTTTGATGCTATGATCATGCAATAAGAGAACATTATGATATAAACTCTTCTGTAAGAAAAATATTAATTCCAAATAATTAAACATTAGTCTCTTACAAGATAAACAGCTTCTCTTGCTGCTAGAGCAAGTATATCAGCACATGACACAGTGGATGGACAAGTCTTCTCCAAGGCAGCTTTGATTGTGTCAATGACCTCAAATCCTCTGATTGAATTTTTATTAGGTAGTGCATTTTTCTCCCCCTTTAGAGTGCTGGTATCATCAAGTAGCACAGACCCATCACATCCCTATAATAAGGGGGAAAAAATGAAAGAAGCACATGTAGTCAACCAAATAATGTTATGGTACTTTGTAAGGGAAACTGAAGTTATACAAAAATGACCCTTTTTTTTTCTTCCTAAATGTAACATTCTACCATCAGTTTGAATTACACAGTTCTGTTAACATTAACCTTAAGGCTAACTTTATCCGTTTAAAAATAGCAAGATTTTATTGAAAACAAAAGTATTTATTATATCAGAAATACCAAAGTGTAAATAGATGCTTTATTGCCCTATAAATTTCGCTTTTGCTTAAAAATATCCCAACTAAAAAATAACCAAAATTGAGAGAGAGCTTATTTACAATGACGAAACAATCATGGAAATGAAGGCGCAAGAGAGAAGCAGCAATCCTTGCGTCCTTGGCCATAGCTGACCAGACATTGTATCGAACAATTCTGGTCAGATTTGGACAACTTGTATCATAGAAATTATAATAAAGTTGGCAGCATACTAGAGGACTAAGGAACACAAGCCAAAATATGAAAACAAAAGGAAGCTTATTAGGGGTACACTCCATAAGTTGAAACTAGAATGGGTATAGGGGAGGTTAGTTAAATTAACAACTCAATTTGAATTGCTCAATAAAGTTGTAAACTGAAGCCATTTATAGAAGCAAAAAGCTCTTACTAGCTTGGATTTTATGGAGAGTGGCAGAGCCACTATCCATGTCCCTATCACTTGAGTTCAAAGTCCAAATTGTCTGCTGTTTTTGTTTTGATATAACAAGTCCACATTTCGTTAATGAAGTTAATTAAGAACTTAGGTAATCCCACCTTATGATCATGAAATTAACAATTGCTCTAAGTGGCAAGATGATGTAGCAATTACAATTATATGTGATATAAATTATATACAGTGTTAATTATTTGACGTTCAAATAATGAAACTGTAATTGACAAATGATGTCTCCGTATGAAGAATAACCGAATTGGGGCACATTAAAGAGTATAATCACTCTCTGCGTGTTCTGTATATCTCGTTTTCTTTTTTCCTACTTGTTCTTACACTTGGTAAGCTTGCACTTTGAGGATAAGTCTATGTATTGTGGGCGTTGGAGAAGAATTTTCAAAGCAGAAATTATAAATAAATACCGAAAGTGCGTGACATTTGACCATGTTCCGTGAATATGACATGTGGTGGAATATGTGTGTACAGTCATGATAAAAGCTAGCAAAACAGGAGATGATTGATTACCAGGCATTTTGTGGGAAATGACATGATCAAGTTCATGTAATGCTATTATGTAAGATATATGTGTTTCGTTTTTGGGTTTATAAAATCTAGTCAATCGTAATATTTTTAATTAAAATAAGTTTTGTTTAAACCTAGCAGTAAAGATATATTTATCGAATACTGTTGCTGAGGGCGCATAAGTTGTATGTTGAAATTTCCAAGGGTAGGCAGAAACAAATCTCTGTTAAAAGGGATAAACCTCTGGCTATGTTAAATTGATTAAAAGTGATAGAATAGAGGAAAATGAAATACAACAAGTCTAAATTTCTTTGTTTGAATTATTTAAAATATGATAAAATAGAAAAAACTAAATAAAATGAATACCATCACATTCTATCTAAGACTTTTCTTCTTCTTCTCTGATATGGAGTATAAGATAGAGTCATTCTTTTTTCCCCTTGTTTCATCATAATATCTATACAAAGAAATAATTTACTTTATATTTTATACTTATATCCCATTTTGTTTCACTTTATTTCTATTTATTCTATCTCATTTTAATTTACTTAATATCCTTAAAATATCCAAATATAGTCTCAATGAATATTCAACAACAACAATAGCTTTGTTCAATCAGGTGAGACTGGTTAGGTAAATCACAAAGCGTCATTAAACTCTCAACTTCACCAATGGAAAGTTTGAACTTGTTCACTAGAAAAACTTAGAATATTTGGATACCCTTGAGTGAGTTGAGCCAATTGACATAAAATAAGTTAATCTAGGTATGCACGCAAAAAACTAGATAATGTTGATAGTGATGCATTGGAACTGGAAGAAGATAAATTGGATTCCAATAGACTTGTTATCCTCAACGCACTGATACTAAAATATTCTAGTCTTTTTGATTTCCGACTTGGACTCCAGTGAAGAATAGTGGGTTTATAGAATGGGTGTCTCTTCAATTAACATGAATATCAATATATATTCCACACTACTAAAATTTTACTATTTTCTTATGGATTTTTTCTGCTGATTATTTTGTAGGAATTTTTTACTATTTTTGCTTTAAGTTTGTCAAATATTTGACTTTTTCATGCCAACTTATAATTCATAAGAAAATCCAGAGAAAAACTTTAGAATTTCCTGCAAATACGGATAATACGTAGGAAAATTCGTAGAGAATTTTTTATTTTTCCTTATTATTATTTTTTCCAAATATTTATTTGTACATAAAATTTTATATTTTCTACAATACGTGCAAAAAATACTAGTAGAAAAAATTATATAAAAATTCAAATAAAATTAAGTTAGATTAGAGCGGTTGGAAAATCTGTAAGTATTTCCTACGAATTTTTCTATGATTTTTTTCCTAAAAATATCCCTAGGTAAATCTGCAAGAAAAAATTATTATATTTTTTAAAATTAATTGTATGATTTAAATTATGTTTAGGAGTAATTTAAATTGAATTCATTTTTTAAAATTAATGTATTTTTGTAATATATTTAAAGTCTTCAAATTAATTATTAAATAAATAGTATAATTTATTTGTTAGTTATAGTTTTTTATAATTTAATATTTTTTAATTAAGTTTATAGTTATTCATTAATTTATCTAGTTTTAATCCTAATTTTATTTAAAAGTTTTTAATATTAAATTTAAAAATATATTAGACTTAACAAAAATTTAAAAGGTTTTTTATTTAATTTAAAATTATCATGTTTTCCTTACAATGCACATGTAATTTTAAATTTAAATAAAATTTATAGAACAAATAAATATTTAATATAAATAATAAATACATTCTTTTATTAAATAATAATAAAATGATAAAATAAATTTATTAAAATTAAAAAATATAGAAATAAAATATTAAAATATGATATAACTTTATTGATATAATATATCAAAATTTAAAATGCAAATTATAATAACTTTAAATTTTAACATATATAAAATAAAGTATACCTTCAATTTAATATATATATATATATATATATATATAGTTAAAAGATTTAAAATTTAAATTAAATTATGCCTTCAAGTAAATAAAAAAATCAAATTAAATTATTAACCAGAAGAAATTATGTCTTAATAAAAATAAAAATTGTTTCGAAATTTTTTTTAAGAAACAACTTAGAATTGCAACACACCTCCGTATAGGCATTCTGTGCTTGGAGGCTCTGTTCATGTTCATTCCGTTCTTCCTTGTTTGCAACACGTCACCACATGCTTGTTCGTTGGTTCGTTAAGCTCTTCACCCTCCGATCATTCATCTCTTCATCTTTATCGTTCGCTGCAATTCTGATCGTTCGATACACACATTCTCAATGTTGAAGCTGAATTCGTTCATTTCATGATTTTGCAAGAGGTAGAGATTTTGCTTTATTCTTGGTTCCTTCGATGGATTTTTTTTGTTTCTCTAGGTTCCTCTGGTTCATTATTCTCACTTTTTTTTCTCTACGGTTTTTTTTTTATTCATCCTGTGTATTGATTCGCTACATACATTCGTATTTCGGTGCTAATGCGACATTTATTTTGTAGTTTTGCTTTCTTCTTTATTCAGAATGGGGGGAGAGAGAGAACCATGCACTGTGCTGAGTGAATCGAAACCCAAACTTGCCTTCCATATTTTCAGGTTTCATACAATTAGATAATTTTGTTATCCCTTACATGTCTGCAATGAATTTGGAGGGGTGAAATATATTAATATTATGATTATGATTATTATTATCATCATCATTATTATTGTTATTATAGGCAAAGTGTTTCTGAGCATTTAGGCTTTTCACTTCAAATTAGTCCTGTAATAGTTGAAATTTAATTTGTGTGCTTTCTTGATTAACTTCTACTTGGACTTTCAATTTTAAATGTGTTTGGTTATGTTAGCCATTTTGAGAGATACTTTGTAGTACTAAAATTATGTCTGGTCATTGTTCCCGTTGCAATTCATCTGATTTGGGCGTTTAGAATCCCTTCCTGTTCTGTGGTTGTGTTTTGATTGCATTCCTTTCTGTTGAAGTAAAACTAACATGAGCGCTTTAACAAAATACAAACAGAGCTTTTACACTCTGGGTAAGAAAAGAACATACTCCAATCAAAGCAAAGAGCCACTAGCAAAAAGGCCTAACCCGAGCAAAACCACTCTTTTGTACAGCAACAACATCTTGTTTTGTTCCGTTTACATCAACTGCAAGCATCATTGGTGCCTCTCCAAAATCAGCATCTGAGTTAGGACCAAGTGGACAATTAGGTGTAGACAAATTGTTGCATACAAGGAACCACACATCATATCCTCCCAATTGGTGATACCATTTGATTTTAGTAGAGGTTTAGCTGCGAATTCGGAAAAATTCATATAGGAATTAGGATATATATATATATATATATTGTAGTATTGCATTTTAAGTTACAAACTAAATCATTTATATACTTCCTAGTGCGCCCATAGTTCATGGCAATTTCATGAGTGTATGTAGAACAATGGCAGGAAATCGTTTAAGTTCATTGTATCCGTAATCTAAAGCAGATGAATGAATATCACAAAAATTATTTAAAATCTTCCTATTTTATATTTTTAAAAATTCTTCTAATTACTAAATAAAGAAATACTAAATAATATATATATATTTCATTTAATATTTATTTTATAAAGTAATAAGAAAATATATAAGAAAAATTATTGTAACAGGGGCAGAGCTACGTTGATTCTGAGGGGAGAGGGGGTATTTTTCCTTCATTGAATGATTGAATCATTGTGTAAGGTACGGTTACTTGAAAGTAGCAACTTCATCTTATCTTCTCGGTCACTGACACACACGAGAACAAAGCTAATAGAGAAGTGATCGATCATTGTGATAAAACTTAAAAGAGTCACGTATAAAGCCCAATTCCATGTTGAAATTGAAAGTAGAAAACTATCAACCACATATTATTCTTTTTAATTAATAGTGCAAAAAAAGGTTGTTTCTTTCCTCATTTTCTTAACCAACAAATTATGAATTTTGCCATTGAATTTTTAATATTTTTTTTTTACTAAATCAAACAACTAAGCTTCATGTGTAAGAGTAGAAAACTATCTAATGCTCCATTGATAGTTTTGTAATCTTATATGAATGCTCATCCTACAACTAAGTTCATGTGAGACTATTAATTAAAAATAATAATAGGTGATTCTCATGTGAATTTATCATTTTTCATATCTTTTTTTTTACTAAACCAAACAACTAAGCTTCTATTCTCACTATTTTTTTTCTTACTTTTTCCGCACCAACATATACCAAACACACAATTAAAATTCATACCTTTTTTCAGAACAAGTAATTATTTTTAGCAAAAATCTCTGATAAAGAAAGAGGTTACTTTCTTAAAATAGGAGCCTTTTTCCTTATTTTTTTACGAAATATTTTATTGAAAATATTTTTTTGTGCATAACAATATGTTTAACAAATTTTATAAAATTATTTTTCAAAAATTAAAAGCTTCAAACAAAAATATTTAGCAATTCTTTAGAAGCTTAAAACAGTAATATGTAAAAAGGTCCTAGAAAAATTATCATATAATCACTTTTTCCTTTAAACAAATGCACCAATAAATTGAATTACTAATGATTGAGTTTAGCGTTATGTTGTTTCTTCACAAAATAACAAATTAGGGGGAAAGGGGAAAATAGTTTTCATTCACTTTCAAGGATCTCCTTACCTAAAGAGTTTTGATATTTTTACATTCTATTTTTGCATACATATAATAATAAAGATTAAAAAGATAAAAAAAAGTTTAAAAAATATTAGATGTAATATTAATGTTATAAAAATAGATATATAAAATAAAATAAAATATATTTGAATGTAAATCCTGTTAATATATATGATGATAAAAAAAAGTTTAGGAAGAATATCGCAAAAGTGCTATGATCATTTAACACCAAAGTGCTGAAAGGTTGGGGCATGATGCCACTTGCTCACATGAAAAGTAAATGCTTTTAAGGGAAGGAGGCTACAAGGACGACCATTATGTAGTTTTAGACAGTACCCATACTCGGGTTTTAGAGGAGTAGGAAGAGAGATTTTTGGATTGATTTACAAGCATGATGATTTTCTACTTTTCTTGTACTTTCTTACTTTATAATAGGTTGGTGAACTTTTTCTAGATTAGGGGTTGAAGAATCCAATTGGGATTGTGATATAGTTGATTCTCCATTTCTAATTCAAGATTTTTTTAGTTTAAAATGAAGTATATTTTCACATTCTTAAAAGTAACTAACAAAACTACTGTGAATTTTTATTTTATTTTTAAGTTGTTTTAATTTTGGTGTGTGCAAGGTACTTTTGATCCAAATTGTTTATTTTAATTTGCTTTTATTCCTTTAAGGAATATAGTTTCACACCCTTGAAGTAACTAGTAGAAATATTGTGGGTGTATTTTTTTTATATTTAGTTTCTAATTTGTTTTAATTTTTGTGCAAGCAAGATAATGTTAATCCCAAATTTCTGCTTTTTATCTTGAAATTAAACGAGAGAGAGAGAGAGAGAGAGAGAGAGAGAGAGAGAGAGAGAGAGAGGGGCAAACAATTCTAACTCAACAACTTCAACCAATTCAAGAGGAGACCTATGTGGTTTGTGGTTCAAGAAGAACCTCCAATGGTAGAGAATTATAACATCGACAATCATCCATCTTGAAGAATATTGGAACAATATGCTACTCTGACTGATGAGGATGTGCTTCCTTACATATGATTATAAGAAAATAATAAAATATAAGGTAAAAGCATACATATAATAAAAAATAATTTTTCTATAAATAGATATAAATTATTAAATAAAATATAAGAGTATTATTAATTACAATAGTCTTAGTAAAAATATAATTATATTAATTACTTTTGAAATAAATATTTAATATCATGGTTTAACATAAAATTTTATCACTCGATCTTTAACTCATTATTTAAAATCTTATTATGTTAGTTACTTAAAATTAATTTTAACAGTTGAACTTAATATATATTTTTTCAAAATAAATGCATTATTCACTCGTTCATGAATGTGACCTGACTCAATTAACCTTTATATATATATATATATATATATATATATATATATATATATTAATTTGGTTTGGAAAATAAGTTCATTTCACTTTATCCTTGAAATTATATCACTTGAAACTCATCAGCTCCATAGTTGTAACCTGTAACACGGTTATCATACTCTTCGGAACTTGTACTTTTTTTTTTTCCAGATTTTCCATCCGGTAAAGCATTAATCTAACTTACAAAGTTGTCCTATTCGAAAGATATTTTATACTATCGACTTTACACATGATTAGCACTTCTTTAGATAATAAAGAATTTTCCTATTTAGCACAGTTATGAAACAACAACCAACATGGTTTGTCCTACGAAATATATCTAATAATTTCATTGTAATTCAGATCAAATAACTTCGTCCAACATGTTTTCACCCAAAAAGAAAAAAGAAAACTTCATCCAACATGTAAAAAGGGAAAAAGGAGGATTTTTGCAGGCCGGTCCTAGTAACAGGATCCTCGCAAATAAAAAATCACTGAAATTCCCAACTCAAAGTTTGAATAGGATAAACTCAAACTCAGCCTGTAAAGGCACTCCAAAAGACACAGAAAGGAAGAATGTTCTATAAATCTCAATAAAAGTCACAACTTTTTCTTAGCTAATTCTGATCATACATCAATTCTACTTTAAAGTAGCATCTCTATATATACCCTTGTCTCCATGACATATTAAATCACATATTGCTAATTTCGTCAAAGACTTCAACAGAAGTTACAGCACAAGTAATCAAAGAAACCCTGTGTACAGTCATAGCAACAAGAACAACTGCATCTCCAGAAAACAAAAGTTAGATAGAAAATTCAATCAGACATAAATATGTCTCACACGGTGACATCAATTTTTACAAACTCAATTGAAGAAAGAAAAGAAGAATACCACTCGTCGACGACCTTGTCTTGTGTATCATCCCCAGCTTGGTAGTTTGTGCTAGAAATTTCAATGGATTGTGCCTCAGGAGGTTCCATCGCTTATTCACTGTCTCTTTCTCTTGCAATATTGGAATATGAGAAGTAAAGTTAAGCACTGAAAGTGAAATAGATGAGAGGATGCTAGAAATATATGCACGTGAATACACCTTGTCACCAGGTCACACCGTTACAAAAGACAAAAGAATCAGATGCCATTCTTAATTACTGATGCCCCTAATCCATTTTTATTGTATTTAGGTAGGTCAAATACTTCGTATTATAAGTTGTATTCTAAAAATTTTGTGTTTTTTTAATCTAAGCTATTTTAAAAAAACTATGAAGCATTAAAAAAAAACCCTATATTTATATTTATTCCTAACATTTAATAAACCATATTTAAATAATTTAAGTAAACAGAAAAACTAATAGGATGGTTGAATCATTAAATAAGTACAATTTTCAAAAAAAATTATATAATTTTTATCATTAATTAATGTTAATTAAATTTTTTAATGTGTGAATTAGTTAAAAATGGTTTATAATGTATAAGGATCGGAAGAAGTATTAATAAGTGTGGATATTATTAGAAGAAAAATATTGCTTTATTTCTGAAAAGTGATAGACATTGAGACAAATTGTAATCACGAGAGAAGCATATAGTATGAAATGGAAGGAGTTGTTATATGTCAGTATCGTGAAAAAAGCAACACATTTTAATTACCTCTTGAATCTCTGCAAAGTATCAAGTTCAATTTTTTTTTTATTTGTTTATGTAAGTTACTTCAGACAATGTAACTATATATTAAATAATTTCCACTAAATGCATTTTAATTTAAATAAATATTGTTTAATTATTTTATATTTTCAATATTCTTTTTACCTTCCCAATAGTGATGACTATATTAATATTACTACTATTGATGGCCATATCAATATTATTTTTTAACAAAATTTTCAAATTTTCAATAAAAATAATAAACTATTTTAATGAATTAACTATTTCCTTCGATTCTTTCTAAATAATCCATAAAAAAATATAAATAGTTGAAATAATTAATATATTATAAATTTAAATTTTATTATTAAATATTTAAATTGATGATATAAAAATAGATAAATATTTTATTAATATAAATTTATAGTAAAATAAAATTTAAAAATATTTTTTAATAAAAAATATTAATAAATATTTTAATCAGTGCGAGTTAATTAAAAAAATTATGAATAAACGATAAATAATAACTTAATATGAATGTATAATATCATCACACCTAACGAAAACATGGAAGTAAATTACCAAATTTTCGGGCAGATTTAATATATATATATATATATATATAATATTAATTTGTGTGTCCAAAATTAATAATAAAAATTTATGTCAAATTATTTTTATTAAAAATATATAGTATATTAATAATATTAAATATTATAACTTTCATAGCAAACTAATATTCAATCATTTTTAATATATATCTTTAAACCTCCATTAAAAAATTATTTATTAATCCATAGTTCTGACTTTGGTATTGTGATCAAATAACGACCCCCCGCAATGAGCTGAACAGACGGCCTAAAACATGGAAAGGAGGGCACGGTATTCTATAATATGTTTTGTCTTTGACTGCCAACTCAAGAGTAAACTTACTTCATCATTCTATCATTTTTTAAGTCAAATTAATTTATAAATATTTAAATTATTTAAAATTAAAAATATGTAAATAAATTACTCGGTTAATTGTAATGAATTAGGCCATCCTTTAATGCCCAATTAAATATAAGAATTTAGTTAAAAATAGAAATTTTTCAAGAATTGAATTATTAATTTAATCATTCAATACATTCTTAAATTATCCCTATACTTGATGGAACTCAAATAAAAGTCAATTAGGAGTCCAATTAAAAATAATTTAAAATTCATAAATATACTTTTAAAGTTTTAAAATATACAAACTTATTTAAAATCTTTTATAAGGTTGAGAGGCTTACAAATTAATTTAATTTTTTTCTTTAATTAGTATTTTTACAATTACATCTGTGAAATTAATTTTCAATTGAGATAATAATTAAGTATTTTTTTTTTCATAGTGATTTTAAAGCACTTGATATTAAGTCTATTTTTCACTTTTTTTTAATGGTGGTTTTAACAGTATACAAAGAGTGATTATATTTTTGATAAAAAGTAGTGTTTGTTTACATTTCTAAATATTATTTTATTCTAAAATAATTATAATTTTAAATTAAAAATATTATTCAATATAATTTCATAAAGTAATTTAATTTTTTTAATTCTGACTTATTTAAAAGTTGAAAAACAACAAAAATTAAACTTTGCAAAATAATATATATATATATATATATATATATAATATCTTTTTAAAGTATCTCAAAGTGAATATTTTTTATATAAGTTCCACGTGAGAAAACTTTAACAAATAATGGAAAGATTTACAAATAAAGGTTTTCTATGTGGATGTATAAGGATTATTACCGTTTTTTAATTTAATGCAAACATGACATGTTTAAAGATTTTTAAAAAATCTAAAATTATTTGAATGAGTGGTATAAAAAGAAATGAACAATTATTTGAATGAGTGGTTTAAAAAGAAATGGACAAAGATTCATTTTGATAAATTTTTTAATATGGATAATATATCAAACAATAACTTTTAAGTTTTTAATATCAAAATTATTAAGTTTAAGAGCAAATCAACTGTGACATTCTTTAAAGAAGTAATACTGTCTTTTTTTTTGTTTGTGTATGACACATTGACAAAACTATACCATACATTACATCAAATTTCAATTAATATGTTTAAAAAATTTATTTCCATTAAAATTTACTACATAATGTAATGATGTTATTTGAGATGTATTTCTATCATTAGCCATTTGATTTAAGCATTAAAGCTCAACTTAGAAATGTCAGCGGAAGTTTAAAAATGATGGAAAGATGGCAACCTCAAAAATCCTTGAATTTGAATGTGATTTTTATTTTCTAATGTTGAATAATGTCCTTTTGATATGACATAAAACCTTATCACGGTAGATTGAAAGTCAATAAATCATATCAGCAATCAGAAACTAGCTTGAAAAATATTTAACAAAGTTTAAAAATAAAGTGATATAATTTAAAAGTTAAGATCTAAAATAAAAAGTCGTTACAAATTAGAGACTAAAGTGTTATTTACTTCTTTTTATATTTAATTACTAGTATAGGATTAAAAAAATAATATTTGAATATTTTAATACCTCTCATAACTTATATCTAGGAACACATTGATAGAAAATAACATTAAATGTACAAATACAATGAAAATAAACGTATACAATATAACATTAATTTAATATTTTTTAACGTCAATAATAAATATAAATAAATCTTTCATGAGAATGATAGAATGTAATTATAAAAAATTATGATAATAATTTATTTTAACAATATTTTTAATTTAATAATTTTTTTTATATTTCTTTCATAACAATAAAAATATATTTTAACGACCGAATCTTGGAACCATTTTATACCGGTTGTAATTAGAAAGCTATCGGTAAGTATTTTAGCCAACACAGATAAATTTAAATTTGTTGTGACTAAATCAGTGCCGTGTTGTTAGTTTTGTCATCAAAAATTGATTTAGTAATAAAATTCTAAGTTAAAGATCTTGTACGTTCATATTCATTTTTCACGATGTCTGCTTGTTTCTCTTACTTTTGCCTAGTCTACTCGTCATTCTCATCTCCTTCAACTTTGTTCCTTTGTTCGCTTGGATAACGTAGTTTTAAAGAAAATATAGTTTATATAAGGTTAGTTACATATCAATAAGGATATTTCCTAGTGCAAAGGAATTTTATTGAGTATAGTTTCATCTTGTTAGAGTGAAAAATTTAATGACTTCTATTTAGAATTCTGTGGAGTTTGAAAAAACATTGGTTTCATTTTTGTGCATGTACAAATCTAATGGCTTTTACCAAGGGTGGTTTCATTTTTGTATGGTGGCTTTGAGTTCAAATCTAATGGCTTTTATTTGGGGTTTTTTGGATTTGCAAGAAAAAATATGCCAAAGACACAATAGGTTTATTTGTTTGGTTCTAACGATCGCAGAAAAATTTGCATAGAAATGGAAGGCGCATGAGTGTTTTAAAGTCATAGGTTTACAAAGTATTAAATATTTTCTATTTAACTATTGTTGCAATTATAACATTGTATGATGGTGTGTCTAAGGTTGAAAAAAGAAAGAAGAAAAAAGTTTTGAACAAAATGTGTGTAATTCTGAAAAAGATGAGTTATTGTAAATTTTTTTCTTTTGAAAATTTTTAAAAAAATTTTAATTTGACATCAAATTTACTTAAAGTTTGGCATGACATAGAGGTATTCGTTAACTTATGTGTGAACTGGAATGTGAACTGGAATGTTGAAACCTAAATTAACATAATTTTTTATTATAAATTATCTGATATTAATAAGAAAATTAAAATTTTAAAAAAACTAATTATCAATAATCGAAAAGAAGAAAGAAAATAAACAATACAGGCATTGAAGTTTTTATACTTCTTCTACTTGATGTTAAAAGTGGAAAAGAATGTTTTTGAGGACCTAACATATTTTGTTAATTAAATTTTTTTTATAATCATAAAAAAATAGAACTTTCAATGTAGTGGATAAGATATACCTAAGATAAAAGAACAAAATGAAGATATAATTTAATAATGATTTAAAGTTTTTAATTAAGATTAAAGGATATAATTTAATAATAAAAATAAAGTAAAAACAGTGGTAAAAACAAATTACAGAATATAAGAGATTATGTACTTTAACATAAAGTTTTGGAAAAAAAATTAAACATAACAAATAATCTCTATAATATATTTTAACAATTTTAACACTTAGATTTTTTTATTGTTAATAAGGGAAGAAGTCTCACATGAATTAGACTAGGATTAGGATTATTGAGGTCCTTATATATTTTGACTTACCTTAAGTTGTAAACAAGTAAATAAAAGGTGTGCCCTCACGCACACGAACTTGAGCCAATTTAATTTAAAATTGGAAATTTAGACTAATATTCTCATTGTATATTGTACAATACATCTAACACTTGTATTGTGTGAAGTCTATTATCTAAACCTTATATTATCCATAATTCATTATATATATTCATTTCTCATTATATATCAATTGAAGCATTTAAAATTTCTATATTATGTAAATGTATATATATTACAATTTGTGCATATAAAAGAAATATTATTTTTGTATATTTTGTTTCACAATTCTAAATACATTAAGATATAGCTTTGCGATTTATAATTTTTTATAAAAATTTATTATTTGTTATTTTTATTATATATTAAATGATACATATAAAAAAATTATATATAGTAAATTTTGATTGAAAATTATATACTTAAATATATTTATAACATAGAATGTAATACTTTTAGTAAAAATTTATTAATTATTGATTTTTATTATATAATCATGAAAATATATTAAAAAATTGATAATTTAAAAATAATGATTACAAACAATTAATAATTTTAAATATATAGCTTTATAATCAGAAGAATATTTTTTAGATCACACGTAATCTCTATTAAAATTATTTCACTTAAATTTAATAAAATTATTAGAAATGATATTTTTTAAAATTTTAATATTATTATAAAATTAATTTAAGTTTAATCATCAACAAACATATTAGTGATCAATTTAGCGACTAATTCTAACTGTTAATTTTGGGACTGAATATTCCGTTGCAAATGTGATTTTGCAACGAATTTTCTGTGACTACATATCTGATATCCAAATTGGTCTCTTATAATAAATAAAATGCTCACATTGGCGACTGATTTCAATTAGCGTTGAGACCAAAATTTCAACTGTTAATATACCATTTTTTAGTTGCAAACTCATTTTGCAATTGGAATTTTAGCAACTATTCCGGAAAAATAAATAACAAGGGAATCGTTCTCTTCAATAACAGGACTGACTAAAAATACATCCTAGAGGAAGAATTGTATAACTTACATGATTAGCCATCTGAAAATTAATAATCTTAACAACCCTAACAAAATCAACAAGCAAGTTGACCTAATTGCATATAATAAAAAAAATATCAAAAAAATCTCCATTATATAATATTTGAACAACTGTGTGGTAGAGATTTCTAATACCGAATACAACTGCTATGCCCCATATCAATCATGTAAATGGCTCGTACTTATGAATTGTTTTCTTTCTACGTGAGTAAGCCAACCTCAAAAGAATATGGTGTATGAAATTTCTAACAACAAATTTTGTTATTGTACCACAATGTTCACAAACGTATTTATTTATTGAACTCAGATGGACATATTCTAAATAAATATAAAAGTTGTCTTCTACCCGAGAAGACAATACAAAGATATATTGAGGGTTATGTGACAATTCTTTAAAGAATAGTTAATCGTTAGGGATGGAAGTGAACAAGACCGTCAGGAGCCTGCGGCTTGTCTCGTTTAAAGCCTAGTTTGGCTCGATTCGTTTAATAAATTTACAGGCGCTTTTTAAAAATCCTTTTTAAATAAATAGGTTAGGTCTAAGCTTACAAAAAAGTCTATTTAGTTTAAACAGGAGCCTATTTATATATATATATATATTATATTTATATTTATATTTATTATATTTATTCTAATTAATTATATTTGTATAGTATTTATTTTAATATATTATATTTATATAATATTAATATATTTATATAATTTATTAAAAATTAAAATTTTTAATTTTTAATTTCTAACAAAAGAAACCTTAGATTACTTTCTCCTTATCTTCAAAATAGAACCATTCCTCTACCGTTTTCGTTCACTTCTACAAAACTACGACTCAAGTTACTCAGCCTTTAATCCCAAGATGCAAGAAATGTATGTTAATTTAATTTTAGAACAAGTTCTCTATATTTTACTTTAATTTTTATTTATTTCTAAACTTGTATATATATGCGTATATGCTACGTGTGTGCGTTATACTTTTTGGTATGTATTATTATATTTGTATATAGTTAGTACTCAATATACATGCTCTAAAATCTTTAATTTGTAATGACATATAGGTCTTCCAAATGTCTTCTACATTAGAGAGCAATGAAACTATTGATTCTTCTACTCCTACAAATGTCAATAGATGATTGAAGTTGCGCCAACAGATTCAAGTCAACTTGGAGACAGTAGAAATGGAAGTGAAAAAGATACCAATCAAACACAAAATGATTGGATCATTAAGAGGAAGAGACAGGAAATATCAATAGTTTGTCAAGATTTTGATGAAGTTGAATTGACAGGAGGCATAAAGAAAGCTGTTTGCAAGTATGGTAAATGTCTCTTATCTATTGGTGGGAAAGGATCTAGCACTACCCACCTAAAGAGACATTTACAAATTTGTTTTAAAAAAGGATGAATATGAGTTTAGAGAGAAGCAAGTTATAATTCCCTTTCAATCCTGTGATGGTTCAAATAATCCATTTATGGGTTCCGGTATCAAGTATTCTAATGAGAGGATGAGGGAAATAATTGCTACGACTATCATGGTGCACAAGCATCCTTTTAGGATTGTGGAAGATGATGTTTGGATGTGGGCCTTCCAATCTGCTAATTGTGATTTTCAAAAAGTTGGTCGTAAAATTATTAAAAATGATTGTTTGCCAATATATGAGGTGGAGAAGAGGTTATTAAAGGCACAACTTGAGAGTGTGAGTAAGATTAGTTTAACTACTGATATGTGGAAATCAAGTCATTATGCAATCGAATACATGGTTATCATTGGATATTTTGTTGATGCAGGGTGCAAGCTTCAAAAGAGAGTTTTGGTTTTTGTGAAAGTACCTGCCCCTAGGCGTGAAGTTGATGTAGTTGATGCAATTTTCAAGTGTTTGGAGGCACATGGGATTGAAAATAAAGTGTTCTCAATATCTGTTGACAATGCATCTTATAATGATACTTGCATACAGAATCTCAAGGAAAACATATCATTGAGTAGTAAGTTGTTTCTTGGAGGTGCTTTATTTCATATTAAGGATATAATTTATAATATTCGTGAGAGTGTAAAATACATTAACCACAATGATGTAAGATTAAAGTATTTTTGTGATGTTGTTGAACAAAAACGTCTAAAGGAAAATAAGTTGGTTATTGATTGTCCAACTAGATGGAATTCCACATTTTACATGTTGTCTATTGCATTAAAATTTAAGAATGCATTTGCAGCCTATGCAGAAAGAGAGCCATATTATAACTATGCACCTTTACCTGAAGAATGGGACAAAGTTGAAAAAATTTGTCTACTTCTGGAGGTGTTCAATCTTGCCACTCATGTAATATCAGGCTGTGAGTATGCCATTGTTAATTTGTACTTTACTGAAGTTTAGGGGTGAAGCAAGTAATTGATAATGCAATAGAGGATGGTGATTCATTCATGAGAGAAATGACAACTTCAATGAAAGCAAAGTTTGATAAATATTGGGGAGAATGTAATCTTTTGACGGCTATTGCAGGTGTATTGGATCCTAGGTGAAAATTTCACATTGTAGATATATGTTTTCCCTTAATTTATAAACCTCAAGAAGTTGCTCAAGACAATATAAATAAGGTAAAGGTTGCGCTTGAACAATTATACGATGAATATGTGATAATAAATGAACAGGAGTCATCTTTTAAAGAAGGTGATAATGGTGGATCTAATGACAACAATGACTCAACTTCCTCTTCATAAAAAACTTTATTTGTCATTGGATTTGACCAAATAATGAACTTGGTGCGTCAAAAGGAAGCAATTCCTGCAATTAACTTAGAATTACATGCATATCTTAATGAAGGTGTTCACATTCCTGATGATAATAACTCTTTTACTTCTTTTGGAATGTGGAGGAGTAATAGTTTGAAATACAAGATTTTATCAAAGATGGTTGCAGATATATTAGCTATTCCAATCTCAACTGTGGCATCAGAATCAACATTTAGTGTTGGAGATAGAGTCATTGATGAATATCGTTCTAGGCTAAATGAGAAGTCAATTGAAATGCTTATTTGTGGTGGTGATTGACTTCGTCATAAATACAATATGAAAAGAAAATCGAAGGTTTTTTTTTAATTTTAAATGGTTATTTATTATATATTTAAATGATTGTTTAAAATTTATCTTTTATTTTAATAAGCATTTCTTCTATGTTTTGAAGGTGGACGAACAATTTCAAGAAATCAACTTGAATATTTGATACATTTAATCAAGAGATCACAAACTTATTATAAGTTTTGTAATTTTATTTTAATGTTGAATTTGAAGGATGACTTTAGTTTTATGTTGGAACTTGGATGTTTTAAGATGATTTATTAACTTTAGAGATTTTTATATTTTAAGACAATTAAGTATTTTTTGTTAATTTGTTTGGTATTCAAGGATCTATTTAATGATTTTTTTATCTTGTATGTTTTTTTTAAACTAATTTATATGTTTTAGGCCTATTTAATAGTTTTTTTTATCTTGTAGGCTTTAAGCTTACAAACATTTTTAATTAATAGTTTATACAGGCTTTAAGCCTATTTATTAGTCTTCTTTAAAATGTAGGCTTTTAAACAGGCTCACAGGTCTTGTAGACTTTAAAACAGGTTCACAAGCCTTGTAGGCTTTAAAACAGGTCAGACCTACCAAAAAAAACCTTTGACAGGTAACAGACCCAGACTCAGACCTCAAATTTTTTAAACAGATCATGCTTGAACACTCAAAGTCTAACTCGACTCGACCTACTTCCATCCCTATTAAACGTGAAAAGCTAATCATGCATTGGATTGCTTACTATTTCACTACCGTAGTATTCCACGCAACGTTGGATATTTCAAATGGTTAAAAACTTTAATTTCATGCAAAATGGTAAGTAGTAACGAATACACAATGAATAACGCACGCAACGTTGGATATTTCAAATGGTTAAAAACTTTAATTTCATGCAAAATGGTAAGTAGTAACGAATACACAATGAATAACGAGTAACATTATCTTGAATACCTTAAACATTTCATATAACAACTTCTCAGCCAATTGCTCTAAGAGATAACCTACACGGGGAGTTCAAATTTTGGTCGAATTAATATTAAATATTAAAAATATTTAAGATATATATCTAAATTAATCTTATTAACAAATTTATATTATATAGATATTAATTTTGAAAGCTAACCAAACAATTATTGAAAGTTTCATACCAACAAGAAAAAAAAAATAATCATAATTTTTTAATACTTTAATTTTTATACTTTTTTTTTCAATTATATTATTTATCATATTTTTTTTTATTTTTTTTTATCTATCTTTTTTCCTTGATACATACTCTAATTTTACATGCTTCATATACTTGGCGGGTTTTGTATCATTAGAGAATATTTTTTTCTTCGTTGCGTATAAACCTTCAATTTCTCTGCCAGTAAAGAAAATATACTTGAGATATATTCTATATTAAAACTATCCCATTTAAAATTAGTAATTTTACAAGAATGATTACAAAAATTAATAATTTTAAATATATAATTTTATAATTAGAAGAATTTTTTTCTAAATCACAAGTATTCTCTATTAAAACTATCTCATTTAAATCAATTAGAATTATTAAAAATAATATTTTTTAAATTTTAATATTATTATTTAATTAATTTAAATTATCATATGCAAATATATTAGTTACCAATTTAACGACTAATTTTAGCAGCCAATTTTACAGTTGAATATTCCATTTCAAATGAAATTTTGCAATTGATTTTTTTTTTACCGATTTTATCACTAAATTTTCAATTGTTAAATTGATCTCTTATAATAAATAAAATGGCAATCGATTTCAATAATTTCTGAGATCGAAAATTTCAGTCGCTAATATACCTATTTTACAACCAAATTAGATTTTCAATTACAAACTTGTTTTACGATTAGAGTCTTAACAACTACTCTTATTCAATTGCAAAAATAATTAATGATCAAATTTTTAAAATTAGAAATTGACTTATTTGGTAGCTAAACATTGTTTTTTAGTGTTTTATAATATCTAATTTTAAGTTCTATCTTACTTTTTTTTTATTACACTTATTTTTAGTATGTAACATCAATTTTCTAACTGTAGATATGATCTAGCTTTTTTAACCAAAGTGAACATGATGAGGAAAATATAAAGCTTAAATGCCTATCAACAAATTTTCTTCCATCACATGGTACCAAGATGTTACATCACGTGTCAATTCTTTCTCACCTATAATTTTTTATATTCCAACAAAAGAAAACTTGGAAACTGGCGCTAACTTAGATGGAACTAAAAATGTGCCCTCCTCCCTCCCCTTTATATAGAAATTTTGTTAAAAATACAATGACATCATTTGATCACTGTGTGATGATCCATTCGAGTGAGAAAACGACTTTTGTTGTTATTGTTGTGAATCTTTTTATAGGATTTAGATCGAATTTGTGTCGTTGTTGGATCACTCTATACAAAATATGCTTCTAGAGTCTTAAACAGTAAACTCCGTATTAAAGATACTTGTTACTTACAAGAGCATCAATGATAATCTTGGGAAATAACCTGAATATATCATTTTTCACTTATTGCCATGCTTGACACACATCTACATACAATAATAAACAATAATAAAATGTTATCGAGCAGGCCAAGAATGGAAAGTGAGTATGCTCCAAGAAAAGAGGGAGTAGGGCACTCACTACTATGTAGAAGTTATCTGGGACTATGGGTTTGTCCTGTCAGCATAAGATATAAACTTAATAACAACCAACATGACTTGGCAAATATGAAAGAGACACAACATGTATATTTATTACCTTCAAGATAGTTCCACTATACAGCTGCGTCGAAGATGAAACATCTGGCTGTTATAAATTTTTCAAAAATCGATGATCTAGTAACATTGAAGCAGTTGGCCGCTCGGCTGGATTTCTTTTAAAGCAAAGTCTCAAGAAATCTTTACCCTCCGCTGATAATGTTTCAGGTATAGGAGGGGTATCCTTCATTACCTTAAACATAGCTGCAGCCTGAATAATTAAATGGGAATTTGTGTACAGTTAATAAATGAAGGACATGTACATATACAACATCTCTGTTCAATCCACAAGCTACCGTTATACAACATGGACAGTTAATAAAAATTGTATAAAGATGCTTTAAGGTTTAAGGTGGTTATTAAATCGAAGATGATCAGGCCAAGTAAAAAGGTCGATACACTACTCTCCATTAACAAACTCTAGCATCTCATTTGATTAACCTTATACAAAACAAACCATGTCTAGACATGAAATGCTCCTTATCACCGAACCAAATAAAAATATCCTCTTAACAAATAAGAGGATCCTATTATATCCTTTTAACAAATAAAAGGTCCTATTATTAACAGGAAATTTAATTATACTGTAAGGTACTAAGGTACTAAAGTGGTTTTAATAAGAAATTGATATATAAAAGACAACAAAATTTTCTGAATGCTTACCCCTTCGTATTCACTCCAAGGAGGCTTTCCCGTGTACATTTCAATCATTGTACAGCCCAAACTCCAAATATCAATAGCAAAAGCTAGATCAGAGCTATTATCTTTTTGAATAACTGCTTGCATAAGCTGTACAAGAAACGAGTGTTGATAAAAAGTGCATGAGACACCACAGAGAAATGTAGAATAAGAACATACCTCCGGAGCCATCCAGTACGGACTCCCCTTCAAAGAAAGATCAGCTGCATGCCCAGTTAGCTGTGAACACGGACATATGAAAACAAATAACTACTAGTAGCGTGGTAAAACCAAGAAACAACAATTCATGGTCATCAAAAATCAAGCAAAAGAACAAACAAAACTTAGAGAAATACTTCTTTTAATCAACTCACAAATATAGAAGTAAGCATACAAACTTCAAGATATGTGTTCAAATAAGGAAATTAATTAACACAAGTATCCAACAATCCACAGAAAGTTTTATCTGAACTATGACTGAATCGACTTTAATGTGAGGATTTTCAAAAATAAAATAAAATGGTCCTTTCAACACAATGCTAAAAACTCCTTGAATAGTTTATAATCAAGATAATAAATTCAAATTGAAAGTATCTATACAATGAAAAAAATCATTTTTGTATATTTTTGTCTCACAAATCTAAAAGTATTATTAACATGAAAATATAACTTTGTGGTTTATAACTTTTTTATAAAAATTTATTATTTATTATTTTTATTATATATTAAAGGATACACGTGAAAAATTATATATAGTAAATTTTGACTAAAAATTATATATTTAAATATATTTACACTATATTTTTAGTAAAAAATTATTATTTATTAATTTTTATTATATAATCTTAGATATATATATATATATATTAAAAATAGATAATTTTAAAATAATGGTTACAAAAATTAATAATTTTAAATATATAACTTTGAAATCAGAAGAATTTTTTTTAGATCACAAGTATTCTTAATTAAAACTATTCCATTTAAATTGAATAGAATTAGTAGAAATGATATCTTTTTCAAACTTTAATATTATTATATAATTAATTTAAATTTAATTATCATCAAATATATTAATGACGAATTTAACGACCAATTTTAGTAATCAATTTTGCAATTGAATATTCTATCTCAAATACAATCTTGCAAATTTTTGATCGTTAAATTGGTCTCTTACAATTAGTTTTTGAACCAAAATCTTCGGTTGCTTTTATATCCATTTGCGTTCGAATTAGATCTTTAGCCGCAAACTCATTTTGCAACTAGAATTTGGAAATTGTACAACTTACATGTTTGGCCATCCCAAAGTCAGTGAGCTTAACAACCCCAGCAGAATCAACAAGCAAGTTAGCTCCTTTAATGTCCCTATGTACATACAAAAAAGGAAAATACAAAATGTCATGATTTAAATCCAAAATCAAATAATAATTAAAAAATATCTCCACTGTATAATATTTAGACAACTATCTGATGGAGATTTATAATTCTAGTTGGATACAACTACTATGCACCATATCAACCATGTAATGATTCATACCTATGAATTGTTTTCTTTCCATGCAAGTAAGCCAGACCCGAAAGAATATGACGTGTGAAATTTCGAACAACAGATTCTGTTATTGCACCACAATGCTCACGAACATATTTATTTATTGAACCGGGATGTACATATTCCAAATAAATATAAAACTTATCTTCTATCTGAGAAGATAGCCCAAAGATATTCGAGGGTTATATGATAATTTTAAAAAAAATAATTATTCATGGAATCATGAATTAGATTGCTTACTATTTCACTACCATAATACTGCACAATGTTTGGATGTTTTAGATGACTAAGAACTTTAATTTCCTGCAAAATGATAATTAGTAACGAGGATATAATAAATAACAAATAATGTTAATAACTAAAACATTTCATATAGCAATTTGTCATAACCTATAGCAGGAGCAAAACATTCTCGTCCATTTATTGAAGTTTGAATTTCTTGACTTTAATAATAATTTACCTCTTAATTTTGAATGCTAACTAAACAAGTATTAAATGTTTTTATTTTTTACATTTTTTCAATTATATTATTTAATTTTATGCGTTTCATACATTATATACAATAAACAAACAAACCGTACATATGTTAAGAAATAACTAACCTGCTCTAACTGTTTTATACATTCGGCAGATTTTGGATCATCATAGAATATTTCTGCTTCCTTCATTGCACATAAAGCTCCAGTTTCTCTATCAAGAAAATATGTTTCACATGTCACCAAGAAAGAGCTTAAGATGATAATGAAACTTTAGGATACATACCTATTTGTGGCAGCATAAACAGTACCAAAAGTACCTCTGCCAATAAGTTTGCCTTTTTGCCATTGGCTTTTCATGGACAAGGATTCTGTCTTAGGCAAGAATAGGGGAAAGGTAGCAGAAGATGAAGGTAACAGAGTCCCAGATTCAACCGAAGGAGGCAAGGGTAAGGGGTGGACAGTGAAAGGAGGAGTAGCTTCACGACGTGCTGCTGAGATGTCAAGAGATAATCTGGGGATGGGGGAAGAAGGTCTAACTGGGCTTTTAGGATGTTGATTGGGACTTCTTCCAGGTGGACTTTGATGCGAAGAAGTAATATTGTCGGCGCCTAACGCTGAAAAATCAAAGAAAGCAGAATGTGATTGCTCAGCCGATGTTTCAGATGTGTTCATCTCTGGTGCTGACCAGAACTGATTTCCTTTGGATGTCACGTAATAATATGGCACAAAATCATCGTTTATGATATTGTGCGGGCTAATTCTGGGACTGGCAAAAGGACTAGTTGGAGCACTTTTAGGAGGGACGTTGATCCGAAACTTTTCTCCTTGAGTACTATTGCTATTTGCAGTTCTAGAACCACACGTTTCTTGAGGCACCACACCAGGTGACCTTGTTTCCACTTGCTCCCAATTCTTTTTTGTTTCTGGACTAGCAAATACACTGCACAAACACACGGAGAGACAGGTGAGGGAACATAATAATAATAATAATAATAATAATAATAATAATAATAATAATAATAATAATAATAATAGAAATGTGATGAGTTAAAAGGAATATGTATAAAAAAAAAAGTTAAATATATTTTTAAATTTTTTAAAATATTTAAATTTTGGTTTTGATTTTTCAATTTTAAAATTTTTAATTTATATCCTTTATTTTTTAAAATATTATGATTATAATCTTTGATATTAATTTAAATTATATTAAATTAAGTTAGATCAATTATTATTAAAAATATTTTTAATCATTTTATAAAATATTTTGATTATAATCCTATATTTATGATTAATATATTTTAATTTAATATAACTTAAGTTAATATAGGAATTATAATTAATATATTTTAAAAAATAAGGAATCTAAATCAAAAATTTTAAATTTTAGAAATTAAAACCAAAATTTAAATATTTTAAAAGAAATAAAAATATATTTAACTCAAAAAAATTAAATAAAAATAATAAAAACATAAATATATAATTATAATTATTATTATTATCATATATATATATATATATATTGTTATAAAAGTACATATCTCAATACATTAAATTAAAAAAAACATTTGTCTCGTCATTTTATTAATTTTGTGACACATATATTATCATTATTATTATTATATTTTTTAATAATATTAAAAAATTATATTTATAAAATTATGTTTAATATTAATTTAATATTTTAAAATTTTTATCGATTCTTAAAAAAATTAAATATTTATATTTATTGATATTTTTTATATTTTCATTTTTAAAAAAATAATTCAAATTTTAAAATTATGCTTTGAGATCAATTCAGTATTTTAATATTTTAAATAATTTTTAATAAAAGAAATTTTAAATATTTATACTTATATTTTAAATATTTTATTAATAATTTTTACATTTTTACTAAACTATCATTCAAAATTTTAAAATTATCTTTAAAAATTAATTTAGTATTTTTAAATTTTGAGTAGTTATTTAATAAATAAATTTTAAATATTTATCTTATAAATATTTTTTATTAATAATTTTTATTTTTTATTAAAAGATTGTTCAAAATTTTTAAATTATCCTTTGAAATCATTTTAGTATTTTAAATAGTTTTTCGGTAAAAATTTTAAAGGATAAATTTAAATTTTAGAATGATTTTTTAGTAAAATAAAACTTTAAATACTTATGTTTTTATTTTAAATATTTTCTATTGATAATTTTTATGTGTCTCTTTTATTAAAAAAATTGTTCAAAATTTATAATGTTAAATTAATCTTCAAAATAATTTGACAAATATAATTTCCTAATAATAATAATAATAATATTGATATGCGTATTATAAAATTAATATCCTTCAAAATCGGAGGACCACTAAAAAAATCGTTTTGTTTAAAACGAGAATACATCAAATAAGCAAAATCCTCCGGAGCCAAAGGAATTTTAGGGATCAAAGGCAGAAAAATAAAAAATAAAAAATAAAAGGAAGCATGTAGCAGTAATAATAATAATTGTAGAATTAATAAAAAGTTAACCTATAAAAAAACTTTTGAAAATGATTTTAATGTATTATGTTCATGAATTGGACGTGTTTCTCATGTAACTGTTAACCAAGTCCAAATGAATCAAACGGAAGGCACCGAATGAAATGAGATATGAGAAAAACAATTAGTTACCTGCGCATACGATAGCCAGGGGGGAGAGCAGCGTCGGCGGTGGCGGCATCTTTAGGGGAGGGCAAAGGATAATTGTGGTGATGCAAGGGGGGTGACGAAATCTCCGGTAAGGGCAACGGCTGAGGCTCAACAGAGGAGCGATCGAAAGTGCTGGAAGAACGAGAGAGAGGGAGAGGGACGACGACGGTGTCTAAGTCGGCGACCTGAGGGAGATTTTTGGATCGTGTGGACTTCCCGAATAGCCAGGAAATGCGCGTGTTGTGCTTCCTGCGGCGGTCGGAGAGGGAAGAGGTGGAAGGAGAAGACTTAAGCGTTGTTGCCGAAGAAGAAGAAGAAGGTTGTGAAGAATTGGAAGAATGAGAGTGGGAGTGCGAGAAGACGAGGGAGGGGAACCAGCGCATGACGATGGATATAGTTGTTTTCTATAATGCCTCATCATCGAGCGTAAAAGATGGCCATTGTTGCGCAGATTGACGAGAAAGAGAGAGAAAGGTATGATAAATTTCTTTTCCTCTCTCTCGTCTTTGTCTCTGCAAACAAGAAGGCTGTTTTACAACGCCAAATGCGCTGCTGCTTCGACTCCTGCCAGATGTACATCTATAGTTCCCATTCCTTATATGGATAATAATTCCCATTCCTTCCACTTTATAATTCATCTCTTCCCTCTACCATTTTTATCCTTTCTCCTCTTTTCCATACGTTCTCATCTTGGTTAGTACATCTATATCCTATTTCTGTCCTGTTTATATTATGCACTTAAAAGAGTATTCTAAAGAGTATTCTTAATAGAATCATTTTATATTTTTTTTTAATTTGTTTTCATACATTTTATTAGTGTATATTATATTTTTATTTGTATAATTTAAAATGAATTTTCCTTTTATAAAACTTAATTAAAGCTCGCAGTCCATATGCACGTGAATTGGTTAAAACATTAAAAATATAAAATTCATTATATCAGAAATCAAATGTTCATTTTAAAAAATTATTATATTGATAACACAAGTTTTATTTACTATATTGAAAATTTATTCATTATCTTTTTATATATAAAATATCCAAATAATTATTTTAAAATCAAATAAAAATTGGCCAACGAAAGTTAGTTATTAGATTAAGAAAATTTGAAAGTATAATTTTAATCCTAAATGGATAAAGTATACGTAGAATTGGGAAAATATTAACTAATATTTTAAATTTAACTTTAAGTACTCGTTAGGATTGATTTAATAACGGTGAGATCGTAATAATTTATATAAAATTTTCTCAGTTTAAATTTATTACTTAAAAAATCTGAACTTAAGTATCTAAACATTATCGAAATTTTTATTCAAAAATATGTATTTATTTTATAAAGCTAGTATAATAATATTTTAATAAAAAAATTTAGTTTTGAATGCTTAAAATTAACCTTAAAAATTAAAATTTATAAAATCAATAAAATTATTACTCATTCCAATTGTTTTATTAAGAACGTATATATAGTAATATTTTATTAAAAATTATATGATTTAATATATTGGTAATATTAAATATTACAACTTTTAATAATTTTTTTATTTTGATTCATCGAGCACTCATTAAAAAATGAATAACTAATTTATTAAGATTAATAAAAAATAGTTGAAATAATTAATATATTGCAAATTTTAAATTTTTATTCAAAAAATTGTAATATTAAATGTTTGAATTGATAGATTTTTTAGTTGGATAAATATTTTGTTAATATAAATTTTAAAATAAAATAGGAATATAAAAGGAAGTTATAATTTAATGTACTAAATAAGACTATATTTAGAAAAAAAAATATTGACAGTTATTTTTTATAATAAAACTAAAAAAATCAGTTTGATTAATTCGAATCCTTAAAGTTAATTTTAAATATATTAAATAATTTGTAAGTAAAATTTAAAATACATATATTGTGGATTTATGTTTTTAATATAACAAATGTTTACTTTTCTACTTTAATCTAAGGTTTAAGTTAATATTTTACCATTATTATATGCTGCCCACTAAAACACATAATCGCTCCTTTCTCCAAACTTTTAAATATTGAAAATCAAAATAAATTAGAAAGACAAATTACAAGTTGATACTTCATTGTTTAAAACTTTTAATATAATATATTTTTGGACAATATTATTTTTAATATTTTAGTTCTAATGTTAACACTTTATAAATTTGTTGTAGATTTATCTATATTTTCTTCAATTGATGTAAAATATTTATTAGCAATATCCATTTTCTTTGGTGCAGTGGAAAAACAAAAATAAAGGAAAGCAGAAATTAGGAATTAAAAGTTAGAGACATGGGAGCTATCAGCATGGTCCAATATAAAAAAAAAATTGTATGTATTTATAATTTTAAAATATAAAAGTGGTGAATATTTTTTATTTAATAATTAAGAAAATGATTTTTTTTTCTATTTTATAGTCAATGACACATAATAAAAATTTATGGTTTTTAGTCTTTGTTTATAAAATACAAAATTTAATACATGGATAATATTAAAGAATATAATTTTAATTAAAAATAGTTTTTACTAGTTAGATATATATTAAAAAGCTGTTGAGAGAATATATAAAAAAAAGATGAGTTATTGATAATAAAATGAGTTATTATTCTGAATATTATAAGCTTTTAATTCTTTTTATAGGATTCTTATTATCATCAAATTACATATATTAAAAATCATGTAATATTAATTAATATAGTCTTTCAAAATATTATATAATATTCTAAATTCGTCTTTATTTAAAGTACAGTTTCTCTATCATGTAAGTAAATATATTATTCTAAAACCATTAAAATTATCATGAATAAATATATAAGTTATAAAATCTTATATTAGAATTTTACAAATATTTTCTTTAAAAGTGTACGGGAGGGGAGTAAACCCGGGCTTTGGTTCATCGCCATTTTCCCAGGCCATGTTTTGGGCCTTTTAAACTGGGCCTCACTTTGACCAAAAGAAACGCCCGGTTTTACATACTACCTTTCAGTAGTTTTATCCGTCGTTTATTGACAAAGTATGACATAAACGAGGTGACAAAAATAAACATTTTTTTTCCAAAAACAAAAAGTTCAACCCTTAGATTTACTACTATGTAAGAACCACTATCATATATAAAGATAAGTAAATAGGAATCTCAGTAATGTGAAATGTCTAGTGTCTACTACTTCGTATCACCCGCTGCACACGCCACCATGCCATGCGAAAACTCAAAAATCTTTAGCTCTGCAGAGTAATAATGACCTTGTGTTTATTACACTGTAAAGAAAGAAAAAGAGAAATATAAAGAGTAGTTTTTAATTTAAGAAAATAAACAAACTAGGTAACTTGTCTAGTTTCCTCATAATTCAATAACAACACTAAATGCTTTATGTTTAGCCATCTTATGCGTTCATTAATTCGCACTTTTGCTGAATGGACTCATTTTGACAATGACTGAAAGTCCGGTATCTTAAAACTCGATGCTGTTTTTCCCTAATAGGTTCATAATACCTTTTCAGGTTTTTAGTTGCAGTTACTTTTCAACCCGAATAGCTTTCAGGCTATATGGGACGCTTCATCTTTTCGTTAAGACTTTTTTTGTTTCAGTAAAAAAACAATGAATTTAAAAGTGAGAACATTACGTAAATTATTTTAATATTTAATTTTTAATCACTAAATTAGTTTTTCTTTAGCTATCATCCTTTGAATCGTATGTTGCGTGCTTTCCTTTTTTACATAATGAAAACATATTTATAATTCAATTGAGATGCTTTTATTATTTTCTTTAATTTTGGGAAAAAATAAAATACACATATATAAACAGATAAAAATAAATTTAAAATATAAATATAAAAATGTTAACTGTTACATAAGCTAAGTTATATAATAAAAGTCCTGTTTGATTGATATATTACACAGCTCTTTAGCTAATCATGTCAACTACATCCCAATGTTTAAAGAGATGGGATTTTGTTCTTGTCCGATCTATCCTTGTTCCTTAGCATGCAAACTACTCTACTCTAGATTTTTATTTCCAAGTACTTAGAGCAGAGTCATTCTCTCACTTATTGATTGCATTAATAAAATATAGGAAGTAGTTATTCAATGATTTGTTATTAATTTACTTGGTTATGATTTTTATATTTTTTGAATTTCTATGCAAGAATCGAAGATTTTGAACTCAATGTGATAATCTTAAGATTTAATCTAAATTTAATCTATATGAAAAATTATCATATCATCAGTTAAATTTGCATACAGATGCAAATGCTTGTCACCAAGATACTTTGCTGTTATAATTTTGCAGAAATGGATGATCTAATAACCTTAAAGCAGTTGGTCGCTCTTGCTGGATTTCTTCTAAAGCAGAGTCTTAGGAAATCTTTACCTTCAGGTATAGGAGGGGTATCCTTAGTCACCTTAAAATGCAGCTTGCATAGTTAAATGAGAATTTGTATGGTTGTTAAATCAGAAGATGATCCTATTACTAACGACAATTTTAATTATGCTATACAATAGCAAAGTGACCTAAATAAGAAATTGATATATAAAAGACAATAAAATTTTCTGGATGCTCGCCCTTTCGTCCTCACTCCAAGGAGGCTTCGCCGTGAACATTTCAATAACTGCACAGCCCAAACTCCAAATATTAACAACAAAAGCTATATCAGAGCTATTATCTTTTTGAATAACTGCTTGCATAAGCTGTATAAACAACAAGTGTCAATAAAAAGCACATGAGACACCACATTGAAATGTAGAATAAGAACATACATCTGGAGTCATCCAGCACGAAAAAAAAACCAGTTACATGTCCAGTTCGCTATGGGACATAGACATATGGACACAAATAACTACTAGCAACAATGGTGGTAAAACCAACAAGTAAAATTTAAAAAGAAACAACAATTCATTGTCAAAATAAATCAGACTAAAGAACAAACAAAACTTAGAGAAACACCCCTTTTAATCAACTCACAAATCTAAAAGTAAGCATAAAAACTTCAAGATACATATTCAAGCTAGGAAGTTAACAAGAAGTTTCAGTTGAACACTACGAGTTTACGACTGAATCGACCTTAATGTGTCGTAAATTTATTGATTTCAAACAAGAGAAAGACGGAGACCAACAAAAGTATACCATAGAGGGGGACTTGCGCAACTTACATGCTTGGCCATTCCAAATTCAGTAAGCTTAACAACCCAGACTCAACAAGCAAGTTAGCTCTTTGATGTTCTTATATGCGTACAAAAATAGAAAATAAAAGATATCATCGTTCCAAATCCAAAATCAAATAGTAACTTTTTTAAAAGGAAATAAACCTCCACTATATAATATTTGTATAACTATCTAGTAGAAATTTCTAATACTAATTGAATACAGCTGCTTAATATCAAGCATGTAAGTGGGAAATTCCGAATAATAAATTCTGTTATTGTATTGCCATGTTCACAAACGTATTTATTTATTAAACCAGGATCAACATATTTTAAATAAATATAAAACAGTCTATCCGAGAATACAACCCAAAGATATTTGAAGGTTACGTGAGAATTCTTTAAAAAATAATTAATTGTGGACACATAATCATCAATCGGATTGTTTACTATTTTATTTCACAATCATAATAATGCACAGTGTTTGGATGTTTTAGATGGTTAAAAATTTTAATTTCCTACAAAACAGTAGTTAGTAATGAGGATACGGTGAATAATGAGTAATATTATCGTGAATAACAAAAACATTTCTGATAACAATTTGTAACATAACACACAGCCAACTGCCCCAGCAATAACCTACCAGAGGAGCAAAACATTATCGTCCATTTACCAAAGTTCGAATTTCTTGACTCTAACAAGAAGTTATCTCTCGTTTAGTTTAAATTTTGGAAGAATTAATTTTAAATATTAAATATATTTAAGATATATATCTAAATTAATCTTATTAATAAATTTATATTATATAAAAAATTAATTTTGAATTTAACCAAACAAGTATAGAATGTTTTATATCAACAAGCAAAATAAGAAAAAAAATAATTATAATTTTTTATATTCTAATTTTTAGATTGTTTTTATTTTTTCAATTATATTATTTATCATATTTATTATTTTTTCTTTTCTATCTATCTTTTTTCCTTCATTAATTTTATTGATTTTACACGCTTCATACGTTACATACAGTTAATAAATAATCAGTACATATCAACTAAGAAGATATGACCAAGCTGCTTTAACTGCTTTATATATTCGAGATCATCAGAAAATATTTTTTCTTCTTTCATTACACATAAAGCTCCAATTTTTCTTCAAGTAAAGGAAATATGTTTCACACCACCAAGAAAGAGCTTAAAATGCTAATGAAACTTTAGCACACATACCTATTTGTGGCGGCATAGATAGGACATTGAAAGGAAGAGTAGTTTTACGACGGAATAACCTAGGAACGGGGAAGAAGGTCCGGTGTTGACTGGGACTTCTTCCGAGTCTTCCACCTGGACTTTGATGGAGAGAAATAGTAGCAATAACATTAATATTATCAGCGTCCATGCGCAGTTCCGTATGTTGGAGCAGAGTCATACCAGCTTCTCCAATCTTTGAAATCTCGTTTCCAGTTTTTCCAACTTTTGCAATATCTTCAATGTTTCTTCCATTCGTGTGTCAGCCATCTTAAAGCTCTGGTACCAATTCTATTCATTCTTATCCTGTATATTTTTTACTGATTAATTAACTAACTAATTAAATATTTAACTGTGTTTGTGTTACAATTATATTTCCGTACCGGAGGATTGGTTCCTATCACTAAGCCAAGACACCTTTATATGTTTAAGAATCACATCAGAATAAGAAAGATAAAGAAAGACATAACAATGACCACATAAAAAATTCCCTTCACTAAAGTGCTCTAAAAGGGAGAATGACAGTGATCAAATATCAGAGTATCATTTAAACAGAAAAATGAATTAGAAGATAATCTTTCATAAAACCTATGTGCTTGAAACCTCTCAACACACCATCTCTGTTACTCTAAAAGTAGAAGAAATACTTACAATTGCAAAACCTTTTTTATTATCACATTTTTTTTTTCTTTATTTAGAAGGACAAAAGGAGGAAATTTGACCAAATTGGAGTTCAAATCTCATGTGCTTAAACTCTTAATGTCCATTTTGTTGTTAAATCTTGCATACCTATCACCAACATGATAGTCAAATTTTATTGTAATTTTTTAATATTTTTCTCAAAATTGGATCTTTTTAAATTAAACTTAACCATGCAAAGCAATTCAGCTAGACCTTACAATATTGTCCCCATGATCTTAAATATACCCATGAGAATCTGATTTACAAAAAGCACAAATGTACAATGTTTGTAACACTTAATCCTTCCACAACTCAGTCTTTAAAGAAGGAAAAGGTCCACCACATATTGCATAGAGAACGAAGAACCAGTAAAAAATATATTGCTAACAAAAAACACTTCACAATTTGATCCTCTAAAGACGAAAGTGTCACCAAATAAATCTTCGAAGATTTAAGCCACCAGATTAGTTCTATAAAAATTTAAACTGTTACCATATTCTTCAAGTTTTTGTCGTCAAGTTTATCTAGAAAACTAACATGGTGGCTAAAATTTTTAGAAAACTTCAATGGTGATGCTTTTATCTTTGTAAGACCAATTTGTAGTTTAAAAAAAAATCCGCATATGCGAAATTCAGGTAAGACTAACCTGGAGGATTGCGATCACAGTATGTCCACATGTAGGACTATATGACATGCGGACAGCTGGTGCACCAATATTCAAGGCAGAGATCTTGCTTCCTGTTGATGCATCAAATTCTGGATACTTAGAAACAAAACAATCAGTAATACATTTGTCAGAAACAAGTCAAAAAATACATAAAATAATGCATTTACTCACCAATGATGTAGGTTCCGACGGTGACGACAACGAGTGGCTGATGAGGATGGAAGGAAGCAGCATGAGGCTGCAGAGGTTTGACCCCAACGTGGAGCAGATGAAGATGAATCGAGAGGATGCAGACCTCTTTTGCAGCTAAAAAGAAACGCGACGAATCGTAACAATTTGTAAGTGTAAAATGGAAACGGAACTATAACAAACAGCGAGATTGCATGACAGAAGGAACAACAATTCCGTATAATTAAAAAAAAAAAAAAAAAAGGAAGGAAGGAGAATGAGAATAGGCCAACGGACCAAGCGTGGCTTGTTGGTCTACGTGGGCCTTGGCCTGATAAAAACGAAAGATTTCGGGCAGAAATGTCTAAAGTTCTTGGACCCTGAAACAGACTGGACCTTCATGTGGAATTGATGATATAATTTTTACATTTTTTACTAAACTGTCATTCAAAGTTTTAAAATTATATTTAACAATTAATGTAGTATTTTTAAATTGTGAGAGTTATTTTATGAAAATAAATTTTAAATATTTTCTATTAATAATTTTATTTTTTTAAATTATCCTTTGAGATCATTTTAGTATTTTAAAATTTTTTGTAAAAAACTTAAAGAATAAATTTAAAGTTTAGAATGGCTTTTAGTAAAATAAAACTTTAAATACTTATGTTTTTATAATTTAAATATTTTCTAGTAATAATTTTTATGTTTTAGTTTATTAAAAAATTATTCAAGAATTTATAATGTTAGATTAATCTTAAAAAATAATTTAACAAATATAATTTCCTAATACTTAAAATATAATAATAATGATACACGTATTACAAAATTAATATCCTTCAAAATGGGAGGACATTCGAGAAATCGTTTTGTTTAAAAAAGGAATGCATAAAATTTGCAAAACCTTCCAGGGTGGTGAAAGGGAATTTTAGGGATCAAAGGCAAAAGAAAAAGAAATAAAAGAAAGCATATCCTTCATTTATATGTAGTAATAAATTTATTATTCATTTAATTAAAAAATTTAAAATAAAAATAAAATAAATATTTTTCATAGTTGATTATAATGGATTCTTGTGTCTTTCTATTTCTTTAATGAGACTAGATTATTAGATTCTGTACATCCAAAAATGTTTCTGGAGGATAAGGAAGTGGACTCACTAAGCTACCTCTAAATATCTTACTATTATATTGTTTGTCTGAGCTGCTTCATCGGATTATATACGCTGCTTTTAAATTAGAAATTCAACTTTGCTGCATCATAAGAATGCTTTCACAGTGGACATGGCTTTTGAGAACATTGTCCTTGAGTGTGAAAGTGAGTCTCACAAACCCGCGTTTATAATGGTTTAGCTAGATAAATGATTGTGATATAGAATAAAAATATATTATTATTTTATTTTATTTTATTTAGGATCGTGTGATTTGTGTTATATGACTTTTTTTATTTTTAAAAAAATAAAAAATTATCAACTATTAAATTTTTTTATGTAATATAAAAAATATGAGAATTAAATAATATATATATTAAAATATTTTAATTTTTAATATTTTATCAATAGATTAATTCTAATTATGTTTAACTATTAAATTTAATATATAAATAAATATAGGATAATTTTTATACATAAATAAATTATAACTGTTATTTATTGCATACTCATTTTTCATTCTCTCTTCATCTTTTTCTTATAATGCCAAGTTAATTTTTTTTATTTATTTATTCTCAGATCATGAATTCTAAATATTACTCTCCGACTCAATTTTACATGTGATTTAAGGCTTTACACACATTTAAAAATATTAATTTCATTTTATTATTACGGTAAATAATTCCTCTTTTTACTAATACTTTTATTTGACGGATTAAGTATAGCTTTAAATTAACTACTCCCTCCTTTTTTTTTTACACTTGCATTTTAGTTTTGTTGATTTTTATAATATTTTTGTAAAATAATAACTAATTAATACTTTTATTTTAATTTTATCCTTAATAATTAATGTATATTTTGATTAATAATATAGTAAATAATTAATGAGATAGGGAATATAATAGAAAATTAAGTAATGACTTTTAAAATAAATTAAGTTATTAATAAATTTTTAATTTTTTTTGCATAATATTAAACATAAAAAATAAAAAAATATGGTTTAGATAATATAATAATAAATAAGAGTATTGTAAAGAAATAGTTAATGTTTTTTAATATTTTAAAAAAATTAAAAAATCTTAAATTAAGAAATAATTAAAGATAAAAGAAGTAATAATAAAATGAATTCAATTGAAATTTATTGAAAGTGGAAAAGTTTCTGCACTGATATTCAATCATAAATTTTCATGTCATTAAAAATTGTTGAGATTTATAATAATTATTTCAAAATTTATACCTACTATATATTTTAGTTAGTTAACGGTGTAAAACAAATAACATATCAAAGCTAAACTCTAATTAATAATATTCTCTCTATTTTTTTTTTCTTTCTTTATATATCTTGGTGTAAGTTATATAAAATATTATCTATTAAAATTTTTATATAAAATATAATTTATCGATTTAAATATTAAATTATAACTATATATTATTTTAATTATTTTATATGTATGATTAAGATCAAATGATATTAAATATAAATATAAATTTTAATAAAATAAAATTTTTGATAACTTATTATCATAAATAAATTTTATTCATTTATTTATTGAATGAAAAATTTCATAAAATAATATTTAATTATTTTATTTAATTTTAACACAAGATATATGAATTAAAATATAAAACAATAATGTATTGTATTATAAATCTATAAATGTTTAATTTATATAAAAATTTATTTTTATAATTATCATGATAATATGATATTATTATTTTTTAAGTTGGAACTACTCTAATTAAATTTGATCATCTCAACAAGATTTTAATGATTATTTTTATTAAAATTATTATTTTTAAAAAATGATAATTGATAATGTGAAATAGTCAACCATGATTATGTTAATGTTCTCAATGACACTAAAATTGGATCATAGTATCCTTATTGTTATGATGAAAGAATGATGATTTAAGTTCTCATGTGTATGTATATCATACGAATAAAGAACTCCTGATAAATAAAAATTATTGTAGTATGAGATATAACATACCTCAATCCACGTATATATCATAGACGGATGATCAATTTCATATTAGTGAACATAGAATGGTAATATAATTTATGTGCATTTAATAAATTCATCTTGACCTTAGATTCAATTTGTACGTAATGATTACATGTATATTATATAAGTAATTTCACTAATTCTTAATAACTTTTACTTAAAACAAATGTTTCATACCTCTTCTACTATGTTATGTTTATATAATTTTTTCACTTAATAAACTACTAACATATTCTTACTATGACAAGAAAGATATGGAAGGATCTTGATACTCTACAAATACACATAATTCTCCACAACATATAATCAAACATGATTAGCATATAATTGAAAACAAATAAAAAATAGAATTTAACAATTGTTAAAATTTGTAGGATAACACATCTTCTATATGTATTTTTGTCATTATCCTGTTGTAAAATTTTATATTACATACATCATGAGTAAGTTGATACATGTATATTATATATACATGTCCTTCATATAGTTATTTTACACAAATTTAATAAAAAAATTTGTAAAATAATATAAATAGTTAATTAATAACAATTAATTAAAAAAAATGATGTAGATTATTTTTTTAAAAATAATTTAATTTTTATCAAAACAAAGTTATATTAATAAAAGTTAATGTAACAGTAAATAATTAATGATATTTTTTTATATAATATAATGATATACATATTATTTTTTGAAAAAATCATTTTTATATAAAATAAGAAGAATAAATTGAACTTTATAATTTATATATGGATAATTAAAATATTAAAATTATTTAATCACTTAAAAATATGATATAAAATTTCAAAAAAAAATTATATAAATTACATATTTAAATTTTGATTATTTATAATAAAATTTAATAATAAAAATTCATTTATGTAACTTTCATGGAAGAAAAATAAAAAGTCCCTCCTTTGATTAAAATCTTGAATTTCACTTTTACAACAAGAAAAAACAGGCGTAGTTATCATTGATATACAGGTCAATACCTGGAAAATAGTATGCGAAATATAAGGAATCCATCTTAGAATGGCGAGTTTTATGTTATTAGCAAATGCAAAGGCATCGTTGCGGATTCGATGGAGACATAAGATTAACAAGCAAGCATTGTGGTCAGTAATCTGCCCACACCCTCATGCTACAATATTTTTATTTTTTACTAATTGATTATAAGATTCTCAACTAATATTAATATCATGAATTAAACAGGGTATTGTATCGTGCTTTTTTGCCCTTGATAGTTGCCTAGGGTTAGAAAATTAATTTCCAAATTTATATTATTTATATTTAAAAAATATATTTTAATATAAATTTATAATCAAAAATTATTTTTAATATATACCACAATCATATTTAATTTTAATATGTGTTTAAAGATATAGAATAAATTTATAATTAAAAATTATTTTTAATATACACCACAATCATATTTAATAATTTAATATTTTTATTTAATTTTAATATGTGTTGATAATATATTAAATAATATAATTTTTAATAAAAATTTATTATTTATTAAATTTTTATTATACATCCTTGAGCATATATAAAAAAATTGTTAAAATAAACAACTCAATGGAAAAATGTAAATGTAAGAAAAAAGGAGTAGATCAACAAATATAGAAAAAGTAAAAGTGAGAGAAAAATTATAAAAAAGAAACACATATTCTCTCTATTTTTTTTTTCTTTTAATTCTTTTTTTTTTATATTTTTTTCTTTCTTATATGTATAATAGAGCCTACACACATATTTTTTTCTCATTATTTAAGAAACTGAAAATCTTCGATACTAAAGACGATCCGTGCTCATAAAAAAGGTTTTACAAAATAAAAAGCAACATTAATGAGAAATAGAGGAAGAGAGACCAATTCCATATGGCAGAGAAACTTCATTAATTCTTTTTCCATTTCCATCAAATAAATATTTCACCCTATTATTTGTATGCTAAATTATTTAGTTAACATGTAATATTATTTAGCACAAGAAAATGTTATTTTTTTTAAAAAATAAAAAATAATAATTGGTTTACATATTAAAATATCTTATATTTATTTATATTTAAAATTTAATCCTAATAATTATTTTAAAAAAATATAAAAAATTATACGACTATAAATAAAATAAAATAAAATAAATTTTTTGTTTATATCAATAAGGAGTAATGGTTAGTTTTCTTATTAAATTTATTTTATATTTAAAATTTAATGATAAATGTTTTTTTATTTTTAAAAAATATGAAAAATGATCGTATAATTATAAACAAAATAAAAATAAATTTAATATATTTTTATATATATAAAAATATTTTACTATATACTCGCGCATGTACGCTACCAAAGAAAAGACGAATATATTGAGTGGTAAATGCCCCTTTTATATACATATCACCTCCTTTGCGTGCTTATAATTTAATAATTCTATTTTTTATTTCTTTTCCTTATAATGTTGGACATTATCACGTTACTTATTAATATAAAAAAAATTAACTTATTAAATATAAAGGTTGCTTTGAGGTGAGGTTTGAAGAGACATTCCCAATGTATCAGAAACATATTTATAATAGATATAATACAACTATAATTTGAATGGTTTAAAAAAGGTTTGAAATATCTTCATTCTGACCCTCATTGGAAGGAAGATGCTTTAATTGAAATGGTGGAAAGGAATCGATCCCAGTATCCAAGACCCAAGCTCTGTATCTGAGTCTCATTATCATACCTACCCAGACACACATGTACCTAATTATTTGATTTATACTTATAGGGAGCGGATGAGAGGAGTGGATGAAGCTTTATAATTTTCAATTAGTATGATTATGACTAAATTTATTTTTAATCTTTTAAGTTTTTAAATTTTAAATTTTTTTTAGCATTAAGTAATAGCAGATCATATAATGTAATATATGGTATGTTATTAATAAGTAGTGATAGAATTTTTTTTTAAAAAAATCAAAGTTTATAAGGGTTAAAATCAATACAAAATTTAAAATACAATTTAAATTTAACTATATTTAGATAAATTAAAAATATGTTTTATCTTATTTTTAATAACAAAAATTTTAAAATTCTGGTGTATCTACAAGAATTTGTTATCTGCTCTATATTTTAAGGGGGAAAATAAGGAAAGAGAAGAAGAACGTGATAGGTTGCCATCAAAGCTTGTAATGTAAGACACAATTCCATTGTCCCAAAAATTTTGGGCAGAAGCAGGACATGTGAAGTATCCTCGGATCACAACAATTGCAGACGATCTGAGCCACCCACAAACGTTTATCCATAATGAAAAAATTACCTCTTCCAATCTTTTGTAAGGTTTTTTTTTTGTTCAAATCACATTAAAAAAATGTAATAAGTAATAATAATTAATATGTTAATTTTAAAAAATACATATAGTATTCAAATATATTGTATTTCAAATAGTTTTTTATTATATGTTAATCATATTGTTTTAAAATTATTAAAATTAAAAAGAAAAAAATAAATACATTTTAATTTATAAAAGGTCTTATATTAAGGTCATTAAATTTAAAAAATATCTATTGTCATTTCTATTAGTTTATTATCATTTTTAAATAAATGATTTTTAATATTTTAATAGCAATTTATATTAAATATAATTTTTAATTTTATCAATGTTTTGAATTCTGTTATTTTAATAAAAATTTATTAAATGTAGATTTTTATTGTAAACTTTTGGATGTATGTTAAAAAATAAAATAATAATAATAAATATTTAAGAGAAATAGGAGTGACAATAATCATTTTCTTAAATTTATTTTAATAACATTTATTAAAAAAAAAAGAGAAAGTATGAATATATTTTCGTAAATATAAATCGTTCTATTAGAACTGTATGATACCAAAATTCCCCCTAATTTTATATTGCAATATAATTGTTGATGTTGCTAAAATTATCTGGATCTTACAAAAGTCAGATTGACAAAAGGAAACGAGAATAATTACATAGGGAAATTGTAGGTTAAACCAGCACAATACATTAACATGTGTATATTTAATTTTTAACTGTTTTATTATTTTTTAAAGGGTTATAATGGTTGCATTGAGATGTATTGAAATTGATTTTTAGCTGTTTGATTTTTTTTAAAAAAATATCATAATTGTTGGATTGAAATATATTGAGCAGTTTTTCCCAACACCTCCTTCCTTTTCCACCCGTCACCATCCTCCCCTTTCTCTTGTGACTTTCCTTGCAGCGAAGACAACACCTTCAGGATGACTGCTTCCCAATCTCAAAGTTGGAGCATAATTAATGCATCATTAGAGTCGGTTACATGAGGAAAGAAAAGTATATAAAAAGAAAAATTAATATATTTGCTTAGAATCAACAATAATTTAGTTCGAGATAAGTTTGCTTGTTATGGAGTTTTGGAGGGTACCATGTTTCATCTTGTTTAGCCTTCTGAGCGAGCATGCTGGTTTTTGTATTGATTCTATGTTGTTGCATTGCAAAATCCTTTTATTATGGATTGACTTCGTATTGCCACCGTTCGAGCATGTAAATTGTGTTTGGTATGTGAATTTTTCTGCATCAGCTATGTTAAAAAAGGTATATATTTTGGTAATTAGAAAAAATAAGTAATATTTATTATTATTATTATTATTTATAATTTTTAATATTTTAACTACTAGTTGAAGTAATTATTTTATTTTTATCTTTTGTATATTTGGTATATTTTTTTATTATAAAATATTTTATTTATTATTAATTAATATTATAATATTTAATTAATTTAATTAAATATTTTATTTAAATTATTTATAATAAAATATTTAATTTTTGTTTTAAAAATTATAAAGATAAAATAAATAAAATTTCAAATAAATATTCTTAATTTTAAATAAAAAATTTTGTTTAAAAAATAAATTATAAATAATAAAATAAATAAATAAAATTGTTAAACTCTTTTTATAATACATAATCATCAAACTCACTATAAATTTATTTGTATAATATTTTTAATAGAATATATAAATAAAAATATATTAAAATTATTTTTAATATAACCATTTGTATTTAAATAATACAAGTATTAAAATTAATAATTAATAATTAATTAAAAATAAAAAATTATAATACTTAAATTCAAGTTGAATGGTTATATTTTTATTTATTATTTTAACAACTAGTTTTACTAAATAATTTTTACACTAATAAACATATTTTTAGTTTCTAATTTTTTAATTATTATCTATTTTTTAAAATTTTTACTATCTTATATACTAATTTTATCAAACACATTCTTAATTCCTTAATGTAATAATTTTTTATGAAAAAATGTATTTTAATATTGTATGAATAATTTTTTATTCAGATAAAATTAATATATATAAATATAAAAATATTTAAAATTATAAAAATATGAATAATTAATTTAGATACAAATAAATATAAAATCATAAGTAAATTGAGTTTAAAAGAAATGAGCAAATTTTTAAAAAATTAAAAATTAATTTTGCAAGCATAGATAGTTAAGCTTTGAGATGAAAGAAATTAATGAATAATTTAATAATTTTTAAAATATAAAAAATATAAAATATAAAATTTTTATTAAATAATAGTGAAGTTCTATTATAAAGAAAAAGATAATATAATAAAAGATGTCTTTATATTTAAGAATGAAAAGAAGATCTAAGAGTTAGTTATCATCGACACATAAAGAAGACGAATAATGCTTATAAAAGAAACTATGTCTGTGCATGTTCGTAACTGATTATTTTTAAAAAATAATTTATTTTTAAAAATGGTTAAGAAAAGTAATAAAAAACAATTATTCTATAAAATAAGTAGAAGAAACTGGCATTATATCTCTTTCTTTTCCCTAACAATATAATAATTATAGATAAGAATAATGGGAATTTGAGGAATGTATTATACATTTTAAAACGAAAATATACTCGACTTCATATTCATATAAATAGCAACTTCAAAATTTATCAACTTAGAATATGACCTCTTGTAATGTATTCATTTGGAAAACTAATAAAACATAAAAGTTATTATAATACTTACACGAACAAAGTAAAAATTTTTAAAAAAATGATTAAAAATGTAGTATATATCTTAATTGAAAAAAATTAAGTATATTTATTATAAAATATATTCAAAAGACAATACAAATTTTAATTATAAAAAAATTATAAAAAAATTCAAAATCTAATCATAAAATATTATAAATTTATTACGTGGGTGTAGACAGAGTTAGGTACTATAATATACTAAACTCGTTATGGGTAGTAACTCTATTCATTACAAATAATTTTGAGTAAAGTAGAATTTGAGTTTCATTATTATTTTTAATTATGAACTATTTATTTATTTAAATATAATGATAATTATATAATTTCTTAAAACATATTTTTAAAAAATTGTTTCACTTATTTTGATTTTCCACAAAAATTAAAAATAAAATTTTAAAACTGAACAGTAGAATTATTTTCTTTTCTCCATCATAGAATAACTTAAAAAAGAAGTTCGGTTGTTGAAAAAATTGGAATTGGACCCAAAAGTTTAGGTAAAAAACGATCACGATCAAGCCCAAGGTCCAGCGCTGCATTCTGTTTCTTTTTATTTAAAATTTCAAATATTTCTTTTTACCGACCAAAAAAAAAAATTCTATTTCTCAAGAAGAAGAAGACGACGATTATGAAGATGACGACAGCGATCGCGATGAAGCATCCGAATCCGAATCCGATAACGTAGATCTTGATGATTCCTCCCTCTCAGACAAAGTTGTCGCCCTCCTTCAAGGTTCCTATTTTACTAATGAAGTTAATAATGGTGTGTTGATCAGTGTCATTGAATTCAGTGTATTCATTTTGGTTTTCCAGAAGGAAGTGATATAGAATCTTTGAAATTAAACGATTGCAAAGCGTATTTGCGGAAACATGGGTCGAGGATCGAAGGAAATAGAGACATTTGCGTTGCGAGGATTAGGGAGCATTGGAGGCACCGGTGACTACTTGAGTTTTTTTTTCTTCTTTCAATCACTTGTGTGATATATTCGTATTTTATGCTGAAAGTTACGAAATCTGATGCCATTTCGTCGCATTGTTGTCACTTGTCAACATTATTTTTACCTGATTTCACTGAATTGTAATCCAAAGTGAAGTAATTGGTGAAGAAGCTTTGCGTTTGGAAAATTGTTGTCACTATTTACAATTCATAAATCTACAAGCATAGGTCATGCATGTATGACATCATAACATGCATAATTTTCATGGTATTTCTGCTCAAAATAAATAATAAAAAAATTTACATGCTCTAACGTTTTATTATAATCATTATCATACGTATTTACAATATTATGTAAAATAAAATCTATCAAACCAAAATTAAAAATAGATTAAATTTTCATAATATTTATAATTTTAACTTGTCTTTTGATATATTTTTCTGAATTTATTCGAACTTATATTTAATGTACGTTTGGTCAAATAGTTTGAACTTATATTTTTTTTATATTGCACAGCAAAAATAATGAAATTTAATTTAACCTAATGGTTTGGATTTATATTTGATGTATTTTAAAAATATTTAAAAAAAAACAACAATAACCCAATCTAAATTAATTTGAATTTGATTGAATTAAATACAATTTTTAATTTATAAAATGTCAACACATGCGTATGTGATATTTCTTACATCACAATTTTTTACTCTTTATATCCTTTTACATGCCTCATAACTTGAAATGAGAAACCCACCTATTTGTTGTCTGGCGTGAGTGAGGATTGAAGGAAGATGGTGCCGTACATTATCATGATGCGCATGAAGTGAATCATTTTAATACTTTTAAATTTTGGGATTTTTCCTACCAGAGTATCTTCTTACACCATAAGTGATGGTACGTGATCAAAAGAAACTTTTAAATCACATTTTCAATCTCTCTTCAAAGTATTGCATGTTCAGTTTTTTTTTTCAATGTATACTAATGATAATAAATAATAACTTTTATTATAAATTACAAGATTTAATATTATTATTGTATTATATTTTGTGATCTTTTAAAAAATTAATATATATAATTTTTATTATATATTATTAAAAATTGTTAATAATTTGATTTCAAATATAATTCCTGATTCGAAAAAAAAATAAAAGAAGTATAAAATAAATGCAAAGGAATATCATAATATTATGACTTTTATATCAAGCACTATCCTAACTTCTAACGTGGTATGTCTATTTTAGCTATAGACAAAACTAAATATTTAGGCACTTGAGCAGAGATGGCAAAAATATTCATGGAACTCAGAGGTATATCTATAATGAATATCCATATACTCATAAAATTAAATAGGTAGAAATATATATTATACATATTACCCGTCTTGTTGATACCATATTCATAATAATATATTTATTATTAAATATATTTAAAATATTATGATCTTATATTATTTTATAATGACATAAATTTATTTTATATTATTTTTAAATAATATTATTAATCAATATAATATAATATTATAGTATATTACATGATATATTTTTGTAATTTTAATTTTTTTAACTTTTACGGATATTCATAGATCCCCGTTTCCGTCCTCTCTCGTCGACATCCCTACATTCAGGTGTCCTTTTCATATCTGAACTTGGCTATCTATGATGATTACAAAAAATAAAAAAATAAAAAATGGTAATTAATTAGAATGAAAGTAGGAAAAAAAGAACTAGAAGCAATAGGAAGTAAAGAAGAAGAACAAGATACTCTAGTTTAAAATGCATTTTTTTACTCAATTAACAACGTTAAACATTATAGAAGATGCATCAAGGAAAGGGAAAAAATATTAGCAAGATAACTAAATTTACTAAAAGAAGTTAGAAAAAGCTGGAAACAAAAAAAATTGACTAGTAAATTGAATAGAAAAATGTAAAATAAATAAATTAAAACTTAAAATAAATACAGAGGATGAAAATTATAATTTTATTTAGAAATAAAAAATTTTAAAAACAAATAAAATAAAATATTTTAATATTTTTTATGCTTATAGATTTTATTTATTACTTTAAAATATTTATTATTATTATTATGATTTTAAAGTTAATAATTTATATTATTTATTTCTTGACTTGTATCCAAAAAATACAAGTTGACAAAACTCGTATCAAAGGTAACCATGTAAACGAAAAAAAGAAAAAGGAAGGACAATGGCACAATGCAATTTGACTAAGCTTTATATATCATCAATTCCACATGAAGGTCCTGGCTGTTTCAGGGTCCAAGAACTTTAGACATTTCAGCCCGAAATCTTTAGGTTTTTTTATCAGGCCTAGGCCGTCGTAGACCAACAAGCCAAACTTGGTCCGTTGGCCTATTCTCGTTCTCCTTCCTTTCTTATTTTGTTATTATAAGAAATTGTTGTTCCTTCTGTTATGCAATCTCACTGTTTCTTATAGTTCCGTTTCTATTTTACAGTTACATGTTACGATTCGTTGCTTTTATTTTTAGCTGCGAAGGAGGTCTGCATCCTCTCGATTCATTTGGTTTCCTTACTCGTACGGTAAGGATGAAGTTGTAGGCGGAAACACGAGTAACCGGATCAATGGAGTGGACGACATTGCAGCATCTTGATCTGGCGTCAAACCTCTGGAGCCTCATGCTGCTTCCTTCCATCCTCATCAGGCACTCGTAGCCGTTCCCATCGGAACCTACATCGTCGGTGAGTAACTCATTATCCCTCTCTCCTTCTTAACGTTGTTACAAATTTAAGAACCTACGGTTCATTCTACATCTAGAATTTGGAAACGATAAAATTATGGTTCAGATCAGTAGGGTATTGTGCTGGTTTGGAAAATTCGGATCCAATAATGCATGAGAACCAGACGTTAGGAATGTGTACTGGCCATATGGTAGATATTCTTCATCGGTGTAGAAATTAGTTTAGGGTTTTCATTTTATTACTTATCTCGGGTTATTCTTAATTCAGCAGCTGAGCTCTCAATCCATGGTATCAGAGCCTAACTTGTTCTACATTGTGCTTTTCTTTCTTTCTTAAATTGGAGTATAAGATCTGAAATAATATAGATAAGAGAGAATGAGTAGGGAGAGATCCTTTTTCATGACGTCTACTTCTACTTCTACCTCTACTCCCCAACCTCTTTCTAATACTGTTAACTTGTCTTCTAAAATTACTATTTCTGATTACTGTAAAGCTACCTTAGCCAAAAAACTAGACAACCTGATTGAATACAGTTATGTTCCTGATAATGCCAAGATAGAGGAACAAGTCCCTCTTCTCCTTAGTCCTTATCATGTTTTCAGACGACAGTACTCTGGGTTTCCTGGCAATCCATTAGAAAGAAGTTAATTTCTACCAGACGGTTAGATGTAAAGGAGTACATCCAAACGTCCAGACTGGTTAAGTGTGCTCTCACTGCTACAGAGAAAGAACAGTATGTTGATCTAGAAATCTCCAGACAACTTATTCAGATGTGGACCCAAGAAGGATATATAGCACTACATCTTGGTGCTGTCAGATTGATATTGAACTATCATGGGAGAAAAGGTTTACCCGTAACTGTCAGAATAACTCTTCTTGATACTACTTACAAGTATTATGAAGATGCTTGTATTGGCACTATCCTCACTACTCTGGACTCAGGAAGTGTAGTTCTTACTATCTTCCCGAACATCAATGTTCAGTTAGCTTATCCTACGCTTACTCGAAGATTTAAAGTCCAGGTCCAGATATTGGGTGCTCCACAAGATAAAGACGCCCTAGCAGCAACACTTCACCACCAGATTATCTACAGGTTACAGGACCATTGTATTGATCTTCCTGGTAACTGAGAATTCCAAGGGAATGCCTTGATGGTGTTAGCAGAAAATAGAGATGAAATTCCCACCATCGTCCAAGTCCCTAAGAGAATTCCCAAGAAGGAGTTGGAGAAGATCGTACCTGTTGAATGGATTACCAATTATGAGAACTATAAGGCAAATCAACAGCCTGTAGTTGCCACCTCTGCTACCTTCAGAAGAAATTCTGTAGATGGTACAGTTAGAACTACTTTTGACTGGCGACAGAAGCAGTAATTAGATGATACATGAATCTTTCATACCATGATGATCACCTTGAGAGAAGCAGAAGAACGGACTCCCATTCATGCTGTAAATTTTGATGGGACAGCCATTTACTCCGACAAGCTGGATGGCCACTTTATGTGCGATGTAGACCCGGAGATGTGTGATCCTGAGTGTGATTGCAGATACAGATGTGATAGTGATGATGATGATGACACGGAAGAAATAGATAATATTTCTTCAAAAGAAAAAAGAAGAAACAGTCACCTTGCAGAAGAACAGTTACAAAAGAAAGCCTAACTCTGACTCACCTCCACCAAGACAAAAGTGGAAAAAGGCAGAACCTTTGCCTTTCTATAAAGAAATTTTTAATGATGAAGAATCTTTTGGAGATAGCTCACCTCCTGCCGATGCAGATTTGATTACTTGGCCACCTCCACGGTGTGGAGATAATTCTTTCAAGAAAAAAAAAAATAGAAGAAAAAAGAAAGAATTCAAGTAGAAGAGGTGAAAGAACCTGTTCCAGTATTCATGTTTCAAGATACTGACTTTCCAGCCCTGGAAGGAAAAGAAGACAAAGGGAAAGGAATAGCATCCCAACCTTTTATTGTTTCAAGAATAATTCAGCCTGATGGACAGAGAACACCTCTGACTCAAGCAGAAGAAACTCTAAATTGGCAAACGGAGAATGCATTAGCTCAAAATCAATCCCTTCGAAGGATTGAACAGAAGTTAGATAACTTCCAAGAAAATATTGAAGGCCAGATCAGGGGATATTCAGAAAAAATGTGGAAAGCCTATCAAGATGCTAATACTAGATTAACTCAGGTGGAGACACAGATAGAGGCTACCTGGAATAAAGATTTTCATCAGCAAACTGCTTTACAAGCAGACTTGCAAAGATTGAAACATGAGATAGAAAAGATTGAGGTCTATGTGAAGTCAAGAATGTATCCACAACCAGAATTCTCTGCTTTTGAGATTCCACCACAAAGAATTCCACCATACTCTTCCATGCTAAAAATTTATGAGCCACCATCAATTCTGCCAGACAGAATGCCTCCCAAAAGTACCATCTTTAGACAAAAGAGAAAAGAAACAGAATCATCAAGCATGGCTGAAGATGTTTCAGAAAAGACACAAAAATTTCCTCATAATCGGGATGAGGATTTTCTTATGATTAATAATAGAAATGATGGAATCTTTGATTCAGATTCAGAATCTGAGACTGAAAATTCTGAGTCTAGTGCTGCAGAATCTAGTCCGGCAGAAAGTTCAAACCAGAAGATGGACATTACAAAACTTCTGATGGCTACCCATGTTGGAGAAACGTCAAGGACGGAGATGCATCATCAAGAACAAAACACTGCCATCCCAAAGATGTTTGGGCATATAATTTTTACTCTTGATGATATAAAGCCAAAGTTCTGGAGAAAAAGACTGAGTGACTTTAAAGCATGGATGGATGCTAAGCATACAGAAGGTATGGAATTATATTCTGTGATAGAAGGTTTCTGTTCCAGAATGACAGGAACATTGAAGGAGTGGTACTAAAGCCTTGGATCCGTAAACCAAGACCTGATGCACAGAAGTGAAAGTACGGACGTTGTGTTGATTATCCTGCATAAGGAGTTTCTTGGTAATGTTGATATCAACAACAGGGAGATGAGAAAAGAATATTATGATTTCAAATGTTGTTCTCTTAATCTGGAAGATCTGGAGAGACATTATCAAAGAATGAATCAAAGATATTATGCCCTCAACAGGTATAATGATCCCAGTCTGAAATCAACATTCGTAAGTTCTCTTGCTGAACCTTTGCAAAATGAAATGTATAGAATCACCAGTGCTGCACAAAAAGAGTTTTCTCAAATGACCCTCGGAGATATATGGCAGACTGCTCTTGTTGCATTAGAAAAAATTTGCACTCAGAGAAAGATGATTGATGAAGTGTTTCAAGACAAAGATGTCTATGAAAAAGCTTGCAAAAAGAAACACAATGAAACTGGGTGCAAGAGAAAAGATTGTGTCTTCAAAAGCAAAAAGAAAAATAAAGAAAAGAAGTCTTTCAAAAAGAAGAAGTTGAGATTTTTCAAGAAGAAAAAATTCAGAAAAAAGAATACCAATAAATGTTTTATCTGCGGAAAAATAGGGCATTTTTCAAAAACATGTCCATTCAAGAAGGAGAAAGCCCAGAAGTTGATTGAAACACTGAAAATTGAAGAGACAGATGTCGAATCATTATTTTTAGAGCAAGAAGAAGCAGACAGAAAGACTGTTTTTGCCATAGAAGATAGTGCTGATTCCAGTTCAGAAGATGAATCTTTTCATTATTATTCCTTTATGATGGAGGAATGTCAAAAAATAGAAGAAGTTGCTGCAAGTATCTATCCAACCATGCCGAATGTTAAAATTCAACTTCTACCATCAAAATATGATGTCCCTATTGATGTCATTGCATACATGGACACTAGAGCACAAAGAACTATGATGAATCCCAAGATTCTTCCTTCCTCTCATTGGGAACACCATCAGCATTCATTCAGGACTGCAAATAATGAACCTTTTACAACAAAGCTGATGACAAAGAAGAAGATTGAGATCAAATTCTTTCCAAATTGTGTAGCTTGGACCAAGGTGATTGGTTCAGATCTTCCTAACAAAGATATCATTATTGGAATGGATACATATATCCTTCTCCAGAACCTTCAGATACTCCCTACAGGTGTGAGATACAAAAGACATTTCAAGGAGTATACTCCAGAACTGAAGATTTACAGTTTAATGGATACACCTCCAGATTTTGAGGAAATAAAAAGCAAACTACTGAAGGTTTGTTCAGATAGCCATGATCTATTTCAGCATCCAAGACCTTTATGGAAGAATAAAGAGTTTTATGTTAAACTTCCATTCAAGAAGAATGAAGATATTAATCCCACTAAAGCAGTACATCCCGGAATGAGTCCTGAGGATCGAGCAGCTGCTTATAATGAATGTCAACAACTTATGAAGCAGGGATTAATTGAACCAACAACGTCAGACTGGGGATGCCAGGCATTTTATGTAGAAAAAAGATCAGAAAAGATCAGGGGAAAAAAGAGGTTAGTAATTGATTACAGACCTCTAAATGATTTTCTAAAAGATGATAAATTCCCTATACCAAAGATATACTCTTTTGTATTCATATATCAAAGATGCATATATCTTTTCCAAGTTCGACTTAAAGTCTGGATTTTGGCAGCTGGGCCTTGATCCTGAAGATAGACCTAAGACAGCTTTCTGCATTCCAAATGCCCATTATTACCAATGGAAAGTTTTACCTTTCGGTTTAAAGGTAGCCCCTTCATTATTCCAGAAAGCTATGACAAATATTTTTGAACCGTTGTTAAACAGAGCCTTAATCTATATTGATGACATCCTGATTTACTCTTCAAATGAAAAAGAACACAGAAGAACTTTAGAGGAGTTTTATCAAATATGTGATCGATATGACGTTATGTTATCTTCAAAGAAATCCCAGATTGGAATGACTGAGATTGATTTTCTGGGAATGAAGTTTGCACAAGGAAGATACATGCCTCAACCACACTTAGTAGAAAATCTTCCCAGTTTTCCTGAGGAAAAGATGACTACTAAGCAGATCCAACAGTTCTTAGGAATTCTGAATTATGTTAGGGATTTTATCCCAAAAATTTCAGAATACACTTCAACTCTTTCAAAAATGTTGAAGAAAAATGCACCACCATGGAGTTCAGAACAAACCAAAGCAGTCAGATGGCTTAAAGAAGCGGCAAAGAATCCTCCCCCATTAAAAATTCCGGGAGCAGGTAAGAGAATTCTTCAAACAGATGCCAGTGATAAATTCTAGGGAGCCATCTTGATAGAACAAATAGATGATCAACAGTTCTATTGCGGACATGCTAGTGGAGCATTCAAGCCTTCAGAATTGCACTACCATTCTAATTTCAAAGAAACCCTAGCCGTCAAATATGGAATTCAGAAGTTTGATTTTCATCTAAGGGCTCATAAATTTGAGGTACAACTTGACAAGTCTACTTTTCCAAATATGCTTGATTTTAAAAACAGAGTCCCTCCAAATCCTCAAATTTTGAGATTGAAGGAATGGTTTTCAAGATACAATTTTACAGTGAAACATGTCAAAGGGAGTAGTAATCTGATTCCAGATTATTTCTCCAGAAACCCTTCTTTTGAAACAAACAGTTTTCAAATAATTACATCTGATTACAGTTTTCCTGTTATTATGATGTATTCAGAAGAATCTTCTTCTTCTTGTACAAACCATCCAAAAGAGTTTGATTTTTCCCCAGAACTCTTGAGAGAAAACACACAGATCACTCCTTTCAGAATCCAAGAGTTTGCTGAAAACCATATGTTTTATTATCTAGCCAAGTCTCTGCATAAGAACCAAATTCCCCCACAACCTGATTGGTTCATGACTGAGATTCCCTTCTATAATATCCCTCCCATCCTGATGTATAAATCCTTTGAGGAATCTGATAAATGGTATTTATGGTGTGTTACTGCACTATATAAATATCCTATCATTTTTCCTACCTTTATGATGTTAGAATTTCTTGAGTCAGATTCAGAGCCATTGTTAAGAAACGTTCTTAAGTGGTATGCATCACTTCAATGGTGGAAAGCCCAACTTATCAAAGAGTTGTCTTTGTATAATGTCTGGAAACTTGATACAGATCAATGTCAGAAATTTGTATCCATCTTCATCTTACATTGACCCTTCTTTCAGCATGCTCAAAATGGTCTCCTGTGCACCCATGATCATATTGTGACTTATTACACTTTTTCTGATATTCAAATCTTTACCCAAACAGAAAACCCTCCTTATTACCAAGAAGATTTGATTTTACATCTTTGTGAGATAAATTGGTTTGACAGATCATCAGACAAAAAGAGAAAGAGTAGTTGTAAAAATCTGAAGAAAATGGAGAAATTGTGTAGTCCAGATTGGGAATATACTACCTCTTCAACCAATAAAAGGATCCAAACAGGCTCTGTTCGTATACCTGAAGGAAATCCCAATGCAGCACCAAGCTCACATATTCTATGGATAAACTCTGAGGGAATGCCAGATAAGCAGCCAGCTCATTTTCAAGATTCCCAGGATCCTAATGATGTTATTCCTTCTGTGGGCACTCCAAGTGTAAAGACAGAAGACGACAGCCAACTTTCTCCAGAATCCAGGATTGACAAGATTGTAACTGAGCTGGATAGCAAAATGTATGTCGATTCTGATGAAAGTGAAGAAAATGATCCAAATATGAATCTATCACCTAGTCACTTTATTTAAAGCAGCTTTATGTAAAATAACTTCATTATGTTCTGAATGGTGTCATGCGTTTGTTTAAATTTGCTTTTGAGTTGTAAAAGTAAAGTGTGAAGATAAGATCCTTATCTGAAGGAATCTTATCGTATCTATCTAAATTTGCTTTTGAGTTGTAAAAGTAAAGTGTGAAGATAAGATCCTTATCTGAAGGAATCCTATTGCAGAAGGTCTATATATATATATATATATATATATATATATATATATATATATATATATATATATATATATATACCTTCTCCTTTGTAATAGAGGGCAGAGAAGCCTGAGGAATAAACAAGTGTGTTTGTTTTCAACCATGAGTAACTAGACACTCTTTTCTTCTCTCCTCGAAAGTTCTATCTGTCTATATTATGATAATTTTATTTTTCAATTTACTAAAGAAAGCAAAGCATTACATAGAATAGCTTATTATGCTCTATGCTCGTCTCTTAGGAGGATCTCGCATATCAGAAAGGCTTTTCTGACTATGATCCATAGTTTTCTGATCTTGGTATCCTGGTTAAGATAGTGTTGGGTATGAACATGAAAAGGATGGAAAAGAAGTACCGTAGTTCATATCTGGGGTTATTCTTAATTCAGGAGCTGAGCTCTCAATCCATGGTATCAGAGCCTAACTTGCTCTACATTGTGCTTTTCTTTCTTTCTTAAATTGGAGTATAAGATCTGAAATAATATAGACATGAAAAGCACAATGTAGAGCAAGTTAGGCTCTGATACCATGGATTGAGAGCTTAGCTCCTGAATTAAGAATAACCCCATATATGAACAATCCATATGTACTTTTTTCCCTACTACGGTACTTCTTTTCCATCCTTTTCATGTTCATACCCAACACTATCTTAACCAGGATACCAAGATCAGAAAACTATGGATCATAGTCAGAAAAGCCTTTCTGATATGCAAGATCCTCCTAAGAGGTGAGCATAGAGCATAATAAGCTATTCTATGTAATGCTTTGCTTTCTTTAGTAAATTGAAAAACAAAATTATCATAATATAGACAGATAGAACTTTCGAGGAGAGAAGAAAAGAGTGTCTAGTTACTCATGGTTGAAAACAAACACACTTGTTTATTCCTCGGGCTTCTCTGCCCTTTATTACAAAGGAGAAGATATATATATATATATATATATATAGACCTTCTGCAATAAGATTCCTTCAGATAAGGATCTTATCTTCACACTTTACTTTTACAACTCAAAAGCAAATTTAGACAGATACGATAAGATTCCTTCAGATAAGGATCTTATCTTCACACTTTACTTTTACAACTCAAAAGCAAATTTAAACAAACGCGTGACACCATTCAGAACATAATGAAGTTATTTTACATAAAGCTGCTTTAAATAAAGTGACTAGGCGATAGATTCATATTTGGATCATTTTCTTCACTTTCATCAAAATCGACATACATTTTGCTATCCAGCTCAGCTACAATCTTGTCAATCCTGAATTTTGGAGAAAGTTGGTTGTCGTCTTCTGTCTTTACACTTGGAGTGCCAACAAAAGGAATAACATCATTAGGATCCTGGGAATCTTGAAAATGAGCTAGCTGCTTATCTGGCATTCCCTCAGAGTTTATCCATAGAATATGTGAGCTTGGTGCTGCATTGGGATTTCCTTCAGGTATACGAACAGAGCCTGTTTGGATCCTTTTATTGGTTGAAGAGGTAGTATATTCCCAATCTGGACTACACAATTTCTCCATTTTCTTCAGATTTTTACAACTACTCTTTCTCTTTTTGTCTGATGATCTGTCAAACCAATTTATCTCACAAAGATGTAAAATCAAATCTTCTTGGTAATAAGGAGAGTTTTCTGTTTGGGTAAAGATTTGAATATCAGAAAAAGTGTAATAAGTCACAATATGATCATGGGTGCACAGGAGACCATTTTGAGCATGCTGAAAGAAGGGTCGATGTAAGATGAAGATGGATACAAATTTCTGACATTGATCTGTATCAAGTTTCCAGACATTATACAAAGACAACTCTTTGATAAGTTGGGCTTTCCACCATTGAAGTGATGCATACCACTTAAGAACGTTTCTTAACAATGGCTCTGAATCTGACTCAAGAAATTCTAACATCATAAAGGTAGGAAAAATGATAGGATATTTATATAGTGCAGTAACACACCATAAATACCATTTATCAGATTCCTCAAAGGATTTATACATCAGGATGGGAGGGATATTATAGAAGGGAATCTCAGTCATGAACCAATCAGGTTGTGGGGGAATTTGGTTCTTATGCAGAGACTTGGCTAGATAATAAAACATATGGTTTTCAGCAAACTCTTGGATTCTGAAAGGAGTGATCTGTGTGTTTTCTCTCAAGAGTTCTGGGGAAAAATCAAACTCTTTTGGATGGTTTGTACAAGAAGAAGAAGATTCTTCTGAATACATCATAATAACAGGAAAACTGTAATCAGATGTAATTATTTGAAAACTGTTTGTTTCAAAAGAAGGGTTTCTGGAGAAATAATCTGGAATCAGATTACTACTCCCTTTGACATGTTTCACTGTAAAATTGTATCTTGAAAACCATTCCTTCAATCTCAAAATTTGAGGATTTGGAGGGACTCTGTTTTTAAAATCAAGCATATTTGGAAAAGTAGACTTGTCAAGTTGTACCTCAAATTTATGAGCCCTTAGATGAAAATCAAACTTCTGAATTCCATATTTGACGGCTAGGGTTTCTTTGAAATTAGAATGGTAGTGCAATTCTGAAGACTTGAATGCTCCACTAGCATGTCCGCAATAGAACTGTTGATCATCTATTTGTTCTATCAAGATGGCTCCCTAGAATTTATCACTGGCATCTGTTTGAAGAATTCTCTTACCTGCTCCCGGAATTTTTAATGGGGGAGGATTCTTTGCCGCTTCTTTAAGCCATCTGACTGCTTTGGTTTGTTCTGAACTCCATGGTGGTGCATTTTTCTTCAACATTTTTGAAAGAGTTGAAGTGTATTCTGAAATTTTTGGGATAAAATCCCTAACATAATTCAGAATTCCTAAGAACTGTTGGATCTGCTTAGTAGTCATCTTTTCCTCAGGAAAACTGGGAAGATTTTCTACTAAGTGTGGTTGAGGCATGTATCTTCCTTGTGCAAACTTCATTCCCAGAAAATCAATCTCAGTCATTCCAATCTGGGATTTCTTTGAAGATAACATAACGTCATATCGATCACATATTTGATAAAACTCCTCTAAAGTTCTTCTGTGTTCTTTTTCATTTGAAGAGTAAATCAGGATGTCATCAATATAGATTAAGGCTCTGTTTAACAACGGTTCAAAAATATTTGTCATAGCTTTCTGGAATAATGAAGGGGCTACCTTTAAACCGAAAGGTAAAACTTTCCATTGGTAATAATGGGCATTTGGAATGCAGAAAGCTGTCTTAGGTCTATCTTCAGGATCAAGGCCCAGCTGCCAAAATCCAGACTTTAAGTTGAACTTGGAAAAGATATATGCATCTTTGATATATGAATACAAAAGAGTATATATTTGGTATAGGGAATTTATCATCTTTTAGAAAATCATTTAGAGGTCTGTAATCAATTACTAACCTCTTTTTTCCCCTGATCTTTTCTGATCTTTTTTCTACATAAAATGCCTGGCATCCCCAGTCTGACGTTGTTGGTTCAATTAATCCCTGCTTCATAAGTTGTTGACATTCATTATAAGCAGCTGCTCGATCCTCAGGACTCATTTCGGGATGTACTGCTTTAGTGGGATTAATATCTTCATTCTTCTTGAATGGAAGTTTAACATAAAACTCTTTATTCTTCCATAAAGGTCTTGGATGCTGAAATAGATCATGGCTATCTGAACAAACCTTCAGTAGTTTGCTTTTTATTTCCTCAAAATCTGGAGGTGTATCCATTAAACTGTAAATCTTCAGTTCTGGAGTATACTCCTTGAAATGTCTTTTGTATCTCACACCTGTAGGGAGTATCTGAAGGTTCTGGAGAAGGATATATGTATCCATTCCAATAATGATATCTTTGTTAGGAAGATCTGAACCAATCACCTTGGTCCAAGCTACACAATTTGGAAAGAATTTGATCTCAATCTTCTTCTTTGTCATCAGCTTTGTTGTAAAAGGTTCATTATTTGCAGTCCTGAATGAATGCTGATGGTGTTCCCAATGAGAGGAAGGAAGAATCTTGGGATTCATCATAGTTCTTTGTGCTCTAGTGTCCATGTATGCAATGACATCAATAGGGACATCATATTTTGATGGTAGAAGTTGAATTTTAACATTCGGCATGGTTGGATAGATACTTGCAGCAACTTCTTCTATTTTTTGACATTCCTCCATCATAAAGGAATAATAATGAAAAGATTCATCTTCTGAACTGGAATCAGCACTATCTTCTATGGCAAAAACAGTCTTTCTGTCTGCTTCTTCTTGCTCTAAAAATAATGATTCGACATCTGTCTCTTCAATTTTCAGTGTTTCAATCAACTTCTGGGCTTTCTCCTTCTTGAATGGACATGTTTTTGAAAAATGCCCTATTTTTCCGCAGATAAAACATTTATTGGTATTCTTTTTTCTGAATTTTTTCTTCTTGAAAAATCTCAACTTCTTCTTTTTGAAAGACTTCTTTTCTTTATTTTTCTTTTTGCTTTTGAAGACACAATCTTTTCTCTTGCACCCAGTTTCATTGTGTTTCTTTTTGCAAGCTTTTTCATAGACATCTTTGTCTTGAAACACTTCATCAATCATCTTTCTCTGAGTGCAAATTTTTTCTAATGCAACAAGAGCAGTCTGCCATATATCTCCGAGGGTCATTTGAGAAAACTCTTTTTGTGCAGCACTGGTGATTCTATACATTTCATTTTGCAAAGGTTCAGCAAGAGAACTTACGAATGTTGATTTCAGACTGGGATCATTATACCTGTTGAGGGCATAATATCTTTGATTCATTCTTTGATAATGTCTCTCCAGATCTTCCAGATTAAGAGAACAACATTTGAAATCATAATATTCTTTTCTCATCTCCCTGTTGTTGATATCAACATTACCAAGAAACTCCTTATGCAGGATAATCAACACAACGTCCGTACTTTCACTTCTGTGCATCAGGTCTTGGTTTACGGATCCAAGGCTTTAGTACCACTCCTTCAATGTTCCTGTCATTCTGGAACAGAAACCTTCTATCACAGAATATAATTCCATACCTTCTGTATGCTTAGCATCCATCCATGCTTTAAAGTCACTCAGTCTTTTTCTCCAGAACTTTGGCTTTATATCATCAAGAGTAAAAATTATATGCCCAAACATCTTTGGGATGGCAGTGTTTTGTTCTTGATGATGCATCTCCGTCCTTGACGTTTCTCCAACATGGGTAGCCATCAGAAGTTTTGTAATGTCCATCTTCTGGTTTGAACTTTCTGCCGGACTAGATTCTGCAGCACTAGACTCAGAATTTTCAGTCTCAGATTCTGAATCTGAATCAAAGATTCCATCATTTCTATTATTAATCATAAGAAAATCCTCATCCCGATTATGAGGAAATTTTTGTGTCTTTTCTGAAACATCTTCAGCCATGCTTGATGATTCTGTTTCTTTTCTCTTTTGTCTAAAGATGGTACTTTTGGGAGGCATTCTGTCTGGCAGAATTGATGGTGGCTCATAAATTTTTAGCATGGAAGAGTATGGTGGAATTCTTTGTGGTGGAATCTCAAAAGCAGAGAATTCTGGTTGTGGATACATTCTTGACTTCACATAGACCTCAATCTTTTCTATCTCATGTTTCAATCTTTGCAAGTCTGCTTGTAAAGCAGTTTGCTGATGAAAATCTTTATTCCAGGTAGCCTCTATCTGTGTCTCCACCTGAGTTAATCTAGTATTAGCATCTTGATAGGCTTTCCACATTTTTTCTGAATATCCCCTGATCTGGCCTTCAATATTTTCTTGGAAGTTATCTAACTTCTGTTCAATCCTTCGAAGGGATTGATTTTGAGCTAATGCATTCTCCGTTTGCCAATTTAGAGTTTCTTCTGCTTGAGTCAGAGGTGTTCTCTGTCCATCAGGCTGAATTATTCTTGAAACAATAAAAGGTTGGGATGCTATTCCTTTCCCTTTGTCTTCTTTTCCTTCCAGGGCTGGAAAGTCAGTATCTTGAAACATGAATACTGGAACAGGTTCTTTCACCTCTTCTACTTGAATTCTTTCTTTTTTCTTCTATTTTTTTTTTTCTTGAAAGAATTATCTCCACACCGTGGAGGTGGCCAAGTAATCAAATCTGCATCGGCAGGAGGTGAGCTATCTCCAAAAGATTCTTCATCATTAAAAATTTCTTTATAGAAAGGCAAAGGTTCTGCCTTTTTCCACTTTTGTCTTGGTGGAGGTGAGTCAGAGTTAGGCTTTCTTTTGTAACTGTTCTTCTGCAAGGTGACTGTTTCTTCTTTTTTCTTTTGAAGAAATATTATCTATTTCTTCCGTGTCATCATCATCATCACTATCACATCTGTATCTGCAATCACACTCAGGATCACACATCTCCGGGTCTACATCGCACATAAAGTGGCCATCCAGCTTGTCGGAGTAAATGGCTGTCCCATCAAAATTTACAGCATGAATGGGAGTCCGTTCTTCTGCTTCTCTCAAGGTGATCATCATGGTATGAAAGATTCATGTATCATCTAATTACTGCTTCTGTCGCCAGTCAAAAGTAGTTCTAACTGTACCATCTACAGAATTTCTTCTGAAGGTAGCAGAGGTGGCAACTACAGGCTGTTGATTTGCCTTATAGTTCTCATAATTGGTAATCCATTCAACAGGTACGATCTTCTCCAACTCCTTCTTGGGAATTCTCTTAGGGACTTGGACGATGGTGGGAATTTCATCTCTATTTTCTGCTAACACCATCAAGGCATTCCCTTGGAATTCTCAGTTACCAGGAAGATCAATACAATGGTCCTGTAACCTGTAGATAATCTGGTGGTGAAGTGTTGCTGCTAGGGCGTCTTTATCTTGTGGAGCACCCAATATCTGGACCTGGACTTTAAATCTTCGAGTAAGCGTAGGATAAGCTAACTGAACATTGATGTTCGGGAAGATAGTAAGAACTACACTTCCTGAGTCCAGAGTAGTGAGGATAGTGCCAATACAAGCATCTTCATAATACTTGTAAGTAGTATCAAGAAGAGTTATTCTGACAATTACGGGTAAACCTTTTCTCCCATGATAGTTCAATATCAATCTGACAGCACCAAGATGTAGTGCTATATATCCTTCTTGGGTCCACATCTGAATAAGTTGTCTGGAGATTTCTAGATCAACATACTGTTCTTTCTCTGTAGCAGTGAGAGCACACTTAACCAGTCTGGACGTTTGGATGTACTCCTTTACATCTAACCGTCTGGTAGAAATTAACTTCTTTCTAATGGATTGCCAGGAAACCCAGAGTACTGTCGTCTGAAAACATGATAAGGACTAAGGAGAAGAGGGACTTGTTCCTCTATCTTGGCATTATCAGGAACATAACTGTATTCAATCAGGTTGTCTAGTTTTTTGGCTAAGGTAGCTTTACAGTAATCAGAAATAGTAATTTTAGAAGACAAGTTAACAGTATTAGAAAGAGGTTGGGGAGTAGAGGTAGAAGTAGAAGTAGACGTCATGAAAAAGGATCTCTCCCTACTCATTCTCTCTTATCTATATTATTTCAGATCTTATACTCCAATTTAAGAAAGAAAGAAAAGCACAATGTAGAACAAGTTAGGCTCTGATACCATGGATTGAGAGCTCAGCTGCTGAATTAAGAATAACCCCAGATAAGTAATAAAATGAAAACCCTAAACTAATTTCTACACCGATGAAGAATATCTACCATATGGCCAGTACACATTCCTAACGTCTGGTTCTCATGCATTATTGGATCCGAATTTTCCAAACCAGCACAATACCCTACTGATCTGAACCATAATTTTATCGTTTCCAAATTCTAGATGTAGAATGAACCGTAGGTTCTTAAATTTGTAACAACGTTAAGAAGGAGAGAGGGATAATGAGTTACTCACCGACGATGTAGGTTCCGATGGGAACGGCTACGAGTGCCTGATGAGGATGGAAGGAAGCAGCATGAGGCTCCAGAGGTTTGACGCCAGATCAAGATGCTGCAATGTCGTCCACTCCATTGATCCGGTTACTCGTGTTTCCGCCTACAACTTCATCCTTACCGTACGAGTAAGGAAACCAAATGAATCGAGAGGATGCAGACCTCCTTCGCAGCTAAAAATAAAAGCAACGAATCGTAACATGTAACTGTAAAATAGAAACGGAACTATAAGAAACAGTGAGATTGCATAACAGAAGGAACAACAATTTCTTATAATAACAAAATAAGAAAGGAAGGAGAACGAGAATAGGCCAACGGACCAAGTTTGGCTTGTTGGTCTACGACGGCCTAGGCCTGATAAAAAAACCTAAAGATTTCGGGCTGAAATGTCTAAAGTTCTTGGACCCTGAAACAGCCAGGACCTTCATGTGGAATTGATGATATATAAAGCTTAGTCAAATTGCATTGTGCCATTGTCCTTCCTTTTTCTTTTTTTCGTTTACATGGTTACCTTTGATACGAGTTTTGTCAACTTGTATTTTTTGGATACAAGTCAAGAAATAAATAATATAAATTATTAACTTTAAAATCATAATAATAATAATAAATATTTTAAAGTAATAAATAAAATCTATAAGCATAAAAAATATTAAAATATTTTATTTTATTTGTTTTTAAAATTTTTTATTTCTAAATAAAATTATAATTTTCATCCTCTGTATTTATTTTAAGTTTTAATTTATTTATTTTACATTTTTCTATTCAATTTACTAGTCAATTTTTTTTGTTTCCAGCTTTTTCTAACTTCTTTTAGTAAATTTAGTTATCTTGCTAATATTTTTTCCCTTTCCTTGATGCATCTTCTATAATGTTTAACGTTGTTAATTGAGTAAAAAAATGCATTTTAAACTAGAGTATCTTGTTCTTCTTCTTTACTTCCTATTGCTTCTAGTTCTTTTTTTCCTACTTTCATTCTAATTAATTACCATTTTTTATTTTTTTATTTTTTGTAATCATCATAGATAGCCAAGTTCAGATATGAAAAGGACACCTGAATGTAGGGATGTCGACGAGAGAGGACGGAAACGGGGATCTATGAATATCCGTAAAAGTTAAAAAAATTAAAATTACAAAAATATATCATGTAATATACTATAATATTATATTATATTGATTAATAATATTATTTAAAAATAATATAAAATAAATTTATGTCATTATAAAATAATATAAGATCATAATATTTTAAATATATTTAATAATAAATATATTATTATGAATATGGTATCAACAAGACGGGTAATATGTATAATATATATTTCTACCTATTTAATTTTATGAGTATATGGATATTCATTATAGATATACCTCTGAGTTCCATGAATATTTTTGCCATCTCTGCTCAAGTGCCTAAATATTTAGTTTTGTCTATAGCTAAAATAGACATACCACGTTAGAAGTTAGGATAGTGCTTGATATAAAAGTCATAATATTATGATATTCCTTTGCATTTATTTTATACTTCTTTTATTTTTTTTTCGAATCAGGAATTATATTTGAAATCAAATTATTAACAATTTTTAATAATATATAATAAAAATTATATATATTAATTTTTTAAAAGATCACAAAATATAATACAATAATAATATTAAATCTTGTAATTTATAATAAAAGTTATTATTTATTATCATTAGTATACATTGAAAAAAAAAACTGAACATGCAATACTTTGAAGAGAGATTGAAAATGTGATTTAAAAGTTTCTTTTGATCACGTACCATCACTTATGGTGTAAGAAGATACTCTGGTAGGAAAAATCCCAAAATTTAAAAGTATTAAAATGATTCACTTCATGCGCATCATGATAATGTACGGCACCATCTTCCTTCAATCCTCACTCACGCCAGACAACAAATAGGTGGGTTTCTCATTTCAAGTTATGAGGCATGTAAAAGGATATAAAGAGTAAAAAATTGTGATGTAAGAAATATCACATACGCATGTGTTGACATTTTATAAATTAAAAATTGTATTTAATTCAATCAAATTCAAATTAATTTAGATTGGGTTATTGTTGTTTTTTTTTAAATATTTTTAAAATACATCAAATATAAATCCAAACCATTAGGTTAAATTAAATTTCATTATTTTTGCTGTGCAATATAAAAAAAATATAAGTTCAAACTATTTGACCAAACGTACATTAAATATAAGTTCGAATAAATTCAGAAAAATATATCAAAAGACAAGTTAAAATTATAAATATTATGAAAATTTAATCTATTTTTAATTTTGGTTTGATAGATTTTATTTTACATAATATTGTAAATACGTATGATAATGATTATAATAAAACGTTAGAGCATGTAAATTTTTTTATTATTTATTTTGAGCAGAAATACCATGAAAATTATGCATGTTATGATGTCATACATGCATGACCTATGCTTGTAGATTTATGAATTGTAAATAGTGACAACAATTTTCCAAACGCAAAGCTTCTTCACCAATTACTTCACTTTGGATTACAATTCAGTGAAATCAGGTAAAAATAATGTTGACAAGTGACAACAATGCGACGAAATGGCATCAGATTTCGTAACTTTCAGCATAAAATACGAATATATCACACAAGTGATTGAAAGAAGAAAAAAAAACTCAAGTAGTCACCGGTGCCTCCAATGCTCCCTAATCCTCGCAACGCAAATGTCTCTATTTCCTTCGATCCTCGACCCATGTTTCCGCAAATACGCTTTGCAATCGTTTAATTTCAAAGATTCTATATCACTTCCTTCTGGAAAACCAAAATGAATACACTGAATTCAATGACACTGATCAACACACCATTATTAACTTCATTAGTAAAATAGGAACCTTGAAGGAGGGCGACAACTTTGTCTGAGAGGGAGGAATCATCAAGATCTACGTTATCGGATTCGGATTCGGATGCTTCATCGCGATCGCTGTCGTCATCTTCATAATCGTCGTCTTCTTCTTCTTGAGAAATAGAATTTTTTTTTTTGGTCGGTAAAAAGAAATATTTGAAATTTTAAATAAAAAGAAACAGAATGCAGCGCTGGACCTTGGGCTTGATCGTGATCGTTTTTTACCTAAACTTTTGGGTCCAATTCCAATTTTTTCAACAACCGAACTTCTTTTTTAAGTTATTCTATGATGGAGAAAAGAAAATAATTCTACTGTTCAGTTTTAAAATTTTATTTTTAATTTTTGTGGAAAATCAAAATAAGTGAAACAATTTTTTAAAAATATGTTTTAAGAAATTATATAATTATCATTATATTTAAATAAATAAATAGTTCATAATTAAAAATAATAATGAAACTCAAATTCTACTTTACTCAAAATTATTTGTAATGAATAGAGTTACTACCCATAACGAGTTTAGTATATTATAGTACCTAACTCTGTCTACACCCACGTAATAAATTTATAATATTTTATGATTAGATTTTGAATTTTTTTATAATTTTTTTATAATTAAAATTTGTATTGTCTTTTGAATATATTTTATAATAAATATACTTAATTTTTTTCAATTAAGATATATACTACATTTTTAATCATTTTTTTAAAAATTTTTACTTTGTTCGTGTAAGTATTATAATAACTTTTATGTTTTATTAGTTTTCCAAATGAATACATTACAAGAGGTCATATTCTAAGTTGATAAATTTTGAAGTTGCTATTTATATGAATATGAAGTCGAGTATATTTTCGTTTTAAAATGTATAATACATTCCTCAAATTCCCATTATTCTTATCTATAATTATTATATTGTTAGGGAAAAGAAAGAGATATAATGCCAGTTTCTTCTACTTATTTTATAGAATAATTGTTTTTTATTACTTTTCTTAACCATTTTTAAAAATAAATTATTTTTTAAAAATAATCAGTTACGAACATGCACAGACATAGTTTCTTTTATAAGCATTATTCGTCTTCTTTATGTGTCGATGATAACTAACTCTTAGATCTTCTTTTCATTCTTAAATATAAAGACATCTTTTATTATATTATCTTTTTCTTTATAATAGAACTTCACTATTATTTAATAAAAATTTTATATTTTATATTTTTTATATTTTAAAAATTATTAAATTATTCATTAATTTCTTTCATCTCAAAGCTTAACTATCTATGCTTGCAAAATTAATTTTTAATTTTTTAAAAATTTGCTCATTTCTTTTAAACTCAATTTACTTATGATTTTATATTTATTTGTATCTAAATTAATTATTCATATTTTTATAATTTTAAATATTTTTATATTTATATATATTAATTTTATCTGAATAAAAAATTATTCATACAATATTAAAATACATTTTTTCATAAAAAATTATTACATTAAGGAATTAAGAATGTGTTTGATAAAATTAGTATATAAGATAGTAAAAATTTTAAAAAATAGATAATAATTAAAAAATTAGAAACTAAAAATATGTTTATTAGTGTAAAAATTATTTAGTAAAACTAGTTGTTAAAATAATAAATAAAAATATAACCATTCAACTTGAATTTAAGTATTATAATTTTTTATTTTTAATTAATTATTAATTATTAATTTTAATACTTGTATTATTTAAATACAAATGGTTATATTAAAAATAATTTTAATATATTTTTATTTATATATTCTATTAAAAATATTATACAAATAAATTTATAGTGAGTTTGATGATTATGTATTATAAAAAGAGTTTAACAATTTTATTTATTTATTTTATTATTTATAATTTATTTTTTAAACAAAATTTTTTATTTAAAATTAAGAATATTTATTTGAAATTTTATTTATTTTATCTTTATAATTTTTAAAACAAAAATTAAATATTTTATTATAAATAATTTAAATAAAATATTTAATTAAATTAATTAAATATTATAATATTAATTAATAATAAATAAAATATTTTATAATAAAAAAATATACCAAATATACAAAAGATAAAAATAAAATAATTACTTCAACTAGTAGTTAAAATATTAAAAATTATAAATAATAATAATAATAATAAATATTACTTATTTTTTCTAATTACCAAAATATATACCTTTTTTAACATAGCTGATGCAGAAAAATTCACATACCAAACACAATTTACATGCTCGAACGGTGGCAATACGAAGTCAATCCATAATAGAAGGATTTTGCAATGCAACAACATAGAATCAATACAAAAACCAGCATGCTCGCTCAGAAGGCTAAACAAGATGAAACATGGTACCCTCCAAAACTCCATAACAAGCAAACTTATCTCGAACTAAATTATTGTTGATTCTAAGCAAATATATTAATTTTTCTTTTTTATATACTTTTCTTTCCTCGTGTAACCGACTCTAATGATGCATTAATTATGCTCCAACTTTGAGATTGGGAAGCAGTCATCCTGAAGGTGTTGTCTTCGCTGCAAGGAAAGTCACAAGAGAAAGGGGAGGATGGTGACGGGTGGAAAAGGAAGGAGGTGTTGGGAAAAACTGCTCAATATATTTCAATCCAACAATTATGATATTTTTTTTAAAAAAATCAAACAGCTAAAAATCAATTTCAATACATCTCAATGCAACCATTATAACCCTTTAAAAAATAATAAAACAGTTAAAAATTAAATATACACATGTTAATGTATTGTGCTGGTTTAACCTACAATTTCCCTATGTAATTATTCTCGTTTCCTTTTGTCAATCTGACTTTTGTAAGATCCAGATAATTTTAGCAACATCAACAATTATATTGCAATATAAAATTAGGGGGAATTTTGGTATCATACAGTTCTAATAGAACGATTTATATTTACGAAAATATATTCATACTTTCTCTTTTTTTTTTAATAAATGTTATTAAAATAAATTTAAGAAAATGATTATTGTCACTCCTATTTCTCTTAAATATTTATTATTATTATTTTATTTTTTAACATACATCCAAAAGTTTACAATAAAAATCTACATTTAATAAATTTTTATTAAAATAACAGAATTCAAAACATTGATAAAATTAAAAATTATATTTAATATAAATTGCTATTAAAATATTAAAAATCATTTATTTAAAAATGATAATAAACTAATAGAAATGACAATAGATATTTTTTAAATTTAATGACCTTAATATAAGACCTTTTATAAATTAAAATGTATTTATTTTTTTCTTTTTAATTTTAATAATTTTAAAACAATATGATTAACATATAATAAAAAACTATTTGAAATACAATATATTTGAATACTATATGTATTTTTTAAAATTAACATATTAATTATTATTACTTATTACATTTTTTTAATGTGATTTGAACAAAAAAAAAACCTTACAAAAGATTGGAAGAAGTAATTTTTTCATTATGGATAAACGTTTGTGGGTGGCTCAGATCGTCTGCAATTGTTGTGATCCGAGGATACTTCACATGTCCTGCTTCTGCCCAAAATTTTTGGGACAATGGAATTGTGTCTTACATTACAAGCTTTGATGGCAACCTATCACGTTCTTCTTCTCTTTCCTTATTTTCCCCCTTAAAATATAGAGCAGATAACAAATTCTTGTAGATACACCAGAATTTTAAAATTTTTGTTATTAAAAATAAGATAAAACATATTTTTAATTTACCTCAATATAGTTAAATTTAAATTGTATTTTAAATTTTGTATTGATTTTAACCCTTATAAACTTTGATTTTTTTTAAAAAAAATTCTATCACTACTTATTAATAACATACCATATATTACATTATATGATCTGCTATTACTTAATGCTAAAAAAAATTTAAAATTTAAAAACTTAAAAGATTAAAAATAAATTTAGTCATAATCATACTAATTGAAAATTATAAAGCTTCATCCACTCCTCTCATCCGCTCCCTATAAGTATAAATCAAATAATTAGGTACATGTGTGTCTGGGTAGGTATGATAATGAGACTCAGATACAGAGCTTGGGTCTTGGATACTGGGATCGATTCCTTTCCACCATTTCAATTAAAGCATCTTCCTTCCAATGAGGGTCAGAATGAAGATATTTCAAACCTTTTTTAAACCATTCAAATTATAGTTGTATTATATCTATTATAAATATGTTTCTGATACATTGGGAATGTCTCTTCAAACCTCACCTCAAAGCAACCTTTATATTTAATAAGTTAATTTTTTTTATATTAATAAGTAACGTGATAATGTCCAACATTATAAGGAAAAGAAATAAAAAATAGAATTATTAAATTATAAGCACGCAAAGGAGGTGATATGTATATAAAAGGGGCATTTACCACTCAATATATTCGTCTTTTCTTTGGTAGCGTACATGCGCGAGTATATAGTAAAATATTTTTATATATATAAAAATATATTAAATTTATTTTTATTTTGTTTATAACTATACGATCATTTTTTATATTTTTTAAAAATAAAAAAACATTTATCATTAAATTTTAAATATAAAATAAATTTAATAAGAAAACTAACCATTACTCCTTATTGATATAAACAAAAAATTTATTTTATTTTATTTTATTTATAGTCGTATAATTTTTTATATTTTTTTAAAATAATTATTAGGATTAAATTTTAAATATAAATAAATATAAGATATTTTAATATGTAAACCAATTATTATTTTTTATTTTTTTTAAAAAATAACATTTTCTTGTGCTAAATAATATTACATGTTAACTAAATAATTTAGCATACAAATAATAGGGTGAAATATTTATTTGATGGAAATGGAAAAAGAATTAATGAAGTTTCTCTGCCATATGGAATTGGTCTCTCTTCCTCTATTTCTCATTAATGTTGCTTTTTATTTTGTAAAACCTTTTTTATGAGCACGGATCGTCTTTAGTATCGAAGATTTTCAGTTTCTTAAATAATGAGAAAAAAATATGTGTGTAGGCTCTATTATACATATAAGAAAGAAAAAAATATAAAAAAAAAGAATTAAAAGAAAAGAAAAAAAAATAGAGAGAATATGTGTTTCTTTTTTATAATTTTCCTCTCACTTTTACTTTTTCTATATTTGTTGATCTACTCCTTTTTTCTTACATTTACATTTTTCTATTGAGTTGTTTATTTTAACAATTTTTTTATATATGCTCAAGGATGTATAATAAAAATTTAATAAATAATAAATTTTTATTAAAAATTATATTATTTAATATATTATCAACACATATTAAAATTAAATAAAAATATTAAATTATTAAATATGATTGTGGTGTATATTAAAAATAATTTTTAATTATAAATTTATTCTATATCTTTAAACACATATTAAAATTAAATATGATTGTGGTATATATTAAAAATAATTTTTTATTATAAATTTATATTAAAATATATTTTTTAAATATAAATAATATAAATTTGGAAATTAATTTTCTAACCCTAGGCAACTATCAAGGGCAAAAAAGCACGATACAATACCCTGTTTAATTCATGATATTAATATTAGTTGAGAATCTTATAATCAATTAGTAAAAAATAAAAATATTGTAGCATGAGGGTGTGGGCAGATTACTGACCACGATGCTTGCTTGTTAATCTTATGTCTCCATCGAATCCGCAACGATGCCTTTGCATTTGCTAATAACATAAAACTCGCCATTCTAAGATGGATTCCTTATATTTCGCATACTATTTTCCAGGTATTGACCTGTATATCAATGATAACTACGCCTGCTTTTTCTTGTTGTAAAAGTGAAATTCAAGATTTTAATCAAAGGAGGGACTTTTTATTTTTCTTCCATGAAAGTTACATAAATGAATTTTTATTATTAAATTTTATTATAAATAATCAAAATTTAAATATGTAATTTATATAATTTTTTTTTTGAAATTTTATATCATATTTTTAAGTGATTAAATAATTTTAATATTTTAATTATCCATATATAAATTATAAAGTTCAATTTATTCTTCTTATTTTATATAAAAATGATTTTTTCAAAAAATAATATGTATATCATTATATTATATAAAAAAATATCATTAATTATTTACTGTTACATTAACTTTTATTAATATAACTTTGTTTTGATAAAAATTAAATTATTTTTAAAAAAATAATCTACATCATTTTTTTAATTAATTGTTATTAATTAACTATTTATATTATTTTACAAAATTTTTTATTAAATTTGTATAAAATAACTATATGAAGGATATGTATATATAATATACATGTATCAACTTACTCATGATGTATGTAATATAAAATTTTACAACAGGATAATGACAAAAATACATATAGAAGATGTGTTATCCTACAAATTTTAACAATTGTTAAATTCTATTTTTTATTTGTTTTCAATTATATGCTAATCATGTTTGATTATATGTTGTGGAGAATTATGTGTATTTGTAGAGTATGGAGATCCTTCCATATCTTTCTTGTCATAGTAAGAATATGTTAGTAGTTTATTAAGTGAAAAAATTATATAAACATAACATAGTAGAAGAGGTACGAAACATTTATTTTAAGTAAAAGTTATTAAGAATTAGTGAAATTACTTATATAATATACATGTAATCATTACATACAAATTGAATCTAAGGTCAAGATGAATTTATTAAATACACATAAATTATATTACCATTCTATGTTCACTAATATGAAATTGATCATCCTTCGTATGATATATACGTGGATTGAGGTATGTTATATCTCATACTACAATAATTTTTATTTATCAGGAGTTCTTTATTCGTATGATATGCATACACATGAGAACTTAATCATCATTCTTTCATCATAACAATAAGGATACTATGATCCAATTTTAGTGTCATTGACAACATTAACATAATCATGGTTGACTATTTCACATTATTAATTATCATTTTTTAAAAATAATAATTTTAATAAAAATAATCATTAAAATCTTGTTGAGATGATCAAATTTAATTAGAGTAGTTCCAACTTAAAAAATAATAATATCATATTATCATGATAATTATAAAAATAAATTTTTATATAAATTAAACATTTATAGATTTATAATACAATACATTATTGTTTTATATTTTAATTCATATATCTTGTGTTAAAATTAAATAAAATAATTAAATATTATTTTATGAAATTTTTTATTTAATAAATAAATGAATAAAATTTATTTATGATAATAAGTTATCAAAAATTTTATTTTATTTTATTAAAATTTATATTTATATTTAATATCATTTGATCTTAATCATACATATAAAATAATTAAAATAATATATAGTTATAATTTAATATTTAAATCGATAAATTATATTTTATATAAAAATTTTAATAGATAATATTTTATATAACTTACACCAAGATATATAAAGAAAGGAAAAAAAATAGAGAGAATATTATTAATTAGAGTTTAGCTTTGATATGTTATTTGTTTTACACCGTTAACTAACTAAAATATATAGTAGGTATAAATTTTGAAATAATTATTATAAATCTCAACAATTTTTAATGACATGAAAATTTATGATTGAATATCAGTGCAGAAACTTTTCCACTTTCAATAAATTTCAATTGAATTCATTTTATTATTACTTCTTTTATCTTTAATTATTTCTTAATTTAAGATTTTTTAATTTTTTTAAAATATTAAAAAACATTAACTATTTCTTTACAATACTCTTATTTATTATTATATTATCTAAACCATATTTTTTTATTTTTTATGTTTAATATTATGCAAAAAAAATTAAAAATTTATTAATAACTTAATTTATTTTAAAAGTCATTACTTAATTTTCTATTATATTCCCTATCTCATTAATTATTTACTATATTATTAATCAAAATATACATTAATTATTAAGGATAAAATTAAAATAAAAGTATTAATTAGTTATTATTTTACAAAAATATTATAAAAATCAACAAAACTAAAATGCAAGTGTAAAAAAAAAAGGAGGGAGTAGTTGATTTAAAGCTATACTTAATCCGTCAAATAAAAGTATTAGTAAAAAGAGGAATTATTTACCGTAATAATAAAATGAAATTAATATTTTTAAATGTGTGTAAAGCCTTAAATCACATGTAAAATTGAGTCGGAGAGTAATATTTAGAATTCATGATCTGAGAATAAATAAATAAAAAAAATTAACTTGGCATTATAAGAAAAAGATGAAGAGAGAATGAAAAATGAGTATGCAATAAATAACAGTTATAATTTATTTATGTATAAAAATTATCCTATATTTATTTATATATTAAATTTAATAGTTAAACATAATTAGAATTAATCTATTGATAAAATATTAAAAATTAAAATAGTTTAATATATATATATATATTATTTAATTCTCATATTTTTTATATTACATAAAAAAATTTAATAGTTGATAATTTTTTATTTTTTTAAAAATAAAAAAAGTCATATAACACAAATCACACGATCCTAAATAAAATAAAATAAAATAATAATATATTTTTATTCTATATCACAATCATTTATCTAGCTAAACCATTATAAACGCGGGTTTGTGAGACTCACTTTCACACTCAAGGACAATGTTCTCAAAAGCCATGTCCACTGTGAAAGCATTCTTATGATGCAGCAAAGTTGAATTTCTAATTTAAAAGCAGCGTATATAATCCGATGAAGCAGCTCAGACAAACAATATAATAGTAAGATATTTAGAGGTAGCTTAGTGAGTCCACTTCCTTATCCTCCAGAAACATTTTTGGATGTACAGAATCTAATAATCTAGTCTCATTAAAGAAATAGAAAGACACAAGAATCCATTATAATCAACTATGAAAAATATTTATTTTATTTTTATTTTAAATTTTTTAATTAAATGAATAATTAATTTATTACTACATATAAATGAATGATATGCTTTCTTTTATTTCTTTTTCTTTTGCCTTTGATCCCTAAAATTCCCTTTCACCACCCTGGAAGGTTTTGCAAATTTTATGCATTCCTTTTTTAAACAAAACGATTTCTCGAATGTCCTCCCATTTTGAAGGATATTAATTTTGTAATACGTGTATCATTATTATTATATTTTAAGTATTAGGAAATTATATTTGTTAAATTATTTTTTAAGATTAATCTAACATTATAAATTCTTGAATAATTTTTTAATAAACTAAAACATAAAAATTATTACTAGAAAATATTTAAATTATAAAAACATAAGTATTTAAAGTTTTATTTTACTAAAAGCCATTCTAAACTTTAAATTTATTCTTTAAGTTTTTTACAAAAAATTTTAAAATACTAAAATGATCTCAAAGGATAATTTAAAAAAATAAAATTATTAATAGAAAATATTTAAAATTTATTTTCATAAAATAACTCTCACAATTTAAAAATACTACATTAATTGTTAAATATAATTTTAAAACTTTGAATGACAGTTTAGTAAAAAATGTAAAAATTATATCATCAATTCCACATGAAGGTCCAGTCTGTTTCAGGGTCCAAGAACTTTAGACATTTCTGCCCGAAATCTTTCGTTTTTATCAGGCCAAGGCCCACGTAGACCAACAAGCCACGCTTGGTCCGTTGGCCTATTCTCATTCTCCTTCCTTCCTTTTTTTTTTTTTTTTTTTAATTATACGGAATTGTTGTTCCTTCTGTCATGCAATCTCGCTGTTTGTTATAGTTCCGTTTCCATTTTACACTTACAAATTGTTACGATTCGTCGCGTTTCTTTTTAGCTGCAAAAGAGGTCTGCATCCTCTCGATTCATCTTCATCTGCTCCACGTTGGGGTCAAACCTCTGCAGCCTCATGCTGCTTCCTTCCATCCTCATCAGCCACTCGTTGTCGTCACCGTCGGAACCTACATCATTGGTGAGTAAATGCATTATTTTATGTATTTTTTGACTTGTTTCTGACAAATGTATTACTGATTGTTTTGTTTCTAAGTATCCAGAATTTGATGCATCAACAGGAAGCAAGATCTCTGCCTTGAATATTGGTGCACCAGCTGTCCGCATGTCATATAGTCCTACATGTGGACATACTGTGATCGCAATCCTCCAGGTTAGTCTTACCTGAATTTCGCATATGCGGATTTTTTTTTAAACTACAAATTGGTCTTACAAAGATAAAAGCATCACCATTGAAGTTTTCTAAAAATTTTAGCCACCATGTTAGTTTTCTAGATAAACTTGACGACAAAAACTTGAAGAATATGGTAACAGTTTAAATTTTTATAGAACTAATCTGGTGGCTTAAATCTTCGAAGATTTATTTGGTGACACTTTCGTCTTTAGAGGATCAAATTGTGAAGTGTTTTTTGTTAGCAATATATTTTTTACTGGTTCTTCGTTCTCTATGCAATATGTGGTGGACCTTTTCCTTCTTTAAAGACTGAGTTGTGGAAGGATTAAGTGTTACAAACATTGTACATTTGTGCTTTTTGTAAATCAGATTCTCATGGGTATATTTAAGATCATGGGGACAATATTGTAAGGTCTAGCTGAATTGCTTTGCATGGTTAAGTTTAATTTAAAAAGATCCAATTTTGAGAAAAATATTAAAAAATTACAATAAAATTTGACTATCATGTTGGTGATAGGTATGCAAGATTTAACAACAAAATGGACATTAAGAGTTTAAGCACATGAGATTTGAACTCCAATTTGGTCAAATTTCCTCCTTTTGTCCTTCTAAATAAAGAAAAAAAAATGTGATAATAAAAAAGGTTTTGCAATTGTAAGTATTTCTTCTACTTTTAGAGTAACAGAGATGGTGTGTTGAGAGGTTTCAAGCACATAGGTTTTTTGAAAGATTATCTTCTAATTCATTTTTCTGTTTAAATGATACTCTGATATTTGATCACTGTCATTCTCCCTTTTAGAGCACTTTAGTGAAGGGAATTTTTTATGTGGTCATTGTTATGTCTTTCTTTATCTTTCTTATTCTGATGTGATTCTTAAACATATAAAGGTGTCTTGGCTTAGTGATAGGAACCAATCCTCCGGTACGGAAATATAATTGTAACACAAACACAGTTAAATATTTAATTAGTTAATTAGTTAGTTAATTAATCAGTAAAAAATATACAGGATAAGAATGAATAGAATTGGTACCAGAGCTTTAAGATGGCTGACACACGAATGGAAGAAACATTGAAGATATTGCAAAAGTTGGAAAAACTGGAAACGAGATTTCAAAGATTGGAGAAGCTGGTATGACTCTGCTCCAACATACGGAACTGCGCATGGACGCTGATAATATTAATGTTATTGCTACTATTTCTCTCCATCAAAGATTCCATCATTTCTATTATTAATCATAAGAAAATCCTCATCCCGATTATGAGGAAATTTTTGTGTCTTTTCTGAAACATCTTCAGCCATGCTTGATGATTCTGTTTCTTTTCTCTTTTGTCTAAAGATGGTACTTTTGGGAGGCATTCTGTCTGGCAGAATTGATGGTGGCTCATAAATTTTTAGCATGGAAGAGTATGGTGGAATTCTCTGTGGTGGAATCTCAAAAGCAGAGAATTCTGGTTGTGGATACATTCTTGACTTCACATAGACCTCAATCTTTTCTATCTCATGTTTCAATCTTTGCAAGTCTGCTTGTAAAGCAGTTTGCTGATGAAAATCTTTATTCCAGGTAGCCTCTATCTGTGTCTCCACCTGAGTTAATCTAGTATTAGCATCTTGATAGGCTTTCCACATTTTTTCTGAATATCCCCTGATCTGGCCTTCAATATTTTCTTGGAAGTTATCTAACTTCTGTTCAATCCTTCGAAGGGATTGATTTTGAGCTAATGCATTCTCCGTTTGCCAATTTAGAGTTTCTTCTGCTTGAGTCAGAGGTGTTCTCTGTCCATCAGGCTGAATTATTCTTGAAACAATAAAAGGTTGGGATGCTATTCCTTTCCCTTTGTCTTCTTTTCCTTCCAGGGCTGGAAAGTCAGTATCTTGAAACATGAATACTGGAACAGGTTCTTTCACCTCTTCTACTTGAATTCTTTCTTTTTTCTTCTATTTTTTTTTCTTGAAAGAATTATCTCCACACCGTGGAGGTGGCCAAGTAATCAGATCTGCATCGGCAGAAGGTGAGCTATCTCCAAAAGATTCTTCATCATTAAGAATTTCTTTATAGAAAGGCAAAGGTTCTGCCTTTTTCCACTTTTGTCTTGGTGGAGGTGAGTCAGAGTCAGGCTTTCTTTTGTAACTGTTTTTTCTGCATGGTGACTGTTTCTTCTTTTTTCTTTTGAAAGAAATATTATCTATTTCTTCCGTGTCATCATCATCATCACTATCACATCTGTATCTGCAATCACACTCAGGATCACACATCTCCGGGACTACATCGCACATAAAGTGGCCATCCAGCTTGTCGGAGTAAATGGCTATCCCATCAAAATTTACAGTATGAATGGGAGTCTGTTCTTCTACTTCTCCCAAGGTGATCATCATGGTATGAAAGATTCCTGTATCATCTAATGACTGCTTCTGTCGCCAGTCAAAAGTAGTTCTAACTGTACCATCTACAGAATTTCTTTTGAAGGTAGCAGAGGTTGCAACTACAGGTTGTTGATTTGTCTTATAGTTCTCATAATTGGTAATCCATTCAACAGGTACGATCTTCTCCAACTCCTTCTTGGAAATTCTCTTAGGGACTTGGACGATGGTGGGAATTTCATCTCTACTTTCTGCTAACACCATCAAGGCATTCCCTTGGAATTCTCGGTTACCAGGAAGATCAATACAATGGTCCTGTAACTTGTAGATAATCTGGTGGTTAAGTGTTGCTGTTAGGGCGTCTTCATCTTGTGGAGCACCCAATATCTGGACCTGGACTTTAAATCTTCGAGTAAGCGTAGGATCAGCTGACTGAACATTGAAGTTCGGGAAGATAGTAAGAACTACACTTCCTGAGTCCAGAGTAGTGAGGACAGTGCCAATACAAGCATCTTCATAATACTTGTAAGTAGTATCAAGAAAAGTTCTTTTGGCAGTTACGGGTAAACCTTTTCTCCCATGATAGTTCAATATCAATCGGACAGCACCAAGATGTAGTGCTATATATCCTTCTTGGGTCCACATCTGAATAAGTTGTCTAGAGATTTCTAGATCAACATACTGTTCTTTCTCTGTAGCAGTGGGAGCACACTTATCCAGTCTGGATGTTTGGATGTACTCCTTTACATCTAACCGTTTGGTAGAAATTAACTTCTTTCTAATGGATTGCCAGGAAAACCCAGAGTACTGTCGTCTGAAAACATTATAAGGACTAAGGAGAGGAGGGACTTGTTCCTCTATCTTGGCATTATCAGGAACATAACTGTATTCAATCAGGTTGTCTAGTTTTTTGCCTAAGGTAGCTTTACAGTAATCAGGAATAGTAATTTTAGAAGACAAGTTAACCGTAGTAGAAAGAGGTTGGGGAGTAGAGGTAGAAGTAGAAGTAGACGTCATGAAAAAGGATCTCTCCCTACTCATTCTCTCTTATCTATATTATTTCAGATCTTATACTCAAATTTAAGAAAGAAAGAAAAGGACAATGTAGAGCAAGTTAGGCTCTGATACCATGGATTGAGAGCTCAGCTCCCGAATTAAGAATAACCCCAGATATTCTTCATATGGTAGATATTCTTCATCGGTGTAGAAATTAATTTTTAATTGGTTAATAATTTTTCAAAAGTTTGAAGAGTAGAAATTAAGTAATTGAATTGAAGGTTTTCATTTTATTACTTATTTCAACTGAATTCTGATTATGAAATTGGTTTAGATCTAATAAAAGATTAAGTGGTTACTTAATCTTATTGAGCATAATCAATTGAATCCTGAGAGTTTTTTCATTAGGAAATTCAAGGATCATTTTAAGGGTTCCAGACGATTCTGAGTTGATAAACATAATGCATGATTTTAATGATCAATGATTATTTAAGAAAATAGTCTATGAATTCCTTGAGTTGATAATCGTTAAGTCAAATTAATTTAATTCTGTATTTTTTATTCAGAACTTAATATCATACCTTTCCAAAATTCCTTTATTCTAACTTTTTCCTAATTTGCTTAAGAATCTGAAACGTGTCAAAAATTTGGCGCCGTTGCGAGGGACCATTTTTTTTAGGCATATTTAGCAGTTTGTATAAAATTTTTAACCTTTCTAACAATTTTTTTTTTATTTTAGGTATACTATTCTTGGATTTTCTATATTAATTCACCTTGTTGTGTATGACCCGATCCAATCCTGAAGATTTATATGCATATGATCTTGAGATTGATAGAACATTCCACCATTTGAAAAGAACACATGGAAGACATTCATTCAGTAATAATCAAGAAAGTAACAATAGTGGTTTTTCATCTTTAAATTTTGATAGTTTTAAATATTTTGCTAATAACATGTTTGATAGAACCTTAAAGGAATTAGCTGCACCTGATGTTACTTATCAACCATTGTGTATTCAATACCCTGATGTTGATGCACCATTTGAACTGAAGTCCGGATTAATACATTTGCTACCTAAGTTTCATGGCCTTGCAGGTCAGGATCCTCATAAACATTTGAAAGAATTTCACATTGTGTGTTCCACAATACGGCCACAAGGAATTCCTGAAGATCATATCAAGTTGAAGCGATTTCCTTTCTCCTTAAATGATGGAGTTAAGGATTGGTTGTACTATCTACATCCAACATCTGTTACAAGTTTGAATGATATGAAGAGATTATTTCTGGAAACATTCTTCCTTGCATCCAGAACAACAACTATGAGAAAAGAGATTTGCGGCATCAGACAGAACTCCCAAGAAACTCTCTATGAGTATTGGGAGAGATTCAAGGAACTATGTGTCACTTGTCCACACCATCAAATCAATGATCAATTACTGATTCAGTATTTTTATGAAAGACTCATGTCAATGGACAGAAGCATGGTTGATGCGGCTAGTGGTGGAGCACTTATGAACAAAACTCCTACAGAAGCTCGAGATTTGATTGCCAACATGTTAGAAAATTCTCAGCAATTCAATTCTCAAACTAATTCATTATCTAAAGGAGTTCATGAAATGACCACTAAGACACATCATACACGATTGGAGAATATAATTGAAAAACTAACCTCCATTGTAAGACAGTTGGCCATCAGACAACAACAACAACTTAATGTTGTTGATAAAACCAAAACATGTGGCATCTGCACTTCTGCAGACCATCTTACTGATGCATGTCCAACATTGCAAGAAAGTGAAACACCTGATGCTACAGTTAATGATATTTTTGTCACAAGACAACAATCCAGGCCTTCTCAACATTATCAGCGACAGAAGTTTGAACCACCTTATGGAACATACAATCCTAGTTGGAGAAACCATACTAACTTGATATATGGTTCTCCACAACAACAAAGGATTCACACATCTGACTCCCAAAATAAATACCAACCATCATCATTTAGACAACAACAGCATATGCAGCAATCTGTACTTTCAAATGCTTCTAAACCTTCTTTTGATGATTTGATGAAACAACTAGCTACCAATAATCTTTGTAAGTTCTACCATTCAAGACTTACAAACTCAAATTGGGCAGTTGGCTACCACTGTCAACAAGTTGGAATCTCAAGGTTCTGGTCAATTACCTTCTCAACCTGTCATAAATCACAAAAACGTGAGTGTCATCTTCGTGAGAAATGGCAAGAAAGTGCAAACAGACCCTACAATTTTAAAGCAACAAAACTTCAATCAGACTAATTCACACCAAAGAGAAACATTTATCTCTATACCTGGAAACATCTCTGATAAGCCATCTAAATCAAAGAAAAAGTCTAATGAAAAAAGTACACCAACTTTCAATAAGACATCGAATGATCAACAAAAAGAAGCTTTCCATAAAAGATCTGCACTTGAAGCATCTAATGAGACAAAACCCTAAATTATGCTAATCAGAAGGTATCTTTACCTTTTCCAAATAGAATGGTCCACTCCAAGTCAAATGTTCATGCAGAATTGGATAAGGAGCTTCTAGATACTTTCAGGAAAGTGGAAGTAAACATACCACTTCTAGATGCTATCAAGTAAATTTCGAAATATGCCAAATTTCTAAAGGACTTGTGCATGCATAAGAGAAGACTCAAAGGGGATGAGAAGATTAGTGTGGGATGCAATGTTTCTGCCTTAATTCAACCTAGCCTCCCTCATAAATGTAAAGATCTAGAAACTTTCACCATTCCTTGCACAATAGGAAACTTTATCTTTGGTGATCATTGCTGAATCTAGGTGCTTCCATTCATGTTATGCCTTATCAGTTTATAAATCTTTGAATCTTGGAGAACTGAAGCGAACTGGTGTGGTGATTCAATTAGCCAACAAAAATACAACACATCCAGCCAGAGTACTTGAAGATATGCTAGTTCAAGTGAATAAGCTGATCTTTCTAGCTGACTTCTACATTTTGGATATGGAAGATGAGTCATCCATCAATAAAGCAACCTTGATCCTAGGGAGACCTTTCCTTAAAACTGCAAAAACAAAGATAGATGTGCACACAGGGACTCTTTCTATGGAATTTAAAGATGATATCATTCAATTCAACATATTTGAAGCCATAAAGCATCCGATAGAGAATCATTCACTTTTTCAACTTGATGTGATAGACCTTCTTGTGAATTTTTTTATTTTGATTTAAATTACTTAGATAATTTTACCTGCACATGTGATGAATTTGATCCATGTACTGTGTGTTCCAGGATTAATGCTGCTTTGCAAAATGCTTCAGACCAAACTTCTTGGAAAGATGATAAGTTAGATGCATGTGTTGCAGACATTTCAATCGCAGATAGATCCTTACCTTCCATAATACAACCACCTCCTTTGCAGTTGAAGCCTTTGCCTGAACATCTAAAGTATGCTTATTTGGAAGAAAATGAGAAGCTTCCTATCATTGTAGCAAAGAACCTTCTACCATAACAAGAAGAAAGGTTGTTGCAAACCTTGAGAAGCCATAAACAAGCAATTGGACGGACTTTGGCTGATATTACAGGCATCACCCGTATACTTGTATGCATAGGATATAGTTAAAGGAAAACACCAGACCTGTTAGACAACCACAAAGGCGTTTGAATCCAACCATCTTAGATGTGGTAAAGTAGGTAAGCTTTTAGCAGCTAGTATCATCTATCCCATCTCAGATAGTGATTGTGTAAACCCAGTGCAAGTAGTTCCTAAGAAGACTGGTATGACTGTAGTCAAAAATCACAATAATGAACTAATCCCCACCAGAATACAAAACAGTGGGAGAGTGTGCATAGATTATAGGAAGCTTAACCAAGCTACTCGCAAGAATCATTTTCCTTTGCCCTTCATTGACCAAATTTTGAAAAAATTAGTAGGAAAATCTCATTATTGCTTTCTAGATGGTTTTTCAGGATATTTTCAAATACATATAGCCCCAACCAATATAAGACCACCTTCACTTGTCTTTTTGCCTATCGAAGGATGCCCTTTGGTCTGTGCAACGCCCCTGTAACCTTTCAAAGATGCATGGTAAGCATTTTTCCTGATCTCTTAGAAAGTTGCATGGAAGTGTTTATGGACGACATCACCGTATATGGTTATTCTTTTGATGCATGTTTGGAAAGCCTCTCTAGAGTTTTGGACAGATGCATTGAGACTAACCTTGTTTTGAATTTTGATAAATGTCATTTCATGGTAACAGAAGGTATAGTCTTAGGACACTTGGTATCTAATAAAGGTTTAGAGGTTGATAAGGCCAAGATAGAGATTACTACTTCTCTACCTTACCTCACATCTGTGCGAGAAGTACATTCTTTACTTGATAGTGCAGGTTTTTACAGAAGATTCATCAAGAATTTTAGCAAGATTGCACAACCTCTTTCTAAACTCCTACAAAAAGGTACCAAATTTGTGTTTGATCAAGCATGCAAGGATTTGTTTGATGAACTAAAGAAACGGTTAACAACCACTCCCATCATTCAACCATCTAGTTGGACGCTTCCATTTGAATTAATGTGTGATGCATCTAATTATGCCCTTGGTGTTGTACTTTCTCAAAGAGTTAGCAAGAGATCTCATGTCATTGCATATACCGCTCGCACACTAGATGCAACCCAATCCAATTACACAACTACTGAGAAGGAGCTTTTGGCAATTATGTTTGCATTAGATAAAGTTCGCTCCTATTTGCTTGGATCTAAAGTTATTGTTTTCTTTTCCCATGCAGCTTTGAAGTACTTGCTAAAGAAGGCAGATGCTAAGCCAAGACTGATTTGTTGGATGCTTTTGTTGCAAAAATTTGATTTAGAGATTAAAGACAAGAGTGGTGCAGAGAACCTTGTAGCAGATCATTTAAGTCGGATCCAACAACATTTTGAAGAAACTTCAATTGTAGATTCATTCCCAGAGGAGCATCTCTATCATTTGCACGGGAAGGATCCTTGGTATGCAGATTTGGTAAACTATCTAGTTGCTAAAGGAATACTCAAACACTTCATAAGATGTGTATCAAGAGTCAAGTGTAACATCTTACTCAGCCATCTTATTCAAAACAAGTTTATGAATCTAACCTAATTTTTTTTAATCGGACCATCCTCCCCCAACCTATCCAAGATATTTTCCCCAATGTCTCAGATGGAATTTTATATAACAGGAAAAAATGTGAGAAAACCACCGAAATAAGGAAAAGTTATAACCGAAGAGTGGTATCTGGTTCTCTTTTGTCTCTATCATCCTGATTTGGTAGGTTCACCAGCTGCATTGCTTGATTGAGCTCAGATGTAGGATTTTGCAAATTCTCATGTAGTTGTTCAACAGTTGAAGTAGATACTATGATGTTGCGCATGAATTGTGGCATGAACTCCTGCTTTACTGCATGATCTAAAAAGAATATCAAACCATTATAAAAGTCATTAATATTCAATAAGCCCAAAGGTTTTTCGTGAAAATTCCTGTAGGCCCAAAATATGATGGTAAAAATTTCTTCCATTGTTCCAAGACCACCAGGTAATGTAATAAATGCATTAGAATTAATCAAGATGTGTCTCACAGGCTCATGCATGGTTGCAACCTTCAAGTCAAGACCCAAGGTGAAGTAGGAGGTGTTCTCATTTTTTAAGACAGCACCTAAGACGTTACTTCCCCTTATGAGTGCAGATCCTGCAATACATCCTTTTAAACCCTGAATCCCTCCCCCTGGTTATAATCTGCATGTTGAAATTTTCCATCCTTTCCAAGGTTAGACCCACCAAAAACACAAATAGTATTAATCCTATCCATAAATGGTGGTTCTATCTTTTTTGGAAAAAAAATGTGTCATAGAGGTTGATAATTTATAAGGATTCAATATCAAACAAGGAGATCGCTTGAATAGTATGGGATCAGGATTTGGTAGCAGAAGTTTGAATTTTTGTTCAAGGAAAAAGGTGAATATTAGAAGGAAAAAACATTAAGCAAGGGCGAAAATTTCAAAAAATAGTGGCCCAATAAATTGAAAGGATAATGTAAATAACAAACATACATGCATGGGAAGGAACAGTAGTGATTGTGGCTCACATCTTCCTCTGGTTTTACGTCCAGTAATGACTAAAACGCTTTCTAAGAGTCGAGGATGTGCTTCCCATTCAGTTTTCTTGTAAACTGACAACGGGGTCTTTTAAAGTTAGATTCCCAAGACTATAACGTGTTTTTTCCTTATGGAATAGTTCAAACAAATCAAGAAGGACTCCCTGAACATGCCCACTAGGATGCGTCTCAAGAGTTTGAATGATATCATCCAATGACTCCTTACTTAGTCCATCCTTTCTGAATTGAATTTTGTCCTCTCGATTTTTTGAAACCATTCAAGGGTTCTTGCATCTTGTGTTACAAGTCCATCTTGTGTTACAAGTCCATCTTGCACATTTGTAGCAAACTCCAATTCTTTTTACCCTTCTCTTCTTTGCATAGGAACTTCTTCCTATACCTGACATGTTTTTAACAAATGATTCTTGAAATTCACCTGCTAAACGTACCTTAGCTTCAATGATCCAATAGACATCTTCTCGAAGGCCTAAAAGTGTTAATGTTCTCAATCGTTTAAGTCTACAATTGTAAATGTCTTTAAGAAAATTTCTGGGAAGAGTAGGGAACCAAATTTTTATCCTTGTGAGAGTTGTCTCCATTTTTTTTAAACACTCGAGTTATTATTCCTGCAAGATCAATATGGTGTAATGGTTGGGATGATTTAAGAGGTGAAGAGAAGAAGTTGAGAGATTAGTTAAAACTTGTAAGCGAGGAGTATGAGAGAGGGAGAAAGAGAAAGAGAAAGAGAGAGAGAGAGAGAGAGAGAGAGAGAGTAAAATTTCTAACCCTAGATCCTTCTCCCATATTTTATATTATATTTCTTCTGATTATCAGTAACTTTAGAAAGTAAATAACTTTCATCATTAATAATTATGGAACAAGTAAAATAAAATACATGAGAAAAGGAAACTTCTCTTAAATTTATTGCAAGTATGTGACATTGTGCAAATGCACTTCTTCTACTGTGTGCTCTTGAAAACCTTCGAAAAATGGTTTAAGATGATGTCCATTCACCTTGAAGGTTTTTGCAGTTACCTCATTTTTTATTTTCACTGCATCATAAGAAAAAACATTAGTAACTACAAATGGTCCTAATGATTTACAGCGTAGCTTACCAGGCATAAGCTTTAGCTGAGAATTGTAAAGGAGAACTTTTTGTCCAACGAAAAACTCCTTTCATGCCAACTTTTTGTCATGAACGGCTTTGACCTTTTCTTTGTAAATTTTGGAGATTTTGGAGTTTTCGTATGCTTCTAATCGAATTTCTTCAAGTTTCTACAATTGAAGCTTTCGATGGATTCCTGCTTGGTCTAGATCCATGTTGAATTTTTTTACCGCCCAATATGCTCTATGTTCTAATTCAACTGGAAGATGACATGTTTTACCAAAGACAATCCTGTAAAGAGACATGCTAATGGGTAACTTGTAGGCTATCCTATATGCCCATAAAGCATTAACAAGGCGCAAGCTTCAATCCGCTTCAATCCTTCCTGTTGGGTTGAACTGTTTTCTCTAAGATTTTCTTGATCTCTCGATTAGAAACTTTAGCTTGACCATTTGTTTGAGGATGATATGGGGTGGAGACTTTATGTCTGACTCCGTATTTGCAGAGGAGAGCTTCCATTGTGTGGTTGCAAAAATGAGTACCTTGGTCACTACTTAGAGCTCTAGAAATGTCATACCTGCTAAAAATATAAAATCTGCAACAACTCAAGCATCATTAGTACGAGTGACTTTTGCCTCCACCCATGTTGAAACATAATCAACAGCTAGCAAAATGTAAACAAAGCCAAAAGAGACAGGGAATGGAACCATAAAGTTTATACCTCATACATCAAATACCTCACAAAAGAGAAGTGGTTGTTGGGGCATCTCATTTTTGCGTGAAATACTCCCAATTCTTTGGCACTGTTCACAAGTTATGCATAATTTGTATGCATCACGAAATATTGTAGGCCAATAGAAACCTGAGTCTAGTACTTTTCTAACTGTTCGTTGTGGCCTAAAGTGTCCATCACAAGTTAGGGAATGACAAAAGGTAAGTACAGATTGAACTTCATGATCTGGAACACATCCTCTAATGATTTGATCACTACATGTCTTCCAAAGGTATGGTTCATCCCATATGTAGTGTTTGACATCACTTTTCAACTTGGAAATTTGTGATTTGATGAAGTGTTTGAGTATTTCTTTAACAACTATATAGTTTATCAAATCTGCATACCAAGGATCCTTCCCGTGCAAATGATAGAGATGCTCCTCTAGGAATGAATCTACAATTGAAGTTTCTTCAAAATGTTGTTGGATTCGACTTAAATGATCTGCTACAAGGTTCTCTACACCACTCTTGTCTTTAATCTCTAAATCAAATTCTTGCAACAGAAGCATCCAACAAATCAGTCTTGGCTTAGCATCTGCCTTCTTTAGCAAGTACTTCAAAGCTGCATGGGCACCATGGTCAGAGAAAACAATAACTTTAGACCCAAGCAAATAGGAGCGAAATTTATCTAATGCAAACACAATTGCCAAAAGCTCCTTCTCAGTAGTTTTGTAATTGGATTGGGTTGCATCTAGTGTGCGAACGGCATATGCAATGACATGAGATCTCTTGCTAATTCTATGAGAAAGTACAACACCAAGTGCATAATTAGATGCATCACACATTAATTCAAATGGAAGCGTCCAAATAGATGGTTGAATGATAGGAGTGGTTGTTAACCGTTTCTTTAGTTCATCAAACAAATCCTTGCATGCTTGATCAAACACAAATTTGGTACCTTTTTGTAGGAGTTTAGAAAGAGGTTGTGCAATCTTGCTAAAATCCTTTATGAATCTTCTGTAAAAACCTGCATGATCAAGTAAAGAACGTACTTCTCGCACAGAAGTGGGGTAAGGTAGAGAAGTAATAATCTCTATCTTGGCCTTATCAACCTCTAAACCTTTATTAGATACCAAGTGTCCTAAGACTATACCTTCTGTTACCATGAAATGACATTTATCAAAATTCAAAACAAGGTTAGTCTCAATGCATCTGTCCAAAACTCTAGAGAGGCTTTCTAAACATGCATCAAAAGAATAACCATATACGGTGAAATCGTCCATAAACACTTCCATGCAACTTTCTAAGAGATCAGGAAAACTGCTTACCTTGCATCTTTGAAAGGTTACAGGAGCGTTGTACAGACCAAAGGGCATCCTTCGATAGGCAAAAGGACAAGTGAAGGTGGTCTTATGTTGGTCTTCTGGGGCTATATGTATTTGAAAATATCCTGAAAAACCATCTAGAAAGCAATAATGAGATTTTTCTGCTAATTTTTTCAAAATTTGGTCAACGAAGGGAAAAGGAAAATGATCCTTGCGAGTAGCTTGGTTAAGCTTCCTATAATCTATGCACACTCTCCGACTGTTTTGTATTCTGGTGGGGATTAGTTCATCATTGTGATTTTTGACTACAGTCACACCAGTCTTCTTAGGAACTACTTGCACTGGGTTTACACAATCACTATCTGAGATGGGATAGATGATACTAGCTGCTAAAAGCTTACCTACTTTACCACATCTAAGATGGTTGGATTCAAACGCCTTTGTGGTTGTCTAACAGGTCTGGTGTTTTCCTTTAGCAATATCCTATGCATACAAGTATACGGGTGATGCCTAGAATATCAGCCAAAGTCCGTCCAATTGCTTGTTTATGGCTTCCCAAGGTTTGCAACAACCTTTCTTCTTGTTATAGTAGAAGGTTCTTTGCTACAATGATAGGAAACTTCTCATTTTCTTCCAAATAAGCATACTTTAGATGTTCAGGCAAAGGCTTCAACTGCAAAGGAGGTGGTTGTATTATGGAAGGTAAGGATCTATCTGCGATTGAAATGTCTGCAACACATGCATCTAACTTATCATCTTTCCAAGAAGTTTGGTCTGAAGCATTTTGCAAAGCAGCATTAATCCTGGAACACACAGTACATGGATCAAATTCATCACATGTGCAGGTAAAATTATCTAAGTAATTTAAATCAAAATAAAAAAATTCACAAGAAGGTCTATCACATCAAGTTGAAAAAGTGAATGATTCTCTATCGGATGCTTTATGGCTTCAAATATGTTGAATTGGATGATATCATCTTTAAATTCCATAGAGAGAGTCCCTATGTGCACATCTATCTTTGTTTTTGCAGTTTTGAGGAAAGGTCTCCCTAGGATCAAGGTTGCTTTATTGATGGATGACTCATCTTCCATATCCAAAATGTAGAAGTCAGCTAGAAAGATCAGCTTATTCACTTGAACTAGCACATCTTCAAGTACTCTGGCTGGATGTGTTGTATTTCTGTTGGTTAATTGAATCACCACACCAGTTGGCTTCAGTTCTCCAAGATTCAAAGATTTATAAACTGATAAGGCATAACATGAATGGAAGCACCTAGATTCAGCAATGCATCACCAAAGATAAAGTTTCCTATTGTGCAAGGAATGGTGAAAGTTTCTGGATCTTTACATTTCTGAGGGAGGCTGGGTTGAATTAAGGCAGAAACATTGCATCCCACACTAATCTTCTCATCCCCTTTGAGTCTTCTCTTATGCATGCACAAGTCTTTTAGAAATTTGGCATATTTCAAGATTTGCTTGATAGCATCTAGAAGTGGTATGTTTACTTCCACTTTCCTGAAAGTATCTAGAAGCTCCTTATCCAATTCTGCATGAACATTTGGCTTGGAGTGGACCATTCTATTTGGAAAAGGTAAAGATACCTTCTGATTAGCATAATTTAGGGTTTTGTCTCATTAGATGCTTCAAGTGCAGATCTTTTATGGCAAGCTTTTTTTTGTTGATCATTCGATGTCTTATCGAAAGTTGGTGTACTTTTTTCATTAGATTTTTTCTTTGATTTAGATGGCTTATCAGAGATGTTTCCAGGTATAGAGATAAATGCTTCTCTTCGGTGCGAATTAGTCTGATTGAAGTTTTGTTGCTTTAAAATTGTAGGGTCTGTTTGCACTTTCTTGCCATTTCTCACGAAGATGACACTCACGTTTTTGTGATTTATGACAGGTTGAGAAGGTAATTGACCAGAACCTTGAGATTTCAACTTGTTGACAGTGGTAGCCAACTGCCCAATTTGAGTTTGTAAGTCCTGAATGGTAGAACTTACAAAGATTATTGGTAGCTAGTTGTTTCATCAAATCATCAAAAGAAGGTTTAGAAGCATTTGAAGGTACAGATTGCTGCATATGTTGTTGTTGTCTAAATGACGATGGTTGGTATTTATTTTGGGAGTCAGATGTGTGAATCCTTTGTTGTTGTGGAGAACCATATCTCAAGTTAGGATAGTTTCTCCAACTAGGATTGTATGTTCCATAAGGTGGTTCAAACTTCTGTTGCTGATAATGTTGAGAAGGCATGTATTGTTGTCTTGTGACAAAAATATCATTAACTGTAGCATCAGGTGTTTCGCTTTCTTGCAATGTTGGGCATGCATCAGTAGGATGGTCTGCAGAAGTGCAGATGCCATAAGTTTTGGTTTTATCAACAACATTAAGTTGTTGTCTGATGGCCAACTGTCTTACGATGGAGGTTAGTTTTTCAATTATGTTCTCCAATCGTGTATGATCTGTCTTAGTGGTCATTTCATGAACTCCTTTAGATAATGAATTAGTTCGAGAATTGAATTGTTGAGAATTTTCTAACATGTTGGCAATCAAATCTCGAGCTTCTGTAGGAGTTTTGTTCAAAAGTGCTCCACCACTAGCCACATCAACCATGCTTCTATCCATTGGCATTAGGCTTTCATAAAAATACTGAATCTCATTAATTTGATGGTGTGGATAAGTGACGCATGGTTCCTTGAATCTTTCCCAATACTCATAGAGAGTTTCTTGGGAGTTCTGTCTGATGCCGCAAATCTCTTTTCTCATAGCTGTTGTTCTGGATGCAGGGAAGAGATTTTCCAGAAATAATCTCTTCATATCATTCCAACTTGTAACAGATGTTGGATGTAGATAGTACAACCAATCCTTAACTCCATCATTTAAGGAGAAAGGACATCGCTTCAACTTGATATGATCTTCAAGAATTCCTTGTGGCCGCACTGTGGAACACACAATGTGAAATTCTTTCAAATGTTTATGAGGATCCTTACCTGCAAGGCCATGAAACTTAGGTAGCAAATGTATTAATCCGGACTTCAGTTCAAATGGTGCATCAACATCATGGTATTGAATACCCAATGGTTGATAAGCAACATCAGGTGCAGCTAATTCCTTTAGGGTTCTATCAGCCATGTTATTAGCAAAATATTTAAAACTATCAAAATTTAAAGATGAAAAACCACTATTGTTACTTTCTTGATTATTACTGAATGAATGTCTTCCATGTGTTCTTTTCAAATGGTAGAATGTTCTATCAATCTCAAGATCATATGCATGTAAATCTTCAGGATTGGATCGGGTCATACACAATAAGGTGAATTAATACAGAAAATTCAAGAATAATATACCTAAAATAACAAAAAAAATGTTAGAAAGGTTAAAAATTTTATACAAACTGCTAAATATGCCTAGAAAAAAAAAATGGTCCCCGGCAACGGCACCAAATTTTTGACACGTTCGTCGCAAACGTCCAAAAATAATTTCTAGATTTCCCCCAACTATTGGTATAGTATAAGGTACAACCTAGATCATTTCTTACAATTTATATTGGCTATTTGATCCTTCCGCGTTCTCCTCGGTATGAAGAGTGGTGTCAGTAGAGAGTAGAGAATAGAGAGTAGTGATTGTATTAAAAAGTGGTGTGTTTATTGATAATATATGAGTTCCCTTTTATAGAGGTCGGAACTCAAAGACCTTTACATTGGATTGAATACAGCATTAAATCTACAGTTGAAAAAGGTAAATCTACAGTTATAGAGATAAGATCTCAGATTACATTGTCGGTCCTTTTTTCCTTGGAGATAAGATTCTTGTCCTTATCATTATCTTTATAGCTCTTCAATCACTTCGATGTTCAAGTCTTCAAAGGCTGTTTTTTCAGCTTTATTGTCTTCACAATAATTACACTGATGGACTGAATATTCGGATAATATTTGGCAAATTCTTTTTTTGGTATTTGGTGGATTTTCCATTTTATTACTTTTGATTTTGTCATAAAATTGATTAAATTGATTATAATTTCTTGGTGTTCTTCCAGAGGTATAGATTAATGTTGTTGGGCTCGTGAAGTAAACCCAGGTTGTTTCCTCGCTGTTTGCAATTATTCTTACCATTTCTTGAAATATTATATTATAATCTTGGGCTCTTATTCTTGATATACTACGGAGAAGATCTTCTTCTTCGTTTATAAGTTCTTTCAATTCGGTCTCATAATCAAAAGGTTTTGTTGTAGTTCCTAATCTTATTAAATTTATAGGATGATAAAATTTGTCGGAGTTTATTTGGGCAATAGTTGAGTAACATCTAATGAATACATTGTGTTGTTTTATTATTCCAAAATAAGTTTTTACAGCTCGTTTTAAAGGTTCTGGTAATTCGGATATTTCTTCCATGCTTGTAGAGGGGTAAATTGACTGGATTAATCCGAATTGGAATAAAGCTTTTACAAGTTTCGGGGGTGTTCCCGGATAGATTACAGCTTTATTTATTGCGAAATGTGAAATATAACTTATGGTTTCGGTATTTATATTACATTGATTTAAATTATTAATTAATCTTTTTAGATAATTAAAGTTATCTATTATTTTAAATTGATCTTCTTTATTTTTGGAGGTAGATCCTTTTTCAGTTTCTTTTTCTTTCTCTTGATTTTTTATAATTTCAGAACAACTTTTCTTTTCTTCAGAGTTTGAAATTATTGGTTTTTCTTTTAAATTTATTTCTAATTTTTCTATCCTTACTTGAAAAATTTTCAATTGATTAAATATTCTTGTAAAATTTTCGGTTACTTGTTTTGTCCATAAATTTATGTTTAATTCTATTAATTGGAATTTCATTCCAATTTGTTCCAGATATGAATTATTTGGGTTACTAGTATCCCCTGGGGAGCTTTACTAGTTTGAGTTATACTGCTATCTGATTCCATCTGCTTAAAAAATCAGCAACAAGGTTATTTTTTCCTTTAATAAATTCAATTTCATAATCATAATAAAACATATCAGTTTGTCATTTAATTAACATTTTAGTTGATAATTTCTGATTTTTATTTCCTTTGCTTAACCAGATCTTTACTTGAGTATTATCAGTTTTTATAATGAATTTTGTTCCTACTATGAATAATTCAAATTTTTCTACTGCTTTTATTATAGCTAGAAATTCTTTCCAATTAGAATAATATTTAGTTTGGGATTCATTAAATTTTCCACTAGCATATCTGGTTATAAGTTCATTATTTTCTTTATCTTTATAATATAAAGCAGCACCCCAATAATTTTCTGAGGCATCTGTATATATTACCCATTGTTCATTTTTTTCGGCAATATTTAATTTTGGTAAGTCTTGGCATAAAAGTTTTATTTTTTCTACTATTTCTTCATTTTCATTATTTCATTCCCATTTAGTTGTTTCTCCCGCTAGTTTTGATATTTTTGAAGTTAATTTAGATAAATGTGGTATATAATTTCTGGCTTGATTCACTAGTCCTAAAAATGATTGTAAATCTTTTTTATTTTTTATCTTTTTAAATTCCAAAACTTTTTTACTTATATGATCCTGAAGTTCTATTCTATTTGAAGTAATAATTTGTCCTAAAAATCCTATTTTTTCTTGTCTTAATTCCATCTTCTTGGGAGATATATTTAATCTTTTTTTTCGATGAGATTTACAAATTGTTCTAAATGATTTTCATGTTCAGCTTTGTTACTTGAAAATATTAATATGTCATCTATGTATATTACAGCAAAGTTTCTCATGGATATTAATATTTTTGATACATATTCTTGAAATATACTTTGACTATTATGAAATCCCACAGGGAGAACATTCCACTCATAAAGTCCTTCGGAGGTACTGAAAGCAGTATATTTTTTGCTACTTTCTTCTAATTTTATTTGATAAAATCCTGACTTACAATCAAATTTACTAAATATTTTCTTTCCTTTTATTAAGTTGAATAATAAATCCATTTTTGGAATAGGGTATTTGTTTCTTACAGCTAGATCATTCAATTCTTTGTAATTTATTACTAATCTAGATTTTCCTCTTTTTTCTTCATTGTGATTCATAACAATCATTGCTGGTGAAGAGTAATTAGATTGACTTTCTCTAATTAGATTATACATTTTCATTTCGTTTATATGTTTTTCAAAATCCTTCCTATCTTCTCCTGTCCATGGATATGGTTTACAGTTTATTTCTTTATCATATTCTTTTAATTCTATTTTTGCCATGGGCTTAGATTTTTCCCAATGTACTACAGGATTTTCACTAAAATTATCGTTTATTCTTTCTTCAATAGTTTTTGTTATCCTAGTTTGTATATTTAAAACTGCCATTATTTGTTTTATCTCAATTGGTTTATTGTTTGGCAAAAATTGGATTACTTTGTTTCCTTTGAAAATTTGCATCTTTTCTTTTATAAGGATTTGTTATTCTTATTCCTCAAGCCTCATGTTTACAAGGAGTTGTTAGAATTATGGCTCTTTCTATAAAATGAATTGGATAATATTGGCTTAGAAATTCTAGTCCTAATATTATATCACACGAAGATTCATTGTATAAGTTTAACTCTTTTATGTTTAATTTGTATTCTCCTATTTGTATTTTTATATTTTGTGCTTCTTGTTCTATTATATTAATTTCTTTTCCTACACTTTCCATTTTTAAACTGTTCTTTCTTTTTCCACAATTCTGGTGGTAATACATTATATTTTGCTACGCTTATATTTGCTCCAGTATATACCAAAGCATGATATTTTCTGGCTCTGTATTTTTTATAGTTAAATTTTACTAAAACATAAAATAGTTGTGTACTCATGGATACCTTGGAATTACAAGAGCTTGATAATTTATGGTTATCATTATTCTATCTTTATGCATTCTATATGGTTTCAATAATTCCAGTGTATCATTTCCAATTATTATTTTTACTTTTTTATTTGTATTTTCTTCTACCCAGAATTTTATTTCCTTTATATCTCTTTTATTAAATCTTGTGGTCGAAATTGATTTTATACCTTCTTCCTTTATTTCTAGATTATCTAGATTATCTTCTGTTAAACTTTCTTCAATATAGCTTCTAGGTAATTCAGGATTTATTGATGTTATTTCTTCCTTCCAAATAGCTTCCTTTTTTATTTCTATTTTTATTAATATTTTCTCCTGATAAATTTCTGGTCTAATAGTTGCTAAATTTGAATTTATTGGTATTTCTGCTAATAAATTTCTTTTTTCAGTTTCACTAAAAGATCTGGTTCTACTTAGGGGGTTTTGGGTCTATGATCAAGGCTTCGTCTAGGATTAATATTTATATTTACTGAAGGAGTGTTTACTCTTATCATTCTTTGTCCTAGTTTGTCATTTGTAATAATTCTTTTAGGTTCCATTATAGCATTGTAATTTATTGTTTTATCTAATTCAATTTGTAATTGTTCTGGAATAGTAATATTTTTTTGTTCTGTTGGTACTTCTTTTAATATTGGAATAAAGTTCTTTTCTATAGTTATTCTTCCATAAGATTTTTTATATATATTATGTTCATTAGTAAAAACTAATCCTATCATGGTTGTTATACTAATTGTTCTAGTTTTTTCTAACATTTTTATGCCACCTAATTTGTGATAAATTAAAATAGACTGATCAATGTATTCATCTGATCTTGAAATTGTAAAATTTGTATTTAAAGTAAATTTTAATTTTTGATATATTAAATTTCCTGTCAGCATTCCTAGGATACTATCGTTTACACTACTTATTATTCTTCCGTCAGTTATAAGTAATTCTATTGGCGAATCTATTCCTTCCTTAAAATAAGCTTTTATTAATAGTTGTACTCCTGCTATATAGATTTCTGTAACTTCATCTTTAAAGGATAATTTCGCAATTTCTCTTTCAATTAAATTTATGTTGCCTTTTTGTTTTTAACAATTTACTTACTCTTTTCATAAATCCTTTATTTTCAATTTCATTTGGTTTTGAATTTAATTTTATATCTTTTATCTTATTATATTGTTTTTCGTTAAAAGTTATTCTTCTTTGAACTATTCTTTCGTTAATGTTCCTATATTCTTCATAATCCTCATATTCTTCATTATTACTTGTTGATGGTTCTTCAAATTTTTTCATCATATTTATATAAATTTCATCATCAATATATTCTATTTCTCCTTCTTCTTCATCATCTGAACATTTTTTTATTTTATATATTTCTATTTTATCATCTTCTATGTCACTAAATTCTGGATTTTCTAATTCTATAGGTTCTAGTTCATTTTCATAAGCTACTTCTAGAATATTTATTTTTTTTATATTCTTCTTTTCTTTGCATTCTGTACTTATGTGTCCTATTTTTCCGTAATTATAGCATTTACATTGTTTTGGATATTTTTTGTAATTCATATTTCTCTTTCCTTTTTGAAAAAACTTTCTCGGTTTATATTTTTTAAAGTATTTTTTGTTTGAATATTTTTTAAATTTATATTTTGGTTTATTTCTTCTTATACTTTTATCATTACATCCCCATTTTGTTGGTTTTCCAATTCTCCACATCTTAAAACAGTTTTATAACATTTTATATTTCTCCAGGCTTGCTTACATTTTTTTTAGAAAGATATTCCCTTAAATAATATTCTCTTCTTCCCATAGTATCTAAATATTTCATTAATTCTGGTTTTTCTCCAAAAGCTTTGTAGTAGTCAATTAAAATTGTTTCTGACATAAGTTTAGGGAGTTTTCTATAGAACATTTCTAAATAAAATTTCTGAGTTGTATAATTTTCAAATCTTGCTTCATAAAAGTATTTTTTAAATTCGCAAATATATCCATTTAAGTGTTCTGGATTTAAAGAACAAATTTGTATTTGATGTAATTTTTCTATAGCCTTTTCTATTCGAGTATTTTCATTTAATGTTAAACTTTGACCCATAAATTCATTTCTTATCACTTGTTCGTATCTTCGTATTAATAATGCATAGAATTCTTTTCTTGTATTATATGGTTCTTCTACTTGTCTAACATTTTCTCTAAATTCATAATTTTTACTTTTTCACCAATTTTGTACATTTCCTGTAAAACTTGCTTCTATTAACATGCTAGAGACACTTACTTCCATTTCCTTTCCAATTAAAGCTATTAACTGTCTTTTACTCCATTCTTCAATTCTTCTTTCCAATTCTGTGTTACAATCTATTTCTAACCAAATTCCAGTAGTAAGAATATTTCTTGTTTCATATTGTTCCATAGGGGTAGGAGATTTATTACTTTTATAATTTATTCCATATTCTTGTTTGAAATTTCTTAAAGGTTCTTTATGATAATATTCTTGTACTTTCTCGTCTATCACCGTTCCATATTTGGTTCCACTTGTTCCTTCTGTTCATTTATTTTTTGGTTCATCTTTTACATGATCCATATTTATTTGTCCATCATAATAATCTTTTATTTTTATTTTATCTTTAAATTCGTTTCGAATACTTTCTAGTTCTTCTTCTTCTTTTTCCATTAATTCTTCTACTTCTTCATAATTTTCATTTACACTCATCATATTTATAACTATTCTGTCTTCTTTTGGTTTTATAATTTCTAATAATATATCAATTTTAGATCCTATATTACATGCTAATTCTGCCACTTTATTATTTTCTCTTGTTTCTATTTCTTTTGCTTCTAGTTCTGTTTGACTTATTTTTCCATGTTTATCTTCATATCTAGATTTTTCTATTTTTTCTATTTCATTAAAGATAGTCCATAAATTTTTATTTATAACTTCTTGTCCCTTTTTTAGTTCTTCCATTAATATTCTATTTTGTTTTACATTTTCATCTAATGATTGTCCTCTTATTGTTTGCTCATTTAATTCTAATTCTTCTAAAATTCTTATCATATTTATAGTAGGTCTAGTAATTATTGGTTCAACTTTATTTATTCCTAAAACATTCTTTATTAATCTTAAATCTTCTTTAATAACTTGCAAATCTTTATTATTATTTTTTATATCTATTTTTAATTCGTAAATCCTTTGTTCAAATGGTTTGGAATATTCAATTAAACGTTTTATTTTTGTTTTTTGAGGTTCATTATTTATTATTTCTTCTAATTCTTTTGGTAATTCTTTTATTATGTTATTTATATCATTTGTTTCTAACTTTTCTTTTATATTTGTATCTATATAACATCCAAATTGTTTCATTAAATACATATTTATCCAATTTAGTTGATTTAAAGTACTATCTCTTTCTCCTCCTAGTACAAAAGGTGTAAATAAGCAATCTAAATTTTCTAAAGTATTATATTCTACAAACGAGTTTTCATGTAATTTTTTTTCATTAATTCCATACATTCTTGGTTCAATTTTCTTTAAATTATTCATTAAGTTCGTCTTTTAAAGATTTCAATAATTCTTCTAATTTTCTTATAACTTCCAAATCTAGATTCTCAGGACGATTAAATATTTTTAAAGTGCGTTTTATGGTTCTGATTTCTCTTTTTATTACTTTTGCAGATCTAGGCATATAATAAGTAAAGAGTAAATAAAGGTAAAGCAAAGAGAATAGACTATGGATAGAGATAATGAGAGACAAAAGGGATAGAAGTTTCATATTAATCAATTTCAAAGTTCTGATACCATTCTATATATATATATATATATATATATATATATATATATATATATATATATATATATATATATATATATATATATATATATATATATATATATATATATATATGTGGGAATTTTCTCTTATGCAGGTGCAAGAGATAAAAAACTAACGAAATTAACCAATATGGGTGGACCAATAAGATCATCAATGATAACATGCGATATGTGAACCTCATGTGGTTGAAATTCCCTGGCTAGGCATTGCGCCAATTAAGGGTAGGCATGTAACCCATCACTGATCGATAATCGACGAAAACTGCCAGAAAATGGTTTAAATGGGCGGGTGAGAAGAAAATTGGATTGAAACGAGAAGAGATGGGTGGGTGGGAAGAAAATTGGATTGAAACAGGTAGAGAAGGGCGATTAATGACGGGTTAATCGATCGGAGACGGGTTCTGCCACCATTACCCGCCGAAAATCGAACCCGACCGACAACGTTAAGGTTCATCGGATTTTATGACCTCGTCGCTAGAATTAATGGCTTCTTTGCCAGATTTCTTTATTTCTTCCCTTGAAAGCTTTCAAACTCATCCTTTTACTCTGATATCCTAACATTCATCCTCATTTTTACCATAACCGCATATTTTTCACGGTTCCTCTCGCCAAGTTCCATGGCTGCCACCGTCGAAATCCGAAAATTTTCACCTTCGTTCTCCACCACTCCCAACCGCGATTACCCACCCAACCAAACCGACATCCGATTTTATCCACATCTGACCAACTCGACAGCATAAACAGACAGAATCTGAAAAACTATGTTGAAACTCGATTTTCAATGGGATGAAAATTTTTCAACGCGAACCCCTCTTATGACCACCCCTAGCACCAGTACTCTCAACGTGAATTTACCGCAGCCTGTCTCAATATTAAAATTTATTAATTGAATAATCAGTAAAAGAAAAAAAATAGATATAAAATAATTTACATAGTTGAGAGTAACCCGGCAATGTCATTCAACGAAGCGGAACAACCGGTGAAAATAATTTTGCCCTTCCGTCTTTCTACCCATACCCGTGAGCACCTTCATACATTAAATTCCATATTGGGATTAATTAAAAAGAACAAACGAATGAATAATACCTGCTGAGCACAGTGGAAAGCAGCTAGGAAATTCTGGAAAGTATGGAAAGAGATGTGATGGAAGGAGGTAGAGAGATAGGGGCTGGTAATTAACATTATAAACGAGAACCTCAACAAAATGAGTGAATTAATGAAAGAAGAGTAGGTATATAAGAAGTATACAGAGTGATAGAGATTAATATTTAAAGAGTGAAACCAAAGGAAAGAAGATGCGTCATGGTTTAGGTAGTCTCCTTTGGTAGAAGGACTCATCAAATTTTTTCTCTAGCTTCGAACACAATCAAGACTAAATCTTACAATTAAAATCATAATTGAGGGATTTGATCCACATTATTTTTTTAATTCACTCTGAAATATACCATTCTTTTCATAAATTTATAATGTTTAGATCACTTATTTAAATCGACTTAATTATAATGTATTTTCAATGTACATTTTGTTTGCTTAAATTATTTTACACACTTGCTAACTACGGTTGAAAAGATATGATAAAATAAATAATTTTTTAATAAAAATTATATTAGGAAGATATGTATTGATAATATTTTTAATTTTTAATCAATATTTTTAAAATATTAATTAATATCTTATATTATTAAAAATAAAATTTCGTGATAATTACTTTAAAATTTATATTTAAAATTTTATGTAATTAATTAAAAAGTTAAAATTTTAAAAAAATATTTATATTAACAATGCATAAAAATTAATCTTTTTAAATAATTAAGCAAAATTTCATATTCGAACTTATTTATTTAGTCAAATAAATAATTTTATTTAATTACATAATAAATTAAATTAAAATAATTTACAAAAAAGATTTGGTTTATTTGCATCTTTTATACCTCATTCGTTTAAAGATATATCAAATCTATAAAAATATCGTTAGTTGATATAAATATATGAAACAAAAAAAATATTCTAACATCAATAAATAATAAATAAAAAAATGCACAAATATTTTTTATTATATTCAAAATCTATTTTTTATGTTTTATATAAATTTTATTTTACCTAAGTTTCTTTTTCAATCTTAATATATGTAACATGGATGTGTGACGTATGTTTTCTATCATTGTTGGGCAGATAGAAGTTATAACACAAAAGCACGTCAAATATTCAACATTTTTTATTTTGTTCTTAAAAGTGTTCCTGAACATTCAACCCACATTCACTTGAATGATGTAAGGTTACTAGGTTATTTTGTGTATTTTTTACTTAAACATTTCGAGGTTATTATAAAGTAAAAGAAAGTGATAAGGTTTAAATTTAAAATTTTATATATTATTCTAATTTTTAAACTTTTACTGTTAAGTTAATTTTTATAATTTAAAAAAAGATGAACATCCAAAAGTTTAATTATTTTTTATATATCAATTTCTTATTTAGACCATTTTAGTACCGTATAACATAATTAAAATTGTCATCTTTTGAAATAACAACCATACAAACTCTCATTTAACAATGCATGCTGCAGCTATGTTTAAGGTTACGAAGGATACCCCTCCTATACCTAAAACATTGTCAGCAAAGACTAAAGATTTTCTAAGACTCTGCTTTAGAAGAAATCCAGCAGAGCGGCCAACTGCTTCAAGTTCACTGGATCATCCATTTCTCGAAAACTTACAACAGCAAAATCTTTTGGTGACTTGAACATGTAGTTGTTTTACATTTAAATGTGTATGCAAGTTTAACTGATGATATAATAATTTTTTATATCAAAATTGTTAAAAATTAACATGAAAAAATTGTAAAGTAAACATAAAAAAATATTTTTAAATTATAAAAATTAATTTAGCAATAAAAAATTTAAAATTAAAAAAGTATATAAAATTTTAAATTTAAATTTTATTTTATTTTTACTTTATAAAAAAATTAAACAAAAACTCTTCTAAATTCACTGAAAGTTGAGCAAGGACAGAACCAATAACCTAACAACCTCACAACATTCAATTACAAATACAAAAAACATAACCTAGTAATTGTACATCATTCAGACAAAATATATATATATATATATATATATATATATATATATATATCACGTAAATCAAGTGAACGTGGATTGAATACTGAAAAATACTCTTAAAAGCAAAATAAAACAAAAAACACCAAATAATAGAAAGACACGTCACACATTCATATTATAAAAATTAAAATTGAAAAAGAAGAATAAAATAAAATTTGTTATATAAAATACGAAAAATAAATTTTGAATATAATAAAAAATATTTGTATGTTCTTCTGTGTATTATTTATTTACGTTAGAATATATTTTTGTTTCATATATTTATATCAACTAACGATATTTTTATACATTTCACGCAACTTTAAACGAATGAAGCATAAAAAATGCAAATAAACCAAGATTTTTTTTGTAAATTATTTTAATTTAATTTATTATATAATTAAATAAAAAAAATTATTTGACTAAATAAATAAATTTGAATATAAAATTTTATTTAATCATTTAAAAGATCAATTTTTATGTATTGTTAATATAAATATTTTTAAAAATTTTAACTATTTAATTAATTACATATAATTTTAATAATATAATAATATAAGATATTATCTAATATTTTAAGAATATTGATTAAAAATAAAATATTGACAGTTATTGGAATTCTACAACTTACATGTTTGGTCATCCCAAAGTTGGTAAGCTTAACAATTCCAGCAGAACCAAGAAGCAAATTAGCTCCTTTGATGTCCCTACATGTGTACAATAAAAGAAAATAAAAAAAAAATCAAATAGTAATTTTTTTTATGCAGCATATCGTAAGTGGCTCGTACCTTTGAACTATTTTTTTTTCCTATGCAAGTACGCCAACCCCCCAACAAAACATGACATGTGAAAGTTCGAAGAACTGATTCTGTCATTGAAACAGTGTTGACGAACGTATTTGTTTATCGAACAGGATGGACATATTCCTAATAAATGTAAAATTTGATGGACATATTCCTAATAAATGTAAAATTTATCTTCTATCTGCCAAAGATATTTGAAGGTTATTTGGCAATTATTTAAAAAATAATTAATCGTGGATCATGAATTAGAATGTTTACCATATCACTACCTTAGTACTGAACAATATATGAATGTTTTAGATTGCTAAGAACTTTAATTTTCTGCAAAATGTATTAGGATTAATTCATTAGTATGTTAGATGAATTAGCTGGTAACAGTATTTACAATTAACAGGAATATTTATATTCTAAGGTGAGTAGATCTTCTTTTTATTTAAAAAAAGAACAGATATCCAAGTTTACACATTTCATAAATTGTACATTGTATACAGTAATTAGATAAACAGTAAATATCAACTAAGAAAAGATGACTAACCTGCTCTAACTGCTTTATACATTCAACAGATCTTAGATCATCAGAAAATATATCTACTTCTTTCATTGCACATAGAGCTCTAGTTTCTCTGTCATAAAAAAAATGTTTGACAAACCACCAAGAAAGAGAGCTTAGAATGCAAATAAAACTTTAGCACACATACCTGTTCGTGGCTGCATAAACGGTACCAAAAGTACCTCAGCTTGGCTTCCTGTGGACAAAGATTCTGTCTCAGACAGAGGTTGAGAAACGGTAGCAGACGGTGAAGAAGGTAAGGGAGCCCCAGGGGAGGAGGCAAGGGTAAGGGTTCAGAAGGCTTAGCTGGGCTTCTAGGATGTTGACTGGGACTTGTTCCACGTGGTTGCGCAGCTGTTTCTGTGTACATCTCTGGTGCTGACCAGAATTGATTTGTTTGGGAATTCGGTGGTGTTGGATGGGTCTCTGAGTCAAGACCTTCTTCATTTTCCTCTATATGTAATTCCGAACATTGGAGAGCACAATACTCGCTAGCTTCTCCAATTCTTGAACTTTCGTTTCCAGCTCTTCCAACCTTGGCAAGGTATTCCACAAGATTTCTTCCATTCTTGATTCAGCCATCTTGAAACTCTAACACCAATTCTTGATTCTTATCCTATCTATCTATTCTTCACTCATTACCTAAACTTTTGCAAGGTCTACTGCAAGATTTCTTCCATTCTTGATTCAGCCATCTTGGAGCTCTAACACCAATTCTGTTAGATTCTTATTCTATCTATCTATTCTTCGTTCATTAACTAATTAACTAACTAACTAACTATTTATACTTTGAGATCATTTTAGTATTTTAAAATTTTTTAGTAAAAAACTTAAAGCATAAATTTAAAATTTAGAATGGCTTTTAGTAAAATAAAACTTTAAATACTTATGTTTTTATATTTTAAATATTTTCAATTGATAATTTTATGTTTCCCGTTTATTAATACTTTAAATACTTAAAGGAAATATTTTAAATATTTGAGACATAGATTTTGATCTTTGATGTTTGGAGCTCCTGATGGAGTTCTGGTCCATTGAGTCACTCAAATTTTCTGCATTCTTCTTGGAGGAAATGTAGACAGCTTCCTGATATAGACCTTGTCTGAAATTCCACAACCTGCTCTTCTAATCTAACAACCTCCTCCTCCAATACTGCAACTTCAGCCACAAGCTCTAATGTCTAAACATTCCATGCATAAAAAACTAAATAAATATTTATAATTGAAATACAATGGATAAATGTCTTTGATTTCTGAATTTATTGCCTGAAAGACTTCAATGTATGTAATAAAAAAACATACTGCATTTCCCATTTTTGTGTTCCACATATGCACATGCGGGAAAGGCAAAGAGAGATACTAACATGTGAAGGGAGATGAGGAAGACAAGGAAGAGCTCCTAACGGTCTTGTAAATGCTCTTTCTAATGCCCTGTGAAAATTTTCTTCGTGTCTGAGCTTTCTCTTCAACTTATCAACCTGCAAAGTTTGAACACATAATTAACTACATTGACAAATGGTTTATAGAATAAGCACTTGGGGAGTGAAAGTACAAAAGGACGTACATCCTGTATCAAAGCCTTTTTCCTTTCCCTATTGGATCCACGCCCATTTTTCACTGATTTCTGTGCAGCCATTGTTCCCTTTCTCCCTCTAGTTTCCATGCTTTTTGCAAATTCAGTAATAAAACAAATCTGTAACACAAGCTTTGATTTCTGTGTGCAGGAAGAAGAAAAACCAGAGGGACAGAACTTCTTGTTTCTCATGAGAAGTGAAACAAACACAGTTTTCAGATTTGGATTAAAAACACACCTTTTTCTCATTATAGAAATTCCATGCTTACAGTTAAAGTAGTTCCTAGTTTATGTTTTGAAACCAAGCTTTTGTTATTTTTCAAGTATCTTGAAAAACCAGTTTAAAATTGTATCATAATTTTTAGGAGCTTTTATACTACATAGCCTCATATTCAGAAGAAGCCGACAACCGTACATGACAATTTTGTTTCTGAAGTTATGCAAGTTTCAATGAAACAGAAAAAAGAAAGAAAAAAAATCACCTAAGCTTTTGTTTCAAGAAAAGAAAAAAACTACAAGAAGAAGAAATTACTTTGACATCCCTTAAAGGAGCTTTCATTGCCTGAAGAGTGGTGTGTGCTTTGGTATTCATTTGCTATGTTACCACTTTCCCGGATTACAAGAAAGAAAACAATGCAATCTAGAACTGCAAAAAAGGTGAAACATGTAAGAGTTCTATGACAATGATAAAGTGAATCTGCAAAACAGAGTTTGGAGACAGACTGACAGAGAAGAAAACTACAAATGATTACATACGGAGCATGAAACTTGAAAGCAGGGGACACAAATGCCGCCAGCTTCTGTAAAAAAAGAAAGAAAAAGGGTTTTCGTTTTGCATAACATTAAAAAATTTGGAACAGAGTGAAAACAAAGCAAGAAAAGCCCACAGCAGAAGAAGGAAGAAAACAACAAGGCTTGAAGCTTATGGTCTCATCCAAGGACCAATGTAAATGTTGAAGTTATTCCAAGTACCAATATGGCATCACAACAACAATAAAACTGAAGTGACCTTATATTCATTATTGTCAAAAGCCACCAATGACACACTAGTTCAATATCTGATCAACCATTTCATGAGCAAATTTCTGTAACTTGGTCTTTCATCCGTCATCAATCTCTGCGTTTTGAGTAAGCTTCATACTGCCATTGCTGATAGCCATGGGTTCCCCGCAGCCTGAATGGTCCTTAGCTATGCTGTAAGGCTACCAAGTGTAAACATGATGGCCATAGCAAGGATGTGCTGACTAAATCTTCTGCCTTTGGCTTCCTGTCCCCTATGCCTATTAGTTTTCTCACTGGACATTTTATCCAATAATGATTGTAAAGCAAGGTTCTTGAAAGGAGCACCTACTGGCCAGTTATTTGAGATAAAATAGCTACAGTAGGGTCAGGTAACAGAATGTGGAGCCTGAAAGCATTGGGACCACTGCAATTGATGCAACAATACATATGAGGGGTTTGGAAATGTTCTGATACTGATGGAAGTGATGAGATCAGCGACATAATATCTCCTATGATGGATTTGCTAGCAGGGTTTTGACCAGAAAGTTGTGGTATGCCTGCAGGCTCCCCTCTGGTTGATACTAGTTGCAGGGGCAGCAAGGATGAGTGTATGATAAACATGATTCCGGGAGGTTTTTCTATGAGAAACAACCTCCAATCAGGCTGCCCATGATCTGCTTCCTTAACTTGGCTACAAGGTATGGCTCTATCACTCTCAGGTTTTTTCAGTCATTAATTGCATACATACAATGCCTGCTGTCTTCTTATTGTTTTTCATCTGATCTAGCTCAGGATTTAGCTGTGGAATATAACAGTTCAGGTTTACCCTCCTTTGATCACTGATTTTGTGACTTTTGAACCCAGGCCTTAGGAACAAGAATTTTAGCTGCTGCCTTAAGCCTGGTGATAGTTGAAACTTGCAGTGGTCCTATCTGATGAGGATTTCTTCATTTAATTTGCTATACTCTTGGATTGCCATAATTTACAGTACTGGATTCAGTAAGAATCCTCCAGAGAATTTTCAGAAGAATGAAGGTAAGTCTGTGACTAGCTTCCCCTCTATTCAGCCTAGGGGTCCCTCGAATGCTGTACCTTAATTTTAACAGTGGGCTGGGGTGCAAGGCATTTGGATATCTATCGTCACCAGCATGGACTCAACTTACCAACTGGGATCCCAAACAGATTCACCACTACTACAGAAGGCACAGGTTGCAGCAAGGAGAGTTCCCACATGAGGTACTGCCAATCATGAGTTCCGGACCTTAATGACTCACAAATTGCCAAGGGCAGCCTTTACAGAATGTGGAAACTCATTGCCATTTAGCATTTAACACATTACCTCCTGGAACTTTTACATGAACCTGAATGTGCAGACTCCTTTCATATTTGACCTAAGGGGTCATCTGAGGCTATCCTACATATGCTGCTAGCTTTTACTGATTTTGTTAGGCTGGACTAACTCAGAACCAGCTCTATTTTACTTCCAGTTTAAAGGCTCTAATGATGCCTTGCCATGCTAAGACCAACCCTGTAGGTACAGCAGCTATGTTCAAAGAACTTCCTAATCTGCCTCTACTACAATCAGAGCCTATCCCCATTGTTCCTAATCTGGCTCTGTTGGTGGCAGGTTCTGGACTGGCAGCAGTAAAATTTGCTAATAATATCCTGCAGGAGTGTGCTTAAGCTAGCACAAAGATATCACCTACATGGTCTGTAGTATGGGCACCTGTTTATCCTTACATAGTGTAGCACAGCCTAGACTTAAAAGCTAATTCAGGTTCAGATTTTGCAGGTGCTAAGGCTCACCTGATATAACTGGAGCTGTTTCCATGTACTCTTAATTTTCAGAATTTGCCTCAACTGCCTATTGAACAAAACAACTCGCAGTTCCTTCCCTTGCGCTTACCAGGCTAGCTTATATCCTATTCAGCCTAAAGGACTATAAAATGCAGAACCTGAAATTAAATTTGCTGCTACGATAAATTTGGATGTATGGACTAAAACTAACTCTGATTTTCAGAATTTGTGTAGTGACACATTCAGATCAATCTTGGAGCTCCTCTTTTCATTCCCTTTTGAGTTAACCTCTTATCCATTTGGCTAATAAGCAAATAAGGTGCAGAGCCCACTGTGGTGGCTATCTTAGGCGTATGAACCAGACACCTATTTAGATTCTGGTACATCAGTACAGGCTTCCTGAATCTGCACTTCTAAGCTTCTTCAGGTTACTTATTTCCTTCTTGGTTTAGGGATCCTAGGATGCACCACCTGATATGAGCTAGGTGCTATGGCAGTTTTGAGAAGGCTATGGTCACAACACCTATTTGATCAATAGAGTCTGTTTAGTTCTTTGAGTGAAGCTTACTCAATTTGATCTACTGCCTCCCCATTGAAGTTTCCTCCAAATTGGTCCCCTGCCTATTCCTAGCATGAGCCAAATGTTGGTGCAGTTTTAAGGGAACGAGTCCCTAGCCTTTCTGCACTAACACCTTCTTTTGACCCTTTAATCTAGCCTCTCTCCTATCACTAAGCCTCTAACTACCCTCAGAACCATGGCCTGGAGATCCATTTACTGTTCGGACAGATTTAAGCTCACTCTTACAACATCTACTGGTCTACCTGTTTTTGATCATGATGATGTTAACCCACTAACCCAAGGACTTCCCTAGTACAGTAATCTATAGTCTCTGATTTAAGGCTTGGGGGGAGAGAAAGAGAAAGCATAGGGGATGGGAAATCCCCTGGTGTGCCTCAGGAGCTGAGTACTTCCAACTGAAGATCACAGCATCTATTTTGAGGGGGTTCTGATACAGGTCATGGCTGCGGCAAGCCTGGAAACTCCATTCAAGCACTTAGCTGGTCTTTACATGTTTCAAGGTTTATGTCATCAGCACACTGTACAGGGCCTTGATAGATCTATGGAGGTATCATGAATCCAACTGGTCCTAGCAATATGTTTTTCTGCATCAGGGATATCATTGATACTTCCCTACATTTCAGGACTTTACATTAGCAATGCGCTTGAATCAGAGACAAATTCCAGCTTTTAATTAGTCCTGGGCTGATTTTCTTGCTGTTTTAACCATGATGTAGCTAAGTGTTTGGGCAGGTGTGGCATTTACTGTCACAGCAGTCCTAAGGGTGCAGCAAACAGACGCTGATCTTAGCCTTATACACTCTCACCATGATCTACAAGATTTGTTTCGATTGCCTCAATGAATAACAACTCATAACTCCCTTTTTTTTAATTTCTCAAACTGGTTTACTGCCAAAATCTGATGTTTACTCAATATTCAATGCGGTTTCCTACCTGGTTTCTTCCTAGCAGGCAAAAGCTCTATTATTTTGGCAGCTGTTACTAGCAACCACACTCCCTAGCTTCCTACCCTTCTAGAACCTGTGTCAACAAGGTCATTTCCTGCCCTCAACCAGTTTTGGGGCTGGTTCATCCAATATTTAGCTAAGGCATAGCCTAGTGTATGGCCTAGCATGGAACCTACTATCATAACAGGACTCATTTCAATGGTCAACCAAACCAGAGGCAATTCTTGGTCCTTTATCTTAAGCTTCTCCAGCTGAACCATTTCCATCTAGCTTAGGTATCTTAATGCTCAGAAACTTCCTAGGACTGAACTTGCTGCCACGACTAGTCTAAAAATACTATGGCCATCTGCCTATGCTTTGAACTGGGGTTGCTGATTTACTGAACCAGAGGCCCTTCTGCCAACCTGATAAAGGTCTTTTCTATCCATTTCAATCCTCATTTCACTCAAGGCTTCTACATTTTTCATAACCTACAGTTTTCCTTTTCATGCTCAGTTTGGTGGCTTGGTATTACAGTAGACTATCAGCCCCTGAACATGCACTAGGCTGCTGATAACTAGAATTTTCTTTGGTTTGTTTCTCCACTAAGTAGAACCTCACCTCAACAGGCATGATTGTTTGCCCAAGGCTTGGCCAAAGACCAACTGGATGGAATTGCAGCCTATATGGATTATTTGGATTAATATCATGCAGCTTTGATTGGTATTCACCAAAGAGCTCATATGCAAACCAATTTTAACAGAATTTTGGGCGGGAAGCTTTCTGACTTGCCCAGGGAATTTTCTTGTATAATCCCAGGATTAGGGTAGAATTGAATCCAGGCTTACCTAACTGGCTTATTGTTCAACTGAGAATTTCGGGCCATGATATCAGGTGCTGACCCCTGCCTCAGGACTTCTGTTTTAGCTATTACTATGTACTGTTCAGCTTAATTTCCTTCTGTGAAGATTTATTATACATTGTCCCTGCCCAAACTTCACTCATTATATCCCTGGCAAATCAATCCTTAATCAGTATATGACTCTGAGTCTTTGCCAGCTGACTTTAATCCTCCCTACTACAACTCCCACAGCATATCGTAACCTCATTGCCTCTGCAGATAAACTATAATGGCTTTGAGGTTAGGGGGCCCATGCTATTTCAAACTAGCTCCCCTCACAGGTTCTGCCTATATCTATATCTCTCTCTTCTTTTCTCTGATTATAACTAACCATCTCTATTGGGAGGACGCATCTGCAGGGTCATGTCTGCAGAATTGTGCAGATCAGGGGGTGATGATGACAGATGTTGGATATCCTTCCTATGGGTCCAGTTTTCTTTCTATTTAGCCTAAGGTACCGAACCTAAGACTGACCCTGACGTTATGACCGCTCTGAGACTCTCTTAACTACCAGGCTATGCTTCAACTGATGCTGCCACTTCTGCTGAGTCAGAAGGTCAATTTGGTTCAAGATTCATCTTGCTTCCCCTTAATTTGCACTTTACTTAAGGTTTAGATTTATGGCTTAATATTATTAGGGATTATCCGTCCTTGAATCATGCACTAAACTACTGTTGACTAGCAGCATCTCCCTACTAAATGAAATCTTATTTCAATGGGCCTGGAGGTTCAGTCTTATGGAATACGACTGTTACACCAGGTTTTGGCCAAGGATCAGTGGCACTGACCTGCGGCCTTCTGTTATTACACGCCAAGGAAATTGTAACCAATCCATTCTAACAGAGTCTTAGGTAGAGAAAAACAGGAAGTTCCCTAACATATTTAAGCCATTAAATCTCCCAGGTGAGAAATCGAATCATCAGGCTATTCCACGGCAGTTCTCTTATACAGTTTCATACTAATGCTAAAGCTATTCTCAGATTTGCCTAAGCTATTTATCATTCAATGGAGAACCTCGGATCATGATTCAGGATCAGAAACAGCAGAACAAATGCGGTGATCAACCTGATTACATCCTTGCTAATTTCATCATAACAAAAGATTTTCAATCTTATTTAGCCTAGCAACATAATCAACTGCGCACAGGTTTTATCTAAAAGTTCCAGATCCTGATTTGAAACAGAAGCTACGGTCATAGTCACCTATAGATTTCGCTTCTTTGTTTGTGATATTAACATGTTCATTATGAATGCAGCATTCACTTGAATCGCAAAATATCCAGAACGATATCTAGAAAAAGATACAGTGGTCTACTCATATAGATGAGAGGAAATAGAAGCGATCACTGACCTAAACTGTGTCAACCTTCAATTGAGGCCGGAACCAGCTTTGAGAGAGGTTGCTTCTGTAATGAGAGAACTCCGAGAGAAAGAATTGGAGCAGCGAACAAAGCGAAGAGGAGCTTCAAAAATGCCTCTGAGAGGTAGCGAGAAGCCGAGCAAGGCTGAGAAAAACAAGAGAGGCTGGGAGAAGTCTCGAATGTTCTAGAGAAGCGCTTCAGAGAGGATTAGCATAAGCTGAGACAGAAGTCGATCCCGGCGAGAGCTTTCAGAGAGAATTTAAAGAGCTCCAGTAAAATCAATTTATACCCCTCCCTGTTACTTAATCTCTAATCATTTTTTAATTTTAATTATAACTAATAACTAACTTTAACCGAAATTATCTTTCTTTTTATTTTTATTTTTTCCTGTTCAATTTCAATTATTATTGTAATTAATAATTAATAGGAATATTTCGGACCAAAATTATATTCACAACCATTAATGATATTTTTCTGCCACTATGCAACCTTCATATTGCAAACACATAAATGTGGTTGACAGACATGGAGAGAGAACTCTTGAGTGAACTGTGACATGTACTAATAAATTTATTTTAGAATTTAGATATATGTGAGACTCGTCCTAAACTTCTGTTCAATACAATATGTACTATTTGATCCACCCTCAATAATGTAAGCATTTGCATCTCTTTCGTGTCATTAAATAATATGATATGGTTGCGTTAAAAAGAGAAAAGCATATTTTTTATCAAATTTAATTAATGAATTTTGTAATTAAAGAAGTAGCTATTATTACTTTTGTATGCTTGTTATTATTTTTATACAAGTAGATTTTTTTAAAAAAAATGTTTTTATTATTCATTTAATTAAAAAATATTTTAAATAAAAATGAAATAAATATTTTCGTAGTTGATTATAATGGATTATTGTGTCTTTCTCTTTCTTTAATGAGACTAGATTATTAGATTCTGTACATCCAAAAATGTTTCTGGAGGATAAGGAAGTGAACTCACTGAGCTACCTCTAAATATCTTACTATTATATTGTTTGTCTGAGCTGCTTCTTCAGATTATATACGCTGCTTTTAAATTAGAAATTCTAATTTGCTGCATTATAAGAATTCACAGTGGACATGGCTTTTGATGTTTTCCTAAATATACAAAATGGTATAGAGGGATGTGATTGTCTGTGTGAACCCTCAGCGAAAGAAAAACGAGGAATGAGAACATTGTCCTTGAGTGAGTGTGAAAGTGAGTCTCACAAACCTGCCTTTATAATGGTTTAGTTAGATATTATAATGGTTTAGTTAGATAAATGATTGTGATATAGAATAAAAAAAATATTTTTATTTTATTTTATTTAGGATCGTGTGATTTGTGTTATATGACTTTTTTATTTTTTAAAAAATAAAAAAATTATCAACTATTAAAATTTTTTTATGTAATATAAAAAATATAAGAATTAAATAAAAATATATATTAAACTATTTTAATTTTCAATAGATTAATTCTAATTATTTTTAACTATTATATTTAATATATAAATAAATATAGGATAATTTTTATACATAAATAAATTATAACTGTTATTTATTGCATATTCATTTTTCATTTCCTCTCCATCTTTTTCTTATAGTACATAGTTTTTATTTATTTATTCTCAGGTCATGAATTCTAAATATTACTCTCCGACTCAATTTTACATGTGATTTAAGGTTTTGCACATATTTAAAAATATTAATTTCATTTTATTATTACGGTAAATAATTTCTTTTTTTACTAATACTTTTATTAGATGGATTAAGTATAGCTTTAAATCAACTACTTCCTCCTTCTTTTTACACTTGCATTTTAGTTTTGTTTATTTTTATAATATTTTTTTAAAATAATAACTAATTAAAACTTTTATTTTAATTTTATACTTAACAATTAATGTATATTTTAATTAATAATATAATAAATGATTAATGATATAGGAAATATAATACAAAATTAAGTAATGACTTTTAAAATAAATTAAATTATTAGTCAATTTTAATTTTTTTTTGCATAATCTTAAACATAAAAAATAAAAAAAAATGGTTTAGATAAGATAATAACAAATAAGAGTATTGTAAAGAAATAGTTAATATTTTAAAAAAATTAAAAATCTTAAATTAAGAAATAATTAAAGATAAAAGAGGTAATAATAAAATGAATTCAATTGAAATTTATTGAATGTGGAAAATTTTCTGCACTGATATTCAATCATAAATTATCATGTCATTATAAATTGTTGACATTTATAATAATTATTTCAAAATTTACACCTATTATTATTATTATTATTATTATTATTATTATTATTATTATTATATTTTATGTCAATAATATTAAAAGGTTATATTAATAAAATAATTTTTAAGATTAATTTAATATTTTAAAATTAACATTAATTTTTAAAAAATTAAATATTTATAATTACATTATCCACAAGTAGAATTAATAAAAAGTTAACATATATTAAAAAAAAAACTTTTGAAAATGATTTTAACGTATTATGTTCATAAATTACGTGTTTCTCATGTAACCGTTAACCAAGCCCAAGATGAATCAAACGGAAGGCACCGAATGAAATATATGAGAATCGAAACAATTAGTTACCTGCGCATCCGATAGCCAGGGGGGAGAGCAGCATCGGTGGTGGAGGTTGTGGTGATGCAAGGGGGTGACGAAAACTCCGGTAAGGGCAACGGCTGAGGCTCGACAGAGGAGCGATCGAAAGTGCTGGAAGAACGAGAGAGAGGGAGAGGGACGACGACGATGTCTAAGTCGGCGACGTGGCGGAGATTTTTGGATCGCGTGGACTTCCTGAATAGCCAGGAAATGCGCGTGCTGTTCTTCCTGCGGTCGAAGAGGGAAGAGGTGGAAGGAGAAGACTTAAGCGTGGCCGAAGAAGAAGAAGAGGGGGATTGTGAATAATTGGAAGAATGAGAGTGGGAGTGATAGAAGACGAGTGAGGGGAAGCGGCGCAAGACGAGGGAGGGGATTGTGCGTAGAATATGGCCATTGTTGTGTACGCACAGAGACGAGAGAGAGAAAGGTATGATGAATTTCTTTTCCTCTCTCTGCTCTTTGTTTCTTCAAAGAAGAACACGATTTTGCAACGGCAAATGCCCTGCTGCTTCGACCCCTGCCAGATGTACACACAACACACCAATAATGCCAACAACCGTCACAACATTCTAACATGGATAATAATTCTCATTCCTTCCACTTTATAATTCATCTCTTTACTCTATCATTTTTATTCTTTCTCCTCTTTTCCATGCCCTCTCATCTTCTCCCTGCTCTCTCATCTTGGTTGATACATCTATATTTATTTTTGTCATACTTATATTATGCACTCAAAAGAGTATTTTTAATAGAATAACTTTATTTATTTATTTTGAATTTTTTTATAGATTTTATTAGTGTATATTATATTTTTTTATAATTTGAAATGAATTTTCCTTTTAATAAAACTTAAATACAGTTCACAAAAACATGAAATTCATTATATCAGTAATCAAATGTTTATTTTCAAAAACTATTATATTTATAACACAAGTTTTATTTACTATATTAAAAATTTATTTGTTATCTTTTAATATATAAAATACCTAAATCGTTATTTTAAAATCGAATAAAAATTGGCCAACGAAGGTTAGCTACTAGATTAAAAACAATTGAAAGTATAATTCTAGTCCTAGATGGATAAAGAATACGTAGATTTGGGAAAATATTAACTTTAATCTTTTAAATTTAACTTTAAGTACTCGTTAGTGAGATTGTAATAATTTATATAAAGTCTAAGTTTAAATTATTAGTTAAAAAATCTGAACTTAAGTATCTAAACATTTCGAAGTTTTTATTAAAAAAATATGTATTTATTATATAAAAAATGGACTTAAGCATCTAAATATTATCGAAATTTTTATTAAAAAATATGTATTTATTATATAAAAAATGAAGCTAGTATAATAATATTTTATTAAAAAATTTAGTTTTAAATGCTTAAAATTAAGCTTAAAAATTAAAATTTATAAAATCAATAAAATTATTACTCATTCCAACTTTTTAATACGTATTAATAATGTATACATAGTAATATTTTATTAAAAATTTTATGATCGAATATATTCTTAATACTGAATGTTATAATTTTTAATAAAATTTATTATTAATTTTATTTTAATCCATTTAGCACACATTATAAAATGAATAACTAATTTATTAAGATTAATAAAAAAATAGTTGGAATAATTAATATGTTATCAATTTTTAATTTTTATTCAAAAAATTATAATATTAAATGTTTGAATTGATAGATTTGTTTAGTTGGATAAATATTTTGTTAATATTTTTTAAAAATAAAATAGGAATATAAAAGGAAGTTATAGTTTAATGTACCAAAAAATAAGACTATATTTAAAACCAACAAAAATATTGACAGTTATTTTTTATAATAAAACTAAAAAAATCAGTTTGATTAATTCCAACCCTTAAAGTTAATTTTAAATATATAAAAAATAATTTTAAGTAAAAATTAAAATACATATCTTGTGGATTTATGTTTTTAATATAATAAATGTTTGCTTTTCTACTTTAATCCAAGGTCTAAGTTAATATTTTACCATTATTATATGCTTCCTGTTCAAACACATAACCGCTGCTTTCTCCAAACTCTTGAATATTAAAAATCAAAATAAAGTAGAAAGAAAATTTGCAAGTTGATATTTTATTGTTTGAAACTTTTAATATAATTTATTTTTGGTCAATATTCTTTTTAATATTTTATTTTTAATGTTAACACTTTATAAATTAATTTTTTGTAAATTTATCTATACTTTGTTCAATTGATGTAATATATTTATTAGCAATATCCATTTTTTTTGGTATAGTGAAAAAACAAAATTAAAAGAAAGCAGAAACTGGGAATTAAAAGTTGGAGACGTGGGAGATATCAGCAAGGTCCAATATAAAAAAAATTGTATGTATTTATAATTTTAAAATTAGAAAAATGATAAATATTTTTATTTAATAATTAAGAAAATGAATTTTTTATTTTTAGTCGATGACACATAATAAAAATTTATATTTTTTATTTATTTTAGAAAATACAAAATTTAATACAGGGATAATATTAAAGAATATAATTTTAATAAAAATAGTTTTTATTATTTAGATATATATTAAAAAGATGTTGAGAGAATATATATAAAAAAAAGCTAGAGGAGTTATTAATAAAAAAATGAGTTATTATTGTGAATATTATAAGTTTGTAATTCTTTTTATAAGATTCTTATTATCGCAGCACATATATTAAAAATCATGTAATATTAACTAATGTATTCCTTTAAAAAATTATATAATATTCTAAATTTATCTTTATTTAAATTAAAGTGTCTCTATCATATAAGTAAATATATTATTCTAAAATCATTAAAATTATCATGAATAAATATATAAATTATAAAAATTTGTTAGAATTTTACAAATATTTTTTTTAAAAGTGTACAGGAGGGAGTAAACCCGGGCTTTGGTACATCGCCATTTTCCCAGGCCATGTTTTTGACCTTTTAAATTGGGCCTCACTTGGACCAAAAGAAACGCCCGGTTGTACATACTATCTTTCTGTAGTTTTATCCGTAGTTTATTGACAAAGTATGATATAAAAGAGGTGACAAAAATAAACACCAAAGGTAAAAAAAAATCCCAAAAACAAATCCAACGCTTAGATTTACTATGTAAGAACCACTATTTATCTATATATATTTAAAGATAAATAAATAGAAACCTCACCCGCCGCACACGCCACCACGCCATGCGAAAACTCAAAAATCTTTTGCTCTGCAGAGCAATAATGACCTAGTGTTTATTACACTGTAAAGAAAGAAAAAGAGCCATATAAAAATAGTTTTTAATTTAAGAAAAAAAAAACTAGGTAACTTGTCTGGTTTCCTTATAATTCAATAACAACACTGAATGCTTTATGCTTAGCCAGTAGCCACCTTATGCGTAACTTTTGCTGGATGGAATCATTTTGGCAATGACTGTGAAAGTCCGGTATCTTAAAACTCGATGCTGTTTTCCCCTAATAGGTTTATAATACCTTTTCAAGTTTTTAGTTGCAGTTACTTTTTCAACCCAAATAGCTTTCAGGCCATATGGGACTATGGGACGCTTCATCCATTCGCTAAGACATTTTTTACAATTAAAAAAAAAAACAATGAATTTAAAAGTAAGAACATAAATTATTTTAATATTTAATTTCTAATCATTTCGTTTTAAAAGAGCTAGATGTGTAATTTAATGATTAAATTTAAATATTTTTACTTGAAAAAATATTATGATAACAATATAAAATTTAATTAAAATATATTAATAGTATAATTTTTTATATTTTTGTATCTAATTATTAATTATTATATAATTAATATTTTTAAATTTTTATAATAATTAAGTTAAAAGTTATATCTATACTATGTTAATTAATAAATAAGATAAAAATATTTACCCTCGTAGATATTAAAATTAGAAAAACCAACAAGTTAACACTTTGTTGATTTTAGATGAATGGGATAAAAGAAAACTGTCACCTGCAATGAAAAATCTTACAACTTTTTTTTTTATTAAATGTATATTTTAATATTTTTACATTTTTTAATTAAATTTAAATTATAGTTCGATAATCAATATGAATTTTTAATATTGACATTTGTTATATGGATAATTTCAATTAAAAATCTTACATCTGTTTCTCTTCTTTTAAGAAAAAAGAATAATTTTATATTTATTTGTTTATTTATACAATATCATATTAATTATATTTTTTTATTTATCTAATAATTATTATAGCGCATAATTAACTTTATTGATCAGTGTAGTTTTTTTTTTCTAAATAGATAAATAAATATAAATATAATTAAAAAATACCTCAAAATACTGTACTCAAATGTTATCTTTTATAATATAATTATTCTTTAAAATATTGAGATCTCTAATTTGATTCAAAAGCTTAAAAAAAATTCCTTTTTAAGAAGATTTAACTTAGGTTTAAATTTAACAATAATTTCCGTGTACTTCAAGCAATATCACTTTTAGATGCTTGCAAGCCGTCTCAAGACATCAGGAGACCTCTACCAAACATTTTACGTTATATTGATTTGCAAAAATATTTTTGTATATTACCAATAAAAATATTATCTTATTTTTTAATATTTTAAATAATATTTTTAAAAATAAAATTTATTTTCTATTTTCCTATTTTTATAAATAATAAAATAATATAACATTTTTATAAATAAAAACAAAAAATATTTTTTTCAAATTAAATATCACCACATTTTGTAGGTAAGAAATTGCTGTTCATTAATCTTCCTTGTTCCACTTTAAACGTGTGTTTACCGGGTTTGATTGATCTCCCCCTCTCCTAACGACATGTATTGGTAGGCATCTTATATATTTATATGTTTTTACGAATTAACTACTTACCAATATATTTTTATGATCTTTACATTCTTTCTCTTTATCTTTTTCTTTTCTCATTTATGATAATCCTAAAAAATACTTTCTTGTTAGTTTCACATTCAATGTTCTCAATTTCTCAAATTGTAGAAACTAACAATATTTTAACATGAATAATTTAATGAAATGCAATTACATTTTATATAAACGAGGTTCTTTAGCAATTTTCGTAAACTGCATATATATTTTAAAAAAATTATTAACTAATATCTTAATGATATTTATTATAAAATTAAAATTAAAAAGTTTATGAAAAGTGTTACTAATATTTTTTTTTTCTTATCTATTTAAAAAAACAGTAAAAAATTATTTTTATTTAGCTATCCATTTTAATTTTTAAAAGAATATTAATTATTTTTTAAATTTATATTCTTATATCTATCAATTATAATAAATAAAAAATAAGAATAAAAATGATATATAAATAATAAATGAAAAAATATTTTAAAAAGTTAACAGCAGATAAAAAAATTGGAAAAAAATATATTATATATAATTTTTAATGAAATCTCAATAATTTTTAACATAAAAAAATATTTTATTTATTATTTCATTAATTAATGTTGTTTATAAGATGGTATATTTTAAAATAAAAAAGTAATGAAAGACACCTCTATAGACATCGCTATCTTTGTAAAAAAGATTGATATCATAACAATTTTATATGATAAGATTGGAAAATATGATATTTGTAATGGAATTAAAAGTAATATTTTAAATAATAATATTTTATTTTACTTAATAAATATGTAAAAATGGAAGATTAAAGTTAAGAAAATATCTAGTATTTCTTTTTTTTAAGGGATAGACAATTTAAATTATTTTGAAAAATATTATTTAAAAACCGCGCTTGTTTTTTCATTTATTATTTTTAAAGTTTTAAGCTGTTTCAAACTTTTTGTTACTTTAAAAAATATGAAAATCTTTAATTATTTTTTCTTGTATTTTCCCCATTTAATGTTGGTATTCCATCAACCTATTTAAACGAGTAATATATATAAATTATAATTATTTTTATAAGAAAATTTTTATATACAAATTTATTTTATGAAAATAAATTTATAAAAATATATCTTATTTAAAATACAATAGAAAATAGAATAAGTAAGTCTTTGTATAAATATTTCATAACAAGTGTTATTTTATTATTTCATTTTAAATTTATTGTTATTTTATAACTATAATGAGAACTTTTAAAATTTTGAAAATAATTATTATAAAAAATAAAATAAAATAAAATAAAATGAAAGAAAAATAATAAAATATAAGAGAGATATATATAATTTTACATAATTTTTATAATAATAAAATTATAAATTATTTTAAAAATTTTTATATTATAATTTTTAATGACAATTATTATGAGTGGAGGAAGTAATCATTAAAAGATCTTTCTCTTTCACGTTTGTTTAAAATTATTTTTAAATATGCAAAATTAAAAATAATTTACTTCTTTTATATTTTTTTACCTGTTTTTTAAAGTTATTTTACATAAATTAAAATTTAATATATCTTAAATTGTTTTAAAATTTTTATATAAATTTTTTTATATCTTCAATTCTCTTATTACTTATTTCTTTCATCAATTAATATTTTTATAAAGACTAAAAATATAATAAAAAACAAAAATAAGCGTGACGTTAAATTTTTAAAATGATAATTAAAAAAGAATAATATATTTAAAAAAGATGGCAAATAAAAAATTTGATAAATATTAATAAATTATTTATTAATATCATAAAAATATACTAAATAGTATATTTTTAAAAAATATACTATTTATATGATTAAAATTATTTATAAAAATTGATATTGAAAAATATTATTTAAAATAATAATAATAATATATTTAAAATTATTTAATTAACATCTTAAACATCCAATATTTTCTTTATTAAAATTGTACTATTTTTTTTCCTTTTTATCCCTCTAGAAAAGGAGGAAAAAAATATTCTTATTTATTTATATATTCTAATTTTTAAGGTTTTAATTATTTTTATATATATACTCAAAATATAAGAAGTAATAAATAAAGAAAGATAAATATAAATTTTATATATAAAATATAAATTAATAATATAGTTAAATTTTTGAAAAATAATAACATGAATTATTTTTATTAATATTTATAGTTTTTTAAGATAAATAAAAAGAAAAGAATAAATTACTATTTTTAAAATAGATTAAAAATAGTTTATTATTAATTATTTGTTTGGATGATTTAAAAATAGGATTGAAAGAATTATGAGAGAATGAAATAGATGGATAAGAATTAAAGTAAAAAAAGAATGAAAAAATAAGTTGTTTATATAGTGGAGAAAAGATAATGAAAAAAATATTAATAATATAAATTTTAATTTATATATATTTGAAAAATATAAAATTTAATTTTAAAAAATTATTATATTTTTTATTAATATAAATTTTATTTTTTATTTCTTAAATTTTAATAATTTAAAATTAAAAAATTATCCTCTTTATTTTTTCTTCTCTTAAAAGAAAAAAATTATTTTTGTAAATTCTAAAAAATTAATTCTTTCATTCATAAATGCAAAATAATAATAATAATAATAATAATAATTATTATTATTATTATTATTATTATCATCTAATTTTATAAAATAAATTGTTTCTATTTTTTTTCAATTCAAACAAAGGGTAAAAAGTACAAATAACATTGCGTTTCAGTTGCTATAATTACCAAAGCGTAGGGAGTTTGGGGGAAAATTAATTGAAAAAAGAAGATGAAGGGTGAGATGGAATTAAATTGGTTCTCTCAAGTGTCAAACTAGGTAAAATCTGAGTGCGCAACAAGATGGTTAAACTTCCCTTTCTGGTGGTATAGGTAAAGAGTTGGATCTAAAGAGCAGTATGAATGAGTCGATGACAATGAGTGGGGTATTGGTTGGATGAGAAGACAAAAAGGTAGTAATATCAGACAACACAGCAGACCAGACCAGGGGACGTTATTGATAGCATCAGAATATTCATGTCATCCATTTAATAGTAATAATGACAATAAAGTTTCCTTGGTATTCATTCCATCATGTCAAATCCATGCACGTGATGGACTCCCTACTTCTCCTCAACCCCTTCACCACCTTCCCCCATTTTCCAAGTCAACAGCGACAAAAAGCATTAACAAAAAGGAAATGACAAGGAGAATTCAAGTTTCAAGCTTTGCAAAATAATTGAGTTTCAAGCATATGAGACAAAACCCATTGCTGGGAGTGAATGTTGCTGCAGGGTCACCTGGTCAATTTTCATGCAACAAAATCATCACATCTGCATTTCTACTCCCATTATACCCCAATCTCCACTCTTATTTTTTATAATATTAACACAAAATTAATTTTATAAATATTTTTAAATAAATATGTTTATTTATTTTCAACATAAAAAATTTGTGGTAAATATACTTTATTTTTAATTTTCTTAATTTATATCATGCATTGGTCATTAAATATTTTTGAATTGGACATACAATAAGATTACTGCAGAAAGAAAATTATTGAAGGTAACAGTGCAATAATTAAGGCAATTGAATAGTTGACATTTGTTGAGATGGCATCCCATAAGTTAAGTTGGAGGCATGGTTAGACTGACATTGATTGAGGTTCCCTATTTATGGGGCGGATAAAACATCGTTAATGTGTGTTTGAAAGAGAGAGAGAGGGGGGAGGGGGGGGGGGGGGGAACAGAGAAGGACGAAAGGGAAAAGATGAAAAGACAATGATCCCAACTCAGTCTCAACCAAACAAAAATTGTACCTAAGGGAAGGCAGAGGCAGAGAGAATACATTAATGAGAAGAGTCCCTCTGTACGCAATTGCTCACCAACACACTGAGTCACTGCACCCTCTGCTGCTGATCTGGTCCTGCTAGCTAGCTCCTGCACTCACTGTGACTCACCACCATCATTCTCCCACCCTTTTGCCCCCCTGGGATACCCCTTTTTTTCACCTTAACCCTTTTATCCATCACTAGTTTCTTCTTCACTTCTCTCACCTTTCAAAAATGTAGAACTAAACAACACCACCAAGGTGACCGTGGTCTTATATCCCCACTAAAAATGTATAATTACCAGAAAATGCATAATAAATCATTATATCTTATAAGTTGCTTTATCCTCGTTAAAACGATGTTGTCACTTTTTTATTCTTTTTTTAAAATAATAATATCCATAGTATTACGCGATTTGTTACTTTTTAATCGATGACTTTTTTCCCTCTTTGTATTGATTTTCTTTTTGTTTAAAAAAGACTGATTATTTCGCATAACCTTGTATTAAATTTGACTATTTTGAAACAATAAATTCTTTAAAAGAAAAAGTAAAAGAAAATTATTTTTTATTTGAATTAAGATATCATATCATATTAACTTAATTTTCACTTCAAATTATATATCTTTTATTTTTTTTTTATAATTTTTTAACTTTACAGGAGTTAGCATGCGGAATTAAAGTTTCCACTTTAAGATTGGAGCATAAAATAAAAAATATAGTTTAACTAATATATATTATCCGTATATTTCGCAAGTGTTTTAAAATTTAAATACAATTTATAAAAAATAATAAATAATCAATTTTTTTATTAACAATAAATATTATATAATATTAACTTAGCAAACAATTATAAAATATTAAAATCGTAATATAATATTTACTGAACTGATGTATTAAAATTCAAAATTTTAAAATCAAATCTAAATCAAGATTAGAAAGCATTAAATTTAATTTTTTTAAAGAAATAAATCTTCAACTTTTTATCATGATATGTTAGTATCTAAGTTTAAATTAAATTAATATTTAAAAATAAAATTATAAATACAAATTAAATTAAATCATTAACATAAAATAAATCAAATCACTTGATAAGGATGAAAATAAATCTTAAAAATATTTTAATTTGAGAATAAATATTTAAATTTTATATAAAAAAATAAATACCATTGGAATTGGCCGATCACTTGTATTCTACAGTTTCATCTTGAACATAATCTCCAACAATTTTGCTCCTACCAAAGAGCTAAAATTTTATTTAACACAGTTTTGTCTGATATTTGAACATAAAGTGGAAAATTAAGGATGAAGATCTCCTACAGTGTTTTTTCTAACTGTTTAGGATCGTGATCTGATACCATCCTTTGGTAATTGTCTATTAGGCACAACAAAAGACAAACTATAACAATTCACAACAAATTTTGGTAAACTGGTTAGAAAATTATAATTGGGCTTTCTTTCTTCCTTTTTCTCAAATACGCTTATGTTATGTATATTACTCTGATACTAATCTCTCATAGAGAGTTAAATACTGCGAGTTCGTTTGGGCTTAATTTATTTCCAATTCATAGAAACGTTATTGGGTATAGTTAGGATCTGTTCAATGAAATTTCTGATTTATAAATGCTTAGAATATAATGAAATTGATAAATTATCCCGGTATTACACGAATAACATTAAAAAAAAATATTAGTTAAAATAATTAATGTTATAAATTAAAATTTATTGAAAATATCCATATTATTAAATGTCTGAATTGATAGTATTAAACGTAGATAAGTATCTTGTTAACATAAATTATACAATAAAATAATGATATAAGGAAACTTAATAATTAATACATTAAAAAATAAAACTACATTTTTCTATATTTATAACAAAAAAATATTGATAGTTGTTTTTTATAAAAATTATCGTAATTTTTTTTGGTTGATAGTGTAATTTTTTTAAACTATTAATATATAAAAATGAAATTTAGGTTTTAGATTTTAAATTCCTCTAAATTGTAGATACCAATTAAAATAAAAAATTAATAAAAAATGTTAAAACTATAATATGATAGTGCTTTCTCATAATTTTTTTATTTTTTAACTAAAAGAATGCTTATTAACTTTCTAATTATATATTTTTAATAGTTTTTCCACTCTTACCTTAAGAAAATTGTGGTTAAGAAATTAAACAAATAAATAAAAACATATTTTTCAAGCTCATTAATCTTTATCTGTCAAAAATTGTAATTTTTTATTTATTAATTTCTGAACTACTATTACCTTTAGATCTCAGTAAAACTCATTTTATTTACATAATAATATTTAATATCTATATTATTCTTTTAGAATTTGAAAATAGTTCAGTAAAACAAAAAAGACATAGAATCAAATGATATAGAAGATAATTTTATTTGTGAAAAAAATCAAAATAACTATTACATGGAATTATTATTTACAATATTCCATCAATCGTAAAATTAACTAACTAATTGTAACAAACAATATTAACAGTTTATCTTTATTCTTTAACACCTAACAATCTATATTTATAAGACAATGAAGTGAAATCAAATTGCATTTATTTTGAAATGTAAGAATAATAAATACGTATTTAAAACTATCTAAATTATTTTAAACCACCAACTCAATTTTAAAAAATTGAATATACTCTTAAATGAGAAAAAAAAATCACATACTTTCATTTGGTTCTCCTGCTCAGATTAAACAGAAGAATCTGCTAACATATTAAATTTATGTTAGTTTCTCTATATCCTCCTCAAATAAAAGCTCAACTTAAAAGCTTTTGTATTGTTTAAACATATTAATTATGAATATGTATTTATATTTTTGATAAAACTTTAAATTATTTCAATTTGTGATTGGTAATTTAGATCAAATATTGATTTATAATAATATTTAATATTATATATATAAATATTTAATTATTATTTAGTAAATAGTCCTTTAAATAAAATTATCATTTACAAAAATTCATACATAGATTTGGAAATTCATATTAATCCAGGTAATGAATTTTTTCACCAAAAGATTATTGTCCCTTTAATAAAATAAAAAATAAAAAATAAAAATAACTGATCATTCAATTTAAAGTACAAAAGATTGAATTAGGTTGATTTAAATTTGACACTATTCTTAAATTAAATCATATCATAAGATTTTTTTAGTGATTGAGTTGGATAATTTTTTTACCATAAATTTAGTCTAAATCAAACCAAAAGATAAATGTAGGTAATTAATATATCAAAAATTTTAAAAATATTTTTTTATTTGATAATTTTTTAAATTCTTGATATGTTCATGAAAATATGTTGTTGTTTTTTTTTTTGAAAAATCAATATATCGAGATTTATTTTTGAAGAAGTCTTAATAATACATTGAATAAAATCTTACTTTGATACAAGCTAACGCGCTGTATTTGTTAATCTATAATAAGTAAGCACCTATTGTATTTACTTATTTCTATTAACCCCAAACGATTTATCAAAGTTGATGTAAAATTTTAGTAAATTATTAGTGTAGAAAATATTTTAAATACTAGCATACAATCTTTTAAATTTAAAAAATATATTAATATTGCTCTTTTTTAATATATCATTACGTACTAATTCTCAATTTCTCATTTCCTCATTGCTTTCGGTGTTTGAGACTAAATAAATACGTCCAATCAAATGAAAATCACATATTGATTAAAAGCCTTATGCTACATTCGTCTCTTTTTCTTTTTCTTTTTCTTTTTTACCTCCATTTCATTTGAGATGTAAACTCATATTTTCCACTGCCATAAGGTTTACGTATTGCGATTTACGAGAGAAGAGCTGAAGAAGGTAATGTTGGTTTTCAAATTAAGGGGATGACTTTGTCATTTTCTCTAGGCGTGAATTTCAATGCATAATCATAAATTGCGTTACTATTTGCATTTGCACTCATTTACTATTCTTAAGACAATGAATTTTGATCTCATAGTTAGTATTATGGGTAGGTGTAAGTAGTGGACAATATTATAAAGTAACTTGCACGTGGCATGATATCACGATCACGATTATATGGGATCCCGCAGGGCCTGACGTATAAGCAGAAGTTTGAAACTTCAAGCCTGGGAAAGCTAAATAGAAAATAAAGGCTCCTTTATCACCAAGTTAAGATAACTAAGTAATCATATCATTTGCATTAAAAAATGGAGAATGCTACCGAGAAATTTTGGTACATTATACTTTGTGTCCAGAGGCATTCATGAAAAAATATTTAATATCTTTGTAAAAAAATATTAATCCCAATTTTAAGGATGGTCAAATTTTATTAAAATAATACTTTTTTATTTATATAATATTCGAATAATTAATTTGCAAAAATTGTTAAATTTAACTAAATTGGTTAACAATATAAATTTTATCATTAATTTATACATTTTTCAAAAATTATTTTTAACATTATTAAAATATATTTTTTAAATCTCTTTCTATTAATTAATTACTATATTTCAACTGACTCATTTTCCTTCACTCAACTAAGAATATTTTGTAAGAAATTAATGTAGAAAATATAAAAAATTAAATTTTATAAAAATGACCAGAACAAGCCTTTATTTAAATTTTTTTAAAAAAATGAAAGAAGATTTTATTATATATTTTGATGAAAAAAATATTTTTATAAAAATATTAATTTTTAATGATTAAAATGAACTTCAAAGTTGAGGTTAACAAAACAAAGATTAGCTTTAAATAACACATAATAAAATGTTTTAAGCATAAAAATTAGAAAAAAAAAATCTGTTTTTTCTTATTAGGAAATAAATACACTAAGATGAAATTTAGCTAGAAGATACTAAAGACAAAGAAGAACTTTACAAAAATATATAAATTAATTACAACTTTTTCATAAAAAATATTTTAACTTTACTGAGTGACATGTTCCTATGCATGGTTTTGAACTACATGTATAATTATCTGCTATATACATATGATCTATGTAAACCGGTACATTCAATTAAGATATATTCCTACCAGTTCAAACTACCCTTCATATTGGGAGTTCTAATTTGTTTTAGAATACTTATTATTTTTGAAAAACATGAAAATATTTTCTTTTTCAAAAATAGCCTTATTTTTTACGGTTGGAGATGACTAGATTGCGCTCAAGAAGTTGAGATTTTCTCTCAGTTCATCATGATGTTCAATTTGTCTCTAGTTGTTACTCGTTTAAGCATTGAGTGAAACTTTTACCTGGGGGTTAAGTCTCTTGCCCAAGTTGGCCTTATCAATTACACTCACATTTGTAATTGTTTAGAATTCTACGATGACCTTGTTCATTTATTTTGTCGATGTAATTATGGTTTATTTACAATATATATATTACTCATCCCAAGTTTCCAAGTTGAAAGTATCAATATGCACCTTCCAACTTCTAGGAGGGGTTAGAAATAGTTAGAATTAGTTACAAAGTACCTATTAATTCCACTGAATTCATGAGGATAAATTTTTTCAATTTTTCAATTTTTTTTTATCTTTTTATATATTTTTCCACATATTTATTTTTTATTTTTTTCTTTTCAAACTAAACTTTTTCAATAATGAAGAGGATCTGTTAGATAACTTTATCCACTCTTTTTCATTTATATAAAATACAACAGGAGTGTGCATAAATCGATTTAAACTAATATAAATCATAAAAAAGTTGAATCGGAAAGCTAAAAGTTGAATCAATAAAAATTACAATTAGATAACATCAACATTTCAATTTAATTTTAAAAATATTCTAATTAAAATTTTATTTATGCATGCACAAGGAACTTTATTTATAAAATTGTTTATTTATACTTATATAATTATAAATTTATCAAATTTTAATTATTTTATTATTATTTTAGTCCTAAAAATATACTATTAGTTTTTTAGAAATATACTTTATTATTTTATTATACTTATACGTTTTTTAGTTTTAGATTAATTTTTCTTATATCATTTTAATATTTTGTAAAAAAAATCTTTGGTTAAAAATAATATAGAAAAGATAATAAAATAAAATTTATGTACTATTTTTTAACTAAACTAAAAATAAATCTATAAAAATAAATTATTCAATTTAATCTAAATAATTTTTAATTAAATTTAAAATTTAATTTAAATAATTTCAAAAACTAGATTGCATGTATTTTTATAAAAAAAAAAGTGTAAGTAACCTTAAATCAAAGTATATTTTTTTATTCATATCAATATTATAAAATTTACCTTAAATATTAACTCAGTTAGAATACTGATTAATATGTCATTGGTTAGATTGGTGAGTTATCATTTGAACGACTAATTTTTTTTAAAATATATAAGTTAACAAAATTTATAAAATTAAAATTGTTTAAATTTAAAAATAAAAATAATTCTTATCATATAAATATCTAATTAAATAAATAAGAGTTAAAATTTTATCAAAATACATATTCAAAATAGAAATACTACTAAAGTAATGTAGAATTTATATCCAAAAAATAAACACTTTAAAAATTATCCAATGACAAGTTTGAATAAAAATAAATAACAGTTAAAGCAAAAATTTGATAAATAAAAATTGAAGTTTAATAATTGAGATGAGATTAAAAATTTTAAATTATGAAAAAATATAAAAATTTTATTATTTGGTTCTCAAATTATGTTTTTAATTTTATTTTTTTAATCTTAACATCAAACAATGTTATTTTAGATTTTTTTTAATTTTAAATTTTTTTTAATGAACCTAACTAAATTGACCGTTTCACTAATTTTTGCAAAAAATTATAAAAAAAATCAAATTGAATCAATTACATATTTATCTAATAAACCATTTAAATCAGTTTTTAATTTAAATTAGATCGAATCCAATGAATAATACTGATTCATATCAATAATACAATTTATTGAATTCTCTTAATATCTGTCCAAATTCCTTCTCGATTTAGACTTCAAAATCTGTTTCTTTAATTTGTTAGCATATTACCTCAATACTTAATAAATTCACAATTGCATTGTAACTCTTTTAAGCATTTCTAAGTGTAAAACTTCATTTTGATCATAGTAATTTTCTTCATATACATGTACTTAATAATATTTTTATATGCATATTGTCTTAAATAAAAAATAATTTACAATGAAGGAAATACACAATAAAATGTAAAGTAACTCTAGTTACACATAAATATGATGATATATATACAAGGGAATTATATTAACTTGCCAATAATCTTCTTCTTTTTATATAAAATTTCTTATATATATATATATATAATTAATAGTTTTATATAAAAACAGTTCCACGTATTTACATTTACAGTTATTTCTATATTTTATCGTGTAGTGTTTATATAAATGTATCGCCCTCGTGTATATGATTATCGACATTTATAATTAGAAAATGCATAAAAGATATATAGTGGTGATTCATCTGAAAGTATTGAATTGCAGTACGTACAATTTATAAAAAATAATTATAATGCATTTGACATTAATTAGAGTCTGTTGGGTCGAGTAATTAAGCGTTGAATTCACCGCCATAGCCTTTCAACAATAAAGTTTCAGAACAAAAGGAAATATAGGTATATACGTTATGTAAACGTAACAACATTTGTAATGCACTCATGATCACGTGGCCGTACTAGCTGTATATATGTGAAAAAGTTATATAAGGGCAATTGGCCCGTGTATATTGTATATATAAAGCAGCTTTAATTTAAGTGATTTCGAAGTATTATTTTGACTATTAATTAATGCTAAATTTGAAAGAAAATAAATTTTATATTAAATATTGAAATTATAAATTTAACTTGAGGCGGAGTGTTTTGGTCCTTTTGGATAAAGGAAAGGGGTATGGATTGGTGAGAGTTGAAAACAAAAAACCTGAGCAGTGACGGCTGAGTTGGGATAGCAATGCGGTCGAACAGAACAGTTATTTGCGGGGGAGGAAGCTTAAGGTTTTGTCACTTCAGGAAAGTGAATGAATGAGTGAAAATACCAAAAGCTGGTAACAGGTCAATCAAAACGACTGTGCTGCATGTGCGCAGTAGTCAGTGTTGGGAGCTCAAGTCAAAAACGGAGGAGGAGGAAGAAGCACTCTTCTTTTTGGGGGTGTTTAAGTACGGAGTTTGACCGGGAATAGCAGGTCACACTCAAGCCCCATCGTGGATCGTGCACGCCTGGCCCTAGTTTTTATTTATTTACTTCCACGTCTAAGTATACACATGCCTAGTTAAAGAGAAAGAGAGGAAGAAAGCTTTGGAGGTGAGATTACGATAATGTCCCTGTGATGTGTGATACATGTGTGTGTGAGAATGGAATTAGCATATAGACAACTGTGGTTAAGTGGTGGAGACGGTACGGGAGCAAGCGGTGACAATAGGGTTGACGCGCACGGTACACGGACGTGTGGTACAGTCTGCAGTGCATAAAGAAAACACAATCATCATTGCGTTTCGCAGCAAAAGCCTGATGTTCAACTTAACTATCAAGCTTTCCCCCCGCCCGGTTACCAGTCCCCCACACTTTATTTTACTATCAACAAAATGTCATTCACTTTTTACATTGTCCGGGCGGTTACCATTCAAATCTCTTCCTTCCTTTCTTACCAAATACCACTTAACTTTAATTCCTTTGAATTAGTAAAACCAAAGCACAAGAAAGTACAAGAAATAAATAACATAAAAATATTATTTTTTGTTATATTTTTGAGAAGGAAAAAATTTACCAAAACAATCACTTAATAGAACAAAAACTGGGGAGAAGTGTCTTTTTTTCCCTTTTTGTTTTTTTTTAAAAACTGGTAATAAGATTCTTATATATTGTATGTATTTCTAAATTTAAATAAAAAATTGTGAACCAAAGATAAATTAAAAAAGAATAATAAATACTTTTGTTATTGTGAATAAATATTCTATTATATTATTATTAAATGAAAACAAGTCAAAGAAATATATTTAAAATTAAAATAAAAAATATAAAAAATTATTAAAAATCCAGACATGTTATTTTTTAATATGATATGTTGAAATTTTGAAATTTAAATTAATTACGATTATAATTATCTTAAATTTTAGTTTATCTATAAAAGAAGGGTACAATATTGAGTTCAATATGTATCATATTTCTTTTAAATTACAAGTATCACTCACAAGAGTTAATATTGCTTGAATCTATGATTATTGTTGATAACAATTTTATAAAAAAATTTTAAATACAGCTGCATATCCAATGTTCGAACCTTGAATTTGAAACTTCTAATTAAACCAGATAAACCTCTTCCTAGTTAATTCATATGCTCGGTTATAATATGTGTAATAACTTAAAATTTAAATTAAATAAAATTTAAAATAAAAAAAAATATTTAAAAAATAATATATATATTTAATACAAAAAATTCAAATAATTTAATCATGAAAGAGATAGATTGTAAAAATAATATTTTTATAATATAAACTCAACTTTATAACATAAGGCTGGATTTAATAAATATTTTATATTATAAAATAATATATAATTTCAATTTAAAACATAATATAATAAACCTTTTTAAAATTTTTAATTAGCATAAATTAATTTTTAATTAATTAATTTTCTACCATACGTTCTTAAGTGAGTAATTTTTTAATGTTTATTTATATATGTTTAAATAACATATTTATTTTATTTTATTTTTCCTTCTATTTCTATCTCTTCTCTTTTCTTTCTATTCCAATTTCATCCAAATAAAATAGAAGGGTTAGTTTAACCATTTACAAAGTCTCCATTGATAAGATTAAAAAACTGTTTTTATATAAGGTGTTATCTTTTAATTATCAGTTTCAATTTGTTTGAACATCAAGCAATTAACAAATACTATGTATAGTTATCTTTCTTTTACCTTTTCTTTTTATCTTTCTTCATATACACAAATATAAAAAAATTAGTCTCTAAAATAAAAGCGCACAATAAAATAGTTGCCTCATTTTTATGTACAAAAACATTTTCCTCTAATTAAAAACAAATGGGGGCATATGATTCAATTGTTAATAAAAATAATATTATAACAAATGACCAGAATTTATTTAATGCACATGTTCTTTCTTTCTTTCTTCTTTTTTTTTTTTTTGTTTTTTTAGGCCGATGCACATGCTCATTTGAAGTGCTCAGGATTTTAAAACATAAGATTTTTATATAATAATATTAGTTATTTGGAAGAGAAGGTTCCATAGATGAATATTGATCAAATAGTCAATTCCACATTCTAAACTAAAGTAGAAAAAGGCGCGGAGAGGCTAACAAGTATATACGTATTTTTTTGCCCCTTATAATTTATATGCATCGAGTCTCACGAAGCTGGGAATTACAAATTCAATGTATATAATACAACTATTTAAGATTTATGTGATACGCATGCACGACGATTATCGTACAAATTGAATGCATCTCAGGCGATCTAGGTAAGGTTATATGTTAGTTTTAAATACGAAGAGGACCTCAAAAAAGCTTGAAATGATTTGGTCGTAGAAGAATGGAAACTAACTATGAGCACATCAAGAAGTTGATGATTAGAATTAGCAGAAGGAGAAAAAGTATGATGAGTATACGGTTTGTTTATTTATAAGTTGGTCTCTCAATCATGAGAGGACTAACTCATGTTTATTAACTAATAATAAATGTGGAAGTCTAAATTTGCTAAACATATATAATGTGTAAGATATAAATATTACTAAAAAAGAGAAGGCAGTTAAGAAAATAATGATGGTGACTGTAAATAACAATGACAGTTGAGCACAGCATAGGGTGAGACGAAATGGGATTTATTTATGAAGAAGGGAAGGGTAGCTGGTCCTGAAAGCTTGAGGCAGTAGTACTCAAGAAACTAAAAAAGCCCCCATTCTCTATATATCATTTCCCTCTCCGCTCTTTCGTCTGCATTTTCGCTCTCTTTTCTCAACCACATCACACGCTGTGAAATTCTATCTTGCGCCGCGCCGATCTATTGTCACAGTAAGTTCTCCCTTTCTTTCCCTCTCTTTCTCTCTCTTTCTCTCTCTCTCTCTCCCTCTCTCTTCTGTTATATATATTCCTCGCTTTCTTTCTAAAATCACACAAATTTCGATTACGAACCACTGATGGATCTCACCACTTCTTTTCTCCGCCGCAACCCTTCGATTTGTTTCTCATACCTTCAAACTTCATCTGCACGCAAACAACGCCGTATCCAGATCTACCGGTGCAACTTTCTTTTTCAATTTTTCAAAGAAATTTGCTGAGATTTTCACATTATAATATTTCCACATCCTTCTCTTTCCTGTGCCGATATTGTATTTTCGTTTCCGATTCTATTCTTCTTTTTCCTATCTTGCTTATTCTTATTTGAAATGGATTGCACATCGTTTATTGACTCATTTTCGGGTCGGTTAATTTCTTGTCAAGAAAAAAAGGATTGGGAGACGCTTTTAATGACCTACATTAGTTTAATAATATCATAATTGATTTCATTTTTTAAATCCGCGATCACGAATCGGTACGTGAAGCTTCGTTGAATCATCTATTTCGTTTATCTCTATGATTCCTCAATTTCCATGCCTTCTATTTATTTACAGCTATTATGATTTAATTATTATTATCGTGATTTATATTATTATTATTATTATTAATATTATTATCTCCATTTGACTCTCTCTCTCTCTCTTTCTCTCTCTTGTTTGTTGTAGAAAATTGAAATCATGGTACTGCAGGGTTGTGAAAGCTAGATACTGATTAGATCGTTCATTTGAAGAAAGAGAAACCACATAACGTACTAATTTTTACTAGGGATTTGATTTAATTTAATATGATTTGATGAATTAATTAACCGCAGAAGTTGCCTTGGTGTGTGGGGGAGAAAAGAAAGAGAGAGAGAGAGAGAGAGGGAGAAAGGGAGAGGGGGAGGGAGAGGGAGAGGGAGAGGGAGAGAAAGATCGGAAAAGATGTCATCATCATCGAATTCGCCGTGCGCGGCGTGCAAATTTCTACGGCGAAAGTGCACGCAAGAGTGCGTGTTCGCGCCGTACTTCCCACCGGATAATCCTCAGAGGTTCGCGTACGTGCACAAGGTTTTCGGCGCGAGCAACGTGGCGAAGCTGCTGAACGAACTCAACGCCGCGCAGAGAGACGACGCCGTAAAGTCCCTGGCTTACGAGGCCGAAGCGCGTCTAAGGGACCCTGTCTACGGTTGCGTGGGCCTCATCTCCGTCCTCCAACACAAGCTCAGGCAGATCCAGGTGGAACTCAACAATGCCAAAAAGGAACTCGCTACCTATATTGGGCCCCAGGCCCTGCAGGGCATGCCCGGCCCCATTCTCCAACACCACCAATCCAATAACCCTTTTTCCCCCTCCCTTTACGGAAATATGCCGGTTGTGACTGCCGCCGCTCACGGCGGCCAGTTGGTGATTCGTGATCCTCAGCCGCCGCCGCAACATCAGATCTTGGAAGCTCAGCAGTTGGCTGTGGCTGTGGCGGCAAGAGAGCAACAAGAGATGTTTAGGAGTTATGAACATCAACAGCAGCAGGAGTTCCTGCGGTTCAGTGGTGGGTTCGATGTGGGTTCGGTTTCTTCTGCTGGTGGGTTCAGCCAAGTGTCCCCAACTGCTGCTTCGGCTGACCAGTTGTCTCCTTCGTTGGCTTTGGGATCATTTGACAACGCTTACCACATGCAGCAACCACAACAAGGAGGAGAACCTCATCCTCATCCCCATCACCTTCCACTTGAGGCACAGTTACTGCTCCCTCCACAGCAGAAGCAAGCCCAACAACAAACCCAACAGTCACAACTTCCCCTTCACCAACAGCAGTCTGAAAGCGAGGAGTGTAGGAGTGTCGGTCCATCTTGTTGATTTCCAATTTTGCAGCTCTTGCGCCTAATATGGTTTTTTGTCAAACAATTTTCATCCTAGGTATGTTCTTCTCCCTTTTCCATCCATTGTGGGTATTTTTTTTGAATTAATTTATTGTGGCGGTTGATGTAGGCCTGTTGGTTTATTATGGCTGTTGATGTAGCCTGTTCACGTGTGTTTTCCTAATACTTGGTGATCTCTGTTTATGAGCGATCATTTCTACGCTTTTTTGTGTTTGCTATTGTAATTATTAGCTAGCTTTTTCATAATGGGGGCAATCTAGTTTGGTGGCAGGAGAAAGCTAATATCAGTCCTCGTGGTAGTAAGCAAAAGGTTGGTTAGGGGAATGGTCTTTTCACAATAAGAGACGTATGGTCTGGTTCATCAATTATGATAACTTAGAACAGTAAATCGCCACATTAGATTTGCCAGCAAAGCATGTTCTACCGTTTTGTCGTCAAGCTAAAATGTCATGCTGAATAATAAAAGAAGGTTTACATATCTAGGTGGAAATGTTACAAATAACCTATGTTATGCTCTGAAGTCAAGTAAGGTACCTGTATAGGGGTGTCACTGGAATTCGGCAATCTATCAATTCAAGTCCTTTTCCCTTGCAATCATATTAGAAATTCCAGACTTTTGTTTGAATAATAACATTTGCCTCATTGTGATTGCTCATGTCTACCTAATGAAAGAGATTACAAGCTAATCTTCTGAATGGTAATTTGTGGAAGCCGACATTCCAGCCAAAAAAAATTTGGTAAAAAATACAACATATGTCCTATTGCGGGCAACAGGTTTGGCCTGCTTTTGTGGCATCGTTAAATAGTAATCACAACATACTCTCGTTTTCTATCTTGAGAACTTGACACTAGGATTGAGAAACACTTCTATCTTGATTTGCCATGAATAATATTTATTGTTTCAAATAAGTTCATGTTGTGTCTTGTTTAAACAAAAAGAGGCTTAGCCAGGAAAGATGATAGGGTATAATTACTTTTTAGTAAACGAATAATAATAATAGAGAACATGGAAACCTTCACGTGCCATGCGTTGATTTCAGGGATTTATGAATATGCATGTCAATAATAATGTATCACTAGCTATTTGGCTCCTATATTGCATGGCCCTCCAGTGGCTATTGAAATCCATTAAATAGAATTTGCAGGACTTGATAGCATTTTATGCATTAGGCATCTCTTAATACCTTTTTCTTAACCCTCATCTGCAGTTCTTACCTGCCGGATACATATGGATAGAAGAGAGAGAGAGAGAGAGAGAGAGAGAGAGAGAGAGAGAGGAGTGAAACATACAAGCGAGATTGATTAATCCGCATCGGTTTGCTTGCCATTGAAGGAGACTACCAAGGTAGACACGATTGCAAAAGTAAGATCTTCACTGATCTTGGAGATCTGTTGTCCTTTTTTTTTTTCTTTAAATGAAATTTAAATCAGTAGCTATGTTTTATCTCTTTACTTTTGTCAAAAACTAAATTGTAAATCAGAATTCAGAGAGCTTTCAAAAGCTCTATTTGCTCTGTCCTATTTGCCGAATCATTCCCACTCCCACTATGGATTCATGGTAATTTAGCCGTGGAAGAAAGATAGTAACTCACACTATCCGATACATTTTCAATCATTTTAGGTAAAATTTAGGTATTTCTGTGGTTTTATTTAATGAACCCGTTCCCTTATTAATGGACTCGTGATTTTGACTTGATAATCTTAACAGTATGTTAGAAAATGTGTATTTAAAAATTAAAATTGATATTATTAATTTTAATTTTGATGCTAAGATTTTTTTTAATTCAAATTCAAATTTAAGTTTTTTGATAAGTCTATGGAATTATAAATTAGTAAATTAGTAAATTTTAGTAATTTCTAATTATACAGGCAACATTCTAAGATAATGTTTGGCTTAACTTATTTTAGACCTTTTTTTTTTTTTCCTAAAATGAGGTGAGTCAAATAACATCGTAGGAAAAATAACTTTTAAAAAGGTAATATCGTAATAAAGAATCTTATTTATAAAAGTTAATTTTAGGGTTTTTTTAACTACTACTCATTTTATTTCTTTATTTCAAACGCTTTTGATGTAACAACGTTGCTAATTTTTATTTTTTGACAGGACCTGAAAAAAAAACTGACTTAAAAGCAGTTGTTAAGGTTAACAAATTATAGAATTACTAAACAGCTTGAATTTTATTTTTATTTTAACTTTAAAATAAGTTTTAAAATTTTAGAACGTCAAGTCATGTGAACTAGCTAATTCAGCCTAATCTAAAGTTAAAAAATAAAGTTCGAAATAATAAAACATTGTTTGTTTGGGTTGACGAGTTTGCATTTCGTTTAATACAATCCATACTTATTTTTCACTGTTTTTTGTTGATTTTTTAAATTTTTGTTTCTTTTAAAATGAATGTTTAGAAACTTAAATTTTTTATGATCCGACACCCGTTTCAAATTAATTTAAATTTTATTAGATTTGCTCAGTTCGGATCGAGCAAAAATAAAAATTCTCAAAATTCAACCCGAAAAGACTTATCCTCATTTAATTGGTTTGGGCTATTTTTTTTCACAAATATTTAATTTAGTTTAATCTTATTTACACCACATATTATTAAATTAATAAAATGGTTTTTATTTAATTTTAAATTGTATATTTTATATTTAAATTATAAAATCAACATTGAATTTAAAAATTCAATTCTGATTTTATAGCCTAATTCTTTATATAACGTAAACATATATAGAAACTATTAATCTAATTTCAATTTTGGTAAAATTTAAATTTACATTACAATTCTACTTTTCTTGTCTAAGCCTACTAACAAAATATACGGCTAGTAATTCTATTAGCTACTAATACATGATTAGTTCAAGGTATATATTTTATTTTCTTCAAATAAGATTTAGCTTCACTTTTTTTTTACATAAAAAAATTTAGAAAAGTAACTTCATTATAATAAAAATATTTTTGGTTTAAATAAAATTATTCCTATAAATAAAAATTTGGTTTAAAAGCAAGCTATTTCTATTACATTTAAATAGAGTGAATAAAACTTGACTCTATATAAGTTTTGTAGGCATGGAATATCCAAAAAGAAATTGTGGATTGCTGGTTGAAAATGTGATTATGCTGCACAGATCAATGTGTGAATTTTCTTAAAAAAAACTTAGTTTAATAATTTATATAAAGAATTATGAAAATAAGTTTAAAAAATCTCATAGAAACAATAAATTAAGTCATAAATTCACCCTAAATTCTTCCAAACATCCCCTGCATGGAGAAAATCGATCAAAGTTCAACTTTATAAAACCTAATCTATTTCAGTCTATTTCCGCGCCCCGATTACACTCCAACGAGACCAATGGTTAGCTCGATCCTTTGAAATATTTTGTATTTTTTCGTTAATAAATTAATTTTTCTCATCCCAGCACAACATATACACGCAGCCACACCCCCGCCCCCCCTTCTTCCAACACACACACACGGTCTTGCTTCCATTAGAACTATTTTTAATATTAGATTAACAACTACATTATCAGCTTGACCATTGAACAATTCTGTATTGTTAATGAATTTTTAATTTTTTTTTATTATAACGTGGATGTATCTCGATACTATTTTATAATGTTTATTCGTGCTGCATAATAAACAAGATATGAGATATAGGTGCTGCATTATTCTGTGTAAGTTTCATTAACAGACTCATAAATTAATCCTTGTACTTTAAAATAATATATTTACATAAAACCTGATAGTTTTAACATAAAAATTCACATTTAATGTTGTCCACAGTAAACTTTTGATTAACCTCCAGGAAATAACAATACAGTAACTTGTACTTTCTCCGCTTTTTTTTTTTATTTATCCAAAAAGGAATAAAAAATTATTTCTATATATCTGTATATTTTGATTTTTAAAAGAATAATATTTATAATTTTTACAAATATTTTTATATTTATCTAGTTATTTTTAATAATAATAATAATAAAATAAAAATAAATTTAAAAAGTAAATAATTTTAAAAAATTTTAATTTAATTATATTTTTTAACATCTGTAATTCTTTTTTCTAAACAGATAAAAAGTAACGGAAAAATAATAAATGAAAAAATAAAAATAAAAATAAAAAGATAAATAAAATTTTTAAAATATTAATTATATTTTTAACATATTTACTTTTTGTTTTTTGGATAGATATGAGGGAATTCTGAACTTATATAAAGGAAGGGAGAGAATAATATTTTTGTTCACGTTTTGCAAAAATACTTAGCAGCTCTCAATAAAACTTGCTTAGACACCAGCGCCTTTAAGTACACTGGAACAGGGTAATTGAATTTTATATATATATATATATATATATATATATATATATATATATATATATATATATATATATATCTTAAAAAGTCAAACATGGCACATAAACACTTCAAAAAATACAGCTTAGCTTGAGTGCAAGCGCAACATTTTATCGAGTGATTTGTGCACCACCGACAATTTTGGCAATAAAAAATTTCAGGTAAGTTGACCAGACCAAGATTATAGACTTTTATATTTTTAATTTTCACACAGATACAGGAAGTCAATTAATACGTGTCTTCTCGTCAAATATATTAATCCATTTATTTTGTAAATACTGTTTTGGAATCTGTTGTCGCTCAACCGTGGGCTGCTGCTCACAGAACTGTTAATTGACTTCGATGTGGCATGTGCTTAATTTGCGTTTTAAATTGGAAAATGATATAAACGAAGGCCAAAAACCAATTTGGGGAATGATACAAAACGCTACGTAATTTAATTTGTCAAATGTGTCATTTTAAAAAATAGTTTTTTAATATGTAATATACATAATAAAATTTATATATGATAAATTGTTCTTAAAAATGATAAGATTTAATATATTAATAATATTAAACATTATATTTTTATTAACAAATATTTATTAATAATTAATTATATATCTTTGAATATATATTAAAAAATGATAATTAAATGTTTTTAATAAATTAGTTAAAAAATTAAAATGAATTTTTTAAATGAAAAATATTTATTAAATAAAAATATGAAAATTATTTAAAAGATTTATTAAAAGATATACTACTTAATGTTAGTAATATATTTTACTATAACTTTTAATAAAAATATTTTTATTCTTTAACTATTATCCTAATAATTAATTTTAAAATTTTAATCATTAATTTTCAATCAATAATAATTAATTTATTTTATCTTTTAAAACATATCTTCTGATTTTAGATAACTTCAATCTCATGTATTATGTAATGTCTTATTCAATAGTCAACGGATGGGTGGGATTGAATTCAAAAGAAATATAATATTGTTTGTAATATTTTATAAGTGCAGTTGGATAAAATAAATTTATAAAATGTTTATTTAATAATCTTCTGTTATATGAGGATATGTGTTTTAAATTTTACTACCAAATTTACTGAAATAAACTAAGAATCTTGTTAAGTAATATTCTTAGAACAATGGTTAAGAAATTAAAAATATTTTTTTTGTTATAAATTACGTTAGAATGGATTAAACATTATGAGAAAATATGCATTAATAATACTTTTTATTTTTAATTCCTCAACTAATACTTTTAGGATATTTATTAATATATTCTATAATTGAAAGAACTTATTTAGTAAGTTTAACTGAAAAAAATATTGAAATAGGTTAAAAAGTTTTCATTTTAAAATTTGACGTTTAAGATTATGAATAAAAATTAAAAAATATTATTACTATTTTAATTTTTAAAAAACATTACTTAATTTTTTTTATTATATACCTTATCTCATTAATTATTCAGTACATGGTTCAACAAAATACACATTAACTATTAAGAAGAAAATACTTAATTATTCATTAATTTTATAAAATAGCAATAAAAAATATTAAAAGTGTTAAACGTAGAAAAATGAAAGAAGTACTACAAGTGTTATAAATTATTTTCACAACTTCAACTAAATCTTTTAAAAAATATATCCAATAACATGTTCTTGTTATGTGCGTTTTGGTTTCCATTAAATTAAAACTTAATGAACTTTCTTTTTGGGTCAAGTAAACTTAATCAATGTTTGACGTTGACTACCTAGCCCAATTCTTTTTTTCTTTGCATGTTTTCTTTCTTAAAAGTTAGAACGCATGTAAGTACTTCTTAATAGATAACCAAACCCAGTCTATGTAGTTCCACATGGGTCAGATTCACTGAGAATTGGCGCCTCTGGCCCAATGATTTGGTGGTGTTGGGAATCTTCAAGTTTGGTGAATGGGTAGAGAGTGATTGTAACAGGTTACACATTTACATGACAAAGTGGGTATTATAAAGAGAGAGCATTCACCTGTTCCGTTGAGCTCTGACTCCAATTATATTTTTAACTTATTTTATTCATGCTTATCCCATACATAAATCTGGAAGGTGAACAAACTAACAAAAATAAATGAACATTAATTTTTCACTCCTTAATTTGTCACTAATAGGCAAAGAGAAACTCAAAGCTTTTTCTTGTTTGAGAACAAGTTTTAGGATTCTAATGGAAAGTTAACAATAAGATGACTTCAAATAGTTGTTCCTATGTTGTTTATGAGGTATTTCACTGCCGTAGTAGTCACGTTTACAGGATACTCTACGGTATTAAATTTGTGAATATGTTCAGAGAGTATAAACTAAAAGAAAACGGAACATGATATTAGCCAATTGCCTCTTTTATCTATAATTAGTATTATCATTTATAAAACGTTAGTGGCGGGTATATAGACACCCTTCCTCGAGATCGTAATAATAAAAGGATTTTTTATTATTTTTATACGAATTTTTTAATATATCTAAAATAGATAATAAAAATTTATATATTAATAATTTTTATTAAAATTATAAAGTTAATATATTAATAATATTAAATATTATAATTTTTAATTAATTTTATTTTTTATAATATACTATCATTAAGAACTTTATAACTTAAGAATTGACAATTTGTCGAAGTCTTATCTTTTGATTTTAATCAACACAATTGTCCAAGTCATTATCTATCATAATTATTTTTTGTCTTTATTAAGCATAATTTTGAAGTGCGATCAAGTTTAAGAAGAATTTGGACCGTTTGACAAATTACCATAAATTAAAAGGAGACTCAAATTTTTTACATCTTTTATTTGCTATTCACATCTCTCTTTTTTTAATCCCTTCCACTTCATCCTCTTCTTTGGTTTCTACACTATAACATCCCTTATTTTTCAGTTCATCTTCCTCCGATTGTTCCTTTTAATTTTAACTGCTTCTTCTTCCTTTCATGTTGGTCCTGGGTGTTCGTGTTCATGTGTGTTGCTTCTTTTTTCTATCGTAGACTTTGCTTCCTTTCCCTCTTCGTTTTCATTCGCTCAGCATTAGCACAGGTGAGTTTTGCAACATCTTAAAACTTTAATTTCGTAGTAGTATATGAATAATGTGCATTTTAAATTCCGTAACATGCTTTATGATTTTCAGAAGTAAGATTTTGGAATTAATATATTTTATGTTCTACACAATTAAACTTCTGAAATGTATATATCAAGTTGTGGAAGAAAGTCTGTAAACGTTTTAGTAAGATCACACTGGTTCCGAAATCTTAGTTTCGTTATTCATATATACCATTCTAAATTTTTATAATGATATTTAACTTCCAAAATCTTAATTTTGAAATGTACTTTAAGTATCTCTTAGAAATTAAATTTAATATATATATATATATATATATTACTTTTGAAATTAAGAATCCAACATTATTTTATAATGTTACATATTATTAATTCTGGAATGGAAAGTGATGATTCTGAAATTTAAATAGCAAATCTCAAACTAAATAATACAATAATAAAAATATATATGCATACGTGATTGATGCTTAAATCAAAACATCATAACAAATATATTATTAGAATACAATATTTCTGTTTTTTTTTATCATTCTTAAAATTTTAAAATATTTAATTAGGTTAATTATTTTAATGGATGGAAAATATTAAAATTTAATATAAAAATTTAACTAACATATGTTTATAAATATTTAAATTTAGTTAACTATCAATGTAAAAGAAAATCCTTTTAAATTATTACTTAGTTGTATAAATAAGTCAAATAAGTAGTGAGATAAAATCATACTTATTTTATTTAAATTGAGAATGATGTATGAGCTATATCTTAACTATTAATCAGCTGAGATTATAATAAAAATGAATTTTAACTATATCTATACAATTTTAAATATCATGAATATTTGAATTTAAAAAAATAAAAATATTTATTTGATATTTAGATAAATCTAATCAATTTAATTTAATTCATATTCTTCATCTTGTGTGTTTGATGTGTAAGAGACATTAAATACAAATTTTTAAATAAATTTAATTACTTTATAAATAAGTATTAAATAATATTTGAAATATAATAAATATTTTTATTTTTTAATAAAATATATTTCTATTTCCTGAACCTATATTTACACGATAAAGAATTGTTAATAAATTGTCTATGATTTAAGGTAAATCGCTTGAATATTATATATAGAAAAGTTTAAAAATCATATTATAAACTTTATATTAAAATGTGGTATAAAATATGAATTCTAAACTAATTAATAATTAAAAAAATTATATTATAACTAATAATACTTTTATACTTTACTCTAACAATTTTTATCTATTTATAAATAAATCATTTTCCTATTGTATGAATGCTTTTATCTTAAGTTTTAACCGATTTTTTAAATAATATATTTTCAATTGAATTTTAAAGCAAATATCTTAAATATTTTATATTTAAAATCATTTTCAATTAAATCTTGTCATTTAACTCACGGTGATAAGCCAGGCATGGGTAATAATGGTTGCAACCCGGTTGCAACAAAGTTGAAAGCCACCTAACTACTTGATGAACGTTCAAAGCAAGGGCAAGTTCCCACTATGCATGACAATTAAATTTGAAATATATTTTAAAAAAATTAAATCTAATTTATAAAAACAGGATCAAATTTAAAATATAAATATCGACTTCGTCCTAACTTAATAATTATAATAATAGTTAAAAACAATAACCTTAGAAAATGTTACACGACTTGTTTTTCGGAAGAACAGCGAATGTATTCTAATCTGAGTCGGATGACAACTGAGGATGACCCAATGCTACAACCATTTTAGATAACATCTCTTCTATTTCCACCAACTCTTCCTTGCCAAACCCCCAACTTCTAATTAACTCTGCCCCAGCTGCTCCTCGATCGATTCCAAAGCGGTGAAGATTTTGCAATTTCCTCTCCAAAAATGGTGAGACAGAACTGCTGGAACGTAATCTGGCGGCCATGGGAATTGAATGGACGTCAAGAGATCTTTTTGATGAAGAATTAGTACTTTGACCACTCATCAATTCACCGTGCTGGCCAACATGGCTCCCAAAGATAGATGGAAAAGGCAAAGGAATAGGAAGGGGACAAAGAGCAACAGATAGATGGCAGAACATTGGCCTTGTATTTGCACATTGAAAAGCAGCATCAACTGTATCCTTTACCTCACAAATTGAAGCACGATGACCCTCTATTGAAGCAAAACAGAAGGGATGAGACAAAAAATAACCATGCAGAGGACAGAACTTAGGAAAGCAACAGAAATGAAAAATAAATCATATTGATTATTCCAGTAGACTCACAGTTATGCTTATGAGAAAAATCTTCTGTCTTCAATTGACATTTAAAATGTAAAACTAAAAAGAGGAAAAATGCGTGGGCAAGCTTATCTCGCCTATGTTTTGCCAATAACCCTACATGTTAAGTACCGTTTCTAATTTCACTACATTCACATGGGTGGTCCAGAACTAACTTAAACGGGGGCAGGAGGGGGATGAAACGGGAAGCTTAGACATTTTTTTAACTTCTTCAAACTACAAGCGGGCTTATCTGTCTAATCAAATAGAAGTATTGTGTCAGTTTGAAAACCAACTAAGATCTTCACAAATGGTCAAATCTATGCTGATTTAATTACGAGAGAGCTCCATAACAAAGAAGATGAACGCGGAAACAATACCTGAAACTACCATCATCAAGGGTAGTGGATTCTTAAAAGAGTAGGTCAAATATCATTTGTTACATTATTTTACACCAGAAAACTGCGAGTAATTTAACATTTCATGATAGAATTTGGTAGTAGTCTTCATTTCAAACCTCTATTAACATATTTTTGTTCTTTTCAAATCCACAAAACATATTACAAATCTTTTTTATTTTGATTTTATCTGTTGAAAAGAGACATGCAGCTTTGCTGCCTCAAATGATTTACTGACTGATAAAAGATAGATATCCTAAAACTGTTGTTATCACAATAAACCTTACTCAGGATGAATGGGCCAAAAACATTGCAGCAGAGAACAACATTTAAGTTTAGAAGACCAAGACAAGCAAAACATACAAGAAAAAAAATGAGAAGTATCAATAGCCAATACCTGATGCAATAGCTCCATGGACCGTCATGTGTTCAATTGCTTGCATGTCTTCAACATCCTCTGCTATTTGTGGGGTCAATGGCTGCAAATTTTCTAACATAGACAGATCATTCTGTCCCCCTGAAATTTGAAGAGTAAGACCAATTAAATACATTGCTTATCAAGATTAACCTGAAAAATTATTCACATACCAGTTAAAGCAGGTGCTGGCATGGCAACATCAAGAATTGACACCATGTTCTGCCTCCCTTGCCCTGACAACATTTGTATGATTCCATGAATATCCACAGCACCAGAAACAGAACATGCATCTGCAGTAGGCCCAACTGGAACCATTCGGAATGGTAGACTAATGGAGTGTAGTGCAGCAGCATAAACTGCACTTGAGTGGTAATGCTTCTCATCTTCAATGTGGAGAAATTTGGAAGCTTTACCTATGAAATTAGATGAAAAATGAAACTTAGTACAACATAGAGACCTAAAAAGAAGGTTCAGTAAAAATCAATAGAAGTTTGGAATCTATAATCTTTCATTTGTGCATCTGCCAGCCAACAATACATGCAACATCCCTAAGAAAATTTCTATCAATATTAGAATACAATAGAATTCAAGGCCATCAATTACAAGTGGCCATTTAAATTAGTAAAGTATCAGTACATTAAACATCAGTACTTGCTGCCTATTATCAAAGGAAGAGTATTCACTATTTAGTTGTCTAATTTAATAAATCCTACATTAGAAAGATTATTACTTTTACTTAGAGAGGGCAGACCAACAGGCACAATAAGTTTACAGTAGGATGATAGTCTTGAAAAGGATATGACATCATGAAGATCCTGTAAGATTGTACGCTTCCTGCTCTGAAGATTTGTGGGTGACTCAGAACCTCGGACAGCATAGAGCAAGACAGGAATGTTTCTATATTCATCTACAATATTCTCTAAAAATTCAGAAGCCACAGCAGAGAAACCCCCAGAGTCATCAACTACAAATTGAAATCCCTGTAAAAATAGCCCAAATTTAAAGATTACATAAGGGACATCAAGCAAAAATGAATTTGTTTTAGAACCTAATGGACAAAGGCTATTACTAAGATAAAATCAATATATGTTTGAAGTTATACCAAACCATCAAACTGAAAATCTCACACCAATACTGAATGAGGAAAAGTCAGCATATTCATTAATGTTTTGGATATCTAGTCATAAAGTAGCTATGTGAATTGTGAAATTATAATGATGGGCAAACATTTTAGAGAATCATGATTACAGAACTTCTGTCAACAGGTTCTATTCCAGAGTTTATGAAATATTAGTGTCATAGAAGAGTATGCTCCGAAATAAGTAATTTGGTTCATTAAATATATGAAGCTCAAAACATAAGCAATGTATTCCCACATGTAAAAAGGACCTCACAAAAATGAAAGCTAAGAATACAAATTGACTGAAAAGTGAAAACTCAGAAAATCCAGCTGCTGGAAGATATTATTTCATTCATTGTTTTACTACAAGAATTAAAGATAAAGATATACACGTGAAGTATTCCCCAAGCCCAACTACAAGAGTGAAAAGGTGAAAAGTAGTCACCTGCATGTGATCACACTCTTCAACGAAAAATCGAAGTCTGTCACTCATTTCTTCCCCTTGTGCAGTCCGAGTAAAGGACTCCCTTCCAATTCCATAATTGTCAAATTCCTCCACATTTGTCCAAACTCCATTTAATTCATATAAACTCTGGGGGTGATAATGTACTTTTGAATAGTCTGTCCAAAAATGTACACCATTTTCTAGACATTCAATTATATCCTTATCCTGAAACTCACTCCCAGAATCATTATTCGAACCACTGATGTCATTTTCTATATGCAAATTTTCTTCTTCATGAAGTCTTTGTAGGAACAAATTTTTTTTGTGAGGTACAGAGGCCAGAGTGGAAACTCTACCACTCCTGCACATTGGTCTATGGCCATTCAGCTCATTTGAACATAATTTAAACCTTGGTACCATGACATATATCACTGATGCAGTTGGTTTCATATCCAATAAAAAAGGGGCAGGCAAAACAATTTCAAATTTTAAATACCTTAGAGGGCTTAAAGTTGACACTTGACACAAATTAAAGATACAAGTAAACAGAACATCAGAATGTTTATAAGTTACACTTGTAGACATGTACCATTTTTAATTTTTATGTGTACTTTTAAGATTAAATTAATTTATCAGTCCCTATAATTTCATTAAAATTTTAACTAAGTCCTTGTAGTTTAAAAAGTTTTTAATTAAGAATTAAGTCCTTACAATTTTAACAATTTTGTAATTAGATTCTTAAAGGTTAACACCATTAGCTTTCCATTACCTTACTCCTCACTCAAAAATATCTTTGGAAGATTTTGAAACCATGTTGGCCATTGCATTTCTCTATCTGGGGCCTCTAACTCTCACACTCAAATTCTTCCAGGTCCTCAGCTTCAGACCCTTACCCACAATTCCTAGTACATGGATCCTCTCTAGCACTTGAGAGATCCATTTATGAGAGAAAAAGAGATGAGTGTGTATGTGTGGATGCAATGTATATGTAAGAGAGAGAAAATTATAGAGACATAGAAAAGGAAATAAAGAAGGGAAAATGGAGATGAGTTTTACCCAAATTCCTATCACCACATTTTGGTTCTTTAACAACTGATTTTGAAAAATAATTAAACTTTTTTGTTAGCTTCATAAGAGAACCTTTAAAAAATAAACAATTATTTTTGAAAAATTAATCTTTCCCAAACATGTCCTAGGTGTTTGTGTGAAAAATTAACTACAGGGACTTAACTAAAAAGCATGGTGAAACTATAGGGATCCACAAATTAATTTAACCTATTTTTAAATCTGACTTTTCTTGTGTGCTTCTGTGTAGCAAAGATATGCCCTTTGTCTTATGGTTTGCAGGCATTTCATATGTGAAAACTATTCAAAACTGACCTTATATCATGTCTCCCTATTGCTAATATTTACAAAGAAAAACAATCAATCCACTGCCATTTCTCAAAAAGCTAATAAGTTAGAAAGAAGATTCACACAACAGAATCAACATTCCCAACAATATCCATGTCAGAGAACCTTCTCCAATCTTCTACATTTTTCTCCTCTTCATTATAATTTATCAGTGAACACTTGAACCATAATCATTAAAAGAAAAGACTAAAAGCTCTCACCAGGTGATAACATCTGGTGTTGCATGAGCAGCCTCATTATACAACATACCACGTGAACTCATACATCCAAGGGATCCTGAAAAGGTTAACAAATCCTCAGGACACATTACAAGAGGGATGGGGTGAATGATGCTTACACCAAGGAAAAATAGGGATAAGAAATTATATTACGAATCTTATGCTAAAATAAGTTTATATCTATACATTCTATCATCATGAGATCAACTAAAGACAAATTAACACAGACCAAATGGAAGTGGCAAGGATATTAAGCTCTCTTCAGCTCCTTAAGGGCAGAAAGGCTAGTATGTGACTAAAAAGTTTAAATGTGTGAATCACATTGAAAGTGAACATCCAGAATTGTCCTCAATGAAAAATCAACAATCTCAAACCTGCACTATTTACTACCAACATATATTCCTTGGGTATTTTACATTCTTTATTCATTACCTTCCAAGCTCTTCTTCGGTAACTATAACAAAACATGAGTTATAAAATGAAGTAAATTATCATTTACAATAAGAAAACAAATTGTCTTTTGCTTTTAGCACTATATCATGCTTCCCAATTTTTATGATGAATCTCTTGCACTTCCTCAGATTCATGAACAAGTTATCACCATGTTATAGTGTGAGTCATCTTGTTTTATAGTTTACAATTTTCCCATCAATTTAACATCCTTGCCTGATTTCTATCTCCAAACAAAAAGGTCGGTGGATTGGTATCACAATATTTAAACAATTACTGATGAATCTTAACAGTTTATGCCAATTACATTGGTCGTACTATATTGTAGTAAAAGAAAAAGTTAATCAGTGTTCTTTGTCAGAATTTAGTTGAATGTAAGATTAATTATGAATCCTTTGTTAAAACATAGTGGTATCAACTAAATGAACAGCCATGCCAATAAACAGATGATACAAAAAGGGTAAGAAAGAATAACATTGATATTTTTCTTCAATAATTTGGAAACTTGTAAATTGGATACCTTTCAAGTTTATTGAAACCAGGCGAGGAGTATATGTAAGAATGCCCTGCGCACATTTAAGCAAAAGTGGTGTAAGCATAAGAATATCATTTAATGCTTCTAATCTATAGATAAGGATCATCTGTCCTCGTTTGTGCTTGCCACCACTAAAAATATGCCAACTAGTCATTAGAGTATCAGTTAACAGTAACAACCAAATTAACCCATACTTATTGTATGACTGATGCAACAGATAGCAGCAAACTGATTAGATAAGTTCAAATACAAGATTTCATGCAACCTTCGACAACATACTTCTAGTCAAATATAAGATCACTCAAACATAGAAATTCTTGAATGCTAGTCCAACTACAGAAATTTGCACCTGCTGTGTCTCACCGGTACGGTAAAGCACATCCATGTTAAGATCCTGATTCTTGAAGACTGAATCAGCAAGAGGGTCCCCAGCCAACCCGAGCAACTCATCCTTACAATAAACACAGATGAAATATTACATGATTAAACAATGAACACGCTCAACAGGACTTCCAGTTAAAGACAATAAACTTCAACAGGAAGGGGGGAACAAAGGAGGGAGGGTTTGAATAAATTCGAAATGAAAAAACAAAGCAAAATGCGGGTCAAGTAAAAAAATTTAATATTTAATTAAAAATAACAAAAATAAAAGTAGAGGAGGAAGGAATAGGCATCCAAACCTGAAAGTTCCAGAAGTGAGAACCAACAAAGTTGGCAAAATCACCAACTTGGATAGTCACAATTTCTTTCATTTTCGCTTCCTGTCAATCACAGAACAGCATACTCGCGTTAATTAACTGCTTAAGTGCAGTTTGTTACGAAATTTAGCTTATAACTAAAGTGAGGAGCGTACCTTGGGTTAAGCTGAGCGGTTGGATTTTGGCAGTAAAGCGTAAATTCTGATGTTTGGATGATGTCAGATTTTTAATTTAGCAATTGAAATATGAACGATGTTACTCCTTTCTTCTCCCAGGTGGCTAGGGATATAAACAGTTGAGTGCACTTAGGGTTTAAGAGTTTAAATCTTCTGTGTTTAAAAAGTTTGAAGTTCACGTGATTTAAACCCATCTTGTATAATAATAATTAAACTTAAAATCTATATAAAAAATAAAAAATTTTAAATTGTAACAACAACAAAAATATATAAAAATTTAACTATATAAATTATTAAACATTATTTATATATAAATATAATAATATATAAAAATATATAACGTATATATATAATATAAAAAAATTAATGTAAAATGTAAAATATTTATTTTAAAATTAAAATAGTAAATATAATTTTTATATTTAGATAATTATATAAATATAAAAAAATTTTAAATTAAAAATTTTAATTTTTAATAAATTATATAAATATAAATATATAAAAATAAATAAATTTTTTAATAAATCTAAATTTATTTATTTATTAATAAAAAAATTAAATTTATTTATTTATCTAATATATTGAATAAAATTAAATTTTAAACAAATCAAATTATATATATTTTTTAATGTGACTCATTTTCATAGCGGTCGAAAAATTGGAATTTTTCCTTTCTGGATCGGACCAGATCTACCAAATGGTATCTTCATCGGGTTGTAACTCATGACCGGTTTAGTTCAATCCATGGAGTTTTAAAATTCAGCAATCATTTTGGGATGGGTTCGGATCCTTTACCTATCAGCAAATCGGTGTATGCTGGAAATTCCGAACTTTCTTTATTGCCAAAAAAGGAACAGTGGCGCCATGGTAAGAAGATTCAAGCTAATCCTTCTGCAAGGTCACAACGATTTGGCGGGTGGCCTTCAACCTCGTTGTTATAGGTTAAGAAAGAGCTAGTAATTCGGACTCTTCCACCCAATCTAAGCCATGGACTTATCATCAAGGTTCAGCAGACAGTTTAAAGTTACTGAATATTGTTTCCAATATGGTCTGTAAAGACTGATTCACTTTTAATTTATTCTAATATTATTCTTTTATAAAATTCGTTAAACATTAAATAAAACATCTAATTCTATACATTCCTCGCCAGGGCATATCCATCTAACAAATTTAAAGCTAAAATTTTACTACGTTATATTAAATGCAGTTCATAATACATGTTAAATAAAAAAATAAAAAAAATATTTATTTATTATTATCAAATCAGATATAACAATCACATTTTTTTTTAAATTTAAATAATTTCAACCATTTAGATTTAAAAAAAATCATATTGTCAATTATAATAATTTTTTATCATTATTATCTCCATTATTAAATTAAAATTAAATATTAACTATATTATAAAATATTTAATTTTAAATAATAATAAAAACTAAAATCTCAAAGAAAGATCTAAGCTCATGGAAGTTAATCCAATATAACGAATTTAAATAAATTATTTTAAAAAATTAAATTTATTTATATTTTAACTTTAATAATATAAATTTTATATTTTAATGAGTATAGTTAAGATAATTATATTTTCAACTTTAATGTAATGATTATTTACATTTTTATATTGAAAAATTTGTATTTCTTGATTTCAAATATAAATATTTTTTTGTTTATATTAAGAAGATTAATTAAGCAATATTTTATAAGATTAAAGATTATTGAAAAAATTGAAACTAAATAATTAACCTATAAAATGATTAAGGAAGTTGTTTTTTACATTTTTATTTTACTTTTCACATTTTTTTTTATTTTTGATAAAATTAAATATCAAAATTATTTTTTATTTCTATTATTTAAAATAAATTTAAAAATTTTTAAAAATAATTTTTGAAGTGACTTCTAAAAAGATTTTTACAGAATAAATTTATAAAATTTTCAAAAATACTTATCTGGATAGTAATTAAATCTATTTTAAAAAATATTTTTTGAATATATATTTTCAAAAATTTTGCGTTACGAAAATATATTTGCTAAGCATATATTAATATTTATTTCGGTTAACATTTTGAAATAAGGAATCTAAAATTTATTTAAATTCGTTTACAAAAATTTATATTTTAATTCTAAATCTAATAAATATAGTATAATTTATTTTTTGAATGTATGTTTTTTTTTAAATTTATATTTTTAAAAACTAAATTTACAAAAATAATTATTTTTATATAAAAAATAAAAAAATAACATAAAAAAATGTGAAAAGCAACTTCTGATATGGGATTCTCTCCCTTTTTGCTTCTTCCAAAATTGGATAAATTTTGATTTGATTCGATTTTGAAACGTTGCGGTTAGGGTCAGACCGAATTCCAAATTGGGCACCAAATCATGCGTATAGGACCGAATTAAACAGTGTCGAATCGGGCTGGATTATACCCGTAAATATAGGCCCATATTTTTTTTACCCTCATTTTTTTATCTATTTTTTTTTTAAATTTATTATTTCTATTTTATTTTTTATTTTTAATATATATTTCATAAATTATTTTGTAAAATATAAAAATATATTTCGTAAATTAATTTACAAAATATATTTTATAAACTAATTTTTAGAATATAAAAAATATACATTTTATAAATTAATTTAAAAAATTATTTATAGATGGATAAAATTAAAAAATATGAAAAAAATTATGAAAAAGAAGGATGCACAAAGCCCAAAAATATATCAATCACAGGTTTTGTTTTGGGACATCAGTCACGGGGTTTAGAAAGCCCAGCTTATATCTGGCAGCACTCAACGAGGTACCAAAAACTCATTTGACATATATCCACCAAATAATTTGACCTAAAAAAAGTTATTGTTGATATATGAGTAAAAACAAAATAACGTAATTTCTAATAAAAAATTATTATGTATAAACTTTTATTATGTGTCTTTAAATAGATAGCTTTTATTACCAATATATTAAATTATATAACTTTTAATAAATTTATTATATATAGATTTTTATTATATACTTTAAAATAAATATTATAAAATTTATTTTATAAATAAATTAAATCATATAATTTTGAAAATAATTATTAAAATTTTAATTATATTTTTTATTTATGTAAATTAAGCATGATTGTAGTTCTTAAATTTTGTTCAAATAATTTATTTATTTCTACTTTTAACTTTAAGTAAATTAAGTACCTGTATCGATTTTCTTCTAACTAAACTTCGGATTCTCTTTTCCTATCCAATATTTGGGATCTACAATGGATTCAATATATGAAAACTTTTTCAAAATTAGAAGTTAAAATTATTAAAATGTTCTTATTAAAATTTTGATAAAATTTAAATAATTTTATACAACATGAGATTAAGATTTGAAGAAAAATTTTGATATTTTATTTTATGAATTTTGATAAAAATAATTTATTCAATTTATGAAAATTGAGTAAAAATAAAAAAATCTAATAAGTTTAAGTAAAACAATGATAAAGAGATTAAATTTGTTTACTTCAAAAAAATTAGGAACTAAACTTTCATAAAATCCAAACCAATGAAAAAATAATGACGAACCAGAAAGGGAGTAAAGCAATAACAATAGTAAAAGTATTATAATATTTAATATTTTCCTTTTTAGGAAGAAATAATATATTAAATTAAGTATCAGAGATATTTTTAAATTATAATATATGATATTTGTGATATTTTTGAAAGAAAAATGGAATAAAAAATAACAAATCACTAATAAGTATGTGTGTATGTATATTATGAGTATTTTTTTTATTTTAAAAAATTTATAATTTTTATTATGCTTTGATGTATATAAAATAAATTAAAATTTTAATAAAAAATTAAGATATAAAATAAATAAATAATTGGGATCGATTTCAATTTTTTGTTAGTACTTAGTTTGGTTCTAATTCAACTGTTTGCGAAAAATATAAACTTTAAGGATTAATTTAAAGTAGTATATACAAAATTAATAAAATTTTAAAATAATTAGTTTAAATATTTAATTGTAAAAGATATAAAATTTAACGATGGAATAAAATTAAAATTTAAAATACTTATTTGCAAAGAGACTAAAACTCGGAAGAGTTAAATGTTCTGATCCCAATTTTAAAAGTAGAACTTAGTTTACATAAAAAATTATAAATCAACATCACATGTAATTTAAATTTAAAAACTAATAAATACAATTAAGTCTAACTTATTTATAAAACACACGCTTGATTATATTTATATTGTTATTTTAAAGCTTAGTTATTTTAAGTCACTTATATATCATTTGTATTCTCACGTTCATAATTAGCATATAAAACTCTCAGTGACAAGTGGATTTGACTTTCTTTCCTTTTATAGATTCGCAATAATATAATGAATATTAATAGTTTATATTATTCCTAAAAAAGTCTATTGCAATTTATATAGATTTTTTTTATCTCTCTTTCTCATATCATTTGTCTTATTAATTTTTTTTTTATCTACCTCTATTTATAAAAAATATATAATATTTTTTATAGTAAAAATACAATTTCCCACGTCGATGTGTCAACTACCATTTTAGTTTTCAAAATTTTAATCATGTTGCTTCATTCTTAGTTGAATGGAATTTTTATTTTAGTATTTTATAAAACATTATTTACTTTAGTGATTTTCATATAAAATAATAATAATAAATAAAATAAAATAATTAAAATACTATTTAAAAACTAAATTTTAAAGTATAAATTTTCTAAAGTTAAAAATTAAAATAATCGATACTTATAATTTTATATTATAAATAAAAATTACTCATTTTAAACTGTATATTATTTTTTTATTTTTACAATAAACAGAACACAAACTCCATAAAAATATTACGACACTGTACTAGGAAGAGAAATATCTTTTGTATCCTTTTAAGAACAAGTTATAAGTATTTTTAGTTTAAAGAAGGAGGAAAAATATTAATGAGTGGAGTTTTTTTTTTTTTCATGTTTGGTTAAGGGGGAATGACATCTCCTTGTTTGATTCACGGCAGACTAAAATGAATTTTAAAATAAATTTATTTTTATTAATTTTACTTTTAAAATGTAATTTTAAAATTTTATAACAAGTGAATAGTTTAGTTAATTAAATTATTTTCATTTTAAATTCATCAAGTTTAAAAAAGAGCCAAAATTAATTAAGATAGGAAAAAATTTAACTTTCCTTGTTCTCTTTTCTTTTCCTTTTCTTTTTAAAATTTAAATAAAATAAAATAACTATTAGATATATTACAATGTTGAATAACAAGTGAAAAAAAGAGTACGAGAGACATTCAGAAAAAAATGAATAAGTATATTATATTAATTTATTGTACAAATAACATAATTCTTAAAAAATCACTTCTTTTTATTTAATTTCTTTCCAGTCAAAAAATATAATAAAGATAAAAAAAATCCAATCCAATATAATATTTAACAGAAAATAATGGAATTATGAATTAATATTAATCATCATGATTTACTTCTCCTTTTAAAATAAAAAAAAATACTTCAATCATTTATACGCTTCAATAATATATATTAACAGGTTATAGTTTTAAATTTAATAAATTAAAATATTCCGAAGAATATAACCCACTAAAATATTATTCCTAAAAAAAGGGTGATAATACTCAATAAGTAGCAAGTTATCGCTTAAATCTGTTAAAATACTTACACGTAAATTAAAAGAAAGAGAAATATATTAAAACTTATACACACGACATATAATTGAATAATTAAATGATGTACTAGTGTTTTTGTAAGTTGAATGACGTCTAATTTTAAAAACATTTGTTTATTATATTAACTAAATTCTCGGATTGACAAATAGTTTACATACGTTTTTAAATTAGTGTAATTCAAGGGTCATTTTCTGAAGCAGTTTCTTATGAGAATAGATGCTCATGAATGACTAGCGGAAATATTCTTGCACCAAAAGGAGATCAGTTGATAATACGAAGAAAAAGGAAGAAAGCAAAAAGAAAAACAAGGATTGATGGTGAAGATTAAACTTACTCAAGTTTTTGAGTGACAGTTTTACGTGTGAATAACATTGCAGAAATAAAGAATACCACTAACTTGGATTATTGCCCTATAGAAAGCTATTACTGAAAAATGACAAATGATATGCTGTCGGAAAATTTCTGACACTTTATGTCAACCATAATAAGATCCAGCCAAAATGCTGAAAAACACGTCTAGATAAAATTGAGAAAGTGTCTCTCGATATTCTCATGCGATCATGGATGGTAGAGACAGATTAGTTAGCACTTTAATTAATGAGAAGCAGAAAAGGCAAGTGCTTGTGTTCAAGATACCCTGAAATAAACCTTCCAATGGATGGCACAAGGATGGTTGAGCACAGCACCATCATTCTGTGCACTCAATAATCTCCATGAGACATAAACTCCCCTTGGTATACTTTCAGGAATAACAGTCATAATTTATCTTTTTCTGGAAGTTTTAGCCGTAATATCTCTGTAATTTATGCTTTAAGTTTATACAATAATTGATATAATATATTTTTCTATATATCTCTAGCATATCATTTATCTTATCATATATATATATATATATATATATATATATATATTCGACCCTCTCCGCTAATTTCTAGATCTGAGTGCAAATAATATTCTCCATCCAAAATTGGATATTTTGAAGGTGGATTGCGACACCGTGTGGAATTTACATAAAATTCAACATCCAACAGCGAAACCACAGCATCAGAAATCAAAGGACATAGCATAAATGACGATTAATCTATAAAAATTGCCCAGTAAAATTATGTAATTACTACATACAACTATAGCCAGCTATGACTTGAAAAAAAAAAAAACCTTGAAAAATCAGCAAAATCTCGGCGGCTCTCTACAGAACAGTCTAAAACAATGGTAGCATCTCATAAACTAGATCCTTTCTATAGTTCTATGTTGTTAGATCTATTATTTTTATGTTGTCAAATTCTGGGTCTTGATTTATATATTTTATTATTATTTATCTGCAAAATTTCAGAGGCTCTGATTATCAAGTTCTTGCTGGTGTTGGAGTCCACCTTTCCAATTCCGGCAATCAGATTGCTCATCTTCTGCATCCATACTGTTCCTTCCAGGGCTTGAGAGACCTCTAACAGACCCTCCTAGGAGGAGAGGACCTTGTGGAGAACCAGACTGTGACAAGTTTCCCTTTGATTTATCTCCACATTGATCTTGGTCCATCCACAACCCATTATTAGCCTGCCCAACTGAAGAAACTGGGAATCTCCTAACATGAAGCCTGTACTTCTGCACAAACCACAGATCTACATAAGTTCAAGTTGTTGACAACAAATATAATTATAATTAATAATCATGGGTGGTCTAATCCGATCAAATACCAAAAAGAAAACAAAACAAGAACTCACTTGCAAATGGCTTTTCACTTCATCATTTGTTAGGCCTTCCACCTGCATCAGTTCTCTAATCTGTTTAGGAGTGGCCACTGCAGAACATAAATAAACCAATTAGGTACACAACTCACACAGGACAATACCCCCAATTTCAATTTCACAAGGGAGAAACAAAGCAAAATTCCAATATTAAGGATCAATTAGGCCTTTTGTGAAACTTATTATACCTTGTGCTCCACCAAGCTGTTGAAGCGCGTCCACAAAACGCCGATGGAGTTCCGGCGACCAGCACCGCCTTTGTTTCCTCGGATTCTGCTGCAGATGTTGCGGTGGTTGTGGCTGACTCTGTACCTCAACGCGGAGCAAAGAGGAGCCAGAACTACTTCCTCCACAACCACTCTTGGAATTGCTATGACTCAGTTCAGATGCAGGAGTCATCAAACAAAAACTCGGAATTTGTGAAGCCTCTGCTATGGGGACACACGAATTTCCATTAAATGCGACTAATGCTCCTTCTCTACTGTTCTTCTGTTCCCGTGGTTTAATTGGGTTCATGGACACAGACCTATCATCTTCTTCATTCTTCTGCCATTTAAAAAAATAGAAAAAAGAAATTGTCTTAATTCTATTGAAATTACATCAAAATGAAATGATCTACGAATACAAAATCAGTATCAGAATGAGAATTTTAAAATTACCGATTTGGTTTCAGTGCTCCAAAGTTGAGCTGAGCTCATCCAATTCTTCCTGTCACAGCTTTGATTTTCCATGGTTAAGGGTTCATTCACTCCAGAATTGGTTTTCAGAGGCATGAATTCTTCAGTCACAGGTGGATCTTGCATTCCAGAACACTTTGATTTTTCCTCTTTCAATCTTGCTATGGCTGCATGCAAAGCAAAATTAAATGTTATTTCAAACGACAAAAAAGAATGCAAAACAAAATGAGTGATTTGCACAAGCCGTAGAGGGATTGAAGGAACGCACCGTCGTTTAGGAGGAGCATGCAAAGGGGAAGCTCGCGTTTGAAGGCCTCGACCTTTCTCAATTCATCTTCCAATCTCTGCACGAAGCTATCAAGCATGGCGAGTTTCTCACACGTATCTCTGTTGCGAGAAACTTCACCGAGAAAGAGAGAAATGGTTCTGGGGAAAAACCCCAAACTCAAGTCCAAACTCAGCTCCATAGTGTTTTGGGCGTTTTTCTTCTCTCACCACCAACTCACAAAATATCATACCCTGATTGAGGTGATAACGAAGGCGTAAAGAAGAAGATAGAGATTCATTTATATATAAGGAAAGGAAAATTCAGATTCAGGACAAAAAGATTCGGTTCCCGCATTCGGGTCGTCGCGTCTTTGTCCAACTCGGTAACTCCATCCCCAGCTTCTACTCCTCGTTAAAAGAATAATCATTTTTATTGTTAAATAGATAGTTCAAGAATTACAGATAGAGAAATACAAAGTAAAAAAAAGAGCCTAATATTTTTTTCACACCACATATTTCCACCTTTTTATTATATCCATAAACTTTATATTTTCTTTAGACATATACATTTCCACCAAACATTACTTGGTGAGAAAAGTGGATATGAAAAATAAAAATAAAAAACTGTTGTGGATGTTACTTCTATATGGGAATCTTTGGATTCCGTACTTAACGCGGCGAAATGTAATTTATTAATTATTTTGTGTGAAATTGTTTTCTGAGTTGGTCTGCTTTTACGAAGATTCTTTGTTTGGTTGGCTAAACAGTTATGACTTGGGCTGTGAAAAGCGAGGTATAGTTGACCTGACATGTATCTGTTACATTGATGAAAAGTAGGGGTAGTCCAGTCATTCCGAGTACAGCACATCATCCATGACTCTCACTCTCCTCTCGTGTTTGGCATGATTATATAACTCTTGTTGCTTGTTAGATATACCATTTCCAGAGAGAAAAAAAGTAGTAGTAGTAGTGTGAAAACAGAAAACCACAGATCAATCAACTGAACTTTTTCACCGTACCCAATGTTTGACATTTCTAGCTTTCTGCATTTAAAAAAATGATAATTTAATTGTAAATTTTAATAAGAGATACCACCCCTCCGCCACAAAGAGCTGTACTAAACTAAGGGTATTGTTACGTTTAGAATTTTCATCCTGATTTTATATATTTTAAAAATAATTTTTATTAAAAATATAAGTATTATTATTTTTTAAATTATCAATTTTTATCAAAATTAATCTTATCCAAACCAGCTATATATTTTTTCAACATTTTAATATAATTACATATTTAAAATTTAAATCTCAAACCTTTTATTAAGCTAGATCAATCCTTTCCATAATGGTTTGTTTTATTTTATCAATATAACAATTTAAAATAATATTAATTATTACTTTTTTTTATTAATGTTTATTATCCATATAAAACATAAATAAAATAGAAAAATGAATGAGATCATATAGTTAAATAAATAAATGATAGATAATTTAACACAATAATTATATTCGTTGGTTTGTATAATGTTTTTAAACAGATAAATAGAAATTGAGGTAATATTATATTTTGTACCTTTAAAATAATAAAAAAATTAATAAAAATTAAATATTTAATATATTTAAAAGTAAATACTTATTAAATTTATTGAAACTAACAAATTTCACTAAAAACTACATTTTTTAAATACTCAAATTTTACCAATAATATTTTTCTAAAACTATGTTGAAAAATGTTAGCATGTTTATTTAGAATAGTGATTAACATGTAATAAATAATAAATATTTATTAATAAATTCAAAATATTTTTTTGTTTAACATTATTATTTGTATTATGATCTTTGACATATTTTAATATCATTTTTAAATAATTTATTTAAAATACTAATTAAAAACATTAATTATATTTGAAAATTATTTATTAGTACCATTAAGATAGTAATTAAGAAATTAAAAATAAAATAAATTTATTAAAAATATTAGTATATTTTATTTCATAATTTTTAATACATCCCAACATAATTTTTAATACATCCCAACATAATTTTTAGTTTAAATTTTTTGTTTTATTTCTTTGATCAGTATACTAAAAGCTTGTAACAAGAAACATTATATTTTACCATATGTAGCTTGTACGGTCAACTATATTTATTTTAGTAGCATTGATTCCTTGTATGATTTTGTTGAATAAAATTCCTTGTGTGATTTTATTCCATCTCCAATAATGTTATTACAACGATACTCGTAATCTATAATATATCTCTTTGTCTTCTTATCAAAATTTAAGATTTGGTTTACATAAAAAAAAATGGTAGATTTTTTTTTTTGTTATTGAAAATTTAGATTCTAAAAAATTTACTAGAATTAAAGCATGTTTCAAGGTTCAAAAAGTATTTATAAATTACTTATTAACAATTTTTATATTAGTGGTGTTTTAAATCTGCAACAAGGAAATACAAATTTAATCTTTTTAACCCAGATGAATCTACCTTAGCAAAATAGGAAATCGTCAATAATGTTGGTATTAAAAGTGAAATTAAGGGTAAAGACTGTTTATATGTAATTATTTTGTTACTGTATATATTAGAATTTTAAAATTGAAAACATAATAAAGTGCATTCTTTTGGTTTAAGCAGTCGTTCAAGTGGCCCAAAACTATTTATAAGATTTTTTAGTTCTGGTTTTAAATTCCACCAAAATCACCGAGATTATTCTAGCTTACCTTATTCTTTACAATCCTAGGTTTTAGACCACCTTAAAATAAAATGTTACTCTTTGCGTTTTGGCATATTTATTCTGTATGATATAAAATGTTTAATCAATGGATGTTGACTTAGATGATGCAAAACTTCCCCTTTATCTTGCTGTCCAGAATTTAAATTTATTAGTAATATTCCCTGGGACCAGTTCAAACTTTCTATGCTACGCATCTAAACTTAATATATGAATAGTGACAAATTACCTTCTAACAACATTTCAAGTAGTTGAAACTCAAGATAGTAAGATAAGAAACAGAGTATTCATATCATCAATAGGAATTATCAACATCAATTCTTGATTACGTTATTACATTATTAACCTTAAATAATCATTCTTGATTACATGATAAATTGATAATGACATTTAATCATAATTGTTTTAATAAATGCCTATAAACTTACTTCCAAATAATTTTGACTTTATAGAATAAACTGTATTGAAAATTTTAAATTAAAAATAATTTGTTCTTGAAGACTTTTATCTTAAAAAAGTATATTTGTGATAAAATTTAATATAAAATTCTTAACGAAATATGGAGGATATTTATTCCTTATAATCAAATATACTTTTATTAAAAAACAATTTACCCTTATTTAATTATGACATGGTTATTCTTTTTATATAAAAATATATTAGCAATCCTATTTAGAGTGGTAATTCTCTTATCATATGAATCTTTATTGCATATGTCAGTATTTTGATTTAGATCTCATGAATTTACTTTATTACCTCAACAACTTATTTCGAGCTAGTTGTAGCCGTTCATTAATCAAGAAAGTATGTGAAAAATTGAAGGAGGGGAGTTTGTTATTTGGGCCTCTCAAAGGATGTATGTCACTATAATAATTTCCCGAAAACGAAAAGCAGCATGATATGTCTGTCACGTGCAAGATTCTTTTGACGTTATTTTATAGTTTTGATGTTTATCGACATGATGATTGATGGGCAATTGGCGTATTGCTTTCCATTCTCTCTCTGCTTTCTCTCCCCACATCTTAATGACCTAAACCTAAAGTGGTCCTTGTGGTTAGTGTATCTTCCAAATAAGAATCTCACAGGTTACAAAAAACGGTTGTCACCTCCAACGCGATGACAACACGTGGCTTGGAATAACTTTTGACGAACGGTGATATTCTTCTGTTCTGCGGTTCTGTGGTGGTGGTCGTCGTCCACTACCAGGGATTCGTAGTGGCTTACTGAATTTTGAATTCGATCCATGAAACGCACACTGCAAGCACTTGGGATTCCATGATTTCACCATCTACGCGCTTCAGGAGCATCTCTCATAATCCCCCACATGCCATATGGTAATGGTAATGCCAAGAAGATAGATAAGATTTCTCCCTTCTATAAAATGCCGCATCAAGTGGAACTGCATTATACAAAATTACAAAATATAATTATATTTTTGTTTTCAAAAATAACAATTCAAATTATAAGAAAAATATTAAAAATATATTTATCATTTTTTATTTTCCATGATTGATTAAAATTTATATAAATCCTATTAAATAAGAAGTGCATTCCATCTTATTAAAATAGAGAGATCTACATAATTTGATTAGATTTATATGAATTTTTACCAATTATAAATGTTATATGAAAAGGAAAATATTAGAATATGTGTTACTAGTTTCATATTATACTTAGTTATGAAGTTATTAAAATTTATTTTGTTGAAACTTTAATTAAAATTTATAAATAGATTTTATCCTTTAAATTTATTTTCCTCGTTTTGAATAAAATAAATCTTAGAAAATAATATATTTAAAATTTTATTTTTCAGTTTAAAGCTAGGAAAAAAAAATAATGTTTGATGTTTTTCTCTAAAAAAAATTCACACAAAATCTTATTAATAACCATTTTAAGAATATTGGTTAAGAGGACTTAATATATTTTATTAAACATTTCAAATTATTTGGAATAATGTTATATAATTTTTATATTTTTAATGTATGATAAATGTTTTTAATAATACTTTTTTTATTTCCTTAACCGGTTCATATAATATACTCGTTGGTATTACTATTTTGCTAAAAGAACTTACATTGTTTCACACACTCTTTTACCATATTATTTATTACCAATTAAGTTTTATATGATTTTTTTTGTTAAATTAAAAGCTTACACTTATTTTTTCACTTATAGTTATGTTATATTTTATCTTCTTGTTATTAGCTTTTTAATATTTTGTAAAAATTTAAAAATAAATATATTTAATATCTTAAAAACATAAAAAAAAATATCAACACCTTTTAATTTAGTAAATATAACAGGACTAATAATCTTTTGAGTTGTACTGATAAATACTCTAATGACATTAATATTATATTAATAATATTAAATATTATATTTGTTTTTAATATTTTTTAAGGATTTTTCTATTATGGGTCCACATATATGTATAATAAAAATCTAGAAACAAAAAGATTTTTAATAAAAAATATAAATTTTATTATATTAAAAAATTAGTCAATATTCTATTTCTTAAAATAATTTAAAACATTTAATAATTTTTTTCATTTAATAATGTCATGCTATGTGCTCATAGATATGGAATAAAAAAATGTTTGTTATTAAAACTCAGGTTAAATTCATCTGATAATGAATCCTACAATGTACCCTCATGTTATTTCTTCTAATAGCAAAAATCATTGTACGTTCATGAACATATGATTAAAAAAACAATATTATTTTTTATAAAGAAACTCATAATAGGTCTTATAGAGAAAAGAAGATGAGGGAATGAAAAAGTTGTGAAATATATATTGTACGAGTTCGAAGTCACATACCCACATTCTACGTTCCGCAACTCAACAACTAATTAAGCTAACTCAAGAGGAGCAGTTTAATAAAATACTTTAATCATTTTAAAGAATGCTGAATGATTTTTATGCTTCCGATTTAATAAATATTTTTATTTTAATAAAATAAAATCTATTCTTGATATATTGTTATATATTTTTGAACATAAAATAATTAAGATACCATACATTATAAATGAAATATTAAATATAAAAATATATTTAACATTTTAAAAACATTAAAGATTGGTATTTTCTTAATAAATAATTAGATTGATTAATATATATTTTATTTATTTTAATTAAAATATCAAATTTAAATATTATGTATAAAAATTATTAGAAAAGCTAAATATACTATATAATGAATATTTTTATTCTAATATAATAATTTTTTATAAATTAGAAAAAAGTTAATGAAAGAATTTAATTTTTAAAATAAAAAATAATAGTAATCTGGACCCTACCCTAATCCGGATGTTAGAGATAAGGATTCGTAGGGGATGGGGTTTGGTTGGTGTAGTTTATGTTGCGCCAAGACAAACCACAATCAATAAGATGCTTCCTTTCCTTTTTTTATTTCGTATTCATTTCTTCCATATTCGTATCAAATAGATGACGATTACGGGGAGCCGTTGGTTCTGTCTTCACTTTCGCCTTTATATAATATATACTATGTTCATGTTTATTATTTGCGTCGCTGATGTGTCGCCATTTGGGATTGTCTTACTAGGAAAAAGAAAATCCCGTTAATTTCATGGCGTGTATATATATAGCTCAGGTCTTCTGGAATACTGGAATACTACTTTTTCTTTTCTTCCCATTTATCATGGTACAACCCGATAGGACAGATTCTTCGTCCTGTGAAATGGATCCGGATAGATATGATGCTAAATCAGATTTCATGTGAGAGAAACTAGGGATATACATCACCTAGCATCTAATCCATATTCCTTTTTATTTATTTTCTAAAATAAGATATAAGGTAGATCGTAAATTATATAAATACTTTTTACTTGCTCAATTTTTTAATTTAATACTTACATTGACGACTATTGAATAACTATATAAAACTTGTTCAATTATTTAATTTATTAGTAATTTCACGTGCATACTCGGTTATCTCTGTCACTAATTTTTTTTAGGACATTTCACTGCCACTTAACCCAAACAACAATAGAGCAGTCTGTTTTTATTTTTCTTTCTAATATATTTTTTATTTTTTATTTACAATTAAAATAGTGTAATTTTTTTAATATTTAAATATCAGTATAGAAAATGGTAAATATTACATTATTTTTAATATTTAAAAAAAAATTAATTTTTTTTTAGATTCTTGTGATTCTTATTGAAGATAAAAAAACAATTAATTTTGATCTTTTCAAACCAAACATTACTAAGATGTGTACACTGTCAAAAACTTTATGATAGAACAGAGACGATTATAAGTTTTTCAGGAATTGACTTTTTTTTTATATATATAAAATTGCTCGTCTATAATGATTTTTTGTACTCTTCTAAAATAAAAATATATTTTAAATATAAAACTGTAATTATTAATTAAAAATTAATATTTTTGGCTATTTTATAATTTACCATTGATAAACAAATAGGAGTGAAAAAGTTGAAGACTATACTAGTTTAACACGAGAATCTATGAATCTATGTTGAATCTTTCTCCCTTTTTACATTGTAAAAAAAGAAAAGAAAAAAGACACGGATTCAAACAAGGAAAGGAGAAAAGATTAATGTGGTTTAAATGCACCATCATAAATCCAACAATTAAAATGCGTGTATCGCTGTTACAGCCTTGCAGGGACGGTGTGTGCCAGCAAGGAGCGTTTAGAAATCTGGTGCTCGTGGGAAGTGTGGCGAATTGGCCATTGATGATAACAACTAGTTGTAGTATATATATGGTGATTTCTGAAGTACAGCAATGGAAAGGTTGGGTGTAGGTTTACAGATTAATTTGTGGCCTTTAGATGTAATAGTTAAAACTTGGTTAAATTATATTTTTTGTATTTTAAATTAGGTTAAGTTATAATTTTCTCTTTCAATCTTTTTTATTCAAAATAGTTTTTAATTTTTTTATATTTTAAGTTAGTCATTCCATTACAACGAAGTTAAGTCTTGCCACAAATTGAAAAAATAACTTTGAATCATTTTGATGCACTTAATTTTCCATCTATATATTGTGAAACATTACGTCGAAGTCGCATGTTAATAAAAAAATATAATTTTTTTTAATAATTTTTTTTAAAATATAAAATTTTATATTTAAAATAAAACATATCATAAAAATTTAATTTAATTTCTCTTTTCAATCTATAAAATTTTGATAGGTTAATTGAATCTTAATATTTAAAGAAAATGTTTAATCAATTTTAATAATTATTTAAAAGATAACATTTAAAGTTGAGTTTAATGAAAATAGTTCTTAATTAGCATACTTTATTATTTCACTTTAATTTATAAAATAATAAAAAATTAATATGTTGGTCGAAATTTAATATGCATAATAAAGTAAATTTTTTTCATGAAAAGTAAATTTAATTGTTGAGAGAAAATTTTAATTTACAATGAATTTATAACAAAATTTATATCGTTACGATGAAATAACTAATTTAAAAAATAAATAGAGGACCAGTTTTATTAAAATCAAAGCCTTAAAGAACCAAATTAAAATTTAAATTAAACTTAAAAAATATAATTTAGCCTTAAAAATTCAATGATCTTAAGAAATTTTCAAAGTATCTGGGAACTACCTCCGCCTACATTACAGAACTATGGGGGTGCTTTGGAGGAATGAACTTGGTATGATTTTTATCTTATATTTGAATGATGAATAAAATAGGAAAAAATTGAAATAAAAAAAAATACTGTTTAGATGTATAGAAATAAGAAAATAAATAATTTTTTTATTTGGATTAATGAAAAATAAAATAAGTAGATAATAAAAATAAATTTACTATGGCAGTGTTTGATCACCCCCTATTCCCCCATGAAGCCGTCTCAGTGGTTGATCTACGATGCTTGAGAAATTACTACTCGTGATTAGTACGTGATATTGTTTTCTTTTAGGCTTACGCCTTTTAACAAAAAAAAAATGGTAAAATAATCCTTGATGGTAACAAAATTCTTGCGTCGAAGTCAATAAGTTAGGTAGAGATCATAGATTGTCAAAAATTTTCAATGTTTAGCATGACATCTAGTTGAAAATTCAAGATGTTAGAGTTGGGAAAGGAAAATGTTACAAATTGACATTTTTGTGTATCATATACTTTAAGAAGGATAGAGAGGAAGGAAAGAAAAATAATAAAATGATAAATAATATTATGTAATATAAAAAATTAAAAAAAAACACTAAATAAATTTAATACTTTTAATGAGAGCAAAGAATAAATACCATTCATAAAAAAATAAAAATATAAAATATAAAGTATAAAGATTTGATGAAGACAAAGAAAGAGGTGGCAAATAGAATGGATAAAAATGTCTTTGCATTATCACAAACTGTTGCCATAAAACTAATTATAACATCCAATATTTTAAAAAAACATTTTCTCATGCTTAAATCCCCCAAACACTAATATGCCTAGGTAGGAATCATTGAAATGGTTTCTGTTCAACATTGGTTGACCCCCTTAGTTAAGTGATCTTAAATTACAACAATATCTAATACTTTTAAACCAATCAAAACATAGGCGGGGGGTTTCTATCGTGTAGAAAACTAATTAATTACTCATTATTTTATCCTAATGGTTATTAGTATGATTTTTTTTCACTAATTATAGTAATTATTATCCAAAAGGTTCTGCTAAAAAAATTTAAGCATTCTTTTAACATGAAGATGATCACATTTAAAGAAGTATGATAAAGGTTAAAATAAAATAATAATATAATTAAAAATGTATTTTATAAAAAAATTTAAAATAATTATTATTATGATTTTATTTTTATTTTTTCAGTAATTATAGTAATTATTATCTAACATGAAAATGATCAAATTTAAAGAAGTATATGAAGGTCAAAATAAGAGAATAATATAATTAAAAATGTATTTTATAAAGAAATTTAAAATAATTTTAGAAAAAATGATCAAATTAAAATATAATTAAAAACATATTTTATAAATAAATTTAAAATAATTTTAAAAAAATATCAAATTTAAAGAAGTATATGAGGATCAAAATAAAAGAATAATATAATTAAAAATATATTAAATTAAAATATAATTAAAAACATATTTTATAAAATAATTTTTAAAAAATGATCAAATTAAAATATAATTAAAAATATATTTTATAAAATAATTTTAGAAAATGATCAAATGTAAAGAAGTATATGAAGGTTAAAATAAAAGAATAATATAATTAAAAATAAGAGAATAATATAATTAAAAACGTATTTTAAAAAGAAATTTAAAATAATTTTATAAAAATTATCAAATTAAAATATAATTAAAAACATATTTTATAAAGAAATTTAAAATAATTTAAAAAAATATCAAATTTAAAGAAATATATGAAGATCAAAATAAAAGAATAATATAATTAAAAAAATATTAAATTAAAATATAATTAAAAACATATTTTATAAAATAATTTTTAAAAAATGATCAAATTTAAAGAAATATATGAAGGTTAAAATAAAGGAATAATATAATTAAAAACGTATTTTATAAAAAAAAAATTATAAAAATGCCGTCTATGGAAATCGAAGGAACCCACGACCACGTGGTTAAAAGCCACGCGCTCTACCAGCTGAGCTAAGACAGCTATATAATTTATAAAGCAATTTGATAAATAAGTACAAGAATAACGTAAATTACTATTCACAGACCAAACAGTCACATTTTTATAAGTAACTTTTTTTTTTAGGTTTAATTTACATTTTTTTTTACCTTTTTAGTTTAATTTATATGTAACATGAATCCTTCAAATTTTTAAATAATTTAAATTTTTTAATCTAAAATTCTATAAATCATATTTTTATTAAATTTACATAAATTAAATTTATTAAATTATTAATGTCCAAAAATTTATCAATAAAATTAAAATTTAACTATTTTTTTTCAAATTCCAATCTTATATTATTTAGAATTTTAATAAATTTTTATTTTTAACTTTTAAAATTATTATATGCTTTTAGTACTATTACAATCTTCTTCTAAAAATTTAAACATAAAATAATAATTTGAAAATTTTAATATTAAAAAAGAATAACAAATAAAATTTATTAAATTGAAACATTAAAATTAAAAATATTTTAAAAAAATTATTTTTAAAAAAATTAACACAAGTTAAAATCAAAAAAATAGTTAAGGCTTGGATTTATTTTGATGTTATCATGCGAAGAAGTCCTATAAAATAGAGAAGACGAGAAAGCATTAAGTTACATATAGACGTTGAAATTAGCTAAGAATCATTGAAAAATGGATACATTTTTTTTGATTCTAATATATTTATTTTCACTTTTGTTTAATTAAATTTTATCAAAGAAAAAATATATTTAAAATAGAAATAATATAAATAAGTATAACTGCAAAAACTGAAGGATTAATTTTGGAGGTCAATTTTTCTCCTAAAATGCGGATACAAATGGAGAAATATCATTAAGCCACAAGATATATATATATATATATATATATATATATATATATATATTAATTTTAGTAATATTTTTTTATTTTTTCCCTTTTATGTAAAATAAATTATCTCATTTAATATATCTCTAAATATATAAAATACAAAGCAATAATCTTGTCTGAATTCGTCTTTCTATTATATTTTTATCATTCAAACTATACATTACATATGTCTCGCATGTCACGTAATTATCATTTTAAACTAATTAATCCTTTAAAAAAATTATACTTTCCTCCCTTTATCATTGACACTTTATATTTTTCTACAAATTACACATGCTTCTGTTATTATATGTACAAATCATTCAAAAAGGTGAAAATAATTTTTAAACCAAAAAATTTTAAGTATAATTATCACCGATTTCGAAAGTGAGTGCAATTATTATTATTTTTATTTTGCCCCCTACACAAGATTGAGTGGAGCGCAGCATAAGTCCATTCATGTGGTTTAGTGGCTATTTACTGTCAATTTTTATTTTTATTGTTTTTCCTTTGTTTCTTTGGTCAACATACGGTTATATACCGTCCGAAGAAATGCTAAAATCTAAATGAAAGATCACAAGAAAATCATGTCCGAGATGGTGGTTGCCGTGGATTTTTTTTACAGTATATATTATTTTCTTTAAAAGTGAAATGTTAACTTCAGTTATTAAAATTTATTTTAAATATTTACAAATAACAGTTTTTAATCAAGAACGTAAATATTTTATATAAAGATAAAAAAATATAACAAATGTTTTTTTAAAAAAGAAATAACTATTATCACTCATACAAATTTACTATCACTCCCGTTGAAATAAATTTTTTAAAAAATATTATTTTTATTAATTTGATAAAAAAAATAAAAGAAAGTATCTTAAAATGATCAAAAAATAAAAAACATATTTTAAAGAAACTAATTAAATGAAAATGACAATAAATTAGTGGAGTGGCAATAACCATTTTCAACAAATTTCTATTACTTTTAAATGGTTAAAATTAATCTTAAAAATTAAAATTAAAATTAACATGATTATTAAAAACACTCGGTTTCATCTACTTAATTTAAAATTTTAAAAATTAATATAAAAATTATAAAATAACAATAAAAAGTAGTTATTTCTGAAATTTTTTTCATTATTATCCTAAAATAAGAACAAAACTGTGCATTTCACCTTGCAATAGAAACTCAAATTCAAGAGTTGAGATAACTATATGGGTTTAAGTCCATTTAAACATTAGTTAAGATTAATAAAAATATTAGTTCTCTTAAACATTTTTTTTCTGACCTGTTTAATTAATGGGTTAAGTAATTTGGATTTGCAGGCTAAAAAATCAACCTAAATATTTATTTTTAATATAATTTATATATATATATTTATGAATTTTTTTTATAATTTTATATTTTAATACATTTTAATAATTAGATGGGTTAAATGGACCGACCGTTAACTTGTGGAAAAAAAAAATAAACCAAACATAAATTATGAATTTTTTCAGTCTATTTGTTTAAAAGTAATTTATAAGATTGATGTTAATAGTCTTCAAATATTTTTTTTTGAGGGTGGTGATAACTTCCGAAAGCAAACTTCATTATTTACGGAATTCTATGCAACTCAAAAAATGTGTACTAGAGTCTTTCTAATTTTTGTTCTCGGGAATGAGGTTAAGTGTTATTGGAGGTGAAATTTTTCTTGTTTTTGCTGGTTATGTTTATGCTTTTGTTAGAATTATTAAAGTTGGGGGAAAGATATTTGGATTTGTTGTTAATTTATATGTTCGGTTGAGTGATATTGTCTCAACTGTATTGGGTTGTGATTCGTCATTGGTTAACAACTTTAAAGGGTTAACTTGATAGTAATTAAGATGGATGTCATTTATGTACACAACAAATGAACAAAGTCTTCTCTGTATCATTGAACAAGAGAGTGACAATCATAGATAAATTATTTTAAATAATAAATGGTTAGGATGAACTAAGAGATAGTTGTTATACAAATTTGATGAAATTTTATATTCTGGTCCATAACTTCATATGAGGTTGAAACTACCTTTCTATTCCATCCAGGTTAAATTTCTTCTTTGTAATAATGGTCAATTTCCACAACTACCTTATCCTTCAGTTGGAATCCTTGTGGGGGCATGTCATAGTTTCCCCCTTACTCTTTCCTACTTTTAACTCACCCCTAAATCCTCCACTGCTCTTCACCGTATCTTAAAACAACAACGTATACATGGGCAACGATTGTATATGAATGTAAATCAAATCATCCCGTATGAATTTTTTTAAGGTGTTGTGAAATTGATGTTGTAGTCTAATCAAAATAGATTGTAAATTCTTGCAAAATAAGATAAATAACTCTGGTCATTTCTCAATAACATTGTGGGATTATACGATTTAAAAATGAAGGAAAATAAATTTTGAACAATAAAAAAATAAATCAATCAAATGATTAATTTATGGGTTACAATTATACTTGAATCCATCATCCATGTCACGAAATTAATCTTAATTATTGACCTAATGCTTGCTTTATCAAATTTGATCAATTAAACATCAATTAAATTTGAGAATCTACTATTGAATTAAATATGCGAAATTTGACTAATTTATGTTATACAAACAATTGTCATCTAAATTACTCAATCATTCAAACATTAAAATTCCTTCTTCAAGCCTATGATCAAGCACCATAGATCCTGTCAATTTTTCATAACACATTCAAGATTAAATATTCAACATACGATTGTTCAAATAAAATATACAGTACTTAAAGATAGTAAATCCAAAAATGATTGATATATTTAAATCAAATTTACAAACAAGATTTAAGGAGGGGGAGAAATTAAGAGAAAAATAATGAAACCAACAATTAGAATTCAAATTAAAATCAGAAATCAAGACTCTAAGAGAAACATAACCAATAGATTAATCGAAGGTATTAGCCTTCCATAAATGTGCAAAACGAAGATGAAAAAGAAGATTGAAAAACGAATAAGAAAAACCTTAGGAAAAGAATAAAAAAAAAAAAAAACACTTCTCCAGGCTACCACTCTACTTTAAAAATTTAAAAATGAAAAATATGTCAATTCTAACTACAAAGACTTATTTACGGATTTCTTATGACATCCTAAATGTTTCCACAAGTTGGGTTCAGTTTGGAGCAATTGGCCCAATTAGAATTTGGGAAGATGAAATCTGAATTCTTATTGAATTTTTCAATGACGAGAGAGGTGAAACCAACTTCTATGATGTGAAGAAAAGATGAAGGGAATCAAGTCCTCAAAATATTGGCTTTGGTCTTCTTTCAAAAGCATTTTCTAACTTAAGTTATGATGAATTTACAAGATATGTTTGGACTGTGAAAGTAAATCCCTTGACTTGAGTTTAATCCAAATTGCTACAAATTCTGCTTTAAATTAGCTTCTAACAGTCCAATAAATGCTTAGGGTTATATGTTAGCTTTCCAATATCTTAAGAATCATTCCGAAGTCATAATTACAACCGAAGATATAATTTGTACAATATACAAAAATTAAGCTATTACAATAAAAAAAAATTACATTTAAGTATTTAACTCAAATAAGATCCAATAAAGCATCACTGAGTGCAAACATCATAATTAATTACAATTAATTTCAAATAAATTTAGTATAAAGTTCAAATAATTGAATAAAAGTTGGGAGTTGAGAGACACGACAAAGAAAATTGAAGAAGTAGCCGCTGATCTTGAGCTTTTCCTCTTCATTCTCCTTGAACCTGTCCTACATCCACAGTAATTAATGAGACACAAAGGCTCTTCCCTTTTCTCCATCTCCGTGCACACATGCATGAGCGCGCATACATATATAAAACTTAGCCTAGGACACTATTAATTAGCAATGTGATTATTTATGTTTTGTTTCTTTTGAGGATAATAAACTTTGGAATCGTGATTCTTAAACGAAAGAGCAGGGAATAAAATCATAGTTCAGTATGTTAGTCTTCCTCCAAGTTCGCTTACCCCGAATGGATAGAATCGACTCCAGTATACTAACTAGACTTGCAACAAGAAATAAACTTTCGGATTTGAAAATGACTGGCAGGATAGTTGATTAATATTTGAAGCTACTTGGCATATTTATTCGAATTCTCGCGCATAACTTGTTTGTTAAAATGCCAACGTAAACCCACTCGTTTCCTCCTGGAGGCATGTAATTTTTAAGAAATTCATCATTTTTCGTAGATTATGATTCCCTCCTCATCTTGCTTCGATTGTGGGATGAAATTGTCATATCCAACCTCAAGGACTGATTACTAATAATAGGCATAGACACTACATAACAAATATAATAAAGTTCAAATATTCTTGACACGTGTATTGGTAGTAGACAAATTTGTCAATCATAAAAGCCACCAAATTATAAAAACAAATTTGATTAATTTTAAAAAATAACAATCACTTGATTTTATGAATTTCTTAAAAGAATCTTTTAGAACAAATGACTATTTCTTCTAAAATAATTATTACCAAACATGCTACAAGTCTAAACGGGGTTAGACCTTTTGATCACAAACTCCAGTTTGAATGGTTTTTTAATTTAACTTCTGATAGAATATAATTATTAGGGTTTCTTAGGTAAGTAAGACAGCAAAATCCAAATTTTAATTCCATCGAATTACAATTACTTCCGCTTTCTTCATACAAATATAGCGTAACTATAGTGCCAGATGCCCCAGCAGAATATGAAGTCAACATTGTCCTTGCAGCTTCAGGAACTAAGAATATACAAAATTTTCAGCTGCCAAGTGGCAAAACAGGATATTATAGAACAAAAACAAAAGGTCACATAACATTAAATTCTTCGAGAAAAATTTACTGAAAATCTGTCATTTTACTAATTCCTATTCCTCCTGTTGGCAGACCTTGCCAAAAAGACACAAACAAGACCTTAAAAAACTAATTTGACAGACAAAATTCCCCAACTTTCCCATGCTTGATCGAAGAACAATGTACAAGCAACTTACTGCTCTGTCTTTATAAAATGAGGAGCCAGCAGTTTTGTAACTGTGAAGCCATTGAAGGAGTCGACATCAAAGAGTTCTTTAAGCTTCTCATCACATATTATTTTCCTCTTGTCAGAAGGATCCTTCACAAAGGAATCAGAAGTTTAACTGGTGTTTTAGCTAGAATATACAACTCACAATAAAGCCATACAAACTTCAGATGTGCAGCTTAAAGGTAGCAAGTATGGTCCATGCGTCATGCTCAAACCCAAATGGCTCTCGCATGATGGGGCATGTTAGAAGTAGAACAAAGCCATTCAAGAGCTTTCACTTAAGAGTTTAAACTTTTGGGAGGAGTTGGTGATTGACAAATTCAATATTCAGAAATGAGCGCAATTTATGGTTAGAAAAAAATAATCATAAGGGTAATCATAGAACAAAGAAAGAATCTGAACACTGTTTTGATGAATTTCAATTTTTTTACGTAAGTAATAAGCAAACTGGTTGTGGAAGGTTGATAATTTAACATTAAACCTATGATAGGCATAGTACGGCCATTTAGCAGCAAAAAAGGAAAAAAAGAGAGGAAAGAGTGAAGAGTGAAGAAGAAACAGGTGAAGATTCACAATTCATTTAAACATGACAGATTGCACACTGTCAATTAAATTTCTTCTTTATCCCCTACACCTTTTCCATTTTCACACCAAGTGAAACTTTCTTCATATGCAATATGAATGCATTTTGTGATGGCGAAGAAAATTTACTCCAAAGAGGGATGTATTGATAACAAGGATGCTTGTGTAAGGCATAAACGGAGGAGTAGAAGAATAAAGTCAGAGCACCAATTTTCTTGGTCAAGGGGGGTTGGAAGCTTTACAAAATGGGAGGTAAATCAGAAAAGAAAAGAGACCAAATGGATAAGAACAGAAATATATCCACAGAACCATAAGCAACCGTCAGCAAAGTCAAAGGTTGGCATGGGAAAGTCAAAGGCTTCCCTAAAAGTCAGTGCCAATGGATTTGGTTGCAGGGCGTTGGACGCCTTATGTGGGTTTAAAGCTAAACACAACTGTACATCTTGGGATGACTTTTCACTTTACCACGTACAACATAAGCTATTATAATCTGAATAGTGCATTGCTTGAGGTGTGGCATCTGAAATTGCTATGATAACTGCATGGTGTAGGCTGTACTGTAGTGTAGCTGATATTATTTTATTCACCAACCAAAAATGTACAATACTTTGAATACAATTCAAGCTTTTCACTTGGCCATTACCACTAATGTGGAGCAATAAATAGCTTAATTTAAGTAACATCTATGGCAATAGGTCAATTTAGAGCAAGGACAAACCTGAAGGTTGTTTCCTTTTATGTAATCCCACATTCTTTTTATGACATCAGATCTTGATAATTCGCTTTCTCCAGTACCAAGGAAGTTCACAAGGGCATCAGATAGCTGAAGAGGAGCAAGAAAACCTGATTTCCCTCCCTTCTGCCGTTTTTCCTTTCGTTTTGGCTCATCTGAATCTGTCATAGAAGTAGGTTATAGATGCAATATGCTATGAGTAATTGATTATATTCATTTGTTAACATGTATGAACAGGAACGGGAAAAGCTATGACCACATACCATAAACTTACCTAAAAGAATAAACTTTATCCATTTATTGTGTTAAAATGATTTCCAATATATATATATATATATATATATATATATATATATATATATATATATATATATAAGTGATTTTTTTTCGCCAATTAAAAGAAGGAATACTCCAAAGTCCAAAAAATCAAAATATAAACAAAACCATGATAAAAAATCATTTACATATATATTTATATTGGAAATCATTTTAACACAGTAAATGGATAAAGATTATTCTTTAAGGAAAATTTATGGTATGTAGTCATCGTTTTTCTGTTCCTGTTCATGCATGTTAACAAATGAATAACCAAGTTCATTATTCATACCATCTTCTCTCTCTTGCTTCTTCTGCTTTTCCTTTGGAGTGGACTTCACCTGGACAACTATATCAGCAGATGCAATTTAAACACTATCTAAAAAAATTATCTACAAAATATTGACTAGAAGAGTGAAACAAGGAAGCACAAGTCTGCAGTATCATCAAATAAAAGCTAACAATCAGTACAATGGAAAAAATATATTATAAATCAGTAGATGTTCTTTCTTAATGCAAGAGCAAGAGTATGTAAAGGGGATATGGTGCACAAAGCAGTGGATAATATTATCAAGCATACTAATGGGAACCAAAAATGTACTTTGACAAGAAACTCTCGAGAAGAAAACTTTGCAATTTCAAGGCATTAGAATCCCTATAATCACAATAAGGCCACCTGGAGGAATTTAAAAAAGGATTAGGTGTCTGGTCTAAAAGAATACAAGAAAAATAACAATCTAAAAGAATATCCAACAACTTAGTTGGAAGTAACATAATAGGAATAAGGAGGGGCAAGGCTGCAGGAACATACCATCATCTGAATCCAATGGCCAGATATGCTTTGACAAAGCTTTATTCATTTGGAACATGTTGATGGAATTGACACCAAAAAGAGCGCGCAATGGTTCATCACAAATTATATTTCTTCTATTGCTTGCATCTTGCAAATTTTTCTCCCTAATATAGGCCCATAATTGCTTAACAACCTAAGACCAACATTACAAATAGTGTGCTTAAGGTCAGCAGCAGAATTATATCATATACACACTTTTAAAGAAATCCTTGACCTATAGTACTGGTGCAATCTATCTTTACTACTATCTTTTCATCAAATAAAAAGGAAAAAGATTGCATACCTCAGTCCTGGCCATTTCTGGAGCTCCAATGAACTCCTGTAGTTGCGGAGACAAGCTACATAACTTGCAAAAGCCACCACCTCTTTTCTTTACTACCTCATCACCTAACTTGTTAGATCTGAAGCACAAGATGAAACAGCAACTGTTAAAACATGGGCATCTCCAATGGAAAATATTTACAACTAGGTACTTGTATATTTTAAACAATTGTTAGATGTAAAGATAGATAAACATGACAGCATGTTCTCATAAATTGTTTGTTCTGTAAAGTTCTATCGGTTTCCAAAAGAGAAGGAAACTCCTCTGATGCCTATTACTTTTATGCATACCGGCTAGCTGTAAAGTTGCAGCTACTGATAATATTGAAAATCTGCAACTGCAACCTTTCTGCAAATTATTTTCCCCTTACCTTGATCCTTTTTGGCAAATGGGGTAGAAATGAAGAGACACAAACACTCATTTATTTTCTGAACTCATGATGATCATGGTGTGTTGAGAAAGTCTTACAGGAACAATCAAACGAATCTATTTTCAACAACATATGAAGTTGGGTGATTGTCTATGTAGTAGGAGTGGATGATTCTTGGCAAGTCCAAAATGTCGTGAATCAACTTTGACATTAGTTGTTGTTAATATATAACATATATGTAGCAAAATAAAATATTAAGTAAAATAAAAACGATATGAAGTAAACCATCAGTTTTGTGTTTAGAATGGACCCTGTTAAAGAGTCTCCTAAAGACACTGGTTAAGGAATATTCAATAAATTCTGCTAAATGTTTTCAAATTTTCAATTACTTAAAAAAAAGTGTTAAATGATTGTTGTGTTCTTGATATAATAAAAATATTTTTTTCAATAAATAGTTTTCACCTGTTTCTTTAACCATTGCTCTAAAGACACTAGTAAGCATTTGACATTGAAAATTTAGGATGGATATAAATTCTTGTGTCTTTCTCAAGGTTGTAATATAGAGATAATTTATTTTTTGATTAAATTTTATTTTAGCTCTAAGTTGGAGATTCCATAAACTATCTGTTTGATTTTCACTTTTATCTATTTATTGTTTTAATACAAAGCACATGCTTTGTTTTCAGTTTTCTTTGAGCCAGAAAGTATCATATGCAGCATCATAAGAATCAGAATCTTAATACTTGCTAATTGCTATAGAGAAGTTTCATAAGTGCTTTAGAAATCTTTTATAAGAATGGTTTACTCTTGTGACTCCAGGACTATACAAAGTAATAGTTGTTGGCAGATGATAGTCCAAGCACAACACAGTATCAACCAGCAGCTTAAGTCAATATATTTTCTACTGTTGGACTAAAGATAGCAAAGGCCAGTGGATGGTAGGAAAAAGTTACATCAGCTTTCAGATCATATTTCCTTTAAAAAATCTTTGGAGACAACAAATGTATAAATATAATGCCAAATATAGGGTAGTATCTACATGCTTTTTTGTTGATTTATAGTTTGGGGAATAGAAAAAATTTGACTTGGAGACTCTACAACTTAAAAAGGACCTGTGGATCAATTCTCCTGCTGGCAATCATGCAATTGTATTAGTATCAGCATTTCACTTCAGGGATCCAACAATAGTAGTAATTCCTTGGCAACATAGTTCACAAAAATACAGACTAATTTTGCTAAAGCAACTAATGTGGTTTACCAAATTGTCTACATCCGTGGAAACGAGTTAGATGACAGAAAAATTCACTTCACAATATTACAAAAAGGAACGGTAGGGGGTGAAAACAAAGCCCAAGCCTACCATTATGGAATAGGTAAAAAAATGAAGTGCTAATTTGATAGCATTGTGGCTGACAGGGCATGAGAGGCAGAACAGAAGACCAGCAAGTTGTCGAGTGTTTATGAAAATATAGTATTACAATCTTCACAAGTGCAGAGAGGTAAAAAATATTATACTTTGATCTGTCATTGGCATTACCATAGAAGAAAGCATGCTTTAACAAGATTAGATTGCTAGGCAAAGCAAAGAATAAAATGAAAATGTGTGCAAAAAAGAAGAAGATAAAACTTAACACTTTTTGTTCATGTAAACCTGCAAGGCAAGTAACCTCGTCACTAACTTAAAATGCACACAATTTTTATAGAAAACACCAATAGATAGCACCGCAATATAGTCTCGGAGTGGACCCCAATCGCTCAAAATAACTGAAAGCCATGTGCGTGAGTCATCACATAACAATGGCGACTGCCAGCTAAATTTTAAAAAATAAAATAAAATCCCCAAAAAAAAATTCCGAGGATGCCATTGATTGCAAAATGGCAGGGAATCTATGCTACCAGATAAGACCTTTAAGGAGAAACCAGTAACTGTCAATCAAATTTGATGCATCCTCACATTCAGAATCGAGAAAATTCAAACAAAAACGCAATCTATTTTTTTTAAAAAAATAATCGAAATGAAGTAAAAGGAATCAATAGGCAGAAACTGACTAACCGTCCTTTATTCTTTCCATTCTTAGCGTGTTTGGGCTTGTCTTCCTCTTCGTTATTATCGTCTTCTTCTTCTTCCGATTCTTCCTTGGAATCAGAGCCTTGGCTTTGTTCGAGATTGGCCGCATCTTCTTCTTCTTGTTCTGGTGCGTCGTCGTTTTGGTGAGAATCTTGCTGTTGTGTTTGGTGGTGCTCGCTCTGAAGGAACAAGTCCACCTGTTCCCTAATGAATGCCTTTCGGTCGGATAAATCGATTCCGAAATCGGCTTCCAACTGGCGGCGCACGGTGGCGGTGGTGGTAGTGTTGAGGTCGGAGCTCCGGAGGAACTCTCGGAGACGGCCGATAAGTTCCGATTCAGATACCATCGGGAGAAAGCGAGTTAACCAACCCTTCAATGCACGAGTTGGGTTGCAGCGGGTGACTCACCCTCTGACTCAGTCTCAGCACAAAAGAAAAAGGAATTCCCCAGCGGGGGACACAAGTGGAAATAAATTAAAAGGGTTCTCTCTCTGCTTCGCTTGCCCGTTTCTCGTTACTCGTTAAAGAATAAGGGGGGAGCAGTTGCCAGCGCCGCACGTGCCAATTGTCCTTATTATTTTATATGTTTATTTAAATTAATAATATATAAATTAAGAAATTTAGTAATATTTTTTGTTTTTATTTTTTAAAATTTAAATTATTCTTTTATATTTTTAAATAGTGACATGAAAATAAAATTAAAAATTATAATTAATGTGATCTAAAACTTGTAAATAAAACGGTAATTAAGAACAAAGTTTTCATGTACCATGCCCGTCTTGTTTTTCTCATGTGCCCCTGTGCTTATGGCCAAATTACCCTACTGTCCTGTCTACATTTTGAGTGAATGGATGCACGAGAAAGGAAACTGACCTCAAGTTTGGATAAGTTTGTGTGTATTTGGATTTTGGATTTTGGCTTTTGATGCTGCGTCACATGCATAAAGCTGGGCTTTCGTCGCCGAGTCACGTTTGGAAAGAGATCTGTGATTTAACGTGAATTGATAGTTGGGCCGCAATTCCTTCCGTATGATGATGGGCTATATTCTTTTTGGCCCATGCTTCAGATTACCACTTACATAGTTTTTTTTTGCTAAAATAAGACCCACAAATAGTTTTCCTTTTTTTACTGTCAATGAAAAAAAAAAAGTTTTTTTGGATAAAGTGTCACCATCGACAAAAACCCCAAGGGTCAGTCCTGCGCTGCAAACTTTCTTTGATATAAGTGTCACTTTGACATTTTTCTCTTCGTGGCAAATCATTAAAATCCTTATATCATGGTGCTTATCGCTTTCTATAGGGAAAGACAAATAAGAATATTGTAACATTTGATTCAACTTTACAATGGCCAGTTAGAAGGCTCATCCCATCTCCACCTACAAGATTTCTTTGATATAGCTCATTCTCTAGCCAAAATTGCATGCAACAATCAAAACATGGTGTGGATTGAGGCATACTCGAATTTTCTTTTTCAAAATAAGTGTTATTTCAAACTTACCTTTACTGTGTCACCTAATACAAACTCCTGCTTTTTTCACTACAACATTTTAAAAAAAAATAAATTCGGCATGATTCCAAGTCACCATGAATTTCAGAAAACAAGTCTCAAGTACGAACTCCATAAAGCCAATTTAAGTTAATATCTGCTTTAGCCATCTCTATCTTCAAATTGGGAATAGTTGGGCAATTTTCCCATAAGGCAGCTGTTTCTTCGTCACAGATGACATATATTATATGTTTCAAATGTTCAAATTTGATGACTGAGTATGGCAATTCACTCAATTTTGAGCAACCCTTCAAGTAGAGCTTCTCAAGCTTCCTCAACTCACCAATGTCTTCTGGTAATTTGGTAAGACTTACACAATCCGAGATGTCAAGACAGCTTAGCTTGTTAAGCCCTCTAACAGAATCTGGCATCTCTAACAAACCAGAGCAGGAACAAAGTCTTAGCACTTCCACATTCTCCAGCTTTGCAATTTCTTGTGGGAGTGCAGAAAGCCCGTGACAGTTAGTGATGCTAAGCTTCTTCAATGAGGTAATGTTACACACCTCAGCAGGCAATTTAATCAGATCATTGCAATAGTCAATGCTCATCTCCACTAGATTTGGCATTGCATCTGATATTTGGATAGAAGTGTGTTCAAAAGCTTGTTTTGTATTGCACATATGAAGGGACAATTTTTGCAGATTCTTCAATATGCACAGGTGAGGGATTGAAACCTTCTCTAATCTGATTCTTTTCAAGTTAGACAAAGAACCAAGTAATTCAAACTTGCTTAATTCAGAACGATGGAAGCCATAGTTTGTTACTATCAAAACTTTAAGTTGATTCATTTGACCTGTGAAGTCTGGTAATGAGTACTGGCTAGAGTGTAGATTTATAATCAGAACCTCAGCCTCTTCAGCTTGCATGTCGCACCAATCCGAAGTAAACATTTCATCTGCAAAAGCATCATATTTTGACATCAACAATGGAAGATGAAGTATGACACGGTGGTGCAAGGAGTATTTCTTGTTATGCTAGTTCCTCAGTTTTCAAAATAATTGTCACTTTAAAAGGTTTTTGTTTGTTTCAAAATATTTATCACTTAATACAACTAAGAAAGCATTAATTACTTTTTTCCACCCTTATCCTCGTCTCTTGATATCTCAATTAATGGAGAATAGTTAATGACTTCCATAATTGTTGTGCAATAACTGGCAATTATTTTGCGATGGAGAGTAGTATTTCTCATAGGCAAATGCTAACTGCACTGATTAAAAATAAAAACTGAAAAGTTTTTGTTAAAAAATATTACTAATAGACTTCCACTGTAATTTCTAATACATCTCAGTGTGCTTTTTTATAAAAAAGAAATCATTTATTGATGCCTTAGACAATAACTAGTAAGGACACTGGTTAGCAAAACCTTTTCTCATTTGTGTATGTGCATATAATTTAGACAGAGAGAAACATACCAGTTGAAATAGACAATATGCGGGCAGCAACCCTTAGCTGTTTCTGTCCTACAAATATTCTGGGGATGAATGAAAACATCCAGCCAATGATTCCTTGCTGATTCTGTCCTACCCACCATTCTGGACGTTTATCTCCATTCAACTCAATATTCAGCCTTTCTCTCTGTTCAAATGGTTTCCCTTCGCTTTGATTGATCGCTAGCTCTCTAAGGAGATCATGCAGCACAACAAAGTGGTTATTGTAGTACATGTCTGTCTCCTTCGCAACTTTCCTGGACAACAAGGGAAGAACCAAAACACCAACAAGATGAACAACTTTATTCTGTTTGACTGTAATTTTAATTTGCTTCATATGACAAGCAGAACATTACAGCTATCCATGCATTCTTTACTTCTTGACTTAGCATTACTACATTTATCTTAAACATATATTATAGATACATCTTATGCATATACCAAGTTCATCAACTATGTAGAAATTGTAACATTTCTAACTTACACTGCCTTTAATATTTGGGTAATCCAGGGGAAAGCATGTTGTTGTTAAAGGAGATTAATCAACCAATAAGTTGAATGATAATAATTTCACTTGTTTTTAGTATGCCTATGTTCATTGTAAAACATATTACACCTTCTTCAGAGTACTGAAGTTTGTTGTGATTTTTTTTTCTTTTTTGTTATGGTGGAAGGTCATTAACTTTTATGAAATGAATTATGAGTAAAAAAAGCGACAAAACCTTTCATTTCCATTTTCCACTTCATTTTCTAGCCTAAAGATGTCCACTAATGTAGCTTTTAAATGAAGTAATGTACTTAAAAAATACTTCAAACTGAGCTTGATAGAGGAAAACAAAACAATCAAATCATAAATGAAGTAATGAATTAAACAAGCTGAACTCAAGCTTTAAATTTGTCTTATTCAATTAGATGAGCCAAACCTGAGCAACCTCATTTTTTCACAAGTGAAGACTAAAATTTAAGTTCTCAGCTTGATTGATTCATACACACCCCTATTTGAAGCCATACTATCGTAAGAAAATGTTCTAGGTGCCTATACTTAAATCAAGCATTAAATGTTCAACAAGTAGAGGGGGGTGCCATGTACCTTCTAACTATGAGATTAATCAAATTCCTGGTGGTTAAATCATGGATGATGGTCATTGCATTCCTACCATTTTCATCAAGGTTATACAGTTCTGCCCACATATCAATGAGGGCAGCAACAGGGATCCTCTGGTCTTCAGGAAACAGCCCAAGATCCATGAAGCAAACCTTCTCGTTGATGGAGAACTTATCCTCCAACATATCTAAACTTTGTTGAAGGTGACAAAGCAAGTCAATACTATCAGACTCCAGAATGGATTGACTTTGTAAACGTTCCTTCATATTTTGCCAGACCTCAAAAGGCTGCTGACAGAGCGATCCAGCAATGACCTCAAGCGCCAATGGTGAACCCTTGCAACCCTTTACTATCTGCATTTCAGGGAAAGAAAGTAAAATCGGTGAATAAGATAAAAGGCTTGGGGTAACTTGGCTGCAAGCATGGAATCAATTGACAGCTTTGAATACCCCAATGCAGAAGAATTAACATAAAAACCAAACACAAAATTGCTGTCTTGTTACATACAAATCATGTCTCACTACAGCAAATGATTTTTGATAAGTGGAAGAAAATTTACTTCGTGGATAAGATTTTCATCAGGCACGTATGAGCTGCTGTCATTTGGATTTGGTAGAGCAAAGTGACGGAAAAGGGATACTGCATGATGGTGAGCAAGTTCATTCAATTTGCATGCAGCGCCAAATCTTGGAAATGCAACCCTTGAAGTCACCAAAATCTTATAATCAGGTATCTGGACTTTAAACTTCTCAACAAGGGCCTCCGCGTTTGGCCAAACATCATCCAACACCAACAGTATTGGATTTTTCCCAACATTCCTCAGCAGAATTCCCAATCGGTTAGTTGCATCTTCATCGCTCTGAAATTCAGGCACCCGACATCCACAATGTTCAAATAGTGTCTGTACAATGCTCTTCAAGTTGGGTGTTCTAGAGACGGTGATAAAGAAGATATTTTCCTTGAACTTGCCTAATCAAAGCAAAAATAGTTTTCTAAACAAACAAAATCTGAGGTTTGGTACTATTCCACAATGCAAGCCATATATGATTGCATGAGCTATTGAGTTCACAAGATTAGAAGCGTAATATATCATAACTAAAATGAATACATAAAAAAAATAGTATTTTATCTCCAAAACTAATAGGTTGAGCAAGAAACAATGAATTTCTCATATGATGAAATGCAGGGGAAGAAGAATCGGTAGCATCAAGTTGAAGCTCCGCTTGAATTTAGAATCACTCTAAACTGAAGTATATACTCAACAGCTACCTAAAAGTTTTTTCTAGTAAGTGTCATGACGAATTTTATATCATAATTCTAATGTTACAAGAGCTTATTATTGAATAAGTCGGTCCTTAAGCTGTTATCAAACGCACCCCAAAAGTAAAAACAAAAGAAATCAAAACACTTGTTTTGGGGCATGAATAGAAAAAGAGAGGCAATTGAAGCAAGAGTTACCTTTGACTTGAGGGTCCCAACAAATCTTCTTAGCAACCGTGCTTTTGCCGGATCCACCCAAACCAGTCAACACAAGGACGGATACACCATCCCTGAGCAGGTCCATCTTCAACATGTTCAAAGGCTCATCCATCCCCAAACACACTGGTTTTTCAGGAGCCCCACTTAAACCCCTTAATTGATACCCTGGATATTGCTCAAAGCTCTTGTTTCTGAGCAAAATCTCAAGAATTTGTCTCACGTTGGACAGGATCTCCATCAAGTCCCTCTTATTCTCAGCTGAAACGTTCATAGACATGTGCCTCTTCAGAGCCTCGTCCTCGTTCCGAAGCTTGCTCTGGTAACGAGGGAATGAGAAAATTCTCCAGCGACTAAATTTGGAGCACTTGCGAACAAGCTCTTCCCCAGCTCGCATATGAGTCTCCAAACTTATTATTTCCTCAACGGGGCGATCCAACATCTTGTTGTAACTTTTCATCTCTTTCACAATAGGAGCCAAATAGTTCAAGGTTTCTATGTTCCTTTCAAGGGTGGGTTTGAACTCTCGACCCTTGTTTATGGTTGCAAGAGCCCCTCTTAACATTTCTCCCATCACCGCTCCCACAGCTCCTCCACTGAACAGATCCTCCATAACTACCGAGACCCAGATAGCAAAAATTAAAACTTTGTCCAACACGTTCAAATCAAACACCGCAACTTATGCAACTCTTGCGTAGGGTGCTATGTTTATATTCTGAAGTAACTGCAGAAAACGAGTTGTCCGAGAAAGCAAAAGGAGAGTGTGATGAAGGGGCTAACTACGCTGCTTCGATCACTAACCACAAGATTTCTCGTTGACCGTTGCTTGGTTTCGTCTTGCTGTTATCCTTTCCTTTTAGCTAATGTATACACGTAACCCTGGAGTCTGTGAATTACACAGCAATTCCTAGGAAGGAAATTTTTTATATTAATTAGATTTTATACGATATAAAAATTTATAAAATATATAATAATTCTTTTTATACTACTAATTATTTAGAACGCATTAAAAATAAAAAATCACTATAAAAAATGAAATCTAAAAATGATATTATTAATATAGCATAAGTACTAAGAGTACATTGTTTAATACGAAATAAATAAAACCTTATAAAAAATTTAAGTGAAGTAACTTATATTATATTGGCCTTTTTCAAATTTAAAAAATGAAGAGAGGCGCATACATTTATTGCAATTGATTATTTTTGCGTGTGTCCATACAATTCTATGATAAATTTAATCCTTTTTCGAACAAGCCACCAATGGATTACTAATGTGAGCGAAAATGGAACCTTCCTGGGCAAGCTAAGTTAAGACCTAACATCACAGTAAAGGGATAAACGTAAAACACATTCCGAAATGGAACTCGTTTGAAGACTTGATCGTCCTTCCATGATAGGTAAAATGTTAAACAATTATTATTTTCATATTGGTTAGATATTAGCAGAAAAAAACTCAAAACAAAAATTGAACCCGACGTGAATCGAACACGCAACCTTCTGATCTGGAGTCAGACGCGCTACCATTGCGCCACGGATCCACTTTGGCATATGGCTAGTAATAATCTATAATTATTGATGATTACAATTAAAACATACTCGAAAAAAAAGCTTAGAAATGAAAATTGAACCCGACGTGAATCGAACACGCAACCTTCTGATCTGGAGTCAGACGCGCTACCATTGCGCCACGGATCCACATTTATTTGTAGTTGGTGATAATTACAATTAAAATGTTTTAATTTCACTAATATAATTGGAGTCATGATTCCGAGTCTTAATCGAGTGACTAATCTCACCTACCAAAATATTACAATACTAATCATATCTCATTCATTAATAAACATTACATAAAAGTGCATATAACCTATAAAGCAAATTACCAACTACTACAAAAGCAAATTACTCTGTCTTCTTCTCTTTGAATATTCTGCTTTTAATCTTCTTAATGGTCTTCTCATCAATAATCTCATAACATCTCTTGTGTTTCTCCCTCAACCACCCCACGAATCTCTTGATCTTGCCTTCATTCTTCACATAAGTTAATGGAACTATCATGCTCGCTAATACAGCTATACACCAAAATTAAAAATAAACACACAGTGAGATGGAGATAGAAAAAACAGTAGGCAAAAAGAACTTGATCACATACCTATATAAACCAGTGTGAGAAGGTCCATACAACTTCCTATACAAGAGAGTAACCACAATAAAACCTCAATCCCCACAAATACTGGCCAACCTTTCTCTGCACTCACAAGGAACAACCACCTTATTGCTTCTTCAATCCATGCTCTAACTGTGTTTGCCATTCCCTGAGCAGTTTCTTCAGTGAATTCCAACCTCAACAAGTTTGGGGGTTCCCTAATTTCACACAAACAAAAGAAAAAAAATAAATGAAGTTAGTTAGTAACTATACTTATTAAATTTAACATTAGAATAAGAGCAAGCATAGAAGGGTGCTCACTTGCCCAAAACTCTAAGCATATTAGCATAGAGGAATATTGAAGCAACAATAAATATAGCCACCCATGAGATGACAGTGAGGAAGTGGAATTCATATACTTCCATCAACAACCATGTTGCTGTTGCTGCTACAAGAATAGTTGCATTTAGTTTCTTTCTTCTCCATAGGACTACATCCTTCACTATGTTATTGTCACCATCTACAAACATTGAGTCAAAAGGATTTTTTCAGTTTTCATCTATAAATAAATACTATTGCTACATAGAGAGCTTGAAGCATGATCAAATAATTACCTGAGGAATAAGAGGGGGTTGTCAAAGGTTGTGTTTCTGCTTTTGCTTCTGTAGACATGAGAAAGATTGTGATGAAATGAAGATGTTGGAGCTGTTTGTTTCATTTTTGCTTCAAATAGTGGAAAGGTGATTATGTGTTTGACTTACACGTGTAGGACTCCGAGGAGACGTGGAAACCTTGCAGCCTTCGTGGCAGCTCCATCTCTTTTTGTATTCTTTTATAAACGGTGCCGTTTTTAATTAAACTAGTAGAGATAAGCACAGGAAGGCAAAAGTTAAAGAAAGAAATAAAGGGGCTAAAAAATTATACCAAGGGTGAGGTGTTGTTGTCCAGAACTTAAAGATCAATCATGATAAATGAACAACAATTTCATGATAAATGAACAACAATTTAACAATAGTAATAATCATAAGGTGCAATATTTAACTTTATTAGCAGAGCCAATGAATGCTAGTAACTACTAATCAGCAATCAAACTCAAACTTAACGCATCTTCTACTCATTATTGGGCTAGTTGGAGTGATGTAGCTAACCATTTTTCACACATTCAATGATTCATACAGTGACAACAAGTGCAAAAACAATGTGTGTGACCAATTTGAGGTATGTCCAACAAGTAATACAATTGTCACATGGTATGTTTCTTCCATCCAAGGCATTCTTTGCAGAAGTGGCAGTTTCTGCATCTGATAATTGCTCCAGTGCCTAAAGTGTCGTATATTTCGTGTGTTAAACACAGTCCATTAAAGAAAAATGAATAGTCTAATTTTGTTGGCTTATTACTCATGTTTTCTTGTTCACCCTCTATAAATAGCAAAAACCAATATTATATAGGTAATGGTTAAGGCAAAGCCCAGTCTAACTAGTCAAATTAGCAGCATTATACTCCATGCTAAATGTATTATACATCATTCACTTATGTATATGCGGATATATGATTAAAACGGGAAAAAAAAATCCATTATCCAGAGCAGTATACATATATACTGAAAAATATACACTATCTAAATATTATACTATATTCTAAAAATTATACATTTTATCTAAATATCTAACTCAATTAATGTTAATTAGTCCAACTCAAAAAGTTGGTCAATTACAATATTAGTCGGGTTCAGCCAAGTTAAATCGATTCTTATCGATAATCATCCTTAATTTAGTTGCACCTCATTGGAAAAGAAATATTTTATGATCACCAATTGGAAAATCCAGCTCATGGACCTTTCACTCGTTTTGTTAATATTAGTTGGCCTGGCCCACCTCGGTTTTGTACCTTTTTAAATTATTCATGGAAAATTATTTTCATACACTCACTAGGTGTATATACCTAAAAAAATATTATAAAATAAAAAATAAAAAAATAAAATGATGAATAATGTAATATGATAAAAAAAGGAGATAGAAAAATAAGACAAAAGAGGGATAAAGGTATTATGTAAGTGTAATATTGTATACATATTATCCTTTGAAGATAGCACAATGGTTAGAGTTCGGAATATGTAACTAAGTGCAGCAAGGTTCTATGATAATCTTAGCAATTAACAACTAATTCCTCAACGATAATGGTCTCTTTGTTTAAAAAACTTTGCATTTCATCTTATATCATCATATCTCAAAGTCATTTTACTAATTTAAATCAAATTGATTGAGTTTATTCATAGGGCCAAGTTCTCCCGGCACTTGTTTTCTCTATATGTAAGACTTAAGAGATCTTATTTAAAACAAAGTAAGTTTCTTGTCACTTGAACCCACAAGCATTTGTGACTTAGAATATTGGATTGTATAATATGCATAAATTAAGGTTTAGCAAACGATTACCAAAATTATTATAGCTAAGGTTGGGTAATATAATTTTCAAATGGGAATTAGCTGCCTTGGACCGCCATAGTTCAACTGAAATTTATAATAACTGCAATTGTCTCTGGGATGTATGAAATAGTCGATTGTGCAATATTGCACAGATTAGCCGGTCTTTGTAGTTTTGAAAGAGTAGCATGGATAAAAGAAAAGACAGTAGTTTTATTTAAATGATTTAATAATACATAAGTAAATGATGGAGTAAAAAAATGTAGTAATTTATAATACATCAAAATAGAATATGATCATATTTTACCTTTAATTTAAGTAATGCAATTATGCATGGTTAATTAATTATTAAAACTTTTATAATAAAACTAAAAGAAAATTAGGTCAATTATATTTTTAACAAAATTAATCCACTTTTATGATACAATACATTTAAATTATTAGTAATTTTTTATTCAACATTTCAAATTATTGGAATAGTTTAGAAATCCGGGTGAAGGTTTATTCCCCGCCCGGTCGGTTGTTCAATTCACAATGTTATAAACTTGTGAGCATGGCATCTCTTCATTTTTGTTCACTTTTGTTCCGGCTTCAACCTTATATTTTATAAAATTTTAATTTTTCATTTTAAAATCAAGTGGTTGATAAATTAACCTCTTTGGGACCTTTAGGTACTTCACATGGACGTAGTTTGAATAATTTATTAAAGATAATAAATAAAGAATTCATCTTCGTCAAAACAGTCCTAACAAAATTCAAAATAATGGTCTTGTCGGTGCTCCTTTTCTTTTTGACAATTAGTCCACCAACTACTCGTCATCTTTTTTTTTATGTAGTTTATAGTTTAATAGATGGAAACCCTTTTTTTTTTGGCGCTATAATGATAAGCTAAACTTGATTGAGAATTTTGGGTAAAAATGCAACTACAGACATATCACATATGCTAGTGAAGAACCATAACAGAAAAAAATAATAGAAATTAAAGCAAGGAAGATAGTTTCACTTTAATAGTGTGATATGTAATGTGTTAATTCCTAGGAGGCATAGTATTTCTTTAGCTGGAAGCAACAAACTAAAGCGTAAACGCGTTAACCGCGCCGAACATTAATGATCCATTGGCAACCTTATAAAACAAACAAAATCCTCAAATTAGTATTAAAATAATCCTCTATTAGCAAGTGCAATCTTGGGTTCCTACTCTTTTCATTTTCGTATATATTGAGTGTAGGAGGGTGTTACTCTTCCAGCAGAACCCAGATCTGGTAGCTCCTACTTCCTAGCATTCCTTCTTTTGTTTTCTCTTAAGTGATATTTGAATTGTGAAATAATGTCAGTGTGTTTTTCAAATGTCATTTTCAGTGGAAACAATGGGAAGTACTAGTTTGCTACAAATCCTGTGCCTTGTTGTTACTTTAGTAAGTGTGCAAGCAGAAGATGCATATAAGTTCTACACATGGACAGTGACTTATGGGACTCTTTCTCCTCTGGATAGACCCCAGCAGGTGGGTAACCAATCTGCTTTTATTGGATCTTGGATCTGTTCTTGGATTACTTGATGCTACAACCTTGAGGGGTTCTTTGGAACTCTGATTCTGATGTTTTTGTGCTTACATTTTGAAGGTTATTCTTATAAATGGTCAGTTTCCTGGCCCAAGACTTGACTTGGTAACTAATGACAATGTAATTCTCAATCTCATCAACAAGTTGGACGAGCCATTTCTACTCACTTGGTATGAATTTGTTTCCCAGTCACTCAAATTCTCTGCTTTATGGTCTGCATTGACTCCCTTTTATGTATATCCTAAGTTTTATGAAAAGAGAAGGCATATTTACCAAAAGTAACCAATAGAGCCGCATTGCTCTCAGCTAAGCTCATTATCTTAATGAATTTTTTAAAACTCTATTATTAATATCGTAGATCTAAAAAAATGAGGTTTCAAGATTTTCAATATATCTGTCGGTATTTATCAATCTTTCTTATTAATTTCTCCTGGTCTAATTTCTAGCTTTGTTTCAAAATGCTGCGTAGTAGCAGAAGAAACAGATTTGTTTTTTGTTTCTTGTTTTTTGTTTTTTTTTTTTTTGTGTCCATATTCATATTATCTGGTTGAGATTTTCTCTGAGAATATGGTTTAACATTTTGGCAAAAAACAGGAATGGCATTAAACAAAGGAAAAATTCATGGCAAGATGGAGTTTTGGGAACCAACTGCCCCATTCCTCCAAACTCAAATTACACATACAAGTTTCAGGCCAAGGATCAGATTGGCACTTATACATACTTTCCATCAACTCAACTGCATAAAGCAGCTGGAGGGTTTGGAGGACTCAATGTTTATCATAGATCTGTCATCCCAATCCCTTATCCAAACCCTGAGGGAGATTTTACTTTACTCGTTGGTGATTGGTACAAGACCAACCACAAGGTGAGCAAGCTAAGCTACTGAGGATTCATTTGATATATATATATATATATATATATTGGATCCTAATATATCTTGCTAGGAATGCATGCCTTATATTGACGACCTTTCCATGTCTTGGTCACAATCCTTTACTGCCTTGTACTCCTTAAGAAATTTTGCCTACACAAATCTGAGATGAGAGTGAATTAATTAAAATTCCTATTGTTTCCTGTCATGTTCATTTCATTTTGTTTTCATGGTTGCAGGCATTGAGGCAATCTTTAGATTCTGGAAAATCTCTTGGGTTTCCAGATGGCCTCCTTATTAATGGCCAGGCTCATTCTACCTTCACTGGTAACCAGGGTAAGTCTGTGTTTTATATGTGTGTGTGTGTGTATATATATATATATATATGTATGTATATATATATGTAATTCAAATATACACAAATTCTAAGTGATACGTTCAACTTTGTAAAACAGCTTTTACCAACAGTGTTTGCAATTTGCTTTCAGGAAAGACCTATATGTTCAGGATCTCAAATGTGGGTTTGTTAACCTCAATTAATTTCAGAATTCAGGGTCATGCCCTGAAACTAGTTGAGGTTGAAGGATCACACACTCTCCAGAACCTATACGATTCACTTGATGTGCATGTTGGCCAATCAGTTTCTGTGTTAGTAACCTTAAATCAGCCTCCAAAGGACTATTTCATTGTTGCCTCAACAAGATTTACCGAGAAACCTCTCACTACAACTGCAGTGCTACACTATTCAAACTCTGGTTCCTCAGCATCAGGAGCCTTGCCTGCTCCCCCTGCTGATAAAAATGGCTATGACTGGTCTATGAAGCAAGCTAGAACATACAGGTCATTCAAAATACTCAATGAAAGAAAAATCCTTTTTGAATTTGCTTTGATTTTTTTTATAGATTTTAATCTGTTTAAAATTAATTATTCTTGCAGATGGAATCTGACTGCAAATGCTGCTAGGCCTAACCCACAAGGATCATTCCATTATGGGAAGATAACTCCAACAGAAGTATTTAAATTGGCCAATTCAGCACCTTTGATTAATGGAAAGCTCCGTTATGCTGTTAACAAGGTCTCCTATGTTAACCCCGATACCCCTCTCAAGCTTGCTGATCACTTCAACATCCCCGGAATCTTCAATATGAATTTACTTCAAAGCACTCCCTCTACTGCTCCCGCATATATAGCCACCTCAGTATTGCCAACTTCACTTCATGATTTTATTGAGGTTGTCTTCCAGAACAATGAAAACATCATGCAATCTTGGCATCTTGATGGTTATGATTTTTGGGTCATTGGGTATGTTTTAACTTCCTTTATCTAAGTTTTATTTTTCTATCTATCAATAATTTTATTGGTAGAAGCAATTTACAATAATTAGCATAGAGTGTTAATGATGTTCATTACCACAATTACAGTTATGGTTTCGGCCAATGGACAAATGCCAGTAGAGCAAGCTATAATCTAGCAGATGCCCTGACTAGACACACTGCACAGGTAACTAAACAAGAAAGTACCTTATTCCTTCTGTTGATATTTCTTTAGTAGAAAACACTGAAAGTCTGAAACCTTATAATAGTTAATAGAATGTGGCTATTTGTTTGCTTATTTTCTGATTTGTGTGTGGTTCAAATGAATGTAGGTGTATCCAAATTCCTGGACTGCCATATTGGTGTCCTTGGATAACCAAGGTATGTGGAACCTGAGGTCTGCTATATGGGAAAGGCAATATCTTGGGCAACAGTTCTATCTCAGGGTGTGGAATGCACAGCAAAGTCTTGCTAATGAATATAACATTCCCAATAATGCATTGCTTTGTGGCAAAGCTGTTGGACATCACCCTTAGTATATCAACTATCAAACCTCCTATTTATTGGTGTATTCTCTAGTCATGAGGGCTTGACTACAATTAGATTTTTTCTTTCTTGTTCCTTTTTTGAGAATGGAAGTAGAGGGAGAAGTTAATTTCTCAATTTTCTGATAGTTTGCCGTATATTTGAGAAAAAGCCTTGTATTCATTTTTCATTCTTCATTTATATGTCATCAATTGAATCCATACTATATTATTTAGAGTTATATTTTATGAAGAAATCGGGTTAGCAAATTGAATTTTATTTGTCATCTATTTTTTTGGTCGATAGATTTCATTCATTTAAATTTGATCAGCTAGCAAATTGAATTTTACATGGCTATATTGTACGTGCTATATTGGGATTCAATTATTAAATAAAATTCCCTTATAATTTGGGTTGAACTTCTATAGTTTAACAGTAATTAACCATGTACTTCCAAAAAGGGGAGGTTTGGTCGGCCGATTCTAGTTTAGTAAACTGATATGTTATGTCGAGTAATTCTTACAAATGAATTCGCACATTAAGAAACCATAATCATTGGATTAGGAAGTGGTAGGTTTGTTTGGCTTGAGAAGACCTTTCCTTTTTTAATTAATTCATACTCAGAAGAGCCTAATTTTTGTTTTACAAATGGGAACAATTTCTTTTGGTGTTTCAAGAGGTTGGCTGTTTTTCTCTTCAACTAGACCATAAATAATTTCTATAGTTGGTAATCCAATCTAAGTTTGAAACATTTATAATATAATGCAACTAGCATTTTTTATTAATTATAAATTTATAGTTTACAAAAGATTCTAAATTCTTGTAAATTAAAATACAACTTTGTTTAAGGAGGGAACATAACATTGTAAAAAAAAAAAAACAAACACATCTTTCTTTCATACTTAAAAAGGGTATGATATTTATTTACTTCCTTATCAGGGATATATCCATGTGAATGCCATTAACAAAATGGACGAACCTTTCCTCATTACATGGTTAGTAGTCCTATTCCACAATTTACATTTTTCATTATAACCAAGGATTTTTGGTTGGGAATAGAAAGTATGTAATAACCATTTCTTAGGAACCAATTGCCCAATCCCTCCCAATATCAGCATGACATACAAGTTCCAAGTAAAAGAGCTGCAGGGGTTGGGGGATTCAACATTGCCCAAAGGTCTATCACTAACTCATATTCATCCCATATCCTACCTCCGAGACCAATCACAAGGTTTGTTGGTAAACAAGTTTTTCCTTTCAATTCTTTAATTGATATTGCTTTTTACATCCCTATAGTTCATAAGAATTTTCATTAAATTGTGACTCTCCTGTCAATTAGACCAACATTTCCATCCTGATTACTCAAACTAATTCTTCTTCTCCTTGTTTCAATTCATTAACTGGTGAAGAAGGTATTTAATCATCGACATTAAACACGTTATTACTATTAAACATGATTGGAGTAATTGTTGCAAGACCAATATATAGCAACCTCAACTAATTTCCGGATTCAGGGCCGCTGTATGAAGCTCGTTGAAATTGAAAGCAGTTCATTCATAAAGTGAGAATAATTTTAAATTTTATAAACTTTTATTTCTATAAATCTTTCTAATTACTAAGCGACGAAAACATTAAATATTTTTATATTTTAAGATAAAAAATTTATTAATTTTTTTTGTTTAGTATTTACTTTAGAAAATAGTAAAAATACGTAAGAGAATATAGGAAAGTTCTTAGAAGTCTCATGATGACCATGGGGCCAATCAATAACTATTTTGGTTATACAACAAACCAGTCACCCAATTAAGAATGAGATAAAGTGATTTTATTTAAAACTTTTATAATATCTTTTTATTTTTTATTTTTCTCCATCGCATCATTTAGCTTATCAATGTTTTTTTTATCTATCACATCTATAATTGAAAATTGTAAAAATCCTTTATAAGAACTCATTTCCCATTAAGGATTACATTTTTGCATCTGGTTGTTTTACAGAGCTTATTTCTTTTATTTTGGTTTTCCATAGCTTGTCCTCACTACCACAGCCACTCTTCATTATGCATTTATGCACACTGGGTCCAATATTAAGGCTTCCGGTCTATTCCGTAGGCCCAACTTTGAAAAAAGCAAAAATGCCTTTGTTTTCTTCTGAATTTTGACTAAAATCGCAATTGCTAAATTAAAAAAATTCCAAGGTGGCTGAATTGATGCCTGGAAGTCCAAGAGGTATGCAACCATCCTTTCCCTGATCTTTCCATGAAATTAAAAGGTGAAGGAAAAATTAGGTAGTGATAAATTTGAGAAAATATTTTTTATTGGTATTTTTAATTATAAAATTGTTGTTTTATTTTTTATTTTTAAATACTTATATAGAATAAAAATGTTTCTTATACTTTTTATTTTTTATACAAATTTTTTTAAACAAAAAATAAAATAAAAATAAGATTTTTTTATAATTACAAATAAAAAATTCTCAGACTAAACAAATTCATTATGTTTTCTTCCTTCTTTTTCCTTTTCACTCTCCATTTTAAGATCCGTACATCTTATTATTACTATGATTTTTTTTAAGAAGAATATCTTTAAAACAAGTTTATCTCTAAAATGAGTATAAGGACGCAAGCACTTTAATTTAACTTTTATTTGATTAAAATTCACTTTACACTGAATAAGATAAATACAAGTCCATTTTCATTTTAGAGTGTCTTATTTAAAATTTTGTATGGTCAATACAATTTTTATCAAAATTATATATATATATATATTTATTTATTCTTATCATTTTTTCTCCCCATACCACATAATTTCATAATATGAAGGGAGGCATTTGCAAGTGCATCCTATGACATATTAAATGGTAGAGATACAATACAATATTAATAACCATAACTAAACCTTCTAACCTATATTCCAAATTATTGACCTCTAAATCTTTTTAATGATCTAACCTATAATTTTTCTGGGTCAAATTTTCCCTGCCTCTAGCTGTTAGGATACTATCCATTTGATTTATTTATTTTTATTATGATTTCTACGGATCTTCTCTACACATGCCTAAACACCTAATTAAGATAAGTTTTTACTGTCTCCACTTAGGTGTTATCCCAACTTTTTCTCTGATGTATTCATTGTCAAAATTATCTTATTTAGTATGTTCACTCATCTAATGCAACATTTTTATCTTAACTACATTGTTGAATGTATATCTTTTTGTTGAATTTTTACTCTCCAACATTTAATTCCATACAACATTACAAGTCTTAAAGCTCTATAGTAAAATTTCCATAAAGCTTTAGTGACACCTATTTGTCCCAAATAACACTCCAAGCTCTTTCGTTCATCTCATTTGAATCTTGCTTAATATCTCTTTCATTATTTAAGATGGACTCTAAATACTAGAAACATGTGACTTATAATGAAGTATGACATCTAAATTTTAACACTAAGTTAAGATTGTTGCAATTCTTGCTAGAATTACATGTTATATATTCCATCTTATTCTCACTTAAATGAAAATCATGAATTTTCAAAGTTTATTTCTACATCTCTAACGGTTCATATATTTTCATCTTGGTTGTTCAATTAGAATTATTATCATTTGCAACAAAAGAAAAAAGAGCATCAGGACACTGACTTTTGAATTTGTTCTGCAATCGCGTCCTTGACATGAACGTTAGAGATGACAATGGAAATTTGATCCATTTAATTAATTTGTCAAAATTATGGATATTTAGTTGCATTTGTTAACTCATATGACAAACTTAATCCGTATAACGTGACCTTGCTTAATTTGCATGTTATTGTGAATTGATTTACTAAGTCATTCTTTTAGTTGTTAGGTTAAATAATGGATGAGTTACGAGAGCTTTACTTACTTTCGTAACTTGTTATATTTCAAGATGCGTTAACCATGCTGCATATGCATAACAAATATATTACATGGCTATACACAACATATGTTTTTATTAAGTTTAATTGGATTGGGCAAACAACCATTTCCGTTTATGTAAACACACTTTCAGTGTATTTCAGAGTCGAAAATTTTCATTTTATGATTAATTACAATGCTTATAAGTCTTGGAGTCTAATAATATAATCTTCTTTTTTTTTCGAAGCTGATATTTTTAATTTTTTCTTTTCCTTTCGTTTCTTTGGGACTTTCATTTTTCTTAATTTTTTTATTATATCATATATTATGTCTATTTTGTCCCTCTATCATTGAAGGAAGGGAATATAAACATCCTAAATAAGTGTAAAAATGTTTTTTTTTTAATTCCAATTATTTAACGTGAACTTTTATTACGCATTATAAAAACAGTTATTTACTAATAAAATAAAAATTATCAAACATAATTTTTTTTATTAATATGAATTTTATCTAAAAACTATTTTTAAAAATCTATACTAACAAATAATATTTGATACTAACATTTAATATATTGATAATATATGTTAATATTTTATCATACTAATAATTACTTGTTAATATAATATAATATAATATATATTATAATAGGCTCCTTATATATATAAATTTTAAAATTATTAAAAATATATACAGACTAAAGAAAGTTAATCTAACATAAGCCGTTAGGAAATAAGAATTGTTTGTAATGACATCTTTTTTACACCCATCACATGTTATGTATTTTTTTAATAAAAAATAATGTTGAGACGACAATTTTAGCCTCGTGAGAGATAGGTGCAATAGAGTGTAAAGTATTATGATGTAAAAGGAATATTTCTCTTTTTTTCTTTCAAAGTGACACTAGTGCATGGGCATCACGAGGCAAATACTGATAACCTATGTCTTCGTATCCTGAATAATAAAGAAGTAAAAGTTGTTTGATTCTTAATTAAGTAACGAACTTAAAGTAGATAGATGATCATTTAATTTTTATGTTTTCAGAAGACTATTGGCGATTCTCAATTCTAATAAAAGGCTAGATGGACTAACATTATTGTTTCCAGAGAAACATTGCGTATGTTTGATCACTTTGATGTGCGAAAGTAGAGACTTTTTTTTTTAACAGTTGTGGAAGTAAATAAATTTAATGCAACACAGAGACGCAGAAATCGGGTATATATATTGTTCACAGTGAAGTCCGTGTCAAAGAACCAACTGTGGTGGATATCTCGCAACCAACATCAAGAATCTAGTGCTGTTTGATGAGGAAACTTTTTCCAAAGGCTGCTTTTGCATTAGATTCATCGATTTCTCGTAACAAAACAAAATCTTGCACTTGCATATGCTACCCACCATGCCTCCACCACCTTTACTTCTTAATGTACATCACAACTAATTAAACCCTAAAGTTTTTGAGTTTACCAAGATCATATATTCTTGCAGATCAGCTTTACTCTATTTTTTTAATTAGTCTCTTATAAACTTATAGATTGACTGCTACCTCTGATTTAACGTCCACATACCCTAAATCTTTGCATTCTGATGATGCCTATTATTATAAATATTTTTAATTTTGTGGAGGACCCACACCTCTTAGCCACCCTATATACTGCTTAGAAGGCAGAATAATTTGTATTTGCATTTTGCAAGTAAAGTAGAGAAACAGGAAAAAAGTTGAAAAGGCAAAGGCAAATGCAAAAGAGCAGAAACGCTAAGAAGAACTAAGTTTTTCATTCATTTCCAAACACTCTGGTAGTCCTTGAAATGCCGTTTGAGAGAGTTAAGCTAAACACGGACCATAAACCAAACATACAGACATAAGCAAACGATAGAAAGACGCGGAAGTGAAAAAAAAAGAAAAAAGAATCTAATACTACACATCCATATACCACCCAAAATTAAGCCAACCAAACAAACACAAAAGAGAAGACTCTAAAATACAGATTATCAGCTATAAACCATAAATTAAGGAGTTCTATCTAATTAACGCGAAAAGAAAAATAGAAGAGTGAACAAAAAAGAGAAAAGCAGTTACTGCGGTTAATTAGGATAAGCTCCATTTGTTGTGGGAAGATCAGACCATGTAAAGGTTGGATTCCAGCACCCGAATTCAGTTGCAGAAACTGAAGATGACTCCAAAATGTTGGACAAAGAAGAGGAAGAAGCCATGTTGCCAAAAAACACTGGTGAGTTATCACTGCAACAATAATTATTCACAGATGAAGATGACCTGAGCTTGTGGTAAAGTTCTTGAACTCCACTGCTGCTTTGATGTTCTCCAAGTACAAAACCGTTATTACTTTGTTGTTGGGTCTGATGTTGATTGTTTCTCCAAAAGGAGCTGCATAGACCCAGTGAAGGAACTTGTCCAACACCATCATAGCCAAGAGTACTTCTAGGATTCAACAACCCATTTGAAAGCAATGGCTCATTCATCATGTGGGACTGTGATCCCATTAAGTTAATCCCTTCTTCCTTCATAGTAATGGACATAGGACTAGGGCTAGGGTTAGGGTTTTGGTTTTGGCTAGCTCTCAGTAAAGCCAAAAGATGAGTACTTTGAGGTGAACCCCACAGGATTGGGGTTTGTGGAAGCTCTTGGTCGAAGCTAGGACCAAGTCCTGATGATGGTGACCTTCCACCAAACTCCGGCGCCACCGCCTTCATCTTTGTAGCGGTTTGCTTCGCCACCGAGTTAGACACGCCAGCGTTCTTGTTTTTCCGGCAACCACCACCGATGGGAACGTTCCTGAGAGCACCCCCTTTGGTCCAATACCGTCGACATGTCTTGCAGAAGTGGCGAGGCTGAGTGAGGTTGTAGTTGTTGTAGTAACAGAACTTGGTGTTGGATGAATCGCATCGTGGACACCTCAAATTTTGGTTCTCTGAATTTGATGAGGTGGCGGCGGCGGCGGCGACGGTGTTGGTGGTGGAATCGGTGAGACTTGTTGTGGAAGATGGAGATGGAGAAGAAGAGAGTGAAGTGGGAGAAGGTGTAGGTTGTGGGAGATGAATTCCTCCGTTATTAATGGAGATTTTCCTTTCTGATTGTATGAAGCTAGCACCACCCAACAGTTCTTGAATCATCTTTATCTTTTAGATCTACAACAATCCAAAAACACGAAAAGCAAAAGGGTGGTGACTGGTGAGTCTTTTTGTGTTAGTGGAGAAAAGCTAAAGAAAAATTAAAGTAGGTTTGCTCTGCGTGCGTGAAATGAGGTGTGTGTTTGAGAGAGAGAGAGAGAGAGAGAAAGAGAGAGAGAAAATAGGTTGGGATAGAATTGTATGATGAATCACCTTCGGGAATTCAATTGGGTTGCTTGGTTGTTTTATGCTGGGACAGCTTCTTTGTCGGTTAGGTCCTTCCTTGTTACAAACGAATGTATACAATGGGGACTGCCATCATTATTTATAAGTATTTTTATAGACTCCATGTGAGAGAAAGACACCCATGATTCATGAGCTCCCATTTTCGCCATCCTTCTCATAAACGACAACTTTTTATAAATATTGTTCAAATTGTATTTCAAAGACTACGTATATCATCCATTATAGGGAAAAGCTGTTAGCTTGGTAACTCCCCAATAAACCACTCCCACAACATCAGAAATTCTTGCCTCCTGTCATATTTACCTATGGAATTATCATTATTCAATCAAAATTTGATAATTTAATATTTTAATTAATTAAATTTAAATAAATAAATTTAAATAATTTTTTTAGAAGATGGTTTTTTCCTTTTAATTTTAATTGATTAAACGATTGAGTAATTATCTAACTTTGTTTGAATAATAATTCATAAATCATGTGATAGATTTGATCTATGCAAAAATTTCTCTTCATGTATATATAATATTTTTTTTTATAGAAATAGTGTATTAAATTTTGGTGCAACCTCCATTCCTAAGTATTTATTGTTTAAGATTATGCATATATAATAAAGAGATATTAGTTGATATAAAATGTTGTTATATTTTGATTAAAATAATTTTATTTATTTTTCACTCACATCTTATTAAATGATAAAAAATAATAAAATAAAAATAATTAAATTTATTAATATATAATTATTAAATAAGAATATAATTAGAAAAAAAGTTTAATGAAATCATAGATTTCTAAAACAACAAATATTTTTAAACAAAAAAAAAACTTTAAAACTATTGAACAAAGGAAATATATACCAGGTGTATTCCTCCTCCTACAGTAACTTTTTAAAAAAAATTTGGAGATCCACTTAAAATTAACACAATAAAAAAATGTTATATACTTACAACAGAAAAAAAAAAAAAAAGTCATTATAGCCTTTGTTTGACGAAAATTAAACTATTTATATAACAATGTACATATATGCTAAAAATACAATGCATTATACTACAATAGGGTGCATTAATGATATGTATTGAATTTTTATATGCATTCATGATTTGTATTGAATTTTTATGTTAATAAAAATTAATACTATAATATATCATATTGTTAGTATAGTTTACAATATTTATATCAATAATTCAATTTATATTAATTAATAATTATATCAATACACATTTAACAAATTTTTTGTTAATATATGATTTTTAACATGTGAATTGATAATTTAAAGATTGATTTGGTTTTTTAAGTTTAACTTTTTTATTTTGATTATAAAAAAATTTACCTTATTCTTATGTTATAAATATATAAATTATAAATTTATATATATTTTAATGTTATTTTTAATATAAAAAAATATTTATATTTTTTAAAAAATATTCTTAAAACATTGCTTATCAACGCTTTTTCCAAATTAAGAGGGCCGAGTATGATTGCTTCTTTGTACTCATTATTACTCTTATCTTAAGTTTCCAATCACATTTAGAAGGGTATGCTAATGCCTTGATCATTGCACTTATTATATCATACGTGCGGTCTTTGCAGAATCAATTATGAATTATGTAAGGAGAAAAAATCATTTCGCTTGTCCCACCCAGGACCAATTGATGCCGATAAAGACTCATCATTATTTTTTAAGGATCCCAACAGTTTGATTTCCCTTTCTTTATGCATGCATTTTAACATAAGCCACATAACTTTAAATTTATTTTAAATTTAAAAGATTTAATTCTTTTGATTTTAGTTTTTATTATTATTGTTTTATAATTTTAATTTTATTTTTTTATCATTTAAAATTGCAATTTATAATTAATGATTTTTTAAAATTAAATATAAATTTAATTTTTATTTATTTTTTGCATATTTTAATTCTAAGACATGTTGATATTTTCAATTTGATTTTTTAATATGTTTATTTAATTATTTTTCGTTAATATGTAAGTAAAACATGAGTAAATATAAATATATAATTAGTAAATTTAGAAATCAAATTCTTTAAATAGATATTTTTTTTAAAATTAATTAATTTCATAAAGAAATCAAAATATAAACAAATAATACACTTAGTGATCAATTTGTTTATACTAACATTTTTAAAAAATAAAAGAATAGAAAATTTTAATAGTATAAACCAAAGCCAAAACTTCTATAAAATAAGAAATCAAAATTTCAAAAAAATAGATGGTATAATTTAAATTGGATAATTTTATACAGATTTTAATTTATATATATATATATATATATATGAGAGTTAAAATTAAATAATATTATACGTTAAATCTATTAAAATGTGATTTTCAATAACTTATTTTATTAAAATAAAATATAATTAATTTAATTGTTGATTTATAACATTTTATTATAATGATCAGATATGTAAAATATATAACCTAATGATAATTATAATTTATATTTTAAATAATATATTATATATTAAAATAAATTAAAATAATAAAATATTAATTCTTTTTTAAATTTTATAAAAATTTATAAACTTTAACCTACTATAATAAATCTAAAGTCCACGGTCAAAAAATCAAATTATATATATAGAGAGAGGAGCAAAAATTAATATGGTAGTAATGAAGGTTTTGAAAAAATAAAAATAAAAATAACCCCTTCCTTGTGAGGGAAGGGATTATGGGCTTCGTAGCTAAAGATGGTGGATGATGGAAATAGATGATTACAAGTTGAAGGAGAGTAGGATAGGGCTAACCACGTGGAAGTAGGTGTAAAGCTGTTTGTCCTTACTGTTCCTAACTAAAATATATGTCTCACTGCTTCATTATGCCTGCTATGCTACACAATTCCATACACGCATATACTAATAAAGATGAGCGTAAAATTCTGTTACTGTATCAATGTGTTTTTTTAGAAGCTTTTCTTTTTTAATTTCTTAACTTGTATAAATTTCTACGGAATTAAAAAATTATAAAACTAATAAAGTATTATTTTGTAAGATATAGATCATTAAATTTATATTTTTTTTAATTTTTAGTCATTAAATTAAAAAATATAAATAAATGAATAGTAGTTTATATGTAAAAATTGTTACCAAATTGTATGCAACTGTAATGTTAGGTAGAGCTGTGTAGCAACGATTCTGTGCAGCCCTCTTAATTGCCATGCTAATTCTCCGCTCCACTTTATCTAGGATGACCTAAGATATAGTATTTTAATCTGTCTTGACCTTCAATTAGATATTACGAAAATTGCTATTTGAAATCTTTTATTATATTTCTTGTATTATTTTATAATAATTTTTTTACTTTAATGTTTTTTTTCAATTGATTTATAATATATCATAAATTAATATCATGTATAATTTATCAAGAAATGGCTGTTATATTAATTAAAAAATTAAAATTAAAAATATTTTCTAAAAATATTTAATATATTTATTTGTGATTTTTAAAATTTAATTCTTTAACCATTATCCCATGAACACTAGTTTAGCAAAACTATTTTGTCATAGACAAAGTCTATGCTTGAAACCAATTTTGACGAGTAAATTTCAATGGCAATACTGAGAACGCATTAATTTCAAACCATTTTCCTACACAGGTGGCTCATTCTTAGGTCAGATTCGCATAACATGTGAGAATTGGATCAACCCACTTGATGTATGAATTTATATAGTTTAATTTTTACATATTATATTAGCAACATTTTTTTTTAAGTGTTTACAAAGAAGATTGATTATTGTTAAAGTAGAAAGACCGTTAAAATGAGTATAATATTTCAGATAAAGTTTTTTTTTTATGTATATAGAAGTTTGCTATTTACTCCAATTGTTCCAGATTTTTTATGTATAATTTTTTTTATTTGTGCATATGCACACATTTTAAAAATAAAAAACTATATTAAGAAAAATTATTTAAAATTTTAATTAATTAAAAATAAAAAATATTATTAAGATATATTTAATACTTCTTATTATAAATAAATATTTCTAGAATTTGGATAACCATATGCGAATTTTGTAATCTATCAATTTAAGAATGTACTTTCCATATCTCTTATCTATATATATGATTCTGTTTTCTTTTGCGGTTGAAAACAAAATGTATTAAAAATAATGTTAAAAATGTATTAATACTATTTTTAATAATAAAAATTATTTTTAATTATTTAATTTCCAAAAATCATACTAATAACAAAGTAATTACATTAATGTGCTTTAAGAAATTAAAAATTATTAAATGTTAAATACATGATGTGAAAATGATTAGTATTCTTCTAATAATATAAACGGTTAAAATAATTTACATAAAATTTTAGATTTAAATTTTTTATTATTGTAAAAATATATATGATATGATAATTAATACATTATTAAATAAAATTTTATGTCTAACTCCTTTATATGATTTTTGTATCCTACTATACTAAGTATATTTTTTTTATTTAACTCATAAAGTTATGTAGAAATATGAGTAGTCTTAATTATTATTTAATTTTATACTATAGCTCTTATAAAAATGGATATTTAAAATAATATATATTAATTATTAAATATAAAATTAAAAACTATTCATTCATTTTATAAAATGCACTGAAAATGAATAATATAATATTGTTAAAAAGTCAAATAAAAAACAGGAGGACATTAAATGAACTTTCTCAAATGTTTTTATTCATTTAAAAATATTACATTCAGTTGTGATGTATTTTTCTCATTTTTTAATATTTTATAAAGAAAATATCAAATAAAAATACAAATCTTAAGTAATACCTTAGAAGGTTTGGTTAAAAAATTAAAAAATATATTAAAATTATTTGTAGCAAATTACACTTTTTTTCTTGAAAAATATTTAAATTATACAACTCTTCTTCTTTTTCTAAATTAAGTTTTTGAATCTTGATAGATTAACATATTGTATATAATTTAATATATTTTAATGAAAACAAATCTTTTACATCCAATTTTTTTATAACCCTCTGCATTATTAGCAATTAATTATGAATCTTACTGTGAATTTTAAGATTTCAACAGATGAAGCGAAGATTTTGATAGTAAGATTTCAAAGCCAATAATACAACAGCTCAACGCACCATTTCATCCGCTTAAGCCTAAAAATCAATAATCTCAAAATTAATTATTGACAACATTGGGAGTTGAAGAAGAAAAAAAACGTGGTTATTCATTGTTGCCGACCACCACTAACTCACACCAAATTATAGAATATATTGATCTTTCGAGAAAAAAAAAAGCAGGTTTTAAGATAACAATAAAAGATAGAGAAATTTAAACAATTTTTGAAAAGATTGTAGAAAAAAAACATTTTTTAAAGAGAGGAAAACATCTTCTACTCCAGTATTCATTATATTAAAAATATACAAATCATTTAAATTTGCTTGATTAAATAAATTTTATGTTTTCAATATACTTAAATAATTTTTTATTTAATAAAAATTTATTTTTTAATTAATATATCTCGTATATAAAATAGAAAATTTTCACATACATATATAAATATATATATATATATATATTAAAAGAATAATTTATAGAAAAATGCTAGGTTATTATATATACATGTGAGAACCGAGTAAAATCTGTTGTATGACCAATATTTAAATAATAATAAATAGCATTTTGAAAAATATATTAAATTAAAAATTTGTTTTTTTAATTAATTAAACCATAAAATTATTTTAACAAAAAATTAATATTGAATCGGTTAAATTGATAAAAATTGATTTTATATAAAATAATATTATTTTAATATTTTTAAAAAATATTAAAATAAAGTTTTATTTTATTTATATAATCTAAATTTAAAAATTTAAAAATATATAATTTTTTAATTTTTAATAATTATAAAATTATAATTTAATATATATATATATATATTATTATATTTTTAAAAAAAAAATAATATTTAATTAATATCAATTTGATTGTTGTTAAATTATTAAATCTTAAACTGATAGTTTAATCAGTTTAATTTTAAAAATTTTCATATTATTAGATTGTACTTTAATTTTTGCAAAAAATTGTTAAAAATGGAAAGTAAAGATCAGTATACTGAAAAACATTTTCCTAACTAAAATTGGATTCATGAGTGTATGCATATAGGTAGAGACGACTAGGAATTTGGTCTCCATCTGATATGACTTCAATTCATGAATTGGCCGTAAAGCGTGCGGTTGGTAGAAATTTTATAATAGTTACAAACAAGACTCGGTCGTAATGACCAAGAAGTTGTACTCACCAAGTGTCCATAATACTTTATACTGTTTTACCTAATAACAAGAGGACAAATTGAGCGTCAAAATATATATATATATATATATATATATATATATATATATATCAAACTTGTGCCGCACATGAGATCATGTGAACCGTAAGCATATATTATTGAGCGATTAAACACTGAGATGACAAAGTAGCTGCTTCGCATAAATTGCTGACTAGACTATCTATAAAACTTTTTACCAAACATATATACATGTTTAAATATAATTTTAATTATTATAAAATTTGCTTCTATTTTTAAGATTGTTAATTATTATTATTTATTTTTAAAATAAAATATTCTTATTTTTTATTAATTATATATTATATATAAAATATTAATTATTTTAAAAAATAAAAAATCAAAATCAATCATTTTAAAAATAAAACACTAAAATCAAACTTTTATAATTTTGGAGAAAAAAAATATATTTAACCTTATATATATTAAATAAAAAGTTGATATTATATATTAAATTTATAATATTTTAATTTTTATAAAAATATAAAATTTATTAATCTAATAATTAAATTATATAATAATTATTTGTATAAAAATTTAAATAATTTTAATATTTATAAGTATAATATTCAACAAGTATTATTTATTTATTTATTAATATTGTATTATGTATTAAAATAAAATTATATAATAAAAAATTATTAAATTTTATTTTATATAAATTTTTATTTTATAGAAAATTATTATATAATATAAATATTTAAATGTAACGTATGATATCATAAGAAATGACAGGAGGAGGTTATGGAAAAAGGAGGAGTCTATATGTCTCCAATTTGCTGAACCATTTGTCAATCAAGATGATGATTGATTTAGATCGATAGGTGTTGATGGAAGAAGGGTAAAGTAATGTATATTATCACTTACGTTGCAAGATAGCATAACTACCATATAGCAACAAATTAATTGGTGATATCTCAACAAAGTTTGGATTATTTATAATATTTATCTCCAATATTGTCTCTTGGTATAAAATCTTATGGAATTGATGGATCGCTAGGATTTAATTACTATCTAGGCATTGATCCTGTGGGCCTCAAACTTATCAAAGACCAGCCACAGAATCCAACGCCAAATGTTTCAGACTATTTGACCAAAAGGAAATTCTGTCTTTCACACCTGTTCTAGTCCAATACATTAAGAAGGAAATAAAGTTTATAATATATGTTCATTTCCATCTGTTTATAATAAAGTTTTTCAAAGATTAATCAACCTTTGACCAGAATTAATTAATCCGAAAGGAGAATATGGTAGTGTGAACCAATGAGGTGAAATTAAACAAAAACGAGCATCATGCTTATATGAATTATGAGGAAAATTACCATCAGACTATACAGTAGTCAATATATAATTAGAGAGAGAAGTTAAAAAAAGAAAAAGGTGATGAGAGAGGTTTAGTCGAAATGAGCAGTGGAATTGGAAGAAGAGGCAGAGAGGGAGGGAGGGAAAGGGAAAGGGAAAGTGAAAACAGAGACAGCAGCAAAAACGAAACTGCAAATGTCAATTATTGGGATCCATAATTCGTAATGTGATGTGATGTGATGTACAATACTGTGGTCTGAAGAATGAAGGAAAGCGAGGAACATGAAAATAAATGAGTAGCCTGAACGCGCGTGCCGTCCGGAGAGGAAGATTATGAGAAATCAGTAGATGAGAACGACGTAGCTTTTGGCTTTTTAGTGTTCCTAGTTAATTCATTCATAATAGTAACTATACTTGATGTATCATACATACAATACAATACAAATATAGGGATTAGGATTATTTGGAATCGGAAAGAAAGAAAGGGACAGTGAGTGAGTGGTGTTATGCTCAGTTGGAGTGCCAAACTTTATTCTTTCTCTAAACAATGAAAAGTTACCATTTGGGCGGGCAGACCGGAAAACGACGCCAGCTTTGCCTAAAGACCACATCTTGGGCAACGCGGGCAGTGCGCGCGGGCACTATTCTGTTGTCGCCCTCAAGGGCCCTCTTTCTCCTCCTCTTTTTTTATTTTTTATTTTTTTAAATTCTTCATAGCTATATTTATACCATTTAAATATTTTTTTTAATTCATCTCACTTATATCATCTTATATACTACCGACATGTAACCATCTCTGTATTAACTATGTCGGATTTAAGATTATTAACAACTAAAAATGCTGATTATGAAAAAATAAAAATAAAATTCATATAAATACAAAAACTAAAATATATTTAAATCTTTATTTTTCTTAAAAAAATTTCCCTCACCACCAACAATGTACAACTTTTTCAATCCATCTGTTATTTTAACTTTTCGTCCACTGGTACAAGCCACCCCTATAACAATATTAGTTTAGTTTCTTTTTCTATTTCAGTCATTATTGGGGCATGAATTTTAGACAAAATTATAGTTGCTGTTTTGCTTCTTTAACCCTTTTTTTAGTTTAATCCTCTAAGTAACTCTTTTTTTATCAATGTTTATATCTATTTGTTTAACTTAGTTTAGTTCCCTAAATAATTTTTTTGGTCAATATTTTTCTTTAATATTATTCTATCTCCTAATTAACTCGGTCTAAATTTTCTAAATAGCATTTTAGACTATAATCTTTTTCTTACTCTACATCTCCTCCACACTCCATTCTCAAAACATTATTTAATATCCTTACAAAGCTTTCTTTCCCCAGAAATCTCCTTAATTGTTTGCGAACTCTCCTATCTTCAGTTCTTTCTATAAAAAATTAAAAGTATATTTCTGTTTTTAATTACATTAAAATATAGATTAATTTTTAAATATATATTAATTGTTAAATTCATTTTATATTTTTATTTTATTACGAGTTTTGCATTAATAAGAAACTTATCTACTATTTATATCATTACTCAAATTTTAATTTATAAAATATTAATTATTTTAACTATTTTTATTAATCTTGATAAATTATTTATTTTTTACAAGAAGAACTGAAGAAAGTAGTTTTGACCAATTATTCTTCCATATTTTGTCCTACATAATTTAAAAACCCAAAATATCCTAAAATTATGTATTATCATTGACCAAATTTTAGACCTTGGTCAATAAAAAATACATAGTGAGAAAAGTTAAAGAAAAACTTTGGAAAGAAAAAATAATCCCGAGGAATGTGAATAAAAATAGGATTAAAGGGTCGATGAAGAAAAATAGACATTAAATTTAAAGAACTAAATTTAATTAAAAAAGTTAAAAAAAATGTAAGTTAAATTAAAATTAAAAGAAAATTAAAATGTAGCCTAAATTTCAACTAATATAAAAATATGATATTAACATTCTTTTATGTTTGTTATATTCCAACAAATATGACAAGCAGTAAAATGAAGGGATTTTAATTTTCAGTAATGCTATATGTTACAAAATTCCTTTTCACGAATTGCGGCATGTTTTCATTTGAGTGGTTAAATAATAAAATAAATTCAAGGATTTGGTGGAAATCACCGTATTGAAGTATAAGTTTTTTCTTTTTATCACTTTTCATAATTTTCATTCATACTCTCAAGCATTTTTTTTTTTAAAAAATTCACGCTCCCTTATTTTATATCGTTTTTTAAAATATCTATTTAAAATTATAATATTTAGTATTATTAATACATTTAAATTTTATAATTTTTAATAATAAAATTATTATATATAAATTTTATTACGTATTTAGGACACGTTAAAAAGTTATTTTTTATTTTGTCACTTTTTATCTTTTTTTATTATATCCTTTATTATATTTTTAAAAATCAATTACACTCACATTTTTTTAAAATTTGATAAAATTTTATTTTATATCACACTTTTTAATATTATATAAATATTTTTTAATTTATTTAACAACATAATAATTCATATTCTTCTCGATCACACAAACTATACCAATTTTGTATGCAGTTATATATGTAAACAATAGAAATCAAAATACTGTAAAAAAAATGAAGTTAAACTCTAAAAATATGATTATAATTGATCCTATTTTGAATATTTCATCTGTATTATTTTGTTGTATCTTTATTTTGAACTGATTTGAATCTCTTTATGCGGTGTGGAATAAAGATTAGTGAAGAGGAAGAGATGAAACTTATGGGTAGGATATATAGGAACATGAAAGGACATGACTTGAATGCATGGGATGGGATACGAACCCATATCCCTATATACAAGGGTCATGGGCCCCCACTGGTGTCTCTCCTTATCCAGCACTACAGCTTTCTCAGGGCTCCTCTCATTTCGTCTTTTTGTCATATTTTCCACTTCTTTTTCTCTCTCGCTTATTTTCCCTTCTTTTTCTCCTTTAAAATCGTGATACCCTCATACATATACATTCTCATCAATGGTCCATCTTCACTCGCTCTCCAATCCATAACACTACTTTTAATGATCTCTACCTATACAATTTCCAATTTGTGATTGCTATTGATCCTCCTTTTGATCATAGAGAAGCGTTTGTGTTTTGCTCTATATAGACCATCTATGTATCGTATCAATCCAAATCAAACACTAGAATGTTTGTCTCATTTGATCGTTATTAGAACAACACGCATCGTACGTGGGTGGGTATCGGATACCTATGATCCAAACACATGCACGTCTTCTTTCTAGACCCTAAGTTATGGAACGAATTAATAGCTACCTACTATATAATCCTCAAGGCAAAGCAAAAATAATATGTTGAAAATTTTAGCCTCATATATTATACAAATTATTTATTATTTATATTGGAAACAAAGGAAGTCATGATCTTTCAAAAGAAATCAAGAGGGTCAATAAATGGTTCTTAGTTGTAGATTTTCTTCGCCATATTGGACGGTCCCTACCTTAAAAGCAGCAAAATATGCATAGGTAGGTCATCCACATTCCACAATGAGATTGATTGAGGAGTGAGAATTCCAACGGATGAGGTTTCAAAGCTGACAAAAGCTATTGTTGGACAAGATTCCTTGGGTAGGAAAATAGTAAAATTCCACAGATCACCTCATGTGTCGGGGGCATATAGTTTCTAATTGGAGTGTGGAGGGACCTATACGAGGAATTTCTGACATATCAAATTAGAACTCACAAAACCATGACGAACAAAGCCGTTAAGAGAATTTTCAGTTTACTGTTACCAATGCTAGCTATCAGTGCCTTGATCCTTCTTTCCTGGGCTTTGCAAGCTTAATTACGCAACTTTAGGCACAATTAATTAAGAAGAATACTAACAATCACCTTTTAAGTACTGACTACAAAATTAAAAATAATAAGGTCTTTTTTAATAGGAAAATGAAATTTATTGGATAGAGTATTGGGGGTACTCAGCCCTTTAATATAGTGGAATCAAGCTGTTTATACAAGATAATGGATTATTGAATCGATCCACATAAAAATAATAAGGTTATGTAGAAAAATATAATGTTTAATATTATCAATACACATTTACCATAATTTTTTTAAAAAAATTATGAAGTTTTGCAACCAGGCATCGATAGATCCATTAATTAAATCTTGTTTATTACTGTGTAATAAATAATTAGGTACATCATGCATCAGCTCAATTTCCATGTGATTATACATTGAAGATCTCCGCATCAAGATACGGTATCTAATAGGTGGAGCGTATTGATTAATTGATAAACTAATCACTTACTCAAAATTTGTGAGATGTGTTAGTTTGAAGAATAAATGAAAGGATTTTAATATTATTGGACAAAACTTACAATTTACTTTTATCAGCAAAAGAAAAATACATAAATGGAGTATTAGAAATATCATAACTCATATACATTAAAATTTACTATTGATCAAATATGTCGGGGACAAATTTACATTTGGTATTATATATATAGCTCGTATTGTTATTATTTAAAATCGTAACACTTCATTTCAATGTATTACGTACTGATGATTATCGAGAATAAAGAAACATTTATTGAGATAAAGTATCAATTTTAATTAAAAAAATAACATATACTACATGTCATCCTTTACTAAAACTTACCGAGATTAAATGTCATCCTTATAATTAAAGTTTGAGGAAGAAATTCAAACCACCCCATTCTGATGGCTTGTTGGCTTGGGAAGTTCTTAGTTGAAAATTAAAATCAGTTTTAAATTTTATTTAGTTTTAATTTTTATAGTATTAATTTTTTAACTTTTAACATTAAATTTAATATTTAAAATATATAAAACACTCATATTTATATATATATAAGTTTATTTAATAATAAATAATATATTGATAATTATAATAAAAATGATATTAATAAATAATTTAACTGATAAAAAATATAAAATATTAATTATAAAATAATAATAATAATAATAATAATAATATCATCATATGTTAATGAATAGTAATGATAGTACATATGATAATAGGATAAATGATTAATAATAATAATAATAATTATAAAAATAATAATAATTACTATAGATGATAAAAAAATAAAAAAATAAAAATTAATAATTATAATAATAATAAATGATGATAATAATTACGATGATAAAAATATAATGTTAAAATTGATTGATTAATGATTATTGGAATACTAATAATAATAAAATTAAAAAATAGATTAATTATATTATATTATTTTAATTTATAAGATTTAATTTTTTTAAAATTTGAATTAATTTTAAGCTATTTTTTTTACTATAATTCATTCATTTTTTTTAATTAAATATTTATTTATAATCTAGCTAAAAGATAATTTTTCTCACTTAATTCAAAGTTTAAATTTAGTCAACCTAATTTAATTTAATAATTTTAAAAAATATGATAACAAATGAAAAGATAACAAGGTAACAATAGTAATCAATGATAAAAATAATAATAATAATTTATGATAATCAATAATAATGATGATTATAATAATAATAATATTTATATAATTTTTTAAAATGATGGAAAAATAATTTTTTTATTATTAAACATTTAAAACAAAAATATTTTTTTAGTAAAAATTAATTTAATTTATTTTTATCCAAACATATTATATTTTAAAATTATTATTTAAAAATAAAAATTAAAAACTTTCCACTACCTCAAATAAAATTTAAATTCATTACAAAAATTATTAAATTTAAAATTAATTTTAATTCGCTGCAAGCATAAAATTTAGAGAGAGAGAGAAAAATACAAATTAGCATCTTGAGATTAGACTTATTTGTTACTTTTTTCTGAGCTTTAAAAAAAATATATTTTCAACCTTAATGTTTTTAGCATGTGATAATCTCTCCGTTAATTTATTTTCAAAATTATTCCTAAAATGCAAATTAACATTTCTAAAGCTTGATTCGTGTGTGATTTAGTCTCTGAGTCATGTATAACGTTCTAAAGGTTAAAAATTAATCACATATGATTCAAAATTTAGGGTATTACTTTACACATTTTGTAGAATTTTTTAAATGAATTTAAAAAAGAAGCTATTTTACCCATGTTAAAAAATATAATAGTTAAAACATACCTTTTCAAAATTCCAAAACTTATAAGTCATACATAATTCAAACTTTAAGATGTATATTTGTAATTTTCCTAAAATTTATTTATATTATATATATAATCATTAAAGTAATTCATTATATAATATAATTACAATTCTAAAATATTTAAATATTTTTACAATGTAAACATAAGGCTAAATAATAGTATAAATAATTTTACTCTCGTAATAGATTAAATTTAAACTATTAAACACGCATAGCTTTATCAACTTCTTAGAAGGACCAAAAACAATCGATGTCACGGCATTAAAGAAAAAGACATGATGTCTCTAATTAAGGATACTCATGATTAATGATACTTAGATGTATTCGTTGGCTATATTAGTTTATATTGCATATAAATCTTGTATATACTCAAATTAAACATCTAAACCGTCATACAAAATAGGTTAAAATATTTAAAATTGATTCGAAAACTGTAAACTGTATTAACTAATTACAAACAGACAACTCAAAATCAAATGAAAATTTATAAACGTGATTATTTAGAGACTTTTAATATTAAATTTTGAATTTAATTATCTACCTAAATAATTAGTTTATGTTATCTTATGTTGTACAAAATTGCGTTGACTAATTTATGAAATAATCTGAAACAAATATATAATAATAAACTATCACCTCACCAAGTCAATGTTAATAATCTGATTAAATTATCAATCTTATAATTAGAATAGCTGGTCCAGTACAATTTTAATTTTATGTATAACAATTTTTTATATTATCTAACTTGTTATGATTTTATATTTTTTATTCCTTAACTTACTATATAACATAAACAAATATTTGTTACCAGTGATGGTTCGATCACAATAGAATTCGTAAATTATGAATTACATACTTATAATTCAATAATCCGTGGGAATTTTAAAACATTGCTAAAGGTTCCTAGCGAAACTCAACTTTTATAACTTCAACTCTTATTTCTACCATCTATCTTCGGTCGCGTGCATTTTCTAATCAAGGTTTTAAATTGTTGTTACATATAGTCACGATTTTAGAGTCCTTAAAATCTTGATATTGTGTATAATTTTAAATAAATATGATCAAGCGCGCTGCAATTGTATGCGATTTAGAAGAATTCAAAAGTTTTGATGATATGGTCACCGTTGCGGTTTGGACTTTTAATTTAAATGCTTTGTTTGGATGCAATCACAAACTCCGTTTAGAGGGATTTCCAATTCCCAATGCATGTATACCAAAATTCATCAAAGTAAAAAATTTGAACTTAAAAATCAATCTTGTTGGAATGGAGAACCAAACAGAGCTTAAATCCTGACTTAATAGCGAGTCTTTCTAGATTAGCTTTCAAGGGCATAGAAACCAATAAAGCACACAACCCAATTTTCGGGCAATGATAAAGAATTATATTGTTTACCAGTACTAGCAAGCTCATCTTCACTGTATGAGAAATCACTATCTGAAAGGGCCCCTTTCCACCCAACAACTAATTTGAGATAATTAAAATCGCACGCTTAATTCTTTTATTTTATTGTCCTATTAGAGCAATTATGGTTTTAATTTTTAAGTAAGTGGTAATACTGTTAGTGATTGATATATACTAGATAATGACTATGATTTTGATAATAAATTTGTCGTTTGTAATTTCTCCTTTGCTTAGAAGGGGAGTTAATGGATAATGGGGTCTAAGTTAATTATATCATTTCACACCTTACACATAATACAAAGAATTAAAGTGGCATGTAGCTTCTGTTCTTGTCTCCACATGATATGTTAATATTAACGTCTCTTCCTCAAATTCTATTATGATATGGTCAACATACTAAGAGAGTAGACCACATGCAGATATATATAGTCCAAGCTCTCGATTATTCTTTTATTTTTTTTATTTTTAAGTTTTGATCCCAATGATGATTGTACCCGTGAGCATTTTCCCAACAATTTTCTCTTGTCACCATTCATTCACATTTGTCTGAGATGATTATTTAATGAAGTACAAGTTATACACATGTGATGTATGCATGTTTGGTAAAGGTTAATTTTTAGAGAAATAATTTAAACTGCAAAACTCTCACTTCAACTAAAAAAATACCTTATTTGAGATAGAGACAGTTTTAGAACATGTGATATCTCTTAACGCTATTCTCATAGTTCTAAATTTTAACTAGAATTTAAACAAGAGGTGGATATATACCACTACCTATTTTATTGGACAAAAGTTAATTAACTAGTTATTTCACTCCGTTTATTTTATGGTTAGGAGATAACAAATAGAGTTTTAAAAAATTGAAATAAATCATGTTCATACAACAAGTTTTGGGATCCGTGAAATGTGGTTTAAAATATTTTTAATTATGAAACAAACAAGCACTTAATAATCTATCTTCTTTTTGTTGCAATTTTCTGAATTGAAAACTTTCTAACTAATGATGATTTAGCACCATCACAGCACTAGAAGAAGCCTAAAATTACAGTGAAATTGCACTTCAAAACTGTTTAGAATGGAAGATGATTTTTTTTTTCTAATTTCCTTTTATAAAGGAAATGATTGTATATACACACATGATGTAGTGAGATTTTATTGAACCCTGACAAACTAGATGGACAAACGAAAACACAAAAGAGGGAAAAAATCCAAACGCAAACCCCATGTAAATGAAGTGTATATAATAAAGAATACAATCCAAGGATATAAAATAGAGGCAATAACATGGAAGGACAATTTATGAAATTATTAGAACCTTCAAGCAATGATATCATCAACAATGCTATTCCAACATTGAAGCATGACCTGTGCATATACTGGTAAAGGTGGAACGAAGAGATAAAGGAAAAAAGAAACCACATAGAGCAGCCTTAATTAGAACATTGCATAAGTATGTGCATGTCAGATTCCTTTACCTCACCGCACATTGGACTGGAAATTAATATCAAGAAATATGTAGTTCCTTTGAGACTGGATGTAGCTTCAATTTAAGGAAATTGTGAACAGTTTCTAGAAAGGGAGCAAAAATTATATTTATGAAGAATATTTTGGGATTTCCCGCAAGCTTCTCCAAATGCTCTTTGGCTATTTAATCCACCAAAGGGACTTGGTCAAGAAGATGTAACTTGTAAGATATCAATATGAGTATATGACAATATTGAAATTCCAACTTATAGCGTTACCACAAACCTTTCCAGTGTGATAACAACATTCGACGCGTCCTATGATTGGATTCCATGTAAGGATATATAATAGGATGTCGATCAAGAGTTCTTACGTCCTTCTCTAGTCTCGCCCTTTTATTAATTCTAGAAAGTTTCAAAATTCTATCCGTCTTATAGTTGTTTATAGAATTTTTTTTATCCGACAGTTGATAGATATTTTTATTGAAAATAATTATATTTAAATTGATAAACAAAACACAAGTTCGATCAATTTTCTATCCATTGATATACATTCTTGAAGGCATGTTAATTTAGGAACATATTTTTTACTTTTGTTTTCAATTATAAACATTCACCTTATTTTTATTTTTTTAAAAATTTGTTTAAAAAATAATATCATAATTTAGTAATTATAAATCAAAATAAAAAATATTTTTGCGTGCAATTTCAATTATCATTTAGTAATTTAAATTAACCATTAATGTATGTAAAATTGTGTGAGTTGACCAACTTGCCGTTTGCATATTTAAAAATATGTTGTTCATTATTAACTCCAGTGTCTAACTAGACAACACTTTAAAAATATATTTCTTGTGTATCTATGAGATGTGGCTAACAAATTGTGACAAAATCCAATAAAATTAACTTTTATGTTGCTTTATTTTATTTGGGAGATTCTGAAACGAAGGAAATGAGAATCAAGACAAATCAAACACGGATCTAACGTAAAATGATACTTTTAAAATAAATTTTTTAAATAATAATTAATTAATTCAATCGTTACAAAATTTATTTTCAAATTATTTATATAATTTAAAAATTAATTAATATTTTATCATACGTTTTATGTTATAACATATTATTTAAATATAAATAAATATTACTATAATATTATATATTTATAATTATTTAAATTTTGATATATATATATATATGATTTTAATATTCCGATTTTAATTATTTATGATAAAACTTAATGATAAAAATTATTAAAAAAAACTTATTTTATGGTTGTAAATGAAAAGAATACTTATTTTTTGTAAAAATAAATAAATTTCAATCATTAAATCTTATAATAAATGGTCAAAATTAAAGTATGGTTGTTGCATGTAATTTTTTTTAAAAAAATCATATATTTTAAAATAATCACATAATTTCAAAAACCCATTAATCTTAATAATCTATGTCCTATTGCAGCATCATACTTTAATAATTGAACCGATAAAATTTAAATTAAATTGTAATTTCCATTGTCTAAATTTAATTTAAGTTTCAATTTATAGCCCTTTTAACTATTTTTATTTGATTTATCCTCTAAATTTATGTTAAGCCTCAAGTTAATTATTTAAGTTTTTTATTCAATTTAATATTTTTTTTCTCTAACTTTGATGTATCTCTTAACTTAATGGAATTTTTAAAATTATAATATTTTGGATTAGATTTTTTGTTACTCTTCACTTCCTCCACACTTCACCATCAACACGTTATTTAAAATTCTACAAACAATCACGATAAAACTCTTTAATTTTCTGCAAAATCTTTTTATTAATCATTCATTTTTACTGTTTTTTTTTTCATTTTAAATATTTAAAATTCTACAATCACTATAAAAATATTAATCATTCATTTTTACTGTTTTTTCCATTTTAAATATTTAAAATTCTACAATCACTATAAAAATCTTTAATTTTTTGCAAATTTTTTATTAATTATTCCTTTTCACTTTGTTTTTTCATTTTAAATATGTAACAGCTATCATTTATTACAATCATTCATCATATATCAAATTTTTACTGTTATCATTGTTAAAATTTTTTAGTTTAAATTTATATTTAGATGAAACTTTAAAAATTCTTTGAAAATGGGTACAAATTAAAAGAAATAGTAATGTTAAAAAAGAGTTTAGCATGAAAAACTAATTTAAAGGTAAATTATATTAATATCATCTAAAATTTATTGGAAAAACTTCGATATTTCTTTATTACATAATTTTAATATTTTTATTTATATAATATTAGAAAATTTGTATAGTATTGTATAATTATAAAGATATAAAATATTATATTTTTATATAAATTAAAGAAGATTTATGTAGAATAAAAAAATTAAAAAGATATTAAAAATTTTTGTATGGATTTCAGAAAATATCAATGCCATTTATCCAAATTTAAATGGCTTTAATGAATAAGAAAAGAAGTTAAAGAATTAAACTGAAACATAAATCAAATTTATAGGATTAAATTAAATAAAAAATTAGAAAAACAAATTGAAATATAAAATAAACTTGAAAATGAAAATTATAATTTCTGCTAAAATTTATTATTTGTAGAAGTTATAAAAAACTTTCACTTTTATTATGTGTAACAAATTGACATATAAATTAAACTTGAAAATGAAAATTATAATTTCCGATCAAATTTACTATTTGTAGAAGTTGTCAAAACGTTTCACGTTGAATTTCGGTATGTGTGCGAGAGAGAAATTTTAATGAGTATATTAATTAATTTTTTGATTTAATCTTTAAATAAAAAAATGTGTGTGAGAGAGATATTTTGATGAGTATATTATTAAACTTTTAAAGCTAATCTTTAAATAAAAAGTTATAGTTAAATGGGTCAGATTTATAAATTTTTGTATATTTTAAAATTAGTCGATACCTAATCATTCCTTTTATTTAATGTATAATAATTTGTTAAAATATAAATAAAACTAAATTGTATATTCAGAGAATTTTAGATGTTTAATTAACTATTATTAGGATAATATAATTCAATGATTAATTTTATTAGTTTATATTTTATTAAAAATCATTAAATAGAACAATGCGCATGATTTTTTTTTTCCTGGTCAAGGACACTACAATGTAAAGTAAAAAAAAAAAAAAAAAAACCTGTGAGTTATTATCACTATTAACTCTGTCCAAGAACAGCCCATTTACCCTGAGAGCAGTTGCAGGAGAATGGGCCTGTATGGACAGTTTGTTAATAGTGAAAATAAATTATGGAAAAGAAAATTATGAAAGTAGATTAAGAAAAATGTTAATCTTAATTTTTAAAATTAATTTTAAGGATTTTAAAATGGTAGATTTTTATTAAAAAAATAAAAATTTATTATATTAAAAATATGAAAATATAATAATCTATTCTTTTAATAAAAATTAATATTTTGAAATACTTAAATCAGTTTTAAATAAAATTGATTAATTAGTTACACTAATTCAAAATCTGAGAAGTCTTTGATTTGGTTAGAACAAAGGCACCGGACTGAAATTTTATACATAAAATTCAGTTACAAAAATGGGGGTATACATTGATTACAATAATACAAGGCATAACCATTAATTTGTAATTTTTTTCATTGTATATATATAGAATAAAAGTAATAAAATTTAAATGTAAAATTTCATGTAAATTAATCTAACCTCTAATAATTTGTAAAATTTGAGTTGTGAAAAATCATGTTATTCATAAACAATTTATTAGCTTAAAGGAATTATTATTTAAATATTTATTATAGTTGAGAATTGGATTTAAAGAAGAAACAATCATGTATCTATATTTTCAAATTCAATCTATACAGATTACATTTAAATTCAAATTCTTTTTTTAACCCAATTAAAATAATTTTTTTCGTTAAAATTGGATCAAAACTAGATAAATATCCATAGTTTCAAGTTTACTTTTTATGCCTAATCTAAAAAAAAAATAAAATTAAATGAATCTTAAGAGAGAGAGAGAGGGAGATATAACGTAAACAACAGATACATAATATGGGAATTTTTTTTTAATGGAATGGTATATAATTTGTATTTTTTTTTTCTCTTACCCAATACACAAATAGGTTGAAAGGCCATAAGAAAGAGAATAATCAACCTAAAATTGAAAAGATAATTCATATACGGGATCCATCCACCACCAAAAAAGAAAATAAAAGATCCTTTTATATATAAATCCTTGTAAATATAAAATCTTTATTTTATTAACAAAGATAAATTTGGATATTCAATCTTTATATTCGTTACACATAATTTCAAACATAAAATTAATAAACATATTCAGTTGCTAATAATAGGTGTTCGCAATCTCTTGAAGGCAACAGAAAAGCTCTTGTGGCGTTGAGAACATGGGCATATGATCAGCAGCAGCAATCACTTTGACTTCAACAGTTGAGTTTTGTTCAATCATTGACTGTTGAAAATCAAGTTTAAACACTTGGTCTTGTTCGCACACTATGTACACTTTGGCCACAGTTCCATAATTTTCTTTAGTGACTTTTGTTTTCTCTCGTAACAATTCTTCATCACCATAGGTGCGAGTAGGTCTTAATAGTGACAGTGCAAGGGTCAAGTCCTGGTTCATATATATATATACCATCAAGATTATGGTTAAGAGATGTCTATGCAGAATTAATGTTTGATTTTAATAAACTTCTTTTATACTTGTTAATATTTTACCGGATAAAACTTAAACATGGTATTATAAAGTGCTTTTGATATTATTTTCTAATAAAAATAGCATTTTATCTAGATAATTCACATCAAACTTTAATGAACCTTTAATATATAAATAAGTTACCAAGATGGAATTTCCTATTTTGATTGAAAGACTACGTTAAAAACACACAAGTTTAATTCACTAACTTTGTGAAAAATAATGTCATTAACTTTAAGATAATTTTAACCATTAATTTTAAATTTAATGATAAAGATTTCACTATATATGACAATCAAAATTTAATGGTCTAAAAAATAAATACAGTGAAATCTTGATTATTACATTTAAAACAAATAATTCAAATTCATTCATGTTCAATCACCATCTCTCTTACATATTTCCAAATTCAAATTCAAATTTAAAAGCACGTACTAATTCGAGTTTTTGTCAGTTTGAACCTATCAATATAATTACGATGATAATTAATAACCAAAAATATGTATTTAAATTTGTAAATTGATTTTAATAATGATTTTAAATTGTTATAAGTATATTATAGTTTTAAATTTTTTAAAGATCTAAGATTAATTAAAATATTTTCAATAATTTCATAAATACAAAATACATTTTTTTGTTCCTAGTTCTTTTTAGTGAAACCACAAGAGCACAATCCGTTTGAATTGTTCATGAGACTAATCTTGTTTCGTTAAAGGAACATTAAAGTTGTGTGATAAAAACTTCGTTTCCTGCTTATAATTGAAGCTTAGTAACTTATAGAAATAAATAGAAAATTATAAAACGGAAGAGTAATTTCAATGGAAGTTGCTTAAACCAATTTTGAAAATAAGTACCGATGCTTATGAAGTTGCTCTGTTGAAGTATGATGACATGGCATGAAAGTTAAGCAAGTAATTATTTAAAAAAGAAGAATTTTATAAGGTAAGGGAAAAGGGCTGGAAAAACGAAAGAGTGAGAGAAAGAATGAGGATTCATTTGGATGTGGGCATGGGAAAGAAGGAGAATGGGACTAGGTGCTGATCCAAAATAAGAAAAAGGTGAATTAAAAAAATAAATTGCACAAAAAATAAAAAAGAATGTTGAAAATCTGAATTGCAGTAACTGTTATTAAATTAATGGTTAGTGCAATTCTGAATTGCACTAATCTGAATTGAAATATTTTTTAAACAATTTTAATATATTAATGTGATGGAAATGATACGAGTCCATAATACGGGAAATGACAATAATTTATGAACATTTTTATTAATTTATTTTTTTTGGGGGTCAACATAAACATCTGGATTTGAAAATTCATACCTCAAGTGGAGATAGTTGGTATAATTTGGATGCTACGAATTGGGGCCCCATGATCCTAGTTCCGTTTCGATGATTGTCAGAACTCTCATCAAACGTAAACTTTATGTCCATAAAATCCAATCCTCGACTATTCTGCAACTTTACACAATAAATTTGACGTACACCAATAATGGAGAGACCAAACCCCCCATTCACATAAACTCATGTTACTACATACACCAAATTAGAACAAACATTTTAGAATTATGATCATTTGACGCTCTTGGGTGTCTATATCCTAGGTAGTGAAAGATAAAAATAAAACAAAAACATAAGAAAGAGAAACAAAATAATAGATAAAAAGGAAAACAAAGAAAAAATAAAAATACAAAGTTATGTAAAGTGCGTGTAAAAGTAGGATGTGGAAAAATTATGGTTGAACCTTTTTTATAGCCAATGTTTCTGATTGTATAGTCAGTGCTAAAGGAAGACTTACCATACCAACCTTATTCTACATGGATTGATAGATATCAGAATTTTAAGAATTGTGAAAACACATCGTAAGTCATGTCTGGATGAAAAGTATTATTAAATTTTTGAGTATTTGGCAGACCCATCAACAAATGGCACAAAATAAAATATAATGAAATGAAAAAGAATAATAGAACTGAGTAGAATAAAAAATGTGATTGAATGAAATAAAATAATAGTACTAAGTAGAATAAAAATAAACTTCATTATTTAAATATTATATTAATTAATCATTTTTTAATATATATTTAAGAATATATAATAAAAATATATATCACATTTTTATTAAAAATTATAATATTTAACATATCAATATTTTTTTTATCTTGTAAGTAAACGTTAAAAATTCGTTAATATCAATTTCAATGCTTATTCCTCAAATTGAAGAAAACAAAAATAGGAAAAATTATTTTTATTTTTTATTTATTTTATTCTTATTTCATCCCTATTTTTTTCAATTATCATGTTTACACTTGTAGATAAACAGAATTATCTATCTATTTACATTTTTTTATTTAAATATTGATAATTTTTAAACATATATAAAAATAAAAAACAGATTCAAAATTTAAAATGTAAACAAATATATATATATATAACTTTTTTTTTCTTTTCTCTGTTGCTTTGATATACTCAACTCACCCTCTTTCTCCGAAATGAAACTATCTATTTACTGTAGACTGTCCTGAGAGTCTGACCCCATCAGGGATAGGAAGGGAAATAAGTGACGAAGATAAAGGGCAAAGGAAGGGAAATCAATGTTATACTCTCCTAGCTAGGTACCGTCAATTCGCTGACCCACAAACTCAATAATTATAGGAAAGATATACGTACACGTAAGTGAATCATTTATAAGCTCAGTAAGAATAATCCTATATCAGTTCTTTAAATTAAATATATATATTTATTTTAAAAGAAAAACTTTAATGTTCTGTTTGGTAATTTAGAAAATAAAAAAAAAATAAAAAAATAAAAAGAAAATAAAAAATAAATAAAAAATAAAAAAATAAATTATATAGATAAAAAAAATTTTTTTTGAATGAATAAAAAAATATATATTAATAATATAAACGTTATTTTATATAAAATTTTAAAATATTTTATTTTTATATTATATTTTTTTTATAAATATAATTTTTTAATTTTTTTAATTTTTTAAAAAATAAATAATAATTTTAATAATTTAAAATAAAATAATACAAAAAATTTTCCTTCACTTTTCATGATTGAAAAAGAAAATAAAAATATGTGAATTCTTCGGATAAATTTTTTTTCCTTTTACAAAATATATCAAAAAAAAAAATTACTTTTTATTTATTTATTTATTTTTTTCTTCCCCTACTTTCCTCTCTCCAAACCTAGCATAAGTGAATCCTTTCTTCCTCTTGGCTTAGCTCCTTTCCTCAGCCACACTTTATTTCTTAATAACAATCAAAATTGCCTAGTGATAATTTTCTGCTGAAGAATTCATATGAATCCAATTTTTTCACACATCACTCTCTCTCTTGTTGATATATTTTGTAATACCTGTTGGACGAGAGTGAGATAGGGTAGGTGAGGAGCAGGCATGTAAGCGGAGACAAATACCGCAGCTGCAATCTTGTTGGGGAACGTTTCCATGGCTACAGATATGCAGATACCACCCATGCTGTGACCTACAAGGATTACTCGCTCCTCTTCAGCCAAACACTCTATAAATTCCATTAATGGCTCAATATATTGTGTTATTGAACTTAGCTCATGAGCCTGCTTTGGATGGATCCCAGAAGCAGCCAAGTCTAGAGCTGTCACTTGGTGTCCACCCGATTTCAGCAAAGAAGCCACCTTATACCAACACCACGCCCCATGGCCCGCTCCATGAACCAACACCACATGTCTCTTCTTCCCTCTCTCCATCTTAGATACCCTTTGCGCCCTCTTCTCACACCTTATATATATCCAATTTAAATTTATCAACTAAAATCTAATAGTTAACTTAATATATTTTTTATATAATACAAAATTTATTAATTTAACTATTCATTTAAAATTTTTATCAAATAAATTATACACAAAAATAAATAAATAATATATTTTATAATTTTATTTTAATAATTATTATATTATTTAAATATATAAATATTAATAATTAAATAATATGTTTTAAAATATTTAAATTATTTAAAAATTATATATATAATATTCAAGTTTAATTTTCTTTTACTATATTATCATAATCTGTCAATTTTTAATATTATTATTTAAATTTGGTTAATATTTAATTGCTCTTCTATCAATATTAAAAAATAAATAAATTTATCAAGTTAAATTTTCAAATATTATATATTAAAATGATAATATATAATAAAATTGAAATTTTCAAATTAATATTATAAAATTAATTAATATACATATATAAATATAAAAGTTATTAAGAAAATATAAGAATAAAAATAAATAAATAAATAAATATATATATATATATATATATATATATATATATATATTCATGCATCATACAGAATAAAATCATAAAAATTGACTTATATAATATACAGTACATATAGAATACATATAGATATAATAAATAAAAGTATAAAACTATAAAATAAAATGTTAATAATTGTTTGTAAAGCAGTAGGTATAGAAAAAAAAACACAAAACATGATAAAAATTGCTTAGTTGTCATTGGAAACAATGATAACATGGGGCTCGTTTGCTTAATACAAAAAGGTGAAAGTGTCGCATGCACTAAAGTTACAGAAACCATAATATTTTGGCCACCTGTTAACCAAGTAGTCAATGAAATCATTTGTCTTTAGTTTCTGCGTCTAGATCATTTGAACGGTCATCGTGACAACATTATCATGATGACACCATCTAGCATGTGTGGGAGTACAGCCCTTGTGTAAGTAATTGGCAATGCTTGTTAAAAGTGAATAATAATTTAGAAGTAACTCGATGAAAGTGAAGAAGAAATATGTGGCAAATGTTAAATGAGAAGAAAAACTTAAATGGTGTACCAATTCATTATTCATCTAGTATTTGGTAAGTGCCTTGTGACATTGGAAGTCAAATGTTGTTGGTGTTGGAGAGTAGGGTCCATACATACATTCAACACGAAATTCATCCAGCATTTGTTTCACTTTCATGTTGATAGATGAAAATGATCTTGTTTTGTTTGGATATTTGATTTCTTTGTATTGGAGGTTAAAAACACGGAGGAGAAAGTTGCCACTACTTGTGTATTTAAGTTGAAGTCATCATCCATGTTTCAACGTAGGATATATGTCTTTTATGGCTTTCTATCCTCCATTGATGACGATGCTTTGAAGGCTCTTAATTATGTCAAATATGATTTCTATATCAGTAGGATCTTTAAAGGTTATGATATCAGAGATATAATCCTTGTAGCTTTTAATAAATATGGAAGGGAAAGATTCCAACAACTAATCGAATGCAATATGAGACATTATGTTAATGTTAAGAATTAGTGAAGATAGGTGTATAGAAAAATAGTTGCTACATACAAACTTTATCTAGATCATACTGCATCCAAAATATTGTACATTTTGGTACCTGTTGTGTGTTACCTTCACTTTGTTCCATATCTACTAAAAATGTAAAACAGTGGTGTAATATAAAAATGGTTTATACAATGGACGTCATATGTTGTACGAATAAATGTTTTACATTATGATGTTTTACATCTGTTATAAACAATAATATTAGACAAAGTGATGGAAAATTATATATGTGATGGAATATACATCAAATTTTTTTACAGTACTCAATGTAAATGATATGTGATGGAAATTTTATCTGTAAGAGATTGACTACGGTTACCGTTGCAAACAAATCTTAAAAGCATTGTTATGAAGTTGGAAAAAGTAATTTGTACTAAATAATAAAGTTTTAGAAATTTGGACAACATAATGACAGTGATAGAGATATTGTCTAATAGACATATTGTTTTGTAATAGGAAGGGTTGTATGTGAAAGAAAATTTTAGACATAATGATATTACCTTTTTATTCTACATACGATTTTTGCACATTGTTCATAATGATGTTTATCTCAAACTGATTCCATTTTTTTTAAGCACTTTGTGCATGAAATATAAAATCATCCCTAAGTGGTATCTATGTCAAATACTTTGGCGAGCACAACAACTACACACTTCTACAGAAATAGAAAATAATCAATAAATTATATTCCACAAAATGAAATAGTTTGAAAACCTTTGAAGAATCATAGAAATTAGATTTGTTGAAGAAATGTTATAATACTTAAAGGATAATACATAGCAGTATATGATAATAACCTCTGAACAGTCATATAAATCAGAAACAAAGTACGTCTAATTTTGAAGAAAGTCATCATTTAAGTTGGAAGCTGTTTGGGTACTTATTTGATTGACGGTTTGTGTCAATGTTATTGAACTATCCATGTGACTATAACAACCAATGAATAAATAATTTAACTCAATTAATACATATACACATTATTTCAATCATACGTCAACTTAGACATGATTTGAAGAATGAAAAAGGATGGTAGAAAGATTTTTGTACCTTAGCCTATACTCATCAATTTCCTTCACACCATGGTTGATAATGACATAGGTACCATTGTAAACATTTGAAACACCATATTTTCTTTATATGTAGTATAACATAAAAAGGAAATGTATGAATATTTAATACTGCATCAAAATATAAAATGAAAAAAATGAAAAGTTTAAAATAAATCATTGAAAGACCTCACTTTATAGAATTGCAAAATGATTGATAGGATTATTAGTTATTGCCTTATTGAAAAAATGGTCCATATGTTCTATATAAACATCTTAAAGTGTATATTCTAACTTATTCATCATGTACATAATCGACAATGACATTAATTCTGATAATAAAAAATAAAATTAAGAGATATTGACTTCATTTATAGTAGCTTACTACAAATCTTCCGGCAAGAAATCAATCAGCTTTGTCCTTTTGTCATTCACATTGGCTTCATTAATATCATTTTTCTTCACAATATGTCCAATAACATCTTCAAATAAGAATACAATGGTATTTGAGTTAAATAAGTAATATTTAACGGGAGAATAGAATAAAACAATATAAAAGGTATTGATCATAGAACGTGTTACCAATGAGAGAGGAAACATTCACACTAGGGCATATGTAAGTGAATTGGAAAACATGTTTGGGGATGTTTTGACCATCATCTGGAAGAAATTTGGTACTCCTCATAAAGTTTAACACATATACTTGTTTATATATCCTAAATTTAGTGTTGCTTTGACCTACTAAAATGTATGTTTTCCCTTTCTCAATTTGTCAGTGAAATTGGCTAACCAAATTTTACCTAAGAGTACATATACATACATCAAGCTAGAGAGAATATTTGGTACAAATCCTAAGAAAAATATATGAATACTCGATTAAATCACAATAGTGAAATACATTATGGTTTAACATATTTATCCTATCATCCACCAGAATCATATCAATGCTCTCAGTTTGCTGTGAATGTCCATATAGACATATATTCTAGATGTGTGATACCCTAATCCTTATTCTTCACTATTCATGTGACATCAATTTTTTCGAGAGCAGTTATTAATTTTAATATGGTCCTAAAATGATACTTAGACAATTATCATCATTAGTTTGTGATAAACAACCACCAAAAGTACCATAATTTAAATATACATAAAAATTGCTTAAATAATATTATTTGTATATAAAAAATTATTATTAATTAAAAATAAACAACTAAAATTAATTAATTTTTTTAAAACAAATAAGACATAATAGATAGGAGAAAATATTTTTTATTTTTATTTTTATATTTTTTATATAATAAATCCTTGCATATACTTATATCTATCTCTTTTATAAATACTTTTTAATTATGGGAGAGAATCTTTATGTCTTGGGTGTGTATTTTTTTTTTCACGTTTTGTAAAAAAAATATATAAATGATATTTTTTTATTTTTTTAAAAGAAATTATTAATATTTTAATCCTAAATATACAATTATAATTTATATTAATTTTTAAATTTGTATATCTTAAATTTATTATAAATTTATATTAATAAAATATTTATTTATTTATTTTCTATATTATTAATTTTAATATTTAATATTATAAATATTTCAAAAATAAAATTTAAATTTATAATATAGTACAATTACTTTTTATTGATATTAATAAATTAATTTTTTAAAAGATCGAAAGAAAAAACATAATTTATTATTTTTATATTAGTATTTTTTAATATAAAAATGACGCGTATTTTATTCACCTTTTTTAAATAGATTCAGAATTTATAAGTGTGGAAAAGTTGCTCATATTAATAGATCTGCAGTTATTAGAGAAAAATTATATTTTTTCCATTGTTTTTCTTAGTCGATACTTTTTATGTTGACAAGAGATATACAACAAATATATTTTTTTGTTAATTTGTACATATTTTTATATTCATGTGTATATCTTTTAAGATTATATTTGATTCTAGTTATCCTAGAATATTAACAGCCGTCTCTAGAGTTTTCAAAAGGGGCACGGCAGGAACGTGCGTCCTTGTTTGATGCAGTAGGTGACCGTTGATTGAGTTGTATTACTTATATAATGATAATAATAATAATATTATTATTATAATATTATTTTTTATTATTTGTTTCTTCTTTTTTGTCTATAATTTATAACACTGAAATAGTTTAGCACAGGACATTATATATATATATATATGCGCTTAACTTTTATTCATAAATTTTATTTTATTTTGGACTGACAATATGTTAGTAAATAATAAAAAGAAATTGCTCCAGGGCAATGTTAGGTGGATAAATAAATTCTGGTCTTGCATATATGTTAGGGGTTGGATGTGAAATTTCAACTTTGTATTTCTGTATATATAGGGAAGAGTGAAGAAAGGCATAAATAATAATGGCTGAAAAAGATATAGAGCAAAAGCATTTTGTGCTGGTACATGGTGTTTGCCATGGTGCCTGGTGCTGGTACAAGCTTAAGCCACTGTTGGAGTCGTGTGGCCACAAAGTCACAGCGATGGACCTTGCAGCTTCCGGGATCAACTCACACAAAATTGAAGACTTACACACGTTTTGTGAGTATTCTAAGCCTTTGTTGGAGTTCTTGGCGTCGCTTTCTCCCAATGAAAAGGTGGTCCTTGTGGGACATAGTTTTGGAGGGATGAGTATAGCCCTTGCAATGGACAATTTTCCAGAGAAAGTTGCACTTGCAGTTTTCCTAACAGCTTTTGTTCCTGATCTCCAACACCAACCATCATATGTCTTAGAAGAGGTATGGTTTTATGAAAATAACACACTTTAATTTAATTTTCCTTACTTCCTATACCCCAAATTTAACCTACTTATCAACAATCAGAAATTACAATATTGCTCTAATTTATGATGGAATTTCAAATCAGTTAGACATGTAAAAATCCCCTTTGGTCTTGATGTTCATTGTTAATCTGCCTAATTGATGTGGACAGTACCTTGAGAGATATCCAATTACCGGATGGTTAGACTCCGAAGTCTGGTACTGTGGAAGCAAAACGACATTGCGTCTTGGCATCAAGTTTTTGTCCACTAAGTTCTATCAACTCTGCTCCAGTGAGGTAATTGTGGATTCTTCTCTTACATACTGAGACACAAATGGTTGCAACACATTGAGAAGGTGTTAGGGCTGGATTTTGCAGGATCTGGAATTGACGAAGACTTTGTTAAGGACAGGGTCGCTTTTTCCTGAAGATCTGTCCAAAGCTAGAAAGTTCTCGAAAGAGGGTTATGGTTCAATCCCATGTGGTTATATTGTTGCGAATGAGGACTTGGCAATTCCAAAGGAATATCAGAAATGGATGATCCAAAATGCAGGGATTGATATGGTGCGAGAGATCAATGGAGCTGATCATATGGTTATGCTTTCCAAACCCCATCAACTCTGTTCCTCTCTCCTCCAAATCGCTCATAACAGCACTTGAATAATTGTTCCCTGCACGCTTTGCCAAATTTTATTTTCCTATGATAAAATAATATTTATCATTATATGCACAGGTTGTAAGGATGTTCAAGTATCCTATCAATTTCATCTAAATTTCATAAGAAAATTAATTTGATTAAAAATAAAAACATTAATTTTCTTAAAATTCTATTTTTTCAGTTTAATTTGGTTTGTAGTTTTTTAAAAAATTGATCCCAATCAAACTAAATTTTATATAACTTCATGTATTTTTAATTTTATTCTTATTTATTAATTATTTTAGTTAATGATTATTAATATTATATCTATTAATGTTGTATATTTAGATTTTATTAACATTTTAATCAATATTTTAAATAAACAAGTTGTAATTTTTATCCAATTTTTATTGGAGATATGAAAACATTAAATAAGAACAGCTTATTATTTTTTTTAAAAAAGCATAAAATTAAATACGATTAATATGTTAAGAATATTTTTATAATAATATTTAAGATAAAATAAAATTTATGTTTTTATAATATATTTATTTTATAGTGATCACAGTGTTTTTATATTGTAAAGTTTAACATATTAAATTATAAAATGTATAATCTTATAACATTATTTTTTTATAATAAAAAAAATTAAAAGATTAAAAAATTGGATCAAGCTAAACTGGTAATTATTAATTTAATTTGATTTGACTTTCATAATTTCAGCTGAATTAAATTTCACTTCAAATATCCTAATACGTTGGATGCAAAGCTATAAAATATATATGATTATTATTTTTATCTATTCCTGTGATATCATTTTTCATATATTTTTATTTTGTTTTGTATATTTTAGGATATAAATTAATATCCAATTTTAATTTCTCTTAGTTTATAATTGTAATATGATACACTTTTTTGTCGGAACTCAGTTAATTTTAGTTCGTAAAAATATTTAGTAATTTTTAAAATATAAAAGTTATCATACGAATGATATGATATTTATTTCATCGATTAAACTTTTGTCTCCCAAAGCCTATGTGGCACATTTAAATTTCAAAAAGCAATCTGGCTAATGCTATATTACATGAGGATTAAACTTTTCTCTCCTTTTTTTATGGAATTTTGACCATTATGTTATGCGATAGAATAGCAATAGTTTGACATTTTTTTCTACAAAATGTCGAAATATTTATTAAATGTTTTAATTTTAGATAAATTATACTTGTATGTAATATATTTTAATAAAATATTATATGATATTCTTATTTTTTATTATTAAAAAATTTCAAATTTATGAAATATTAAATTTTTTAAAAGTTTATAAACATAATTATATAATAAAATATATTAATTTAATAATGAGATGAATAAAAAATTCATCCATATAATGAAAACAACTTTTAACATGAAATTATGAGATTGCCCTGTTTGGCGCGAGAGTTTGTACTTGCTTTTATGAAGACCGCAGAAAGCTACCGACGGACAGCAAAGAGTGAATATAGCTCTGACCCACTGAACATTACTTTTTATTTTTATTTTTTAAAATGTTTTATATATTATTGTTTTATCCATCTATACAAATTAATATTGCATTAAACTGCCATTATATTTTCATTAATTTGGGGAAGAGATTTAATTAGAACAGTTGTGAAACAATGAGAATTAAGTATATAATAAAATTACGAGCAGGAAAACTAAAATAATACATAGACTAAGATATGCAAAATAAATAAAAAATCTATTATCAATGATGAAAATAAGTGAGAAGACTTTTGAATGGGGTCTCAGATGGAATCAGGGGGAGGATGGCACTGTTCCTAGTCTCAAGATAAAGTTGGACGGTGGATTGTCCCAATACTTTGAAAGGTGTTTCTATAAATAATATTCTAACATTTTGGTAAGCTAATCATTAAAGATGAACAAACGTCGTTTGATATGAGCTTATGTTTTGATTTATTTAAAATTTATTCTGTTTTAATTTATTTAATAAATAAATAAGTGTAGATTGATTAATTTTTTTTACATAAATAAATTAGATTTAAATTTTTTTTAAAAAAATTATTTAACAATCTATTTATCTTTATATATTATATATTTATATTTATTTTAATATATTATATTTGTATAATATTTATTTTAATATATTATATTTAATAATATATTTTTAAAAAAATTTATTTAATAACTTTTTTATTTTGTAAATTTTGAGTTTATAAATTTTTTTAATTAATTATTTATATAAATTTTAAATTTATTTATTAATTTTTTTAAAATATAAATTTTTAAACAAACTTTTAAATTTTAAATTATGTGACTTTAAAAAAAACTTTTTAAATAAGTAATAGATCTGAATTTAAATATATAAATTTTAAAATAAATTAAACTTAAATATTTAAAATCTAACTTAACTTAATCTACTTTTATACTTAAAATGATATTTGCTTGTTTTTTTATTAAGAAGGAACGGTTGTTTGAGTGTGATTTTGTATATTACATTCTTCTTGATGCAAACAGTATAACGTAAGTTTATAAACAGTAGCACGGTTCAATAATAATTGTAGCCTTTTGGTAATTAGGAAAATTTTCCCTGAAAATATATATATAAATTGTGTTAATTGTGTTGATCAACGCAACCGAGCCGAGATGGTCTTTCAATGTGTCTTGGTCTTGGCATTGTTACAATTACAAAGCCAAGAAGCTGCCCTTTCTTTCGAGGTGACTTGACCTGTTTGGTCTGATTCAGAAGCTAAGCTTAAGCCTTAAGCAAACAGGTTAATACTTTTTTGGAAGTGGTTTAGTAAAAACAATCATGATTTGAGTTATTAAAAAGTGTAACAGACTAAGATATTTAGAACTTTGGATAAATATGAATAAAACATTATTTTTGTTGAATTAGATTTTGATTTTAATAGCTCAAATCAAATGTATGCATTTGTCAGTTATGGATAAATCAAATATTTGGTCATTTTAGTTCGTTTTCATTTTCGGCAAGAATCAAAGCAACTCCATCAATTACCGCTGTTTTTGTTTGGGGCAGTGGTAGAGATTTACGTATGCAAGCACTTACATAACATACATGAACAAGCTATGTTGTCATGTAGCAGAGGCTCGTGCTCTATCTATGCTGCAAAAATGCAGCACTGTGACATCATTGCGAGAGGCGCGTCAACTCCATGCTCTCATATTAACCACCGCCACCGCCACCCACTCCCAATCTCCGTTTGTGTACAACAACATCCTCTCCATGTATGCACGATGTGGTTCACTCACAGATTCTCACCTCATGTTCGATAAAATGCCTCATAGAACTCTTGTTTCTTACAATGCACTCCTTGCAGCCTATTCTCGTTCTCGTGTGTCACCAAACCATGCTATTTCCGCTCTCGAATTGTACACCCAGATGGAAACTAAAGGTCTTAGACCCTCTGGCATGACTTTTACTAGCTTGCTGCAAGCATCTTCCTTGCTTGAGCATTGGTGGCTTGGATCGTTACTTCATGCTAAGGGCTTCAAGTTGGGTTTTTTGCATGATATTTGTGTCCAAACATCTTTGCTTAATATGTACTCGAATTGCAGGGATTTGAGTTCTGCTGAATCTGTTTTTTGGGATATGGTTGAAAGAGATGAGGTTGCTTGGAATTCTTTGATTGTGGGATATTTGAAGAATGATAAGATCAAGGAAGGTGTTTGGCTGTTTATTGCAATGATGAAGGTTGGTTTTATCCCAACCCAATTCACGTATTGTATGGCTTTGAATGCCTGTAGTCGTCTGAAAGATTATCGTTCTGGGAGAATGATTCATGCTCATGTAATTCTTGGGAACGTGCCACTCGATTTACATCTGCAAAATGCTCTGGTTGACATGTACTGCAATGCTGGCAATACTCAAACTGCGTTTAGGATTTTTAGTAGAATAGAGAACCCGGATTTGATTTCCTGGAATTCAATGATTGCTGGATATTCTGAAAATGGGGATGGAGAGAAGGCCATGAGTTTGTTTGTCCTGCTGCGGGGATTGTGTTTTCCTAAACCAGATGACTATACATATGCTGGCATTATATCTGCAATTGGTGCATTTCCATCTTACGGTTATGGAAAACCTCTTCATGCACAGGTTATTAGAACAGGATTTGTGAATAGCATGTTTGTAGGAAGTACTCTAGTATCTATGTATTTCGAAAATCATGAAAGTGAAGCTGCTCAGAGAGTATTTTATTCAATATCAGTGAAAGATGTTATTCTCTGGACTGAAATGATCACTGGTTATTCTAAAATGACTGATGGATTTAGTGCAATTAGATGCTTTTTTGAAATGGTTCATGAAGCCTACGAAGTCGATGACTATGTTCTCAGTGGAGTTTTGAGTGCATGCGCTGACCTTGCAATTTTAAGACAAGGTGAAATAATTCATTGTTATGCTGCTAAATTGGGTTTTGATGTTAAAATGTCTGTTTCTGGGAGTCTAATTGATATGTATGCAAAAAATGGTTGCCTTGAAGCTGCATATATGGTATTTTCTCAAGTATCCGGCCCAGATTTGAAGTGCTGGAACTCAATGCTTGGAGGATATAGTCACCATGGAATGGTGGAGGAGGCATTGAAACTTTTTGAGGAGATTCTTGAACAAGGTCTGGTTCCGGATCAAGTCACATTCTTGACTTTATTATCTGCTTGCAGCCACAGTAGGTTGGTTGAGCAAGGAAAATTCTTCTGGAATTATATGAACAGCATTGGTTTGATTCCTGGGCCTAAGCACTACTCCTGCATGACAACTTTGTTGTGTCGGGCAGCATTACTGGAAGAGGCGGAAGAAATTATCAATAAATCACCTCATATTGAAGACAATCTAGAACTATGGAGAACTTTGCTAAGTGCCTGTGTTGTAAATAAAAATTTGAAAGTGGGAATTCATGCAGCAGAGGAAGTTTTTAGATCGAAAGCAGATGATGGACCAACCCTCGTTTTGCTTTCTAATCTTTATGCTTCTGCAAGGAGATGGGATAAAGTTGCAGAAATAAGAAGAAATATGAGGGGAATGATGCTGGAGAAAGATCCAGGGTTAAGTTGGATTGAGACCAAGAACGACATTCATGTATTTTCTTCTGGAGATCAATCACACCCAAAGGCTGATGACTTGCAGGCTGAACTGCATAGGCTAAAAAGAAATATGATTAGAACAGAAAATGATGACAATGAGACACAAAATGCATGCTACATAAGTTGCAGAGGCTAGGTTTATGGTCTAGAGGTTTACTTTAGTTCAAAGACAAATGAAGTGTATACAGGACTGAAGTTTTAGAGGAAACTGATAAGGTTAAACTTCATCAGTATAGAGAATGGGTTGTAATTTTCCATCTTCTCTTTGAATTTTGAAAGTTTTATAGTCATCGTCTGGGTCAAATTATTTGTTAAATGCACTAATACAATAGCATGATTGTAAATTAAATCAACATTCTTAAATAATTGTTAATATCTACAGTTGCCACTCTAAGGACTTAACCACCACATTCAGTCCGAGGGTTTGTCTCACATTTATACCATTGGGAATATCCAATCAAAGATAAAAATTAAAACAACTATAGATCTATTTTTGCTCTTTACTTCTATTTTTACTTCTTTTTTCAAATAGCTTTACACACGGTTGAATGTGCCATGTGTAGTTTTTTTTTTTTTTTTGCTAAAAAAAGGGGGACTGAAATTTATAAAAATAAAATTGTGCTATAAAAGAAATCCTTGTTTTTCCGTTTCTTCCAAAGCACCCAACTAAAAAAATGTTATATAAGAAGCAACTAGTATAGTGTATTAAAGGGATAAATCGGTTCATAATTTCTGTTTCATTCGATCTATTTAATTTGTATTTTTATTTTCAATAAAACGAATATGGAAGATTTGCACTAACGACTAAGGAAGAAAACTGATAAAATAGGTGGTCCATATGAATTAGTTCGAACTTATTTAGCAAAATGCTGGGTATATATTTTAAATTTTAAACTCAAATTAACTTTGAATTTTGTTAGCATGATCTGATTAAGCTCGATTCAGACTTAACATGTAAAAAAGCCTCCAGAATTCAATATACGCTTTTTTGGTTGGGGTCATTAAAGCTCAAAACCTACAACGAACCAGCCTAATATGACCAAGTAGCCCATTTTATCATCTTTATTGAGAATTTTTACCATAATGAATAGGATAAATACCCGTGAAATTGTATGGGTATAGTTACGACAATTTAAGAGTCAGGAGTGAAATAATCAAAATTATTTTTGTAGTAACTTAATTCCTTTATATATATATATATATAAAAAAAATAAAAAGATATTTTTATATTTCTTATTTTTTTTACAAAATCTACATGTTTTTAATTAAAGAGATCCATCGCCCAGAAACGTTTCTTCTTTGTTGCAACTCAATGAATTAGTTTCATTTGAAGTTAGCCTTGATACTTCAACTTACTATTTTGATACCTTATTGTATTATACTTGACTTTAATTGAGTGGAATTATAATTATTATTTGATTTTGATACCTTAATCTTCAAAGTTTGTATATTATTTACATCTTTGTACTTATAATAATTTTATTTCATATTTAACATGTTTTTAATGAAAGTTCTTTACTTTACAACTGTATTAATATTTTTATTAGTTTTCAGGAAAAAAAATGTGAAAAAAATCATATTTTAATTAATTAAACTCTAAGTAATAGAAATAGTCACATAAATTTAGATACCTAATGGATATGGAAATGAGATTGAAGTTGTAATATACATGCATGGCATAGAATACAGATAATTTTTAAAAATACGAATACAGAGACAATGGCTACTATAATATTCTACCCAAAATCTTACCACTGCCATCCCTAGTAAAAATGTCAACGACATAATGCATGAGATCTCCTTTTTGGTGTTCAATTTCACTTCAGCATTATCCTCAACTTAGAGGATAAAATAAAATGATTCAATATAGAAGGAAATTAAAAAGATTGAAATTTAAATTCAATGAGGAAAAGAAACAGTAAAAATTAAATTTAAAAGAAAATGAGGTTCGTCCCTAATATATAGCACTCAATTTTTTCTTATTGCCGGGGAAGCTGGCACTTTCAAAATAAACCCACCTTTTGTACAATCGATTATGCCCTCTATTTGGAAAGAAAAATGAAAAAAAAAAAAAAAAACAGAAGACGACATTGAAAGACATTTCTGTTCTGGGAAAATATGGATATGTTGCATTCCATTTACTGTGATCTTACTTTTTCACATACCTCAAAAACGTTTGATCTTCCACTAAACTCCCGTTTGGTGAAAAGTGCATTTATAGCATGTGTAGACTCTTTCTACCTGAGTTACGTAAAAAAATAGTATACTTCATAAATGAAATTAAAATAAACTTTAATACTTTTTTACAAAATTTTAGATAAATTAGATTCCAATATATGGATTTTGATGTTGAAAAATAATTTGGGTAAGAACATAAAAAAAAAAACACATTCAAAATTTTCACACTACATTTTATTTTTGAAATGAAAATTTTTAAACATAAATCATTTAGCTCTGAATTTAATTTTATAAAATCAACATTGAAACCAAATTTGTAAAGAGACACAATTATACTATTAAAAAACAACACAATTTGTTCTTATTCCATATCCACTTAATCAAAATTAAGTAGATATAACCCGAATCAAAAAATAAATAAATAAATAAAACATGCAATTATTGTGATCAACAAATTTAGAAAAATTAAGAATTAGAATAATTTTATATAAAATCTTAATTTCAGATCCTATCATTTTTCATATTAAGAAAAAAACTTTTCGTACTTTATATTTAAACCTACACAAATTTTTTAACAAAATCAGAAACATCAAATACATAAATTTTCCAAACAAAAAGTGTAAACTTATTAATAAACACTAATTATTCCTTAATTTAAATTTTAAACATCAAAATATTCAAGACCAAATTACACAAATTTTTTATACTCTACAGTATCTCCTCCTATAAAAGCCTATTTAAAACTCGATCTAACAACTATCTGTTCAACAAAACCTGATTTTAAAATTCTGCTAATCACTCCCAAAGTACTATTTGTGAAAACTATTACATGTTTTATAATTTTTAATGTAAATATCTTGAAATTTAAATAGTGAATGTTCTTTTAGTATTCTAAAGAACAATGAAGGGTCAATTACTCCATGTTTGAAATATACCCGTAAAATTTACCCAAACAACTGCATACAAGTTGGTATCTTTTACAACATAGACCGATGTATCAAACTAACTGGAACCAGGGAAAAAGCAAGCTACAATGTACCATGAAATAAGCTAGACAGGCTAGCTACAATTCATGAAAATTTACCATCCAAAATCATCTAACCTATAATAATCTACAGGGTTAAAGAAAATGGGTCAATAGTAACTCACGGAAAATGCCTGATGGAAGAACTCAGTGGATGGAAACAAGGCAGAATCTAACTGTTGGTATGTACCAGTGCTCTCAATGCAGCATCTATATACCGAGACTCATCAGATTCACAACAAAACATTTAACAAGTGGAACATGGCATATTTGTCTGGCGGCAGAAAAGGTTCCAATCAACTTTATGCTTTTAGATCATATTTATCAGCGGCGAGCAGTTCTGGATTTGGCCCGTGGATTTTTCTGGAGGAACATCATAGAAAACAAGGCTTAGAAGATGCAATCACACAAGCCATAAGAGAAATCACAAAATCACAGATTGTGAGGCTTAATTCGATCAAGGCTGACAAAGATGCAACATACTAGGATTGTTTTAACTAATTTACATATCAATAACAGAAATATTCTACAAACAAGCCAGAACGGATAGAAGTTTATTTACCGATCCAGGTCCAAAGCTAGCCCCAGATCCTGTTGCAGCGCCTGAGTAAGAAAACAAAGGCAAATGGTTAATTTCATGTGAAGACGGAATTAAGAAACATGAATAAAACCTCAAACCCCATCCCCCTTCTTTTTCTTTACTCCAAAAACATGGGAGGAAACTGATTGAAATTGACAAAGACAAGGTCTAAATGTCTAAAGGTGCTAGGGATCCTGTTTCTTTCTTTTTCTCTCTTGCAGTCAAGTTCATTAATATTATATTTGATGATTTCAACCAGATTTTAAAAAATGGACCAAACCAGCTGGTCAAAATGGAAAATAGGGACTCAGTCCAACAACCATTCCAAATGATCCCAAAAAACATTTTCCAAAACCGATATTTGAACCAGAAAACCAGTATAGAATCAACTACCTGTTTGAACCAGTTAATGTTCACATGGTTGAACCAATCATCATCATCAATTTGAAGTTTAAACCTTTTTTTCACAAAATTGATTATTCAGTTCCCTATTTATAACCAAACTCAGCCTCACTCCTATTAACATATCCAACGTAGGTCAAATAGGAGCCTGCAATGCAGTGACTTTGGCTTCAATTAATAGTGAGAAGCTTCATCTCTTCCTCTTTGACTCATTTGATATGAGACTAATATAAGAGAAGAAGATTTGCTTATCTAATTATACTTAATCAAGGTAGGACTAGTCTAAGTTAAAAAAGTGTTATTCTAGTATAATACTTTAATGCTTATTGTGTGTGATAAGCTATTTTAATTATATCATATTAGAAAATATATTTCAATATCTTTCTCCATGATTTTATTTTTACACTTCACATATGTACATTTCATTTTTCTCATGTATGAATGAATGAATATATTTATATGTACGCATGTCCAACTGAGGTTGAACCTTAAAACCTTAAACCTCTCCCTTTTCTTAATTTTTTCCCACAATTTTCTGAAAAAAAAAAAAAAACTAATGTTGATCTTTTACATCCTCTGAGCTCTGTTGTCCAGCATCAGCCCTCAAAGAAATTGTGAATTCCAAATCAATTTTCTATCTAAAACAAGCTACATCATTTGTTATTGCTTGAAAGTAAAATGACTATAAAGAACTAAAACCCAAGAAAGTACCTGAAACAAATGGACTTGAAAAGAGTGAACCTGCAGCTGGAGTTGAACTAAACAATGGAGCAGTATTGCCAAACAGCGAGGGTGATGCAGGACCAGGTACAGATGATGTAGAACCAAAAAGTGAGGTTTGAGGTGTACCACTAGATGATGCAAACCAAGAGGATCCTGGAGCAGGAGTTGATGGGGTTGTAAACAAAGATGATGACATAGAAGACAATGGAGCAGAAGATGGTGTGCTAAAAAGAGAGAAACCACTTCCTGATGATGAAGACGAAGTTGCTGCAGATGTCTGCAAGACAGTCAATGCAGCTTGAGTTCCTGAACTGGAAAACAACCCAGCAACTTGAGTAGAGGGCTGTGAATTTGCTGGCAAATGCAATGTTGGATGAACTCTTTTTGAGGCAGCTTCTTGTCTTGCAGTTTCTCGCCGATCAGCCTCCAAAAATGGATCATTCACCTCTCCCCGGCGGCGCTGATCAGCTAGGTATGCTGATTTCATAGATTCAATGTATTGATGAATGCTCTCCACCTGAAAAAACATTATTCAAAAATCTGTTACTATTACTGTAAATGAGATTGGTAATATTATAGCGCATGGTTTTGTATATTTTTGAGCAAAGGGGCGAACTACACATGTATCATTGTCTCTAATACAAAAAAGTTTAGGTCTTCATTATTATAAGCAGAAAACAGAGCATGGCACATGTACTCAATTTAAACAAAAACAGCTCATAATTTGACACAAACACACACACAAATAAATAAATTAAATTAGAATATGATAAAACAAAGGATCGTGATAAGTGATAAAACAAGAGTTCCACAATCATAAAAGTTCCATGTCATATTCTGAATATCTATGAAATAAGTAAATTTTAACTCCTAAATTCACTGCAAAGGGCATATACTTGTGGCTGTAAGGTGTGGGATCAACTAAACAAGCAGTATTCACTTCATCCTACCTTTGCAGCCACGTGAACAAAAAAGTCATGCACATTTGTCATGACCTTGGGAAGAGATTGCAATAATGAGGATCCATTACTGGAAGCATTTCTTTCAGACTCTAAGAGAAGCAGTTGCTCCAACTCTTCAATCCATTGATGGCATTCGCCAAGATACTTCTCAAATCTTAAAACTGTTTGCTGTAAAAATGGTGATGGTTTCTTTGGAAGACCACTGTAGAAATCAAAAACAGGCACTATCGATGCAGTTGTTAGTTGGCTACTTGAACTAGGTGCAATAGTCCCTCCAGGTGTCTGTGACGGGGCAGTGGCACTTGATGTACCCCCACTAGGATGAAGGAACCTAGGGCGTAGTATCATAAAGGAACGAACTGCAACCTCAGTGTTGCGTAGCATATCCTTAACAGCAGACATCAGTTCCTGTAGCAAAGTTTTTTGCCGTTCCATAGCAGTGCTAATTCCACCAAGTTCCTATCAATCAGAAGAAAATAGCCATTGTTTCATGAATAGATCACATTAAGCAATAAGGTCAGCGTTATGAGAGAAGGAAGCAGTTAACCATGTCAACATTGTTGATAATTCATAAAAAAAACTGATTAACAATACACGAAAAGCAGATAGGAAAAGCAAAATGGATCTAAAAGTAACCTTACCACATCATAAAAAGCCTGCATGCCTTAACATCTCTCAATAACAGGCTAGTAGGTTCCCCCAAAAATTGAAACGAGTAGAATTATTAGCTCAGTCTTAAATAACTCATTTATGGAGGCTATCAACCATACACTACCTTCAGCTGACAAACAAGATACATAGAAAACAAAACTCACTGATCTTTTGTGTTTTTGAGGCCACATGCCCTACCTAAACAAACTAATTAAATTTCACACACTTCCTTTATAGAAGAACAGAGCAACCACTGAAGTCAAGTGTCAGCTATCAACTAATTTTGCTACAACTTTTTTCTCACTTTATGTTGTAACTATCAACAGATAAACTTTCCTACTTTACACTAAAAACAACAAACAATAGAAATTTAAACTTTTAATAGAGCTCAGTAAAGGATGATAATATTTGCTCTGTTGACATGATGACAGAATAATAATAGGAATTGCTAGTAGCACTAGGCTCAGCTTACAGCCGCTGGTGAGCTATAATGTAACCTGGGCTGTGCTGCATGCAAAACTCTAGTAACAACAGAGACTCCATTAATTGTTAGAACAACACCTTCAGCATATAAATTACAACAAAACCAGACACACAAAACCAAATATGCCTCCAACTAAAATATTAATCCATAATTCTTGTTCCCTCTAGTGATAGGGAGGATACTGCCATTTTAACACAGGTTCTACTGCCCAACAAAAAATATTTAACGTTAAACTAAAAAACGTATTTCTGATCTATAACCATGATGGAATAGATAAATAATAACCAATTACGATAACAACGACAGAGAGAGAACCTGAACAATATGGCTAGCATCAAGCTCAAATCCATCGTTGGAGACCGAAGAATCATAAAGACGGCTGCACTGATCTAATCTCTGGCTTTCATCCCTATACTCCAATATCCGCTCCCTAAGTAACAAATAACAGTTAAACAACTAAAATTTGAAACAGGAACCACATAATAACCCATGAAACACACGCAAACCCTTCCTCTGGCCACTCTCTCTATTTTTTAGCAGAAACATTGAAGAATGGGGGAAAATTGGAGCATACTCGATCTGAAGAAGAATCTTCTGGGAATCAGGATGTAGATCCGCCCAATTGGTACTATAACTAGCGGGAGTTCTATCGTTAGTGAACAGAAACAATTGCTGCTGCTGCTGCTGCTGCTGCTGTTGCTGTTGTTGTTGAAACTGTTGTTGTTGTTGTTGCTGCTGCTGCTGCTGTGGAAGGAACAAACTACTCTGCTGTGGCAGAAAAGGAGACTGCTGCTGCGGTTGCTGTTGTTGTTGCTGCGGCGTGGCGAACAACGAAAATGACATTGTTGTGGGTGCTATCAGGATGAAGAAAACTCCTGTTAAACCCTAGGCTCAAAGAGAGAGAGAGAGAGAGTGAGTGAGTGATTCAGGTTCAGGCCTAAACACACACACACGCCCCTTGCGCTGGGAATTTGGTGGGGGGGGGGGGGGGGGGGAATCTTATTGAATTTTTTCTTATCAAAGTTTCAATTTCATATTCAAGGCTTCAATTGAGTTAAGGTTGGGGAACGAGAATCTTTCTCAATTCTGAAATCCCGCTCCAGAACCCATGCGCGGCCAAGTTCAAAGGGTATCTATCTATGCATTGGTTTTCAGTGCAACAACGGCCCAATAACTTAACCCTCTTTACAATGTGGCTTGGCCCGTGTAAACCAAAATTTTCAAATGAATTATATATACCCGGTACTTTTTGTACCCGCCTGTTATTTCTTTTTACACTTTTTTAATTTTTATTATTTTTGTTTTATTTATTTTTAATATATATTTCATAAACTAGTTTAGAAATTATATTATTTTATATTTTATAAATTAATTTAAAAAATATATAATTTTAAATTACTTTAAATTTTACGTATATATAACTCGTCTATATATATATATATATATATATATATATATATATATATATATATATATATATATATATATATATATTATAAAATATATTTATAAACAAATAAAATAAAATAAAAAACTTAGAAAATAAGAAAGGGAAAATGGGAGGGCAAAAAACAATTGCCTTATATACAGATTTAGGATGTTATGGAATGCGATGAACTTGCATCTCCACCAAAAGATGGAAGCTGCTTGCACAAGTATGGTATGGTCTTGGATTTTCTTTTTCGTGGCTTGACCTTTTTATGAAACAAAAGTTTGGATTGAGCCGATAATTTACTTAAAAAATTATATTGCACGAAAATATTTAAATATATTAAAATTTAAGTTTTGTATTTCTAAAATGACTATGTATAAACTCTTAGAATTAATCTAATAATGAAGTGTTGAAAATTAAAATAATTTTATTTTAAAAATTCTAAATTTAGATTTCATCATTTTGTATATTGTAAAACAAAAGTATCTACATATATTTTTTTAATAAAAATTGAATGTTGTATAAAAAATATATATTACATTAATACGTGTTGAAAAATTATATAAATAACATATGTTTACATTTGAATAATAAATAAACATGCCATATTAGTAAAATAATAAACATTTTTTTATAAACGTAGACTTAATATATTCAGTAAAATAAATCTTTTCAAAAGTCTACCCCTATCTTATTTATTAAATTAATGTTAGGTGAATATGACTTATGCTCCAATTTTTTATTACCTGCAAACAGAATTTAGTTCAACGAAGAAAAATCTTTCCAACGACATTGGAGAGCATATTTCTGTAGATCTCAATGTTAGATTTGTGTTGAAAAGTGTGTCACACATTTTGGAAGATTTGCGAATGGAAATGCAAACAGATCCTTTACTACAGTTAGTACAATTAGTTTTTCAATTGAGTTTGTTATGGAGACATTATATAAATGACCTGATGTATTAACCATTAACCAATTCACATTCTATCACTTTCAATTCCTCACTCTTTCTCTGCTCCATCTCAATATCCTTCAACTGTGAACAACAATTGCAACAGTTATTTCCGAATCACAATCCTCTACCGTTTATTTTTCAACTGTTTCCACTCCTGTCTCTACCGTTTGTCAAACAGGACATATGTTCTTACTTTCTTGTTGTGAGTTGAGTTCCTTTTTCTATTTTTCTTTAACTATCTGCAAATCATCGTCTTATTAAATGTTCTTACAATTTTATAAAACATAAATATTAAAAAAATCTATGATTTTCTACCTTATGCATAGGTTAAGAAGCCTTACATAAAAAAAAGTAAAAAAAAAAGACTAATGTAATAAATATTATTTATGTTATTAATGCAATGATTTATTTATTTTTAAACAAGAAATTAGTTTTAATTCTTTAACCTACACATTCAGTATAAAAAACAGAAAATCTGTTTGAAAAATTATAATATTCATAATTAAAAACCAAAATTTATTTTATTTTTAATTTAATCATCAATTGTTTATGTACTCAACCAAATCTTCTTTGCATAATCCATCGTTGATTTATTTATTTATTGCCATTTTCACTGGGGTATTGAAGATTAAAGGTAATTTTTTATCCTCCTATATGATTTTTTTTTCAGTTGAATTCGGATTAATCAGAATTTTCTGAGAAAAAAAAAAAAGAACCATTCACAAACAGTTGCCTAAAAAGAAAAGAATTAGAAGAACACGTGTAGAGGTGAGACTTATTAAAGGGGCAAAGCAGATAAGTTGTTGAACAAAATGCTTCCTTGTATCTGTTATCGATTCCATCAACCCACAAGAAAATGAAATCCTCCCCTTATGCACTTGAAACGGGTAGTTTATTTGAGCAACTCAAAGAGACAAAGACCAATTGTTAAACTTAAACCGGCAATGTAATAAAATCTTGAAACCATACAAGTATTACATAAAAGTTCAAACAAGGAAGCAAACTAGGCTTGTAAATTAAAATTATGTTGAACTGAGGGGGAAAAAAAATTAAGGAGGCATGAACCCCTTTTGAGAGCTACAATAATAAGGCGTGGAAACTAAAGTTTTGTGATCAAAGATCCCTAAGCTGTCTAAGATTCATTGGAGATATGTATCTCTTGTCTCCATCAAGAAGCTGTTTGGCAAGTAGTAAGTTGGCAGCCTCACTTGGGTGATATTGATCCCAGAACACGTGCTTGTACCTATCTGAGCACAAGCTAGATGTAGGTACACAAGGAATTACCCCTGCAAACTGGCTTCCGCTTCCAATTCCACAGCAAGCTTTGCTTGCTGTTGTGAATCCTGCAAAACATTATATGTTAAATAAACAAATGTTATAAAATTCAGATTGAATTGAGTTGGTGAAAGTCTTAACTGAAAAAGTAATCTATTTAATTAATTGGGATAAGTACTTAATGTAAAATATAATATGTTAAATTATATTGCAAACTCTTATGATGTAAATATTTCTAGGACTAAATTATTACGTACCATATTTATCATAATTTCTAACCAGTTCGGACACTAAATCATACACATTTGCGAGGACGAAAGTGGCTCCAGGGAGGTTGTCATTTAGCTCTGCAAGCAAATCCTTCAAACGGGCATTGTATTGGGTTGCAAGCTCGTTAGCCAAATCCACACGATCATCTTCATTCAGCTGATTTATAATCCTCTGGTAAGGTATGCAGCCTATTGGGCCAACGTTGCTGATGACAAACTTCCGAGCATCCATTTGGTAAAGTCTCTGCCATTCAAACATTCAAAGATACTCAATTTAAATTTCTAAAAGCAACATTTACTTTATGCTTTATATTTGACTACTTATAAATCATAATAACTTTGATATTGTTTTCAATTTAATAATTAATTGGAGTGTTCCAAAGATATAAAACATTCACTGCATTTTGTCTTTAAAGTTTAAATTTAGATTAAGATGCATACGTTAAGTTGGGTTCTGAAATGATTGATCATGTCATCGACGAAAGCATCTGGGTTTTGATTAATTCTCACTCTAGCGGAAACAAAAGGAAGAAGATAGTTGTTAAGGAAATCATTGGCCCCAACAATAATGGAGAACATGGACTTCTTCATTATGTAATCTCTTGCCTCTGATTTGCCTAACAACTTGTCAATCTGTTTTCTAGTTATGTTGAAGTAATCTATTTGCACATCCATTCCAATCCTATTCACCTGAAAAACAAGTTAAAGCAGGTAATATGGAATTATATTAGTAATACACATCATATGATTAAAATCAATAAAAAAAAATGAATAGAGCAGAATTAAAAAAATACTTACAAACACGCTTCCTGTTGCATTCAGAATCCCTCCTCCTCCTGAAGCATAATTCACTCCATTGAGTATGGCTTTCCCAGTTGCATTTGGTGCCAAATATGGGACAGCATAATTTGGTTGTCCTAATTCCTCTCCTAAAAAGGTTTAAAAGCCCAAATCAATTTTTAAAAGGAAAATTTGAAATCAAATGATAATAAAATATTAAATTTTTCTGCTATATCTGACAGACCTACAATATCACCAATGGTTCTTCCATTGGTGAAACGCCCGGTGGGGTTTCCTCCAGAGGCCTTGAAATCAATTCCATTAGGCGCAAGGTTTGCCTTGGAAAGAGTTGAAAGATAGTTGTTGTTTCCAGCATCCACCAACGAGTCCCCAAAGATGAAAGAAGCTCCTAACTTATCATTCTGAGCAGCAACATTTCCAGAAAAACTCACATTGACAAGCAAGAGCATAAGGGCAAATGTGTTATAATACTTCAATGCCATGACTTTCATACTCCAAAAGTTCTTTTCACGTAAAGAAGCACCACCTTTGGAAGAGGCAGAGCCGGATGAGAAGCTTATAAGGGGCATTCTTTCTTGAAAAGTGAAAACTTGTAAGCTTAACTTAGATCAATTCAATATGCTTTGATCCCTTCTATAATTTAAAATAAAAATGGATGGAAAGCGGAATATTTGAACATAAATTTTGATGTGGTAGGTCATCAACATATGTACATGTGCAGACTTGAACTTGATATGGATGTAGGCTGAGATTTTGTTGTTAACAATAAGCTAGTTTTGAAATTCAAAGTCACAGGGGTGCCTTGGTTTTATCCATGATGACGTACTCAAGAAGGCTCTGGGACTAATTAGGTATTGTTTGGTGACCTTAACTAAAAGCTAACTCACTTCCAGAAACCAGAACTGTTGCCTATTGTATAACTCCAGTTCATCATGAAACATCATGTTGTGGATTCAACATCTACTTAGTTGTTTACTTTAACGTTAATTAAAATTAATTTTAAAATATGCATATAAATTAATTTAAATTAAATTTTTTATTAAAATCTATGTTTATAATGAAAAATATAAAAATTAATTTTTCGATTAAGAAACGAACCAACCTTAAAAGGTATCTTTTCTTATATCTTTTAAAATAGTAGTAGCTGATCATTATTAGAATGATGTGTTTAGTTTTATTTAATATAGTTAATATTAAATTTTTATTTATATTTATTGTTAATAAAAATATACAACAATAAAATTTTTTACTTAAATTTATTTTTATAGATGAAAAAATTAGCCTTTAAACTATTATTATTAAATTATTATTTTTTTACCTTTCTTATTGTAAATAAATTTAATTTTTAATTGTAAAGAAATGTTATTAATACATAATATTACAAAAAAAATTAAATAAAAAATATTATTATTATTATTAATATTAGAATGGGAATAAATTTAATATATATTAAAATTATTATAAAATATATTTTAACTAATAGTAGTATGAATTTAAATGTTTTGTAGAATGTATAACGTAGTAAAAAATTTAAAATTGATATATTAATATAAATTTTAAATTACAGTATACATTTTTTTATAGTAATATTTTGAATTTAAAATTTATTTAATCATAATATAATATTTTTAATTTATTATATTTTTATTAAATATTTTTAATAAAAATATAATTTTTAATAAATATTTATAATACCAAATTAATTTTTCTAGAAAATTATTTTAAATCTTATTTATTTCTCTCATATTCTTGAATATTTATATTAATATCAATATATTTTTAAAATATATTACATTAATTTTACTTCCTTTTTTGGTTTATTTTTTAAATTTGACAATTAATTTGTTAGATTTGTAATACAAATTATGTTAATTTATATTAAATTTAATAAAAATATGTATCATTATAAATGAATATTGATTGATATTCCTACACACGTTTTAATTATTTATATATTCATATTGAAGAATCAATTAATTAAATATTAATTCTGTAAAATTATAATTAAAATATATTATTTATATATTATACATTAATTTTAAATATAATTTAATTTTTTAAAGTAAAAATACTTAAAAATAAAATTGTACAATAATAAATTATTTTTAAAATATATATTTGCACGGATATTTATTATATATTGGTATCAATTTAAATATATTTTACAATATACAACGTAAAAATTTAAAATTAATATATTAATATAAATTTCAAATTATACTATATTATTTTTAAATTGTAATATTTTTAATTTAAAGTTTATTTTATCATAATATGATAAATTATTTGAATAGTTATTGTAATTTTAATTAAATATTTTGGTGAAAGTAAATATTTTTAAATAAAAAAAAGTTTCAAGAAATTTATAATGTACAATTAGTTTTTAACAAGAAAAATTTTCAGTTTCGTTATTCCTTTACCTTCGTTATTTTTGAATAATTATATTATTATAATTTTAAATATATTACTTTGTGTTCTATATTTTTTAATTTAAAAACAATATATTCATCCAAATCATAATACAAAATATATTATTTATATTTTTATACTAAATTTAAATTTAATAAAAAATTTATTTTATCATAATTAATAATTGATATTATTACACAAATTTTAAGTATTTATATATTTAAAATAAAAGAATAAATTAAACAAACATTAATTTGGTAAAATTATAAAAAAAATCTTATATATTGTACACTAGTTTTAAATATAATATAAAATTTTAAAATAAAAAATAATTAAATAATAATAATATTATATAATAAATAATTTATTTAAAATCATATAAAATTATATAATAGAATCTAAGCATAAATATAATATTTTATAGACTTTTATTAACAAAATTTATAACGGTTGATTATAACAAATGTTATTGGATGTACATCACATGTATAAAATCAAAATTTAGTATTTTTAATTTAAAAAATAATAGAAAAATTACCATCTTAAAGACCTTTTTCTTGGACACTCTCACCAAGGTGAAATTAGAATCATTAAATTTAACTTATGTAAAAATTTCATTATTATGCATCACAAGTCTCAAATCTATTGTACTGTTTTTTTCAATACAATGATATTGATCTTATATGATAAATATATACATAATTTATAATTAAAATATTTATTAATTTTAAACTTAATATAACATTTTTTCTTATTATAAAAGTTATAATAATGATATCAACAAGTTAACAGTATTTATTTCTCAATTTAAATAAATATACATATAAAAAATACAAAAATACAAAAATAAAATCAAAAGTTAATACAATGTTTTTATATGTTAAGATTAAATAATCTTGGTTCCTGTTATAAATTTTATTAAAAATTAATTAAGCATCAAAATTTTAAATGATATATCTTTTAATATTGTGGTATTCAACTAGCATATAAACAATACGAAATAAAAAGGTGCAATTAAATTTCAATGTTTAATTATATAATAATATACAGTAAAAAAGGTATATAACTTTTTACAAATTTATTTTAAATCATCACGAAAATACAAGACTCATTAATTTTATGATATATTAAAATTCCTTTAAACATTTTTTAAAATAAAAATTTACATAACATATTTTTGATTTTTTAATTTATAAAATTTCATTTTATTTATATATTCTTAATTTTTTATTTCATCCATATAAACTTATTTTTCATATTTTAGTAGTTTCCTTTTAAGTTTCTTAAAAATATATAAAAATACAGTAATTTTTGTTATAAAATACAAAATTATATAAAAATATATATCAAATAAGAATATTTTTTATAAAAAATAAAATTTGACCATTATATCTTATTATGGATGATCAAACTTAAAAAATAAAAATTATGTAGATATTTTAAAAAATTATATAACTTTTAAAACAATTATATGATTTACAAAAATTTTAATATTATCATCCATTTATAGTTTCATGATTTTTTTTTCAATAAAATTAACATTTTTTATTAGATTAGAATTCAGTGTGATAAGAATAAGATTACATCACTAAAATTATACCAACACACTTATATCATTTATAAATTTTTATTAGATAATTATATTTCATTATTATATTAAAATATATTATCAAATATATCATATATGTAAATTTTTATATCAATTAAGTTATTTGGCAAGCTATTCATCAATGTTAAATATACTTTATAAACATGTAAAAATAAAAAAAATTTAATTATAAATATATGAACATAAAAATTATATACAATATAAACATATCAATATAATTTAAACGATTTAATTTAATCTCTCTTTTTTTTATATATATTTAAATAAAAAATTTACATTAATTTAATATTATTTAAATTAAATATAGATTTATTATTGTAATAATAAAAAATAGTATTCTTTTAGTTTAACAAAACGATTGATTAGCATAATAAAAAAATAACTTATACTAAATTACATGTAGATGTAAGTTATCCTGTTTAAAAGATAATATTGTCTCTGTTTTATAGTCATGTTTGGGAATAATAATAATAATATAATAATGAAGATGAAGCACATAGATGTTGGGTACAGAAGTAAATTGAGGTGATGTGAGAGCAGTATTTCCCTCCATGCTGAGTAGTGAGCCACCTCCATTCCAAAGACACCTACAAACCCCAGAAACAGACCGTTGCATTTACAAGTTCAAATTCGAACTCAAAGCCGCCAATGCCTGCTCTCAGAAAGCGAACCCGAACGGCGGAGTCAGCCGCCACTCCCAACAACAACACGCCTCAGTCTGAGCCTGAGACCGTCATTCACGATCAACACAGAATGTCAGAGTACGAGCTATCCAGAGAGCAAAGAATCCGTGAAAACCGCGAGAGAATAGGAAAGTTGGGCATTTTTGATATCTCCCTCTCCCTTAAACTCAATCCTCGACCACATTCAACTTCCAGATCCACACACAAACCCCAAACCCCTCCTTCTATAAACCCCTCCGCTCCCGTTCGCCGCTCTTCCAGGTTCTCTTCCTATCAATGCAATGGAACATCTTATTTATTTAATTTCACCCTAAAATTTCAATCCTCTTTTTAGATTGCAGAATGTAACTCCTGTTAGTTACTCCGAACTCCCCCCCAAGAAAGCCGAGTTAGCGGAAAATCGGAAGATCGTTATAGAAGCAGGTGCCAAGCCTGAGGTGTACACTCAAGAACATGAGAACCTGTTGGGAAACACAAACAAAACTTGGACGCTCTTCGTCGATGGTTGTGGCAAAGATGGAAAACGAATTTATGATTCAGTCCAAGGCAAAACTTGCCATCAGTGCAGGTTAACTCCTTCACCTTCTCCCCGGCCGTCTCTCTCCACTCACGCCGAAAATGAGCAAAGCTGTTTTTTTCAAAATGTTAATGGCTGGTTGTTTAAAGCGCATTGTCTTGCCTGCCATGGTCTTCAGTTTTTTACCATTTTTAAACGTGTGAATATTGCTTTTGATACATGCTTTGCGGTTGCTGGTAACATGACTTCCTCTTTTGCCTAAAAAATAAAAAACGCAACACTTTTTTTTTTTTTGCTGGGCACACTTGTATCATGGCAGCACTTTGAAAAGTTAGCACTGCATATTTTTATTTTATGCCTGAAAAGCTGATTTTAAAATCTTACTACTTCTTGATGCAGTTTTAAGAGTTGATGATAGTAAAACCATTATTTTTATTGTATTCATTTACCTGGTGTTGGTGTTGGTTGGGGTTGGCAGTAAGTGCAATTTAACAGCTTGCGGCAGAGCTTGGTGATTCCTCGGTCTTCATTGTTCTTGTTCCAGGATGTTTTATGGAGTGGTACTGGTGCCTTCTTCATGTGGAATAACAGGGAAATAACAGTTCGGTGGTTTCCTGAGGGTCCGAGCATTCTGGCTCTCATGCTTGTGATTCCAAAATAGAAAGGGTCATGGGTGGCATGTGTCAGTCTTGACATTGTCTTAAATGTATAGCCTTGTTTGAGTTTATTTTAGTTCAAGGGAACCAACCTGAGTGAATTTGATTCCCAAAATGAAATATTTGATGGAGTTGATATCTCTGCTTGTATGTAGAAAGATACCCTTTTAGTTTTAACTTTTGGGCCATTCTGTTTACATCTTTGATGGCTATGCGAAAAAAAGGAAAGAAAGAAAAAATTAAGTTTACCATCATCTCATTTATTTGATGAATATAATTATGTGATCTTAACTTTCTATCTGATTTTGTTCAGTTCTTTTTTCTTAATGAACTATGAACATGCTATTTTGTAGGCAAAAAACTCTTGGTTATCGTACACGCTGTAGCCAATGCAACATGGTACAGGGGCAGTTCTGTGGAGATTGTTTGTATATGAGGTATGCCTTCTGAAACATGTTTCTTTCCTCTAACATCTATGGTAAAGAGATATGTTGGAGTCTCCTCAAGTCATCGTTGTGCTGATTTGGTTGGGTATTTATGAACAAATAAGTATAGTGTTGAATTGTTAATACTCTAGTCTCTTAAGTGGCTTCTTTTGATTTCTTGGATAATAAAACAAGTTGTAGATCACTTTGCCAATGCTGCCATGATAGAAATGAATCAGAAACAAGATAGAAAGATAGATTTTATTGCAGAAATTGCCCTAGTCGATATCAATGTGATAGAGAACCAGAGGCTAAAAATGTTATAATGGAACTCTCCCCCTCCCTCTCTCTCTGGTTCCTAGGTATTAGAGAAAGCTAGTCTCTCCCCTAACTTCCTCTTAGTGGATAACATTCTTTTGAACATACTCTTCAACACACTCAATATGATTGGTCCATATTTTGAAAAGTCAAATCATTTACCTTGTAAAATTACTTTGACTTTAGGAGTGTGTTGAAGAGAGTATATTGCTAGCATTCCTTTTATTTCAAATTACCCATGTGAGAACAGAGATGGATCCTAACACTGGAACGCAAGGTTAGACATGTTCATAGGACATAACTGTGAATCGGTTGTGTACTTATGTAGTTATGTTGTCTTTGCAAATATGCCATTTGAACCATATATGATCATATGGTTGGTTTTATTTCAATATAGCAAATCATCAATTTGCTTGGGATCTTGAAGATTGCAATCAACTTATTTCAATATAGTAAAAAGTAAAGGTTGCTAAATTTATGATCATATGTTGGTTTTATTTCAATATAGCAAATCATCAATTTGCTTGGGATCTTGTAAATTGCAATCAACTTATTTCACTGAAATAAAAAATAGAGGTTGCTAAATTTATATTATCTTCAGGATAGTTCAAAATTTCAAAAGAAGATTGATCATTTTGTTAATTAAGCTACTCTAACACTTCTTTGTCAAATCATTGATAAGTGGTTTTAATTGAAACATATTATTAGAATCATGATATCTGTTAATGACTCGAGATATTATCAAAAGTCTAATGTCTTGTGCAAACACACCTGAAACTTTTTTTAGGATTGATGGTGCATGGTTATGCAAGAGCCTAGAAACATCTGAGAAATTTCCTGAATATGCTTTGAATATTTTGTCTGAGATCTTTTAATAGTCAATATAGAATGCGCTTATTTATCATTCTCAATGTTAGCTTCTTTATCATGAAAATTCAGCGTATTATTACACTTAATATTAAAAAAATATTCCCATGATATTCTGAGCCGGTGCTTCTTTTTTCTTTTCCTTATCCTGCTTTTGTAGATATGGGGAACATGTACTTGAAGCCTTGCAGAATCCAACTTGGATATGCCCAGTTTGTCGTGGAATTTGCAACTGTAGCTTATGCCGTCAAGCAAAAGGATGGGCCCCTACTGGCCCTCTATATAAAAAGGTTGCTCCTAATTCTTGACCAAAATTTGGTTTACCCTTTAGTTGCTTCTCCAAAGACTAAGTTGAAAGCTAAGCTCAAATTTCTCCTTATTTTTAGATATCAGCATTGGGTTATAAATCAGTTGCACACTATCTGATTCAAACCCGGCGCTCAGATAAAGATGGGGAGAAAAATGCAGATGCTTCCAACCAAGTTTCAGCAAAAAGGTCATTACCTTTCTCTAATGTGGACAATGAATCTGACGAGGTCAATGAGAATCATCCGGGATCACTGAAGCCTCTAGATGAAAAAGGCAATGGTATAGAGGTTTCGGCTAAGAGATCTTTGCTGTTCTCTGTTGAGCAAGATCTGCTTGAAAAAGTTGCGTGTTCTGATACTACAAAGCCACCTCAGCTTGAAAAAAATGAGTGTACAGATACCATGAAGCCACTTGCTTCTTCCTCCAAATCTGGCTCAGACTGCATTGCTAGAAGACTTAGGCCCAGGTTCAAAAAGCCATGATGACTGTTTTTTCTTTTTTAATTTAACTTTGGACATTGGGAGAGGGTAACATTTGTGCTTAATTTTCATCAAGACAATACGTTTCGAGATATCCGAACATGGTAATTTCGTATGAAAACCTCTTTTGTCATGGTAACAGTAATTTGCTTTAGCACTTTTAAGTATCATTTGTGGACAAGTGCACTGCCTTCAACATCTAATTACAAATTATTAGTAACTGCCAACTCATTCAAACTTGAAATAACTACTGAATAACCATCGTTAGGAGTAGTATCCACTTGTTTTCTGATGATGTCATGCATTTTAAATGCAAAATTTAGGCAATCTTGATTCACTCTAATATAAGGATTAACCATCAAGATTTTGAAGTACGAACATGGGATACTTCTTGAAATGGACATTGGAAAAACCATTTGTACATAAACAGTAACATATATTTATTTAGCTGTAAGTTATTGGGTCTGTTATATATTTTGTTTTTTGTTTTAAAAATATGTCCGTGGTTAGATGAGAGATGTAGATGAATGGATGATATTATTAGTATAAAAAAAAATCATTGCTGATGGACATTTAGTGCAATTTCATCTCATTTTCTAGCTTTAATATCTTGACTAAGTACACTTGATGATTATTTTATAATTTAATTTTCTAATATTATTAGCTCTAGAGAAGACTGTTCATCTTTAAGATTGAAAGAAACATTTTATTTTCAACTGCAGTTGGACGGCTAACATTTTCATTTGAAATTAACTACACATAACTAGTGATTTATGAGTTATTCGCTTTGCTCATATTTTTTTTAACAAAAAAAATCAGTTCAGCTATTTGTTATTCCTTTTCTGCATGTTTTTGTCAAACTTAAGGACAGGACTATAAAATACAGGTAAAAGGTATTATAAATGAATAAATTTATATAAAAGATAACTTACAAGTTAGAAAAATAACACTTCTAAAATCACATGATTAATGAATCATGTAATTGTTTTTTGTTAGTAATGAATCATGTTTTAAAACAAGTTGGTACCCCGTGTTGTCTCTATGGGCCACAGATTAGATACCCTTATGATGTGAATTGAGGTTGGCCCAATGATTATAGCAATCCATTAGGAGTTCTTCTCTTTTCTCACCTCCCATTTTTTTAACCACTTCCTTTTTACAAAACAAAATGGTTTAAAAATAATATTTCCTTATCAGCGGGACATTCCCATTTTTTCGCATTTCGAAAGCTAATTTTTAAAAATGTATAGAATATATTCTCAGAAATGAGTTTCTAAAAGCATTACTTTTATAAATATAAAATGCATTTTCAGAAACTAATTTTTAAAAATATATAAATTTTAGAAATTAATTTCTAAAAATAGTATTTGTGTAGATATAAAACAAAATTTCAAAAATTAATTACCAAAAATATATGCAAATAATATTTTGATAATTACATATTTTATATATTAATAGAAAAGTAATTTTGAAAACAAAATAAAAAAAAGGAGGAGGTGCACTTAAAAAAAAGTATGAAAAGAAATTCCCCTGTATGGATTAGGAATGAGTTTCTTTTAAACTTGAAATGGAGACAAGCCTCGACCAAATATAGACGGGTAAAAGGACCTGTTTCCTGGACATTGATGCCTTCTATTTTCACTTTCTCATCCATAAACAGAATCATGCTTCAACTATTAGGTGTGAAAATATTTTTAGCCAACTATAAGTAAATTTGTATTAATTTTGCCCCGGCCACATTATCATGATGCTGAGATTAGCAATACAATAGTGAAGAAAAGACACGAAGACACCCAATAATTACAAATATAATGGTTAGGAACATTGCTTGGTGATCATTAGAAAGGAAAATAAAGAAATTAAGCCAACCATGAACTTAAGAAAAGGCATATGACATTGGCTAGATAAAGAACATCTTATACTCATTACTTTGAATTGTCAAATGTAGTTCCCTTAGTGCCCCCTTTGAAAAAAGTTGGGATCATGGTCTAAAGAGCATGATTATTCCTTTGTGTACATGGACTTCGACACCACACTAATGCACTAGGTTCATGCCATGTTTGGCCCCATCCCCCATTCAACCATACCCTTCTTTCCATCTATTCATTTGAAGCCTCAGAGACATTCAAATTACCTTTCTGTTTCCCTTTCCATTTTTCAGAGGTGGGGTTGGCTTTCGGATGGAGTGGGTGTGTTGTAGGCTTCCAGCCATAGACCTATATACATGCTTCAATGGGGTTATTTAGATATGTTTGGATAATAGTTTAATTAAGTATTTATTAATATATATACTTTATTACATGAAGAATTTATGCCATAAATTTGATTATAAAATTTATTGAAACAATGTGAGAAAAGTTTATTCTAATAAGTTAAACTTATGAAAACAAGTTTAATAGAATTTATGAAGGTATAAGCTATTTTTGTAAGTTTTTCAAACTCTTCCAAACAACCCCCAGCAGTTTCACAATTAGGTGATCTTTTTTTCGGTTAGTTCTATCTGTTCTACCTATTTCATGAACAAAGACGCTGCCATCAAAGGCTCATGTTCATGCACGTGAAGACTTCTTATACGATACTCTTTTTCTCGTAATTTTGAGTTTTTGACCAAAGGTAGTTTTGAACGCTTGAAAAACCGTATTCACTTTCATAAGTTGTACAAATTATTCTACAGGCTTGCTATATATATAACATGCAAATTATGTTAAGAAAAAGCCGAATCATTATTTGAAATAGATTAATTTTATATCCTCCTATCTCGTCATCTTGAAAGCTGTTATGCTACTCTTATACTATATTGAAAAATAAGCTATCTATTATATATTGACTTTATCGTAATGTTTAAAGATTCATTTTTTTTGGGTCAAGAAATTTCATATTAAATATAGTTAACAAGTTATGAATATTTGATAATCCACCATAGACCCATAACAAAATTAAAGATGATTTATAAGCAAAGTCCAATATTGACCAAAAAAAAAAAGTCCAACGAGATTATATTCCAGTATTCTTAATATTATTAAATGAAGGAAATTATTATATATTTTTAATTTTCATTATCATAATCGATTATCTAATATTAGTTTATATATTATATTTTAACCACTTTGTTGTTAAGGTATTCTTTTTCAATAATTATAAAAAAAATAAGGATATGTATGGTACTTCTACTGACGTATAGTTATTTTTTAAAATAATCCGAATAGTATAAAATAACTACCAAGGTTTTATTTGCGGCAGTGTTTTATTTTCCTCAGTAGAACCATCGTAAATTTGCGGTTATTCTATCAACTTTGACATTACAATTTTTCTAACTTTGTACTTTGAATAACAAATTAAAAAAACCCCATATCTGTAACATTGACATAACCCTTAGTTATTAGAAGATATTTAAAAAAAAAATTAAAGCAGCTTAATTCAAATATTCAAAGGAATCGGGCGAGAAAGATTGAATAAATAAATAAAAATAAAAATATTCAAAAGGGAGAAAGTGCATCCTAAAATACAATAAATAAATAATAAAAGCAACTTGATATGAAGCTGTTCAATTTAATCGTACATGTAAGCTATTAAAATTAGTTTACCGATGAGATATTAAAATAATTTATAAGAGATAATAAATTTAAATTTTATTTTTTATAAAAAATTAATAATATGTGTAAAATGAGTTTTTAACTAAGATTACAGAGAGATAGTTATCAAATATAGTATTACACTTAAACTGGAATCATGAAAATTTGTGGTGAGGTATAAAGACAGCGAGTTCTCCCTCTTTAAAATTAAATAATTTCGATTAAAAGAATAGCAATCAAACTTTTAATATATATATATATATATGTGTGTATATTATAATTTAATCATTAATTTGTATCAACAATTATATAATTTTTCACTTAAATTTCTAAAGTGTTATATGAGGATTCAAATTCTACAAAGTCTAAAGAACCACATTAGCGGCAACTTATTTGAAGAATAGGAAAAAGTTGATTAAAACACTGCATGTTATCATGACAAAAAAAAAACACTGCATGTTATAATATTGAACTATCGTGTTAATCTTTTTCCACCTCCCTCATTTGACAAGGAAAAGAACACCACTTTATTCTTGAATGATACAAGTGCTAATCCATTAGTCAATTTGTTCCTTCAAATCCAATAAAATAGAAAAGTAAAAATCTGTAATGTCGTCAAATGCTCTTTTATCTTTATCAGTTTAGCTTCTAGGGTTTTGCGCACGGCCATTCAGAATGGAATCCAAGACCAAGAGAGTAAAGTTAAGATTTGCTTACGACATATTAAAGTAAATTAAGATTGTACGTGTTTGGTGGGTGGACAGTATAATTAAAAAATTAATTTTAATATAAAAAGTTAAGTTCACTTCTTTTAAATGTTTTTGTACATTCAATGGCAGAATTTAGTTAATTAATGGAACAATATTGTCACCCAAAATTAATTAGGCTTTTACAATTGATGATCAGCAAAATTAAAGTGACTAAAAATTTAGTTATATACACAGCCATAGACTAACATTTTTTCTTGCACAACTTTATAGTCTCAATTGCGAAAAATACTGTTTAGTTTTCTTTTAATGTGAATGACATAATTTTTGTTAGAAGAAAAAAGTACTGAATCATTGAGGACCCATGCATATCACGAAAGCAGAAGTGATTACTGATTGTTACTAATAAGAAAATCCATACATTTGTAACTTGCCATCTGTTATTTGCGCATATATATATATATATATATATATTGATTCTTATTATTATTATTGTATGATGCATCTAACTGTGTTGATATAGAATGAAAGGCATCATATGTAATGCTAATGGGCATAAACTGTCATGCAATAATATTTACATTATGGCCAATTAAGTGCACTCAAAGCATATACAAGTATCCTAGTAGGATCCCAATAATATTCATAGTGAAATCAATCCTTTCACTGAATCATTGCATAGTGTAAAGACCTCTGTTCTGGCAGCCATGCATGTTTTGTGGATGCCTTTACTTTATACAGACAAAAAGTGATCATAAACTTAAAAGGAAAAGTGCCCTAACTTTTACCTTCTGTTTTCTGTCTCCGTTATTAGTATATTTCCCCTTTTTTTCGTAGTTTTTGTTACCAATTTAACATTCCTTCTCCAGATACCAGGTTTCCATGGTATATAAAAAATCTCTTTTATCACACTCTTTTAAGTTGTGGACCTAAACTCGCGCATTGAAGAGTTTGCAAAATATTGTTATTTTGCAGGGAAAGGAGTGCCCACTCCACCTAACCTCTTAAATATATCCATGTCCTAACTTCAAGATTAGGAAATTATTTAGTTTTAAATTGTCTAAAATTAATTATGATATTTAATTTAAATATAACTTTTTGTTGAATATATATTTTTATTAAAAATTTGAAAATCAATTCCTTAATTAATTAGAAACCACACAGACACTGCGTGGTTATAAAAATTGGTTGTGCCTCGGTAAATACGGCTACCCCCTTCTAGATTCTGAATAAATAAAGACATTCTTTAAAGAAAAAAATAAATTAAAAGGTTAAAATGATATGATGACAGATTAAATGTGATAAATGAGATAAATGAAAAGTTAACCGTCTAGCATTTTCATGAGTTTAAAAGATATCACGAATATGTTGGACACCAAAAAAATATCCATCAAAGATTCAAATTGAATAATATGCATATATATATCAACTAATATATGCCAACAAAGAAGTATCTCAATTAATAATATCAAATAGTATATAAACAAAATGCAATTTAGCTCAATTTAAGACGTGGTGTTGATAAATTATCTATTATATGTTCAGTTGTGCTAGCATATACTATACTTTATAATATTTAGAAGGATTAAATAAAAAATAAAAATTATAAAGTGATAATTTTTAACATGAAATTGAGATTATAAAATGTTATTTTTTTTAAAATTTTAAACTGTATTTTTGAATGTAAGAAAGATAAAAAATATATATCTGATATTATATTATATGATGTTTAAATAACGATATAACAATATATACTTCTTTGTCCAGCCTATAAAATTCCAGACATTGAGTTACCCGCTCATCAAACATAAATTCTTCAATAAAAAATCAACAACTGCATTAAATAAGGAGTATTGATGAATGTTAAGTAGTTGGCTCATCATAGCTACATTAGGGTGCCCACTTGAATCACATGAGTGTTTAATTCCAATTTTTGTAGGCCTCTTAGTGATGCATTCAAAAATATAAGGATGCCATTTACCTATTTTTGATGAAATGAAATGGAAATCGCCACAATTCGGGTCAATAAGGAATTCAAATGTTATTATCACCTATGATCATGCCTTTATTTTAAAATTAAATTTAAACTGATTTACTTAATTAAAAATATTTTTTTATAAAACATATAAATACTTAATTTTAGAATTATAATTAAGATTTTGTTAAATATTATTTTAAAATACTAGTTAAAAAAATAAAAAGTGAATTTTTTATTATAAATAATATTAAGATGCATTCAAAATTATAAGGATTATGTATTAATAACTTTTGGTGTTTAACCTCTTAAGACATTAATTAACATTTTCTTATAATTATTGTATATGGGGAGAAACGTCATAAACAGAACAAACCTACCCCTATCACTGATTGAAAACTAGGAAGGCATGTTTTATTTTTTAAAAAAAATGTCAATTTATCGATTTGATTGACTTGGATCCTCTTGAAAGAGTTGACCACACCAAACTGTCAGCTATTGACGCAATGAAATTATTTTTCATTTGATTGATAAAAGAAAAATACGACAGAGTAATGCTACCGTCAACTTGATAATGTTCTTTTTTATATCTCCTTTCTGTATTTGTCGTTTGTCCCATATTCAAAAACAAAAGAACGAAAGATTATTGATAATTTGATATGGCTCAAGAAACAAAATCCTCAAGCACAAGGCACTGACACGAGGAAGTTGATTAATTTTATAATCCTAACGATGAGCTTCTAAGCATCTGGATCAAAGTTTTTCTTCTTCTTTTTTTAATGTTTTCTCGTTATATTTTAAGGGGCTGGGATAATAGATGCTTCACCCAAACTATTGTATACTTTTTCATTTATGGCATGTGGGGATAATCTTAAATAACAACAAAGCAAATTATGTATTTAAATTATCTTTTTATAATTTTTAAATTTATTCAATCATTATAAATGATTATATTATTTTAAGAAATTAGACTCTAATTATTTTTTATTTAAACCATGAATATTTTTTATAACACGCAATTTTACTCAAATTAAACACAACTACAATCCAAGTACTATTTTTTTAAGTAATTTTTTTTCTATACATTTTGAATCCAAAATCTTATTTAATAAAAATTAAACATATATGATTGAAATTAATAAATTAGTCTTTCACTTATGAGAGAATATTTTAAAAATTAAAAAATTACCTTGACTTTTTCGTTTGAAACAGTAGCTTTGTCGGCCAAAGAAAATAAAAATCCTCTCGGCACAATACAACGAGCTTTAGTTCTTTATAATTATAATTTTTTTAAGTAATACATCAGAAGGAAGAAAATTAAAATGATTTATGAAACAATGATATAGTTCACTTTTAATATTTTAATATTATTTACTTTGTAAAGTTAAAAAATTACAATAAGAGTTTTATAAAATCAATAGAAGATATTTATAATTTTATTGTATATAAATTTATTCACAACTAAAACACGTTTCAAGTAAAATATTTATGATAGGTTTAAATGAGAAAAAGTGAGAGGAAGAATTTTTTTTGTTTTATTTTAAATTGTTAAAATTATTATATAATTTTAAAAAATCAAAAAAATAAATATAATGTTAATAATAAATTATAGTAAAAAATTAATTATTTAGAATTATTTTTTGAATTTATACAAAATAAAATTTATACTACTAATATATTTTTTTTATTCATTTAAACTAGAGAAATATTTTTTTTTCTTCTTATTTCTACTGATTCAATCAGCTTAATTTTATTTTTCTTTAATTTTATTTACTTTTTTTTTCCATTTTTTTCCTTCCAATTTTTTTCTATAATTCAAACAAAATATTAAGGTGTTTTTAGTTATTTGTTAAAAACTCATTAAACATAAAATCAAAGATATTTTATATTAGTTGAATAGTTTTGCATGATTGATTTAAGTGTGTACAAACTAGAGTTTAAATAAACTTAATTTTATATAAAAAATATTTAAAAATAAGTTTCATGTGATATAAATTATATTTATTTTTCAAAAATAAATGTATATTAAAATTCAATATAACATTTAATTTAACAACAAATTATAATTTATTATAATAATATATATGTAAAAAATAATTAAACATAAAAATATTTTGTAAAATCACGTGAAATAATATAATTTATAATATTTAATAAAAAATTGTAAATATAAAAATTTGGTTGTAACTTGTAGGTGGTAACAAAAATGAAGCACATGCAAAGTAGAAAAATTATTATCATTCATATTAACTGTGTTACGTTTCATACATTTTATTTATTTTTTAATATTTTTTTATTATATCATATATTACATGTATTATTTTTTGACAATTTTTCTTCTTCTTAATCTCTTATATTTTACACTCTGTGTATAAGAAGAACAGGGTGTAAGAGTATAAAAGGTCTGAGTGTGCTTCAAAAGAAAATAGGAGATCCGTTAAATTTAAGGAAATGGCAATAACGGTTTCAACTGATATATTATATGGTTTTATTTGAGATTCCGAAATGCAAGGGTTTTATTAGAGCTAGAAAAACAGATGGACAGAAAACAGCTTTTACAAGGTAGCTGATTGTTTTGACTTGGAGCTATAACTGCACCAAGGAAAGGGGCTCTTGTGGGTCCCTTACTCCAATCTCAATTCTAAAATAATGCATTGTAGGGGTAAAAACTCAATATATGATTTTAATGCCACTAGCAAAATGGTTTTTGTGAGAGTCAATGTCCTTTCTTCCTGTTTGTTTAGCCTCTGTTTTTTTTTTTTTAGTGGGGAAGAGTTTGTGGAGGCAGGGTCAAAGATAGAGATAGACTCTGAAACCTGAATTCTCTCTCCTTTTTTTTCTCTTTTCCCTTTTCTTTTCTTTTTCTTTTCCTCTCCATCTTTATTCTCTTTCTTGTTTTCAATTTAACAAGAATTCGTACAGCCAAGGTAATTCAATACGGTGTGTTTGGTTTTACTTTTCTCAAGTGAAGGAGCATTTGATGTCTTTAATTACGCTGCAGTGAAGACAGAGAAAAAAAATTAAAAGGAAAGAGAGGGTCTTTCATCTGTGAGGAGACTATTCAGGTTGTTTTATGAAGTCTCTGGCTCCTATTGATCAAAGTTTACAGTTTCTATTAATTCTTAATTAATTCTCCGACAAACCCATTTCTCCAACATTCGTTTTTTTTTTTAGGTATTTTTGGGAGTTTCTTGTAGCTGTGAGAAGCTGGTCTGAGATTTTTGGGATCTGGGTTCTAGGGTTTGAGTCTTTTTGACTTTTTTTCTCTCTCTTCCCTGGGTTTCTTGCCATCTATTACCTGTGTTTCATTTTCAATCCATCCTGGATTGTGCAAAAGATTCATTCTTTGTATGTTTCCACCTGAACCACCGAGTGACCTCTTTGCTGTGAGAGTTTTTACATTTGTAAAAAATCTGATTTTTACGAATTGGGTCTCTTGAGAAATCCAAAGGTGCAGTCTTTCTTCGATCGGGTTCAAGATTCCTTATGTAGAGGCCTATTCTGGTTCTTGGGGGTGTAGATACGGATACATGGGCTAAACAACGCAACGGAAGAGTCTAGTTTGTCTGAGAGTGGTTGGAATTGAGGTATCATGCATCTTTCACTATGGAAGCCCATTTCTCAGTGTGCTGCTCTGATCATGGACAAGAAGGGCAGGAGAAAAGATGAATCTTCCTCTACTGTGGAGGCAAAGAGAAACCCATCAATTCTGCGGAAGCTGCAAGAGAACAAACTGAGGGAAGCTCTTGAAGAAGCTTCTGAAGATGGGTCACTATTCAAGTCTCAGGACATTGAAACAGCAAGCAAGGAGGAAGAGGAGGGTCTAGGGAGATCCAGGTCCCTGGCTAGGCTTCATGCTCAGCGTGAATTCCTTCGAGCCACGGCACTTGCTGCTGAGCGCATATATGAGTCTGAAGATGCAATTCCCAGCCTCCAAGAAGCTTTCTCCAAGTTCCTCACTATGTACCCAAAGTACCAGTCCTCGGAGAAGGTGGATCAGTTGAGGTCTGATGAGTATTCACATTTGTCCCCTAAGGTATGTCTTGATTACTGTGGATTTGGACTCTTTTCATTTGTTCAGACCATTCACTATTGGGAGTCCTGTACCTTTAGCTTGTCTGAGATAACTGCCAATTTGAGTAACCATGCACTTTATGGTGGTGCTGAAAGAGGGACTGTTGAACATGATGTAAAGAGTAGGATTATGGAGTATCTGAATATCCCTGAGAATGAATATGGACTTGTTTTTACTGTCAGTAGGGGATCTGCTTTTAAGTTGCTGGCTGAGTCTTACCCCTTTCACACCAACAAAAAATTGCTGACTATGTTTGACCATGAGAGTCAGTCTGTGGCTTGGATGGCTCAGAGTGCTAAAGAGAAAGGTGCTAAGGTGTACAGTGCATGGTTTAAGTGGCCAACTCTCAAACTATGCTCCACTGATTTGAGGAAACAGATTTCCAACAAGAAAAGGAGGAAGAAGGATTCGGCGGTTGGTCTTTTTGTGTTCCCAGTTCAGTCAAGAGTTACTGGGGCTAAGTATTCGTATCAGTGGATGGCACTGGCACAGCAGAACAACTGGCATGTTTTGCTTGATGCTGGATCGTTGGGCCCCAAGGACATGGATTCACTTGGCTTGTCTTTGTTCCGGCCGGATTTTATAATTACATCATTTTACAGGGTATTTGGATATGATCCGACAGGTTTTGGATGTCTTCTGATCAAGAAATCTGTTATGGCAAGCCTTCAAAATCAGTCTGGGACCACTGGATGTGGAATGGTGAAGATTACTCCAGAATTTCCATTGTATTTGAGTGACTCAGTTGATGGTTTGGATAGATTGGCTGGGATTGAAGATGATGAAGACACTGGTGATGGCGAGAAGACTTCTGAAACTCGTCAGGGGTCACAGTTGCCTGCTTTTTCTGGTGCATTCACGTCTTCCCAGGTCAGAGATGTATTTGAGACTGAAATGGATCAGGATAGTTCTGAAAGAGATGGAACCAGCACCATATTTGAAGAGACCGAGAGTGTTTCTGTTGGGGAGTTGATGAAGAGCCCTGTGTTCAGTGAGGATGAGTCATCAGAGAACTCATTTTGGATTGATTTGGGTCAGAGTCCATTGGGTTCTGATAATGCAGGTCATACAAATAAACAGAAGATAGCTTCTCCCCTACCACCCTTCTGGTTCAATGGGAGGAAGAACCAGAAACGACAATCTCCAAAACCTACTTCCAAGATATATGGCAGCCCTATGTATGATGACAGAGAGGTCAACCTAGGTTCTCATGATGAGCACCATGTCCTGTCATTTGATGCTGCTGTGCTGTCAGTATCACAGGAACTAGACCGTGTTAAAGAGGTCCCTGAAGAAGAACATCTTGCAGAAGACAACCACTATTCAAGAAATGGTAATGGGTCGGATCATCTGTATGCCAACGAGATCCAGGAAGAACCAGGGACCAGCAAAGCAGTTAATGCTGGATCTGTTTCTCTGAAAGGATCTTGGCCAAACAATTCAACTTCAATTGCTCAGCATCACAGCTTGGAGAATGGCTCAACCTCTGAAATATGCTCAGATGTTAAAGAGAGCGCCATAAGAAGGGAAACTGAAGGTGAATTTAGGTTGTTGGGTAGAAGGGAAGGGAATCGATATGGTGGTGGTAGTAGGTTTTTTGGTTTGGAGGAGAATGAACAGAATAGCAGGGGAAGAAGGGTGTCGTTTAGCATGGAAGATAATCGTAAAGAATATGTGAGCCATAGCTTGGAACCAGGGGAGGTATCTGTGGTTAGTGTTGATGACGGAGATGTCACAAGTGATGGAGAATATGGTGATGGGGAAGATTGGGGCAGAAGGGAACCGGAGATAACATGTCGAAATCTTGATCATGTTAATATGCTTGGTCTCAATAAAACTACACTTAGACTTAGATTTTTGGTAAATTGGTTTGTAACCTCTTTACTGCAACTGAAGCTATCGGTATCTGATGGAGATGACAAAGTAAATCTTGTCCACATCTATGGTCCAAAAATTAAATATGAAAGAGGGGCGGCTGTGGCTTTCAATGTCCGGGATAAAAAGAAGGGGCTAATCAATCCAGAGATTGTTCAGAAGCTGGCTGAGAAAGAAGGAATCTCTCTTGGAATTGGTTTCCTTAGTCATATACGGATAATTGATAACTCGAGACAGCATCGTGGAGCTCTTAATCTTGAAGATACATCCCTTTGCAGGCCAATGGAGAACGGTAGGCATGATGGAAAAGGTAGCTTTGTAAGGCTTGAAGTTGTCACGGCTTCACTGGGTTTTCTGACCAATTTTGAGGATGTGTATAAATTGTGGGCTTTTGTGGCAAAGTTTCTAAACCCTGCATTTGTCCAAGAAGCTGGCCTTCCTACCGTTGAAGAAGGTTCTGAGACGTAAGTTCAAAGGCAAATAGTCACCAGTGACTTAAAAAATCAATTTTGGAAACTACACATGAGAATATTATTCATCAGAAGCTCCCAGGAGGGGTAACAGCCAACAGCTGCTGGCAGAATGGGTTGATGATCATTTGGATGCTGCCAAATACACAGACACTTATCTCTACTAGGAAGCCGCACAAGGCAAGCGGGTGAATTTGTTAATTCATGTTTCTTGTTGCTTACATTTTTCTTTTTCCTTTATGTTGCTTCTTGTAGAGTTGTTGGCTTTTAGATTTGTTACATATTGGAAAGCCATGGTGTGTACTTGAAGCAGATTGATTGTATGGATAGAACTATTACAACCACCTTGCTTCTGTCGCATACGAAAGGATTTCCAACATTTGTAAAATGTTAGTGTTCGTTTCATGTTTTGGTATATGAAACTTGCTATATAAAAAATCTTCCCCTCCTTGCTGAAGACCGATACCAAAATTCTCGTTCAAGTTAAAATAAGCAGTTGATAATGATAATATTGTGTTATATTAAAATGAGTACACTCAAAAAGAAGTTAAAAAAGCAATCATCCGTGTATAGGAAACGCTATTGCATGGCTTGTTTGGGGTTGAATTTTATAACTTTTTTTTAGGGGTAATAATCTTTTGTTTTTGTTTTTGGGTGTCTTAAATGGATGATGTATCGTGGTCTCAAGTGCTTTGAGCGGAATTCAGATATCTAGAACGCAGTTCAAGTTGACCCAGGTGTAAATTGAGCCATACCTTCTCGGAATGCTTCTAGGTAACACTAACAATTGTGGAAGAAATGACTAAGAAAAACGAGACTACAGTGTATCCTTCCTAACTGACAAAGTTGAGGGTCCAGGACTCAAATATATGAAGGATTTCAAAGATGTTAATTGTCACATGCATCATTAGCAATATATGTGACTCAATGTAGGTATGATAAACCAGCAATCCAGTTGGCTGGTTTAGCACTACTAGATTTAACCAACTAATTGGAAATGACTTTTGGATGCTTTTTTCTAGTGTCTCAGCTCATGGCGGGATCTTGTTTTGACCAAAGTATTATTTCAAATTTTACATAGCAACTCCATGGGGTCGTCAAGTTCTAACTGTACACCCAAATATTCCGAAGCAGTGCCTTGATCATGTCAATTTCAGTTCTAACATTAATATGTCTCTTTTCTTTTTTCTTTTTTTCAATTTTGTGATAAGTGATGATGTCTAGATAATATGTTATTATGGACAAGAAGGAAAATGAAAGCTGGTTTAAGAGGCTCTATGAGCTCATATTTTTTTATTATGAAAGAAAAAAGATCAGACAAGGAGTTTATGATCATTATAAACTCTGCAATAATGGCTTCATACAGTGAACCGGAGGACCAAATAATAACAAAGTTGGAAGCTGTAAGCAGAAGGTGCTCCTAAATTCTGATAACCTCGAATCACGTGTGTTGGTTGTTTGATTTTTATGATCCTATTAATACCATTATAGTTCTAAGTTGGTGGCGGATTACTAGATGTAGAGGTTTGTTCCAAGAATTTACTTTTGGTTCCATGACAGGTTTATGACTCTGACTGCCTTTTTTAGACTTAATATTAGGCTTTGGGCAATATAATTACAAGCAGCTGTATAGGTCTGGTAGCGTTACATCACATTCCATGAGGTGTCTTTACCATATCTACATGTTCAACTCATCTCACATTTTGCATTCAAATGGCTTTTTTTAATTCCTCTTCAGAATTCCAAAGCCGTGATCGCAGGAAATTAAATTCTACACAGGTAGTAGTATACTAACTATAACATAATCACTCTCTTGAACACTAATTTGCAAGCTCCGTAAATCGTATTAGAGATATACTTCCATCAATATGGAATATAATCAGATTAATCACAACACTTGCCTTCGTCCTAACAAATACATGTGAAGTTCAAAGTACAATTTAGATAATGAGCAAATCGCATTTTGCTCCTCTAATACAATGCTCATATTACATTATCTTTATCTCTAAGTTCAATATAATATAATATATATATATATATATATATATATATATATATATATATATATATATATATATATATATATATACGAGGAGATTAATATTTATTACATTTTGGAATATATTTTTTTCTCTATCTGTGATTTTTGTCATCATCATTATACCTAGTCTTTTGAACCTTTATTATCAACTTTAAGAATGTATAACATGTATCTGGATCCATTCCCTATATTGCTTCCTGGATCCATTCCCTACGATGAGGTGATCCAATCCCTTTACGCTATTCAAGATGCCGGTCCATTTAGCTTAAGTAATACAATAAAATGTTTGCTTAGATTCTGCACTACACTCGCATATATGCGGAACAGACTATAATATTTCTTACCGAATCACTATGAATCGGTTAGACGACTTCAACTTTTCAAGATGACGGGTCAACTTTTGCTAAGGGAAGTTTAGTGTTTTGCATACTTTCTTAGTACTATAATAAAAAAAAACTATTGAGACAAAACTTAGATGTGTCATCAAATTAATACTTTATAGCAAATTTTAGACCAATAAGTTATCGTTAAAATCTTCAATCCTGCAACTAAGCAGACTTTTGGATAGACACATTTTTAAGTACCAGTGAAGCAGAGTTTCTAAAAAAATGCATAAATAATTGAAGTAAAACATTTGGTCATGAATCTGATCCATGTAAAAGTCAAAAGGCAAATAGGGTGCATTCCTTGGTGAGCTAAGGGTAGGGAAAACCGACATATAACAAGTTGTGGGGTGGCCTAAACTTAGTAGCACTCAACATGGTGACGGTAATGGATGTTTTTCAGCTGCAAACACTGATTACAGGCATTCTTGTGGTGTTAGTAGGAGGCTTGATTTATCAATTAAAGAAAACACAGAGTGGTAGCACAAAGATCTGCACTGCACCTCAAGCTGGAGGAGCATGGCCTATTATTGGCCATTTGCACCTCTTCGGGGCTCATCAACTTACACACAAAACGCTTGGGATGATGGCTGACAAACATGGACCAATTTTCACAATAAAACTTGGTTCATACAAAGTTCTGGTTTTGAGTAGCTGGGAGATGGCCAAAGAGTGTTTCACTGTCCATGACAAAGCATTCTCCACCAGACCTTGCGTTGCAGCCTCAAGGCTTATGACTTACAACTCTGCAATGTTTGGCTTCGCTCCCTATGGGCCTTACTGGCGTGAGATGAGGAAATTTGTCACTGTTGAACTTCTATCTAACCATCGACTTGAACTGCTCAACAAAACAAGAACATCTGAGCTGGAGGCTGCACTAAGGAAGCTTCACAGGTTGTGGTCAAAACAAGGTTGTCCGGAGGGAGGGGTTTTGGTAGATATGAAGCAGTGGTTTGGAGATTTGACGCATAATATTGTTTTGAAAATGGTGGGAGGGAAGCCATATTATGGAGCTGGTGATGATTATGGACAAGGTGAAGCAACAAGGTATAAGAAAGCTATGAGAGACTTTATGAGTTTGTTTGGGGTGTTTGTGTTATCCGATGCAATTCCTTTTCTGTGGTGGTTGGATAACAATGGATATAAAAAGGCTATGAAGAGAACAGCTAGTGAAATGGACACTCTGGTCACAGGGTGGCTGGAGGAACACAAACGGAAAAGAGCTTTGAGTAAGAATCCAAAGGAAGAACAGGATGTTATGGATGTCATGCTGAATGGTCTGCAGGATCTTAAGGTTTCTGGCTATGATTCAGATACCATCATCAAGGCTACTTGCCTGGTAAGTCTCTCCATCTTATTATATTATAAATTCAAAAGGAATTAATCCAACAAATAAACATGAGATAGACATGGATAAAATTTGTATTATATATTCGGACTGTAATTTGATTCGGCTATTTAAATCCTCTTCTCACAAGGAAGTAAGCAACAAAAACTACACTAAAAAGTAAACTAATGGTATGGTAGCCCTCAAGGATTCATTTTATTGGGAACATATGTAACCGTGTCCACTTCTTTTACATTTTCTTGTTATAATCTGATTCAACACAACATCCTTCTTTGGATTAGAAGACAAGAAACAGATTAAAAAGATTTTTGGTACATATTGATATCTAACTTTGAATTCCAACCATGAGCTCAGCTGGTTCATTTTTGCAGAATCTGATATTGGCAGGAGGTGACACCATCATGGTGGCTCTAACATGGGCACTATCTCTGCTACTAAACAATCAAATGGAACTTAAAAAAGTCCAAGAAGAACTGGACACTCATATTGGGAAGGACAGGAAGGTAGAAGAATCTGACATAAAGAAATTAGTCTACCTTCAAGCCATTGTCAAGGAAACTATGCGCCTGTATCCACCAAGTCCAATTGTCACCCTTCGTGCAGCCTTGGAAGACTGCACTTTTTCATGTGGCTATCACATTCCTGCTGGCACACATTTAATAGTGAATACTTGGAAGATCCAGCAGGATGGTCGTGTTTGGCCTGATCCTCATGATTTCAAGCCTGAAAGATTCTTGACAAGCCACAAAGATGTTGATGTGAGAGGTCAGAACTATGAGCTCGTTCCTTTTGGTTCTGGAAGGCGAGCATGCCCTGGGACCTCACTGGCTCTGCGTGTGTTGCATTTAATCTTGGCTACACTGTTACACTCTTTCAATGTAGCTTCTCCTTCAAACCAAGTTGTAGATATGACAGAGAGCATTGGACTCACAAATTTGAAAGCAACCCCTCTTGAAATTCTCTTAACTCCACGTCTAGACACCAAACTTTATGAAGACTAGATTATATTAAGCTAGTTTTCCAATAAAGGCAGGAAGCCTCTAGTTTGTAAAAATGCTGCTTTTCATCTTGTGATAACATGTTTAATGGAGTTGAACTGTATTATAATAATTCTGCATTTGTGGTTCATATTCACAATTTTATTTCTAAACGTACATTATATTTTGTATGTTATTCACAAACAGGAAAATGCCAGAGAGCCTAGTAAAAAGCTTAAGCTTGATTCATCACTGTATCATCTATTTTAGCATACAGAAGCTGAGCCGAGTTGCAATTAAACTGTAATTTGCAAGTTGAGGGCCGGCTAAGTATGCAAATGCAAACATCAACATATTACTTTACCATGTTAAAAATGACTTTGAATATTTTACCTTAATGCACATGGCATGTGCTGGCTGACACCAGTATACTTAACTATGTTTTTAGTGTTTCTTACAAGTCGATAGTCTTTGGAAGGAATTTTCCTTGTTACTCCTACTCCGCAATGTATGTAAACGGACTAGATTCAAGTCATAGACAAGCACTGTTGGCATTTGACATTGATCTTGAAGGACTTTTGGGCTTGGAGGAGTTTATGCATGGTTGAAGAGTAGTATACTTGGCTGAAACTAACATGTTATATGACTCAATCTAGTAGTTTAAGGATTCTGGTCTAGTCCATCCATTCATTCTCTCACTTCTAATGTAGGGACCTTCTACTCCATACTCATTCAACTATCTGTTTCCAACTAGTATGGCTTACAATCTGAATTAGCAATCAATGAGATGAAAAACAGAGAACTAGTCACACTTTGTCAAAGGAACTTGTTCGGTTTTCTCCTCAAATTGGTCAAACTTGTTTATAGTTGATCCTTCTTAAACAGTCCAAGAAAAGGAAACTATCTATCCGAACATAAACATATGGGGTAGGAAGCACATAAGCTTCCTTGTTTGAGTCATGTTCGTTCACATTTTTTGAAAATCAGCAACATCAAAGGATGCTTGACATAATCTAAATATGGGTTCGATAATAACAGTGATCCAAGAATCTAAAAAATATATACAAATTTGAAAGCATCTTTCTTATAAATAGTAGTTAGGCAGTTAAAACTGTCTTCCCGATGGAGACAAAAGACAGAAATTAATCTTTTGCTGCAATGAATACTCTAACATCACTTTCTTCTAAGATGGACTACGCTTAGTGGCACAGGCACTCATTAATTGCATAATTTTCCATTTTATTTCATACCTTCTTTTCTTATTTCTCAATTAGTTACAAAAGAAGTCACACAAACTTGTATAAATAAAATATATTTTTATCTTACAATTGGGAAGGATGAGTAGTATTTTATTCTTCTTTTTGTGCCTTTGTTTTGGTTTTAGTCACGGATTGGATGGTTGTGCTTCTTGCTGAGTGGTTATGTCTACATATTGCACGCATAATGAATGAAACGTATCAGAATCAAATATCGGAGAAAACCAGTATTCTTAGATTTAGCCGTTGGTGTGGCCCAAAATGGATTGACGCAATTCTTTTTTTTCACACCTGAGCTACAATTTAGCCATGAATAGCATCACAAAGAAAGTTCAGAGGATTGTATAAAAAAAGACGTAAGGGATACAACACACGAGCCAATTACAAATGAAAAAGTATAAATGTATGGATTTATATTATAATACATCTTATTTTTTATATTTTTCTATTATATTATATATTATATCTTATTATATATATATATATATATATATTTCTGTTCCTTAACGTCTTATATATATGAGAAACAATTTTCATTGCAAATTTTAAAAATTACAGGACGGCTACAATAAAATATGTAACATTACTAGATAATAGGGTGAATCTAGCGATTGAAAGGTGAAAGATTAGAATAAAATTCTAAATTTATATTACATTATCATCATTTAATATAAATATATAATTTTACTCTAGAATTAATAAAAAAATAAATTTTTAATTTAAATAATTATTAATATAAATCATTAAAATTGATCTAGTGATTAGAGATTTAAAAATTGTGTAAAAAATATATTAATATTAACTTTAGTTCAAAAAAATATTTTTATTCATTTAAAAATTCTTATATTTTTAATTGTATTTTACATATTAAAAAAATTAAAAGATATAAAATTTAGTTATAAAGTATGAGAGTATTTTGATATCCAATTAAGGTACGTAACCAATACAAATACAGCTATCTGGTAGCTTGATAAAGGAAACAAGAATTCAATTGTTTTTTTTTTATGATATTTTTCCTAGTATTTTTTAAATTTAAAATACGAAATTCTAATTATTATTAAAGTGATATGTATTATGTTATATTTAATATCATTAACACTAAATCTTTATTTGTATTTAATAGTAATAAAAATTTATAACAATAAATATTTACATTTAAGTTTTTTTATAATTTATATTTATTTTTTTAATTTTACAAAATTTTATTTATATTACTTTTAATAAATTCGGTGAGTTAGGTTTAAATCATAGTAGTTGATTAAAATCCTTTGTATTCTATTGTATTCTTTTTCTCCCAAAATACTTAGACCATTGTTCATTCCTCTGCTGTGATTATTTTTGTAATTGTTTTGAAGTTTTTCCTTACTGATACGAGTTTTCACAGAGGATCAATTTTTGTGTTCTTTTTTTTTTTTTTCTTTCTATTTTTTTTCCTTTAATTCATTTATTTGGTGTTATTAATTTTTTGCGTTTGTTGGCGAACATTTTCGATTTTACCATGTTTTCGTGGCTGATTTTGGTATGCCATACCAAAAATATGGGGTTGTAGAGAGATAGAACCGCTGTCAGTAGATCATCAAGGAAGATGAAACATAGAAAAAGCTGGACTAAAGGCGTATAGAGAAGACAGATCAGGGGAAATGCAATACCATTTCAATTAACCACTATAGTTAAAACTTAACTCACAATACTAATTAAAAATAATATAAACAATATTTAGTAAAATTAAAAATATAAATATAAATGATAATAAATTATAAAAAAGTTCAAAGTGTAATTTTTATTTATTTATAGATCTTATTAATAATAAATATTAATAGAAATATAATATTGATCATATTAAATATGTTAAAATACATGTCTTTCTAATAATAATTAAAATTTAATATTTTTAATTTAAAAATATAGAAATTTTTTTTTATATAAAAGATGAATTTAAAAATAATATTATAAAAGATATGTGTAAAGAAAGTATTTTTATGTTTTTATATTTTATTTTTTACATCTATTTAATAATTTTTTTTAAAATTTATTAATTATCGGGTAACATAAACAATATAAAATAGAAAATTCTATTTTTTGTAATCTTCTTCTAATTTTTAGTAAAGAAATTTAAGTTTTTTATTTTTTTTTGCTATTTTTTTAATATTGAGTTAATTTTGTTATGGTATAAGAACTCTCTTTTTGAGTGTTTTATTGTGCGATACTGACCTACTGCGGTGGATCTTAATAATGATCCAAACAGTCCTTTTTATCTTCATCCTAGTAAAAATTCAATTGTAGTTCTTATTTTTTCGTCACTTGATGAAACCAATTATCATTCTTGGTGTCATTTTATGTGGATGGTTATGATCTCTAAGAACAAAGTTTGTTTTCTTGTTGGATCCATTTCAATACCAGATGCTGATGAAAAATCTTTTTTTTCTTGGAAAAAATGTAACATAGTTTTGTCTTGGATCATGCGTGTTGTCTTCCTTGATATAACTCAAAGCATTCTTTGGGCTGATAAAGCTTCAAATGAGTGAAAGGAACTTAAGGATAGATATTCACAAGGAGATTTCTTATGAATTTCCCAAGTTCAAGAAAATATGCACTTACTTAGACAGGAAAATAAGTCAATTCGTTTCTATTTTACTAAGTTTAAAATATTATGGGATGAATTTGATAAATTCAGGCCTATTCTATCATGTTCTTGTGGATTAGCTTGTGACTGTCCAACATATTCATCTTTAAAAATATACAGGGATCAATATCATATGTGTTTCTTAAAAAGTTTGAATGACCAATTCTCTTATATTAGATCACAAATTTTATTAATGGATCCATTGTTATCATTAAATAAAGCTTTCTCTCTAATAATCCAACAAGAAAGGCTACTTTCTAATGCCACATAATTGAAATTTTAGTAGAAGAAATGATGGCTATGATACCAAAAAAAGCCAGACAAACAAAGGAACTTCCTTAACAAATTTTGGAAAGATCTACATTTACTGTTATAAGAAAGGTCATACTATTGAAACCTGTTATAGGAAGCATGACTTTCCACCCAATTTCAAATTTAAGGGTGTTAAGACATCTATTAATAACATTGACAGTAATTCTGATCAGATTTTGCTTTACAGTCATGAACATCAAGATTAAGAGGTTGGGTTAAATACAAATTGTATCATTACTCAAAAATAATATAAAGAACTAATAGCTCTCTTGTAGAATTCTAAAATTCAAAATGCTACACCATCTTTCACTCAAGTGCATCAAGTCAATAATATACCTTCTTCAAACTCCTTTAATGCCTTACATTAAGGTAATTCTAACCCAAAGATGTATCAATGGATTCTAGATACAGGAGCCACTGATTATATCATAAATCAATATTCTTTCTTTACCATGTTTACTAAAACTAAACTTATTATAGTAAAATTAGCAAATGGATCACAAGTAAATTCCATTTATTCTGTTACAATTCATTTTTCTCCTTATTTTTACTTAACCAATGTGTTATATATTTCTAATTTCTCTTTTAACATAATTTTTGTAACAAAATTGACTGCTACCTTGAATTGTCAGTTAATCTTTCAAGATCGTATTTGTATCATTTAGGAAATGCAGACTTTGAGGAAGATTGGTTTAGCTAAAGAGACAGGAGGTCTTTACTACTTGAAAGAACCTATTACACCTAATCCTAAACCTCCCGTCACGTGCAAATTTCCATCCCATTGTAATTTTTTTATTTTGAATAACACTTTCAGTAATTCCACTCTTTGGCGTTATAGGTTAGGCCACCTATCCAATGAAAGATTAAGTACTCTGCATGTTCAAAATCCAAATATAGCCTATAATAAAATGGAACATTGTGACATTTGTCATCTTGCCAAGCAAAAATGAATACTTTTTTCCATTAACACTTCTAAGACAACTAGTTGTTTTGAAATTGTTCATGTTGACATTTGGGGACCATTAGGGATTGCATCCTTACAAGGTCATAAATATTTTCTCACTACAGTAGATGATTTTAGCAAATATACCTGAGTTTATCTCATGAGATCTAAATCTGAAATATCTAAAATTTTGTACACTTTTCATAATTTTGTTGAGACTCAATTTTCTGCTAAGATCAAAGTTCTTAGAACAGATAATGGTAGTGAATTTATAATGCATGATTTTATAATTCTAAAGGTATCATACACCAAAGGAGTTACGTTGAAACTCCACAGTTGAACTCTGTTGTAGAAAGGAAACATCAACATATTCTAAATGTTGCACAATCCTTATTATTTCAAGCAAATTTGCCTAAAATCTTTTGGTTCTTTATTGTTGCACATGTTGTGCATATCATAAATAGACTTCCCACTCCTACTCTTCTAAATCAGTCTCCATAAATGTTTTACATGCAAAGAATCCAAGTTTTTTACATTTAAATTTTTTTGAATGTCTATACTTTGCTAGTATATTATATGCTCATAGGCACAAGTTCAACCATGTAGCTAGAAAGGCTATTTTTCTTGGAACTAAAAGTTATATACAAACAGAAAGGATGGATTATCTAGACACCTTTTCTCCTGTTGCTAAAATGACAACTATAAAAATGTTATTAGCAAATGCAGTTGCTTCAAATTGGTATTTAAAGCAACTAGATGTCAACAATGCTTTTCTACATAGAGATCTCTATGAAGAAGTTTACATATCTTTACCTCCAAGTCTTTAATCAACTAATTCTAACCAGGTTTTCAAATTACAAAATCCCTAAATGGCCTTAAGCAAGCCAGTAAGCAATAATACTCTAAATTTTCATCTACCTTGTTAACTTATGGTTATAGGCAATCTGCAACAGATCATTCCTTGTTCATCAAAATGGAAAGTAACTTAATTACTGTAATATTAATTTATATTGATGATTACATCCTTTCAGGTGATGATTTGGATAAGATTGATCACATAAAACAATTTCTAGATGTAAAATTTAAAATCAAGGATCTAGGTGATATCAAATACTTTATTGGCCTTAATATTGCTACAACAAGCAAAGGTATTAGCATACGTCAAAGGAAGTATGCCACTGAAATTTTATCTGATGGTGGCATGCTTGGTTGTAAACCAAAAGCTACCTTACCCCAATGGGCACTTCATTCAAATTAGAAAAGAACTCTAACACTCCTCTTTCTGATTCGAGTAGTTATAAAAATCTCATAGGATGTTTATTGTATCCTACTTCTACTAGACTTGATATACAATTCTCAATTCAACAGTTGAGTCAATTTGTTTCAGCTCCAGCAATTTTCCACCATCAAGCAGTGTTGCGGGTTCTACATTACTTGAAGAATTCTCCCAGAATGGGATTATTCTTTCCTTCTACTAATGTGCTTACTTTGGCTAGTTTTGCAGATTCGGATTGGGCAGGATGCATGGATTCTCTAAGATTTATCATAGGTTTTTGCACCTTCCTTGGTTCAGCCCTGATTTCATGGAAGTCAAAGAAGCAAAATATTGTTGCAAGATCCTCCTCTGAGACAGAATACAGAGCTTTGGCAACAAGTACTTGTGAGGTCCAGTGGCTTCATTACCTCCTTCAAGATTTTCAGATTTCCCTTTCATCACCAATTACTATTTATTGTGATAACCAATCAACCATTTATCTCACTGCTAATCTTCTTTTTTATAAGAGTACAAAACATATAGAAATTGATTGTCATATATTTTAATAGAAGATTCAACAAGGTCTCATTCACTTGTTTCTTGTTTCATCTTCAAATCAGATTGCAAATATATTTACTAAGGCTCTATCATCAACTTGTTTTTCTCATCACCACAACAAATTGAAATTGATTGACATACATTCTCCAGTTTAAAGAAGATATTAGATAACACAAATAGTTAGAATTAGTTATTCATTTATAATTTAGTTAAATTAATTTATCAATTAGTATATATACATGTTAGACTGCTCTGTAAATAAGAAGTTCTATTTTTTGTAACCTACTTCCAATTTTTAATAAAAGAGTTTAAATTTTTCCTTTCTTTCTTTCTACTTTTTCTTTTGTATTGAGTTAATTTTATTATTAATTTTGACTAAAATTTTTACTTTTAAATTTCTAAAATGATTTTATAGTCTTCCTTCATTATAATCTTTCATGTCTTTAGATAAAAAATAATAGTATAAAAAATTTAAATAAAAAATGTAATAAAAACCAAATTTACTTAATTTTTAAAATAGGATTTAATTATTTAAAAATAAAAATAAAAAATTACATACAATATAAACTAAAAAAAATACACTTAAACCTCCTATATATTACTCTTGCATAATGACACGTACATACACTTTTATTTGTATGTATGAATCATACATATAGTAGTACCCTTTGAAAATAATAAACTAAGAGATATGCAAAGCACGTAGGTCTAATTTTTGAAACAAACAAACAAACTTTAAAAATAATCATGGCTACCTAGATTGATGTAATTATCTCTTACTCGTCGCTTTCTCTTTTTTGTTTGATTTTATCTTCTCTTTAAGGTGTAAAAATCTGAATGGGTGTAATTCTATTTTTTTTTAATGATAAAAAATTTAACAGAGAGAGACAGAAAAAGTAAAGTTGACTTTGTCTCAGTAAAAGAGGTGGTATTGAGTACCGAGATAATGTAAAAAAGTAAAGTTGTGAAAGTAACATAATGGTTTTGAAATGCAAGCATTATTATCTGCTTGAGTCAAATCAGGTAGTGTGGACACTTGCTTCAATTTTCTCCAAATTAAAGGTGAATGTTAGCATCCTATATCTATATCCAGTACTTCTGTTTTATGTCCTCATCCCTTCCTACCAAGATACCAACAATAACCCGTTTTGGTCATATGCACGCCTTATATATGTGGCCGGCATCTAATCCGTAGGACACCAAACACACACTTTACACAATTATGGACCACCTAATTCTGCCATAAGGAAGGATAGGTTCACTGAATTTCCCAATATCCTTCAAAAATCAAATGTTGAGAAAAGTTACACCTTAGTCAAGCCATGTGCATAATGCTCTAAGTTGGAGGCTAGGAGATCTTAGGTATTGGTTTATGAATGAACTTTGATTTTCTAACACACAAATTCTAAGATTTAAGATCGTAGTTAATATTATAAAAAATTGTGGTTAATCAATTACATAAAAAATAATAATCGATTAATATTATATATGTAATTGAGTTAATTAAATTTTTTATATTATTAATTATGATATTTTTTAATCATCAATATCAAAATTCAATTATTAATTATTAAATAAAAATTTAAGATTTAGATAAATTAATTTACTGTAATTATATTTAACAATTTTTTTTATCAATTCATCTCTAACCTGTCCCAAAACATATTATATGTGTTATTTTTCAGTTTGGCTAAAAATACACGATCTTACTAATAAGCCATTAATATATGATAAGCATTTATTTTCATCAAAACTATATATGGATGATGGTGATGGATTATGACCGGTCTTCTACAGGGATATTATTATCTTAAACAAATTGCCCTAATCAATGTTAAAGTATCGTTGTTTTAAATCATCTTCTAAAGGGAAAAATTATAGTCGTGCATTAGTTTCCCTTGCACCTCTTAATAAACTTTGTTGCATCTTAAGTACATGATTTAGAACATTATTTAGAGAATGTTTGAAGTTAACTTATACAAAAATAAAGAAACAAGAAATATTATAAGTATAAATATTTTATTTTAAAATTAAAATTATATAATACTAATATAAGTAAATAAAAAAGTTACACATTAAATTTATATTTATTTATTTATTTTTAACCAATTATTGGATTAAAAATATATATCCTCCTTTCTGTGAAATCTTTCTTAACTTGTAAAACTGTGAAGCTTGTCGAATCTTTTCTACTTATGAACATGAGCTTTTTCAGTTTATCTTGTAGTCATATTCAATTCTTTATTGATTTTCACGTTCGCAAGTGGTCCAGCTTCTCTACTCGAAGAGATCGATGCACGGAAATTTTGACAAAAAATTAATGAAGATTAAGATGGATATTTGACGTCACAAATTCAAGGATCAACCCTTTAAGAAAAAATTCTATTTATGTAACAAATTGGTATTAAGAAATAATACAATTTTTATAATTTTTATTGTTTTTTTTTTTCCATTAACTCAATTTACATTACATCACACGTAACATAGCCCAGACAGCACCTTGTTTTCTCACCCCAAAAAAAAAAGACAGCACCTTGTTTTGTTCTTACTGATTTGGAACCAATAAGGAGACATGATGTCCCTGTAAAGAGAACACACAACACTGGTCATAATCAATGCTTAACTCATCCAGTCATCCTCATTAGACGGTTATGATGATAGAATTATAACAGGCAAAGGTTAAGTTCAAATCTTCATAATTATTGTTATTTGTATTGAACAAAAGAGAAAATTCTGAAAGGATTCGGCATTGATGCGGTGGTGGTATACTTCAAAACTTTTTCTCTAAGCATTCAACATCAGAAAAAAAAAAAAAGAGAGAGACACGAGACTCGAGAGTTGGCGAGGATCGAATAACCAAAATCACTGTTATTTATTAAATTTTAATTCAATTAATTAAATCTTAAATTAGTTTGTTGCTAATTCAATCGGTAAGTAACTAATGAAAAATAAGTTAACAAAAAAACATATAAAGTTATTCTTTCCTTATCAAACAAAAAACAACAACCATATAAAATGCAGTAATGCTTCACGAATGATGCGGTAGAAGAATGGCATTAATTCTTTAATCGGTTTCTTTCGATATACATAAGTCAGAACTAATATTATTAAAGTATTGACCAGTATTACATGTATATTAATTTATATTTTTTACTATTATAATTATTATATTATTACTAATAATAATAATAATTTTATTTAAAAATTTTATACCATATTTTTTAATTTTTTTCAAATAAATAATAAGATATATTCACAAATGAGTTAATTCAAAACTACTAGCATCTTTATGATTAGTTAAGAAAAAATTATTTCTAACTTGTTTAGTCTTTAATATACATCAAATGTTTTATTTTTAATTATATTATTTTTATCATTAATATTTAAAATTAATCAAATAATCTTTAAAGAAGGATATCTTATATATCAATGTTAAAAAATTAAAAAAAAAATACTTTATTAATCTTAAAAGTTCTCTCATAATAAATTTTTTAAAATAATAAAATTTTTTATTTTATCTATCCACTTTAATTAATATTCTTAAAATATGATTCTACATAACAAGTCAATAAAACTTAACAATATAATTTGTAGAATCAATTAATTAGAATAATAAAATTAAGTTGCATAGTACACCAAGTATGTATGACATGTTGCTAAGTATTAATTTTTCTTCAAGGATCAAAATTTTTAATTTAGTTACAATAACTTTACTTTTTTACTCAAATAATTACAAGCTCTTTTATCAATGATCTATATCAATTACTTGTCTATCATTCTCTTAACAATGTTTCATTTGTAACTATTCAAGATATTTATCAAAGTTTGCTATTGCTCATTATTGTCTAGCAACATTTCATTATAGCAATCGTCCCTCCATTAAAAGTCTAGCAACATTTTCACATACACTTATGTCTCTCCCACAACCTTGGTTTCCACCATGTGTTTTGTTATTGTCCTCTTATGCAAGAACTTATTTTTACTTCATGGAATGACTTATCTCTCCCCCAATTTGGATATCTAACCAAATGAAAACAACTTGCAATATTATGTTCTATCCGATTACAAATTGAAAAAACCATAAATTTATCTGTTGCATCACCTCATCATCTCGTTCTTCCACTAATTTGCATTATAAATGTAATGAATTAATTTTCTCGTTCCTCCTTACTTCCAAAAAATAGTACTCATTCGTTTTTCTTGAACCAAAATGAAATATACTTGGTCCAAAGATGAAACCGAATCAATAGTAAGAAAATTTGAAGAAATTGTTAAATATAGTGAATCATCTAGTTCCATCCAAAAATATGTACCTTTTCTTTCTTTTTGCACTTCTCCAATTTTATTTTGATGTCACTTTTCAATTTTCACATGTGGATGTGGAATCTACCAATAGTATTCAAGCTTATCTTACAAAATTTTAAATTTTCTACAATGGTTCACCATAATTTTTAGAGGCGTTGAAAAATCAAACCATTCTGATCTAAATTATTTAATCAACTAAAAAATAAAAAAATAAAAAATAAATTTTTTTTAAAAAATAATTATACAACTTTATACAATTTAGTTTGGTTTTATTTTGCTTTGTTTTTCTTTATGATTTCTTTTGAAAAATTGAACTAAAACAAATCAAATCACAAAATTTATATAATATCTAAAGTTGAACCAAATCTATTATGTTTTTTTAATTTCTTTTTGACATATAGGATCTTATTTTTATCTAAATTTTATCTTAGAACTATTTGAATATAAATATTATTACTTTTTATTTTTATTGATTTATCTTTATTATTATATTTTTTAAAAACAAAGTAAAAATATTAAAAAACCAAATCAAACCAAACTAAAAAAGATTAGTTTGATTTGGTTTAATTTTCCTAATTTTTCCATTGGAAGGGAATCAAACCACAAAGCATTTTTATAGTCAATTTAGATAGTTTTTGTTTTTTTCTTAAAATCGAACCAAACTGCACTATAAACATCCCTAATAACCATTCCTCTTTATTTGTATTGAGAAAAAAGTTGATCTTCAATTATTGAATTTAAGGTTCCAAAAATTATTCTTTTATATCATTTCACAACTATTTTGTATCCTTTATATAAAAAATAGTAGAATACAAAGTTAGTTCAATAATATTTAAGATCCAAGAAATCAACATCGATTGCATCATCTACTAATTTTTTAACTCAGTCATTTCTATTTTTAACTCTGATATGATGCGATTTATAAATCCTCACTTTTGTTTCGAATATAAAAAAGTTATAATGAAATTAGTTTATTCTTCATAATTTTTAACTCAATTGTTGAACTTAAATAATTATATTTTTTAAATTATTATTTGAACTCAAATTATATAAAAATTTTATTTTTTTTACTATCTCTAACTATTTTTGTTTACAAATTTCTTTCATCTTCAATTATTTACGATCTTCCTTTCCGTTATTTTTATTATAATTTATATTTTTAATTTAATTAGTGTCTAAATAATTCTTATACCATAATAGAGCTAAATAAATATATTTTTATTATTGATTAAAAATCAAAAATATATATGCATGCAAATTACATTCATATCTAATCTAAAATCTGTTTTACAATTTTTTAATAAAAAAATACAAAAAAATCTTTATATATAATTAATAATTTCTATGACAATAATATTAAAAATATAAAATAATTTCTCACATGGTACTCTACCAATAAAAGTTATATACTAAAGTAGAATTCTCCATATAAACATTATTGGTTGTTACTTCACTTATAATTTTTTAGAATTCAACCATAAAATTTATCTTTTCTAGTATAAAATATAATATATTAATTGACGGATTTAATTGTGCTTAAATTAAATTTAATTATGAAATATAAAAATTATTATATTAATTCTTCAATTATACAAAATATTATACTACTTTTAATATCAACATATTTTAAAAAATTAACATGATAAATATATTTTATAAAATTTGAACGTTCATATGTATTTACAACACAATTAGCAGAATAAAATGGAACTATTTTTGTGTCTAAAATATAACAAATTAATAAAAGAAACACATAAAAATATCCGGTTGGATTTTTTTGAATCTTTCGAGTTTTCTTTTTGCAAACATATTAAGATTCTATGGATATTTATGCTGAAACCAATCTTTGCTATCAATTTTTTTAGTGGAACCAACAAAAAAATACACGCAACCTACAGCCAATTTTTTTCACAAAATATTCGATGCTAGATGAACCAAGAGGAGAATAAGAGAAAAGTCTATATTAGTTCATTTCAATTAAAATTAATTTTCACTTAAATAAATGCTAATATGCTTTATTTGTTTAGAACAAATAGTTTACAATGCATCAAATACAAGAGTATATATTTATTTTGATTTTTCTGCTTATCTCTCCTCCACAGGTAAAACAAAAGGTTAAAATAATAAAATATTTATTACTTACTAACATTTTAATATTATATTAAATGTTGTTAGTATATTTTTTTTAAAAATTAAACTATTCATATAAATATAACAAAATTTATAATATTAATAAAATATTGATACTATAAAATATGAAGATATTATAAATATATTAAATGTTATTATACATAATACATTATTTATTAGTATAGATCTCAAAAGTTTATACTAATATTAAAAAAATTTATTCGTTAAGAATTTTTAAATGTTAATAAAAACTCAATAAGACTCCACCTCAAACAATAATCCCAAGTTGCATTTCGTGTTATGTTTGGACCAAGTAATCGAGTCAAGCCGAATAAATAATCCCTACCTCTGGGATAATATTATGAATTTAAAATTGAGATGAAATATATGTACCAAAAATAATTAAGATGAAATATAAAAGACTATAAAAAGTAACGATTACATAAATATTTAATAAAAATATTAAAATATGTATAATTAATTTAAATAAGTATATGAAAGTATATTAAAAATCTTACAAAATATAAAGAAAGATAAAATTGAATAAAAAAATCGCTTACATACAAATAGAAACTTATATTGGGATGTAAATTTAAATTTAAATATAAATTATCTTATTTATTATTATTATTATTTAAAAATTTCTCAACCATTTAATTTATATATAGCTGAATGTATCACATTGTTTTGTATGTACGAGTATCTGCGTCCAAAAATTTAAATACAGCAATCATGATGATATGCTCCAACTAAAATTTGAGTTTCTTTTGACTCAAATTTTTATTCTATATACTTTAGATACTCAGCCGAAAATAATATAGTGATTAAGAGCAATTTAGAATTTTATTTTTTTTAAATTTAAAATTAATTATTATGTTTTTAATATAAAACATACATTTTAATAAAACTAAAATATTTAAATTAAATAATAAATATTAATATATTAATATTATTAAAATTAATTTTACTTAATTTTATACTCAATTAATACTTATTTAAACCATCAAACTGTGGGAGATGATTTGATTGGAATCAATTATTGTTCCACAAATTCCACAAATTCCAAACAACTCTTAGCCTCTTATACACACAGAAATTGGATGGCACCACATGACTCCAGAATGACGACACTTGCGGATTCAGGACTTGGCTCACCCAGCCAATTATAAGTCCTGTTAACTAGGTCAACATCGGTTAGAAAATTAATAAATAAGAAATTGTTAGAAATTATAATAAAAATAAATTACAAATCCAGATGGTAATTACCAATTAGAATAATAATATTTTTTATATTTTTAACTAATGTCAAGAAATGATAAATAATTTTTACCTATAAATATACAATTTCACTGGTTTAATCATTCAGCCAAGTTACATGTAAGTCACTTTGTTCAGTTGTTTTGACCCTCCCTCCTTCGCCTTCTTCGGGGCTAAAAGCTTGAAAATATTTTATGCACCTTTTAAAAGTATAGTACGAATCTAGTTAGAAAACAAGAGACAGAAAGTACTAATTTATTTTATAATTATTCTTTGAACCTAATCTACATAAAAATTTCTAAAGATAGATAATGTACAGTCTAGAATTCTGTCTTGATAACCTGATAAAATATGCATTAATAAAATTAAAGTAATCAATTTGATCTATCTTGGTATAGCTGGATCGTAAATCAAACCAGCCAGCAAATTTAAAAATGTCATAATTTTTAAGCACTATGATTATTATTTTATTATTCTTTAAATATTATTTTAAAATACATTGATCTATTTTAAATAATAATTATTTAAATATTCTAATCACAAGTTTACCATGTTTATTAAAAAAAAAACAATTCTGTGCACCATACACACATTTTATTACGACATCATTTACGGACATTAAGTTGAACACATATTTTAATTATGATATGGTATAGTTCTGAATATGTTTATGACAATAATGAATGATGTTACTTTATAACAGTATAATGAAAATTTACTTATGTGATGTATAGATGCACTTTATATAAAAGTTCAAATGAGCATAAGTTACCGCATGAGTCTTAAACATTTTCACATGATACATTCAACATAGTAGTAGAGACTCTAGGGTTAAATATTTTAGAATTAAGAATGTCAATGGGGAAAGTCCTAGGCGTGGATGTGTGAAACTGTATGAAATATATGTTTATAATTGCATGGTGTAGTTTGAGTTTCTATTGAGAGTTAGGCCAATCACTTAATTAACTTGGCCGTAACGAAAGCAATGTACTTGGGTAAGGTCAATCAATCTAAAGCCAGAACAAAATACCTGCAATCATTTAAAATTAATTCTATTAAAATCAATTTTAAGCACTTTAAACTTCTATTCAAAGACTTAATGCAGAATCAGTTGCATTATATCCCACTCAGTGAAAAACTTGAATGGAAAGCCCGACAAGAAGTGACACCTAGATAGATGGTAGATGATGCTGGATTAAGCAAAGCAACAGGAAACCGACAAAGGTGAAGTTTGTTTATAAATTCTTTAGCTTAATTTGGTACTCAAGAGGGTCATGGTCATGGATGCTTTTCAGCTCAAAACTCTCATATCAGGCATTCTTGCCGTGTTAATAGGTGCCTTGTTTTATCAGTTTAAGAAAAGACTTGCTCCTAATACAAACATCTGCACTGCACCTCAAGCAGCTGGTGCATGGCCTATTATTGGCCATTTGCACCTCTTCGGGGCTCATCAATTTACACACAAAACGCTTGGGATGATGGCTGATAAACATGGACCAATTTTTACCATAAAACTTGGTTCATACAAAGTTCTGGTTTTGAGTAGCTGGGAGATGGCCAAAGAGTGCTTCACTGTCCATGACAAAGCATTCTCTACCAGGCCCTGTGTTGCAGCCTCAAAGCTAATGGGATACAATTATGCCATGTTTGGATTCACTCCTTATGGTCCTTACTGGCGTGAGATAAGGAAATTAACTACCATTGAGCTTCTATCTAATCAAAGGCTTGAACTGCTCAAGAACACTAGAAGATCTGAGTTAGAGGCTGCAATAACGGAGCTTTACAAGTCATGGTCAAGAGAACGTCGTACAAAAGAAGGGATTTTGGTAGATATGAAGCAGTGGTTCGGGGATTTGACGCACAATATTGCTCTGAGAATGGTGGGAGGGAAGCCTTACTATGGGGCTGGTGATGACCATGCAGAAGGTGAAGCAAAAAGATATAAGAGAGCTATGAGAGACTGTGTGTGTTTATTTGGAGTATTTGTGTTTTCTGATGCAATTCCATTTCTGGGGTGGTTGGATATCAATGGATATGAAAAGGCTATGAAGAGAACAGCAAGTGAATTGGACACTTTGGTTGAAGGGTGGCTAGAGGAACACAAAAAGAAAAGAGCTTTGAGTAAGAATGGCAAGGATGAACAGGATTTCATGGATGTCATGCTGAATGTGCTGCAGGGTGCAGAGATTTCAGGTTATGATTCAGATACCATCATCAAGGCTACTTGCCTGGTAAGTGTTCAGCTATCTTATTTCCATGATTGCTAGTTGCTACCATATGATCTTGCATCTCATTATCTGATAATTAACACCATATGATTGATGGAGTCTAAAAGGAATTTAGAACTGTGTGCTAAAGCTCCCAACTAAGGACATTACGCATTTACATCTTTGGTTGCTAAAGAAGAGCGATCAATTATGCCCCTTCTCCGTGATTTCGGTCAAATTTATCCTGTTTTTTATTTTAAATTTTTTTGTTCAACCAATAGCATGTAAATAAGCTGCTTTGTACTATTTTCGTACCAAGAGTTTCCGTACAATATAGCAAAACTCTTAGTAATTTGGTTCGTCTGTATAAAGCTTTTCACAAGGAACAAAAAATATAACAGAGGCTATTAGTTTTGAGAGGTCATAAGGGGCCACTTGTTTATTAACACATGTAACCTGATTTAGTACAATCAGTCGTACAATCATGTGTTTTTGTTCCTGTCGTACAATCTGATTTAGTACATCCTTCTTCTGCTTGGAAGAAAATCATAATTTTGGTACACGTGACCTTTCTAGTCTGACATCTAACTTGGAATTCCAACCACGAACTGGTAAATCTTGGCAGAATCTGATTTTAGCTGGAAGTGACACAACCATGATCACTCTAACATGGGCGCTATCTCTGCTACTCAATCATCAGACGGAACTTAAAAAAGTCCAAGAAGAACTGGACACTCATATTGGGAAGGACAGGAAGGTAGAAGAATCTGACATAAAGAAATTAGTCTACCTTCAAGCCATTGTCAAGGAAACTCTGCGCCTCTATCCACCAAGTCCCATTATCACCTTTCGTGCAGCCATGAACGAATGCACTTTTTCATGCGGCTATCACATTCCTGTTGGTACACATTTAATGGTGAATGCTTGGAAGATCCACCGGGATGCTCGTGTTTGGTGTGATCCTCATGTTTTCAAGCCTGAGAGGTTTTTGACAAGCCACAAAGATGTTGATGTGAGGGGTCAGAACTATGAGTTCGTTCCTTTCAGTTCTGGAAGACGGGCATGCCCCGGAGCTTCACTGGCTCTTCGAGTTGTGCTCTTGACCTTGGCTAGAATGTTACACTCTTTCAATGTGGCTTCCCCTTCTAATCAAGTTATAGACATGACAGAGAGCATTGGTCTCACAAATTTAAAAGCAACCCCGCTTGAGGTTCTCCTAACTCCACGTCTAGACGCCAAGCTTTACGAGGACTAGATTATTATAGGCTAGTTTTCTCAAAATAAGGGCCGGAAGCCTCCAGATTGTGAAATCGGCGCTTTCCTTCTTGAAATAACAATGTTTAGTCAAGATGAGCTGTATTAAGATAGCTGGTGCAACTTTTACCATGTTAACTTTGAACTCAGTAGTTCAAATCTATCAGTTTCTTTCCACCACTAGTGGAAAATAAGCAATCCTAAAAGTTTATTATATAAAAAAATTGTTAAACAGATATAAAATCTATACATATAAATATTTAAAAAAATCTATGAATCAACTTAAAAATTTACAATTAAAAAGATTATAATTTTATTATATAATTAATATATTAAAATATATTATAAAAATTAATAATAATACTAAATATAAATAAATTCCTAAATAATTTAAATAATTTTTTTTACAAATCAACTCTAACTTATTTATTAACAAATATTAATAAACCTAAACCACCTATCTATTTATTAATTAGACGAGATCATTCTAAGCTTCAAACAGATCAAACCCAAACTCCTGCCGAATGGTGTGGCTTATTCCCTTCCTCTACTCAATACTACACTTAATCCTAAAAAGGGAAAGTAAAAGGATAAGTTCCATGTAATATTTACGCCATTTTCAAACAGGATGGCACCCGAGAGCCTAGTTAAAACCTTAAGCTTGAATGATATAGCGTATCATGTGTTTTTTAAGCACACAAAAGCCGGTTTGCAACTCAAATATAAGTTGATGGACCGGCTAAAAGTGATACACAAATTCTAACATCAAGATATTACTTTACCATGTGAAAAATAAAAAATGAATTTGAACATTACACATTGATCTATGTGGCATGTACTGACTGACTCACCAGCATTCCCTAACCCCTTGAAACCTTACCTACATGTGTCTACTGTCTAATGCATCTCACAAATCGATTGCTTGTAGAAGGAACGTTCCCTGTTACTCCTAGTTAGCAGTATATGTACACGAACAGATGTCAAGCCATACACAAGTATGACTTGCAACTCTTGCCTGACCTAGCAATCAGTGCGAGAATGAACTCGCCTCAGTGCTATACATCGAGTACTCACTCAAGCTATAGTTTTGTCTCTCTTCGTTCCACTTCAAAATTTCCTTCGTGTATTTAAGCGCTGCATCAACACTACCAGGCTCCAGCCCCTTCACTAGGGATACATACAACTTTCGTCCTGTGAGAGATGAATAAAGCCTTTTAAACTTAACCGCCATGTAATGGGAAGCCAGCTGACCAAGGGAGGGATTATTATGAATGCTGTTGCTATTGCTGTTGGGACGGTTGCGACTGATTATCGGATGAAAATCAGAGAACCATTCACACTTAGTCAAAGGAACTTGTTCAATTTTCTCCTCAAACAGATCAAATTTGTTTAATATCAATAGGAAGTCCATTTGCTCAAATGTTGGATGAGTAACAATGGTTTCAAAAAACTTCCTGCTCAATATCATCTTGTTAGTGAGACAACCATTGCCATCGACAGAAAACTGGTCATAGTCACTCAAGGCAACACAGAAGATAACCATTTCAACATCCTCAAACATCTCTAGCCATTTGTAATTTTCCCCGAGCCCCCTTGCATGCACTCTAATTAGTTGGTACCTGTTACCAGCCAGAAAAGTATTAATCATCAGATTCAACGATAGTTGTAAGAATGACCTTCCCCCCTTCAAATAATTATACAAGTTAAATATCTGAACCCAGGCATATGTGGTAGGGAACACATCCGATGAGTCTAATTCACATATATGAAAGTCAGCAACATCATCAGATATTTCAGACACAATTAGATATGTTTGTAGAGATGATAGTATTCCAAGCATTGGAAATAAATACACAAATTTGAATGCATCATTCTCACGAAAAACAGAGTTCAACTTTTACACATTAAACCAGACTATTAAAGCACTTCAATAGCCATTCTGGTATGATATTCAGACACCTATCCAAAGAATATGCAAAGTGATCTAAACTATCAAATGTAGAAACATATCCATGTCCGTGCAAATGGAAGAAACCCCCAATGTTTCTTAAACATCATACTAGAGAAGAATATATTTCATCAACTTCATAGGCTGCATACTATAAGTTTCTCAAACAATTCTACCATGCTTGTCTTGCATTTTGTTTCTTGCTGGTATTTTCTAGTTCTGATGTACTGGCGTTTACAGCACTTGCTAGTTTACTAGTGCTATTATTTTCCAAGAGAAAAACAATCGTAAGAGCAATTCAGCTAATCAAGGCCACGGCACTATTCTGATGTATAACAACAGGCACAAAATATATTTTTTTTATCGAGACAGGCACAGAATATTTTCACCTACCTAACCAAAGAATCATGTCGATCAGAAGTGTCAACAGTTTCCTCAGAATCTGATTGGGGAAATGAAAACTCCACACAAGCCACCCCATTGGATGAGGTAACTCCCTCGGCATAGAGGATATCCAAATCTGAGGGTTCATAATCAGTCCTTAATATCTTAACAGCCTAAAATAAAAAATTGTCATGTTAGAAACATTGTCAGTGAACAGCATATGTTTGTCAAAGATATTAGTCCAACAATCTATCTTCAGGAGAGAAAAAATAGAAATGGAAACCTAAAAGAAATAAAGAAGCAGGATGGTGCAACAATTTGCCCAAAAAAATATCAATGAAGCATTCTAATGCTTAACAGGTGGAAAGCAATTTTAATTTATCCTCATAAACAGCTGAATTTGCTAGACTGAAATTTAATTTGTTACTCTTCAAGCTTAATGCTTCTCTCTAATGTCCATTGTACAATAGTTACTACCTCTCCCTAAGGAAAGATCCTTTTACAAGCATATTAACAACCCACTGCCCACTGTCATTAACACTGACCAAACCACCATGTACAATTAAATTTATCCCTCCATTGCTTTTCTCATCTTAGCAGAAGAAATTAATTGATTAAAGATAGAATCCTTTCATAAAACAAACAAAAAGTGGTTATTCCGTCAAGAACTCTGTTACACACAGTTTTAAATTTTTATGAAGAAGATTCTTAGCACAAATTTACCAGCCTGAAGCAACAAGTTACTTCTCCCTGGTCCACCTTAATTAGCTGTTCCCTTTCTGCTATGAACCTCCTAACAACCGAATTTGAGAAAGAATAAAAAGAATGAATTTCTATTACTGATCTTGAGAATTCAAGGGGCAAAGCCACCTCCAAGAGTTCCCCCCGATTTTGAAAAAAAAAAAGACAATTCTCTGCACAGGGCTCGTAATCTCCCTTTCACACTACTCATCTACTTTTCCCATTAACTTGCCAACTAACTTGTCTAATGATTCTAACTGCACCTTAACTGTTTTTTTTTCCTTTTCCCCCTTTCTTACATAAACTCTTCAAGTCCCACCTTCATTCAGCTGGGCCCTAACATTTCCATACTTAAGATTTATTTCCGCTGCTTAATGGAGCATCTATTTATCTTCAATAGTCACAAAATTCACCTTATATAATTGAAAACACCTGACATGTTCTTCCATATGAAAGTAACAATAATATGTAAAAAGGCTTTACACAATTAATTCAATAGCACACCGACAAAATAGTATAGTCAAACAATGATCTTACCCGCTCTAAGAAATAACTTGCAACACTAGGCAGCATTTCTAATTCACTTTTTCTTTCATACGTGGCCTTAATGGCAGCATCATTCCACAATTCCTCAATCAATGGAGCATATTCACGAGTAGCAGCTGGAAAGATAGCATCAAGTTTGCCCGATGCCATAGTTTTCAGCAACCAATCAGAGAATGCTTTCAATCTTCGGCCAATGGAATATACAGTCTTATCATCAGGTTTTGGACTACTTCCTGTAGTAAATCATAATTGATTGTTGCAACAGTCAAACTTTTAGTATACAAATAGAGGGATGGAGATAAGAACGTAATTATGAACCATAATGAAAACTTAAATGAAGACATAAGCATGCTGCAAACCATTTGGACTGACAAGTGACAACTAGATGGTGCCCAATTGGTGCATTAAAAGGCAGATAGCTAGGCTACTGAGTCAAACTTCAATATAAAACACACATTTTTGACAGAAGTGTAAGGAGGGAGAAAATGCATCCTACCTGTGGCATCAAGTGGAGATGATTGTTTGTTTCTTACATCAGCCAAACTTTCATCTTCAAAACGCTCACGTCCCTCAAGCAGTATGCCAAGGTAAGCATAAACATTGCTTTGAATGGTCAACTTTATATTTTCATGCTCATCTTCTGAGAATGGAACACTTTTGTAAAGAATCTTGGCCTGCCAAAAATATTTGCAATTTTATGAATACATTGACTATTACAAGCATTTCTATTGGTGACTTTGTTTTCACTTTGAGGAGGGGGCTTGTCAAAATTTTATTTCAACAATTCCTTGAGTACCCGTGAAGATCATATCTAATGTCAGTGGTCATTACCACCTTGACCTTGCTAAACAAGGAAATACTAGATGACACAAAAGAGAGTTACATAATTGTGCATCCAATTAACAGGATTGACCCAATTAGCATCCACAATATATTGTGATTAGAGGGTAGAGGATTGAGTCGTGTTTAGTGTCTAGAAAACTCCCAGAAGTTTCTTTCCCTTCTGTCTTTTAAGTGAATTAATAAACAATTATTTTGGTAAACACATGCTTACAGATCATATCTTGTCCAAATTAACATTCCTGGTCCCAGAAGTACTAAGCATGACTTGATTCACAGACTCAATCAGATAAAAAATCACCTGCTTAAAAATAGTGCTCGTTCCAGATCCACTGCAACCAACTAAGAGAAACTTCTGAACTACTCCATGCTCAAGGTAGTCCGGAATTGTTCTGCTAGCCAAATTGGAGTGTTGTTCTCCAAAAGAATTTGAAGATTTAGAAGGAACTGGCAGGGACAGGAAAGCACATACAAGCTTTGTTCCAGCCTAACATGCAAAAATCGAAGAGCCTACAGTAAATAACATTTGGCTGGAAGAAAATAAGAGACAAATACCTCCTCCACCCCCACCCCCACCCCCATCCCAATGAAAGAAGGCTACCTTTCCCCATATGTACCCTCTCGTATTCTTCTGCCCCTCTTCTTGGTAGGAACCATCTTCATTGACCCAAAAATGTGGGTTGCCAGCACACTGAACTCCTGCCAACTGTGCAACCAACATAGGATCTTTCAGCAATTTAGTTTTGCATAAAAATACATGGTTATTAAGAGAAAGCCTTTCAAAATTGTCTGATCATATATTGAATTGTCAACCTGCAACATCCGAAGCTCTACTTTTGTTATTTCCCGACCATTAATGAAAACCTGAGTGTTTCCATTGCTAGCATCCTGTTGGATGGGGCCTCCAACATTCAGATGGGGACTTATAATTCTGGAAGGCTTCTGTCCTTCCTGTGACATTATAAACCAATCAGCATTCATAGCAATACTTAAAAACTCAAGGGCCGCACAAATCAAAAAGCAAAGAAAGAAAGCAAACAAATAAGTAAATACCTTCCCCCAAAGACCAGATACTTTATCATACCAATAGTTTCCTGGCTTTAGCTTCTTTGGAGGGTTTGGACAGTTCTGTAATGTAACCAATTCCTCATAAGAAAGTGGGTGCCCATTCACACAAACGTATTCAGGCGGAAGCTGATTTGCCTCGCAAAACTTCTCAGCCTTCATTATCTGTCGAACCTCCAACTCATTAAGCAACCGCTTGAGCATCCGAGAGCATTTCCCCAAATTGCCTCGTTTAGACTCATCTATCGGGAATCCAATGCAGGTAACACATTTCCGACCTTCTGGCATGGATCCCATAGCTCTAAGCACACAATTACTACAATACTTTGCATCACAAACAAGACAGACCTCCTTCTCAGTGAACCTATTCCCCTTGAAGCATCTATAACAAGACCCTTTCTTTCCCTTTGTCAGAGGCTCCCTCTTAACCGGTCCAGTCACGGTGTCCTCCACATCAAACTCCTCATCCAAAGCATCATCAGAGTCCACATTGAATGTTACAACAGGGGGGCGTTTACCATCGCAGTCCTCAGCCTTCAAAGAAGAAACCCGAGTTGATGGATACTCTAAACTCAACACAGACTCAGTGGAAGGCCAATCTTGTTGGTTTAACTCGTTAAAATCCAAACTCTCTTTTCCATCATTCGAAACCCTCAATGCACCCGAACTTCTCCCTGACTTGTCCAATAAGTCCCCGATACTAGAGCTCCTAGTTCTAGTTCGAGTACCCGTTATTGTTCTACCTTCCACTGGCAACTCACGCGAGCTTGAATCTTCGAGCAATCTCGAACCGTTGTCACCCAAATCGGACAATTCGCCAGAGCCATCGTTCCCATTGGAGAACTCGAACGCGCCGGAGCTGCTCAATTCACCGGAGAGCTCGCAAACGTTGTTCTGCGAGCCTCTGTGTTCAAAAGCGATAACAGAAGTGGGAGAGACTGTTCTTTCGGACGCTAATTCGAGTTCTTTGGAAACCCTAGGTTCGGAGCCGAGTGTTCTGAGCTCCTTCACGGCATGATGATGGTCTTGCGGTGGTAGGAGCGGCTGCACAACCGGCAAAGAGAGAGCGTCGGAGAGTGGAACCTGAGAAACGACGGCAGCGACGGGAATGGTGTCGACGCTTATAGGCACCGCCCGAGGGAGATCGTAGGTTACCGGCGGTCCGTCGTACTCGACGGCGAATGAATACTGAGCAGCATCGTCGTCCGCCGGCGACATGGTCGGAAGCGGAAATGCGGTGTAGCCCTAAATCCGAAGGTCGTCCAATAGGAATGCAACAAAACCATGAAAGAAAACAGAAATGAATGGAGTGCAGTGTATAGTGTAGATTAGGGAATGAATGTGAGTGCGAAGAAAGGAAAAAGTAAAAGAAAAGGTAATTTTAGGTGCGGAGGGTGAGGGAGGGAATATAATATAAATAATATTGGAAAATGTTAACGTATGTTTTCAGCAACTAAATGATGGTAATTTTTATAAAAGAGAATATTTTTGAGTAAAAAAAAAATATTATTTAAAATGCTTAAAATTAACAGTATAATATACATCAGGGGATAGCGGTGGTAGCAAGATGGGGGTGGCGCATAGGATAGGATTGGGAGAGTGATGGATGGAAAAAGCAAAGTTTTTAACGGGACGGGAATTGGGGAATCTTTCTTCTTTTTAGTGATTGGTAGGGTCATGTGGGGTCCCAGCTGGCGACCGCTTTGTCCTTTTATGTAGGCGAAAGGCCAGGGTTGGCATCCTATCCAACACAACCCAATTCACGTTTTTTTTTCTTATTACAAATTTTTTGTGTTATTTCTTATTTGTAAGGATAATACTAAAAAAGCTATAAGGGTTTCTTTTCCTTTTATTTAGGGGAGGAAATGTATGGGATTCCGCTACTGTGATGTATCTGAGATGTCCAGTGATGAAGGAATTTGCTTTGCTGCAATCTCATTGCACCGCCAGCACACAAGTTTAACTTCCCTTGCGCGCGATTCTTTTTCCCTGTTACGGATGGAATCTTTTTTCTATAAATTTCATCTTCAAAATTATCTCATTCCTAAATTTCACTTCACACAAATCGTAAAAATATTTTTTTCCATATTTCCGTTCTTCTAAATAGACAAATCATAATTTTTTACCTTGAGTGTTTGTATTGTTCAAATCAATTTCACTCTTTCAGAAAAATGAAAAGCACACCGAATTGATGTTATTTTTATTATTTTTAATTGTAATCAATTTTATTATATTTAATGAGATAAATTTTGTTCAAAATAGATTATTATTGTTTTTAAATATTTTATTTGATTTTTAATAAACTATTACTCATTATATTTAATTTATTTTGCTTATTTTCTATTTTTAAAAACAATTCATTTCTAAAATTAAAATCTTTATTTGATAATAATTTATTTTTAAATAAATTCTAAAAGTAATATTCCTTTTAGTTTTAAAAAGTAAAACAGTTTAAACTTTTTTTTCTTTTACAAATATTTCTTAAAAAATACAAAATATCTTTAAAAAACTAAAAATGAAAAATCAGTCAAATAAAAAATTACAAATTTAATAATAGTGAGTGTGTAAATTTTCATTTAATTTTTATAAAATCTCAGAAATTTTCATTTACATCTACAAACACCAACTAAAATAAATCATTAAGATTAATTTTAAGAGGTTAAGGATGAAAGTAATTTATAAGAAATTCTAAATTTAAATTTGATAATTTTCTTTTTTAAAATAAAATACACGTTAAAATAAATTATTAGTTTACTTAATTATAAAATATTGCAATAACCGTGTCAAAATTAATTATTTGATAGAAATAATCATGGATATTTTACGGTAATAAATAAACTTGATTAAAAGTATAAGGTAAAGTATTTGGATACTGATTAAAATATTTTATATACATAAATAAAATAATTAAAATATATATTTGTGAAAATATTTGATTATAGTAAAAATGAAAATAATAAATTTATATCATATATAATAATATATAAACAATTAAAATTATAAATTAGTTCATGATTATATAAATGTTTTTAAAAAGTTTATATATATTTATTTAAAATTTTAACCCATACGTAAAATTTAATAATTTTCTCTAATTATTTATATTTTTATTACAATAAATCGTTTCATATATATATAAGTATCAAATATTTGTAATTATATTCAAAATTACTTTAGGTGTCAAGTTTTTATTGAACAAAAAATGTCATATATTCTGTTTTTAGGTTGCTTTGTTATTTATTTTTTTTTAAGTTACTTTATCATTCTTTCCAATTTCACAAATAAAATGTAAAAATATAATGATATTATATTTTTATCGAAAAAACTAAACACGTAAGAAAATTTACCTATTTTGTATCGATCGAGAAATATAAACAATTCCTTCAACTTTAGTTCTTCTGCCGGACAATATTATATAATTAAATCATTCAACGTTTTAAATATATGACTAATAGTTATTTTTGCTTAACTGAAAATTATAAATCCTAATGGAAAATAAATTTCATGATTATTTAATCTGGGGGACAAAAGATCGCACTTATTAAATAAAAATTAACGAGATGTCATGTATGATATGATAGATTTAAATAAGTTAATTTACAATATTTAAACTGTATTCATTTTGTAAAAGTTAAAGTGGAAAGCTATTTTTTTAACATTTTATCCCTCCTAATCAATTATAAACGGCAGATAGTTTTTCTCCTTAAACGCCACCCATTTTTCCATTCCTTATGCAAGTACACAACACCAACATTACTTTGTTTTTTATCAGGAAAACCCCAACATTTATTGTTATTATTATTATTTTAAATTTCAGGCTTTTTAAAATATTTCCATAATTTCTCAATTGATTGCAAGCTCCTAGTTTTGAATATAACTATTGTTAATTAATTTCAGGTTTTTTAAAATATTTTCATAATTTGTCATTTGATTGTAAACACTAAAGTCCTAGTTTTGGGTATGAGTATTGTTAATTTATAGGTGAGTGACATTGTTAACTCGTTGCAAAATGACAAATGTTGAAGCATCGGTTGTTTAAAAAGAAAGGACAAAAGTTTAAAAACAAACGCAGCTCACAGAAAAATGGTAATCAACCTTGATCATGTTTTGGCTTCAATTCAATGGTTGTCCTTCTCGTGTAGACCGAGGGAGCATTTGGAATGGAACGGATGAGCTCTTTTTGCAAAAGTTCGTGCTTTAGGAACAAGGAACCTTTTTTCACACGATGCTGCTTATTACATCAAATCAAATACATGCATCATATTATGAAAATTAACCCATCTAAACCACGTGTCAACATTTCCTTAATTTATTTCCCGCTCAATCCCCCTCTTCCACCTTTCTTTCTCTGCCCCTGCTCAATTTTGTGCAACCCTTTTCTTTTTTAAATTTTCAACTATTTCAAATTTTAAATTTCAAATGTTGTTTTCATCTTCTTCATACTTCACGTATTATCTATTATTTATTATTTATTATTTATATTTTTCACTCCTTCAAACTCTGACCTCTCTCTGCCTCAGTGATTCTCACCTCACTCGTCTATTTCTTTTTTAAAGATTAAAAATTTATTTATTGGTTAAATTAATTTTAACATTAACATCCATTCTATTACTTTAATAAATAGTTACTCAATATAAATTTTATGTGTCTCAATAAAAATTATTTTGACTAAAAAACTTCTTATTTTATAAATTTTGGATTGGTTTATTTATCCACTTAACAGTGAAGAAGAACAAATGCTGGTCGGGGACAATAAGTTTTGTATGCAATAACACAAAATAATCTAATGGTAATTAAAGCTTTCCAACAACTACAACGGGAGGTATTTTATACTATTGTCATCGTAGGCATAGGCCTGTCGTTTTTACTTTAAGAACTTCAAGAAATTTAGGAAGATTATTCTACATATATCCCCTACTAATAATAATGTTTTTAACTTAGGTTATTTCATCTAAGAATATTTTTATTAATTTTTTATACTTAGTTATATATATATATAAGAAATTATTTCTTTCTGTTTATCAACACTCTCCTCTTTCACTTTGCTACCATGTTGATAAACAGAGAAATAATTTCTTATATATATATATATATATATATATATATCCTTCTATGTGGGTCTTGTTTTGGTCAATGGAATTTCATTACTGAAGATCAAACAGATCAGAGGCCCAAGGCCCATATGACAAGGAAGGAGATCAGATGAGCAGTAGTGGAGCTGGATAAATGTTACGGATAGATTTCTGCACCACAAGGTAATTGGTATGAAAACAACAATATTTAATTTAATTTTCAAAATTCAGACCAACCCAACTTGGAAAATTCATACCGATTTTGACAAAGTTCCACAGATTATTTAGGCGTGACGGTTATCCTTAAATTGAATATTAAGAGTACCGTTCCATTCCCGCAAATATTCAGACGTTGGACAGTATAGAAACTAATCATACCTAAAGTACCATATATCATGCACGTCTAATTCGCAATATGATTATCCAAAACATATACAAAGAGTTGTTAGAAATGAGCATGTCACACTCTGTGTGCACAAATACTGACTAGTGAGTAAATATCTATTACATTGCTAGGGTTGAAAATTGAAGAGGAAAGAGGAAAGAGAAAATGATGAAGGTTCTAGTATCTTCTGGAGCCCATTTTCCGCAAGGATGAGGCTCTGGGAAAATTATCAGCACTATTCCGCGGTGGTTGCTGGTTGTTGCAGGGAGAATTATTCTCTGACACCCTCCACACATTAACGGACTTATCCAAACTACCACTGTACAAAATCCAACGCTTATCATTGCACATGGCATCTAGATCCTTCTCCACAGCGAGACACTTGACAGGGCCAGTATGGCCGGTTAAAATAGACATACACGTGTGTTCATTATTTACGGATTTCTTCCACACGTATATTGCCATGTCAGCAGATCCACTAAACACCAAAGACCCCGCAGTGGCCAAACACAAAACCGCCAATTTATGTCCCCTCAAGACGCCTCCGTGCTCCAATTTCGATACCATCACCCAATAATTCACCAACCCATCCGAAGATCCACCGTACAGAATCGTTCCATCTCCGTTAATCGCTAACGCCGTCACCGCACACTCCTGCTTTAACAGCGTTTGCGAAAAGAAATGCTTTGTCCCTTTCCCCTGCACCTCTCGCCGCCAAATCTTAACGGTGCCGTCAGCGGAGCCGGTGAAAACCAAACCGTCGAACCCCACGACCAACGCATTAACGGCGTCGTCATGCGCCGTAACGGATTCCAAACACTTGAAATTAGAGGCTCGCCAAACTTTGAAGGTTTTGTCCCACGAGGCAGAGTAAATGAAGGAAAGGTCTTGTGTTATGCTGAGGCAGGAAATGGCGTCGTAGTGTTTGATCCACAGCACGTTACGGTGTCGTCCCACTTCCACGTAATTGCTAGGTTTCATGGAGCATTTGATGTAGTTTCTGAGAGTGGGGAGTGTAGCCACGCGCTTGTATTGTTGCTCGTTTTTGGCAGAGACTTTCCAAACGCGGATTCTTCCATCTTGATGCCCTGTGATGATTTTCTCCCCTGCAATCACGATGGCTTTCACCAAACCGCTGTTGGATTTGAACCCTGAGAATTCCTTTTGGTTCTTCCAAACGCGAATGTTCTTGCTGTCGGAACCGGTGTATAAGAGGTCGTCGGTTGCGGCAAGAGAGTAAATGTGACCTTCTTCACGAACCAGAGAGCCAACAAGAGCTCCGCTGTCATTTGATATAGAAGGTTCTACATTCATGTGAGAGGACCATGGAGATTTGGATAAAGGAGAAAGAGAAGTGTCAAAGGGAGAGTTATCTGCTACCATTTGAGTATCCAAATGAGGTGCGTGTGAATCCATTGTGATTGGGCTGTTTTTCCTTGGATTGTTATCGGAGTTATAACCATCAAAATCATCCATTTTTAATTTCCCAAATTTTCTTCCCTGGGTACTACCACCTTCGTCCCAAAGTATTCTTCCTTTTCTCGATGACCCTGTCCTTGACATTCTTATTCCTTCCTTCCAAATCGCATGCAATGTTTATGAAACGCAAAAGGAATGAAGGTCCAAGATGCATGCAATGTTTTTGGGAGATCAAGGTGAATCATGAAATGTTAATCCTTCTCATACCAAACCGCAAAACCTTGTTGGGAGGTTTGGTATTAGGATTAACAATGGTTCCTTGTTGCTGGTGACCATGTCTATGTGGTGCTATATGGATGCTAAACTAAAACACGGTCAATGGAAACCTTCCTAGGATTAGGAAAGGTCTTAAAATTAGATGCTGGGATTGAATGACTACGTAAACGAATTCATTTAACCCCTAAATTCCACATTTGACTTGGTCAATACACTAAATTTGGTTCACCCCTCATGCAACAATCACCACTTCTATACTACAAATGTATATGTAATTTTAAAAAGAGATATAACATCCATACAATAATATTATAAATTTTAAGACAAAGATATTGTTTAAATGAACCAAAGCGTGGTATTCTTTGACCTATTTACTTTTGAAGCTATTGATTAAATTTCGTTTTATTTATATTTATAAATTGAATTGCATTTAAAGAGGTGATTTAAGCTTATTTTGTCAAATCTTAGTTAGACAATTAATCTTTTTTGCCTCCAGAGATGCCATCTCTCTTCAACCATTAAGCTAAGACTATAAAAAGTTGTCATCTATTAAAAAAATGCAAGTTGATAGAATTGTCTCCGTAGTATAAATTTTATCTAATAAATACTAAATTATTAATATCAATATTATAGATTTATATCAACAATATACACATTATATGAATAATTTTAGTAGTATAAAATTGGGAGAATTGCACTCACATCCTTTCTGAAATTTATTGACATATAATCCAACATCTCTATTTTTTTTATATTTAGAAAAAGTACCTTGATTGATGATACATTGATTGATACATATAACACGAATAACGTCTATTATGTTAATAAAAATCGTCATTACACATGATTTAATGTATTTGTTTCCAAAATTACCTCTTTTATCTTCCTTCTTTATTGTTAAAAAATACAAAGTTTAATAACATGTACGGAGAAAATATTGAGTTCGAAAATAACGTTATTGTCATAAAGGTCCTAACTCTTGAGCTAGTAGCACGGTCTTTGTTTGCCAGAAAGAGACTGCGATTGATTTTGTTCTCTGGGCCTCTAATCGAAACTTTTTAAAGATACCATCAAAGCTCAACACTATGCGTATAACATTTTCCCACTCTGCAAAGAAAAACGGTAATAACATTCTTTTTGTCCAAAAACTTAGGATACGTTTTACAATAAACATAAATCACCCTTTACGCTATATAATTATAATAATATATTTATATTAAGGATATTAATTATCATATATATATATATATATAAACCATATTTTTATCTTAATATATTTTATTTATATTATTTTTTATTTTTTTCTCTTATCCTACCTATTTTTAAAATATAAATTAACATATATTTTTGTTATAATGATAGTAATAATCGTCCATGTTAATGTAAATGAGTCGGTTGTTTTATTTTTGAAATTTTTTTAATAAATATAATTAATTAATGGTCGATGTTTAGTTAAAATTGAATAATAAATTAATTTTAGCATATTCCATCAAATTTTATTTATAATATTCTTTCAATTAAATTACATATATTAGAAAAAATTATTAATATTAGTTATTATTTTTCTTTTTCTATAATTTTTATAATTTTAAAATATTTTATTTTTATAATATTAATAAATTTAAAATAATTAAAAATTATATTTCTATAATAAGGTTAAGAATATTTTTGTTTTTTTATAATAATTATCATAATCTTTTAACACCGTTTGGCTTAAAAACACTTAAAGTAATATTGTAAAAGATACAGGTAGTATATTTCAATGAAACAATGAACCTTAAGAGATATAAATGTGATTTCTTCAATAAAATTTTAATCTATAATTTAAAAAAATAAATTATTAATATTTTTTTATATCAAACAAATCAATACTTATATTAATATATTACTTTTTATTAGATAAATATTATATTAATAGAATTTTTTGGAAAAGTCAAAAATAACATAGTAAATATCCCATCAATAATGAGTTTTTTTTTTTGTATCAAAGGGGATAAAATCATAATAACCATGTTACCAAAAAAATTAGAATAAAATATTAAATTAATATGTTAAATTTTAATTAAATTTTTATAGTTTAAAATTTTTAAATAAATTTTTATAATTATAAAATTTTAAAATTAAATTCTTGAACATTAATGAAATTACACTTCTAGTAAATCGATTATTTTAAAGTAAATTTTTATTAATGGAGTTTTCTCATCAAATCTTTTCCTCTAAATACCTTCTTTTCCCCTATATATATGTCTTTCACTTTTTTTTTCAATTATAATTCTCTTTGTCACTTATCAGTTACTAGTTCTAAAATTTAATATTATGAGTTAATTCTAATTATAAATAATTTTCACCTTGAAGTTTAATTTTTTTTTTTACTTGATTGTTATTGATGATTTGAATTTTCAATTTGCAAAATCTTCAATCCTATATATAAATTTGCATAAATATAAATTTGAACTTGAGATTTTATGTTTTCAAGTTAAATTAAATTAAAATGTACATTAAAAAATTATGTGAACAAAGATATAATATTTTGTTAATCTTTAAGAATTCTGTTACAGAAATTTAAAAATACAAAAATGTAATTAATTTTTTAAAATTATAAAAACTTAATTAAAATATACCAATTAATAGATTAATTTAAATAAAATAAAATAGTAAATTATAAGCCGTAACAAGTAAAATTTAGATAAAAAAACTCTTTTCATTTCTAATTTTTTTTTGTATTTTTTTATCTCTTCCTTTCTATATTTTTTTCTTTTTTACATGTATACTGAATTTCACATATAGGCAGTTTGTGTTGTGTGTACCTCTCTCCGAATGCATGATTCATTACCTTCATTTAATAAGAGCAAAGTGGGAACAACGTAGCGATATACAAAGAGACACGCCATCAGTTTACTTGAATAAAACTACTAGCATAGCCCATTGTTTTTCTGATAATTTAGCTCCTGCAATGTATTTTCTTCCCCTTCTCTACTTTAGCTTCCGATTATGGTAAAGAGTGTTAAAAGTTGGAAGGAAGATCTGAATCAAATTTTGAATCTCCCATACCACTGTCACACTTCCATGTTAAAACTAAGGACACAATTTAATGCGTATGATCTGGTTGAAGCTCAAAGATAATGGATTTAAAGATAAGACCCAAGTCTTCCAATGATAATGGTGATGATGAGATTTCTGTCCAAAGTCTCAAACCAATTTTGTGTCTCAATACTTAAGATGCTATAATGTTTAAAGTAATAATATGAAAAGAAAAAAAAAACGTATATCTGAGTCCTGAGATATGAATAATAATATATCCCTTGTGTAAAAAGCTTAGATGCAGGTGAGTTACAGTTTTAACGGCAAAGCATATCTATAGAATATAAATCCATCAGAATGAGACTCGTAACTCTTTAAACACTTTAAACCTTTGATAATGTAAGCCTTGAGATTTAATTGCTGTAATAAGCATTGAAAACGCTTCCTGTACAACTTGTCCGGCTTAAATGTTTCCCAGCACAATAAATGTACTCATATTTCATAATTTGTTAGATCATATATTTCTTTATCTTCGATTCTTTTGTTTTTCTCTTCATTACATATTTTATTGAACAAAAAATATTGTAAAATTATCATTTCTCATGTTTTTTTTTTTTTCTGAGAACGTAAAATTACCATTTCTTTTGTTATAACTAACTTGCCAGGAATAGTAAAAAGCGGGCACATCCACGTTTGACATCATATAACAGCCAACAGCCAGCTGAATCTCTTTGGTGGTTTCATGGTAATGTGCCGAATACTTTTTGTCACTTCCACGATACTGACGTCTGTAGCCCCGGTTTGAGAAAAAACAACAGGCTGAGATAAAAAAAGGTATGAGATCCCCGAAAGTGAAACCACTTTCTATTGATGATTTAAACACTCTTGGGCTTAACAGCATTCAAACTCAAACTAGGACAGAGAAAATGGCTTTCATGATTTCCAGAGCTGAATCAGAGACTGAGAAGTCTAGCCTTAATCACGTGGAGGACAAGGACTCTGCAACAGTTGGTGCGATCTCACGCCAGCTCCACTTGAAGTCGTCGTCTTCCAAAGCCTCATCTCAAACCCTGAACAAACAAGTTGTTCTCCAACGCATTCGCCACCGTAAGTCCATAAACAGAATCAAAACAGCTTTTGAAGGTCTCCTGTGTGGCTCTGAAGGCAGTACAACCTCAACCCAAGAGCAGAAATGGCTCCAACAAGATGACGCTTTCTCTTCACCTTAAACATCATCGATTATTGTTGATTTAACGCTTTATTGCTGCTTCTGTTATTTTCCATGCTTATTCAACATGGAAGAACTAAACTAAAAAGCTGTATTATCGCCCGTCAAATTGACCGGTTCACAAGCGATTAATATATGATTGTATCACTGCAATTTAATAAACAGAATTTAATTTATATACCTTGCCACGAAAATTTAGATTAAAAATGTTAAGCAGCACCCCTTCCACTCAACAAAATATCCATGTTATTAAAGGAAACTCTGAAGGGAAAGTTAATGTAATTTCATCAGTAAAAAGTAACTCAAGGTTTGAGCGGGGTATTCTATGCGGCAAAAACACAGGTGGATAATTAACTTCAACTAACATGTAGGATATCTTTAGGTTACAATTCTGTCCATTAGACCAATAGCACCACCAACGAAGACAGGTTGACAATAATATTGCAACACTTCTGCAATACTAAGGCAAAAAAATATTTATAAATAAATGAAAAACCCTCATTTCCCACGTAGCACCCCTGAACTGGAGAGGAGACGCAATGCTTGGTTGGAATTGTTCAAAACTGAAGACGATCTTTGAACTGACATTTTCCTTTCTTTCAAGAAATCTAACGCTCTGTGTAAGCATTGAGGAGGACCTATTTCGCTCAAAATAACAGGTTCCAAACTGCAAATCACAATAGGAAAATTACATAATTACAGGATGAAAAGCAACATGAAGCAATATAGAATATAGAATTAGAAAGGATGAAATCCCTAACCCTGACTTCTTTGATTTTCTCTTCCTTGAAGTGGTAGGCTTTATTTCATCTTTCTCCTCCTTAGTGTCAGATAAGAAAACTAGTCTGCAGATGAATTATAGCCTCTTCTTAGAGGTTTTGTCCAAACAATCATGAATATTTTGGTCAAGTTAAGAGAGAGCATACATACTTCTCACGAGCAGCAAGCATTTGGACAATGTTGTCGGGAAGAAATCCTGCAGCTGTATTTGATTCTTGCTGGGGTTCGGTGCCTGAAACATCTTGAGATTTTTCACCAGCTTTGGAGGGTCGAGGTGTTATTTTTTGGGCCCATTTCCTCCGACGCTCTTTTCCTTCACGAACAATCCTGTCACACAAAATCATATTAGGAACCACTAAATTCAACAGTTTTGCACTAGTCCTAAAACAAATCCTACAAGTGATTTCAACAAATCTCAAGAGTATGAAATCATATCTTAACCTACGAATTAGCACAGAAAAAACAGTGATACAAGCACTGATATTTGCAGGAACAATTTAACAGGTGCCAAACCTTGGCATATATCTATCCACATGATTCAAACAGTTGCACCGCAACTTAAGAAACTAATGATATTACATCCTTGTACGAACATGTAAACTGTCGTCTCAAATGATGTTGAGCTGAAAAGTCCTTTTTCTATATAATTGAGTAAACCCAACTTTATTCAGATTAACCAAAACTTTTTCAAATAAATTCTTCAAAGTCATTAAGCGTCTCAATGCTAATTGAGGAATAAACAGAAAATGAGAAGCTTGCAACATGTTTTAACACGAGAGTTTGTGAATCTACTCGGTGACATTCATTGTCCCTATCCCCCACCTATCCCTCCATCCCCTCAACGCAATCAAGAGCATGCTTAAAACTAACAGAAGATATTCAAAAGTAGTTTTGCCAGTAAAGAAAAAATATCTTCTCCGATTTTACTCTTAACAACTTAGATTAATAAATTGAATCTCATAAGCAATACCTGGCCTTATTTTCTCTTTGAATCCTTTGAATCTCTTCGTCTTGTTGTATGCCCTGCAAAGCGCATGTTTGGATTAAGTATTGATTTGTTCAAAGCAAAGAACAATAGAAAAAAATTGATTTTGATTTGATTTGATACATTGAAACATAAAAAAGAAAAAACAGCAAGAGATTGAGACCTGCTCAGCAGTGAATTCCTCAGGGGCGTCAGATTCGTTTTCTTCTCTATCTGACATTGATACTACTTCGAGATTACCTCTTTCTCTCTTTAAAAATCGAATTAGTGGAGAGCGACTAACTCTTTCTAGGGTTTAAGCAGTGTCCCAGTGATTTTTTCTTTTCTCCCATAGCCAACCAGCCAAGTTAAACTGCAAATGAAACAATTTCATTGGGCTCATTCACATGATAGGAAAAGCCCATTGGGCTACGAAGAAAATTTATCTTTTCTAAATACACCTTCTTTAATTTTTTTAATTTTCAAAATTGCCCCAGTATAAAATATAATTTTGAAAGTCAGTTTTTTAAACCATTATTTTCCCAAATGTTTCATATTTTCAAAATTATTTTGGAAATACGAAAAATCTATAGAAACAATATTTTTAAAAATTAATCCATAAATTCTATTTTTAAAAATTAATTTTTAAAAAGTAAGAATGAAAATAAGTTAGATGATCCAAAGAAATTTACTTCTTTATTTATTTAAACTATAATCTAATTTAATTTATTTGATAAATATATAGATTTAGGTTAAAAAATTATTTTAAATAAATAAATTAAATTTAAACTTATAAAAAATTTATTTATTTTATTTAAAAATTTATTTTTTATTTTTATTATATTTTATTTTAATATATAATATTTATTTTAATATATTATATTTATGTAATATTAATATATTTATAAAATTTGTTAAAAATTGAAATTTTTAATTTTAAAAAACTAATTTTAAATCGTTTTTTCTAGTCCTTAAAATATAATTATTTATCATCTTCCTTTATTTTTATGATTTGAAAATTTTATTATATGTATTTTTAATTTTGAGAAAGATACCATTTATGTGATTTAGTTTCATTTAATCCTTAGTCTATAAAATGATTTTGTGTAAAAAAAAAAGTCATATGTATACATTGTCTAATATAATATTTTAAAAATAAATAATTATAAAATATTTTAATATTTATTATAAGTATGATATATGTTAGTTTAATTTTAGAATAAATATTTTATATTTTATTTTTAATTTATATATATATATTTATATGTTAAATTTTTATTAAATTTGTTATGATATTATAAATAATTTAGTAATATAATATTTATTTACATATTTTTATTTTGTATATTATATTTTATTATATATATGATGCAACTTATATTTTTATTTAATTTTAAAATAATATATTACATTTATTTTTTGTTGAATAATTTTAATTTATTTTTTTATATAAATAATACTAATAAAAATTAAATGAACATATTTTATAATTTAAAAAATATTATATTTTTATAAAAAAATTTAAACTAACAAATTTTTAAATAATATATATTTTAAATTTATTTAATAATTTATTTAACTTATAAATTTTAAATTTATTTATTAAATTTTTTCATATCATGAAATTTTAAATAAACTTATAATTTTAGCAAATCTTAAAATAAATCAAAATTAACATTCAAAATTTAATCCTATTCAATCTATTTTCATATATGTTAAAAAGTAAAATTTATGCGCAATTCAACTACATAAATTATTATGATCAAAATAATTATTGAATTCAGATAAAAAAGTTAAAATGCTAAATAACTTAATATCTATTCCATTAACTTTTTAATAAACACTTAACTATTTCTTAAACTTTAGAATATACGTTATTTATATTTTTTAAAATGATTTTATTTTGCTTTATATTTATTTTATATTGTCATTATCACGTCGTCGATAAGTTTTCATTAAAATAATATGGTCAATAATAAATTATTTTAATAATAATAAAATAATAAATAATTAAGATGTATGAAAGATTCTAATAACTGAAAATTAAAATTACTCATAAAATATATACTTATATACATATATATAAATTAAAATTAAAATAATATTTTTTATATAATATAAAAAATAGTAAAATTCGAATGTTGTAAAATTTTAAATTTTTTACTATTAAACTAATTCTAATATTTTATCTTAAAAAAAGTTGTCTAATATTACAACATAACAATAATTATATATTTATGATATAAAAAATTTGTTAATTATAACATCGAGTGATATTTAATATATACTTAATTTAATTGAAGTATTTTTTTTATTTCTACAAGATTTGCAGGTAATAGCATTAGTTTTTAAAAATTTTAAAAATGTCATTTTCATCTCTGAACATTTAAAAGTTGTTCAATTTATCCTTTTTAAGATATAGTTAGTCTTTTAAAAAATTAAATTAATCAATATTTTAATTTTTTTTTAAATAAAACTGAAAAATTTTAATATTTTAAGAATTGATATAATCAATTTTAAATTTGAAATCAAAATTATATTTTACTGAAATAATCATTTATTATACATTGTACCGAGATATAAACAGAAAGGTCTTTCCTTGATCGAAGTACTGCTAAAACACAAGCTAGTCTAGCTTCACGCTCAATACAAAAAAGAAAAAAATGTAAATAGATTATACATATCTCATTTTATTATTGAATAAAGTAAAAAAATACTAATATCTTTCAATTTAAAAAGATACCAAAAAAATCTAAAAAAATAATATATATTTATTTATATTTAATCATAACTATTAAATCTGTTTTATTTTTTATTTTAAAAAACTAAAAATTATTGAATAAAAAATATAGATAAATAAATATATAAAAGAATTATTATTATTTTGTTAATTTTTTGTTTAAGCTCTTAATATTTTTATTTACCTTTTTCCTACTACCAATTTCACTATCACTTTTAAACTTCTCTCATCCAATTCTACAAAATTCTCATTTTGATAAACTTTTTTACACTCCTCTAACTACAAAACTTTCAAACAATCAAAATAAATCTTATTCAACAAGTCCAAGTGATCCATTCATCATAATATCCACTATCATTCTTCACCTCAACAATCCCCTATTCACATTAGTATACAATTGGCTTTATAGTCATATTCAATTTCTTCAAATGATTCTTAATTATACACCCTCAAAGTCCCATCATCCAAGCTACTCACCAACCAACAATAGCTTTCAACATATTTCATCATATACTTCCTTATTTTATGTTATCAAAATTTGAGTAGTTATTATTATTATTATTATTATTATTATTATTATTATTATTATTATTATTATAATATTCGTTCTTTCCCAGATTTCTTTTGACATATTGGTTATGTATAAAGCATTGAAGTTTTATTTGGTATGATAGCTTGTTGGAGGTTTGGCACCTGATGATAAAGAAGGCTGAATGTTATCAGGTGTGTGCTGATCTCCAACAATTTTTATCATGATTTTTATTTTTGTGCTAATCCCCAGCCATTTCTTCTCTCGTTCTCTCTGTTCCGTGTTTCTTCTCCGTTAACCAACATTAAAGAAAATTTACACAAAAAAAAAACACAATCCACCTATATTTTAATTCTTTTTTATCAATGCACGTTTCGCATGAAGGAAGAAATGGGAACTTTGGCATTATATCATGAGCTAAATGGCCAAAATCTAAATTTTGGTGGAATTGAAACACTTTAAGGGATAGTGAATTTTAGACAAAAATTATGATTAAAAAATAATAATTTGAAGGGAAAATATTATTTAACATACTATGTCAACCTTTGGATTAATGTTAATTGATGTCTGTCGATGCATGGATTAAATTAACTGAATTGATTAAAAATTTAGGAACCTAAGAAATAATTACGTTCATTTAAAGATTAAAATATTTAATTTGAAATTCAGATACCAAGATAACAATTAGCTTTTATAGAGACAATGGTATATCAATTTTAGGGACCGTTGATATATTTACTCTTTTATTAAAAATCTCTGCGTATAAGTGTAAAATTAACGACTTTAGCGACACTGGATGCATGTGAGCAACTTCTTTGTCATCTTCCTGTTAATTATTGATATGAAAGATATGATCTTCGGGTGGAGTGGGAGAATAATGTTGATATTCCTCTAGAATAATTAAGTAGCCTCCATTTTGAGCTAGAAATATAAAATTCATGGTTGTGGGGCTAGAAACACTTGCATCCCATTATACCAATTCTTTGTTAGAAATGTCCCTTTAACCACCAACTTGGAAGAAAAAAACAAATGTTGCTGCTACTTTACGCTTTATTTGATCAGTTACAAATGAGGGGAATCATCTGTTTGCAATGTTACATTTAAGAAATGACCTGTTATGGTTGTTTTAAGAAATGATTTTCGAATGATAGTCGTTTTTTTAATATATATATATATTTTATTAGCATGTGTGTTTTGAGCCAGGAAATTTGATTTTTTATTAGAAGATTTTAAATTATATATAGTTTTTTATAGTTTTCCTATAATTTGTTTACACGTTTTTTACTATTTTATACAAAAAATATTAAATGAAAGATATATATGTTTATTGTCTTAAAAATATAAAAAAATATATGTAAGAACAAAAGAGAGTATAATTTAAAATTTAAATTTAATTAAAAAATATAAACTTCCATCTAATTAAGAATTATTATTTTATTTAAAATTGTTGATTTTTTAATAGTTATATAAAAATTTATATTTACCGTAATTTTTAATTAATTAACGGTGTAAATTTTTTTACATTAACAGTATATAATTTATCTCTTTCTAAAAGCAACAGTGACCAACCAATTTTAAAAATAATTTATGTTAAATCCATTTCATTTGATAATATTTTTAGGATCTAAATTATAAATTTTTATTTTGTACGTTAACTTTTCAAAATTTTGACATTTTAAATTTATTTAATATGTTGAATATAATTAAATATCAATAATAATTTTTTTAAAAATTAATATATACCATTATAATAATAATACATTATTCAATAATTAAATTTATTAAATTTAAATTTAAAAATTATTAAATAAAATATGTTTAATATATATATATATAAACAAAATATGTTAATATCATGTATCAAATTTAAAATTTATATTAATTAATTTTTTTATAAAATAAAAATTTATCAATCAAATCATTAAATTATGTTAGATTATTATTATGATTATATATATTAGATTTTAAATAATTTAAATATATTATAATATGTTATTTAATTATTAATATATATATATAAATAATATATTAGATATTAAATTAAAATTATTTAATAAAATATTTATTAATTTTTATTTTATATAAAATTTTATAAATATAATATTTTTATACAAGCTTTCCATTTGAACTGATAATTTTTATATTTTATACAAAATTTAATAAATTAATTTAAATAATTAAATTTAACATTTGATTTTAACTTTTTTTATTTAATCTTTTTATTCTTTTGAATCATTTTTCTATTTGGTAGCTTTACATCTTAGTTTGTTTGATGTTATCTTTATAAAAAAGAATTACTATTATATATTTTAATAATATTTTTATTTTTATTATATTATATTTTTAAATTTTTAAATTTTATCATATTTTCTATTTTAAAATATAAAAAAAATAATCTTTCTTTCTACAAATTTCCTTCAAAAAGTCAATTGAAAAATAGTGCTTGATAACATATTATCATGACATAAATATATGATTGAGATGATATAAGAAGATTTGATTAGTCTTGATTAAACGTCATCGAAACTTCGAAATAATTGATATGAATGGAGCCTATTTGTAATTGACCCGTTACATTTAAGAAGAGTGATATGGTTAACGGTCTTGCTTTCATAATTTTCATAATACATAATACAGGCGTGGGGAAATGGAAATTGGAGATGAAAATATATCATATCAATTATTAGATTTTTATGGTCTAATTTATATTAACTTTAAGTCTGGTTAAAATTATTAAATAGATTAGTTTAATTTAAACAAAATTATTTAAAAATTTATATTTTGAATCATTTTATTTTTAAAATCAAACTTAATAATATTAACAATAACATAATAATATATTATAACAATAACAATTTATAATAACAATGATTATTATGGTTGATATATTATTATGAATGTAATAGTTTAAATTTATATATTTATTTTATTTAAAAAATTAAATTCGCTCGTTTATATATATGTTTAAGTTTATTTAAAAATAATTTTTTTAATTTATTTTAAATTTTTATTATAAACTAATATATTAAATAAATTTTTAGATTAAGTCAAACTTTTAAAAACCTTAAACTTTAGCCTATTTCATAAAAAAAATGTAAGACTTAAATTTTAATTTCATAAATAGACCACATTCAAATGTTATAAAAGTTTAATTCACTTCAATCTATTTTTATCGCATGTGGGGATGGCATTCTGTGATACGAGTTAATACATGGTGTTGCGTTTGTAAAATGAAAAAAATAACTGTGGAAGACTGAATTGAGAAAAAAAATATTTTCTTTAACTTTTTAACAGGTAAAATTGGTTTCAAATCTAAAAATGAAAAAATTATAATATATTTATATTTAAACTTCAAAAGAATTTTTATTTGAAAAAAAATATAAATTATTTATCACAAAACATATAGATTAATATATAAGGTTTAATCTAACTTAATTTGAGTTTGTAGCTATATTAAAAATTTAAAAGAAGAATTGTATTATCTATAATGATCTTATCTATTTTAAACATAATTATTTTTAATGAAAATTAATTATTATTATAATAAAATTAAATAATAAATCATTTAATTTTTTAAAAAATTTAGTCTCAAATATAAGTGAAATGTTTTAACATTAATAAATAAATATCGCCTTGTAATGGGCACCAAGTGAAGACTCAAGAGCTGCACATGGCTACGAATTGTCTGGCAGATGGAATTATCTGCCCTCCTATCTGTACATGTAATTCAACAGCAGCTTTTTGTGCCAACCTCTCTTCATTTTTTTTAACCTTATTCTCTTACAGAAAAAAAGTAATTTAAAAAGCTTCTGTTTTTGACTAGGTGGTTTGATGCTTTGAATTTCGGAGAAGGTTTAAGAAATTTAACCAAACAAAATGTGTTATTTAGTATTTGAGGTCGATGTTTTCACATGATCGAATTGATGACTGTGTATATTATGCTATAACTATCCTTGCATAGTCTTTTCACCTGCTTCCTTGTGAAGACGGTCAAATAATACTGCGTGTGTCTTAATAAATTGAACTTTCCATCCCTAATTGAAACGATAGTCATTGATCCCAACTTCAATCTCATTCAACCCTTGTTAGATTAAGCAACGGTAAAATATCATAATGGAAGCATTAATGAATTGAAACTACTCTTCTTTATGCATTTGTATGCCTCAAATGCATGTTAACAATCATAAACTTGATTTGCAAAAAAGCAAAAAAAGAAAAAGGTTTAATTGTTTTGTACTAAAATTAATTTTTTATGTGACTCGATAAATTTATGTTAATGTTTTAAAATTACATTTTAAATACAAAAATTTAAACATAACCGATGCATTTTAAAATTAGATTTTATAAAATTTAAATCGCTGTAAAACCAATTTTGCAAATTGTCGTCTAAATACATTAAAAAAAGTGAAGACTAATATGAAGCCAAACTCAAACTTGTTCTCTTCCTCCATTTCTATTTTGTTGACTCTGGATTGCTTTTGTCTCTTGTTCTCTTGAGATGAAATTAGATTGTATTAAATTGAATTGACTTGGGAATACAGCGTCATGACTATATCTGAATGCGCTGTGCTTTCGAGTAGCTTTTGGCAGCGGTGAAATACTGTGTGCCTTTAACCAGTCCACTTGAAGATGTGACTCCAACCATGTTTAATAAAAGGGAAAAGTTTCTCCCATTTACGTAAAAAAATGCCCTCTATCATTTTTTTTTTATTTTTAAATTTTATATCTTCGATTAAGAATATAGAAAGGTATAAATTATTTTTGATATGTAAAAATATGATTATTCTTAATAAAATTAATGGATAAAGTATATGAAAGATTAAAATTGATAAATCATCAATTAAATTAAGAATTGTTAAATTAATTGATAAATGTAAAATAATGAATAAAGATATAATTAAATAAGATTTTTTTATTTAAAATGATAATTTTTTAATTTTTATAAAAAATTTCAAATTATTTTTTAAAATTAAATATTTTTATTCTATTTTTATAAACGGTTCAATAATTTTTAATAAAACAAAATAAACAATATATTAAAATAATAGTTAATATATAATATTTTATGATAATATAAAAATAAATCTATCAAAATTAATAATATTATTATAAAAGAATAAAATAATATTAAATTTATTAAATAAATAAATAAATAAAATATATATTATAAAATATATTAAAAATAAAAATAGCTAAAATATTTCAATTAATGACTAAAAAATATTAAAATAATTTTTTTAAAATTTTTAGTAACAATCTAAAAAATATTAATATTTATTAAAATAAATTATTTAATTAAATAAATTAAAAATATTTTAACAAAATTTTCAACAAGTAATTTTAATTCTGAGTTAGTTAAAATATTTTTTCATACATACTTCATATCGGTTAAAAGTAATTGGAAAATATTTTTAAATTATAAAAATAATCTATTTTTTAGTTTATTTTTATTTTAAAAATGATATTAAAAACATTGAAAATAATAAAATTTATTTTTATTATTTTGTATACAAATCTGTAAAAAAACAAATTAAAAATAAAGTAGTAATTTATAATAAAATAAAAACAAAAACATTTATAATTGTAATTAATTAGGTGACCATTTTCACCTTATTTTCCCTTCATTAAAAAAAATGTTTCTTATTATATTAAGTTGCATTTTTTTTAAGTTCTCATTTAACCTAGAAAAGGAAAAAACAAATGTAATTTTATGACGATGAAATGTTGTTCAATTTTTCTTTCTTTCATATCCTTTTGTAAATATATGTTTTGTTTGAATTATGGGTGAAAAAAAAATTAAAAAAATAATAAAAATTAATGATAAAAATTAAAAGAAAAATTAAATTATTTAAATAAATAAATAAATAAATTTTTTTTTTATCTTATTTAAACGAGTTATAAAAAAATATATTAATAATAAAAATTTATATTTAATATATTTTAAAAATAAATTTTAACTTGAAATTTTTTTTATTAACATAATTTTTATTTTTAAAAAATATTTTTTTAATAATTTAATATAAATAAAAAACATTTTCTTCCACTTTTTCACCTAAATAAAAAACTAATTTTTTACGATTTTCAAAAAATATTTCCATACTTCTCTACGCAAACAAATACAACAAATTTTTGAAGAACCCTCTTTCTTCCTTCTTCTTCCTATCCAAACAAAACAATTGAGGTAACCCAAACCGATTTTAGATTTCTATTTAGCCGCAAAAATGTCACTGCCCTAAAACGGGCGCATACAGATATTGTAATAATAATATCTTAACAGTGTTTATTTATGCACTTACAGAGTAATGAATTGACAATTACCTTTTAGTTAATTTGACACAGACAAGGTTAGTTAAAAAAATGACAGAAAATTGAACGAGATTGGATAATCATATTGTTTAATCTTAACGGGCACAGTCGCACACGCACATATAATAATAATAGTCAACTATTTTGGCTGTGGATAAATAAACAACAAAAAAATACTATTTAAATAATATTTAATCAATAAACAATGACTGGACTGTGGTCTTTGTTGTGGCACAGTTGCCATCTTACATCTTGCAAAGTATCTAACAAAAATCACTGTGAACACTGATTTTGTGACCAAACCAATAGACCTATTTCATTAGTCCCCCCTTAAATTGATATGACATGAGAGTAATATATTTTACAAGAAGTGTGTATTATTAAATCAAAACCTGAAAATCCAAACTAATGTAAATTGATTGAGTTTTTATAAATCTAACTAATCTTGGAAAGGGGAGAGTAGGAAGGTGTGACGGTGGATCATTTGAAAAGCAAATATTATGTAGGCCTGAAACCAGATAAGCACTCACGTATAAGTCAAACGTTGTATAATTTGGCTTGTTTTGACCAAAACTTAACGTGCAGTTCTGGTAATTTGTGGTAGGGAACAGGGGCTTTTTATGGAGAAGAAAATTCAACGAGGGTTATATTTGGCATTCCAATAAACAAAAAATAGAACACAATGTGGACGGGCACATGTATTTTATTACAGTATATTTCCTGGACATAGACCCACAGAACAAGTGTGAATGAGGCGAAGTTTCTGATTAGAGTACCCCTCAATTTGCAACCTATGCTTACGCTTCTGCTTCCGTTCCATCTATTCTTTTCGGTTGGAGAAGAACGTTAAGCAGACAAAGGACACCTCTTTTCTTTTCTTTTTTCCTTTTTTTCTTTCCAAAGATAAATTATTATTCTGTTTTAATAGCAGTGCACTATAGCTATTCAATTTCAAACTCGATCTTCGAGGGGTGTGGTGAATTACTTCTTCAACTGCTACAGCTATTAATTTCAACCTTTGCAGAACCTTAAAGGTATGCATATTTATGTCTCACAATACATTAGTACTCAAATTCCCAGTTTTTTTTTTCAATATTAAAACTTTATTGATTCTCTTTTATGAACCAGCATTTATTAAGATGGATGGCTACCCAACGGCATCGATCACAAGCTTTAATTCTCATTTAATCCATCATCTGAAAAATATTACTACTACTACTACTACTATGTTTCTTGGAATTTCTTAAACAACCAAAACTTTAAGCGATTCAAGTTGACTTTGTGTTTTACTTTTGGGAAGGGTGATGATATTGATTATCCAGTTGAATTGGCAGCCAAAAATGTGTCTTCACCAACATACAAATTTGGCTATCATTCTCACAATCTTCATGGCGATCACAACGGGAGCACAGAACTTGTCACGGTGCCAGAGCCAGAACCAATGTGGAGAGCAGACCCTGCAATACCCTTTTGGCTTCTCCGAAGATTGTGAAATCCAACTTAACTGTAAAAACAACCGAGTCAAACTTGGTGAATTTTTGGTCCAGAACATAACAAACAGCAACATATTCATCATTATCCCTGCAAAATGCAACCGTAGAATAGAATCCATTCATCCACTTTTCAGTGACAACTTTGCTCCCACACTGAACAACAGTTTTCTTGTACAAGACTGTAGAGAAGTATTGGGTGGATGCGTTATTCCCGCTTCCAGTTTTGTGGGAAGCCAGATAGAGGTGGAAAGCTGCAACAACAAAAGTGGTAATATCAGTTGCTTTTCGAAACAATTGCAACAAGATGAAGAAGTAGATGTTGTGACATACGAGGATTTGAATCAAACAAGGTGTAACTACCTGTTCTCTGCTGTGACTTTTGGGAAGAGCGAAGAGATTTCGCTGCAATTTCAGGTGGTGGAGTTGGGATGGTGGCTTCCAGGGGAGTGTCAATGTTCTGAAAGCGCTTCCTGCACACAGCTCCATCTACAAGGAGGGACCCTCGGCTTCCGGTGTCAGTGTATCGATGGTTTCCAGGGTGATGGCTTCATCAACGGCACCGGTTGTCGGAAAGGTAACTTCATATTATAAATTTCTTTTTTCTTTTTTATCTATCACAAACTTAAGTTATGTGTTTTGCTTTTTTATTATTCTTGCTTGTGGAATAATTATAATGCTTTCATGGGGAAATTGGGAATGGGAATTCAACCATAAGGAGCACCTCAATTCTCTTCTTTGTCTTGCTATTAGGAGCCCTGTATAGATCATAGAGCACAATTCTCTCAGTTTGCACTTTAGTTTTTCACATAATATTTGCCCAAGACCTGCAAATTTTGGTCTTCGCTGAATTATTGTCCTAAATACTAACATGAAAGATGTAAATTTAAAATTGATTTTTTTATTTTATTTAAAATAGATATGATAGGATGAAAAAATATAAAGGTAGGATAAAAAAGAAAAAGAAATAATATGATGTAATAAAAAGATATAAAAAAAAATATGATAATTAACTTTCCTTTAACAAAATTGATTTAAAGGTCAGGGCGTGCCTCATGATGGAAGATTTGTGTTGTTGGAACCCCTAAGAAAGACAATTTAATTCGAATTTTACGGGTTTTAGTAAAAAAAAAAAGTGTTTAAGTTTGGATATGATTATTAAGGAGAATAGATTTCAAGTCTTATTTTAATATATTAAATTTTAATTTTAAAAAGATAATGTTACACAGCTCACTATACACTGCATATTATTGTATTATTTAATAATAAATATTACTCAACCAGTATATAATAAATTATTAGTGTTATTTTGACTTAAGAAATCAAAGTATATATAACTAATCCGTTTAAAATTTTAACATTTACACAATCTCTCTCTTTTTGTTATTATATTACATCTTTTCTTTTTCTTTTTTCGTCTCTCTTCTTTCCATTCCCATTCCAACCCATTTATTTTTGGATATACAATAACATTTTTTTTCTTAATTTTATGCATACTAATTTTGGTTCTCCTTCTTATGTAGTTAATGTCATGGAAAATAAGAAATATGGAAATTTGATATGTTGTTCACCTCGTGTTTTGATTATTATTTTTTTTCGTGGGGGCGGGGGATACATTCTTGCTTTGAATGGTAACTTATCCAAACAAATAATCGTTCAAAAACCACAAGTCAACATGTTCAGGCTGCACATGTGTGGTTGGATGGCTTTGAATTTTCTTTTTATTAGTCGTGGTCAAAAGAAAGAGATCGGCGCAATACATTCTCAATGTGAGGAATTAATATTATACCAAATGACCTAATATTGTGGTAATTACTTGTAAGCTTAAGCATATGGACATCACCGACGATTTGCTTGTCATTCCATGCCATGTTCACAGTAATGCAATTTCTACTAGGTGGAACATGTTCTTACTAAAATAAGAACCATAGGTGGAACATTTTCTGTGCCACATCTTGTAGATTTTGCTCAGTTTTATTTAATTTTTTAAGTCAACATAGCTTATAACTAAAAGTTTACAGAAGAGTTAAAGAAAAACTTAATAATTAATCAACATTAAACGAACAATTTCTGAACAATAACAATCCTGACTTCAAAAGCAAAAAATTGAATGAAGTTCCTTTTGACTCAATCAACAAGTGACATTTTAGGTGCTGCATGTCCAGGTCATCCAAATCAGTTGGTTGAATGATAATTATTTACCACCTAATTGTGATTCATATATTTTCTTCATTCTTATATTGTTACTTTTTAATTGTTTGTCTATGTTTGCTTCGCCATCAATTTCAGCTCCAAGCTGCAGTGCGTCCACACTAACATCCGGAAGATGTGGGAAAGCAACCAAAATCGGTGTTGTTGTTGGAGGTATAATATAACCTTACATCTTATAGCTACTAGTCTTTTCGGACTAACTTCTGCAGTGCCCATATATAATCTTATATGGCAGATTGCACAGACTTGCTTCTTACGAGAATTTTTGTTGGAGTTAATCAGCATACTATTATTGAATGCATCTTTTTTATGTCTTCTTTCCCATTTCTAATACGTCATTCATCCTGATACAAACATGGATAGAAAAGTGTGCTTTTGAAATTTCGTATTTGGATTAATGCTGCGTACTTGTTCACACCTTACAGTGATCATAGCTGGAATTTTGGTCCTAGCCGCTCTATTTCTTCTATGCTACTGCGCCAGGCGGCGTTCTACTTGGTTGGGAAAACATACCAGAGCTAAGCGTCTATTATGTGAAGCTGCAGGCAACTCTAGCATACCTTTCTACCCTTACAAAGAAATAGAGAAGGCCACAAATTCTTTCTCTGAGAAACACAGGCTGGGAACTGGGGCGTTTGGTACAGTTTATGCTGCAAAACTTCACAATGATGAGTGGGTTGCTATAAAGAAGTTAAGGCAAAGAGACACCAATAGTGTTGACCAAGCCATGAATGAGATCAAGCTCCTTTCTTCAGTGAGTCACCCAAATTTAGTTCGCCTCCTAGGTTGCTGCATGGAGAAGGGAGAGCAGATCCTTGTTTACGAATATATGCAAAATGGAACACTGTCTCAGCATTTACAAAGAGAGAATAATAAAGGACTTCCATGGACAATACGGCTTACAATTGCAACTGAAACCGCTAATGCTATAGCATATCTCCATTCTACAATTCATCCCCCAATTTACCACAGAGACATAAAATCCAGTAATATACTCTTGGATTATAACTTCAGATCTAAAGTAGCTGATTTTGGGCTTTCTAGGCTTGGCATGACAGAAACATCTCATATCTCAACTGCCCCACAAGGGACTCCCGGTTATGTTGATCCCCAATACCACCAGAACTTCCATCTTTCTGATAAAAGTGATGTCTATAGTTTTGGAGTAGTTTTGGTAGAGATAATAACTGCCTTGAAAGTGGTTGATTTTGGTCGACCTCAGAGTGAGGTCAATTTGGCTGCACTTGCTGTTGATCGGATTAGGAGGGGTGCTGTAGATGAGATCATAGATCCCTTGCTTGAACCACATAGAGATGCTTGGACACTATATTCTATTCATAAGGTGGCTGAGCTTGCATTTAGATGCCTTGCTTTTCATAGTGACATGAGGCCTACTATGATGGAGGTGGCAGAGGAGCTAGAACACGTCAGACGCAGTGGATGGGCAACTATGGAGGAAACTATCATTGCTTCATCAGTAGGGTCTGCAAGTTCATCTCCTCGCCATGGAAGTGAGAAGTCACTGAATGGTATTAAGAAAGTGGGGCAAGATAGTGAGAGCTTGACTGTCCCACAGAAAACTGAGATTTTCTTGCATTCTATGGAGGTGAAGGACAACTCACCTGTATCAGTGCAAGATCCTTGGTCAAGTGGACAGAGCTCACCTTCAACAAACAGCTTGTTGGGAAATGTTGTCCAATGACATATGCTTACGTTGGGTAGATAGCCTCCAGCAATGTGAATACTAAAGGCATATAACACTTCTCTGCACTCTTTTGCAGTTAAAGCTATGTAGCTATTTTTGTGTATGATTGTCAATAGGATTCTTCTTTACTAACAACTTCCAAAGTTTATATTTGCATAAATCATTAGTAATCATTACCCAGAATTCACCATGCAGGCAGGATGAAACTACGAATGGTTAAATGTACAGTTATGGTTGGAAAAATCAGCACCTTTGCCTTATAATTGTCTATTTAGTAATGGCTGATGAGGATGGAAATATGAAAAATTATGGGGCTTTTGGTGTCTGAGTAATACAATCTATGCCCGCGAATAAACAGCACTTAATGCCACATGAACACATGATGTATCCATGTCTTTGCCTAACTCTACATCCTCTGCCAATGATAGCTATTGACAACAGGAATGCTTGTGCTATGCCCGATATTTGCTACCTTTTTTTCTGAAAAAAAAAATCTTTTAAGTTGGCAATGTCCAGAAATAGCATTAGATTAAAACTTTAAGTTTTGTTTTGAAAGGTCATAATAAAATAGTTGATTCGGGAAACATTGGCACCTAGAAGGTTAGAACTCTGGGAGTGTCCAAGCAAAAGGAAGACACAAACAATGTAGAAACGGCAAAAGATAAACCACACAGTGGATCCAGACTTGCATCATGTAACTAACACAAACGTCTCAAATTTTCAAGCATATGTTGTTTAAATTTTAGTTATGAGTAGTAAATTATGATCAGAGCAGAGCAGAGCAGACATATCATTTGCACAAAACCAGCACTTTCTGATTGACCAAGGGTTCCATAAATTTAGAATTTGAAGGGGGAACACAAATTATTCTAAAGCAGATAATGAGTAGAATAGCAAAATTGTAAGCCTTCAAGTGCATCTTTACCTATAAGTCTATAACAAGATTGTGTGAATATATAGACATTTGAGCTAACAATTGCAGTTGATATATAGATTCAGATCCTAACCTATGACAGATTTACACAATGTTCATAGTACAATAAGCTTGAGATGAATATGAAAAAAGGTTATACAAGAGCAACAAGTTGTTTGTATGTTCAGATGTTGCTCACCGACAAATCCGACTAGTTACGGTAAAACAATAAAAGAAGGTACTGTATATGCTGTCATCTAACCATGACTTCTTGGATCAACAACTTGATGCACCTTCCTTGCTTCAGCACTTGAATATTGGCCTACAACACGAGCATGAGGCACGGATGCTTCTCCACGAGCAAGGGCATCCACGTTTTCAAGCAGGAACTGTTTTGGAAGCCTACCCACCACATTACCCTCCTCATTCCCTTCTTTGTCAAGGAATGCAAAGTGTGGAATACCCTCCACGCCAAACTCGTCAAGCTCTTGCTCCCACTTTGTATTATCAACATTCAACATTACAAAATTCACCCGATCCCTATATTGAAAATAAAAATATGTTGACTGCGATTTAGTACTCACAAAATTAATATTTTTCAACTTGTAAAAAAATGGGCCATCATAAATGGCGATATTTCCTGAAGGCCTAACAAATCCGTAAGGCATAAAAAAAGATACATGTACAAAAGAAACGTGTGCAGAGAAGGTGATTACTTGTATTGCTTCTCTACTTTGTAGACATCAGGAGCTAATTCCCGACATACCTCACACCAATCTGCATAAAATTCCACTACAGTGGGCTTCCCATTGGAGAGAGCCTGAAACATCCAACACCAAAGTACAAATACTATAAGAAAATATGAAGCATATATCATATAACAATCACAAATGAAACTTCAAACTTGAAAACTTATTGAGCACTACAAGGCTAACGTGAAGCAAGAGAGAGTGAAACGAGGAAGGATAGGAAAAAACCTCTTCGTAAGGCAATGCAATTGCAGAGAGATCCTTGAGAGAAACACCGAAATCCAACCTTGCGGAAAAGAAAAGTCCCAAAGCTGCTAAGGTAGAAACAAGTGCGATTTTGTTATTGATATCTTTGGTTGGCAATTGAGGAAGAGCGGGAGTATCTAACAGTGGACTTGTTGTTGCCTTGCTGCTCTCACCATTCACCGTGCTAGGCTCAACCACCAAACTTTCTTCCTGAGACTGAGACTGAGAGCAGAGAGTTGTTTAGTTTCTGTAAGAGGTAATTAGAAAGCACAAAAAGGGAAACAGAGTACCGTATTTGAATTTGGGTTTGTTTGGCAAGCTAAGGTCTGGAATTTGCGAGTGTTGATGTGCCGATGCGAAGAGTTGGCAACGAAGTGAGGGAGTTGAGGGAATTGATGGCATGGTCGGAATCTGTGGAGACCGACGGGGTTTGAAGATAGACGAGCCATCCACGGCAACAATAAAAATCTTGCAAGTGAATAGAAAGTAGCTAGTATGTCCCGTCCTCAATTTCAGATACCAATCACACCCCTCCTAATCGGTTAATCATATTTTTCAGTCTTTTGCTTTAAAAGAAATATTTCATTATATACTAAATTATTATTATTATTATTTTATTGATTAAAATATGAGAATTAAAATCATTTTAATTTTAAATACTCGTTTCTTTCCTTGGATAATCATTCTAATTAATTAATTTTTTAAATGTTAGAACATGATTAACGTATTAAAATATTCTATTAACTAAAATAAAACTTAAACCATTATTTTTTATCTATTTTATTTTAAATATGAAGTATTCGTAAAACTTCTTACCATTAACATACTATATTTATTTTAAAATTTGAAAGTATTATTATGTATATATAGAAAATTAAACGAGTCAACATGATAAAAGTTAATGAAAGAAAAGCTTTGAAAAACGAAAGTTAACTTAAACTTATAGAATGATAGATATCATTTGGTCCTAATAATTCCTTTTCTCCCCTTTCCATGGGAAAACACAATAAATATATTTAAATTTTATTAATAATTTATCCCATTTATTTAGTTTATACTTTGTATTACATTCAATTCTTTTCAGTGAAACTGTCTTCAATCCTGATTTAATGATTCCTCAAATTGTTATTTATATTTTTATTTTCATACTACAGTATTAAATGATAAATAATATGAGTAAGAGGGAGGGAGACAGAGAGATACAAAATTTTATCAATTCTTACAAGTAATATTTTTCCCGTTTTTAATACTTATAGGAACACATTTAGTAATTTAAGACAATATAAAGAATAATAAGATTGTTAGATGAGGATATAATATTATTTTATTTTTGCAAACAATTTTTATCTTATACTTACATTAAAATAATAAATTAGATGATATTATATTATTTTATCTAATTTTTATTATAAATTAATAATAAAAAATAAAATATAATTTATATTAAATGATAAATTTTTTATAAAAATTAATATAATCTTATAATTTAATTTTAACTTTTTAATGTATATGAATATAATTTGTAATAATTATAAAATTTATTTTTATGTTTGAAAATATTAGAAAATGATATTTGAATTATAACAATCTTTAAAAAATTATTTTTATTAAAATATTTTTTATATAATGTTTTTTTTTTCTATAAAATGTTAAAGAGGTTGGGAGGAGAAATAAGAAAAAAAATAAAAAAGATATTTTATTTTAATCAGCTGTAATCTAACATCGTCTCTTGATAAAAAAGATTGAACTATGATAAACTAAAATAACTTAATAGAATAAGCTATTATATCTTATTAAATCAATAAATATTACAAATATAATAGAATAACTCTTATTTTATCCACCTAATATAATAAATATATGTATATAACCAAATATATTTATCTTCTAGCATGGGCAAAATAGAAGTAGTTTCACATCGTTGATTAACATTTTTCTTAAACTATAAGGTTTTTTCTTTTTTGCATTTGACCTTTAAATAAAGGGACTTTCTTTTTTTTAACAGAAGGAAAAATGTTACAGTATTTAAATATTTTAAATATTATTAAATTAAATTATTTAAAAGCACTTACTTTTCACAACCTTTCAAGAGTAGTTTCTTATTCTAGTTTTTTTTTTAAAATTAATCAATACTGAAACATGAACTAAATAATAAACAAACTCAATTTATATAGTGCTAAAAAAATCAATATAGTATTATACAAACACAAGCTGTATAAATAAGGTCCTGTCTTGTTGATTTTTTTTCTCATCCGAATTTGTTTTCATTAGAAATTGAAGGCATAATGTTGAGGGCAATTTCTGAAATATGAGGTAAGTTCAACACGATATTGTCAAATAAAAAATAAATAAAGTCTGGAAAATGAAGGTTGCAACGTGAAAACAAACGAGTTTAAGAGCATTTCTAACGAGGAATGTCTGTTTTCTTTTTAAAAGATAGTTATATCCGGATACAAGTTCAATCTTATTTAAAAATAATCGAACAGCTTCCGGCAATATGTAACCGGTGTAAACCACTATTCGGTTCAAATGTTTTTTTTTTAAGGTAAGCAACCACCAATAATATCAACCAACACACAGCTGTTGTAGTGCCATGAGATAGCAATACAAATAAGAAACGTATGCTTGCATAAGATATGATGTTTTAGAGTTAGAGAAAAAAGGATTCCAGTTTGTATTAAAATAAACTAAAAAATCATACATATATAATAATGAATAAATAACAGATAAGAGTTGGAGTGAAAATGAGCGTTAAAACATCTCAAAGGAGCAAAAATGACTGCAACATAAAAAAATTGTATTTTTGAAGAGTTTTTTTTTCTCAATAAAACTGATCATATTTTTTAATAAATTGTTTCGCCAAAAAAATATTATTTTTTATATTTTTAATAAATATGTAAAAATAAATATCAATGATATATTAAAATGTGAGAAACCTTATTGATTCCATTTAAAAATAATTTAGAATTGTATGATAAGGGGGAAAAATTGTTCAGATTATAAAAGTAAAAAGACAATATATAATTGTGAAATTCATAGAAAATTTATTAGAATAAAATATAAACAACTTTGTGTGATAGGTAACATTGTTAAAGATGTTTTAAATGATATTTAAATAAAAGGTTTAATTTTGATATATTATTAGTGAAAAAAATTATACGGAAACTAATTAGAAATATGTGTATTTTTTTTATGTTTATTATTACAACACTTAAAAATTTTATAATAATATCATAATCTATGATTGAATGATAATATAATTATTTTAATTAAATTCTAAATAAATCATATTTGTTTATGTTTATACATCCTTATTAATCTTGTGCCTAATTATGTGTTAGGATAAACTATGAGTAATCATTTATTTTTATTCCTAAGATTGGAAGTGTCAAGCAATTTAACCCCTCAGATATGTAAAATTGTATGTTAATCCACAACTTTAATCAAATCGCTACCAACTATTTTTTTCTCTGCATCTCCATCATCTCGTGACACTCTCACCATCATTCTCACCCTCACCCTTTGTCATCTCTCTACCACCCGTATTCTCCTCCCTTCATACTCCATCCTTACCTAATGAGAGTGACAACGAGACAAACCACGATGACCATATTGCAATGTATGTTTTGAGAAGAGAGTTCTCACTGGTAGTGGTAGTGGACAATAATGAATAAATTGGATGTGCGTTGAGATTTAAGATAAAAGTGCTTGAAGGGGGTTTAACTATGAATGGGAGAGATGGCAATAAGGATAACGATTGTGTTATTGATAAAAAAAGTGATAATAAATTTTATTATAATTTTTAACCGTCACAGTGTTATTTTGGTGGAACGAAAGTAAGGACGATGGAGGGATGGTGAAGAATGAAAAGGAGCAGGCCGGAACGATGGAAAAAGGGTGATGGGTGATGGATGATCCTGATGAAAAGGCGAGGGAAAGGTAGGAAGAAGAAGAAGAACGAGAGGAAAAGAGTTTCTAATAATTTTCAACTACCATGACATTATTTTGATAATTTCATATGTCATTACTATTACTGATTTATAACGTATTTTTTTAAATGACTAATATCGATTAAAATAAAAAATTAATGTGCAATTTTATAAAATTGACGATTAAATTGTTCGATTTAGCTATTTCAAAAATAAAAATGAAGGTCCACATGCGATTTCAGTAGAGATTACCTACGATCATATGATTTGCGAGGAACTCTTTAATCCTTCCCTAGTCGCTGGTTCATAACGAAAGATTCCTAAACATAAGCACAAGCCGGGTGGCATAGTTGACAGCATATACATGATATAATCACAAAGCTACAAAGATAAAAACATAAAGCAGGCACAATGTTACAGAGTGATAGGATAAATTTTCTCACAAATATATTCAATTAAATTATATGATATTGATGGACAACAATGTACTGGTCATTACTCATAGCTTATGACCTTTGAGCTTCAGGCCCCAAGATACCGTTCACCACCGCCAATGCAACCAAAACACCCAAAGCCTCCGCTCCAGCCACCACTCCCGCCTGCGCCAAATCCCCAAAACTCACCGCAGATGATATCTCCTGCTCTGCCGTCTCTATTTCCTTCTCCGCCGCCACCAGTCCCCGTTCTGCCGTCTCCAGGCCCCGCTCCGCCGTTTCCAGCCCCTTGTCCGCGGCTTTAAACCCCTCCTTCACAATTTCCTCGGCTTGCTCCTCCGCTTTCTTCAGACTCTTCCGTATCCCGAACAGGGGAATATCCTGCGCCACCGACGCCGCTTCCCTCGCCGTCACCGCTGTCGACGCCGTCAGAAAGAACAGCAACTGCCTCCGTCCGGCGGATGGTAATGCCGTTGCAAGTTTGGAAGGTTGCGGCTTGGTTGAGGACGGCGTGGCATTGCGCACGACGAGACGGCGAAACGAGAGAGTTGAGAACGGTGACGAGATTGCACAAACCATGGCCACGACCACACTGATCTTCTACGTGTGGCCACTGGCTTCTGCAAACTTTAACCAATTTATTTAATTACGATATTGCCCCATTAATTAATCGGCCGTCATTAGATTGACACGTGTAAAACAATTCGGAAAGCGGTGCGGGTAAAATGGCCCATTCAAACTCGGGTTTGTATTTTCATTTTCATATTTTGCGCCAGAAAGGAAAACCTCAGCCCAAACCCTCGCTCAGGGAATTGAAGAAACTTTCCCTCTTCCCTTTCCTTGCTGAAGTGAAATTCGACGAAGACGAAAATGGCGGAAGAAGCTCCTGCATCTGAAACTTCGGTCACAATGCCTCAATCGGTTGAGGTCGTCATGATTATGGAAACCCTAAACTCCGGTGAGAACGACAAAAGCGGAATCTCTGTCGATGCGGCGACGCACGGTGGCGAAGAGTCGGTTTCCAACGCCGAAACTTCTGGCGTGGCGTCCAGTAGCGATCCTCAGAAGTCCCTGGAGTTGGCGGATGAGCTGATGGATAAGGGAAACAAGGCCATGAAAGAGAACGATTTTGGAGAGGCAGCTGAAAACTTTAGTCGTGCCCTCGAGATTAGGTTTTATTCTCTTCCTGCAGTAACCTTCTCAAACAAGACTATTTATTAGCTGCTTCTCTCTTTATTCGTTTTTCCATTATTTTATTGCAGAGTATTCTGTCGGTTTTGCCGTTATAATTGTTCACCCGTGCATGGAATTTCATCATTTAGTAAAAAGATTAAGAAATAAGCTGGGGAAATTCTCACCTAGGAGTCCTTGTTCTCATCAGTAAATCATTCATCGAATGGATGGATTGCATGTTGAAGATGCTTTCTCGTCTGGTGTTTTGCATATTTCATGCTAGGAATGGTTGACCTGCATTGTTGCATATCTAGAAACGTCTTTATGATTAGCATCATATAGGCCCAATACTCGATAGGAGCTTGCTATTGTTCCACTGGTTTTGAAGTTCTAAATTATCAGAATTCAAGAAATATTAATAGATGAAATAAAATCATATTATCTTTATATGTCCAAAATATGTAAGTAAATATTATGGAGGACATTTTATGTCAAGTCGTCAATTATTTATGCATAGTCAGCGTAGATCTAGGAAAGCGCCTGGGGCACAGTGTATAATGTAGTTTGTGAACTGGACCATTAGAAAGTGATAGCAAACTTGATTCTCCTACTGGTCCAATATAAAACTAAATACGTGTGCATTCAAGAATACCTACAAATCATTTATAGGCTTCAGTATTCTCCATACAATTTTCTGAAAGCAAATTTAAATCAAAACAGAGTCTCCCATTATGGTGAACTTGCTCCTGAGTGTGTCCACACATACTACAAATATGGGTGTGCACTTTTATACAAGGCTCAGGAAGAAGCTGATCCTTTGGCTGATGTGCCCAAGAAGGAGGATGCATCTCAACATGGCTCCAATAAAGATGGTTCTGTGAAGAGTTCTGGGAATGCTGAATCTTCCACTGCATCTTTTTCAAGCAATGTTGAGCAGGATGTGACTTCAAATGACCAGGTTGCAGCAGTCGATGATGGTCAGTGTTTTGCTTCTAGGTCATTGCCTAGTAGTTTTAAACTTTCTTTATAATTTATTTTTCAATTTTGTCTGAATGTTCCGTCCATATTCCTTAAGTCTTTACATGGTTATATATGTCTGGTAAATTTGGACCTGTTTCACAAAAAAAAACAGTACATTTTACCAAGCTTGGCTTATGAAGTATGTTATCTTTTTAATGTTCTATTGTGGTCTGTATTATCCTGCACTTCTCACCAGTTATTGCAAACAAGGGAAAGTGTTTTGTGGCATTAGTTTTATGGTAGAAAATATGATGTGCCTTATAGATGGAGTTGTTAGATCATTCTTTATGTCCGTGGACACGAGTTAGCTTGATTCTCTCAATAACAAAGTAAAAAGCAAAATGTTCTAAGATGTTTATGCAACTAATAAGACCTCTTTCTCCTTCTCTTTGTCACATGTACTTGCACTGTACCCATGGTGAGATTTAAAAAGAATTGTCTCTTGCTATGGACTAAGTCTGTGGGAGAAAAAAGCTCATAGCTAATGCATATTATACTAGTAGAAACTTGTAAATGCAGATATGTTCTAATACCACCTACAATTGTTAGAAGTAGACACTTTGTGTCACAACGTCAATCATAATCACCAAATTTAGTAAAGCTGGTATATAATCATTTTTGTAGATGAAGTGCATTTTGTTATTCGCTTTTTTGGATAAATTTTACCTTTCCCTTTACTATATAAGTTGTAATCAGCAGGTAAAGCAGTTTCTCATATTAGTTCTGTTTTTCAAAATATGAAACAGGGTCCACTAAGAATGACCAAGAAGAAGATGATGATGGGGATAGTGACGCTGAAGACTTGGCTGAAGCTGAGGAAGATGAGACTGACCTGGACCTGGCATGGAAAATGCTTGATATTGCTAGAGCCATTGTTGAAAAGCAATCTGTCAATACTATGGAACAAGTGGACATATTATCAACATTAGCAGATGTTGCATTGGAAAGAGGTATTTTCATGCTCTTATGTTTATTTTAAATTTAACTGCTACATTCTTCTCCAAATACATGAAAAAGGAGATATACTTGTACTGATAGCTGGACTCTTTCTTGGATTTTTTCTATATAGAGGATTTTGAAACTTCCCTCTCGGACTACCAGAAGGCACTATCCATCTTAGAACAGCTGGTTGAACCAGATGATAGAAAAATTGCTGACTTGTATCCTTGTGGTAATTTTCAACTTGTGATTTTTCTGGTGTCTGTAGACTTTGCTGGTTTAAATGATTATTAAAAATGAAATTTTGTTGCAATAAGTTACTCAATTCACTGATTAATAATATCTGCAATTTTAAATTGGTAGATAATTGAATATGTTCTCTTCCACTGTTAGACCGCCTTAACTCATGAATATAGAAATTTCCGCATATGCTTGTGTTTGGAGGTTAGTTCTAAGCCTCAAGAAGCAATTGCTTATTGCCAGAAGGCTACATCTGTTTGTAAGGCACGATTACTACGCCTCACAAATGAAGTAAGGAGTTCTTCAGATTCAACATATGCTTCTGAGTTAGATCACAATGTAGAAACAGGCCCTAGATCTGAGTCTAATTACTCAATTGTTGATAAGCAAGCAGAGATTGAAACTCTCACTGGTCTCTCAAGTGAGCTGGAAAAGAAGGTAGATTTGATAAACTTTTTTAAGATAATTCTGTCCCATACTATTTAGATATAAATGGGAATTTATGAAATTGCAGCTTGAAGATCTGCAACAGTTAGTCTCGAATCCAAAATCAATCCTCTCTGAGATCCTAGGAATAGCAGCTGCCAAGTCGGGCAGTGGGAAGAAATCATCTCCAGAAATAGTGAGTTCCTCACAGTTGGCTACTGCCAACAGCAGTGGAGGTTTTGACTCTCCAACCATTTCAACTGCCCACACCAATGGATCTACTGGAGTCACACACCTTGGTGTGGTAGGAAGAGGAGTTAAGCGAGCCTCAAATGCCAGTGCAGCAGAAGCAAGCGCACCGAAGAAACCAACATTAGAATCAACTGGAGACAAAAGTGATGGTAATGCATGCTGATGTATCTAGGTCTTGGTTCAATTGTATGGAGTATGTAATTTGAAATTTGAATCCAACCACAGTTTGGCGACTCTTTCAAGTATTGATAGGATAAATTCTATCAAGTTCCATGGTCAACTGTTTTCATGGAATTAGTGTTATGCCATATATTCTCCTATCGGTTTTATTTTATGTAGCCAATTGATCTTGTCCGAAATTTTAAAAAGACTTCAACACATACAAAAACCATGAAAATATTTATCTATTATGCTAAATACTGCCGATTGTCAGATGCATTCCAATGCCGTTAAGGTTTTGCGCCTGTTTGATTTGGTGACACATGGTGAAACAAGCAGCAATTTTTTTCTCCGGCAAAAAGGTTTTAGGGAAAAAGTGGTTTCATTGAGGGGATTTGAACCCAAGACTAAAATCAAGGATATTTGATCTGACCCTTCCAGATATTTGAGCTGCGCACGCTACGGCCTTTCCAATCCTCAAAACCTTTTACATCCCTTGAAAAAAAAACAATGCAATTTTATGTTTTGTACACATGATGAAAGTATTTAATTGACCCTATCAAAACAATTTTTGGCTCTCTGAGGAAGAACGTGATTTCTTTTTATATCTTTTACCTCACGACCTTCGGTCATTTAATGAGATTAAATGTTAATTTTTGGTTGAGCTGGTAGGTGTGTTCCCAACTGACGAAACTGGATGATGAATGTTATCGGGTTCGCATGTGTTTTTCCTTCATTAAGATATAGTGGATGGTTTTATCGAATGAAACTAACATTGTTTTTTTGAATTCTCAATATGTTTGCTAACGAATTGTTTCGGTAATGTTCTACCAAATAATAAGACCGATCTCTGTTTTTTTTTTTCCTCTTTGAAGTATTTTCATTTGATTTCTCTATTAAAAACAATTTTTAATTAAAATTCTTTCCTGCTATTTCTCTTCATCTCAGATTAGAAAAATATTTTAAGATTGAGAAACCGCGATGCGGCGGGGTGAGAAGTACTTTAGAACCGTAACCTTAAAATTAGGTTTAAATAATTAACGCTATTAATAAAAATTGTATTGAATAATTACTGACAACAAATGAAAGAGACGTGGGACAAATTAGGAAAATGATGTTTTTTGTCGAGCGGTTATTTCTAAGTACGTGGCATTATGGCAGTCGTCCAATGCGAGATGAGATCGATGAAGGTTCTGAAAGGCAACTATGCAAGGCGTTACCTTCAGTAGCGAGTGCAACAAGAGACAAAATAAACAAAGAAAACGTTGATGTTAACGAAGTGGTAGCAATGATCTGAATATACCTGTTATAAAATGGGTTGATTGTGTCATACTAAAACTCGCAAGTGAGGCAGCAGCGGAGTTTCTCAAGTCTTACAAGGTTGAAAAGCATGTGTTATAGAGTGGACTGTAAGACCTGCGGCAAATATTCATGGGCCGGATGCGGAAGGCATTTGACCACCCTTTACAGCAGCATCGATGAGGGAATGCGTTGTATGTGCCGCTCTTGGCCCGGTGTTGTCTTCCCCACTCACTCCACGCTCAGATCCACCGACCAACCAACTCAATCCAATAATTCCTCCCAAGGTAAAAAACCTTTTTGGTTTGGTCTTGGTGAAAGGTTAAATGACAACTATATTCATTTAAACAATCTGATTACATACAATGCATACCACGTAACATATGTGAAACGCTATTCTTCAATTTCTCTACTCATTAAATAAAGCAAAATGATTGCACAAAACCAATACCATCTTGAAGTGATTATACGAGTGTTTTTGTACGTCTCCAAAGCATGTATCCGATGAGAAAATAGGTAAATCCAAACACGCACTATTTAATTTTTTTTGTGTTAGAGTGAATGGCATAAACATGTAATATATTTTTTAAAGTACATTATTTTGAGACGGTAGTTCTTAAGGACATCATACGTTATATGATTTAAGCACACGATAGTTTCATCCAACAAATTTGAATGAAGAATATTTTAAAATTTTATAAATTTAGTTAAATTTGATTTTAATTTTTTATATTTTTTAATTCTTATTAATTTTAATATTTTTAAAATGAGTGATATTTTATTATTGACATAATATATATATATATATATATATATCAGGAAATACGGTTTTAGAATAGTTATCAATGTCATATGATTAAATACATGCCATGTCATATTTAAGAAATAACATAAGTTATTATAAAAAATTTAAAATTTATGAGTCAAACAATAATATTTTTGAAAAATTAAAATTAATTTTTACTATATTTATATAGATTGAAAATATATTTGAACAAATCTGAAATATCTCATCTTTTTTTAATATTTGTACCTCATCGAGGCAACAAAACAGCTGATTTGAGAGGCAAAATTCATTGAAACATAAAACTAGTGTATTAAAGTTGCTTATGAAGAAATGACTCTTTATTATGTAAATACCAACTCGTTATTAAGATGAAATTTACCCTTTTTTTGTATACGTTGCTTTCTTTAGGCAATGGGAATTCTCAAAATTCTTGAAGATTCCTTGGATTCTGATTTGCAGCAGTTATTTTCGGGTTATAGGACGTGCGGAGGGATGATGATCGGTATTGTCGGGTACCATCGTGTGTTACAATAAAGTGTTATGATGTTGACAAATTGATAATGTAATGCAAGGTTGGCCATGTTAGATTGACCAACATTAACTTGCATTCTTCTCTATGTTGTTATTGGGTCTTTCTTGTCAGCTATGTGTTAATAGGTCTATCAATAAAGAATAAATTCCTCTGTTCTTGATCCTTCGTGCAAAAGAAAGCAAACCCCTTCAATGCTTCAAATTTGGTCAATTTCAGTTTTGGAATAAGTATACTATTTTTAATTCTTCGTCGCGGTTTTGTTCAGCACTACTTTAATTATCGCATCTATTACGTTGATTTATTAGCATATCTTTGAATTACTTATTTACTTCTTTTCATCATTCATAGGACTTTACATTGGCAAAGCCTTTACAACTCCAACTATTTTTGGAATATAGATAATTTCATTTTCTTTTAAATATCAGAATATGATCATGTGCAAGAGAAAAATACATAACAGAAGGAAAATATAATTAAAGGTTCGAGTAATTATTATCATATATCAACTTGCTTAGTGCTTTCTATCTTTCTTTCTTTTTTTACCTTTTTTTTTTTCGTTTTATTCTTTTCATTATATGAATTATTATTATTATTATTTTGAGATGGATCCACCCCAATAAAATGGATATTCATCAATTTTCGAAAGAATCTTACAGCCATTACAGTAGTTTTTTTTAACGTTTCTCCATTACTATCTTGTTATGGGAGAAGATCCAAAACTCTCATTTTTACCTTTAAATCCACTTTCATTCTTTTGATTAACTAAAACCATCCTGTACAAAACTCTCAACATCAGTTATACTTTCTTTAATTTGTATTAACTATTGAGTTATTATTTGAATTGTTTAACATTTTAACCTAATAACCTCTAAAAATGGTGACGCAAGCACCATGAGAATATTCAAAAGTGTATTGCCGGCCTATTTGTGCATGATCACCATTACTGTTAGCCTGGAGAATTTTTGTTCTTTTTAGGATTTTTTATCCTCTCTAGTGTTGTTTGCCATACTTTTTTAATCTTCTTTTCTTTATCCCTCATTCACACAATCCTGTTGTTACTATGCATCCTCTCTCTTTTTTTCAGTCCCAACACTAAATGGTAACGGTGAAGACTGAAGGTGAAAACTCTGGTGACAAAGGGACGATTGCAGTTAGCATAGTAGTGATCTAGAATTCCCAATGAGGCACCAAGTAGGACTATTTATATTGAGGATGAACTAATTGAGTCTGAGTAATGATTGAATTGATTGAAAAAGGAAAATGCTAAACAGTATTTTATAGTACTGATTAAAGAATTAAAAATAAAATTATTATTTTTATTTAAAAAATCATAAATTTATGACTATAAATTTATAATATAAATATATAAAAAGAATAAATTAAAAAATGTTATATTTATTTTAAATATAATAATTTATTTTAAATTAAATCATATTAAAATTTATAATTTTTAAACTTTAGTCTAATGATCATATTTTTATTGGTTTTTTTTTATTTTTATTAGGTAAGATAATAGTTAATTTTATTAAATACTTTATTTTAATCAACAAATTTCTTCAATTTTAATTAACTTTTTAACTTTCAGGTAACTTATCCATTAATTTTATTGAAAACACTTAAGCTATTCCATTATATAATTACACATTATATAAAAATTTTATGTAACCCAATTATATAAACAAAACTTTACATTTACAAGCTCATGTTTGCACCTGATAACTAGGTTCAGAACTTGTAGAGTGCCACATGAAATTATTTGGAGAAATCAGAATAATTTCGTTTCCACACGTGTTATTATCTTATTAGAAATTGGATTACATAAAAAGTAATAATCGATTAATATCTTCCCCTATACTTTTTAGGTACATTAAATTCGTGAGGACAATTTAGCAGCCCAGTTTCAATTCAACAGCAAAACATTTTCTTTACACGGTCCATGGGTAATGTTGGGCCCAATAAGTTCGGGTCAAGGCCCCCTAAATTCTAATGTAATGCCAACACAAAACCCTAAAAGACTCGTAACGGAACCTGGTGGTCTATAAAACCGAAGCGTGATCTGATTTTCTAAGGAATCACGGCCATTGTGTCTTTCCACCAAAACCTTCTCTATACGTTTTTCGATTAGTAAGATAGCTTCGTCTTTGTTTCTTTTTACATTGCTTTTTTTAGGTTTTTTGATTGATTCGATTTCGTTGTTGTTGTTTGGGAATAGATTTTGAGGGAAGAAGAGATAAGAGGTGTGGTTTTCTCTGTGATGATGAAATAATGATGACGAGTCCGATCAATCCATTCTTTACAATACTGACGACAAATCGAGGCATTTGTCTGAGAGGATTCCACCCTTCCTTTCGTTCTTTCATTTGTTTTTCTTAGTTTGGTTAGGGTTTTTCTATGCATGTTGAATGTGTTCAGAATTTGCAATTTTTGGGGGCGGGGGTTTAAACCTTGGCATAGTGATGATACTTATCAACATTTTCGTATGACATTTCATATGATGAATACAATCCTCCTACTCATTCTGAATGCCTATTTTGTTTTCATTTCAGTTTTTTATGTCCTGATTTTATTTACATATGGAGAAGTTAGAGAAAGACGATATGGTGGCTGTGATGAGAGTGAGATTCTTTTACTGTTGAGTTTTTTCGATGATTGTATTTCAAGCACTTTTGAGCTACTGTCTTTCTCTCTTCCAATTGCATCGCTGGACACTGTTTTAAACTATCATTTATGGTACTTGATGTCCTAGCTCATTATAATTTAACTTCTATTGTTTTTGTTCATAAATGATGTACTTGGTATTTAGAACTATGCTGGAGTTTATTTATTTTTCACTTCTTACAAATTCTATGGATACTTAGGTGCGTGCAAAATGTGGTTTTGTTACAAATGAGTTTTTGGCTTTTCAGTAGAGAATTACTTTGGTTTATTAAGCTTCAATTCTACTTTCCCTTTAAAAGTAATTTTGCCAGATGATTTCATTTTCTGAAATTTATTTTGCATTGGATTTGGCTTAGCCACATGTTTCCTTACATTTTAAAACCAAAATAGCTGGGTCATTAGACTGCATTGTTTTTACAGATCTTTTGCTTTAATATTGAATAATTATATCGTATATAATATTATTCAAGTTTTTTTATATACATAAATTTTAATAATATTCTTTAAAATTGAAACTAATTTCTAATAGGTATAATTGCAAATTTGGCATCTTTTATATAGATTGTTTGGTAGAAACTGTTCTTTAAATTTGAAGGAGGTATCTTTGTTATTAGGCATACCTATAAATTTGGTATCTCTTGTTTTCGTTGTTTGTTTGTGATTGTTCAGTTTTTAAGTTTTTATTTTAGTTAGTTGTCAATACATTCAAAATTATGAAAATTTGGTCTCGTCATTATTTTTGTTAAATTTTTTTAATAGTTTCTTTTATTTGAGATTTTGAAAGTTTTATAATAGAATGAGGATATGAAATAATGTTAAATATTTAAAATAAGAAATTGTGTAAATTTAATGATTAAAATAATTTTAGAAGATACGAATTTATTATTTATATAAGAAAATTTGACAATTTATTTTATATTTTAAATGAAAATTATAAGTTTTTTTAAAGTTTTAATATTTTAAAAAAATTTAAATATTTTATTATAAAAATATTTTGTTTGTATAAGAAAATATAAATTTTTTTATTTGAATGATGGATTTTAAATTTGTTATTTTAAATTAAAGAATTTAATGTATGCAATTTTAAATTTAAATATTTCTAGATTTTCTTTAATTTTGTTTTTATTTTTTTGTTTATAAAAAATTTTATTATGTAATTTTTTAAATAATATAATAACTTGATAAATATATATAATTAAAAGTATAGTAAAAAATTGATTATATTATTTATTATTAGAAATATTATATTAAAAAATAAAAGAGAAAAGAGAAAGATCTAAATAAATAATCAGAGAATAATGATTGAAAAAAAATTAAATAGAATAATGAGAGAGAGAATTATCATTAGAATATGATGAATATTTTTAAAAATTTTAAATTTTACCTATTTAGAAGTAATTGAAAATTTTTTATTTTAGTTTGTTAAAATGTTTTTTAAAATATTTTTTTAAAAAAATTAAGTAAAATATTTTAATTTCTAAAACTATAATTGTTTTCAAAAATTACATTCTTTTTTTTAAAAAAAAATTCTTAAAATACCTCATCGGTGGATAAAACTAAACTTTGAAATGGATAGAGGAAATTATTCTAATTTCTATCTTTTTAACACTAAATTCTAGTAGCATAAATGAATTGATTTTGATTGCATAAAAGTCTTCTAATCTCCAGTTGTATAAAAGATATGGATATGGGCTACAATGTTAAATATTCCTACGTCCCATATGTGGAGAATAAAATAGGCGAATCCGATATGAACTCAAGAAAAATGGCAACATGTGAGTTTTTGCCTGTTGTAGAAAATTCCATGACCAATCACCTAATAAAAGACGACTTGTAAATCAAAGATAAAATGAGAGTTGACAAAGTCTAAACTCTGGGAGATTAGTATTGAGCACATATATTTTATACACTTGAAGGATATATAGTAAATCTCACAAGTTTCATGTACATGACACATAAGTATGCAGAAGTTTGTGTGTCAACTTGAAGGCGGAAGTTCACATATCAAACTTAAAGGAAGATGGTGTAAAAACAATTGCTTAACTATAAAAGAAATAATATGCGAGATTCACTTGAGATGTATTATTAAAAGAAATAATTACTTAAAATGTATAAAATTAAAAAAATATGACATAAAGAGTTTTTATATAAAAAAGTGTTGATAAGGCACAAGGGATGAGAAAGCACAAGGTAACATGTTGAAAGAAGGAGAATGAGTCGTGACCTTTAATTCGCTTTAATTAATGTTGAGTTTGTTCTTGTCAAATTGCTTTAATACTTTGGCTGGGAACATCTCCAGAGTACACTTTCATTCGAAACTTTGGGAGGATATGAAGCTAAAGCATTTAGACTTATTGCTAAAAGGAAAAAACCTACATTTGATTTCAGTCCTTACATTTATTTAATTCACAATAATGGCGAATGAGACATCTTCATTCCAACCGGTGGGCATGACTTTTTTTCTATTAAAAAAAAATATTGTCTGATAAAATATAAATTAAAAATTTAATTAATAGTATCATTGTTCATTTATATACCTTTATTATTTTTTTCATAAACCACATAAAAAATTTACAACACCTTCATTTTTGGATATTTATAGTACAATTTTTTTAAAAAAATTTAGATCCTGAAACCCTAATTACAACTTAATATCTACATTAACATTTGGATATTTATAGTACAATTTTTTTAAAAAAATTTAGATCCTGAAACCCTAATTACAACTTAATATCTACATTAACATTCTACATAATCGTTATCCTTTTATGTTGTAAATAAAATTTTTAACATCATATTTTGTATAAACATTCTATCATCCTAAATAATCGAATTTAGAATTTACATATTACAAATCAATTGAAAAATTAAAGTTCTACAAATTTAAAAAGATGATTCTGTAAAATCTCAAATTTCAAAACCCTAAAAAATGACTAACATTTAAAATGATTTATTCTATTAGTGTGAACCACAATACAACAATATTTAATATTCACTTATTTAACATGGTTATTTAACATGGTTATTAACATTACATATAAGCATGTTATCAACACAGTATGAATCCAAAACACAGTATGAATCCAAGAATTAATATAAAACAGGAATGACAACATTAATAATTAATATCTTAATTTTTTAATGCTAAAAAATTATAAAATAAACAACTAATATAAAACAGGAATGACAATGCTAATAATTAATATCTTAATTTTTTAATGCTAAGAAACTATAAAATAAACAACTTAATAATATAAAAAAGTAAAGTAATAATTTACTTTTTTTAAAAGATGTGTTTATTAAATATAAAATTAAATTATTTATTTTTGATTAAGAGGTCATGGCAAGTAATTTTAAACTGTACAACTTATAATTTTTAAGTTATATTAATTATTTTTCTTGCCATAAAATAAAAAAATTTAAGAATAAGATTCATCTATCATATTTAATTTCGTAAAAAGATAATGTTTGTCTCATCTTATAATTGGTGGAAAAATGTGTAAAGAAATAGGTGGTAGAAAAAAAAAATACAACAAAAAAGTAAGAGTGGGAATATTTTTTACAAGAGTAATAATCACGATTCAATACCATAATATAGAACATTACATTTATATCTATTTTCTTTTATAACTATAGGATTTTTTATATTTTTTAAAAAATAAAAAATTATAATGATTAAATTTTGATGTATATACAGATATAAATTAGTATATAAATACGTAGGTATATCACTTATTTCAAATAACATGATTGTGCTTTGAACACGTGCCGATATGAATTGCCATTCTCAAGTGTTCAATTTAATCATTTGGTATAATACTCACCATTAGTATCAGATAAAATTATCCTCTTGAGAGCATCTGATCCCACGTCAATAATTATATTTATTATTTTTTTTCTTTATCTTGGAAGGATATACAAACCCTACTTACCAGGTATGAAAAAATATTTTGCTAATTTATAGAATTGAAAGTATCAAATGGATATTTAAGCTTGGGCACCGATGTAATTACAAAATTAAGTTGAACAAGCACTTAGGCAATTATTGACTTGAAAGTTTTTTATTCACATGTTTTTTAGCACCGAACTTTTTAAATTAAGAAACATATGATTATTCCTGTATATAATTACTAAATATAATACCTCCATTGGTCAAAAGGTTGCAGTCATAAAATATTGTGAGTCATCTTGGTTTGCCAGGGTGGATTAATAAAGATGATTTGTGACCTAAAATAGATTTTATCCAAACAGAGAAGATTCCAACGTGGGAAGCAACAAAAGCATTTGTGTGATCCAATGAGAGATGGCCTCACCCTATCGGAAATCTTACTCACACCACAGCCACCAAATACATTCTCCCTCATCACAAAGTAGTACTTAGTTTGAATTAAAACAAAAAAGAAAAACACTTGGGTGGTTACACCTTGCAGCAATGGCAGCCTCACTTCAAACCGCAGCTACCCTCATGCAACCCACCAAGGTTGGCATCACCACTCGCAACCTCAAATCCACACAATCCATTTCTAAACCTTTTAGCTTAGAATCCACAGGACCTAAACTCACATGCTCTCTTCAAACTGATTTCAAGGACTTGGCTCAACGCTGTATCGAAGCCACAAAAATTGCTGGATTCGCACTTGCAACCTCAGCTCTAGTTGTTTCTGTATGTTATGTTTTGCCCTCTTGTATTAAAAATTATTATTTTTTATTTTATAATTATATTCATTTATGATGATGATTGTTATATTCAGGGAGCGAGTGCTGAAGGTGTTCCAAAACGGTTAACCTATGATGAAATTCAGAGCAAAACATACATGGAAGTGAAGGGAACCGGAACTGCTAACCAGTGCCCAACCATTGATGGAGGACTTGATTCATTCGCCTTCAAAGCTGGCAAATACAATGCGAAGAAGCTTTGTCTTGAACCCACTTCCTTCACCGTTAAAGCAGAGGGTGTAACAAAAAACTCACCTCTTGAATTCCAAAACACAAAGCTCATGACACGCTTGACCTATACTCTGGACGAGATTGAAGGACCCTTCGAGGTTTCTTCGGATGGAACAATAAAGTTTGAGGAGAAAGATGGAATTGACTATGCTGCTGTAACCGTTCAACTACCCGGTGGTGAACGTGTCCCTTTTTTGTTCACCATCAAACAGTTGGTGGCATCTGGGAAACCTGATAACTTTGGAGGGGAGTTTCTGGTCCCATCCTACCGTGGTTCCTCTTTTTTGGACCCTAAGGGAAGAGGTGGCTCAACCGGTTATGACAATGCTGTTGCTTTGCCTGCTGGTGGCAGAGGAGATGAGGAAGAACTTGCCAAAGAAAACAACAAAAGCGCTTCTTCATCCACAGGTAAAATCAGCTTGAGTGTGACCAAGAGTAAGCCTGATACTGGTGAGCTTATTGGGGTTTTTGAGAGCGTTCAGCCATCTGATACTGATTTGGGAGCTAAGGCTCCAAAGGAGGTTAAGATCCAAGGCGTATGGTATGCTCAGCTTGAATCATAGATCCTCTTTTTTTAATTATTTTTATTTTATTATGTAATTCTACTTTCTTCACCATCTTCTGACCTATCAACTATCAGAGAATATATTAATTACTTTGACATGGAAACTGTCACTTCTAATAATAACTACTTCTTTAGTTACTTCCTTGTAACTAACTGCCTTGCCTGCCTCTTCAAATCCAACCTACACATTGGAACTCATAACAAAATCACAATAAACTAAAATTGAATAAAATAAAAACTTTCCAAGCCAGACCTTCAAGTTTGGTTACACAATTGGATCCCTGCTTTGCCATTCCAGTTCTTCTTGCTCTTTCTTCATCATTTGGTTATAAATACTGATATTCTTTTTCTTAATCAACAAAATATTGATATTCAAATAATAAATCACCAAACATGTCTTCTATTTCGATTCCACACAAAAAATAAATAAAAATTGTTCCACAACAACAGATAAAATACTTGCACGCAATGGTCACTTTAAAGATTCAAAGTGATTTACCATATTTAATTATTTATTTCCAAGGGAGAATGAAAATTTCTTAGTTCTCTTTGAATTGTTCTAAGCGACAACAACTTTGAATCGGTATTCTTTGGCCTGTTTTGAGTGACCCAAGATTTCTTACCGGCGTCACCAAGGGACCGTTTAACAATTTTAAAATTCTATTTACATGTATAATAATTAATTACGATTATAAAAGGAAACCGTTTAATTTCACTTACATCTGAGATAATTTTGATGTGTGTACACATGTTATTTTGTTAATGTTCAACCAAGAAAGGATACCTATATATCCTCCTAAATTCACATCAACCAAAAAAATTATCTTTTTAAACTCATTGGATTTAGAAGAGGGAATCGGTAAAAATATTCATCCTATTTTGCTTACCACAAAATTTCAAGGTGAATTATAATATTCCGCAAATTTATCTTTTATAAGAATTTCAGGTATGATGGTAACTAACATAATATAAAAGGTATATTATTTTATGATTTACGAATTTTTTTTATTATAAAATTATATAATATATATTTTATTTTTATTTCTTTCCTTTGTTATTCATTTTGCTGTATAAAATATATCATACAGTTGGCATTTCTCTTTTTGTTTATATTTGTTATACATGACTTTTTTTCACTTTTGCTTACACATCCATTCTTTAAATATGACTTCCAATCAGGTGGAGTATGTAAACCAATATCTATTCATTTAAGAAGATAATATACAAATCAAGAAATTATTTTTCTTTTATTTTTTATAAATGTTTAAATTATTCAAGAATTAGGTTAACATAAAGATATAATTGAAAAGATAGCCGTTATATTACCTTGAACCTTAATTTGGAAATAACAATAAAAAATAGTTTCAAAAGCATATAAATAAAAACAAACCAAAGAATAGTAAATTTTAATTAGGATAAATTTCAAAATTTTAGAAACTTTTTACAGATTCAAAACTTTTAATCATTTTTTTTAAAAAAATTCTTAATCTTTGTAAATTAATAAAAACAACTTATAATAAAAAAGCGAAGGAAATGTTTAAAAATGTATTAATAGACATATGTTGAAATGAATAATCTCTTAGACTAATACTTTCTAATTATTTTAAAAAAAATTAATTAAGAAGCGAAAATTAAATAAATAGGATGGCCCCAAGAAACTTTGGTATCTGATTTGGTTTCATGTTCTCCCTGTTTTCCGCTGGCTCCCTACACACACAAAAGCAAACACAAATTTGGCACAAGTTGAAGTCATGCACTCACCAAACCCTTCACTGCCTCTTGGACCAATGTTCTTCCATAAGTCAACTCAAGCTTATCCATGCCCAGATCATCCTCCATGGACTCGCTGCCCAAGTTCTCACACTCGGCAAGCTTGTCTCATTCTGCACCCAAGTGGGGGATCTCCGTTATGCACACCTCTTGTTTGATCAAATTCCTCAACCCAATAAATTCATGTACAACCATTTAATAAGGGGTTATTCAAATAGCCATGACCCAATAAAGTCCTTGTTGCTCTACCGCCAAATGCTGAGAGCTGGCCTTGTACCGAACCAGTTCACCATTCCCTCTGTTCTCAAAGCTTGCGCTGCAAAACCCTCCTATTGGGAAGCTGTTGTAGTTCATGCTCAGGCTATTAAGCTCGGACTGGGGTCTCATGCCTGTGTTCAAAATGCAATTTTGACCGTCTATGTTGCTTGTCGTTTGATACCAAGTGCACGGCAAGTGTTTGATGATATTTCTAACAGAACTCTGGTCTCCTGGAATTCCATGATTGCTGGGTATTCTAAATGGGGCCTTTGCAATGAGGCAGTTTTGTTGTTTCAAGAAATGAAGCTCCTGGGAATGGAGCCTGATGTGTTCACATTGGTTAGCTTGCTTTCTGTTTCCTCAAAGCACGGTAATTTGGGTTTGGGAAGATTTTTGCATCTTTATATTGTTATTTCCGGAATTGAAATTGATTCAATTGTGACGAATGCCCTCATAGATATGTATGCCAAGTGCGGGCAATTGCAATATGCCAAAAGTGTTTTTGATCGAATGCTTGACAAAAATGTTGTTTCTTGGACCTGTATGGTTGATGCTTATGCTAAGCATGGGCTTATTGATAATGCTCTGATAATTTTCAATCAGATGCCGGTGAAGAATGTGGTTTCTTGGAATTCAATAATTTGGTGCCATGTTCAAGAAGGACAGTACACAGAAGCTGTGGAACTTTTCCACAGGATGTGTATTTCAGGTGTTATGCCTGACGATGCAACCCTTGTTAGCATTCTTTCATGTTGCAGTCACATGGGTGATCTGGCATTTGGAAAACAAGTCCACAGTTACATTTATGATTATAATATTACAATGAGTGTGACACTTTGTAACTCTCTAATAGACATGTATGCAAAATGCGGTGCTCTTCAGACTGCCATGGACATATTCTTTTGGATGCCTGAGAAGAATGTGGTGTCATGGAACATTATTATTGGAGCACTTGCTCTGCATGGTTTTGGAGAAGAAGCCATTGAGATGTTCAAGAAGATGCAAGCTAGTGGGCTCTGTCCTGATGAGATTACCTTCACAGGGTTACTTTCTGCTTGTAGTCACAGTGGTCTTGTGGACATGGGGCGATATTACTTTGACATAATGTGTTGTACTTTTGGGATTTCTCCTGATGTTGCACATTATGCATGCATGATTGATCTTTTAGGGCGTGGGGGGTTCCTAGGAGAAGCAATGATTCTGATACAAAAGATGTCTGTTAAACCAGATATTGTCGTTTGGGGTGCTTTGCTTGGTGCTTGCAGGACCTATGGGAATGTAGAGATTGTTAAGCCAATCATGAAGCAGTTGCTGGAGTTGGGACGATATGATTCCGGGCCTTATGTGCTTCTCTCAAACATGTATTCCGAAACTGAAAGATGGGATGACATGAGAAAGATCAGGAAAATAATGGACGATAGTGGGATAAAAAAGTGTATGGCAATTAGCTTCATTGAAATCGATGGCCGCTGCTATCAATTCATGGTGGATGACAAAAGGCATGGTGCTTCAACCAGTATATACTCCACACTGGATCAATTAATGGATCATCTAAAGTTTGTAGGATACCCATGTAAACCTTCTGATATGGAGGAAATATACTACTCTAGCAATATTTAACTCAACATCAAGTTTGATGGATGGAATCGTAACTTCATAAAATGAAATGAGTATTCCAACACTACAGCTTTTCGAGCCTTCTGTTGTTTAATACATGAAACCAAAACTAATATAAATGATATAAATGTCTCCATCTATTTTTAAACAAAGTTCAACTTTTTTCATGTATATAAACGATTATGGGTACTCTATCTCGGTTCTTATCATTACCTGACATTGTAAATGAAAGCCTAAATGTGTTGCCTATAGTAACTCATTTTGCACAAAATGTACATCTTCAAATAATTGTACAAATAGAGAATTGTTAATAGAACATATTTAACATGTTTCTTGACTCAATTGCGTGTTTCCGTTGGCATGTAGGAATACTATGTAATTTTTTAAAATCAGTTTGAATAAAAATTCCTACCTCTCCATAAAGGAGCCAAACGCCTATCCTGTTTCCCAGTTTTCAAACTTTTACACTTCAGGCATTATGTTGCATAATTTACTCATAATAAACCATCAATTATTCCATGCAGCGGGTGTACGTGCTTCAAGCCTTCAACAGTCATATTCTGATTAATTAAAGGGGAAATGATTAATGCCTGCAGAGGGATCTTCTTAACGAAAAACCTCATACCCAATAATAGAGTCTATAATCTTGCAGTATATTGATGTATCTTAGCCAAATTAATTGGATTTTGAAGCACACAGGTCTTGGTGAAGAATTATACAATTAATCAACTCCACCAACCGGCAATAACGCATTAATATAATTTGTATTTAAACTTAAAAACATACCACAAACAACACTAATCTTTGTTATGTCAGCCTGTTAGATCTTCAAGTCTCATGACAATTTCATATGGTTTTTTGTATCTTTGATCGAATAGGATATATGATTATAAAGCTGGGCTTTGTCAGTAACCGTGAAACTTCCTCCATATTCAACACTTTTTGCCAGCAAGATTGGCATGCCCACCAACTTTTGACTTCTCAAAATACAGGACACTTTAGAATGGCCATTCAGACAGTACACAATGAGTACCATTGGCACAACATCAATCTATAACATATCTGCGGTAACATGCATAATATTCTAGTATTCAATGCATCGTGCGCATGTGTCCAATCAGATAGAAATAATACTTGAATCATTAACTAATCCCATATCCCATATTTGTAATGATCCCTTGTAAGGACACCGTCCCATAATAACACAAAAAATAAAAGAACAAACTAGTTGACAGATGTACTTTGTTAACTCAAGGTTATCACACATATTTCGACAAAAAATAAATAAAAACAAAAATCCTTGTTAAAGAGTATTAACGTTTTTTTTTCTAATGTAAAATTAATAAATAATATTTTTTTATGTATTATCAATGCATTGATTATGTGATTTCTAATAAATACTTACTATATATAGTTTGTTATTATATATTTTGGAGCATACATTAAAATATTTTTAAAAAGTGTTAAAGATATTTAATATACTTCAATTAAATATTTTCATAAAATACAATTATTAGTATTTTAAACTACAATTATTAGTTTTTTTTATAAAATACTACTATTATTATTTATATATCTAAATCTAATAATGTTAAATTTAATCATAATTTAAGTGATTAAATCAATCAAATCATGATTTAAAAGATTCACAATTTCAGCTCTATACATTCACACATATATAATTTCAATATATTGTCTTATTGGCTATTTGTAACGGAAATTATAAATCAACTAATAAGCATCCTGCATTTATTCAGGATGTATTTTAAAATACAGAAAAATTAAAATTAAAATATTATGGATAATTTTTTCGGTACTTGGTAAAAAAAACTATGGATAAATAACTCAATGGATAAAACATTATTTCACTGATAATAAAATATAAAAATACAGACATTTACAACATTTAATTTTAAAAAATCACAACAAATTGCTTTAATTTACAGAGTTATTTTAATGCTGATTTAAAAATATCTTGTTATGCATAATGTTATTTTAAAAATTTTTAGTGTTATTTAAATAATTTAATAATGTATTGAAAAAAAATGAAACATAGATTTAATATAGAAGCTTAAAGATATGTATCACAAAAAAAAAAAATACATTGTTGCATGAAAAAAAGGTATGTATAAAAATCATCTCACTCTTACGAATATGGATTTAAATTTACAATATGGGGATAAATTTGATATAATATATATAAAGGAATGAAAATTAGCCCCGCGAGTAAAACCTATTCTCAAATTTTGAAAGTGATTAACGATCATTTTCCCAATAAATATTATAGTAATGTCATTTGCCACAAATTACCTCTTATAAAAAAATGTATCATATGACATTTTAATAATTGATCAAGAAGAAGGAGTATAGAAATGGAATGGAGAGAGAAATGTTTTAAAGCGAGAGGAAAAAAACAAAGACAGGATTTTCATTTTTTATATATTTTGTGAAAATAATATTCGTATAAGTCTACGCTTTCTTAAAAATTAACCATATTCTCACGATTTTGAAAAAAAAAAAGGCTTTTATATATTTTCTTAAAATAAGACTAATTTTCCTTTGAATACTAATTAATACTGGTAGGTGACTTCTAAGATTTGTCCTTTATAAAATCACAGTTGGCTATTGATTCTCTCCGACCACCTTTATTCATGACGGAAACGTGCCGCAATACTTCCAATTCAATCTTCAAACTTTGTAAATGGCAAACGAAAACAAATGCGTAGGCTGAAAAATGATTTTGGTCAAATCTGTACTTATAGTAGTGATTTACAAACCGTTCTTCTTCTTTATTTTTTTTATTTGAACTATCTGAGTAATAGAGTAAATTGTAATATGTTATTACAGAATCTAGAATTAAAGAGTTGAATCTAATTCAGAGCAGTCTCGAGAGAAACAAAGAATGTAGACTTGTACAAAGACGGAAAAGTCAACGAACACACCGTGTTGACTGCTTATGATAAAGAAATAATTTTTTTAATATATCATAGTAAATTTTTATTAAACTTATAAAATTTTTATGTATTAATAATATTAAATATTATTTAAATTTGTATTATATATTTTAAATATATATTAAAATTGATAAAATAAATATTAGGAATATTTTTATGAGGAAATCAGATTCAATTATTAATTTTCAAGGTTATTGTTAAATGAAATAAGTTTTGAGGAGATAATCATGATTATTATTGTTATGAACTTATAATGCTATTGAAATAATAAAACAAATAGAATTATAATAAAGGAAGATGAAATAGTAAAATTTAACAATTTAAGAGAGATGTAATATACTTTTTATTATTATTTTAAGTAAAAAATTATTTCCACTCAAATTTTAATTTTTAATCAAAGATAAACTTATTTAATTAGGATAACTTCAATTCATACATAATTAACTACTTTTTTCAAACTACATGCATAGTTAAGTACATTTATTTACGCACAAATGTAAAGAAAAAGGTGCAGAGGAAGAAATTGTGATTCTCCAAAACCTTTCCTATGTTAATTTGGAAATATAAAAATATCTATAATTTTTTATTTTATTAATATTATAAAAATTTAAATATTATTTAATATTTTTCTCTTTTGTTTTCAATCAAACAAACTTGATAAAGGATTTAACTTTTTTTTCTTCTTAATTTAAACAACCTAAAATTTATTTTATTTTTCCTTCTCTTCTATTGTTTGTATTGTAGTTCTTCTCACATACAAACAAAGAATAAGAATTATAATTCTTTAAGATTTTCTAGTTGAAATAAATATTGAATTAAAAATTTGTATAAAATCATATAATTATTAGTTTCTATCTTTAAAATATTGATAATTATGGTGAATATTGATTGATACATAACTCAATCTACTAACCAGCTTTTGTATTTTAGAAATAAATCTAACATCAGTCAATAATTAATTAATTTATAAAATTAATACTAAGAACAAAAGTAAACACTTAATTAAAAAACAGAAACTTAAATTAAAAAATGTAAGAAAATATAAATTATAATATATTTAAATTAAAAAAATCATCTCCTAACTTAAATAACTAATTGAATATAATGGAAGAAATGAAAAGAAAAAGAAAGAGAAAATTAAACTCTGTTCGAGGTTAAAGATCAAGGCTAAATTCCTCAAATTCTAATTCTCCCCAACATTGGTTTTATAAGAAGATGAGAACCATACAAAAAAAAATTGCAAGCCTTTCATTTGGATTAAATTAAGTTATAAGTTTCTCTTACTGTTAGCGTGACCATGATCATTTTTGAGATTGCCATGCATTAAAACACTAAAATGTCAATTATCTGGAAGTTTGTGTGTATCATGCTGACCAGAAAGTTAATTGTTCAACCAAGTTTGACATTTCCATGCTCTCTCGCCGACATTGCAATGCTCAATCAAGGAAGAATTACTGTGAATTAATAAAAGAATAAATAATCACTCAATCAAGGAAGAAAGTTAATTACCACAATTTAACAGAAGAGATCACACAAAACTAAAATACCACAAAACATAAAAAAAAAATTCACGAATTACTATAAATTACACATTTTTTTTAAAATTCAAAACAATTATATTTTTTACAATCCTTACCACATAGATAGAATATTTTCTACCAAAAAATATTATATAATTTTAAAAACCACTAAGGCTGTTTTTCAAAAAAAATATATTAAAAAATGTAAATAATTGGATTATTTTTAAAAGTAAAAAAAAATTTAAATAATTTTTCATTTACTAGAATGAATATTTTGTAAAAAAAATTATCTAAACACATCTTTAAATAATGTAAAATCTAAAAAAAAAAACTAATTAATTAACGAATTTATTATAACGTCATATGCGAGCTCGGTTTGTGCTCAAGTGTAAGGGTAAAAAGGTATAAAAGGAATATAACATCGAAAATTTAAACAAAAAGAAAAGAAAAAAAATTCTCAGGTGGACCTTCTTTTACGATAAAGACCATGATTGAGTGGGGAATGGAATTAGCGAAGAAGCTTCATGTTATGGTCCGAGGTGTGGGTCACGACGATCATTATTAATTCATAACAACCAAATATTTTAAAGGAAGACAAGCCTTTTTGAACAACATCATGGACCTCGAATTTATATACATTAAAAAAATAATAAAAACTGCACTTTAGTTCCCCACCCTCCCTAAAGTCCCACCAAGAACCACATAAAAGTAGGCATCATGTATCTTCCCTTTACTTCGTATAGAAGAATTTCTTGATTAGATTAAGCATACTATGCAAGGAAGAGTAAAATCAATAGAGGTAGGTTGTTCTTAATTCATGCAGTATGTTTGCTGTTACCGGTACTGGAGCCGTGAGCCATTGCCTTGTTGCGTAATTTCAAAGTAAAAGATACACAAATAGATGAATTAATATAAGAAAAGAAATAGGAATGTTTTAATAAAGTTTAAAAATTAATAATATATTTCAATCAAATTGTATTTAATTGTAACATAATATATGTGTATGTAAAAAAAAATGGTTAATAACATATTTTAAATTTTTTTAAATAATTTCGTTATGATTAATTAAAATTTATGTAAATTTCATAAAAATATATGAATCTCACTCCTTTAATTATGGGATTCATTACCAAAATGATCAGATTTATATAAATATGTTATTAATATGTCTGATAAAAAATGTTGGATCTGCAAAAAGAAATGGAAAGGAATAGCAGGAATGGGTTGTGGTGCCTGGCGAGGCTGCAAGGGGTTGGAGCCTGAGGGTTCAACCCAGATCATGTTACGCCAGCTTCTGTCGGAGTGTTTCTGCTTCTTTACAAATCTTAATTATTTATCAATTATTGTTATTGTTTTTATTTGCCCACTTTACGATTTCCAAAGTCTTTTTCTCCACGTGCCTTATCATCTGCCCTGCACCGAAGCACCATCAACTTCTCTCTTTGCCACGTTCTCTTCTATTCAAGTGCCACCCTCCCACACTTCCTTTTTTTTTTGTTAGCATTACCCTCCCAATTATACTCTCACCCTCCACCCATAATAATGTATACTTGTATTTTTCTAATTGTTTCACAGTCACAAAATTTTTATATATAGTACATACTGCTCAACAATGAAATTACCTTATTCAAGAATGATAAGCCTCAAATTAAAATGCATATATTATAAACTGTTTGATATGCTATCATTAATATTGACCTAACTATTCTCTAATTTTCAACATTGCATCGCAAAAAGCGGGACCTCTGGTCGTTCACCCAGGGCATGTACTACTTTTTCTAATTAAAATAAAAAAACACTGAAGTCAGCAGTACCCAGATTGGCTTTAATGTCTGGCAAATCTCTCAACGTCGTCATAATGAAATAAAATTCTCATAATGTACATAGCGACCAGCGGAAGAGCGAGAGATTGATTTTCACGTGTTAGAAGAAAGTAAACGACAAAAATGAAAAAATAAAATAGAAAAGAAGCGTAATTTTTATTTAATTAAATGAATTAGGATTTTATGCTTATGTGGAATGCAATGGCGTGGTGTTGAAAAACATAATTATTATTGGTTGGTAATTATTTGAGTCCATGAAAGAAATTGTGATGATAGGTTAAAATCCAAAATTAGGAAGATTTACCGCTTTAAATAAAAGAAAGAAAAGGGTGAGGCAGAAATGAATGGGGGCGAGTGGCGTAGTTGCATGAAGAAATTGGCCTTTCCATGAATTGAAAGTGGGTTGCCAGTAAGTGAATGGCAGCAGCTTTTGCATTGGTGGTGTGTGACGTGAATAGACCTTCCCGAATTTCGCAAACTTTAGCATCCTACTTTATTACTTGCAACTTTGTATCCCACACTTAATTTGAAAGAAGAAGAAGATGATGATGATGATGGAGAAATAGGATCTCCCATTGTAGAAAATGTTTGTTAGGTATCGGTTAAGAGCAGAGGGTAAAAATGCACCGCCCCCATGAGAGTTCACGTGATTTGCTTGTCCCTCACCTCACATTTAAACTTGTATTAACGGTGAACAAACCCAGTGGCAGGAATGGTAAATATATGATCTCGAAAATAGGATCGGGGTTCGCACACTAATGCGAGAGCAAGTACTCCAACCTGTCAACAACAACTTACAGCCTGGAAAGCCTTTCACACTGTTTCAAATTATTTTTTAAATAAACAGAAAATCCGATGTGGCAAAACGGGTCCAAATCCCTTCCTATATATATTCTCCGTCCCATCTTCCTTCTTTCTCCAGTTCATTATTATTTAGTAATTACAATTACCCTTCCCAGTCCTACCCAGTCACCGAGTCGTGACATTAATAAATAATGGGAAATTGCAGCTCCTCCGATTCAACTCAGGTTTCCACCGCGAAACTTGTTCTTCAAGACGGGAGGCTGCAGGAGTTCTCATACCCGGTCAAGGTTTCTTACCTGTTGCAGAAGTACCCCGCTTGCTTCATATGTAACTCCGACGAAATGGAATTCGACGACGTCGTTACGGCCATCGACGAGGACCAGGTGTTGCAACCCGGTCAGCTTTATTTTGCTCTTCCATTGAGTCTGTTGAGTCACCCGTTGCAACCTCACGAGATGGCCGCATTGGCTGTTAAGGCTAGCTCCGCGCTCATGAAGAGTGCCTCCGCCGACAAATATCGTTGTCGCCGGAATCAGATTTTGTTCACCGCCGAATATGACTCTAAGCGTGTCTCTCCGCCGGTCGCTCTTGCCGGCGCAACTGTACATAGGTCGGGTAGAACAAGGACCGCGGCCGGTGGCGGTAGGGGGAAGTTTACGGCCTTGTTGAGTTCTATACCGGAGTAGGGGTAGTTTTGGAAGAAAATATTCGCCGGTGATTTTGTTCTCTTGTATATAAATATATTTTTTTAAAAATATATATTATTATAAAATTTTGAACGTTTTAGAGGTGTTTCAGGAAAGAATGGAAGTAATTAGATTCGTAGAGTTAGACCAAGTCGTATTGGATATTCCGTTCTCTTCTCTCTCTCTTTTTTAACTCTCTATTCCATGTTAAGTTTTGACCTCAAAATCGTATATTTCAGAATGAAAATATATAGTTATACTTCTGAAGCTTTTCATTCTTAAGACGGACGTTAAATTAATCATGAACAGTAACATAAGAATCCAACACGAAGGGATCGTTCAGACATACAGTGGCAGTAGTTAATTGCTATTGACAGAAACAGCAATTGTGCAATTGGATACTTGTGTCCGTTCTTTAAATTATTTTTATTTAATGAAAGTAACTTATAATTATATAGAATTATAAATTGAATGTAACTTCATTCCGAAGATACACGAGGTGAAATTAAGATAAAGGTCGCTGCCTCGTGTTGCGACAAAAGTGGAACGTGGTAGAAGACAGTATAAAAAACGGAGACCAAGCATGAGATGAAATTATAAAACGACGGAATAGACTTCGGATGGATTGGATTACTCAAGGGTTAAATAAGCAAACCTTATTATATGATAGAATGAGTTGACGAACGTAACCTTATCCTTATCCTGAAGCATTTGTTAAAGGTTAAAGGCCAAAGAGAAGGGACAAAGAAATATAATTATGCATCTAAAATGTTCTTTCCCCGTTTTGGACTTTTCAGATCGAATTTGTGCATGAATGAGAGTTGAGCCTATCATATTTTGTACTATATATATAATTAAAGGGATCTCAAAGAAAACAATAATTTGGCTGAGCGAGAGGGCTGGTATGGTAGAGGACGATTGAATGAAGAAGAAATCTCAGTTGAAGGAGCCAATGAAATGTGACCATTTAGTATGCAAATGTGGGTACCCAAAATGTGAGGGAGTGGTGGAGAAGCACTCAAGGTGTACAGTTTGACATTGATAATCATAGGCCTTGCCGGACCCAACAAAACGAGTCACAAAATGAATGAGCATTGAGCGGGGTGGGTGAGAAGGAATTGTTTACAGCTGTAACAAGCCTGTGTTCGTACGGTAATAATAATAATAATAATACAAATAAATAAGATCAAATTTGGCTTGTCATGATATAAATGAATATATATGTGGTGTATACGTATGGGTCCGGATTTGGTCCTCACAATGAACCAAACGAGAACGGCCTAAACAAGCGTAGTGATGAGACTGTAACACAGCCCCATCTTATGTGCACGCACGCAGTAGAAATTTGGTGTTGCAGGCTGAGAGCATTTGATTTTAACTTGAATGGCCGTGATGGTGATGATGATGATGGATGCGTGCCCAAAAATAACGTACATGCATCTTCAAAAGGTGCTGCATATGAATCGTATTGTCGTGACAGTGGCCAATGTGACGACTCAGCATGTACTGCACTTACCCACCCGATTACGGTTTGTTTGGACCATGCCATTTGGATTTCGGTCATTCTATTTTTGTTAGCTGTGGAGTGGGATGAGTGAGTAATTGTGACAACAAACTGGTCACACTCACAAAGTTTGGTAAATTACTGCATACTATATTTGGTTGTCACTAATTAATATGGCAGGTTATGTGCATAGATAATGCTTATGGTGTACAGCTGTCCTGATGCCATGATTTATGAAGGCTATACAATCCAATTTAATTTATTCTCCCTCCATTTTTTCTTCATTTATTATATTTTATAATAATTTAATAGATATGAAAATGTATATAAACAATAATTAATATTTTTTAAAAATTAAAATAGATGAATAGATATAAACAAATTTTTTATCTCTTTTTACATAGATAAAACAAAATGAAAACATGATTTTTTACATAGAGTTTGAATGTTGAAGTTTTAAAAATTTTTGAAGTTTGAGTCAGGGTTATTACTGTAAAATATTTATTCTTCTTTTTTTTTAGAACAAAAAAATTAATAAATAGACTTAAAAATTATATAAATAATTAGTTAAAATGTTTCTAAACTTAAAACTTACAAGATAAAAAAATCGTTAAATAGACCTAATATATATATATATATATATATTATATAAATAAACTATAAAATAAGTATAATATATTAAAACAAATATAAATATATAAATATAAATATAAATTGATCCATGAATGAGTTAAATAAGTTTTGTTTATAAGTTTACGTCTGAATTGTTTATCTAACAATTTTTTTAATAAGTCTGAACCTATCTGTTTATTAAACAAATCCAATCAAACTAAACTTTAAACAAACTGAATGAATCGTAAACTCTTATTAAATGAGCTTATTCACTTCTATCACTGAAGACAACTAATACTTATACACAGATGAACGAAGGATCTATACTTAATGTGATTATCAAGAAAAAGAAATGAACATAAACGAGACAACCTACACACAACAAATATACCAGTTAAGTTTTAGCAGCATAGAAGTTAATAAGATCACATGGATTTGTGATTCGATTTATTTAAAATTTATTTTAATTTAGTTTGTTGAATAAATAAATAAATTTAAATAAATAAATCAAATTTAAATTTAAAAAGTTTATTTAGTCTATGTAAAAATTTGTTTATTTTTTATATTATATTTATATTTATTTTAATATATTATATTTATATAATATTTATTTTAATATTATATTTATATAATAGTAATGTATTTATATAATTTGATAATAATTAAAATTTTTAATTTTTAATTAAATAAAAGAAATCTAAATAATTTTTTTTATTCTTAATATAAAATTTTTTTGTGCTATTTTTATTTATTTCTATGAAACTACGAATTAATTTTTAATTTTTTTTATATAATTTTATACAAAATATTATATATAATACATCATTTAGTATAATATTTTAAAATAAATAATTATAAAAAATTTTAATTTTAAATAATTTTGATTTATTTTTTATCAAGTAGTATTAATAAGAGTTGGATTAATAGATTTTATAATTTAAAAAATTTAGAAATATATTTTTATAAAAAAATTTAAGTTTGTAAACCTTTTAAATTATATATATATATATATATATATTAAATCTATTTAATATTTTTCTATTTTATAAATTTTAAATTTATAAACCTTTATAATCAATTATATATATATATATATATATATATATATATCTTAAATTTATTGAGTAACTTTTTTGAAATGTAAATTTTTAAATAAACTCATAGGTGATTTTAAATAAAGTCAGACTTAAAAAAAAAAATTGATAGAAAATAAATCCAAACTCAAATCTCAAAATTAATCTTTAAATAAATCAAATTTAAACATTTAAAGTTTAGGTTGAATTAACCTATTTTTATCGTTAAATTTTAGAAATGTTGGTAAAATTGATGGAGAAGTAACATGCATTTTTACTCTGGATAAATTGGAAAAAAAAAAGAATGATAAAATTTCTATTTCATATTTGTTTTAAAACACATTTTTTTTATCACATGTAAATTTATGCAGGTTAAAGAATTAAAAATAAAATAAAATATTATGATGAATTATTTTATTTAATAAATTATGATGAATAATTTTAAAATATTATTTATTTAATTATATTTTAAATTTATATTGTAATAAAATTTTAATTATCATATATTTTAGGTATTTATAGGATGATCATTTTTTATTTTTAAACTTAAATTATTTTAATTTTATAAATATTATTTATTCATATATTTAAAAAATTAAAATATAAATTTTAATATATATTAGTTGAACTAATAATTTACCAACCCATTAAATCATTACTCTAATAGTGTCATAGTGAAGTTTTACAACACTACTTAACTTCAATAATTAAAATAAAAATTTCCTCTAAAAAAATATTTTTCTTTACTATTAGACAATAACAATGCAACAAAATACAATTATGATAAAAAAGGTACATCTATCATTTCAAAAACTTTTGATAACATTGTTTCAATTCTCCGCAAGGTAGGGGAGATAAGTTTCTGGAAAAAATTTTATCCAATTTTAGAAACAACTTAAAAATTTATCTCTTTATATTTTTAAATTTATTTTTTTGGCATGTGTTATAGAAAAGATAAAAAATAAAATTATTTGTATACAATTTTATATATGATATCTAATTTTAATTATTTAAATAATAAAATTGGAAATTGCATTGAGCTTTAATTTTTTTATTCTTTTTTTTTTTCAATCCGTTACTAGAATTTTGTATATTATCGTAGATTTGGAACGACCGATAAGCATTGTGTTAAAAAGGGTGAAAGCTAGTAATAAAATTATGATGAATCCTTATCAACCCAAGTTAAGTTAACTCTTTTTTAAACTTAATTCACTTAAGTTAACCTCATTACTCAAGTTATGTTGTTTTGTTAATTCTAATCCAAAAGATTTATCTATCTATGCTTTGCTCAGATAGAAAAATATCAGAAAAGTAAGAATGCTATAATAATATATATTTTATTTAAAATAAAATAAAAATATTCTTTACAAAAACAGAATTTAAAATTTCCATTTTTTATTTTTTCGAATTCAATTTTTTTTATCTCCTCCCATTTTCTTTCGGTAGAAATAAAGACAGGGTTAAGCTTTATGTTACTTTAGAATGTTATATTTATTTTATTTGCTTTTTCAGTTTTTTATCTTTAGTGAACGATGGATTTTAATGCTCCGAGCAAAACATTAGATTGGACTATGATTGTTCCTGCAAAGAAAGTATAGGAACGTTTCATTGCGAAGGAAAGCCAGCTAGCAGAATCCAAAATAAATGATTGAATATTAGATGGATGTAGTTAAAATTGTGGAATGGCATTGGCAGTAGGTGAGAGTTGAAGAAGCAACTAGCTGTTTCCTGTGGGCTCAGTTTCTGTGTTTCACACTTTCACCCACCCCTCCCTGTAATTAGCTACACCTCACTATGATAGCACCTAAGAATCACTTTTTAATTTGGACCAAAACAATAAAGGATTCAATCTATACTTTATTTTTTAAAATAATTTAGTTACAATATATTGATGATGTAAAAATTGCTCTATTATAAATTTTTATTTAATTAATTAATTTTATGATAATTATTTTATAAATTACATTTAATTGGTTGATAATATATAAATTTTTATATTAAAAACAAAATTATAAATGTTTCATTTTAAGTCTTAATTTGTAAAATGTCCTCTCCATTTTATTATTTTCGTTGTATTTTATTACTGATGTTAAACATTAAAGAAAATATCATTTTCTGGAATTAATTACAATAAAATTAAGATTTTATAAAATTTAAAAGTAAAGAAATTGACACTTTTGAGAATAACAAGGAGTATAAATTATATTTACACTAAAAACTACAGAAGTAACATAATTTTAAATGTAAACGAAAATACTACTTAATTTTCCCTTTCTACGTTTTGCTTTCATGTTTAGGAAAACCAACTTCTTCATACATGAAAACTATCAAGTTAGTACTAATAGAAGTCTTTTGTTTCTTTTTAAGAAAAAGTTTAGGAGATTAAATATATCTTATTATATGGTCAAAATATATATAAGTCTCGACTAGAATATATGTAGTAATGTTTGCTTTTTTTTTTACAACTAATTAATACAACAAAAATCCAACAGCAATAATCAAATTCAAAGCTTTGGTAAATACGTCCTGCGTAACAGTTGGGCAAATTAAAACTGTATCTATTAAGCATTTAATAAGTATTTAGTCAACATTTAAGAACAAGATAAAACATAATATAATACGGTCCAGCGAATCAGGTCTAGATTTTCCAATATAGATGATGAATTTGCTAAAGTGTCGAGAGGAAAAAAAATGGTGGGAATATTTATAATAATATTTTATATTTACAGTTAATGGATATTTTTAATAATATATGGGATGGAATTTATACTTAGAAGAGGATTTATTTATATAAAATTCGAATGCAAATAATTCATAATTTAGTATCATATATTCACCTGAAAGGCAAAATTTAATATTTACAATATTATGTATACAATAGTTTTATTTTATAATTTTAAAGTATATGATAGAAACTTATTTTTTCATATTTTTATTTTTTAAAAAACCAAATGAGATGTCTCTCTTCTCCCCTAAAATTCTTTTTTTCTTTTTCTCAAATCAAGTAATGTATTCATATTTTTTAAAATTATGAATTTAACAAAAAAATAATTGATAGATTTTATGATATTATACTAATAGTTATGCATATAATATTTCAGATAAATTAATCATTTGTGTATTCTATCTAATTAATGTTTTATGGCTACAATCTTATAGTTAATATTTTTTATATTTTAAATAGTATAGTATCCGTTAAAGTATAGTTAGTTAATAAAATATCAATTATCAAATTTATATAAAAATTTATTTATTGGTATATTTAATAAAAATTATTAATTTAATAGTAAATTTGCTAAATTTAAATATTCTTAAAAATAATTATAAATTAATAGAGTAAATTTTACAAATTATGCTCCTAAAATAAATTAATTTCTATGTACACACAAACTTCAATTTTCTTTTATCTTCTTTTCTTTTTCATTCCATATTTCATTATCTTCATCACTTTCTTTTATTCTCTTGTTCTTTTAATGAAAAAGTGATTTTAAAGTTACATTATTATTTTAAAAAAATCATGTGACTTAATTATATAAAATAATTTTATTATTTAATATGCCTTGTATATATAATACTTTAAATAAAATATTCGATTATTGAAAAAATAAAACAATAAATATAAATAATTATATTTATTTAAATAATTAAATATATATATTTTAAAACAAACATATAATTATTAATCAACTTTTAATTTAACTATTTATGAATTATTATATATTTTAAAATTATTAATTTTATATTTTAAAAAAATATTTTATTTGACAAACTTCGCATTTTTTATCATATAATTAAATATATAAATTAATAATATCAAATTTGTTTTTTTAAAATATTTATGTGTGATCATATTAATTAAGATTAATTTTTGTTATCTCTTATTTCTTTATAATATAAAAATAATAAAAATCGAACTCTGAATTTTTATATTAAATTATTTTAATATTCAATCTTTTACCTTTAAAAATCAATTCTAATTATCTGTTATATCTTATTTAGGACAATGATGTATGATCTAAATATTTGTTTTTGTTCTATTTTAGATTTTTTAAGATTTTTTTTTTCCTTTTGAGATAATTTAAAATAAAAAAATAAAAAATAAATAAATTATGAGATAATAAGGAAATGATGATAAGAAAATTAATCCTAAAAATAATTTAATATGCTCTAAATTGGAAAACTAAAAAATAAATCACTAGATAATTCTAAACAATTAGAAAATAGAAAAAATAATCGTAAACAATAATTTAACAAGTCTATGTAAAATTATCATCAAAATAACAAAAATATTCCATTAGATGAGTTTATGCGAATAATTAAGATTAAATTACATCAGTCATGTTATGCGGTCATGTACCTGCTTTTTTTAATTAATTTCTCACATTATCTTTCATAAAAAAAAATAATTTTATTCAAGATAAAATTAAACATTAAATATAATTCTATAAATTATAAATCATATTTGATCTTAATTATTTATATATAATTGCAAGATAAACCTTTATCCCTCTCTCTCAAATTAAAAAATATATGTTTGAATAGACATTCGCATCAATATGTTAAGCGAACTTGGTTGTCTTGTATTCATATGAATATTGAAATATATCTTTCCATTTTATTACAAAAAGTTAGATGTGAGTATATTAGTATTTATTTATACCAAAATTCTGTGGTTGCTTTGAATTCTAAGATGTACAGTGATCTATTGCACCCTTCACCACATAATCCCTCCTTCAATTGACCGGTTATTATTGGCGAAGGTACTGTTTATTGGTTTCAACTTTCAATTTTACTATTTACTGCTATGAGGTATCCAGGCTCCTACTTTTCACCACTTATGTCAAATAATGGTTTATTTTTCCCCAGTGAGGTCAATTGCTTTGGCACATTTAAATAATTGATAACGTATCTTTTAATCATTAGTTTAAAAAGAGGCAGGAATAAAATGTTTAAAAAGTAAAAACATTTAATTTGATAACTCATTTGTCAACTTAATTAATTTTAATCATAAAGGTAGTCATATACTTTTAATGCTTGTGTATTCTTTTTCATTATAATATCCTTTCCGTCTATAATATTTTTGACATACACATAAATGTCAAAACAAAATCTAAAACCACATGTTTGAAAAACTCAAACCTCATCCAATCAAGATAATATAGGTTAATTATTGTTGACAGTTCATGATTCAATATTTACTAAAGTCAACAAATAAAATGCACATGGCATAAAGAAAAATAAACATTACTTAGATGATTTAGATCCAGCTCCCTGTATTTAATAATCAACTTTTACTCATCATGGAGTTATTAAGACTGGATTTGATTGGCATATACACGACCAGCGGGTCCATTAAATTCGCAAACCTAAAGCGATTATAAACTTTAAAATGAGGTTTTCTAAATTAATAAAAATAATTCAGTAAATATTTTTTTTATTGAAGTGTAGATTATAATATTATTTATCCTTAATCAATATTTATAAAAAAATAATAAATATATTAAAATTAATTTTTTTTATAAAAAGATATTATCCATTGATATTAAATATTAAATTTAATACTTATATTAATTTAATAAACTTTTATAAAATATAAAATTTATCAATTTAACTATTAATTTAAAAATTTTATTAAATAAATTATATTTATAAAATTTGATATTAAATAAAAATTATTAGATATTTTATTACATAATTTTATTATAACATCTATTATATTATTTAAATGAGTTAGGATCCATTAATATCATATACTAAATTTTAATATTTATACCAACTTAATAACCTTATATAAAATATATAAATTATTAATTTAATCGTTAAATTATGCTATAATATCTTTATGAGCATATATATTAAATTTTAAAAAATTTAAAAATATGTAAATATATTATTCAACATTGATATATATATATATATTTAAATAATATATAAAATATTAAAATAAATTTATAAGATAAGGTATTTATTAATTTTTATTTTGTATAAAATTTTATATACATAATTTACTTAATAATAATTTTTAAATAAATTTTTAGATTAATAAATTTTATATTTTATATAAAATTATTAAATTATTGTAAATGTTAAAGTTTAGCTAACGAATTTTAATTATATTTAAATATATATATTAATGGTTGAATAATATATTTATTAATATTTAAATTATTTAAAATTTGATATATATTATCATATAAATATTATAATATAATTTAAAAATTAAATTAATAAATATTATATTTTATAAAAAATATTAAATTAGTAAAAATATTAAATTCAACTAATTGATATTAACAGATGATAATTATATATATATATATATATATTATTTTAAAAAATCCTTACAATAAATGTAATTTTTCTTGTAGGAATTAGAAAGTAAGTTTTTTTTCCCGTATAATGCGCTATGAAATAAATTCAAAGCAAGTGAGGGAAAGAAAATTAACCTGGAGCATATATAATATTTTAGTTTCATGACTGATGCCTCTTTCCCCTGCATCTAATTTTTTATACATTGTCCTATTAAACCCACAAAATACGGAACTTGGGTGTTCAGAAAAATTCTCCTCTATGTGTGGACGATGGGGAATCCGGAATGGAGGGCCCCAACTAGCCAACTTGTTAAAAAGTAAAGGGAGGAGAGGGTAGAAAAAGTGTCTACATTTTACTGTGGATTGCTCTTGTTTCTTTTGGAAGACCTACCTATCTAGCTACGTCAATCATTGCATCAAATACCTCATGCACGACGTTCTTCACCCTTCAAGTGGATCACTTTTTCTTTTTCATCGCTGGATTTAGCTCCCTATATTATATATCTTTATTTCTACTTTACTTTTAACTTATTTTAATCCACCAAGGATTGTAGATCGCAAACTGTGGGTGAGTTTTACTTCCACCATTTATTTAAAAACATCAGCTCTTACTTTTTTCTAGCAACCAATATAAAAATCTTTGGTTTGATCTTTGCCCTACTAGCAAATCAAGCGACTACGGCAAAAATTTCACAATTAACTGATAAAAAATATATTGTCAGAAGGTTAAAATAAAAGAAAATAATTTTAAATCACAAATTTAAATATATTTTTAAAATTTTAACCTTATATTTGGATAGAAAATTTTAAAAAATTAATTATTAAAAAGAATAAAACATAAACAAATTATAAATAATAATTTAAAAATTAAAGTTTTAAAAAAATTATTTTAAAAAGGTGTTATTTAAAATTTTTATTTAATAAAAAATTGTAATATTTAAAAAAAAAATTATCATCCAAATGCATATAATCTAATAATTTAAAATTATTCGATCTAAACACAAAGTGAATGACTAAAGTTGATCTAACAATAAAAGATTAATACAGATTATATAAAAATTTGAATTTAAATTTTGTTATTGTTATTATTAAAAAAATTTAAAGGAGATTTAAACGTCAATTACTTATACTAGCCATGTATTTCCGATACTCACTCCACTAACAGCAAAACTTTAAGAATCGTTGGGTCTCCTAATAACACCCATAGTCAAAGAAAATGTGCTAAATATTTCAATTGCCCTAATTAAAATTACAAAAACGATTGGACTCTATGTATCATCAAAATTGACTAGATAATGGAATTCGTAATTGTCTTTCATTGAGTACTCCGAAATAAAATGTTCATTCCATTCATCTCTAACCTCCATCAAATTAGTTTTAAAGTGACCGTCAAAGACTGAACTAATACTTCGTTCATTTTATAAAAAACTGATTTTAACTGAGAGTTTAATATTGATATATTTGTAATATATTTTTTATATTGTTAATTAATTAAAAATGTGACAGTATAATATAATTTTTAAAATAATTTTTGTAAAACTCAAGAAATTTTATAATTAAATAAAAGTGTAAAATATATTTATATTATTAGTATAATCTTATTAAAAATATAACTAATTTATAAAAACTGAAAAATTTAACATATAATAATAAAAAAATTTAAATTTAAATTATATATTATATATTTTTAAGTTGTTTTTAACATTAATGATATTTTTTTAATATTTTTATATAATTAACTATGATATGTTTACTTCATAATTTCTTTACTTATTTGAAGGTATTCTTATAAAAATAATAATTAGTGCAACAGATATTTTAGATTTAGTTTTATAAATAGAATAAAGATATTTTTTTTAAGTTTTCATCGGAATAAGTAACTATGTAGAAAAATCTGTTGAAAAGATTTTTACGTAAATATTTAAAATAAAATAGTCATGTTTATATCTTTAATGTACACTAAAAATAATAAAATTAAATATAAATTTTATATAAAATACTTTTAATCTTCATATCTTAACGAATAAATCATGTTTATATATATGTAATATATTTAGTTGAATGATATACGGATTATTATATTTAATATTAAAAATTAATATTATGTTTAAAATTGATTAAATGTTTTCAATTTTGTTTAATTTCAGCTTTATCATCAATGGAAGACAGGTCAATCCATGTGTTTAGTAATTTTTAAAATATATTAAAACTTCCAAAATTATTAACAATCATATTTAACAACGCTGCATTAAATGGAATGGCTTCTCAAATGGCCACCCAAACCTTGAAGTCCGCGCTCACAAAAGTTAAGCGGTGGTGTGACTTGCAAAAGCAGATTTGCCAATCTGTTTTTTCTTTATAGCACCCTTCCAACCAAACGATGTAAAAAAATTGTTTACATATATAAATAATAATATATTTATTTATATTTAAATATATATAATTAAATTTGTTTTTTTTTTTTAATAAAAAATGATTAATTATTAGATAAAAATATAAAAATATATATTTTTATGTAAAAAATTATTATTTAAAAAACTCTGATAACACCTATAAAGTTAAATACCTTAAACTTTGACGTGATTTCAACACTCATTTTAATTTTTTAAAAATATTAATTATATTTAAATATGTTTTATTCTATTAAATTATTATTAATCATAATAAATAAAAAATATTTTTTTAAATAATAATATTAATTATATTTTTCAATATTTATATTTTTATAAATAAATTAAAAAATAAAAATAATATTTTTTATTGTAATTATATCTTTATCTTTATCTTTTTTATATGTTTAGGAAAAATGAATAACTTGTTTTATTTATCTGTTTATTTTTATTTTTAATATAATATTAATTATTTCATTATTTTTTTTTAAAAATAAAAAATAGAATTTTTATATTAATCTATTTATTTTAATATTTAATAAAATATTTATTAAATTTTTCATATATATCATTATGTTAATTAATTATAATAAATAACAAATAAAAATAAAATTAACGTATAAAAGATAAATTAAAAAGTAAATAATTTTTTTAGAATTAACAGTATTAATTATAATTTTAAAATTTATTTGAGATGATGTTTTATTTTTAATTTTAAAATTTTTAAAAATTAAATTGTTTTAATTTTAAATTTTTTAAAAACTGTTATGAAAGAGATTAAACTCGATATTATAAATTTATTTAAAATAAATAAATATTAATTAAAAATAAAAATAAAAAAAGTTTTAAAATATATTTTAAAAATATCAAAATAAAATTTATAATAATAATTATTTTATTTTTAAAATAAAGGTAAAGATTGGGATAATTATGATTATATTAATAATTATAATGATAGCAAATACGATATTAATGTATTTTAAAAAATTAAAATTTAAAATAAAAATAAAAAATAATTTTTTTCTGATTTTAAGAATTGACTAAAAATTAGTTTAAAAATATATGAAAAATTAATTTAAAATTATTCTAATCAAATACATTTTATTTTAAATTTAATTTTAAAAGAAACTTATAAACATTTTAAATGAGACTTTAATATTTATATTTTTTTTTACAAATAAAAAATATTTTTTTATATATACATTTATATATATCTAGATATTATCTAATGTAATAAATGAGAAAAATTAGATGATAAATTTAAAATTTAAATATTTTTTTGAAAAATTTAATAACATTTATGATATCTTTTAATATTTATATTTTTTCTCTTTTTAAATAAAGAAATAAAATAAATAATAGTTTTTGTTATTTATTAATATAAAATTTTATCATATAATTTGTTAAAATAAATTATAGTTTTAGGTAAATTTTAATATAGAATATTTACAATATTACGCTTTCATTTTATTTCATAGTCAATGTGACTGTTGGCATTTAATTTTTTGAACAAAATTAAATATTTTTAATAAAATTATAATTATATCTAAAAATTTGCACAATAAATATGACACTGATGCATATTAGACAAATAAAACTTTAATTTTTACCGTAAAATAACATAAAAATACTTATACTAAAAATTTAATTATAATATATTTAAAATGTCAAGTTTTTTATTTGTTAATCAATGATATTTTATTATATTATTAAATTTTTTAAATTTAATGATAATTATTTTTAAATTTATATTTAATATATATTTAGTTAAATTAAAAAAATTAAATTCTTATATAATAATATTTATTAATTTATCCTTTTAGAATTTCTCTCTTTTGGTTGAATTCATTAATTAAGATTAATTTAAATATTTAGATAAGAAAAAAAATAAAAAATAATAAAGTATTATTTATTTTAATTGAACAAAAAAAAAATTTAATTTTTGAATTTTTAATATATTTTTTATCTTGTTTAAATAAGAACGTAGTGAGTGTTAGTACATGCATTACAGTACCATTCATGGGAAAAGTACATAAATATGTCGTTTTATATCATAAAAAATTAACTTTCAATCATTTTTAAAAAAATAAAAAGGTTCAATAAATAATATTAATCTATTAAAAATAACTAAATATGTGTTTTAAAAAAATCCTCATAGATATGTAAATTAAAAGAATGTCTTATGACTTTCTCTTTTATCCTTAATAAGGCTCCATATTTGCCTCTGCATCATGTCCAATGATTGACATCATTCTTTCTTCTCTTTCTTTTGTCTATGACTGTATTCTATTTTAGTTTTTATCTTTTGTTAAACATAATCCATGATAATATTTTAATGTAATTATTTCATCTAAAATATTCTGAAATCAAAATTCAAATAAATGTGTAATACTTTTAAAAAACTATTTTCGTTAATTTAAAAAAAAAAGTCACTAAAACCTATTTTAAGTCTAAACAAACATTAATTGGCCCTGACCTATTGGAACAAATTTCAAACAGTAACTTTGCTACCTTCATTTCAATGTCCGTTTAAGTTCCGCAGATAGAGAAACAATTAAAGAAACAGGCTGTAAATGGTCGAAAGGTCCCAAAATGTTTGTAAATCATTGAATGCCTTCCCGGGTTATGCTTTCTGCAGCAATGGAAAACTTATGATCTGCCTAGGAGTTGTATTTAGAATTTATCTCCTCCAAAATGTAGAGGTGTAATAGTTTTGTTTAAGAGAGGATTTTTATGAAGAGAAGTGAAGGAGGAGGATTATAAATCTCTCATTTTTATACATCCAAACATAATAGGCAACTATCTTTTCTTTCCTTCTTTCCAGTTTAAACTCTCAAATAAAGTATGTGAATATTAAAAAGGTAAAATACAAATTACCCTCTTAATGTTTAAAGCATGTGCAAATCAGTTCCTCAAATTTAACAATAAGCATATTCATTCCTTGAACATTTTAAAAGATGTAAATTAACCCCTCGGTACGCAATCTATTACTTTTAATGGAAAATTGACATTTGAATAGCACATAATTAATTTATTGGACAAATATATCAAATTAAAAGAACCAACAGGTTTATCTTTCAATATTTCAAGGATTACCTAAGAAAAAATAGATATATATATATATATATATATATATATATATATATATATATAAAGTGTAATTCCCTTGTTAATAATACAACGATAAAAAAACAAACTATTTTTTCAAATAAAATAGCATAATCACCATTAAAATTTTTAGTGTTACTCTTTAATTAAAATTTAAAATTCATCTTGAAATTGATAATAATTTTTAAGAATTGATCCTTTTTTTTAATTACGTTTGATTAGGTTTTTAATTTTTTATATTTTAAAAAAAATATAACACTTGTTTTAAAATAATATATGAATAGAATTTTAAATTAATATATAAATTTTAAAATATATAAGATAAGAAAAATCTTGTTTTAACTGGTAAATCTTATCATAAATCACAAACATAATCTAAACTATTAATTAAATTATTTTTAAAAAATTATAAATAAATTTAATAAAATACATTTTAAATTAATATTTATATAAAAATAAAAATTATATAACCATATTTTAATTTGATTTTATTTTAGATATAAGTTTCAAAATTTAAAGTAATTAAAATAATAATCATTTTTAATTATTTAAATGTAATAAATATATGGTAATAACCCGTTGTCATTAATTCATTGATTAAATTAAATACACCATATCACATGTCATGAGTGAGAACTGATTCTTTATTTAATTGGGGTAAAGTCACTTTAATTGTTTTTTCTGAGTGCACGCGCACACGTCAAAGTCAAAGGCCTCAAGGTTATGTGACATCTACATCAACGTCAGTCTAATCCCTGATCCTGGAAGAAACTACTAGATCCACAATATTCAAAGAAAAGAAAAAGATAAGAAGAAGTGGAAGAAATCAAGAAACGGTACCATCCAAAGAATCCTGCAATGGGCGTGTGTGCGTCTTCTCCTTCTGCGACCACGAAAACAATAAGCGCCGGTAGAAAAGGCGGCGTCGGACGTAGGTCGCAATCTTTCCGAGGACCGTCGTCGATCGTGGTGATGGACATGGTTGGTGGAAGCAAGGAATACAGGCAACCGATCCCAGCGAGCCTCGTGCTTTCGGAGAATCCGTCTTGCTACCTCTGCAATTCGGAGTCAATGTACATCGGCACGTGCATGCCACGTGTTCCCGATGAAGAGTACCTTCTACCTGGCCGAATCTACTTCCTCGTCCCTCTCTTTCATTCCCATTCCCCTTTGTCACTCCCTCTTCTCTGTGATCTCGCCGTTAAAACCAGTTCTGCACTTGCCAACCCTAATAATTATAGAACAGACAGTAACAGAGCCTCTGTTCACCGCCGTTCGATTTGACTTTTGATTTCATCGTCTATCAGCGTGTAATTGGTGTTAGTTAGTTTCAATTTTGTTATTTTTTTTTTCTTTTTGTTAGTTTTATAGAATTTCATTTGTGCTTCAATCGAGTTACCTGAGTGGGACCTTAGAAGAAAATAATGCAATTCATTAAATTCGTACGAGCTGGTGAAGGAAGGGCCCAAATGACTCTGAATAACTGATTGCAAACAAGAACGGTCCGTGAATTGGGACATTTCTCCGCTCTTTTTCTTTTTTCGAAACAGCCATTGGTTCACTCTTGTTGATGTATATTACTTGGTGTGTCCCACTAGAGTAATGAAATGCAGCATCCAAATTCCAAAGTAACTCCCACAGGTTCGTCGTTGTGCTTGTGCAGAAAACTCCACCGTATTAAAAATGTGCTTATTTGTTACTGTATGAATTGAAGTCATGTGCTTTCCGGATGTAAAGGAGCCCAACACAGTTAATTTATTTAAATTTTATTTTTCAAGTTAATTCTCGAAATTATAGATTTTTAAAATTTGTTTATTTCTTAATTTATTAATTTAAAAAATTATTTGGTTTACATTTTATTTATAGTCATAAGTTAAAAATTAAAGTAAATATCATTTATATATTAAAAACTAATAAGTTTTTTTACAAAAATTTAAAAATAATTTATTGACGCATAATTTCGACCTACATACGAAAAGAATTATATTGTTGCTAAGTTTAGTTTATTTCTAAACAAATTCAATTTAAAATTTAATTGTTAGAAAAAATTAAAAATTTAAACTTATTTAATTCATTTTATTACCTGATTATTATTATTTATTGTTTTAAGCTTATTTAAGAGATGTTTGGTTTTATTAAGTATTTAGCACACATTGGATTCATAGTTTTTTTAGAGCAACCACTTTATTTAACATACATACATATATAATATATTCAACCAAACACATTTTTATGGGATCGAGAAGATAAAAAGTGATGCATCATGGTCATGGACCACCTCAAATATCAACCGATTAAAATAAATTTCGTAATTAAATATTCCTTTCCCTAGGTATAACATTAATATTTTTTTATTATCTTATATATATATATATATATATATATATATATATATATGTCAATGTCGCATGCTGTGTGCACAAGCGTATATATAAATTATATACGAGTTTTTTTTAATATCAAGTTTATAAATTTTATTTATATTTATTTACATAATCATATTTAAAAACATGCATTAGCTTTTTTATTAAAATAAATAAGTTTAATTGAGAGTTTATAAATTTAAATAATCAATTAATTTACACTCTTCGAGACTGTCCAATATGGATGTATATTTTGTTCAATTTTTTTAAAAGGTACAATGAGTGTTTCGAAATTTATCTTTATAATTAAAAAAATTATTTAACATAAATTATTAAGATTTATTTAATAATAGTAAATTAGAATAATTTATATAAATTTTAAAATTTAAATATTGTTCTTTGATTATTGTAAAAAAATATTTTTGATATTAATATTTATTGTAAATATTATTGAAAAATTAAATTTTAATTGAATATATTGTTTACAATATTTAAGCTTTTTAAATTATATATATATATATGAAGTATTAATAACAAGATTAAATAATTTTTTATTTATAGTATAAATATTATAATAAATAAATAATTGTAAATTAATTTAAATGTATTAAATTATATTTAATATTTTTGAAAAAAATTTAACATCAAAATGATTATTATAAAATTATGATATCAAATAAATTTATTAAATTATAAAAATTTAAATATAAATTTTTATATATGTTAATATTTGAAAGACTTAATACTTCCTTTCATTTTATTTATAAGATTCAGTTAACTAACTTTTACTATTTATTAACATAAGATGGTTTAGAAAGTTTTAAAAAAACTTACTAATTTTTATATTTATTTTTTATTAATATTTAATTTTTTACCCTTTCATATCTTGATTGATGAGTAGAATTGATGATTTTAAGGCGAAGTATTGTTTTAAATAGATGGAAATTTTTAAATAATAACCATTAATTAATATTTTTAATTTCCATATTTTAAATAAAAGAATCTAACAAATAAAAATGGGGGAGTATCATCAATATTTAGAAGATATAATCAATAAATATATAATATAAATTATTATTGGACTGAATTTAGTTAAGTTGTTAAAATTCAAGTTAGTAAAGTTATTTGTATATATATTTTTATAGCGTGAGAAACATTAAATATATAATAATTAGTGAAAAATAAATTATTTTTGTCTACCATTGTAAAATAATTAACACAGAATATTTTGTCTAAGGTGATACAAAATTTTATTTTAAAATATATCAAATCTAATTAATGAATAGTTTTATCATTTCAATCTCATATAAAAGTATTAAAAGAGATTGTATGTGATTTTTATTCTATTCTATTAATAAAATTTAAGTATTTAATTTAATAATTATTTATTTATAATATGTTCTCAATTTACTAATTATTATTATTAAAATAATTTTTTATAAAGTTGAAATATCTAACATTTCTCAACTAATAATAATACAAATATTTATCTGTGTCATTTTAAACATTAGTATTATAATAAAAATGTTTTTTGATATTATTTTTAAATATTTATAAGAATCAATTTATATATAAGTTAAAAATAAACAAGTATTAATAATGTATATTTTTATTTCTCTATTATATATAATACAAAATAATTTATAAAAAATATTATGATAAATTTGAAAAGTACCTAAAATTAATTAAAATAAAAAAAATTAAAAATATATAAATTAAATAAATTAAAAAAAATGCATGATATAATTTAAAAATAAAAAATATAAATTAAAAATATCATATAATCTAATTAAGATGTTGTGTAACAATAATGGAAAAACTTTATATAATTATATGTAAATGAAAAAATTATATAATTTGAAATATAAAAACATGTTAATCTATAATTTTTTTATTACGTACTAATTATTTATTATACATGTTTATATTAATTAAAATAATATATATTTTTCATGAAAATCAATAATATGAGTTGCAAACTTTTTTAACGAGGTCGTGATTAAAAATAAAATATATCAAAATAATTATATTGAATTAGTTCATTAAACACGTGTAATTTATATTTTTAAATATGAGAAATAATTTATATTATACTTACTCTACTTAATAATTATTTATAAGACTATCTTAGACAGCAATTATTTTTTCCTTTGATTTATAAGTGAACAACCCACCTTTTATATGTTTTTTTTAGGAAACTGAAATCCAATATTTTAATTTATTTTAATTCTATTAATTAATTAAAAATATAAGTTTATCTCAATAATTAATCTTATTTTTATCATTTAAATATTTAATTTTAATTAAAAAATACATAAAAAATCTATAATATTCATCCTAAAATTTGTCATATTTCTTTTATCACACCCATAACACATTTTGTACTTGCCTGTAAAACCACCACCTTTGATTCCGAAATCCACCATCTCTACCCATTGCAGTCAAAGTCACACGACCCATCTCGAGGCTATTTCTGTTAATTTTGTTGATAAAGATGATGTACACGTTATTGTAAATGCTTTATCATAAAACTTCCATCAATAGTTTAGCCTTCATCTTTACCAATATCCATTCTATGCGTCATCTTATCGACAGCATTCTCTTGAATCATCTCCAATACAACAATTTTAATATATTTTAAGCAATTTAAAATATGATGAAATATTTAAATAATTTTTTTAAGTTATTTATATAAACAATCTTTTTTTATAAGCAACTGAAGATGCTCTTGGCAACTCATTTCTCCTTAATGGTAAAGAGTAAATACCCAAACTCACGGTCTAAAATATGAACTTCTTTTTTAATAAGTCCACATACTTTTTAATATTAAACTATTATTTTATTTTGGATCCAGAATTAGTTGGATCAGACCCAATCTAGGTTCCCCTATAAGAATTTATGTAACATGCATATATAACCAATTAGGTCGAAGCCAACATTTCTTACATAACAAAAAAACTACTCCGTCTCCAAGAAAACAGAATTGCATAATTATCGAAGAATTTCATAATATTTAATTTGTATTTGGTAAATTTTTTTAATAATTTTTATATAATAAATAAATATTCAAAAATTATGAATGATAATTTTAAAATATTTAAGATAATAGAAGATTTTTAAGATTTTTGTTTATTTTAGGATCATTTAAAATTATTTATATTTAGCATATAATTTATTTAAATAAAAATATTATATAATTATATAAATTTATATTTTATATAATTTTTTATTATTAATATTTAAAATAAATAATTATATATATTATTATAATTTTTTTTATATTATTCATTATTTATCTTAAACAAAAATAATATATATAGTAAAATTATAATGAAATATAATTTAAATATAAAATAAAATAATTTAATTTTTAATATGTAAAAATTAAAAAATTAATAATTTAAAAACAATTAAAATAATTTATTATTTTTATTATGTTAATCGTCCTAATTATAGCGATAATAGTAGTTATAATATAAATATTATTATGTAATTATACAATTTTATATTTTATATATTATTTAATAATTAATATATAAGATAAATAATTTTATATATTATTATTTTAATTTTTTTATTATCTAACATTTATTTTATATAAAATAATATATATTATATTATTAAAATTTATATACCATAAAATTATATAATAATATTATAAATTAAATATAATTTTTATATATTAAATAATATCATTTATTTATAAATTTATAAATATTTAATTTTTAAATAACAAAAATAAAATTTTAAAAAAACATATCATTATTATTATAATGTAATGGTAATAATAAAAGTAAAAATAATGTTTTTAAAATAATAATAATGATATAATAGTTATAATATAAAATATATTATATAATTATAAAAAAAATTATTTTATATATTATTTAATATTAATATTTAAAATAAATAAAATTTATTTATAATTATAATCTTTTTATATTATTTAATATTTATTTTGAATAAAAATAATATATGATATAAATAATTATATAATATAAAATTATATTATAATATTATAAATTTAATATAGTTTATATATTAAATAATATTATTTATTTTATTTAAAATATATAAAAATTAAATAAAAAATTTAATTTATTTAAAAAATTATAAATATGTTATTATTATCATAGTTAAAGTAGTAAAAATAATAATAATGATAGTTATAATAATAATAATAATAATAATAATAATAATAATAATGGTTCTAATAATGAAAAGATGATTATAGTAAAAGTAATAATTTGATATCGGTTAAAGAATATCAATGGTATGTGGTGGTGACACATTAATGATCAAATTTGATAAATTTAAAAATAAAAATATTTTAAAATTAAAAATAATATTTAATATTTTTTTTAATTTTAAAATTTAAATCAAAATTATTCTAAAGATATATTAAAAATTATTTTAAAAATAATCTTATTTTTAAACTTAATTTAAAAATCAAAAATTAAAAAATTTGCAACACAGAAAACACCTTTGATTCATTTGTGATAATTTTTAATTTTTAATTTTTAATTTTAGAAATTAAAATTTATTTTTATTTTATTTTTAGTTTTAATTTATAATTTTTAAAAACCACTGTAAAAACAATTTAATTTTTCTATTATATTATTTTATTATGAATTTATAAAAAATATATAAATAAAAGCATTAATTTAATAAATTTAATTATATTAAAATAATATAAGTTGTAAATTTAAAAAATAATAAATTAAATATTATTATTTTTATTAATATAATAATAATAAAATAATAACTATAATAATAACAATAAAAATAAAAATAATATTTACGAAATAACATAGTAATATAATGATTATAATATAAAAATATATATAATTATATAAATTTATATTATATATATTATTTAATTATTAATAATAATATATAATATTTTATATATATATTATTATAATATTTTTACATTATTTAATATTTATTTTATATAAAAGTAATATATTTTATAATATAATAAATTTAATATAATTTATATAAAATAATATTATTTATTTTTTAATATATTAAAATTAATAAAAAGTTAAATTTTTTAAAATAATAAAAATTAAATTAAATTATATTATAATTATAATGATAATAATAATGATAATAGTTTAAATAATATTATACAATTATACAATTATATAAATTTATATTTTATATATTATTAATATATAAAATTTATATATTATTATTGAAATATTATTAAATATTTATTTTATATAAAATAATATATATGATATTAAAAAATTTATATAATATAAAATTATATTATAATATCATAAATTAAATATAATTTTTAAATATAAAATAATTTAATTTATTTATAAATTTATAAAATATATAAATAATTAAAAATTTCAAAATAGTAATAAAAAATTCAAATATAAAAATTATTATTATAATATTATTAATAATGATAAAAATAAAAATAATATTTACGAGATAATAATAATAATATAATAATTATAATATAAAAAATATTATGTAATTATATAAATTGTTATTTTTATTTATTATTGTTTAAAATAAATAAATTATATATTATTATAATAATTTATTTTATTTAATATTTATTATATGTAAAAATAATATATTGTAATATTATATTACAAATAATTATATAAATAAAGTTATATTACGTTATTATAAATTTAATATAATTTATATATTAAATTATATTATTTATTTTTTTATTATGTAAAAATAAAATAAGTAGAAAATTATTTATTTTATAATAATAAAAAATATATTATTATAGAATGATTGTTAATAGTTGCAAAATTTTATAAATTTAAGAATAAAAATTTTTTAAATTAAAGAAATATTTTAAAAAATTTTATTTTAAAAATACGTTAAAAGTTATTTTATAATTATGTTTATCAAATGAATTTTATTTTAAAAATTAAAAATTGGAAACTGACAAACAGGTGAAGCCCCTTAGTAGATGGTTCAGGAGTTTTTAACGTGGAAACAAAAACAGGGGATTAGGCAGCTGGTAGCAAGCAGATACAACAGTCTCAGACTGCTATCTGCAATACAGCTTTGCATTCGATTCCCAAGCTTCCTTGCATTCAATCCATACATCAAGGGCAACTTCGTAAATCTACTTCAGTCCCTTCCTTTGTACCTTCCATATAAATCAATTTCCCCATCACTCACTTCAACATTCATACAATAATAGTCTAATAACAATGAGAACCTTATTTTCTCTCTCTGCTCTCCTTCTGTTCCTTCTCTTATCCCAAGGAGCAAGGTCAGCCACTGCGCCGGAGCCGGTGGCGCCGCCACTCACAGGCGCTGCGAGGGAGTTCTTAGAGGCGCACAATCAGGCAAGAGCCGTAGTGGGCGTACAACCCCTCACCTGGAGCGAGAAGCTGGCCAACGCAACTAGTCTTCTTGTCCGCTACCAAAGGAACAAGAAAGGCTGCGAATTCGCGAACCTAACCGCCAGCAAGTACGGCGGAAACCAGTTCTGGGCAGGGATGATGGCGGTGACGCCACGTGTGGTGGTGGAGGAGTGGGTGAAGGAGAAAGAGTTTTACATCCACGCGAACAACACGTGCGTGCCGAAGCACGAGTGCGGCGTGTACACGCAGGTGGTGTGGAGCAAGTCAACTCAGCTTGGGTGTGCTCAAGCCACGTGTGTGAAGGAGCAGGTTAGCTTGACCATTTGTTTCTATGATCCACCTGGAAACGTCATAGGGGAGACTCCATATCCATGATCATCCATCCATTCCATCCATCATACATGCTAAATTTAAATCTTTATATGAATTGTGAAATAATGCTATTTAAGTGTTACATTAGCTGTTGCCATCCTGGTGTAATGTGAGACACTTGGCTATGTTAAATTGTTAATATGTCATGTGAAGTAGAATCAGCTTGTAGCATGCCTCAACATTACATCGATCCATTTCAATGCTTAATTAATTGAGTTAACTTCATTTCAATCGACTGTTGTTGAAAAGGCGGATCTTAATAAGTGCCCCAATTTACTGTTAGTTTACGGATCTTGTATGTTACTAAATCCCGCGGCAGGAATCTAAGCTATATACGCACATAAGAGGACTATATTTATATACAAGAGAGTAATAAATCTTAACCTGTTATCCTATTTCTTTATTTTCTTTTATTTAGTTAATTTAGTGAAAGTAGTTTTGGGTAGGCCTCGTTCAATGAAATTTAGTCCTAGTGGTAGTTGTAAATGTTTGTGATGGCCCTCGCTACGGGTTCTGCTATTGCAAGTGGATTACTTGATTCCACCGACGAATTATGAACATAAAGAGTGCACGTGCACACCAGGGGAGGGTGGCTCCCAGGATCAAATACGGAATGGATCCATGAGTCTGAGTGTCATGTGATTGTGAACCTAAAAATCTTACAACAGGATATGTTTTTAATTTTTAGTCTTTTTCTTAGTACGTTGATCGAGACAACATACTTCATCAGATTAGACATTATTGTCCTTCATTATTTTATTCTTTGGTTCCATTTGTTTTCCAACCTGGAACAGGAATATTGGTTTTTAGTTTTATACTTTTCAAATGAACACTAAACTTGTTATCAAAATAAACCATTTATGATTTGCGCGTACCACGTTATGTGATTAGATTAATTGTGGTGATCTAAAAGGAAAAGTGTTCTTGTGTATTTAAAAGTAAGTTGAATAAGGTGAAAAGAGAAGATAAATAGAAAAAATAAATATGATATGATACGATAAAAAAAAATAAAAAATAGATATATTGGAATTTCAACACTGAAGTAGCGAAACGTGTTGTAAGGATCTAAGGATCTGCACCACCAGCTTTCCTTATTTTCATGTGTTAAACCATTTGTTTTGTCTTTAACTTATATTAATAGTTTAATACCCAACAGGTTAGACAATCACCAAACATATACATGTAGTGTGGGAACTGGGATTAAGGAGTGCATGCACGGTAGCAACTCAGATTATTTACACAGCTCATTGCAGAATCTTAATTCTTTTGACACACCACTGCAATCACAGGTACCGCAATGACATAACAAGACATTACAGATGCAAAATGCTTCACATCGCAATATTATATTTTGCTATTGTTGCTACCTGACTACTTTGTACAAAAAGAATTGGGTAGATCAAACAATGCAGTCTCCCACAGTAAGAAGTAACGCTGCCAAGTAATCATTTTACCATATCCTTGGATATGAGGTATCGAAAAGTAAAGTTGTGTGGAATCCATTCTATGCACTTCCGTGATTTTGCAAGCTGGCATTTCTTAACACTCTTTCTAAGGGATTCAGGTAGAGATTCTAGGATCATATCCATGACACCAGTGGGGCACAAACCTGAGTCCTTGCTGAATGACTCTACAAGCTTTGGCAAAAGAATTTTTTGGTCCTTGCGTACCCCAAAGGTAGCTCGAATGTACTCGTCCTTTGCAATTTCTAACTCTTGAAACACTCCCTTCGGTGTATATACACGTACCTGTCAAATGTCATACGAACATGAGCAACTCATTGAACAAAGGAAAAATGGTTATTGCAAGTTAATCTGTTTGTCCACATAGTTATGTCTTTAATTCCCTGTCAACTTGTTTGGTTAACATTCCTAGAACTGGTTATCGTGATTTTACAAATTACAACTAACATGGAACAGTCCATTTATTTGTTCTTTTAGAAAGTAAGCTTCGATTGAAATACAATCTTCTGTCCCTTTTTCATCGTCCAAAAATATTGGCAAGTTAGAAATGTAATGAAATTGCATACAAATGAGAATTGGGAGAGTACCGCTGGATCAGAATGGTTTCCTGAACAGAGTGCGAAGTGTGAAAGAGGCTCAGGATGCTCCAGTGCATAGGCTTGTCGACCATCTCCAGATCTGAATTTTGTCCTTGGAGAAAATAACAAGCGTAGCCACTACAAGAAGAAGCAAGTTTGAAGAAGCACCCACGTAAGTAAGTCACTAGTCTCTAGGATAAAAAAGAAACACTATGCCTGTGGAGGAGATATTTCAAAAGTATATCTGAATGGCACTTCCATTGTATATTTTTTTCTCCTTTTTCTTTATTTTGTATATAGGGCAGAGGTTGGGAACATGGGATTCACCTGTCCAGGGCGAGACATCCGGCACTTAAGAATAGAACTTTGTATTGTGTCTGCGCTAACTGTACGACCCCCAACATTATATGCTGCCTGCAAAGACCAAGCAAGCAGATAGGCTTAGGAGTTTCATCATATAATGACTTTAAGCTACTATTCTCTCAATTTTTACCTTCAAAAGAAGAAAGACTCTTTTCATATTGTTTTGTGGAATTCCATAAGCTAAAAATGCCTATTAGAAACCAAAGAATAAATTATTACCCAACTAGTCAAATGGGAAAATATTATAGGGAAACATATTTTATAATGTATGATAAGACATTAATTACATGCATCACCAAAGCATTGTGTATGTTGATCCAGAAAGCTAGCTTCTCCTCCTGTTTCAACTTGCCAGGATCTACTTCTTCTAATCGACAAATAAGTGACCTGAAATAACATAAAATGACATGCTCATTAAAACTTCCATGGACCGAAGCAATCAACTTAACTGGGTACTTTTAACAAAATAATACGAGACCTTCACTATCTTAATAAGATGCAATAACTTCACCTGAAATTCTGAAGCAATTTCTCTGTATCACCCGATTTCTGACTCTCTCTATAAATCCATGATATTTCTACCATGGTGCTGTATGGCCCACTAAACTCTTTGAGTCCTTCCACATGGAAAGGGTTGTCTAACCTTACATCAAAAGAGGAATTATTCCTGAACCTTGGACTCCACATATCAACTTGATCTCCAATAGAAAAGGCACTTGCTGAGGACAAGGATGAACCGGGAGATGAAAGGCCAGGATGTGTCATAGGAGGGTCTGCAAGCTTGCAATATATAGCTGATATGCATTTGACCATATCCTCAGAAAGTTTATTAGGTGCCACTGAAACATGATCAGATATCCGGGTACCAAGATGTTCTGCCAGACTGATTATATTTGATGAAGAGCTTTCAGTATACTGCATAGAATGAAGTACTGAAGATCAATCTCTGCAACTAATTCTGATATAGTTCCAAAGACAAGTGAACATAATACATTTTCACATAAGTGCATGACATATTGTCATGTTTTCTTCAAATATAGAAAAAGAGAAAAGGCAAGTGTTTGAGTATCCATTACAGTCTCCTCTGTGAAAAGTACTTTATGATTGCTATGCAACGACTCATTGTGCAAGGAGCCAAACTACATATATATAAAACCAGCTAAATAATTTTCCATGAAACTAGATTTACCTCCAACATGGATAATGGCTGGGAATGACAGGCACGCAGAGATTTAGTTAAAGATTCTGCAGGAGGAGATGCTCTTGTAAAGGCTGGATAATGGGATAATGAGGAATGGCAACGATAAACACCGGAATCTAAATGCTTTTCTTCTGGCTGATTTCCATTATACTCTTTCCTGAACGTCTCAAACTCATATCTATTGTGCTCCTTTCTCAGAGTCCCATGCTCGTGGTCATTAGATTGTACTGTAGAACATTCCCTTTTGGTTAAGACCTCAGGCATAGAAACGTTGATGAATCGTGCACTTGATGTTGTTAGCGGGGACTTCACACTTTCCTCTTTGGAAGACGGAGATACAGAAGATAATTGTTGATCAAAAGCTTTACGGTACAAGGAGAGAAGATGTTGTTCCAAATACACAACTTCCAACTCTAACACTGCAATTTCCTTAATTAATTCTGTGGCTGGCTGGAATACAAAAAATAACAAAAAATAGATAAATTTAACTAACACAAGTGTAAAACAATGTATAATAATCATGTACAGGTTAAAGATTTGTCGTAGGATCAAGCCACAAAACCATCCACCGTTAGCTAGGTTAGCACGCATAAGGCAAAACGAATGTATGCATTAATGTTCTTTTAATGTTAAAAAAAGCATATAGAAAATATTTCATCAATACAGAACTGTTGATAATTGACTAAATAAATAAATAAAGATGCAAATGCAATCTATAGCCCCAAAATGTATTGAACTTGTTGCTACCTTAGGTATCATCATTTCATTTGAATTAACGAGAGATGAAGATCTGTATCCAAGTGCCTTTTCTAACGTGCTTCTCACCTGAAATTGGACTTGTAATCTTCTCTCTAGCTGTAAAATCTGCCACAAGGTAATTTTAACAAAAATAAATAAATTAATATGAACTAAAATAGACATTGTAATTTGTCAGAAGTCTGTTGAGTCACACTGATGGAATGCACAGTCTTAAGTGGATTGATTAAATGCACCAACAAAAAAAAAAGGACATGACGAAACAGACCATAGTGCAGTAAAACATGCCTCAAAATAATTATCATGAGCAGCAGTTCTGGTATTGTACCTCTTGCTTCAGAGTACTGTGGACTTCATTTGTAGGGGTTCGGCTTTTCCTAGCTTTATCACATTCCGTGAGGTAACCCATGTCCTGAAAACCAAATCAAACCTATACTTGAGGCATCAATGTTAATAAAATTTGTTGGTTGTGGGGACTACAGAGAAGGGTATCAAAATAGACCACAATGTCCCAACAATAAGGAAGTTATTAATAACGTCAAACACATGCTGATAACAAAATATCAATTCTCTGTTCATCCATATCATTATACTTGTGAAAAGAGATTTCATCATTTTTCTTTTCATTAAACACACCTCTTCAGCCTCAGAATGCCATTATATATATGTAGTGCCTTCAATTTCTGAGATTATTTCAGAAAAGAACAGAAAGAAGTGATTGAGCATACCAGCTTTATTCTGTCTGAGGCTCCAAGGCGATTATCTGAATTATCCTCCTCAATTCTTTTCTTATCAGGAAAACTGCCACGTAGAAACAGAAAAACCTTAAAGATGACATGACTTGATGCCTTGCACTTCATACTATATTCGCATATATGACTACAAAGAACTCTTATCTAAGCAACAAGAGAAGCTAAAGCGTTTAAAAAACAGACAGAAACCTCTTTGAACGCTTGTGCCTTGTAATAAATCTCAGTCCCAGCATTCTATTTTCTCCACCCCGTTCAAGCCCCATACCTGAAAGCCACCCAAATCAAAGTAATTCATAATTAACAATTAACAGAAACAACAACACAACTGTGGAAAAACAAACTAACAGAATCACCATCCTACCCAAGAACTTAGCAAGGATGAAGCAAACTAGAGAAACGAATCAAAAGCACTAGCCCAGATTCCTGACTCCAAATTTAGTTCCCAGAGACTACTAAACAGATTCAAATACTTCACATGTGTCTTAGCATTTCAGCATAACAGAGCTTCGTTCCTGGAAGTACCCACGAAGTGATCATTGGCTGTTAAGTGTCTATGTCATGTGCATGAATGCGGAGAAAAGATTAGGCTTTTGACCAAACATGCCTTCTCTTTGAAGACTCTCTTCAGTCCTCACTGCTAGTGCACAGCTACTACTTGCCCTTTGTAAAGGATGGACTTTTTGCAATTGCATCAAAAGGAGTTGTTGGAGGGTGCTTTCACTCAAGAACGAAATCTTTATGGAATCACTTTGACAATGGTGAACGAGGGGAAAATGTCAAAGCATAAAAAAAGTGGACAAAATCTCACTCTAAAGTCTCTCTAGAGATCCAAGGTGTGACCAACGAGAAGAAGAAAATAAATAGTGGCTCAGGTTTAACTGTTTAAGTCATAATAAGTGGAAAGTGTATGTATGAATAGCAGCGTATTTATTTTCAACATTCCCTTCTCTCATTGGCAAAACAAGTGGGAGTTGGTGACCGTCCGTCCACCCTTTTGTCTCATTCTGCATCCCTCATTTAATTATACCTTAGACATTAAGCCAATTGATTTTCTAGTACACAATCAAGACAAAAAAAAATGTGACAAATATTATATAATAGTTTATCTTTGGTTGAAAAGATACATTGTGATTTAAGTAACGGGGTATAATTTAATTTCTTTAGGTGTGTTGTAACAATCTGTGTACAGTGTTAGTTCGAGAAGCCAACCTCGGTTAAAATCTTGATAGTTGGATTGGTACTAAATATGTAAATTCTGTGTGTATCACGGATCAAACATTTTGTTTAATAATTGTTTTCTCCTGCTTAAGCGCTTAATCATTGCTTTTGTAATTACTTTTTCTAGTTTTAACTGATACTAATCAATAATGAGAAAATAGGTGAGCAGGTAGCAAAATACTGGATTGATAGAAAGAAAAAGCAAGGATTTTCCTCAAAAGTAATGAAAGGTAAGGGATAAAGAACATTGGATGCTTGAAAGGAATAGAGGTTTTGTGGGGTTTCTCTTTGTCTAAATGACTTTTTGAGGGATGAGTTAGGAGATACCCATATTGTCCTTCAGTGTCAACCAGACTAACGTTTGTCACAGAATCCACAAATATAATATAATATACCAATATACTAATGGGGCTTGACCTTTATGGTTCCAAAACCAATACAAAAAGAAAAGGATGAGAATGCGGTAAGATGGCCAGTTCTCGCTTATAGAACAAGAAAGTTTCTTTATCGCTGCACACTTTTTTTTTAAAACCGCTACATAGTAGTTTAGACCGGAAAAAGAATGAAAAAAAAAAAAAACAAAGATCATTGTTAGTAAGAACTTTACAATTTTTTCGCATGCCATAAAACAATTGTATTTGTATGATAAATTTTACACTTTTTTTAATAACAAAGAGAAAGATAAGAAGAGTAAAAAGTATAAGATAAGATGGTTAATGTGACACTGTAAAAAATGTTCATGAATAACAACTCATATATCATTATCTTATCAAAGTATTTTGTATATTGAAAATTGCAGAAGAAGGAGGGTCACCGTAGTGATATTCGTGTACAGAATTATCTTAACCTAATTTGTGTTGTTTTTTAGCATAGAGGGTAGATGAAAACAGAGTCAAGAAAGGCTACGGAAAAAGACCGGTTAACTTCTTTGATGCACCAGTGTTGAAACGTTTTGCTCAAACAACATTATCTATTTTCCTGATTAAGGAGATGATTATATACGAACATATAGCATTACTTGTAGGGAAAGTAATTATTAACATTTGAATATTTTATTTAAAAAAATTATAAAAAAAAAAAAGCTAAGTGACAAATTTGACAAAATCAAAATCTCTTTTGAAGTTATTCTCCCAATGGACCGAGGAACAACAAAACAAAATACAGGGTTCTTCTTTGGACGCATCAGATATTTTAAGCTTCATTACAGAGTGGAAATTTCTAGTCCCAACAAATAAACAAATGAAACTTCTATTTTATCTTATTATTATCGAAATTGCATATAAGTCAGAATTTTCAATGCCTGAAAATGCCAATGTTATAAGAGAAATTTGTAGTATATGGTTTCAGATCAATAGAAGAGATCAAATTTCAAATTAATCTGACAGACATGCTTCCTAGGTCCATGTAATCCTCGAAAAATATACAGAAAAAACTCTTTAATTGAGGAATAGGATTATAAAAGCACAAACTGTGGTATCCTTATGACAAGGATCTAAATTCACGTAGTTCTATATCACTAAGATTCTCCTTAAAAATATAAACAAGATTAGGTTAGGTGAACATGCTTAAATGGTAAAATTGTTGTTTTTTACATAACCATTTTCAAATGATTTGGCCGTGTTTTTACATAGATAGTTAAATTCTTATTTTAACAGATTACGGACAGTTAATTTGGCTGAACTGATAAAAGAAGACAAATTAGAAGTTTTTTTTATACCCAAGTAAATTCAAAAACAGCTTGAAGGGTTTCATAACTAGTCTGAGACGGAAGAAGAATGGTACTTGCTATTTGTGATCTTTTGTCGTTGTTGCCAGCTATATTATATTAGCTAGTGTTTGTTTGTTTTCACATGAGAACCAAAATAATTTTGAACACACATCGTTTCAACCAAATTAAAGTTGGTTTTTATATGAACTTGTGACAGAAGCGCTTAGCGTACCCTGCCTGACAAGGTCACACTAGCTAGTGGAACCATCACAGTCATTATGTTAGTGATTATTTTGTATTTAATATTTAATTTTTGGCAAGTGGCAACTGCTACATCACTACATGACACTCCATGTTTGAAATTGCTACAGAAGAAAGGAAATTGGAAGTGAAAAAAATGCAAGTGACTTGGCCAAATTATGAGACCACAAAGTGACCAAACCAACCAAATCACAGGTGCTGTTTCCAAAATGAGAATCATAATTTGGGTGTTGGAGCATCATGTATCTTCCAGGAGAGGGAGTTGTGATGTGCTAAAGGTGCCTCGAGTTGGCAAAACCTATATCCACTGGTTGTGTCCATTAGTTAAACGTGGGGGAGAAATATGAGAAAGAGACAGTGTGTGACCGTTTGTGCATGTCTTGGTGGGAAACTGGATGAGGCTAATATGGACACATACTTGTTTTGGTTTTGGGTTTGGGAAGGCGTAGTAGAATCCCATTTGTGGGACAGAAAAAGTGAACTTTCCAAAGAGGTTTGGACAAGCTAGTCAATGCCAATCATATATAACCATCAAAAGGCATATTCTCTCTCTCTCTCTCTGTCCCCACTTCTCTATCTCCCATAAGTTATTAGTTGTTTATGTACTCCCTCCAAAGCTCCTAATTCCTAACCATTGTGGTTGAAAACCAAAGAAATTTTAATATTGTGCAATGATACTTTAAAGAGCTAGTATGTATCAAGGAATTGTGATCACTCAATTATTTCATTACAGTACAGTTTATTAAACTTTTATTATCAAAGTAAAGCTTTCATTTTAGTATAGATAATAAACTTTAATTGTACTTTTTCAGCATGCCAACTCGTTTCTCTGCTTGAACAAACTGCTCCAACATGGAGTTGGTATAGGTAAATGAATTTGAGTCCATGAAATCACATGTCAAGAATAGAATGGCATATGGAGATTTTGACAAAAGGGGCTGACATCTTGAGGTTCCACAGGCTTTATCTTTAGTCTAATCTTAGTGAAGAAGATGGAGCCGCACATCATCAGGAACCACCTCATTGTCCTCATCTTCTTTTTTCTTTTCCTCTTTACTTTTCTTTCTGTAACAATTCACTTCGCTCCTAAATTTCCGGGTGCTTACCCACACAATTCTACTTCTTACACTGACACCATGCATTTATGCACCTTCCCTATAAACTTTGTAATGATGAATTTATTTATCCGTGATATGAAGTTTTTAACTTCTGCAATGACCATTCTTCACATCAGATACCTGGTACATTTAATTTAACACTCTTACTAAATCCAGGAAATACATGATGTTTAAAGATTCCAGCGCAGAATAGTATTTTCTCATCATATATGCTAAAGAAAGGGTAAACAACATTGTCATGTAACCACATTCTTAGTCTTAATTATATACCACTTTTACTAACATAAGTTTTTATTGAGTAATTAAAAATACAAAAAATATTTTAAAACTTATTTATTATATTAAGTATAATAAATATTTTTTAATAAAAACTTTTTAAATAGATTTGTGTTAACAAAATCATCATTAATAAAAAGTATGATATAGTATATATATATAATAATTATAAAAACTTTTTAAATAGACTTGTGTTAATCTTTGGTAAGTCTACATTTATCTCTTATACATCTTTGGTAAGTCTATATTTATTTGTTATAGACACATTAGTTGTCTTTTTTATGTTGTTTATATTTATCTTTATTATTTAAGAAATCTTACTTAAAATGTATGTAGTCACTCATTTATTTAGTAGAATCCTGCTTAATTTTATAACAATCTTGTTAAAATTATTTTAGGCATAACTAAGGTAGATTTCAACACATCTATGCTAAAATCATAAAATTCAGAAATTCATACAATTTGTTTTTTGTAAAATTATACTAAATTCATAAATCTAAAAATTCTTATAATTTGTATTGTACTGATTCATAAATTTATTTTTGACACGACAATACTAAATTTTAAAAATATAGTCAAATTAAATTTTGAATATCATTACATATCAATTTTAATTTTTTAAAAATTAAATAAATTTTAATTTACAACTACTCATATTTTTTTATTTGAGTTTTCTTCTTTTATTTAGAATTAAAGTTTAATATAATTTTTATTTTTTTGGAACATTTTTATTTGATTAATCTTTCAATTCTAATAATAATTTTCTAAAAATTTGTTAATAAGATTTTTTTAAACGAGCAATGCTTTATTTTTATTTTTTTTTAAAAAATATCACATATATAAATAATAATATATTTTTATTTATATTTAATTGTGTAAATCATTAAATTTATCCGTAGATCCATCAACATTTACTCTTCTTTGAATTGAAAGCTTAGAAGAGGGTTTGAAATGTGGGACGGAAATAGGAAGGTGGTAACATGATGCCCATACGTCCTGCCCGTAATTTTTTAATCTGTATGTTATAGTTTATATTAATAAATAATATAGTATACTAATATTTAATATAGTAATAATATATATTAATATTTTATATTGATAATATTATTTATAAGTGTAATATATATTTTATTATTAAGATAAACTCATGATATGTTTTAATAGGTTGAGGAAAAAATTATACAAGATAAACCTAATATTAAAATATTTATAAATAATAAATTTTTATACTGTTAAACTTTAACTAATAAATATATACAATCTTAAATGTGTTAAATATATATAATTTTGAAGATGTTAAAAACACTCTAACTTAAAGAAAATTTAATATAATTTTATTAGAAAAATAGAGGTGGAGACAAAATATTAACTTTAAGGTACGGAGAAGTAAATAACTGTCAACAAATCAAGAATTGTTTATCTATGAACTAGTTTATGCAAAATTGAATGAGATGCAATAATAGATAAGTGGTTCTCATGAAAATATAAAAATAGAAGTAGGGTAAGGAGTTAACACAATATTTTAGCATGAAAGTTGGATAGAAAGGTGATACAACTAGCAACATATCACCAAATGAAATATCATAGGAGGTTGTTACAAGCCCAAATAATTCTTCAATTTTGGAAACTAAGAAAAAGCAATAAAGCCTGTAAGATCTCAATAAAGCAGAAGAATTTTGTTAATGAGAAGATATAAGAGTTATAAGTATTTTCTTCTTCTCTAATTTATATTCTTATTCCTCAAGCTAGCTTTCTTATTTTTATGGGTTTTATTAGAAATCATAAATACTGAGTTGTTGAGTACAAATTTTTTTGAAACTGGAGGAAGAATCCCAATACACCTCTTAGGTCTAGGAAAACACTTATTTCTAGTTATCTGTTCATTTTGTTTGGTTTTCAATTTACTTATATTAACTAGTACTTTCATTGATCTGCCATGACTGAAAATACACAACTTAAGAAGATTTATGATAGAATGGAGAATATTACCACGACCTTGCAGGAACAACGTAAAATGATGGACATGCTTTAAACTAATACCACGAGAATCGATCAATTGAAGTCAATGATGGATACTTGGTTATAGCAGAAGTAAAATCCATCTCATAATCACGTAATAATGACGATCAAATATCATGATCATTTCATGTACGAAACCTGAAAATTGATTTCCTTCACTTCGATAGAAATAACGTGTTGGTTGGATATTTCGTGCTAAGTAATTTTTTAGCTATTATAATACACGGAATGTAGAACGCATCACTATAATAGTTATCCATATGGATGGGGATGCAGCTCCATTGTACTAAACGATGAAGAGAGCTAACTCCATTCTTGAGTAGCTGATGTGAACGTGGGCACCACGATAAACAAAAGAGATCATCTAAGAGTTTATCTACAAGGAATGGAAGGTCTTATGACGAGAAATAGGACCAGACATATGGAACAAACACTTGAATGTCTCATCAAGGAAGTTAAAAGAAAAGACTACGTGGATCCAAGCCCAATTCCAGCATGGGTTAATTTATGTAGTCATATCATTAAAGATCTTAAGTGATAAAGTTTATAATTTGCTATAGATTACATTAGAATTTTATATTTATCTAGAAGTTATTTGTTTTAAAATTGGTTGCAATTCAAATTGCAATCTAATTAGGATTTCTAATTTGTTATCTTTTTTTTACTAGATTAGGTTTGCTATAAATAGGAGTTAGAGATTCAGTGAAAAGACAGATCTCGAGGAATAATCGTATTTTCTATTTGAGAGTTTTCATCTATGTGTGAGTTGATTCCTTTGATTTTTGGGCAAAGAACTGATAACGTTGGTTCTTCCGGCAGGTCGCGCGATAAGGATCACGTTCCTTTTGATAACTTTGATGCTTTCCGGCAGGTTATGGTTTGTGTCGAATTCTTTTATCTTATCTCAATCTTTCTTATCACATCTTATCATATCTTATCTCATCTTACTTTATCTTATCTTATCTTACCTTATCACATCTCATCTTATTTTATTTTATCCTAATCTTATTTTATTTGATCATATCTTATCCTAATTCTCAAGACATTTCATTATCGTTTTCGCATTCCGATTCATTCGCGTAGGATGAATCATATCAGTAGCCTTAACTCGAGCTTTAAAAATAAAATTTGGCTTATCGGCTTGTGATTGCCCTTCAGTTGCATTATTTAAATTAACCTAGACCTCAACAGTAAATGTATATTATTCAGAGTTTACGTCACTTGTGAAACGAGTATTTGACTAGCCTCTTGATGCCCTGCTGGATTGCTTTATCAGTGGTCTACATGTGGATATTAAGTGATGACTTAAAACCCCTTGACTATATACAAAGTAACGACACTTGCACAATTGTTCAAAGAAAGGTACATGACCCTAAGAAGAATGTCTTATTGACCTTAGTTTCTAGTCACAACACTTGGAAGAATAAATATACTCCAAACTCAACATCTTCAATACAATAAAACTTACAACCTCTACCTCTGCTACCTAGCTCATCAATTCTAACTACCATTCCTAAAAACTACACTATAAGAAGATTAACTTCTATTAAAATTAAGATAAAAAAAATTATTTTAATTATGATGAAAAGTTATCCTTCATAGATATCTTAATAAATATTTAATGATTATACACGTAGAAGATAATACAAATAATTTTGTAATATCAATTTAAAATTTAGACGATGAAAGTGAGATTCCAATACTAATGGCTGAATCTCATTTATCTTAAATGCACTCAATGGTAAAGGAGGATTTGATACAATCAAATTTCAAGGTATATTAATAGGATATTAATCGAAGTGTTGATAGATGGAGACTGAATTCAAATCGGAAAGCTGCTCACGTTATGTCATTCAATTGGTGCTTAAAAGAAAGATAAACCAAAACAACTTTAACAAAACATAAATGGTTAAATTTATCATTAGTTTTATAAATTATTTGAATATTTTTTAAAAATTTTATATTTTAAAAAATTAATTGAAAGTATTGATAATATTAATTTTTTATATTATCTTTTAATCATATATCATCATAATTTTTTTAATTTTATAATATTTATTTTAAAAATTATATTTACAATAATTTTAATTATTTGATATTATAAATATTTTTATACTAAGAATATATTAATATTACATTCAATAGATTGTGAAATTAAACAAATATCATTGATGTAATAATCGAAGGATTAAGATTAAATTAATGCTAATCGTTCCAATACCTTCAAATTTAGTCGGATATTAATACTGATTCATATAACTTAATTCATACTTAATATATGTTTTTATTAATTTTTATCATTATTTTTTTTTTAATTTTTAATGTACTTTTAAAAAAATACTTATATAATGATTTATATAAATAAATTTATATATTAAAATCTAAAATTTATTTTTATAAATCTATCTATATTATTGTTTAGGACAGTAAAATTACTTGTCGAACTCCTAATCAGACCAATCTATATTAATATACATATATATATATATATAATTTTAAAATAAAATATTAATATAATATAAAAATTTGAAATATTGTAAAAATTATGAAAAATAAAGATGACAAAATTACAATAAATACATTAAATAATAATAATAATAATAAATTATCAATATAAAATATTATAGCAGTTAAATGTCTAATATGGTAACAAATAATTTATTCAAATTAAAAAATAACAAAATAATATCCAAAAATAATATTACAAAAAATTAGAACAAGTATGAGAAAATAAGTTTAGAATTATTTATAGATAATAATGTTATTATGAAAAAATTAAAATCATGAATTACTATTTAAAAAACTAATTATCTTAAAATTATATATGACTAGATTTCCCTATTAAAAACAAAAAATAAATGATTGTAATATAATATATTAAAAATTGAAAAGAAAATATTTTCACAACATGTAATAATTAATATTATGACTTTTCTAAAATAATTATAAAGTTTTGATAATAACTATTGTTTAAATATAAAATTAGGAATTCAGTTTGAATTAATTTTCAAAATATAATCCTTTACACATCATAACAAATTAATAAACACAGAAATTATGTGATTCAATTAAAACGCACGCATAGATATGTAAAACAATTTTGTTTTCAAAAATTTTCAAACACGTTATCTCTTTAATTTAATTTATCTGATAACAGGTTTTTTAATTATTTTTTTATAACACATAATTTAACCATTATTTAATAATGATAATATTTTATTTTTAATTTAAAGTTATAAATAACCATAAAATGTATAAATAACTTGTAAATTTATAATATAGTATATAAATTCTTACAATTTTAAATATTAGTCTAGTACTAAAGAATTACAAATTGAAGTAATTTTACATAATTAGTTTCCGAATTCGAATCTATTATATTTATTTTAGTTGTCATTTGCACTTCCTCTTCTATCATTATTATAATAGAAGGATGTTAAATTAATTTTAGTGTGATTAAAAGTTTTAAAATGATCAAATACTAAAAAATATTATTAATTCATATTTATCATACTTTTTATTATATTCTAATATGATTTTTAATAAAATTTTATTATTAAATTTTTATTCAATATCTTAAAAATACGGGTTAACAAGACCTTTTATTATTACTTTCAAGTTATACGTAATTTTGATTCATCAATAAAGTTTTATTTCAATTTATTTTTTAATTTAAAAATTATTTCAATTAAGTCATTTTATTAAATTTTATTTACTTGCACTTTTTAATCCACATTTTTTATTCAGAATTTTTACATATTAAATTGACTAAATTGTTGAAAATTCTTTTCATTCAAAACTGATTCAATTAATATTTCAAGTCAGAAAGAATAAGATTAACATGTCCTAATCGATGTTGTATATATCCCTAATTATAACATAAAAAACGAAGAAATTAATGCAGGTAATTAAGAAATATTAAATCAAACTTTTTATTATAAAATAAACTTAAATATGTTTTTGATCATTAAAGTTTTATGAATATTTAATCTCTTAAAAAATTATAATTCTTTATACTTTTTAAATTAATATTCTTAATCTTTAGTGATAATTAAATAATGATTTAGCTAATAAAAAACTTATATATCAATTATTTGTGTCTAGGTTAAAACAAACTAAAAGAAATATTTAAATTACATAAATATAGAGAACAGAATTATAAAAAATTAAAATTTAGAAACTATAAATTATATTTAAATGTGTAATCAGGTAACGCAGGAAGTAGAAGGCTAAACTTCTTTTATGATGGAAGGGTTAGTTGTTTATTCAAATATTTTTATGTATGATAAAAAAAGTGAGAAATTTTGAATTAAATATCTCATTGATCTTAAATTGATATGTATATTACTAATAACCTAAACACTTTGTTCAGTGATTTTTGAATTTTTAATTTTTAAATTAATTTAAAAATAAAATTTGTTAGTAAAATTAATTTTTTAACACATCATTAAAATAGTTTATATTTATTTTTTAAAATAAAAATATATTAATTATTATTTTAAATTTTAAAATATTTTTATTATCAACTTTAATAAATTATATCATTATTATAATTATTATCATAACTATTACTATTATTAATATTATTATTATCACCATCATAATTTTATTATAATAATAATAATTTTATATTTTTTATTATTTTAAGATTTTTTAATTTTTAATTATCTATTTTTATACTATAAATTAAACAATATTATTTATATATAAATTATATTTAATTTATAAAAGTATAGTATAATATTATCACATATATATATATATTATTTTAAGTAAAATAAATATTGAATAATAATATAATAATAATATATAAAATTATTTATTTTATATATTAATTATTAAATAATATATAAAATAAAAAATTATATTTTTATATTATAAATATTATAATAATAATTTATTATTTTTTATTATTTTAAATTTTATTATTTTATTTAATATTCATTAATTTTTATAATTAATAAATTTTGATTTATCTATTTTATATAAATTTACAATAAAATAAATATTATTTTTTATATATAAATTAATTTAATTTATAACATTATAATATAATTTACATTATATAATTATTGATAATATATTATTATAATATAAATTATTTTATCTACAATAATCATCAAATAATATATAAAATATTTTAATAATAATTTAAAAATTTTATTTTATTTATTGACAATAAAATAATATATAAAATAAATTATTATTATTATACAATTTTTTATATTATAATTACTATCATTATAATTATAACATTATTATCATATCATTAATATAATATTTTTATATTTTATAATTAATTTATTATTATTATTATTATCTTCATTATAATAATGATAATAATAATAATATAATTTATTATTATTTTTATTAATATTTATTTATTTATTATTAATTTATAGTAAAGTGATAAAATATAATCATTTAATTTATTTTTATATCAAATTTTTAAAATTAAATATTAAATTTATTCTTATTTTAAAATTGAAAACTAAACTAATTTTAATTTTAAAATATTTATAAATTAAAAACTAAAACTTATCCTAACGGAACCTATAATATTGTACTACTACTAAACTAAAATGTTATCACTATACTTAGAGATACATTAGAGATTGTATCAGAATTTATAATTTCTTAACAATTCGTAACTATATTAAAGCTATTTTGTAAGCAGAAAAAATGTGCCAATTGTTAAGAGAGAGTTCACACGCTCATATAAATGACAATTTAAATTAGGACAAAACTTAGTTTCATTTATATAGATGTTATTCGTATGTTTTAAAATTAAAATTAATTTTTTTATTTTTATAATTAATATTAATCTTTAATATTAATTTTAACATTAAAAATTAATATCAATTATAAAGATAAATTTTTAATTTAATTAATAAAAAACATATTCGACTGTAACTAATTTTATCGTTTAAATTATTTTATATTAGTATTTATTATATTAATTTTCTAATTATCCCAAAAACCTTGCCCAAAGTCTATGCCAAACTGGATTGGCCTTATCAGAATCAGGGCACCTATCTTGAGTGACACTTAGCACATCTAAGTTTCAGACTACTTTGACTTTCTTGACAATATTTCTTGTATTTTCCGGGCAATTAAGAGGACAATATGTGTTATTTTATTAAAATAATTATATATCAATTCATATAATATTTTTTATTTTTATCACATTATTTATTATATTTTATAATTTTTGTAAAAAAATTGTAGAAATAACATTAATGTGAGAGAATTTTCAAAATCAGTTTAAATTATCTAATTGTCGCTCACTAATGTTTCGATGTGACAGAATTTGATAAAATATTTTAAGAAAATCAAAAGAATTGATATATTTATATGTTATGATATATTTTTATTTTAAAAAATCTATACACGATAAAACATACAATCCTGTTAATGCAGAATAAAACTATTAAATTATATATACCTATTAAAAATAAATGAATTAAAGCAAACATGACTCTACTTTCTAAGAACCTCCACCATGGTCTCAAATATATATGTGACTCAGATTTCATTAAATTAAGTAGGCATATTGATACCATGCCAAAATTTATGTTGAATTATAGCAATAATGCCTTTATATATACTTTATCATTATTTTTTCCGCAATTTTTTTTTTCTTTTTTATTCATACAGCAAATTTCATATACATTTATTTATTTATTTATTCTTGCACATATATAGATTCCTACGGGAAGAAACCCATGCTCATTTTTTACAGCTTACACCACAAGAGAATCACAATGCCACTTGATGAGAGATCCAACCAAAAATTAAAATTTTGGCTTGAACAACATTTACTTGTATTAACAATAAAATAATTATATAATTTATGTTAAAAACATCTAATGGCATTTGAGATACAATACGAGTGAGTACGGGTGCAACATTAATACAATAGATATTTTTAAATATTTATATTTTTTAAATCCTTTAATAGAATGATTAAATTGTCAAATTAATTTCTAGATAAATACCGTAGTAAAAACTTACTTTTAAATCTATTTTTATATTATAATTTTGAATTTTTATTTTTTAATATGAATAATTTTAGGAATAAATCTTATTTTCATTAAATCATAATTTTTCTTATTTCAAATTTTAATTTTGGTTAAATTATTAATAAATATTTTATATATTACTATTTAATCATAAATTATCGTATTAGAAAGTATAAATCAATGATAAAATATGTAATAATACAATGTTATAAAGTTAACATTAATGGTGAAAAAACTATTAAATGCCTCTTTGAATCAGTCAGAACATGAAAAACTAAGAGTACCAATAAAAGATGTTGAAATTTAGATTGTGTTAAATTTAAAAAAAAAACACAAATTCAAGAAAGTTGGACTTTATTCCAATCAATGCACACAGCGGGGATTTTCAAAAGCGTAGGAAATAACTTGTTATACATAGTAATTTTTATAATATATCAAAATGAGGAGGAAAACATCTCCTCCTGAAAATACTCTAGTTTAAAAATGATTTAAGATATAAAGTTAGATAAAGATTAAATTAAAAAAATTATTAAAATTATAATACATGATTTTTATTAACTTAATATATTAAAATATAGAATATAACAATTAAATATAAATTAAGATTAAATATTGAGATTATAATAATTTTAAAATTTTCTTTATTTAAAAAATCAATATATTTTTAATTTTATTACCAAATTAAAATTTAAAATTTAAATTACATAATATTTTAAAAATAAAAATTATAACTAAAAATTAAATATTTAAATAAAAGAAGCTGTATAATTTAATATAAATAAACGTAATTTTTAAAATATTATTATTTAATAATAAATTTTTTATTTAATATATAAAATAGATACTATTTATTACTATAAATAAAAAAGTTTACAATTTTTAAAATTTTCTTTTATAAATCTCACCTAAATTTAAAAATATTTATGCGACATACAACTGAATAATGATTAAAACACGTTGCGATTGTGGTCTTTCTGTATTTTTTTTCTTATAATTTTTTTTTGAATAATGTGAATCAAACTAACTAATTTTATTCATGAAAATAGTTTTTATTCAGAGGTTGGTGCAGTTGATACATTTTAAAAGTGACATATATTAAACATAGTTATTGTAATTATACATATATTTCTTGAACAGCACGCTATATACAGAACTTTTTTGTTTGTTTGTTCAAACACCGGAACTTAATCACGTAAAAGATATATACAAATCCGCGCACTATAAAAAATATCATTTGTCAATAAACAAAAATTTTTGGCGTTAAAATATTGCTTGTTAGCATATTTTTATTTTAAAAATAAAATTATTATTATATATTTTTAATTTTTTACTACTACTAATTATATGTTATATGAATATTGAATATATTGATATTAAATATTATTTTATTAATAATATTATTTATCAATATAATATATTATATTATTAATCTAAACTCATATTATTTAATTAAAAGTTTAATATTTGTTAAAAACTAATCTATGCTAATAAAAATTAATATTACATTAAATGCTAATAAATTACTAGCTTTAGAAAATATCTTTTTGAAAACTAACTTTAGAAGGAATTAAATACCTTTTTGAAAATTCAATTTCAAAAGTGGTTTATAAATTATTATCAGAATTATAATTTTAGGATTGTTAAATATTTGAAAAAATTATTTTTTTGAAATAAATTTGTAAATTATTTTAAAATTTCAAAGTTAAAATTAGTTTATAAATTTCTTTCCAAAAATAACAATTTTAAAATTAAAGTTTTAAAAATAATAAAAATGTGAAAAGAAAATAAATAAATGTAACAAAATGCTGTCCAAGTGGTTGACTGGCCACGAACCCATGTATACAGTAATTTGAAGATAGGAATGATAATGGATAGAATTTACATAGAATATTATGGTATTTGTTTTTTTATATTTGTATTTCAAATAAGTATTTGTATCTATTTTTATATTTATATGGATAATAACTATAATATTTATTTGATATATTGATTATCTAAAAATTTTATATTTATTTTCATTATTCACAGTTAATTATAAGATATAAAATATTATAAAGTAAAAATATCAAAATCACAGTCTAAATTTTTATAATCAATTTTTAAAATATTCGTTTAATTACAGTATAAGATTTTAAAAAATATTAGTTTAATTTTAAATTATTTATTTTAATATGAATAGACAAATATAAATATTATAATATTTATAATTATGAAATTATAGATATTTATTTATATTCATGTTTAAATTTATCAAATGAATATTTATTTCTGGGAGGTATTGAAAGAATGTTAGATCCATTGCCATTCCTCTCTAAAGTCCACAGATACGACACCGTATGATTTGCGTTGGCTGTCGTTACAAACAAAGCGTCCTGTTTGGGTGTGACCTTTCCCTTAAACCGAAAAATCGGGAAATTACCGCTCCTTTCGCATCTCGATGTGCACGATGCCCAATCTTACCCTTCCTTGCCCATCCAAATCTATTTTTCTCCTTATAATTATAATTCATGTGAAAAATTAAAAAAATTACTAATTTATTGATGTATTAAATTCGCATATAATCAAATATATCTGAAAGGGGAAATTTTCGTTAGATCTTTGAAATTAAAATTTCGGCTATAAGATCGAAGAGACAGGACAGGACTATAGACTAATGTTATTAATACAGAAAAGCGTGGATGCTGATTTGTGCGACTCGTTGGCTGCAGAACGGTGAAAAGCCCTTAACCCAAAGGTCTCAAACTCACAACCCAGCCCCTATTCCTAGGACCCATCTATTGTTGTGGTTACCCCACCACACCCCTCAATTGTTTACTACTGTTTCTAATTATCAATTTCTACCCCCCACCCCACCCTATCAATCATCCTCTAGCTTATGCTTATCATACCATCCAATTCCATGTAACTCTCTATTCTGCCCTTTAATTTAATTTTATCCAAACCCAACCCTTCCAAGGAGAACCCCCTAAATTGTATATTTCTTTTTAAATTAAATCCGTTTTGCTTGTCATTCAATTTGGGCACGGGACCTGACCCCATACCCCCTTTTCTTTCAATGTCTAAAACCTAGAGCCGCACTTGGTATATATAATTATGAATATCATCTATCTTTCACTAACCAATATCCCCCAGTGAGCGAGGCATCCATTAGGGAAAACGAGTAACAATATTTTTCACATAAAAAACCAATTTCACCCACCCACCCACCATCACCCCCCCTAATAGACCCAGCAAAATACTGATCTCCGTGCATAAACTTTCCCCCACTCCTATTATAAGGTACATTACCACTACCCTCCTTCCTAGCTCTTTTTTATTATCTGAATTTTTTTGGCTTAGCCAATGTCTATTGTATTTTATGTCACATTTTTTTTGCAGTCAAATTGGTTATGGTGTCTGACCTAGCTCATCCCTAAGATATATATTTATGTTATGCACCTTATGCATTATATAGAAAAAAAATTCTCTATAGGTAACAGAAAAAGACGTACTAGTAATGGCAGGAGGGAAGATCTTACCCCCTTTTCGTTCAACGTTTTAAGGAGCCCCTCTATTAAGTGTCGAGGTTATTATAATTGATGTCCGGTTTTACTTTTATGATTCTGCACATCTTTTTCATTCCTGAGACATGCAGTTACATGTTCCTCATCTTATAGACCATGGATTTGCTTAGGGTTTATCATCGTGTTACTAGCATGTCCACAATAATAATGCAGGGATTTGGCCCGATTTTACTATTAGGTCTTCGTCATTAAGGTTTTTGGAAATGAATATAATTGATAAAGATCTAGACTTTAATCGGGATGTGTCTGTGTTCTGTACCTCCGAAAGCTGGAAACTTTGAAGCCTTTTCTGAACAATTTTTTGTTGTTGCGGATTTACATATGCTGGTGACTGAGATCATTTGATTCCTATCCTAACTCGGGAAGTAAAATTTTTAAAAAAGTTTTTTTTTTTTTTTTTTTGGGTTTAAGGGTTGGAAGGATGAATTAATCGAGTGTGACAGTTGTCAAATACATGTCATGCAATTGGCAATTGGTAGCTCTGTTTTTTTTTTTTTCTCTCGTAATTTCCATTACAAATTTACCATCTTTACTGTTTCTCTTTGCTTGGATTTGTTTTGACTTTTGGGGAATCTTATCTCGACTCGAATTTTACGAAAAAAAAAAATATTCGATTTTGGGCTTGAGGTTTAATTTTTATTTCGTTAAGACTTGAAATAAAATAAAAAATTCTAATGCTAATATTGCATGGATGTACCTGAATTTTTTTTTGCTAATGCTAATATTGCATGAATCTACCTCAACACAACGTAATTAATTGGAAACATGTTATTTATATTAGGCACTACGAGTATTAATTCAAACTTCCATAAAAAATATTCCGTTTTGTAGTTAGACGTGAGTTATTGTCTTTTCAAAATTCATAAGAAAGGAAACTGAATTTTTTTTTTCAAATGATAACTCATTAAAGCCTCTAATTCATTAAATAATTTCCGTCATTGGGGCATCAATTAAAAAAATATGGATTCTTCTGGTAGTTCACATTGACCTGGTTGAAGCAGGGGTTAGATATTCAGAACATAAGTTGCCAAATTTCTCACATTTTTGTATGATAAAAAAACTTATTTTTGAACCATCTAGCATATGGTTCTGTTCAACTGATTTGAACTTGTTCATTCCTATTTTATGAATTCATCAATGCCATTGTCTTATGCAGTCTTGAAAAAAATAAAATCCATAAACAAGTATTGTGATTTAGAATGAAATGGGAAACAAATTAAATGTTGGGAAAAATAGGATGCATTTATTAAGCTCATTTTAAAAGTGATTGCACTTCAAATTTTAACATTAACGATTTATTTTAAAATTAATTAACTATTACAAAATAATATGACTATGAAATGCTTCTTTCTCTGGTTAACTCTGTTGCCCTTAAACAGTGTCATGCATGGCAGAGTATTTATTTAGTCATGGTTCACTATACAAGCTGTTGCTATAGTCACGTGCCTGAGAATAGTTTACATTTGTATTAGATCCGTAGTTATTAACTAACTCCCCCCCCCCCCACACACACACATTGATATTTTTAAAGGTTGGATGCTTATTCAGGATCACATTGAAATGCCTTACTTTTCTATCAAAATTCAAATAATCTTGCTACTTTAGAATCGGGGACAACGATGAATAGACACAAATTGGACATCAATTCCTTAATGCACTATTAGTACTACTTTATAAATATTAATTCCTATAAAAGCTAAAAATGCCTTTGACATCTGATATATGAACTCATTTAACATCTGATACATGAACTATACATTATAACAATTCTAAACTTGCATTCTTGTCAAGGCCATCATGGTCCCTGCTTCTACTATGAAGTAGCTTGGTTACATATACTTAGAAAAAAAATATGACATTTGAAAGTCACTTGTTCCCCTGAATAGATGTCAAATCCAGAAATTAACCAAAAGATAGACTTGTCAGTTAGTGAAATTGCTAACTACAGATAACAGATCTAATGAACAAGCACTTGCATTCTAGGCACAAATCAATCTTTTCCTTGAAATGGTTATAATGACAAAGATTCATTGATTCAATGCTGCTAATTCTTAAAGTCAGTAATTTAAGAAGGGAATTTGAATATGGTAATTCTTGTTTTGGGTTCTATTATGTTTATATTCCATAAGAGATTTTTGGAAAGTGCCGCAATTCTAAAATAGAATTTCATTAACTCTTATTTGTGCCTACTACTTTTTTTATCTTGGAATTTTGGGCCAATCTAGATGAGTTTTAGTTTGGTTCTCTTCATGTCAAAGGACATATAAGATGTTTTTACAAGTTCTACAACATATTGTCTGCATGTATAAATTTTCTGTAATATCTTGTAAACTTTGAGGGTGAGGTGTTGCAATATAAGGTCACTATCTTGTGACCACTACATTCTAGTTGTAGAAACAGCATGGGTAAGGTTATTTACATCTAACCTTCCTAAATCCCAAAATCTTGGGGGCTTTGTGAACTGAGCTACCTTTTTTTTAATAAATTTGACATGCTTGTTTCATTAAGTTTCAATGTAATTTATTCCTCTTCTATTTTCTACCTCTTTTTATTAATTACCATGTCTGAAATTTCATTGTCTAACTTTCATGCAATGACATTCACTTGAACAGAGCGGTGTTACAAGGGTTCGTCAATCATAGCATGCATAACATATAACACCATTTTAGAATAGTATCATGGAAGTGCTTCCTTGTTCTGGTGTTCAATATGCCGGGGACTCTGATTGCACTCAGCAGAGTTCAGGAACAGCTTTTGTATACCAGGAAGAACCTAATTGCCCTGAAAATGATGAACAAGTCAAATTGGCAACTGCTCAACCGGATGAATCACCACATAAGATGCAAGGGCCTCTTATAGAAAGGCAAGGTGAAGGGAAACAGATTGTTTGTGATTTATCAACTAATCCAGATTGCCAATGCATTGGAGCTTCATGTTGTGACTGTCATGCAGAAGACCAAAAAGAATACTGTGCTTTCCATGATTTTGAGGAAGATGTGATAAATGAACCTTGCTTAACATCTGAGAATTCTCTCTCCATTGTGGATACAATTGAAAGTGAATCACCAAGCAACAGTAGGGAAGGAGACTTGTCATGTTCTGAACCCAAGTGGCTAGAGGGGGATGGATCTGTGGCATTGTGGGTCAAGGTAACCATAATTCATTTTCTGGTGAATGTTTGCTATTCTCCCAACATTGAGATTATTGGTTGTTTGTGACTCTATGATAGCTTCTTTAATGTTTTGTCTATATGTTAAAAAACTCTATATGACTTCTCTAACTGATCTGAAATGCCTGATCATAAGGAATTATCAACGAATATATAAGATGACATTTCCTCTACCAGAAACCTCCTCTGGCATATTTCATTTAGCAACTTAGAAGATTTTCGTTCTGTTGAAAAATGGAAAATAAAAAAATGCAAGCTTTGCTAATTTTCTATTCTTGTCTTTTTAGTGGAGAGGGAAGTGGCAGGCTGGTATCCGATGTGCAAGGGCTGACTGGCCATTATCAACTTTGAAAGCAAAACCAACTCATGACCGAAAGAAATATTTTGTCATATTTTTCCCTCACACAAGGATTTATTCTTGGGCAGATATGCTGCTTGTTAGACCAATTAATGAGTTTCCCCATCCTATTGCATATAAGACTCATCAGGTAGGATTGAAAATGGTAAAAGACTTAACTGTTGCACGGCGATTTATAATGCAAAAGCTAGCTGTTGGGATGCTGAACATCGTCGATCAGTTTCATTTTGATGTATGTGATGGTGATGCTGTTGCCGTTTCTCCACTTCCTTTTGTTGTAGTCTCAATATATGTATTTTCATTCTTTTAAACTGGAGATTTTTACAATACGAACAGGCTTTGGCAGAAACTGCCCGTGATGTGAAGGTCTGGAAAGAATTTGCTATGGAGGCTTCTCGTTGTGATGGTTATTCTGATTTTGGAAGAATGCTTCTAAAGTTGCATAGAGTAAATTCCAATTCCTGAGATAGTTTGTGGAGTAGGGAGTATCTTTTTCGTCTTTAATTTTGAGACTACTCAATCTGTTTTCTTAATGTGTTGCAGTTGTTCAATATAACTATCTGCATAAATATTCCTTGACATGATTTAGCAATTAATATTGTTTTGCCAAAATGTCAGGAATAAATTTACTAGGAACTTACATGGCTAAATTTTGTTTTGTTAAAATGTTTGAACTGCTTGTTGCTATCCTTTTCTGTTGGGATAATATACCCTGAGGGGCAGACATCTCCAAATGTTGATTATGAGACTTCAACTAACTTAATCAAATGATGAAATACTCATGATTGATTTACTATGATTTTATCCTTTACTACAAGTAAAGCTGAAAAATACTCAGCAATATTGTACTCTTGGAACTTTGTGCATAAAGAATTTATATTGAACTGGAAGCATTAATTGATAAGGTTCCAATGCATTGGAGGTTGTTTTACTGGTTAAGATTTGAAGATATGTTAGAAATTGAAAGAATGAAAACTAAGTGATGATCATTCTTACATTCATCTTTGACTTAAGATTGTTTCTGCAAGATTCTGATTATCTTTATCAGATAACATCGATCTCTTTTAGAGGATATCGGTCCATTTGCTTCTACGTTGGATGATGTGCTTCATTAGCCTAAGAGCACATTTAATATCATGTCTTAAAACTATGCATGAATTAATTTCTATTTTGCATGGTATATTATGTATTTCATTATGGCATCCTGAAATAAGGACCTCTTTAATTCTGCCTTTCTGTGTTCTTATATTAGATATGCTTTTTTCTTACTAGAGAGTGAGAGAGAGCTCGGCATTGTTTCTCTTTAATAATGCACATTATCCTTTCTTTCTTTTTTTACCTTTTTAATATATCACATCTTGTACATGGTATAGCATATTCTACCAGCCCTTGATAATTCAATCAAGTAAATCATTATTAGATTTGACTGATGGCCGAATTTCCAATGCATGAAGTTGAATGCTGATACCTGTAGTACAACACATGCTTTGCATAGTCTGTACAATTTAAGTCAGTTGAGCTATGAAGTTTCTGAAGTCCTACTATTATTAATTATCTTTATATAAATACAATGATGATTGTTTTCATAAATTTTTGTTGATAACATTCTCCCTGTGATAACTGAAGTAGTACTCCACATTTTTTTTCCTTACAGAGCATACAGCAGCACTATATAAATGCTGACTGGTTTCAGCATTCTTATCACTCTTGGGTTGAAAGATGTCAGACTGCAAACAGTGCCGAATCTGTAGAGCTGCTGAAGGAGGTACCTTATAATTTTGGCTTCCAATTCAAATATCCAGTAAAAAGGATAATGTATGCATGTTGCATGATCATTGTTGCCACTAGCTTAAATTTGCTCATAAAGCATGATAATCATAAAAAGGAGTAGGATAATGAAATGCATAAATTTTTATAGCATAGGTAAAGGAGTCTCCCATTACTTTTGCTTTATTGTTTATCTCGCTCCCTTTCTTTTATTAAGTGCATTTGATTAAATGTCATTCAAACTCAGCTGCTTGCCCTGGTCATAACCTGATCCATGGAGTAAGCAGAAACAGATCTAGAAATTTGGAATTAAAAGGCTTTGTATCTAAATCTCCATCATTCTTTATTGGCATACTGAATTTACTATTTAGTAATATTTTGACCCCCCTCCCCCCAGCTGCCATTTTAAACCAAAATGGATTTATGGACCCATCCTTGTACTCCTTTTCTACTGAAAGTAAAAAGTTTCTCTTATTATTTTGGTATGTCTATGTTTTTGCCTTTGCTTGTTTTGTTCATATTTTCCCTATTGTATACTTAACTAAACTTTTAACTTATTATAAAAAATCAACAAAATTAGAGAAAAGAAAAATTTAAGTCTTCAACCCAATGAACCCAATAGACCATGGCCCTATAAAAAATAAAGTGATTAGATCAGAAAATAAATACAAATTTCATAATGTTCATCTCAAAGATTTCAACAAATCTCCATAAAGTATACTTGCTCTGTTTCAAATTACCCATCCTTTAGTGAATGAATTTTGTTTCATTTTATTTGTTGCTTTAGAAAACCAAGATGTAATTATTTTTTTCCAACTTTGTCTGGTATCTCCACTAAATATAATGAGAGAAAACATTAATGAAGTGATAATGTTCTCAGTATTTAAATCGAGGTCAATTTTGTCAAATACAGAGTTATGTTTTTCCTCCAATTGAGATCATTTAATAACTTTCTCAACTTGTCTGCATCAACCTTGAAAAGGAGGTTATATCAGGATAGCAATAATTTTTGAAGGCATAGCATTTGGAGTGAAGTAGCAGTTTGTTTCATTTAGTAGCCAAACCAAACAATTAGCAACAAAACTTGATGTATTGGTTATGTACCTGTATGAATTCATTTAGTACTTGTACTGTATACATACCCAATGCCGGTAAGACAACCATACCCCTTAGCTACCAGTCAAGCTATTTTCAGTTACTGCAAAAGCTTGCTTCCATAAGCTTTGTAGCTTATAAAAATCAGCCCAGAATAGCTTATATAGGTTTCAAAAGATGTTTTTATAAGATCATTGAAATAATTATTAAATGCTTTGTTGGCACTTAGTAGAGTTGCATCCAAACATGGCCCTAAGAGACAAAGGGAGGTTCACTTAACAGGTAAAAGGAGAGTGTTGCTTTGTCACTTAAAATCTTAGAAAGTAATAGAACAATTAAATTGTTCTATTGTTCTGTATGAAATTCGTGGCAGCCACCAGCCTGCAAGGTCTGAGTACTATCACTCACTAAATTCATGGCAATTTTTTCCTTCTCTTTCCTGAGCCCTATCACAATCAGTACTCCTTAGTATCTAAAGGAAATGAAGGCTCATTCTGATTTGTCTTTGGCAAAAAAATGTGTAGCCTAGATAGTTTGTGTGATTACTTCCATGAAAAGTAAAATCTGTGTACTCACTTTCTTAGTTAGATTGTCTGAGAGACTGAGACTATTTTCTGCCGTCTGGGAATTTTAGTTTGTGATTTTTTCCTGAAATACTGTACTTAGCCAATATAGTCTTTTTTTAATTTTTTATTGCTTTGTAAATAATATAGGACATGGCTGATGTGGTGCTTCTTCTAAGGTGCTTAGATTGAATCATATGTCAAATTTCAAACACATGCAACAATGAATGCACATGTCTTGTTTCAAAAAATGATCACAAACTTTTCACTAAATATGTTCGGTTGATTTTATTCCTTGGCCTTTTTTCCAGGAATTGTTTGATTCTATTTTGTGGAATGATGTCAATACTCTCTGGGATGCACCAGGGCAACCAACATTAGGTTCTGAATGGAAAACCTGGAAGCATGATGTAGTGAAATGGTTTTCGACACCACCTTCCTTAGTGAGCAGCAAAGATACCCAATGGCAGAGTTCTGATGATGTGTATCCAGCAAACCTTCAGGTTAGTAGAAAAAGGCCCAAACTTGAAGTTCGTCGTGCAGATACACATGCTGCACAAGTGGAAGTAAAGGTTTCAGATCACTCTATTGCTCTTGAGACTGACCCTGGCTTCTTTAAGAATCAAGACACTTTCAGCACATTAGCCGCTGAGACTTGCCAACAGGAAGATGTTAGGGAGGTATCTATGGTGACTGATACACCTAGTAACTTGGCCAATAAATGGAATGAAATTGTAGTTGAGGCTGCCGATTCTGATTTCTTGCATACCAAAGAAATAGAATCAACACCTATAAATGAAATTGCTGTTGCAAAATCTGTAGAACCTGGTAGCAAGAATCGTCAATGTATTGCTTATATTGAAGCAAAGGGAAGACAGTGTGTAAGATGGGCAAATGATGGTGATGTTTATTGTTGTGTGCATTTATCCTCCCGATTTTTGGGCAGCTCAGCAAAAGCTGAAAAACCTGTTCCAGCTGATACTCCTATGTGCGAAGGTACTACTGTTCTGGGCACAAGATGTAAACATCGTGCCCTACCTGGCTCTTTATTCTGTAAGAAACACCGGCCCCATGCTGAAACAGAACAGACCTCGAATTTACCCCAGAATATGCTAAAGAGGAAACATGAAGAAAATCATACTGGTTCAGAGGACATGTTCTGCAAAGACATGGTATTGGTAAATGTTGCAAGTCCACTGCAAGTGGATCCAGTGTCATCCATTGGTGGTGATTCCTTACATGGAGAAAGCAGCTTTAATGAGAAGCCCATGCATTCTGAGAATGATCATAATGCAATGGAGTCAATGCAATGTATAGGTTCTCCTCCTTATGATAACAGAAATCCTTGTAGGGAGGGTCCTAAAAGGTATTGCTTATACTGTGAAAGACACCTTCCAAGCTGGCTTAAACGTGCAAGAAATGGGAAGAGTAGAATAGTATCCAAAGAAGTGTTCACAGAACTTTTGAGGGACTGCAGCTCATGGGAGCAAAAGGTACATCTGCATAAAGCATGTGAGCTTTTTTACAGGCTATTCAAGAGTATTTTATCATTAAGAAACCCTGTTCCTAAGGACATCCAATTCCAGTGGGCTTTGACTGAAGCCTCTAAAGATACTTGTGTAGGGGAATTTTTCAAAAGGTTAGTTCATAGTGAAAAAGCTAGAATCAAATTGATCTGGGGATTCAGTGATGACATGGATATATCCTCTGTAATGGAAGAACCATCTCTCTTGCCATCAACAATTACTGATAGTTTTGACAATGAGAATGCCATCAAGTGTAAGATATGCTCTGCAGAATTTCCTGATGACCAAGCACTTGGGAACCATTGGATGGACAGTCATAAAAAGGAAGCACAGTGGCTGTTTAGAGGTTATGCATGTGCCATTTGTCTGGATTCTTTTACCAACAAGAAACTTTTGGAAACCCATGTTCAGGAGAGACACCATGTGCAATTTGTTGAGCAATGCATGCTTCTCCAATGCATTCCATGTGGCAGTCATTTTGGAAATACTGAGCAATTATGGCAGCATGTTTTATCAGTTCATACTGTTGATTTTAAACCATCAAAAGCTCCTGAGCAGCAAACTTTCTCTACTGGCGAAGATTCTCCAGTAAAACATGATCAGGGAAATTCAGCCTCCTTGGAGAATAATTCAGAGAATACAGGTGGTTTACGAAAATTTGTTTGCAGGTTTTGTGGGTTGAAATTTGATTTACTACCTGACCTAGGTCGACATCACCAAGCTGCTCATATGGGGCCCAATCTGGTTAGCAGCCGCCCTGCAAAGAGGGGAGTTCGCTATTATGCTTATAAATTAAAATCTGGCAGACTTAGCCGGCCTAGATTAAGAAAAGGTTTGGCAGCAGCATCGTACAAGATTAGAAATAAGGCTAATGCTAATGCTAATTTAAAGCGATGTATTCAGGCAAAAAACTCACTTGGCATGGGAGGAATATCTGTAAAACCTCATGCAACTGAAACAACAGGCATTGGTAGATTGGCAGAATATCAATGCTCATCTGTTGCAAAGATTTTGTTTTCAGAGATTCAAAAGACTAAACCTAGGCCTAACAATCTTGATGTTTTAGCTGTTGCTCGCTCTGCTTGCTGCAAAGTTAGTCTTTTAGCCTCACTGCAAGAGAAATATGGAATTCTGCCTGAAAAGCTCTATTTGAAGGCAGCAAAACTTTGCAGTGAACATAATATTTTAGTAAATTGGCACCAGGAGGGGTTTATTTGCCCTAGAGGCTGTAATGTATCAAAGGATCAAGCATTGCTCTCTCCTTTAGCATCTCTTCCTAATGGTTTTGTAATGCCAAAATCTATAAATTTATCCGATTCTGCAAGTGATGAGTGGGAGGTTGATGAATTTCACTGCATCATCAATTCACATACTTTAAAATTAGGCTCACTGCAAAAAGCTGTAATCTTGTGTGATGACATTAGCTTTGGGAAGGAATCAGTTCCTGTGATTTGTGTAGTAGATCAAGAACTTCTGCATTCTCTTCATATGCATGGGTGTAATGAAGAAAATATAACCTCTTCTATGCCTTGGGAGAGCTTTACCTATGTTACAAAGCCAATGCTTGATCAATCCCTCAGACTTGAATCAGAGGTAGTTCCTGTGACTAATTTTTTCTTTGGTCAAATCCTAACCAGAGGGCTAAACTTCATACTAAATGCATGTCACATTACTTATATTGCAGACATTATTTTGGTGGTACTTATGTTAAGAATCTAAAATAGATCGTATTCTGCTAAGTTTTTGTGAAAATCCTTTTATCTGTAAAAGTTATCTAGAATGTTATGTACACAAATGTACATTTCTAAGTAAAAGTTTTTTTTTTGCCTGCCTGTGTGGAATTGAAGAGATAAAGATTTCTGTACAGTGAATCATTACTTTTAATTGATTTTTCTTATTCTTTAACCTTTGTTTTGAAATGTATTTGCAGTCTGTTCAATTGGGATGTGCCTGCTCATATTCTACATGCTGTCCTGAAACATGTGATCATGTATACCTTTTTGGTAATGACTACGATGATGCAAAAGACATACATGGGAAACCAATGCGTGGCAGGTTCCCATATGATGAGAATGGTCGAATAATCTTGGAGGTGAAATGTTTTCGTCAATTAAAGTGCTGTTCCATACAAAACCCAAGCAAAAAAATTAACTTTTGGATTTGTTAGGCTTTACTTGGTGATGAGATATCCAGCACATGCTAAAATCCTGATTTTATTATATCTTCCAGCTTACTTGACTTGCTTGTTTCTGTTTTCTAAATATGTTAATTCTTCTTATCATTACATTTTGCAAAATATTTTTGTGAATATAACAGCTTCTTTTAACATGTTGGCTTAACTCTGTTGTCAATATCATGTGGGTTCTTGTCCTAATTTTTGAGAATTACTTATTTAGGATTTTTTTAAATGCTATTATTACATGATTTTGCCTTTTATTTATTTTTAAATTTTTATTTTGTTCCATTCTGGGGGTTGTCCTAAAAATTGCAGGAAGGTTATCTTGTCTATGAGTGTAACCATATGTGCAGATGCAATAAATCCTGTCCGAACAGAGTATTGCAGAATGGAGTGCGAGTCAAATTGGAAGTCTTTAAAACAGAGAAAAAGGTTACTCTTCTTTTGACTAATTCATTCTTCTTGAGGCTTGTTATGTTGACTTTTATGTTGTGATTTGTAGGGATGGGCTGTAAGGGCCGGTGAAGCTATTCTACGTGGCACATTTGTGTGTGAATACATTGGAGAAGTTTTAGATATGGAGGAGGCATGCAACAGGCGCAAGAGGTTTACATTTCTTCAAAATATAATTTCTTTTAAATTAGTTGATTTTTCCTCCTTTATACTGACTTGGTCATCAATACCAGATATGGCACAGGGCATTGCAGTTATTTCTATGACATTGATGCTCGTGTTAATGACATGAGCAGATTGATTGAAGGGCAGGACCAGGCCCAATATGTAATTGATGCTACTAAATATGGAAATGTCTCAAGGTTCATCAATCATAGGTGAGCATTTTGCTACTAAACATAGTACTTGGCATAATTTTGCTTGCATCATCGTTCTTTAATCAATTTTTCACTACACTATCTTGTTTAAATGCTAGTTATCTCTGAATTTCTATATTTTTCTTTCAAAGAATTTTCTACAACCAAACATGCATCATCAGCTAATAATCTAATGTCTCGAGCCCAGATTAATTTGTGGCTAGGGATCTTGTGTTCCAACATCCATGAAACCATGCTACTTCCAGCTATTGTTTTGCCAATGTATGCTATTATATCAGCTGTTCAAAATGTGTTGGACATTCACTTCGATATCAATATCATGATGACTGTATATCTGCTCCTTGCGGAAATGGATTTAATGTAGGGAGTACTTCTGGTGGCATTTTTGGCTAATGACGAATAACATGGTGCTATTTGTTTCCTTTTTTTGTGGAAAATATTAAACAATAGAGTGTGAGAAGAATTTTACTAAATTTTACTATTTTTTCTTTTAAGCAACAGTGGTTTTTGTTTAAATCTATGAAAGGATAAACTTCTGTCACCAGCAATTATATACAACATTCTGATTTTTACCGTCTAAATGTGTGTTGGTTTGCTCTTAATTTTTTTGTTATTGTAGCTGCTCGCCCAATCTTGTCAATCACCAAGTTCTTGTAGAGAGCATGGATTGTGAGTGTGCACATATTGGTCTTTATGCAAGTCGAGATGTAAGTACTATCCTCTATAAAACTACTTCCTTGAGAATGATCATCTATGATGCTTGGCAATTTGTATACACTTTTTTTTCTTGATTTGGCATACACACACACACACACATCCTATAGGTGTGGGAGGAAGTGAGGTGAGCCAACGAAAGAAAAATGAGATGGGGAAAGAAAAACTTCCATAAATCGTTTAGATTAAAAAAGAAAAAGAAAGGCTTCATGCTCATTGGTAAAATGTGTTTTAAGATATTTGCTTTCCGTATCCTCCTATTTGATTTATGTATGGATATATAATGAACATCACTCAACACCCGTTTTTCACCCCTTATTTGTGAAGAACATCGAGTTCTGCATGCTATGATGTGCATGTTCGTTGTACCACGTGCATTACATTTCACTTTGATTCTTGTTGACAGATTGCTTTGGGTGAAGAGCTGACATATGACTACCAGTATGAGCTTGTGCCTGGAGAAGGATCTCCTTGTCTTTGCAAATCGGTGAAGTGTAGGGGACGCCTTTATTAGAACCACAAGTCCGCTATATTGCTGTTGCAATTTTAGATTTTTCAGATTCCTAATTTGAGGCACAAATGATCTGCTCAACATTCTATAATTCCAGTGTGCAAGTGCCCAATTTTGAGGTGCTCCATTAGTGGTGATATCTGCATACAAAAGAGAACAAATCAATTCACCTGAGACTGGCAACTTGTAAGGAGTCAGCTATTATTTACTGGCTGTCTCTGGTAAACATCATAGGATTCAAGTGATTTGGATTTCTTGCCTTGTACAATCTTCCTCCACCCCTCTGGTAGTGTAGCCATGTTTTTGTAGCATAGTGCACAATTGTACTCCTTTCTCTTCTTTTATTCTCCAATTTTTCTCTGTTTTAGGGCCTGTTGTCAAGGAATAATTTGGGAAAATCTCAATCCTTTTCTCCCACCACCAAGGAAGGATAACACCTCTCTGCAGTTAAAGCTGTTTGGACTGCTAATTGTTAGGATTTTCCTCCATTTTTTCCCGGCAGTATGGCTCAATTTCTTTCAGTAGTGTTTCCGGAATGTAAATATGATGCTTCATGTTTGAAATAATTTACTCCTTTTCTTTGCTAAACAGCTTAGCTTACTTGTAAATGGTGTCATTGAAAGAGTAGTGCTCTTAAATCTTGTTTTTAATTTATATGCTTAATGTTGCCGGTAAGTGATTGCGTATTTTAAGTAAATATATAATTTAGTTTTTAAAAAATATATTATATATTTTGTTTTAAAAATATTTTAATATGTATAATTTGATATTATTTTGGTTTCTTTAAATATAAATAAAATTAATATATTTAATGATAAAATATATAAACTGATTTTTTAAAATAAATAATTTTTGAAAGGTTGAAATGTGAGCAAATAAATAAATTTGGAAGTAAAATTATATAAATTGATATTTAAAATTTAAATTATAAAAGGTTTTAGTAGCAAAAATTAAAATTAATAAATTTTATAAAATAAAAAATTAAAATTATAGAAATTGAAATTAAAAATAAAAAATAATTAAAATTTTGATTAAGCCTTAATTTATAGTACCATCTATTACACGAAGGTTTGGATAAATCAGACATGTCAATTTTAACTTGACCAATGACTCGGATGGTTACAATCGAGCTAAATTTCTCCATGAATAAATAAAGATGATATACCGCTAAAATGAAATTTATTTATACTCCAACCTATAATTTAGATTATTCAAATGCTTATGATACTTCTACGGTGATATTTGTATCATTTACAATTGTAAAATGTCACCCTTCAACTGTAGCCATTTTTGAACCTTTACACGTCTGTAATATGACGGTGCTACCCATGTTGATGCGAAACATCTGAAATAAGTAATGTGCAGCAAACATTATTCTATTAATTATTCAGTAAAAATGGTCAAGAGATTAATGAAGAACGAATTCTCAAGTAGGCATTGCCCACATTTATTTTATTCAACAGTTAACATGTAAACAGATATAATTTGGATATCGATGCATTCTTAACAATATAATTAAACATATGTTGAATATTTCGATTAAAAAAAAACATGTTCCAAGGGTAAAATATTGAATAGATTGTACATGATACGCACCTAATCAAGAATTATTGGGAAGGAAGTGAGCTTCTTGCCTTAGCAATACGTATTTGAATTCCAAGAGACTTATTTCTATTGAAATAAAAACTCAATACATTTTATGGTTGGGATCATAATTTAATTGTTCTCAAATTGACTTTAAAATTAAATTAATATGAAGTACGTGTACTAATCACTTGCAGTTATGAACATAACATATTAGCATTTCTTTTGCCTAAAATAGGTTACAGTGGCACGATTTAAGAAAAATAAAAGTATATACAGTCGCCTCTTGATTAAAACAAGAACTCCATTTTTTTCCTGTAGGACCACAAAGAGAACATAGGATAGCACGACGCCGAACCACCAACGTCACCTGTTTAAGTATGGTATATTTAAAAATTTTGAAATTTGAATTTGAATTTGAATGTAATAGATTATTTTTTATTAAAATTTGATTTATTTTAATGTTTATTAAATTTAGAAATTTGTTAAAAATTTATAATAAAAAAATAATAATAAATAAATATAAAATTTATATAAATAAATAATTAAAAAATATATAAATTTAAAATTTAAAAATAAATAAAATATTAAATAAACTTTAAATTTATATATATAAATTATTTGAAAGTTTGTAAATTTAAATTTTTTATAAAAATAAATTTTAATATTTGTATAAATTATAAAATTGTTAATCCAGCTATTATTAATATTATTTATACAATAAATTAATTAAAATTATCTAATAAAAAATAAAATTATCATATTATTTTAAATTTAGAAAATATATAATTTCTATCTCGTACACTATATGATGTATCACATACAATATATATTTTGTTTTTGAAAAATTATTTAAAAAAATATAATATCTCACATATAATATATATTTTTTTACAAAATTTATTTTAAAAATAAAATGAAGATAAATTATATGAACCAATATATAAAATAAAATTTTAAAATAGAAAGTTGTACATTAGAAAAAAAAATTTGTTTTATAAGATAAGAGAAAAATTTATCTAAATTTTTTTAAAATTTTAATTTTAATTTTTAATAAATTACATAAATATAATAATATAAAGATAAATATATTTTTAAATAGATTAAATAATTTTTTTATAAATTTAAATCTAATTTATTTATTAAAAAATTTTAAAAATATAAATTTACTTATTTATTAAACAAATCAAAATAAATTAAACTTTAAACAAATAAATAAAGGCGTAATCTTCTCAAACGGTCCGTTGAAATTGGTAACTAAATTTAGTAAGAGTCTAAAAGAGAAGTTCAAACTCTTTTACTATATTTTACGAACTCGATATTTCCAAATTTTGCCTTTCTTTTCCTTCTTTAAACAAGGGGATCATTAGGAAAACGGTGGTGCTTCTATCTGCAATATCATGGAAGTGACATATGATATGGTTCGAGTTCTCTTCATTACAAGTGTCACTTAAAAGTCTTAAACCCTGTGCCCAATACTCTGCTATACCATGTATCAAGTTTTGGAGTACAACATTGAAATACAATTATGTTTCACCCACCCAATTATGTCAATTTGACTGCTCAGTTTGGATGACAAGATGCAGTTAGTGAGATTAATGATGAAGTCACGTGAGTATAGTGAAAAGTAAAAATACCAATCCATCCCACTTAGAAAAAATCACTGACACTAAATTTTTTTTATAAGGGAATAAAAGTATAATTAGATACAGTATCATGGTCACTTAAGTGAATAGAGGCTTTGTGTGCAAAATAGGAAGCCATTGGTGGGGACACTGACTGAATAAACCATGTGGATGTTGCCATTATCTACTCCTTGACCTTGAGAACCTGAAGGAGGGTCCAAGTGCGCCAGGGATTTTTCAAATTGTAGTTCAAGAAAAAGGAACAGAACTAAATCATAAATTCTAATATTCAACCTCTATTAGAAAAACATAATGATAATATATTCTCTCTGTATAGTTCAAATATCAATTTTGTTAACATCAACTCTAATTTTTAAATATTCAAAGATAGTAAGATTTATTAAAAAATTGTATAAAAAATATGATAAATATTTTTTTAATATGATAAATATTCTTCATGGATGCTAAAGTTCATTTCCTGAATTTACCTCTTAAAATACATAAAGATAAAGCACAACATTTTTTTAATATAATACATTATGAAACAGTGCTATACAGAGCCAAAAAAGAAAGTGCATGGCGTATGTTAGTTTCCTGAGATGCAGCTTTCAAAGGTGCAGTATATAGAGGAAAAAAATTCATAGAGAGTGGACACAGAGAAGGTAAGGGTCAGGGACTGGGGCCACATGAACCTCTGGCTGATAGAAACATTATATGAGATAGATTATAGGCAACATTGCAACAGTGCATGCCAAACCAATTTGTCGGTCACTCTTCTTGGGCTTCATAACGGGTCGATTTTCATTCATTTATTTATAAAACTTATAGAAAATACTAACCAGGATCTTCAGAATATTGATTAAAAAAAATTATGAATGTACCTTGTTATATTATTTTTAATACATCCCAACATTATTTTCCATAAAACAATTCTACTTTTGATTTCTTAAGACCTGTAACCTTACCTTGTCTCCTTAGGCCTTAACTCCATGTTTCCCCATTTGTTTTTCTTCTTACATTGATTATTATGATTCATGAATGGTCTAGATTGTCACTATCTTGGTTGGACATAATTCACTTACATTGAATTTTTATTTGTTGAATAAAGATGTAGCATGATTAAATTGGTAACCCCTAATGAGCTAGTGACCTGTGCTTAAACCTACACATAGTGCGTCATTTTATGGTACTAATAATAGGTTAGGTGCGTATAATTATCTGTAATATCCAGAAAAAATGACATGTTAGTTGGGCTAAAAACTTTAGAGCACATGGAAGAAGGTTTATTAATGGCATGAAATCTTGGGAGGCTGCAAGGTACCATAGAGGCACTGATTCTTGGGTGGGCCAAAAAGGTAACAATTCCAGGGCAGCAGAGGCCACTTATCATGTGATTGAAATTTCCTGATTCCTGATGACGAAAACATGTTTCTCTCTTTCTATCCTCTCTCTTGATTATAAATTAGATTTAATCATTGCAAACTTCTATGATTGCACTAAAGTCACGGCACAGCTATGTACAATTGCATTAAAGATATCAAAAGAACTAAAAAATTGTTGAATATCTAAGTCTCTATTCTATGGCCAGGCCTTTTCCCTAGGGAAATTGCTACAGTTGTGAATTTGCTCAATTACCTTACACTTGGAAGTGCCATGGATTTTTTTATAATTAAACCATTTCTGCCATACCTACGAGTACATGTTTGGATTTGCATTGATGTATTTAGTAACGATAATCTTATATATTAAAAGTGATTTTTATTTTTTATATTCTTAATTTAATGGTTAAATATTTTTAAAAATTAACGGTTTACACTTTATTATAACTATATATAAACTATTTTTAATATGTAGAAGAAAATTTTTCATCTCTAGAATCACATGTTAATTTCGTTTTATCATAATTTTATTAAAAAAAATTATCAAAAATTTTTTTGAGATAAAGAAATGATAAGGAAGAAATGATAAGGAATCTTTTCAGAGTTACTTCTACAAGAGACAATTACAATACAAATAACCATTTTTTAAAATTCTTAGATAAATGACTCCTATACAACAACATTAATGTTTTGTTTGTTTTGTTTGAATGAGAAATAAAATGGGTATGAAAAAAATATAAAAAAGGAAAAAATATAAGAAATAAGTTAAAGTTATAATAAAAAAAATATGTGTTTTTAAATGGATAAAAATAAGAGAAACAAAAAACTCCTTACTTTTATTTGAATAAAAATTTTTTTTTTTAATAAACAATATTTTTTATTTTTTCTAAATTATATTATATAAATTATTATTTATAATAAAAACAACGAAAAAATTTCCTTCCCTTTTTTTATCCTTTTAAAAGAGATTTTATTTTTAAGCATAATTTACCTAAAATTTTGTATATCCCACTATTTTTACTCAATTCAAATATAGGTAAGATTTTTTTTTTTCTATTTGTTTATCCTCTTAAATGTTTTTCTCTAAAATCTATCCATTCAAATAAAGAAGATCTTATAGATAGTTTATTTTATTTTATTTAGTAACAGTATCAATTTGGAATGTTCCAAAAGTAGTAAAATGTTTTGATGAAAACTATGTACCAAATATTTCGTATGATTCCTCTCAATTTCTTAATTTTTTTATTTTGTTCTCTTAACTTTTGTTTAATCCGATCATTTCAATTCATCAAACTTTCGTACGCAATATTTCTGTTTGAAATAACAATGTTTTTATTTTATTTTTTAATTTTATCTATTTACTAAAATCAATTAATAAATTTAACAGGTTTAGATTCTTTTATTTATTTTATTTTATTTTCTCTTTGAAAATTTTAATTCACGATAAAAAGAATTTAATCTTCCAAAAATATTAATTTCATTAAATATAATTTTCCTATCCTCATATATTAAATTGAGTATAATACAATTTAATTTAAATCAATTTATTGTAATTTATTTTCTATATATTTTAAAAATTAATTTTGATGTATGTAATTCTTTCTTATAAATATTTTTAAAAGACGATAATATGCGACTATCAAACATAATTTTGTAATATTATAATTTGAAATACAAATACAGAAACAAAATAAAAAATATCCCATTTCTAGACTTAGTCACTACAATTCCAAAACAGAGGGGTAAAAAGTTGGACTAAGCCCCATAACCTTTTTTTAAAATATTTCAGTATACTAAACATATTTATAATATATATATATATATAATATAAAGTATATCAAGTTCATAAGTTTATTTTCTTTTAACTTAATTAAACGCAAATCCAATTTACCTGTTCTAACTTTGAAATTAAAGTAGGCATATCACTACGATGAAAAATATTGGCAGCCATGTTATTCGCACTACATTCGAGATGAAAAGGAAAAAGAATGAGTGACGTAAAATACACAACTTTAACATGAGATTTATTCTCATTATGTTGCGGTTATATAATAAAGATCTTATTATTCAGTACTATTTATGAAATTTATTTCATTACGAAATTATTATTTTTTAAATTAGGTTGAAATATATTGAAAATTATGCAAAAACATACATCCATAACATTTTTATAAAGATTATTTATTTTAATTAGTATATTTTGGATACTGGTTGATATTTTTATGTAATAGTTTTTTATTTATATACTTGTTCACCTCTTAATCAATTCAGCATAGTTTATATCATTTTCCATAAAGAAAAAAGTTCGTATCAAATATAATTAACTAAAATTAAGTATAACGAAGTGTTGACCTATTTTAAAACTCCTTTTAACATCTCTTCATATGCTTTGTTATGATATTATAGGTTGATTATGAATATATATATATATATATATATATATATATATATATATATATATATATGTATGTATGGTTTAGTTAGATTGCGAGTGAGTTTAATTTAATTTTTATATACAATATTAAAATTTATCAAATTTTAAGGTTAACTATTTATAAATATTTAATTTTAAAAAATTTATGTACTAAATATTTAGAGTATAAAAATATATGTTAAAATATTTTAAATTAATTCAAAATATAGATAAAACATGTTTTAGAGTATTTTCACGAGAAAATGTTAAATTAAATTTTAAATTTAAGTAACAATTTTTTATTTAATTGTTTCATTTGAGAAAAATAACATGAAAAAATAATAATTTTGAGTTGCTTAAATAAATATTAATATTTATTTAAATATTTATTAAAAATAAAAAATTAAATTAAAAGATAACAAATAAAAATAAAATAACATCAATAATTAAGATTAATAATCAAAATTCATTCTAGATATATTAAAAAATAGAGATTTAGAAAAGTTAAAATTTAGAAAAAAATGTGATGAATATTTTGATGTGAGAAAGTAAGAATAAATAGAACAAGATTTTTGAAAAGAAATGAGAAAATTACAATGAAATGAAAGAAGAAGATGAGATTGATAAAAATTAAAAGAATAAAAATAGAATAATGTGAATATTGATGAAATAAAAGGATGGTGAAAATTATTGAAAATTAAAAAAATAAAGGAAGGGATGTGTAAAAATAGAGAAGAAAGATAAAATTTTAAAAGAAAAATTTTAAAATTAAAAGTAAAAAATAAAAATAAAAATTAATTAAATAAAAAATAAAATATTATAATTATAATATTAAAAATTTAATGACAAAAAATTTTAAATATAAAAAGATACATTATATTTTTAAGATCATAATTATTCTGTATATACTTTGATTTAATCATTTTATTCTAATTGTATTATTTTATTATTATATTTCATTTAATTTATTTTACTTATTTAATTTTAATTATTTAATTTAATTTTTTATAAAATTTTGCAATTAGTTGTTTTATTCTAATTATTTTTAATTATTTTATTTCAATTATTATTTTTATTTAATTTTTTATTTTTTTCAATTAGTTGCTTTCTTTTAATTATTTTTTAACATATTTTATTTCTATTATTTTATTTTATTTTATTTTTCAATTAATTACTTCTATTATTATTATTAATTATTTCAAAGATTCCAATCAATTCAATTTATGTAATTTTAATGTTAAGTATCTATAAATATTTAATTTTAAAAACTTTATATACTAAATATTTAGAGTATAAAAATATGTGTTAAAATATGTTTTAAAGTATCTTCAAATGAAGATGTTAAATCAGATTTTAAATTTAAGTAATATTTTTTTATTTAATTGCTTCATTTTAAAAAATGATATAAAAAAATATTTAAGTGCTTAAATAAACATCAATGTTTATTTAAATATTTTTTAAGAAATAAAAAAAAATAACGTCAACAATTAAGATTTACTGTAAATATATTAAAAAAAATAAAGGTTTAGAAAGTTGGAGTTTAGGAAAAAATACGGTGAAGTTTAGGGATGAGAAGACAAGGATGATCGGAACAATTTTTTAAAAGGGGTGAGAATGTTATGATGAAATGAAAAGGAGATGAAATTGGTGAAAATTAAAAGAATGAGAAAAGAGTAATGTGAATATTGATGAAATAAAAGGATGGTAAAAGTTGTTAAAAATTTTAAAAAATGGGAAGGGGACGTGTGAGGATAAAGAGGGAAGATAAAATTGAAAAAAAATGAAAAATAAAAATTAATTAAATAAAAGAATAGAATGTTATAATTGTAATGTTAAAAATTGATGAATTTTTTTTAAATATAAAAGGATCCATTATATTTTTTGTAATCACAATTATTTTGTACTTACTTTGAATTAATTATTTTATTTTATTATTATGTCTCAATTAATTTGTTTCATTTATTTAATTTTAGTTATTTTATTTTAAGTTTAAATTATTCTATTCTATGTAATTTTTTAATAAAATTTTCAATTAGTTATTTTATTTTAATTATTTTTTAATTATTTTATTTTAATTATTTTCTTCTATTTAATTTTTAACTTTTTTCAATTAGTTGCTTTCTATTAATTATTTTTTTAATTTTTTTTATTTATATTATTTTCTTCTGTCATAACCGTAATTACGACGAGACGACGGACTCGCTAAAATTTTGAAAAGAATTTTAATTTGATTGTGGAGCCGCCACCAAATTTTATTTTTAAGGGAAAACATTTGGAAAAACCCTAACTTGAGGAAGAAAATCTAGGTTCGGGAGTCGGTTACGAGTAAGGAAGGTATTAGACACCCTACTCGCCCGTTCCAAGGAACGGTACCCTTAAACTGAGTGTGTGATATTTTGAAAACTATTTGATCCCTTAAAATAGAGTAGAAAATAAATAGGTTCATGGAAAATAGCCTGACAGGACTTGATCCTGCTCCTACGTATTCCCTGGTGCAATGGGAAACTCAAGGCTACGTAGTTCTGGTTAAGAGACTTGATCTCTAAAAGAATAAGGGGTGATTTTAGATAGGAGAAAAAAAAGACACTTTAATAGGAATTTATTGAAAATGATGCTTTTCAGAAATTCATACTTGCGAGATCCTAAATCGTCGTAAGCCGTATTTGGATCCCACACGAATTAAAACACGACACGGTAGAGAACGCTACTCGTTCGCGTTAGAACCCGTTTACATGAATTTCGAAAAAATTAAAACAGACGTTTTTTATAAGATTTTATTGAAAGTGATAGTTTTCAGAAATTCATGCTTGCGAGATCCTAAATCGTCGTAAGCCGTATTTGGATCCCACACGAATTAAAACACGACACGGTAGAGAACGTTACTCGTTCGCGTTAGAACCCGTTTACATGAATTTCGAAAAATAAAAATTAAAAAAAAACAGACGTTTTTTTTTATAAGATTTTATTGAAAGTGATTGTTTTCAAAAATTCATGCTTGCGAGATCCTAAATCGTCGTAAGCCATATTTGGATCCCACACGAATTAAAACACGACACGGTAGAGAACGCTACTCGTTCGCGTTAGAACCCGTTTACATGAATTTCGAAAAAATAAAAGCAACCAGAAATTTGAGTTAGAGAGTGAATTAAAAATGTTTGAGACAAAGGCTTAGTGAAAACAGAACATGAATCAGAAAATTGAAATGAGAAAGCACAATGCTATATTCTCTCATTATTTGTTTGGTATAAGATCTACTATTTCTCTTAGTCTTCCAAGTTCATCCGAAATGCCATTGTACCTGCAAAATGATGCTTAAAACATGTCGCTGTTCTTTTATTTTTCCAAGTCAAGAGGTGGCCAATTTCACCTACCTCTTAGAGAAGAATCTTATTGAATCAGGCAGATTCAAGGAGTAGTACAAAACTGTGGTTCCAGTCTAAACAGAATTCTGCCAAAATCTGGTACATTTGGACTCCCTCAAGATATCTTAGAAATCATAGGGTGTACGACCTGGAAATAAACCTGAATTACAGGACCTAGGAGGGGTTGTTTTGTAAATTTACAGAAGTCAGGTTCAGACAAGCCCTGAGCATAACCTGAAACTAGGTGTTGTTACTAGCTAGCAGAAAAGAAATTTTTAACAAGTAGAGACACTAGTATAACATACCATATTTCACAGACTTTAGCAAGCAAGATTCTGGTCTTTGAATTCATGGTTTGTATCAGCAAGGCATTAAACCACTAACCCACTCAATTTGAACTATGATGTCAACAGAAGGACTAATGCGCACCCCCTGTGGCTGAACCTGTCACCATAACAATAAGGTCCCAGCACCTATACTAGCCTACTGATTCTGGTGTATTTTGTTGGTTGTGCTATCTTGCAGTAGTTAAAGTGATTTAATCCTTATGCTAAATGTCATAAAGACCTTAATTCCTGGTAACCTATAATAGAAACCAATGGCCTGATCTGGTAGGGGTCATTGCAATCAATCATTCCTAAACCTGCAGCCTGTGTTTTAGGAGAAATATTACTGATTCAATGTCTCTGGACTCTTCTAATTCACTTAAACACATCCCAGCTCCCAAGCTCAGACCCTTATAGGTTAATATAACCTCGGTGTGACTGATTTACTTCTGCACTAGCCAAAGGATTAGAGGATGCTATGGCCAAATCAGAGCCTTAGGAAGATGAAACTCAAAAGTTGCTATCAGCACCTCCTGAATCTTCATGACAGGCTTCAGAAGTATGCTAGGCTTCTAAGACACATCAGTTCATAAATCCTTACTGTCAAGTCTACTGTAATGTAAGACATTGTGGAGTGGAATGCTAGGATTTATTGCTAACACATTCACCCACTTCAGCTCTCAGGTTTACGCTCTTATAGACTGATTCAAGGTCCTTTGAGATCTGATCTCACTTATTTTTGCGGATAATGGTTTTAAAGGACCCTAAGCCATTGCAAAACCAACCCACCCTACTTGGCACCAAGTGCAGCTCTCTCTATAAGGCAGGTTATGATTTTAGTTTGTTGTTTGGCTTATGAATCATAAAACTCAAAACCTACATTTGGCCTAGTTGTTATGACAGTAGCAAGCAAATGACCATGCAGATTAGTGATCTATCACAAGTTCTACATCCAGGTCTTTGCTTATTTTCAAGATTTGATGCAGTATACAGAACTATGTGTCTACCTTTGTTGTTATAACTAACTCTAGAATTAGCAGACCTAAGTTTAAACTTTAATGACTGAGTTACCCATAGCTTTGTTCTCTACACCCCCCTAAATATGAAACATACCTCTAGTTCAATGGGAAAAACTTCAATTTACCAGGCCTAGGTTCCTGCAGATTAGCACATATTTTACTGGGCCTAGCAAAGAAAGCAAAGAAAGCAAAGAATGACCCTACATCAGAACCCATTTCAACAAATAGCACACTTCAAAGTTGACTACCCTTAGTGTAATTTGAGCCAGGTTTTGAAGCTTTCCAATCCCATTCCTAGAATAATTCCTCATAACAGAACTACAACCAAGGCAAAACAGAACTTAGAATGAACCTGCCACCATAGACTGATCCCCTTGACAATCATGACCAGCTGCAGGGGTTGACAGTGGCTGTGAACCTAATGGTCTCATCCATTGAGGAGAATTCTAGCCAGGTTATGCTTGCATGGGATTGTTCTAGGATCACTGAACAAGATTCTCGCCTGTCATCCTAATTATGCTTTGGAATTCATATATTGCCACACTGCTTATGGTCCTTATTAAGCCTTCTTTTAATTCACCAATCATGATCCTAACCCCATACTTGGGTTTCTACAGGAGCTGCACCAACCCTATTGATCAAAGATTCTGGGTTTTGAATCTGCTCATCAAAATGGATTACTATATGCTCCAGCTGGGTTGCTTATGCAAATCGGTATTGGACTATTCCTATATGGAGTTTTATGTTGGCTATTGATGTGATACAGAACTAGGATAGCAGGAGCAACATGTGGTCTGCAAGCAAACTCATCATGTGTGATTTAAGACCAATTATTGACACAAATCATTGGGGATCTGACCTTGAGGCAGAATCTTTGATACTAAACCAGGGTGCATAACAAGGGACCACACATCAGGATCAGTGTCACCTTACTTCACCTGCTGAAAACTCACACAAAGGATCACTGCACAGAGTGGCTTTCAGGAGGTTCAACTATTGAATTCAAATCTATGAATTCTTATCAATGGTTTTGGGAAATGGCATCTGTAAATTACCCACAAGCTTCCTTTCCATATTACCATGATCATTATTGAGACTAAGTTCAAGTTACTAACAGGTACTGATCTCTAGTTTCCCACATCTTATTTGGCCATAGGTTCTAGCTGAGATATCATCAACATTCCCCTGCTTACCACTGACCCGAGCCTGGCCTTAAGACACTCTATTCCCAAACCAGAGACACACTAGGTTTGAACAGATCTATTACCAACTGAGATCACCTTTTCTAGCTCACAGTTTCAGATTAAAAGGTACAAAACCTTTATGGTTATTCCTGGTTATCATCTGGTTCAAGCTACTGGAAATGCAACCATCAAATGCAGATGTCTATTCTATTATCAATACTATTCTCAGAATTAACCAAAGTCACTTATCATTCAATGATAGGTTCAAAACCACAATGAAAGCGCAACAACAATAAATTTAGGAAACATCATGCAATTTTAACCAAACCCAAAACCTGAAGAAAAACAAAGTTTTAATCTAAGACCAGTGAAGTCGATTTATAATCTGAATATGACTCAAGGCACCCACTGCTATTCCCTTACTCAGACCTGAACATACCTAATCTGGCGCTTATAGATGATTTCGGTACAACTCTACAGTAAAGTGGATCATATCAGTCAAGCCTTAATTTACTGTATCGCAGTTTAACTCAACGACTTAAACACCTTCCCTCATCTTTTAATCTCCTATTATTCAGATTTCTTTCTATGCTGTAATCCATCCGCCAAGCCTTAATCAATGTATCCACGAATGAATCCTAAGCAATCTAGGATCGACAGAACTGAACCTGAACTTAATTCACTCGATTACAAAAAGAGATTACAGAACCCCATCTGAATTCTGTACCAGGTACGATAGGCTTATTAAACCAATTTACTCTTCAATTATTTTTCTGTGTTGACAAAAACTAGACCCTTCAGGTTGACAGAATTTATGGAGTAACCCCAAAGCCAGGTCTGAATGTCAATTAAAACAGAGAGAAAGCCCTAGGTATGCTACATAACTGAAGAATTTATAATTGAAAAGAAACTCCTGATGTTACTTAGGGACTGAACCATAACAATCAAACGCGGATATCAAGCTTTCACTGGCTCATCCGCAAGTTTTGAGTCTATGCCTCAAACAAAACATACGACCTAATTAAACATGCTGAATCAGAAATCGTCACAAGCATTGTACGCCATTCAAGCATCTTTATTCATAAAGGATCCTATTTATGCAGTAAGCGTGAGTATATAACAACAAGAGGAAGGTACCTAACCTCAAAGTGCAGAAAAAGGAGCAAGATTTTGTGCGATTTTCTTGAAGAGAAATACAGAGTGATTGAAGAGTCCAGCTAATAGGAAATCAACTCCTCCTCTTGCAAAATATAGAAATTCTGAGAGACCGCTCGAGTTTCCAAGAAAATTCCTCGATGATCTTGATGAAAGGACCGAGACCAAGAGCAAAACCCCCAAATTTTCACTGTAACTAGCCTTCGAAACCTCTGAATTTCAGAGTTTTTTTTGCTTTTTCCTCCCTTGAACCCAATATCTCAACCTCAGCTTTTTCAATCTCAAGTTTTGGTGTCAAAATGTCCGGTAACCGTTCCTTTTTTTAAAGTCCCTTTTATACCCCTAGCTTAACCATGGTTCCTTAACCCAATGGAAGTTAATTTCTAACCCTAGGCTAATTAACTCTTTAACCAACTCCCAACTAACCTAACTGAATTTTGTTTTTGTTTTTTTGTTTTTTTTTGTTTTTTTTTGTTTTTTTTTTTAGCTTTTATTTGTCTATTATCTATCTGCTAGCTTATTTAATTTTTGCAACTCTTTTTCTTTTCTTTTGACCATGTGAGCTCTTATTTTTTAAGTTATTTTAATTAATCAGGGGGACTTCCATCCGGACAAAAATTGGTGCTCACATCTTCTATTTAATTTTTCAATTAGTTACTTCTATTATTATTTTTAATTACTTCTAAGATCCTAATCAATTCAATTTAAATTTTTTAAAATTAAATATAAAGCAATCATTATTTTAAAAATTATTAATTTAAATTATATATAAAACTATTATTATTTTTATATTTTTAATGAATTATTAATTTTATCTAATTTATTTTTAAAAATATGTTTTTTTAATTTTTTAATTAAATTAATAATATGAAATATATAATAATATGTAGAACTTATGGGTAAAATTTTATTGAATTACTCTCTTAGAATGAAAAGTTACTCCAATAATAAAAAGTAAAAATAAATAATATATACATATGAGATTAAAAAAATGTTAAAAAAAATTTAAACAACTCAAGGATAGATGCTCTGTTAGAGTTGCTCTCATAAACTTAATCAGTTATTTTCTTTTAAGTTAATTTTTTTAAAAATTATATCCAAATTTATAATACTTATTTCCTAAATTAAAATACTTAAAAAAATTAAAATGATAACTTGTACTAATCTCTTCTAAAGTTTAATTTATTATGTTTTATATTTATTTTATTTTAAACAATATATTTACTTTTTTTTAAAGTACCAAATTACATATATGTATATATTACAATAAATATTTTTGCTAAAATTAGATAGCACGGTAAAACTTTTTTTGTTAAATATCCAGTACAGTTGTATATCTATACCTTGAATTTAAAATTATTTATTAAGTTAAATTTAATCCTAACTGGCCAATTTCTAGGTTCGGTGGTACTATTTTTTAAAAGATTTATTGATTTAATTATTATTATTATTATCTTATAGTTCCTGTAGGGAATATGATGAAAATTATACTAAACTTTGTTTAAAAGTGTGAATTTACCTTTGAAAACAAGAGATATAGAATGAGTATAATTATGTGAAACTTGAAGGGATATTACTGTAATTTTGGAAAGCAAATAAATTATTAGAGCATGGAGGCGTATGACAATTGGGATTCTGTACGAAAGATATTGCCGTTAAGATTCAGGCGTGTTAGTTTGGCAAGAGACCAATCAAGTTCCACATTGCTCACCAATTTATGAACGAAGACACCTTTTCGCATGTGCTCCTATTAATTCATCTCTATATCTTTTTCTTTCTCTTATAATTCCATTATGCGGGAATAATTGCTCTAACCGCAAATCTGCTCCTACTTAGTTATAACTTTTTTTTCTTTTAGATATGTGGGACATAATTAATTTATGTTTGGTGTTAAATTTTGATAAAATACATTTAATTTTGTTTCAAAGATCAATAAAAATAAATTTATCATTTAATACATTATACACATAAAAATAATTTTACTTAATTGATTTATTTTCTATTTAATTTAAATTAGTTCAATTCCAAATTTTTACTTGAGTAAGATGAAAACAATTCATGCCAAATCTTAGGCTGGATATTCACCTTTCTTTAGAGCAAGAAACTAGAAGGGTTAGGAGTTTGACCTGGCTTTACATGCCAAAATTTAATTTATTTATTGTGTCAAGAAGAGAAAATATGAAGAAAATATATATATTAATGGATCATAAAAATCAAGCTCACCCACTTGTTCCTGTTTCTGTTAGCAATGTAACATGTATTTTGCTTTCTATTTAAATAAAGTCTATTAAATGTTTGTGTTTACGCAAAAAAAAAAAAGGAATTCTTTTACGTCTTCTTCCCATATAACTTGCACAACAAATTTGCAAGGCACGGCCAAATACACCCGTAATTCAGCATTTAGTTTGTGGCAAATTAATTTAGCAATGACAATGAATTTGAGGTCAATATTACACTGATGGATTATTGGGGTTTTTTTCACCAAAACAATGTTATCATTAAATTTTTTAATAAAAAATATAAACTTAGAATAAATAATTAATTTAGAAGGGAATAAATCATATTATATTATAAAAAGTATTTTTAATAAACATCATCGATCAAATGCATGATGTGATATTAATGGTATATGATAACCAACATATAAAAAATAAAAAAAAGTTAATTAATAATGATGTAAAATTAAAAATGTCACACACAATTTTTAACATGTGCTATTATTTTTATTTTTATCTATAACTTATTTTAATAAAATATCATACATTAATTAATAAATGATGTGTGATTTTTTTATTATATATATATATATATATATATATATATATATATATATTTATTCTATTGGATACCACATACTGAGAAATCAAACATGATACATTTAGTGAATGTAATGTTGATTATATATGTTTCATGTGTTTTTATTTATTGTATAATAAAAAATTATCATGCATATTAACAATATTATATTTTAATATATTTTATTTTTATTTTATTTTTTATATTTTTATTTTTATTATATCATATATTATATTTAATTTTTTTTATATTTTCTTCATATTTATTTTATTTTTACTAGTTTATACATATAAAATATGATGTAAAAATATCAAAGTTTAATTTATTTACCACTTATTGTATGATATATTTTTACTTATTTTTTTAAATACTTCTAATAATAACATTGTTGTTTTTTAAAAAAAAAAAGGGCTATTGAAACTTGTAATTATGCATCCCAACAAAAAGCAAGGTGAATAAAAAGGCAGGATGGGCGTCTACGGGTAGAAGATCCATATTTTGGGGTTTAGATGTTAGTACCATCCATCGTTTTCATGGTTGCAATCTCATAGACTCCTACAATTCCACGGGTAACTGCCACTTTCAAGATAAAACAACCAAAAGCGAGAAACTGCTTAACACCTTTCTGACATCTATCAATATCAATATCAAAATTCATTCTTACTAAAATTTCGCATCAAACATTAGCACCCTGTGGCCTGTGCTGGGCCTCAACCATAACCTGAGGACATGCTGGTAATTACCCTATGTAACAAGCATACTTTATCTTTACTCTACTCGACATGATAAAAGCAACATTGACATACATAAAGAATCCCACAATAATATTTGAATAAAAAACAAAACAAATAAATGGGAGGCATGCTTGTTGTCTCTTTGATTGCTGAGTTGTGTGTAGTATATACTATAGACTATAGAGAAGTGCAATAGGAAAGACAGAATAAAAGAAAGGTGATTGCTTTTTTATAATTTATTTTAAAAAATTCTCTTTTTAATTAGAGGGAAGGGAAATGGATTAGTCCTTGGGGGCCAAGTGATGCAAATTCTGAGAGACCCAAATCATCAAAAGCATGGAACCAGTAAAAGTAAAGTAGAAAGTAAGGAACACAACCCATGAATCATCATCCATTCCATTCCATTCCAATTTTTTTTCTTTTTCGGGTCTCGTGGTGTTTTCTACTTTACAAATTAAAGAGAGACTACATTCATTATTCCTCCCTGCAACTCTGTGTTTACTGGTTCCCTTGATGGTCAACACTTGAGCTCCTGTTCAATCATTTTTGACGCTCTCTCAGCTGAGACAAAGCATTAGATAAGACATGGGTTTTCTGAGGTTTCTCATATGACCAATGTTTGGTGAGTTTTCTGCTTTTGCTGTTTGAAGGTTACTAGTGTCCAGAGAGAGAAAAAAGGGTCATTTTCTACGTGTTGATCTGTAGTTAACTTGAAACAGTTCTTATATAGAACTTCTTGGTTATGCTTTTGAATTTGCTCCAACTACTTTTTTGTGAAAGAATAAAAATTAATAAGAAATTACATACTTCTGCATATCTTCCTGTCATTCTGCTTGGGTTCCAGTTCAAACCCTTTTTCCCAGTTGAGAAAAATATGTTAGCTTTCAGTTCATTGATTGAACATTCCTCATGTTCCATGCAATTTGTGTGAAACTGCAGTGATACCGGTTCTTTTGGGGGAAGTAGATCAGCTTCAAAGGTTGCTGCTTTTCATTTTGCTTAGTTTCCATATTTTATGATTCAAGGGAAGAACCCAAATTCCAAAGAGAGAGAGAGGGGCCAAATTTGCTCACATATTTCTTCCCTTGACTTGCCAGTACAACCAATTGGTAGTTGCATAAAAAAACAAAGACTCTCTCACTGCATCATTTTCAGTGTGATGCAATATATTGTTTCATATTAGCTGTGAATCCTTGTCTCTTGCAAGTTATGGCAGATATTAGGCTTACCCGGATGGAGCAAGGTCAAACAAAGATTAAAAATGTTCCAATTGCTGTCACCCCTGAAGGGTTTTGGTGTTGCCCTTCTCCTGTTGGGTTTCAGAAAAGCCTCAAGACTCAAAATCCTCTGAATAAGTCCAAACCCTCTTCACCACCTCCAAAGATTAGTTCCCAGAAAAAGCCAGTTTCAGTGAGTGAGAGAAAAGCAGTGCCTGCACCATCAAGATTGGTGGTTTCAGATGCTCAACAATATAATGATCCAGAAAGACCTCCAGCTAGTACATCTGTGCCTACACAGAGACCACCCAGACCCAAAATTGAATCTTTGCCCAAAAAGGTGGCTATTGAGTTTGGTGAACCTGGAACTTGTGATATGAAGGTGGTTCTTCTGGGAAAGCAGGGATTTTGTGTGAAGTTAAGTGTGCATAGGGATGTTCTAACAGAGAAGAGTAGTTTCTTTGCTGACAAACTCTCTGAACAATCTGGTTTGTCATGTCTTCAAATTGATGATTGTGAGGATGTTGAAATATATGTTGAAACTGTTGGGCTTATGTACTGCAAAGAAATGAAACAGCGGCTAATGAAGCAAAGTGTTCCTCGAATTCTTCGAATACTCAAGGTAATTTGCTAACTATGTCATGCTTTACTGTTTGTTATCTACTTTGACTGCTATTGAGCGAATTAAACTCTATCGTTTAAGGCATTTCTGGGGAAGAAACATGTTCTTTGTTATTACTCTCCTGTGCTTAGTAATAGTGGTTTTATAATTTTCAGATTATTTTTGTGATGCTGTTTGTTTGTCTGAAATACCGCGCTTCCTTGGAGGCTTATGAGTATATCTCCAGAAAGGAATGTTTTAAAGTCTTCTCATTAATTATATTCCTTATCAAGTAAATTTATGCTCCACTTTGATAAATATTTTCAGCATGGTTTTTTCTTCTCCAATATATAATTTCGTATATCTTCAACTTAAACAATGCTATTTCAATTCTTGACGGGGCAACCAACTGCATTTATATCTTTCATGGAATAGGTCTAGATATAAACTCAATAAAGATAGAGAGTAATGCTATTTTGCTTAATACTTGATAAAGAAAGTAAGTGAAAAAATGAATGCATTTATTATCTTGGGAACCTAATAAGCATTCCACATTTTTTCCATTTAATAAATAGGAGGATGTTGTGAGAAGATTTGGAATTATGGGTTTTGTTAACTATTAATAGTGCTCTGAGGAGCATTCAATACATTTTATTAAATGCTTTTCAATTGCTTATAAAAGCATGTAGAAAACGATTTTTGAGTTTTCAAATGCTTATAAATGCTATTCGATTACTTACAAAAGCAAGTAGAAAACCCTGTTCTATAAATCCTTTAAACTTTTGTCTTCTTACCCAATGCCTTAGGGGCACTCCTCAGCATTTGACTAGAGTTATTCATGAAGAAAAAAAATATTTGTACTGCTTTGAGATATTGACTAGCATGCCTACATCATGATTATCTTATAATTTGGAACTGTTGTGCTGTAAAACTGGTGCATTAAAGTTGTTTCAAGAGTTATTATTTTTAGGACAATTTATGGAGGCATTGTTTGAGAGATCTTGATTCATTTCCCCATCCTCCTCTTAAAGGTGGAAGCGAACTAGGAATTTCATGTTTTGTGCCATGTCCTTTATACATACACTCATATGCTGACTACTGTCGGTGGCAAATAAGTAGTTAAAATGTGAACTATATCAACAATGATAAAATAATCAATGTCATATGGAGGTAAATTTTATAACATTATTATGGTTAACTAGTATATACATTGTAACTCTTCCCACGTATACAATAAGTAGCCAGAAATGCCTATATATTTACTAATATACTATTGACATGGCGAGATCAGAAGTTGAGTTGAGGAGTGGAATGTGTTATGGCTGAGAATTGTAGTATGATCATGATATAACCACGGTGTCTTATGGGTTCCCCCCTCACCCCCCTAAAATATGGTAAGATCTTATTCACTGTATCCTTTAAGATGATAGTATTTTATCATGGGTCAAAATATTCCTAACCTATTCTCTACAAGGCTTCATTATGAATAGTAGTGCCTAAAACCTCTCATAACTTCTTGCTAAATATTGTCTTCATTTCGAACCTTTTGCCCCCTTGTTTCATCATTTTATCCTATGCTAGGAATGAACCATTGAATGTTGATTGATGAAACATGGTTGGTTCACGTGCATTGTTTTACTTTGCTTGGGATTTGGCTGATTTTCACGTATCATTTCTATATATGTTAAAAGTTCTAACCTGAAAGAAACTATTTTGCAGGTTGCAGAATTCTTTGGCTTCTGCTCATGTATCCAAGTATGTTTGGATTACTTAGAGGCAGTCCCTTGGAACAGAGAAGAAGAAGAAAAGGTGATCTCAACTGTACTACGACTTCAAGGAGAAGGAATTGGGGTCAGTTCGGTGCTAAAACGAGTTTCCTCTGACATTTCTAATGCCCCAAAAGATACACTATCCCACATTGTTGAACTTGTTCTCAAAAGCAAAGAGGAGAAAGGTCGCCGAGAGATGAAATCCATAGTTCTAAAGCTCCTTAGGGAGAATAATAACAGTCTTCCACATTCTGCCTGTTCAGCTGACATCTGCAATGACATAATTTATAGATCATGCAGAAGCTGCTTGGAATCTTTATTGTCTTTGTTCAACCAGGCGGCAGAACCAGACTTTGCAGACATACCTGGTGATAACAGAGAAACTGTAGTAAAACACATAGCTCTTGAAGCTGATAACTTGTCATGGTTGCTTGAGATTTTAGTTGACAAACAAGCCGCGGATGAGTTCACGCTGATGTGGGCGAACCAACAGGAATTGGCTGTCCTACATGGAAAGCTTCCTATTGTATTTCGTCATCATGTCAGCTGCATTTCAGGAAGACTATATGTTGGCATTGGAAGAGGGGAGCTTTTGCCATCAAAGAACACGCGCCAGTTGTTGTTGCAGACATGGCTACAGCCTCTAATCAGTGACTACAACTGGTTACAGCATGGATGCAGGTCATTTGATAGGAAGCTTGTGGAGGAAGGAATTGGAAGGACAATTCTCACCTTGCCTTTGGAAGATCAACAGAGTATTTTGCTTTCTTGGGTTGGAAGTTTCTTGAAAACTGGTGATGGCTGTCCCAATCTTCAAAGAGCTTTTGAGGTTTGGTGGCGTAGAACTTTCATTAGACCATATGTGGAAGGCCAAGGTAATGCCATGCCAGATAGTTAAATGTTGTCAAAGCAGCATGTGATGTGTTCATGAATATATCTTAAAAAAATGGTTTTTGAGTTTCTCTTTTGAGGTGACTTATTCTAAGGAATTATATAAATGATATATTGATTTGCAAACATGGTTTACCTCCTGGCTCTTGCTGCTAACTATTTTGGAGACCTGTATGTATATATGGCCATTGCTACTGAGGAAAATTTACATGATGTATACAAATCACTAATTGAATTGTAACTCAGTAATTACTTTATATGTAAGCTCTTCCAAGGGCTGGTTCACTATAAAGGAAAGCTTTATCTTTACTCATGCTTGTTTTCCATTTTTAATTTTCTTGTGAAAAGTTTTCAAATTTCTTACCGTGTCCCAAATACTACTAACACGGTGACACCCCATATTAATTCCACTTCCAAAGAAGTTATGAAGATACTCCATAGCAGGACAAAATAAAATAAAATAAGGAATTGAATATTCTTATCCACCAAACTAACCCCCATGTAATATACATACTATTTATACGAAAAGAAATTTCAGAAAGGCAAGTTTCTTTTCTACGCTATACAATATTTTTTTTTATTTAACTTGCATTCTTTATGTTACATATTTAATTCTATCCTAGTTCTTTTCTTTACTTTTTTTAAAGGTGAATTCAAAGTTTAAAACCCATGCATTTCGTGTCTTGGCATACACGTTAAAACAGAATGAAGTAGGACAAATAAGTTATATTCAATGTTTGATATATTTAAATGAGAAAACGAAATGAGTATATGATTAAAAAAAGTAGAACAATTTGGTTTCTTGAAAACAGTGAAACTAAGTAGAATGGAATAGAACATTTTACAAATTATTTTTTCATTCATAGAATTATCACTATTTGCTAATTATCACGTTTTGGTTTCCTATTAATTGTTTTTTTTTTTTGCCAGTCGTTTTTTATACTTCAATGTCCAACTCTAAAAAAAATACAATTTTTTTTTATCATATATTAAATATTTTTTAAAAAGTTGAAAATAAAAAACATTATATTTTAAAAAAATTATTTAAAAGATATAAGATATATTATATTTTATAAAATATTTTTAAAAATTATATTAATATATTTTAAAATTATTATATGATAACAATCATAAAATAGCATAGGAAGAAAGTATTACCTTTTGTTCTGTTTAATTTTTTTATACTCAATAAAATATTAAGCTATAATACATACCTTTTTATGCATGAAATAATAAAAATATAATTTCTACACAAATATTCAAAAATATGAAACAAGAAATAATAAGATGATATTCTTGTTTCCTTGTAATTATTTATGAAAATTAAAAAAAAATTATCAGACGAAATAAGCCTTGAATGACGCTCCTTCACAAACATATCTTCTCTCTTGTCTTACGTTGGTTGCGACCTTTTTCTTTTGGTCTAGGATACCAAACAAAGACTCCCAAGCAGCCCAAAATCACGAAACGAAGGCCCAACACAATTTGACACTGTCAATAAAGATTAAGCAATTCCTTTTTGCACCTTCCGTTTTTACTTTTTTACTCCCCTTTACTTTTTAATTTTTTTAAAATTTTTTCTTTTGTAAGTATATTTTAAAAACTAGCTTATAGAATATAAAATATATATTTTATAAACTAATTTTCAGAATATATATATATAAATAAATAAGTATAAACAAGTAAAATATACACAATTTAAATATATTATATAAATTAGTTTATATAATATATGTTCTTATCCTAAACTAATTTATGAAATGTATGTTAAAAAAAATAAGATGATAAAAAGAAAATAAAAGGTGCAAAAAGCATGGGCTGAAAGGCTAATGCAAACAAAACCCAGCACGTTTACTGAAAGAATACAGATTCGCACAAGCAACGTTTTTTTTTGTTGTTTGGTAAAGACTTGTGATCTTTCTCAAATGGGCTTAACACTTTTTTGGTCGTTGGGCTTAAATCCTATTAGTCCCCCATTCATCTTTGACATTCGAGCAGGCGGTACCACTGGTTGACCCAAAAACTCAGTGAAATGGCAGAGCTCAGTCCTGCCCATAAACATTTTAATCACCAGCATACATACGAATTATTATTTGACGAAAAAACAAAGGAGAATTTGATTTAAAAATATATCTAAATTTTATTATGTTTAATTTGAATAACGAAATTCCAATTAGAAAATTATGGTTGTTGAGAATATATCTTTCAAATGATCAAGAGTTTTTGAACTGAATATTCACTTTTTTTAAAAAAAAAAATTTATCCCTGTAAATTTTTTTGCACTATTTATACAACCCTAAGTTGCCATTCACAATACATTTTTTTATAACTAAGATAATATTATATAAAATATTTCCATAAAAATAACAAAACAATACCAAACTCTTTTAGTAACACAACAAAACATGGTTAATAATGAAGTGAAAACAATTTTAAAAGTAAATTAAGATTAAACCTTTTTTTAAAGTTACTTTTGAAATTTTTATGTATAAGACTCTCTCTCTCTAATTTTATTTTATTTTTAAATCTCTTTGTGAATGTGTAGTTGTTAGGTTATAGATGTGAGTTGGGACGTTTACCGTATGATGTAGTAGCTTATAGCTACTAAGTACTAAGTACCATTATTAGTAAATAAAGAAGGGAGAAATGGGGGCAACCATGCTTATACTTGGAGATTCTTAATTCTTAAGATATATTCCAACTTTGGGTTGGTTAGCATATGAATGGAGGCACAACTAACATCAACATTGTGGCATGTGATTGTGGTGTGGGGTGGTGCTGCTGTAATTAATTGATCTTTTAAAGAGATATACTTAGCCTGGTGTTTTCATGTGTCTTACTTGCATCTGCACCTGTCTTTAGTGAGTTAGTCCCCAAAAAAAAGTACCAGAGAGAGAGAGAGTCCCTTTCATTTATTTCAAGTCCACATCACACATGCAGCCACCAGAATTCAAAAACTGCTATTACTCTCTCTTAGACAACCAAATGAAATGATTATCTCCTGGGAATTCCAAAAGATGCCCCATTTCAAAAGTTTTTATATTAACATGAATTTCGGGATAGTAAGCAAAAGAAAGAGTAAATACCCACTTCAATTACTCAAAATTTTCATTCAACCTAATTTATTCCTAGGAAAATAAATATTTATTTAAAATTTTTTAAAACTATGATTATGTGATGTTTTTCTTTTTCTATCTATTAAAAAAATAATTAAATTATCTTTCGCTTATAATTTGAAAATTAAATTGAATTAAGTAAGTTAATATGATTAATTTAATGGTTAGGAATTAAGAATTAGAATAATTTATATAAATTTTGAATTTAAATTTTATTAATTTTTGTATTATAAATTAAGTAAAATTTTTAAAAATTAAAATATTTTTAAATTATTAAAATTACTCCAATAATAAATGGATGAACTATTCATATGAAATTTTAATTTTAAACCTTAAAATTTATTATTATATACTTAACAAAAAGTCAAAATATCTCCAATATTTTATTCATAAATTAATTTGGGTATTCGTCCAAACAAAATGTAGGGGAACCAATTTGCTTGGTCGCTTGTGTCCTTGCAATTTTATACACTCACAGAGAAACTAAAGTAGGGTGATTTTTGGCTACACCCATTTGCTTACCTTTTATAATTTTTTAAGTTTAAATATATTTTTAATTTCTGTAAATATGCTTTATTTTAATTTTAATTTTTAAAATTTATTTTTTTATTTGTATAAATTTTAAAATATTTAATAATAATTTATATTATGATTTGTTATATATCTAACTATATCATATCAGTAATTATTTTAAAATATATGTAATATGGTATATCTAAGTATAAGAAATGTCACTAAAAGATAATAATAATTTTTTTTATAAATTTAAATTTTATAAAAATTTAAATACATTTTAAAAGATTAAAAATATATTTAAACTAAAATTTAAAAAATAAAAGCGAAATTGTTAGATTTTAGTTTTAATCTCTGCTCCTAACGCGGAAGTTCAAATTAAGTAACGTGGCCTGACGATAAAAAAATTAAATATTAAATTCTGTTTGATTTGAAATTATATAAAATTAATTTAAATAAATTAAAATTGATTCATTAAATATTATAATTAAAATATATGTTTAAATTAAATTTATTTACAAGTTTTACATTAAAATGTGTTAAAATAGAAGAAATTAATTTGAAGACTTTATCGCCAAACCGACCCTAAATCGTTCATATTTGAAAGTTACACTGGAAAGGGTTTGAAGTATATATCCGTCTCTGTATGTTTTCCTCCCGAAACAAATTTCATGTATACGACATTTTTCCTTTTCATTATTAAAAAATGTTACCAATTGACACTTTTTTTTTTAGAGTTTTCATTATTTGATAACATACATGTCACTCTTAAATTAATGAAATTCACATAAATTTCATTATATAATAAGAAGTGTGTTAAAAATAAAAATATTAAGGAGTATGTTACTACTAGTAATAATTATCGATGCATGTGTATACCACCAAACCATAAAAAGAAAAAATAAATCTACACGTTAAACATGGTTTTCACGCTATTAACTGGTGCATATTCTTCTGCTCTACACTAGGTAAAATATTAAAAATGAACCCTAAATTAAATCACGATATTTAAATGAACACACAGTTAATGGAAGAGTAACTAAATGCCCCTCCATTCCTTTTGTTGTTTTAGTTTTTTTAAAGTTTTATTATTTTAAAAATTTAAGACTTATTTAAGTATTTCTTTCCACCTACACTCGTTCGTAATTACATTTCTCCTCAATCATCTTTTATTTTAACGTATCATCTATCATTATTGTAAAAGGTTGGAGAATATATACTAAATGAAATAGTTAAATATAAATAAAAATATTTTAATCAATAATTAATATTTTATTAATCTATATGTATAACTTTAAAGAACAAAATAAAAAGAGAGAATATGAAACATAATTAACGAAATATATAAGAAATAAAAAACAAATGAATAAATAGTTAATGATATGATCAAATATATTACTAATAAAATTAAATATATCCAATGAGAATTAAATAGGATACCAAAAATGTACCTATACCAATTAAAATATCATAAGAATCACAATATTTCGTCAACTTAAACGATACATTTCTAAATTTATTTCATTGAAGATTAATATGTCATTTATCGTTCCAAAACTAATCAAAACGGTTTTGACTTGTAAACATGGAGGGGAGGGGGGACCAAAACATACAACATATTACATATTACATAAAAAGTAAAAACGAATGTCACCTTACAATGAACCATACATTTGGTATCTACAAGCCTTTAACTTTTTGTAAGACAGACAGCTAAGCATGTGTAGAACTAATATCTTGATCTGATTTTCTCTTAATATGGTAAAGAAAAGAAAAGCTTTTCAATCAATAAGAAAAAGAGTAGACTCAATAACTTTATGTATGTCCCCTTGAGTCAGTTCAATTGTCTAAAAGTTGCGAAACATTAATTATATGGATATACGAGTTTAATGCCCTGTAATGCACTCCACTTCTTTCCCATTCTCTTATCTCTCAACTCCCCCATCCCTTTCCAGAGACCCTTCTATACACACACAATATGTTAAGTATTAATTATTAGATGAGTTACTTTTATTCCCACTAGAAACACATTATATTAGTATTGGAAAAAAAATGTCAGGTTTTTTTGAAGATTTTTTTTTTCGAATAAAGAAATATAAAGCACAATTGTAACATAAGAATTAATGTAAAAAATTTAAAGTAAGAAAAAATCATGATTATTATCTAATGACCATCAGATAATAGTACTATGAAATTTTTATAACATGTATTCTTCTCTTAAACACTTTATGACCTAAATATTCGATCTCCAACTCACAGCACTCATAAAAGTTTTGAAGTTAAACGGTTGGTGTTTTCTTTTGACATGCCAAAGGAATACTGAAAAATTATGATGCAATTTTTATATTATTTTTTCCATAAATTCTTCATCCATGAGCATAATCTCATTTCACACTTTGCATTATTCTGTATTTGATGGAATGGTTAATCAATTTCTACCTATTTGATGAAATGATTAAAAGATTATCTATGATTTACGACTTATCAATAAATATGATCCCTTTGATATTAATACTTTATCTTTCTAGGCGTGAATGTTTTTATTTCGACATCCTATTAATCTAGACTATTAGATTTATATTCATAATATTTTTATGCAAATATTGACAGAAATTGATTGAAACTTTAACATGCATAAAGTTATGAACACACTTTTGACTAATTTAATCCAATAAAGAAATAAATCAATTACTCTTTTCATTATACAACTTCGATTGGTTGGATTGATCAGAATTATGTATCAATTCTTTGACTGTGTACTCAATAATATAATAAAGCTAATACGAAATTATACAGTGAGGACTTTCTTCAACCAAGGACTTGAATGCTTCGGTGGTCCTCACCAGATTCCCCATAAGTGACGATTGCTAGACAAATGTGCGATTTGTAAAATACCCACAACCAACTTGTTTGTAGGCCATCCAGCTCCAACCTTATCCACAGTTAATGTCGCTGCTTTTTTGTAATATTAATTATTATCATTCATTTTTGAGAATTTCCTTTAACAATAAAAAGGCTGGTATTCATTTTAAATTTATAGCAGTAGTTGATATGGTACACTAGTACTTCACCATGAACGCAAAAGTTTTAAGTTCAAAGTCCACCTCCATTTAAAATATCTTTATATAATTTTTTCATGAAAAGTGATTACACATAAATAAATAAATAAATAAAATAATATAACATAACACGTTCAAAAAATATATCTAAAAAACCAACAAGTTTTTTTTAAAAAAAAAAAAGAAATAGCTTTAATATGTTCTCTTTCGTCTTATTTGTGAATGAATTTGCATGCATCTCTCACTATCCGGTCAATTTGTTTATCACAGTATATATGATCTCTATGCAATGTGCAGAAATCATTTCACGTCTGCATAGACCCAACCAAAAATTAGAAACTGTAATCTCCCACTCGTTGAGCTTTTTTTTAACATAATTTTTTATAGAAAAAACAAAAGAAGCCCGTGGAGATTTTTCTGATTAGCATGGACCACGAACTAATATTTTAAATAATTTATTATGGGAAGGCGTGAAAAGTGAGATCTGAAGATGGGCCATGCAACACAAAGAAGGGGTTTTAGCTTTATGAAAATGATTATAAGATTACGCGGTTAGCGTTGGACATATCAATTCATCCGTACCCTGTCTGTCACCTATTGCAATTGCCATTGCTAGCTCCACATGGGCTGATTATACCATTAGCCTATCAACCTATATACCCATTATCTTCAGTTCCATTTATTTTATTTACCTAAAATTTTCAGTGGGCCACATATGGGCCCAGGCCCAATAGAATGAATCCAATAATCCCTTGAGTTGCTGAATGAATCTAATCATCAATTAATATCAATAATTTATTAAATGATAATTATAAGAATTTATTAACAAGAGTCTCGCAGATTAGGAATTAAAAAATATTTAATATCATTATAGTCCTTAAATAGTTGAAAATGTTAAAATGGTTTAATGAAAGATATTAATTAAATGATTCAATATAGGTCTCAATCTTCTGACTCTCATATCATATATTTATTATAATTTTCTTATGGGACCCATGAATGAGGATCTGACGGGTGACGGGTACCTGTTGTTTGTGTATTGTCACAATATAAATGGTGGGCCCAGCCCAATTTGCTGTCATCTGAGCATCTCTTCCCTGCAACATGCTAATTGGTGATACCAACAGTGGGCTCCTTCATTAAATGGAATGGAATTCAAAGCCCTCGTATCAATTTTTCGTCAGCTTCTTTCCCTATTCAATGTGCAAGTTATGTTGCATTCATACAAGACAAACAAACAATTCTAGAGTGGGGATTCCCTCCATCATCGACTAGGCTATAGACACCCTATACCATTGTTTATCCTCCTGTTAAATGTTAGCAATGAATTGTCTCTTCCGAGGACCCTACTTCCTCCTCCACTGTTAATGTTAATGTTCATGAATCACCTATTTTACTTTCAAAACGTTATGTGCACTTGTTGCTCTCTTATTAATCCAATGTAAGTTATTAAGTGGCATTCGGATGTTCACTGTAACCTTTTCAATATAACATATTCGGTTTTGTAAGCTTCAATCCAAGTTGATCCAAGCCTTTTATTTATTCATTTATTTGAATGGGTTAAGAAACCTCTATTATGCCTCGAATTTAAGTTTTGTAATCTGTATTTGGGTTAAGGGACATTTTGTATCTTTCAAATTTATCTTTTTTATGATATTAACAAATAAAATATATTTGGTTTTAATTTTTTTTCAAAACAGCAATATTTGATGTTAGCTAGAGTGAAATCAAAATTATCTAACAAATTTAGTAGGTAGAATGATTAAATTAAATTAAGAAATGACAAGAAAAGAAAACAAATTAAGAATCTAATCAATTAAAAGAAACAATGCAACTAATAGTAATGCGTTTAGCTGGCTTCACTATTCAATTAAAGAACAACAGGACAAAAGTATGCAATTTCAGTCGCCCAAAGTAGTCTTCGTGCAATTATCCATTGTTGGACCAAGACCACGTTTAAATTCACAAATATATATCTTTTTGGTAAAAACCCTATTCTTATAGCTAGCCTTGTAATTTCTAAATTAATAGGAAAAACACACTATGGTCCATTGATCAGAAACCAGTGTACTCTTGTTCTTGAAGACCAATCTATATATAAATATAACATACACTGCATATATTGGTTAATCTTTTAAGTTTACTTTGGAAATTTTGAGGCCAATAATTAACGACAGTGACGTTGCTATTAGTGAATGTTGTTCAAACTTGACACCTTGAAAAAGAGAATCACTCAATTCCTTCAGAGTTGTGTTTTTAGCGGCAGCCGCATGTGTAACTATCTAGCTAACTACTGGCACATCTTAACGTAAATCCCAAAACTTAAACTAAAAAATAGTCATGTGAAATCACATATAGTTTAATATTCAAAAAGCAACCTTGATCGTTGCAGCAGAACAACCTTGAAAAAATCAATTGGATGTTGAGAAGGCTCTCTTTCGGTTAATAATATGCGGTGTTTCTCAAACAACAAGAAATATATTAGGTGAGAAGTGCTTGTTGCTTTGCAAGTTCTTGTTTTGGTTTTTACGGAAGAAACGTGTAGCTTTTGTTTTACATACCACAACAAATTCTTGTTGATCTATTCTAACCACATTAATTATATATAACAGAAATGGAATTGACAAGCTTGTAGGTGTCCAGAAATTATCCAAACACGTCCTAATCTATAAACTTAGTACGGTTTCAACTTTCAAGGACATACTGAAAATTGGTTTTTCCTTATGCATAAGCAACGAATGCTTAGTGTATGAGTTTTAAGGAAACTGAACAGTAACAGATATAATTTGGTTGATCTTAATTTTCAAGTTTTTTTCATAGACAAGTTAAAAACTATTTTTGTAAATATCATTGTGCATTATGACTTAATCTTTTGCATGAATTTATGACTTTCCTAATAGCTATATGGATAAATATAGAAGACGCATTTATGACTTTCCTCGTAGCTATATGGATACTTATAGAAGATGCTTTTTGCTCAAGTATATATACATTTTCTTATACCCAACCACTCAATTATTATAACACCTAATATCTTAAAGTATGAATTTCATTCAGTTACGCGGTCAATTTTCTCCTTCGCTCTAGTTATTAGGCGTTGCAAATCGAAATTAAGTTCTTAATGAAATGTGACAAGATCCATAAATAGTCTGAACAACTAAAAATTTTAGTGTCAAATTAATCAATGGCCATAAAATTTTATAAAAAAGATGGAAAAATTTTCCTTTAGTCGACATTATGAAAAGTGGAAGTTAAGTTCGATTTACAATGGAAATTTTCTTTTCACTCACCGTCTTAAGTTTACATGAATTTGCCAAAGAAAGTCACTGTTTCGAATTTTCAATTACAAAGATCCCATAATTTGCATTCGGCTTTAAATTTTCTTATCGGTAGGTGATCTGTGGTCCCATTGTAAATTTAATTAAGGCTAGCTCATACTGTCATACACAATATGCATGTTTTTCTCAACATGTATGACTGAGATAACCTATGTTTCATTACAATAATTAGAAGGGCACGTAAGTGGACAATATGTAATGTAAGAATATTCGTTTGACTCTATCTTAAAAATTTGAGCACTGAGGTTGTTTTCAAGAATCTTGAACAGTGTCTCTGGGAAGCACCGGGGGTTGATGATTGGTGGGAAGGATTAGATGTATGCTCAAGTGAAAATTGGATTCGGACTGCGAAAATTAACCACATCTTTCATGAAAGGAACGAGTGTGTTAACTTTCACGGCAACAAGAGTTTTCCTAGCCTCTGGGAAAATAATTTTAGAATAGAGTTATTCAGCTTGCATTAAATGAGCCCGATCAAACTTGAAATTTCATTGATGAGGTACAAAATGTTGACCTCTTATTCAGGTAACAAAATAAAAGTTGAAGCCAACTCGTGTTTATACCTAAATAAACTGGACAAGACTTGAATTTAGGGGGAAAATCCAGATAGCTAAGGCAAAAAAAAATTAAAATTAAAGTTTCAAAACTTATGTTTTTAGTAGATGTAATGGAAACCTTTTTTCAGCTCTATTTTAGAGTCACATCCTTTAGATATTTATTGCTTCTTATGGTTATTTGATTTTAAAGGAGTCTCTAGTCGAACACTTGATGGTTTAGTTCGGATAATATAGCCAAGAAATAAAAGCAACAGTTTGTATAAGGACATTGGAACGTTTGACATTTTGTGATCTTAAAAATGAAAAAGAAACACTTATTATTGCGGTCATTGACTGGATGGAGTCCTATCAAACTAGGCTACAAAGCTTAAATAATGAAGTACATATATGGGAAAGAAAAGATCATGGAAAACAATATGCTATACAGTTACCGTAGATACCATAATGCTATACCTAGCTAGCTAGCTACTTAACCAGTATAAGACTACGTTTCTCACATCGTATTTCCCTTTTTTCCTGTCCTTCCACAATGCAAATAAGACGGAGGAATTAATATCAGAAGAAATTAAAGGGGAAAAATGTTTTCTTTTGATGATATATATAATATGATAAAGCATCTTCCTATATATTATTGTTATTATTATTATTATGATTATTATTATGATTATTATTATTATTATTATGTGAAGTAGTATATGAAAGTTTAAATGCCAGCAAAGTCTCTAACAGAGAAAGGGGTTTTCTCGGGCATGTTCCCGGCGTGGCGTAGCCCTAGGGTGAGTGACACGTCACCGGGTGTGGTCCCAAATCTAATGAGAGTGGATCCAATGTCAGCAGTTGCAGATGCGGTCCCGTAATCTGCAGTGACCAAGCGACACGTGTCAACGGTGGCCATTGATCTGTGTGGGGGCAGGTCTGCATCGAAGCAATGAGACACGGGTGGCGCCACCTCAGAGGCGGTGGCGTTAATGGTGGTGGGCGTCGTGGTGGAGGTGGACTGCTTTACTTGGTTTTCCGAGAAGGGTTGCCTATTATTGATTGCAACGAGTGAAGGGTCGCTTTCAGTTGCATTGATATGGGATCTTTTGCCTGTTGGTTTTGTTGTTGTTGTCGTTGTTGGTGGTGGTGGCGCAGTTGCTGTTGATGTTGCTGGTGTGGTTGGAGTTTGTGCTATGTGGCCACTATTGCTGTTGTTGCTCTGGTTCCTTTCTCTTTCTTCTGCACACTCTGCTTCTTTAAGTTCTTGTTGGTACATCTCTTCCACCATGGGTTTCCACAACCGAACCCTGGCATTAATGAACCAGTTTGATACCTGAAACAAACACGTTCCATCCATTCAACTCAAATACTATTCACGGACGGGATATGCAATTTCAACATTTTATACTTCATATCCATTCAAAATATTTTAATGTGACAGACTAAGTTATATTGCTAGTATTTTGTCACATTAAAGCAATGATTTGTATCACCATAAATGAGCCAACAGACGAACACAACACAACACCAGAAAGGATTAATTTGGTTTAGATTAATGGTATATAACGAGCACAACAAAAGCTAAATAATTAATGTTGACTAACTCACTTTGTGTTTTCATCTAAATATATAATTTCCGATAATTCAATCATTCAGTAATATTATTAGCACAGGAGAGAAAGGACACAGAAGAAGTTCCATTCTGGGTCGTTGTTGTTTGTCCCTCTGTGATAAAGTGTGATTAGGCACCGAGGTATCTTCTCTGTGGTGTGACATAAAGGACAGGGAAGTGACAGATATAAAATGATAATGTGATTAGATACTCCAACAGATGAAACTATTCATCACTATGACCTTATGTGTGAGTCCAGCCCTCCCCCGTATCACTGACCAATATAGGGCATAGGTATACATGTAAGCCACATGAAATTAGCACACCGTTTTATGTTAGCAAAAACATAATTTGACATCTTGCGGAGGTGGATGTATCTCTCGGAAAAGAGAGAGAACAAAATTAATAAATATATTAATAATGATATTTATATTATTTTATATTTTTCCTAGTTTTACTAGACACATGTATACATTTAATGAGGACATAATAGGCGTTTTTCCAAATATAATAAGCAATATTTTCTTATTAAAAATAATCTTATTCAAATAAAAACCATTCACATAACTAACTTTTCAAACAAACATTTTCTTTTTCACGGCACAACATTCAAACTCAAATCTTACTTAAAAATATTAAATATATACCATTTAAAGTTAATCATCTGTTGTTGATTATTGTTCATATCATTTCTCTAACACTAATTTACACATGTGGAGAAAAAAAATAAAGTAGAAGAAAAAATTAAAAGAATTTCTTTTTAGTAAATATATTTCTTCTTTAGTATTTTAGTTGAGAAAAAAAAGAAAAAAGAAAAATATATTAATATATATGCTTTCAGTGTAATAGTGGATAAATATTTTAATATTTTTCTCTCCCTCCTTTCAATTTAGGGAGAGATTTCTATTTTGAATTTTACATATTATTTTTTTCTTTTCATTTTTTCTTAATCAAATCATAAAAAAATGGTTATACTTTCTGCTCTTCTCCACCAATTTTCTTTCCATATCTTTTCTCTTTAACTAAACAAAAGTTTAATTACATATACTCACATATTATATATATATATATAACTAAGTTTATGGATTAAGGTTGTCTTGACAGATAATGATTATATAACTAATGCAGAATCTACACATGTGTACAAAAAGAATTAGGATGATACAGGTGAACAAAACGGATTAAGAAACTTAAATTATTTGTATATTTCTACCCATCGAAAAAAATATCCTTTTGGGAGAGGGACAAAGTTCTGTGCTGCCTTATGTCGCTGATAGGTATATTTGTACACAAAAAGAAGGCATTAATGATATGTAACGTGCAAAATTCAAGGATGGAGTGTATCTTGTGTGCAATATTATAAATCCCATGATTATATAATTAAAAAATTAAAAAAAGAAAATAGTAATAAAATAACGAACTAGCAGACGGAATTGCATGAATACGTTATATGGAGATAGAAGGCACTAACATCTTCAAAGCACACATTTATTCCCGTTATTTATGGTTCCTATTGTGTAGTTGAGCGAAGCCATTTGACATGAGAGAGAAAAAGGAGTAACTGGGAGAGTGAGCTCGATTGAAAACAGCAAACTTTCATGTCTCATTGTTTCTGTACTTACCTCTGCTCATTTAATTTCAGAATTAATTATGTCGTCAAGTAAAAGATTCCAAGTAAATTAAAAGGAAAATATTTCGAAGACATTTAGAGAAAAGTTCACACCTTAAGAAAGAATGAAAGAGAAGAGATAAAAATAACATATGATGATGCGATGTAATAGGAAAAAATATAAAATATAAAAAATATGAAATAAAGATTAGCATTATTATATGTAAAAATATATAATTAAGACTATAACTACATTAAAAAAAATTTAATTTTTCTTTATTTTTAGGGCAAAAAGAAGTATTTCTTTTGCTAGGAGAAAAAGAAATTTTTGAGGCAATAAAAAAAGAAGGTATTAAAAATTTAAAACACAATAAAACCCACGTTGCCTCTTAGAGAAAGACAGAAGAAACCAGAGAAACAAAACCCCAAAAACATGTAAGTTGCATCTGAACTCACTGCTGGTCATTTTTCTTTTCCATTCATGGGTTTGCTTTTTCTTTTTTACTTAGTCTTGTTAATGTGGACCGTGCGTCTATTTAACTAATTACAGTGGCCTAGCTAATACTCCACTTGTCTCTTTCTCTTTCTTTCTCTATTAAGCATTAATTAACGGTACTTACTGTAATGTGAAAAGCTAAGAAAAGAATGGATGGAACGAACCTGATTTCGCGATAGCCCAGTCTGTCTTGCCAACAGATGCTTATCTGCATCGCTTGGATACCTGAGAAAGAGACCAGAAAATGACATCAGAGTCCTTGCCTTAACCGTATAAAGGAACATGGAGCTTTCTGTACCCCTAGCTGAGTTTGAAGCCTTTCTTTCTTACCCTTCATGGGCGTGAGAATCTAAGAGAAAGAAAGAAAGATCTATGTCCTAGCTGCAATAGCAGAAGTAAAGTGGATCACTGTACACACTGACCTCTGTCTCTACTTTATCCCCACCTTAATCAATTAATCTAATTAGCTATGTGTTTGTGTTAACGCCTTTGTGTTTTTTTAATACAGATACTGAAAGAGATCAGAGAAAAGATACCAACAAATTCATTGTTAGTTAAAGCAGCGATGCTATATCTATCTTTCCACCTTTTTGCTGCCGAGACAACATCCAAGGACGCTGCAATATTACTGCATTACTGTTCATCTAAACGATCATACGCATACGGCACATAAATAATGGCTTTTAGATTCTCTCTTTCTTTCCTTCTGCCACCCCCCTTCTTTGTCTCTTTATTACTTAATAAACAGAAATTCTGCTGGTTTTTTTTTTCTAGTTAATGCACAGTATGTTTAGTATTGTGTGTTATCCTTTTTATATAATTTGGTAACTCTCGAAGATCATTATAATCCATTATCCCAATTCCCGTTCTAGTTCTATGTACATTACTTACATCACTTCTCTATGTATATTGGAAAAATGATCAATTTCCAACCAGTAAACTATTATTCTTATCCTCAAAAGAAAAGATACGATCAGATTACATTAATTATTTTAATACTAGTAAAAATGTAAAAAAAAAATTAAAATAAAATAATAATTTTTATCTTTTAAGAACTCGCCCAATTGATTCTAAACTTTTTAAAGATAAAAATGGTAGGTTATTCTATTTTAAACACAAACTTTTTATTTATGTTACATTAATAATATTCTTTAAAATTTGTTAGAATGTATGTATCTTTAATTTTAGTAATGACCTAAAATAATAATTGAAGAATAATGATATGATGAAATATGATTCTCCTGTTATATTGGCTTAAGTGTAATTAGTTAATAATGATGGAGAGAAAGAGAGAGAGAGAGAGAGAGAGAGAGAGAGAGAGAGAGAGAGAGAGAGAGAGAGAGAGAGAGAGAGAGAGAGAGAGAGGGAGAGGGGAGAGGGAAAAGCAGAAACGTACGGATGGAGAAAATGCTCGAAAAGCCAGGCTCTTAAAATGTTGACAGATCGTTCAGGCAAGCCTCTTTGGGGTCTCCAAGCTTCTTGTTCCATCATCCCCATCTGGTGGAAGGCTCTCTGCTGTCTTAGGCTTTGTTCTAACATCTTAAGCCTTGGAGTCTCTCCCTTTGTCAAACCTGAGGTCCCCGCCCCATCTTTATCTCCCAGTAGCTCACAACTATGCTTCAGCTGCGCTGAAATAGCATCCTTTAGACACCGGAAATGCCGAGACATCGCTTTCTGTGCCAGTGCCGTGTATGGAACAGCCGCACCAAAACCCATCATCAGGTCAAATGAGTTCACTACCATTTGCATTTGTTCGCAGTAGTGGTTGTATCTCCTGTCCACCTGAAAAATCCATATAACTTTATTTATTTACAGCGTCAAATATCCACAACTTAATTGGTAAATGAATGAAGAGAGAGAGAGAGAGAGAGAGAGGAAAAAACTAGAAGATGTAGTGCATGCATGTTCTCATTTACTTATCCATTGTGCGGTTTGTGAAAAGCTAGTTGAACTAACTTGACATTAATAAAGGAGAACAACTTACATGTCAAATAAATGAGGATGGTTATTAGTTAGATTTATGGGCGCTAACCCATGCACACGGTGAAAGACGCAGACATATATCACATGTTTGTTTATGATTTTTATATGGATGGATTAGACGGAGCAGAAAGAAATTTTCTAAATAACTATTTGAAATTGGTTTGTGAGACTATATTACTTCTGATCAAGAAAAAAGTTATTAAAAAAGACCCCGCTAATGAGGATGTATAAATAAGTGATCCCAAGGAATATTAGCGATTGATTCATTGAGATATTAATTGTTAACAAGAATGACGAGTATCCTTGGGTTTCTTTTCCGCACTCTTCACCAATTCATAGGCGTGTGCGCAAAAATAAAATTTCAAAAGAAAAGAAGAGACCGAATTTTCATATGTATGGAAAAGGGAAAAACAAAAAAGTAATATTAAAAGAGCCCTGCGGATCCCTTTCCGGTGAACTGAGATATGATAACGGTGGCTTTCACCGCAAAATTTGGATGAAAGGTGTGGATCAGGAAGGTGGAAGAGGCATTGATAACAACTTGGTACGTAACAGATATGGTGAGTGAGTGAGTGAGTGCCTTTCTTGCTTCTGTTGGGGTCTATTTACCAATGAGAAGGAACGTCGCTTCCTGATGGACGTATTCTCCTAATACTCGGTCTCATGGTTTTCACCAAACTAAGAAACCCAATTAAAATAATAATAATAAACCATCCCACCAATCAAATCGAAGGATTAAAAAATTTGGTTTTCTATTAAAATTAAAATAAGCAACAATTACCTACCAACTGATCCTATGCAATGGAACCCTATTATACCAGCCGGCTTTTTTCCTTTCCGAATTTTTTATAAAAAAAAATTAATATAATTGAAGATACCGGCCGGAGAAGTGTGTGTTTGATTATCCCTGTTGTTAATTTGAAAAAGAAATAATGCACCATTAATTAATGGAGTAAATTAAAGAAATAAGAAGAAAAAAGATGTTGGGGACCTTGACTCTTGATGGAGGAGAGAGGGTGAAATGAGAAGAGAAAGAGAGAGAGAGAGAGAGAGAGAGATTACAATACATGCCTCGTCAAGCATTGATAGAAGTTTGACCTTCCTTCTCTGATGCTCAATCCTATCTGCAGCTGACAAAGGAGGAGGAGGAGCAGCAGCAGCATCTTTTGAAGAAGAGGAAGAAGCACCACCGCCACCGGGATTTGAATTAGGGTTTGAATTTTGCCTATTAAACTTGGTCTTCTTAAAGTGACCCCTCCCAACGCTGCAAAACTCTTCGAGCAACTCTTGAGCAGGCTTGACATACTTTGAATTTCTGAGAACATTGACTACACCTAAAGATGAAGAGGCGAAGCCAACGTGGTTAGCCCCTTGCAAATGCAATGCCTGGTGAGTGGTGGAAGAGGAAGAGGAGGGACCTTGTTGGTGATTGTAATACAAAAAGCCAGCATCTCCCATCCTCAATTCCTCCGCTTTTGCCGCTTCCAACGAAGAGGACAAAGAAAGAGAAAGACCTTGGCCTTCCACAACGCTTCCTTCTTGATGAGGAGAACTATCAGGAACCCATGTGAATTGACCAAAAGACCCTCCTGCGGGGAAGCCTTGAAGAGAATTTGAGGAAGCGTTGGGAAGTAACATGTGAAGCGTTGAGGAATTAGGAGTGGCGTGGTTTGGAGGAGGGGAAGGCGACCTTGTCTGCGGGTTCATCAGAAAAAGCTGCATGGCTGCTGCTGACGCAGCATTAATGCCTGAAATCTGTTGCTCCTGGTTGTGAACCAAACCGTCTCGGTTATGCGCACCGTTTTGGTTCTTCGAAATTGAATCCCCCAACCCTGTTATCATATTCATTACCCCTTGTTGTCTGTTCCCGTACCACTCGCTCGGTTGCCTCGCGCCTCGAAACGACGCCGTCACCTGTTGCTGTTCAAGCAATTCCGCTCCGGCGGGAGGGAAATTAAACATCTCCGACAACATCCCGGCGGTTTCGTACACCGGCTCCTCTTCCTCTATCCCAACCAATGGTGGTGCTGCCTCGAACCCTCCTTGTCCTTGCAACCTCGCTTTCTCCCTCCGGATCTGCTGCTGCGGACTCACCGTCGATGATCTCTCGAACCCATTCGAGAAGCTGAAGATTCCCTGTTGATAATCTTGGGACATAGAATTCCAACAATCAGCTTTTTCCGAGATCGAAAACGAATGGTGTGCAGTACTGGTACTGGTAGCAGCACTGGTCCTCGTCTTGTTGGAGAGTGAGATAATGGATGAAAGTGCCGGTGTTGCTATTCCCATGTTAAAATCATCATCATCATCATCATCTTCTTCGTCATCTCTTTTTCCTTCGCCACCAACCTCTCCTTATTGTTACCACTGTCCAATAGTCGAATTAATTATCCATCAGTAATAAGGGGGAATAAGCAAATCCAGCACCAACAAATTAGAGATAGAAAAACAGAAAGAGAGGATATGTGTATTTATATACATACATATTCATATATACTGTGCAGCTAGAGTGAATGATCAAGAGAGAGAGAGGATAAATTAATAAACAGAGTCTATACCCTTCTCCTTTCTTCTCATCCCAGTGTTTAAATTTTGCTTATTATCATTTTCAGCTTTCCTCATCTCTGTATATATTTTTATATATATGCACACATATATGTACCTCTTAGAGCTGCAGGGTATGAAAGGATGTAAAGCTCTCAGACATCGTTTTCCCTTCTGTGGTTTTGATAGCTTCTACAGTTCCCCCTCTCTCTCTCTCTCTTTATCTCTTTCTCTCTCACACACACACACACTCACTCTCTCTCTCTCTCTATACGTTGTCGCTTGTCGTCTCTTTCTCTCCTTTTCTTTCTTTTGTTGCGCTTCCCGGTAAGTGTTTTTGCAATCACCTTCTGGAAAAAGAAAGTGCGGGGTTACATAACAATATAAAAATTAAAAATGGAGGCTTTGGGGAACTGATATCATACTTGTCTCAAATAAACACAGAGTGAGAGAAAGAGAGAGAGGAAAGGGAAGCGGTCGCTCTCGCTCTTCTTTGGTCTTCACCTCTTCCTTTAGTTTTTTTTCCCCACCAATAATGTCCTTTTATATATACTTTTTTATCTTTATATTCTTCCGTTTCACACATTTTTTTTATATTTTTAATTTAAATGATAATAAATTGCACGCAAAAGAAATATTCAGCCCTGGAATGACCACAATAACCTTATCTTATCTGCACAACAAAAATTACAAACATAATAATGGTTGGAATTACAAGTCAAAGTTAAGGGATCCAAAGCTAAATGATTATTGCAATGAATTTAACGGATTAGGGATTTGTATATATCAAATTTTTTTTCTTCCGCCAAAATATGAGTGGATAAATACTTTTCGTACTGTTATACAAAAGAGAAATACACAAATTCCATATTATAGAGGAATTCATCGTTATGTGTACAGAGACTTATTAATTTATGTACGAATAAAATCCTGCTATGTTTAAGAATAAGAATAGATGGGAGGATCGGGATCCATTTATTTTTATCATGGTTGATTAATTTTATATGATGGTGTTAAGGAAATGAGCAGAATGTCATCACAAGTATTGGCTTTTATTGTCATTTGAATACGTCCTTTGGAAACCAACGCAAACTACGGAATAAAATAAAGATAAGGTGAGTACAAAGTCATCTCATTGATCCAAACTACCACCATCTTTTTATATGTGTTGGAATGACCATAATGCCCTTGGATAATCATTGCTCATGGAGGCTAGCCCCCTTAGTTGGTAAGGGCATTCAGGTCATCTTAAGCTGCTGCAAATTCATTTAATAGCCCAAGTGAAGTAAGACAGGGAAAGAGAGATTTTAGAACTAAGGAATGCTACACGAAGTGGATAGATGGCACGTGCGAGTGGATGGGCAAAACAGACAAGTTAGGTTTGTGTGGGAGGAACAGGGGGTCTGAAAAGTACCCATAACCGCTTTAAGGTTTGGCACTGTCACTATGGCCTTGCTCATTTTCCCTTTTGGTGTACCCTTTTATTTTTACAGGTGCTTTTCATGTTTCACCTTCTTTAACTTATAATTAAGGTTAAAATTTATTTTTATTTTTTTATTTTCATTATAGATAAAAGAATTAATCTAATTTTCATTTATATAGTTAAATTTAATATTGTTTTTATCATATGTTTATTATAATTAACATCCTAAAAATCATACAAAGTTATTATTAAATTAGAAATATTAAAAAATTGTATAAAAAAAATCATATCGTAGAGATTCACAAAGATCTTTAAAGTTGTCTTTAATTAATCACCTTGTTATTTTCTCTGTGGAGAAAATGGGTTCGTGTTATTAAGTGTCAAGTAGCCCGGTCATGCTTTGATTTTGATTATCATTGCTCTATATATTAGTATAGGTTTAATTACATTTTTAATTTCTTAAAAATAAAATTTTATTTAATATGTAACTTCTGTCTTTTAATATTTTTTTGATTTGGTTTCTTAATTTTGTAACAATGAAATCTTTACATTATTTATTTATTACTTTAAAAATATTTTTTAATTTTATTTTGTAAAATATAACTCATTAAATCATTTTAAACGTTTGCTCAAAATTTACTAATAAAAATATTATATTTCATTTGAAATGTTTTTTTTTTTTATTTTCAAAGTCCCCACACATTAAAAAAATAAATAAATTTCACAATTTTTTAACTTATGAACCTTTTAATAATACGAGTAGAAAATGACAATTTAAAGATTTATATAAATGAAATTTAAAAAGAATGACATAATAAATTATAATAATTAGAAGTTTGAAGAACTAAATTTAAATAAAGGTTAATAAAACTAAATAATACATTAATGGGAGGAAAAAATATATAATTAAACATATGTTATACTTAAAGTCCTGAAAACATGGATGGTAAAATTGGCACAGTCATAATTAGTTACTGACTAGATAGAGAAAGGTAAATCTTTTGCTATCTTATTTATTTATTTTCTTATGTTTCTACTCTGTTGAATATTTATATTTGCCATAGCGTTTCTTTGATAGTGGTGCTTATGGAAGTTAATAAGTATCTTAGTCTTATGTTGTCTTACTGGGGAGCCATACATGAAGAGAGGTCTTAACTAGTACATACTCATTTTAGAGTATTACCGGTACTCAAATTGGAATAAATTCTATTTTTTAATAAATAAAATAGCACTTCTGTATTTTTTTTTCAATTTTTTAATATTACTTTTTAATTGAAAATTTAAGTATCCAAAAATTAATAAATTTTATTGAAAAATATTTATTATACTGACGCTAACAAGTCTTTTAAAGTATTTCTCACATATTTTTAAATATTAAATAAACTGTTATGCATGATAATTTCAGTTTAATACTAAAAAATATTTCATTGTTTTAATTTTTAACCATAACACATTTTTAGTCCCCCAAATCTACTTTGATTTTTTGTTTTAATTCATACTATTTTTTTAATAAATTTAGTCTCTCCTTTTATAAATTTTATAAATTTTTATTTTTATTATTAAAAATATCCACTAAATGATATCATTTGAATTAATATGCAATTTAGTTCCTAAAAATTATATTTTGTATATATTTTTTAATTTAAAAATTTTCAGTTCTTATAATTTAATTATATTTTTATATTTTCATAAAATATAAACAATATATAAAAATAAATAAACATATTTATAGAACAAAATTTACAAATTAATATTTTTAAAGCTAAATAAATTTTTAAAAGATTAAAATGTGAGTGAATAAATAAATTCATAGATTAAATTATGCATATTATTTTTTAAGATTAAAAATATAAAAATTGTAATATTAAAATTTAAAACTAATCATTTGAATAAAATAAAATACCAAAATCAAAGAAAAACAGAAACTAAAATTAATATTAAATATAAAATTAGGATTACATACATGCAATTTTATCCATACATTCAAGAAAGAAAGCATACTTTTAATCTCTTATTAAAGATTATAAATAAAATAAAATATAAAAAATATCCTATTAAATTTTTTTTTAATATTGTACTTTAAGCTGGGATGGATTAATTTATATTGGTGTAAGTTATATCAATCTTTTTACCGTTTAATAATTTTTTATTAGATTATTTGTCTTAAACTTAACTATTAAATTAAAAAAATATATGATATATATATATATATATATATTCATATAATTTATAAAAATATTTGATATCTTGTTCATATACATTAAAATTAATATAATATATATTTAAAAATATAAAAATAAATATTATTTGATTATATTTTTATAATTATTTAATTTTAATTAAATTTATAATATATATATAATTAAAATTAATATTATAGTTATAATATAAAATTTTAATTAAAAAATTTATATTTTTAGATAAAATAGTAAATAATTTAATATTGATTTCTCTCCCATAAAAATAGGTATTATAATTTTATGCCAATACCCATACCGGCCGGTTTGGAACATGTTAGCATATGTCTCCGTTTGGTTTCAATAATTTTATTTTATTTTTAAATATTTTCGTGCTTGGAGAGAGGAAAGGTAGTCCAGTATTACCACTGTACTAGCAACATTTGTAGTGGTTAAATTTTTTCGGAAATCATAAATTAAAATAGCATGTTCCTATTAATAACGAGACCTCAGCATGTACCTATTAATAATAAAGAAATGTGTAGTGTCTGCAATTTTAATTACCGTCAAAGCAAGAGGATAGTAACAAACAAGTATTCAATAACTATTATTTTGACTTCGTAAGCGGATATGCTCACTAATGTTGCTTTTATATCTAATATTTGGTAACATAGGGTTAGTCCTCTCTTATCATTTTTGGTAAGCATGTACTAGACTTTGTACAAGCTGAAGTTTGACTTTTGTAAACATTATATTTGCAATATTATACACGTCTTTTGACGTTTATTGAAGCCCCACCCAATCAAAGAAAATAAAAAGGAAAAAATAATAGCTTAACCACTCCCATCATAAATTTTATTAAAGAAACATCCACCCTAACTTTTTGAAAATTAAAACATTAAAGATTAGCTATTTTGTGAATCCAATAAGAATGGGAAAAAATGGCTTTTCATGACAAGTAAGAGGAAGTATTTTGTATTCAATTAATGTATTTTCATAAAGCATAAAAAATATTTCCCCTCCTTAATTTTCTGCAAAATTAATACCTAGCTTTTGCCGAATTATTTAATGATTTTTCGTAGAAAATAACTCTCTAAGGTTATGACTGATCATTATTTGAAAATATATTCTATTCACTGTTGTATTAATTCAAAATATATTTTAATTAAATAACTACTCATGCATGATCGTTCTTAATCGTGTATATTTTTTATGATTTCAAACAGTCTTTTTCTTTAATCTATACTGTTAAAATTTTATCTAGATTCAAATATTTAATTGGTAGATCGTTTCCATGATTTTAAACTTGTTATTAAAATTTTAGTTGAATCTAAAAATACTTTTATAATGAACTTGATAATTAATAGTTGAAAAAACATGTTTCTGTTCCGTATACCTGCAAAGGAAAGGAGTTATCAATTTTCTTTTAATAGCATAGGCAGTTAGAATGCACGCATGTGCTATTTTGCCATGTGAAAATAAGGTGATGTTGCCATCCAAAGTTCGTATAAAGCCCATATACAAGAACAACCATCGGTTGGTAACTACATCTCCATATATATTCTATTTACCACAAAGCTGGGAAAACCCCGTTCATACATAATTTGTTAATCCCTACGGCTTATGGTTAATTCACTTAGCTTAGTTTTGAAGTTATATAGACATCATGAAGACTAAGTAAATATAGATATATGTCATGAAATATTTAGACTAATATATAACAAATGCATAAATTAATTTAACATAATATTTAGAGTGATATATATATATATATATATATATATCAACCAAACAGTCAATGGTTTAGAAAAAAGGAAAAAACTCTAGCTAGGATCTCAATTGTTGCAATCAACCAGGCAGAGACAAATTCGTCTCTTTTATAAAATATATTATTGGTGTTTTTGCAAATGCGGGGTTTATTGTGTATGGTCCTCACTTGTGTGTGTGCGTTTGTATTCTAACTTGTCATCCATATAATCACCAATACGACTTGTCGCTGACGAGATATTTTTAAGACTTTAATTAATTAAAAATCATATGGTGGAAAATTCGCAAGAAACGAGGCAACACTTAATATAATGTTATTACAAGCAAGAAGAAAACTTCATAATTTGAATATTATTTCAAACAAACACGTATATTTATATCAATTAATTAAAGTCATTGACGTGTACAAACAACCTTAAATACAAGTGTAAACCTCCAGAAGAATAGAATATAGCCCAGCTTACTATATATCTCTCCAACACACATATGGCATAAATACATAGGAACCGTCAAATCCCCATCCTTTGGTATTATGGTTAGCATTAACCAAACCTAGTTTTATAAGTGGAGAAAGGATTGTCTCTTTTAGAAAAGTTCAATTATATAAAAATATTTAATTACCAATAATAATGGAGGTTTGTTTGTTTCCTTGAAATACAAGTAGGAATTTGAAATACGGAAATGAGAGAAAGTGGGAATGGTCATCTTTGAAATGCAACTAGCTATGCCTAGCTTGTGCAATCTTAAGACTCCAATTTACTACTCATTACTCAAACACTCAATTGAGAGGAGGAAAACGAAACACTTTGCTTTTCTTTCTCCAACTGCAAACCGGAAGGACAATTGACAGCTCAACTTTCTTCTCCACTTCTCTTAACCCCTTTCTCTCAACTGTACCTCTTTTTGTGTTGTCACGTGATTCTCACACGTACGCTCCATCCATTTGCTTGGGCCGGGGCCCATTTCATCATTGCCAGAACCTAATTATCCCCTTATATCCTCCACTCACGTGCCAAAGTCGGCTATGCACGTGTCTTTAATTTATGCATGCTAGTATTAGTTAAACATTTATTTTGTCCTCCCTCCTACCTTTTCAAGTTTGATTACTTTTATATGCTATAAACATTTTTAAAGTTCACGTTCTATGTTGCAACTGCCGCACTGCTTTGGGAAAGTTAGAAGAAACATCGGCCACCCCTTTGTTTTAGGTGGTTAAACGTTTTAAAGTCTAAACCCTTAATTGCATGTCTTTTTGGCATTACTGTGATTTTGTTGCAAGTATTGCGGACTTATTTGTTTCAACATTAGCGTTAAATTCTTGTATTTTAAAAATATTTCATAATTTGACTTTATTAAAATAAGTTGTAATGCAAGAAATCGTCACCATCCTAGCACTTTTTTTCTTTTCCTGTACCTCACGCTGGAACACCCCTAGCTAGAGCATGCAAAGTATAACATCAAACAGCAAAGATGATTTTTTTTTATGGAGATAAACCAGCATCAATCAATTGACATAGAAATACCATGCATTGTATCTGGTGCCGTTGCCATTGCAATGTTCGCGTATTTAAATCTTCATCTTGCTACTTATTAGATATGAAATATGTACGTGGGACCAAAAGCGGATGTTGCTCAATTTCAAGCACATTCTCATAGCGCTGTCTTTTATTTTCACTTCACGAGCTTGATCGCTTTGTTAATGGATGACGGGGCGTTTGTGAATGATAGCAACAGATATTGGACATCGTGTATAGTGTACACATCAATATTACTGTAGTGTGATAATTATTGGGGAAATTTGATGGCGGCTTCGCATATATTTACATCTTTGTCATTAAGGTTCAGTTTATTTTATAGTTGAAAATTTTCAAATTAAATATTGAAAAATTGAAATAAGATTATGTTTATTCAACAAATTTGAGAATACGTAAAGTTTGATTTTCAATATTTATAACTATAAAATAAATAAACATTAAATAGGTAATGAAGCGATCAGGTGGAGCTTTAATTTAATTCTAAGCCCGCATTTTCTTTTATGTATACTGTATAACTGATTTTACATCATTGACTAGGTGGTCTAGCTAGAAAGCCTAGGTGTTTCACATCAACTTCATTTGTTGACAAATTAGTGATACTTAATTATTGCTACTAGTTCACAGTGATTATAATCAATATAACAATTGTTTTACGTTTTCATTCATTTTGCTTTCCTTTCTCTTCCCCCCAGAAATATATATATATATACACACATACATACACGTTATTAAGTAATTCCTTACTTTACAAGAAGATGTTAGTTACAACTGCTCGCTAATTAAGGCCAATCGAAAGAGGAAATTTCGTTTAAAACATCAACCTGTGCTGCATTCTTAATGTTTATGGGTGTGTAGTGTAAAAGTTAGTTTTGTTTAATTAATCACCATTTTTTATACTTTTCTTCTTTACATAATAATCATAATGATAATAATAATATTTTAATTGTCATAAATTAAAAAAAAATATTCAAAATATGATTTAGTCCTCACAGGAATATTAAATATTCTTAATTATAAATGGTCATTCCAAAAAATTAATTTTAAAATTTAAAAGCAGTAGGTTTTTATTAAATAAATATGAAATTTATTTTATATAATAAATATTTTATAAAAATATCATTTTAAATATTTGAATCTAATATTAAAATTTTTATTTATATAATATAAAAAATATATCTCTAAAATCAGCTAATGATTTCTAAACTCTTCAAGCCTTTTTAAAATGTATATAAAATTAGCTAATGGTTTCGAAATACTTCGAGTCTCTTTCTGGTTATATTAGGCTTGTTTGAGATTACTTTTAATATTTTAATTTAGTTTTAATTTTTATTTTGAGTTTTAAATTTTAATTTTTTTTAAAGAGTTAATTTATTCTACCTTATTTTTTTGTTATAAATTTTAAAAAAATGATAAATAAATAATTATATATTAAAATAATTTAACAAAATATTAAGTTTTCATAAAATAATTAAAATTAAAATCTTAAAATAATAAAATTAAAAATAAATTAGTACTATTATTATAATAATAATAATGATTATAGTAATAATAATAATTTTTTGATAATGATGATGATAATTTGATAATAATTATAATGTGAAAAGTATGTTAATGATAATAATATTTATAAAATTAAAAATATTTTAAAATTTAAATTAAAAATATTTTTAAAATATAATAAAAATAATTTTAAATTATTTTAATTAAATACATTCTACATTTAAATTTAATTTAAAAATTAAAAATTAAAAATCCATAACCTTTCCAAATAATCCTTCACAAGTAACACCGCAAAAGGTAAATTGATTGGAATTAATATGTGGATATCATTTTACATCTGGCTCTCATGCTAATATAATGGTCCTAATCCCTTGAATTGCATACATGGAAAGTTAGGTACGTTAACATCTAAATGCTTTCAACTTTTACCTTTTCAAATTTATACTTAGATTCCTACGGTATATTTATTAATAATATTTATTACTTTTTTTTTAAATGTATGATCAGCGTAACGGATTTCATCCCACAATTTCATATAAAATACTTAATTTCTAATCGTTAGATTAATCATAGTAATTTATTTATTTTATTATATATTATTTTAAAAGAATTTTTTTTATTTATTATTTTTTAATTTTCAAAATGGCATTAATTCTATCTTTTTTTTATTTTTTCTATAGAAAGGAGAGAAAAACAATAATATATAAGATTACAAGAAATAAATAAGTGAAATAAAAATATATTATAAATTATAAATAATTTTTACAGAAATCTTGACATTTAATTTTTTTAATCTGTTTACCTTAAATAACATATAAAAAAAGGAAAAGGCATTATATTAAATATACAATAATCATTCAATGTTTTTTAAAAATAAATTAAAATGTTTAATATAATATATTTAATACCATTCAAGCCATGTGTTCATAGATACTAAAGAGACCAGAAATCAAATTCTCTCTAAGAGCTCTTCCTCCATCTTTTCTCCAACATAACACTGGATCTAATTATCCATGAAAACGAGTGAATTCATTTTAGGATTGATCAATTAACTGTAAAATCGGTTAATGTTACATTGATAAAAAATTATTAATATTTAAGAGAGATTTGATCAATGTTATTGCATGTCGCTCAATTGGCATGAAGTTAGTCATTATTATTAAAACTAGTCACTAATCTCCAAAATATTGACCAATCTTACAGTCAAATGATCATTCAGATTAATTAAAACAATCTTTTCCTAACCATTGTTTAAAAGTGGAAAAATATTATGAAAAAATAGAATATTTACTATAATTAATGAATTAGATGTTGTAAATTTTAATTAAAAAATTGTATATATTGAATCCTTAATTGTAGCCTTAAAGCAAAGTTATAACTAATTAATTAATAATTATTTTTTATTCTTTGGGTGCATTTTTTTATGATTGGACAATAATTAAGCTCAAATAGTTTGCCTCACTCTTATTTAACCCGAACAAAAATTTGACAATGCACGTGCATGTGGAGGAGATTTCAAGTTGTAATTAATTACTTCCTTTATTTTAAAAAATTTGTAATGTCTAGGTATATATTAAAAACTTATATATAATAATTTTTTATTACAATATGTAATTCAATATATTGATTATATATATTAAATGATATACTTTCTAATAAAAATTGTTATTTATTAATTTTTATTATATGCTATTGAATATACGTTAAAAAAATATTTGTTTATTTATTTTAAAATATACCACGCAAATTTTGAAATATAATTAAATAATTATATTTAAAAAAATTATTTTCTAATTATATTATTATTATTATTTATGATAAACGACTCCAATTCATTCCTCTATTCTTTATTCAACGACCAAACATTTTTAAATAAAAAATATATCAAACTATTTATATTCGAACTTAATCAAACGTAAATTACTACATAATTTAAAAAATATATATCAAACTACTTATATTCGAACTTAATTAAGCGTAAGTTGAAAAAACATATCAAACTACTTATATTTGGACTTAATCAAACGAAGTTATTAGATAGTGTGTAAATTTATTATTTTCGATATAATAGATGTATAAATATTTAAAAATTAAGTAGTGATAAGAATATAATTAAAAAATAATTAATTTTATTTTCCCGTGTGTTTAGGATTTTGTTGCACTTGTTTTTTGAATCCACGTTAAACAAGATGCTACCAAAACTAACTTTTATGTTTCATATATATATATATATATATATATATATATATATATATATATATAATATAATATAATATTTTAACACATATTTTGACAAGCACTTCACTTTTAACAAAATTTTCTTTCAAAAATTGATAGCTAAAAAAGGAGATAAAAAAAAGCAATAAATATAGCTCAAATTACATTGTAAATTGTAACCATAGAGTAGCTGCGGAGTCTTTCATATATCACTCACTACCTATACATACACATTCCACCTTTTTTGGTGTCTAACAAGAGATGCAACGCACTTTTCTCTCTGTTTCACATAATTTACAGTTTAGTTGCACCTTATCTGTATGCATGTTTTCGCAATCGTACTTACTAATCAATACCACCAATAAGGAGTGTTATGGTTTTGGGTGCAGCAACGGAATATATTAATCTCGAATATTGAGAAGCAAGATAAAGTATAAATTAACATTGAAGGGGGTGCATGCATTTAACCAACAATGATAGTGATGATATTGTGCTGAGGCTTAAAAGTTACTACTATAGTGCGGTACCTGTCGGGACCTTAATTACAATGGGGTGGTGTTACCTGTTCGGATTGTTTGCGATGTTGACGGTATCTACTTGATATCTTGTACACTTTAAGAGGGGAAATTTACATTCTAGCTACACCGAAAAGTTCAATTATAGATTCTTAATGGCTCTTTATTAGCTTGTTTTCAAGCACGTTGACTATAAACACACAACAACTTAACTATGACTTGCGATTCTTTTGAAATATATATGTACTTGCACATGTTCTGTCTCCTTTTTTGCTTTCTGAAGCCACAAACATGCTCGTAAATTTAGTAGTATATGTGCTATTTAATGCAATGTATGGCAATTGCAGGAAGTATTTCAACACCAACCACATCAAGCCTTCCTTGAAGTGCCTATTGCGTCGTAGGCACGCTCTGTTTTATTTTATTAATTGATATATATTCTTCCACCTTCACCTTCACCTCTCAATATGATTCTTTTCTTTTCTTTTTTTAATCTTATGCATAAATTTCATACACCGAAGGATTTTGGATCCATCTGACCAGTTTAAACGAATTGTACTATCCTCTCTCTCTATATGTGAATGCTCATCGCTGAGATGTGTCATTATTTGTTGGAAAAAAGAAAGATGTGGTCTATTGCTGTTATGTCACAGCAAATTGCAAGTATAAATGGTAGCTTTAATTATGGGACCGACCTGCGTGTCCTTGGATCAGCTAGCAATCATAACTATGTTTTATATAATTTTTTGAAATACTGTACCAACTTTTTAAAATTAATATTTTTACATAGTTTCTTAATTAATATGTGTAATTTGATTAAAAAAAGATCTTGTAAAAAAGTTTACAAAAATTACAAATTTAACTCTTATCAACTAAATAAATCTTTGTTAGTTTGTTTATCGAAATTGTCAAATTATGATAAAATAAAAGATAATGCCAGTCCAATATTGTTACAAATCTCACGTTAAGTAAAATATAAAACTCAATGTAGTACTTAAATTTTAGGATTATCTTACATAATAGACTAATTTCTTGGGTTGAACCTTCTCCATGTACTTAAGTCATAACAATTAGTGATTCCATTGATAGTTGAACTATGGAAAGAGCTATATACTTAAGGTGCAAATTAAATACTGATAAGTGAATGAAGCTGACAGAAAAAATAGCTACAATTAAATCAATGTCGACAGAGTGAAGCTGTCATGGATGTCGATTTTTAAAGAGGATGGCAATATTATGAATTTTACATTGAGTAAAATAAGAGAATCAATGTAGTAGTTCAATTTAGAGTTCTCCCCGTCTAATGGATCGGACTCTCCAAATGGAAAAGAAATGCTTTTAATTACCATTGTATCCGTGGATTTTCTTGTGACTGAGAACAGCTTCTCTCTAGCTAGCCAAGTGAATTTTTTTTGGTTAATTATAGCTTATAGATAGTACTTTCAGTTGAAATATTCTCTGAATTTTTTACATAGTTTTTTGATCTAGAGAAAAAGTTTCTTTCACATATCACTGGAGCCTAACTCAAATTGGAATTTTCTTTAGAGTTTAGCTAGCTGAGGACTGTGGTTTTGTGGAGTTCAATGGTCCACATCCAAATTTTCCGCTTTCAAGCGCAGTAAGCTAAGATATCGTAGCTAGCACTGAATTCTTTGAGCCGCGAAAAATAGGCACACGTTTTGAAAGTGGAACAATTCTTATATGAATGCTGCTTCTTATAATAATAATAAAAAAGTATAGATAATAAGTTCTGATAAGAATTGCTCCCGAAAGAGAAATTTTCTCATTTGAAATATGTTTGACTGGAATCACCGGTCAAGGGAAAGGATCCAATAGTTTTGTAATTTGTTCTGTTTAATGTTTAATTAAAGGAAGTTAATCATTATCATAATGATTACGTACCTTAAATTTTACATAATTGAAATATTTATATATCATATATATGATATAATAATAATTATTTATATTTTAAATAATATATTATTTATTAAATAAAATTAAAGGATAAATATCAACTATTTTTTAATTATGTGAAATTTTGTATACTTAATTTCTTGTAAAAAAAAACTTTAAATTTAACAATTACATTAGTAAATGTTATTTGAAGTATCATTTTACTAAGTTTAACATATGGTATTATTAAATCCTAATCTTATAATTAGTAAATAGTATTCCTAAAAAAACCATTAAAAACTAAGTAAATAATATATTTAATAGAATTTTAGCTAGGTAAAATGTGATATCTATATAAAATGATCTTTCTATTTATGCTATGAATAGAGTATGACTAGAAGGAAGAGAGGAGAGAAAAATGTTAAACATTAAGATGAATGATGTATATAGAAAAATAAAAAATATTATAAAAGGTATTATCAAAATTGATAATAGAAATAATATTTTATATATATCTCGAAAATGAACAGACTGAAGAAAAGCGGTAAGTACAGAAACAAATGATGTAAGGGACAGCGTCAACGCCAATTGAATTGTAACTGTCTCCTTTGCCCAATGGATATATTGAAAAGAAGTTAAGCAAAGCAAAAGTAAGAGCACGACAAAAGAAAACTCATCAATTCTCTCCACCCTCTATTTCATACTTCTCTAGGCCTTTCCTTTTCTGTAGATATCCTTTTGATCATACCACATTCACACATGGCCTTGCTTTAGAGCCATGACCACATCCTTATTTCACTTCCTGCTTCACTACCTTCAAGAGATAATCAGCCATTAATTTTTTTCTACAATAAAAAATAATAAATTTTAAATTTAATTTTTTTATATAAAATATTATAATTTCTTATTATCATATCAACTCTAATAGTTTATATTTGCTGTACTGTATCAGTTATCATGTTTATATTTTTATTTTCAAAATTATATTTTAATTTGCCTTTAATGCAATCATATTTGTTATATTATAACATAGAAGCAGTAGAGAAGTAGATTGTGACTAATGTCATTTTTTCTAATGTGTCATGATTGTAAGGAACTCTTTTAGGTCATGAATGTAATTTTTTCTTATGTGTCATAAGAATTATGTAATTAATGGGTATTGAGTATTTATTATATTGAATTTTTTAACAATAACTTGTATGCATCTTTCAAAAAAATGAGTTGAGTGAACTTTTCGAAAGATTGGATGAAGTGTTTATCCTCGGATATTTGTTAACCCTAGTGTGAATGATTATCTTAGTTAGACTAAAAGGTTAATTAATTAATTAATTATTTACGCCCCTTTCAAAAAAAATTTTTTTACGCTTGTCTAAATGCCGCTGACAAGTGATGGTGTAACTTACCTTTAAAATTTGTGACACGTATAAACTTTGAAATATAACAATACTTTCTTCCCTGCTTTCTTAAAAATAAAATAAAATTACACTAACTATCCATTGCACACGCATAATTATGAAATGTATTGAGTGAAAATATTTGATTGGACAAAAAATAAGAGTAATAAATATAAATTATTAAATTTTATTTAAATATTTAACATTAAATATATATATATATATATGATATTTTTAAACAATCATATAATTATTATATAATTTTTAATCATTATTATCTATACATAATTATAAAGTTTAAATTTATTATTATAATTTTATTGTATATATTTTCATAAAATACATTATTTAACTAGCTATAAATTATAATCTTTTTGGATCTAATTAAATTTGAGAATTAAATATTTTTTATTTTTTAAATTTTACTTTTAGTTATCTCAAAAATATCAACCCAATTAAGCATGAGTTAGGGTATGAGAAGAGAGTATTTTTTCAATTTGAACATTGTTTTGGAAATTAAATTAACTGGTTGAACTAGTTGAGTTAAAAAATAGGCTAGATGTTTGGTTTGTTTTATCTAAAAAAATAGTTGATTTCAAAATCAATGAGAATCAGTCTAAAATTGGTAAACATGATAAAAATAATTGGTGATGAAAACCAATTTGAACAAGTTATATTTCAAATTTTAAAAAATATTTTTAATTTTAGTTTATTTAATTTCAAAATATATTTTAATCAAATTAAATTCTAATGCCAAGTTCTTGTTAAAATGTTTTACATTAATTAAAACATTTTTTTAAGACTTGAGATAATCTATTTCTTTGAAGTAAACTTTTAAAAAAGAGTTAGATCCGATTTCTTTAATATGATATAAGAACCTAATCAATGTTAATTTTTGGTCATGTGTAGATGTCTAATATTGTAAAATTTATAAATTAGATATTCAAATTTGAAGGTGAAGAAGGTATGCTAGAATTACTTACATTGATTAACTATATAATCAGAATACTTTTTGTCTCCTCTTTTCCTGAACTAATGCTTGAGAATAAATTAAGTTAGATTAGCGTAATAGTTATAAAATCATTTCTATTTTATATAACACATATAATATAACTATTTTATATTAATTTAAATTTTATTTTTATCTTAATTTATTAATATTATATTAATTCATTATTTAACATAATATATATAAATATTAAAACATGTATTTAATTATTATTGATTCAAGCTCGATCGAATTACGATTCTACGTTTAACCCAATGCATCTACTACTTTAATAGTCTGTTTTTAAAACATTGAATAAACTTATGTGTGTTTATTTTGTGTACCATATCTTTTTGGCTAATGAAGTTACTGGAAACTTATGAATGTAATAAAATCAAGAGATAATATGGAATCATACGTCATTCAAAAACCTACCTACAATACGTTATAAAGATTTATATATGTGTACCGCTGTTAAGTGTTATATCTCTCTTGAAAAACAATTCTCCAGCTATTTAAAATATAGAGAATCACACTACCCATTATTATATCTTAAATGTTGGTTTTTTATTTGCCAAGATTATCTACTTGCTTATTAAATCTTACATGGTAGGATAAATTATTGCCTTTAAATAATACTGCAAAACCTTACCTACTGATGTAAAGGCTTAACCAACCATTTCCCTCAAATGAGGTACCTCCAGATACTCTATGATGTTAAGCAATCAAAACCTAGCATACTTTTTGCTTTAAAATTAAGCCTCGTGGCTCTCTCACACCACCAAACCCTAGTTTCTCTTCTTAAAAAATTTGGTTCTCTCTCTCTATTGGTGGGAAAAGTTGAAATCCATTGAGGTCGAAACGTATTCTCAGAAAATCATAAAATAATGACAAAAATTTATTAATATATATAAATTATAGGTGTTATTAATGTCAGAAACAGAGTCACTCAAGACTTCTTTGTTTATTTCAGAGAAAGAAACAAGTTGCACTATTTGGAGAAATGCTAACAACATAAATTTTTAAAGAGTCTTTAATCTACGTCTTTTTGATTGATTAGTTTTTCTTAAAAAAATATTTAACTTGTAATTTGATTTTTTAAAAAAAATAACCAAATATAAAAAAGATATAAAAAATAAATTGTTAGGATTTCTAAAAAAGAAGCAAAATAATAAGCAAGCAAATACAAGATATTTTCTCCATGGGAATTGGTGTGGGAGATAATAGTCGACTTTTATAGTAAAAGATTATAATTAATTAAACCATATCCGTGTTAGAACTTCTTGTTACGTTATTGTATATGAAACAAACACAATAACTATTGAAGCCTAACTACAGAGCACAGACCAAGCAAAACGGTTTAGTTAATTAAAAGCTTAACTATAAGATATATTTTACATGAGGACAACAAACGAAAGTCACCTTTTCTACTTTCCATTGTTCGTCACTAGATGCAGAAATTGGGCTCCTAGTTGAACAAGCCAATGCGAATAAATCTAAGGAGGTTTTAGTTATTATATTATGAAATTAAGGAATAATCACTAACTATAATCAAGTTGGTTTTATCTCATGAGGGCGCATACCCTTAAATCGATATGTAACTATCTTGCATGCGATAACAAAGACAAGATGAAAATGCCAAAAGTTCATTTTGAAGCTTTTGACAATAATTCCCCTTACATAAATACAGGACACTATAAGATCCTATCCTATATATTTAATTAGGCAATTTGAGTCACCATACAGATACCATGCCTGAGTATCTTAATATGATGGGTTGTTGTTCTTGGGAGTGGAGAAGCAAACAGCTATGTCCTTCTCAAGAGGGTCATTTTCTCTTTGGATCATTGTATTAATTAAGGGACCAACATTCTCATGGGATGGCTCCACCCTTTGCAAGATATCTAATTTCACCCTCCTCCTACCCTCTCCCAACACTTTTTTTCCCCATCTTTGGTTTTACCTTTAAAAATTTCGAATATTCAATAAAGGTAAGAAAATTGAAATAATATATATATAAAAAAAAAAAAGCATTTAAAACTAGCGGTGTGGTGAGTGGTGAGCTTGGGAGGGCTTTTAGGCATGGTCCCATTTGGAAAACGACATGAAATTATTGAAAGCATAGCACTTTGAGATAACAAAATAAGTGTGTTATTGTAGGAAAGGGTATATCATCTATAAGGTTACTCCTCTGCTCTATCGTATAAGGGGGTCCACGTGGCTTGGCCGCCGACAAGGATCCCCACAGCCACGTGGGGTGCTGTGGTCCAAAGGAATTGAGTTGTGTTTCTGTTCTGACACGTGTCATAACAACACTGGTGACAGCCTGTTTATGCAATTGATTTTTTCAGGCAAACCTACGAACAATTCTTCAAAATCTATAAATAAAATATTTGTTTTTTAATTTATAAAATATTTTTTCATTTTAATTTTACCTTTGTTTTCTTGTCCCCTATCCGTTTTGTATGGGCGGTTCACACTTTTGATCATTTATATATGTGGGTTATAATTTTTTAATATTTTAAAATATTAATATTTATTTAATGCTTTTTATTTCATATGGTATCATATCATTTATTATATCTACTGATTTTTTCTTTTTCTTTCTCAACATATTCGCATCTAAGAAAAATCTATCTAACATTTTTCTTTATATAATATCCCTATTTAGTCATGGATCATGGCTAGCTTTATGTTGGATCCATCTTTGCCTATGCCTTTTATGCTAATGGGACGGCTGTTACCTTTTTCGACTATCAAATTAAGCTTACGTCATCGCTAAATTGATATTAATTTTTAACAAACTCTTTAATATATATTGTATATATAAAAGGGGTTATTTTTGTTGACTTTGCTGTTAACTTTAACTTTGACATGTAGACGAAAAATTTGTCATTTGACAATATTTAAAATCAAATTTTAATATTTGAGAAAATGACTTTTAGAAGCCACTAAAAAATAACCATATATAATACACGCTGTAATGCATTAATGATAATTATTTTATATTAATGAATTAATATCATGCTTGATATATGTTTTTTAAAAAATATATCAGATATTTTATTCATTGAAATATTAGTTTTTTATTTAATTATTAATTCATTTTAACATTATGGAGTGCAACTTTAATGTTTTAAATATTTGAATATAAACTTTAAATTTTTAAATCTAAACATCTCATGTTTAAATATTATACATCATAATAACACTTAAAATGTTTTGATATTATATTTATAACTTTTATATTATGTGTTTTTATGCATAATTGGTTAATCTCCATGATAAAATTAATGCTAGAAAAAGTTCAGGTTGTTACTTGGGGTTGGAATATATTGATGTTAGAGATCCCAAAGGCTGTATAATGGCTGGAATATATGGTTGTCAGGACTGAATTCATCTCTTCTGTTAGTATACACAGGTCCATAGTTAATTTTAAAGGAAGTTACCATTACTTTTATGTTTTACATATGTAATGAATGGTAAACCTGTTTTTTGCTATATAAGTTAGAGTGTTCTTTTGAAAATTTTAGTTTTTTGTCAAAAAAAATATATTTTCATACTACATAAATTAATATTATATTATTTAAACATGTAAAATAAAATTTTCTTAAATATTTGTTCATAAAATAATTTTCCTTTTTTTCGTATCATTTTTACTCCTAATTTAAGTTTTTCAAGAGATGTTATTCCAGCTCCAATGATAATTATATACTATTCCGTCTTCGAGTTACTGTATTTTAGAAATTTACAATATTGGGATATTCTAAGAAGAATTTTCATTTTACTAAACAATTCTTAATCTTAATACCAAAGATTTGTATTTTTTTTTCATTTTCAAAAAATCCAATTGAACTGCATATCCTATTTTTTATTGTATTCTACATTTTAAAGTCAAATAATATCCAATAAATTTAAAATTATGAAATTTAATAGATGATCCAATAAAAATATTAATATAAAATTTATGAAAATTTATTCACTTTAATTTATTATCAATTAAAGAGTTTCTAATTAAGAGATGCCTAATTTAACAAATATTTTTCTTGTGATTTATATTTAAAAACGAGAGATCTGATTTTCTTTCTTATATTTTTTTGAATTTTATTTAAGAAAATAAAAATCATATTACAAATAGAGCATGGTATAGTTGGTAAACAGTTATATCCCTTAACATGTTGACAGAAGTTTAAATTTTGATCATGTGTATGAAAAAGGCTTAGTTGGGAGAGAAATTTTTCATTCCAATAACCTTTACTTTTCAAAAATGTTAGTTTTCCGACAATGGTTGGGGAATAACTTTACTATACATTAAAAAAATATTAACCTTAAAATATTCAGTAAATATAACTTTTACTGGTGTAACTTATAATATTTCTATGCTTTGTTTTCAAAATAATTTATATTTATTTATTGAAAAACAAAGTTTTTATAAAAGATACGATTTTATATTATATATTTCTTTAATTTTTTTTATATAACAATGTTTTTATTAATTTTAAGAATATTATAATTTGTTTTTTAATTTTTTCAATTGATTTTACCGTATGCACGGTTTCTACTATACTGGTTTTCACGTATACAAACAGCACCCCCAACTAGCAGAAAATGCACACTACGTATGCATAAGCTGGTCTATTCCTGATCACAAAATATATTGTATAAAAGATATTGTATATATAAGGCACACACATAGATAAATAAAGCCAAGAAGAAACAAAGTGCTAAAGAAGTACAGTACTGTAATTTTGATGAAACAGGTTCAACTTGTTGAGTAAGGTCGGTTTATTTTAAAGGTACAAAGTCATATATCAACTCGCTATTTTCTTTTGGGGGGGGGGTGTTAGATTAACTTATAAATTCATATATATATATATAGTTGGGTCGATCAACTATAGTTTTTCATTCGTTAATCACAAAAGCCCCCGATGCTCTATTATTAATCCATCTATTGTCTTAACTTTTCATATAATTTATTTATTTTTAATCTCTACATTGTTTTGTTTGTTTTTGTTATTTGGGTAGCTTGACACACCAACACTACTAATTTAATGGTTAATCTCATAATTATAGTTATGAATAAGAATGAAAATGGGTAAATTTACATCAAACTTAAGTTTTCTTTGAAGTTGACTTGGTTTCAGAACCCAAAACTTGATTTTAAGCAGGGTTTATATAAAAGATTAACGACTTTAAAACATTTTCAAAAATATGAATTTAAGCAGGGTTGATATAAGCCAACAATTTATCTATATGTAGGCTAATAACTCGAGTTTTAAAAAACCAATAAGTCTAAATTTTAAATAGCTAACTTGAGTTCAAATTATTATAGTAGAAATCTAATTTATTATTGTTATTGTTTATTTAATTTGACCAGTCTTTTATATTTAAAAATAATTTTAAATATTTAAATTTTGCCCGTTTATTTAAATAAAATTTTAAAACCCTTTGACTTAATAACTTAAACCAACTCACATCCACTAAAGTCAAAACTCAAGCTCCGACGAGTCCCTTGGTATATATCCCCATCCATGAAGATATCTTTTAAAGTAGAAAAGGTAAAAAATCAAAGTACGACTACGTCCCGAATGCCAATGGAGTAAGCTTTATATCCATTCGGACATGCCTTTATTTGCAATACTAGAATTTGAAGAAAAGAAAAAGAAATCATTGAAAGCATAAATTTTAATCTTTTTTTTTTCTTTATTGGCCGTGGAGAAAATACAGAGAAAGAGGGAAAAAAAAGTGAAGAGTTTTCCTTCAAGTTTTCCTATTCAATTATTTTTTTTTTAAATTTTAGAAATACTTTATTCTTAATTTTTTCTGTTCATTATTTATTTAATTAAAATAATTTTTTTTCGTATTTTATATTTATATTTTTTTATCCCTATATTAAATAATACAAAAATTCACTTTTTTTTTTAACTTTTTACCATTTTCTTTTCTGTTGCCCAATGGTCCAAAAGACTCCCATCCCCTTTTTTTATTTCCTCAAAGAAAGTGATGAGAGTTAAAAAAAAACATGTATGTATCTACGGCTTCTGAAAAGATAATTTTCTTTTCCTTTTTTAATCTTCAATATTTTTTCTTTCGGTCTAACTGAAAATATATTTCGGCGCCACTTGAGTTGTGGCTTTTCTTATTTTATATACCGTCTTTGTAAGTCCACTAAGTTTAGCCTTTCAAGGTTCAGAACCAATTCTTTTTGTTGACCGGTCCAGAACTATTTGGGCTAGCGTACTTTTTAGATATATGTAGCCCATTAAGTGCTTGCTTACAAACGTGGATCGATGGTGAGTTCTTAACCTTAACTGGGCTTTAGTCGCCATGTTTGGGCCTTAGTTGTCAAAGGGTCCCAAGTTTATATGAATTCTGATATCATGTTAAAATTATAAATGGTTTATATATAGTGAGAGTGAATCTATGTTGAAAGCTTTAATTTGAGAGTAGTTTGTTTGTCTAAAATACTTCATATAAGTTACACTTCGCCCTCAAACTTTAGTTTTACTTTTTAAATTACTTCACTAACCAATATGGAAATTTAGATTGCGTTAAATTAGAGTAATTTTAAATTATTAAATTGTATGTATTTGAATGATAAAAAAATTATAAAATAAAATTTTAATCGAATAAATTTTATATTAAATAAAAAAATTCACATAATATATGTTTAGAGAGAATTTTAAAAATTCTTTATTATGTTTAACTTTTTTTAGATTATCATTTAATACTTCTCTTATACATAATTATTTTTTTAATCATCAAATAAAAATAGGAGGATATAAGTTAAAGCGGCCACTAAAACAGATCTTATTTAGTATGTATTACAGACCAACACTTACGGAGAAAAGAAAATAGAAAAAATTAAAAATGGAGCAAAGAAATAGAAAAAAATTAAGAATTAATGTGTAACAATTAATCCAGGTTCAGCAACATATTATTTAGTTATGCTTTGTATATTAGAAACTAATACTTTCGCTTATTTTGTTTTCTCTGTAGCAACTGATTTAGCAACATAAACTCCTCGCTCAACGGAAGCATTCCTTCGGACATGTGAATAAATATTGTTTTTGGTGGAGAATCATGCAACTTTATAGCTTCTACATCTACAGATCCAAGTGTTATTCTTATGAGTTATGAGATCATAAAGACAACAAAAAATTGCTTTACAAAATTAATTAATCTGAATAGTTGTGGCAATCATTGAGGAGCGTTATCCAAAACTTAAAACCATACGTTCACACCAAACTTGAAGCATATGTCAAAAAACTCTAGACCTACCGGTAAATAACGGAGTTGGAGAGGTATATTTCAAAGAAAGAAAGAGATAAAGAGAATGTGTGGGATCATTGCATGTAGGTAAGAGAGAGAAAAATATAGAGAGATAAGAATAAAAGAAATAGAGAGAAAAAAATTAAAAAAAAAAATGAAAAAAATCTTTATTCCAAATAATGACACCGTCTCTTTTCTATTTCCAGGACTTAGGACCTGAAGAACGAATTCAGTTGATATCTTCCAAAGATCTTCAATTGCAGGAATTCACATATTTATATGAAATTATGAATTAACTTATCCAATAGATGTTTAGATGTTCTATGTTGTTAAAAATATGGTTTGAATATTTTTTATAAGATTTAAAAGAATTTTTTTAGCTAATTTTTAAGATTAAATTAGGTTCAATTTTTTAATATGATATAAAGTTTAAATTTATCAAATCTTAATATTGAGACATTTATAAATATTTTATATTGTAAATTTTACTATATCTAATTATGTTGAAATGTCTTACATTATTTAAAAATATATATAATTTGAATATTTTTCATAATTTAACTAGTTTCTAAAAAATAATGAAGTTCAATTTTTTAATAAATTGTATGAAGAAGTGAACGGTTTTTTAACGAGCATTTAATAACATATAATTAAAATTTACGTATAATAAATTTGTATTTGAAATCATCACCAGACCTGATATATTTATTATTTTAAAAATTATATATTTTTAATAAAAAAAATTATTTATTAAAATTTTATTTTATATTAAAATAAACATAAAAAATTGAAGAATGAATAAAGTGATTTATCTTTTGGGTTGTAGAATAACTGTTTTTTCTTTATTCTTTCTTTGATGAAATGAAAGGAAAAACTATTTTTAATTAGTGTGAGCTTAGCCATTCTCACGGAAGTAATAGACGGATTCACACTCTATCATTGATAATTTTTATTTAAATGTAATAATTTAAATAAAAATAATATTTAATTTTTATTATACATTTAAAGATATCTTTTGGATGATTAAAATAAATTATTTTTAATAAATATTTATTACTTAAATTAACTAATTATTAACTATTAGGTAATTTTATTGCTATTTGTGAATAATTTATTCTAATAGATAAAAATAAATCAAATATATAAAATAAATTCTTTACATTAAGATACATCATATCTATAAATATACATTATAAAAGTTTTTTTTCGTTTACTTACAAGCAAAATTGTTAAATGTTAGAACAATATCTGTTGGTATAAATCTTGCTTAAGAAAAAATAATTTATTAATATAATTTTAAAGATCTATACTGATAAGTAATGTTGTTTAGGATACTTTCCATTCCCCTATATTAATTATAAAATTATTTTTATCATAAAAATATTAATAGATAATAATTTTTTATATATTGTTTATGTATTTATTATTTTGTATTAATAATAATATTTATTATTATTATTATTATTATTATTATTATTATTATATATCATATTATTAGTATAAGTTTATAATATATATTTATTATTTAATTTTTGTTAACAAATTAAAATTAAAAAGATAATTTAATATAAAACTATTAATAAATAATAATTTGTTTGTAGTCCAAATTTATGACTTAAAAACAAATTAGGAATTAATTATTATAATTATAGTAATTTTAAAATTTAATGTACTTAAAATTAAAAAATATTCAAATTAACATTACGTATTAGGAATCAAAAATTAAAATTTGAAAATAAATTTTAAAAATAAAAAATTATAAATAAAAAGATTAGATATTCAATAAAAAATCATATAATTTGAAGAGAATGAAAATAACTCTTCTAATCATAATGTTTAAAAACCAATACATTGAAATTATTGTTTAAATAAATTTCACTCCTCTTTTAAATGATTCCAAATATTTATAAGAAAACACACTCCACCCATTTGACCATCAATATTGTTAATATATTCTAACGAAACATAGTATTTAATGATGTTAATTATAACCAAGCAATATTATTATAAAGGATAAAGCAACAAAAATTGTTATTAAGTATCTAACATTTGAGGTGGGGCATCAAGCACTTTTATCGTTAAACAATTTTATTTAACAAACTTCGACATATTTATTATATAATAATTAATCAATAGAAATATTGTTTTTTTTAATATAAATTTATCATATATGTATGTTAAAAAAGTCATCCATATACTATAATAATTTTTTAATCATAAATTTTCACTACAAAAATAAGAAACAGAATTGTATAAATATTGCAGAAAAAACTTCATTAATCCAAAATTGTGTATTGCATCTAATTACAAAATTACAGGACTAAGCCATTATTGATTTACTCGAATGAAAAATACAACTAGAAACAGTGTTTATATGATTTAATTTGATCAAAGCTATTACGATTGTTAAGCAGTAAGAAGTTGAGAATTAAATCAATTTAACATGATAATTTGAAATTTGATTTTGATAAATTTTTACATTATATAAAAAAATATGATTTACTTTAATTTTACCTTTCACAAAGTCAAAATACTAGCATTTATTTACAAAACGTTCTTATATCGTATCAGCTATTTACTTACAAAATGTATAATTTGTATAGTCACACCACCCAAAAATCTAAATTTTATCAAGAAAATCACAAAACTATAAAATTATAAAATTATTAAAGAAAAATATATGTTATATCAAAATGACCCCAAGAAAGAAATTCCTAGATTGACCTACTGACAAAATTAATTAGATCAAATAGTTTGATCCATTGATACATGTGTGTTAGTGAATATAATTTTAGTTTTCATATATAATTGATCTTGGTGTCTGTATAGATTAATTGAAAAATTATATTACTTTAATAGTTAAATAATTTTAATCAATTCTATAAAATAAATTTTATGTTTTACATATATTAGATAAAAATAATTTATTTTATTTGAGTTGTATTAAAGTTTTTTTTACAGTAAAACTATAAAAAAAAATATATAGTTATTTATAAGAGTTAGTTTTATATTTATTTAAAATAAATAATTATTAAGGATAGAATAAGAAATAAAATTTTAAATAAAAAATTTAATAAATTTTAATTATTATTTTCTATAAAAATTCTAAACTGACTTTTTATATTTACTAAATAAGATTAAACGATATTTTTATATTTTTAAACACATAGTAAGGATATTTAGCTCTTCTTTCTATGTACGCATTTAAAATTTGTAGATGTATAATATTTTTTAAATAATCTTTTTTTAATAGATAATTTTATAATAAACGCTAAAAGTTTATGAAATAAAATACTTGATAGACATCTTAAACATTTTTTTTAAGTTAAATGTGGAAAAATATGAAGTTTAAACACAGAATTTCATGTAAAATTATTTAATTTTTCAATCTTTTGTTATTATATCAAAACTAGTAACTTACATCTTAAACATTTAATACTTATAATTTTATTAATTTTTTTAGCACATGTGTTTAATTAATATTCATCAAAAGCAATTAAATTACATCCCGTTAAACTATACAAAATTAACGGTGAAATGGTTAATTGGAGTAGAATGTAATCTTGTTATAAGTGGAGAATGTTGTCAAATACAAAAATTTAAAGAGGTAAAGTATATATATTTAAGAACATATAATAAAATTAAAAATTACACACTTAAATGTATTTTTAATATTAAATACTAAAATTTTAACAATAATTTATTATTTATCCAATTTTAGATATATGTCTTTGAACCTATAATAAAAAAATTATTTTTTTTATGAGGCTTGTGAGCTTGTGATTTCTACACTTGAGCGGAAGAATGGTCAGTATTGAAGTCTATGTGCACAATTTGCTTGGCATTGATTAAACCAAGATCAATGACCGAAAAAAATCCCATAAAAAACATTTCCTACTTAATGTCGTCAATGGTGTAAAGGTAAGCCAACATTTAAAAATTGAATTACGTATTTACACTAATCCTATTTATATACATCTAGATTAATCAATAATTATGATTGTTTTTATTAAAAATAAAATAAATGATAACCGTTGATTAATAAGATGCAAATAAGTAAAATTACTGGAAACATATAACTCAATCAATTTTTTTTAAAAAAAAATCAATAAATTTACTATTTAGTGCTACTTTATCCTTATCATACATTTGTTCTTTATGAGGTTCAAAGGCCATAACATAATACATGGTATAGTTTCTGAATAAAACAATCTAACTTACGTAAGAACCCAACATGTGGGCAGCTCTGTCACGCTGTGAGTGTGACTAGTGAGTAATGAGTTTACATTACCCAGCTAGAGGCCAATGACTAGTAAGGGATTTCAAATTCAATGACTCCAATCTACACCAAACTTTTTCTTCGATTTTCAATATTATATGAAATCCTTAATTAACAAATATTCGGAATGGTTGAGCAATATTATGGTGTTGCAGGCCAAATGGTTAATGTCTTAATCATACCTTTTCTTTATTTGGATAAACATTTTTTTTTTAAATAGTAGCTTGCACTTAGCTTCAAGACCCAGATGCATACATATATGCGTCTATTTTTTTATAGTTAAATTCTGTTAAAAATATAAGTTTATCAACAAATATTCAACTAAAAATAATTGATCATAAAAAAAATACTTATTTGTAATAATTAGCAGTGACTGTAATCAGCAATATTAATAGCTAAATCGTGAGTAAATAAGATGACAAAAATAGAAGAAAAAAAGCCATTAACAAATGTAACTGTTGGTAAAAATCACTGTTAAATTGTTGAAGCTCAAAAATTTATCATTCCCTCCGTTTTCTATCTCATCATTTTAAAAATACTGTTTTTTTTAAATTTAATATAATATTTATTTTTTTATTATAAACTAATAAAAAAGTAAAATATAATAATAAGTTAAAAATTTACCTCAATATTCTGAATAATAAAAATAAATATTAAATTCAACATATATAAGTAAAATGAAACTCCGATTTTACTTAATTAAGCTTTATCAGAAGATCAAAATTTTTTTCATTGTCTTCTTTAAATTAAAGAGGTTTAAAATTTGAGACACAGTTTAAGTATAATACCATTTTCATTTCAATGTCTCACGTATTCAAGGTTGATATTAAAGTCGAGGTATATTATTAAAATAAATCTCAATTTCATCCAAGGAGAATACCAGAAAAAAATTATTTTGATATTACAAAAAGGTAAAATCAATCAATTTAATCATTATAAAAAACAAATTCATATCAAGAATATTAAAGTAACAAACTATTTGAAAAATAATAAATTTATCTTTTAAAAATCACTATTATGGAATCCAAATCTTAAAAAAATTAAACGAATTACTTACAGAAGCATGGAAGTGAGTTTAATGGTTATTGAAAGAGGAAGAGGAGGCACGTGGCGAAGGAGGCACGAGTGGCATTGCATTGAAATTCTGCTGCGTCTCCGATTCTCCCTATCTTCAAGCCCCCACCTTTGTTTTGGTCTAATAATTAAGGATGCTATAATATTACCTCACCTCTATTCCTCAAAAATATTCACTGTTCTCATTTTCCCTTTTGCGTAGAGGAATCCAAATACTCCTCTTCTCTTCTTTTCTCTTTCTTTCTTTTCGTCTCAACAGCTACTGGTATATCCGTTACTTTACTCTAATTCCTTTATCACTCTTTTTTTTTTTTTTAAAAAAAAAGGGATTCTTCAATTTCGATTCATTAGATTCCATTCATAATCTCTTCCTACTCACTTCTCACTCACACTTGTTCCTTTTTCGTTCGCTGTCACCTCTAACAATCTTTAATCAATATGCCTGTGTGGTGGGTTTGAAACAATTTAATTTCGGTGAATTATTTATCTAAGACTCATTTATTGGGTATTGCGGAACTGAGGATATTTGACCAAACAGGTATGTGTGACTGCAAATTCATAGTTGTGTTTGCTAACTTTCTGATTCGGTCGATGCTGGTGTGTGAACAAGGCTGCGATCTTATCTTATTGCTGAAATTTTACACAAAAAATTGGATATTGAAATCCGCTCGTTATCCTTTGTGTTGTTATATTTTCTTAAATGGATTTTCCTTTTTGAAATTAGATACATCGCAAGTTTTTGTGGAGAATCTTTCTCTGTCAGTCTCACTCGTATTTTAATATATTAACTTTCCCTTTCCCTGCAGTACCCCCCCTACACACACATATTAGTCTATAGACTTTCCTTCTATATAAATAATGGAATGAATATATATATATATTCTTGTCTACTTGTGGGTCATATTTTCAGGCCAAAGTTTGCCAACCTGAAGGTGAATAATTTTGCATGATATGGGTTGGTTTACCAAGTTGCTTAAGGGTTCTGATCATAAAATTTCACGAGGACAATACCATGGCAAATATGGAGAGGAAAGAATTTGGGATAATCATCCTAGTTCAATGGTAATCAAAGTTTTCCTGTTCTTGTAAGAAGGTGAAATCATTGTCAAGTCACAACTTATCATGTCACTAAGCTAGCCTTTTATCTGACTTTTTATTTGATCAGTCGCATGAGTCTAACATGGTACTAGTTCCTCTGAGTCTTAAAATAGTTGCAAACTGAATGCAGGATGATTTGACGGACACTGAGAAAGAAGACATTCAACGTGCAATTGCACTCTCTCTCGTGGAGGATTACAAAGGGAAAAAAGTTGTTGGTAAGATTTATGCTTTTGCACCTTGGTAGTTAAAATTCATATGCTGGTTTAATGCCGTTATGATTCTGCATACTGCATACGAGGTGCTTAAACTGGACTGGAAATTCTGAGTCTAACCAAAATTCTCATTGATTTATTACAAGCTCTTATGCACCTTCTGTCTTATTTACTGTCTTTTTATTCCTATCTAAGTGTCTTCTTCATTCTTGTTTTAGGTAAATTATGCTTTATTGATCAAAGGTTATGACGCCATGGGTTGAGTTGTTCATTTACTTCCTAATTAGAGTTGTGCCAAGAAATGTTTTTAAATTACTATGGGAAGCTTCTTGATTTCTTTCAAATTTAATTTACTAATGTATATAAGAATTATGGGGATATTTTGATTCTGGTGCTTCACTTAAAATGGCAACTCAATGTGCTTAACATATATTTCCCATAGTTAAGAGTCCGTTAAAGAAATTCTGAAGTTCCATTTGATATTTTGGAAATGGCTGTATTAATTAATTATTTAGTTATTTCCACACCAAAGCAAAGCAAAAAGGTCTCATGTTTTTTGCCTCATAATATCCCAGAGGATGACTCCCAATCTGAAGATGAGGAACTATGTAAAATTGATGAGGAAGATGAATGTCTTGCTAAAGTTCTACAAGATGAAGATGAACATCTTGCTAAAATTCAACAAGATGAAGATGAACGTCTCGCCAAAATTCAACAAGATGAAGATGAACGTCTCGCTAAAATTCAACAAGATGAAGATGAACGTCTTGCTAAAATTCAACGAGATGAAAATGAGCGTCTTGCTAAAGCTCAAGTTGAGGAAGATGAGGAACTTGCTAGGGCAATTCAAGAAAGTTTGAACATTAGTTCTCCTCCTCAAAATGACAATTCTTCATTTCCATCTTTTCCTCATCTCTTTCCTCCTGGATACAGGTAATTGTGTGTATGATCACATCTTTATCTGTATAGCAAATCAAAATACTGTTTATGGGAATTGCTGAAGTTCAGTACTTCTAAATAAAGGGGACAATAATACATTGCTTGTGTAAAAAATTAAAAATTTTCAAACAAAATATGTTTTAAAACTTGAATTTTAAATATTTGTGGATTATGCTTAGCAAACCTAAAAAATGTACATGCATAAACTAACTATTGTCAATGTTTTCCCCTTGTTTCTCTTACCCCCCTTTTTGCTCATCTGTCGCATGGATGACATTTTGAATCAATTTATCATTTAAAATTTGGAATCATAAGTGGAAAATTATGCTGCTCGTCTTCTCAACACATACTCTGTTAATTGAAGCATGAAAAAATATTGCTATCCTGAAAGGGGATTACTTGTTAATAAAATCTAAGTAGAGATATAGAGCAATGCTTGAATAAGTGTGATCTAGAAAAATCTTCTGAATTTTTCCATTGTGTTGTACGTTGAGATTATATTTCTCACCAAAATGAATAAAAAAGAAGTAAAGTTTAGTTCTAGGCTATACAACCAACTGATTTGGACTTAAAGTAAGGTAATCAATCTTATTTTACAAGATTGTAGTCTGAATTATCGAACAGGTTATAAATACATGATTGGGATTTTATGCATCACACCTTGGTGTCTCTTAGTTTTCATTACTGTTCTTAATGCCTTTGAATTTGATGAAAAAAGGTTAAGAAATAGTAGTCATTAAAATGAAAATTTCAGAATGTGATTAATTTAGTCTAGTCATCTTATTTATGGTTATTGGTGAGCACTCCCCCTAGAATATCTTGGAGATTACTGCAACATTGTGGATCCATATAGTAGGCATATTAAGGTTTCGTGAATCGTTCTTAATTGTTAAAACAAAGATTTAACCTTGTTCTTTTAAAATTTCCTCCAGAATCTGTGCTGGATGCAAGACTGAGATTGGCCAAGGAAGATTTTTAAGTTGCATGGGAGCTGTCTGGCATCCAGAATGCTTCTGTTGCCATGCATGCCATCTTCCAATCACTGATTATGAGGTTAGTCTTTTTTTCTTTTTTTTGCTGCTTGCTTCACAAAACTAAATTTAATTAAGATAAATGGAAGTCTTAAAAGTATTTCTATCTTTTTTGGTCAATCTCAATTTGATTGCTAAATAATGCTTGAATCTTGATTCATTCCTTTACAGTTTTCGATGTCTAGCAATCGCCCTTACCATAAATCATGCTATAGGGAGAAGCATCATCCAAGATGTGATGTTTGCAAGAACTATGTAAGTATCTTTGTAATTGTTTTTTACTTAGAGTTGTCTACCAGTCAATTCTGTATGCTTGTTTTCAATGAACGGTTTCTCTCAATCTTGACATGCTTGAGAAATTGCACTACAATATTCATATGCATAGAAGACTATTGATATTGAGCTGTTCTTACTTCTCAGAAAGATCAGAAATCAGAAGTATGCTCAAGGATGTTCTGCTGAACATAGTAATTGTTTTGTCTTTATAGCAAATCATGGACCAGTTACCTAACTGAAGTAACATCTTGTGAGCCCTTCATGGAGCTGATATTACTTTGATTTTGGGCCAGTTAATATAAATATGATCACTTCTTTAAATTTAATAATTGGCTTGGATCCTATCATGAGTCTGATGTACTTATGTTTTTGCTAATTTCAACAGATGGCTTAGTACTTAAAAGTTACAATCATTGCATTGTTATTGTTCAAACCCCTCTGAGATGTAGGATTTTCTAATTATTCTAGTTTAAGTTTCTATAAATATGCTGTCAAGAAATTGGATAAAATTATCCCAATGAGAAACATGACATGATTTTTCATTTAATAGCCTGATTAGCCTCAAATGTTAACATGAGCTATGAGGTTATTTTCAATCATCTAATATAATCAAATGAGATCTTCAGATTTCAAGGAAACTGAAAACTAACCTTAATTTTCTAATCTACATTAAATTTTTATCCTTGTAAAATACTACAGTTATCAGGTGGGCCAATAATATTCTGTACATATTTGAAATGTTGATTAAGTTTTGCTAGATGCTTTATTAATGGAGTTGCATTCCTTCCGTGCAACTGCAACTTAAAAAAAAAGGTGCAAGTGAAACTCCCTAATCCACGGGTAAAAATGTGATGCTCATTTTTCCTCCTTAAAAAAGTAATAACTAACCCTACCTTTATTGTGAAAAAAAAAACCAGGCAAGTAATATATAATGTTCATTAAACTAAAATTGTTGATTCTTTCTTTGTAGATCCCAACTAATTCCACCGGTCTCATTGAGTATAGAGCTCATCCTTTCTGGCTACAAAAATACTGCCCATCACATGAGCTTGATGGCACTCCTCGTTGTTGTAGCTGCGAAAGAATGGAGGTTAGTTATATCAGTTCTCAAAACATTTCATCCTCTTATTAACAATTAGGAGCAACTGATGGATCCCACCCCCTTTTTTTTCAATCTTTTCAATCAGTGCAGCCAAGGGATACAAAATATCTTTTGCTTGATGATGGTCGAAAGCTATGTTTAGAGTGTCTAGACTCATCAATTATGGATACTCATGAATGCCAACCTCTCTACCTTGAAATTCAAGAATTTTATGAAGGTTTAAATATGAAATTGGAGCAGCAAATTCCTATGCTTTTGGTTGAGAGACAAGCTCTGAATGAGGCCATGGAGGGAGAAAAGAATGTAAGTGTTATTGTGTTGAACTTTCAATTTCATTCATGGAATGTTATTATTTCTTTTCTTTCTTTATCCTGTCTTTCTGCTGTCCTGACTTCAAGATGTTCTTCTGTTTTTCACTATTCAATGTAGGGTCATCACCACTTACCTGAAACTAGAGGACTCTGCTTGTCAGAAGAGCAAACTGTCACCACCGTAGGGATTTCTTACCTGCAACTTTGAGTCTTCATACGCTGCTAATTCTGCTATTGAAGATCTGTGTATCAAATAGTGGTTTTATTATTTGCATATTTTATGCTATACTAGATTTCAAGGAGACCAAGGATAGGGGCTGGCTACCAAGTGGTAGACATGATAACTGAACCTTATAGGCTGATCCGACGTTGTGAAGTGACAGCCATTCTTGTTTTGTATGGCCTTCCCAGGTATCTTCCGTATACAATCTATTGTCATAATCTGCAGTTCTCGCATATGACATTCACTATATATAATTCAAGAATTTTATGTTTATAGGTTGTTGACAGGATCAATTCTAGCTCACGAGATGATGCATGCGTGGCTTAGGCTTAAAGGTATTCAACTATTAGCATGATGCTGAAAATTTATATTTTTGTTTCTTTGTGCCAAGTTGGACAAAATTTCTCGGTTTTTGACAGGTTATCCCAACCTGAGTCCAGAAGTTGAAGAAGGAATCTGCCAAGTCTTGGCTCATATGTGGTTAGATTCAGAGCTCTATTCTGGATCTGGAAGTGATGGTGCATCATCATCATCTTCTTCATCTTCGTCCTCGCCTTCCTCTTCTACATCATCAAAGAAAGGTAAACGGTCTGACTTTGAGAAGAAACTAGGTGAGTTTTTTAAACATCAGATTGAGTCAGATACCTCCTCAGCTTATGGAGATGGATTCAGATTGGGTAACCAAGCAATGCTTAAGTATGGGCTCAAAAGGACCCTTGACCATATTCATATGACTGGAAGTTTTCCATATTGAAAATTTGAAAGACGACATAATTTTCTCACGTATACATTGACCAATACCTCAGCTTGGTCGTGTAATTTATATAATTCAAAGCTTCCAAGATCATATAGTTTAACACTAGACAAAATAAGGCATACAGTTGCTCCTCTTAGCGTGCAGCTGCTTAATTTCGTGGTGTCAAATGGCACCACATGTTCTATATGTATCCCTAAACCCTACTCTGGAATTTAGATAAACTGAAGCAATGAAATTATAGAACTAATTTTGTACATTGTCTTTTGTAGATATTCGTTTACTCATTTTGGGAATTTCATTTGCTTCCAACTTTTATGGTTTATGTTAATGAGGACCATTCATGCGGTTATGAGTTGACTTATTTGGTCCTAGATTATATAACCTACTTAAAAGTAGGGTTTTTTAAATCCTTATCTACCTAACTCTTAATTTAAGAAGGTTTAATGTGAGCTAGTCCATAGGCTAACTCATGTAACTCTATTTTATTTTCTTCTGTTTTGAACTTATTTAAAAGTAAAATTTTTAAATTTTAAACCACTTAACCCTTAAGTTAAGTGAAATGAATGTGAGTTAACTCATTTAACCTTATCTTACCTCCTTTATTTTGTAACTCGTTTAAAAATAATGTTTTATATATCTTAATTTATATAATCCTTAAATTAAGTGAAATAAATGAGCTAATTTATTTTATAACTTTCTATTTTGTAGTTAAGGTACAAGTAAAACTTTTAAGTTCTAACCTTACATAACCTTCAAACTGAGTGGAATGAATGTGAACTAACTTATCTGTTTTTGTAGCTCATCTAATAATAAATTTTTTTAAACTTTGACCTATGTAATTTTTAAATTAAGTAAGATTCTGATAAATTAACTTTTATGTTACTATATTATATTTAGTTCTTTTTTTTAAAATTTCTTCCTTTCAATTTTTTTCTCTTAAAATTTTATTTTTAATATTTTTATTGTATTAAAATATTATTTAATTTATTTATATTTCTCTAAATATTTTTTCATTTATTTCTAGAATTTTATTACATTCTAAAAATTTTTCTTCATCTCTCAAATTTTTTCAATTTTTTTTATACTTTCATCTTTTTTTTTATAGATATATTTGTCTCTCTATTTCTAAAATTATATTTTCTTTTTTATTTTTTCATCTTTTCTCTAAATAAGGATAGAAGTAGGCTCAGCCGAGTTAAGCTTTGAATGTTTAAATTTGGCTTGTTTAAAAATTTTAAGGTTTTAGCTTGTTTAAATGCTTTTTTTTTTTTTTATCAAGATTTGATCGGTTGTAAAATTCATAAGGTTTATTTTGAATCTATTTATAAGCTTACATTCCAACAAAGGTCAATAAATATGCTTAAAATTTATATAAATAAATAATTAAAAAGGTTTATAAACTTAAAATCTATAAGTTAAAAAGTCATTAAATAAGCCTAATATATATATATATATATATATATATATTAAAATAAATAATAAATATAAATATTAATATATAAAGATAAATATGTTTTTTAATAGATTAAATTGATTTTTTTATAAATTTAAGTCTAACTTGTTTATCTAAAAATACTTTTAAATAAGTTTAAACTTATATATTTATCAAACAAGTCTAGTCAAATTAGACTTTAAACAAGTCAAGTTGTAGATTTCTGTTGGGCAACCTTATTTACTTCTATCCTTACTCTAAATTTTCTTGTTAATTTTAATTTTTCATCTATATTTTATCTTGAGAGAGGACAAGAAAGTAAAGAAAAAATAAATTATAAAAAAAGATTAAAAAAATTAAAAGAAAAATTTTGAAAAAAAAAATTAAGCTCATGATCATAATCCATTTTGAACCATTTTGATAGATTTTTGTGTATAAATGTAGATTTTTGTGAACCATTTTGATCATAATCCATGAGGATTAGGATTGGGTTGGATGCACCAAATTGACCTCTATAGTTATTGCTTATTATGATGCCTTTTGCTGCTGAGAAAGTTGCCTCTTGCAGGTGAAGATTTGTTCTAGTTCCTCTTTATCCAAAGGTCCTATTAAGGTTGGTAGAGAGTTTTTCAATTTAAATTTAAAAATAAAGACAATTTGTCTAAAATAATTTTGAATTAATTTTAAATATATTTTAATTTAAATTTTAAAATAAAAGATTTTTGAATAGTTATTTTTAAATTTTAATTTTTTTTTCTTAATTCTCAGTTTATTACTTAAAATGTAAATTTTGTGAATAGTCGTTACTATCATTATCATTATTACCATCACTATATTATTGTCATTATAATTCGATGAGCATCATCATCATTCTAATGTTACAATCACCATTATTATCGTTATTATTATTATTATCATAATCATTATTATAATTGTTATTATTCCACCATCATAATTATTCACTTTACTATAATTATTATCATTATTACTATTATGATTACAATTATTACCATGAATTTTAAATTTTATCTTATTATCATGATTACAAATATCATAACTATCATTCTATAATAATAATAATAATAATAATAATAATAATAATAATAATAATAATTATTATTATTATTATTATTATTATTATTATTATTATTATAATCACAATTAAAATTAAATTTATTATTTATTATAATTATAATTATAATTTTATTTTTTTATTTTGAAATAATTTTATTTATTTATTATTAATAATTTATTTATTTATTATGTCACAACTTTTAAATTATTTATATTCTCTTAACATTACTTGTATATTATTATATATATATATATATATATATGAATAAATAAAATTATGTTCGATAGAAGCTTATAATTCGGCTTATTTAATAACTATATAGGTTTAGACTTGTTAAAAAGCTTTTTTAAATAAACAAGTCAGATTTAAACTTATTAAAAAGTTTATTAACCTATTTAGGTGTTTACTTATCATCATATATTGTATATTTATATTTATTATAATATATTTATTTACATAATATATATATATATATATATATATATGTTTTAGACTTATTTAATAACTTTTTTATTTTGTAGATTTTAACCTTACAAGTATTTTTATTCAATTGTTTATATATATTTTAAGTTTTTTTTTTGAATATAGGCTTTTAAACAGACTTATAGGCCTTGTAGGCTTTAAATCAAGTTAGACCTTGACAGAAAAAAGAAAAACCTTTCATAGATAATAGACTCATGTTCAAGCCTTAAAATTTGTAAATAAGTCAAACTTGAACACTCAAAGCCTAGTTTGACTTAACCTGCTTCCATTCTTATAGATACATATATTTGTACATCCCCATCCATAACCTGCTTCCATCCTTATAGATACATATATTTGTACATCCCCATCCAAGTTACATTAGTTACATAATTGCAGAATATAAGAAGTTTAGCTACTATGATTGAGGTGATAAGATAGGTGCGTACAAAATTAAGTTATTCCACATAAACTAAAAACTATAGGATCCACTTATTTTCTTCAAACCGGTACTCCTATGTTATAGTCGTTACCCCTTAATCACAGTGAAAACTTCTTTATTTACTCTCTACGTCGATAATCACCTCAACCTCAAAAGGAGGATGATCCATATTACAGGCTCACTACGAAGTTGTAGGGCAAGACATTTCATTCAAGTAAATAGTAAGGATAGAAGTGATGCATTAAATTATATTTTAACATAAAAAAATAAATTCTTTGACATCCTTAATGAATTATCAAACAAACAATCATCCTATGCAATGTATGAATGAGATCATTCCATCTTCTTCTTCACAAGTTTCTATGATGATATACTCAAATAAGTTGAGAATACTGTATCCTATACCACAATAATTTTTATTAATTTAAAGTTGGTAATCCTTATAATATACAAATGCACGTGGATCCAAATATATTCACTATTTTATCAAAATAATTAGGGTATCAGGATCCAATTTCAATTCACAATGTACCGTTGGTAACACTAAAATAATCATCATTATCATTTCACAATATTCTAAAATTGCTCGATCGGTTATGATAATCTTCAAGGTCTTGTCGAGGCAATTAAGTCTAACCAGAGTAGTCCCGACTACAAGAAGCAATCCTGAACCATTCGTAGGCTCAAACCTAGTTCACGTAACACCTAGGCTTGGAAGTTCTCATCAGTATGAACTCTGGTCTACTTTTATTTATGAGAACCATTAGATTTTTCAGCTCTTTCATAAAATATGAAAGAGCTCACATATTATCTTTCATGCATGTCAACAAATTATTCTAATTTCTATCTTTATCACATTTAAAAGTCTAGTCTTCTTCTCAATGATCATAATTCTCAATCAATTATTTTATTGTTAAATTATATATATATATATATATATATATATATATATATATATATATATATATATATTCCACATTTAACTATGTACTTTCTAACAAATTAAATGAGATTTCCAATCCCCAATAAATATTTTTTAAAATTTAGACCAATAATTTTATAAAAAAATAAAAAGTCTAAAATTAAATTATTAATAATTTTATTTTTCTCTAATTTATTAGAAAAACGTTAAGAGAAAATAAAATTAATTATTCTCGTTCTATCTAATCAGAAAAAAATTTAACTAGTTAACTTATAATAATTTTATAAATTAATTTTTAATATAAATTTTTATAATATTTTTATATTTTATCCTCCTATATTAAGGTTTATATATATAAATAAAATAAATTAAATGCTAATTATATTTTTTATATACAGTAAAAATATATTAAAAAATAATATTTATTATAAGATATTAGATTTTGAATATTTTTATAGAATAATAAATAATTTTGTTTTTCATCAAATCTTTTAATTCAATATTATTTTATGTTTATGATGTGAGAATATATCTGTATAATTTAAAATTAATTAAACATAATTTTTTTTTTAAAAAAATTTCTAACTACTTCATATTTAAATATTATAATTTCTATAATTTATATAAAGATATACAAAATTTATAATATCTACAAAAACTATGAACATAATCTATAAATATATATTTATGAGCATCTAAAATTTTATATCATAATCTCATTTATAATTAATCAATTTAATCCTTGATAAATTCAATCACCAATCAATAATCATATAATATTTTATCCAAATTTAAATTTAAATATAATTAAAAATAAATTTTAAACTATCACACAAGTAGTAAAATTATGATAGAGTAAGAAAGTTTTAGAATTGTCTTATAAACAATTAAATTTTATCCAAAGTTAAATTCAGATATAATTAAATCTAACTTTTAAATTTATCAAACAATTAATAAATTTCATTTTAAAACAAGAAGAATTTTAAAACTACTCATATATCCTACCTAAGTTTTTTTCCTTTATCTAAAATTTAAAAATCAATGTAATTTCTTTGACAAGTTTATGCCTCTACTGCAACTCTGTCTGTTTGGTGCATCTTTGACTCAAGGCAAAAATTGAATTTTGTTTTATTGAATCTTGCTTTGCTAAAAGAATTGGCTAATTTCATCTCCTAGGTGCTTTTTTATGTATGATTTAGTGTGTGATCGCTTTGTCCAGGTGACAATGTGTGCTACCATCGAACACCCTTTTTTCCTTTATTTTAATAAAATAAAATAAAAAACAGATATTATATATTGTACACTTATAATGAAAAAATATAATAAAATGAGAAGAGTTTATTTTTTAACAATTTTTAAAATTTAAATTTAAATTTAAATTTATTTTTTAAAATTAAATTAAAATAATTCTAAATTAAACCTAAATTGATTTGGTTTTACCGGAGGATCTTAACCAAAACCACTTGATTATTCAAGTATTAATGCATATTTGTAAAACTTCATTCATATGCTTTGAAAACAACTCCCAACAAGATTAAGTTTTGAAACTTAACTCACTATAATCGGCCATCGAGACTTGATTATATGGATTTTAAAAGAAATTTCACAATTGTACCAGGTAAATTTAATTTAAAAATTTATCATATTTATATTTTATGTACATAATTTTTAGATGCATATTTTAAATATTTTAACTAAATATTTATAATAAAAATTGTGTGCACATCCAACATGATGGTAGAGGTAAAGGACATGATTTTTGTGAATGGCTGGAAATGTGTCATGGACAATGGAAGGAGAATGGCGTAATACATTTCTTTCGAAAATCATTCTTGGCACTTGTTTTATATTTTGTAAGATATGATCTAGTTTTATTTTAACGTTCTTTTAAGCATTTATTTACAGGAAATAATTTTTTAAAAGCTCTTTTTTATAATATTTAAGGATCGAAGTAGGTTGAGCTGATTTAAAATTTAAGTGTTTAAATTTTGTTTATTTAAAAATTTTGAAACTTGAGTCTGGATTTGTTACTGATCAAAATATTTTTTTTTTGTCAAAGTTTGTCCTAATTTAAAGCCTACACGCTAATGAGTTTGTTTAAAAAACCTACATTTCAAAAAAATTCATAAAAATATATTTTAAAATTTTTTAAGTTATAAAATTTATCAACCAAACTCTTACTAGTACTATTTGTACAAAAAAATAAATTAAAATTATTTAATATTAGAGAATTTCACCCCTTGTTACACATGATATATTTTTGTACAAAATCACATTGGAGGAATTAATTGCAAAGAAGAGTTTTATTTTGAAATAGATACTACACAAATATAATATATTAAAATAAATATAAATATATAATATATAAAGATAAATAGACATCTCAATAGGCTAAACAGACTTTTTTTTTTTAAGTCTAAACCTAACTTGTTTATTTAAATTTTTTTAACATGTCTAAGTTTGTCTATTTATTAAATGCGTGAAGTAAAACTGGACTTTAAACAAGTTGAGTCGTTCCATCTGTCGTAATCGGAATCACGACGGGACGGCGAATAAGAAAATTTTAATTAAAAAGTAGAGGAGTCGCCACCAAAATTTATTAAAGGAAATTTTGGAAAAACTTGAAATTTTGATCTTTGAAACCAGTTTGGATTCGGGAGTTGTTCACGCATAGGGAAGATATTAGCACTTTATGACGTCCGTAAAAACGGTTACCTTCTAATTAATTGTGCAAAATTATAATTAACTTTTAGAAATATTTATTTCATTCTAAATAAAAATTATTTTTAATGATTTATTTTAAAAGTTTTTTTTTTATTTTTTGTCTTATGAAATAAATGAAAAAAAAAATGATCCGGAAGTTTATTTGGGCTTGACGGGTCCGATTCCCGCTCCTACGTATCCTCAGGTGCAGTCAGGAAATCAAAGTTACGTAGTTCTAAAAGTCAATTTGAATGCATTTTAAGTTTATGAAAAAGATTATAATATTTTTGGATTTTTTAGAAAAGATTATGCTTGATTTTTATGAAAAGTATTTTTGAAAAATTAGAGAAAATTAGTTTTGTAATTTTTATTTCTTGGAATTTTGAAAATATTAAAATTTGAATTTGAAAAAATTGATTATTTATTTCATTTTATTTATAATTTTTGAGAAGAGAAATATTTTTTAAATTTTTTAGAAGAAATAATTTAAGAAGAAAGAAGTTTGCTCTTGCACAGAATTCAAGGTAGCAAATGGCTACCCAATAAATTCTTATGTTCAAAGTAGTATCAAGGGTGAATCGACCACTCAATTGATCCCACTTGACCATTGCATAAACTAAAAATATATTTTTTAATTTCCCTCTTTAAAAAGAATGATAAGAAAACAAAAAAATAATAATGAATCTAAACTAAAAACAATATTAAAAAAAATAAAAATAAAATAAAATAATAAATATTAAAAAGAAAGAAAGGTCAGTTGCACTTACCTGAATAAATGTTGAGGAAGTGACCCATAAACTTTCTTCCTTGAAATGACCCTCATAAGCTTCCCTCCTTGAAATGAGGACTAGATGAGCTTACGCATTTCTGCGTACTCCCAAACTTAAACTATTCACAAGAGAATAAACTTTTATAAACGATGAGCTTACGCTTTAATGCGTACTCCCAAACACGAACTTTGCAGTTCAGGTGTTCCCCCATTTTCTTGGAAAATGCGTCTGCTTATATAGGAGAACGAAAGACTCCTTATTTACTTCTATCTTTATTAATCTCTAACCGACACAACTAAATATTGGTCTATTCAATTTTTCCAAATTGCATTTTATCACGATACTACCATATAATTTATTGAAATTTTTTTTAAAATAAATAAGATAAACTTAAACTAATTAAAAAATTGGTTTAAACTGTATAAAGATCTATTTATTTTTATATATAATATATTATATATTTATATTTTTTTATATTTATTTTAATATATTATACTTATATAATATTAATATATTTATATAATTTATTAAAAATTAAAATTTTTAATTTTTAAAAAAAATTATATGTATGAAATTTTTTAATGTTTATTATAAAAATTGTGTGTGTTATTTTAATTTTAAAATAAATATTTTATATTTTACTTTAATTTTTATATTTATCTAAATTAATATATACATGCATGTATGCATTATATTTATTTATATAATATTATATTCAATACATATAATCTAAAATTATATAGGTAAGTTTACAAACATTTTATCTTATTATCTTTTAAGGTTTAGATTTTCTTAATCAAGTATTTATATAGAATTTAAATCTATTTATTAATTTTTTTATTATAAACTTTTAAATGATTTATAAGCTTTATAAGTTTTAAAATAGATCATCTTAACATAAAAAACAACTCAATTTAAAGATTTAAATTTTTTTAAATAAACTAAATTTAAATATAAAATAGATTATTGGTTCGCATAAAAATACTAAAGTTATAATGATGTTTTTTACTCGTTGGAATTGTCGTCCATTTTTTCAATTTATTGAGCGTTTGGATATGCAGCTCAAATAGAAAAAAAAATTGGAATGTTTAATGGTTTGTTTGGATGAAATAAAAATAGAAAAAAAATTAAAAAAAATAAATAAAAGAATAAGGATTAGAATAAAAATAAAATAAAAAAATAAATTGTTTAGATAAAATAAAAAAGAGAATAGAAAGAAATATTAAAAATATAAAATTTTATTTATATATACTTTTAAAAAATAAATTTTAACTTTAAAAATTTTAATTTTATTATTATACTTTTTATTGACATAGTATTTTTTAATTTTTAAAAAATTATTTAGTAATTTAAAATAAATAAAAACTAAAAAAATAATTCTTCTCCATTTTCTTTTCACTTAAAAAGAAAAATAATTTTGACGAATCCAACAAAAGTTAATTACTTCCTTTCATATAAAATAAACAAAAAAAAAATCATTCAAAATAAGTTGTTTTTCTCCTAAAATTCTTCTTACACAATACAGCGTTAAGGAGCACCTCCATTTGGAAAGCAACCATACACATTTTCCCACCGGTTCATCTGTCTTCTGCCCTTAACATTTCTTTCCCTCACAGTTTTCTCTCAAACTGAGAAACGCACTGCTATGTACTCATTTCATCTCTTAATTGTGCAGTGGTTGAAGACAGACTTGAAGGATATAGTGGTAGAAACTGGGAAAATTGATTAGTGTCTTTCTCAAATGTACCCAATTATTAAATGTCAAAATTGGTTCACAACTTATCTGAGATGATACAAGAGTCTTAGATTGGAGGTGATATACAAACATATAAAGATAATATCTACCTTCTCAATCAACGGTGAAAAAAATAAAAATACATCTCATGTGTGTGGGTAATTTGACCAGTTTAGACGATATTCGCTGAGATATTTTTGCCACTGTTTAGACGATATTCGCTGAGATATTTTTGCCACTTAGTCATTAATTTATTATAATAAATATATCCCATTACAGATGCTAATTTGATAATATTTGGTGCTACGAATTTGCTGCTAACTTTTTAATTATATTGATAGATCCAGAGTTTGATGGAATTTGAATCAAACAGAAATTTAGGAAAATTCTTTAGAATTATAATTTAAAAACTTTAGAAATCTCACCTATATTTTTTTAAGGCAGAAAATTATCAGTGATGGCTTATGTTAAAATAATAATAATAATGTTATTAAAAGTGAAAAACAATCGTTGTCGTTTATTCTATTTTAGAAGTTCTCTATGATAAAATTTTGTAAATAAATGAATATAAAAATTTAAATGAAATTGTTTTCTACTTTCATTTTAGATAGATGATATGTATTGTATATATGTTTTCGATCATAAAAATTACAAAAAAATTTTAAAAATTATTAATTATCAAATAACATTTTATTTTAAATTCTATAAAATTAACCTTAAATATGAATACATAATTTTATTTATTATTCATATTTTTTAAATGATAAAAAATTTAAAACATATCAATATGTCTATCTTACACTTTACATATATGAAATCTTTTACAATAATATAAAAAATAAAATATTAAAAAATATTTTTAATAAAAATAATCAAAATATCCTTTTTGTAAGTTATTTTTAAATAATTTTTTATAAATTTTTTTTATAAAAATTCTTTTCAAATCATCAAAAATAAAATTTATCTTTAAATTTTTTTTACAAAATTTCTTTTATTTTTTCAACTCCACAATCAATTGGATAGAATTATATTGTCTTAAATTTTCCATCACAATAGAAAATACATAAAAATCAAATAAAAAATATTTGATTAGACTATTTTTTATACATATTTTATTTTATTTCTTTCATTTTATATATACTATTTAGATATTTAATTTTTATGGTTTAGGGTTTATAAAAAATTAAATATTTTTTTTATTATATTTAATTTTAAATACTATTTTTTAAAATAGATGAATACAGTACGAGCATATGTTTGAATATATATATATATATATATATATATATATATATATATATTCTTAGCACTCTTCTATATTAGTTTGAAAATACTAATATAAATATAAATTTTCAATTTTAAAACTAATTAAGCAGCATGAAATATTTTACGGTCAATCAAATGAGAAATTTCATAAATCAAGAATTGCATGGTTGGACTCGACACATCGAAGGAACCTCAGCGCTCTCATCAAAACGGTATTGAGAAGCAAGCGATGATGATTTGTTTTTGGGTTTACTGGGCGAGTTCGGTTAGATTTCTGTGTATTTCTAATGCTTCTTTTCTTAAAAAAAAAAAAAGAAAAAAAAGAAAAAAGAAGGATGTTGCGTCATTGCAAAATTTATTACTTCAAATGCAAAATTTGATCTGCAAAATTTGATGTGCTACCAACAGCTAACAAATTATAACTAGTTCTGTGTGACAGAACAAACGATGGATGTGTGTTTTACTGAAGCATATGCAATCTCACATTTTAATTTATTATATAAAATAATTAATAAATAATATATAAAATTTAAAAAATATGACTTCAAAAATATAAAACTTAAAAATATAAGAAATTTGCATATTTACATTTACTAACCATTTATGATTTACCCAACATCTTGGGTTTCATGGTGTTGAGCCACTTTTGTATTTTTTGCATGATACATTGTTTATTTTCCTTAGGCTTGAAGTGGCTAAATGGACAATGCATAACTAGGTATTTCTGCCTGTTCTTGGCAAATTCCTCGTAGGTGATAATTCTATAAGTGAAAGGACACACCCTGTCACCCTTCTCCGGCCTCATCATTCTTGGTTTGGTTTCTTGAACTAATGCCTTTGGCTTGCAGAATTTTCTTGAGCTGAAAGAGATTTGGGTAGAGCTTATAGGCACTAGGGTTTATTTAAAGTGGATTAAGAATGGTTAGAGTCGGTGCATGTGGATGAAACTAATTTTATGTATCATTATCTTTCTATTTATTTGAAAATTAAAATATAGTTAAAAATGTGTTTATTTCAATTTTTTAAATATTTTCTAAGAAAATATTTCAAAAGATAGGTGCACAAATAAAATAAAATGAGAGTCCACTTTCGACCTTTTCTTTTTAAAATAATAGAAACAAATAAAAAATAAAAAATAAAAGATGATAAATAAAATTCGATTTAAAGATAAAAATAGAAGATAGTAAGAAAATATTGATTTAATGATATAAAAAAGAGAGATGATAAAACAGTTTTAATGATAAGAAAATTTTGATATAATGATAAAAATTAGGAGATAAGGAAAATTTTATATTAATGATAAAAAATAAAAGATAATAATTTTTCCTTAACAATTAAAATATATATAAATAAATTTAAATTTTGGTTTATATTTCTTTATTGCTAGGAGACATATCATGTAGGAGATATATAGTATCAAAATCTCTAACCCAAATCTCATATTTACAAATCATATGATTTGAATACAATTTTTTCTTAAACTTGATTAAAAATATTATTAAAGTTAGAATAGGATTGGTATTCATTAGACTTGAATTTTATTATTATATTTTTTTTTACTATAACCAAGTGAGTTTATTTTAAAAATGATTAAATAAAAAATGAGAAATGTAACAAATGATGTAATAGGAATGAAAATAAAAAAATAAAAAAATAAGATGAAAGAGAAAATAAATATATGATAATAATTAGAATAAACTATATTAATATTTCTTTAATTTTATCTAAATTGTATATGATATCTTTTTTTTTTTTACATCCACACTCACATATTTTAACAAGATAATGTTGAATAACAATGTTAGATCATAATACCTCTTTAATTTCAGAATCACTTAATCACTCATGCATAACTCCTCTTTACGCTTAGTTTTGTAAATTTTATTTGTTGGTACAAATTTTATATTTTCATTTATTTGTGTAAGGTTTTTGCTATATTGACTATTGGCAGTTGCAATCTCAATGCAAATTCCATTTTTGTTCATATATTCTTGTTTGCTTTTGTTCATTTTTGAAGTCACCGATGGATAAATTATAACTGGTCTACATATGAAGAAATTGGAACAAGTTTCGTGTTTAGATAAAAACTCAAAATATAGAAAAAGCGAAAGATGGAATAGGCCAGTATTAGAGGAAAACAAGAAAAAAATATGATAATAATTATGCTTATTTATTTTCTGCACTTCTATATATCTAAATGAGTGTCAAGGGAGATTTATTTATACACCGAAAAAAAGGGATCGATTTATCTGAATTTTCTCATTTAAATTATTTATTTTTTATTGTTAATATTTTCTATTAACAAGAAATATATAATAATAATAATAATAATAATAATAATAATAATAATAATAAAAATAATTTTTTATACTTTAATTTTTTCACCAAATGAGAATAAATTCAGAAAGAGAGAAAAAAGAATGATTATACTTTTTTTTTAAAAAAAACTACCAATTAACATTATTAAAATAAACTGCACGCATGTTTGAGGAACAGTCATCCCTACAATGTCTTGGTAAATTAAAAAATTGATTCGGAAAATAATTACAAAATAGTTTAGTAAGATATTTAAAAAAAAGAAGAAGAAAAGAGATAACAATTTTTTTATTTTTAAATAAAAAATTACATATTATTTATGATAATAAATAATTATTTAATATATTAAATTTATGTTAATTTATTATTTGATAATTTTATTTTAAAAATTTATCAAATTAAAATATACTTAAAATGTAAAATTGTCCTTTCTTCCTTTATTTTGGAGGGAAACATTTCATACGAGTCTACACTCCGCACACGAATTTTACTAGCTAAGGATGCACATGCTTTATTCTGGTATATAATCCGGTGAAGCAAGCAAATAATCATATGGCACCTAATTCTAAAGATTCACTACTATTTGTATTTAGTCCTTCTGTCTAAGGTGATTATATCCCATGATCCCTCTCAACTAGGAAAAAGTCATGTTGATTTACTATATCATGAAATTAAATGTCTCTAATCCATCATTTATTATGACTATGAGAACTAACATTCTTAGCCAGATCATGGTTTTTTAAGGCTTGTTTGTTTTTTATTTTTTAAAGTAAATATTAATAAACTTATTGGTGGATAAAAATTTTTAAAATAATTTTTTTTTCAAATTTTAAAATAAAAAACAAAATATTATTAAACTATTATAATTTTTTAATTTTATTTGTTATAATTTATATTATTTCATATGTTATTTTACCCTTTTTACTTACTTTCTTTATTATTTTTTTCAAAAATAAAAATAAATCAAACATCCTCTTGACGGTTTTTACTCAAGTTTGGTGTTTGATCCACATAGAAGTAAAGTGACGATAGAATTGTTACGCAATACTATTATTTTCAACTTATATTTTAAAAATAAAATGTAGCTATAAGAAATAATAAATAATAAAATTGTAAAAGGATTTTTAAAATTAAACTCACGAAACATACGTGATGTATAGTTTGAATCGATAGCCATATAAGAAAATTATGTAGATTAAAATTATTAGTTAATTTTTTTAAAATTGTTAATTTTTTTAAATAATTATTTTTATTTTTTAGTTTTATCTTTTTATCATTTAAATTAATTATATAATTTTTATCTTTTAATATTTTTATTATTTAAGTTAGTTATCTTTCATTAATTAGATAATAACTAAAAGATATGAATAATATTATTTAAAAGTTAAACCGCGTACCTTTTATCTTCGTTAATCTGTAAAAAGTTTCATGAAACCACACAATTGTATTCGGCGACACACAATCAAGTTGAATCTGAGTTTTTTTATGGTTCGTTAAGCTAAGCATAAATTATTTCTATTATCTTCTCACTCAAATAAATTATGGACATTGGATGAGATACTTTAAAAGATAAAACATATCATAATGATTCAATTAAGGAATATTGGTGAAATGCTAGTAAATAATTATTATTATAATAATAATTTATTATTATTAATTTTTATTTTTTATGAATATTTTATTATTTTAATTGGATGGAGTTTTTTATTTTTTAAATTGTTATAATAGTTGAATGTTGCAGTATTTTGGTTGGAACTTTCTATTTTTTATTTTTTTAAAATTTTTTATTTTTTTTATCTTTTATCTTTATCAAGCTTCCTATCTTTTGTTTTTTTTTAGTTACATAGTGTATTTCTAAGTATCCAACATTGTGTGAGCTCTTCTATTCACTTTCTATTTTCTTTCTAATTTTAGGCAATATTGTGCGAGACTTTAGCACGCATATATTCTGAATGGATGGTTCCTTGTGTGCCACTGTCTTCAACATAAAAAATACCTCGGGGAGAACACCAGAATTAGGTTGCACCAGAGTTTTGCTGGAATTTCTCTTTTAAGGCAATGATTATTCCACATTGCAGCATTTACGTTTTCTTAACAATTTGAATAAAACTAGAAAAAAAAGAAGAAAGGTTGAAATTTGAATTAATTGCGCTATATGTCTTGAATCCTTGGATGAGACCAACTACAAATGGTGATCACAAAAATTGTTGATATTCCTTGAGCCACTTGAGATTGAACGCGTGCTATTTACAGACCCACCACAAATGTCAATTGATGATGAAGCCAGTGAGGATATTATAGCAAATGATGTGAAGGACCTAGAAATCCATAACAAACATGATAAAATGGTACGTGGTCACCTTTTTAGTCATGTGTCTAACAATCTCTTTGATTTATTTGTGTCAAACAAAGACAACAAAGTTTATTTGGAAAATATTAGAAGCAAAGTGTGAGAGTGATGATGCTTAAAATAGAAAATATATAATCAGGAAGTGGTTGTAATTTCAAATGGTAGACGATTTCTCCAGAGGTGTAGGGGTTTATATCTTAAGATCGAAAGATGAGACTGAAATAACCCTTTTAAAATATAAGGTTGGGGTACAAAACTAGTTAATTTGTAAAATAAAAAAGATTTAGACTAGATAAAGACAATGAGTACAATAGAACAAGCCTTAAGGAATTTTGTGAAAAAAATAGAATTGTATATTAGTTCAATGCACCTTATTCATCTCAACAAAATAGTATAGCTGAAAGAAAAACTAGAATATTGAAAGATATATGTCATGTTGCTTAGTTTTGATATGCCAAATTACATGTAATAGAAAACTATCTTGACTGTATGTATATTTTAAACAAAATACTTCATAAATATCTAGACAAAACATCCTATGAACTATGGAAGGGTTATTCAAAAAACTTACAACTTTTTAAAAAATATGGAAGTGTTTGGCTAAAGTTGGAATACCAGATTTTAAAAGAACAAACATTGGTGTCAACATTATTGATATTACTTTTATTGGTTATGCTCATGATAGTGCTACATATAAATTTATGTGCTTCAATAATAATACTATTATTGAATATGGAGAGGCTGAATTTTTTGAAAATATATGTTGTAACCGGAATTACGACGGGACGGCGAATAAGGAAATTTTAATTAAAAAACAGAGGAGTCGCCACCAAAATTTATTAAAGGAAATTTTGGAAAAACTTGAAATTTTGATCTTTGAAACTAGTTTGGATTCGAGAGTTGTTTACGCATAGGGAAAGTATTAGCACCCTATGACGTCCGTAAAAAATTGTTACCTTCTAATTAATTATGCAAAATTATAATCTTTTAGAAATATTTATTTCATTCTAAATAAAAATTATTTTTAATGATTTATTTAAAAAAAAATTTATTTTTTGTCTCATGAAATAAATGAAAAAAAAATGATCCGAAAGTTTATTTGGGCTTGACGGATCCGGTTCCCGCTCCTACGTATACTCAGGTGCAGTGAGGAAATCAAAGCTACGTAGTTCTAAAAATCAATTTGAATGCATCTTAAGTTTATGAAAAAGATTATGATGTTTTTGGATTTTTTTTAGAAAAGATTATGCTTGATTTTCATGAAAAGTATTTTTGAAAAATTAGATAAAATTAGTTTTATGATTTTTATTTCTTGGAACTTTGAAAATATTAAAACTTGAATTTGAAAAAATTGATTATTTATTTTATTTTATTTATAATATTTGAGAAGAGAATTATTTTTTAAAATTTTTCAGAAGAAATAATTTAAGAAGAAAGAAGTTTGCTCTTGCATAGAATTCAAGGTAGCAAATGGCTACTCAATAAATTCTTATGTTCCAAGTAATATCAAGGGTGGATCGACCACTCAATTGATCCCACTTGGCCATTGCACAAACTTAAAATATATTTTTTTAATTTCTCTCTTTTAAAAGAATGATAAGAAAAAAAATAATAAATCTAAACTAAAAACAATATTAGAAAACAAAAATAAAGAAAATAAAATAATAAAAATTAAAAAGAAAGAAAGGTTAGTTGCACTTACCTGAAAAATGTGACCCATAAGCTTCCCTTCTTGAAATGAGGAAGTGACCCTCGTAAGCTTCCCTCCTTGAAATGAGGACTAGATGAGCTTACGCATTTTTGCGTACTTCCCAACTTAAACTATTCACAAAGGAATAAAATTTTATAAATGATGGGTTAACGCTTTAATGCGTACTTCCAAATACAAGCTTTTTAGCTCAAGTGTTCCCCCTTTTCTTGGAAAAGGCATCTCCTCATATAGGGAAACGAGATACTCCTCAAGTCTCTCCTACCTGATGTGGGACTTGCAGCTCCTTATATAGTAGGACGAATGATTGAAAGAGTCTCACTCTTCCGATGTGGGACTACCAAAATGACTTTTAAAGTTTTAATTCTGTCCAATGTGGGACTTTGTATTTTTCCATTTCTTTTCATTTTGTTTTTATTTTTTTACAATACTCGGACAAAATTGGGTATTCATTGTCAAGCCTATTTCTTTCAAACATGAATTATTTAGAATATGAAACAAATGAAGAATGAAGGAGATCAAGTCAAAATGGGTTAAAACATTGAGAAAATTGTTTACAGAATGCATTTCAAGTAAGGATATGATTTGCATCACAAATGTATTTTGAATTAGTTTAAAATCCATATTAAACTGATTTGGGATGCTCTACTTTAGAAACTCCATCGTCCATAGCAACTTGTAGGTTCAAACTTTGAGTCTCCTTCATGATAGCTTATAAAGGATGCAAGAAGTTTGGTTAAGACGCCTTGCAACTTAATGAAAATGGAAAGGAGAAAGACTTATGGATTTTTGTGGATGCAAATGTTATTGTTTGAGGTTATGGAATAACTTGTAGGTTTAAGGTTATGGAATGACTTGTAGGTTTGAGGTTATGGAACGAAGTTATTAGCATTGAATTGGGAAGAAAAAATATGTGGTGGGTTAAGGTTAAGGGATGAGTGTTTAAAGGTTAGAGTGGGTGGTTGGGTAGGGTGTGGTGAGGTATTGTTTGATAAATTAATAACCATTAGCATGTTACAATGGTCCACTAGAATGCAAGGATTACAGTGTCATGTTTTTAATGGTTGAAATCTTGTGATTATGCAAGATTGAGGTGGACTCGGGTATATGTTGGCATTGTAATCACCAAATGGAAAAAAAAAAATTCAACTCATTATGTTTTCTATATGTCATTTGAGTCTGATTTGAAAAGGATGAATACATGAATGTGTAAAAAAAATAAATTGTATTTTTTGTACAACATGACTTCATGGTGTCAAATATGGAGAAATGCATGGGATGTAAAAAAAAATAAAATAAAAATAAAATAAAAATTTATTATTTTAAAAATAGAACATTATTCTCGTATGTTATTATGACTGTTATTAGACGATAATGAATATGTACAAAGAAGAAAGGATGATGAAGTACACTTCATTCCTAGTATGACTATGAAGCTATATCATTTTTTTTTACAAATATATATATATTTTTCAAAGCTAATGAGATGAATCTCACATAATTTAAGAAGTGAATGAATGAGATACATGTTAAAAAATGTATGAACCCACATAAATATGTTAATGCATGAAATGTGTGCTATGCATAAACTTTTATTTTTTTATTTTTATTTTTGTTTATCTAAACATCCAATTAATGCACGAGATATATGTTGAAGAAAGAAAAATAAATAAAAAATAAAAAATAAAATCCCCAGCTAAAAATGTTTGTACCTACAAGAGCATGTGATTTTTTTATATTTCTTATACAAGCATAATTAAAGTATAGAATTTATTTTATTTTATTTTTTTTACAAAGGTATGTACATGTTATTTTTTATTTTATTTTTTTAACTGAAAAGTCAAGCTAATGCACATGATATATGTTAAAAAAATGCTTCTGACTTTTTGTTATGTAAAAGAATTATTTTTTTATTTTTTTATTTAAAGATGTAGTTAATACGAAAAAAAAGTATGGACCTATATAAACATTTTATTTTTTATTATTTTTTCAAAAGTTCAAGCTAATACATGAGATATGTGTTAAAAATGATTATACATGTGATTTTATTTTATTTTTTATTTTTAAAAAGCATAGACGTGGTATTTTTGTATTTTGTTTATCTAAATGTAAAAAAAATGCATGGATCTATATGAACATTTTATTTCATTTTTTATTTTCCTAAAAGTCCAACTAAAGCATAAAAAATAAAAAAGAAGAAGAAGTGTATGTATCATGTAAATTTTTTTTTATGTACAAATGTGATAAAAAAAATGCATACTTATATTATTTTTGTATTTTATTTATTTAAATGTAAAAAAAATGCATGAACCTATATGAAATGTTTTTTTTAAAAGTTCAACTAAAATAAAAACAAAAAACTGAATGTACCCGACATGTGATTTTTTTGTATAATTGTGATCAATTTTTTTAAAAAAAAATGCATGAATCTATATGAATTTTTTTTTTCGAAAAGCTCAATTAAAACAAAAAAACTGAACGTACCTAACATGTGATTTATTTTATGTGTAAATGTAAAAAAAAACATGAACATATTATTTTTATTTTTTGTTTATCTAGATGTTCAAAAAAATCCATGAATTTTTTTTTATTTTTTAAAAGCCCAATTAACGAAAAAAAATTAAATGTATCTAGCATGTGATTTTTTTATGTAAAAAAAAAATCTTAAAAAAATGTTTGAACAGACTATTTTTTTATTTATCTACATGTCCGAAAAAGATACATAATAAGTTTTTATTTTATTTTTCAAAAAGTTCAAGTGAAACAAAAAATTGAATGTATATAAAAATATTTTAAAAATACAATTTTTGACATTTTAATTTTTTGTTTGTTTAGTTAATGTATGAAAAAATGTGTGGACCTATAGAGCATTTTATTATTGTTTTTTAGGCCCAACTAATGCAAAAAAAAAATGATTGTGCCTATATAATTTTTTGTAAATTTTTTTTAAGGCATGAATATGTTATTTTTTTGGTTTATCTGTATGTCTAGTTAATGCATAAAAAAAATGCATGGATGAATCTTTTATTATATTTTTTATTTTTCTTTTTTTAAAGCCCAACTAATGTGTTTGAGTCTATATGGGTATTTTATTCTATTTTTATTTTTTTCTAATCGCTAATGCACGAGATATATGCAAAAAAATATGCTTAGACCTATGAGAACATTTTATTTTTTATGATTAAAATTCATGTTTAAATGTTGAAAAATTTAGTATTATCTTTCGATGCAAAAATGATGATAATGCCGTGATTTATCATGCTCATGTTATCAGATGATTAGATGTGAATATACATGTGCAAGATAAAGAGAACGAAACATGCTCCCCATGTATCCTATTTTTGGTGAAAAACTAAGGTAGCATATTACTAATGTTCACATCCTAACTTTGGAAGGTTGCTTAGTTCTGTATACGTGCATGGTTTCATGGGTAGATCTAGACAACTCACAGATTATCAGGCCCTCAGATTGCCCTTATCGTATAGACAAGAACCCAGTTCCTGAACCAGTCATAAGTAGGAAAATGCCCTCCCAATATGACTAACTCATGATACCAGTAACACTCTGAGTGGTGACTTAACAATTACTAAGTGGGCATGAAGCCCCTCAATAGCAACTATCAAGACACCTGCTAATCCTAAGCTCGCACAGGCTCGGGTATAGAGCCCAAAAGGTGTGTGAGGTAAGTGAAAGTGAATTGTATGAAAGGGGAGCATACAAACCTTTAAATCTAAAACTACCCAATCCCACCTGCAAGACAAACAAGCAACCAAAAATATACAGCAGTCTTCTACCCTATGGTTCACAACATTGAATATATACAAACATAATGAACATAAACAAAAATAAAATAAACAATATTTACATAAAAAAATAGTGAAATAAATAAAACATAGTTAAAGAGAACCTGCACAATTAATTAGATTAGGCTTAACTATCAAAAATGTTCCCAGTGGAGTCGTCATCTGTCGTAACAGGAATCACGACGGGACGGCGAATAAGGAAATTTTAATTAAAAAACAGAGTCGCCACCAAAATTTATTAAAGGAAATTTTGGAAAAACTTGAAATTTTGATCTTTGAAACCAGTTTGGATTCGGGAGTTGTTTACGCATAGGGAAGGTATTAGCACCCTATGATGTCCGTAAAAAACGGTTACCTTCTAATTAATTGTGCAAAATTATAATTAACTTTTAGAAATATTTATTTCATTCTAAATAAAAATTATTTTTAATGATTTATTTAAAAGGTTTTTTTTATTTTGTCTCACGAAATAAATGAAAAAAAAAATGATCCGGAAGTTTATTTGGGCTTAACGGGTCCGGTTCCCACTCCTACGTATCCTCAGGTGCAGTGAGAAAATCAAAGTTACGTAGTTCTAAAAATCAATTTGAATGCATCTTAAGTTTATGAAAAAGATTATGATATTTTTGGATTTTTTTTAGAAAAGATTATGCTTGATTTTCATGAAAAGTATTTTTAAAAATTAGATAAAATTAGTTTTATGATTTTTATTTCTTGGAACTTTGAAAATATTAAAACTTGAATTTGAAAAAATTGATTATTTATTTTATTTTATTTATAATATTTGAAAAGAGAAATATTTTTTAAAATTTTTTAGAAGAAAGAAGTTTGCTCTTGCACAGAATTCAAGGTAGCAAATGACTACTCAATAAATTCTTATGTTCCAAGTAATATCAAAGGTGGATCGACCACTCAATTGATCCCACTTGGCCATTGCACAAACTTAAAATATATTTTTTTAATTTCCCTCTTTTAAAAGAATGATAAGAAAAAAAATAATAAATCTAAACTAAAAACAATATTAGAAAACAAAAATAAAGAAAATAAAATAATAAATATTAAAAAGAAAGAAAGGTTAGTTGCACTTACCTGAAAAATGTGACCCATAAGCTTCCCTCCTTGAAATGAGGAAGTGACCCCGTAAGCAATAAAATTCATGAGACAATAAAAGATCCCAAAACTTATGAAGAGACAATAAAATTCATAAATTCTTCCTTTTGAAAAGACACTATTAAAAATAAATAAAATTCCATCATGAGTAACCACACTTGAGAACTAGCAGACTTATCCAAAGATAGCAAACCAACAGGCAGGCAGTGAGTGGATTTTTTAAAAATAAAAATAAAAAGAAAATGAAACCTGATGGTTCTATTGAAAATTTTAAGACAAGACTAGTAAATAAAGGTTTTACTTAGGAATATGGTATAAATTTCTTTGATACCTATTCACCAGTTATTATACTATCCATTATTAGAGTGTTAATCGCTCTAAGTACAATAAATAATGTTTTAATATGTCAAATAGATGTAAAAGCTGCATTTTTAAATGGAGATTTAAATGAAAAAATTTATATGAAACAACCAGAAGGTTGTGTTATTTCTGGTTAGGAACATAAAGTTTGCAAATTAAAAAAAAAAATCCTTGTATGAGTTTATTGTGAACACCTCGGATACATGTGTATACACAAAACTGTTTGAAAATGATTGCGTTATAATATGTTTATACATAGATGATATGTTGATATTTGAAAGTAATTTGAAGATGATAAATAAAATAAAATAAAATCTTTTTTAAAGTTTCAAATTTGAAATAAAAGATCTAGGTGAAGCTGATGTGATTTTGGAAATTAAAATAAGAAAGATAAAATATGAATTTTCTCTAAATCAATCACACTATATTGAACAGTTGTTAAAAAATTCAACCACCTTGATGTAATGCTTGCAAAAACTCGCTATGATGTAAGTATATGTGATAAACATAAATTTCATAAATAATTATCTCTCACTTTTATCTCATTAAGACTTCTTATATGTTCAATTAAGTGGTCTTTGTCATATTTTATGAGTTTGGGTTCATATGAAGTTTAATTGAATTTCTTTGCTTACCCGATTAAAATGACACTATTATAGTATTTTGAGCATAATAGGAGTTTTAGACATCCAAAAATCATGAAATCTGTCTTGAATGAAAGCTTAAAGAAGTGTCCACAGTTAAAAAGCAAGATCAGACTCTAAATTGGATGTTTAGGACTCCGAAATTATCTCAAAAGATGAGATAGTGTTGCTGACGTGGAATTTGAACAGTGTGCAAAGATCCAGCCATATCTTGAGATACAGAAGTCATATTGAGATGAAATCAAATCTGTTGGACAGATAAGATCCGGGGCTACAACTTTTGTTCAGAAGTCAAGCTCTAATTCGGACATGTGAACATCCGAAATTATGGTGTAAGAAAGTCAAAATTGTTGTGCTAATTGGTGACAAAAATTCAAAAGTGTTTTGCATTTTCAACAAAGCCCATGTGAAAGCAATAAAAGGGTAGAAAAGTAATATCCTAGTTGGTGAATTTCTGAAGATGATGCCTCAAAAATCCTCTATAAATAGAAGGGTTTACAAGAGGAGAAACACACCCCTTGGAGATTAACTCCAACATCATTTTCCATCTTTCTTTCTTTCTTCTTAGTTTGCCTCCTTCATGGAAGGCTTAGTTTTTCTTTATTGTTAGTTGCCTCCTTCATGGTAGGCTTAGTTTTTCTTTCTTGTTAGTTTGCCTCCTTCATGGAAGGCTAGGTTTGTAGTTTCAATTCAAGGATTCAAGCTATTTTCATTTTAACTCTGAGGTCTTGATCTTTATTTACATGCTTATTAAGTGGTTTCTACTCTGCTTCACTATATTCTTCAATTTTATTCTTTAATCAAAGTTTGATCGGTTGACGTATTTTGATTAATGCATAATTGATTTATAATTGGTTTTTGATTGGTAAATCATTTTCCAAAAGTTTGAAGAGTAGAAATTAAGTAATTGAATTGAAGGTTTTCATTTTATTACTTACTTTAACTGAATTCTGATTGTGAAATTGGTTTAGATAAAAGATTAAGTGGTTACTAAATCTTGTTGATCATAATCAATTAAATTCTGAGAGGTTTCGCAGTAGAGAATTCAAGGATCATTTTAGGGGTTCCAGATGATCCTAGGTTGATAAACACAATGCATGATTTTAGTGATCAATGATTAGTTAAGAAAATAGCCTCTGAATTCCTTGAGTTGATTATTGTTAAGTCAAATAAATTTCATTCTGTATTTTGCATTTAGAACTTAATATCAAATCTTTACAAAACCCCATTATTCTAACTTTCTCCTTATTTTCTTAAGAATATGAAATGGTCTTTGGGAGATGACCTAGGTTGCACCTTATACTATACCAATAGTTTGGGGGAAATCTAGAAGTTATTTTTGCGCGTTTGCGACGAGCGCGTCAAAAATTTGGCGCCGTTGCCGGGGACCATTTTAGTTTCCTAGGCTCATTTAGGAGTTTGTATAAAATTTTTAATCTTTCTAACAATTTTTTTTTTATTTTAGGTATATCATTCTTGGATTTTCTGTATGAATTTACCTTTTTGTGTATGACCCGATCCAATCCTAAAAATTTATATGCATATGGTCCTGAGATTGATAGAACATTCCATCATTTGAAAAGAGCACATAGAAGGCATTCATTCAGTAATAACCAAGAAAGTAACAGTAGTGATTTTTCATCTTTAAATTTTGATAGTTTCAAATATTCTGCTAAGAACATAGCTGATAGAACCCTAAAAGAATTAGCTACACCTGATGTTGCTTATCAACCGTTGTGTATTCAATACCCTGATGTTGATGCACCATTTGAACTAAAGTCTGGATTAATACATTTGCTACCTAAGTTTCATGGCCTTGCAGGTGAGGACCCTCATAAACATTTGAAGGAATTTCACATTGTGTGTTCCACAATGCGGTCACAAGGAATTCCTGAAGATCATATCAAGTTGAAGGCATTTCCTTTCTCCTTAAATGATGGAGCTAAGGACTGGTTGTACTATCTACATCCAACATCTGTTACAAGCTGGAATGATATGAAGAGATTATTCCTGGAGAAATTCTTCCCTGCATCCAGAACAGCAACTATCAGAAAAGAGATTTGCGGCATCAGACAGAACTCCCAAGAAACTCTCTATGAGTATTGGGAGAGATTCAAGAAACTATGCGCCACTTGTCCACACCATCAAATCAGTGATCAATTACTGATTCAGTATTTCTATGAAGGACTCATGCCAATGGACAGAAGCATGGTTGATGCAGCTAGTGGTGGAGCACTTATGGACAAAACTCCTACAGCAGCTCGAGATTTGATTGCCAACATGGCAGAAAATTCTCAGCAATTCAATTCTCGAACTAATTCCTTGTCTAAAGGAGTCCATGAAATGACCACTAAGACAGACCATACACGATTGGAGAACATAATTGAAGAACTAACCTCCATCGTAAGACAGTTGGCCATCGGACAACAACAGCAACTTAATGTTGTTGACAAAACCAAAACATGTGGCATCTGCACTTCTGCAGATCATCCTACTGATGCATGCCCAACATTGCAAGAAAGTGAGACACCTCAGGCTGCAGTAAATGGTATTTTTGGCACAGGACAACAATACAGGCCTCCTCAACATTATCAGCAACAGAAGTTTGAACCACCTTTTGAATCATACAATCCTAGTTGGAGAAACCATTCTAACTTGAGATATGGTCCTCCACAACAACAAAGGATTCAAACATCTGACTCCCAAAATAAATACCAACCACCGTCATTCAGACAACAACAACAGCATATGCAGCAATTTGTACCTTCTAATGCTTCTGAACCCTCTCTTGATGATTTGATGAAACAATTAGCTACCAGTAATCTTCAGTTTCAACAAAATGTAAGTTATACCATTCAGGATTTACAAACTCAAATTGGGCAGTTGGCTACCATTGTCAACCAATTGAAATCTCAAGGTTCTGGTCAACTACCTTCTCAACCTGTCATAAATCCCAAAAGTGTGAATGCCATGACCTTGAGAAGTGGGAAGAAAGTGCAGACAGACCCTACAATTTTAAAGCAACAAAGTTTCAATCAGACTAATCCACACCAAAAAGAAGCATTTATCTCTACACCTGGAGACATCTCTGATGAGCCATCTGAATCAGGGGGAAAGTCTGATGAAAAAAGTACACCAGCCTTCGATAAGACATCGAATGATCAACAAAAAGAAGCTTGCCATAAACGATCTGCACTTGAAGCATCTGATGAGACAAAAACCCCAAATTGTGCTGATCAGAAGGTATCTTTACCTTTTCCAAATAGAATGGTCCAATCCAAGCCCAATGTTCATGCAGAATTGGATAAGGAGCTTCTAGATACTTTCAGGAAAGTGGAAGTCAACATACCACTTCTAGATGCTATCAAGCAAATTTCCAAATATGCCAAATTTCTAAAGGACTTGTGCACGCATAAGAGAAGACTCAAAGGGGATGAGAAGATTAGTGTGGGACGCAATGTTTCTGCCTTAATTCAACCTAGCTTCCCTCAGAAATGTAAAGATCCAGGAACTTTCACCATTCCTTGCACAATAGGAAACTCTACATTTGGTGATGCATTGCTGGATCTAGGTGCTTCCATTAATGTTATGCCCTCATCAGTTTATAAATCTTTGAATCTGGGAGAACTGAAGCCAACTGGTGTGGTGATTCAATTAGCCAACAGAAGTACAGCACATCCAGCCGGAGTACTTGAAGATGTGCTAGTTCAAGTGAATAAGCTGATCTTTCTAGCTGACTTCTACATTTTGGATATGGAAGACGAGTCATCCATCAATAGAGCAACCTTGATCCTAGGGAGACCTTTCCTCAAAACTGCAAAAACAAAGATAGATGTGCATACGGGGACTCTCTCTATGGAATTTGGAGATGATATCATCCAATTCAACATATTTGAAGTCATAAAGCATCCCATAGAGAATCATTCACTCTTTCAACTTGATGCCATAGATCTTATTGCGAATGATTATTTTATTAACAATCTACTTTTTGAATTTTTTGATTTTGATTTAGATTACTTAGATAATTTTACTTGCACATGTGATGAATTTGATCCATGTATTGTCTGTTCCAGGATTAATGCTGCAGACCAAACTTCGTTGAAAGATGACATGTTAGATGCAAGTGTTGCAGACATTTCAATCTCAGATAGATCCCTTCCTTCCATAATACAACCACCTCCTTTGGAATTGAAGCCTTTGCCTGAACATCTAAAGTATGCTTATTTGGGGGAAAATGAGAAGCTTCCTGTCATTGTAGCAAAGAACCTTCTACCACAACAGGAAGAAAGGTTACTGCAAACCTTAAAAAACCATAAACAAGCAAGTGAATGGACTTTGGCTGATATTCCAGGCATTAGCCCATCTACTTGTATGCATATGATACGGCTGGAGGAAAACACCAGACCTGTTAGACAACCACAAAGGCGTTTGAATCCAACCATCCTAGATGTTGTAAAGAAGGAAGTAGGTAAGCTTTTGGCAGCTGGTATCATCTATCCCATTTCAGACAATGATTGGGTAAGCCCGGTGCAAGTAGTTCCTAAGAAGACTGGCATGACTGTAGTCAAAAATCACAATGATGAACTAATCCCTACCAGAATACAAAACAGTTGGAGAGTGTGCATAGATTATAGGAAGCTTAACCAAGCTACTCGCAAGGATCACTTCCCTTTGCCCTTCATAGACCAAATTTTGGAAAGATTAGCAGGAAAATCTCACTATTGCTTTCTAGATGGTTTTTCAGGTTATTTTCAAATACATATAGCCTCAGAAGACCAGCATAAGACCACCTTCACTTGTCCTTTTGGTACTTTTGCCTATCGAAGGATGCCCTTTGGTCTATGCAACGCCCCTGGAACCTTTCAAAGATGCATGGTAAGCATTTTCTCTGATCTCTTAGAAAGTTGCATGGAAGTGTTTATGGATGACTTCACTATATATGGTTCTTCTTTTGATGCATGCTTAGAAAGTCTCTCTAAAGTTTTAGACAGATGCATTAAGACTAACCTGGTTTTGAATTTTGAAAAATGTCATTTCATGGTAACAGAAGGTATAGTCTTAGGACACTTGGTATCTAGCAAAGGTTTAGAGGTTGATAAGGCCAAGATAGACATTATTACTTCTCTACCTTACCCCACTTCTGTGCGAGAAGTACGTTCTTTACTTGGTCATGCAGGTTTTTACAGAAGATTCATCAAGGATTTTAGCAAGATTGCACAACCTCTTTCTAAACTACTACAAAAAGATACCAAATTTGTGTTTGATCAAGCATGCAAGGATTCATTTGATGAACTAAAGAAGTGGTTGACAACCACTCCCATCATTCAACCACCTAATTGGACGCTTCCATTTGAATTAATGTGTGATGCATCTAATTATGCCCTTGGTGCTGTACTGTCTCAAAGAGTTAGCAAGAGATCTCATGTCATTGCATATGCCTCTCGCACACTTGATGCAACCCAATCCAATTACACAACTACTGAGAAGGAGCTTTTGGCAATTGTGTTTGCATTAGATAAATTTCGCTCCTATTTGCTTGGATCTAAAGTTATTGTCTTCTCTGACCATGCAGCTCTGAAATACTTGCTGAAGAAGGCAGATGCTAAGCCAAGACTAATTCGTTGGATGCTTCTGTTGCAAGAATTTGAATTAGAGATCAAAGACAAGAGTGGTGCAGAGAACCTTGTAGCAGATCATTTAAGTCGGATCCAGCAACCTTGTGAAGAAACTTCAATTGCAGATTCATTCCCAGAAGAGCATCTCTATCATTTGCACGAGAAGGATCCTTGGTATGCAGATTTGGTAAACTATCTGGTTGCTAAAGAAATATCCAAACACTTCACTAAATCGCAAATTGCCAAGTTGAAAAGTGATGCCAAACACTACATATGGGATGAACCATACCTTTGGAAGACATGTAGTGATCAAATCATTAGAAGATGTGTTCCAGATCATGAAGTTCAGTCTGTACTTACCTTTTGCCATTCCCTAGCTTGTGGTGGACACTTTGGGCCACAACGGACAGCTAGAAAAGTACTAGACTCAGGCTTTTATTGGCCTACAATATTTCGTGATGCACACAGATTATGCATAACTTGTGAGCAGTGCCAAAGAATAGGGAGTATTTCGCGCAGAAATGAGATGCCCCAACAACCACTTCTCTTTTGTGAGGTATTTGATGTATGAGGTATAGACTTTATGGGTCCATTCCCTGTCTCTTTTGGCTTTGTTTACATTCTGTTAGCTGTTGATTATGTTTCAAAATGGGTGGAGGCAAAAGTCACTCGTACTGATGATGCTCGAGTTGTTGCAGATTTTATCAGGTCTAACATTTTTAGCAGGTTTGGCATTCCTAGAGCTCTAATTAGTGACGAAGACACTCATTTTTGCAACCGCACAATGGAAGCCTTACTCCGCAAATATGGAGTCATGCATAAAGTCTTCACCCCATATCATCCTCAAACAAATGGTCAAGCTGAAGTTTCTAATCGAGAGATCAAGAAAATCTTAGAGAAAACAGTTCAGCCTAACAGAAAGGATTGGAGCTTGCGCCTTGTTGATGCGTTATGGGCATATAGGACAGCCTACAAGTCACCCATTGGCATGTCTCCCTACAGGATTGTCTTTGGTAAAGCATGTCATCTTCCAGTTGAATTAGAGCATAGAACATTTTGGACAGTAAAGAAATGCAACATGGATCTAGACCAAGCAGGAATCCATAGGAAGCTTCAATTGCAGGAACTTGAAGAAATTCGATTAGAAGCATACGAAAACTCCAAAATTTACAAAGAAAAGGTCAAAGCTCTTCATGACAAAAAGTTGGCAAGAAAGGAGTTTTCCGCTGGACAAAAAGTTCTCCTTTTCAATTCTCGGCTAAAGCTTATGCCTGGTAAGCTACGCTCTAGATGGTTAGGACCATTTGTAGTTACTAATGTTTTTCCTTATGGTGCAGTGGAAATAAAAAATGAGGTAACTGAAAAATCTTCAAGGTGAATGGACATCGTCTTAAACTATTTTTCGAAGGTTTTCAAGAGCACACGGTAGAAGAAGTGCATTTGCACAATGCCACATACTTGCAATAAATTCAAGAGAAGTCTCTCTCTCTCTCTCTCTTTCTCTCTCTCCCTCTCTCACATTCCTCGCTTATAAGTTTCAACTAATCTCTCAACTTCCTTCTTCACCTCTTAAATCATCCCAAATATTACACCACATTAAGCTTGCAGGAATAATAACTTGAGTGTTTTAAGAAATGGAGAAAGCTCTCACCAAGATCAAAATTTTGTTCCCTACTCTCCCCAGAAATTTTCTTAAAGACATTTACAATTGCAGACTTGAACGATTGAGGGCATTAACACTTTTAGGCCTTCCAGAAGATGTCCGTTGGATCATTGAAGCTAAGGTACGTTTAGCAGGTGAATTTCAAGAATCATTTGTTAAAAACATGCCAGGTATGGGAAGAAGTTCCTATGCAAAGAAGAGAAGGGCAAAAAGAATTGGAGTTTGCTACAGGTGTGCAAGATGGACCTGTAACACAAGATGCAAGAACCCTGGAATGGTTTCAAGAAATCGAGAGGACAAAATTCAATTCATAAAGGATGGACTGAGTAAGGAGTCATTGGATGATATCATTCAGACTCTTGGGACGCATTCTAGTGGGCATGTGCAAGGAATCCTTCTTGATTTGTTTGAACTGTTCCGTAAGGAAAAAACACGTTATAGTCTTGGGAATCTGATTTTAAAAGACCCTGTTGTCAGTTTACAAGAAAACTGAATGGGAAACACATCCTCGACTCTTAGAAGGCGTTTCAGCCGTTACTGGACGTAAAACCAGAGGAAGATGTGAGCTACAATCACAACTACTGTTCATTCTCACGCGTGTCTATTTGTCATTTACATTGTCTTTTCAATTTATTGGGCCACCATTTTTTGAAATTTTCACCCCTGCTCAAAGTCTTTCCCCTCTGACATTCACCTTTTCCTTGAACAAAAATTCAAACTTTTGCAACAAAAATTCAAACTTTTGCTACCAAATTCTGATCCCGCACTATTCAAGCGATCTCCTTGTCTGATATTGAGTCCCTATAAATTATCAACCTCTATGACATATTTTTTTCAAAAGAGACAGAAACACCATTTATGGATAGAATCAATACTATCTGTGTTTTTGGTGGGTCTAACCTTGGGAAGGATGGAGAATTTCAACATGCAGCTTATACCCTTGGTAAGACATTAGCTGCAAGAAAAATCAATCTTGTTTATGGGGGAGGGATTCAGGGTTTAAAAGGATGTATTGCAGGATCTACACTCACAAAGGGGTGTAACGTCTTAGGTGTTGGCTTAAAAAATGGGAGCACCTCCTACTTCACCCTAGGTACTGAATTGAAGGTTGCAACCATGCATGACCGTATGAGACACATGTTGATTAATTCTAATGCATTTATTGCATTACCTGGTGGTCTTGGAACAATGGAAGAAATTTTTACCATTATATTTTGGGCCTATCGGAATTTTCATAAAAACCTTTGGGCTTATTGAATATTAATGGCTTTTATAATGGTTTGATATTCTTTTTAGATCATGCAGTAGAGCAGGAGTTCATGCCACAATCCATGCGCAACATCATAGTATCTGCTTCAACTGTTGAACAGCTACTTGAGATTTTGCAAAATCCTACATCTGAGCTCAGTCAAGCAATGCAGCTGGTGAACCAACCAAATCAGGATGACAGAGACAAAAGAGAACCAGATACCACTCTTCGATTATAACTTTTCCTTACTTTGGTGGTTTTCTCACATTTCTTTTCCTGTCATATGAAATTCCATATAAGACATTGGGGACAATGTCTTGGATAGGTTGGGGGGAGGATGGTCCGATATAAAAAAAATAAAATAAAATAAAAAAAAACCCAAAAAAATAAAAATAAAAAATAAAATAAAAAAATTAGGTTAGAATCATAAACTTGCTTTGAGTAAGATGGTTGAGTAAGGAGTTACACTTGACTCTTGATACGCATCTTATGATTAAAAAAAAATTGAATGTGGAAGTATGTTTTTTCTTTAGATTTCATAAAATAATTGAAGCAAAATGATTTACATTTCGAGATTAATTAGTTTGGCAACACATATTTGAACTGGATAGATTAGATTTGATAAATATATTACCTGTGAGATTTTGAGTCTTATTATTATTTTCTTTCTTGTGTGATTTTCATCCATGGAATATGTTACTTCAGAACTTGCATTGATTCTTTTTGAAGCTATATTTTCACATGAATTGTACAAAAATGATTGAGGCATTTTTTTTTCTTGAACAAACCACTTGGCCAAATAACCAAACCGTATAATTTTATCCTTTGATCAGCCCTTTGAGCCGATTAGCCTTTTCTTCTTTTTAGCTCACCACAAATCAAAAAAAAAAAAACAACTTTGTCTGACCATAAAAGGTGAGGAATACTGGATTTATCATACCATAAGTGTTTCAATAAGTGTGGGGGAGATTATTGTTGTGTTCATCGATATCATGGTTGAAAAAAAAACTGAAGCAATAAATTAATAAATAAACTATTATATTGAAAAAATAAAAAATAAAATGAAGAAGTGATATCTATTTCTCACACTTACACTTAGACTCAGTTCTCAATCCTCACCATTTTCCTTGGTCTAACATTGTATCTCTTCAATATATCATTTCATCTTTCTAATCCCGTTATAACCAAAATAAAGACCTCTTGATTTGTGCATTGCATGTGTACATAGTAGTAGAGAAGTAGAAGATATGCAAGCCTATGATAGTTCATCTTTCATGGATTGAATTTGAGAGAAACACTTACCAAATCAAACACTTGAGAGATTCAGAGTATATCATGTGAGGTTTTATCTTTCTCAATCTATGTTTTTCAAATTAAAGTTGCCTTTCTAAGTAATTTCAAAAATGTGATGAAAGAATGCTTCATGAAATTTTGTGAATTCTTGAGAAATCAACTCAAAACTTTGATGTTCTTTCAAAAAAAAAAAATAGTCACCAATCCTAAACTTAAGTTTGCCCGAGACATGCAAAAGATAAGTGTGGGGGAATTTGATAAGCATAAATTTCATAAATAATTATCTCTCACTTTTATCTCATTAAGACTTCTTATATGTTCAATTAAGTGGTCTTTGTCATATTTTATGAGTTTGGGTTCATATGAAGTTTAATTGAATTTTTTTGCTTACCCAATTAAAATGACACTATTATAGTATTTTGAGCATAATAGGAGTTTTAGACATCCAAAAATCATGAAATCTATCTTGAATAAAAGCTTAAAGAAGTGTCCACAGTTACAAAGCAAGAGCAGACTCTAAATTGGATGTTTAGGACTCCGAAATTATCTCAAAAGATGAGATAGTGTTGCAGACGTGGAATTTGAACAGTGTGCAAAGATCCGGTCATATCTTGAGATATAGAAGTCATATTGAGATGAAATCAAATCTGTTGGACAGATAAGATCCGGGGCTACAACTTTTGTTCAGAAGTCAAGCTCTAATTCGGACATGTGAACATCCGAAATTGCGGTGCAAGAAAGTCAAAATTGTTGTGCTAATTGGTGACAAAAATTCAAAAGTGTTTTGCATTTTCAACAAAGCCCATATGAAAGCAATAAAAAGGTAGAAAAGTAATATCCTAGTTGGTGACTTTCTGAAGATGATGCCTCAAAAATCCTCTATAAATAGAAGGGTTTACAAGAGGAGAAACACACCCCTTGGAGATTAACTCCAACACCATTTTCCATCTTCTTTCTTTCTTCTTAGTTTGCCTCCTTCATGGAAGGCTTAGTTTTTCTTTATTGTTAGTTGCCTCCTTCATGGTAGGCTTAGTTTTTCTTTCTTGTTAGTTTGCCTCCTTCATGGAAGGCTTAGTTTTTCTTTGTTGTTAGTTTGCCTCCTTCATGGAAGGCTAGGTTTGCAGTTTCAATTCAAGGATTCAAGCTATTTTCATTTTAACTCTAAGGTCTTAATCTTTATTTACATGCTTATTACGTGGTTTGCACTCTGCTTCACTATATTCTTCAATTTTATTCTTTAATCAAAGTTTGATCGGTTGACGTATTTTGATTAATGCATAATTGATTTATAATTGGTTTTTGATTGGTAAATCATTTTCCAAAAGTTTGAAGAGTAGAAATTAAGTAATTGAATTGAAGGTTTTCATTTTATTACTTACTTCAACTGAATTATGATTGTGAAATTGGTTTAGATAAAAGATTAAGTGGTTACTAAATCTTGTTGATCATAATCAATTAAATTCTGAGAAGTTTCTCAGTAGAGAATTCAAGGATCATTTTAGGGGTTCCAGATGATCCTAGGTTGATAAACACAATGCATGATTTTAGTGATCAATGATTAGTTAAGAAAATAGCCTCTGAATTCCTTGAGTTGATTATTGTTAAGTCAAATAAATTTCATTCTGTATTTTACATTTAGAACTTAATATCAAATCTTTACAAAACCCCATTGTTCTAACTTTCTCCTTATTTTCTTAAGAATATGAAATGGTCTTTGGGAGATGACCTAGGTTGCACCTTATACTATACCAATAGTTTGGAGGAAATCTAGAAATTCTTTTTGCGCGTTTGCGACGGGGTTTAGGGTTTCGGGTTTAGGGTAATATGCTTGAAAAGAAATATTATTAACCAGGATGCATCTCAATATGAGTATGCGAATTATTGGTAGTGTTATGTTTCTAATAAATTATACTAGACCTAATATTGCATATGTTGTGATAAGGTTAAGTTGTTATACTCATAATTCCAATGATGAACATTGGATTACTTTGTATCATCTTTTAAAAATACTTGAAAGGTATTATAACTTGAGTTTGCATTTTTCTAAATTTTCTTCAGTGTTAGAAGAATCCTATGGTGCTAACTAGGTATTAGATAATGATGAGGTAAGCTCTACTAGTGGATATGTTTTCACCTTAGGTGAAGGTGCTATCTCTTGGAAACCTGCAAAACAAATTTTTATAGCATGATCTGCTATGGAATATGGATTTATTTCTCTTGAATTAGCAGGTCAAGACGCAAATTGGATAAGAAATCTCTTAACAGAAATAAATTTACAAAGAAAACTTACACCAATAGTATCACTTCACTATGATTCACACAAACAACAATTAGAGTAGCTAACAACAGTATTTACAACGGTAAAAAAGGCACACCTTTGTTAGATATAGTGTTGTTAGATAATTGAAAAAAATGATGTAATTTTTCTTGAATATGTAAAAAGTAAAAACAAAAAAAAACTTATTATCCTCTTATAAAGTATCAAATAGGAAAATGATCTTGGATTCATCAAGGGGACGAACCTTAATCCTTGAACATGATAAAAAAAATGGTGGATATCAATTATTATCAAACTAAGCCGTATGATTACTTTTAAAGTATGATGGATACCTAATTTTTGGTAAAACTAAGTCATACAATTATTTTTCTACATTATGATTCTATCATTATGACATGGAATGTTTGTTTTGAAATAGATACGTAACCGTTAACGATGGTGGTTTTGAGAAGTACTTGATGTATCTACCATACCTTTGAAAAGGATATATAACTCTTATTGGCGATACTTTTGAGACGTACTCGATATATGTACATGACCTTTGAAAGAGATATATAGCCCTTGTTGGTGGTGTTTTTGAGAAGCAACTTCTAGTGGTGATGTTTTTGAGAAGCATGTATCTATAACATGATGCTTTTGAGCACTTAATGTATCTTAATACTTTTGTGATGCATCTAATGTACTTTTAAATAATAAAATAAAATATATTCACATTTGTAAAATGTGCTTTTTTGACTAAATACTTGTAAAATAATCATGTGAATAAACAAATGAGTTAGAAGGTATAGTTTACATTCTTTAAAAGGTTGGATAATCTTTCTAAAATATTCACATGAAACCCAAGTTAATTTGAGAATGACTTTAATTCAAAACTTTATTGCGGAATCTCTACTTAGTGTTACACGTGATGGCGGTTTCAATTTACTTTAACTAAGTAATTCACTTACTACACAAAATTGATATCTCACTCTATTGTGTATTAATTCAATTTTCAAGACATTAATATTTAAGCATAATAACCTTTTTTGACCGTAATCTTTCTATCACTTGCAAAATCATTAATGGAGCATTGCTACTGAAATGGTCACCAAGCAACAATAATTGCAACAATAGTATGCAATAATAATTTATTATTATTCACTTTTATTTACTAAGAATGCGGTAGTATTTTAGCCAAATGCAACTTCATATATTTAAAACTTTATTTTTTAAATCGTTGCAACATTTGAACGCTGCATTATTTAGTAAATATAACTTTCTATTTTTATTTTTTTTTTATCTTTCTCAAATTTCTCCTACATGCTATATATAAAATGTATTTTTAAATATTTAACACATAATCTCTAAACTCTTCTATTTACCTATTATTTTCTTCCTATTTTAAAAAAATATTATATAAAACTCCCTCATACATAAATTAGAGCAATATTATACAAGACTCCATCCTAAATAAATTCTAACTGCAAATTATGAATGTACAATTCTTTACATATTAATATTGTGTGTTAATCTTGTAAAATAATATCAAAATTAAATTACACCAAAAATCTACCAAAATTTTATTTTCATAATTCTTTCATATCACATCATCTACGTCTTCTTACCGATGAGCATGAAACTATTGTAGGACCTTAGAATTTAAAGACCATAAATGCATCAAAGCATCAAAGTGGTAGATATATGGTTGTGCAAGTGAGTATAATTATTGTATCAACTTTGTCTCATGTTCACATAGGTCAAAAGCAAAAAAAACATCATCTGTATCTATAAGGCGAGGTGAAAAGCGAGAACAACATCATCCAGAAGGTTTAAAATATGTTTGTCATTGTTTTTTGAAATAAAATAATTAATTTTTTTAAAAATAATTTCAATTTTGTATAACATTGTAATTATATAATTAGTAGTATTTATTTAAATACTATCCTACTAGCATTGAAGATTTTTAAAAATAAATTTTTATTTTTATCTTTAATATATTTTGAAATTTTTTTATTTATTATAAATTTTTTTATTATTATTTAATATTATAGTATTTAGTTTACTTATTAAATATTTTATTTAAATTATTTATAATAAAATATTTATTTTTTTAATAAAAATTTTAAAGATAAATAAATATTATTTATAGAAATATTATTTTTAATTTCAAAAAATTATTTAAATATAATATTTATTAAAAATATATGAAAAATAAAAATTTTAGAAAAATTATCAAACTCTCTATTTTTATAATATAAAATTTTTAAAATAATTATAAAACCTTTTTCAATAAAAATATATATAAGTAAAAATAAGTTAAAAGATATTATCTTATTTTTATATAATAATTTAATTTAAATAATAAAAAATTATAATACTTAAATTTTAAATTAATAATTATATTTTTATTAAATAATTTAATAGTTAATTTTATCAAACATTTTTTATTATAACTGGCAAATTTTTTAACATTTTTAATTAATTATTAATTTTTAATTTATTTTTTAAACTAATTTATCCACTAATTTTATAAAAAAATATCTTTAACTACTAGTTTTAGCCCAACAACTACGTGAGAAAAACGGTAAAATCATGTTTTGAATATAAAAAAATAAATAAGGAGAAGTCCCTTTAACTGGATGTGCATCCACGATGAAAGGATGTTTTAGGGTTGATTACTATACTTCTTATAGTTTCTTATTTTTTCAATTTACTATAATATACCTTTTTTTTTTTCATTAATAAATATCTTATTTTACGGTGAGTTTGATTTTCTATCCAAAATTTTGACCTCTTATTTTATCAATATTTTTAATTACAGAAATTCATTAAATATCATATAAAATATAATTTATATATTATGACAATCAATTGTTATTTTCACTATAAATGTTCTGCACGTTTTGTCAAAGATGAGTTTATCTTTCACATGGTTGTTGGCTGTACATTCAGTAAAATTAATTAAAATTTTATTTATGTCAAAAGAATACATTATAATTTTATTTTTGTTATCGTTTAATTTTGTTAACAAGTTAAAATATAGTATTTTTTTTTATTCAATTATACTTTCAATCTAATTAAATCTTAAATGTCATATATTAATATATAAATTTTAGTTATAAATATATGCATTATTATTGAAATATATAATTATTCAAACTACATAGATAAATATTAATTTGTATTATATGTGAATATAATTTTACAACAAAATTATATTGATATATAAATTACAGGATAACTATATATTTTTATAAATTACATATATATATATATAATATATTTACATAACATGGGAATAAAAAAATTACATATAATTATATTATTGTTTAAATTTAGTAATAAATATGTGCCTCGTTTTCAAGTATATTATTACACCAACTCTATAGATAATATTTGTATTTCATGTGAATACGATTTTATAAAAAATTATATTGATATATAAAATAAAGAATAACTATTTATATTCACATCAAGGGATTAAAATTTAAATTACACAAAATAAAATTTTATATCAATATGTTCTTTTATTTTTCTGACACTTCCTTTCATGCAAATAAAATATAAATATTTTATAATATAGTTGATATTTTGTAGAATGAGTAGATATATCTAAATATAATTTTACAACAAAATTATATTGATATATAAATTACAGGATAACTATATATTTTTATAAATTACATACATATATAATATATTTATATAACATGGGAATAAAAAAGGACATATAATTATATTATTATTTAAATTTAATAATAAATATGTGCCTCATTTTCAAGTATATTATTACACCAACTTTATAGATAATATTTGTATTTCATGTGAATACAATTTTATAAAAAATTATATTGATATATAAAATACAGAATAACTATTTATATTCATATCAAGGGATTAAAATTTAAATTACACAAAATAAAATTTTATATCAATATGTTCTTTTTTATATCTTTCTGATACTTCCTTTCATGCAAACAAAATATAAATATTTTATAATATAGTTGATACTTTGTAGAATGAGTAGATATATCTAATATTTTATTAAAGATTGACTAATGCACTTAAAAAGTTTAAAAACTCTTATAACTAACAATGTGTTCATGTGAATCCAATATATTAAAGGAAACAAATGGTAATACGGTTTAAATGTTACATAATTCAAACGCAATTAAAACTATTCTAGATTTGGATGTTTCCGTACATGATAGGCTTTGGAATCAACGTAATAATTTAATAATACATCTTTCAAATTTGACAAATTTACTCCATTACGTGAATAACATGACTTTTACGTTATATATGAACAAAAGGATTTGAGCCTCTGGGGCGAGTATTCCATATTCAACCTAAAATAGGAATAATTTACACGATGATAATACGTCTCTTTCTTGTTTACAATTTTAAAATAAATTCAAATATTGATAACATTTTATTTTTATTTTTATAACATTTTTTTATTTCTACTTTATTTTTATCTATCTCCCTCCTTCGCAAGATGTAAAACATTATTATAAATAGAGAATAGCTTAATCATACATAATCTAATGTTTATATATATTTAATATTCTGACAGGTAAACATAGTCCTGTGATATTAACAGACTATGACACTTATAAAAAGGAGAGATAATAAATTAATCTTTATCAATACAAATTTTCATTATATATATATATATATATATATATATTACGAATTTATACTGATGGTATAGTATCTTATATTAATAGATAATTTTATTGATATAAAAAATATAGTTAATATATTATATTATTAACATAATTTATATAAATTCATAATGTTTATATTAAAAATATATTTTTATTAAATAAAAGTTATACAATAAAAACGATCCTAACATTTAAGTAATAATTTGTTTGTTGTTAAATATATGATCTTTTCTAACTTAGGTTAGCTAGTCAAATAGAGGTGCTGCATTATTGGAGGAACATTGACCGGAGTGGCGGAATAGGTTAACTATATCAACTTGATTAGGCAAGTGTTAGTGACATTTTGAAATATATTCAGCTGACTTTTAAGCACAAGGGAGTGAGCAAAAAGACAGTTTCTTCAATTTACAATTATTTGTTTAAATTAAATGGATAAGACATATGGGGTTGAATATTCCCATTTCAAGACTTTTGGAACAGTTTGCCTCTTACATAATACTTTTCTTGACATGTGCTCTAACATGTTGATTCAAAAGGTTAATAAATAAAAATAATTAAAACTCACAAAAATATATATTAATAATATAAAATGTTATATTTTTTTACTTTCAATCTTTATTCAATATTTTCAGAGTATTAATTAATGTTTTTTAAAATAAAATTATTATTTTGATCATCTGATTTCTATAGTTTGTTCTTATCATTTTTTATTTCATTTTAATCATTTATCTCTTTGATCTATTTCAATTGAATATTTTTTGAATTATTAATTGTGATGACGAAAAAAATCTTCACATTTGATAAAACTGTTTGAACTTTCAAGGGATAATAAGCACCATAATTTATAATAATAAAAAAGTAATACCACAATTAGTTAAAAATGTAAATTAAAAAAAGAGTTAAGAATCAAAATAAACCAAAAAGATTTAAAAGAACAAGCTAAATTTAAAACGGTAAATTTGAATTTATTTTCCGTTACGATTTCACATGAAATGAAATAAATGATGATACAATTTAGCACACCATAAATCTTTTCTTTCATTCAATCCAGCAAATTGTTTCGGAACATCAACAAAAAGCTAAGTGTCTATAAAACAACATGATAAATAACATGAAAAAAAGGTTGAAACAATATGCATATTTATGTTGAAAAACCAATTGTTAAAACGGAGCTAAAATAAATAAAAAAAAATAGAAAACTGTTATCTTAATTGATTTTGTGAAGTATCTTTGGACAGGGAAATATTCTACACAAATACGGATAAATTAAAATATCAAATTTATAATCATATAAATATACAATTAATAAATTTCAATTTCTAACTTAACAATTAATTATATTTTTATCTTTAATTATTCTTCCTGTGCTACGCCCCTGCACAGATTTTTTTTTCTTGAATTTTGCGCGTTGTGAATTTGTGTATTAATAGACCTTTTGAATTCTATTATGCTTAGTATTTAAAGCTATATTAGTAGGAAGGCAATATGATGTTCATCTATTGAGATATGAAAATTTGTATAATGTTATTTATTTACGCATATTTTAATATTAAAAAATTAAGGCAGTTGTGATGATTTATTGAACTTGTAAACCAAACAACTTGTTTCATTTTTAATAATATTTTAAAAAGTATATGTCCAAAATATCTTTTATAACATATATATCCAAAATATGAATAGGTATTTTTTAGATATTATAATTATGTAAGTCGTATTTTATAGATATAACTTATTATAATTACAAATTAATTTATATTTTTAAAAGTTAAATATATTTTTAATTTTTTAAAAATAATTAAAATTTGATTTAAGTTATTTAATTTTAAAATTTTTATTTTTATTTGTTAAAATTATTTTATTATAGTTTTGATATTAACTCAAATAAGATTAAATTAAATTAATTATTATTAAAAATTTAATTATTTTATAAAATATATTAATGATAGTTCTCTAATTATAATTAATTTATTTTAAGTTAATATAATTAAATTAATATCATAACATAATCAAAATATTTTAAAAAATAAAATATTTAAACTAAAAATTTTGAAATTAAAAAACAAAAATTATAATTTAAATATTTTAAAAAATTAAAAATATACTTAACTCTATTTTTAATTATAAAATAATAAACTTATATACCATTAAATTTGAATGGTAAGTGAGCTATATTCTTTCTTTTCAGAAGATGAAAACCACTAAAAATTTGAGAAAGTGTATTTATTAGGGTTGCATAGCGTAAACCCAATCAGCAGAAAGCACGAATGGCACCTGATTTTCACTCCCACGCCTACTAACAACAAGACTTACCAGATCGCAGCTTTTCTTCTTCTTCTTTTCACTGTTGAGATCAATTTTATGAATTTGTCCTAATAGTAAATATTTTATATAAATAATTAAATTTATTAATATAAAATATTAATATATATTATTAATACATCAAATATTAGTATAATACATAATTTATTACTATAGATTTTAAAATTCTATACTAATAATTTAATTTTTTTAGAAACAATTTATAATAATGAATTATTTGAACACTTAAAATTTATTTTAAATGTTAGTAAATGTTTTTTTAGTGATAGTTTAAATAAAAATTCAAGTTTGGGTTCACAAAGTTAATTAAATATTACTTTGCCCCGACTTATCCATTAAGAGGAAAAATAAATTATAAAGACAAAATAGTTTCATTATTTTATTGTAATTTTTAAATAAAATTTAATATATTTTTTATTCATATGATAAAAGTATATTAGTAAAAAATATTTAATATTTTTAAATTTTTTTGCAGTCAAATAAATAAAATATTTTTATTGAAAAAATAAATAAATAATTTTATTAAAATGCACTAGCATCTAATTATGAATTATTATATAAAATTAATTTTACAAACACATTTTAATTATATATAATGTATCAAAATTAAAATTTTAATTAAAATTAAATATATAATAAAAAATTAAAATTCCTGACAGTAATTTTTGTACATGTAATCCAATTATGACGTTAATATTATTAAAAATTATTTATTTTTATTAATAATTATTTTAAATATTCTATTTATCATATATTTTTAATTGATTGATAGTATAACTTCTTTTACATTAATAATATATAAAATTAAATTTATAATAAAATTTATTTATTTTAAAATTAGATAACATTATTTTGAATCATTATATATAATTAAAATGTGTACATAAATTAAAATTAGCTATAAATTTAAACTAAAACATGTATTTTTAGGCTAAAACAGATCAGAACAAATTTTAAACGCAGAGGAAGTGCCGTCTGGCGTCTGGATTCTGCAACAACCATCAAAGCTCCGAACCATATTAAATTGTTCAAAGATTCTTTTTCAGTACAAACTAGAAAAAGTAAACTGTAGAGGTCTTGTAAAAAAAAACAAGAAGAAGAGTAAAATGAAGAGAGTTGATGGGCACTCTTGTCTTTCTAAGGAACCATGACATTTGCAGGAGCTAGTTTTGATATTATTTCCGATTTTGAAAATGAAACTCATTTAATTAGTTTATAAAAATTTAGAAAAAGTTGTTAATTTAGTTAGTAGTAATAAATTTATCATTATTTTATATAAATTTTAATATTAATGAAACAGATTCTTTTAATCTATTATTATAATTTCATTCATAAACTCATTTAAATATTTTTATTAAAAATAATTAATACATTAAACATTATGGATTGAATTTTATAAAAAAATATTTTTTTAAAATTCTTATAAAAAGAATCAGAGGGAGTAGTTTTTAAAATTTTCAAATATTACTAAATACATTTAAATTAATTTTTTATTTTTTATATTTACCCAAGGAAAATATTATAATAATTGCATAACAATATTATATATATATAGATATATACATATACAATATTTATTTTTATTATTATATTTTTAAAAAATATACTTTAAATTAAAATTTATTTTACATTGATTTTATATATCATGGCATATTGATGTGTGTTATAATTTTCAAAAGTTGCTTCCCGTAATGTCTTAGTCGTGTGGTCATATATTGATCTATGCTCCTAGAATATTGTCGTTATTGGGATATTCATCTGTGTTTGCGGTCAATATTGATGGAAGGACAAATTAATAGGAAACCATTCTTTAATTTCATGAATAATATGATAGGTTATGTGTAATGTGCGGATGGATATAAGTTTGTCTTTTCGATTCTAAAATCTCAGCGAAGCCATTATTGCAGCTTGTATCATGCAAAGGAAAAAAGGAATTCTGGTAGAGAATTGAGTTAAGAAATTGAATCAAAGCCTTTTGTATATAATAAAATATTAATAAAAGTATAAATCAACGTCTACTTCACAACCTACATAATAACTGTAAGTTTTTTAATCTTTAGAGTTAATAGGGAAATATAGTTTGTAATTTTGTATAGAGAAATATATATATATATAACAAAAAGAGTAACAAGTAACTAGATGTGTCATAACTAATGATAAAATAATTAATGAGATGGTGAGAGATAAAGAAAAAAATAATAAAGAGTGTTATAAAAAAGTATTATATAAATAATATAATAATGTGTGTATGTATGTTTCTTTTCATGTAAGTATTTTTTTAATTTCATAATATATATTTTATGAGATTTTATATTATATTAAATTAAATCAATATATTTGATTGAAACATTTATTTTTCTTAATTTATGAAATCAATATTTATATTTTCATTTAACATTAAATACAATGAGATGTTATGAATTGTTTAAAACTAGCATAGTGCTCATGCATTGTCCAAGTAATTTTAAAATTAAATAAAATTTATGAAAATAAATAAATTAAAAAATAATATATTATTATTATTAATAAATTAAATTTATTAGAATTAAGAAAATAAATTAAAAATATGATACATAATTTTTATTGATATGATATATTAAATCTAAAATAAAATTAATTAAAATTACAATAATTTTAAAATTTAATTTATCTAAAAATCATCTCTAAATTTATTATAAATTTATAACATGTTAAAATTTAAAATTTAAATCAAATTCAAATAGAAATTAAACTTACTAAATCGTATTTAAAAAAATATAAAATAAAAATAAAAATAAAATCAACTATTCAATATAGAAAAAATGTGTAAGTTATTAAAAATACACATTCTTATAAGCATTCTAGTTAAAGAATAATGATTCGAAATTGTATTGTAGAGGTAGACATTTTAGTTTATGTTTTTTAATATTTCATCTATATTAACCACTCCCCGTGCAGTGTCAGGTAAAAGAGTGCGTCATCTATGATTTGAAATTAAGTAGATTCCTACTATTCAAACCGTATTACCGCAAAAAGATACTCTACACTCTACGCAGGTGATATTTATTTTTTGGAGGAAAGGGGAAAACTAGAATGGTCTACAGTCTAACGTTCCTGGTCAAAGTTAAATTGATAAATTTTATATTAAATTGAGAAATTCTAATCAATAATATATCATCGCCACCATACTTCTCTTTTCAGACATAACATGAGGGTAAACAAAATAAATATATCAAATGATTTAACAAAAGATCATAATACGTAGTTTTTATAGCAATTTATTTCTCTAGTTTTTGGTAATCTTTATTCTCTATTTTAAATTATGTAATTTTGTTCCATTCATTTATACAATAAAAAAGTTAAGCCCTAATTAATATTTACAAATATTAAATTAATTATCGGAAAAGGATGTTGACGGCTTTAGGTGGCTTATCTTCTTGAATTGGTTTTGCTGATGCGTTTTGTTCTGATTGGTGCCTAGCTATACGTTTTGTTCAATTTGCTTATCTTCTTGCAGGTTCTTATGCAAAAGGCTGTGTTTATGCATTGGATTTGGCTGGTAAAATTGACTGGTTTGATAGAATTAAGTGGATAAACTAGTTAGAAAATTAAAAATGTATTCTGAAATTTGAAAGATGTTTATAAGTTAAAAAACTAATTTAAAGTTGAAAGTCGAATATTTTATTATTAAAAAATATTTAGTAAAATTAATTAATAAATATTAAATAATAAATAAAGATATAATTATTAAATTAAAGTTTAAGTATTATAAATTTGTATTAATTATAAGTTTTAATATTTTATTATTTAAATTAAATTGTTATATAAAATAAGAATAATAATATTTTTTTATTTATATATTTTTATTAAAAAAATTTATAAATAAATTTATAATTATTTTGATGATTATATATTATAAAAAATTAATAATTTTGTTTTTTTATTTGTTTTATTATTTATGATGTATTTTTTAAATAAAAATTATATTTTAAAAGTAATATTTTCGTTTGAAATTAAAATAGCTATTTGTAATTTTTATAAATAAATTTTATATAAAATTTCTATTAAAAATAATATTTATTTATGTTTAAATTTTTTATCAATAAAAACCAAGTATTTTATTATAAATAATTTTAAAAAATATTTAATAACTAAACTAAATGTGTAAAATTAAACAAATATTAAAAAAATAATATTTAATAATAAATAAGAAATTATTATAATATATCAAAAATAAAAAATAAAAAAATATCTTCAGTTAGTAATTAAAATTTTAAATATTAATAAAAATAGAATTAAAAAAATTAATTAATTATTTTCTCTTTCATCTAATTAAAATATACTATCAAGATATATTATCAAGCTCATTCTTAGAATAACTTTTATTTTTGAAGTGAATCTTCCTTGCAGCATGTCACAACTTCATCTTCTTTCTTTACATATTGTTTTGGTTCATCTTTATATATATTTTTTATATTGTAATTATGGATTAACATACTTATTCTATTTTTACTTTAATAGTATCTTGTTTTACCTATATAAAAAAATTCCCAAAAAATGATAATTAAAAGATTTTAAGTTACAATAAGTATTTTTATTTTAAAATATTTATTTTTATTTTTTATATTACATCACATATTATATTCTATTTTTTTTTCTATCTTTCTTTCTCATCCCATTCAACACATTTCAAATATAATGTGAAACAAATATTTTTCAGATGTTGATTTGATTTTTTTTTTTTTTCCATTTTAGTAAGCTGAGTCTAGCTAGCAAAGAAGTCCCTTAAATAGACTCTTAGATGGCCCACTTTAGGATTAAAGAATCTTGACAGAGATTAGATTTTGCTATTCTCATTAAATCTCTCCAATTCTCACTAAATTACTAAGAGGGAGGATGTGGTTCAATTTAAAGAGTTAAGATGACACTATGATAGCATATGCAGCTGTATAAGCTCCACGCCGCTCAGTCATTTTTTATTTTTCTCTCAGAATCGTATCCTTCTTAGTTATATACAATTAGGGATAAAAATAGATTGATTCAAGAGAGTTAGATTTTAAAAGTTTAAATTTGTTTTGTTTAAAAATTTTAAAATCTAAATTTAAATATATTACTTATTAAAGATTTATTTTTCTGTTTAAATTTAATCTAATTTAAAATTTATAAGATCTATAAGTTTATTTAAAAGTTTATATAATAAAAAATAATAATAAATAAATTTAAAATATATATAAATAATTGATTAAAAAAAACTTACAAACTTAAAGTTTACTAAATAAAAAAATTATTAAATAAATTTAAAAAATATATATATAAATTAATATTATATAAATATAATATATTAAAATAAATATAAATATAATATATAAATATAAATAGATTCCTAAATAAATTAAATAAATTTTTTTATAAATTTAAATCTAATTTTTTTATCTAAAAATATTTTTTAACATGCTTAAATTTATTAAAATCGAACTGTAAGATAGTCGGACAACCTTATTTATATTTATATATATATATATATATATATATATATATATATATATATATATATATACCGAGACAATAAAATCTTACCAAAGAAACATGCAACCACTCAATTTAAGCTGTCCTATACCACAACACTTAGCAAGTGGCTAACAAATGGTTGAAGATGAACCACATGTTTAGAAGTCCCTTGACATATCGAGGAGGCGTGGAATGCTGGAAGGAGATCCTCTCATTAAAAAAGTTGTTATTTACGGATATTTTAATATTGGATTGTTCTTTAATAAAAAACTTTTTTAATTAAAATTAAGTTATGTAAATACAATAAATATATATTAAAAATATGATATACTCTATTAAAAAACAATTTTAATAAAAATATTAATATTTACTATTAGTATACCAAATATTATTATAATTTGTTAGTTTAGATTTTTTTAAAAAAATTCAATAGCTTAATCTTTGTTAGATAAAAGTTATATTAGCAAATATTATTTTAACATTTAAAAAATTTATTTTTTCATGAAAGGTATTTTGTTAATGTTATATATTATAATAATAATAATAACAATAATAATTATCATTATCATTATTATTACTATTAAAATAAATTATCAAATTTTTAAAAAAATTATATTTGAGGTAATAATTCTTAAAATCATCACCTCATGAACCAATTTGATTAAGAATAAAATTTAAATTTAGTATCATAAATTCATTTTATTGTATTTTTTCAATTAAATTTAAAATTTATTTTAATAAATTAAAAATAATATTTATGTTTTGTTTAAACAATGGAATGATAAGAAAGAAAAAAAATAAAATGATAAAAAATAAAAAATAAAATAAAATAAAGATAAAAAAATTAATTATTTGAGTAAAAATATTTAAAAGAATTTTTTTTCTTTTAGTTGAATAAATAAAAATATGAAAATAAATAAAATGATATAAAATATTTTATTTTATATTATTTAAAAATTAAATTAAATTTAACATCTTTATTTTTATTATATTATTTTTTATTAATATAATATTTTTATATTTTTAAAATTAATTATTTAAATATTAAAAAAAATCCCTCCTTAATTTTCTCCTATTAAGGAGGGATTAAAGATCCGTTGTAAACAAATAATTTATTTTTTTTTATAAAAAAAATTCTATCACTTCTATTCTTTTTATCTATATTTTATTTTTTCTTAATTTTTATCAAACAAAGTATAAAGGTTAACATCAATTATTAAAATAAATATTTAATTTTAATTGAAAAATAAAATAAAATAAATCTACAATACTACATTTAAATTATTTTCTTCTTCTATTAATTGATTTAATACGGTTAATTTTTGGAACTTAACAACTTCTATTTTATAAGTGAAGGATAAATTTTTGTATAATTTAAAATAAACGAAATGAATATGTCACCTTATTTTTTTTTCAAACAATGAATGAACATTGAAAATAGTCAAAGACGTGTTATATAAGGGACGAATTTTCAAGAAAATGCTGTCCATTATATGCTTTATTTTCTTGAAGAAAAAAAAAAACATAGAATACAACACTTTGTGTAGTTTGACATTATAATAGAGTTATCATGTATTTAAGTAAATTGGAACTAAACTACTAGAATAAGATTTAGAATAGTTTTATATAAAATTTTAAATTTAAATTTCATCACTTTTTTATTGTAAAATAAAGGTGTATTGAAACTCCATATATTAGCAGTTTTAGTTATCTATATACGTTAATTAGTTGACTTCCATATCTAATTCATTTTATTAAAAGAATGGTTAATTTGATAAATCAGACTTATTCTCAATGATATTTTTTCTAGCTATACTATACTCTCTTTTTTTTGGAATGAAGATATTCCCATTCTTGAAAAATTATGTTTATACAAATTGTTCTACAATAAAGATGGAAATAAAAAAGGAGAGAAAAAATTGTAAGATAAAATAATTAATGTGATAAAAAATAGAAAAATTATAAAAAATTGTAAAAAATAATATACATAATTATATAACTCATTCAATTTTACGCATGTTTCTTATTCTCGCCTCTCTCCAAATCAGAAGGTTTAAGCAAAACTTTTCTATTAATTCTACAAAATACTAATACCAATCACAATTAAATATTTCCAATCAATTTTTGTAATATGATAAAAAAATCTAACTGGGTAAAAGAAATACGAAGGCAAGAGAGAAATTAAAAAAATAACAAAAATCAAAAATTGTAAGAATAAGAAATATAAAATTGCCAATGCTGAAATGTAAATATGTTTTATCCTCCAAGTCTAAAGAGAAATGATTAAACTCAATGCACGAGGTGATCTCCCACAAAAAGGATATATATATATAAAATAATAATAATTTTTTAAAAAAAAACTGACGGATTCATGTACTTTTCAAGGACCAAGACATCTTTGTCTATTTGGACAGAAGATTCAACAAATAATTCGAATCATTATTTATTTTTAATAATATTTTCATTTTATTTTCAAAATTTTTTATAACATTATATTTCTTCTTTATTTTTCATTCTTTCTATCACTTTTTTTTTTTACTATTTTCTACTGTCCTATAAAAGAAGTCACCTTGTTTTTTTTTTTATAAATAGAAAGGTGGAATTGGAAGAATTGGAAAGAAGAGTAAGAGATCCCAAAAGCCATGGAAGCTGAAGCGGTCATGTTAGTTACTGGCTTCTCTGTGTTTTTGGTACTACTACATTGGCTTGCAAAATATTACAATACAAAAAGCAAGCCCAAATACAAACTTCCACCAGGCCCAAGAAAGTTACCATTAATAGGGAACCTGCATCAACTAGCAGCATTAGGCTCACTTCCACATCGTGCTCTCAGAGAACTTGCTCAAAAATATGGACCTCTCATGCACCTTCAACTTGGTGAAATTTCCGCAGTGGTTGTAACCTCTCCCAGGTTGGCCAAAGCGATAACCAAAACGCATGACCTTGCTTTTCTGCAGAGACCTCATCTAGTTTCTGCAGATATTTTGTCCTATGGGGGAATAGATATTGCTTTTTCTCCGTATGGTGATTACTGGAGAGAAATGAGGAAAATATGCGTGACTGAACTTCTAAGTGCCAAGAGAGTTCAGTCTTTCTCTTTTATCAGAGAAGATGAGACAGCAAAACTTATTGATTCAATTAGAACATCTGCAGGTTCACCAATTAATCTTACCGCTAGAATTTTCTCCTTAATAAGTGCTTCTGTTTCCAGAACAGCATTTGGTATCAGATCTAAGAATCAGGATGAATTTGTATCTTTGATTCAAAAAGTTATAGCGGTGGTGGGAGGATTTGACGTCGCTGATTTGTTTCCTTCAATAAAATCCTTATATCTCTTAACCGGGAGAAAGGGTAAATTGGAAAAGTTGCACCACCAGGTTGACAGGGTGTTGGAGAATATTGTCAAAGAGCATCAAGAAAAACAAATGAGAGCAAAAGAAGATGGAGTTCAAATTCAGAATGAAGATCTTGTTGATGTTCTTTTGAGAATCCAACAAAGTGACACTCTCGACATCAAAATCACCACCAGAAACGTCAAAGCGTTGATATTGGTTAGTATATATATGCGTCACCCTCTTCCATGCGCATCTTTGGTTACTAGAACTTTTCTGTTTTTATTTTTTATATTTACAATAATGGTAATCTATTTTTATTTTATTTTTAAAAAATTTTTAATGTAAAAATAACTTTCTTCGTATGAAAGTTTTAAAAACAAAAAATAAAATTAATATTTTATAAATAAAAATAAAAGTAGAATATATTTTTGTGAATCAGACGTTTTTAATCTTTTGTTTAGGTGATGGAAAAAATAGAATAGAAATAGGGTGAAAAGATAAAGTATTTGGATGGGTAAAAAAAATTATCACTCTATTTTTATTTTATTTTTTCATCATCCTATTAAATCTAATTAATTTTTAAATAATAAAAATCTTTTCTTTCTCAATTCTTTCCTATTTGAAAAAAATTAAAATTTGATAGATTCTATAAAATATTAATTCCTCCCTTCCTAATTTCCATCAAGCATACAAAGCATATATCTACAGCATGATTCCTCTTTAATTTCCGGTGCTTTTTCCTTTCTCTCAAGTCTCACCCATTACCCATTACAAAATTATGGACAAAACTATTCATTTGCATGAATTTCTTAACTCCTTTCATTATCATATATGTTGAAATAAGCGCGTTTTGGTCGCTGTTTATAACAAATTTTAAACTTCTCGCACAGCTACTGTTTTTTCAAAGTTATGGAAATCAAATAACAATACAAATCATAACGATTTTTTTTAGTTCATATGACCATGCGAGGTTTCCCGAGCTATCAGTATGAAGTTAGCTAGATTACGTAGTTGATCTTAGTTTGACTTGTTTTTTCTCACCGACTCAATATTAAATTAAAAATTAATTCAACTTTTTTTAAAAAAAATATTCTTTGGTGGTATAATAAGTTTGACACTAGTCGATAGGGTGGGGTTTGGCCTTTATTTTATTGTTTTTTTTCATGGTTGCTTCCGAGTTGTTTCATAAAGTATGCTATTGTCTGATCTTGTTTAGTGCAAAATGGGTGGGGTAATGGTGTTGGTCATGTATCAAGTTTTGGTCCAGGGAGTGGACTCTATGTAGCAAGAGTCATTTCATCACAATGTTTTCTGCATCTTTCCGACTACCTCTGTTACTTCATTTAATAAAATTAAAGTTTGTTCCTAGTTCAGAAATTAAAAATAAAAAGGTTTAACACTAATCATACTGTAACTAATCATAAATTATGAAAAACAATCATTTCACACCTAAGAGTGTTTTTAGAATTATATGATGTATATTAATATATTATAACACTTTTTATGATTTATATTTATAATTTTGATTTATCTTATATCTTATTTCATATTTTTCATATCTCTTTTAGTTGCAAAAGATATTATATATAATATATATATTATTTTTTTTCTTTTTATTTAAATACATTTCAAATAAGGTATACATAACAAGTGATACGATGCAACAAGGAAAAAAGAATGAAGTGTTAAGAGCACAGATAGTGTAAAACTATAAACTCTTTTAATAGCGGAAACAGAACCAGTGGTAAATGAATAGGACTAGTAGACCTTGATATTAATATATTAAAAACATCATGATGCATGTAAAATATATACGACAAAGTTTATTTTAGGTGAGATGTCGTACGCGTGTTGAAATGTACAAACATTTTTTCAATTTCAACAAATATATCTTGTCAATGAAAGTGACTAAACAATTATTAAGAGAAATAAGAAGAGAAGTGAAAAGATAAATAATATGATAAAAATAAATAAATTATAAAAATGTTACAATTCTTTTTTACAAAGGTTACTTGCTCTGTAAAAAAATAAGGGTAGCATGTTACTTTCTTTTACTTTCCATCACTTGGTCATATTTAAAAATGATGAATGTTTGACTAGGACGTATTTGCTGCTGGGACTGATACTTCAGCATCGACACTAGAGTGGGCTATGACAGAAATGATGAGAAACCCAAAAGTGAGGGCGAAAGCACAAGCTGAGATAAGAGAAGCATTTAAAGGAAAGGAAATAATTCATGAAAGTGATGTAGAGGAACTTACTTACCTGAAGTTGGTGATGAAAGAGACATTGAGGGTACACCCACCTACTCCTTTGTTGATCCCTAGAGAATGTTCAAAGCATACCATCATTGATGATTATGAAATACCTGTCAAAACTAAAATCATGATAAACGTATGGGCAATTGGAAGAGATCCACAATATTGGAGTGATGCTGAGAGGTTTGTTCCAGAGAGATTCGATGGTTGTTCTATCGATTTCAAAGGGAATAACTTCGAGTATCTTCCTTTTGGAGCAGGAAGGAGAATGTGCCCAGGCATGACATATGGTTTAGCTAGCATTATGCTTCCACTGGCTCTACTACTTTATCACTTCAACTGGGAACTCCCTGATGAGATGAAGCCTGAGAGTATTGACATGACCGAACGCTTTGGATTGGCTATTGGAAAGAAAAATGATTTGTGTTTGATTCCCTATGTTTATGATCCTTCATTCTATCATTAATGGGCCCATCTTTATCGAGTTCGCTTCTGGGACTCATGTTTCATGTACTTCAAGAAATAAATGCTTGTCTTTTAATTTGTATGTGCAGTATGTTACTGTCTATAAGATATGTAGAAAGAGCAATGATTATTCCACACATACATCACAGTTGAAAAAAAAAAAATGAACTGTTTATACCTAAATGTATTGGTATTCGAATGTAAAACAGTTTGTTCGTTTATGATAAGTTTTTTCCACGTAGAAATAAAAGCTAATACTTTGTGCAATTAATCTATAAAAATAGGTTATAATTGAAACCTATATAAAAGTTTAAATCTATTAGTCTACTTAAAGGTAGGTTTGTTAGTACGGTAACAAAATCTTGCAATATTATAAATTCTAAAACATGTTTTGAGAGGTCAAATGTTTAAAAATAACTATCAAATCTTATAAAAATATCTTTTTAAGTTAGTTAAAAGTTAAGTTTTAAACCTATTTAGAGTAAAGTTTATCTTAAATTAGCACATTTGTGCTTCTACTCACTAAAAATTAAAAATACATGTTTTTTTATAATTTTGAACGATAAAAAATTAATAAAATATTTTGAAAATTTAAAACATATTTAGGTCTATTTTTTTGGCGACCGATAAAATTAAAATAAATAGAATAAAGAAGGAGAAAGAAGTTGCCAATGACAGACAAGAAAAAGACACTGCTGTTGTCTTCCAAAATCTAGGTGCGGTTAAAGTTTGTACATTAGAAAGACCATGAAACCTTAAATATTTTGGCATTACTATGTTAAGTTATTTTTAGCCAATTTTAAGATACAGTCTCTATTGGTCTTGTTTCCCTCTCAGTTATGAATATTAAAAATTAATAATTTTTACTTCTCAAAATTTCATTCAAATTTTATTAAAAATTAAATCAAATTAGTAATTAGTAAAAAGGTGCACTTTTAAGAAACTAAATTATTTTTTTCAAAAGCAGCTCAATCTTTTGGTAAACCAATTTTAAAGTTGGTTTATAAATTGGCTCAATTTTAAAATCTATTTCAGAATTTGATTCGGTTTACACCAATTTTAAAACCGTTCTTTCTGGATTTAAACCGATTTTAAAACCCGGTTATAAAATTGAAATTGGTTTTTAGTCCGTTTTTGTTTTAAAAAACTAGTTTATACCGCAAAAATTGATTTTAGAAAAATGGTTTTGAAATATTTTTAAGTTTTTTTAGTTACTTGATAATTTAAAATCTTCTTTTTATTTTTTCTTGTTTTACCATATTTACAAAGCAAAAATGTAAAATCAATTATCAAATCTGTCCATGTAACTATTTTTTATCCCAGGCATATTGACGTGATGTCTAGGAGAATATTGGTTGTCTTTACATCTCAAATGATAGCAGCCACACTAGGACTGTATCAAATTTGTTGGTGTTTTTAACGTAAATGGGGTTAGTTTTAAACATGTTATCGGTTTAGGATTGTTTCGAAAGATATTATCTGTTAGAGTTGTAATAGTAATTGTCACACACTTTTTTAACATGTATGATGGAGATGTGTCACGTGTAACCCATCTTTCACGTACAATACGGAGATGTGTCACGTGTAACCCATCTTTCTCGTACAATACATGTATGGATATTTGGATTTTCTACACTGTGGAGCATGTTAAAAGTGTGTCACTCTATGATGTTTATCATAAAGATGCATGAAAGTTTTTGAATTCAAATAGGCATACATGTACGAAAAAAGATGTATGTAAAAGTTTTTAATTTTTAATCCAAATAGGCATGAATGTACAAAAAAGATGCATTACATATGTAGTGATGGATCTGATAAGTAATATGTATGCTACATTGAAAAGGTATGTAACAGTTAGGTTATATGTTTTAATAACAATCTCACTTACGTCAAAAAGTTCAATTTGTAAGCATTCAAGACGTATAAAAATTTAAAAAATAAAATTTACTCTTTAACTATTAATTTAGAAGTAACATTTTTAAAATTGAACCGATCTCAAATACTGATTTGATTTAATTATCGTTAAACTTTGGCTAAAGATGTTAGTTAAATATTATTTTTAAAATATTTATAATATATATTAATTTTAAATATATAATAATATATCTTTATACCATAATTTTATATAATTAAAAATTAAAAAATTATATATTTTTTAATTTTTAAAAAATTTAAATTATATATATATATATAATTAAATAAAATATAATTTTATTTTATATTTTTAAAATATTAAAATAATTTTATTTTATATATAGACCATTTTTTATTGATTTATTTTGAATTTATCGATTTGTTATCAAATTTTTTAAAAATAATTTTGTAATTTAAATAATTTTAAAAAATTTATTTTTTTAATTCAATCGATTCAATTAACCAGTTCAATCCAATTTTTAAAATTATATTCAAAAATAAAAAGCTGAAATTACTGATGGAACAAGAAAATAGTCAAGCAAGTTTTTTACACGGAATCAGCTTTAGTATGTTTTTAAAGATAATTTACTTTTAAATTCAGAAAAACCTGTTATGCTACATAAACAACAACAGCAAAGCAGCAAAATATACTCAGACAATTTTTTTATTTTTTCTTTCTTACCAAATTTTCTAAATCATTTCATAAAACAGTTTTTTTTTTAATGGAAACACAATAAAAAGGCCATTTTTTAAAATTTGAGATAGAAGAAACATAGTTTGGCAATTTTTTAATGTAAAATTTATAAACATATTTCAAAACTTAAAAGAAAAAAAAACTTTAATATGTTTTTTAAATCTGTTTTCCGTTTTTTAATTTTCATGCTTGCAAGACTGTAAGAACCAGCCTTTTCCTTTTCTTATCATTTAAAAAAATTAAAATTTGTTTCATTGGGACATCTGTATCACGGTTTGATTAAGAGTATATTTGATAAACCTAAAGAATAATTTAACTAAAAGTTGAAAAATTAACTAAAAGATAAAAGATGAAAATTAAAACTTAAAAAAAAACATAAAAAATTAATAATTAAATTATTAATGCTTAATAAAATTAATTGATAAATAAAAAATAATATAATTAAATAATAAATTAAAAAATGATAAATTTGATATATTTTTTTTAACAATGAATATATTAAAATTTAATCAAAAAATATTTTTAAATTTTTATATAAATAAATTTCAATTTTTTTAACAAAAATTAATTTTTATAATTTTATTTATCAAATAATTTAATATTTTTAATAAAATTAAATAAAAAATGTAATAAATAAAACATATGAAAATAATAATCTAAAATATAATATTTTATAATAATATAAAAATAAATCAATCAAAAAACTAATATCAAATTTATTAAAATAAATAGATAAATAAAATATCAAATTATAAAAATATATTAAAAATAACAATAAAAAAATATTTTATATAGAAGCTAAAATGTATAAAACTTCCTTTCTTAAAAATGTTAGTAACTATTTATAAAAAATTAAAATTACTAAAATAAACTACTTTACCAACCAAAACTAAAATGTATTAACAAATTTTTTATTTAATAATTTCAACTTTCAACTACTTAAAATAGTTTTTCAAATATATTCTAAATTTTATAAAAAAAATATTAAAATAAATTATAATAAATATTCTGATTAAAATATATTATGAAACTAAACAAACTAAATCAATTTTTAACAATTTGATTTGGATTGATTATTTTAGTTTTTAATTTTATTTTTTTTAAAATTATTGTTAAATAAAAGTAAAATATTATATTTAAAATTTTAAAAAAATCTATCATAAAAAAATGTATTATTCATCACCAAGAATGAAAATGTTTATAATAAATAAAATAATATATTCATATTAAATATAACAACTCACATATTTTACTTCAAAATATAACGTGAAATTGAAATACATATATAATTTCAGTTTAATTTAATTTTATACAGAGAATTATAAATGAAATCAACATGTAAAAAAATTATAATTTTAAAATTTTCATCTTATTCGAATTCAACTTTACAGGTTATGACAGAGTAGGTCGGTTTTCTTGAAAATCCTTAATTTTTAAATCAAAAATCTGTTTTTTTTTTATTATTATTATTTTTTCGGGTAATGTATACCAAACATTTTTCAAAACAACGTAATCCAAAACACGTAGAAAGAATAGCACCGAGTGATTTGAAAAAAATATGCGCAATCTTTATTATTCAAAACCACTTTTTCTTCGTATTAAAAAAGACATAAAACTGTACGTAAGTCATCATTTTGAAAGAGTACAATATATATATATATATATATATATATATATATATATATATATATATATATATGAGGATACTATACCTCTCTATGAATACTATTTTCAAATATCTGTCCATTTTGCATATGTATTGTGATACGTTCGTCGCAAACGCGTAAAAATAATTTTTAAATTTTCTCCAAACTATTAGTATAGTATAAGGTGCAACCTAAGTCATTTCTCAAAGACCATTTCATATTCTTAAGCAAATTAGAAGAAAATTAGAACAGGGGAATTTTGTAAAGATTAATATTGAGTTCTGAATGCAAAATACAGAATGAAATTAATTTCACTTAACAATTATCAACTCAAGGAATTCAGAGGCTATTTTCTTAACTAATCATTGATCACAAAAATCATGCATTGTGTTTATCAACCTAGGATCATCTGGAACCCCTAAAATGATCCTTGAATTCTCTACTGAGAAATCTCTCAGGATTCAATTGATTATGATCAACAAGATTTAGTAACCATTTAATCTTTTATCTAAACCAATTTCACAATCAGAATTCAGTTGAAGTAAGTAATAAAATGAAAACCTTCAATTCAATTACTTAATTTCTACTTTTCAAACTTTTGGAAAATGATTTACCAATCAAAAACCAATTATAAATCAATTATGCATTAATCAAAATACGTCAACCGATCAAACTTTGATTAAAGAATAAAATTGAAGATATAGTGAAGTAGACTAGAAACCACTTAATAAGCATGTAAATAAAGATCAAGACCTCAAAATTAAAATGAAAATAGCTTGAATCCTTGAATTGAAACTACAAACCTAGCCTTCCATGAAGGAGGCAAACTAACAACAAAGAAAGAGGCAAACTAACAACAAATAAATCCTAAGCCTTCCATGAAGGAGGCAAACTAACAACAAAGAAAGAGGCAAACTAACAACAAATAAATCCTAAGCCTTCCATGTAGGAGGCAACTAACAACAAATAAATCTTAAGCCTTCCATGTAGGAGGCAACTAACAATAAAGAAAAACTAAGCCTTCCATGTAGGAGGCAAACTAACAAGAAAGAAAACCTAAGCCTTCCATGAAGGAGACAAAACTAACAAGAAAGAAAGAAAGAAAGAAAGAAAGAAAGAAAGAAAATGGTATTGTAGTTAATCTCCAAAATGGTGTGTTTCTCCTCTTGTAAACCCTTCTATTTATAGAGGATTTTTGAGGCATCATCTTCAGAAAGTCACCAACTAGGATATTACTTTTCTACCCTTTTATTGCTTTCACATGGGCTTTGTTGAAAATGCAAAACACTTTTGAATTTTTGTCACCAATGAGCACAACAATTTTGACTTTCTTGCACCGCAATTTCGGATGTTCACATGTCCAAATTAGAGCTTGACTTCTGAACAAACGTTGTAGCCCCGGATCTTAGCTGTCCAACAAAGTTGATTTCATCTCAATATGACTTCTGTATCTCAAGATATGACCGGATCTTTGCACACTGTTCAAATTCCACGTCAGCAACACTATCTCATCTTTTGAGATAATTTCGGAGTCCTAAACATCCCATTTAGAGTCTGCTCTTGCTTTGTAACTATCGACACTTCTTTAAGCTTTCATTCAAGACAGATTTCATGATTTTTGGATGTCTACAACTCCTATTATGCTCAAAATACTATAATAGTGTCATTTTAATCGGGTAAGCAAAGAAATTCAATTAAACTTCATATGAACCCAAACTCATAAAATATGACAAAGATCACTTAATTGATTATATACGAAGTCTTAATGAGATAAAAGTGAGAGATAATTATTTATGAAATCTATGCTTATCAAATTCCCCCACACTTATCTTTTGCACGTTTCGGGCAAACTTAAGTTAAGGATTGGTGACTATTTTTTTTTTTTTGAAAGAACATCAAAGTTCTGAGTTGATTTCTCAAGAATTCACAAAATTTCATGAAGCATTCTTTCATCACATTTTTGAAATTACTTAGAAAGGCAACTTTAATTTGAAAAACGTAGATTGAGAAAGATAAAACCTCACATGATATACTCTGAATCTCTCAAGTGTTTGATTTGGTAAGTGTTTCTCTCAAATTCAATCCATGAAAGATGAACTATCATAGGCTTGCATATCTTCTACTTCTCTACTACTATATACACATGCAATGCACAAATCAAGAGGTCTTTATTTGGTTATAACGGGATTAGAAAGATGAAATGATATATTGAAGAGATACAATGTTAGACCAAGGAAAATGATGAGGATTGAGAACTGAGTCTAAGTGAAAGTGTGAGAAACAGATATCACTTCTTCATTCTTTTTTTTTCTTTTTTTCAATATAATAGTTTATTTATTAATTTATTGCTTCAGTTTTTTTTTAACCATGATATTGATGAACACAACAATAATCTCCCCCACACTTATTGAAACACTTATGGTATGATAAATCCAGTATTCCTCACCTTCTATGGTCAGACAAAGTTGTTTTTTTTTTTTGATTTGTGGTGAGCTAAAAAGAAGAAAAGGCTAATCGGCTCAAAGGGTTGATCAAAGGATAAAATTATATGGTTTGGTTATTTGGCCAAGTGGTTTGTTCAAGAAAAACAGTGCCTCAATCATTTTTGTACAATTCATGTGAAAATGTAACTTCAAAAAGAATCAATGCAAGTTCTGAAGTAACATATTCCATGGATGAAAATCACACAAGAAAGAAAATAATAATAAGGCTCAAAATCTCACAGGTAATATATTTATCAAATCTAATTTATCCAGTTCAAATATGTGTTGCCAAACTAATTAATCTCGAAATGTAAATCATTTTGCTTCAATTATTTTATGAAATCTAAAGAAAAACATACTTCCACATTCAATTTTGTTTTTTAAATCATAAGATGCGTATCAAGAGTCAAGTGTAACTCCTTACTCAGCCATCTTACTCAAAGCAAGTTTATGATTCTAACCTAATTTTTTTTTTGGGTTTTTTTTTGGTTTTTTTTTTTTAATTTTTCTTTTATATCGGACCATCCTCCCCCCAACCTATCCAAGACATTGTCTCCAATGTCTTAGATGGAATTTCATATAGCAGGAAAAGAAATGTAAGAAAACCACCAAAGTAAAGAAAAGTTATAACCGAAGAATGGTATCTGGTTCTCTTTTGTCTCTGCCATCCTGATTTGGTTGGTTCACCAGCTGCATTGCTTGACTGAGCTCAGATGTAGGATTTTGCAAAATCTCAAGTAGCTGTTCAACAGTTGAAGCAAATACTATGATGTTGCGCATGGATTGTGGCATGAACTCCTGCTCTACTGCATGATCTAAAAAGGATATCAAACCATTATAAAAGCCATTAATATTCAACAAGCCCAAAGGTTTTTTATGAAAATTCCGATAGGCCCAAAATATAATGGTAAAAATTTCTTCCATTGTTCCAAGACCACCAGGTAATGCAATAAATGCATTAGAATTAATCAACATGTGTCTCATACGGTCATGCATGGTTGCAACCTTCAATTCAGTACCCAGGGTGAAGTAGGAGGTGCTCTCATTTTTTAAGCCAACACCTAAGACGTTACATCCCTTTGTGAGTGCAGATCCTGCAACACATCCTTTTAAACCCTGAATCCCTCCCCCATAAACAAGATTGATTTTTCTTGCAGCTAATACCTTACCAAGGGTATAAACTGCATGTTGAAATTCTCTATCCTTTCCAAGGTTAGACCCACCAAAAACACAGATAGTATTGATCCTATCCATATATGGTGTTTCTGTCTTTTTTTTTAAAAGATATGTCATAGAGGTTGATAATTTATAGGGACTCAATATTAGACAAGGAGATCGCTTGAATAGTACGAGATCAGGATTTGGTAGCAAAAGTTTGAATTTTTGCTGCAAAAGTTTGAATTTTTTGTTCAAGGAAAAGGTGAATGTCAGAGGGGAAAAACTTTAAGCAGGGGTGAAAATTTCAAAAAAAATGGTGGCCCAATAAATTGAAAAGACAATGTAAATGACAAACATACACGCATGAGAATGAATAGTAGTTGTGATTGTGGCTCACATCTTCCTCTGGTTTTACGTCCAATAACGGCTGAAACGCCTTCTAAGAGTCGAGGATGTGCTTCTCATTCAGTTTTCTTGTAAACTGACAACAGGGTCTTTTAAAGTCAGATTCCCAAGACTATAACGTGTTTTTTCCTTACGGAACAGTTCAAACAAATCAAGAAGGACTCCTTGTACATGCCCACTAGGATGCGTCTCAAGAGTCTGAATGATATCATCCAATGACTCCTTACTCAGTCCATCCTTTATGAATTGAATTTTGTCCTCTCGATTTCTTGAAACCATTCCAGGGTTCTTGCATCTTGTGTTACAGGTCCATCTTGCACACCTGTAGCAAACTCCAATTCTTTTTGTCCTTCTCTTCTTTGCATAGGAACTTCTTCCCAATACCTGGCATGTTTTTAACAAATGATTCTTGAAATTCACCTGCTAAATGTACCTTAGCTTCAATGATCCAACGGACATCTTCTGGAAGGCCTAAGAGTGTTAATGCCCTCAATCGTTCAAGTCTACAATTGTAAATGTCTTTAAGAAAATTTCTGGGGAGAGTAGGGAACAAAATTTTGATCCTGGTGAGAGCTTTCTCCATTTTTTTCTTATAACACTCAAGTTATTATTCCTGCAAGCTCAATGTAGTGTAATAGTTGGGATGATTTAAGAGGTGAAGAAGGAAGTTGAGAGATTAGTTGAAACTTATAAGTGAGGAATGTGAGAGAGGGCGAGAGAGAAAGAGAGAGAGAGAGAAAGAGAAAGAGAGAAAGAGAGAGAGACTTCTCTTGAATTTATTGCAAGTATGTGGCATTGTGCAAATGCACTTCTTCTACCGTGTGCTTTTGAAAACCTTCGAAAAATGGTTTAAGACGATGTCTATTCACCTTGAAGATTTTTTCAGTTACCTCATTTTTTATTTCCATTGCACCATAAGGAAAAACATTAGTAACTACAAATGGTCCTAACCATCTAGAGCGTAGCTTACCAGGCATAAGCTTTAGCCGAGAATTGAAAAGGAGAACTTTTTGTCCAACGGAAAACTCCTTTCTTGCCAACTTTTTGTCATGAAGAGCTTTGACCTTTTCTTTGTAAATTTTGGAGTTTTCGTATGCTTCTAATCGAATTTCTTCAAGTTCCTGCAATTGAAGCTTCCTATGGATTCCTGCTTGGTCTAGATCCATGTTGCATTTCTTTACTGCCCAAAATGCTCTATGCTCTAATTCAACTGGAAGATGACATGCTTTACCAAAGACAATCCTGTAAGGAGACATGCCAATAGGTGACTTGTAGGCTGTCCTATATGCCCATAACGCATCAACAAGGCGCAAGCTCCAATCCTTCCTGTTAGGCTGAACTGTTTTCTCTAAGATTTTCTTGATCTCTCGATTAGAAACTTCAGCTTGCCCATTTGTTTGAGGATGATATGGGGTGGAGACTTTATGCATGACTCCATATTTGCAGAGTAGGGCTTCCATTGTGCTGTTGCAAAAATGAGTACTTTGGTCACTAATTAGAGCTCTAGGAATGCCAAACCTGCTAAAAATGTTAGACCTGATAAAATCTGCAACAACTCGAGCATCATCAGTACGAGTGGCTTTTTCCTCCACCCATTTTGAAACATAATCAACAGCTAGCAGAATGTAAACAAAGTCAAAAGAGACAGGGAATGGACCCATAAATTCTATACCCCATACATCAAATACCTCACAAAAGAGAAGTGGTTGTTGGGGCATCTCATTTCTGCGCGAAATACTCCCTATTCTTTGGCACTGCTCACAAGTTATGCATAATCTGTGTGCATCACGAAATATTGTAGGCCAATAAAAGCCTGAGTCTAGTACTTTTCTAGCTCTCCGTTGTGGCCCAAAGTGTCCACCACAAGCTAGGGAATGGCAAAAGGTAAGTACAGACTGAACTTCGTGATCTGGAACACATCTTCTAATGATTTGATCACTACATATCTTCCAAAGGTATGGTTCATCCCATATGTAGTGTTTGGCATCACTTTTCAACTTGGCAATTTGCGATTTGGTGAAGTGTTTGGGTATTTCTTTAGCAACCAGATAGTTTACCAAATCTGCATACCAAGGATCCTTCCCGTGCAAATGGTAGAGATGCTCTTCTGGGAATGAATCTGCAATTGAATTTTCTTCACAAGGTTGCTGGATCCGACTTAAATGATCTGCAACAAGGTTCTCTGCACCACTCTTGTCTTTAACCTCTAAATCAAATTCTTGCAACAGAAGCATCCAACGAATCAGTCTTGGCTTAGCATCAGCCTTCTTCAGCAAGTATTTCAAAGCTGCATGGTCAGAGAAGACAATAACTTTAGATCCAAGCAAATAGGAGCGAAATTTATCTACTGCAAACACAATTGCCAAAAGCTCCTTCTCAGTAGTTGTGTAATTGGATTGGGTTGCATCAAGTGTGCGAGAGGCATATGCAATGACATGAGATCTCTTGTTAACTCTTTGAGACAGTACAGCACCAAGGGCATAATTAGATGCATCACACATTAATTCAAATGGAAGCGTCCAATTAGGTGGTTGAATGATGGGAGTGATTGTCAACCGCTTCTTTAGTTCATCAAATGAATCCTTGCATGCTTGATCAAATACAAATTTGGTATCTTTTTGTAGTAGTTTAGAAAGAGGTTGTGCAATCTTGCTAAAATCCTTGATGAATCTTCTGTAAAAACCTGCATGACCAAGTAAAGAACGTACTTCTCGCACAGAAGTGGGGTAAGGTAGAGAAGTAATAATGTCTATCTTGGCCTTATCAACCTCTAAACCTTTGCTAGATGCCAAGTGTCCTAAGACTATACCTTCTGTTACCATGAAATGACATTTTTCAAAATTCAAAACCAGGTTAGTCTCAATGCATCTGTCCAAAACTTTAAAGAGGCTTTCTAAGCATGCATCAAAAGAAGAACCATATACAGTGAAGTCATCCATAAACACTTCCATGCAACTTTCTAAGAGATCAGAGAAAATGCTTACCATGCATCTTTGAAAGGTTCCAGGGGCGTTGCATAGACCAAAGGGCATCCTTCGATAGGAAAAAGTACCAAAAGGACAAGTGAATGTGGTCTTATGTTGGTCTTCTGGGGCTATATGTATTTGAAAATAACCTGAAAAACCATCTAGAAAGCAATAGTGAGATTTTCCTGCTAATCTTTCCAAAATTTGGTCTATGAAGGGCAAAGGGAAGTGATCCTTGCGAGTAGCTTGGTTAAGCTTCCTATAATCTATGCACACTCTCCAACTGTTTTGTATTCTGGTAAGGATTAGTTCATCATTGTGATTTTTGACTACAGTCATGCCAGTCTTCTTAGGAACTACTTGCACCGGGCTTACCCAATCACTGTCTGAGATGGGATAGATGATACCAGCTACCAAAAGCTTACCTACTTCCTTCTTTACCACATCTAGGATGGTTGGATTCAAACGTCTTTGTGGTTGTCTAACAGGTCTGGTGTTTTCCTCCAGCAATATCCTATGCATACAAGTAGATGGGCTAATGCCTGGAATATCAGCCAAGGTCCATCCAATTGCTTGTTTATGGCTTCTTAAGGTTTGCAACAACCTTTCTTCCTGTTGTGGTAGAAGGTTCTTTGCTACAATGACAGGAAGCTTCTCATTTTCCCCCAAATAAGCATACTTTAGATGTTCAGGCAAAGGCTTCAACTCCAAAGGAGGTGGTTGTATTATGGAAGGCAGGGATCTATTTGAGATTGAAATGTCTGCAACACTTGCATCTAACATGTCATCTTTCAACGAAGTTTGGTCTGCAGCATTAATCCTGGAACAGACAATACATGGATCAAATTCATCACATGTGCAAGTAAAATTATCTAAGTAATCTAAATCAAAATCAAAAAATTCAAAAAGTAGATTGTCAATAGAATAATCATCTGCAAGAAGGTCTATGGCATCAAGTTGAAAGAGTGAATGATTCTCTATGGGATGCTTCATGGCTTCAAATATGTTGAATTGGATGATATCATCTCCAAATTCCATAGAGAGAGTCCCCGTATGCACATCTATCTTTGTTTTTGTAGTTTTGATGAAAGGTCTCCCTAGGATCAAGGTTGCTCTATTGATGGATGACTCATCTTCCATATCCAAAATGTAGAAGTCAGCTGGAAAGATCAGCTTATTCACTTGAACTAGCACATCTTCAAGTACTCCGGCTGGATGTGCTGTACTTCTGTTGGCTAATTGAATCACCACACCAGTTGGCTTCAGTTCTCCCAGATTCAAAGATTTATAAACTGATGAGGGCATAACATTAATGGAAGCACCTAGATCCAGCAATGCATCACCAAATGTAGAGTTTCCTATTGTGCAAGGAATAGTGAAAGTTCCTGGATCTTTACATTTCTGAGGGAGGCTGGGTTGAATTAAGGCAGAAACATTGCGTCCCACACTAATCTTCTCATCCCCTTTGAGTCTTCTCTTATGCGTGCACAGGTCCTTTAGAAATTTAGCATATTTGGGAATTTGCTTGATAGCATCTAGAAGTGGTATGTTGACTTCCACTTTCCTGAAAGTATCTAGAAGCTCCTTATCCAATTCTGCATGAACATTGGGCTTGGATTGAACCATTCTATTTGGAAAAGGTAAAGATACCTTCTGATCAGCATAATTTGGGGTTTTCGTCTCATCAGATGCTTCAAGTGCAGATCGTTTATGGCAAGCTTCTTTTTATTGATCATTCGATGTCTTATCGAAGGCTGGTGTACTTTTTTCATCAGACTTTCCCTCTGATTCAGATGGCTTATCAGAGATATTTCCAGGTGTGGAGATAAATTCTTCTTTTTGGTGTGGATTAGTCTGATTGAAGCTTTGTTGCTTTAAAATTGTAGGGTCTGTCTGCACTTTCTTCCCACTTCTCAAGGTCATGGCATTCACACTTTTGGGATTTATGACAGGTTGAGAAGGTAGTTGACCAGAACCTTGAGATTTCAATTGGTTGACAGTGGTAGCCAACTGCCCAATTTGAGTTTGTAAATCCTGAATGGTATAACTTACATTTTGTTGAAACTGAAGATTATTGGTTGCTAATTGCTTCATCAAATCATCAAGAGAGGGTTCAGAAGCATTAGAGGGTACAGATTGCTGCATATGTTGTTGTTGTTGTCTGAATGGCGGTGGTTGGTATTTATTTTGGGAGTCAGATGTTTGAATCCTTTGTTGTTATGGAGGACAATATCTCAAGTTAGGATGGTTTCTCCAACTAGGATTGTATGTTCCAGAAGGTGGTTCAAACTTCTGTTGCTGATAATGTTGAGGAGGCCTGTATTGTTGTCCTGTGCCAAAAATACAATTTACTGCAGCCTCAGGTGTCTCACTTTCTTGCAATGTTGGGCATGCATCAGTAGGATGATCTGCAGAAGTGCAGATGCCACATGTTTTGATTTTGTCAACAACATTAAGTTGCTGTTGTTGTCCGATGGCCAACTGTCTTACGATGGAGGTTAGTTCTTCAATTCTGTTCTCCAATCGTGTATGGTCTGTCTTGGTGGTCATTTCATGGACTCCTTTAGACAAGGAATTAGTTCGAGAATTGAATTGCTGAGAATTTTCTGCCATGTTAGCAATCAAATCTCGAGCTGCTGTAGGAGTTTTGTCCATAAGTGCTCCACCACTAGCTGCATCAACCATGCTTCTATCCATTGACATGAGTCCTTCATAAAAATACTGAATCAGTAATTGATCACTGATTTGATGGTGTGGACAAGTGGCGCATAGTTTCTTGAATCTCTCCCAATACTCATAGAGAGTTTCTTGGGAGTTTTGTCTGATGCCGCAAATCTCTTTTCTGATAGTTGCTGTTCTGGATGCAGGGAAGAATTTCTCCAGGAATAATCTCTTCATATCATTCCAGCTTGTAACAGATGTTGGATGTAGATAGTACAACCAGTCCTTAGCTCCATCATTTAAGGAGAAAGGAAATGCCTTCAACTTGATATGATCTTCAGGAATTCCTGGTGGTCGCATTGTGGAACACACAATGTGAAATTCCTTCAAATGTTTGTGAGGGTCCTCACCTGCAAGGCCATGAAACTTAGGTAGCAAATGTATCAATCCAGACTTCAGTTCAAATGGTGCATCAACATCAGGGTATGGTATACACAACGGTTGATAAGCAACATCAGGTGCAGCTAATTCTTTTAGGGTTTTATCAGCCATGTTCTTAGCAGAATATTTGAAACTATCAAAATTTAAAGATGAAAAATCACTACTATTACTTTCTTGGTTATTACTGAATGAATGCCTTCGATGTGCTCTTTTCAAATGGTGGAATATTCTATCAATCTCAGGATCATATGCATATAAATTTTCAGGAATGGATCGGGTCATACACAAAAAGGTGAATTCATACAGAAAATCCAAGAATGATATACCTAAAATAAAAAAAAAAATTGTTAGAAAGATTAAAAATTTTATACAAACTCCTAAATGAGCCTAGGAAATTAAAATGGTCTCCGGCAACGGCGCCAAATTTTTGACACGCTCGTCGCAAACGCGCAAAAATAATTTCTAGATTTTCCCCAAACTATTGGTATAGTATAAGGTGCAACCTAGGTCATCTCCCAAAGACAATTTCATATTCTTAAGCAAATTAGGAGAAAATTAGAACAGAGGGATTTTGTAAAGATTGATATTGAGTTCTGAATGCAAAATACAGAATGAAATTAATTTCACTTAACAATTATCAACTCAAGGAATTCAGAGGCTATTTTCTTAACTAATCATTGATCACAAAAATCATGCATTGTGTTTATCAACCTAAGATCATCTGGAACCCCTAAAATGATCCTTGAATTCTCTACTGAGAAACCTCTCAGGATTTAATTGATTATGATCAACAAGATTTAGTAACCACTTAATCTTTTATCTAAACCAATTTCACAATCAGAATTCAGTTGAAGTAAGTAATAAAATGAAAACCTTCAATTCAATTACTTAATTTCTACTTTTCAAACTTTTGGAAAATGATTTACCAATCAAAAACCAATTATAAATCAATTATGCATTAATCAAAATACGTCAACCGATCAAACTTTGATTAAAGAATAAAATTGAAGATATAGTGAAGTAGAGTAGAAACCACTTAATAAGCATGTAAATAAAGATCAAGACCTCAAAGTTAAAATGAAAATAGTTTGAATCCTTGAATTGAAACTACAAACCTAGTCTTCCATGAAGGAGGCAAACTAACAACAAATAAATCCTAAGCCTTCCATGTAGGAGGCAACTAACAACAAATAAATCCTAAGCCTTCCATGTAGGAGGCAACTAACAATAAAGAAAAACTAAGCCTTCCATGTAGGAGGCAAATTAACAAGAAAGAAAACCTAAGCCTTCCATGAAGGAGGCAAAACTAACAAGAAAGAAAGAAAGAAAGAAAGAAAGAAAATGGTATTGGAGTTAATCTCCAAAATGGTGTGTTTCTCCTCTTATAAACCCTTCTATTTATAGAGGATTTTTGAGGCATCATCTTCAGAAAGTCACCAACTAGGATATTACTTTTCTACCCTTTTATTGCTTTCACATGGGCTTTGTTGAAAATGCAAAACACTTTTGAATTTTTGTCACCAATGAGCACAACAATTTTGACTTTCTTGCACCGCAATTTCGGATGTTCACATGTCCGAATTAGAGCTTGACTTCTGAACAAACGTTGTAGCCCTGGATCTTAGCTGTCCAACAAAGTTGATTTCATCTCAATATGACTTCTGTATCTCAAGATATGGCCGGATCTTTGCACACTGTTCAAATTCCACGTCAACAACACTATCTCATCTTTTGAGATAATTTCGGAATCCTAAATATCCCATTTAGAGTCTGCTCTTTCTTTGTAACTATGGACACTTCTTTAAGCTTTCATTCAAGACAGATTTCATGATTTTTGGATGTCTACAACTCCTATTATGCTCAAAATACTATAATAGTGTCATTTTAATCGGGTAAGCAAAGAAATTCAATTAAACTTCATATGAACCCAAACTCATAAAATATGACAAAGATCACTTAATTGATTATATAAGAAGTTTTAATGAGATAAAAGTGAGAGATAATTATTTATGAAATCTATGTATTGGCTACGTAAAAAAATATTAGTCAAAATACATACATATCCAAATTTTGCTTAAACAGTAATTGACATTCAATTTTTATAATTACGATCTACATTCATTGTCAAAAATATATACTATACAAATGTACAATAACCATTTCTATTTTGATCTTAGAATAGAGGTTCATAAGTATTTAGTAGGGATGGAACTTTATATTAACAGTTTTTTCAATTAATTAATTATTTAAATTTTATAATCTATCTTAGTTTTTATGCTGAATAATAGCTTGTTCAATCACACTTATGGTCAGTGGTGTTTTTGCAAGAAAATCCAGGATAGTAGGAAATTTTTCTATGTTTGATTCAATAGAAAGAGAGTGAAAAAGTTTTAAACTTTGAATTGAGAAAAAATATAACTTGTATTTGGATAAAATATTTTAATATTTTAAAAAATTTAAAATATTCAAAAATTTAGATATTTTTATTTTAAAAATATATTATTTAGATAAATAATTTTAAATTATTAAATTTAAAATTTTTTATTTAAAAATGTTGAATTTTAAATTTATTAAATTTAAAATTTTTATTTAAATTAATAATTTAATTTTTATTATATATAAAATTTTATATTTAAATATTTAAATATTTTTTTTAATTTTACTCTACTCTTTTGTTTATCAAAAAATTTAATTATATAATTTTTTTTATTAAATAACATATTTAATTAGAATAATAGTCTAATAAAATATATACCGCTAAAAGAATAATAAAATATGATTATATTATTTAATATTAAAAATATTATAATATAAAAAATATAAAAATTAAAAAAAAACACACAAATCAAAAAACAATGAAAGGAAAATAAAAAAAAATTGTTACGGAAATAAATTAAAAAATATGAAAGAATTTTTATTTATTTTAAAAATATAAAAAAAATTTATAGTTAAAATATTCTTTTAAAATTGATAAAATTTAAATTTTTTATCAAAATATTTTAATTATTAAAATTTTAAATTTTTTTAAAAAATATATTTTTTAAATATATCATCCAAACATAAAATATATATTTTTTTTAACTTTTGTGTGGAAGAGTCAACTTTTTCTGCCGCTTTCCTTTTCAGTCAAATAAGTGCACATACAAACTTCGGATGTTTGATATTGATGAAAACCAAATAAGGAAAAATAATCAACTTTGAAATTTGAACTGAGAATAAAATAAAATAAAATTGGACTCTTTGTTCTTAAAAGTCAACTTTTCGCTTTCTCTCTTTATTTCCTTTTTAGTTAAATAAATACTACACATAATGATAAACGTGAATATATATATATATATATATATATATATATATATATATATATATATATATATATTCCTCTCATCCATTCCGACTCCTTTTAATTACATATTTCTTCTAAATAAAGTAGGTTTAGCTGTACATATTAGCCATTAAACGTGATTTCCAGTATGTGTATTGTATCGACAGTTGTCATGAATTCGCTGGTTAATTCATGTCATGCTCATCATTTTGTGTGAACTTATGTGCATAGATTTGACCCAAAGAAATTGAGAATAAAGAAAATACAGAGTGAGAGTGAGGAATGTTAAAACAATAGAAATTGACTGTTATTACAATGCTCACTTCAAAATAAAATAATAAATTCTCTAAACACTCAACTCACGTTTGAAAATAAGACCTTCTCAATTCTGTATTTTTTAGGGTAAATACAATTCTCATTCTGTATAATTCTCAGAATGCTTTAGGACTCGGGATATTTTAAACAAAATGTTTTGCAATGCAATTTATTAATTACTCTTTAAGGATATTCAAGCTAAAACTGCAAGCCGTAGATTTTTTTATTTTTTTTTTCATGTTTGTTTTCCGATATAGAATTCCAAATTTACATCCTAATATTTTGATGACATGTAATGAAAAATAACTAAAAAAAAGTCTTGCTAACCTTAATCTCTAAGATTGATTTAAATATCTAAAAGCAGTAGAATTTTATTAAAAATGTAAGTATTTATTATACTTACATATTTTTAATATAATAAATATTTACTTTTTTAATAAAAATATATCACTTTTAAATGCTTAAAATTTACCTTAAGACTAAGATAACGTTGGAGATTATTTGGAAAGGGGATTTTGGAAGGAAGGAAAGGGAAGAATAATTTTGTTAAAGCAATGATACTTTTACATATCAAAAATAATTTATACTTCTTACATTTTTAATATAATGGTTAAGCATGTATTTATTTTAAAAAAAAAAACCAACGACGTATAACTGGTTGGCTTACATCTAGGTGTAAATCACTTTTGACATGTTGGAGAAACTTTTTTTAATTTATTATTTTAAATAAATCATTTTAATTTAATACTTTTTAAAAATACTTGGATCAACTGTGCACAAGAAGATACGAAATTCTCATGTGGTTGCTCAATGCTTTCGGCATTCTGGTTATGTGAAATTTTTGTTATCGAATAGTACTAATAATACTCACTTGCTGACATACTCGTTCTTATAGGTTGAAAATGATTGAAAATTATAAAATCATAAGCAAGACTCATTATGATTTCTAAATAAATTTAACTAATTCTAAAGAATATGTTAGAAAGAATGTTATTAGCATTTTTTTTCATCAATATCTTTGGTTAGACCAGCCATTTCATTGTTCACCTTTTCAGGTCACTGTTATTTTTTAGTCAAAGGTCACTATTTGTTTTGGGTCTTAATATTTTCTTGTTGGGTCCACGGCTTTGGTCAAAAGCTGATCATGTATTGGGTGTCTTGCTCCTTTCTATTGAGCCTTGTTTTAGGGAATTGTGTTTTGCACTTTTTTTTTTTTAGTTTTTGCACCTACCTCCATTTTTTTAATTTTCTTTTTCTGTAAATATATTCTGCAAATTAATTTACAGAAAAATACATTTTACCTACTAGTTTACAAAATATATATTTTTACATTCTGTAAAATAATTTTATGAAATATATATTAAAAAAAGAATACAACAGAAATAACATAAATTAAAAATAAAAGAGGTGTAAAAAAAATGAGGGTGCAAAAACTATAGACTGATGTTTATCTGCTTGTATTGTTCATCTTGGTAGTGCTTTTGTTAGGTTTTTTTAGCTGGACCTTTTGTGACCAGAAAAAAAAGCTGGGCCTTTGTATCTTGGGTAAACCTCGTACTAAACGTGTTTATTTTATGTTTAATGAATATCTTTTGTCTTAGAAAAAAAAACTACCATAAAAGAATGAAAAATAAAAAACTAACAACTACGGTCTAAAAATAAATATTAGTTTAAGAGAAATTCTCAATTACACGTAATTTAAATATTTATTTTAATTTATTCTACATTATAAATATTTATAATATAAACTAACATTAAAAATATAGTTAAAAATATTCAAAACAATGATGACTCATGGAACAAGAAATTAGAATAAATTAAAACAATAATCTCATGTTTATGTGTGCGTATCATAGAACAAGAGATTTTGAAAATATACATCAATGTTAATAACAAAAGTTGGCTCACTGACCATTGGTTATATGTAGCTGTTTATGTGTGGAGTTCAACTCTTTTGCAGTAAAATTGTCCAATATTTTGTTTTAAAAAATATCTATTACCTTATTTATATATGTAGATACATAATCATGCACCTTATTATATGCATATGCTTGCTTTGGCATAATGAGGTTGGGGTTGAGATCAAGACCGCTTCCTTAAATCACATTCATTTTTTGCTTAATGTTCTTGAGCTCAAGAAACACTTAGTATTTTCAAAGATATATGGTAACACAGAAGCAGAAAATAAAAGAAAAACTTGGGCTTTGATCAAATTCCTCGATTCAAGAAGAGATAAGTCATGACTTTGTGTTGGGACTTAAAGGCATGTGGGAGTATACAAGAGAAACGAACCTCATGATATTTTGTTTTAGAAATTATGGAAAATAACAAAATTTAAATTCAGAATCCTCATGTAAAATTTTAAATCCCTTACCACTAGATTAATCCCAGTAACTTGAACCTCTTGATATTTTAGAAAGGCTAGATAGAGTTGTTGCAAATTAAACTTGGATGTGTAGATGGAGATACATGTTAAGGCATTACTTGCCTCGTCATAGATTTGAGCATAACTTGATTTTAGTTGAATGCTGATTAGAATAAGAAGAAAGAAGGAAAAAAAATTATCTATACAGGTATGAAGAACTTTGGCTGGAGGATGAAGGAAGAATTAAGGGATAGCATAGTATTTTATTATCTAGGTCTTTCACCGCATAAGAAATTAAAGAGGCTTTATTCCAAATGCACCTCTATTCTATCAACAGTTCAGGAAAACTGTGAGAGAAGATGTCACAAACTTGTGCTGAAGGTTCTAAATGGAGACAAACATCCAGTTTCTATTAAGCATACACTCATTGTCTTAATACAAAATATTAACAAGTCCATACATACTAGTGAGAATATGTAGAAAGTTTTTTTTTTCTTCAAAATTTTCACTAAAACCATTGCTAAAAGGCTTAAATTGGTTATCCCTTCTGTTGTTAACGAGACTTAGAGTGCTTTTGTTCCAAATAGATTAATCACTGACAACGTACGAATTGTATTTGAATGTTTTCATTATATAAAAGACTTGGAAAAATAAGGGTGATATGGCTCTTAAATTAGACATGTCCAAGGCATATGACAAGGTGAAATGACCTTTTCTTAAAAGCACTCTTATTGAAATTGGTTTTCCTAATTATTGATTTTTCTATTATGAAGTGTCTCCAGTGTCTCATTCTCAATTATGGTAAATGGGGAAGTTAGTTTAAATTCCATCCAAAAAAGGGTTTAAGGTAAGTGGATCCACTTTCACTGTGTTTGAACCTTTTCATTTTTCGTTTGTACTAAAACATCAAGGGCACTGGTCATCTTACGTTATGAATTATCCTATGATATATATTGTAAGTACATCATGGGGGACCTGGTGCATTTTTAGGGCTGAGATGCAGTACTTTTTATGAGGTATCTAATGTTGCAACAGAGTAGCTTTGGTGGTATCTGGACATTTGTATATTACACTCGTTCTGCTTCTAGGATCCTTGCTTTCGGGTACCTGGTATATAAATTTGTTAAACTAGATATTTGTATGTTATACCAGAATCTTGGTAGATTAGGCTGTCTTCTATGGCAGGCTTTGTAAATTTTACCTTTGCTACTCCATTTCCTTAATTTAATGATTTTCTTTGCCTTCTAAAAAAAATTCAACCAACAAAATCAATTTTCAAGAGAATTGATTTTTATTTAGAAACTTTTTTCTAAAACCAATTTTGAGAGAAATGAAAATATTTAACACTTTTTCTTGGGTAGAATTAATTGTTGAAGTAGGATACGCAAATTATGTTTTATTTATATTTTAAAAGCAATTCTATTATACCAACCAAATAAAATATTTTTTTCTTAACTCACCTTAAAAACATCTTAGCCAAAAACAAATTGATTTTTTTTCCAAAATCAAATTTTTTTCAAATCAAAATGTGCCAAAATGTAAAACAAATACATCTTAATTTTTGTTTGTTTTAACAACTCAAAAAAAAAAAAGAATATTAGTTTCATCCAATTTCAAAGTACTATAATTCTCCACTCGACTAAGTCTATTATTATGGAAGACTTTTTTTATAATCTTTTTCGAACAGGCGTTAGAAATATCAAGGTATAATAAACATTCCTTTTAAAAAAAGGTATAATAAATATTTTTAATGATAAAATTTTATTATTTTTAATTTTTAAAATCAGATCCATTTTCCATAATCTACCTTTTCTTTAATTTTTACTTGTTTATATTGCAATTAACAATAATTTTTATATATTCATTTTCTCTTAAAATTCCTTATTCACCTCTTTTGTTTTTAATTTTTTTTATTTCTTTCCATCATCTCATCTAACATATATTTCACTTTTTCACTGCTTTACTATTTTTTTTAGGTAGATATCCATATAATTGACTTGTTTTAATTGTGCTTGTCTCACCTATGAGTATTGGGCATTGGAGTCTTTCTTTTAGTCCATAGCATCAGCAGGGGAATCTTTGTTAGTTCAATAATTATCAGTAATAAGCCCAATGGGCCATGAAGGATTTCCTATATTGGTCCAAATTGGAGAGCACGCTATGGCTCAGGGCCCGGTAACACGGGTTGGAGACGGAGTTGCCTCAAATTATCTTTTTCACAGATCTTACGTGAATCATTATAGCATCAGATTTTCAAATTCCCTGAGCCTTCCAAAAAAATCAAGTTATACTTGGGATCATCAGTCATCATCACAACAAAACCTGTGATTGATTTTGACCAACAATAGATTTGAGTTGATGGTTATTGTGTCTTGCCGTCTCATGCATTCATAGTATGCGCACACCAATAGTTCGATTATTTGCGTCACCGAACGCAGAATAAAAACGGTTCCTCGACTATGAACTATATGCACGAACATAAACAACTTTGACAGTGCTGAATGCGGATACAGTTGAGGCCATTCTTCTGTGAGGTTAACCTCTTCAACTGGTTAACCTTGCAGGTGCAAGTGCAAGGTCGTTCCTATGCACGTCGTCGTGACCCTTTTCCCACCAAAGTCTCTCATTACCTCAACCGTGCGAACCTCATCGATTCCATTCGACTAACTCTTCGCTCCAATAGCCCCAACTCTTCGCTTCTCACTATCATAAACCACCGTCTCCTTGACTCTTTCGTTGTCACTCATGCCCTGCGTTCTGCTCCTTCTGCAGATTCCGCTCTCTCCCTTGTCGATGCCCTCGAAAATAGTTCCCATTTTTCGCATACCCATAACACACTCCATTCACTTGCCACTGTGCTTGCCAAGTCTGGTCGATGCTCTGAGCTCAAATCACTCGTTGATGCTATCCGAGCTAACCAGTTTGGCAATGTTCGGATCAGCTTTATGAATCTCATGCAGTGGCATGCTGCAGCTAGGGACCTTGACTCTGTTCTTCAAGTCTGGAATCAGTATAGGCTTGAGAGTAACCATGTCTGCACTGAATCTTATAACATTGTTATGGCTCTTTATACACAAATGGGAAAGGACTCTGAGGCTGTTCAAGTTTTTCGCAAGATGATTGATGAAGGGTCGCTTCCAAATTGCAGAAGCTATAGTATAATAATCGAGCACCTTGTGAAATCCATGAAATTATCTGAAGCTATGGAGGTTTTTAACATGTTGCCGTCAATGAGAATCAAACGCACTTTAAAACAGTACTCCGTTCTGATTGAAGGTTTTGTGGGTAGCGAAGGGTTTGATGAAGTCAGATTTTTAGTTGATGAAATGCAGGTTGATGGAATATTGCCTAGTAGAGGCATGAATTTGTTGCTGCAGCAGATGCAGGAGGAAGGAATTCTTAAGAAGGGCCAATTATTTAGAGAAATTTTGCAAGATGAAAGAATTAAGAATCTGAGTTATTCTATTGATAGTGGCGATGATAATGAGGATGAGAATGAGGGCGAAAATGAGAATATAGAAGGTGCTTGTCAATATGATCATAATAATGGGATTCATTTAAAGCCGTGGTTGGACCCATGGGCTTTGGCCAGTGCCTTGGAGAATTGGAGTCCTGATGAGGTGGCAGCACTAGAGAGTGCTAACTTTGTGTGGACTACCAGGTTGGTCTGCAAGATACTTAGAAGTTTCAAAACACCGGAAGCTGCATGGAATTTCTTCTGCTGGGTGGCTAATCAACCTGCATTTACTCATGACATATACACGGTACAAAGAATCATGACCCTTCTAGCACGTCATGGACGAACTGAATTGGTTGATAGACTCATCTCCAAGATCAGAATGGAGGGAATGAGACTACCATTCAGCACCATCAGGCTAATCATTGACTTTTATGGGATTTCAAAAAATGCCGATGCTGCTCTGAAGGTTTTCAATGATGATCGAATACTTTGTGGGCCCATATCAAAGGTTAACCTGATGCTTCTGTATTCCTCTCTTCTAAGAACATTAATCAAGTGCGGAAGAAATTTGGAAGCCCTGGATATGCTTGATGATATGATTTTAAATGGTATTTGCCCAGATATTCAGACATTTTCAGGCCTGATGCACTATTTTTCACACCTTGGAGACATAAAAACAGTGCAGAAACTCTTCACAATGGTTAGGCAGAGTGGTCTAGAGCCGGATGCTTATTTGTTTAAGGTATTAATCCAAGGTTATTGCAAGTCAAAAAGAGCTGCACTAGCATGGAGGCTATTTGAAGACATGAAGAATTCAGGTTTGGTACCTGACTCTGCCACCAAGGAGTTGCTAGTGAAGAGCCTCTGGAAAGAGGGGAGACGGAGAGAGGCTGCAGCTGTGGAAGAGAGCTGCGAGGAAATAAATACGGTCCTTCCACTTGCATTGCAGGGTCATGTGTGGACTGTCAGTTCTGCAGATCTAACAAGAGTTTATCATATTTATTCAAATTGTTTTGCGTCAAATGGGGCTTAGAGTTATTTACCCATAGATGTGAATTTCTTCATGCATGAAATCTCAGCACACATTATAACAGGTGAAAAACAATAATTAAAGTAATGTACTTGGGATTTTTTTGAGGGGGCAGGGGTGCAAAATTTTAAGTTGCTGTAATTATTAGAGTTTTTTCTTTTTTAGTTTTGAAAATTTTGGTTGGTTTGGACATGGGTTGATACTCAGAAATGAACCCCCGTTCTGATGGCTACCATATGCTTTGTTGTATCCACTTAATCAAGTGCTAGAAATCATCTTTGCTTAAAAAATTAATGAACCTCTAGTTGATGTGTGGAGAGCTACACTCAATCGGCTGCTGACTTGTGAAATTTGCAGGGCATCTAATAATTATCATTTTTTATTGTTATTCATTATCTTGTTGCAACTTTCAGTTCCTTTCGTTTTTCTTACAATAGTAGTTGGCTCACAAATTTCAGTTAAGATGAATATACAAAAGTTTCACTCAGGTATTTAAAAAGATGAGAGAATGGCGCAAGAGAGGGAAGGTTAAGGAAGACATTTTATTGTCTGGCAATGCAATACAGGAATATTACTATACGAATTGGCTATATCACAGAAATAGGGAACATATAGTGAACCTGGAAGATATTTTATGGTGTAGTCTGTAACACTCAATCCTTTTGCTCAGCTGCTGAAGACATCTCATGCGTATTGAGTTGGTTTGATTAAAAAGTAAATAAAGGTGAATTTTTGAAGTGTTTTATTAACATTTTAAGCTGTTTGTTGCCTGTATAAATTACAGCACCAAATAATGGTCTTGGTCCCTGTTAAACGTCACTCCAAATCTGCCCCTACCCAAAGAAACCTCCTGTTCTGGCATCGCAAGAACAGCAAGTCATTTATGACCCAAATCCTTTTGCGGTTTTGCCCCTTTAAAATCTGGTGGAGACATCAAGTTTAGTTGACCTGTAGGTGTTGGCTTGCTAGCTGACATCGTGCACAGGTAGAACTGGTAGGACTTTAAGTGGCCATCCTAAAGAAGTATGTGGCATTGCAATACTCTATTGCCCTTCTATTATATCAAGCGCATGAAATGCATACTATTTGGCTAATATAAATATTGACGTGTGCCACAGTGTTTAGGATTCAGAAAGCAAAATGGAAATGTAGTTAAAGCTAATGAGACAGAGCAGCAGATTTTTTATATTAAACCAAAGGATATTTTTATTGACAACTAATGCTCCATATCAACAATGCCGATTCCCTGTGAGATAATAGACTCTCTTTATTCTTTCCCTTCTAACTTACATTTGTTCATAATTACACAACAATGGCTGTCTTCTTTCTTCCCTCTCGCTCTCGAAGTCTTTGCCTTACACTCATGTTATTTTTTACTAACATCGCAGCTCAATCACAACAGACCAATGGAACAAATTTTTCATGCTCTGCTAATTCACCTCCTTCCTGTGAAACCTATGTGACATACATTGCTCAGTCTCCAAATTTCTTGAGTCTGACCAACATATCTGATATATTTGATACCAGCCCTTTATCCATTGCAAGAGCCAGTAACTTAGAGCAGGAAGATGACAATCTGATTCCAGACCAAGTCTTACTGGTACCTCTAACTTGTGGTTGCACCGGAAACCGCTCTTTTGCCAATATCTCCTATGAGATCAATAAAGGTGATAGCTACTCCTTTGTTGCAACCACTTCATACGAAAATCTCACCAATTGGCATGCAGTGATGGATTTAAACCTCGATCTAAGTCCAAATACGTTGCCAGTAGGCGTCAAAATAATATTTCCTTTACTCTGTAAGTGCCCTTCAAAGAATCAGTTGTACAAAGGGATAAAGTACCTGATTACTTATATGTGGCAGCCCAATGACAATGTTTCCTTTGTAAGTGCCAAGTTTGGTGCATCACCAGAGGCCATATTGACTGAAAACAACTATGGTCAAAACTTCACTGCTGCAGTCAACCTTCCAGTTTTGATCCCAGTGACAGGCTTGCCAGATCTTATTCAACCTCCTTCACATGGAAGGAAAGGCAGAATTCATCTTTCAGTTATAATCGGTGTTAGCCTGGGATGCACACTTCTAACTGTAGTATTAACGGTATTACTGGTGTATTTATATCGTCTGAAAATGAAGACTTTGAATAGGAGTGCTTCATCAGTTGAGACTGCAGATAAGCTACTTTCTGGAGTTTCAGGTTATGTAAGTAAACCAACAATGTTTGAAATTGATGAGATCATGGAAGGTACAATGAACCTCAGCGAAGAGTGTAAGATTGGAGAATCAGTGTACAAGGCACACATAGAAGGTCACGTTTTGGCAGTAAAAAAATTCAAGGAAGATGTCTCCGAGGAGCTGAGAATTCTGCAGAAGGTGAATCATGGAAATCTGGTTAAATTAATGGGTGTCTCTTCAGGCAATGATGGAAATTGCTTCGTGGTTTATGAATATGCTGAAAATGGGTCTCTTGAGGACTGACTATTCTCCAAGTCTTCTTCAAACACATCAAACTTAATGGTCTCTCTTACATGGTGTCAGAGGATAAGCATAGCAGTGGATGTTGCTATGGGTCTGCAATACTTGCATGAACATGCTTATCCAAGAATAGTCCACAGGGACATCACAAGTAGTAATATCCTTCTTGAGTCAAACTTTAAGGCCAAAATAGCTAATTTCTCCATGGCCAGAACCTTTACTAACCCCATGATGCCAAAAATAGATGTCTTTGCTTTTGGCGTGGTTCTGATAGAATTGCTTACTGGCAGGAAAGCCATGATGACCAAAGCGAATGGTGAGGTGGTTATGCTGTGGAAGGACATTTGGAAGATCTTTGATCAGGAAGAGAATAGAGAGGAGAGGCTCAGAAGATGAATGGATCCTAAGTTAGAGAGCTTTTATCGTATAGATTATGCTCTCAGCTTGGCCTCCTTGGCAGTGAATTGCACTGCGGATAAGTCTTTGTCCAGACCAACCATTACAGAAATTGTTCTTAGCCTCTCCCTTCTCACTCAACCATCTCCTGTGACATTAGATAGATCCTTGACTTCTGTACTAGATGCAGAATCACTTCCATTGCTGCTCGTTGATTGAGTGAAGACAATTCAGTTTCTCAAATCCAAGATGGTATTTAATTTACATGATGATTACATCTTTAATAAATAAAAGTGTCAAAGTATATGGTTTCGTTTGGTTTAGGGGAGTGTTCTAAATTTCATTCTTCCTTCCCTGCATTCTTTAGCGCCCGGAATAATTTTGCTTGTGTCTCTGTATTTTTTTAATATGACAATTGAAAGTTTGAATTAAATGATGGAGTTTGTCTGTTACATGTACAAACAAATTCAAGCGAGAAAAATAATTGTTTTTCTAATGTGTTTTTGCCACTAGATGCATTGAACATTTGTTTCATGCTTCATAAAGTCATAATATTTGCAAAGATAGATTTCTGAATTTTGTTCATCCAACTGCATCCTCAATAGGGATATGACACTCCCACTATTCTGCTTATCTTGGTACTTCCTGCCATTAGCATTTTGGTCGCTAAAATCTATTAATCCATACCATTCGTTTTTATCTTTTTACTTTTAGTCATAAACGTGGGACCTAACTGTGAATATTGAAACTTAATGGGGGATTAGAATTATGCAGGGCCTTTGGATCCTAAGTGTAATTCAGAGTACTTGACTACATTGACATTCCCTTGGTGAACTATCATCCATATATTAGAGACCGCATTAAGAGACTAAAGTTTTACTCTGCGTTAAGGACACCGATAAATTGAAATGGTTGTTGCTTAACCTAAAAACAATTTGCTAGAGAATAGAGAATAATCAGATAGACAGTGTCTTAAGCATTCCATAATTGATTTGTGCAGTAACCAAGGTAAAAATTACAAATTTGTGCAATATGATATGCCTCTACTTTTAAATTATTCTATGACCATCACAAAAGAAAGCAGAGTAGCTCTAGTGCCACAAGTCAGCTTAGCTTATTCTTTCTTAATTTTTTGTTGTGGACGGATATTCATGTAAAGCAAAAGGCGTTTAACCACAAAAAAAAAAAAAAAAAGATCCAGTTTGTTCCAATCATTGATGAAGATACCTACCGTCTCATAGAAAGAAAAAAAATAAAAAAGTCTATTACAAAACAATAGGAATCTTTGAGAGTTGTGAGTTGACCATTTTTCTGTGGAGAATATTTCGACCGCCCATTGCCTACTGACCAGCGACAGTTCTTCATTTCAAAGTAAGGTTACTATTCGATGAATTTGTCCATTCTAACAATCCATTATAAGGTTGTATTCATAATCGTTGTGTATTAAAATATCACTGAAACTTTAACCTACACTAAATTAAAAATAATTATATTACATTTTTATTTTAAAGGAGACATATTTATTGTTAAAATAAATATTAATCCTAAGTCATTTCTTCTTACACATTTTCCTTTCTAGATTCCAACTAAACCTAAGGTTATCTCTATCTATTGTGAATAATTAGGCATAGCAAGAAACCTATCCCCGCCCCACCCCCGTTCCCATCCCGAGTTTCACATGAAAAATTTGAGTTGACCTGGTTTTTAAAAATCAAGAGGGAACGGGTGTGAGGATAATAATACCCTTCATTGTTATTTTTTATTAATTTTGAAAAAAAAGGAATTGCCTGACATATAGTATTAATCAATAACACTAGTTATAACAATTATGTCTTTTATATATAATTAATTTTTAACAATACTTTATGTATGTGACACAGTTGTTGATGATGCATAACACATTACACTAGTAAATTAAAATTTCTAAACTATGTAAAATTTTACTACTTTGTTCAAATAAGACTGTTACTATTAATATATTTCGCTTAAATTTGACATGCCACGTCGTGGATATAAAATGGCATGTTAGGTGAAAGTCACATCTGTTTTTTTTAATTATTTAGAATATGGATGGATAAATCATCCGCTGGTGCTTATAATTTTGTCTTCTTTAATTATTTAAATTTACTCTCATCTTCAAATTTTATTCATGAATTGATAAAAATATAATATAATATAATATTGATTTATATAAATTCATAGGATAAAAATGTATAAAATAATTAAATGGTGGCGAAATGAAGTGTCAGATATAAACAAAAGAAAATACATAATATCCCAGGGAATCTACATGAAATGCCACTGAAATTTATCCGGGTGGTTTGGTTTAGAGAATAGGAGAGGGGGGGGGGGGGGAAGTATACAAGAAAACTATTTACAATATTTGCTCACTCACAACCTCTCAATATAAGTGAGACCTGACCCTGGTGCAAGGGTAGGTTTCAAATAAAAGAACAATTGCAAATTTGCAATCTCATCATTCCACATCCCATGCTATGTTTATCAACCAACCCTGAAGGTTCAAGCAGCTTTATTATATAAAACAATGGTGCTGAAATGCAATGATTTTCAACAGATCAAGAGCAGTAAAAGCATCATCCTCTGTGCTAATTAAAGAATTAGACAATTTAAGGCACCAAGAAAAAGCAGAACTGATATTTCAATATTCACAATCACATATCAATTCAAGCTGTTTACTGTTTGCTGTATGAGTTCCACCACTTAAAGTTGTTCATAGCTACTGTAACTTGTAAGTCATTGAATATATGTTCATTCTATAGTAGTCTGACTGGTATAAGTTATAACATTGCTCAATCCTGATCAATTATTCTACAGAATTTATTACACACATGAAGATATGTGCCCAGAAAGTCTGAAACACACTAATCTCCAAGAGACAAACTCACAATTACCACAAAGTTATACAACATCCAACTTTATGCTAGCCTTAAAGGCAAACACTCTTACCAACAGAAGGGCAAGTGCTGCCAAGGGAATTACACAAGAACATGACAACTAAAGAAATTGAAGCAGCCCCATAAATAATTTGCACATATGTCATCATTTCCTAATCAATAATTGATACAAAAAGGTCAACCATTGCATCCAAAATTTTGCCTTTTCAAAATTCGCACATATGGAATTGCGGTTGCTTTTACCTAGTTCTTTTGCTTATAATTTCATTAGACACTTGGAGCAATCAGTCTCTTCAAGCTCAAAGCAATACGGTCAATCATGTATCACTATTATCTTCAACAGAAATGGAAGTGTCTTTCCATCTTAGTGATGCTGCTCCAATCGTGACATCCATAACAATGTGAGGATCTGATTAATGTTATAAAAAAATTACTCACAAGAATGAATACTCAACCATATATTTTTCAGGATGACTTATGATCCGCCAATTATAGTTTATAATAGCTCAAGCAGCATAAGATCGTCCTTTTAGTACCAACACTTGTATAACCACTTTATTCATTCTGGGATCAGTTTTACTTTTATAACACAAAAGAAGATACACAGACCACATAAACTCAACAAAGCCAGGCGTTTACACGCTGACTCAATTCCATAACAAACACAATCGTTACATGACATTTATTTCCAGTTCAATGCTTCATCCTGTTATTGAGCTTCTAACCTAACCCCAATAGGACCAGACCAATCCAAAAACATCAAATATCGTTCTGGCACACAAAACCACCAAGAAGATAATCCAGCACAATTATAGAGTGAGATTGTATTACCTTTAGAGGGTATCAAGAATCTGCAATGGATTGAACAAACCCACTACTGAGAAGCCTCTCCACATACTTGCCAAGAATATCCACCTCAAGATTCACCTTGTGTCCAACCTTCTTGAGAGGAATCACCACCTTGTGTTGCGTGTAAGCCACCAACATGAAATTGAAACACCCTTCATCATCAAACACATCCACCACAGTTAAACTAGTCCCATCCACAGCTATAAACCCTTTAGGCACCACATACTTAAGCAAACCCTTCTCAGCCCTAACCTTCACCCAAAGCGAGTCCCCTTCAGGATCCATCGACACAATCTCCCCCGTGCCATCCACGTGACCCTGCACGAAGTGCCCTCCCATTCGGCTCGTAGGTGTCACCGCCCTCTCCAGATTCACCGGCGACCCGGGTTCCAGCTCCGACAGCGACGTCTTCCTAAGCGTCTCCGGAGACAGCCCCACCGTGAAGTCGGACACTCTTCCGTCGAACTCCGTCACCGTGAGGCACGTGCCGTTGATGGCGATACTGTCGCCAAGGCTTACGCCGTCAAGGACCGTCTTCGCCGCGATCTGAAGGTCGAATCCGCCGTGCAGGGCCATGCCTAGCTTCTTGACGGTACCCATTTCTTCGACGATGCCGGTGAAGAGGCATTTTGTAACGTTGTCGCAATGGCGCGTGATATTACGCGTGGTGAGGGGAACGAAGGCGCGTAGAGGGGAACGTCGGAGAATGGGGTTGAGTTTGAGATGAGTGAGTTGGGAAGTGTGCGTTGCAGTTGCAGTTGCAGTTGGGGAGATTCTGGGTGGTGTATGTGTTGTGGTGAAAGAGGATGGAAGGGCCATTTTGACTGTGTTGTGTTGCAATTGCAACATTGTTTGATTGCACAGAGTGTAAATTAATGGGTCTGGGCCTACTGGAACATTTGTACTTTGTAGACAGCCACAACTTCATGTTTGGGCCTTACAGGCCCGGACAAAAGTACCCTCTCATATCTTCTAGCAAGTTAATCAATCAAGAGTTGTGTGTTAAAGTTAACGGTGAAACGCAACACGGTTGAAATTCATTTTCGCAAGCATTTCTGAATTGGAATAGTTTGGCCATTTCGTAATTTTGAGGCAATTCAAGTTAACCGAACAAGGCTGTGTTTTAACTTTTGTGTTCACATTTTAAAATTTTAATTCAACATATCTGAAATCTCTTTCCCAACTGTTCTCGTGGACTTGAATTGGACCTGTTGCTCACTGTCCCTGATCGGGATTGTACATCACTTCAATAAATGTTCTGTTCAATAATTAATATCCCAAGTGGAGTCTATAAGCATATTCAGATTTCGATGTCACATAAATAATAAAGTACAAGGAACAGATACACCGATACTAACATCTAACATACTATAACATATTTGATGAAGAAAACAGAAGAATTTAACAGAAACATAGAATATGGTTATGGTGGAGTCATTGAGCTATCCTGTTTGAAGTGTAGTAACATGAAGAGATCCTGAGATGTTCACTGACAAGAGCTGAGTGTTATGGACAGAGATGATACAATATCGTGCATAGCAGGGCGACTTGCTGGATCTTTCTTTATGCACTTATGAATCATTTCAATCACAAACATAGCAAGTTCTAATGTATAATTCCCTTGGAGGGAGGGATCCATAAACTCTTTCAACCTCTCTAGGCCACATTCCTCACCAACTATGCCACTTAAAACACCTGACAAATCCGTATTATCTTGTGTTAAAATAGCATCAATCTCTTTTCCAGTGAGAATTTCCAGCATCAGTACTCCAAATGCATACACATCAAGCTTGGTAGATATGAGCCCATTTTCCAAATACTCTGGAGCCATGTAACCTCTTGTGCCCACAATGTGTCTTGTCATAGGAAATTGGTTATCTGCTCCTTCCACTGACCTCGCAAGGCTTAAATTTGCAACCTTTGCCCTGAAATCACTGTCCAAAAGAATGTTACTACTCTTAATATCTTTGTGGATATGAGGAGGAGAAGTGAAACTATGAAGATAATCAAGTCCTGTGGCCACATCCAATGCAATCTGCATTCTCTGTGTCCAACTCAGAAACTTGCCATCCACGTTGTTGAAGTAGATCCATTCACTCAAGGCTCCATTAGCAGCATACTCATAAACAAGGTACCAACGCCCCTCATGGAAGCAAACCCCGGAAAGGCGTGTCACATTAGAATGGTTCACCTTGTTCAATAGTTCTATCTCTTTTGACACATCTTCCTCTGTCTTTTTAATTGCAGCCAAATCACCATTGATAACACCGCGATAAAAACAACCTTTGATCCAGCAGCTAGGACTAAAATTATCCGTTGCACGCTCCAGTTCCTCAAAACTGTACACTTTGAAAGATTGCGCTATGCCAGATATGATCTCTGACAGTTTTTCGTTTCCTTTCTCGATTTCCTTTCCTTTTGGTTTTTTCTCAGTTGCCTCAAAACTCTCAGACACAATCAAGGAATCATCTTTCTTTTTATTTTTGCCATAGCGTGTGCAGAAAATGACAGCACAGAAAAGTGATGTTAAGACAAAAACTCCAACAACTACATAGACCCACGTTTTGTTTGAGCTATGATGAGTGGAAGAAGAGGAAGTTGAGGATGGTGGTGTAGTTTGAGGAGGCGAAAATGTTTGAGAATTGGAGGGCTTGTCATGAAGGGGAATTAGAAGTGTGGTAAACGGATAGAGTGTGTTTTGTGTCATGGAAAGGTCATTAGCTTCAAGAGTGGTCTCAAAATTGACACCAAATTTTTCACTAATGAGTGAAACAGAATCACCCCAGTTTACAAGGTAACTTAAAAGGTACCTGACACCTTTCTCAGTTTGGTTCTTAGTGGGACAAGCACATCTAAGAGGCACTGCAAGTTTTCTACCTGGGTATATATTTGCAGGATTGTGGTTTTGGCTCTCCAAGGCTTGACAAGTTGTGAGACCCTCAAAAGTGTTGTTAGCAATCAAGAAGTAAGTCTCTGCATTCTGGAACACGTAGGATGTGTTTGTTTGATAATACTCAGCTGCACAAGAACAGTTGACAGGAACAATCACCAGCTTGTTTATTTCAAAGGTGTCATTCAGGGAAACAGAATTTATTTTGGCAAGTTGTAATGGGTCAGAACCCAATAAAGAAGATATTGTGGACACAGAACTGTAAATGGGTTGAGATCTGAAGGTAAGGTAAGCTGCACATGTGTGATTTGCACCATTGCAAGTGTAGCCACGGATAGATTTTGAGTTACCCTTTCGAGGACAGGCTACCGTGCCTAAACCAATATAAGGTTGCTGCCCCACAATTATGGATAAGTTGCAGATCAATAGGGTGAAAATCAACAGATGGATGAAGAGAAAGACACGCATTGTTATTGCAGATGAAGGATTGATGGAGGTAAGGATTTATTAACGAATGCAATTATGCACCATTTCTTTTCCCCCTTTTTGTATATAAGCGGGCCAAAACCTCCTCTAGTTAAGAATCAATTTGATAAATGATTGCATTTTGAATATCATTAATCTCAAAGAGTTTTATTTCAATATACTTTATTTATTATGTTATATTATATCATTTTTTATTCTATTTTGAGGTGTGTATAATAATATTTTTCCTAAATGATTTAGGGAGTGTCTCTTCCGATTTTTTTTCATTTTTTTTGGAATTATTTGTTTCTTTGTCATAATTTCAGACGGAAGACAAATTGTGAGAAGAAACCTGTCTATTGATTTGCATCTTCTACTTCAAAATTTGGGAGTTAAAATATTCTCAAATAACAGGTTGGCTTAGATTGTTGTTGACTAAATAGCATTTAATAGAAGTAGCTGTCGATAATTGGATGATACTCGTTTACTTGACTCAACTGTCTGTATTATCAATTCGCAAGGATCAAATAAAAACAATTCAAACTGACAGAGAAGTCGAGTTAGGTCCTTTTCTGTTTCGCTTGGCACTGTATCTTCTTTGTATCACATTTATTGGATAATGTATAATATAATTTTTATATTAATTTATGATATCATCTAACTTAATCTTTTATAATTTTATGTAAAATTGTAAAATGAATGTAAAGTAACTTATTTAGTTTTATTTTATAATTTATTTAAAATTAAAAAAATTTAAATTTTAATTTATAAAAATTTTAAATTAAGTAGAATGAACATAAACTAATTTATTTAATTATATCTTATATATATATTTTTTAAACTTCATCTTATTGATTCTGTTTTATATTTAGTTTTTTTTTTAAATCTTATTATTTTTTTAATATTATTTATTTATTTTTAAAAAAATTATTGTACTAAAATATTTTTTACTTGTTTATTTTTTTATATTTTTTATATTTTTTAAATATTTTTATTTGTGTTTAGAATTTTATTCTCTAATTTTTCTATTTTTCTTTTAATTTTTTTTATTTTTTTAATATATTTGTTTCCATATTTCTAAAATTATATTTTTTCTATATTTTTTTAAAAAAATTTATTTATTTTAATTTTTTTATCCTTATTTTATTTAAAGAAGAAAAAAAATAAAAAATTAAGTCTATAAACTTACTTTAACCCATAGAATTTAAACCTATACAATAAATTTGTATATATTTATAGATATTTTAATTGTAACTTATGTAAACTATGGATTGGATTGAATAATGAAATTCACATATCTAATTTTATATTGATTAATTTATATACTTTTATATTTTATACTTGACACCAATCGTAGGCACCTTTCTCTATTTTGAAATCACGCCCCATTTCCTTAATTTATGGGTTGTTATAGTTTGGCCTCACTTTAGAAAATAATAAAATTACTCGATGGTTGACCAAACTATGCAATCCCATTTTTTTACTCAACTGTTACTAGCCAATTCCTACAGGCTAAGTCATTGCTTTTGTTCAAACCATAGTTTGGAAGTTTCAAATGAAATTCAAACAAGCCAATATATTCCTCACGGTAACCAAAGTTAAGAACGTTAAGACTTAGAGAGCAACATACTTCCAATGTTTGAGCAAATTTTGTGTATTTTTGCATTCCCTCACCAAAATCCAAGCCATAGAGAATGGTTATGAACAATTACACAGAGAAACATACTGTTGTACAATTTCAACAACTGCTTCTATTAACAGAAGTACCGAGTGCATTTACCATCAACTTTGGGGACATGAATTATTTTATTTTCAATATTGCCGCAAAATAATTTTAATTCAATGATTAAGAATAAATTATGATCCCGTTAGGATGTTCTACGAGTATAGTGATGAGAAATTATTGTTGTAACTTTTATGTTTCTTCCAATCTTGTTTTTATTATGTATTTTTCTTCAATTATTAACTTTTATACGTAAGAGCAAAGAGGGGATATAAAATTTGACACTTTTTTATGCTTAAGAGATAGCTAAATTAATTAGTTGGAACTTGGACTCAGAATATTTATGCATAAGAACTTACATTTACTTCAAAAAAACAAAAGAAAGAAATGAGGGAAAAGTCAAAGTTGCAATTTATCAAATAGGAAATTTCTTACCTTGTTACTTTTATTAAAATAATGAACAGACGTCATTTAGTCAAGTACTTTAATTCCATCTGTTAAACAATCAATTCAAAACCATATAAAGTAAATAAATAAAGGGCACACGTCAATATGTGGAACATTGGTTTCATATATAGTATGTGTATTTATTGTATAGTTTGTTCATTATCATCATTATATATCGATGTGTCACTGTCAAGTGTCAATGCCCCTATGTTAGCTAGCTCTCCAAAGAGCATACAAGGTTGATTTATTCTCCTTCGTAAAAATCAAATCTTATGAAAATCTCCAATCGATAGTTGTAATTTAAGATCAATCTATAATAATAAGAAAACATATTATCTAAATCAAGCCTTGCATCAATCTATACAAACAACATACAACGAATTATATTTACTAAATTTTAAAATATACAAAATAATTGTGTGATATATTCAAAATATATATATGAATAATGGGATTTGGCTTGCTTAATCAATTTTTTGCTATTGCAAAGTTTTACATGAAAATTAAATTCTTTTAAAAAAAATTAAATTATATGCATTCGAGGAATATATTAAGTGAAAAAGAAAATGTGAAAGATAGAATAACTAAGCCTAATCACACAAATTTATACAGTAAATTTACTTAAATTGATAATTATTTACTAGAAAAGAAAAATTATATACCGATAGTTTGACTTTAATTAATTTTAATATAACAAAAATTAAATTAAATATTACAAGACTAGATACACCCTACAAACAGACAATTCAGTTTATTTAGACAAGTTATATATACTCTCCATTAATTGATAACATAATACATAATATTATTAATATAAAGCTACAATATTTGTAATAATAATTAATTTTTAGATAAAAATTAGTATTGACATGTGTTTGGATATTTTTTATTGATTATAATATGAAATTCTTTTTTCGTTTAGGTAATATTATATAAAAAGCTTAAAATCAAATTATAATCGGATTTTTTAATTAAAAATTATCGGTTTATTTTATAATGAAATTTTGTTTTTATATTTTATTCTTAATAATTAATTATTTTATTATTAAACTAACTATTGTGAATAATTTTATATCTATTTTTATAATTTAATTATAAAAATATATCTTATATAATTTAAAAAAACATATTATTTTAATATTACTTTTCATTTGATATATTTAAATATAAAATTTATTTTACATAATCTATTATAACAATATTTGATTATTAAAATAATATATTTTTAGTTAAATCAAACATCACAAAACACTTGCAAGGTTGAATGAAAGTAAAAGTGTCAATCATCCGGTGCCCCTGAAATTTTTATTTCATTCTTTTTTCTTTTTTTCTTAATTTGAGAGGTGCCCCACATTCTTAAAACATAATGAAAGATTTTTTCATTACAAAAATTTGACATGTCACGAGCTTCATTTTTATTACTTGTTAATAAAGGATCGTTAGTAAAAATATAAATTAAAAACATTAACGTTTCTTTAATCATAATAGGTTTATCAAGCCAATGAAATCATTACTTAAATGATCTTGCTCCGCACGAAAGATCCTCAAGAATCGGCAACAATATTTCCGATTGGTCAGCTTCATAGCAAAGTCTTTACGCTTCTATATATCCTATTTCATAAATTCGGACAAAATGGAACCCTAAATACCAATTGGTTCATATATTCTTACCCCACACGAAGGTTCATAGACAAAAAGGCAAGAATATTTGTAATCGGTCAACTTCATAACATAGTCATTATGCTTTTATTCTACTACAGAAACTCACTAAAGGATGAACAAACAAAATTGATAAATAACTATTTTTTTTAAAAGATCGATAGGGTTTAATTTTTAATTACTTGTATGAAAAAATTATAAAAAAGTAATATCTATTTGAATAACTTCTACGTTTAAAAAAACTAATTTTTAACTATCAATGAAAAAATACTCTTAATATATAACAACACCAAATGAAGTAAAAAAAGAAATTGAGAATCAATAGAGCACAATATTTCCATACAAGTGAGAAACAGACACAGCGCAACAATATTTGACTAATATTTGGAACCCAAAAATATAGCATGTTTCTTTCCGCGTTTTCTTCAAACACAGACCAAGCAGTGCAAAAGTGGCGCAGAGCAGTAGCACCCATTTTGATGCAGACCAATAATTCAATTCAAACACAGTTTTCTGAATTTTTATTTTCTCAAGGGAAACTTCTTTCAACCTTCCTGTATGTTTCGGAAAGAAGGGAAAGAAATAAAATGAATAAAAATATGAAGAATTAAATAAAAGAAATAGTATAAAAATAAAAATAAATAATTTATATATATATAAAAATAAAAATAAGTAGATAATACACAATTATTATATTAATAAAAATTAATATAAATGAAAAAATATTTATAATTTTTTAATATAAAAAATTATTAATAATTTAAAGTTTTAAAAAACCGTGATCCCCCAATAGTTAACAGGGAGATTCTTTTTCTGTAAAATCTATCTTAAATTTTTTTATTTTAAACAAATAATAAAAATAATATTTTTTTTTCTTTTTAATTTATACTTAAATAAACAAAGCATTACTAGTGTTCGTGATAAGACAAAATAATTTCTATATAGAAAGTTAAATATTCTTTGACTATGTATCATAAAATCGTTAAATGTGGCGTCTAAGCTTGACTGCATGAATGATAAATTATAGGTAGGACAAATTCACTAACATTTTTTTACAATAAAAAAATATAAAAATTAAATTTAAAATTTTATATTAAATTATTCTAATTCTTATAATTTCATCATTAAATCAATATTATAACTTGAATTCATTTACATCTGAATTATATGTTATAATTATGGGGAAAAAACATCAAATGATACGAATGTGTTTCTGTAGCATAATTAACGAATATAAAAAAACGAATAAAAAAATATTTTAAAACTTTATATGTGTACAAATATTCTTACAACAGAATGCCCATATATTTTCTAATTTATTATCTAACTTTTTTTTGCAACAGATTATTAAGCAATAACTAGTAACAAGTATTATATAAAAGTCTTGGTCCTAAACAATATTGCAAAATTATGTTAGGATGCTATAAAGCTTGATAAAATTGATTCTCAGATGTTGAATATAATTGAAATTTAGAAATGATGGAAGTTGAAAGTTACAAGTTTTAATTTAGTTATTTAATTTGAAAGTATTTAATAAATTTTTAAAGTAATTAATTAATATAAAATGTTATAAAAATAAATTTATTTATTTAATCATAATTTATATTTTAATTTATTTGAAATAATTTATCTACTTGTAATTAGGATATATTTTTTTAAAATTTTATTCTTATTTTTAAATATTTTATTAAAGGAAATGAGATAAAATAAATAGATTTTTATTACTTTTCAATGATATTATTTTATAAATAAACAATATAATTAATTTTATTATTTAAAGTATATCAAAAATCTTGAAAATAGAATAAAAAATTAATAATTATGATAAAATAACAAAAAAAAATTATAAACTCAAACCTGTTTCAGTTCACCACAAGTTCAGTTTGTGAGGATGAGAAATTCCAGTAACATTTTTCAAAACACATATTTTTTTTAACATATTTTATGTAATTGATCAGATTTCAAAAAAAGTTAAAACACTCATTATTTTTAAAAATTAATTTAATTTTTTAAAATATTAATTAATCTGAAAAGAATATGTTAAAAAACATATTAATAAAAATTGGTTGGTGTTATGAGTGGTATCTGTGTTTGAGAAACTTAGTTTGGCCTCAATTGAAGATGCCACCAAAGTAGTCATAATGAGGGAGAGATGGAGTCACTAGAATGACCTCTCTGGAAGCTTCTTCCGATTGGTCATTTGACGCATTTGCTAGTTACAGCTTTTGGTAGCCCTCTTTCGCTTTTCGTATCTGGTAATGGTTTCGTTAATGAATTGTGTTGTTGTTTTCATTCTACATAGCATACCTTCTGTTAAGTTCGTTACAACAAGTGGGCTCGGGTTCTTTGTGTTTTCGGGGCCTGTAGTGTTCCTTCTTTTCTTTGGGTTTCATTGCCGCTTAATTCAAGCTTCTGCGTGTGATTGGCCCAAAAAACGTTTTTGGTGAATAAAATAAAACACTTTCGATGGAAAAATTAGAGACACGGAGAAAGAGAGACTTCGTTGGTGTCTCCTTATTCAATTAATGAAACTTAACTCACAAAATTTAAATTATGAGATGCTAAACTATTATTTGGTTAAGTTTTTTCTCCCTCCATATTTAACCTGCCAGCTAGATTTTCCTTGAGTTTTGTTATATACATGAAATATGTTTAGGTGAGTAAAATATTGAAATTTAAATTTTAAATGGGATTAGAAAAACAAACGCGAAAAGAGTATAGACGAATTCAGTTAGTGAAGAAGTTAATTGCACTAACATGGAAATTTCTCAATTACAAGGCTTTCAGAATTTAAACTTTAAACATAATAGAGCTTCAATACATTTGAAGGAAGAAGGACAAATATAAATCTTAGGAGATGCCAATTTTGTTTCAAGATCTTTCTTCTATTTTTCAATTTAACATATAGAAGTTTTACTACATCGTAATACTCCTGATGAGCGTGTCAACAATCTAACAGATTGGACATCGACTACTTTAAAGTTTTGTTCCTTACTATAATTGGGTTTTGGCACACGTCCTCCTTTTGTTATTGTGAAGGAGGCTCCATTTTCAAAAGCATCCCTCACTGAATGAAATTCCCATCTATCACCATTTTTATGATTACCTTTTCTCCATGTTACCTACATACATTATATATGATTATCAAAACACTAGCAAATCTATGCATTTTATAATACACAAAACTTATGGCCTATTAGTAATTTAAATGAAATTGCTAAAAACTGATTACCTCCTTACTACCCGTTGTCGGTGCTATGAAAAGGTTAGCTTCACTTTTGAGGCTAGGCTCCATGCTTCCACCAATGGCATATTGCATCCATCCTTGGTAAAGATTATTGGCTACATGTGCATATCCATGACGAATCCTACAATGTTTTTTTAAAGAGTAAGACATTAATATTGTTTGATACATTTACATTCATATATTTTAACTAACTTCTTGATTGAATAAGTAATTACCTTGGCATACGTTGGTTGCAGTTAGGTCCAAAATGGTTATAAACAACAGAAACCTTCATGTTTCGATCTCTCACATACCCATCATCATGTCCAAGAAGCATAACCTTGTCTTGATCTCTGAACCAGTTGTTGGATACAGTCACATCAGTGGAACCACGTGTGACATCAAGAAGACCATCTTGACACTTATAAAGAGTATTATGATCGATCCAAATTTTTGAAGCAGTTACTAATCTAATTGCATCCCCATCTACTTGTCCCAAAGGAATTACATTTCCATCTGGCCCCATCACCATTCCAGGATCTTGAGGTTTGCAATGATGAATTCGGATGCCATGAATAATTATATTGGTGGCCTAAAAAACAAATAAATAATTGAATTAACAAAATATTGAAAATAGAATTTATAACATTTATTGTCAATGTTTAATTAACAAAATATGTTAACCCCTCAATGACAAAGGAAGGTTAAATATATAAAAATAATACTTTTTTATTTTAAAAAATATATGTAGTAAGAACGAATCATTTTCAAATATTTAAAAGTAATCTTAAAATTTAAAGTTAACAATTTTTTTTAATTAATTAATTAAAATTTGGTGATTAATTACCTTAAAGATCATTAAGCATGCATTATGAGCAATGTCGATGTTAACGCCTCGACCATCAATGGCGGTGAAACTACTAATGAGAAGGGGTCTTTCAAGTCTAATGTGCATGTCCTTTTGGAATGTGATCCACACTTTACCTTTAATCATAGAAGCTCCATATCTCAAGGTGCCATGTTTGGGGTTGATAGGGTCATCACTAGGATCAGTAACTTTATAATAAATTAGACCCCTACCAATGTTGTTTGTCATCTTGCCAGCATAACCCACGGAACATGTAGCTAGTTGAGACCGATGCTTCCTCCACTTAGGATTTGATCTCCAACATCCATCAATCACATTCATTTTCAAGCCATTTACCTTGGATTGCTTGGCAAAACTAAGGTTTGGTGTGAAAAGAATGACAATCACAAGAGTCACAACAAAGCGCCAAAGGATGGAATTGATATATGGAGAGGCCATATTATATAGGATATTTGTTCTTGTTCAATTTGAATTGTAAAAAAAGAAGTAGGAAAAGAAATTTTTGCTTGTTTATTTTGGAGAATAGCAGCATAAGGAAGTGATTTTATAGATAAGAATGATTTTGAGGTTAGTTCCAGTTGTTTTGGAAAATTATGGCTAATGGAATGTCTCGTTACCGGGAGAAGCTATGAATAGAAATAAGTAAGAAGATTTAGCTAATTTTAAATCCTGGCCTCAATCCTTAACAAATATCTAAATTTACATAATAACTACGAAGGCGAAAATAGAAATTCTGATATGCTCTAACAATAATATTTTTCAACTACTGAAATTTAATTTAAAATTTCTTGTAATAATTTGAATTAATTTAACGTCCTGTAAGATTGTATAGTGTACGTGTAATATTTTATTTACATTAATTGTGGTACTCTCATAACACCAAAAAAAAATATAGAAAAAAGGAGTGCTATAAAAAACTTGAAATTCATCATATTAATACATGAAGATAAAAATATTATTTTTTATTTTAAAAATATAAATCATTTATTTTAATCATTTTCAATCCTTTATTTTAAATCTTACAAAATAATTAAAATAAACAATTTTATCTTTTAAAAGCAAGAAATGGTAATTTTTTTCTTTATAAGAATAATGTAATTAAGTTCAAATCGTTTAAAATCAGGAAGATAGTTTACTTTACGTGTAAGATTATGTAATTTTCACATTTGCAAAGGTGAGATTCGTCAGTTGATATATAATTAATAGAAAATGTGAATAATTTCCGCAATAACGTATTGAACAGTATCAATTTCTGTTGTAAGAAAAAAAAAACTATCAAGTCATTTTTAATAAACATTTAGGCATTTACATGTTAATCTGGGTATAAAATTGTTCAATTAAAAGAACTAAAGTTTTTCTACACTAATTAAAAAGTACTGGGTCAGTTTTGAATATATCATGGCGATATACTCCACTCGCTGTGGTAAGGCTTGAACACAATGACACTTGCATTGACCATCCAACTTTTTCTTTTTGGTGTATAATCAAACCATCTTTGAATAAAAACGGTAACACATAAAAGGAAAAAAAAAATAGAATAAGAATACCATTGTTAGTTTGAATGTAAATTTAGAAAATAATGGGAAGACATGCAATGGAAGAAAATACGACAGAATAGGAAAGAATCCCTTTGTGGAATTCGGGAGAAATTATTTCTTTATATATCTCCTTTCATTCTTTTATTTTTCTTTTAACTCATTTTTTTTTATTTTTAAATTTCTTTTGCTTTATAAGATTAACGTTATGATGCGCATGTTACAGATATTTTAAAAATTAAAATAAAAGTATAAAGTGTGAATTGAAAATATATTTAAAACAATTGATTAAACTTATAAATCAATTATCTATAACTAACTCATTAGAATGTAATCTTTAAAATATGTATTTCCTAATATCATTAAGAATTCAAATACAAATTTCAGAAGAATTTAAATCTAAAATTTTAATATAAATTAAGAATGATATGTGTTGCTCTCTAATACGGTATTTATCAAAAACATAATATTATTAAAATTAATTTTATTCAACTTTAAAATAAATAAAACATAAATCACTAAAAGAGGCTTTTTTTAAAAAAATAGGATAATAGGCCAATAAAAATTACTAAATTTGTGTAACATTCATATTTTTATTTTTTTTAGTTAAACTAATATGTTAATCCTTATAATTTTGTTAAACTTTTAATTAGGTTCTTAGACTTTAAAAAGTTTTAATTAAATTTTTATTTTAAAATTTTATGAATAAATCTTCATAATAGTACCAAAAGTTAGGTGCTTTTATTTAGGCTCACATAGTTTTGTCTTTTTTTAGTTCTCTCCTCTCCCTTCACTGAAGTTTATTTTTTCATGGTCATATTTATGTTTTATGTTTGATATCTAATCTCTAACGAAGGTTAAGGGAAAGTATGAAAGTGAAGTGCATAAAGAAATATTTTTTACAAGCTCTATACATTGATCGAATGATGTTTTCTTTCAATTTTTTTTATTAGCGCTAGATCTTTAGTCAATGATGACATTTTTTAGTTCACAAAGCCATGGATAACAACATTCAATGATTGTAACAATGTCATATCTAAAAACTTTAGTAACGATAGCAATAATATTTATTAGATGATTCTCTTTATAAGAAAAGATCAAATTATACTAATATTGGGTGCTTATTCTTAATGTTCTCTTAATTATTAGGTAAGTTGTTGGGTGTGACAAATTGTAAATAGGTAGCAGTACTAACAAGACAATATAAACAACATATAAGTGGATGAAAACTTTGATGAAATTGTACCTCATTAATTTTTAAGAATTTAATTATAAAATTTTATAATTTTAAGAATTAAATGAAAAAATTTAAACTATGAAGGTTTAATTAAAAATTTGATAAAAATATAAGGGTTAAAATATTAATTTAACTTTTTTTTCTAATAAATTTATGGTGGTTTCTGACATAATTTCTAAAAAAAATTATGGTTACAAGGTTTTCTGGTGGTCTTAATCGACCACAATATTTTATATAGCCAACACAAATTTATTGATAAAAAAAAGAGTAAAGCATACTTATGGATTACAATTTACCTAATTTGGTAAAAACAAAAAAGGCTTTCAGAGGAGTGTACTGTAATTTAATACAAAATTATATTTAGAAGTATATAAATACAGAATAACAGGTGGAATTTAGAAATAAAAGCAATTCAATGTAAAAAAAAAAAAAAGGTGTAAAAATTATTAATTTGACAATACAAGAAATTGAGGTTTGTAGAAAGGATAAATTTAAACATAAAACGTTAAAATCAATAATTTAAGAGCTAAAAAACATAATTTTCAATGGTACAGCCACGTATTTTAAGAAAAAAAAGTACATGATCAAACATTCTTTTAAATTTTATTTGTTTTTTAATCTTAATATTTATGTTTTTTTAAATAGGTTAATGTGAAATAATTAATTTTGATACACCATCGATTAATTAAAAATTATCATCTTATATATAAATTATAAATTAATTATTTTTAATTAAATAATAATTAATGATTAAAGTTAATTAATCTAAAAAAAATTACATTATCAATATATTTTAATTAAATTTATTTAAAAATAATAAACTTTTAATTCTCATCATTCTGTCCTTTTTATTAAAATTTCTATTGGATGGAATGATTTTTTTCATTGTTTAATATTCAAAATAAAGATAAATTTGGAAAAATTTATAAATTTTAAAAATATTAATCTATTAAAAATTAAAAATCCAAGTTACTAACTTATTAATCTTGAAAATATTTTTTATATTTTTACCATTTCTAAAAACAAACCTATATAATTTATAAATATCTAATTTTATCTATACTATTTTTTTTATCAGAAATTAGGTGATTTTTTACTGTTGTTTTTTTGATAGTTTACAAAAAACTATCATAGAGAGAAATATACAACAATTTAAGCAACATTTATTTTGACTATCGTAAAGACATAAAAGAGGCTGTGGTTGTTAAGTTATTTAGGCATGTTTTGAAAAATCACCGCATGTTAAGATAAAAAAAAAACTTTCGCCCATTGTTTAACTTTTCATTCATACAAGCTACCATCAGAGTCATCCTTTTTTATATCTAATCATCGAAACCACCCTTTTTTTTTTCGAAAATTAAAGGCATCATTTTTTCCCTAGAAGACCAAAGCTAATATCGTGCCAAAAATTAAAATCACCATCACAAGATATTGCAGAAATGTTATTGTTGATTAGCCTCAAATTTACCTTAAATCTTCTTTTATGATTAATTGAGGTATTTACTTTAATCTTTTTAATTTAATTGAGTCCTGTTTCACTTTCTAATTGAAGCCTTGAATCTTGATGATGCTATTTTTAAGATCTTCCAGAAGGTAAAATACGTAAGCACAGTTTGAAGTCTCTTGTGCCTTTGAAACTATTAAATTTTATTTTTTTTTGGCATTTCTTGCACTCTTGTGTTTCATTCTGTTTTTTAAGGTATATATTGCTTAGAAAGGATAACTACTCATTTTTGTTTATAATCAGAATTTGACATTATATAATGAACTTCCAAGTTATGACAATTTAGAGAATGCCACCAATTATTGAGTCTCACATCGTAGCCACACTCAATCACTAACATTTTATGCTGTTGATATCTTACCCAACCATGATTAATTCATATAAATGCAGCCAAATGATAGATGCTTTCATTTTTGTTTCCCAATTTCACTTTGACTTCAACTTGGTGTGAAGTTATTTTTAAAAGACACAACAATGATAGACTTTTAAAATGTTAACTTTAAACATATTCAGGTTGATTTCTATCAACTAAGGAACTTTCTTCAATGAAAATGGATCGAGGTGGACCTTATGACTTTGTCTTTACTAAATAAATTGATAAATATTTTTTTAATAAATTATTAATAAATATTTAACTTTTTGGAGACTATATCAAATTTAGAAGGGTTATGCCCAACCAGTTCCTATTTATTAAGGTTTTTCAAAATGCATATTTTAGGATGCATCTACCATGACATTGGATAACATTCTGATTTCACTATCTTGATTGATAACAAGAAAATGGCCACTTAGAATGTACTATTGGCCTTTTTTACCGAACTCATTGAAGTTGAAGTTTTGATTTTCAATTAATATTGTTAAGAATATTTTGATGAGGATCTAAAAATTGTGAAGTTGGATAATGAAGCATGAGCTTTAATTTAGTGATATGGTGTATGATGATGAATGAAGTTTACAGATAAATTTCTCTCATATGAACTTTCCTTGATTATGTTAAATTTATGATTGAGAAGAAGCTGCACTCTCTGAAGGATTGGCATATCTGATTTCTTGTTATACAAAATTTTTCCTAATTGTTATTCATGTTTATTATTTTGAAGATTGATCACTGCTAATCATGTATGATTTATTAGATGTTAAACACACACAAAAAAAAAGATTCTTTTATATTCGATTTCTACTGTGAATGGGTCTCTATTCTTCTTTAAATAATGAACAAAAAAGAATAGGAACATATAAACGAGTGCATGAAGGTAAGAACTCGAATATAACAACTTGAAATCTTTTGAAATTTTATTTTTTATTGTAAGCTCTATATTGTTTAGGTGTGCATTTTCTGTGAAGAGAGTATGTTTAGTGGTGGAATTAACTATGTGCACATGGGACTCTATTCATGTAAGTAAGACTTTAATTAAGGTGCCGACTATAAGAAACTAATATTGGTAATATTAATATCACTAACTTTACAATTTATTATTCAGAATCTTGAAAATACCAATAATCTCAATGAGGTAGATAAAGTTGTTCTGCTCTCACTTACTAAAGGTCTAGAAATGCAAGCTACAAGGTTCACTACATATAACATTAATGGATATAAATTTCGAACTTTGGCACGAGATAGGATTGAAAACTCAAAATAGTGGGATTTTTGGTACTTTTGGAAGAAGAAGTTACTCGAGCAACAATGATACTCAAATGAGATTTAGAAGGGTGCCTTAATATGGAAGATTGGTAGACAAACTGAGATTAGCTACAATGGGTTATTTAAGGTTGCTTTATTTAAATGTGAATGAGAAAATACCGCTAATCTTAGAGGCATGGAAACAGATAATTTGGGTTAATACCTCAATTAATTTTGCAAGACTAATACACATCAGAGAAAATGAAGATGATGGGTCCTATATAAAAACATGTGAAGCTCAAATGGTTTATTATGTTGATGATGAAAAGGATAAAGACTGGAGTATGCCTATTCATCTAAAGCCACGAAACTTGTATGACATGGGTGAAGAAGATGAAAACATGGTGGTATCTAATGGATCTTTTCCATCACATAACTTGGATCAATTTTTTTGTTGATAATATTGAATGTATAGAATTGGTAAGATCTACTATAGATGATGATCCTACAACTTCTATCATAAATGAAAATGTTGATGATGACGATGATAATATGATTATACAATAACAATACGTAAAAGTTATTTGTTATTATTATTTGGTAACTTGAGTGTTTTTTATCATTGTTATTTGTTATGTTAATGATAACTTAAGTGTTTTTCTTTACCTATTATTTTATTAAATAATACTAACATTTTGATTTTCCAAGAATGCCTAAGACAAAGAGATTTAGTCATAAGGCTCATTCTACACCGGTTGTTGGTTCATCTATGAATCAATCTGCATCTCACTTATCAGCACAGAGTAAGCCTATAACCGAAGGTTCCTTGCAAAATTTTAGCATTGAAGTTCAAAATGTAGAACCTTCAAAACATCAACCTCCAAATCAAATTCCTCATACCAGTACTAGGAGAAAGTCACATAAATATTGGATAGTTGATGTGATTGGTAAGTTGGTTAAAACATCTTGTGTATGTTTGAATTTATCATTATTCTAGTTTTCTTTATTCTAATCAAAATCTTCTTTTATTCTTAAAAAATAGAAGCAGATGGTGTAATTAGAGAAAATTTCTTATAAGTTGCAAATTAAAGTTTGAAACTTTCTCCTAGTCAAAAAGTAGTATTAGAATGGAATAAGGATAGTCAAACAATTAAAGATAGCAATGGCCTTCTAGGAGTATACTTAGGAGAGTTAGCTACTAATCCAAACAAGTTTCCTATCAGTTATGAGTCTCGGCATAAAGTTCCTTCAACATACAAGGAGCATATTTGGAATAGTGTTGTTAAGGTATCAATTCTAATTAAATAAATATGTTTTCTTATGAACCATGTATTCTATATTTTAATTTTTGAATTTTTATTTTCTAGAAAAAATTTCAAGTCACTGATGGAGACCAAAAAAATTACATTATGTCTAAAATTAGCAAATGTTAGAGAGATAACCGGTGCAAATTATTGTAGAAGGTGCTACATAGGAACAAAATGTTGAATCCCGTCCAGATGGCATCCCAATATACCAATAGGTTTCTTTTATACGATATCAACAAAGTTAAAAAATAATGGTAATAAATCATTTGTTGAGAAATTTCTTAATGTATATATGATTAATAATTTTTCTATATAGGCAATATCTGCAAAAACACTACAAATCGACAGAAGCAAACCATACCTCACACACTTGGGTCTAAGTCAATTGCTAGAAAGAAGCGTGAACCAGTATAGTTTATGAATAAACCTTTTAATCATATTTAAAACCTTAAATCTAATTTTATCTCCTTATGATGTAACTAATATAATGATAAATACATGAAATTGAAACTGGAAGGACATACAGTAGAGGAGAAATGTATTCTATTACACATAAGAAAACGATGGTACATTTATCAATGACAAAGCTAGATAAAAGAGTGTGAGTATAAAAATTTTATGCATTTCTAATTATTATGTTTCATAATTATTCTTATTAGAGTTGTAGATATTATTTTGACAAGTGAAAATGTGTTAAACTTTCATTCATTGAATGCAAGTGTATTAAATTGAATGTTCTTAATATATCTATTATTTTTCTTAACTGAGTAGTCGAGAAAGTTCTAGAGTATCTTCTCATGTTGGAAATGAGTTCAAAAATGAGTTAAAAAAGAATAAAGAAAGAAATGCAACTTTGGAGGAAACGGTTGTAGAGTATAAAGATCTAAAGCAAAAAGTTATAAAATATAAAGATTTAGAACAAAAAGTTGTAAAGTACGAAGATTTGAACGAACAAGTAACATTTCTTATGCAATAACTTGATAATCATCTATCATCTCAGTTCAATCAGATAAGAACTAATGGTTCTACTAATTTTTAATACTAGTCATTTTTTTTATTTTACTATGTAAATATTATTGCAGAAAATTATTTCAAAATAATTTTAATTTTTTTTTACTTTTCACTAATTGTAGATAGTAAATTTAGAATAACTAGCAGAAGACTATCCAATCATAAATCTGAATCGCATGAACCTCCAAAATCTTTTTAGTTATTAGAACATGTTAAATGTTATGATACACTTTCATTTGAATGTTTCCTTTAACTTGTATTTATGTTAAAATAAATTTTATAATCAAACTTATTTTATTTTTAAAGTAATGAATGAATTTAATTTTATATAATTTTATTATTTAGTTGTGTTAATTTACTTTATGTACTAATTAATAAAATTTTATTAGGCAAGTTTTTATGCTTTTGTTCCGGTTATAAGCTATTTTATGACAGTTATATGTTATTCTATGGCAATTATAAATTATTTTGCAATGGTTGTAATATAGAACCAAAAATTATTTTACGACGGTTAAGACGGCCAAACAACTCAATTTTGCAGTAGTTAATGTAACCGGCTTCCAATAATTGTGGCGGGCCAATCAGTGGTTGATAATCACTTCCAAATGATAACGTCAATGGTTTAAAACAAATGATGATTTCAAACCGCCACAATAATTTTGCAGTGCTTGAGGTGATGTTTTTGTATAACTTCTGTAAATTACCGCTGATGAAAGAAACAACGGCGGTTTTTCAACCATCTCAAAAGGTTATCTGCGACGATTTCAACCGCTGCCAAAAGACTAAATAACCGCAGCAAATTACCTATTATTTTGTTGTATTTGTTTTATTTTATTGATTTTTTTTATCCTTTATTAATTTACTTATCTATTTTACGTTTTTCTTGTTTAGGTTTATCGTTATTTTTCTTTCTTATAATTCCTTTGGACTAACCAAAAATTGAAAGAAAAGCATCATAAGTTGTTTTCTAATTTTTTTTATTCTTGTCTCTCTCAAAAAACACAAATAGATAGTAAAAATGGGAAGGGCAGCATGTTGCTTCTCTTCTGACCAATATCATATAGAAATGACAAAATTAAGATGCTTTGGAAATAAATGAAAGTGAAGAAAGATGAAATCTCTATCAAAACATGCTCTATATGACAAAGTAAATTCTTTGGTCTGAAAAGAATTACAAATAAATAATGTGAAAGGGGTAAATATGCCTCGTATGCATAATTGATACACTAGAATATGGACTTGTTAAAATAAGATAAAAAGGTATCTTTTGAATGTTAAAAAAAAAAAAGAAATAGGAGTCTTGTTAAGTTTTCCTATATACTGAAGAAAAACATACAATAAAATCAAAAGTTTTTACAGAGCTTTGAGAAAAAAACAGTAAAAATTGTGAAAAATTTATAAAATTTATAAAATTTTCCAAAAGAGAAATAATGAGAGTGAAAAATGATGAGGGCAATGCAGTGAGAATATTGCCTAACCAGCAGAAGAACTTCTCGCATTCCAAAAGGGCAAACGCGGAACAAAGTGATTAGATTGTAGTGAAATTTCTTCCATGTAAGAAAGCAAGTAAACATTTCTTTTTGTTCTCTTTAATTGTTCTTTTTCTTTACTTTTACAGGGTGGCATTTGTGTTTTATATTTGCTTGCTAAATTTATTTATGCATTCAGAGAACACATTTTAGAACGGAAAAAAGTGCTTCTACACATATAATAAACACTAGTCTACTTGGGTTTGGATTTATTTATTAAAAAAAATTATCAACTATTAAATAGAAAGTGTAAATACACGGCAAACACTATTTAGGTGTGGATGAATTATTTCTGTTTCAGAAGCATGTAAATCAATTAAAACAAAACCATAAGTTCCAACAAAAGCCATTTCTTTTATAACAATGAACCACGTTACAAAGATAAGCCGGTATTAGAAAAAAAAAAAAAAAAAGTTCCAGCGACCTTCACCTTGCTAATGATTAGACCATTGCAAGTAGCCATCACCACTGGTAATCTCGTCAGCAAGAACCATCTACTAGGTTAAAATCCTAGATGATATCAATTTTGTTTCAAGATCTTACTTCTATTTTTAGTTTAACATAAAGAGGTTTTACTACATTGCAATGCACCTGATGAGTGTGTTAACGATCTAACATATTTGGCATCTACAACTTTAAAGTTTTGTTCCTTGCTGTAATTGGGTTTTGGCACGTGTCCTCCTTTTGTTACTGTGAAGGAGGCTCCATTTTCAAAAACATCCCTCACTGAATGAAATTCCCATCTATCTTCATTTTTATGATTGCCTTTTCTCCAAGTTACCTACACATTATATATAATTAGCCAACCACTAATAAAATCATGCATTTTATAATACACAACACCTCAACAATTATGATCTATTAGTAATTTAAATGAAATTGTTAAAATTAATTACTTCTTTATTGCCTCCGGTTGGTGCTATGAAAAGGTTAGCTTCACTTTTGAGGCTAGGTTCCATGCTTCCACCAATGGCATATTGCATCCATCCTAGGTAAAGATTGTTTGCTACATGTGCATACCCATGACGAATCCTGCAATGGTTGTTTTAAGTAGTAAGACAAATTAATATTGTTTAAAACATTTGCATTTGTATATTTTAACTACTACTTAATTGAATAAGTAATTACCTTGGCATGCGTTGGTTGCAATTAGGTCCAAAATGGTTGTAAACAACAGAAATTCTCATGTTCTGGTCTCTCACATACCCATCATCATGTCCAAGAAGCATAACTTTGTCCTGATCTCTGAACCAGTTGTTGGATATAGTCACATCGGTAGAACCCCGCGTGACATCAAGAAGACCATCTTGACACTTATAAAGAGTATTATGATCAATCCAAACTTTTGAAGCAGTTACCAATCTAATCGCATCCCCATCTACTTGTCCTAAAGAAATTACCTTTCCATTAGGTCCCATCACCATCCCAGGACCCTGAGGTTTGCAGTGATGAATTCGAATACTATGGATGATTACATCGGTAGCCTAAAAAACAAATAAGCAATTGAGTTATATAGGAAGTGGTAATGCATTGAAAATCAAATTTAATAATATTCATTATGATAATTTAATTAATTAAAAATTGTAATCCTTTTTTAATTGATTTTAAATATATAGTCGCTTTTAAATACTTAAAATCAATCTTAAAAATTGAGGTTAACAAACTTGTTAATTAATTAATTAGACTTAATTATTAATTACCTTAAAGATCATTAAGCACGCATTATGAGCAATGTTGATGTTAGTGCCTCGACCATCAATGGTGGTGAAACTACTAATAAGAAGGGGTCTCTCAAGTCTAATGTGCATGTCCTTTTGGAATGTAATCCACACTTTACCTTGAATTACTGAAGTTCCATACCTCAAGGTGCCAGGTCTAGGATTGATAGGGTCATCATTGGGATCAGTAACTTTATAACGTATGAGGTCCATACCAATGTTGTTTGTCATCTTGCCAGCATAGCCCACAGAACATGTGGCTAGTTGAGATCGATGCTTTCTCCACTTAGGACTTGATCTCCAACATTGATCAATCACATTCATCTTCAATCCATTTATCTTGGATTGCTTAGCAAAACTAAGGTTTGGAGTGAAAAGAACGGCAATCACAATAACCAAAATAAAGTGCGATATACCCTGAAAGGCCATGTTGTAGAATAGTAGTTCGTGTTCAATCTGAGTTATAGACAAAAGAGGTAGGAAAGAAAACTTTAGCTAGTTTATTTTGAAGAATAATAGCATGAGAAAGTAATTTTATAGGTAAGAGCGATGTTGGGATTAGTTTAAGTTGTTTTGTAAAACTATCGTTAAAGGAATGTCCCATATGAAGAAAAGCTATGAATAGAAATAAGTAAGAAGTTTTAGCTAATTTTGAATCTTAACCTCTAGCTGTTACAAATGCATTAACTTACGTAATAACTGTGGAAGCCAAATTAGAAATTCTGATATGCTCTAACAATAATATTTTCAACGGCTGAAATTCAATTTAAAATTTATTTGTTAACTTTTGAATTTTATTTAACGCCCTGCAAGATTAAGTAGTGTGCGTGTAATATTTTTATTAGATTAAGTGTAATACTCTCATAGTACAAAAATATCTAGGAAAAGGACAGAGAGATTTATATAAGTTTGTTTTACGTAAACTAAACTGCTATATATTACCTTTCTTATGAAACTGTGTATTACATGTACAGAGGAAATTAACTATCATTTTCGGTCTATAAATAACTTGAAATTCGTCACATTAATACATGAAAATAAAAATTATTATTTTCATTTTAACAGATAAATTATTTGTTTTAATCCTCTTAATATTTTGTTTTAATTTTTATAAAATAATTAAAATAAAATTTTATTTTAAAAGAAAATTGATAATTTTTATCTTCTAAAAAATAATGTAATTGAGTTGAAATCTTTCAAAATAAAAAAGGTAGTTTACTTTACTTGTACAATTATATAATTTTTACATTTGTAAAGAACACACTGGTCAGTTGATATATAATTAATAGAATGTGTGAATAATTTCCGTAATAACCAATTAAACAGTATCAATTTATATTATTATTTTAAAAAAGTATCAATTTCTCTTTAATAAACATTTAGGTGTCTGCATGTTAATATGGCTATAGAATTGTTCAGCTAAAAGAACTATAGTTTTTCTACACTAATTAAAAAGTACTACGTCAGTTTTTACCTGGGAAAATTGTTCCCCTCACTGTGTTCACTGTGTTAAAGCTTGAACAATGAATAGATAGCAAGACAAGAAACGGATGAAAAAATATATATAGAATAAGAATACTTTAATCAAATAGCTTAGTTAAATATAGATAATATTAAATTTGTATATAATTAATAATAAAAATATAATTAGAAAATATAGTTATGATATTTTTGAAAATTTTATTAAATACCTTTATTATTATTAGTTTGAATGTAAAATTAAAAAACAACGAGAAGACGAAGAAAATATAACAGATCAATAGTGTAGAATTAGGGAAATTTCATTTCTTTATATATCTCGTTTCAATCTTTTATTTTTATTTTAATTAATTTTATTTTTTAAATTTTTTTTATAAAATCGTCAGTTTTCATGTTCATGATACAGATATTTTATAATTTAAAATAAAATATAAAGTATAAATAGAAAATATATTTAAAACAATTGTTTAAACAATAAGACATGATTAAATTATTGAAATAGAATCTTTAAAATATATATTTTGTTATGATATTTTTGAAAATTATATAAAAAAATAAAATATATATTTATCATTGTATGCATGTAAGTTTATCATTATTTTTATTGTTTCAGAATAAATTTTTAATGACTTCAATTCTAAATATATTAACCTACACATTTATAATAAATCTACTTTTCTACATTTAGTTAAATATTTTTTATTAATTGATTATCATTTTATAATCAATTGATATGAACAAATATGATTAACTGTATAAAAAAAATATAATTAAACCAAATAAATATGATTAACTGTATAAAAAATATAAGTAACTACTTAATATAAATACAGTAAATGAAAATATAATTATTAATTATTTAATAAAAATATAATAATTAATTATTTATATGATTAATCAATTATTTATCATTATATATATATACATTTATCATTATTTTTATTGTTTTAAAATAAATTTTAATATTTTAATTTAAAAATATTAACCTATATATATAGTAAATCCATTTTTCTACATATTGCTAAATATTTTTTTTAATTGATTACCATCTTTATAATCAATTGATATGAACAAATATAATTAATAGTATAAAAAATATGTTTAACTACTTAATATAATTACGATATATAAAAATATAATTATTTATCATTTAATAAAAATATAATAATTAGTTATTTACATTATTAATCAATTATTTATATAATTAATTATATAAAAATATTTAATCGATTTATAATTATTATTAATCAATTAAAAATATAATATAACCAAGTGAAGGTACTATTCAGTATGCTTGAGAATCACGCTTGTTCAATCCAGCACAAAGGCCCAATAATTTCATAATGGTTTAACTTATTGATTTTGAAAGGATATATAAATAATATTTATAGGAATTGTATAGTTTGTGGACCTGTGGTGTAAAGGTAGTCCTAGAAATTGCAGTAGGAGTGGGAACTGTCCACCTCCTCGAAGTGGGTGAATGAGAATTCTTGGTTGGCACCCTCACTCCTTCCTATCAACTACCATGGTGACAACAAACTTATTATTGGTCAAGCATTTGTAGTGAACAGATATCACACATGCATTCCTATACAAAACAGCCAAGAAATTTAATGGAAGAAGGAAGAGTAGTTGCCTCAATTATGTTGCTTTGTTGGTATTTTGCTAGAGCATTAACTCATTCATCTCTCATTCCCTTAACACTATTTTTTTTTTCTTCAAATTATTATTTTACATTAACCTTGTGGATTAGGTTGTTAACAAATTAAAGACAGGTATTGATACCAATTTTATATTGGTTGTTGTTCTGGAAGTAAATTTCTAAATTGTTTTTCGATATGGTTTAAGTTAAGATATTTTAATTTTTAAAATCTTCGAAAATTTTCATTAGTTTTTACTGTTTGCAAAAAAAAAATTTAAAAACTTTCGTTTTAATTTCTAACATTTGTGATATCCATTTAGATTTTGAAATAATAAAAATTGATGATAAGTGTTAAATATATAAAAAAAAATGATTATCTTAATTGATTAAGATTGTTTTGGTAGTAAAAAAATTGGAAATTAAAATAATTTATATAAAGTTTTAAATTTAAATTTATAGGAATTATTTTTTATTGTAAAAAAAATATGGCATTGTTTTTTATATTTTTAAAATTTTAATTAAATTAGTTTTTAATTGTTTATTGTTAGAGATGTAAATTTGATATGTCATTTAAGAAATGTTTAGGTTCAATTTATTTAAAATCTAACTTAATTCTGTTTATTTAATAAATAAAAAAAATTATTAGACATAATAACTTGTAGTTGTTAAAAAATATTTTTAGCAGATATAAAAATAAATCGAATCAAATTAAACTTTAAATGTCAAGTGTTTAAAAATATTGAAGTTTATGTTGCTTGATTTTACTTTTGTCAAAATCTACCTTATTGAAAGGGTAGAAGGTTTGTGAATTTGTTTAAAAATTTATATTTCAAAAAAAAAGTAAATAAATAGGTTTAAAATGTATATAAATATTTAATTAAAAATATTTGTAAACTTAAAATTTTTAAGATAAAAAAAATCATTAAATAAACCTAATATATATATATATTAGTTTATATAAATATAATATATTAAAATAAATATCATATATTAAAATAAATATAATAAATATAAAGATAAAGATAAATAGACTTTTGAATAAGTTAAACAAAATATTTTATAAATTTAAATATGACTTGTTTATTTAAAAAAAAATTAACAAACCTAAACTTATTTATTCATTAAACAAGTCAGTCCTAAGTTTGTCTAATTTTGTTTACTTCCATTCCTTTTGTTAAATAAATAAACAGGACTTAAACTTATTAAAAAAATCTACTTAATCTATTTAGAGCTTATTTATATTTTTATATTATATATTTATATAATATTAATATATTTACATAATTTGTTAAAAATTAAAATTTTTATTTTTTAATTTCAAATAAAAGAAATCTATATTTATGAATTTTTTAATTTTTATGATAGGAGTTATGTATATTATTTTAAATTTAAAATAAATATTTTATATTTTATTTTAATTTTTATGTGCATCTAAATTTGTATATATGTATATGTATATGTGTACGTTATATTTGTTTATATCTGTTATTATATTTGTATATATTAAGTGTTCAATATACATACATTAAAATTATATAATTAAGTTTACGATTGTTTTATCTTTTGATTTTATATTTAAGTCGTTTTAATCAACCATATATATAAGTTTTAAATTTATTTATTAATATTTTTTGTGTTATAGATTTTTAAATATAATTATAAACTTTATAAACTTTAAAACATGTCACACTTTGATAACAAAAAAATTTATGATAAAAAACATATATAAACTCAAAGCTTATAATTTTTAAATAGATTAAATTTAAAGATTCAAAATTTAATTTGATTTAATTTATTTTTATCTTATTTATTGTGGAAAGCAATAGAAAATATTAGTCTTTAATTAAGTACTAATATAATAAATTTTTTCAAACATTAAATTTTATATAAATTTTTATTAATTTAAATATAAAGTTAATGAGTATCACAAAATGTTAAAAGATCATAATAAAAGTTTACTAAAAAAAATAACTATTTTTCTTTGTTTTGTAATATTATTTTCAAAAAATAATAAATAACATTTTATAAAATTTAAAATTAAAAAAAAAAGTAAAATCTTAGTAACGCATTTGGAAAATATATTAATGATTCATTTAGAAATTTATACGAGGACAAACTAAAAGCTAATGAATTAGAGTGGACTTAGCAAATCCTTTTATGGAGTAGTCATTCCCCTTTCTCTCATGTCACTTTGCTTCAGCTCACTTTTCAATACGACGCGGGAAATCAAGACAAGGGGTGTTATCCATCCAAACTAATTCTAACATAGTGTGCTCTTATACAACTCAACCATAAGGGAGAATCAATGATGTAAAGTTTTTTTTTTTAAAAAGAATAATTTTTATTAATCATCCATTATATTATTAGTTTTTATTTTAATTATTTTAAGAAGTATATCTACCATAAATTTAATTAATTGACAATATAAATTTTTTTATTCTAATAATACATCAAAATTATTCATAGTATATTAGAGAAAAACTGCAAAATATTTGAGCATAGTAATCTACATATGTTTTAAACAAACTCAACAAACGAGGCTTTACCCGCAAATTAACATAGTATATACCAACTCGTTTGCCTCCATATTTACATAGAAGTTGTTGGGCAGTATGCACTCGGACATGGATGATGTTAATCTGAAATCCACTCCACATTGGTCAAATAGATGAATTAGGCCATCATCTGGTGAAACTCGTTGAAATCAAGCACCCCATTGCGATCTATATCAAAGACATCAATCATGGCCACGCATTCATCATAGGACTTCTCATCTCCAAGTTTGCGTAACATTTGCTGCAACCCTTTTGGGGTAATACAATCAGACCCCTTTTCCCACACAAACATTTCAAAAGCCTCTCTTAGATCTTCATCACCATTCCTATGATCTTCACTATTCATCAGCTTCGTGAAATCTTGGAAGTCCAATAAATTGTCTCCATCAGAATCGAGGTCAAGGATCAAGCCTTGAGCTTCCTCATGTGACAAATATTCTCCAATTGAACCGAAATATGAACGAAGTTCAAAGGCCGAGATTTTCCCATCTCCGTCTCCATCGAAGTAACGGAAAACCTCTCTGAACTCATCCTCTTTATTAATACTTTTCAAGGTAGAATATGATGAGATGGGAGAACGAGGAGAGCTTAATGAAGAATTTGATGATCTTGATCTTCGGCGATTAAGACTGAGGCTGAGATTTTTGTTAGAGAACCATTTGAGCGGTTTTAGAATTCTGTTGGACGCCATGGGAAAATTGATTTTGGAAAAGAAAAGATTATGTACTGTTTGATTAGAAGGAGGGTTTAAGTATACAAATAGAGAGAGGGGAATGAAAGGGATTGAGATGTGATATGTTGTATTATGTAAGCAGAGAAGGAAACTAAAGCTTTTTCAAGGTCTTGGCAAGAAATTGTTGTTCGGGGCAAAGAAGAATATCAACAAAATATTACTTGACTTTTTTGGTAAAGAAGGAAAGTGCTTGGTAGTTTCCTAAGAAAAATGGATGGGTTACATTCAATTAAAATTTAAAATATTCTACTGTTACTGTCACCCAAACCTGTAAGTTAACATCGTCCAAATCCTTAACTTTGAAGAGTTCAGTGTGATAATTTTCTTTTTCTTGAGTTTTGAATCCACTTTAAATTTGTGCAATAAATTTTATTCAGAATTTCGAGACTGTCCCTTTAAATAAGTATATATATATATGTATATATATAATTTGGATTGAAATATTTAACATGATGTAATATCTCAACTAAGAGTACGATATTTGGAATACAGAGTAAATAAATTGTTTGAACTTATTATAAAAAAATATTGCAATGTGGTTTAGTTAGATTGAAAAAAATTAGAAAAATAAACAACCTTTCATGCTTTGTTTTGGGTGATTTAATATATTTTTTACTTTATCTTAAATATCTAAAAATAAAAATAAGTTAATAAAAAATTAAAATAATAAATTTTTAAAATTTAAAATTACCATAAATTAAATATAAAAAGTAATAATATTTATATTTAAATATATTTCAACATAAAATTTAGATAAACATTAAATCTTATCGTTAAAAAAATTTAAAAAATATAACAGCTAATAATAAAATATATTAAAAAGGTATATAAATTTTATAATTTAGTTTAATTTACTTCGATTTTTTAAAAAAAAACAATTAAACCAAATCAAATTGTAAAAAATTTCACAGCTTTTAAAAAGTTTGATTGTTTTTATTTTTGATTCGATTAAACAACTTATATTGGATCAGTTCGATTCTTAAACATTCCTAATTTTAATAAGTTTTAATTTTAAATAAGTTAGCTATTTCAATTTCAATTTAATTAATTTTTATTTTATTTCTAATTATAAAATTTTTAATAACTAAAGAATAAAAAATATAAAATTATATATGATAAAATTAATAGATAAATTAATTTAAATTTAAAATATTTGATAAAAATTGAAATTTAAAATTAATAAATTAAGTTATTAAAATTTAATAAAATTAACTATTTAATTGAATGATAAATATAAAAATTATAAAAAATATTTATTTATAATTTAAATTTTGATAATAATTTATATTTTTAAATAATTATTTTTATATTTAGTTCTTTTTAAATAATTAGTTGTCTTAAAATTTAGGATAATAATTTTTAAATTTTTTATTAATTGAAATGAAATTATATAAATATATGTATATTATAAAAACATGAATCTGATGAAAGTGAAAGAAAGAGAGAATGTCAAGGAGTAGTGAGAGTTTGTGAACATGAAAAATGCCACGTGATGTTACAATCCTGGTATTATTATATATAAATAATTATCATTTATTTATATATTTTTTATTTAACGGCTACTATTTTTTATTTAAAAAATAAAAGTAACAAACAAATTCAACAACTTACATCTAACGTCTGTACATGTGTTTTTTCATTCTCGTTATACCATTGAATATTTTTCTATTCTTATTATATTAAATTTATTTATTTTTTCAAAACAGAGATATAAGAAAAATATGATATTAAAAAAATGTCCATTTAATTTATAAGTAACTGTAACGTATGTTTTAATGTAAGATTTATTGTTAAAATTAATATGATTATACATTTTAATTAGGAAATAAATTTTTACATACACAAATAGTAGTATATATTTATATTTTATATATATTCGGATGGTGTAGATTATTGAATTTTTTTTAATTTATAAATTATTAAATAAAAATATAAATAGATAAATATTATTTATATTTGGTAAAATCATTATGTTTTATTATTTAAAGTTAAATTTATAAAAATAAATTCTACTTAAATTTAAAACAAATGAATAATTAATCATCCAATCATTTGAATTCATATTTTTAAATAATAATTTTAACATATTATTTAATTGGAGAAAAATAAAAGAAATAGTGAATTTTTAAAAAAAAATTACTTTATTAGTTTAAAATTTCGAAAAAAAAAATAAAGAGAATACAAATTTCTTCTAACTAAATTTTTTACATCTTCAACAATAGAAAATTTTAAAGAAAACATAATTTAGTTAATTAAAATATCAGTTCAAATTTAAACTGATATTTTAAAATAAAGGTAATAGAAGTAAATTATTTTAAAAATATTTCCTTTTTACTTCTAAATACTATTTTTAAATTTAATTTTTTCTATATTGAATATTTAATTTTTTATTGATAAATTTTTATACGTCTAAATACTATTTTTAAATTTAAATTAAAATTAAATTTAAATATTAATATGCTATATAACATAAAAGATATATTTTAAAATAAATAAATTATATAATTTTAAAATTTCTCAAATGAATTTAAGTTTAATTTTAAAATTGTAAATTATAATGTATCATATCAATAATGATTATATGACTTATTTTGATAAACTATTCTTCAATTTAAAGTTTTAATTTTTAATTATTGTTTAATATAGTAATATTTCTGTTAATAATAATATTTTAAATTTATTTTTATTTAAAAATTTATATTTAAAATTTTTCATATAATGTTCCACACAAGTTATTTTTTGTCAATACACTACTTGGTTAAACAATATGTGCGCCCAAGGATTGTGTAATTGGATTGGATCAGCATCAATAATAATGTATGTGTGTGAACAAGCTTTTCTCAATGTAAACTCTCCTACTTTTTGGCCCACAGACTTATTTTCACAGAAACATAATCCACAGGCTGAGGATGAGAACAAGTGGTGCCATTGAGCCCACTAACGTTCATCTATTTGCTAATATGCTTTGATCATTGACAGGTTGATTATCTTGACTAAACAAATAAACAAGTGCTTTTAAGAAACATAAAGTGTAAATTAGCTATAGATTTTTTTAACTTTGAACGAATTATCATTTCAAATTGTGTTTGAAATTTAGATAATTTAACAATTCACAGTCTTCGAATTAAATATAGTCAATTTCTTTCCGAAAACTTTGGTTTTTAATATGTCATGTTGTATTTGATTTAAAAACAAAAAAATAAACATAATGATGTGTTTAAAATTAATAATATACAAATTAAAACAAGGCTTAAAATTTAAACAATATTTTTAGATAAAATTAAATTTTCATAAACATAATGCTAAAATCCTAAGATTAAACAGATAATTTGCAATGTCATTTTTATACGTATAATGTTTGCATAGCATATATTGTATAATTACCAAACCTGACATTTTAATTAATTAATTAAACACTATGCAGCATGCATTCGTCAAAACATAACCAATCCTTAATATGATTTATAATAAAGAAAAAGGTAAGTCGCATGTGTTGATCAATCCATTAATAGTAGCAATAGCTAAACAGGATCGTGGTAAGATTTTCTTAGTGCACCTTTATTATAGCCGCTAATTAGAGAATTACTAGCAGAAAGTACCTTTCTTAGAAACTCTAAAAAGATTAATCTTTCTTAATGGTTCCATAATAGAAACAAATTGAACCTAGCTTATTCAAAAAATTAGCTAAATAATAAATAAATATTACCAAAATTTTATAAAAACTATCTTAATTAAATTTATAGCTAAAAAATCATTTTAATAATTTTATTCAAAGTTCTATGGTAGGTTATCCAATAATTACTTACTATTAAATACCTTTTTTTGGTAGTTTAATTAATTAACTTGAAAGAAAGGATTTTAAAATTCTAAATCCATTTATCACGCAGTTAAGAGCAGTATTATTATATTCGGTTCGATTCTGGCTAATTCGAATGATTTATTAGATTTATAATTAATTTTGTTTTTGTAAAAAAAAATTTAAAAAAATTAAAATAATATTATTTGATGTTAATATTTAAAAAATAAAAATTTAAAAGATAAATAATAAATATTTTATATTTTTTTATAATCTCAAATTTTTAATGTTATATAGGAATGAAAGTAGGTCGAATTGAGTTAGGCTTTAAATATTAAAGTCTATTTGCTAAAAAAGTTGTTTGAGGCATGAGTCTGGGTTGTTACCTGTTAAAGGTTTTTTTTGTTATTCTGTCAAAGTTTGACCTGATTTAAAGCTTAGAAGGTCTGCAAATCTGTTTAAAAATGTATAAAAAAAAATTAATAAATAGACTTAAAATGTATATAAACAATTAATTAAAAAAATTTACAAATTTAAAACCTACAAGATAAAAAATTCATTAAATCGACTTAAAACATATATATATATATATATATTAATATTATGTAAATAAAATATAAAATAAATATTATACAAATATAATATATTAAAATAAATATAAATATATAATATATAAATATAAATAGGTTAAATAGGCTTTTTTTAGAAGTCTAAACCTCATTCGTTTATCTAAAAAGACTTTTTAATAAATCTGAACCTATTTATTTATTAAATGAGCGAGTCACAATCAGCTTTAAAGACGGTTTTATTTACTTTCATCTCTAATCTCATCTTAATTATTAAACTTTAATTTTTATTTATTTACCTCAACTGTTATTTAATTTTAACCAAATTTGTCATTAAAGAATTTTTAAAATATTAAAGATATGAATTATATATTATTTTAATAATGTTTTTAATTTTGAATATGTATTTTGATAAAATGTTGAAATATTAATTATTTAATTATATTTTAAATTTAGATTTTAATTTATGTTGTAACAAAATTTTAAATTTTTTTTGTTTAAATAGATGTTTACGTGATGATATTTATTTTTATTTGTAAGTTTAAATTTCTTTGATTTTATAAATATTATTAATTTATGTATTTAAAAAAATTAAATATAAATTTTACAAATTTTAACTTACACCAATTCAACTATTAACTTATCGATCTTACCAGCTATACATTATTCCAGTACCTTAGCCAAATTTACATTCATCCTGAGTTTTATAATATTAATTAAGAATGTTTATAATTTAATTTAGATTAATTTAAAGCTAAACAATTATACAATCTAATCATAAAAATATAGCTTAATTTGAATTGGTTTAAGAATAACATTAAATTTGCACCTATCTGATCCAGTATTTTGTTGTTTGAATTGAATTAATTTCATTTTTTATTTTTTTTAAGAGCTAATATTTTACTTTTCATTAATAAATGAATGAAATTTAATTAGTTAGAATAAATATATTCTATTACTGCAAAATGTTTGTAGATATTATTTAAGATATTCTATAGAATAAATACACATTTTATTGTTTTATATGATATTAACATTATAAAATATTGATTTGAAACATGGTTTGAGATATCTATTGGCATAACTCACAGCACATTTTAAGTTGGAATTTATTTTAGATTAGCTTTAAATATAGGAACTGTAAATCTAACCGATCACGTCTATCACTCTCCACTCGCTCACGTATCAATAAAAAATTAAAACCCTCTCTTTAAAATGCTCAAACTTCCCAGTTTCAGGGGAACTAATTGGGCTTCATGCAAATTGAGCCCAATAATGAGGAGGAGTATAGGATATGCTACAAAATGAGAAATATTAACAAAACACTATTTTATAAAGTTAAAATAATTGTTAAAAATATTTAATTGATAAAATAAATGCTTTAACTTTTTGAAAAATAGATCATTCACATAATATGTATAAAAAAATGTAAAAAAAAAAAAAACTATTGCTAATATTTTTCATTACTAAAAATGTAAGCTATCCAGAAAAGAAAAATAGATAGGAAAGATATAAAATTATTCTTTTAACATACTTAAACAAAAATCACACTTCCTTTATTTTTTTTCTCTGTCTAAAAAGAATTAAAATTTTATTTTTATTTATGTATTCATTTTATTTTTTCAAAAGTATTAATTATTATTTTATATATATACTTTTATATTTAATAAATTTAATAAATAAAGATAAAAATAAACTTTATATTTAATCATAAATTAAAAAATAAATAATTTTTTAAAAATTTAACAACATTAATTATGTCTCATATTTATGTTTATTTTCTTTCTAGACAAATAAAAAAAATAGAAAACGTAATACTTCAGATAAACTACTAAACAGATTTGTTTTTTCAGGTAAAATAAACATTTCCATCATTAGAATACTAAGAAAATAATTTTGTATAACATCTTATACACAAATTTATATTTCTCACTTTTTCTGGTATAAACTTATCTTATTAATACATTCAAAAATCAAAAGAAAAAATAATTTTTGTCCTATATATTTTGATGTTTACCCGGCATTCTCGCACTACAAACGAAGAGAAGAGGCATTCCTTTGATTCAAGATCTGGATTTCCCTTCTCCTCCTTGGAAACTGAACAGTTAAACAGGGTTTCTCAATTTAGAAACACGAAGGTTTAATATAAGGTAACGGAGATATTTTTATGAAAGATAATCTTCTTTTATTTAAATAAAATTATTATAAAATATATAAATTTTTCTTCTAAATATTTAACATAATTATTATAGACCTAAAAGTCAAACTACTTAAATCTTTATTAATTAATCCACGTGATCAATACTAGAAACATAGATGATTATAAATATTAAGGTGTGCCATTTTATTATTATTTTATATGAAAATAAAACATTGAATTTCTACCTAAAAGCCACTAGCATTAAGAAGCTTGGGAAAAAAATATCTCAGACATTGCACATATATAATAAACACGTGTAAAATGTAATATACACATATATAAAGTTGAGAATAATTTATTTTACTGATAATAAAATTATGAATCAATTTATACAATTACATATATTTAAACTTTTAAAACATAAAGGTTAATTAAATTAACAAAATATATTTTATTAATGAATTTTTAATATACTTTTATATTTAATATTGATTGAATGAATTTAAGTATTAATTAAAATAATTTAAAAATATTAGAAAATCACTAATTAAAAATAAAAATCAATTATTTGATTTGATGTAAATTTTATAAAAACCAATATTACAAAATCTATTTTTATATATTTAATTAAATTTATTTTTCTTGAATGAGAATAATCTCTATTAATTAATTCATACGATCAATATAAGAAACATGAGTGATTATAAATATTAAGGTGTGCCATTATATTATTATTTTATGCGAAAATAAAAAATTAAATTTCTGACTGAAAATCACTTGCATTAAGAAACTTGGGAAAAAATATGTCATACATTGCCAATATATAATAAACATGTGTAAAATGTAATATACACATATATAAAGTTTAGAATGATTTATTTTACTGATAATAAAATTATGAATCAATTTATATAATTACATATATTTAAACTTTTAAAACATAAAGGTTAATTGAATTAATAAAAAATATTTATTAATTACCTTGTAATATATTTTTATATTTAACATTGATTGAATGAATTTATTACTTAAAATAATTTAAAAAGCATTAAAATAAATCACTAACTAAAAAAAATATCAATGATTTGATTTGATGCAAAATTTTATAAAAACCAATATTACAAGCTCCATTTTATATATTTAATTAGAGTTATTTTTCTTGAATGAGAATAATTTTATGAGCTATGCCTATTTTTACTAAATTATGTAATTTTTGATATTAAATATTTAATTTTTAAAATCTTTTTATTTTTTAAATATTAACTTAATTTAAATTCTAAATATTAATATATTATATAATAAATTTAAAAATTCATTTCCTTTTAAATAAATCAAACCTTAATATTATTATAATCTTAATTACTATTAAATTTAAATTAATTTTAAAATTTTAATATGTTATTAAAAAAATATTTTGTATCATAATTTTTAATTTTATTGTCCATCTTCAAAAATTTTATTTTTTTATTTTTTATTAATAATATATACATATTCATTACTAGTAATAAAAAATTTACTATTTTTAATCATTAATTTAATTTAAATTATAAAATATCTATGTAATTCATGGATAATATGACCAATGAAAAAATTTATAAAACTATTGATTTCGTAAGAAAAAAAAAAGATACGTATTTATAATGATGAAATTATTAATAATATTTATTTTTAATATTTTATTTAAATATAATAAAAAAATAATAATTCAAAATAAATATGCATATTTTTATTTAACTGAAAAAAGTAACCGTTTTTAAATAGAAATATTTTCTTGACTTTCAATTTTTTTCTTCCTTTTATTATTTTTTTCTCTCTCAATCAGAATATATTTATATATATATATATATATATGAAAATTAAAAAATCGCACCTTTCAAGTTTTTAAGTATTATTTTATAAAAAATTTAAAATATTGTTATTTTATATATATTTATCTTGTTCTTTCTTGCGATTTATTACGCATAATATTTTTATTATTTTTATATAAAATAAAAATTATAATGAATAAATAAAAATATAAAGTTTATAAATAATAAATAATAAATAAAAATTTATAAAAAATTAATATTAGTTATATTTTTAAAAATAACTGTTTTGTAGACAGAAAAAAACGAGAAGGGAGCAATATATTCTTTTTTCAACTAGTAGCTGGGATTACCAGGTTGGGTGGGACAAGGTGGCAATGAACTGCTAACTGTAACATGCGACCAATTTTGAACGATAAGACTGAATTAAACTGCAACATCTTCCATCAGGTCATTATTCCTTTGTATTCTATGCGATGAAAATTGAAGGGTCTGTTCAATGTATTGGTACATATTGTTTTGGATTTTTTACTCACCTAAAATGAAAGATGAGATGCCATTGATAGGGTAAATTGCAGCTAATAATATGAGAGAAATAATAATAAAATAAATATATAATAAATTGTGCAAACCAAGATTAGAATTGGCGTGGTATTCACCAATTAGAACTCTACAGAAGAGTGTAGTGGTGTGTGTTACGAGAAAGGATAAAGATGAAGTGGACTTAAGGATTAAGGAATCAATTTGCCCACCTGTAATGTAAGTCATCCAATTTTAGGCGTTCCCTTTTTTTGTCCGTTTCGGATTAGAATATGCAGCTCCACCTGACTTTGTTCACATGTTTGTTTGGAAAAATAGGAAAATTAATTTAAATAAATAAAAATATAAAGGAAAGAAAAAAAATATTAGTAATATAATTTTATTTTATATAAATTTAATTTTAAATAATTATATTTTTATTATATTTTTATTTTTTTAAAAATATAAAAAATTTAACAATTTAATATAAATAAAAAAAATTCTTATTTTTTTATTTAAAAATAATAATTTTTATATAAATTCTATAAAATTTTTTTTTATCTTTATGTATAAATAAATAATAAAAAATATTTTTCATACTTTTTTTTTCTTCTTCTCTTTTTTCCTTTCCTTTATCATCCCATTCAAACAAAATAATTATTCTTCTTTTCATGCTTTCCTTATATCAAACGTGAGAAACTATGGGTGCTTGACGGTTGATTTTGAGTTCAAAAATTAAGAATCATCTAAAATTAAATTTTTAATAATTTTAATTGTTTTTTATTAAAAAATCTTATTTTTAGGTTGCATCGATAGTGGGTTATACGAATGGATTTAGTTGGTTTTTTTTAGTAGAGTTTCAGGTTGAATCGGATTTTGTTTATGTTACGATAAAGATAAACTTCATTCATACTCTATTTTTAGATGATAAAAAATAAAGCACAAAACCACATATTTAAATACAGAACATTGAAGGAGAGCACAAAACCAAATAAAAAAACAGGACACAAAACTAAATATTCAAACACACAACAAAAAAATAAAGTATAAAATATATAAAAAACAAAATACAAAACCAAATATTCAAACACAAAGCATTGTATAAAAATATTGGGTAATTTTCAATAAATAATGAGCATTATCATCCATAGCACAATCAGAACGCTGAACATTGGATGATATATCGATTGAGTTCAGTTTCCGATAATTAAATTTTTCAAAAATATCTCCAACCAATTCAATTTATGTTTAACCATAAACTTTTATCCAAATAACCCAAAAGTATATTACCTCCATCCATTAATACCAAATATATTTTGATTAGTTCTAATTTAGAATAATGATGGATTTATGCCCACCTTTATCATGAACCACTTATCCTTTTCCTACCTTCTTTATTCCTAATTTAAGTAACCACTTGCACATTTTTTTTTTTATACAAGATAAAAATAATAAAATTTAAATTTAAACTTTTATATAAAATTATTTTATTTTATTATTATTATTAGATTAATCATAATAACTTTAATTATATATATATATATAATTTAACTATAATAATTTTTTTTATATTATTTAATAAAAATATTTAATTTTATATTTTTAAAATAAATACATTAATTTTAAGATATTATATATTATATATATTATAAATATATACAATAATTTATATAATATATTTTTTATCATATTATCTATTGTAATATTTTTTTTATCTTTTTACTGCATGAAATTTATATTTTCGTAGAGCCCATACCCGTTTTTCTCCTCCTTTTTTGGCTACGCTCCCATATCTTTTATTATCTAGGATTATCGTTGGAATATGTTAAAGAAAAAAAAAAAAAAAACCCATACCTATGGTTTTAACTTTCAATAAAAGGAAATTGAATTTATCGAGAGAAGAAGGAAGGGCCCAGCAACGCAGGCCGTTCTTTTGGAGCACGAACCTTGACGAGTTGGGAGGCCAGGTTCAGCAGTGGTCTGTTATGGATTTGCCTTTCAGGTCCCATCTTGAACTTGGTCACTATAATGGGATGATTCGTAGAGGCATGCTTCATTCATTTCCCAAACTCTACTTCCTACATTCATGTTTGCCTTTGTCAGATGGTTCAAATTTTCACAAACAGCCAAACCGATAAATGAATTAATTGTCATTTTGCGTTTATTGAGTGAATAAGATCATTTACAAGATTCAGTTGTACTCATTCAAAATTCTCAATTATATACTTTCATTACTTAATTTGCTGCTGCTGAATGATTCTTCTTACAGTAAATTGGATGCCCCTGAGACAAAGAGATTAAACAAAAAAAAGAAAGACAATACAACTAAAAATATGCCTACAGCACAGCATATGTTGATTCGAGTGCAAGAGTGAGGCTCCAATCTTTCAAGCATATATATATGATCGATCTTAGATTCAATATCAAACTTGTGTGTATAAAAAAAAATACACCGCTAAGATATGTGTTCACTTTTGGGGGAATTCTCTAATATTGTACGCAATTAAACTGTGCATGTAGCTGCCATGAATAATGTTAAAAGGCAACAAAAAAGGTAATTTTTATGTAGACCATTTAATGTCCACTTTTTTTTAATATTTAAACTACAAATATCTTCGCAGAAGGCAATTCTACTTAAACCAAAAATATTTAGTTTTTAATGAAACTAAATTAAGTATATATCATTTTAACTAAATCCCGTTAGTTACATTGCCTCTTTTAATTTAATGAGAAGTACAATAAGAAAATAAATAAATATAAAAGTTGTAATAAAAAGTATATATAACAATAGCATAACTCTCTTCTTTATAATTAGTTAATTTCAAACAATAGGTCTATTAAAATGATAATTATATGTTTAAGAGTAGAATTTAATTTTGATGTATTAGCATTGAAAAAATTTACTATCTTTAAATTGTATATTTTTCATATCATTTATTAATAATCTCATAACACGTCAGATATTAGATTCATTTAACAACATAACAACATATTATTAAATGAAATTGTAAAACCTTTTTATATGAACAATACGTTAAAATTAAATTATTAAGAATAGGGTATCCAACATTTTATAAAAAAGACACCAAAATATAATAATATTGTTCTAACATTAACTGTTTATTTTGGAACGTTGACTGCTAAAATTTTAATTAGGAGGAACCATAGTTTCAATTGGCATTAGTGAGATGACGAAAAAGTATGGAAACATACATATGCACAATATTATCTTGAAGCCCTTGACCCAGTAATAATATTTAGAAAGTATTATCACTGTGCTCAAGTAGGCCTGATTGTAGGTCAGATTTGGTTGGATGCGGGTGTAAATATAAGAAATCATTGCAATTTGACATTAATAATTTTACAATTATTTTCGTTCAAGAATTTAATTGAATATTTTGGTTTTTGATTTATTCGAATGAACGGTTGTTTTGGATGGATTAAAACGGTTATAAGCCTTTGATGAATATTTTTTTTTACTTGTAATATTTTTTTTAGTTTCTATTTTTTTTGTTTAACGTAATTTTTTAAAATTTTTTTATGTACTAAATTGTTGGCTATATGTTATAATTTTTAAAAAAATAATTAATATAAAATTTAATTTTTATTTTTTTAATTAAATCTTTTAAGTTTAAATTTATTTTTTATATTTATTTTAAAAAATAATATCATTTTAATATAAAAAAATATCATTAATTTTAAGAATAATATTAAATCGAACAATAAGTAAAGAATAAGATTATACCTCGGACCTCACTATACAAATTATAGAAACACATACAGAGAAATACATATATAGAGATATGTAGACTGATATAGAAATGTAATTACATAATAAAGAAATATAAATTGATATATAAATATTAAAATACACAAATGCATTATTTATTGATCTTTTAAAAAACAATAACCATCATCTACCAAGTTATTTAAAATAGCAAAATATAAATAAATTAAAAAATTTAAATTAAAAAATATAATGGTGCAATGAATTAAACAATTAATGATGTATATAATATATACCAAACTCAAAGTTACATTGTTCTAAAGTTAGCATGCTAACATAATTACAAGTGATTTAAAATTACAAATTAGAGGAGTTAAATAATCTTTTAATTTCTGCAAGCAAATAAACACAGTAAAAGTTTAGTAGATATTTTCTCAAAAAAAGAAATTAGTTAATAAACTACATGGAAAGCATAAGTAATATACCTAGCAACAAATTATCCAACCAAAATTAATAAGGCTGCTGATAATTCAGCATGTTGAGTAATGAACTGAACATCAAACATAACCCAAAACTAGATATATTTCATAGAAAATAATCAGAAAAGATAAAATAATATATATGCATATCAGATAAAATTTTACAAAAAAATTAACATACCAAACTATCAACCAATCATTAATTGAGTTATTCCAATTTTGCCAATTACCATTTTTAACAAGGTTCATATCTTTTATAGTTCATAGAAAATCCAAAGAAATTATATTAACAAAAGTAAAACTAATACATAACAACTTAAGTTATTTAAACTTAATAACTTAACTTAAAATTTACCCAAAATAAACTAAGTTATTTAACAATTACCAACCATTGACAAAACAGAAACCTGCAAGGTTGCAAACTGAAATATAAGTATGATAAACTTGTGTAAGACTGTAAGTAAAGTGTTTGACAAAATAGTTGACATACCCAAAATGTTATCAAAAGTTTGTCAATATTCAATTATCACTCACAATCAAAACGAGCATGCTAACATACTGCAGTAATCAACATATAAAAAATCAATCTTGAAAAATAAGAACTTCTAACAAAAATGCATGAAATTACTAATTAAAAGGCATACCAAAAAATAAGACCCAGAGATATGCAATCAAAAAGCATGTGAAGCAGGTCCTACTCCTACCCCTCCTTTTACTTCTCTTCATGACCTTGCCCTTGATGATTGAACTGCTACTGTAGCTTGAAATTCTTGAAGACATTGAAACAAAAAAAAATACCTAGTAAATGTTTAAACATCTTAAAAGATTAAAAATAATTACATAATTAATAAATTATATACCTGTTACAATCTTATCTGAGTCCTCTAATTCTTCATATATATTCAAGTCTTTTGATTGGTATAAAGAAGGTCTTAACCAATTCTGACCACAAATAAGAGCTTCTGCCATTTCTAGTTTTAAAGAGCTTCGAAACATGTCCAAAACTATACCACCAGTACTAAAGGTAGATTCTGAAGCAACGGTTAAGACAGGAGTAGCAAAAACATCCTTGGCCATAACTGATAATATTGGAAATCGAGAGGAATTTTACTTCCACCAAATAAGCAAATCAAACTTCTCATCATCATCAACACAGACTTCAGCCCCCTCTCAAGTTCATTCTTTTGGTTAATTGAATTTTTAGCTTTTAAATATTTTTTAAAGACATCTATTCTTGCTAGATGTGTAAGACAAGAAACAAAAGTTGTTACTGTATTTGAAAAAGTTTCTAATGTGCCAATAACATTTTGGCCACTTCTATTTTGTTGATCATGTGTTGCTGAATACCAGTTGTACATTCTACTAAGGTTGTTCTTAACACTAGGTAAAAGTTCATTTAAAAAGTTTGGATTATCATTGTACATATCCTCAAATGACCATTCAACATATTTCAGTTTAAAACGAGGGTCAAGAATGAAACCAAAATACAACAGTTGATTGATGTTTAAGATATTTCCCCAATATTTTTCATATTTTTTTTCTAATTTTCTTTCCCATGTTACTTAAAATAGGATTAAAACTATTTGCACATTGTTTCACTTCACAACATATCAAAGCAAGCTGATGAAAAGTAGAATGGATGCTCACATGTAGAGAAGAAGAAAAAATTTTGTAGCTTTATAAAATTTTCTTAGAAAATTAACAAATGCCCGAGCAGAATTCCAATCTGTACTAGTTGGAGTACCAACAGCCCCACAATAGTCCAAATAATGGTTCTTAAACACAAGTTTCTCAAATGCACCTTCAAACTTTTGTGCAATTTCCAACATCATGTAAGTGGAATTCCAACGAGTAGGTACACATAGACAAACTAATTTATGAGAAGAAACCCCTGCATACTCACAACACTCTTTAAACTTTGTTAGCCTCTAAGGTGATGATCGAACAAATCTAATTGAAGTTCGAATGCTTGCAATAGAGTTATTGATGTTATTCAAGCCATTATTAACAACTAGATTAAGAATATGAGCACAACATCTCATATGGAAGAAATCATCATCCAAGACTAGGCCACTTATATTCATCAACCTCTTTTTCAAATAAGCCACAGTTGTGTCATTGGAGGAAGCATTATCTATTGTGAGTGTGGAAATATTCCTAATCCCCAACTCTCAAGCTTTCCTCAATATGTCTTCCTATTGTATCACCTTTGTGATAGGAACTATAGAGAAAGAAATAACTCTTTTCTTATAACACCAATCATTATTTATGAAATGAGCTGTTAGAGTTAAGTAATTCAGATTTTGTATTGATGTCCAATAATCAGTTGTAAGTGCAACCCTATTATTGTTTACCCTAAACAAACCCTTTAATTTGATTTTCTCATCAACAAATAGCTGAAAGCAATCCCTAGCTACTATGTGCCTTGAAAGAGTAGTAAATTGTGGTTGTAGCTGTCTAAGAAGATGCTCAAATCCTCCATCCTCCTCCACCCTGAATGGTTGCTCATCTAATATTACAAATGTTGCAAGAGCCTTTCTACACGCTTCTAAGTTAAATCTCTGACTTGTTGCAGCCAGATCAGACCCATCTCCTATTTTACTAGAGGGGAAGTAATCACTCTTTGATTGGGATCATGACTAACCCCATATGTAAATTTGCTACATGATTTTATATGATTAAGCATGTTTGCGGTTCCATGATTCTTACTATGACAATAATACTTTTTGTTATAGTATTTGCATGCAGTCGTTGGTTTAAGGTATTTAGTTTCAAGCAATCTCATGAAATGGTCCCATACAGTAGAAGATCATCTAGGACCACTAGCATTACATTTTCTCTTCCTTGTATTACCATTATTGGAGTTAGTTTCAGTAGGATAACTTGCTTGGTTACTAGGTTGACTTCCACCACCATCTCCTGTAGTTGATGCTGAAATGGTGACAATATTTGAAATAGCCCTTACAATTGGATGAACTTCATCAGTTGAGTGATGACTAGGCTGATGACTTCCACCACCAGCACCAACTTTTACTATTTGCATAGAATTGGTGGCATCTGTAACAGTTTCTTCAATTATAATATGTTCCTTCAAATTTCAGTATTTTATCCAACAAAATTAACTACAAGATTATCTTATATAATATATTTTAACTATACCCTCACACAAAATTGTACTTAAGAACAAACAAATCAAGCAAAAATATTTAATTTCAAATAGATACACATTAAATTTTCACATCATTGTTGATCAATAATTAGAACCAACAAAAATATTTAACTTTAAATATACATACATATTAAATTTTACAGCATTATTAATTAATAATCAGAATAAACAAAAATATTTAAATTTAAATAAATATAATATTAAATTATTTAATTTGACATCATCATTCATCACACATTAAACAAAACAAGAAAAAAAATACTTAACTTCTCATAATCATCAACATATTAAATTATTCAATCTAACATATTGAATTAAGAGATGCATTCATATTAAATACATAAAAATTAGAATAACCTAAAATTGGATGTTCAGTTGCAACAACTTGAGATTCTCCTTCATTTCCTATTTGGTTTAGTTTAAATCCAACATCCTCCGTTGACTCCATTTCCATTCTAGACTTGTATAATGTGATAAAAAAAATAAAAAAATATAGAAAAGAAGTAAAAATAACGTACTAGCTAAATAAATATCATTACAGATAAATAAGGAATGTTAATGATAAATGGAAAAATGTTAGTTCTTGCAATGAAAATGTAACAGGAGAAAAAAGTAGAATGGAAAAGATACACTATTATATCCTTACAAATTATAAAGACAACGAAGAATTGAAAGATACAATACAACTTTTTAATTTTTGTTACTTTTTCTTTCAAAAAATACCTTCAAACTCGCTTTTTGCCTAATTATTTTTCAACACCACCTTTTTATTCCTCATTCTAGCCTTCCAATAATTAGCTTCCAGAATTTTAAAAAATTGTCTTATGAAAATTAATTATTTTATTCACAACAAGTTCCTTTTTCGCATCACTTGCTTTCCATCTTCTACATACTGTTTGGTTTTTATTTTTTCACCTTTGATGAATATTTAATATTTTTATTTGAACTTGTTCGATCTTATTTTAATCATTTTCATGTAGTTTATCTTTTTGTGGAGAAGGCTTTGTTTCTTTCTTATGGTAAATCAAAATGCTTAATTATATTTGTATTTCAAAAGTTAACTTCTGGCAGCCGTTTTTTAAAATCTTCTTACTGGAAACAAGGGATGATACTTAGAAACAACTACGTAAAGAAGGTTTAAGAGAATTTTTGAAAGAAAACATTAAAATTTTTGAGAAAGGCAATGTATTGGTAAGAGAAATATAAAAATAATTAACTTGATCAAGATAATTAATTGATAAAAAATTTAAATTAAATGAAGGTTCTAATAGATTTAATTTATAAATTCGAGTCTAAACATTCAGAACGACGTTCTAGTTAATGTCTAAAAAGTGAGTTACTTGAGTTCTAAAACAAAGACAAACATACAAATTAAGGCACAAAATTACTTAACTTTAAAAAAAAAATATTCACCTAGACCAAAAATATGACATATAAAAAAATAATAGGGAGCATATAAAAATTTCAGAGTATTGGTTTATAAAAAAAAATATTGTTTAAAATAGAGAATTAATTCAAATAAAAACAATACTCACTAATATTAGAAATATTATCATAAATGCATAATAAAAAATTACAAAATTAGAAAAATGAAAATTGAGAGTCTTGATTTTTTAAAAAAATAATTATTTGATTTATTTCAATAATAAAATATCAAGCAATTTCAATATTTATAAATACTCACTAAGACAAAAAAAAATATAAAAAAATTAACCTTGAAAAACCCTAAGTTAATAAATCTTAACAAAGTAAATATAAGTATATCGTAGAAAAATAGAAAAAAAATAGTAATAGAGTTGGAAACTAACCTTATTTATGAGTTTATCCTTAAGAAGGAGATGTGGAAAGGAGAATGAGAGAGATAGGCAGAAGTGAGAAATGAAAAAAAAAAAAAGGAGAATAAAAAATCCTAACCCATTGCAAGCAAATATATATTGTGATTGGTGTGATTGTGTAGAGTGGTGGGTGAGATAGAAAGAGTTAGAAACTTGGTCACAAAGAGTGAAACTAAGATCAAGACTATAGTGACATAGAATCCGGATAAAAAAGATAAAATAAGGTAGATAAAATAAGAGGAAAATTAGGATTTCTAACATTGGATTGGAGCAGGTTGCGACCATGAAGTCCAACATATGCAATCCAAAATAAAAATTCCTGTTTCCTTTTGATGGGATTTGGGTTCCAATAAAAACAAGTTAAACGATCCAAATTCAACCAAAGCAACTCAAGCTTACTCGATGGTTTTATCCACTCTATCCGTGTACCCATTACAAACACCCGAATTTTTGTTTTTAATTTCAAATTAGCCGATTCCAGGTCGAGCATAGGTTGCTGATAAGCCTATGTTCAAGTGTTATTTTAAACAATTAAGAATATATACGATGATTTATATATTATTTTAATTATAATCTACATTACCTGGTGTAACAATACACAATGGTAGAGATATACATACCTTTTTGATGTTTTTCATTGGAAGTGCTGCTGAAAAGAAAATAATTGAGATTTTTTCATATTTTTTAGATAAGTAGAATTAATTATAGTTAAACATGAGATTGGTATTAGTTAAAAAGAATATTTATGATTACATTTCAAATGTAATTATATTTTATTATCTTATTAAACTTCATTATTAAGATATTATTCCCAAATATAAGTTAATTCTTTCAATATGAAGTTTTTGAAGAAAAAAAATTCTGAAAATTTAAACCAAACAGACCAATATTGGATCATTAAAAAGGTTTTGTGAAATGACTTCTCAATATATCCTGTGAATGCTGCAAATATTATCAATAGTTTGGGGTGGGGGCATCCTCATCTGTCATCACACAACTATTTCCTGTTCATTGTTCAAGCTTTCAGTGTTTGGCAATTAAAGCAAAATCAATATATTGTCACTGTATAGGTATTTTGGCTGAAGTCTTCTTTATATGTTAAGAGTATTTTTTTTTTATATATAAAGGAGTATTTCTTATACTCACGTTTTACCTGATTTTGGCTGTTTCAAAAAATAAAACATTTGTTCGAAATTTGATTTTGATGTAAAATCTGTTGCTTTTGCGGTGAGTTAGATTACGTTATGTTTATGTTAATAAAAAATATTTTTTAAACTTAATTATATTATTATCTTAACAATATTAAATAAAAAAAAGTAAAATAGTTTTTTAATGATTATACGTCAAAAATTAATTTTTACTAATATACTAAAAGCAATATTTATTTTGACAAAAGTACATTTTAAATGAATATTTACAAACACAAAACTATTCACTTAAATTCATTTTTTTTATCAAAATTATATTTTATAAAATTCAGTTGATTTAAATCAAGTTTACAAATGATAATTCAAACATAAATTTTTATATGTCTCTTGGTATATATAGAATTTTCGTTTGAAATTCAAAATTTATTTCTTTTGATCAAGTAATAATCTGCATCCGGATTCCAATGAATTTATCATGTTTGCACTCATTTTCCACTTTAATTTGCAGTATATGCTCTGAATGTTGCGAATATTATTTTGTGTTCGGGGCCTACTTGTCAGAGCAACTTTTTGTTCATACGATAAACAAAACAGTGCTGATAAATAAGAGATCGAAATAATAATGTAATGTCAACACTTTGTTGACATCCCCTGTCCATTTGAATTTTGCTGATCCCATAAAAAAATTTACTTGGTAATGATTGAGCTACATATTTATAATAATTGTATTTAATTTTTTAATTAATTAAACTTATTTTATAACAATTAATCATAATTATTAGTTAGTTAATTATTTTTTATTGTTAATTATGAACAATCAATTACATATATATGATTATAGTTTAATTTTTGATTCATCGTTCATGTAAATAAGTTAACCATATTTTTTTATACTGCTGATTACAATTTTTTCAATAGTCAATTACAAAAATGATCCTTATCAAAGAAAGTTAATTTTACATGTAGATGCACGGAGACATTCCATATATAGGAAAATGTGTTCTGTACAAAAAACAGGGCTCTACACAGAGAAAGAACAAACATTATTTATTTAAAATAAAGCAATTGACGCTGCAGAATTTTCTTATGTTTGGTGCAATGCAACTGCAAGGTTCTGCACAATGTGTGTATCTTGGTGCTTTCATGTGTATATAATAACATGGCCATGGTGTATTGGAAATTAATTGTAAAATGGTTAATGCTGGTAAGGTAATGGGTGGAGAGTGCAGATGTACATAGACAAGTTTGTCTCACAGTATAATTATGCAATTTGCAATATGCATAGACTCACATGGGGTTCACTAGCATCTAAAGAGAGAATATGCCACACACGTGCCAACAAATTCAGTGCTCAATTTTTGTTCTGCTCAGATTGTGCAATTAAAACCCTAATAAAGACAAGATAGTCTAACACACGTACTTTTCACAATTTCACTACTTGGCATCTTGTTTGGTAATTTCACGCGACTCAGCTTCCTTTAAAACCAGCTTAAACCTCTGCAATTGTGCAAGCAAAACGAGAATGAGAGAGACACCGCTATCATACTGCGTGAAGCAGAGTAAAACATGTGTGGTTTGGGTAGAGAAATACTTTGGTGACTGTCTCTGCAATCTGAATGATGACATCTCCTTCGGTTTGGGGTTGATTAGTCTAATATGTTGGGGAGTAGCAGAAATTCCTCAGATAATCACCAATTTTCATGCCAAGTCCAGCCATGGAGTTTCTCTCGCTTTTCTTTTCACTTGGGTCGCCGGGTTTGTCATTTACTTCTTTTATTTAATTATCATTCTTCAAAATGTCCCGTTTCTCCTTTATTTTCTTTTCATTTTTAGGGTTAAGTTCAGTACTGGAATAATTAGTTTAATTGCTATTTTTTAAAATTATTTGGATGCAGTGACATATTCAACCTCATTGGTTGCCTTCTGGAACCAGCTACGGTATGTGAGTTTTAATCATATATACATTAAATGTTTGTTTTTTTAAAATTACAGGAAAGTAAGTAAGTTGGATCAAAATTTCATATTAAATTATTTTAATTTTAAATCTTTTATTATTATATCAATTCTAATAATTTGCATTAAATATTTGTTTAAAAATTTATAAAAAAAAAAGAAAATAAAAAAGATTTCTGTTATAAAATAGTTTGGATATTAAAAAAATTAAAATTAAAGTAGTATTATAAAAAATGTTGTATATGCAGTTTATCTCTATTTGTTTCATCCCGCGTCAGCTCTTACTCCAGACACTATCATAAGATTGCATTGGGTGGCCTCTGTTCTTTCATGCTTTATATGTTTATATATATAAATCTTTCATCTTTGTGCCTTCTGTAATATATAATTGAAATAGTGGACTAACTGTTTTCTCATTTTTGTATTTTGTTTTTCTTCTTGCTTTTGGATGGCTGGAAAATGCAGTTGCCTACCCAATATTATACAGCTCTGGTAATTAAAATGCAAATATATTTATCTATAATTTTCTATGTATATATTATTTCTTTTCTTTGTTTCAGTCTTATAATTTAGATTAGATCTTAAAATACATCATTATGAAACTGTTATTTAGATTTAGTCTATAAGTTTTGAATATATTAATTTGATTTTGATTTAACGATTCATATTTATTTGCATTCACAGTTAATCAGTGTAGGAATAATAAATCTGGCAACAAATTTAGCTAATCATTTTATACATATCCTTGTAATTATTTTTGTAATTTGCACCTGTAATTATTGTATATTTTTTTCTGCTTTTGAAAAATGTTGACAGATTTTATAAAGATATTGATGGAATTTTAAACTATATTTTAGGGCTTTAAAATCATAAAAAATATGATCTGAAATATGTGTTTAAATATTTATACACAATTTCTTTTATCTATAAAGTGAAAAATGATAATTTCTTTTATTTATAAAATAAAAATAATAAAATTTGAAATCAGAATATTATGTAAATGATTCTAATAGTAAATATTCACTACTCTATCATTAAATTAATTTTAATGATTTATTTATGTATAATTTGATATCAACTTTCTAAAATATCCATAAATATTTTTTAAAAATGTCCATCAATATATCTGAAAAATCAGTTGTTATATTTATAAAAAGTAGGAATAATATATCCTATTATAAGTAATAATTACGAAGATAATTATAAAAATATGTACAACATTAATAGCCAAATTTATTGCCAGATTTGTTGCTTTTGGCTGCCTGATGATTGATTGATTGTGATTGGCCTAATAATACCTGAGTTGCTCCTTTAACAGAGAAAAATTAAAAAATATTTATTATATTAGCATAAAAATTATTTAATATTTTTAAAATAATTATAAGTATTAAATAAGGTCTTAGATATCTATTAATTAATATTTTTAAGAAATTGATTAATAAATTTCTTAAGCAATTTCAATTTATTCCTATAATCAAGCATATTTAATGTTTGCAAAACACTATTTCTCATCCTATTATAATTTTTCTAAAAAAACTGATAAGTCTTAATATTAATTTATTAAGTTTTAAATTATTTTTTTCTTATAGTTATTTTTCACGATCTTAATTTTTCTAATTTTTATGTAATTAATATAATATAAAAGATTAAAAAATAGAGATAGACTTGAAATGTTATAATAAATATTTTAAAATATAATATATTAATTAATATTAAAGTTATTTTAAAATTTGTGTAATTTAGTTTAGAAAATTTTATAAATAAGAATAAAAATACTAACATTTGTTATTTTTAAAATGATTTGAAAGTTTTTTTTCAATAATGGTTGGGAAGGATTTTTTACACACCTATTTTTACTACATATACCACTTTTTTTATAAATTTTATTTTTATCTTAAAATTATATCTCTAAAATAATTGCAGAAATAAAAACCTAAATCTTACTTATAGGTGTCAATTTGGCCCATCTAACTCAACTCAACCCTAACCCATATGGACTAAGGTCAAAATGATATACAATCCCACAAAAGCCCACATTTATAAAGTCGATAGGACTAAAAGTCCATTAAACCCTAAGGATTAGGGTCAATCCATGAGCTTAATTTTTTTATTCAAATTTTATCTTTTAATTTTTTTAATCTTTTTTATAATTTGTTTTCTCTCTATTTTCTTTCTAATTAGTAAGAAAGTTTAGAATAGGGATGAAAATGAATAAGGTCGGAACCTACAACTTAAGTCTAGTTTGGTTAGACTTGTTTAATAAATAGATAGGTTTAAACTTATTAAGCTATTGAAAAATCTATTCATCTTTATACATTATATATTTATATTTATTATATTTATTTTAATATATTATATTTGTAAAGTATTTATTTTAATATATATATATATATTAGACTTATTTAATGACTTTTTTAACTTATAGGTTTTAAGCTTATAAGCTTTTTTAATCAATTATTTAGATAAGTTTTAAGCCTATCTATTGGTCTTGTTTGGAATGTAGGCTTGTAAACATGTTCATAGGTCTTGTAAGTAGGCTCAGGCTCAAACCTTAAAATTTTTAAACAAACCCAACTTAAGCACTCAAAACTTAACTCGACTCATCCTACTTTCATATCTAGTCTAGAGAGAAAGGATGAAAACATGGAAAGAAAATATAATTTTAGAGATAGAGAGACAAATATATCTATAAAAAATAAAGAAGAAGATAAAAATATAAAAAAATTGAGAAAATTTGAGAGATGAAGAAAAAAAATTTAGAATGTAAGAAAATTCTAGAGATAAATGAAAAAATATTTAGAGAAAGATAAAAAAAATATAAATAAATTAAATAATATTTTAGTACAATAAAAATATTAAAGATAAAATTTTAAGAGAAAAAAAAATTAAAAGGAAGAAATTTTAGAAAAAAATAGCTAAATATAAGATAGTATCATAAAAGTTAATTTACACGTGTCTTACTTAATTTGAGAATTACGTAAGTTAAAATTTAAAAATATTATTTTTTGACGAGTTACAAAAATAGATGAGTTAATCCACACTCATTCCACTTAATTTGAAGCTTACGTAGGTTAGGACTTAAAAATCTTACTTATAAATTAGTTACAAAATAGAATGTTATAAGATGAATTAGCTCATGTTTATTTTACTTAATTTAAGGATTATATAAATTAAGGTATATAAAAAATTATTTTTAAACGAGTTACAAACAAAGAAGGTAAGACAGAGTTAAATGAGTTAACTTACATTCATTTAATTTAATTTGAGAGTTACGTGAGTCAGAATTTAAATTTTTACTTGTAAATAATTTTAAAATAGAAGAAAATAAAGTTATATAGTTAGCCTATGGGCTAGCCCACACTAAGCCCCCTTAAATTAAGGATTATGTGGGTTAGGGCTTAAAAAAATCCTATTTTTAAGTGGGTTATATAACCTCTGGCCAAAACTTAGGGTCACGTGGGCCAAAGGCCAATTTAACACCTTACCAAATGATTATGACTTTTTAAAAATATATTCTAGAAATAAAAAGTCAATATTTATTATAAAACTATAATTTCATAAAAATCCTTCTAAAGCATGTTGAAAAACTTATTATGCTGGAGTTATAATTTTATCCTTTAAAATATAGTGGTTTTATTTATTTATTTTTAAAAAGTATGTAATTTGAATTTCATAATTATGAAGTGAATAAAATATCAATAATTATGGATGAAAATAGGTAAAACTGTACTAGATTTTAAGTTTGACTTGTTTAAAAATTTTAAAACATAAACCTGAGTTTGTTACCTGATAAATAATTTTTTTTCAATGTCTCATCTAATTTAAAGTTTACAAAATATATGAAATTGTTAAAAATCTATATTTCAAAAATGTTAATAATTAGGTTTAAAATCTGCATAAATGATGGATTAGAAAGTCTTTCAAACTTAAAACATACAAGATAAAAATATTATTAAATGAACTTAAAATATGTATATATATATATATTATGTAAATAAAATATATTAAAATAAATATAGATATATAATATATAAAGATAAATAAATCTTTAAATAAATTTTTTTAAGCTCAAGTCTAATTTATTTATTTAAATATATTTTTTAACAAATTAAAATTTATCTATTTATTAAATAAGTTGAGTCAGACTAAATTTTAAATAAATAAAATCTAAACTTTATTTCTGTTGAACGATCTTGTCCATTTCTATCTTCGATAATAATAATAATGTAAGTAATCATAATGCAATTGATAAAATAGATTAAATGAAAAGATAATATAATTTAAAATAAAAAAAATTAATAAATTTTTTATTTAGATAAAAATAGCAGAAAAAATACAATCGATCAGATTTATTAGAATTTTATTTACAAAAGAAATGATGCGAAAGAATAATGATGTAATATAAAATAATAGTTTAAAAAAATTTAAGATTTTTTTAAAAAAGAATAGTTTTATTTTATAATAAAAATACAAAAAATTAATAATGGTATAATCAATAAAATTTGGTGGTGCAAAAAGTAACTGGCCCACAATTGGAAAGGATAAACGCTCCGCCAAACAAACTTCAACTTTAAAACTAAGGCCCATTAACAAAACAAAGTAGATAGAAGGCTCAATTGTTACAATAAAACAAGGGTACGTCGTTTCCTTAGACTCAAGGCCAACCCATTGGACACGTGTTCTTGTATTATTTCCGGAGATAAACTCAAGGGAAATGGATCACAAAAAATTAAGGGAAATATTCTTTAAAATTTAGTAAACACATTTATTTACATTTTAAAATTTATTTTTATTAATTAATTAATAAAAATATATAATTAAGTTAATCATATTTTATATAGAATTATAATTTTTAATTAATTATATATTTTTTATAATCGATTATTGTTAAATTTACAAATAGTAACTGATAATTAATTAAAAAACATATAATCAATTAAAAAATATTATATTTATCTTAATATAAAATAATAGTTAACTTAATTATATAATTAAATAATTAATTATAATAATCTGTTAATTAATTAACACCTTAGTTTTTGAAAAATACATGGATGTGGACACCGTTTGTATGTTGTGCAATCATATTCCGGTTTTCTCTGATTAACACGTGGTCTTGTATTATTTCCGGAGATAAACTCAAGTGAAATGGATCATCAAAAAATTAGGGGGAATGTTCTCTGATTAATCTATTCCTATTTTGCAACTAATGTCTAATACGCGTCTCTTATATATGCTTCTGAGTTGTATTTTTTTTTTAAATTGACTTGATTTTGTAACAAAAGCTTAAAATTTATGCATCTTTAAAATATTTTTTTCATCTCAATTATATATAGGTATTTTATTAACTAATATTTTTTTCTTAAAAATTTAACGGGATTAAGTCAATAGTTAATTAAAAGTAAAGCAACTTTTGTTATCGAATTCTCGATTTAATATTGTTTTAACAAACCTTAAGATTACAACGTTAATTTGAATAAATGGCTCTTGTTATTGTGATTTACAGCTTTACACAATCACTACGATCGTATTAGTACTGCAAAGTTTCTATTATGACTACATGTATAAATGGTGCGAGCGTCATGGGAAGATCAACACGGAAGAGGTACTATTGTAATTTCCAATTTCTTATGTCCCGCTTTGCTAATCAAAATTGATATTCACATAGACATTTTATTTTTATCAAATTACAAGTTTCCCCCAAGAAAATAATACTCTTCCATTCCTTGTCGAAAGAGTAGATTTTTTTCATTACATTTTTTTTTGCTAATAACGGGAATTAAATGGGATTAGGACGTGATATTATTTTATTATATTAATAGGCACATGAAGTGAAAAAACCTTTGAGACCGAAACCAAGCTCCAAGTCAGGAAATGCAATACAAAATGGTGAAGCCAAAGCAACACCTCGATCCGAGTACTACTTTAGGTGCGTATTCATATTGTTACTTGCAAGGCTTACTACTCATATCAATTACTACTTCGTGCCTTCGTGGCATTATTTTTGCAACCTTAATTAATTATTGGTTTGACTAATAAACGATCTAAGTATTTTTTTTTTTAATTTTGAGTTAATTAAACAGGTCAGCAAGATCTTTGGCTGGTAATAATACTCCACCATTCAGTGCCTACATGAGAGCTGCTAAAAGTGTTCCTTCAGCCATGGAATTGAACAATGATTCATCTTCCGATGATGAGGCACTTCCAGTTTCTCTTAGAAAGCCTGCATCACAGCCTAGACCCATCCCCCGTTCTGTCCCTGTGAGTCTGCTTTTCTTTACTTACTAATTATTTTATAATGTAACCTCTATATCTGCAATGCAAGGATATCATAGTTAAGTTAAATAACTTTATTTTAAAGAAAAAAAAAAGTAGTATAATTTCTAATATAATGTGTTGATGTCATTAATTCACTTAGAATGAACTGATAGAATAACTTTTTGATTGATCCTTTGCATTTATGACTCCTAATATATTTACTATCTTTTTTATTGAATGTACAATGTTTCAGGCAAGCTATGGAACTTTTCTAGCAGTATCTATGAACTTGCCTCGGCAGAGTAATGCTTTGAAGGAGGGGTACAGAAGATTGAATGGAAGAAAGCTACTCCTGCAGGTACAACTAGCCAATGGTACCGGTTAATTAAGTAACTTCATACACTCGTATAATCATTTCTAAAGATTATGGTTGTTTGCATAAGTACATTCGCATGCTGCCACTTAATTACCAGAACTCATCACAGGAACACCGAACGCATAGTGCTTTGGGTCAATGGTTAGGATGGCTCATGACTGCTATCTACACGGGTGGCCGGCTCCCTCAAATATGGTTGAATGTATGTGTCAACCTTTTTATTTTATTTCCTAATAATATTCTTCATTTTTTTTAAACTTGTCTTTTACTAATTTGTCCCTTGATTACTGATAAATTGTGGTTTACTAATCCTTGGTCAGATTAAAAGAGGGAGTGTGGAGGTAATATATTGTTAATTTAGTCATTTATTGATTTCGCATTATAAATCACAACTTTACAAATTAATTCGTATTTCCACTTAATCATTGATGGCTTCTCTCTTTATCATCAGGGCTTAAATCCTCTCATGTTCATCTTTGCACTGATAGCTAATGCCACTTACGTGGGGAGGTTACAATTCCCTTCCTTTGCATATATATATTAATCCTATTTTTAATAAAATAAAATTAGACAATCTAACTCTTGTGTTGTGTGTGCAGTATTCTTGTACGAACTACCGAATGGGAAAGCATCAGAGCCAATATGCCATGGTTGTTGGATGCCATAGTTTGCGTGGCATTGGACCTATTCGTATCCTGTATATGCATTTTACCGATGCAAATTTTTAATTTACTCTTATTTTGGCTGCACTACTCTCTCTTTCTCTCTCTGTCTAGAGTTTTCACTATTAAACATATATGTTGTTACGGCTATAAAGTTGTTAAACCTTAATAATGACAGATAATCTTGCAGTACACCGACTATAAATACCTTAGGAGGAGAGCAGAAAGTGATGATGGAGATTACAAAGAAGGCAGAAAAATTGTTGTCTTGATTTGTGGGGTTGTAACTGATCCATGTTAACCTTCCCCAAATTGAACCAATATTACACTATGACATTCAGCTATTGTTTGGGTCTGGCGACCAATTAGGAAACTCCTCAATTCATGTGCTAAAATTAGCTATATGACATAAAGCTATCAAAGTTATATATTAACTTATCAAGTTTATGAATTAAGAACCATTGGTGATTCATGTGAATTTAACTAAAATGGTGTTATTTTTTAAATTAATTATTACAATGGGTTGTTTTAATATATTTTATGGGTATTGGTTTATAAACCATATTTGTGGACCAAAATAAAGATACGTTCTACACATGGAACATTATCAAAAGGCGCCACAATTTTATAGGCAAGTAGTTGGAAGGACGTCATTTATGAACCCCACGTGTGGTGTGGGAGCAGTTGAAGAGGAGACACAGTTTTGTGTGGGAGCATTTGAAGAAGAGTCATAGGTTGTGTGGGAGCATTTGGAGAGAAGTCACAACCTATTGGATCAGAAAACACGTCACATGGTGTGGGGGCAGATGGAAAGGAGCCACAACCTTGTGTGGGAGGATTCGAAAAGAAGGTACAGTCTTGTGTGAGAGCATTCGGAGAGGAACCACAACGTGTGGAAACATTTGGAGAGAAGTCACATTAAAATTTTTCTTGTATAAAATGAATCATTGTTGTTGTTGGATGAACGAAAATTTCTCTCAAATATTATTGAGTTTATGTTCTTTGTATCTAGTGATTTAGAGTATTTCAAAAAAAATTATTAAACCATTCTTGATTTAGTGGTGTTCTAGATATTGTAATTTAGATTTAGTTTAAATTATATTTACAAAAGTATATTATTTTTTTTGTGCAAGTTTGAATTTATTTTCTGCTATAATTTGTTGTTTCATTTTTGTTTTGAATATTAACTAATTTGTTTTAATTTTTAGAAAAAAAGTTTGAAAAATTAACTGTGTTATGTATGTAGTTTAAAAAATTTAAATTAATATGAGTAAAATTATTATTATCATATATTTAAATGGTAGAATTTATCAAGGAGAAAATGGACTTAATTTTGAAGGAAGTAAAAAAGTCATTCATGTTAGAAGAGATATAAATCTCAGTGAACTTCAACAAAAAATTATAAAAAAATTAAAGCTTTCATCAAATCAAGTGATTTCTTCTTTAATAGGAAAGTTCTTGATTTCAACTTATAAAATGGAGTATAATGGTTTCCAAATATGTGAAGATGATGATATTAAATATATGGTTAATGCTTTTGAGCAACAGTCGTTAATGTCAGCATCAGAGATTTATGCTGAGATTGATGTGATTGGCAGTTCAACAATGTTGATACAATATGGTAGTTTTAATACTGAAGTTGTAGAAGATTATCCTCTAATAATTGGTAAGTTAATGAATGTATGTTTACATAAATATTAACAATATTTTTGTGAAATTAGTTTAAAACTACTAATTAAGAAGTTATTTTTGTAAGCAACTTGTAATGAAGGTGTGAATTTATCAGATGATGATTGTGATTATCCAAATTATAATTTTCCACCAACATGGTCAAGTAGTGAGGATAATGATGATATTAATGAAGATATTGACTGAGATAATCTAACTGATTCAGATGAAGGAGAATAACCAAATTTAATAATGAGCGCTAATCCTACTCCTAGTATAATGAGAGCTAGTCCAATATGTTCTTCAATTGGTTTATCTTTATTTGGATCTGAACAAGTAACACAATCAAGTAATGGTAAACATGTAACATATTACATATGTTGTAAATTAATCGTTTATATTAACATGTTTAAATAATTTATGCAGGATGTGAACCTTTTTGGAATAGTTCTTCCTATTATACAAATATTTGTATGGAACATGGTGAGGAAGATATCAATTTATTTGGATTTAATGCATCTTCCAATTGGTGTATAGGAGAAGAGTTATATGCTGGGCTACAACTTGAGACAAAAGATGAGGTAAAGATGACAGTTAAACATTATTCAATGAAGGTACATCATACTTTTATTGTTATTGAATTAAAATCGAGTTTTTTACATGTGAAATGTCCCAACCACGTGCATGGTTGTCCATGGCGAATGCGAGCAATCAAATAAAAAAAGAAGAGATAAATGGCTTGTTACAAAATAGGGCGGACATGCGTCAATGCATCACTTTCGTAAGATCATAACAAACTTGACTCAGATTTCATATCTTCATGCATTGTAGGTATGAAATATAATCAAATATATATTTATTATAAAATAGAATATGTTAAACTAATGTTTTAATTGTTTTTCTTTAGGCATGGTAAATCAAGAACCCGTTGTATCTATATCTTTGATACAAGAAAGAATACAAAGTCAATATAGGTATAAAATTTCATATAGAGAAGGAGGGATTGCCAAACAGAAAGCAATTGTCCGTGTTTTTGGTGATTGAAATGAGTCCTATGAAATATTACCAAGGTGGTTACATTACATGATTAATTTTTCCCCAGGATCGGTATATAAAGTTGAAACGATTGAAGTTGTTATTGGTCAACAAATTGACAAACAGTATCGAATTTTTTTTCGAGTTTTTTGGACATTTAAGCAATGTTGTGAAACTTTCAAATACTGCAAGCCATTGATTCAAATTGATGGGACTTTCCTATATGGAAAATATAGAGGTACATTATTAATAGCAACAACTCAAGACAGTAATAATTTTGTGTTACTAATTGCATTTGCTATTGTAAAGGGTGAGACTTTAGAGGCATGGAGTTGGTTTCTAGCCTTGTTACGTGAGCACGTGACGTGACACAAAGGGATGAGATTTGTCTTATTTTAGATCGGCACCAAAGCATCAAATTTGTTGCGAACAATCAGCACTTAGGATGTCAACCTCCACATGTTTATCACATGTACTGTATTCAACACATTGCAGGTAATTTTAATCATCATTTCAAGAATCAAAAATTGAAGCAGGAATTGCTTAAATTAGGTATGTTTTATGTTTAAAATGTCTTGCATATTAATAACACTCATTGAATATTTTGTTAGTAACGTTGTTAAACCTTGGTAGGTTACACACCATGTAAACATATATTTGACGAAAAGTTAGAAAAGTTTAGACAAAGTGGCCCAGATATTGCTAGATGGAATGATAGCATCTCAAAGGAAAAATGGAGTCTCGCTTATGATCAACATGGTAGACGATACGAGCAAATGACCACAAATTTGTCAGAGTCGATCAATAAAATTTTGAAAGGTGCTCGTAATATCTCAATTACAACTCTTGTCAAATGTACATATAGTCGCCTAGTTGAATATTTTCTGCAAAGGGGTGCAGCTGCTAAGGCAGAATTTAACTCAAATCAACGATACTGTGGTAAACTAATGGACTGCATTCGAAAAAATCAAGAAAAAACATGTTCTCATCAGGTTCGAAGATATGACATACAGTCTTCACGTTTTGAGGTTGAAGAAGCATTCAATCCTGTCACACAACGTGGTGGTAACAAATGGCCTCTAAGTTTGTCACAAGGATGTTGTCAATGTGATAAATTTCAATTGTTCAAATATCCATGCTCTCATGTTATCGCTGCATGTTTTGTTGTTAGTATGAACTTTTACCAGTTTGTGGATTCTGTTTACACGGTTGAAAACATTGTTAATGCATATTCAAGTGAATGGTGGCCAATTGGAAATGAGGTGTCACTTCTCCTTGTTCATCCATGGATACTAGTGCCAAATGAGGACAAATTGCGGGGAAAAGATCAGCCGAAGTCTACACGTATAAGAAATAAAATGGATTCGAATGAGTCACAACCAAGACAACAATGTCGTCTTTGTAAAGAAATTAGTCATAATCAATCCCAATGTCCACGTAGAGGACAAGGATAAAACGATAGTTAATGATGATGTAAGGACATAATGAATGTTTCGCATTTTAATCATGGTTGATCAACACCAAGATTAACATTTTAATAAGTTTAGTCCCTTGCCAGTGTTCCTTATATAATTGTGACATAACAATTTCTTCTAACAATAAATCATTCAATAACAATAACATATTTATCGATAAAGTCAAACATAATAATCTAAACAAACCAATTAATAACCAAATAAAAAGTTCATCATAATAGTCTAAACACATGAAGCAATCAAAGACATAAAACATTAAAGAGTCCATAAACACACAACCAAAGATAAAACTAGTTATCATCAACATCTTTATCCCTCACAGATCTTCTTGGATTACGACAACGATGTTGTGTGACATCAAACTGAGGATCATCAATTCGAGCAACATCATGGAATGCAGCTAATAAGTCTGCATTTAAGTCAATTCCTTGACCTCTAAAATCTTGAAATATATCTGGACTAGGCACACATGTGTGCATGGGAGGAGGTGGTGTGATCATCGTGGGATTAAACGGAGATGGCGTATAAATACTTCTACCAACACCGAGATCTGTCGGAGGTGAGGGATGAAAAACACCATACAACGCCCAAGGAGATGGAATATCAGGTGTTGTGAAACGAGCAAATGCTGAAGATTCTCTTCCACCCTGAAACGAATGACCTCCTAATTGAAATGATGGTAGTCCTCCTTTAAAAGCAATATAATCATATGATGCTTGTCCATAACAACTAGGTGCAACAGATGGACCATCTCCTGAAGGTGCTGCAAATGATGGACCTGTATCATCACTAAATTGTTGTGATGGAAATGCATATGTTGGCAATGGTGATGGCACAAAATACTGTCCTTCTTATCGAGTTGGAAGGGAAGGAATGGTATGAGTTTGATGCTCCAAACGTCTACGACAACGTTGAAGGCCTTGCCGCTCAACTCTATTATCTGGCATGTCCACATGAACCTATTGTCGAGGTGGATCTTGTGTAGCAACTAGTGCAACCATTCGAGCGGTCACAACACGGTCCTCTTCTTCGAACATCATTAGTGTGAGCACCAATTTTTGTCCGGATAAAAATCTCCCTTAACTAATCAAAATAACTTAAAAAAAAGAATAAAAGCTCACATGGTCAAAAGAAAAGAGAAGGAGTTGCAAAATTAAATAAATGAGCAAATAGAGTTAGTTAGTTATAGAGCTGAAACAAACAAAATTCAGTTAGGGGTTAGTTATAGAGTTAGTTAGGCTAGGGTTAGAAATTAACTTCCATAGGGTTAAGAGACCATGGTTAAGCTAGGGGTATAAAGGGAATTTGTAGAGAAAAGGTGGGGGGTTCCATTTTTCGGAGAGATTGGCTCTTTGGAATTCTGTTAGTTTTTGCTCTGGTACTCCAAGTTCTCGCTCTCGTCTTGGAGAATCTCTCTTAGCTCACTGAATTTTTCCAGGGAGGATCCTTTCTCAATTGCTCTCTACTCTTTCGGATTGCCTCCACCTGCGAAGGAGGATTCAACTTTCGCTCTCTACCTCCCTCAGTTTCTCCCTGATTCTCTTAGCAGAATTACAGAAGTCTCCTCTTTCAATTCTCTTCCTCTGGGTCGTGGATTCAGCACAAGGATTCTGTCATTGTTAAATCTTGTCTTGTGAAAATTAAATTCAGTACAGGTTAGTATGCTTGCATTATCTCTCTTATAAGGTCAAGAGTAATCAAATGATGGTTATGTCTGGATTGCATGATTTACAATGATATTGATAATTATGTTCTGTTATCACTGATGTTTCATGAAAATTTAAGCACTGAACAAGTAATAGATGAATCCTAGGGTGTTCTTATTCATGTTCCAGAAATAGGTTTGTTGAAGCCTTACACAGAGCAATTAGAATACAGTTTGTAAGAATGTGTATCTTGTTATTGAAAATGGAAGCTTTAGGCTTAATTACGGGTTCTGATATGGTTGCCTTTTTGTTGAAGACCTCTGTTGATGTCTAGATAGACCGAGTAGCAGTCCTTGAGGGGACTTTGGTCCTTTATTTTAAGGCCCTTAAATCATACAATAAACATGTAAAAAGCAAAATAGAGGAAGTTGACATAGGGTCTATATTCATACACTTGAATTGTGCTTTGGGGCTTGTCACTGAACAATAGGTAATTTAGTTGATCTCTGTGGCTGCGTTCTTAGCCATCTGAACCAAAGGATAATCATGATAAGATACGAAGGTTTTGATATCATTTTTTACTTGAAACTGTGTGAAAGAATGGTGATCCTAGTCAGTACCAGGTTTATCAAAGCCTGATGTTCCTTTGGTTTGGAGTCTGGTATTTTGGAGGCAGGCTGTGATCAGGATTGAGCAAAGAAGTAGTGAGGACATATAAGTTGAAATCAGTAGCTAAACTTCTGCAATTTCCGAATTGAACACATTAGGAAAGTTCTGCAGGGGATACTCCAAAGGATTTGATTAAAAGGAGCATGAATAGGGGATTCAGATTAGCAGCCAACTATACTTGATCTTAGGTTCCAAAACTAAGAGGCTTGGTGAGTTCTTCTGTTATCAAGAGATGGTTTAGGGCGAGCAGACCTGAAAGCAGAAGGTATGGTTCTAGCAGTTGGGCGGTAGCATCTAATATTGCCAAGGGTGAGAGAATCTGAGAGTCAACTTAGTGAAGGGAATAATGAAGAAACTGTTCTCTTGTATTAGTGAGCCCAATTCACTACTAAGATCCAAGATACTGGTGTTTGGAAAAGGGGTAGGCAGGATAAGGGTCAAGGAATAGGCCATTTACCTCTTTTGTAGTTATCAGGACAGTGATTGGTCATCTTTGTTTTTTGCCATGACTTATGGCGTTTGCCATCAGGTTTTGAGTACTGGATTAATTAAACAGTACATAGGGAACATAGTGTTTTTAAATTCAGCTCTTAAATAGGTGGAAACTGGTTCATCGCTGTGAATTCTGGAACTATTGTGCATGCTAAGTAACAATGTGTCGCTGTGGGAATGTGTTGTTTTTGTTTGTTCATTAAGATGCAGCAGAATGTTCGAAGTCTATTGGGTTTAATAATCTGTCAATACACGAACAAAAAGCCTTGAGTGATTTACTCTGGTAGACTAAAAGCTGATTAAATTACAGGTGAGGGTTGGTATAAGCTGAAATAAGTAAGACCCCGCCAATCTCGGTTTGGAAGGGGTTGTGTTCACATGGAAACTCCGAATCAACCCTTAGTTCACTATGGAAGTGGATAAGTACCCTGAATCATGATCCGGAGTCATTCATTATGGTCTGGAATCACCCATTAAATAGGAAAGTGTAGAATCCCAGGATTAAAAACTTAGTGAACAATTAGGGACCACAACAGTAGCTTGGCAGGACCGGTCTTAGTATCTAGGCATACTAGATAATTAGTCATTATATTATTGCTTTGTTAAAAAATGAGTTCTCCCCAAACTTTAGCAGAGATATGCAGAAGTCTCATAACTTCTCTCCGGTTCAAATTGGTGGGATTTGTTTGAATTACCTAAATCTAAAAACCAAAACCAGAGAAGTACAAGCCTGGAAATGGGAAGTAGTTGTATAATTCTGGGAGAAATATTCTTTGATCACCCTAGCATGTAAAAATGCGTCAGCCAAGAACTGAATTCCCAAAACTCCTGGCCTGAATACAGGGTATGTTCCCTAATCTTTGGGTTAACACTTAGCCAGTCTATAACGGACAATAGATTGGTTTATAGCTGTGTCAATACACACCATAGATTTTGGGCAAGTTATGCCTTGATGAGATTGATGAGCCTCTAATAGTCCCCCCTCGATGTGCATTTCCTAACAAACAAGAAAGGATTGATGTCCCACAGATGGTTCTAAGTTTCAAAAATGCCACTGTCATCCTGAAACCTATATAGAGTTTCTTTGGAGTCTGAGATTTGAGCCTGATCTCAGCCATAAGACATAGTTAGAAATCTACTACCTTGTTACACGAATGGTTAACAAGCTGGTCAAAATCCTGATTTCCGGGATTTTTCTGCTGGTTCATTGAAATCCTTGTCACAATTGATTCCTGAAGTATGATGGGGGTCTGATATGCAAAATGTGTCCAAGAACTAGGTGTTTGTCATGAGTCAGCTGCGTTTCTTGGAAGAATGATTCAAGAACCCTGTAACTGGAAAACTTAAAACCAACCAGGATTCTGTAGTGGATCATTGAGAAAATATATCCCAGAAAAATTCTAAGAATTAGCTCTGCCTTCAAGTTATGCTTAAGAACCTGCACCCATAGTCAATAGGAATAGGGCCCTCTGGCCATGACAAAAGAAGTGAGAACTAAGTGAGACAAAGGGTAACTAGGAAATATAGGGCATGATCAAGAATCACAATAACAAAGAACCTTAGCAGAAAAGAGTCAGACCTGATATAAGGAAAATTAGAAGATCTCTGGGCAGGGTGCAGTTTGAAGAATGAGTTTAGTAACCTGAAGTTGAGAATCCTTAACCTGCATAGACACAAGACAACCTCAAGTCAGTCGTAGGGAGGGGTAAAGCCTATGATAGATGAGGGGTTGTTTGTTGTCAATTGAAAGCCCTGATGCCAAGGCTAGTTAGGGGACTAACATGTCAAATTTGCTAAGATTATATCACATAAACACTACAGATCATGGACTGATCTCTGACTAAAAAGACTACTAGTTCTTATGATTATTATGAGCCAGCATCCATTGACCTAGGGGCAAGGCAGAAAGGAGTCAACCTAAAGGGCCTAGAATAGTTATAAGGGAAATAGATTAAAATAAGGAACTAAAAGGAAATGGTAAAATGCCATAGGCACCCTAAATATGCAGAGGAGTCATGATGTAATAAAATTAAAGGGAAAAGAAAATGGTTAGAATAGGATCGGGGATAAGAAAACTGGGTCATTAAGGTTGATGATGGGCCCAAGTCAATAAGGTTAACCCCTGACCAAGTCATGTTACCTGGAACCTCAGTATATCGGCCAATGCAGGTTTAAGATGCTGCATCTTGCAACAACTTCTTCCTTGATCATTTCAGATCTGTGTTGTCTGAACCTGATCTGGCAAGTCAAACCCTCACTTCCTATGATTCAGACTTATTTTCAAGCCACACACTTATAAGTCTTAAGGCATCTCGAAAACAAATCAACTAGAGGGAATCTAAATTGCATCTAAAAGTTTTCAATCTGTTAGAACTGCCAAGACACTCACTTAATAACAGAGTTTGGTAATAATTTAGTTGGAAAATTTAGGCCTAAGAGAGTTAGTAAAATGGCAGGATTCAGTTTAGGTTTGAACGATAACTTTGCACTACCCCTTGGACTTGCTTGATTCTATAAAATTGTCCCTAGGATAAAAAGGATATAGGTGAAATCTATATATAAATTAATGAAACATAGGGTAAACCGAATATAATGGCTGAATGGTTACGTGACCAGTTGCTGTTTCTGCCACAGTTTATTGAATCACTTCATCCTGCATAACACTATAGAATGACATAAGTCACTTGGAACTAAATTCTATGTTCTTTCATCCATAAGCTGAGCAAAATTCCAAAAGTAAAAGTTGCAGCACTCTAGAACCCTGTTATAGTAATTAAGATACATTAAGCCATGTCTGACTAGCCCCAATTAAAATCAGAACCTCACAGGTCTTGGGATATAGACAGCACCAAGTCGTGGCAGAATGAGGATTGGTTGAGGAAATCTTATGACTTGTCAAACACCAGGGCCCTAGGGGAATTTAAGCTGAACCTTACAAGCCCTGCTGATCATGGGTTTAGACAATTCGGTTCATGGAGTTACCTGAGGATACGTGAAAATTAGAATATAACAGTCTCAGACTCTGCCTTAATGCTAATAGAGCCATAGGCCTATATAAAACAAATGATAGAAAATGTATTACTGTTTCACTTTGGTTTTATTATGCTGTTTTTGATTGCATATCCAGATACCGGTTTTCACTAAACATTAACCTCTTCTTGAATTTTGTGAACTACCCCAACATTTTTTTTTTCCTAAAATTCGTTTTTTTTTAAAATGTCTGTTTTTATTTTATTTTTCTCAGATTGTGCAAACGGGTTCTAATACGGGCAAGTAGCATTCTCTACTGTTGCGTATTTTAATTCGTGCTAATTCAAATACGGCTTACGACGATTTGGATTATGCAAGCACGTCTGTTTTTCTAAAATTCTTCTGTTTTCCAAAACGTCTGTTTTTATTTTATTTTTCTCAGATTGTGCAAACGGGTTCTAATACGGGCAAGTAGCATTCTCTACTGTTGCGTATTTTAATTCGTGCTAATTCAAATACGGCTTACAACGATTTGGGTTATGCAAGCACGTCTGTTTTCCTAAAATTCTTCTGTTTTCCAAAACGTCTGTTTATTTTATTTTTCTCAGATTGTGCAAACGGGTTCTAATACGGGCAAGTAGCATTCTCTACTGTTGCGTATTTTAATTCGTGCTAATTCAAATACGGCTTACGACGATTTGGATTATGCAAGCACGTCTGTTTTTCTAAAATTCTTCTGTTTTCCAAAACGTCTGTTTTTATTTTATTTTTCTCAGATTGTGCAAATGGGTTCTAATACGGGCAAGTAGCATTCTCTACTGTTGCGTATTTTAATTCGTGCTAATTCAAATACGGCTTACGACGATTTGGGTTATGCAAGCACGTCTGTTTTCCTAAAATTCTTCTGTTTTCCAAAACGTCTGTTTATTTTATTTTTCTCAGATTGTGCAAACGGGTTCTAATACGGGCAAGTAGCATTCTCTACTGTTGCGTATTTCAATTCGCGCTAATTCAAATACGGCTTACGAAGATTTGAATTACGCAAGCACGTCTGTTTCCCTGAATTCTGTATTTTCTTAAGAAAAATTGCTTTAAAGCTCTTACCTAAGATTACTCCTTTCCTCTCCAAGAGATCAAGTCTCTTAACCAGAACTACGTAGCCTTGAGTTTCCCATTGCACCCGGGAATACGTAGGAGCAGGATCAAGTCTTGTCAGGCTATTTTCCATGAACCTATTTATTTTCTATTTTTTATTCTATTTTAAGGGATCAAATAGTTTTCAAAATATCACACACTCAGTTTAAGGGTACCGTTCCTTGGAACGGGCGAGTAGGGTGCCTAATACCTTCCTTACTCGTAACCGACTCCCGAACTTAGATTTTCTTCCACAAGTTAGGGTTTTTCCAAATGTTTTCCCTTAAAAATAAAATTTGGTGGCGGCTCCACAATCAAAATTAAAATCATTTCAAAATTTAGCGAGTCCGTCGTCTCGTCGTAATTACGGTTATGACAGATGGCGACTCCACTGGGGACATTTTTAGAGAGTCAAGCCCGTTTATATTTGAGTGTGTATGCTATATTGATCCTTGTGCTATTTATTTGTTCCTGTATTTATTTGATTATTTGTTATCCCACCATAGGATAGATGATTTTTAATTGCTATATATACCTGTTGCAAGTTCCCCAATTGCAGGTAAATCAAAACCACCAACAGTTATAAGAGGTTTGCATGCCCTCCGCGCACACCACATATATGCATGTGAACATGAGAGGGGCCCTACACCCGGGTCCGAGAGCAACTCAGGAATAGAGGGATCTAGTGGTGTCACTTGGGATGCACGTCCCGTTTGGCTATCACGAAAATCCCAGCTAGAGTGCGTCCTTTCCTAGTACCCTGTAACCAGTAGCATTCTCTACGGTTGCAGCAAGTACTAAGAATTGGAACTTGGCTCTAGTGACCTTTATCCCATAGGCTTATGGCTAACCCTTGGTGAGAAACAAATTAGATATCCTAGATCCATAGGACAGGTAACCTCAAAATAGGACCTGCGGAGGGTACTTTCCTGTTATAATGTTGATAATTGATTTATGAGAATATTGTTTAGAACGTGCTTTGAGAAAGCAAGCATAAAAAAAAAAAGAGAGAGAAATAAAAAAGTATAGGAGAAAAAGAAGAAGAAGAAAAGTAAGGAAAAAGCAAGGAAAAAGAGTAAAAGTCCACAAAAGGAAGAGAGAGAAAGAAAAGAGAATAGGAGAGAAGGAAGATGAGAAAAACAAAATAAAGGGATCTAGAGAGAAGAGGGATCGGCGCTAAGCTTTTAAGGACCAAAAGTAAGATACAAGATAAAATTTCCAAGGGAACAACATTCCTTCAAATATTTTTGTACCATGCATCATTTGTTTCTTTATCATGCATAGGTTTATTTATTCATATAACTAACCCGTTTTATCTGTTGTTTTTTCTTTCTTTTCCGTTTTTTTTCCTTTTAAAGGGGATCAGATTCTGGTTAAATATCCAAAGAAGGTGAAATGGAAATTAATGTGGGATCAGAATTGAGGAAGAAAAGAAGGATTGGGGCAAAGATGACTGATTTGTCCAGTATAGATTCTTTTGTCAGGAAGCTACAGACAGTACAAAAGATGGCCTTTGTTAAGAGGTACGGGAACATACTGAAGTTGCTAGAGGTGAAAGTACAAGAGGAAGCTATCACGGCTATGGTACAATATTATGACCCTCCCCTGAGGTGCTTTACGTTTACAAATTTTCAGTTGGCTCCGATGTTGGAAGAATACGAACAGATCATAGGTTTGCCCTTGGAAGGAAGTAAGCCATACAACCACTTGGAGCACAACCCTTCCTTCAAGACGGTAGCTCAATCTATAGGGTTACTAGAAAACCACTTCATTTCTGATTTCCAAGAAAGAAACCATACTAGAGGTTTTACAAGGGACTTCTTGGAGAACTATTTGCAGTACTTGGTGGATGATAACAGCTGGGATATCTTCATGGATGTGCTTGCCTTGGGCATTTATGGCTTAGTATTGTTTCCTCAAGTCGAGGACTTCATTGACATGCCGGCCATTGGTGCTTTCTTATCTCGGAAAAACAGGTTTGAGAACCCGGTTACCGCTCTGCTAGCAGACACCTACTGTGCTCTAGACTTTTGTTATGAAAAGAAAAAAAGGAAGATAACATGTTGCTTACCAATACTGTACATCTGGATCACTGCACATGTGTTCAAAAGGGAAGTTAAGATTCAGTGTCCAATCTCAGATTTACTGTGTTACCAGATTAGAAGCATGACAGGCAGGGAATGGGCGGAACATTTGGCTGGTCTGACAGAGGGAAAGATTAGATGGCAGCCGTCTTGGCAGCAAAGGACAACGATCGTTTATCATTGCAAGGGTTTCCCCAATGTCCCCCTGATGGGAATAAGGGGTTGTATCAGTTATAACCCCATACTGGGGCAACGTCAATTAGCCTATCCTATTCGAAGTCCTCCAGCCCAAGAGTTATTGACTCCTGTCACTATATATTATGAAGGGAACTTCGCAGAACCTCTTCGAAAGGTGCGAGAAGCTTGGGAGGTGGTAACACGAAAAGGAAAAGAGTTAGGAGTCAGAAGTTGTGCAGCAAAGGAGGAATACCGACAATGGGTAAGGGAACGGGTGCAACAAATCAAGTTACCCTTCAAACCACAAGCTGTAGCTTCAGGAAGTCAACCATTGCCTGAAACATTCGAAGATGAGGCCGTCAAAGAATTAAAAGCAAAGTTGGAGGGCATGACTGTCAAAAACAGCAGATTGGAAGAAGAGTTGTTAAAAGCCCAACAGGAAATTGCCGCGCTTAAGAGAGATGGCCAAGAAAAAGATACCGCCTTGGAGGGAATTCGTCAACAGCAAAAATCTGAGCGAGAGCACGCAGCTAGGGTCCACATGAGCCTTCAGGCTGCTAATAAGGAGCTGGGATTGAGAGCACAAGAAAGAGATGCCGCCCTCCAAGAAAATCAGGCAATGAGGGACGCTATTGAACAAATGAGAAGTCGAATTCGCCAAATCAGACGAGAGAAAGGTCAAGCCCTGGGAGAAAGGGATAGAGAGTTGGCAGAGAAGAATCAACTGGTTGACGAAAGAAATGAGTTACGCCAATGGGTAGAGGAATTAAAACAACAAATAGAGAACTTGTTAGTGGCATGCGAAAATGAAGTGAACGAAGAAAAATGGAATGTCATTGAAGTCATTAGGATGCAACAAAAGGGGATAAGTGATCTGCAAGATGAAATGAAATGGTATCAAGACACAGCGGATCATTGGACTAGATGTTTTGGGAGATTAGCTAGCTTGGCTAACACTGCTATCGCCGAAGTACCTCAGTTACTCAAAAGAGCGGAAGCTTCACTTCATCCACTCCATACGCCTGCCGAAGTTGAAGAATTTATCAACTTTTGTAAAGAGTTAATCATGAGAATGAACCGATATATTGCTCTGGTTGAAAAGGAAGAAAAGGATGTACCATGAATATTATGAATAAAGAATTTACTTCTTTCTACAGTGCTTGATGTCGCATTAATTTCCATTTCATACTTCGTCTCACAAGCACGCTCATCCAATAACAAATTTATCGAGATATCTGATCCCCGATATTTAATTTATGATTTAAAATTTGAGATTGTTTTTTTCTTTAATACTAATTAATAAATATTGAATTTGTACAGAAAACAAAATAGCGGATTCACGCATTCCTCAGCATCCTTATAGCACACGTTCAAAAACCAGAATGATGAATGAGCTAGAAGCACAAAATGAAGAACTGAGAAATGAGGTGGCTGATCTGAGGGATCAGTTGGCAAAAGTGATGAAGCTGTTAGAGAAGAATGCAGAGGGACCCTCTGGGGTAGAGACAGCAGCTGTGACAGATACATCAGGCCCTGTGCAGGTGGTAATTGATCGTGAGTAGCCTCCTTACGGGATACCACCTGGGTTTGCACCCTCAGCACAGGGTATTCCCACAAACCTTGCTGCTGAGAACCTTCTCACTCACACCCAATACCCAAATCATCCTACTACCTACCCACCACAAATAAATCCACCAGCTACTTACCATACAAATCCTACTACCTACCCACCACATACAAATCCACCAACTACCTATAACACAAATCATACTGCTTATCCTCCACACACGGGTCCGTCAATTTCTTACCCACAAAACACTAATCCCAACTATACATGCATGAACACCACTACCATCGAGAATCCCACCAATTCCATCCCTATGACTACCTACCCACTAAACCCCCAACAACCACCTTTCCCTCTACCAAATGCCTATGGCCAAACTATCCGACCCGTGGGGCCTCATACAGCGGGACCAGTAGTGAATGAACAGTGGTCAAATACTCCTAGTCAGGAGACCCCTCTCAGCGGTAAATGGCAACACCTGGAAGAAAGAGTCAGGGCCATTGAGGGTAGCGGTTATGGACTAGTAGATGCTTCTGATTTGTGTCTAGTCCCTGATGTGATAATCCCGCCCAAGTTCAAGATGCCCGAATTTGAAAAATATAAAGGAACGGGGTGCCCTCGAAGTCATCTGACCATGTTCTGTAGAAAGATGGCTTCGCACGCGCATAATGATAAGCTCTTGATCCACTGTTTCCAAGATAGTCTTACAGGAGCTGCAGCCAGCTGGTATACTCAGTTGGAACGCACCCATATCCGATCTTGGAAGGATTTGGCAGATGCCTTTCTTAGGCAATACAAGTATAATATGGAGATGGCACCAGATCGGTCTCAGCTGCAAAATATGATCAAGAAAGAGGATGAGACCTTTAAAGAATACGCTCAACGATGGAGGGAATTAGCAGCTCAAGTTCAACCTCCTATATTCGAAAGAGAGATGATCGGGATGTTTATGGACACTCTCCCTACACCATTTTATGATAAGATGGTGGGTAGTGTTTCAGCCAATTTCTCCGATATGGTATTAATCGGGGAACGAATTGAAAGTGGCCTGCGTCGCGGAAGGATTGTGCATAATACGGTTGGCAACGTAAATGTGAAGAAGCCAGCCAATAATTCCTGGAAAAAGAGGGAGGGGGAAACTCACCATGTCACGTATGATCCAAATCGCTCCATACCTATACCACCTAATTACCAAGCACCTTACCACCCTCAGTATGCACCCTACCCTCAGATGGTGGCCGCCTCCCAACCTAACTACCAACCACCTTACACACCCCCCACAGCTTTCCAACAAACAACCCCGCTCATGACACACCCACAACCAACCATACCCCAACCTCCACAAAAAGCCTGGAGTCAAAACCCTGGCCCAAACACTAACCAAACTCAAAGAAGGTCAAATAATGAAAGAAGAGTTATACACTTTGACCCTATCCCTATGACCTATACTGAGCTTTTACCCCGCCTAATACAGAACTCTTTAATCGCACCTTGTCCTATGAAGCCATTGGAACCACCATTTCCCAAATGGTATGACCCGGCTGCTAAGTGTGATTATCATGCCGGGGCTGTGGGACACTCCACTGAAAATTGTCAAGGTTTAAAGCATAAAGTCCAGAACTTGATAAACGCCAAGTGGTTAAATTTTGAGAAAGATGCTCCTAATGTAGGCAATAATCCTCTGCCAAATCATGGGGGGCCAACGGTGAACTGCTTAGAGGCGGAGTTTGAGGTGAATATGCTTAATGAGGCCTTCCCTGGATATCCCAGGCCTTTAGTTATCAGATACTCCGAAGAGCCAGCTGTCCCAACACCGAACGGCTTGAGACCAATTACCATAAAGGTGCCGGGGCCTTTCCCATATAAAAGCAACAAAGAGGTACCTTGGAAGTATGATGCTGAGATATCTGGAGGTAAGACAAAAGAAGAAAAAACCGAAGTCACCACTAGTGCCACTACTGATGTGGTGAATATAGCTGGAATCGGGGGTATGACCCGGAGCGGTCGCATCTATTCCCCCTTAGAAGAGAGGAGAGGAAGGCCCTGCGGGGAGGCAATTTTGGCTGGTCCTGAGCCAGAAGCGAATAAAGAAGAAGAAAGAAGGGAACTAAAGAAGCCTGTTTCTGAAGAAGAGGCCTGTGAATTTCTAAGGATGATCAGGCAAAGTGAATATTCAGTAATTGAACAATTGAACCGTATGCCAGCGAAAATTTCCCTATTGGCACTAATGATGAATTCTGAGCCTCATCGAAAGGTGCTGCTAAAAATACTCAACGAGGCACATGTGGTGCACAACCTTTCGGTAGAGAAGTTTGAAGGGATTGCGAATAATATAACCGCCAATAACTTCCTTACCTTCACCGACAGCGAAATCCCCGAAGAAGGGGCTGGGCATAACAAGGCGTTGCACATATCTGTAAAGTGTAGGGACCATATCTTAGCCCGGGTCTTGATAGACAATGGTTCCTCCTTAAATGTGATGCCTAAGATGACCCTGTCAAAGTTGCCCTATGAAGCATCCCACTTGAGGCCAAGTTCAATAGTGGTTAGGGCCTTTGATGGATCACGAAGGGAAGTTATTGGAGAGATTGATTTGCCAATACAGATTGGCCCGGTTATTTTTGAGGTGACTTTCCAGGTAATGGACATCTTGCCTGCATATAGTTGTCTCCTGGGAAGGCCATGGATCCATTCTGCTAGAGCGGTGCCATCCACTCTTCACCAAAGATTGAAATTCATCATAGATGATAGGCTGATAATTGTCTCTGCTGAAGAGGATTTTCTGGTCAGTAAACCCACCGATACTCCCTACATCGAGGCTGCTGAGGAAGCCTTGGAAACTCATTTCCAGGCTCTAGAAATTGCTAATGTTACCACTGTTAAGGAGGGAGAAATGGTGGACCAGCATCGGCCCCCGAGAGCTCTGTTAATGATGGCTAAAATAATGTTGAAAAATGGATTCCAGCCCGGAGACAAACTGGGGCAAAACAAGGGAGGATTAACTCAGCCTTTGCAGTTGATTAAGAACAAGCACAGGTTTGGGTTAGGGTACAAACCCACTGAGGAGGAAAGAAGAAGAATTAAGGAAGAAATGGAAGAAAAGAAACGGGCTAGACTGGAAAAGCGAAAGCCTCAGATAAAGAGGGTCCCTCTGCTCCACATTTCAGAAAGCTTTTGGAGTGCCGGGTTCGAGACTCCGGATATGATAGCGGCAGTTGATAAAGAAGAGCCGCTCAACATGGATGACTTGGTGATAGCGTGTCCACCAGGGCATGAGCTAAACAATTGGGAAACCATCGAGCTTCCCGTGATTTTAAATTCAGTCTACATGTAATTTGTAATTGCTGTAAAATTTTGTGAATAAACAATATTTTGTACATATGATTGATCAATAAATACCACTGATTTTTTTCAGAAATACTCTCTTCCTTCCTCCAATACATCCATATATCTTATTCTTTTCACATATTTGCAGATCTGAAAACAACTCGCCTAATGACGATCACGCTAGTATTGTATTGAATAATTTTGACTGTCTTGTTAATCAAGCGGATGAGGAAACAGAATTTGAATATGAACCATCTGGGGAATTATTAAGGCTGGTTGAGCAAGAATCTAGATTGATACAGCCTCACCAAGAGTCTGTCGAATTGATAAATCTGGGGACTGAGGAGGATAAAAAAGAAGTGAAAATAGGCGCGTTCAAAAATCGCTCTCGATTGGTGTCACTATTACAAGAATATAGCGACATTTTCGCTTGGTCATATCAAGATATGCCGGGATTAGACACGTCGATTGTGGAACATAAATTGCCTTTAAAACCTGACTGCCCACCGATGAAACAGAAGTTGAGAAGAATGAAGTCTGAGATGTCCTTAAAAATCCGAGAAGAAGTAAAAAAGCAGTTCGATGCAGGTTTCCTGGCCGTAGCAAAATACCCGGAGTGGGTCGCAAATATAGTACCAGTCCCCAAGAAAGATGGAAAGGTACGAATGTGTGTAGACTTCAGGGACCTAAATAGGGCCAGTCCAAAAGATGACTTTCCTTTGCCTCATATCGACGTATTGGTTGATAATACTGCCCAGTTCTCTTACTTTTCGTTCATGGACGGTTTCTCTGGATATAATCAGATCAAGATGGCTGAAGAAGATATGGAAAAAACCACCTTTATTACGGCTTGGGGAACTTTTTGTTACAAAGTCATGCCGTTTGGGTTGAAGAACGCAGGGGCAACATATCAGAGAGCTATGGTGACATTATTTCATGACATGATCCACAAGGAGATCGAAGTATATGTGGATGATATGATCGCCAAGTCGAGAACTGAGGAGGATCACCTCGATAACTTGCAAAAATTATTTGAACGCCTTCGAAGGTTCAAGTTGAGAATGAACCCAGCTAAATGCACTTTCGGTGTGAAGTCAGGAAAGTTGCTAGGCTTCATCGTTAGTGAAAGGGGAATTGAGGTTGATCCTGATAAGGTCCGCGCAATCTTGGAAATGCCAGCCCCAAAAACAGAGAAGGAAGTACGAGGGTTTCTTGGAAGGCTAAACTACATCGCTAGGTTTATTTTCCAGTTGACAGCTACATGTGAACCGATCTTCAAACTCTTGCGCAAAAATCAGCCCATCAGTTGGAATGATGATTGCCAAGAAGCCTTTGAAAAGATTAAGCTCTACTTACAAGACCCTCCAATTTTAGTCCCTCCAGTCCCAGGGAGGCCATTAATTCTATACTTGACAGTAACAGGCAACGCCATGGGATGTATGCTCGGTCAACAAGATGTAACTGGAAAGAAAGAACATGCCATTTACTATTTGAGCAAAAAATTTACTGATTATGAGGCAAAATATTCCTTGTTAGAACAGACCTGTTGCGCATTGGCATGGGCCGCTCATCGTTTGAGACAGTACATGTTGAGCCATACTACTTGGTTGATCTCTAGGATGGATCCAATTAAGTACATATTCGAAAAGCCAGCTTTGTCTGGACGGATTGCCAGATGGCAAGTTTTGCTATCAGAATATGATATCGTGTATGTTACACAAAAGGCAATTAAAGGTAGTGCGTTGGCAGATTACTTGGCTCAACAGCCCCTAAGTGATTATCAGCCGATGAGACAAGGGTTCCCGGATGAGGATCTAATGGCAGTATTTAGTGAGCCAGTACAGGAAGTAAAAGAAAAGTGGACGATGTTGTTTGATGGGGCGTCCAACATGATGGGTCATGGCATAGGAGCCATATTAATATCTCCAGAAGGACAGTATGTACCTATTACAGCCAGGTTAGGTTTTGATTGTACTAATAATGTGGCTGAATACGAGGCTTGCATCATGGGAATACAAGCAGCCATCGATGCTAATGTCAAGAGCTTGGAGGTTTATGGTGATTCAGCTTTAGTTATCCATCAGGTCAAAGGTGAATGGGAAACTCGAGATGCAAAGTTGATCCCATACCAAGCTTATATTAAGGAATTGTTGGAGCATTTTGAGGATGTCACTTTTGCACATATACCTCGAGAGGACAATCAATTGGCTGACGCCCTAGCCACCCTCTCGTCCATGTTTAAAATAAGTAAAGAGGAGGATATGCCCCTTATCCAAATTCAACATCGAGATCGACAACCCTTTTGCCAATCAATTGAAGAGGAACAAGATGGGCAACCCTGGTATCATGATATCCGGCGCTTTCTGAAAGACAAGGAATATCCCAATCATGCTTCGGAAAATGACAAAAGAACCTTAAGGAGATTAGCTGCATGTTTCTTTCTCGACGGGGAAGTTTTATATAAAAGAAATCATGATATGGTCCTGCTCAGGTGTGTAGATACAGCAGAGGCTAGGAAAATTGTGAAAGAAGTCCATGAGGGATCTTTTGGTGCCCATGCTAACGGACACGCGATGGCAAGAAAAATCCTCAGAGCAGGATACTATTGGTCGACTATGGAGACTGATTGCTATAAGTATGTTAAGACTTGTCATAAATGCCAGGTATACGCTGACAACATCCACATGCCGCCTACGTCCTTGAATGTATTATCTTCACCATGGCCATTCGCTATGTGGGGAATGGACGTCATTGGACCAATTGAGCCTAAAGCATCTAACGGGCATCGTTTCATATTGGTTGCCATTGACTATTTCACCAAGTGGGTCGAGGCTGCCTCCTACGTCAGCGTAACTCGGAGTGTGGTTGTAAAATTTGTAAAGAGAGAGATAATTTGCCGGTATGGCTTGCCCAACAAAATCATCACAGATAACGGTACCAATCTTAACAACAAAATGATGAATGAATTGTGTGACCAGTTCAAGATCTAGCATCATAATTCCTCCCCATACAGACCAAAGATGAATGGAGCGGTGGAGGCAGCTAATAAAAACATCAAGAAAATTGTCCAAAAGATGGTGCACACATATAAAGATTGGCATGAGATGCTCCCCTATGCCCTCCATGCATATCGTACTTCAGTTCGTACCTCTACTGGAGCAACTTCATTCTCACTTGTTTATGGAATGGAGGTCGTCCTTCCTATCGAAGTAGAGATCCCTTCATTAAGGGTGTTAATGGACGCAAAGATGGAAGAGGCAGAATGGGTTCAAGCCCGGGTCGATCAGTTAAATTTGGTTGATGAAAAAAGATTGGTAGCGTTATGTCACGGACAGCTATATCAGAAAAGAATGAAGAAAATATTCGAAAAGAAAGTCCGTCCCCGAGTATTTCAAGAAGGAGATTTGGTTCTCAAAAAGTTATTACCTATGCAAAAATCGCTACAAGGGAAGTGGGCCCCAAATTATCATGGGCCATATGTAGTCAAGAAGGCTTTCTCGGGAGGAGCATTGATTTTAACTGATATGGATGGGAATGATCTGGAAAATCCAACCAACGCTGATGCTGTAAAGAAATATTATGCGTAATAAAAGCCCGCTAGGTCGAAAACCCGCAAGGGCGACCTAGGCAAAAGATAGGGCATCCAAAAGCCCGCTAGGTCGAAAACCCGTAAGGGCGATCTAGGCAAAAGTTAGGGCATCCAAAAAGCCCGCTAGGTCGAAAACCCATAAGGGCGATCTAGGCAAAAGTTAAGGCATCCAAAAAGCCCGCTAGGTCGAAAACCCATAAGGGCGATCTAGGCAAAAGTTAGGGCATCCAAAAAGCCCGCTAGGTCGAAAACCCGTAAGGGCGATCTAGGCAAAATTTAGGGCATCCAAAAAGCCCGCTAGGTCGAAAACCCGTAAGGGCGATCTAGGCAAAAGTTAGGGCATCCAAAAGCCCGCTAGGTCGAAAACCCGCAAGGGCGATCTAGGCAAAAGTTAGGGCATCCAAAAAGCCCGCTAGGTCGAAAACTCGTAAGGGCGATCTAGGCAAAAGTTAGGGCATCCAAAAAGCCCGCTAGGTCGAAAACCCTCAAGGGCGATCTAGGCAAAAGTTAGGGCATCCAAAAAGCCCGCTAGATCGAAAACCCGCAAGGGCGATCTAGGCAAAAGTTAGGGCATCCAAAAAGCCCGCTGGTCGAAAACCCGCAAGGGCGACCTAGGCAAAAGTTAGGGCATCCAAAAAGCCCGCTAGGTCGAAAACCCGCAAGGGCGATCTAGGCAAAATTTAGGGCATCCAAAAAGATGCGCTAGGTCGAAAACCCACAAGGGCGACCTAGACAAACGTGAGAAAAATTCATATCGTCGTAAGATGACCCTCAAGAATAAGTGGGAACAAGAATGTGATACTGGGGCAAAGAATAAAAAGCAGATTGATTCAAAAGCAGTCAGGTCAGTATTGGGCAAATACTGGAGCAGATTGATGAAAGGACAGGGAGTGGATAAAAGTGAAATAGGCCAATATTGAAATCGGTTCGGAGCTTATCAGAATAAGACTGGACTAATACTGGGGCAAAATTTTGAGCAGGCTGATACTGGGGCAAAATTTTGTTTCCTAATAAGCATGGGTGATAAGACAGGAAAGGTTATGGAAGTACAATACTAGCATTGATCGTCTCAAAGGCACAAAACCGTCCCAAATTCCATCCCCAAATACATACTCCTCTAATTCCTGTTTACTTTTGAAATTCAACCATTTACTGATTCAATTGTATTTGTTGATCAAGCATATGTATCGAATTAAGTATATTACAGCAATTATTAAATACTAAGACTGTTTGGATCATGGTTAGAACGAGCATCTCGCAATTGATAGTCATTTAATAACATTGAATGATTCTTCTCTCCGCAGAATAAGCAGTGTGATGCATAAAGTTAGCCAACAAAATCAGAAAGGGAAGGCCAGTCGCAGGCTCTAGCTCATTCTAAAGGTCATAAGAATCGTGCTATAGGGAAGCTGTGAATTCGAAGTCCGCTAAATAAATAAAGATTAAAATCTCTCCAAATCAAGCCTATCACATCAGGCGCTGCATTTTAATTTCCTGCATTTTGGCCTATCACATCAGGCCCCTCATGTTTAAATTTCTGTTCAAGCCTATCACATCAGGCACTGCATTTTAATTTCCTGCATTTTGGCCTATCACATTAGGCCCCTCATGTTTAACCTTCTGCTCAAGCCTATCACATCAGGCGCTGCATTTTAATTGCCTGCATTTTGGCCTATCACATCAGGCCCCTCATGTTTAAATTTCTGCTCAAGCCTATCACATCAGGCGCTGCATTTTAATTTCCTGCATTTTGGCCTATCACATCAGGCCCCTCATGTTTAAACTTCTGCTCAAGCCTATCACATCAGGCGCTGCATTTTAATTGCCTGCATTTTGGCCTATCACATCAGGCCCCTCATGTTTAAATTTCTGCTCAAGCCTATCACATCAGGCGCTGCATTTTAATTTCCTGCATTTTGGCCTATCACATCAGGCCCCTCATGTTTAAATTTCTGTTCAAGCCTATCACATCAGGCACTGCATTTTAATTTCCTGCATTTTGGCCTATCACATCAGGCCCCTCATGTTTAAACTTCTGCTCAAGCCTATCACATCAGGCGCTGCATTTTAATTGCCTGCATTTTGGCCTCTCACATCAGGCCCCTCATGTTTAAATTTCTGCTCAAGCCTATCACATCAGGCGCTGCATTTTAATTTCCTGCATTTTGGCCTATCACATCAGGCCCCTCATGTTTAAATTTCTGTTCAAGCCTATCACATCAGGCGCTGCATTTTAATTTCCTGCATTTTTGGCCTATCACATCAGGCCCCTCATGTTTAAATTTCTGTTCAAGCCTATCACATCAGGCACTGCATTTTAATTTCCTGCATTTTGGCCTATCACATCAGGCCCCTCATGTTTAAATTTCTGTTCAAGCCTATCACATCAGGCGTTGCATTTTAATTTCCTGCATTCTGGCCTATCACATCAGGCCCCTCATGTTTAAATTTCTGTTCAAGCCTATCACATCAGGCACTGCATTTTAATTTCCTGCATTTTGGCCTATCACATCAGGCCCCTCATGTTTAAATTTTTGTTCAAGCCTATCACATCAGGCACTGCATTTTAAATTTTCTTCACTCTACCATTTCATATAAGGCCACTGCATGTTTATCCGCAAGTCTTAATTTCCTTTTATTTACTAAGGCCGGACAAAATTGGCTCACGTCTTTACTCATTTCTTACTTCGATAATACAAGAAGCATTCTCGTATTATCTAGTAAAAACTTGGTAAAGAGGGGCAAACTGTGAGCACCAATTTTTGTCCGGATAAAAATCTCCCTTAACTAATCAAAATAACTTAAAAAAAAGAATAAAAGCTCACATGGTCAAAAGAAAAGAGAAGGAGTTGCAAAATTAAATAAATGAGCAAATAGAGTTAGTTAGTTATAGAGCTGAAACAAACAAAATTCAGTTAGGGGTTAGTTATAGAGTTAGTTAGGCTAGGGTTAGAAATTAACTTCCATAGGGTTAAGAGACCATAGTTAAGCTAGGGGTATAAAGGGAATTTGTAGAGAAAAGGTGGGGGGTTCCATTTTTCGGAGAGATTGGCTCTTTGGAATTCTGTTAGTTTTTGCTCTGGTACTCCAAGTTCTCGCTCTCGTCTTGGAGAATCTCTCTTAGCTCACTGAATTTTTCCTGGGAGGATCCTTTCTCAATTGCTCTCTACTCTTTCGGATTGCCTCCACCTGCGAAGGAGGATTCAACTTTCGCTCTCTACCTCCCTCAGTTTCTCCCTGATTCTCTTAGCAGAATTACAGAAGTCTCCTCTTTCAATTCTCTTCCTCTGGGTCGTGGATTCAGCACAAGGATTCTGTCATTGTTAAATCTTGTCTTGTGGAAATTAAATTCAGTACAGGTTAGTATGCTTGCATTATCTCTCTTATAAGGTCAAGAGTAATCAAATGATGGTTATGTCTGGATTGCATGATTTACAATGATATTGATAATTATGTTCTGTTATCACTGATGTTTCATGAAAATTTAAGCACTGAACAAGTAATAGATGAATCCTAGGGTGTTCTTATTCATGTTCCAGAAATAGGTTTGTTGAAGCCTTACACAGAGCAATTAGAATACAGTTTGTAAGAATGTGTATCTTGTTATTGAAAATGGAAGCTTTAGGCTTAATTACGGGTTCTGATATGGTTGCCTTTTTGTTGAAGACCTCTGTTGATGTCTAGATAGACCGAGTAGCAGTCCTTGAGGGGACTTTGGTCCTTTATTTTAAGGCCCTTAAATCATACAATAAACATGTAAAAAGCAAAATAGAGGAAGTTGACATAGGGTCTATATTCATACACTTGAATTGTGCTTTGGGGCTTGTCACTGAACAATAGGTAATTTAGTTGATCTCTGTGGCTGCGTTCTTAGCCATCTGAACCAAAGGATAATCATGATAAGATACGAAGGTTTTGATATCATTTTTTACTTGAAACTGTGTGAAAGAATGGTGATCCTAGTCAGTACCAGGTTTATCAAAGCCTGATGTTCCTTTGGTTTGGAGTCTGGTATTTTGGAGGCAGGCTGTGATCAGGATTGAGCAAAGAAGTAGTGAGGACATATAAGTTGAAATCAGTAGCTAAACTTCTGCAATTTCCGAATTGAACACATTAGGAAAGTTCTGCAGGGGATACTCCAAAGGATTTGATTAAAAGGAGCATGAATAGGGGATTCAGATTAGCAGCCACCTATACTTGATCTTAGGTTCCAAAACTAAGAGGCTTGGTGAGTTCTTCTGTTATCAAGAGATGGTTTAGGGCGAGCAGACCTGAAAGCAGAAGGTATGGTTCTAGCAGTTGGGCGGTAGCATCTAATATTGCCAAGGGTGAGAGAATCTGAGAGTCAACTTAGTGAAGGGAATAATGAAGAAACTGTTCTCTTGTATTAGTGAGCCCAATTCACTACTAAGATCCAGGATACTGGTGTTTGGAAAAGGGGTAGGCAGGATAAGGGTCAAGGAATAGGCCATTTACCTCTTTTGTAGTTATCAGGACAGTGATTGGTCATCTTTGTTTTTTGCCATGACTTATGGCGTTTGCCATCAGGTTTTGAGTACTGGATTAATTAAACAGTACATAGGGAACATAGTGTTTTTAAATTCAGCTCTTAAATAGGTGGAAACTGGTTCATCGCTGTGAATTCTGGAACTATTGTGCATGCTAAGTAACAATGTGTCGCTGTGGGAATGTGTTGTTTTTGTTTGTTCATTAAGATGCAGCAGAATGTTCGAAGTCTATTGGGTTTAATAATCTGTCAATACACGAACAAAAAGCCTTGAGTGATTTACTCTGGTAGACTAAAAGCTGATTAAATTACAGGTGAGGGTTGGTATAAGCTGAAATAAGTAAGACCCCGCCAATCTCGGTTTGGAAGGGGTTGTGTTCACATGGAAACTCCGAATCAACCCTTAGTTCACTATGGAAGTGGATAAGTACCCTGAATCATGATCCGGAGTCATTCATTATGGTCTGGAATCACCCATTAAATAGGAAAGTGTAGAATCCCAGGATTAAAAACTTAGTGAACAATTAGGGACCACAACAGTAGCTTGGCAGGACCGGTCTTAGTATCTAGGCATACTAGATAATTAGTCATTATATTATTGCTTTGTTAAAAAATGAGTTCTCCCCAAACTTTAGCAGAGATATGCAGAAGTCTCATAACTTCTCTCCGGTTCAAATTGGTGGGATTTGTTTGAATTACCTAAATCTAAAAACCAAAACCAGAGAAGTACAAGCCTGGAAATGGGAAGTAGTTGTATAATTCTGGGAGAAATATTCTTTGATCACCCTAGCATGTAAAAATGCGTCAGCCAAGAACTGAATTCCCAAAACTCCTGGCCTGAATACAGGGTATGTTCCCTAATCTTTGGGTTAACACTTAGCCAGTCTATAACGGACAATAGATTGGTTTATAGCTGTGTCAATACACACCATAGATTTTGGGCAAGTTATGCCTTGATGAGATTGATGAGCCTCTAATAGTCCCCCCTCGATGTGCATTTCCTAACAAACAAGAAAGGATTGATGTCCCACAGATGGTTCTAAGTTTCAAAAATGCCACTGTCATCCTGAAACCTATATAGAGTTTCTTTGGAGTCTGAGATTTGAGCCTGATCTCAGCCATAAGACATAGTTAGAAATCTACTACCTTGTTACACGAATGGTTAACAAGCTGGTCAAAATCCTGATTTCCGGGATTTTTCTGCTGGTTCATTGAAATCCTTGTCACAATTGATTCCTGAAGTATGATGGGGGTCTGATATGCAAAATGTGTCCAAGAACTAGGTGTTTGTCATGAGTCAGCTGCGTTTCTTGGAAGAATGATTCAAGAACCCTGTAACTGGAAAACTTAAAACCAACCAGGATTCTGTAGTGGATCATTGAGAAAATATATCCCAGAAAAATTCTAAGAATTAGCTCTGCCTTCAAGTTATGCTTAAGAACCTGCACCCATAGTCAATAGGAATAGGGCCCTCTGGCCATGACAAAAGAAGTGAGAACTAAGTGAGACAAAGGGTAACTAGGAAATATAGGGCATGATCAAGAATCACAATAACAAAGAACCTTAGCAGAAAAGAGTCAGACCTGATATAAGGAAAATTAGAAGATCTCTGGGCAGGGTGCAGTTTGAAGAATGAGTTTAGTAACCTGAAGTTGAGAATCCTTAACCTGCATAGACACAAGACAACCTCAAGTCAGTCGTAGGGAGGGGTAAAGCCTATGATAGATGAGGGGTTGTTTGTTGTCAATTGAAAGCCCTGATGCCAAGGCTAGTTAGGGGACTAACATGTCAAATTTGCTAAGATTATATCACATAAACACTACAGATCATGGACTGATCTCTGACTAAAAAGACTACTAGTTCTTATGATTATTATGAGCCAGCATCCATTGACCTAGGGGCAAGGCAGAAAGGAGTCAACCTAAAGGGCCTAGAATGGTTATAAGGGAAATAGATTAAAATAAGGAACTAAAAGGAAATGGTAAAATGCCATAGGCACCCTAAATATGCAGAGGAGTCATGATGTAATAAAATTAAAGGGAAAAGAAAATGGTTAGAATAGGATCGGGGATAAGAAAACTGGGTCATTAAGGTTGATGATGGGCCCAAGTCAATAAGGTTAACCCCTGACCAAGTCATGTTACCTGGAACCTCAGTATATCGGCCAATGCAGGTTTAAGATGCTGCATCTTGCAACAACTTCTTCCTTGATCATTTCAGATCTGTGTTGTCTGAACCTGATCTGGCAAGTCAAACCCTCACTTCCTATGATTCAGACTTATTTTCAAGCCACACACTTATAAGTCTTAAGGCATCTCGAAAACAAATCAACTAGAGGGAATCTAAATTGCATCTAAAAGTTTTCAATCTGTTAGAACTGCCAAGACACTCACTTAATAACAGAGTTTGGTAATAATTTAGTTGGAAAATTTAGGCCTAAGAGAGTTAGTAAAATGGCAGGATTCAGTTTAGGTTTGAACGATAACTTTGCACTACCCCTTGGACTTGCTTGATTCTATAAAATTGTCCCTAGGATAAAAAGGATATAGGTGAAATCTATACATAAATTAATGAAACATAGGGTAAACCGAATATAATGGCTGAATGGTTACGTGACCAGTTGCTGTTTCTGCCACAGTTTATTGAATCACTTCATCCTGCATAACACTATAGAATGACATAAGTCACTTGGAACTAAATTCTATGTTCTTTCATCCATAAGCTGAGCAAAATTCCAAAAGTAAAAGTTGCAGCACTCTAGAACCCTGTTATAGTAATTAAGATACATTAAGCCATGTCTGACTAGCCCCAATTAAAATCAGAACCTCACAGGTCTTGGGATATAGACAGCACCAAGTCGTGGCAGAATGAGGATTGGTTGAGGAAATCTTATGACTTGTCAAACACCAGGGCCCTAGGGGAATTTAAGCTGAACCTTACAAGCCCTGCTGATCATGGGTTTAGACAATTCGGTTCATGGAGTTACCTGAGGATACGTGAAAATTAGAATATAACAGTCTCAGACTCTGCCTTAATGCTAATAGAGCCACAGGCCTATATAAAACAAATGATAGAAAATGTATTACTGTTTCACTTTGGTTTTATTATGCTGTTTTTGATTGCATATCCAGATACCGGTTTTCACTAAACATTAACCTTTTCTTGAATTTTGTGAACTACCCCAACATTTTTTTTTTCCTAAAATTCGTTTTTTTTTTAAAATGTCTGTTTTTATTTTATTTTTCTCAGATTGTGCAAACGGGTTCTAATACGGGCAAGTAGCATTCTCTACTGTTGCGTATTTTAATTCGTGCTAATTCAAATACGGCTTACGACGATTTGGATTATGCAAGCACGTCTGTTTTTCTAAAATTCTTCTGTTTTCCAAAACGTCTGTTTTTATTTTATTTTTCTCAGATTGTGCAAACGGGTTCTAATACGGGCAAGTAGCATTCTCTACTGTTGCGTATTTTAATTCGTGCTAATTCAAATACGGCTTACGACGATTTGGGTTATGCAAGCACGTCTGTTTTCCTAAAATTCTTCTGTTTTCCAAAACGTCTGTTTATTTTATTTTTCTCAGATTGTGCAAACGGGTTCTAATACGGGCAAGTAGCATTCTCTACTGTTGCGTATTTTAATTCGTGCTAATTCAAATACAGCTTACGACGATTTGGATTATGCAAGCACGTCTGTTTTTCTAAAATTCTTCTGTTTTCCAAAACGTCTGTTTTTATTTTATTTTTCTCAGATTGTGCAAACGGGTTCTAATACGGGCAAGTAGCATTCTCTACTGTTGCGTATTTTAATTCGTGCTAATTCAAATACGGCTTACGACGATTTGGGTTATGCAAGCACGTCTGTTTTCCTAAAATTCTTCTGTTTTCCAAAACGTCTGTTTATTTTATTTTTCTCAGATTGTGCAAACGGGTTCTAATACGGGCAAGTAGCATTCTCTACTGTTGCGTATTTCAATTCGCGCTAATTCAAATACGGCTTACGACGATTTGAATTACGCAAGCACGTCTGTTTCCCTGAATTCTGTATTTTCTTAAGAAAAATTGCTTTAAAGCTCTTACCTAAGATTACTCCTTTCCTCTCCAAGAGATCAAGTCTCTTAACCAGAACTACGTAGCCTTGAGTTTCCCATTGCACCCGGGAATACGTAGGAGCAGGATCAAGTCTTGTCAGGCTATTTTCCATGAACCTATTTATTTTCTATTTTTTATTCTATTTTAAGGGATCAAATAGTTTTCAAAATATCACACACTCAGTTTAAGGGTACCGTTCCTTGGAACGGGCGAGTAGGGTGCCTAATACCTTCCTTACTCGTAACCGACTCCCGAACTTAGATTTTCTTCCACAAGTTAGGGTTTTTCCAAATGTTTTCCCTTAAAAATAAAATTTGGTGGCGGCTCCACAATCAAAATTAAAATCATTTCAAAATTTAGCGAGTCCGTCGTCTCGTCGTAATTACGGTTATGACAATTAGCATATTTTCTGCATGTTGCTTGATGAGGTCCATAAGGACTAGCAAGGTCTCTCTTCCCGAATGAGTCATGTCTATTGCAATGTAATATATTAACTTTGCTTGATTGACCTACAAAGAAAAGAAAAATAAATTACTAAATCATATATATATAATTGTGGAGTTTAAAAATATCTTCCTAGACTTACTGATCGGCCTTTGATTGCATATTCCCTTGTGATCCATCTCCTTGTATGATGTGTGTACCATTTCATATATTTTGAATTAACACTCATCACACCATCATCAGGCATTCCTAAGCAAACAAATTGTTACTTATTATTCCATAAATCTAGAAATGAAGCATAAATTCAAACCCAGTTATCATCTGTCTTCCCTTTTAGTGTCAACCCATGAATATTTTCTGATTGGCTTGGGGGTTGGGGAATATGTTGACGCATTCCGAACTGTCGCATAATACAATCATGTCTGTCTCTACATGTTTCAGGCAATAGGTGAATTACATTTGCATATGGTTGATATTTTATCTGCACATTAAAACAATTCAAAAGGAAGTATATAAATTTATAACTTTTATCATATAATTTTTAAACATCATACAAATAAATTCCTTACATCTTTTTGTTTCATGGTTTCAAAATTGTGTCTATAGAATTGCAAATCCTGTCTAACTGCCTTAAAGGAACGTCTCCTCCACCTATAAAAATAAATGTATTAAATGACAATAATTTTAAGTATTAAATTGATAAAAAAACCTTGACAATTATCATACCTAGCTCTATATAAAAATGTAAAGTCTGTTATGGTAGGATCTATCGGAACAATACAAAGAAATCTATCACACGCCCATAATTGTAGCAACAATGTAAATCTGCATATTTCTTTCTTATCGTAATTAGTCGTAGTTCACAACTCATGATACAAATATGTCAGAGTAGCTGACCCCAGCTATATTGCCCACATTGATCGAAATCAGCCAATAATGGAATGTACCTAAGCGGTACTCTACTGGTCGAATGATCACAGATAACTACTGCACCAATCAAACGAAGAATATAAGCACGAACATATCTATGCAACTGAACTTCATTATCCAAATGGTTCTCGATATTTGAAAAATGTTGATTCAACCAAGTCATCTTTACAGAAGCTCTATGCATTTCATTTTCGGGTGGAAAAATTTCCAAAAGTTCCATCACAATATGCTCTCACACATGAGCAGAAGTATTTCCAATAACTGGAACACCATTTATAGGTAGACCGGTTAATACTGCAACATCTTGAAGAGTAATCGTACATTCTCTTGGTGGCATATGAAAGGTGTGTGTTTCATGTCTCCACCTTTTAATCAAAGCTTCAATCAAAGCAGGATCAGTTTGGAAGAATTGAATTTGAGCAATTCCTAAAAAGCCAGCTCTCCTTAGATGCTCAATAATTTATGGCAGAATGCATGGATATTATCCCTTTCATGAAATAATTTTGTCCTTCGAATTTTTAACTCTCGATCTAGCGCTCCATTTCAAATTTGCTAAGATATATGAACGTTTTGCAATTTTAGGAGTGATGGATTATTCGGCCCCGGTCTAATATCACACCTAGATTGTGACGAAGATGTCATTAAATTTTCTCCTATAAATTATACAAAAATTATAAGTTAATCATTAATACATAAACATCTATAATTAATTAAATACTATCATTATAATTTTTAAACTATATTATTATTATTATAATTATAATAACCAAATATATTTTGAGTAAATATAATAACAATCTAACTATTAACTTAAAATTAATTTATTAATATTACTTTACCTAAAAAATAAAAAATATTTTAAAATGTATTATAACTTATTAATATTCAAAATTTAAATTATATTAATATTTAAGAAAAAAATTATAAATTAAAATTTAAATATTTAATACAAGATAAATCACATAATTTTGCAAAGCTGAGTAATTAAAAAAAATTCATTAACAACAAGAACTCACATTTAATATTATATGAGATTTTTAAATTTAATAATTATATTGATAAAATTTATTTAAATATTATGTTATTAAATTTAAGATTAAATTTTATCTGATATATATATATAAATAAAATGTATTATGTTATAATATTTTATTATAGTAAGTAATAAAAATAAATTATATAAATTATTATATTTTTATAATATAAAAAATAATGAGATTTGAATTTTGAATATTTTATAAAATAATTTTAATCTTCAATTTTTTATTATTTAACTAATTCATTAAATACTATTTAAATAAATAAAATTTAAAAAACATAAATTATATTTTAAATTAATCATATAACCAGATATTAATTTATAATCTTATCATTCATATATAATTTTATTATCTGTTATTATTTTTGTTATAATAAACTATTGTCATTCATCTCAAGCAAGTAGGCACGTATAAGGCCGTGCCTTCTACCCTCCGAAAATAGAAAAAGACCAGTCTTTCTCCAACTCAAGGGCATATATTTATCACCGCATATTTAATTTTTTAAGATTCTAAACCTAAAAAAAACTAATATAAAATATCTATAATAAATTACAAGTTAAATTTGTCAACATTTTACACGATAATTTTATTTTTGGTTTTTAATATCAATAGATAAAAAATATATATAATTGTACATCAATATATAATAATTTACATTTGAATATATTTTACATTTAATAATTATAATTTTTATATTTTTTAAATTCTATTTTTTTATATAAAAAAATCATATACTATCAGTTGAATGCATGTAAACAGACAGAAGTGTGCTAATATAAAGTTATCATTTCCAATGTACCATTTACTTTCATAAAATGACGTGAAACGTAGTTGCGGTGATTTGAAGTAACTACGGTGATTTGAAAACGGAAAAGTTTAGTGCAATGCTTCTTCGAAAATAGGAAAAGTAAAATAAATGAAACATGACCATTTTTGTGACAATCTATTAAGTATTATTATATATTTTTAACAAAATTTTAATATTTAATCAATTAAATATAATTTGAATAAAAATAATAATATTTTAGCATAATATATATATATTGTCTAATTTTAAATATATTTAATTTTATTAAATTATAATAAAATCTATTTAACATTATCATTTATTTTTACATTATAAATTTAATGTTATATTAAAAAATTATTAAACGTTAACATTCATTTTAACGTTATAATGTACTAATATCATATATTTTTTAAAAATTTATTATTATTTTTAAATTTAAATATAAATAAACTATGCTAAAATTTAATTATTAATTTAATCTTATAAATTTTATAATTAATTCAAGTACTATTAATAAATATTATTAAAAATTTATTCATTTACATTATACACACTAGTTAATCTAAATTAACACATATTTAATTTATTATAAATATAAATTATTTCATATAAAATACTTTAACAAAATTAAATATACACTAACCTTTAAATTTTCTATCACGTTCTTTTCTCTCAACTTTTAAATCTCTTCGCATTCACTTTTACATCTCCATTTTTACATTTATGAAATGGTAGATTTACCGTGATCCCGTGCAAAGATGTGGTATTGAAAAGAAGATACAACATTTTGTAGTGATGTATGAGAGTACAGCACAAAATTTAAAATGTGATGTATTTTGAAAAAGAGACATACAATGCACTTTGAAAGATAATCACATCTTGTGATGTATTTTAGAGATACGCAACAATCATTATTATATATCTAAACATATAAATTATTATATAATATAACTATATACAAAATTTATTTATATCTTTATTTATATAATATATCTATATACAAAATTTATTTACATCTTTATTTATATAATATATCTATATACAAAATTTGTTTGCATCTTTATAAAAAAAAAATAAAAATAAAACAGCCGGTCACTTTTCTACCAAATCAAAAGGAAAATCATCAGCTCTTTGTGTGGTTATCAACAGTTAACATAAATGGTATTGATGACTTGTATCCAAGTTGTGGATTATGAACCGTTCATTAACGATTCTTCAAACCGAATGATTGCTAATTTTAACAGAATGAGAAGATGAAAATGTTCCACTTTGTGTCGCTATCAGCAGGCAACGAAGATGTGATTGACGATTTTGTAATAACCGCGCATGTATATACATTGGGTGGTAGAACTTAGCCGGGGCCACATGATTAGACTTAAAGTGGCTAAATGCGATTTTAATCATAATTTAATTAATCGATAATGTTTCAATTAAGTCCCATTGTCATCCAATTTGTGACTTTGGACAGAAATTTAAACCTGGACACTAACGATGCGATTAAAAGGTAATGATGTGCAACTGGAAATGAAGATAGATCCAGATTCCAAGAAAGATGGTGATCACCAATTTCTGAGTTCCAAAACATTCTAGTTTACTTAGATGAAACTAAAATGAACAAAATAGAGATTGAAAAGTGACTCTTACACAATTATTCTATTTAAGTAAGGTTTAGTCACCCAGAAATTCATTCATATATTTTTTTTTTCATTTCATACTTTATTTTTATTTAATTTCTTTAAATATCATACATTTTTTTATTTAGTCTTTCATTTTTAAAAATTAAATAAAAAAATTTATGATGTTGTATAGATCAAATAAAAAAATTGTGATATTTAAAATAACTAAATAAAAAACATAAATCAATAGGGAACCATTTATTATAAAAAAAATATATTATGAAACATTCAAACAATATATATATATATAATCATTGTAATTTATTTTAGAAACTAAGCATAATTAAGCCATTATTTTTCTTACCACAGATGCCCCCGTATACTCCTCTAGCAAAGCTTATTGCGATTAATTTAATTAATATACCTAAATTTGGAGGTGATCTGATTATTTGAATATATTCTTCCAAACTGATCTTTAAAACTGAACTTAAATTGTGGAGGTAGGATGACCAGATTCGGGATATAGATATCTAATTTCTCTTGAATATGTTTTAATAATTATATTATTAATTAAATAATAATGTTGAGCCTTTATATTTAGTTAAAAATTTAATTTTATTAATTAAAATTTCATTTGTTTTAATTTTTAATGTTTATTTTATATAAGATTTAAATTAAAATATATTTAATATTTATTTATTTTAAAAGTATATACATAAATAGATTTAATTCATAAATATTTTTGAAAGTAAACTATAAATTTTCCTAGAATTTATCCAAATTCAATAGGACTAACATTACGATTAAATTTTTAATTTTTTATCCTTATTTATTCCAAATTTACATTTGAATATGCCCCAGTTGTTTATAGAAACGAATTATATGGTTGGAAGTTACTATTTTGTTTAGACAATTGTGCTTTTTTTTGTGGGCTCGTAGTCTGTGTTAGTTTCTAAACCCAATAAATTTCTAGGGCCGGGAAGCATAAAAAAACAAGTTGTCCATCAAGAGCTAAAGCCCACTTCTAAATTGATATAAAAATAAAGACTATGAAAGCTTATTAGGCTACCTGCGGGTCCACGTGTGAAGCTTTTAGGCGTTGTCCGAATCACAAGCAAAGTTGAAGACGTTTGGTTATCAGCTTTCGACCCCCAAAACAACAAAAATAAAATAAAATTGGACACAAAAAACAAAAACAAAAAAATTTACCCCAAATATAGCAATACTGGCAATCACATGAGAAGGAACAAACTGTTGTTGGCTTTTACTTAGAATAATGACGGCAATCACCATAGATACCAACACATCGAAGTTTCTATTTTGGATTTCATAATTGAAAGTTTGAACCTTACAATTCGCTCCTTTGGTGTTAGGTAATGTTTGCGTATTGTTATGTAATAATCTTCATCCTTGATTGAATTTTCAGCTTCCAGGTTGAAGTCGCTTAGAACTCAAATGTTCAGTACTGAAAGAAACAAACACAACCAAAATAGATGGTAACACACTAACACCCGTCGCTGTTGCTTTAGTTGAAAAAAAAAGAGGAGAAATGGGCCCCCACCGAAATTTTTTTAGAAAAAGAGAGAGTAGAAACGAATAGCAGCATAGATTAAGTTTTAAAAAAAATACTATAAAAATATATATATATATATGGCTGCCGAAAAATTCAATTAATATTTGTCTTTAGTTTGTATGGGTCATTAAGTTCTAACCGAGATTTTAGGGAGTTTGTTGATTTCTATGGGTACATGGCTTTTTCTTTCTTTTCTGTCTAATACTCATCATGTTCCGCGTATCCCTCCCCCTCGTTTCCCCTTCACGCCATGTGCTGCTTCCTCCCTCCATCACCATACATCTTATTCGCCCTATCCAACACTCTTTCATGCAAAACGGACAATTTGACCATATAATATAAACCGTTATGATACCATTCTTTATATTTAATTTAATTTACAAAACCATGGTAATATGCATACCCATGTTCTATGATCCTGTTTATATTGCCTAGAAATATAGATACAAGTATAAGTTGACTTAAAATAAAGAAGGCCTAACAGTTGTACACTCCATGACATTTTTTAATGTATTAAGTTTCAAGTTTTTTAACATCTAGTCTTTTACATTGTCCGGTCGCTGAAATTGACATGTTACTTATGGGAATTCATCTAGGATCTAGCACAAAGAAAATACCAAAAACTTCTAATTCCTTTGGGTGCCTTGGAATTCCCTTTCAAAGTCATATGCTAAACTAAATTATATGAATCAGGGATTGTGTGATTGACTTAAACAAAACTTATAATATAACAAATGGTCATCTTTCAAGTTTTAAACAACCTGCGCATACTCATTTCGTTAAATAATAATTTAAAACAATCCAACGAATCTGAGATGATTTTTGAATGCTTTATGCAATTTTTCATGAATTTTTTTTTACTATATCTAGTTTTACAAAAATGTTAACCAGCTGTTTTTAAGACATTAACTAAGAAGGGATTTTTATTGGTTTTTTCTTCGGTGTTCCAACATTTCAGAGGGCATTGATGTTCTTTCAATGTATGCTTGACACTTATAAAGTGTGAATGATTTAACCTCTTTCTCCTCCTTCTATCTCCGTTGATTTTTTTATGAGGAGCAACACAGTTCATTAGGCTGAATAGTATTTATCCTTCATTTATTAATATATTATAGGTGTTAAACATACATATGTTGGGAAAAAGAAAAACCTTATTTATTTTATATTTATAAACTCCAATTAAAAATTTATATATTAAAAATTATTTTCTATGTTAAAATATTTAATATTTAATGTTTTCACATGATCTATCAATAAACATCCAATAGACCATTTTTCAATTAATTGTTTTTAAAAATAAAAAAATATTAGGAACAAAAATATTTATTGTCTAAAAAATATAATAATCATTTAAATACTTGTTTTTAAAATAATAAAATATTTAATGTAATGTATTTATTATGTTTTTAATATTCTTAAGGCACTTATTATCCGGACCGTAAATTTTCTGCAAGATGTGGTTTCTCTGCCTGCGTGTTCAATGAATGCACGTAATTTATAAATGAGTTTTGAACTTTTGATAGCGTTAATAGCATCATTCGGTGGCATTAATTCCCTGGCAGAATGGAAGAATATACACACATACAGGCAGCACCACTGGCCACTTGATTTACTAACTTGGCAGATCAGCGTCTGTTTGTACAAGTGTTTATGCTTGATTTATTTAAAAAATAAATTTATAGTAAATTCAGTTTAAATTTATTAATTTAATGTAAAACTTATAATTTATTGTATTTTGATTTAAACGTAAATTTAAATAAAAAAAAGTTAAATTTGGGTAAAGATTGATTTTTCTAATTATTTTTTTGGATTGGCGGTGAATAACCACTTAACATGTGTAGAACAAAGCTACAATGCATTGTGTTATCGTCAATTCAAAGTCATTTAAAACATTTGTTATCAAAATTTTTTTACCTTTAGGTAGCTTAGTTTTTTTACGCTGCATCACGTTAAACAACTGCGGTAAAATAAAGACTTGATGAATTGAGATTGAACGCTGAGAGTCCTTTTAATTCGAATTAATGTTTACGTACATTCTGACATTGATTCCCTCAGATATATGCATTCAAATTTCAAAATAGTACTTTTGTGTCTTTTTTTAATTCAGTAAGAAAGCTTGACTTTTGCTTCTTTGTGTTCACACACCTATGTACGATTTAGCAATAGGCAATTACTTATTCTAGAATTGAACTGAAAGGAGGATACATAACTATTAAATACCATGGTTCTCTGTATAAATATTGAACATTGGGTAGGTAGAAACAAGTTTAGAGGACTAACTAATTACATACCCTTTTCTTATGTTTGTTTTTAGTTTTATCATGATATTTACATAACTTTCTGTACGCATACCTCAAGTAATTATGAGAGCTGTAAGCTACCTATCAATAGAAATTTATATTTATTTAATAGAGAAATCAAAATCTTAATTTAGACATAATCTTATAGTTTAATTTTTTAGATGTAATTTTAAATTTAGTTATTCTCTCATTTTCAAATTCAAAAACATACAATTTTTCATATTATATTATAGTAAATAAAAAACAATTGATTAAATTACATTTTCATATAAAGCTTCGTGCCCTAACTCTTTAAGTATGCAATCAAAATGACTTTGTTTATACTTTAAATTAACTTTTTTAAAAATTACGTAATAAATAGCCAATTTTTAAGAAAAATATTAATAAATTTTTTTATTAATATTAAAATGAAAAATAGTTTAGTTTTTATATATATCAATATTATGATCATTACGCTGTATTATAAAAATCAGCAGTTATTAATGATATGATCATCTGTAATTATAATCAATAAAAAATAACTTCTAAAAAATTACCAAAATAATTATACTATGATCCAAATGCAATGTAAGATATCATATTCATTTAGATATATTGTTAAGTAAGCATTTTTATATTGTAAATTGATTATAAATTATTTTAAATATATTTTTAAATAGTTATTATAAAAAATAACCATTTTAATCATATAATAATTAATAATTAACTGTACAAAAAATAATGTTATTGTTATATTTTACTTATATTTTATTTGAATAAAATAAAAAATATTTTATGTCGAAGATATTTGTAGGAAAAAAAAAGTAGGCAAAATATTAAAAGGGCAAGAACATCAGATCGTTTGAAAAAATATGCTAGAAGAGATAAGGTAAGCGATTTAAATCATGTTAGCGGTGAAGCCTTTTCTTTCTTTCTTTTTTAAAAGTATATAGTTTCATTTTTTCTTTTTTTGAGTTGGGGGTTACAGGACGGAAAACAAAGCAAAAAAAAAATTATAATATTTGTCAAGTATATAGTTTAAATAACGAGATATACAATATATTTTTATAATTTTTTTTATTTTTTATCATCATATTACATGTTTTATCTTCTTTTTTTTGCATTAAAAAAATGTCTAAAAATTTTTACCCAAAAGTAGATTCATTCATATATTTTTTCATTAGTTGGACTAAAGGGAGATGTTCTTATTTATTGATTATTAAACATGAGTGCGTTTTAATTATAATTAATTGAACAGTCAATGCGTACCACGGTGTTTACTTGTTTCCAACAGCAATTGACTCCTATTAAAATTACCAAGTATAGAAAATGATTCCAACTTCAAAATTTAGGATTACGGAAAAGAAGATACAACAATCATTATCAATGTAGTCAAAGCATTCAAAAGCAATGTTTGGCTTTCGCTAGACAACAAGAAGCATCAATATAGAGAAACCGAATGATTCACTTGGACAAGAAAATGATCCCAATACTCTTATTACATCTCCATCCGATATCCTTTTCAGATCCATAGCTGTGAAAAACCCAGCGTCACCGACACACCACACCCTCCCTTTCTTTTTCTTTTAACATAACTTTAAAAACACATAATAAAATAAATAAATGGTATTTCTTTAATAAATAATAATAATAATAATATTTAACATTATTAATATATTCAATTTTAAATTTTAAATTTTAATTAAAAACATTATATAAATTTTTTATTACGTATTCTTAAACATACATTTAAAAAAACCGTCCTTTGTTTTTTTTCATACAGGTAGCCATTATTCCACTTTGCTCCGATCTCACACGTAAGAATGCGTCAAATAGATATTATTTCCTAATTATCTATTTCCCATATACTTTCTCAAGGGTGAAACTAGCGCCATCATAATAAGTTTTGAATATTATTTTTTTGGACCAGAGTGCGGACGTGTTATTTTCATAAATTTTTATTATCAAAATTTAATTTATTTAAATTTATAATATAAAAATTAATAAATAATTTTAAATTTTAAATTTTTATATATAAATAATTAAAAAAATTAATATATTAAAATAAATATAATATATATTTATATTTATAATGTAATATATAAATATATAAATTATATATTATATACATTTATATTATATTACATCTTTTTACAAAAGATTTTTTTCATATACAAAAGATAGAACCACTTTATTACATTCGAATGTAATTATTAAATTTTTATTTTTTTAAAATATTAAGTCGTGACATTATGTAAATCTTTTTTGACATATAGGAATATTGTTACTTTATATCTTATATATTATATATTTTATTTTTTATCTTTTATGTATTTTATATATTAAGATAAATTATAATAAACTTAAATCTAATTTGTTTAATTTTTTAAAAAAATTTATAGACATAAATCTATTTATTTATTAATCATGAAGATTAAAAAAAATTAAACAGATAGGGGTAATAAGCTAGGCTAATGTATATGGAGAAAATGCATACTTTGTACAAAAATAGCAACCTGACAGGATGAGTATGACAAAACAAAGGGGGAAAAAATATCATTCAGAAACCATAAAATCCATTGAAGAGAAGATAGTAAAAGTTTTACTATTGGATTCATTGTTAGTAGTTACAAGTTACTACTGAAAAGCCATAACTGTGTTTTACTAGCTGAAAAGAAAGGGCTAAAAAATCAAAAAGTACCACAATATATGTACCTGGCTGTACAACATAAGATCGAACCGGCGATTGCAGGCAAGGAGCGACTCCAGCGCCAACTCCACCAGCGCTAAACCAAAACTAACTCCGCCAATCAAAAAGAAAAGAAAGAAAAAGCAAAAGGAGATAATTGACTTTATTTCCGTAAAAAAAATAAAAATTGCTAATTATGACGCTGGTTAGGCTTCGAGAGCGAAAGGTGTCTCCAGAAGATCGTAGGGAGCCCATAACGCATCCAAGGGACAAGGGCGGTTAGCATCGAGCCTGGCCCACGGTTTCCCCTTCCCACTCCAATGCAGCAGGCTCACCGGGCCCGGATGCAAGTCCCTGCAAAGCCCGCGGAAGTTATCACCACCGAGCCCATGCTGGTTCCATCTGTGATCCACCGGGCCTATATTCCCGGCAAAAACCAGCAAAAACGGCGGCAACGACCCGAGCTCATAGATCCGCATTCTCTTCTGGAGCTCCATCCATTCCTGGATCTTGGTAGTGTAGTCCCCGGCCCGCCACCGTTCTAGATCAATAACCATCACACCGGTGTTGAAGTAACAGGGTCTCCGGCCCACAAAGGTGAGCGACAAAGAGGGGTTCGACCAAAACGAAGGAGTAAAGTAGGAGCTGAAGTTAGCGTTGCAGTATTCAGGGGCGGCGAGAACGGAGGTCTCGCCGAGAGGCGTGGCGGCGAGTTTGGCAATGTCGTCGACGAGCACAAGGTCGGAATCGAGGTAAACGATCCGACGCACACATGAGGGGAGAAGGTTGGCCATGTAGTTGCGAGCGTAGTTGAGAGGGCAATCCAATGCGGAACGGATGGAGGTAGAGATGAGTCCCGCAACGGTGTTGTCATCGAATGGGTATATTTGGAATTTCAAATAGGGGAAGGAATTAGACAGCGTGCGGTTGAGGAGAGCGGTGGAGGAGGCTTTGGAAGCTGCGGTGACGAAATGGAAAATAATGTTTTCGGGACAGGAAGAGTGTTGGAGAACGGAAAGGATGGCGGCCATGGAGCCTCGAAGGTAGGTGATGTCAAGTGTCATAGCCACGTGGACTGCATCGTCGGAACACGTGTCGGTGGGTTGGAGCCCAAGGGTGGGACAGTTGGGGGAGTTGTAGAATTTCGGTGCCTGTTTGAAACGTTGAGTGGTGGCCTCACTGTGAGTGGTAAGCATAATGAGGATGAGACACACATGGAAGAAGAAGATTGTTAAGAAATAGTTGGGTGCAGTAGTGGCCATGGCCTCACCTCTCTGTGGTTTGGGAAAAGAGAGGTTTTGATGTGTGTGATAATTAAATACTCCTACGACTTGGATCTAATGTTTGATCTAAATCACCGGTGATGATGTGTGAGAATTGAGATCGCTTCTACGATCTCTCTCTCCCTCTGTTTTTCAACCCAAGTTTGGTTCAAAAATAGCTGCCTTTATGCCCAGTCAATCACCTTCACTGTTTCTCATTCTTCACATTCTCCACGCGGTTATGTATACGTCTTTTTTTCTCGATGCGCTACCTACTATTAAATATTTATATTCTGCCACCTCATCTTTCAACTATTCCTAATGCTAATAATCTAATTTTACAGCTTCTCTAATATAAATCATTTTACAAAAATAATTATTCTTTTACACTTCATTCAACAACTTGAAATAATTCATTATTTTTCAAAATATTAATAAAACACAATCAATCACGCATTTTATCAACTTATTTTTCCTCATTGCGTTTCATAAAATTATGAAATACAGATTAGAAACCACCATTTCCTTGCTAATTTTGATATATTTACCCTAAACTCCCTGATTCCCCTTATTAGGCACCGTACCACCGGAAATTAAAAAACACCTTAAATTGGAATGTACATTCATGCACGGTAAACATATTCATAATGGAAAAAGAAACCACTTCCTTTCTTCGTTTCTTCGCTCCCAACAAGTCGAAAGCGAGAATTACACTCGCAATTTTTAGTAATACGTATTATGAGGATAATAATGTCAATCGAAGGTTCTCAGCCAATAGAGTAACAAAATTGTAACGCTTGTATATTTTATTAATATAACGTCATTAATACGAATATTATTCCCTCTTTGGTCATTTCGCCCCTTTCCTTCCTCTTCTCTTAGTTGAGCCATCCACGTCTGCGGAAAGCTCCAGCCAAGTGTCTACAAATATAACTTGCATCTCAACTTAACTTAGAAAATCAGTTTTACGACTTGCTGCAATATATAATCACGCATTTCAACTTTGATCACAGATCAACCCATTCAATTACCTTCATAACTATTTCCCACCCGTCGTTAATAAAATTAACCAAGATCTCGGAGTTACTTTGTGCATTTATATCTTTTTCCAAAACTGTAGGTACAAGAGTAGCATACTAGCATGATTTAATTAATTAATTAATTAAATGTTTACTCTTTCTAATTTAAAATAATTATCAATCATATATTTGCAGAATAATAAATAAATGTTAATAAACATTCTTCATTTTAAATGAATATAAATTTCTTTGATTATATTACCTTTCTATTTTATTAACATCTGTTGTATATTTATTAGAGAAAGTAATTATTAAAGATCAATAAAGTAAAAGAAAACAACATTTTTAAAATAATAATTAATTTAAACGATCCAAAAACTATATAGGATGACAAATATCTTACATTAGAGAGACAATTTAGGAGTGAAAAGAAGAGAATCCCCGTGATTGAGGAGTTAGGGTACACAAAGGAGCCATTCATTACTCAAAATTTGTGATTAAAAACTTAGCCAGGGCACACCTTCTTTAATTAATTGGCCGGTAGCAAATAGTTTCAAAGACCAGCCACGTTGCGTGAACTGTGAAGGAGGGACCCCAAAGTTTGTTTAGGTGAACACTTATACATGAAATGAGTCATCTAATTTATTTTTTTTTAAGATAAAAAAAAGTGAAATAAAAGGTGTTCTGGTGTTGGTTAATTTTGAAGGGAAAGGGACATCGAAGCTAGAGAGATATAGTAGAGCAATGACTCCACAGTGACAGGTTCTCTTTTTCTTAATTGTGACCTATACTAATCCTTTCGTGCCTCTACACCCATCTCACCAAGTCCATGACTTGACGTAATTTTCATACATTTCCCCCCAATCTATGCTTTCTTCTTACACGCCCATTACTTTATAAAAGGGTCAATGAAAATCTTTCAGAAAATTAAAGTATCAGGCAGTCATGACTCCAATTAAAGACGAGCGACATGATTTAAGTAACATTACTCTTCAAATAACCAATAATCATCAGCTGGTTTCTGTCAAACAGAATAAAATATATGTAAGCATAGTTTTTACATGTAATATTTTGTTAACAATTATCTTTTGCTAAGCCAAATAACTTACTTACATGTAATGTATTTAGATTTTTTTAATTAACGTAATTACTTAATTTTATCTAAAAGTAACATTTTTATTTTTTAATCAATGCATCAAAACGTTGCCCCGAGTTTGTTTTCTGGCTGCTAATGCATAAAAGGTCAGCCCAAGTACCCCAACCCAGAATATAAACTATATAATGGATTAATTTAATTAACTCTATTCGGTTTGATATTATGAGAAGGTGGAAATTTACTGGAAAGTGGTACCAGTTGATTTCCTTAAGGATATGCTGTAAGGACATCTTTCGGTCACAGTATCAACAAACATGTGCTTATTTAATTATTTTTTAAATTGTTGTAAATTTTTTTAACGAAATTTTAAAAATTATCAAAAATTAAGTTGAACCAAACATATATATGGATTTGGTCGCATTGTTTAATATATGGGTTTTTCTACCCCAAACTATCCTATGATCACATTTCTTTTAATAAGCAATCCTAATTCTTTCATTTGAATGATTACATTAATTTTATCAAACATTATTTAGTCTTTTAATTCTTTTACCATCAATCTTCTATATTTTTTTATTTATCAAATTTTTTTTTAGAAATCCAAATAAAAATAATTTTTTGTTTTATTAAAATTATATTTATAAATTAAATTTTCAAAAAAAATGTAAACTTTTTCATCTATTCTTCTTTCTTTTATATACGTGTCCATGTAATACACGAGAACTATCACTAATTTTATTTAATACAAGGACATACAATTTGCTTTGGAGGGAAAAAAAAAGAGGAAAAATATTTTAATAAAATTTTAACGTCACTAATTTAGCTTTTAGATGTTCTAATTTTGTAATTTTAATTCCAGCCTTTTTCTGTAGTTTTTTATTCAAAATATTTCAATTAAATAATAATAAATTCTATATGTTTTAACAATGAAATAATAAACTCCACAAGTTGCTAATTAAATGAAGAATTGCATAATTTATTATATTAATTAATTAAATAAAATGATCATATATCAATTGCATATATATATATATATATAATTATAATTATAATTACAATAAATTAAGGATTTATTTCGATAACTGTGAGTTTTTATTTTTTAAATATGTTTTCTAACAAAATATGTTTAATTAAAAGAAGGTTTAACAAGTTTTGAATTTAATTTTAAAAAAAATTAATTTTACGTTACAAACACTAATCATTTCCATTTCTTTCTTTATTAAGTGAGACAAAAATTATTATTATCATTATTATTATTAGTTGTTTAATTATTATTGATATTATTATTATACTAATAATAATATCATTATTATAATTATTATCGTGATTATTTTGCTTTGATATTACTATCTAATATTATCGCCGGAAGATACTTAGTATATATTGTTTTTTCAATATGTTTTTTATCCGGTATACCTTTTATTTCTGGTTAATAATTTTTTATGGATTTAATTTCACTATCTCTTATTGCCGGTTAATGACTTAATTTTTATTGAATTAATTACACTTCAGTTTTTTCTTCTAATATTTGATGAAATTCATTATTATCAACATTTAGTATTTTTCTTCATACATGCCAGCAAATGCTCCTAAAATAATAATCTTTCAAAAGAATTTGTGAAGGTCAATCTTTTCGAAAAAACAAAATTAAGAGAAAATTAATTTTATCGTTTAACCTAATAATTTTCATCTTTCCAATGTTCTTTTAATTGTCTCTGACGTTCTTGTTAACTGCTACTCCCTAAATTACTTGAGCCGTCTATACATTATCTAAAATCCTAATTTCATATGCCATGTTCTTTTAACTTGTCTTAGTTAAACAACGTATTTGTTAGCTATTTTAGCCGGTTGAAAATTTAAATTATTAATTAAAATATTTGTTAAAAATTTTAATTCTATTTAATAAATTAAATTATTTTAATAATTATTAATTTTTTAAATAATTATTAACTTTTTTTAAAAAGTTATTTTGAATAAATTTTATGTTTTCAACTTTTAATTGAAATATTTTATTTATTTTTATTATTAATATATTTTTATAATCTAATATTTATTTATTTATTAAGTTTAATATTATTTAATTATTTCATATTAATATGATTAATTTTGATATATTTATTTTTATATTATTATAAAATATTATATTTTAAATTATTATTTTAATATATATTATTTAGTTTAATTATTATATTTATTTTATTAAAAAATATTAAAACCTTTGATAAAAAATTAAAATTATAAAAATATTTACTTAAAAAATTATTTAAAATTTATTATATAAAATTAAAAACAAATATTTTCATTTTTAAAAATAAAAATTTTATAACATTAAGTTTTAATATATTTTTATTAAAAAATATAACACATTATGTTTTAATTTATTATTTAACTATATATTTATTTATCATTTTATACTTATTAAATAATTTTATCAAATACTTTTAATTTAATCAATAATTTATTAATTTTCAATTTTTATCTAATTTTTTTAATTTTTAATTTTAATCTTTTATCTCAAAACTAATTTTTCAACTCTCAACTAACTTACTCACAAATTTACCAAACATACCTATGAATTCTTATAAATATCCAACTCAGAATCCATCCTTCAATTTTCTTACTCTAAGCTTACACAAGTCTTCTTTTCTTTTTTGATGCACCTTCTAGTTTTTTTTTTTTCTTCAGCAAGCTTCTCTTACCCATCAAGCTTAGAATTATGCTCCTCAAAATGTCTGGCAAAGGTTATTTGTTAGATTTTTTATTCCAATTATCTATAAATAGCAATACCTCATTTTAATAATTTGTTTCACATTAAAAAATTTATAATTATTAATAATGTTTATAGAAAAAAATCAAACACAATATAAAACTTATACAATATTATAAACATTGGTCACACATCAAAATTATCATTCATCTCAATAATTATTACCTTTGCTTAATAACTTCAATTGATAATATTTAAGATTATTTATATTTTTATCATTTTAGTTTGATTTATATATACTTTTTTAAAAATAATTTTAGTTCATTTACATTTAAAAGTTAAATTTAGTTTCCTATTTTTTTGTAAAATTTTGTAATCCTCATTTTCTATTTAAAATATCTAAAAATTAAATTATATTTTATTCAAATTTATTAACCAAAAATATTAAAATTCATTCAAAATAAACAAAAAAATAATTTTTTTCTCTAAACCTTAATCTCAGATATTATGGAATCTTTCAAATTGTATCAAATTTCAAACAAATTTATTATTTTAACTTTTTAAATTGTATTTTAATATCATTACAAATCCTTCTAAAAATATTTTTAAAATAGAAGTCAAAATTACACATAAATGAAACTAAATAAAGTAAAAATTTAGTCAAACCTAATATTCATTCAGATAAAGTTCTAGTTTAAATGAAAAATAACAATAATAATAAGTATAGGCAAATGCTTAACCGATATTTTTAGAATACTAGTTAAAAAATTAAGAAGTATTATCAATGCTATTATACCATAACTTCTATTAAAAATATATTATTGGTTCTTTTACTTGTATCTTTATGATACTGATTAACAATATCTTTAATTATCGTATTGTATTTAAGTTTTGTTTTTTTAGTGATTTTAATTTTAATATTTTGTCAGTATAAAAATTTATACTATTAATTAATTAAAAATAAATAGATATAATTTTTACAATATTTATTATATAAATTAAGAACTTTTAATAATATAATAACTGATGATTAAAAATAATATAAATCAGTGTATTTCATTTAATTTTTTTAATTACATTTAATTATTCTCATTTAACGTGGAGATTTTTAACGAGGGATGCCCTAAAGCTAAGTTTCTGGATCACATATTTTCTTGAATGCTAATTCCTGGATCACATTTAATAGCCCTACGGTACGACACAAATCCAAATTAAATGTATCATTCCGTAGCATGTGAAGCTCACATGTCGTTCATCATTTTCTTTGTTTTTAATGCACCCACTTCATAAGTTTTAGCGTGAAGATATAATAATTATTAAAAACAATAATTTTAATATTTTTATAACAGTTTCGTTAGTTTTCTTATCAGCATTGTTTTAGAATTTTTTATTTGTTATTTTAGAATGTTTAAATTTAATTTTTAATACCTAATATTACTTACTTTTTCAATAAAATTTACTAACATTTTTATCTGTCACTTATATATGTATATATCAAATTTTAAATTATATTTACAAAATTTCATAAAATTTAAAAGAAAATTAATATTTTATTTTAATATACGTTAATCTAAACTTATTTAATAAAATATTAAAAAAATTAATTTTATAAATTTTTGTAAACATAATTTATACTATAAAATATATTATATTAATGATTAGAATGATAAAATTTAATAATTTAAAAAATATTGAATAAAATAAGTCAAATTTACTTTTAAAATAAGTTGATTCTTGTATATATATAAAATATTCTTTCAAACTTAAAATTATAAAATAAAAGATATCCTACTCTAATTGTACAGAGAACATTTCTCCTTTTGAATTGATGGATGCAACCTTATAACGAAGGGGGCAGCATGTGCTACACATGGCACGAAGTTTTCCAATTATTAGGTAGGTTTTGGATTTGAGGTTCATATTTGCTTCATACTCGAATGATAAGGTTTTTTTTTTCTTCTGACTATTATACTCTACGTTTAGTACATTTTATCAATATTCTCTTGTTAAAAAGAAATTTTATCGAAGAAGGCCAACCTCTTGTCATTAGTCACTTAATTTTAAACTTTTCAGCCACAAATAAAAAGAACTATCATCTCCTTTAAAACAAACAGAAAATGTTGTTGTTATTCTTGTAAAGTCTGGCAATCATTCTCGTTATATATTTGTTTTAAAAGGTTCGATTTTATTTGTTTATCGCAATGTGTTCTCGCAAAGAGTGAAATCTAGATCACAAACTATGACAAAAACGACATATGAACGACTTAAATTGAGTTAAATATATAAGAATAGAGTTCCGGAATATTATATATATGCTTCGTTACGTTCCTACAAATAATTTTTACAATTTTTTATAAATAAAAATAGAAAAAGAAGAAAAATATCGTAAATTAATGACATGATAAAATGAAATAAAAAGAAAATTTTGAATTGTAAAATTTTATAGAAGGACCATATCTCTCTATAATGCATGTAATAAGCTATGTTGATATGAAAGAAATGATAATTTTTTTAAAAAAAATGCACGTGTTTACTCCTGTATCTTCTTTTATATATGTAGTTCAGATAAAAAGAAGCATGTGCATCAATCATGGTGCTTTGAATTGTTTTAAAAATATATCTTATAACAACATTATTGAATATATATATCTCCGACACAAATGGCTGGCTAGGTGCTGGTGGGGTGAGTCTGGCCGTCAAAAAGGGCCGGAAAAGTCAGCTCTGATGAGAAAGAGAAAGCTCTACTTGTATCAATAAGACAATAACCATTTATGTTAAACGTTATTCAAATTCAAAGTCGAAGTGTAAAATTAACTACTTTAAACTAGTTATATATGCTTCTCCTAAGCAAAGTTTGGGACGGGCATTGGAAGTAGAATAAGAATAGATAAACCCGATTTAACATTTTAAGCTTAGTTTGGTATATGAATCTACAAATTTATTTAAAAATTTACAATACAATAATATCAAAAACAGATTTAAAAGTTATATATCAATATTAAAAAAATTAAAGAATTTAAAGCTTAATTAAAATTAATTATTACAATAAAATAAATTATAAAATTATAATAAATAATATATAAACATAATTTTTTATAACTTATATTTATATTTTTTTTTCTAAAAAAAATTAAGATAGCTGCTTAGTTGCACATAATTTGGAGAGTAAGCTGAGCCGCTATATTGGACTTGTTAGGTTGTGTCTATGGCGTGTAATATAATTCATGCAAGAGACACTGCCTTATGGACTGGGTTTTGTCCTTTTTTCTGAAGAACATCTGTAATTATTTTGTTTATTTATTATTTATTTTTGTAAATTCTGTTAATAGCACTTTGAAAGCCTCAAGAATTGCCCTCAAGGACTGTGTTTGATTTAATGCATGCCACGACTTGATGAGTTTCATATGTGGTTGTGATAACAGCAAAGAAGGGAGATTTTGTTGCCTAGTTTTCCAAAATAAGCTATATGCACCAAGTTTTGTGGTATAGGTAACGTGATGTTTAGAATTGGATTCGAGATCCAAGTCATCGATTTCGATATCAGTGACTTCTATAGCGGAGAACTCTGCATTTCACTCAAATCTGAGCATCTGAACAATAAATTATATTTTACAATAGTTTTGTACAATTTTTTTAATAGAGATAAGAAAAAATGATAGAGTCTGAGATAACATTGGTAGAGAAAAATTGAATAAAAAATATAATGTAATATGTGTTATAAGAGCGTATGCATCTCAATCTGAAACGACCAACCCTGTATGCTGGTTCCTATGTTTGGACCTAAACTGAAATTCAGGTCCAAAACAATGCATAAATTGAAAAATTGGTCAGTCACCGAATTGTGTGTAATATGATACACAGGGATTTTCCTCTTTATGTAGCAACATTGTTAAATAGGAAAGTACAAAAATTCAAATTGTTTCTTCTAAAAAAAATAAAAATTCTTAAAAAGTTTTTTCTACGAGATATACTAGTCCCTTCTTTAATATATTTATTTTAAATTTAATAGAATAACTTACAAGATCTATTAACTAGTTTATATGATACTTGTAATTTTTGTAAAATAATTTTTTAAATTTTTTGTCATATCTAACATATCCATTTAGATTTGTATTCCATAATATTGTTATATTTATGTACATGATGCTTGCATGTTTTTACATTTAAAGGAAGACAATAATTAAAAAAGAAACACATTAAGATTAAAATTTTGAGTCATCATCGGTAAAAAAAAGGGAGGGTAAGAAGTACTGCATTATTTTAACATTTTGTTTTAGTTTAAATTTTATAATAAGATTTTAAAAAATCATTTTAAAAGATAAAAAATTAAATCTTATATATCAGTAATCAATGGATCTCATAGATAATTTCTTAAACTTGAATGAACTTTTTAATAGAAAAATTGAAATATCTCACAAAACAAATTTCCACAAACTATTTAATAACTTTTTGTTTTTTAAATTAAATTAGGTTAAGCAAAAATTTTCAAGAAACAATTAGTCAATAGGAAAAATTGTTGCCTAGTTGTACAAAATAAGTTATATATGCCAACCTTTTCGATTTAGGCAACATGGTGTTTGAGATTGGCTAAGAGATCCAATTTTAGATTTTTGAGATTAAATATTTTTATATTCAAGAATTTCGCATTTCCCCTGAATCCAAATTCCGGACAGTTCCTCCCCTCCACTCCCCACCAAAGAATAGTCAACCTTATAAGCTAGATTCCTGCGTTTGGACTCTTGGATATGATCCACACAATGCATAAATTAATAAACTGGTTAGGTCTATTTAAATTTTTTATTGTTTTGATCTTTTCAATTTTGCTTCAATAAATTCATTGGTTCACATGCGGATCAACCATCAAGCACGTGATTCTATTTTAATTAGTGATTTTAAGTTTTTTTTACAGTTAGTTATTTTAAGTTTGAATTATGGATATACAGTTATATTAAATATTTTTTTAAAAATTAGTCTATAATATTTAGATAAAAATAGTAGTAATCTCAAGAGAAAAAATTATTGGTTTTCTTCAATAATAATTAATATATTATATCACTTCTGATGTTTCAAAAATTAACATAAATTTGTTGTTTTTGATAAAAATTTCATTTTTAACATAAATTATATTTACCTTATTCTCTCTTCTTCTTATTCTTTTGGCAAAATCTATGTATGTATTATACTTTTTATCAAATCACATAAATTTTCTTGTATTTGAGTTTTTCATTTACATATGTTTTCATTTCTCATAAATATTATTGCTTAAATTTAACACTCTCAATTAAAATTTGAATCGTAACATCATGTGCGTTTGAAAATATTAGATTTAAGATGTATTTAAAAATTATATATATGAGTTAGTTAAAATTGAAAAAATAACTAAAAACTTTAAGACAATAATTAAAAGATAAAAGTAGATAAACTAAAAATTAAATAAAAAATATTTGATAAAATTAGTTGCTGGACAAATTTATAAATATAAAATAATAGATAAAAAATAATTAAATATTGATTAGAATTTTATAAATGTAATTCATTTTTTCTTTTCAAATAAAATTATATTAAAATTTAATTAAATAGATTTGATAAATTTAATTTAATAAAAATAAAATATTAAATTCTAGGTAAATAAAATGTAAAATAATATATTTTTTTTAAAATTATAATATTTTTGTATAAATAAAAATCAAATATTTTATAAAATAAATAATATAACATTTACAATAAATAAAAAATATTCAAATACCTTTAAAAAACGATATTAATCATCCAAAAGATGCTAGTATTTAAAAAAGTTATTTTATCCAATAAAATTTAAAATATTTTAATAATTTTTTTAACTAACAATTTCAACTTTCAACTAGTAAAATTTATTGTTTAACACATACTATGTTAATTCTAATTTCAGTTTTAAATTTTAACATACCTTATTAAATAAAAAGGCGTAGATTTTTTCTCTTTTCGTATAACGGTGATAATGAAATTCAAGAGCAATTTTTTTATATATTTTATGTTTTTATTAGATAGGCAATTTAATCCTTGTTTCACAACGACAACATTTTTAACTTTAACAGGATTTTTGTTTATTTTTGTAAATATTGTTTTAAATTTAAAATACTCATATAATGAAAAAAGAAGAAGAAGACATTAGCTAACTAGAAGTCACAAACTGATGAAAAATTATATAATCTATATTGAAGTTATAGTTTCATTTTAAAAACGCAATAATACCGTACTGCCAATCCACCACTGATTTCACACGGCAACGGACGGGAATAATTATTTTAAGTAGTTCGCTGGCATGCACACTTTATTCTTTTTAATTCCATTTGTAAACACACTTAAATTGACTCAATAGAGCTTTTGGAAAGACAAAACTATTATACAAATTTAATACTTTTTATTTTTAATCATATCACATCGTTTAGTATATCTATTAAAATATTTTAAATAGATAAAAAATTTACTCTTAAATAAACTAATAAACCAAAATTTATATATAAATCAATATACTTTAACCTTTAAATAAAACATATAAATGTCAAATAATATTATTAATAATTATTATTATTATTTAAATTAACCAGTTTGTTAAAATTAAAAAACTTTTTAGATGATTAGAATCGTGACTTTCCGAAAAGAATTGACTGGGCGGTAAGCACTTAATAAGCAGTCTCATTTATTTTCGTGCCTACCTACGATATATAATTGATGTTCAACCATCTTTGAATTGAAGTGTAATGATATGAATATGTAACATCTGCTCCACAATTTAACATTTTTATATTTTCCTCTATTTCTATGCTCTAATGATACAGAAATAGAAACGTTAAGGTTTGCGCAAAGTTTCGTCTGCATAGTCATGCTTAGTTTCAATTCTATAATGTCTTAGTTACACCTATGTGATTTCTTGGTTTCAATCTTCAAATTGAAGTGTAATAGGGAATAATGTCCTGCTACACAGCAGTACGTCCATGTCATTTAGACCAACTTGTAATTTATTAGCTTCTAATTATATTTAATAAACCTTTAACTACTATTACGTGTGAAACAGGCAATATTCGCCTCAACACCCATACCATAATAGCACAGTAATCCTTATATATCTTTCAGGTTCTAAGAGCAAAAAAGCTTTAACAAATAAACCAATAAAAATCAGGATTTTGTGGTGATAACCTAAAATCCAAAATGGAGAATATTATTCCCACGTAGGCTAAAGAGATAAAGTATCAAGTTCAGCATCAACACTTCAACATTTAAAATACTAAAAATTTAAATATTTTCATTTTAAAATATTTTATTTTAATTAAAATTTTAAATTTTTTATATTTAAAACTTTTTGTTTGAATAGTACATTTTAAATTTATTTATTAAATTTTAATTTCTTATTTAAATTAAGTAATTTAATTTTATAATATACAAAATTTTCTTTTTAAATATTTATATATCCTTAATTTTATTCTTATTTTTTATTTATCAAAAATTTTAGATATACAAATAATTTTATCAACACAACATATTCAATTAAAATAATAATCCTGCAAATATACATAATAAAAAAACAACTAAATACAATTATACTATCTTATTATTAAAATATCATATCTGAAAATAAAAAAGAAAGATAAGACAGGTTAAATAAAAAAGAAAGAAAAGACAGGTTAAAAAATAAGAGAGCAATCAAAGAAAAAATATCATCAATATATCTAGAAATGTTAGTTTGAGAAATGAGTTAGAGAAAGCTTGAAAAATTTTAAATTTCACCCATTTATATAAATTTTAGATTCTCTCATTTTAATTTATTAAAATATTTTCTTAAAATTTATAAAACTTAAAATTTCTTAAAAAAAATTTCAAACAAAATATTTTAATACTTAAAACTTTAAATTCTCTCAAAAATATCTTTCTCCCTTAAAATGACTCATCTAAATGTCTCGTCTAAACATAGGGTGATGGAATTAGTCTAGCACAGCTAGTTACCTGCCTACACATAAAACTGGATGATTTTATTTTAGTATGTCCCCAGTGCAAATCCGATTACACCTATAGAAAAAATATATAAACTTAGTGACATTCCTCCACGCAGAACCTCTTCAACATCCTAGAGCTTCTACTTCTCTGAAAACACACCCTCAGGTTGCCCCTAAAAAAGGAGGCAAATAACGTCGATAAAATTCAGCTATCACTGAATAACTCTCCTATAATGAGATACAAATTGTCATATCAAAACCTGTGCTACTAAGCAGCACACTGCAGTAACTATTGATTCAGACACTTGAAAAATGAGCTATTTTCTGAGACTAAGCTGGGAACCAAAGATTTTAAGACCAAATATTGGAAGACAGACAGATGTTATTAGAAGACAGTAAAAAAAGCAAGCAAGTGATAAAGAGCCAAACGGGCAGCATTGTCAAAGTATACAATTCCCTCTTGAAGTCGGCTAAAATATTTACACACGTGACAACTCCTTAAGAAGCATTTTGAGGGCTCAATGCAAAATGACATTACCACACAAAAATAACCGTAAGAAGCACAAGAAATCCAATCAACAAAAGCAGATTCTTTAGAACATTGTCCTCCTGCCGCTGCACTTGACCAGTTGCCTGCGAAAAACCTCGCGAATTTCCTCCATGGAAGGCATTAAACCCAAAGGGATAACCAGAAGTTGTCCCATAGACAGTGGCATCCTGAAAGCCATGGAACTGGATGTTAAGCAGGGATGGGATAAAACCACCAAAGGCCGTGGAAAGCGTGAAGTTTCCAAATCTGGCAGTTGCCATGGGAATGAATCCCCCAATGAGTCCAAACCCATAATTCCCAAATGGGTTGGCCTCGGGAGGAGGCGGAGGCGGCGCCGTTTGTGGCCGCTGCCCCGAAGGACGGTGAGGGATCTCCATTCCAGGATATGATTTGGTCCTGGGATCAGTCTGAGTTTTGCCCCTTCCATAAAGGGGCACCAATTTCTCCTCCTGCACAAGGGCCTTGCAAACAGGGCACTCTTGAGAATGAGAGTGATGATGGAGCCACCTATAGAGGCACGGCCAACAGAATAAATGACCACACAGAGTGATCACTGGGTCCTGTGCCAAATCGAAGCATATGTTGCATTCGAAATCACCAGCATCGTTTGAACTGTTCCCCGAGCAAGATGGGCTCGCAGAGGACGCTCTCGTTGATTCCCCAAAACCACTCGCCATTTGTCTAACCCCTCAGATCTTCAAATGCACCAAACAAAATCAACTACAATGTCAAACCCTACAATATCACCTAGAAAGGGGCAAAACATAAAAACATCATAGGCTTCACCGTATCATCGTGACTAACAAGGTCACATGAAAATAGAACTCAACGAATTACACTAAGATCCTCAATTATTCAACCAAATAAACGACGGATAAATCTAGCGATTTAAAGTAGCAATTAGTAGAACGAGAAAACAAAACAAAACGCAATTAAATATTATGAATATAAAACAAAACAGATAGGGATCTCGTCTCAGAATATCAACGTAGAAAATTATGATAACCAAATAGCATTCTGAGAGAGAAACTTACGATTCGATAGAGGGAATGACAATCGATCGGGGAAGGCAGAAGAATTTTGATTATACAGGTAAATCCTGCGATGCAAAGCCCTAAATTTGGTTGTCACCGAAAACCTCGTGGAAGCTTCCAGGTTCGTCTACGTCTGTTCCTGCCTTTCTTTTCAATATTATTTAATCATTTATTTATTATTTATTTTGGTCTATTCCATCCATCGCTCTATGAACATTTCACGAGTCACGATAACGTCAATCGGCCTGTTTCGTTTGAAGTCCAAGGTACAAACAGTGGATTACTTCTAAAGTCGAAGTTGTATAGGGTTTGGGCTCTTGATGACTCCCAATTGTTGTCAAAAAAACCAATCCAATACAATTCTCACTTAGTGCCAGTTTTGGGCCTCCATGCTTTTTGTTCATCAAGGTCCCGGGCCTTACAAATGTAGTTAGCGTTGCAATAATAAAATAATATCAAATATAATTTTTGTCAATTTAAAACAACTAATTTTTTTTATTTTTTAAATTATTTAGACCATACTTTTTTTATCTTAATTCAAGTTCTATAGATTAATTATTATTATAACTATAATCAATAAATTTTAGAAAATAATTAAACTTTTTAATAATAATTAATTTAACTTGATTTTATTTATTTAAATTAATATAATAATAATAATTTTAAAATAAAAAAATAGAAAAAATTAATTATTTTAAAAAAACTAAAAATATATTAACCCTAATATCAATAATAACCAAAGCTGTAAAAAAATGAAAAAAAAAAAACTAAAGTCTTAACGTCATATCGAGTAAGAACGTTACTTTATTACAAAAAGCGAAAAAGATATTAATCTTCATAATTTATTTGTATGAAAAAATTAAAACTTTACTTAAAATTAATATCAATCCATTTATTTATGTTGCAAAAGTACCTTTTAATTAAAATTATATTGTAGAATTTATAATAATTGAATAATTTCTTTAAGTAGAATCATTAACAAACATTAAGAAGTTATATATATATATATATATATATATATATATATATATGGATAATAAATTTTATCATTAACTAAATAGATTTTATCGTGTACATAAATCTAATTTTAAAAAAATATTTTTTATTAAATAAATTAAATTAGTATATTTTAAAAAAATATATTAATGTTAATTTAATATTATTTAATAAAAATTTAAATTTATTTTAAATTTTATAAAATTAATTTATACAATAAAATTTATTAAATAATAAATTTTAATTATTTAAATAAATTATTAAATAAAATAATTTTATTATAAATTATTTTATATATATATATATATAAATCAATTAAATTCATTATCAAACTTTAACAGTTACATTAATTTAATAATTTTATATAAAAGATAAAATTTACTAATTCAATCGATTAATTATATTATAATGTCTAATAGATTATGTTTATAAAATTTAAAAATTAATAATTATGTTATTCAACTATTAATATTTATATATATTTAAATAATATATAAATTATTAAAATAAAATTATAAAATAAAATATTTATTAATTTTTATTTAATGTAAAATTTTATATAATAATTTATTAAATATTATAAAATAATTTAACAGTTAAATTAATAAATTTTATATTTTATATAAAATTATTAAATTTATACAAATACTAAAATTTAACATTTAATATTAACAAATTTTAATATTTTCTTAGGTTTAGCAATAATATTTTTCTTAAACTTGAAACTAACAAGAATGTTTCATGTGATTTATCCTCTTAAAAAATATATTGAAAGTCTTAGCTTTCTTATATGTCACTCAGGGAGTTAAGGTATGCAACATTTAATTAACTTTTGTATATTTCAAACTATAAAAAATATCAAGATTTAATTTTATTAGAACAAAAAATTATTTTCATATCGTTGATTTCTCTCTTTTTAGGCTCTGGCATTTTTTTTATTGGTTGGGCTATTTTTTTCTGGTTGTTTATCTTTTGCTATGTTTTTTTTCTCTCTTTTAAACTACTGTTGTTAATATTCCCATCTTCTCCTTTATATGGGTTTTAACATATTCGTGATATGGTGCTTTCATTTTAAAAAAATTTCTTCCAATTTGAGTGCATCAAATTTGGTTTCAACCAAAGTATAGAATAGTTTTTTTAAATTTGAGCACCGTTCAATGGTGGCGAGACTAATCCTTTTTCCACACACTTTTTAGAAAATAAAAGAGGAGTAGCCCAATTTTGTCAACTAAATCGATTCACCAAATTTTCATAAAATCGGCTTAAACATAATCATAACAAATTCATATATATGCATTTTTTATTTGATACGTTAATTAGACTAGTTATCGGACCAGTTTGGTGATTAGCTTAATACAGGTGTTGCAACTATATTTATAAATAACTAGTATTCATTTCATTTTAAAAAAATTAATAAAAATCAAACTTATAAAAAATAGCATATAAAATATTTAAATTTTTAAAAAAATAAAGAATACACTAATAAAAATTTACCCAGTTAATAATGATTGAATTTATGTTTTATATGTTTAAGTTTCAGTATGTATGGAAAATCTTTGTTAATAAATTGTAATGTTTGAGTATATAACATTTCCTAATTCACAAAACCATAACATTGTGTTTGCAACGAAATATTTTAATATTTTAAGAAATTTAAAATATTTAAATAATTTTATTTTAAAAATATTTTATTTAAATAAAAAATTTAATTTTTTTATATTTAAAATATTTTATTAGATAGTAAATTTTAAATTTATTAAACTTTGAAATTTTATATTTTAAATTTTTATTCATATTAAATAATTTAATTTTTATTATATACAAAATTTTATATTTAAATATTTATATATTTTTTTAATTTTACTTTTATTTTTTTTACCAAATATTTTAGATATATAATTTTTTTTATTATGCAATATATTCAAACATAATAATAACTCAACAAATTTAGATAATTAAAAGGATGAAAAAATATATAATTATATCATTCGATATTAAAAATATTATGTATAAATAAGAAAAAATAATAATAATAATAACAATAAAAAAATAGTAAAAAAAATTAATATAAAAATAAAATTATTATTTATGATAATAATTTTAGAGATTTTAAAAATTTTAAATTTATTTTATTTTAAAAAAAATTTAAATTCTTTTATTTTAGTTTATTAAAATATTTTTTAAAATTTATAAAATTTAAAATACATTAAAAAAATTCAAATAAGATATTTAATATTTTAAATTTTCTAAAAAATTATTTTTTTCTTAAAATAACTTCTCCAAATATAAGATAAATAATTTTTAAATATTCTATATCACCTCTAAAACTTTTTGAAAAAATTGGATAACATTTAAAAAATAATAAAGAGAATACAAGAATAAATTGAGACAATCAACCTAATATAAAAATATAATAATCTAATTTATGAAATTATAAAACAGTTTTAAAACTGATTTTTTTGGAGTTGTATCCCTAATCACATCGTGAGAAAAAATAATTTTTTTTAGTGATAAAACACTAAATCGAATACGAAGTAAATAGAAATAAGTTAATTAATTTAGCTACTGTGAAGACTTCAAATCATTTTGCAAAAATATTAGGATTATCTGGTCTCTATATGAAATTTCAAATACTATGTAATTAAATATTTAAGGCATTGTCTCTCATAGCCATAAATTAGCAAGTATTTCATGTATTATATGAGTATTTTTTATTTTTAAATAAATTTTATAAAATAAATAAATAAAACAGAATAATAAATAATAATAATAATAAATATTTATTACAAAAAATTTATTATCATTTAGTTTCAACATCATATTTAACATATTGGAACTTTAAATTTTTTGCAATGATTTTCAGGTCTTTTATTCAATCAATAACATTTTAAGAACTTTATTTTTTTTTAAACATTAGTTGTATATAATGTTTTTCACGCAGTTAATTACCAATGTTCGTATTTATTTTTATTTCTAATATATAGAATAAATTTCAGATAACCTTGATATGATTTAGTCTTTAATTTATCCTAAAAAAATTATTTAATAATAATAGTTACAATTATATTCTACTCATGCAATTTAACTTTAATTTTTTAAAATTTTACATTCAAGATAAATTTAATTATAATATTTAATTTTTATTTTAAAATCAATATATCATTTTCGTACGAACAATATAAAATATATTACATATTCACCTATGTTGTTAATAAATTAAAGAGATAATAATTTTAAAATTAAAAATAAATTATTTAGATCAAAATTTAAATATTAAATTGATATTGGGAATGATTAACATTGTAATAAGCTTAAATTTCAAGTTAAACCCTAGAAACATTAAAATATATTTAATTTAATATATAATGTTAAGTTTTAAAATTAAATGATAATATTTGAAAAATTATAAATAAAAAATTTAACGTAAAATAGTCATATATCTTGTTGAAGAATGAAAATAGCTTTTAAACTCTTTTTCACACAAAATTGAAGATTGAGATTTATACTCTAAAAAGAGAGGAGAAAAAATGACAAACCTCCTACCCTATCCACTTATAAATAACATGTTTTACAAACCGAAATGACAATCCCTTCCTGAGCACCTTGTTTTACCAATAAAATAAGTGCTAGAGTCTGTTATCTATTAAGTTTGTGAGCTAGCAACCAAACAGACGTTTGTTATTTCGACGGCCATCCAACGTATGTTTTATTATTTTATCATTATCTTCATTTTTACCTTCTATGTTAAGGTTTCTTCATTCTTGTTAACTTATCTTGATACATTACTTGTATATATGTTACAAGTTACTAAAATTTAATTATTTTTTTCATACATTGAAACATTGTAAATTATATCATTATTTAATAACACTAATTCTTAATTTAAGCTGAACTTAGAGGATATAAATTTAAAAGCATTTAAAATATTAAATTATAAAATAATTTTCGATCAGCATCATTTAAATTTCAGTCCAAAATCTTTTTATACATACCGATCAGATGTTATGATCACACGTCATCATAATATTTATTTGGCCGAACAAATGCACACGTGCCAGCACATGCCAAAGCATCCTTTATACCCAATCCCATAAGATGATAACTTCAGATTCATGATTCTCATATCTCAATTTTTCAACAATTGATCTTATTGTCATGATAAATGTGCGTTATGCGTGTAATTTTTAATACATCCAAATTATATAAAAAAGGTAAATATTATTTTAATAAGATATTTGTTCTTATATTATTATTTTATTATATACATTAATTTCAATGTTAAAGAATCATTTAGGTACATCACCTTTACAGCTTAAGATTTTGCTAATTAGCAATTAAAGTTGGTAAACTACTAACTAGGGTCGGATTAGGTCAACGTGGGTTGCAAGCTTTGATAGACTAGCAAAAAAAAAAAATAGATTTAATTTAGGTTTCTAAAATGATGTCCTATTCTCATGAAAGGTTATTTTTCAATATTTTTTTTTAAATTTGTGCATGTTAAGCTGGATGTTTGAGTTTATTCGAGATAAAAACTAAATTTCAAACATTATTTTATTAAGAGAGTTTTGGTTAGCTTATTCTCCTATCTCCAACTATAATCTGACGATCATTCTTTAAAGATCTTGAATCTCAATTCATGAACTTTATTATATAACTGCATAAAATTAAAATAAATTTTTAATTATTGATTAGTTGAATCTTTAAAAATAAAATATAACTAAATACATATATAGTTTTTATAAGTTATATTTAAAATTTAAATAAAAATAATTAATATTTGTGGCATTATAAATAATTCACTGTAAATATGCTATGAGAATCATGCTAATAAAAAATAAGAATCATTATATCTTATTTCATTCACATAGAAGATAAATTTATAAGTGAATGAAAAGTTAATAATGAAAATTGAAAAATTTATAATTAATATATATCTATATATTAAGTTTTTTTTAATATCATATCTTTACAAAATTAATTATAGTAGATGATGATCCACATCCACAAAATCATGATATTTAGAACATTCCTCGTTTAAATGACCATCATTTGAATGTTATGTTGTAGTAGGAAGATCTCCAATAAATAAATTTGTTAAATTAACTTTTAGATATTTGTGCCATCACTCTTTCCTAGATAATGAACGAAAAGTAACCTTGGTGATATATGTGTATTATTTGCCTTGATGAATCTTTTCTTTCCTTAAACAATACATGCACTGTTATTCTTATACATAATTGTTGGGAGTAAGGTTCAAAGGACAAATCAATGGTCTCCATTCACATATCTTGGTCAAATATATTCTCTACATGCCACATGCAATGTTAATATTTTTGTATAATTTTGCAATATGGCTATTGTAGTTTATTGCCTATATCTCCATCAAATGGATATATCACCCTATCTAAAAAAAAAAAACCTTGTTTATAACTGTATATTATGCAGATCTGGCAAATATCTTGTATGTGCATAACAAATATGTCTAGGTAGTTTGGATATACGGGGAAAAAAATATAACCATATCCATTGTCTTAAAGATATATAAAAAAAAAAACTAACTATTTAACTTTGTTTCACTGTCTTTGTGTAAGTGAAACATATATCTTATTAATAAATTAGCAACAAAGGATATTTTAATCGTACATAACTAACAAGATACATTGGTGTTTCAATGATATTAGGATATGACACTTTAAGATCAAGTAGTCCTTTTTTCAAATTATAAAAGGATTTTTATTTACATTTAAAAAGCTTATGATTATTACAGTATATAATAGGTGTAATTTGTCTATTTGATCTTTTTTTTACTTTTTTTACACAAAATTTTCTATATATAAATACTTTATCATTTAGATGTTCATTTTGTAATCCAAGACAATATTCCAACATTTCTAGATCTTTCATCCCAAATACTCATTGTAGACCATGTTCAAACCTTTTTATGAATATGCATAGGTAAACGAGATATTTTTATAACCTTTAAAAAAATATATTATATCACATATGTTCAAATAATTTGAATCCATGTATTGGTTTATTTAATTCAATTAAATAATTTTTCAAATACTCATTCCAAACTTTTTTATAAATGTGCATAGGTAAATGGGATCATTTTTATACCCTTTAAAGAAATACTCATTGAGATTATTATATCACATATGTTGAAATTATTTCAATCCATATATTGGTTTATTTAGTTTATTTGAATAATTTTCTTAAAAACTTTAACTGTATGCTTGATGCAATTTTAAACCTTCAAGAAATTTCATATAGATGCCGTTGTTAAGTAAGATGTATAAACAAGTTGTAAAATAACATCCATGACGCAAACCAAGCCTTTCACATACTGCTAAGCTAATTAATAATTAAAACTTAGTTGCATCAAATGATGGATGAATATGATTTTTCAAAATTAATTCGTTTTTTTTAATCCTTAAGAAGCAATTGTGTCTTGTATCTTACAATCTACCATCCTTTTTCCTTATACAAAATCCCATTTATAATCGGTTGGATTTACATTTTTTGGTATATAAACTATAAGTTCAAAACTTCCCAAGTGATTGTAATTCTTTCTCAATTGTATCTCTCTATTTTGGCTATTGTTTTTTATTTTCACTTTTTAAATGGGCTTCTTTCTAAATAAAAAAAAATCCATAAACTTTGGATGTATGATAAAATTTGTTTCAATTATACTAATGTATGTGTGGTATAATCAACAAGAGAACACAATAAACTTCTAAAGCATGCCACTTTTTTAAATTATGCATGTTAATATGATATTTATTTTGACAACTATTTTTTATATTTAATAAGTTTTTATGAAACTTAAAGGAATCTAATACATTATCAATATTTAATTTTATTTCTCTAAATATTTGTATGTTAACTCTTTTGAAACTTCAATTATTTTTGTACTAACATTGAATTATTACACTTCTAACAAAGAGAAATAAAATTTATTCATGAGTATCAAGTATTTTATTACACTATCAATGAAACAAATATCTTCATTATTCACGGTAATGTCATTCTAAGAAACTTTAGTCATACATAACGTTTAACATATATTGATTTTAGAAGAAAAAAAGTTAAGAAGATAAAAATAAAAAATAGTCATAACTTATTTTATTTATATAAAAATATTTATACATGTAAATAAAAATAATAAAATAAATTAAAAACTTATAATTTATATATGTTTGTAATATTTTTAAAAAATATATCTTTTATGTATAAAAGCAAATTATATCAAATCAAATATAATAAACGATGATAGATATTTATAAAATTATAATAGTTATAACAAAAAAAAAATTTAATCTTTAAAATAAATTGGAATAACAATTTTAAACAATTGTTTGACCCTTTATCAAAAAGCCATGAAATTGCACCACGACGCTAGCTTTTGATGGAATTCTTCTTTTTTTTTTTCAATTTTTAAAGTTCATGCAGGGTGTAATATAATGAGGTGACACCAGATCAACCCTAATGCATGGAATTTTATCAAATTATAATGCTATGATTTAAAGGTGTTGAGATTTGAAACAAAAAAAAAAAAGAGTAAAAGATGTAGCGATAATAAACCATTGTTTGGTACATGTAAGCTTAAATAAAATTAATCTCGTAATTTTACATAGATAAAAGCGTATCAAAAAGTTAAAGAAATACAAATTTTGTTAACTGATACTAGTAAAATGTTGATTTAAAAATTTAAAATAACATTAAATTGTATTAAAAGCATTTTTGATAAAAAAAAATTTTAAAATTTTCAAAACACTTAATAACATTTTCAAAAGGTTATTTATGGATGAGCCAGTGACACACTGTTAATAAATGAAAAGATTTACGAAATGGCCTGGAATTAAGGAGTAGTTTTTAGTTGGGCGTTATTTTATTTCCGCGTGGCTAAAGGGTAATAGGTGATCCGTGAGGTCAAAGTCAATGATATTTGGCCACGTACCAACAATGCCAAAGCTATGTACTATGTACGCCACAAATTTAATGTCTTTCTCTTTCCTCCCCTTTTCTCTCTTCAATCTTCAGCGATCACCCACCGAAAGCCAAACAAATAATTACAAATTGCTAGAAAATGTACAACCCAATGAGGTAATGTGAAGACGAACAGAATCACCGGCATGTCTACGTCACCGTCCGGCGTAACCCTTGGTAAGGCCTCGACGGTGATGCAGACCATTAACTTCTACCTTTCTGAGCATCCAGCCATCGTCGGATTTCGATGGAACCACCCCTTATGCTGGGGCTCCACATGGTCCTTTCTTTTCTCCTCAATCGTCGTTTACATTGTCCTCTCTATTTTTCTTCATCTATTATTGGCGTTGCTTCTTCGCCGTGGCCAACCTGTTCCGCTTGGCCCTGTACCCGCGCTTCACAGCCTCTCCATGTCTCTCATCTCCCTCACCATTTTCACCGGAATATTGATCTCGGCCTCAGCTGAAATCAAAGAGACACGGTGGTTCTGGAGGCGCTCCAAGACGCCGCTTCAGTGGCTTCTCTGTTTCCCTCTCGGGACCCGTCCCTCTGGTCGCGTCTTCTTTTGGTCCTACATTTTCTACCTCTCGCGTTTCCTCCACATGTTGAGGACCGTCTTCGTCATTCTACGACGTCGTAAGCTGTTTTTCTTTCAGCTTTTTTACCATTCCATATCCACCTTTATGTCCTTCCTTTGGTTGGAGTTTTCGCAATCGTTCCAAGTGTTGGCGATTCTCTTCACCACTTTGGCCTACAGCGTTATGTACGGCTACAGGTTCTGGACCGCAATCGCCGCGCGTGGCGTGTGCTACCCTTTCGTGCTTAACTGCCAGATTGTGCTGTTAGGGTGCAACTTGGTGTGTCATGTTGGGGTGCTTTTGCTTCATTTTTCTAAAGGTGGATGTAACGGAATTGGTGCTTGGGTCTTCAATTCTGTGTTGAACGGTGCTATTCTGTTGCTGTTTCTCAATTTTTACGTGAGAGCGTATTTTTGTAAAAAGAGGAACGTTCAGAGTGTCGGTGATAGGAGTGAGAACATGGCTCCTTCCTGCTCTCTCTTAGGCGCCAGAAAGGAACCAGATACCAATAAATTGAAGTCCAATTAAAAGCGCGCTTTGGTGGGTCAGTGCTGCGGATGGCAAGGTGCCTGTATCCCTTTGTGCTCCGAAACTTTGTCGGTGCGGACAGTTTTATTTTTTTATTTTTTGTAATTAAAATGTTTGCAGGTCCATACCAAGCAAATATTTATAGGAACTTAGAATTTTTTATTAGTACTCATTTGGTAAATATTGTAACTTGTATAATCATCTTTAATCACTTGACAAAGTAAAGCCTTCTCAATTCTTATTACCCCATTCCCTCCTACTTCCTTAAATTTTCATTCCCACAGTATTAAATTGGAAGGCATCAAAATTTTCAATTCAAAACTCACTCTTGTATGACTGGAATCATGATCATCTGAAGTTTAACAAACTGCACAGATAGAGAAGTTCTGAATCTCATTCTTAATTTCTTTTAAATGATATTTTTATGACTATTGGTAAAAAAAATTATCTCATTCTTAACTCAATGATTTACCAATGAGTTCAGATCGTCTAAAGCAGAATGGTAAAACATTGTCAAAGTAGAAAATTTATTAGTCTGTATAACATTTAAACCATGAAGCTTACCCCACACCTGATATATTCGTTATACAGACCTATATATAATAAATGTTTGCAATAAAATAATTATAAATTGTTAAATGTTAGATAAAAAAAACACTATTGTTTTACATATACAATAATTTATTTATTTTTGGTCGAATTATTTAATTTTGATAAATTATATATTTAATGTAATAAAGTTTATGTGGACCTAACACACTGTGCTTTTAAGTTTTGTTGGAATGAATATTTATAGAGGAAAAGTATTTTAATAAAAGATTTAAAATTTTAAAATATTTTGTTTGGATATTTTTTATAAAAATTTTAAACAAAATTAATAGATTAAAATGTATGAATTTAAAAGAACAAAAATAGGAAGAAGGGGGTCGCACTTTTGAGTAGAGGTGGTGGTTCTGTTCTGCGAAGGTGCTGCTGGTGGATAACGGTGCTATGCTGCTCATTGGTTTCCATCTTTTGACTATAGGAAGACATATATGTGTGCTGCCAGAATTACAGTGCAATTTATTTATTTATTTTTTTAAAATTATGTTCTGTGTGAAATAAAAAGAAAGACTTATTTTGAAAGAAGGGTAGATTCTGAGCTGTGATTTGGTATTTTGGTCTCTAATTTTGAACCTTCATATCTTCTCCATTCTCTTTTTAATGCTTTCATTATTATTTTTTTTGAAAAAAAGATATTATTTAAAATGACCAGGACTCAGACCAACATTCTCTGAACTTTCTCATGTCCCAAATATAAAAAAAGGCAACTATATAACATTTTGGTTATGAAATAGAAAATATTTTTTATTTTTATAACAAAATTAAAAAACATTAGTAAATTTTTATCATAATTTTTAATATTTTTTATTAAAATATTATATTTATTGATTTTTTAACTACTGTTTTCAAAATATTAATTAAAAAATGATAAAAAATTTTAAATACTATATACTAGATAGAATTCTCGAATGTTTTATGGAATTTTCTAAATTTAAATATATAAATGTATTAAAATTTATTTTTATTATGGACAAAATACGGTCCGTCTCTTACTAAAATCATGATTAAAATTGAATATATAAAGAATAAGTATATCGAAATAGTTGATTAAATACTTCATTGTAAATCACAATATTTTTTAATACCATATCAAGAGTTTCAAATTTAATCTCTTTTTCAATTAATTTTTTTTCTTTTCCAATTGAACGATTATTAGTTTAAGTTTTTTTAATAATTTAAAATTTGGTAAAAATTAAATTTGTAATTAATTTATTTTTTTTATAAATAAAAGCTATTTTTTATTTGGTTACAATTGCAAAAAAATATTTTTTATTTTAATGCGCAGTTATAATTTATGTGATTTTTCATATACTATTCAAGTAACTTAACAAAATAATCATTTTATATTCCACTTTTTTTTTAAAGTTACAATAAACATATAAAAACATTAAATTTGAAACAATATAAATTCATCTTCTTAAATTTTTAAAATTATTAAAATATTATTTTAATTTTTAAATAAACATTCAAAAATAAATTTTTACATGTAGAAAAAATTAAATTATTTTATCCAAATAAAAAATTTAAAATCCTACATTCAAACTAAAACTTTTAATCATAAATTATTTTTATTCAAATAAAATATTTAAATTTTTAACTAGGCACAACAATAAAACAAGTCGGATCGATAGATAGATTTTATATTCTCTGTTCCAAATCTTAAAAGAGATTTAAGAATTTTATTATTTTGAAACCCTTACTTTTTTATCTACCAACTCAAAAAGTAAGTTAGTATATAAAATTTATATTGATCTCTATTTTAAATAATGTGAAATTTAATTCTTATAAAATATAATTTTTACCATCATATATAATTATTTCTTTGATGACAAATTTATTTATCACAGAAGCAGTTTTCTTTATACGAGAGGATAAAAGAATGGTATCCTAACTCAAAATGGAAAAATTAAATACTTACAACTTAATTACATTTATCTTGTTAAATAAAAGAATGAAAATTTAAAGTTATCATTTATTAAGTACAGTTTTATTTTATTCAACCTGTCTAAAGATTAAAAGTTACTAGAATTAATCTACGGATAAATTTTTTTAAATTAAAATAATTTAATATAAGGTTCTGAATTCAAATCTAATAACTTTCTATACTGTGTATAAAAATTCTACCCAAAAAATATCTATATTTGTTTCACCTATACTACAAACGATCCAATCTAATAATATGTAAAGTTTATTATAAAATTTAGCTTATTAATTTTATGTTTGTCATTACGTTAGAGTATTTTGAAAAATTTTAAAAATATTTTTTATTTGGTTTATTTTGTGTTTGTTAATTTGTGAGCTTTATTTTACAAAAAGTGTGGAATTTATAGATAAAATTATTACTATTATATTTTTTAATAGTAAAATTTTTTAAGTGCAGGAAGGTTTTATTTTTAAAGGAAAAAAATTTATTCAAACTTTTTAAAAAATATAAATTTAAATTATACACCATATTTTAACTAAATAAATATTAATTACAAAAATAAATAAATAAAAAGTAAATAAATATTAAATAAATAAAGATTAACTAACAGATATTAACTAAATAAATATGAATTAAATAAGTATATTAACTAAATAAATATAAAATAACATATATTAATTAAATAAATATCACAAATAAGTATTAACTAATAAATATTAACTAAATAAATATTAAAAAAATTAATAAAATTTTATGAACCATAATTCTTATAAATTTGTACATATGTTTTTTATAAATAAAATTATACTACGGACGCATATTTTATACTACGTAAAAAGTTAATAAAAGTTTTTACTACATTAAAAATTATGCTAACTAATTTTTTTACAAATAAACCCTAAACATATATAAATAAATAAAATTTTTTACTACGTACCTATTTATTATAGTTTCAATAATTTAGGTAATAATCATATTTTAAATATTTAATGGTTAAAATAATATGTTTTTCAGTAATCTAATAGTTAAATTATGAAATGTATAAAGTAAAGCAGTTTACATAGATTCTTTAATTCTATGTAAAACATATTATTTTATACATTTTATAGATAATATAGACACAAAATAATGCATCTTACATTATATATATGACGTATAATATTATTTATTTTATAAACATGTTAGATATATATCTTTAAAATGTAGTATTAAATATATTACATTCTAATATTAATAACATCATCAATGTTTTTATATATCTTTTTTTATTTATAAAATATATTTTAAAATTTATTTTTCATGTGATACATTTTATTAGCAGACACGTTCATTATTACTTAGTTAAAATTTGATTAGAAACAATCTCATATAAAGTTTTTGCTTTTGAAAAAATTTCATTGAAAATAATTTTTTTTTAACAATTCTCTAGTTGTTGTCCACTTCACAAATAAAATTTAACAAAATTATTAACATTAACATTTAGATTAACTATTAAAGTTTAAGATTGTTTGGACGATGCACAAAAAGAATAAAACAAATAAAAAAAATAAAAAATAAATATGTTGTTTACATTGTTATAAATAAGAGAAAAAAAATATTTTCTTCACTTATTTAAATAAAAAAATTAAAAAATTTAATAATTACAAAATTTTAATTTGATAAAAAATTTAGTATAATATTTTTATATAAATTATTATTTAAAATAAAAAAGAAAAAAATTATGTCTTTTTTCTCCATCTTTTTCTTTCTTTTTTTTCCATTAGAAAAGAACTTTTAGGAAGTTTCATCCAATCTGTTGTATATCATTTTTATTCAATTTAAATAACAAAAGAAATTTAAATTTTATATATTTTTATCCATTTAAAATATCTTTTTTTATAATTCATTCATTCAAGAAAAAGTAATGTTATTGAATAAGATTATTATTTTTTTTACTTAAAGTTGATTCTGTTAAAAAAAAGTTTAAAAAATTAAAGTTACCCCGCCTGATCTATTCTTTATAGAATCCTAAATTATATTTTCTTTATATGGTTATATAAATGTTTACATATTTAATATCTAAATATCTAAACATTTTTGGTCAAATAACGTTTTAATAGATATTAAATATGTAAAATAATAACGTTTTCTTTAATATCTTTTTTTGGTCAAATAATTTTTTTATGATATAAAATATATAGTCTAATAAAATTTATGCGGCCCTTATATGGATACAAAGATTCTAACATCTGGGGACATAGAAGCTAACCAGTTTCTAAATCATCTATGAAAAAGTTATGCTCCTCTAAGGATGATATGATTTTACGAATAAAAAAGGAGCGATTCAAGCAACGGACACTAGATGTAATTTCTGCAGAGATCAGCAAAAAAATTACAAATTTACTTGTTCGATCATCGCTACAGAACGATGTCATAAAATTCAGCACTTCTACATGTGAATAATTAATTTTGTCCTTGTATATATATATATATATATATATATATATATATATATATATATATATTAAAAATTAAAAAATTAAAAAAATTAATTAAATAAGATCTGAAACTTGATTAGTCAAAATGTAATGTAATGAACTAAACATGTATGACCATTAATAGAAAAAAAAAATCGGAAAAAACACTCAGCATCCGTTCTACATAAAGCCTCATCTAATTCTAACACACCCTAAGCACATATGATTTGTTAATGATATTTTGGTATAGCATTTGGTGATGAAATGTTGGTGGGGTTTTAACCCCAAATTTGCTATTCAGGGTGCAGTAAATTCCTGTAATGTGCAAAGAACGAATAATAATGAATGTTGTTGGTGAGGGCCTTTCCACATATTTATTTTCATTTTCGGCCAATTTTCTTCCAAATTCCATATTAATGTTGTTGGAAAGAATTGTCAAAAGGAACAATGGAGGAATCAAACTTTGTAGGCGAGGAGGGGGAGCAAGCCGCTCTGAGTTGATTATACCTTTCAATGTCAAAATTGTGAAGCTTCATGAGGCGCTTCTGCTTGGAATTGAAACGGGCTTGGTAAAAACCTTCAAAGGAAGGTTCTTTTGAGGTCCTGAGGAAGAAGGTGTAGCCACCCATGAAGTACATAGAGGTAACATAGAAGCATATGGGTTCCATCACATCCCAGGTTAGCTCCCAAAACGTTAACCTCATGAACCCCACTGTTTGTATCATCAAGAAACCCAACCCGCCCCATAGCTCGCGCCGAACCAAGGTATCAGCTTTCTTGTCAATGTCCAACTTCTTTCTCTCCATTTCTTCAAATTCTTTTCTTACCGAATCCTGCACCTTGGCTCCTTGTGCAGGGAGCAGACCTTGGATGGCTTTTGCTACCTGTATCACAAATTTTAGAGTTTGGGTAAAACAATTGGCTTTGACCACATTGGCTTTTCCTCTAGGAATCACACAAACTTTACTAAAAACAACATAGGACAACAAAATTACTGACGCCTATGAACCAATGAGGATGCCTAACCACCTACAGAATGGTATGAAGTATAAACCCTTCATCCATCCTGAGTTTTAGTACCTTCAACTTTCACATTCAAGGGGAGTTCTTATAGTGGCATTCTAAGTAATAAGAAGGCACTCCATTAAAAACCCGGTCGAAAGGACAAGCATGCCATACCCAAGGCATACAAAAAAATTGTTTTGTCAAGAGACAATGGCCAGCGACAGGAATCGAAACTAGAACCCCAATTTTCAATTCAGTACCTAGAACCCCCTCTCAATGATATGCTAATAAATGTATATGAATCCAATTCTAAAATTAAATTCAGAGTTGGCAAGACATAGGACACCCCCTACGAGATCCCAATTGAAACAAACTCCCATTATTTTTTGACAAAAAAAAACAAAAAATTTCCCATTAGTAAAGCCCGGAATGATTTTTCTTTTTTGGCCAGGCTGGAATGATAAAATTGAATGAATCAGTGATGGATGAAAGCTGAAGGGCTTTTGCAGTCCTTTAAAGCCCTAATTTACCACCTCAAACGTGGAATCCTTTACACTTTTTAGATCTTGCGAAACAACAAAGTTTCAATTTCCTGTCGAAAAAACACAAGAAATAATCATAAAAAGATTATCAGTTTTCGGTAGTCTCCAGAAAAACGGGAAACGAGAAGAAGCATCTGATGAAAAAAACCTATCTTTGACCTCCACCATGACCCCTCTGTAACAACCCAGAAATTAAAACAAAACCCACAAAAATTTACTTCAAAAATATTATTAAAGTATCATTAACCTGATTGGAGAAAACGAAAAAGAAAAGAGAGAAATAGGAATTAACCTGTTCTGGCCTGAGAAACACAACATCTCCCAATACAATCACAGCCGCGGAATCATCTAACATCTTAGCAACCCTCAGGGTTTGTTCCTGATCCGAACAACTTTCAGCGCAGATCCGAATGAACTCCGAAAACGGCATGCAACTTTTTCGAGTCTCTCTCAGCTTCGATTTGACAAACTCCATCTGCGCCACTTTTAGCAACTTCCTCGCATCATCGACGCTCACTCCCTCCTCCAAATTATTCGGCGTCTCCACCGGCGGAGCCAACCCCTCCAACCGGATCCGGTTCCGGGTCAAATCCATGGCCCTCAACTTGTCGACGAGTGTTCCAGCGAGATTCGTCGAACGAAGCTCCGAATGAGACCCGGGTCGATAGTGACGGAAGGTTCGGAGCAAGCCATTGTCTCCGGGATCAGGAGCAATATCATCAGACGAAACCCTTCCAATGACAGAGGATGAAGAAATGCGACAATTGGTGAGGGTTTGGGATGAAATTTTGGAGATGTTAAGGAGTCGCTGGGCAAGGGTTTTCTTGAACGCCATGGATATGGTATTATTGTAACAGAAGATAGAGAAAGTGAAGGGGTCTGTTATTTGTTTATCTGAAGAAAACGATGTGTGAGGGGACTTGGTTATATAGGTGTCCCATTCAAATGGAGCAGAGATAAGGGTTTGAGGCGATAATTTTAATAAAGCGCGATATGGTAAATTGAAAATGATAGAAGAGAAAGAAGAATCCCGAGAGAGAAGGAGTATGGCCGGACACGTGTCCCTTGAAGGTTAAAGAGTTGGTGGGTTCTGGATTTGTAACCGTGAGATTGTGTAGGGTGCTGACTAGGTTGTGACCAGGACAGGTTAGACCCGAGGAAACAATGACAGGGCAGGGCATCCAAATCTGATTACGAATATTCAAATTTAGATAATTTTATTTATATTTTAGAATTTTAAAAGAGGTAAAACTTCGCATCTTACCATGTAAGGTGTGGATCGAGAGAAAGACCAAACCGAGAAAGTAGGAGCGGCGGCCACAAGTTGATCCTTCCACACGATCGTGTCGCCACATATCCCTAACCAATACTAGGTTGCGTTTCTTGCCACTCCCACATTGTGTTTTTTCCACGCCACGCCATCCTGCATTAATATTCTAAACAGATATAACTTCAATATATTTTAGAATAAATTAAAATGTTATTATTTTTTGCCCTTAAAAAATAGGAAAAATTACCTTCACATCCAAATAATCTTTATAATGTTTATATTTCTTTTTTTATAATATTTTCATATGAAATTAAATTCTACATATAATAAGTTAAAAAATTGATTATTTTCAAATGATTATTACCTTTGTACTTAAATTTAAATATTTAATATTTTAATTATATATTTGTATATTTATTTATTACTATTTGTATTAAATTAAAATCCTAATTTAAATATATTACCTTAGTATTAAAATATTTTAATTTAATATTATAAAAAAATTATTTTTAAAAAAATTAAAATTTTAAAAACACATGTAGAATGCACGAATGAGTGGCTACCTGAATTGATATGTATAGATTAATGGGTAACTTTTACTGTTATTTGTTAGAAATGTGTTGTATAAGTTATGAAGAAAAATTTTTTTACATTAAAAGATAATCAATAATTCACTTTATTTTCTGATAAGTGTGATACACTTAGATGGTATTTATCACGCTTTTCTTTTCTTTTTTAAATACAAAATAGTTTCTATTAATATGTTGATATGAATTTTTTTTAAAAAAATAATTATATTTTCATTTATATCATTATATCTACCTAGCTATTATTTATTTTAAAAAATTATGATATACTTAATACTTTAATTATTTTATATAACAGAAAATTAAAATTAAAATAAATAAAAATAAATAATTTTTATCAAATTAATAATATTAGTTATATTTTTTAACAATTATATTTTTTTAACGGATAAAAAAAAGAGAATGAATATTAATTTAAATTTTTTATCTAATTAAAACACAAAGTTATATTAACTAATTTTTTAATTATATATTATATCGACTTAATTTTTAAATAGTAAATTATAAATGCATTATAAATAAAAAAAAACAGTTTTAATATAAATAAAATATTTCTTAATATGAATGTAATTCTCTTAAATAAACATATAAAAAGAAATTTGAATTGTTTCTTTTATCAAAACATTTCAATTGAAATAACTTAAATATTTTGAATAAATTAATATTTAAATTTTTAAATTTAAAATATCATTTATTTTATTTTCTAATTTTATAAATTTTTATTTTATCATTTATTATATATTAAATTATAGTTTTCATTTTTTAATAATTATATTTTTAGAATGTACTCCGATTCTCATTAATTTAGGTAATTTTTTAACATTAATATTTTGTTATAATTTGTAGTTTTTCAAATATTATTTAATTTCAATTTTAAATATTAATACATTATGAAAAATTTGCAGATAGATTAAATCTTAATATTATTATAATTTTAACCTATTTTAATTTATTTAATATTTCAATATATCAAATCAATAAAATTTTGTTATAATTTTAATAATTTGTTTTTTAAATTTATTTTTAATTTTAAAAAAATATTATTTTAATTTATTATTAAAAGATAATATTTATTAGTATAATATAATATTTACCTTGTATTTGGATGGAGAATTTTAACATTTCAAATATTTTAAAATATTTAGAAATTTAAATACTTTTAATTTAAATATTTTTATTTTAAAAATATTTTATTTAAATAAAAAAATTTAATTTATTATATTTATAATTCTCTATTTGGATGATAGAATTTAAATTAATTGAATTTAAATTTTTAAATTTTTTTATTTCAATTAAATAATTTAATTTTTATTATATACAAAATTTTAGGTTTAAGTATTCATATACTTATCTTAATTTTTCTTTTGCTTTTTCTTCATAACAGAATTTACATATACAAATATTTTTATTATACAACATATTTAATTAGAATAATAATCTAAAAAATATATATATATAATTAAAATGATAAAAATATACAATTATATTATTTGATATTAAAAATATTATATCTAAATATGAGAGATAAGAGAAAAAATATGAGGGAATAAAAAAATAATAATAAAAATAAAATAGCAAAAACATGAAATAATAAGAAAAAAAAATATGAAAAAATTTTAAATTCCATTTATTTTAAAAAAATTTAAAATTCTCTTATTTTAATTTGTTAAAATACCTTCTAAAAATTTCTTCAATTTAAAATTTTTACAGGCAAACAAGATATTTTAATTAATAAAATTTTAAATTATTCTAAAAATTACTTTCTTTTCGTAAAATACTTTATCCAAACATTGATTTATATTTTTTAATTTATTTTTATTTTAAATTTTATTTAATTTTATAAATATTTGTGTAACATGCAAATAATATATTAGTGTTTTATTTTAAAAATCAAAATCATAAAAACTTTTTTAATTTATAAAATAATAAATAAAAGTAAAATTAATATTTTATCATTATAATAATAAAAATAGTGATTTATTAATTTAATAATAAAAAATTTAAAATTAAAATAATTTATATAAAACTTTAAATTTTAATTAAGAATAAAAAAACAAAATTAACTTATTATCAGTCATAAATTTCTTTTTAATATTAATTTGTTTTAAAATTTATAAAACTTATAAATCTATTTAAAAAATTATATTATAAAAAATTAATAAATAAAAATTTAAAATTTAAATTAATTATTAATTAAAAGTATCTAAATTTTAAATCAATAAAATAAAATATTTATAATTTTTATTTTATAATTTTAAAGTATATATTAAAAATTAATTATATAAATATAAAATATATATTTAAATTTAGATATGTATAAATATTAAAACAAAATATAAAATATTTATTTTAAAATTAAAATAATACATATAATTTTTATAATAAATATTAAAGAAATGTATCATATAAATTTTTTATTTAAAATTAAGGAATCTTATTTTTAATAAATTATATAAATATATTAATATTCAAATAAAAATAAATAAAATAAACTAATTTTTTAATAAATTTAAATTATATATTTAAAAAATAATAATAAATTGAAATATTTAAATTTTTTAAACAAATGAATCCAAATTAAATTTTAAAAAGCCAAAATTATACTACTCTAATCAAACGTCTTGTTGATCATCATTAATTTTAAACATGATTCATGTCAAAAAAGAAAAAGGACAATTTAATGAATCAACCTTCCTCGCGAATTACGATTTCTCTTAGGTGTTTGCTAACAGTGTGTTCCAACCTTACACCTCAGATACTGGGACGATTCATTCTACAAGTTATAATGTAACGGCACATAATATACAAATCTTATTAAATATATGATATATTTTAAAAAGTGAATGGAATGAAATATAACAATAAAATAATTGAATATTTTGTTTTCCTTAAATAGTAAAATTGGATATTTTATTAATTACTTTTTAACAATAATATTAATATTTACTAATTACCATATTTTAATTTTTAAAATATTTTTATTTTAGTTATTTTTTCAAATGTTTCAACATCCAAATTTAAAAATATAAAAAAAATATATTATATATTTTTATTTAGCTACCTTTTATATTTTAAGGTTTGAGTTTACAAAATATAACATTTATATATACTGATCAGTATTTTTATTATATATTAAAATATTTTAAATCATGTATTAAGTATTTAATTTTATATTATTTTGATATTTTAATTTTTTTTTATAATATTAAATTTGAGGTTTTATTTTTTAATATAACAATGATGTCCTTATTATTATAATGGATGTAAAAAATAATGAAAATATTTAATTCAGTAATTTTTCAATTATAGAAAACAAAAATTATTGTATGATATTTTTAAATAAATACTTTATAAGTATATTATGATATTTTAATTCTTGTACTATATGTATTGGTATTTTTAAAATTAATTTTTTACTTTAAATATTTTATTTATATAATATAATAAAAATATATAAGATTAATTATATTTACTAAATATTTTTTAATTATCTATTAAATAATTAAAAATAATCATAAAATATTTATAAAATTTTCTAATAATTTTTTAAATTATTATATAATAATAATCATAAAATAACATATATAAAAACTATTTTATATGAACCCACCGTTTAAGTAAGATATATATATATATATATATATATATATATATAAGTGCAATACAATTGTATATATCTGCTTCAAACACCAAACATAAAATATAATGCATAATTCTATTTTATTCTATAGTTACCAAACATGTTATAAAATATATTCCATTCCATTTTATTTTGTTTTGTTTCTAATGCTTTGTTTGTGTAGATAAAAAATGTTAAAAAACATAGAAGAAAAATATTTTTTAATATTTAAATGTATATAAAATAAAATAATTTTTTATGATCTATTAAAAAATTAATCTTCAAATAAAATAAGGATAGAAAAAGAAGCTTGATATCTTTTTGTTTAATATTTAAATTAGTAAATATTTTAAAAAAATAAGAATAAGACTAAAAAAAATATCAATTAATAAATAAATAAGATAATAAAAATTATAATTTTTTAAGTTTAATTATTTTTATTTAATTAATATAAAATAAAATTTATATTGATAATTTATTTTTATTTCTTTCTATTCATCTAAATAAATTTTTTTATCTATCTACATAATTTATTTTTACTTTATTTATTTTATTTTCCTCTTATTTCTTTGTTCATATTCTACTTATCATCGAAAGGAAGAATAAATGTTACCTTGGATTATGTTAATCTGACCTATACACCGTCCAGATTTCAAAAGCATCAAATGGAACAGCTTGTATTCGGCTTTATGTTATTCTTTCGCGTCAATGTTTTACTCGAGGCAAAATTAGTATTTTATATTTAATTTAATTTTTTAATTTTTATTTTATTTCGGTTCTTTGTATTTTTCGTTGGTTTTAATGTAGACATTTGTTTAATTATTAATTTAGTAACGGTTAAAAAATTTCAATTGACAATAAATTAAACAAAAAAAATTAAGAAAACTAAAGATACATGTACCAATCCATTACAGTTGACGTATTAACAAAGGTTGAAATATAAAATAAATTTAAATTTTTTATTTTCATTTTACATTAAAATAAAATTATAGGTGTAATAGTTAGGGAGTTTGTAAATAGATAAATAACCATTCCTTTATCAGAATTTTTGGCAAATCATTTTAAAGAGTAAACTTTGATGCGCTTTCGTCGGATTGCGTGTTGGAGTTAATTGGATTACAAGTTGGCAGGAGCTAAGGGAGTCACGTGAGTATTACTTGTAGCTATTTCTCTGCACTACAACGCCACATCCTCTCTCTCTCGCTTTTTAATCTTTGTTTTGCTCTTTTCTCCATCACTTCCAAGCCACACTTGCAACTTTGCTTTCGCTTTCCTTTCTTTCGTCGCAACCCTTTTCAAGAACACTAGAGACAAAATGAAGAAACCAAAGAGCAAAACAATAAAGGACTCAAAAACAAGATAAAATAGTAACCCGTGAGTGAGTGAGGGAGATGGGATGACCAAACTAAATGAATGTGATGAGGATACATTGGTTTAGTTTGATTTTTTAATTTAGTTGAAACCAACAAAAATTTATAAAAACAAACTTGTAATTTATTGAAATTTCATTATTTAATGACTTTCTTGATGTTTGTATGGAATCTTAAATGACAATCCATTATAAATTAAGAAAATAAGATAATGGATATATGTTTTTTTTTCTTTTTTTTTTGTCTAGTTTTATCTTTCATCTCATCATTGATGATAGTAATAATAATATATGTTTTTATTTTTTTCTATTTATTTATCTTGTAGGACATGCACAACGCTCTTTTAACATTTGAATATTAGAAATGAAATTTTTTCCTTTCAAATTTCTAATTTTTTCATCATGTAATAAAAAGTAAAACAAACAAAAGTAATATTTTTATCGTAATTTTGCTACTATTTATATTAGCATAAATGTGTTTTCTCTCTTCTCATTAGTAAAAAACAATTTCTGAACTGTAAGCTATTATTTTTACTTCATCTTATTGAACTAAATGTTGAGGAACTTTAATATATGTTTATGTCAAATATGTTATATAATGTCAAAATGTCTCGGCTTAAGTAGCAAATGTATATTATATATACAAATTCTCTTAATGTATCTTTAATTTTAGAAGTCTATTGTACTCTATAGTTCTAAATATATGCACAAAGGTAACATACCAATAGTATTCGTTTGAAAGTACGTTTTGAACTAGTCATGTTTATTTCCTTAAATAAATGCTCCTAACCAGGAATCTATCAATTTATCATTGTTACATATTTGATTTATCATCATTATTGTAATTATATATATTATTCTTTTTATCATTTGAACATGATAAAACATGAAACAAAATTTTACAAAGTCTATTCATATTACATAATTGGTTAACCGTAATGTTTTAAATGTAGTATGATTTTATTTATTTATTTTCATATTAAAGTATGATATAGCAGTAGAGGAAGATTTGTTTAATCTTAAAGCTTCTAAACCTATCATTGAAGAACCAGTTTTGATCTTGATCCCACTGTAGCAACCATCTTGATAATATCCTATAGGAAAGTTATCTCCTAAACTAAAGTCAAACGTTATTAATATTTTTTAAAATGAACAATTTTTCAATAATGTAATGACGTGCTTTATGAATGTTAAAAATATCTCTTAAAAAGGGTAACAATGGATTCATCTTACTTAAAAGTATAGAACGTAAGATTTCTATTTTAAACGTTGAGAGAACTTAATTTAAGAAGCAAGTCATTTCCAAACAAATTGAAGAAGTTTGAACTCAACACTTAATGCATGTGACTCCAATGAAATCTACTTTCATTAGTATTCTAAGATATATTTTAATGTATTCAGTATTAAAAAATCATTTAATAAAAAAGATATAAAGGTCTAATTTAACTCATTCATATATTAATTGGATCTTATGTTTTTTATAAATTACTATGATTTATTGTAATATATTTTTTTTGTTTTATTGTAAACAAAATTTGTCCAGTTGAGTATTAAAACATTGAATTCTTTAGAATTTGTCACTTCGTTTGTAATATTCACAATATGTTTCAATCAATGGTTGTGTGAAATACAAGAAGAGTTTCTATGCATCTCATTCTTAGATTACAAAGACTCTTTTATTGTTAAGACTTTATGTTTATGTTACATCCATAACTAGAAAACTAACTTTCTTTTAAATATATTCTTAAGCTTTTAATATTTTTTGAAAATTGTTTGACTTTGGGTGCTTCACCCGAACGCACGATGCTTCCTTTTACATGCTTTTAATGCTTCCTTTTACATGCTTTTAATCTTTATAGTATTGGTTTTGATCTCATTCCAGTTTTACCAATTGTTTTTTATCATTGAAAAGTTGATGCTTGAAAAATTAAAATAAAGTATAATCTTATAACTTTTATATTAACTAAAGGTGATATACCATATATATAAAATGAAAAATAAACTAGCTTAAACGCAGAACATAAAATCCATGCAAGTTAATCTTTTTCTAAATATATTTATGTTATCTTTTAATATATTTATTTGATTTGAAAATGCATTTTAAATAAAAAATAATTAAATAATTTTAATCTTTCAACAAGTATATTAAATAAATAATAAATATAATAGTTTGTATAAACAGGATCTATTTTTAAAATTTATTATTTTTTCTTAAGAATCTAACGTTATGAGCATAAATTATCTACAAACATATATGATTTATTAACATATGGTAAATAGAAGTTTAAATAATTTTATAGTGATATTTGTTTCACATACTTACTTTATAAAATAAGCAAGTCATTTTTTGAGACATATAAATTAGCATTTCAAAAAGGTTATTCAAAATCTGATTTGAAGAATTATTTATTTTCAAATAAAAATTAATATTTCAATATTTTAACCTATAATCATATTATTATATATTGTTTACATGAAAATTCTTATATTAAAATTCAAGTATATTAGAGAAAGGTATGAAGTATTTTTTGTTAATATAAATATATTAAATTTAAAAGTTGTCTATTTATTTAAATGCAAAAAAATATCTTTATATGTATTTTATGTTATCTAAATTTTACATTGATTTGATTAAAGTATTTTCTATAAATATAGTAAGCATATAGATTTAGTTTAAGTTCATGAAAAAAAATATAATTTTATAGAAAAATAAAACATTTACTAATAAAGTAGTAATGATATACAACATAGTAGTCATAAATGACACATAATATTATTATAATTTATTAAATACTAACTAATAACACTATTAATTTTTATTAATTTATCAATATATTTTATATCATTTGCAAAAATATTTATGAGTTATTATAAAAAATGATTTGGATCAACAATTTTTTTTCTTCCAATAATATCATAAAAAACTTATAATAACATAATAGCATGCTTCACAATGTTTCATCAGCATGAATATATCGAAGGTAATTATTCTAGTTAGTATATATAAAAGTGCTGGAAATATTTTTAATCATAAATTCTTATAATTATTTTCACGTTATAATTGAGAATATTTATCTTAATTTAACATAATAATACTTAAATATTTTTTTCAATTCAAATTATTCTAACATCTGCTATAGAAATAATTGGTAAAATCAATGATTATATCCTTTATTTAAATATTAATTATAAAATTAAAATATCATTTTATACGAACTACCAAAAATATAGCATGTGTTATAAATTTACTCGTGCGCGAGAGCACGGGTCGTACACTAGTTATTTAACAAACAAATAGAATGATTGCCTAGGAACATAATGTATATTGGATAATGGATAAGTAATATCTGTTCGGTGGTTCAATTTTAATATATTTATATATTGTTTCAATTGTGTATTTTTAATTTTTTTTTATTTGACGACATATTACATATAATTTATTGTTTATTTTTGCAATGTTAAACAATATATGTTATCTATCAAAAGTATATAAAAGTACAGACCATATTTTACATTACTTTTTTTTAAAATTATTTTTATATAAAAAATAATATATAAATTTAATATTATTTGACATCATCTTTTTTATATTTATAAAATATTTTTATTTTATTTTAAAAAATCATAAAAAATTACAAAATTTTTATTATAATTTTTAAATAGATAAAATTAAAAATTTTCTCATAACATACAACTACATAAATTCCAATCAAATTCAAAAAATTATATTATATTATAAATTCAGAGTAGATTAAAAAATATAGTCGCATTGTCGACAAATTTATATGTTTGTTTTATTAAAGCAATAAAACTAAAATAGTAAAAGAAATAAGACATATAAAATCTAACAAATAGTAAGTGCTTTAAAAAATAGTAAAAATGAAAAGACTAACATCCTTTATATAAAATTTAAAGTTTTTAAATAATTAAATAAATAAAATTAATTACATGTTTAAATTTGTAACTAAATAAAAAATTTAAATTTAAATTTTAAACAATAATTAAATAAATATTTAAAATTGATAATTTATCAAATTCAATAAATGTAGTCACATTTAAAAATTTTAATGTATATAATAATTTTAAAAAGATTCAATGTATATAGTCATATTTTAAAAAATAATTTAAATTAAAAATAATAATAAATAAATGATTTTAAAATCTCGTAATAAACACATTTGCAATTTAGTAGCAAATCATATCGAGCAACAATAATTTTATTAATTTAAATTTAAAATCTTAAATTATAAGAGTTTTCAAATAATTTTAAAAAGCAGTTTCAAAGATACAAATTGTTTATTAGCTTATCTACAAACTCATAATACATTTGTATAAAGGTTAAAAATATTTTTATTCTAAATAACAATAAACTTCATTATTTTTAAAATATAAACTTTTTTTAACATGTTATTGTGGTAACATTCACATTATAAAAAATTATATTGTTGTAAATATTAAATTTTTTAAATAATTTTTTATATATATGCATTTTTCTATATTTTTTAAATTATTTGGATGAATAGCAATCTAACAAGCAGTAAAGTAATTCCAAAATATAGATTAAAAGAAAATAAATATAATTTGAAATAAGTCAAAATATCCTGCTTTTATTAAATAGTTAATCCAATGAAAAGTAATCTCATCATCAAAGATAGAGAAATATAAAAAGAAAAAAATTGTAGTAAAACAATGCAAATAAACCTTGATTTGAATGAAGTCCAATAAAAATTTTAGTCTTTATTCAAATACAAGTAATCCATGTAGCTGATTTACTAGTGAAAAAAAAAAGTTTTCTTCTTTTTTAAGTACCCCGAAAGGATTATATAAACATTTGATAAAATGTATTATTTATATAACTAATGTACACAAAAATTTATAAGATATAATTTTTATCTTATTTCTATTTTATCTTATTTATCACATTATATATATATATATATATATATATATATATATTTCTTCATTATTGTTATAAAAATTATTGTATAAAACGATAGTAGGAATAACAATTTCCATATTTAATATATGGTATTATTATTTATTAATATCAGATATGATGTAAGCACTGATATCGGCACCTGATTTACTGAAGTGAAGCATTAGTTACAAGAGGGGGGGTGGAAATATTACCGAGCACATATATATATATATATATATATATATTTATTATTATTTCTGGGTTTGGTACTGAATGATGCTTTCTAAGGAAAACTATAGTTCTGGAGGTAGAAATATAGAATCAGTTCGCGTTTGTTTCTAGAATGAGTGGGCTTTTGGTCCAGCCAATCACCAATCCAAGCCCACATGAGTTTGCACCTATACCATATCCAGATCCACACCCACATGAATAGCAACCTCAATATTCATATCCTTATCTACTGGATACTTATATACTTGTACCTAGATTTGTTACCCACAATTTAATTAATTTTATGTATGCAAGTTAAATGTATGAAATTTTCAAAGATAATCAAATGCCTAATTATAAAGCATTATAAATAACAAATTTTAACAATGAAAATTATTTTAAAAGCTTTTAAATTATAATTATAAAATATAATGAATATATTATGCGTGTATGAATAGAATTAGGTAAACTAATATTCATATTTGGGCTGGTATCCGCAAAAATTTGGTTTCTCCTTCTCTTTGAGGAGATTAACAGGCGTCTGGATAAAGAATTTTATGACAGGAAAATAATTTATTAGAAAATTTTAAAATATTTTATTTGGATATTTGTGTATAAAAATTTCAAATAACACCACATTCGAGAGAATTTGAAAAATCCCTGCCATCATTCTGTAAGTTAGAAAAATCATTCTCCTTGTGTTTAAACTTCCATGACCACCGCTCGAGACCGATTCCCAGCCACAATGTTGTGAAGCATGACTAGTTCGTGGTCCTTGTCACGAACCTTTACCAACCTCGCCGTCATCAAGAGGCAAGCCATCGAATTCCTTACATGGAACGACCGTGTCAACAAAAGCTGTGTCATTATCCATATTCACAGCACCACTTTGTGCAGAGAATAAAAACCACCATTTAACTTTGCAAGAACCATCAACCATCATTGACCAAAGCAGGAATGATTTATAATAATATTTATTATAAGTTTATAATATGGTGTAATATAAATAAAAAATATTTAATATTATTGTCAATATATTTTTATATAAATGGTACTAAAAATATTAAAATACTTATAAATTATACTTAAATTATCATAAATATTAATAATATTAAAGAAAGATTTTTAATATTTTAATTTATTAATATTATTTCAAATTTTAAATAAATATTCACAAATAAAATTTCATATAATAAAATTAAATTATTTTATCCAAATTAAAATTTAAAATATAAAAAATTAAAATTCTTCATCCAAATAAAAAATTTAAATTTCCTAATCCAATTAAAGTATTTTAATTTCTAAAAATTTTAAACTTCTTGAAATGTTACTATCCTCAATCCTCTCTCCAAACACAGTAAAAGAATGTAATACATGAATGTAAGTAACCTTTTAGTACAGTATTACAATTACATGAGAATCATGCATTTCCAATATGTTGTGAGCTTTTTTCATTATTGAGAATCTAAAAAAATCACAACTTACAGTGGTCAATTCCTTTCAGCGAAAGGGATAAGTTTGTGGAATAATTTGTAATTATATATATATATATATATATATATATATATATATATATATATATATATATATATATATATATATATATATATATTCTGCAAGATTCGTCCTAGAAAACACACACACAGACAAAATCACTCTACACTGAATGTTAGTCTACAGCCAGAAAAAAAAAAGTCTACTTGCTCAGCTATTGTCCTCAGTGTATGCCTCAGACATCAAATCCTACCAAAGGAAGCATAGAGCAGTTTATAAAAGCAAGCATAAGGGTGCTGCTGCATATAAATTTTCTGCACCACAGCATATATATTTTTTCTATCAGTTGTCCTAGACCTTATTCCAGGTTTGATTGCGCTTCTCATGATTCCAATATTGTTGCCCACAGTCACAGATCATGTTCAACAGATTGTAATTATGAGTAATGCAAAGACCCAAGTATAGGCAGCATAGAAATGTTAAACACAAGTTAATATTTTTTATGCTTCTCTCCATAATCATAAAGCACCTCATGACCGTTATAAGCTGGGTGTTTAATCAGTACATTATTGTAGGAGTAAAAGAAGATGCCCTGTAGAGAGAGCAATGATAAAACATGCCAAAGGGCTGTCAACTAGTGTAATTAATAATCTTTTTCACAACCACTGTCCTTGCTCTCCTTATCTGCCTACTACATTCATCAGCTTGCTTACTCAAAGCCTCAATGGTCTCTGCAAGAGTGTCTATATTTTTCTTAATCTCATCAATTGCAAACCTTACAGCATCCTCATTTCTAAGAGCAAAATCAGTACTCTGCAACATCGATTGAATCTTTATTTCCAACTGGTCAATGCGCACCCGGATGTTTTTCAAGTCCACCAATGTAATGTAACTACCAACCTGCATGGAACTGATTAATTCTCTTTGGCCCTTTAGAGCAGTCTCGTATCGCTGAAAAAGTGAGTTACACCATTTCCCCACTGAGCCTATTGGAACAGCCAATGCACCAGCCAAAGCAGTTACAACAGGTGGTGCAGCAACCGCAGCAGCCACCACCGAAAAAATCAAAACAGACACAAAAGCAGCCACGAAAATGGCGTTGGATACCCTCTTCAATGTCTTGAGGGACTTCAATTTCTTATCAAGCTTCTGCTTTCTAATTTGCAGCTTCTTCAGCATTGATGCTTGCTGTGCATAAACTGATTGAAACAGGGAATAAAACTCTTCTGTAAAGGGGTCTGCAGCTTCCTTGAAATGCTTAAGCTCTTGCAAGGTCTTCAAATAAGTAGACCCTTCACTCCCATTTTGCACTTCTTCCTCAAAAAAAGTAATTGCTGACTTAACTATAACATGTCTTTCGCGAGCTCGATTCAAGCATTTATCAAGAGCATTGCAGAATTCCAATGTCTGAAGGCTGTTTTCAAAAAAATCCTCCACCAAGGAGAATAGTTCCCTGTCCTTCTTGTTCCATATATCTTGCTTGCACTCTAGAATGACTCTGGCAACATCCTGATTCATTTCAAGCAAACTACCAGTCACTTCTCTTAGTGACTCAATCGATATGGAACGAACCTCAATTCCACTAGCAAGTGAGGTGATCACCCTGTTGGTTCGCTCCTGAATAGTAGCATCCAAGGATTGCAAGTTTGGATCTTCAACACATGCAGCTTCATAAGAGCTTAAATCCGCTGCATACAGAGAATGGGTACCCATTTTGATGGGTGTTGGAACATCACTACCACTATTCATCTTGCTAGATTGACCCCCCATCATAGCCAATTTTGGTAACTAACAAAGATCGAACCCAACTTCTAAATTAGAAGACTAAATGCAACACCCTCCAATCAATCACCAATAGTCTCAATGCAAAGTTTCAAAATTTCACAAGATTGTGCTCAATTGGATCCGTGCCTAACTTTGACAAGTACGAAGGAAAGATCCTTTGAATCTGGGTAGATCCAATACCCAAAAGCCAATCCTTCACTTGAGAACACAGAATAGATACAAATTATAAAAAAACCCAAGTAAAAGTTGAGATTTTTAAGAGTGTATATATATGTACAGAGCCAGCTTAGAAATTCATAGTACCTGGGGTTTCAGAATTAAGTTGGCGTCTCTCACTTGAATTTCTCCCCCATGAGAAAACGGTCGAAAACTGAAGCAGTGATAAGACGAATGAATGAACAAAATCTGAACCAGTTAGGAAAACAATGACAGGAAGCAGTAGCACTGTGAAAGGGTAGAAAGAAAGGATATGTGGATATGAAGATAGCGAGTGTGATTGCGAACTGTGAAGGGTTGCAAATTACCGAACCACGTAACAAGTCAAAGCAAGGGAAGGATAAGCAAACAGCAAGTGGTTCTGCAACACCCATGAGGGTTGAAGTTTCAGCTACTTCATCTTTTGAAGCTACGAGGCATCTTCTTCATCTTTACTGTCTAATACAGAGTTGAGTCATCGCTATGTTTTTGTTTTTTCACTTATTTTTCACGCAGCCACGCTTGGACTTTGGACCGTTTGGTTATTTCTTTAATCCTTAGCCCACAAAAACAAGAAACAGCTAACCTAATGCAACTAATTTTTAATATGAAATTATTTTAAATCTTTCTGTAACATTTTCTTATTGACTTGAAATTTTAAACGATTTTTTTTATATTTTAAGGTCTTAAATATATTTTATTTAATAATATCTTTAAAAAATAGTTAGAGGATAAATAAAATTAAAATGATTTAATTTTACATAATTATTTTAAAAAAGGTATATATTATTGTATTTAATTTTAACTATTTATTGTAAAATGTATTGAATGATATTTATTTTCTCTTTCTCATAAAATGGTTAATTTCATTTTATATGTTATCCATAATTTATTAAATTAAGTAGATAAAATATATTTTTTCAATCTATAAATATAGTTATTTTAGATTTTAACTTTTATAATTTTTGTTGTTTGCTTTAATTTTTATAAATTTATATTTTATTAAATTGATTGCTATCAGCAATTATCATTTAATATTAATATAAAATATATTGTAAAATGTATTGAATGATATTTATTTTCTCTTTCTCATAAAATGGTTAATTTCATTTTATATGTTATCCATAATTTATTAAATTAAGTGGATAAAATATATTTTTTCAATCTATAAATATAGTTATTTTAGATTTTAACTTTTATAATTTTTGTTGTTTGCTTTAATTTTTATAAATTTATATTTTATTAAATTGATTGCTATCAGCAATCATCATTTAATATTAATATAAAATATATTTAGGTGTGTCATCTATTATTTTAGAATAATTGTTAATATGATGGGATTAAATATTATCATAACTTAAGGATAGAAATAGGTCGAGTCGAATTAGACTTTAAGTGTTAAATCTGATCTGTTTAAAAATCAGATATGATCTTATTTAACTATTTAAAGTCTACAAGAACTACAAATTTATTTCAAAGTTAACGTTACAAGAAAAATTAATAAATAGATTTAAAGCTTATAAGATAAAAATACTATTAAATAAATCTAAAACACACGTGTATATATATATATATATATATATATATATATATATATATGTATATATATATATTATACAAATAAAATATAAAATAAATATAAACATATAATATATAAATATAAATAGATTTCTGAATAGGTTAAATAGATTTTTTTATAAGTTTAAGCTTGATTTATTTATCTGAAAATATTTTTTAATAAACCTCAATTTATTATTAAACGAGTCGAATCAAGTTAGACTTTATAAATTAAAGCAAATACAATTTTTTATAAAAATAACATAAGATATAAATATATTCATAAAAATATTCAAATTAATTAGTTATTTTATTTTTTAATTTAATATTTCTATTGTAAATTTTTATTTAAGCATGATTGAATCATTATACAAACTGAACAAAATAAAAAAAAATAGATTATCTAATAGGATATTTTAAAGTTTCTGAAGATGTATTTATTAAAATTAATAAATAAACTAGTTAAAAGTTGAAAAGATATATAAAAATTGTAAAGGATATTATACATATTTAGTAAAATTAATTATTCAACTAATTAATAAATAAAAATAATTAGACATAATAATTAGTAAAATAATAAATAAAGACATAATTAGACAATAAATTAAAATATAATAATTATAATATATTTTTAAAAGGATATATATTAAAAATTATTTTTAAAAATAAAATATTTATTTTTAACTTTTCTATAATTAAATTTTAAATAATTTTTTAAATTATTTTTTTTTATAATTTTAATTTTTATCAAACAGTTTAATATTTTTAATAAAATAAATAATATATATTAAAATAATAATTTAAAATGTAATATTTTATAATATAAAAATAAATATATCAAAATTAATAATGTTATTATAAAATAATTAATAATATTTAAATTATAAAATAAATAGATAAACAAAAGATTAAATTATAAAAATAAATAAAATATTTTAATTAAAAACTAAAAATTATTTAAAATACGATTTTCAAAAATATTAATAATTATTAAAATTTATACTTTTAACAAACTCAAATATTTCACCAAACATACTCTAATTCTTATTTATAGTGCCGTACTTTTCTTTACAGGCCGTCGGCTCCGGTTATGGCAAGCCGAACTTTACCCATAAAACATTTAATATAAATGCTTTTAAATATTCCATGGGCACAAGAAACATTAGTAGATTTTGAGTTTTTATTTTTTTAAAGAAAAAACTATCTCTGATTTTTTTGCTGTTAAATTTTTTTACAAAGTATGAGAGATAAATTTATTAAATTTAAAGACAGTATCGTAAAAATTTGTTTTGGACTTGAGTATATATCGCATCAGCCTTGATTAGCAAACTTCTCCAAATATACTTATGAAGAAAAATGTTTTTAAATAAAATATCTACTTAAATATTCCTATTTTAAAATGAGTTTAAGGAAGGATTGAATATCGGTTGAGCATATTTTTTATATGTTAATTAATTGGTTTATTAAATTATAAAATTTTGATTGAAAATATTAAAAGGGAACTCTTCTAACGCAGAAAGAGTTAAGAAAACGGATCAAATTAATTTTTCATATAAAAAAACGTATAATTATTTTAAATCATAAAAAATCAAATTGATTAAAAAAATTACATATTATTAATAGAAAATTTTATTCGTTAGACTTGTCTTTATAGATATAGAAATTATGAGTTTAAACCAACAATAGTGTGCATCGTACTAGTAAATAATTCTATTCAATATTCATATTACTCGTACTCATGAGATTCACAATAATTGGTATATTTGAGTAGTAATATTTTTTTTTAAGTCATATTTTATAAATTAAAATTTAAAATAATGTAATAATTAAGAATCAATTGTTTATTTAAGAAAAAATAAAAAATAATGTTTAATAAATTTACTTACAAGAATAAGATAATTATTACAAATTATTGTATAAAATCACCACATATGTATGTATGACTTAAATAATAAATTTGATTTTTCAATTCCTTTGGCGGCTCCCTTAATAAAATGTTGATACCAAAGGTCCTAACAAAGAATAAACTTGAACATTAGAAATTATGCCTCTCAACATTAAATACTCGGAATATGGTAAACTGAACTTGAGTCAAATTGCCTTACAAGTCTTCTTGCATGGGAACAACTAATCAAAAGCTAAATAAAAAGATACATGATTATAATAATGATTTTATTAATATCTAAGCATCTAAAAAAATTATTAAAAACAATGTATACAATAATTACTTGTTTTTTAGTAAAAATTTACAGTAAATGCTTAAGATAAATCTTAAAAATTAAAGCTAACATTTTTTAATAACAATAAAGTTTTGTAGAAATTATTTAGATGTTCTCATGTTTTCGATGTGTCATCAGGCACTGTGGTGGCATGCTCATCTAAATCAACAAGCAAATGACAATAATCCTCATTAATAATATATATATATATATATATATATATATATATATATATATATATATAAAATTCACGTATTGAAAAATATTAGTTTATTTCTTTGGTTTTTGCAGTGAGAATTAATTAACATTTATTACATCTCTATTTTTTAAAAAAATACAAGTTCATTTACCTTAACTTCATGACTTTCCCTAGTTTTTGTGAACAATAGTCTTATTAGAATTGTCTTCAATTTGGTATTGAGAACAGTTAATGAAGATAGATTTAATTGGTAAAACTAAACTTGTATTGTATAATATTATGAATTTAAATTTTGTCGTTGTTATAAAAATTTTATAAATAACTTATAAATATTTTTATAAGCATATTTTGAATATATATATCTAATAAACTTATCTAAACTTTTATTTAAAAGAAAAATATTAAAAAGACAATGAAATTGAAATCACGTGTGAAAGGAGATGAGATAACAATAAATATATTCTATTATTTAAATCAGTATAAATTACAATAAATTAACAATATGTCAAACAAAAGTTTATCCTGAAAGCTCTTAAATGAAAAAAGTGATTGGTGACTATAATTTTTAACTGTCAGCATATGGGCTTTTGTGAAGAGCAGGTTTAGGATGCTCTTTGGACCCAAATGACATATCCAACCTAGTGGACTGTTAGTTATACGTGGCCCAACTAAGCAAACTCAACAATTTTCAAAGTGTTAATGATCTCTCTCATTAATTTTACTTAGTACAAATATTCAAAAGTGGAAACGAAATTTGGAAATAATTGTTAATATATTAATTTCTAGTTTTATCAAATAAAAAAAAAATGAAACAGTTTTTGAAGAGTGCTCCATTTTGATGTACTTCAACATGTTGCATCGTCTATTTCGGGGAAGAGAATGGTGACTTTCCTCGCAAGTGCAATTGTGCTGCGGTCTCTGAATGAATTTATGTTTTCAAAGTGAATAGTGTAAACATTTACTCCTTCAAATTCTGTAATGAAAGTCTAATGATGTGGGCTTTACCTGCATTTTTTTCAGTCAAATGGTGTTTTCCTATTTTTATTAATTTTTTAAAAAATTTGTTTTATTAGATGATGATGTAAATAAGTAAATAATATTATTTGTACGCAATAAGATTGTAAATAAATAAAGTTTAGTTGTAATTAAACGGTGATAGATATAATAATAATTAAATATATTTTTAATATCATTTAATAAGTTTAATTCTATTCTCAGTTTTAATATTTTAGGTTATAAGCAATTTCAATTTTTAAAATAATGGATAAGAGTTGTGCAACTCTGACTCAATGGAGGAGAATTGTGAAAACCATATAAGTATTTGTCTCTAGCTTTTCAATTAATTTTAGCTTGCGTAGGATAACATTTAATGAAAGATATATGTAATATATATAAAAAAAATATCTCAAAATTTTATTTTTATGATTAAAAAATTATATGTGCACATATATTTATATATAAAGAGAACGAGAGAAAGTTAGAATTAAATTATGTAAAATTTAATAAACTTTATCTGCTATTAAAAATTTAAATTCAATAATTAAATTGATAAAATATTATTTTAGATATCATTTTACTAAATTTGATATTTAGTATATGTGATATTAATCATACAGAAGTATAAAAATACATGCATACATGTAGAGTTAGAAATATAAATATAAATAAATATATGTATATATATTATTAAATTTAACAATTATAAAAATTTAATAATTTTTTTATAAAATATATGATTTATTGTTAAATTATATAATAATAACTTTATCATAATATATTAATTTTTAAATAATATAAATATTTACATATATATTATTTGAATATTAATATATATAATATTAAAATAAAATTATGCAACAAAATATTTATTAATTTTTAATTTATATAAATTTTATAAATATATATATATATATTGTCAAATTTAACAATTATAATAATTTAATATTTTTTTATAGAATATATGATTCATTGTTAAAATATATAATAATAACTTTACGATTATGTATATTATTTTTTAAATAATATAAATATTTATAAATATGCTATTTGAATATTGATATATATATATATTAAATATTAAAATAAAATTATACAGAAAAAATATTTATTAATTTATATTTTATATAAAATTTTATAAATATAATTTATTTGATAAAAATTTTTACATCAACAATTAAATAACAAATGTTATATTTTATAAAAAATTATTAAATTAGTATAAATATTAAAATTAATATATAAACTTTTTTTTTCTCTTTTATATATATATAATATAATATAATATAATATGCGGGGAGGGACGTGTGTATGTATAGTTTAAAATTAAATGACATATATCAATATTCCAATAACTTTCTATCATAAAAGAAATTTACGATTATCCTATCGATTGATATCCTATGATAAATATGTATATAGATTTTTATATAATTTAAATATATGATATATAATATAACAGTAACTATTTATTTATAATTTAAAAATTGATAATGTGTTAAAATAGAACAAAATGTATGTATTAATTTTTAAATTTAATAACGTATCAGTAAATAATATTTTTTGAAAAACAAAACTTAACCAAATTACCCACCTTAATTGGTGACTACCGTTTGTTTAAACTTAAAAAAAAATAATTTTAAAAATATATAAAAATAATTTATTCTCTAAATGTTTTATAAAATTTAAAAAATGTATTTTTTTAAAAATTAAAATTATAAAAAATTTGTAAAACATTGTTATAGTTCCAAATTTTAAAAATATTAATGAAAATATTTTAAAAATATATATATTTTAAAGAAGTTAAAGAAAAAAATAGAAAATTTTAAAAATAATAAAATAATCTTAAATAGACAGGGTTATATAATCGCAATTTTGCAATCCTCCACCTGACCACCTCAATTTTCATGGAAAAGAGTAAATCTTCCTTTTCTATACTAATTAGGTGTCAAGCGAATTATATCAAAGATTCTCATTCAGAAAAGGACAAAAAGGGGACAAGTATGAAATATAACGCCAAATAACTATTAAAAAAATAAAAAATAAGAAAAAAAAAACCTCGAGAAAAGGACTGATCAGACTAGCGTAACTATTTGCAGGTCAACTAAATTTAAACTCAAAACAGGGGCAGGAGGGTTTGCAAGTTTAAATTAATTTAATGTTATATAATTAAATTTATTTTAAAATAAATTTTAAATAATTTAATTTATGTTTTATTTTTAATTAAATTTATAAAAAAATTTATTATACTTTTATCACTTAATATAAAACTTACAATTTATTAAATTAGTGCTGATGTAAGTTTTGAAAATAAAATTAATCTTAATTAAAAATATTTAAATATCATCATTTTTTGTAAAATCACATTACAATGAAATAAAATGTGATTCTATATAACATTTTAGCTGATATCAAAATATTTTACTAAGCTATAACTTGTTCCTTTAATTAAGATTGAACTTGCATTTTTTAAGCGATAACTAAGTGTGTGTATTTCGAATAAAGTTGATTTTATATAATTAATTTTATTTAAAAAATTAAATTGATATGATATATATTTGAAATATTTTATCTAAAATAATTTTATAATAAAAATTAGTATGAATTTTTAATTCAGTATATAATTATAATTTATTATATTAATTCAGATTTAAGTATAAAAAAAATTATTATAAAATTACCAAACATGTTAGCACAAAATTCAAATCACATATACATTCTTAAATCAATCTGATGTAGAAACTCTCAATCAATCCAAACATACTTTAATTAAGATCATTTTCAAAAAATATACTTAACAAGTTACTTTAATAAAAGATTTATTTTTTATTTATTTTAATTATTATATTTTTTATTCTATCTTTCTTTTATATTTTATATTTTTATTTTTTATTTCAATACATTTTAAATAAAATGTACAATCACCTTCATTTTATTTCTCAGAACTGCTTGTACTTGATGAAAATGTGAAATTCATTTTATTTCTCAGAACTGCTTATACTAGATGAAAATGTGAAATGTCTTTTCTTTACTTCAAGGATGTCATCGGACAACAGTTTATTGGTGAACTATAAATGTGCCCACTCTGAATTTTCAAAGGACAATTATGGTATTATCTGGCTTACCAAAATATATTTTATTTTTATTTTTTTGAAAAATAAACAAATATAAATAGTTATTTCTTAGTTTTACTATTTTTAGTGCAAAAATAATATTTATATAAAAAATAGAAAACATTTTTTGAAATTAAATATCATCTGAGATTTGCTAAGAAAAATAAATTATATATTTCTAATTAAAATTTTAAATAACCATTTTAATAAATAAAAATATGATCTAGATTACATATTTTAAATAGTAAAGACAAATTTTTATATAATATTTTTACTAAATAAAAAAATTAATTAGACATGGTACAACTTAAAAAAAAAATATTATTCTACTTATTTTTTTTCCATTTAGAAGTATAACAAGTAGATCATGATATAATTAATATTATGTATATATATATAATATTTTAAATTATTTAATATGATTTTATTTATGATAGTATGTAAAGTATTTAAAAATAAAATATGTAATTAAGTAGGAAAAAATATAATAATTAAAAAAATTAATTAATATTATGTTGAACGGGTGATTAGAATATTAAAAAAATAAAATTCTTAAAAAATAAACAAATGAAAAAATAGAGAACAATTAGGACTCCTGTCGTTTTGTTTTTTCTGCATACCAAGACTGCATGTATCACGTGAGGCCATGAAAGCCCAATATTCAATATTGGAGCATGAATGGAAATTTCCAAGTATGAGTACTAATAGTAACGTTGTATTTGTATTAATGGGGCAGCAAAAATTGAAAATTAAGAAAAACGAAGCAGACATTAGGCTTACGTGATTTCTTTTGCTTGTATTATTACTTTTTTGTCCATTTAATTGAAAGAATGATAATTCTAAAAAATAATACTGTATTTTATTTAAACAGAAAAATACATAAAAAATCAAACTCTTAAAATATAAGTTAGATTTATCTAATGATAAAAAATTTAAATAATTTATATAAAAGTTTAAATTCAATTTTTATTACTTGTATCATTATTAAAAAAACTCTTAAAATAAACTTAAAATAAATAATTGTGATATTAACTCCGAATCATGCAACATACAATTTAATGTTGCTATCCACCCGTGGAACATTTGGCCTAGATGTATAACACTTCGGTGGTTTTTGCTGGTAGGATTTTTTATACAAAGTATAAAGATAAAAAAAATGTAATAATATTAATTTAAAAATTTTCTATAATATGTAAGTTTCTATTCAAAATTAAAATAAATTTTAATTATACCTCTTTAATTTAAAATTTTTAATTTTTAAAATTTTGAAAAAAAATTATACTTTCTCCATCTTATTTTATATGTCACTTGAACAGTTTTTTTTTTGTCAAATTATTTTTACTCTAAAACATCAATAAAATATTAATTATTTATCTTTCAATAATATTTTTATTTGTTGAGAATCGCTTTTACCAACTAATTAATCGCTAAAATAACTACATTACTTCCAAAGAAAAAAACATAGACAATTGATTAGTACACTCTGACGTTTATAAGAACATTTTAGCGAAATTAATATACAATTTTTTTATGTATTCCGTCTCATCTTTTTTAAAAGATATTTTTTAGAAATCTTAGAATTTTTTTAAAGTATTTTATAATTTCTTGAAGCATTTATTAATTTTTTCAAAATTATATTTAATACTTAAAGTTATTGGAAACCTACATCTAAAGTAATAATGGAAAATGTTGATATTGAACTTAAAGTCAATAATATTAAATAAAAATAAAACTAATAAATTATTAAAAAGTTTAACTACTTTCGTGATCGATGTAATTTAATTAAAGTTGTCTTATAAGAAAAATAGCGTGAATAATTATCAAAACCCATAATTTTTTCAAAAAATTTAATCAACATATAAAATGAGATGGTGAAAGAACCGCTAAAAAACATCAAAAGTTACTCCATAGTTTTTTTTAACACTTTAATACTTTTGTTATTTTTTAATGTTATGTTATAAGATCAACAAATAATTAATACATTTTAAAAAATTATATTTATTAATTAATATGTACTTTTTAACAATTACTAAATAAGGGATATAATATAAAATTAAATAATATTTTCCAAAGTTTTAATACCAATTATATTGAATAATTATTATGCATAATCTTAAACATCAAAGCAAAAAAAAAATCAATTTTTTTCATAAAATACTTTTTAAATGTACATTTAAGAATGTATAGTAATTTTTTATGAAAATTTAATAACATTAAATGTTACATTTTTCTGATAAAAAATTATTATTTATTAATTTATTAATGTGTGTCCTAAAGCAAACATTAGAAAAACTAACAGGAATAATTTTAAGTTTTCCTACATTATATTTCTACAAATTCGTCTAATTACTAAATGAGGAACAATGTTATTAATTTATATTTATTTTTAATATTCACATTTAATACCTTTTGTAAAAAAGTCTTGAACCCTAAAATATCTAATATTTTTTGTGTCTTATTTTATTTGTTTAAAGAGAGAAAATGCATAAATATTAAAAAGTATAATTAATATTTTTAATTTTATAAAAAATATATCTATTTTTTTATAATTTATTCTTTATTTTTATTTTATCTATTTTTATTTATTATAGTTAATAAATACAAATATATATAAAAAGAGAAATAATTAATACTTTGTTGAAAATAAAAATAAATAATAAATAAAAAGTAAGTTTGCATTATCTTTTTGGACAATAAAAAAAAAACAGAAAATTTATTTTTAATAAAGGTATTAAATGTTACTATTCAAGACTAGTATTGATTATTAAAATATAATTTTAATTTTGATTGAAGAATCTTGTTAATAATAACTGATTTTTGTTATTAAAAATTTAAATAAAAAATATTAAATAAAAATTATATTTTTAAATAATAAATATATGCACTATTTTATTTAACACCACTAAAATATATGAACAAATGTAACAGAGTTCGACTTATAAGTTAGAAAAGAAGGCAGAGTACAATGTTGTATTCTTAAATGGAGAACAAACCTCTCTTGAGTCTTGAGGTTAACAATTAACTATAATATATATTTATATACAAAGAGAAGGAAGAAATTAACAGAAATAATTTTAATTAAAGTTATTTTATTTAATAATTTTTATAAATAATTAAATTTTATTAATATTATATAAATTTTCTATAAAATTTAAAATATTGAATATTATAAAAAATATATTATTTATTAATTTAAATTTATTTTTTAAAAATTTTATATAATATAATTTATTAATTTAATGATTTGATTGATAAAATTTAATTATTTATAAAAATTATAAAGTGAAGTAACTCTAACTAACATTACTTCTATAAATAGTTTTATTTTTATATATATAAAATTTAATTATTTAAAAAATAACTTTTTATAATTAAAATTATAAATTTTTTAAGTTATATAATCGTTTAAAAATTATATAATTTTTTAAAACATACATAATTTTTATATTTTTATTTTAATGATACACGATAAAAAATAATGTAATTTTGAATATAAATATGCTATTAAATTTTTATCATATATCATTGGAAGAGAATGATATTAATTTTAAAATTTATATAATTTTTAAAATATTATTAATTTGTATATTTTTAAAAATTATTTATGATAATATTTAATTATAAAGATCTCTTTATCTTATTAATGTCTAAAAAAACAATTTCTCATGTAATATATTTTATGTGCACGTAGCAAATTGTAAGATTTAATTCATTAATGATATTCAATACTGTTATTAATTAATGTTTACTGTGTATTAAGTTTTAATTATCTATCTAACTATATTTAAAATGTATATATAAAGAAGGAGGGTGAAATAATTAAAATCACGTGATTAAATTTAAAAATTATACAAATTTTTAAAATATTTCATAATTTTTATATTTTAATTTTAATTATTTATGATAATATTTAATGGTTAAGATTAATTCATTTTATTTTATTTTTATATAAATTTTTCACATTTAATATATTTCATGTCTGTATTAAATACATTTAATTATTACATGTTTTAAAATATTAATTAACATGTTCTTAATATCGTATTTTTTAGAAGAAAGGGTTACATAAATAACATATATGATTTATTTTTTCAATGTATGTCAAAATACATTATAAAACTTTATAAATAATAAATTTCATTCTAAATCATAAGATTTAATATATTTATAATATTAAATTCTGTAATTTTTAAACAATCATTATTTATTATATATTTTTAGATACACATTAATATATATATATATAATTTTAAAATAATAATGCATTTATAGGCATTAATTAATAGTTAGAGATAAGTAACACGTTAAGTTAAATATTTAAAATAAATTCTGTCACTTTATTCATTTCTCATTTTTTTTTTCAACATGTTAGTAGAGGAATGAATCTTCTCGATCGTCTCAAATTTTAATAAATTATGTTTAATTGTATCCGCTTCCTAAAACTCTTTTATCTTTATTTTGAACAAAAATATAGTTGGTTTGGTTACACTTTCTAAATTAAGTTGTATCCATATAAACAAACATATTATCGGATATTTTTGTGTCTTTTTTTTTTTTCTTCAGATGAAAATACTTGTTTTCAATATTTTTCAACTTGTTTGGTTAATTTTTCTTATATCTGTTCTCTTTATCTCTTTGGTTTCTGCCAAGGTTTTTTGGCGAATTGTAACTCAAATTTCCTATCCCAAGCTTACATGCTAGTTTTCCTTCATTTAGCATCAACTTGTCCTCTCCCCTCACCCCCATATAAAACGTACACATACCACAATAAATTATTTTAAGAATAATTTTAGCATAATATTGTTTATTTTATAACTTTTTTAAATGATTAAAGTTTATTAATTTATTAATAAAATTAATAAAACTTTATTTTAAATATTATATTTATAAAATTTTTAAAAAATTAATATTTAATAAAATAAAATAAAAAAAAAAATATAATATTAAAATATATATTATTCGTTAAAATAAAACTATATAATAAAAGATAAAGTATTTTTTAAATTTTTTAAATTTTATAAATATATCTAAATAATAAAATTTTTTAATTTAATAATTTAATTTAATTTAAAAATTATAAATAAAATTAATTGATTCTTATATATATATATATATATATATATATATATATATATATATATTATTTTGTGTGTGCATGAGATTGAGTCAGTACGGTTCAAATTAGCAATTTTTCTTCTATGTTAATTATAGGTTTTAAAATGAATTTTTAATTATTAATTTTAATTTTAATTACCTATTTTTAAATGTGATTTATTTGAAATTATCTTTAAACGTCTATCAAATTAATTATGCGATTATATTTATTAATTACCATTTAAATTTAAATTAAACCTATTTAATTAATTTTTTTAAACATGTAATCAATTATATTTATCAATCAATGTTATTTTAAAAAAATGACAGTTCTTTCACTTCTGCAAAGTTTTTGAATACTGAAAAAACAACCCTGTAAGAGACAGATAAATCCCTGAAACAGTTGAATCACACAGCTCACTTACACCACTACCAATTGCATTAATATATATATATATATATTAATAAAATATTGAAGGGTTTCATTTGATGTTAAAGGAATCTTTAAAGAAAATGCTGACCGATTTGGATGCAACTGATTGCTTCAGACTCAAACCTTGAGAGTTATAACTTGTTCGAATATACTACCTAGATAGAATTAATTAAATATACTGATGTTGCACATGATTTCATGAAGTTATTGATTATCTTATCCATCTCAATTTTCAGCCGACACTGTTTTTTTGAAGTTATTGATCATCTTCAACTTCATCTGAAATTTGACACCGGGCTGAACCAAAGATAGAAAAAGCCAAGCTCAGGTAACTAGGAAAAAAATAATAATTATTTGATTACAAAATCACTGGAGAATACACCTTAGAGAAAAAAAAAAAAACCGAAGCACAGAGGTGAAAAGGAATAGTATTTGACACGTCCAGAGTTGGAAGATTGGGATTTGATGTATCCAATGTTTTTAGATTCCCAGTTTTGTCGTAAAGAAAGAAACTAAACGCTGTTAATTTTGCCTGTAAGCAATGTAATTGGTTAAAGCAAGTAACGGAGCGGCCTTGGCGGGATTGAAGGCAGCCAATTGTTCCTTGGCATCCTTGATCAAATTATCAGCAAATTCCTTAGATTTGTGTATCCCTAAAAGCTTAGGGTATGTGACCTTATCAGCAACCAGGTCCTTACCCGCAGTCTTCCCCAATTCCTCAGAAGACTTGGTAACGTCAAGAATATCATCCACAACCTGAAACAACAACCCAATGCATCTAGCGAACCTCCTTAACCTCTCAACTTCCTCATCTGAACCACCACCCATTATCGCTCCCAACACAGCAGCAGCTTCTAGCAACGCTGCCGTTTTGTGAAGATGAATAAATTCAAGCCTCTCCAACCCCACATTCTCCAACCCTTCCGAATGTACATCCACCACTTGCCCCGCAGCAAGACCCTCCGCGCCAATCGACTTCGCTAATTCCCCAATTGCCCGAACCACCCTCCCCGGAGACACCTCCTTCGTCGCCACCGCCACGTGCTCGAATGCCAACGACAGCAGAGCGTCTCCAGCGAGGAGCGCCACGTCCACGCCGAACACCTTGTGGTTCGTCGGTTTCCCTCGCCGGAGGTCGTCGTTGTCCATGCAGGGTAAATCATCGTGAATGAGCGACATGGTGTGGATCATCTCCACGGCGCACGCCGCAGGGATGGCCGTTGATTCGCTGCCGCCGACGAGCTCGCACGCTGCGATGCAGAGTACCGGCCGGACACGCTTGCCCCCGGCGAGGAGGGAGTACCGCATGGCTTCGTGGATCTTCTCCGGATCCTTTATCGCAATAGCAGCGTCCAAGGCTTGGTTCACTGTGTTGGCCTTTTGAAGCATGTAGACTTCGAAATTGAAGTTTTGTGTGTCTTCAATTTCTTTGGCTTTGACAGTGAGAACTGCAGAGACAGAGAGAGGGGAACAAGAAGTGATTAATTTTGCTCTTCCTTGTTTGGGGGTAATGGGAAGCATTTTGAGTGTGTGAAGAAATGGGTTAAGAGTTGAGGGTATGTTTGTGGTGTGAAGGGAGGGACAAGCCCAGGTACCAAGATTTGCAGAACTCATATTTGGTGAGTGATTCGCGTTTGGTTGTGGTGTTGTTCACCTTTGTTATATAGAATTGGTGAATGAAACACTCTACTACTTGTCAAAATGTTGGGGCTCCTAAGATGCAAGGATACAATGATGGTAAAGAATTGATGGGATAGAAAGGGGTGTTAAAATTTTCTTTTCTCTTTTTAATCAATTTATTTTATAAAAAATTAATCTTTGCTGGTCCTACATATTTATAATCCTTGCATAAAATGGGAGAATTTATGTCAGATTTTTATTAATTTTAATTATTCAGTTTTCAAAAACTAAATAATTATTATATTTATAAAAAATAATAAAAACTTTAAAATTTAAATTATTATTTTAATTTATATAAAATAGTTTTATATTATTAATATATTTTTTCATTTTTTTTTATTTATTAAAAAACATATTTCTTCTATTTTTATTTATTTAAATAATTTTTTATCATTGTATTTATTTTTTATTTTTCTTTTTTTATTTATCATATTTTTTTATTTTTTTTTCATGGGTTTAAGAGTTTGGCTCGTTTAGTAAATATACAAGTTCAGGCCTGTTAAAAAATATTTTTAAATAAACAAGTTTATTTAACCAATTTAAGGATCTATTTATATTTATATTTATTTTAATATATTATATTTATATAATATTTATTTTATATTTTATTTACATAATATTAATATATATATATATATTATGTATATTTATAACTTTTTGTCTCATAGATTTTAAATTTGTAAATGTTTTTAATCAATTATTTATGTAAACTTTAAATCTATTTATTAATTTTTTTTTATTATGTAAATTTTTAAACAAGTTTATAAACTGATAAATTTAAATTAGATTAAGTCTTAACAAAAAAAATATTTTTAACATATATTAAACCCAAATTTAAATCTTAAAACTTTTAAACAAATCAAACTTAAAAATTCAAAATCTAAGTTAAATTAGTTCAACCTTCTTACATTCTTAATTATAGGACTAAGTTTTATCGTATGGCACTAAGTTTTAAGTTCCAAAAGTAGAACTGCATTCCGAGACATTACATTTCACGAGTCTTTTTCGATTGAAAAAGTTTTTTAATATAATTTTATTTATTCCATGTCCATTAACAACAAGTTTCATACTACAGGATTTTTTTTTTGGTAAGTTATAGATTATGATCCTGTAAAGATTGGAATTTTTTTAACACATAAATAATAATAATATATATATATATCGATTTAATTATTTATTTAAATTATTAAATTTGTTTTATTTTTTAAATTTATTAACATTATATGAGATGCATAAATGTACCAGTGATAATATTTATAAGTGGAAGAATTATCTGTTTTTATCAATTGTTACTGTGACCGCCGCTGTATTGGCAAATGAGGGTGATTTTTGATTCAGTTTGTATACAATTCAATGCAAATTTGTTTGGAAGCAATTAATCATTATTTTTCATTTAACGAATTTTTGTTGAGTCGTTCTCTTCGATAATCGCTGTGCTCATTTTTGGTAGAAATGTTTTGCTTTCTGCTTTCTCTTATAAATATTTTTAAAATAAGTTCAGTAATTTTTAATGTTAACCTTTTTGAAAATTAAAAATATTTATTAATTTGTTATATTTATTATTTCTAATTATAATTAATATATAATAAAAATTAGTTTGAATAAGAATATATTCCAAATATTATATTAATTTTCTTACAACTGATATATTAATTAATATTATTCCTTATCTTTTTAAGATGTGTGATTTGATATTGAGAATTTTAGAAGAAAAAAAAGCATCTCAAGGAATATATTTACATTAAACTACTAAGTCCAATATATGAATGTTTTTAATTTAATAAAAATTTAATATATAAATCTCAACTGAAAATATGTTTTAATTTGCCAATCTATTTATTTTTCCATCCATTAATAAAATTTCTATCAATTTAATATAAAATTACTAAAAAATTGATAATAAAAATTATTTTCTTCTTATTCATATATTTCCTGCATTATGAAATAAATTAAAAAAGAAATAAAATATTTTTTATAAATAAAAAACATTTAACATGGCTTTTTCAGTTATCTTAAATTTAAATATTTCTATTTTTAAAATATATTTTATTTTCACTTCCTTAATACATATCCTAAGTAAATATATTTTTTTAAGATGGATAGTCAAAATCTATAAGATTATTTAGTTTATAAAATTGTTTTTAAAAATGTATGAAATAATAAAAATATTTTATCTTTTTATAATTTTTTTAAAATTAAATATGTTTTTTATTTTTTAAAAATAATCAAATTTTAATTTTTATTCTCCAATTATAAATTTTTTTATTTATATTTTTATGTTTTGAAATATTTTAATTATGATTGCTAATTATATTAAATTATATTATATTTATTTTTAAAAATATTTTAATTATTATGCTTTAATTATAGTTAATTTATTTTATTTTTATCTAATTTAGATGAACATTAATAATCATATAATTTATTATTTTAAAAGAATTAAAAATATGCTTAATCTAATCTTTTAAAAAAATTATTTATAATTAAAATAAAAATAAAAGCATTTTCTTAAATCAGCCTATGCTATGCCTAGGGAGAAGGGAGATGAGACAAAGCCAACAAAGCCCAATAAGTAGATGACAAAGATAGAATGTGGAATTCAAAGTGTTTACAACGAAAGGGAATCTGTTAACATATTGGGTTCTCCTCCGTAGATTTCTGTCATTATCCTTTGTGTTATTGATGTAGTCTAAAAAAAAAAGGGAAAGAGTAGGAATAAGGAGTAAATAAAAAAAAAATTGTTTTGATATATAGAAATAAATAAAAATAAAAAATATTTGGATAATTAAAAATAAATTAAAAAAATAATATAAATATAAATTTTAGTTTTTATTATATGCTATTTTTTTATTAATATTATAATTATTTATTTATTTATTTTAAACAATAATTAAAATTTTAAAAAACATTTACTTCTTCAATTTTTTTTCATAGAAAAAAATATAAAAATATGAGATCCAAAAAAATAATTTTTTTCTTTTATATACAATAAATTATAAAAGAAATCTTTTCAACCCTTTTCCACCTTTTAATTCTTTTTCTTCTTTAATTCTTTAATTCAAATAATGTATAAAATATTGAGTAATTTTAATTTTTTTAAGAAGCTAACAAATTTTTTTAAGTTAATCTCTTTATTAATTAAATTTGACTCATTTATTTTAGCTTAAATTTTTAAAAAATTATTTATTTTCTAAAACTTTTTTTATTAATTACGGTTGAATCATATGTATTTTAGTTTAAATTTTTAAAAATAATTATTTTTTCAAAACTTTATTATTAATTAAATTTGACTTATATTTATTTAATTTCAATTTAAAAAATTCAAAAAGTTAATAAAATAAACATATTTAAAATAAAATAAATTAATATATATATATATATATATATATATATACACGGACGTCACCTAATAAGTTATTTTACCTCCTACTAATAATAGTGACGCAATGCACATATGTGAACATAATCAATAGAAAATAATATGTATAAAATAAAAATATACGCGTATATTATTTTAATTAACTAATAAAATTGTTAATATTTCATTTTTTTAATAGAAAAAAATAATTTTCCTTAAAAGTGGAAAATATTTTGCATCATCTATCATTTAAATTCAATATTTATTATAGTTTTTTGCAAAATACGGAAGCTATAATTTTTTTAAATTTCTGATGTTTTATTTAATGTTTGATAACATTCTAGTTAGCTAAAAGTTAGAATTATTAATGAAAAATTTTGTTAAAATATTTTAATATTATTTAGTAAAATAGTTGTTTAATACTTACTAATATATTTAGAACAACAACTAATGCTTTTGTAAAATTTATTTTAAGTAACTTTTAAATACTTTAGTTCATAGTTGGGCTGTTTTTATTTATTTTTATCTTTTAATATATTTTTATAATTTGATTTTTTATTTACTTTTTTTATAAATTTAATATTATATAAGTTTTTATAATAATATTATTAATTTTAATATATTTATTTTTTATATTGTTATAAAATATTATATTTTGAGTTTTTTAATATCTGATGTTTATTTCAATTGTTATGATATTTTTTTATATTTAAATCATATGTGATAAAACATTTTAAATTATAGAAATATATTTTGGAATCTTTATTTAAATTTTTTATATAAAAATTTGAAAAAAATAATATTTTTTAAATAAAAAACTTATTTAATCGTGGTTTAAAATATTTTTAAAAAAATCTCCACACTATAACAATTTTAATCTATTAAATAATTAGTTAATTGTTTCTTTATTTATTGTTTTATATCTATTAGTTAATTTAATAGTTAATTTTATCAAATAATTTTAATTTAATTATTAGTTTATTAATTATAGATTTTTAATTAACTTTTTAACTTTTAATTTACATCTTTCAACATTGGATTAGGTTATTTTTAATTTTACTAAATATATCCAAAATATTCAACATATTTAATAATATATTATTTTATTTTGTTTTATTTTATTTTATTTTGTTATTGAATAAAATAATTTAAGTATAATTAAATTTTTAAAATATAAATTTAATCATTAAAATATAAATTTAAATAATTTAAAATTTTATTAATATGAATTTAAAGTTTTTTTTTTTACTTTAACATATGCTTTACGAAAAGATCATTAAAAATAAAAATATTTTTAATATAAATCTAACTTTAAAATAATTAATAGTAATTTATTTCGAATAAAATAAATTAAAAAGATAAATTATTATTGTTATTATATTTATTAATATAATGTATGAATGTGTCCTTTTTATAATCGGAAAAATATGAGATTTAAATACATTATATAAACTACTTTAATTTTTATCCTTTATTATTAAACTAATCCTTAAATGTATATTTTAAAATAAATTTAATAAAATAATAATAAAAGATATTAAAATCTTATTATGTAATCAATTATATATATATATATATATAATATTACCGTGAAAGATAATTGTTTTAATAATATAATTAAATATCTTTAATTGGTGAAGGTAATTAAAATATTTGTTTATCAAATATTTGTCATGAAAGGTGATTTAGTAAATTTCAATGTTTGTCACTATTAAATATAGTTTCAGTTTATTTTATCCCAAAACTAATATAAAATGCTATATTGATTAAAAAGTTAATACCTGATTGATATATATATATATATATATGATTTTGAAATGTATAAAATTAAATTTTTAATTATATTTTACTGTTCAGTTTTAGCAAAATTTTGCACGTATTATATGGTTGTACTTAAATATTTAAATCGATAAAAGGTATTATTAATGAACTCACAAAAGGTACGTATAAAATTGATCGCAACACTGACATTAAATTTCACTTATAAATGCAATATATATTTAGCATAAATAATAATATCTCTAAATACAATATATATATATATATATATATATATATAACATAAATAATAATATCAAATAAAATGTCTATTAAATGTTATATTTATTAAAATTTATATTTATAAAATTTAATATATATTTACTAAACACATATTTTTTAATTATTTATATTTTTTAACTTTATTTATATATTATTTTTTATATGTATATATTGTATGTTTATGATTTATTTAATTTTTTAAATTATATATATTTATTAAAGATATATTGGTTAAATATTTCTAAAATATAAGTAAATTAAAGTAATGTAAATGAGGTATAAAATAGGTATCTGTAAAATATTAAATTATTCTATTTATCGACAATCATCTTAATATAAAAAAAAAATTACAACATAATTTTATTATAAAATTATAGTTACATAAAAAAAATTATAGTAAAAAATAAATAAAATATTTTATTCAAGCAAAAATTTGGATATAAGTAATATATTATTTTACATTTTAATATAAATAATATATAAATTTGTTGATAATTACATATAACTATCTTAAAAATTTTAATATGTAAGTGTAAACATGATTAATTTTATCATCCACTTAATAGGTTTTTATGATGATATACTCAAAATTAGATTTAAACATAATATATCTCATATCATCAAAAGTCTTCCTAATCTATTATTGATCATCATTGTAACATGCACGATGTATGTGATCACAAACCATCCATAATTTTAAATTATAAAAAATATTCTTAACAACACTAACATTATTATTATTTTTAAAAATTATAAAAAATGTTATCATTAATGATAGTTTTTAGAATATAATTAAAATAACTAAATTTAACTAGACTAATCCTAATTTAATAAACAACCTTAAACCATTAAAAGACTCAAATCTAACAAACTTATAATTTCTTATTCATTATAAATTACAATCTATTTTAATTTTTAAATTTTTTAGTCTCCTTCATAAAAAACTTTACAGATTATCTACACTAATAACTTACAAAACAATTTTTTTATATACACAATACATGTTAATAGATTGTTTTTTTTATTTGTTTTTTTTAAATTATAATTTTTTTATTTTATAAGAAAATTATTTTTAAAAAATAAAATTAAAATATTCTAACATTATTTAATTATAAAATAACTTGACAAACTTACAAAAATTTTATAAAATAAATATTAATATAAAATTATTTCAAAATTTATATATTTTATTTTCATATATCAAAATATAAATATAAAATTACATATATAATAAGTTAATTAAATGTTAATTATACATTTTTTAAACATTGTAAATAGTTTGAAAATAAAATATATTTATTCTTATAAAGTAATAAACTTTAAATATTTTTATAAATTAAAAAGTAATTCAAAATTTCATAAGCTTTTTAAATAAGTATTTTCTTATATTTATATAATCTAAAAATCATTAAATATTATCTGTTAAAAATTGTTTTAAAAAATTTAAATTTAAGTACCATAATTTTTAAAATTTATAAGATTTATAAAAATTTATGAACATAATTGATAAATATATATTATTAAATATCTAAAATTTTATATATAGATAAAAATTATATAAATATAATTTAGAGTACAATATAATATTTAGTACATGATCTCACATTAATTTAAATAAATATTTAATTTATTATTAACAAATTAAATATTAATAACTAAATTAATTTAATTTAATATTTATATTTAAATAAAATTAAATATAAAATTTATATTTTCTAAATAATAAATAAATTTAAAATTATTCATATATTTTATTTTCATCTCTTCTCCTTCATGAATTACGTGCCAACTCTATTTTTAATTGTTTCGATTAAGAATTAATATTTTAAAATGTTAATTTGATCCATGGTGTTCACAGTATCTACTACGAACCACTGCTAGTGGATTCTTCAATTTTTGATGATTACTGACCAGCACCACAACGCGAAGAAGGAAAAAGAAGTTTGTTGCAACGTGGAAGTAGGTGAAGTAAGCTTACTGTCCATGTTAGTTGATTACGTGTCCATGGAGAGTAATTCACAAAATTTGTTTTCACAGTTAAAAAATTAATTAATTAAAATTATGTTTAGAATAGTTTCCAATTTTAAAAATTTTAAAAATAAAAATAAAAATAAAATTTAATTTTTAATTTTAATTTTTTGTTTTTAATTTTTAGTTGTATTTTTAATTTTTAAATATTATTGTAAAAATAAATTAAATTACTTAATTAAATTATTTTATTATATTTTTATAGAAAATATATAAATAAAAAAATTAATTTACAAATTAAATTAAAAACCTCCACTCTACTTCCGCCGTTACTCTATCTTCAAAAATTACTATTCCAGACTCTTGTAAAGCCACCCTAATACTGAGAGAAATTTCGAAGAGAGAGAGATAGAGAGTTTTAGCTATTCATGTCTGGCCGTCAAATATGGAATCCAAAAATTTGATTTCACTTTGTTTATTTCTGTTTTTCGCTGCCCTTCTCCTGCTGGGAACACCACCAGCATTCTTTCAGGGCTGAGTTTTAGCTATTCATGTCTGGAAATACAAACACACTTTGTTTATTTCTGTTTTTCGCTGCCCTTATCTTACAAGCGAGAGTGGTATGCACCACTCCAATGGTGGAAGGAACGCTCCACTTGCATGTCCACAGTAGAACTGTTGGTCTACGAACCCCCCTCGATTCTGCCAGAAAGAATGCCCCCTAGAAGCACCATTTTTGGGCAAAAAAGGAAAGAAGCAGGGGCTTTACAAGAGTCTGGAATAGTAATTTTTGAAGATAGAGTAACGGCGGTAGTGTACTACTTCTTCTTCGGAGCTGGAGTCTGTACTGTCCTGTATAGCAAAGACCAAGTATGACTGGAGAAATCCCAGAAACACAGAAAAATCCCGAGGAGCGGGATGAAGAATTTCTCATGGTAAATATCCAAATCTTTACCCAAATGGAGAATCCCCCCTTCCATTCAAAAAGAATGAGGATATCAATCCTACCAGGTAGCCATCAGAAGTTCTGTAATGTCCACTTCTTGATCCGAATCTTCTTCTGATCTGGAACCAGTCGATTCGTCGTCAGTTGGCTCGACCACTGAATGATTTCCTAAGGGATGATAAATTTCCCATACCAAAGATATACTCTTTGTATTCTTCCACATCCTCTCCGAGTATCTTCTGATTTGCTCTCCAATATTTTCTTGGAAGCTTTGGGATTTTCTTGAAGAAAGCATGATGCCATGCTGGTTACATATCTGAAAGAATTCAGCAGCTGATCTTATCCGATCGTACTGCTTTACAACTCAAAAGTAAAAATACTTCTTTTTACAGGAATGACCTTGACATAAAGTGTCTTTCACCGGGCTCCTTTTAGATAAAGTGGCTTGGTGATAAGTTCATGTTAGGGTCAGGTGTTGGGCTTCCGTTAGAGTTGAGATCCATCTTGCTATCAAGTTCTGCCACGATGTCTTCAAAGTGTTCTGTGGATGGTTGGCTATTATGCTCATGGGGCCTTGCAGAGTCATCATAAGGGTCCTGAGAGTCTTGAAAGTAGCTGGCCAGTCCAGTTGGCTTTTCTTCATGATCTGCCCACATGATATGAGAATCTAAAGCTGGAATACGGGTCTCTTTAGTTTGACGCGCGATTCCTGTTTGAATCCTCCTGCTAGTAGAGGCAGCATTGCACTCCCAGTTAGGGTGACATAGTATTTCTACTTTCTTCAAATTTTTGCAACTGCTCTTCCTCTTTCTGTTCCTGGTTTTATCAATACCATTAATTTCACAAAGATGTAAAATTAAATCTTCTTGATAAAAGGGGGGATTCTCCGTTTGGGTAAAGATTTGGATATCAGGAAAAGTGTAGTAAGTTACAACATGGTCATGAGAACATAAAAGACCGTTATGGGTATTCCAGAAAAAGGGTCTGTGCAAGATGCATACTGACACAAACTTTTGACATTGCTCTGCGTCTAATTTCCAGATATTGTACAGAGACAATTCTTGATTTAACTGATCCTTCCACCATTGGAGTGGTGCATACCACTCAAGGACTTTTCCCAATAATGACTTTGGATTTTCCTCAATAAAATTTAACATTGTAAAAGTGGGGAATATGATGGGGTATTTGTATAATGCAGTTACGCACCATAAATACCACTTATCCGATTCTTCAAAAGTTTTATACATTAGCATAGGGAGAATGTTATAAAACGGAATGTCAACCAGAAACCAGTCAGGTTGGGGAGGAATATGGTCCTTGCATAAAGACTGTGCCAGGTAGTAGAACATATGGTTCTCCGCAAATTCTTGGATTGATGAAGGAGTAATTTGGGTGTTCTGTTTAAAAAACTCAGGTGGAAACTCAAACTCTTTTAAATGTTTTGTGGAGGAAGTGGAGGCGGTTTCTGAATACATCATAACAGGAAAACTGTGATCAGATGTGATTATTTGAAATTTGTATGCCTCAAGGGGAAGAGTTCTGGACAGATAATCAGGAATTAGATTACTACTTCCCTTAACATGCTTAACTGTAAAATTGTACCTCGAGAACCATTCCTTTAATCTTAGAACTTGTGGGTTCGGTGGGACCCTGTTCTTAAAATCGAGCATGTTCGGAAAAGCAGAATTATCTAACTGTACCTCAAACTGATAAGCCCTGAGATGGAAATCAAATTTTTGGATTCCATATTTGACGGCCAGGGTTTCCTTGAAATTTGAATGGTAGTGTTGTTCTGCCGGTTTGAACGCTCCACTTGCATGTCCACAGTAGAACTGTTGGTCTTCGATCTGTTCGATTAGGACTGCTCCCCAGAACCTATCACTGGCATCTGTCTGGAGAATTCTCTTTCCTGATCCTGGGATTTTCAATGGAGGCGGATCTTTTGCCGCTTCTTTTAACCACCTCACTGCTTTGGTCTGTTCTAATCCCCATGGTGGTGCTTTCTTTTTGAGCATCCTTGATAGAGTTGATGTATATTCTGAAATTCTCGGGATAAAATCTCTGACATAGTTCAGTATCCCCAAGAACTGTTGAAGCTGTTTGGTTGTCATCTTTTCATCAGGGAAATTGGGAAGATTTTCCACCAGATGCGGTTGTGGCATATATTTTCCTTGTGAAAATTTCATTCCCAGAAAATCAATTTCCGCTACCCCTATTTGGGATTTTCTTGAAGAAAGCATGATGCCATGCTGGTTACATATCTGAAAGAATTCTTCGAGGGTTTTTCGATGTTCCTCTTCAGTTGAAGAATATATCAGAATGTCATCAATGTAGACCAATGCCCTATCCATTAGGGGTTCAAAAATTTTTGTCATGGCTTTCTGGAATAATGAGGGGGCTACCTTTAGGCCGAAAGGCAAAACCTTCCATTGGTAGTGAGCATTTGGAATGCAGAAAGCTGTCTTAGGCCTGTCTTCAGGATGGAGACCTAGTTGCCAGAATTCGGACTTTAGATCAAACCCTGAGAAGATGTATGCATCCTTGATGTAAGAATACAAAGAGTATATCTTTGGTATGGGAAATTTATCATCCCTTAGGAAATCATTCAGTGGTCTGTAGTCAATCACCAGCCTTTTCTTTCCCCTGATCTTCTCTGATCTTTTTTCGACATAAAAAGCTTGACATCCCCAGTCTGAGGTTGTCGTTTCAATTAATCCTTGCTTTACGAGCTGTTGACACTCATTGTAAGCGGCTGCCCGATCTTCGGGGCTCATGCCTGGATGTACTGCCTTGGTAGGATTGATATCCTCATTCTTTTTGAATGGAAGTTTTACGAAGAACTCTTCGTTTTTCCATAAGGGTTTCGGATGCTGGAACAGATCATGGCTCTCTGAACAAATCTTCAGTAATTTGTTCCTTACTTCTTCGAATCCTGGAGATGTATCTGTCAGGCTATAGATCTTTAGTTCAGGGACATACTCCTTGAAACTTCTCTTATATCTTACTCCCGTAGGAAGTATTTGGAGATTTTTGAGAAGGATGTAAGTGTCCATCCCAATAACAATATCTTTATTGGGAAGATCTGATCCGATTACCTTTGTCCAGGCTATGCAATTTGGGAAAAATTTAATCCCAATCTTCTTTTTTGTCACCAGTTCAGTCTTGAAGGCCTCATTGTTTGCAGCCCTGAAAGAATGCTGGTGGTGTTCCCAGCAGGAGGAAGGTAAGATCCTCGGGTTCATCATTGTTCTTTGAGCTCCAGTGTCCATGTAGGCAATGACATCAATAGGGATGTCATACTTTGATGAAAGAATCTGGATTCTGACATTGGGCAGAGCGGGGTAGATACTTTTAACAGTTTCTTCCGTCTTCTGACATTCTTCCAATACGAAAGAATGGTAGTGTACTACTTCTTCTTCGGAGCTGGAGTCTGTACTGTCCTGTATAGCAAAGACAGTATCTTTGTTTGCTTCTTCTTGTTCTGAGAACAGTGATTCAATGTCAGTTTCTTCAACCTTCAGGGTTTCGACTAACTTCTGGGCCTTTTCTTTTTTGAAAGGACACGTTCTTGAGAAATGGCCTGTCTTTCCGCAGATGAAACATCTGTCGGTATTCTTTTTCCTAAACCTCTTTCTCTTGAAAAACTTCATCTTTTTCTTCTTGGAGGGTTTTTTCCCTTTTTCTTTCTTCTTGCAATGACAGTCTTTCTTCTTGCAGCCAATTTCACTGTGGCTCTTCTTGCACGCCTTTTCATAAACATCTTTGTCTTTGAAAACATCATCAATCATTTTTCTCTGGGTGCAAATTTTATCTAATGCCACAAGGGCCGTCTGCCATATGTCTCCAATTGTCATCTGGGAGAACTCTTTCTGGGCAGCACTGGTAATTCTGTACATTTCTGTCTGCAAGGGTTCAGGAAGAGAGCTTACGAATGTGGACTTCAGGCTAGGGTCGTTATACCCGTTGAGGGCATAATACCTTTGGTTCATCCTTTGATAGTGCCTCTCGAGATCTTCTAGGTTTAAAGAGCAGCACTTGAAGTCGTAGTATTCTTTCCTCATCTCTCTGTTACTGATGTCAATGTTTCCGAGGAATTCTTTGTGGAGGATGACCAATACTGCGTCCGTGCTCTCACTTCTGTGCATCAGGTCTTGGTTTACAGATCCAAGACTTTGATACCATTCTTTTAAGGTTCCTGTCATTCTAGAACAGAATCCTTCTATTACTGAATATAACTCCATTCCTTCAGTATGCTTTGCGTCCATCCACGCTTTGAAGTCGCTCAGTCTTTTTCTCCAGAACTTTAGCTTTATGTCATCGAGAGTGAAAATCACATGTCCTGCCATTTTGGGAGTGGCAGTGTTCTGCTCTTGATAATGCATCCTTGTCTCTGATGTTTCTCCAACATGGGTAGCCATCAGAAGTTCTGTAATGTCCACTTCTTGATCCGAATCTTCTTCTGATCTGGAACCAGTCGATTCGTGGTCAGTTGGCTCAGAGGCCTCAGCTTCAGATCCTACCTCAGAGCTAGAGCCAGTTGATCCAGAAACTTCAGTCTCAGTTTCTGAGAGTGGATTTTTAATTTCTCTGTTTTTATTTACCATGAGAAATTCTTCATCCCGCTCCTCGGGATTTTTCTGTGTTTCTGGAATTTCTCCAGTCATACTTGGTGATCCTGCTTCTTTCCTTTTTTGCCCAAAAATGGTGCTTCTAGGGGGCATTCTTTCTGGCAGAATCGAGGGGGGTTCGTAGGCTTTTAGCATGGAGGAATATTGTGGCATTCTCTGCGGAGGAATCTCAAAAGCAGAGTATTCCGGCTGTGGATTCATCCTGGTTTTCACATAGGTCTCTATCTTTTCAATCTCATGCCTTAGCCTCTGTAGGTCCGCTTGCAAAGCGGTTTGTTGGTGGAATTCCTTATTCCAGGCTGCTTCTTTTTGTGCCTCGATGTAAGCTAGCCTAGCATTAGCATCTTGGTATGCCTTCCACATCCTCTCCGAGTATCTTCTGATTTGCTCTCCAATATTTTCTTGGAAGCTTTCTAACTTTTGTTCTATTCTGCGGAGAGACTGGTTTTGAGCTAGTGCGTTTTCTGACTGCCAATTTAGTGCTTCTTCTGCTTGGGTCAGAGTCGTTTTCTGCCCGTCGGGCTGCACGGTTTTCGAAGCAATGAAAGGTTGGGATGCAATACCCTTCCCTCTATCTTCTTTCCTTTCTAGGGCTGGAAAGTCTGTATCTTGAAACATAAAGGCCATCATGGCCTCTTTTGTTTCTTTCTTCTTGAAAGAGTTGTCTCCACGGGGTGGAGGTGGCCCGGTAATCAGATTAGCAGGAGGTGTCTTGTTCCCTGCTTTCTTCCATCTTTGTTTCGATGAGAGTGGCTTAGGTTTAGGCAGAGTCCCGACTTTCTTGTATCTTGCCGGCGGGGGTGACTCCGAGTCAGATTTCCTTCTCGGCCTTTTACAAGGAGAATCGCTTCTCCTTCTTCCTTGAAAGGAAGTGTCTTCTTCCTCCTCCGAGTCAGAGGTGTCATCTTCACTTTCATCTGTATCCATGAGAGAGGCGTCATCCTCTTCTATGTCATAATCACTGTCATCATCATACTTGCAGTCGCATTCAGGGTCGCACATTTCTGGGGCCACGTATCACTGTCATCATCATACTTGCAGTCGCATTCAGGGTCGCACATTTCTGGGGCCACGTCCCACATGAAGTGGCCATCTAATTTATCTGAATAGATGGGTGTCCCATCTAATTGGACTGCATGAATAGGAATTCGCTCCTCGGCTTCTCCTATGGTGATCATCATGGTATGGAAGATACCCATGTCATCGGACGACTTCACCTGTCGCCAGTCATATGTTGTCTTGACGGTTCCGTCTATGGAGTTCCTTTTGAAGGTAGCGGAAGTGGAGACCATAGGCTGTTGACTTGCCTTGTAGTTCTCGTAGTTGGTGATCCAGTCTACAGGCACGATTTTTTCCAGTTCTTTCTTTGGAATCCTTTTAGGGATTTGGACAATCGTGGGGATCTCTTCTCGGTTCTCTGCTAGAATCATCAGAGCGTTCCCCTGGAATTCTCGGTTTCCAGGAAGGTCGATGCAGTGGTCCTGCAGTCTGTAGATGATCTGATGGTGTAGTGTGGCCGTAATGGCTTCTTCGTCCTGGGGGGCTCCTGAGATCTGGATTTGAACCTTAAACCTTCGTGGAAGTGTGGGATCAGTTAGTTGGACATTGAAGTTCGGGAAAATAGTGAGAACCACGCTTCCTGAGTCCAACGTAGTAAGAACTGTTCCGATACAAGCATCCTCGTAATACTTGTATGTAGTGTCAAGGAGAGTTACCCTAGCAGTGACGGGTAGTCCTTTTCTTCCGTGATAGTTTAATATGAGCCTGATAGCCCCAAGGTGCAGAGCTATGTATCCTTCTTGGGTCCACATCTGGATTAACTGTCTGGAAATCTCTAGATCAACATATTGTTCCTTCTCAGTGGAGGTGAGGGCACATCTATCCATTCTGGACGTCTGGATGTATTCTTTTACATCAAGGCGTCGGGTGGAGATTAACTTCTTTCTTATAGATCTCCACGAGAAACCAGAGTATGGTCTTCTGAATACGTTGTACGGGCTAAGGAGAGGAGGGACTTGTTCCTCTATTTTAGCGTCGTCTGGAACGTAACTATATTCTATCAGATTATCAAGTTTCTTAACCAGGGTGGCTTTACAAGAGTATGGAATAGTAATTTTTGAAGATAGAGTAGCGGCGGAAGTAGAGTGGGGGTTTGAGGAAACAGGTTTAGAATTTGAGGTAGACATTATGTAAGGGGTCTCTCTCTACTCATCCTCTCTTATATTAATCTTAATCTTCTACTCTAATTTAAGAAAGAAAAGGAAAGCACAACACAGAGCACGTAAGACTCTGATACCACGATTTGAGAGCTCGGCTCCTTTGTCAAGACTAACACTGTTTATGAACACTTTGGACGTACTTTTTAAAATAATTATTATAATATAACTTATAATAGTTATATTATAAAAAAATTATATAATTTATAAATTTATACTTTATATATTATTTAATTATTAATATTTTAAATAAAAAATTTATCTATATTATTATTATAATAAGTTTATATTATTTAATATTTATTTTATTTAAGATAATGTATATTATAATATTATTTTATAAATAATTATATAATATAAAATAATTTTTTTATCTTATAAATTTAATATAATTTATATAAATTAATATTTTTTATTTTCTAATATAAAAATTAAATAAATTAAATTTAAATTTAAAAATAATAAAAATATATTATTATTATTGTTATTTTTAAAATATTTATTATAATATAAATAATATTATATAATTATTTATTTTATATTTTATATATTATTTAATAATTAATATATAAAAAAATAATTTCATATATTAGTATTATAATATTTAAAATTTATTATTATATAAAAATAATATATATTATATTATAAAAATTTATATAATATTATATAATATTAAATTAGAATATTATAAATAAAATATAATTTTTATATATTAAATAATATTATTTATTTATAAATTTATAAAAATAAATAAATAATTAAAATTTTTGCAATAATAAAAATAAAATTTTTTAAATAAAATTTATTATTATTATTATTATTATTATTATTATTATTATTATGATAATGATGATATTAATAGATAAAAATAAAAATATCAATAAAATATTAATAATAATAATACGATAATTATGATATAAAAATATTATATAATTATATAAATTTTTATTTTATATATATTTGATATTAATATTTAAATAAATAATTTAATATTATTTAATATTTATTTTATATAAAAATAATATATATTACAATATTATATTTTCAATAATTATATAATATAATATCATATTATAATATTATATTTTAATATAATTTATTTATTAACTAATGATTTATTTTATTTTTATTCTATAATATTTCATAATAAAATATATTATTATTATAAAAAATGATAAAATTATATAAATTTAAAATTAAAAATATTTTAAAATTTAAATAGTGTTTAATAATTTTTTTATGTTAAAATTTGAGTCAGTTTTAAAAATATATTAAAAAAATTTTAAAATTATTTTTTTGAGCAAATTTTATTTTTAAAATTAATTTAAAATTCAAAAATTCAAAAATATAATCATTTCCATCGAAGTTTTTTTTTTAAATCGAAACATTACACATATTTTTTATCAGTAAAATTGTAGAAAAAATATTATAAAAAAATTATTTTCAGATAATTTTAAAACTAAAATATAATGCTTATAAATTGATTAATATATAATAATTTTTATCTTAGTTTTATATCTTTACACTTTTTAAAACATGAACAATCTTTCTAGTGGAATTCAAAACATGATATGTCCTGAGAGAACTAGCTGCTACTGCTAGACGTAACCTCTCTTTGGTAATTTCCAGGTTTGATTGTTGTTGATAAATAAATTAGAATGGGTTAGCTTAAATTTAAATACACATAAAAGTATTCTTACTTTTAATTTTAATTTATGAAATATATTTTAAATCAATATAATTAAAATATTTTTAATAATTATTAAAATAATTTAAAATTTTCATATGTCAACCTTTCAATATAAATATTATGTACTCGTACATCTTTATGAATTTAATATAATAAATAAAATATTATATAATATAATTAATAAAATATAAAACTAAAACCATATACATTATTGTTTTTTTTACAGGTCATTTTAGACTGTTTCCTACAAATTAAAAAAATTAATTAATATTTTTATTTATATCAAAACAATAATGTTAAAAATTTTTAAAAAAATTAATAATATTAATTATATTTTTTAATATCTCTACATCTTATTTTCCATATAAAAAAACAAGTATCTTTGTATAAACTTCTAAAATAAAAATATAATAAAAATAATAAAATATTATCTTAAAATTTTAAATTAATAATTAAAAAATAAAATTTTACAACAATGACTAATAAAAAAGTATAGAATTTTATTGTCCTTAATTTTTAAGATTGATTTAAACATTTAAAAATAATATATTTTATCAAAAATTTATTACCGTTTTGTAATACAATAATATTTATATTTTTAATAAAAATTCACGATATTTAAATGCTCAAAATCATTTTTACAAGCTAGGAATAACACTTCTTAATATTATATAACAATGTCTTTTATATATCAAATAAATCAAGTGATGTTATTCACATACAATTAACTGCTTATCTTTTTATTATTTAGATTCTTGATAGGAAATTTCAATTAGATAACAAAATAAAATAATTAGTTCATTTTTTAAAAAATATTTTTTAAAATTTTATAACTGTTATAATCACTATCAACCTTTATATAAAGTTATTTTCATTAACTTTTAAATTTTTAATTACTAGTCAGAAGTTATATTCTATATATGTATTAATAATACTTTATTTATTATTAAATATTATTGTTTTGTTATCGTTTAATCTTAGTATTTAGTTTTGTTGTTAGTATTTTAAATTATTTATATTAAGTTATTTAATTTTTGATAAAAAATAAATTATAAAAATAAAGTAAATATTATTTTTCTAAAAATATTATTAAAATTTATATATAAAAATTAAAAATAATTTAAAAAAACATATTTATCTAATCAAATAATTTAAAAAATAAGAATAAACAAACAAATAAAATCATTAAACCGTTTTGTTTATAATGTACGGCCCTTAAAATAATTTTAAATTATTTATATTATCTTATTTCTATTTAATAAAATTATATAAAAATAAAATATGCATTGCAAGTGTATTGTAAGCCTATTTCTAACAAGTTCATTTATTTAAAAAAAAAAAAAGTAAAAAACGTAAAATTCTATTCCCCTCTCTTTCATTCTTTTCCGTCTCCACATACCATCGATCAAACCACCCTCAAACCAGAACTCGTCATGTTCTACACCCAATTTCCTCACATGCCAAATGTCAAAAATCGCAAAACCCATGCGAAACCATCCACCATTGAAGACCTTTCCAGTTACCACTGCCCTACATAACCAAATTTGTAACTTTAGTGCTTTAACATTTTGGGCTCGCACATGGGGTCCTTGGATTGAAAAGAATAGTCCACAATTAATTGAACCAAATTAATCTGTTGCTAGTCTATCTTTTTTTTGGTTCTTTTCATTTAAGGGGAGAGATGTGTTTAAATTCAGATTTTTAGCTTAGTTTAAATTTAGATTTTAGTTCTCGTGATTTTTTTATATAGGTTATAACTTCCGTTATACATTTAGACAAATTGAAATAGGAACTTTTTTATATAGATAGAAAGTTAAAAGAATTGTATATAATTTTTATTTTCAACTTGAGAGTTAAACGAATATGCATCTAGATGAATATGTAGATGCATACATCCTCTAAAAAAAATCTAAAATTTTTGGATACAATAATTTTTATGTCTTCTAATGAATATATCCTACTTTACACTTATTCTTTTGAAGTGTCCTTTTTGTTGTTGAAAAGTTTAAAAAAGATAGATATTCAATTTTTTTATTATCTTAAAATTTAATATCTTTAACTTGGTGAATATTTGTCAAAAAATAAAAAAAAAACCTTTTAATGAATCATTTGGAATTTTTATTTTATTTTTATCTTTGCATCACATAAAACAAATATTTGAAGTTGTGGACTTTATAATTGAGCGAGATAAAAGATAAATAAAATTTAACATCTAAGATTACAACTTTGATAGTAAAATTGTGTTCAAATTTAACTATTAACCATGTCAAAAACTTCTCATACATTAAATGACAAAAAATGACACCGTTTGAAAATTATAACTCTGTTATACTAAATTCAAAATGAGTGCAATAAAAATATATTTTCTCATAGTAGGACCAATGACTTTTTCAATTGTTGGAAAGATAAATTAGTAAAAAATAAACCTTAATTTCAATGATTAATGGAAACAACATTAATTATATTAGAATCTTTCATAACTCTTTTATACATTTATCATAGTTTTTACCCTTTTTTTTTAAAAAAAATTTGGAATGTTGTTGTCACGGTCTTTTTTTTAGTCAATTATAGGATTTTGATATTCTTTTATATGCAAAGTTGAGATCTTTCACAGCATGTTCTATTCTTTCTTTTTCATTGGATTCATTTTGAATCTTTTAATTTTAAATTTAAATATTTTTTATATTCATTTTATTTTTGATGAATTTAAATTTATATTTTACAGTGTTTTTATATTAGTGGAGTTTAAATTAAGCGAAGACTTCTCAGATTAATTGTGCAGATAAATCAGTTGATGAAATTTATTCGTTTGAAAGATCCAAACATCTAATATCGCTTATTTATAGGACTTGAAAAATCTATATTTACATAATTTCTCACCTTCAAAAATTATTTGTTAACTCTTATTCTTTGATCAACCATATTTTAAACATTTTTTAATATAAAATCATAAATTTGTAATTTTAATTTTAAGATACAGATTCAATCGAAAGATCCGTTTACCAAATTAAAATGGATACGCTATGATAGTTTGTATCAGTTAGAATGTTGATCTTTAAGATTGACATTTTCATCAATTAATTCTCTCTTTAAATTTGATTTCTATAAATTTAGTTTTATTTTGCTTCAATCAAGCAACGTCCTCCTCCAATTTACCTGTGTCTTTGTTTTATTTTCTATTATTGTTCTTTATTTCTCTTTTCATTTACTCTTCCACGAGTTAATCTTCACAAAATTTACAAGAAAATGACTCTGGTGTCTTTGACACCTTGTATGTTTGCGCCAGCATCACCACCTTCTATGAGAACTATTTTATCATAGTTTATTAAGGTGGTAAATAAGAGTAGTGAGCTCACAAAATAAAAAAAATAATAATAATAATTTTGTTTATTTGTTGAACTAATTTTATATTTTAATATAAAATATATATTTTAAAAATTTATAATTTATACATATATTTTTAAAATATTAATAATTTAAAAAAAAATTAATTGACTTTAAACCAAATTAACATAAGTTTCTAGGTCATTTTAGGAATATACGTTAATCATCATATATATATATGAAGCTTTCTAATTCGATTAAAAAAGGGGTAAGATTTTATTTGGATTATCATAGTTCAATCACATATAACTGAAATATAATCAATACATTCATCCCTCAAATCAATTATCAAAAAATAGATAAATATTTAATAAAAAATAAAATCAGCGTGTAGAAAAAGCAACATATTCTTCCAAAAAACTAAAAAAGAGGGAACATGTGATACGCATCGGCAAAAATTATCCACATAATGATTATGAAGGCTTTTTGGGGGCGAAAGAGAGAATAGAGTTAAAAAGGTTACTACTCAGTTTTTTTGCAGAGCGTAGAGCAGCGTTGCGAAAACCCCGAAACTGTGTTTATCATCCCTTCGTCTCCGCTCTTTCTTCTCACTCAACCAGGTTCCTTCTATTTTACAAATCTGATTCTTCTTCTTTTGACTATTCTATTTTCCTATTCCTTTTATCTTTGATTTCCCGATCCCTTTGCGTTTCTCTTTCTAGGGTTTCATGCTCGATTCTTTTTCAATGGCTTCACCGTAATTGATGATTTAGCTGTATCGTTGATTGAAATTGGATTGGATTCTTTTTCTATTTAATATTTTAAAGAAGAGAACTCTCTCGCGCGATTATTTCATTCCTTTTTTCTTTTCCGCGTGGATTTACTAGATTGTTATTAGATCGCAGTGCTCTTCGATGGGCCTGAATATTTTTGTTCGAATTTGTGGGGAAATTGGAAATTCTAAATGATGAACACGTACTCCTGAGCTTATATATATATTTGCAAAATTAAAATGGAAAAAAGAATTTGGAAAACTGTATTATTGCTTCTTTGCCTTGGGTTTATTATCCTAAAACTATGATCGTGTATCCTACTTTCAATGCCGAGCTAAGTTGTATGTGATTCTTGGTAGAGAAAGGTGAAGTCAAATGCATAAAGTTGTCTTATTGCTGCCCAACGAAAAGGTTATTAGGGAATTTGTTGTTTGAATGAAGTAATGATAAAATGTTTTTGTCTTTTTAGCGTAAAAGGTTGTGCTTAAGGTGATTTTTGGCCAGGATAGGGAATATGGTATGCTTCCTTGGCCTTCCCTAGTTTTCTGAGGTTCAGAAAGGCTTTTTTTCTTCTTCTTATTCTTGTTACTGCTTGTTTGATGTTCTTCTTGGATGGAAGTTGTTAATCTTGTTTTCTTGGATAATTCCATAGTCTATGGCTAGATGTGATCTAATGCTGGAGTTGGTGTCCTTGTAGGACTATGATTAAACTATTTAAAGTAAAGGAAAAACAGAGAGAACTTGCAGAAAATGCAAGTGGTGGACCTCCCGTTAAGAAGCAAAGTGCTGGCGAGTTGCGTCTTCACAAAGGTTTCTACTTTTTGCCAAACAGGATGTCTTATATTTGTTTTATTGTGCCAAATTTGTGTGGCATTGAGGGATTCCCGCTTCCCTACCCAAAAACTCCAACAGAAAAAGTGCAAGAGGAAAATAAAAGGTCTAATGCTAATATGCTGGCTTGATCAGACATCTATGATTCTGAGCCATGCAAATTTGATGTAAAAGGTGCTTCTGTAACTTGAAATTTCCAGAGCTGGAATTTCTCATGAGCTTGGTCCCCTACTAGGGTTTTTGAGTTGATATAGGATGGAAATGAAAAGCATAATCTACAGAAATTATTGTCTAAGGCTCAAGAGTTAGCTAGTTTTGTTTCTGACTAAAAAAACTTCAATCATGAAGGGCAATTGCTTCATACTGGATATCACACATCTTTTGCATTTTGTGAACTTCTGATTTATTTTGCAAGATGAATTTTCCACTACTTTCTTTGTGGTTCTGGCTTAGGGAGTGAATTACACCTACTTTCTTGCCTGCTACTTTAGCCATCTATAATTTACGTTTTTTTATTTGACTAAAGTTATAATTTAAAATGGTGAAATGGTACGATACTTGTAAGGTCCCTCAAAAGATGAGGTATAGAGAAGAGATTCTAAAATCTTGTGTTTTTGGTGGTAAGAGTCTGGTAGATGCATTTATCATGGTTGCATGATGTGAAAATATACAGTAGGATCTCCACCTTAGTTTAAAGGGTTATGCAGAGAATTTGTCATTGGTGGATAATAATATTGAAATAATGTATTCACAGTATATGACCAAAAAGCAAACAGCGAAAAACAAATATTGAAACAATCTCTAGCAAATTCATCCTATAATGATTTCTTTATCTAATTTTCTTTCTTTTCTGGTGACTGTCAATGGCCTTATGTTGGGAGTAGAGCATAATTTTTAAGTGTATTAACCTTTTTGTTTTGCATGGAAGGGGGGATTTAATCAGGCACACAGACAGATACATATATGTATATATATGTGTGTGTGTATAATTATATTTTTTTTTTCTCTAGTTTCTAGAGTGGTTAAGTCTTCTCCCTGTATCCAGGAAGGTTTTTTAATCTTGAAATTTGGAATTCAGTTTCCATAGTTTTCTACTTATCTGGAAGGTTATTTCTTCTCTATGGGATAAACAAGAAATATATCTGACCATTAGCCAGCTGGATGTTTAATATTTACACACACTCCTGCAGACAAAGCGGCTGCTATTGTGTGAAGAGTGTGACAGAAACCCAGACAAAATAAGAAGGAAATTAGAGAGAAAGAAACAAAAGGTAGAACTTCATTGTAGAACAGAATAGAAAATGGAGAATAGAATTCTTCCCAAGGGGTTCCCCTTCACAAAGGATCTCTCCTTTTATTTGTACAATCTATCAAATTTACAGAATGCCCTCCCCCAGTCTGATTTCTCCTATTTATAACCAATCTCTTCTAACTAATTAAATTAGTTCAACTAACAAGTTGCAATTTCACTAGTTACACTAGTTAAACTAGTTAAACTATGATATCACTTCTCAAGCTGTAATATTTTACTTGCTGCTCCCAAGATATTTCTTGCAACCTTACCTGAGCCTGTAGTTCTTGCCATTTTATTTTGTTGGACAAGTTATTGTCACTGTTGTTTTGCTCATCTTTCAGATATAAGTGAGCTGAATCTACCAAAATCTTGTACCATACAATTCCCCAATGGGAAAGATGACCTGATGAACTTTGAAGTTTCAATTCGACCTGATGATGGATATTACTTGTAAGTTTCCATGTTATCTCCGTACTACTTTCAACTTTGTGATCAAACTTGAATTGACTCTTCTTTAGAGCATTGAAGCCCCCCCTATATATGCTCTTTATCTTATGTTTATTTTTTATTTTTATTTTTTAAATGCTAAAAAATCATAATCTAGCACAATGTATCCGCACCCATAAAATGAAAAAAATAAATAAATAGAGAAAGCTCTCACCTTTCTCAACTATGTTTTGTTTGTTGTTACAGAGGTGGCACATTTTTGTTTTCCTTTCAAGTGTCTCCCATCTATCCACATGAAGCACCAAAGGTTAAGTGCAAGACAAAGGTAGGATGAACTTTGATTATCTCCTTTTTTTAATCATAATTCGTGCTTCATTTTGTACAAAGTGCATTTTAATTTTGGTTTTGGTAACATGTGTTGTTTTCCTGTTCTGTTTCAACATCATAAATTTATTTGTAGCGTTATGTTGTATATGTAGGTCTACCATCCAAATATTGATTTGGAAGGAAATGTTTGTCTCAACATCTTACGAGAAGATTGGAAACCTGTCCTTAATATAAACACCGTCATCTATGGCTTGTATCATCTCTTCACGGTAAGACGAAGATTTTTTTTTCCGTTGTGGGTTTTTCGTCTTTCCAATTTTGAGAATCTAACCTTGTAATTGTGTGCAGGAACCAAATTATGAGGATCCGCTGAATCATGAAGCTGCTGCTGTGTTGAGAGAGAACCCAAAGATGTTTGAATCGAATGTGAGGAGGGCAATGGCGGGTGGGTATGTGGGGCAAACCTTTTTTCCACGCTGTATTTAAATCTTTGCTCGTTACCTTCAAGTTCCTGTTTAAATATGTTATCAATGCTTGAGGGCCCATGGTTTGTAAAATTTATCAAAAAAATTGCATTTTACTTTCGTCAGTATGTTATTTTTCTTGGCCGGGCGACGGGACAAGTTCCCAAGACCACCAAGCGCGTCTAAAAGCCAAACAAACAAGTCGAATGTTACTGTATAACTTTTGTGCCTTATTGGATGTTTCTTATTCTAAAGTGGACCAAACAGAAAATGGGTTCAGCGGTCAATATTAATGTGTTCTCTCCCTTGCATTTTATGTTGATTCTTCCTTTCCTTAACAGCTCCCAAACTTACACCCCTAATGATTTTATTTGTGTTTGTATTTTAGAATGAGAAGCTATGAAAGCATAAACAAATAGCTAGATCGGTTACTTAGGCTTTGTTTGGATGGACGGATGAATAAGAAGGAAAAAAAATTAGGAGATGAAAATAGAGTAAAAGTAATAAAAATATTTTTTAAAATAAATAGAAATGGGAGGAAAAGAAGTAAAATTTATAAAAGGATTATTTGTAATAATTATAGAACTGTACTTAAAATATAAAATGAAAAATCAGCGAGCCTTCTCTCTTCCCTTATAATTTATCACTTCAGAAGAAATTTTTATTTAGGTGTAATTCAAAAAAGAAATTATTCTCCTTTTTTATTTTTTAGAAACACCTTAGGATAAATGTTATCTCTTTTATCACCTTCCTAAATCTTTTTTGTTTCAAAACTTTTCAATCCAAACAAGATTAGTATTTGCTTCCAAAATATCTAGCGACACACGAGCAAACGCATATAATCAAACAATTTAATTTTGAGTGCTTTGGGATTTCAATTCTTTTCAACTGAATACAGTTAGCCTGAGGAATGAATACAACGAAATTTTTTATCGAGTTCGAGTGTCTTTTCAGACATTTAAACCAGACATGCAAATTTACTTGTGGGTATTTTACATTGCACAGTCGGCGGAAAAACAAAATGATCTTGCCTCAGAACAGTAGGAGCATGAGTATCCCTATCCTATTGCGCTATCAAGTTTTACAGCTAACTAGACATCTACTGCCTAAATGATATTTCTGATCCGTTCAGCCAGATATGCCATCTCAAGAATAAGCAATGGCTCAGAAACGAGTTCACAAGTATCGCCCCATGATGGAACGATAAATGTATGGTTAACCTAGACTATCAAAATAAAAAAACAAACGAGGTCATTATTTGAAAATGGTTTCAAATGTTTCGTGTTTTGGAGGAGCTTTTAAACTCCAGTTAAATTGGAACGATAGTCACAAGCATAGGAGGGTTCCTTTCACATGATCTACCGTTCTTAAAAAAGTGTCTCATATCATCTCCTCCTCTTTCACAGTGAGCATTCTAGCATTTTCACGGTCCCGCTTAAATATATAATATAGTGGTGTGTAGCATAAACAGCACAATCCAAATGGAACTGCCATCATTGAAAGAAGGCCCTTTGACAAAGCATGAGCTTCTGGTAAAGATCCTTTGAGGGGATCAACAGACTTTGAATTGTAGCCAAACATTTTCTCAGAAAGAATCCCAACCAGGGGAGCCGCAATAGAAGAAAATGAGCCTTCAAAAGCTCGATCAAATGCATAAATCATGGTCCGGTGTTTGACAGGGACAACCTCAGCGAACATAGGGGCATTTGCAGCCGCACCATTCCAGCTGATAGTTAAACCCATTATAAAGAGGGTAACTGAAAAGGTCAGAAAACTACTTACTGACTGAGGGATCACCTTAAGAAGAAACCATGAGAATGGAATGCCCATAAAGGCACTGAACTGTGCACACATGATACGAGCAGAATGAGGGTAAACTTGTGATAATTGATCAGCTATTGATCCACCAATGAAGGAGCCCATAGCACATCCAATAGCAAAAACACTCAGAAGGGCTGCTGAAGTATTATTATCAAAACCTGCACCATGAACCAATTCATCATATTAAGCAAGTGCATAAAAGTTTTCCTTCTTATGTAGGTCACATATTATAATCGTCACACCTCATAAAAGATAAAGGTCAGAATATTAGTGATCTTGATTTGCAGTACAACAGTTACAAAAATACAATTTTGCAATGTTGCTTTGCATCTTTATGCACAGAAGTTGGCTTCATACTCACCAATTAGTTCAAACCACATTGTGAAGAACACCATGGCAGTCCAGGGTAGTGACCCAATAATGCCCTGTAAGACAATTATTTGAAATGTTTTCACTTTGATCACAGCTTTCGTGGCTGCCCAAGAATCCATCCAAATTGATGCTGCACCAGCATTGCCTTTATAGATATAGTTATCCTTGCTGACACATGATTTACCAATAAATTACAAATCAAAGAGATATAATATAAAGCATTCGATTATTTGTCAGTTATTATTCACGAGGGTAAAAACAATATGACAGACAGTTTGGAGGCAACTTAAGAGGTCAAAATTTTCTAAAACTTGTGCTAAATGCCACGAGGAATCTAAGTAGTGAAATTCCATTACCTGTCTGAGTTCTCACTAGCATCAAGAGTGGTGGTAAATCTTTTTCCTGGGTCAACCACATAAAGTAATACAAGGAATCCAATTAATGCACTCAAAGTTGCCATCAAAATGAAGGCGCATCTCCATCCTTCTATGCCCCAAAACTGCTGACCAGCCATGACAGTAGCCAAAACACCACCTCCTATACCTCCTATGTTACCAATAAGGCTCAGCAATCCAAAACCAGCTCCTCTCACTCCATCCTTGTAGCTATCAGCAATGAAAGACTGGAGTGCTGGAATCACAATTGCCAAACCAAAACCATTTATTGCTCTCCAGAATGCAACCTGCAGAAAATCATGGCAAACACCCACAGCAGCTGTAGATAAAGCCCAGCAGAATGTTCCCATAGCAAGAACTGTTGGGCGATCATAGTTAATAACAAGTATACCAGCCAAAGGAGATGACAGTCCTTGAACAAAATTCCTTATGAATGTGAGGTAACCCAAATCAGATGGCCCAGCATTAAATGCTTCACTAACTTCTTTGTAGACTGATGGAAGAAGATTTTCATCAGCACGCTCCATAATAGCAGCCAGGTTGATAAGAATGAGCGAGAGAGACACACCAAAAATCTGTGTTGTTCTATGAAAATATACATGGTAAGGTCAACTTAAAATTAAGAATAAAGCATAAGTAAGCCATAGCTGCAAATTATTGTTTCCGCTCAGACACACAAGCAGAAAAAGGCAGAACACAATTATGTGAACAATGATGTAGTCTAGCCCTCTAGGCCTTATTTTTCTCAATATCACAGAACTAAAAGTATCTTAATAAATTTCCAAACGCATACGTATACCAAGCCCTTTGAGAATAATGTATTTAATTCTAAGTTATTATATGGCACACTCTGACTAATTAGAGCTGAAGTGTTAAGAATGATGTGTGTTAGTTTAAATCATTATATGAGCATGGCTGCTTGCATGTCATTACCAATGCATCCTTGAGCATCTCATCAGAGATATTTTTGTCCCATTTAAGAACTATTCCCTCCAATCTTTTTTATAAAATAAAACAAATTAAGAAAAACTATCAGAATTAGTTTATGTATTAGTTTTTGAAAAATTATTACAACAGTCCATGTTTACACCTATTTAAAGTCAAACTTTATTACCATATTAATTGTAGAAAAAATTGAAATGTTCAATATTCATGAAGGAGAATTATGCCTATTTCAAATCCAGTAAATAGGACTGGAGGGAGTACATCTTAGTGACTGTTCAGATAGCAACAGATTTTCAAAACCCTGGATGAAGGATAATTATGCCTATTTCAAATACAATAAAATTTGTCTTTGCAAGAGCAGAAAAGCAAGAACCGTTATGTTGGTGTTTCCGGTTTAAATTTTTATTAACGCATTGTGTTTCTGGTAAAAAAAAAAATCTGTAGACGAAAAAGATCCAAAAATTGAATGCTGCAGATTCATAAAAAATTCCACTTTCAAAAGTGTTAGATTTGCATCAAATTCTGTAACTAAGATATAACACTACTGAAAATATAAATCTCATGTTACCATAATATAACTACTTTATTAAGTATAGCGGAGTAATATAACTAGTCAAAAATGGAAGCCTCAATACTAGGCTTTACATACTGGATTCCCCATACAGAAAAGGTATATAAAATGGTGCTTAGTGAGTCATTCCTGCAAATATTGACTTTTGCTCGTTAGGTTTCTGTATCTCTTTACTCCAATCTCATGCCTTGGAGTTACTACCATGTTTGCCTATTTCATAATTCATATAATGTATCTAAGTAGGAAAAAAACTAATATGGATATTTCAAACTCCCGGTGGGAAATTTCAGGGTCTAAAAGCTACTTATGGTTATGAATCTAGAACTAGACAAAGGCTACGCACTATAATCCACGAGAGTTCTATCTATATAATAAAACAACAGCATCAGAGCTAAAAAAAAAAATTGTTCATGTAGAACTAGGTTTCAAATTTATAGAAGAAGGGATGCAGATAATCCAAAACAATGAAAGATTCATAAATCATAATTGAAGAATAAGCTAGCTTAGAAATCTATATCCATTACTAAGAAATCACAGCATTGCACATAAACGCATGAGCTTAGTTAGTTGATACGGTAACATCAATTAGAGAGAAAGAGAGAGAGGGGGGAAAGTACTCACTTCATGGTTTGAGAACGAGAAAGTGTGGGAGTGATTATTGGAGATTTGGATGGAAGAACAGGGCTATGTCTTAGAGTTCGACTCAGTCCCATAACAAGTGAAAACCAAAGAAAGAGGAAATCAGACAAAGCCCCCCAAAACTGCGTCCATGGCGGATCTGACGCAACTAAATATCAACTAAATGAAAATTCCAAGGCACGTGTTGCTATTATTTACGATACCATCTCTTTACCTATTGTATATCCGAAATATACAAACGGAAGAGTAACAGAAAAATCAGATTGAGCATGTAACTGTAAGAGATCGTAGCTGAGATGATAAAGTCTCAACCACAGCCATTATCATCATCTCCTTCATCGTATTGGTCATCGTCATGCAGGTCGCAAGCTGCCACCGTAGCTTATTGGTCAATATACACATCTATTTCATTTGGAGGATACTATTGCTTACTTTTTGATATATTTTTTTATAGGTTATTTTTTTAAAAAAAAATTATTTCTGGCATAAGAAAATTCTTTTCAAAATTAAATTAATAATATGTCAGAAAATATGTTAATAAAAAGGAATTACTAATAATACTTCTGAATTTTTTGGTTTTAAAAAATATATAAGGAATAATGATAATGCATATTATTAAGGTCAAAGTGGATTTAATTATGCTATGGGATTCAATCTAAGGCTGTCTCATATTGGCCCCTTATTTCAATCGCTGAACAAACCTGAAACGTATTGGGTACGTTAGCGTCTGCTCTGAAAGTTAATTCCGGGTTTGATTTTTATTTTATTTTTTATTATTATTTCTGTCAACGATTCTTCGGGTCACGAAGTTACAAATGCCACTGGACACAGGACGATAGCAGATAAACAATTAGAAATAACGCCGGCGGATAAGTCGAGCCAAACAATTGGGCCAGCGATACTGTCTATATTGTTAATCATTTGTATTTATTTATTAGAAAAATGAAATGGTAGTGACTTGAGACTTTGTAATTTTTTTAGTCTGAATATTTAATTTTAATTTTTTTCGCCCTTCATCTATAATTTAATTATAAAAAATTTGTAATAACTTTCATATAAAATCTTTTATGGTAAGGGAAATCACTGTAATTCCTCCGTAGGTTTTTTGGGAAGGAGGCTAGCCCGTTGTATTAGAACTCTTGAAAAACTGGGCCTTTTCTTTTTGATATTTTTTACATATGACAATAGAAATGAACCGAATGGGTTTAAAACCCATGCCTTTTCTGTCAGTTTTTCAACGGAGGCTTAATATAGGCCCAGACAATATAGGCTTAATACGGAGACAAGCCCAATACTATACGGGCAAGAACTAATACATCATTTCGGGACTTTTTAATAGCCACAGTTCCAAAAAAATTTTATGCACCAAATGTAGCTGAGTATAGGCGAAGAAGCTTGGTATTGCTAGAGTATATACTCTTTTTTTTAGATATGTATAATGTTTTTTATTAAATTTGATTTTTCATATTAAAAGGAAAAATTATTAAATAAAAAATAACGGTAAAAGAATAAATATTACAGGAATATCCAAATTTGTACATCTACATGAAATCTCTCGTGATCAAAATTGTGCCTTGTTTGGTATCTTATGGATCAGATTTTTTCGCAATTGTTTTTCATTGGTAAAGAATCTCTCCATAAAAATAAAAAATAAAAAAAAATTAAATGGGGTTAAAAAAAAAATATATTCTCAAAAAGAACCTCAAATCTTCATTGATTTATAAATCTTCTGTTCCCGTATTGTTTACAGCAATATTCTAATATTTTTGTATGTTACATATGTACAATGTCTGGAATATTTTGATTAATTCTACTGGTATTTTTATAATTGAAAAGTCCATGCAGGGTAACCCATAGACATGACGTAGAGAGAACTGTCCTTATTAGCAAACGGAGCAGTTGGCTTTATCAAAGAAAAATGCTTCACGTGAAAATTGGGTCAAAGTTATTGTCTTTATTATAATATTAAAACGAGTTTGTCTGATTTTTAAAAACATTTTTAATTAAAAATCATAATAATTATCGGTGTTTTAAAAATTAGACCGAACCGATAAGTAGGATTAATTTTGTCAAAAATTAATTAAATCATAAAATTATTTTAATAAAAAATTGATAAAAATTGATAAATCAACTTAAATGTTTAAAAATAGATTTATATAAAATAATATTATTTTAATATTAAATATATATATATATATATTTTATTTTATTTTATATATAATTAAATTTTTTTAAAAAATATAAATTTTAATTATATAAAAATATAATTTTAACATATTTTATTATTATTATATATATTTTTAAAATAATATTTAATTAATATTTAACAACGATTAAATCATTAAATTTTAAACTTATATATTAATCGATTCCATCATCAATCTAATTTTAGAAACTTTTATAATTACATGTTTTAAAAATAAAAGTATAAAAAATATGTAATGCTTTATAAAAATTAAATACAATACTTTTTTGAAAAACATATTACACAATTAGTTTTTATTTCATCAAACAAACAAGCCTATAATGACTTTTGCCTAATAGGTTTGTAACAACATGTGTTGGGAATAAATATTTTGAAAAATTAATGTTAATTTTTCAAAATTTTCACAGATCTAAAGAAATAAGCAATAATGATTAAATCCAAGCAAATATATACTAAATGATTCAATACGTAATTCAAGTCATTTAACCTTTTTTTCTTATTAAAATATCAACAAAGTCTAGCATATATGATGAATAATTATATTTCTTAAGCATACTTTTTGAAGTTAAAATTTTAATTATATATAAAAGAATAAAAAAATCATTTTAATGATATTTATATCTTAAATAATTTTTTTTAGTTGTTGATCGAATTTTTTTTATATATAAATAAAAAATAATAATTATCTTCTTAAAAGTTAAGAGCCCCAAAAGCTTGCGTTGAAGTTCTCCTAAAAATTGAAACAATTATTCAAAGGATCGATTTCCTTTTTTTTTCTATTAAGGATATAAAAAGAGTTTGAAATAAAGTGAAATTTGCAGCTATAATATATATATAATTTTTTAATTGGTGAACTTTTTCGTTAATCTGATGTATAATAACGTATAATATTTATATTAATAGTTTAATTTTAGTTAAATAAAAATTATGCCAACAGAATAATCTTCTATTTGCTAACATTTTTAATTAAATAAAAACATTGATAACAATATACTGACGTTCACGTATATGATACAAGAATAATACAGAGAAACTTATTCAATGTATCATAAAATGAACTATACAAAATATTCGATTATTTTTGTATATTAAAAAAAAGCTTGATCTCTAATTTATGCAGCTCAGAAGTCAATGAATCCGTCTGTATGGACCCCCACCCCCACGTGCTCTCTCCCACCATTGAAGACCCGTTGGCGTTGGTAACTTCTTTTCGTCTTCAAAACAAAACAAAAATAAGTTGTAGGATTCCAGGTGATGTTTTTATATTTTTTTTAAAAAAAATTGAGGTGTTTATTGCAAATAAATACGACGTCAACAAATATCTTATATAGTTTAACTTTTGTTTTATTTTATTTTTCAATACATTGTAACTATTTCTCAACGTTAACTGTTTTTAAAAACATTTACTTATATATCATGAATGGATATATTAAGCAGTCATTTGGTTTGATAAAATAAATTATTTTTATTAGAATTAAAAACACATTTCTATTTTAATATACATATATATAATATAATATAATATAATGAAAATAACATAATATAAAATTCAATGGATGAGTAGACACGTCACACGTGCCCGTGGTTCCCACATGCAATCCATCCATCCTTTTCTAAACATGTGTTTTAAAGGAGTTGTTTGATAAGTTTTTTAAATAAAAAAATTATATGTAATAGTAATTATTTATAAATTTTTAAAAATAAATCAATAAATATTTTATTATATTTTAAATTATTTAAAATAAATTAAAGTTATTTTATTAAAAGATAGCCTGATGCACATGAGCCAAGTCTTGCTCCTTTCGTTACTGCCTTTCGCATCGTCCGATTGCTGTCTTACAATTACGCCCGGACTACTATGTAACTTATGTATTGCTCCTTTAATTTTTTTATAAGATATTTTATAAATATTTTTTATATTTTAATTTAGGATTTTCTATAAAATTCTAAAACTATTTATTAATTTCTATATCTATTTTTCATAATTATTAAGCTCTTTTAATTTTAAAATTGAAGAAAACTGTTTTAAATCAATAAAAATTTAAAAATATTATACTATTTTTTTAAAAATTGTTATTAGTTATAAATTTGAACACAACGTTTATGTTCGTTTAACATTTTTTTTGAATTTATTTTAAACAACTTCAAATACTAAAATCATTAAATCAGATCAAATTGCAAATAATAATGTACCTGCATATTAGCATAATATTTTACACACAGTTACATTCTAACATAAACTGTCAAGTTAGGTTTTTTTTTTATTTTTTTATTTTGTGTATGTCGTATAGTAACACACATCAGATCTCAATCTATGTTATAACAATTATTTAATTTATTAAAAATATGAATAATCTTAATATTTAAAAAATTTTATTCAAATATACATGTGGTTGGATATGTACAGATATTATTTCTATTTCATAATATATTTTAGCAAGATTAAACTAATACCAATATTATCGGTTTAAATATTTTTTTTCTAGGTTCAAACCTAAGCACATCACGAAAATCATATTTTTTACGGTATATTAAAATAAAATACTTTTAATTCTTGAGTACTTAATAATTATACGATAGTGTAAAATATCTTTATTAAATATTAATTTTATGAAAATTAAACCTTATGAAATAACTTTAATTTTGTTGACAAAGTTAATATTTATATATATTTATATCAAAAAAATTACAATTTAATTTTTAAACTTATATTATTTTCTAATAAAAATATAATATATTATATTATATTATCATGTATCAATTTCAAATGTTGAAATAGTAATACAATATTATAAAAATTATTACCAATATAAAATATGTTTTACGATATGTTTTCAATTTTCTTAAAGATAAAATTATTAATTAAAAAAGTATTAAAATATTTCAATTTTATTTAATAAAATAATTTTTAAATAACTACTATCATTTTTTAAACGCCACTTCCAGAAGGGAGCAAGCTTTTCATTTCCTCATAAAAATGTATTTCAATTTATATTCTTAATATATTTTTATTAATTAAATTTTACAGTTAATCATTTATGTTCATATATCTAATACTTCCTCATTCTTACATAATATTATTATTAGTTTCTCACATTATTTTGATAATATCAAATATATTTTTTTAAATTATTATTTTAATATTACACTACATGTTTTAATTATTATACTGTCTATTTTACTTTTTACATGAAATATTTGATATTTATAGACAAAAAATAAAATTAGAAAAAATTATTTTTTAAATATCATTTGATATTTAAATGTGATTTATATGAAATTTTTTTAAAAAATAATTATATTTTAAAAAAATAAAAGCTTGCTTAATTAAATATTAATATTTCTTTTTATTAAGAATAAAAAAGAAATACTACACTTATAAAATGCTACTCTATTTATTAACGATGTTTTTATTTATTAGTTGATTTAATAATTAATTTTATTAAATATTTCGTTTCAACATGTTAAGAATAACTTTTAACTTTGAATATTTTTCAGCTTTCAATCTTTGAATATATTGAATTAATTGAAAATACGCAGTTACTAGTTAAAATTCTCATTGAGCCATTTTAATTTATCGGACAAAAAATTATTTTTAATAGTCACTGTTATTTTTTAAAAATATTACTCAACGTAACTTTCAAAATTTACAATTCATAGTTTTTTTTATCCTTTATGTATTTTTATGTCTTAAATCTTTTATTTATTTATTTATTTTTACAAGTTTGATATTTTTTAACAATAATATTATTAATTTTGATATATATATATATATATATGAAATATTTTATTTTAAATGGTTATTTTAACTTTATGTTGTTTACTTAATTATTAGATTATTTATTTATAACAAAATATTTTGTCTATTTTGATAAAAATTTTAAATTATGAAAATAATTAATTTTTGTAAAAATATAATTTAAAATGTATTTTATAAAATTTTAAAATAAATAATTTTATTTTATAGAATAAAAGTCTATTTCAATATTTTTTTTGTTAAAAAATATATTATGTTTATTAAATTTTAGTTTATTAATTAATTATATTTTTATCTATGAGCTAAATTTGTCAAATATTTTTAATTTATTTTATCAACTTATATTTTTTTATTTTTTATTTTAAAACTAATTTATCAACTACTTTTTATAACTACATGTTTTATTTATTTTTAAATTTTAAATTAACTTATTCAATAATTTTCTCAAATCCATGACTAAACAAGGGTTTATCATAAATGTGTTCCAAAGCATTTTAAACAAATAAACTGGCCAAACAAACAATTTTATATGGATTGGTTTGGCTCCGGAATTTCTCATTCAGCACCGACTAAATTAGGCTGAAACTAAAACATACTAAAAGCATGTTAATTTTTCTTATTTTACCTCTATAAAATACTAATCAAGAGAATATTTTATTGAATATATTTATATTTTTTGTAAAAAATTAAATTTGTTTTGACTTATGATTTCAAATTTAGACTATATTATGATTTATGATAAAATTTAGAATTTAAAAATTTTAAAATATTTCTATATTGAATTTTTATTTAATAAATATTATATTTTGAATAAAAAGAGTTACTAGAAAAAACTTATATATTAATTTGAAACTTTATTAATATTTTGTTTAATATATACTTTTGTTTTGTTTGACAACAGAAATCGAAGTATTTTCCTCTGAAAAAAAAAAGGAAAAATTAGAATAATAATTTTAATCTAAATCGTAAAAAATGGACTAGTTCTAATATCAAATTGGTTTCAACATTAAATCGATCCAAGCTGAACTATTATTTCTTTCTATAGTTAGATTGAATGATTGTTAACCTTTAAATAAATCTAAATCAAACTATACCGATCTCAATATTCTATTTTTATTCGTTATTTTTTCTTGTTCAACTATCAAGTAGTGTTCTTTGTTATAGTATCATCTCTGTCAAACAAATCATAAAAAAAGAAATTGATAGTATTATAAACTTTGATAGCTAAATAATGTCTGTACCTGTAGTAGTTTGTATCCGTTTATTCAAATATTTATAATATGTGTGTATGTTAATTAATGGGGACTAATAAGATAAAAGAAAGTTAACTAATAAAACAAATAAGATTATTATTAATTAAGAGACAATGAATGGATGATTATCTTGATTTTCGGTCAAGGTTTATAACTATATTAGATGAACATAGATTTTAAATTAATATATTTTATTTTGATTGTATAAAATGTATTTTTTATAATAAAATTACAAACCTGAATATAAGGTTATTTGCAGTGTTTCTTCAAAGTAATTTTTTCGGTGCCCTATAAATTTGAGAAACATTGACGTACTTGCATTAGTTTTGCGACATATTATCTTTATTATTATATTTTGAGATAATGATCTTAAAAAATATTTATAAATTATTGTTTGAGATAAATTTAATATTTTTTAAAAAATTTGATTATTTTTAATAAAATAAAAATTTAAATACTTGTATTTTTGTATTTCAAATATTTTTTATTAATAATTTGTTTATTATACTAAAATACTATTCACAATTTTGAAGTCATCTTTTATTTGAACATTTTAAAATTTTGAATAAATTTAAATAAATTAAAATTTTAAATAGTTATATTTTTATGTTTAATTTTTTATTAATATTTTATTTTTTAATTATTATTTTCTAATTGTAAAATATTAAATTAATCTAAAGTATAATTTTACAAATATAATTTTTTAATATTATTATTTTAAAATCTAATAATGTCGATATACATGTTGCAAAACTAATAAAGAGACATCAATTTCTCCTCAAAATCATATGGCATTAAAAAATTTTTTTTCAAAAATTAAATATTTTGTAAAAGACAATTTAATTAAAGTCAGGAATATTCACGTTATGATAAAGCTAGATCTTTAAATAAAAGTTCAAATTTTAAATTTGAGATTTTCCTTTAAAAAAAAGACTGTTTGAACAACTTCCATTAATATTAGTAATAATTACTTGATAGTTTAAATTTTATACTGAGAATAAGATGAAATATTAAAGATTAAATAAAATTAAGTTAATTCAAATTTTACTTATAATAAGTTTTATTTAAAAAAAATCATAACCTATATTTCCAATGAAATTCAAACGAAATTAAAGAATTTTTATCAGTTTTTAACAATATAATCGAAAAATTACTATTTTTAGAAACACTTTAAGTACATGAGATGTCACATTAATAAATAATGTTGGTATTTATGTTCAAAATAATTAAAATTTATTTGATAAAATATTGAAATAAAATTTAAAAATAAAAATAAATTTTACTATATATTATGCTCAGATTATATTAATTTATATATATATATATATTACCAAGGAGAAATTCTATTATTTTTACGGAATGGTATTAAATTTGCTACACCAAAAACAAAAAAAAGGGAGATATATTAAAAAAAGATAAAAATATATATTATATAAATATGTCCTTATGTAGTATAATTTATCGCTACCGAAACACTTGTTGTCATTCTCCTGCGTAGTTGTAAAGTTCAAAATTTGGAACCGATGAGAAATAATTGAATTCAATGGCGAGCCACGTTAAGAAAACGGAACGAAGTTTTTAACAATTGTAAACTTGAGCTGAGGAGAGGATGAGGGTATAAGAGTCAAACTGAATCAGAAATCATGAGGGCATCTCATGTGTACTGTACCATGAAAAGAATGGATTGGCGCGCCGAGCCGTGGGATTCCTCTGTGCGAAAATTTTGCAGAGAAGAGGGACCGCATTCTCGTGTTACAGCCACACCCATGCACTCGACACGTCAAAGGTGGTCCCCCTCTAACCATTTCAGTTTCTTGCAGTCCCACCCACGCTGTTCCTTTCTTTATTATGGGTTTCTGTGTCGCACGTGTGGAGCCGACTGAACCCTTGCTGGATGGGCCCCACACACTCTCTTCTCGTTGTTTGTCCGTATCTGTGCCCGTTCCAACTAACATCACGTCACGTCAGAGCAATCCCCAATTACCGGAGAACGGGGCATGTTCCCAATCATCGCATTCTACTTAATTCATGTATGCCTATAATTAACATTTTTAACTTGCATAATTCAATGCCCCATGCTTCGTTGACTGTCAGTTAATAAGCAACCTGTAATTCATCTATATGCCTATACAACGTGTCTTTTTATGAATAAATTCTTTTTATTTTTACAATTTTTAATTCCAGTACTATTTTAAAACTAACAGATATATATACTTTTTTTATGCAATATTGATCTTATAATAATAGGAAGAGATATAGAAATTTATAAGAAGATATAATATTTTTTTTATGTTGGACCTTGATATTAAGCTTAGCTTTAGATTATTAATAAAAAAATTAATAAATAGTTTTTTATTAAAAAATATGTTATATATTAAAATTATTCTAAAAATTTATTAATAATATTTTAAAATTTTTAATTAATATCCTTAAAATATCAATTAAAATTTTTTATATCTTTTATTAATTAATTTAAATATAAAAATTGGGTTTAACTATTTATGTATAATTATACCCTTATGATTAATTTATCTCACGCTTTTTGACCTGATGTTCTTGTATATGCAGACACGGTTTACCCAAGTTGTCTATGACTTTTCATTATCGAGTTTATAAAATTTTAATTTTAATGTTTTAATATGCGCTTATAAACATAATAGAAAGATAAAGTGAATTGATTTTTTAATTAAATTAAACTTAAGCATATTAAACTTAAGAAGATTTAAATAAAAACCTTATAAAAAGTTAATATTTAATTTTATAAAATATTTTAATGTTTTTTCATCTTACAAATACTTAATTAATGAGATATTTATTTAAACTGGGTCTAAGTCTGATAATCAAACTTACAATTATTTATTTAATAAAAAATTATATTAGTTTAATCATGTATTTCATGGGCTTTGTTTAAAAAAGTAAGTTTGTTAATATACTATCATTTAAAATTATTTGTACAACAATACTGTGTTTCATTATTATTCTTGGCATACGGTTGGAGAGAATTATATCCATCCAACAGTATGCATGGACCTTTGGCACGGGTAGGGCCATGTCTATGCTATCCCTATACTATGAACTGGTGTGCAATTATGTGGAGGTTTTTCAATGTTTCATTTCACGTGTGATACACTTTATATTTATTCTAAATTCAATTTTATAAGTATTCGGTATGTCATACATACATACATATTTTTATTAAAAGTATATAAAAATGTGTTGCGATCGTGCACTTCTGGTTTTCCAATATTAATTGAAACTAATTGGCAATAATGGAGATGCTATATCTCTGGGTCCCATTTTGGGATGGTTCTTCTGTGCATCTTTATCTCCATTTCATCACACATCGAATGCATGTGGGCTGTAACTTACTTTGACCGGTCTTGTTGCTTTGTACTACCAAGTTTTGCTTGGGTTTCTTACCAAAACGAAGTGACAAGGCCAGAACAAACAATGTTTACATGATACCCAGACTCGCAAATCATAAGAAATCTCTGTCAGTTACTATGTAAATTTCGATTCCTTCCATCAGTATATATTTTTTAACTGACACTCATGTCTGGAACAGTAGCAAGGTCACAGATTCACCTACCATATTCTTTTATTATTCTTCATTTTTATTTTGTGTCTCGCTCTCTGATTATCTTTTCGTACCAGACCTAGGGGATAGGGTACCATTAGGTGTAGGGGGCCCTCGTATTCGGTATTGGTCATGTGGCTAAGTCCTCGCCGCAGAATTGGACTGTGGTATCCGTGATTAAGCTACAGCGCTACACTATAAGGATGCTAATTGTTAACCAAAAGATCATGTGCCTTCCATGAAGGAAGGGTGCGTTAGGTCACCGATGCCATGTTTCCTATTTCAACTAAGTTCATTTTCCACGCCTTGTGCCTACACTGTTTTTAACACCAAAAATGGTTTCATCAGATCAACTGAATCTGAGCACAAATATCCTTAGCTCTATGAATTAGTCGCTTAATTAATTAAATTTCCTAAATTTGATTGCATTTACGATTTGACTATCGATTTCTTAGTTATATTCAACAAAATATTTTCTGTATTGCCCACTGATATGGTCTCGCCACCGTTCCAACTAATTCTTCCCTCATTGCTTTATATAAATTAATTATTGGTTGACTAGTACCATCCACATAAAATAACAAAATGTTAATAAATTCAAAATATTTTTTGCTTTTGAAAATTATCTTACATTTAGATAATAGATATTAATTTTTAAAATTAAAATAATTTGTTTTAATTAATACGCTGTTGAATGAAGGATGAAACCGCCATTTTGAATAACAATAAATTATTTATTGTAACCAAAATAAAATAGATAGTTAAGTCCAAAGATATATTAATTAAGATTTGATTTTTAACACTGTATATAAATTTTTTTTTGTAAGAAAGATAAATTTTATTTTAATAATTTATATTTAAATAATATTATTTTTAATTATTAGATAAAATACACGTGATGTACATAAATCCATCATTTCAGTTATTAAATAAAACAATTAAATATTTTATATAACAAACATAAGTCTCACTATATCGTCTTAAAATACCATTTTAATAATTTGGACAAATTATAGCGATTCTCTCAAAAGATTTAATGGAATTTCACTTAATATTTTTGATCTTTTTATATTACTTTAAATTCTTTTGATTCATATAACTGCAAGAAAAAAATAAATAAAGGTGCTTAACGTCAACTAAAATAATTTAGTATAATTTCGTATATAAATTATAAAAGAAAAAGTATCAACTAACATTTCTTTAAATCATAGTGAATGAGTATATTTTGTCTGAATTTTTTATTCAATATTTAGTATATGTCTGGTTTTGGTTAGTCTTTTTAAATATATGTCATCAAGTTTATTATAAATTATTTTAAATGTAAATGAACTGATTCAATTAAACTCATAAATAAAGTTATTTTATGTTTATACAAAGTATATGTATTTCATATTATAAATACTTATTAAAATCATTACTTAGGTGCTCGGACAATTGAAAACAGTTCTGGATTATGATAACCAATCCTTCTTTTAATATTTTCAATAATTAAATATAAATATTGAATATTCAAATAAATGAAATATATAGTTATACTTAATAAACAATATGATAATTAACATACGATCAAAAGAACATGTGAAATTTTTTATGTCGAGAATATTTTATCGTTTCGAGGCGTTATCACCTCTTGAAAAACGAAATAAATATTTCAGTTCTTATTTATCCTCCTGAGTCTTGATCAACTTTGCCGGTCCATCTCTCTCCTTCTCCAATCCGAAATAGTATATTTTTGTATAAAAAAAAAAAAACAAATTTAATAATTAATGAAGTGAGAGCTACGGCAAGTGTGAAAAGGGATGGAGAGAGAAAGAGGTAAGGGAAGAATCTAAAAAGGAAGCAACATTTCTATTTCTTCTTCTCCATCTGCAGTACAAGAAACTACAATCCACCAAGCCTTCTCCTCGTGACACACACAAAAAAAATCCTCCGCTCCTTCTCCCTACAGTCTGTGCAGAGAGGAGCAGGGAGCGAGCGGAACAGTCTTCGCCGGAACGATGACCGGCGGTGGGTCCACGGGGAGGTTGCCGACGTGGAAGGAGAGAGAGAACAACAAGAGGAGGGAGAGAAGACGAAGAGCGATTGCTGCTAAGATCTACTCTGGCCTTCGAGCTCAGGGGAACTACAAGCTTCCCAAGCACTGTGACAACAACGAGGTGTTGAAGGCTCTCTGCACCGAAGCTGGTTGGATCGTGGAAGAAGATGGCACCACCTATCGAAAGGTTCATCCCTAAACATAGATCTACTTGCATTTTTATTGTTACAGATAATAAATCTATTGATCTGGTATATAAGGAAGTTGAAGGTTTTGATTTTCAAAAGAAAGAGAAGGTTGTGGAAAGTAGGTGTGCCGATCTAATTATTATTTATGGTGAACAAAATTGATGCAGGGATGCAAGAGACCCCAAACTGAAATTGGAGGGACTCCAGCTAACATAAGTGCTTGTTCTTCCATTCAGCCAAGTCCACAATCTTCATCATTCCCTAGTCCAGTGCCTTCTTACCATGCCAGCCCAACCTCCTCCTCTTTCCCTAGTCCCTCTCGCATTGAAGGGAACCCCTCTTCCTTTCTCATACCATTCATCCGAAACATAACTTCCATCCCTGCTAATCTTCCACCTCTTAGAATATCTAACAGCGCCCCTGTAACCCCACCCCTTTCTTCGCCTAGAAGTTCTAAACGCAAAGCAGATTTTGAATCCCTCTCCAACTGCTCCCTCAATAACTCCTTCCGCCATCCCCTTTTTGCTACCTCTGCCCCTTCCAGTCCCACGCGCCGTCACCATGTGGCCACATCCACCATTCCCGAATGTGATGAGTCGGATGCTTCCACCGTCGACTCTGGTCGCTGGGTTAGTTTTCAGGTTCAGACATCACCTGCTTCTGCTGCTGCTCCTCCTTCGCCTACCTTTAATCTTATGAAACCCGTGATGCAGCAGATCACTCCCCATGAGGGTGTACAGTGGGGTTCAGGTGCAGAGAGAGGCAGAGGAGGGTCAGATTTTGACTTTGAGAATGGTAGAGTGAAGCCTTGGGAGGGTGAGAGAATACACGAGGTGGGAATGGATGATTTGGAGCTTACTCTAGGTTGTGGAAAGGCCTGATGCTCAAACCAATTCAAACTCTGCTTCCTTTCCTTCGATCTGCTACTCTGCGCTCGTCTTCAGGGAAATTGGCTCCGCTCTTATGCTTTATTTCTATATTTTCGATCCTATGTGTACAGTTCTTATATAGCAGTTCTTAGTTGTTACATTACATGGAATTTGACTTCATTGCAATGCCTTGTTAATTGTTGAAAAGGTTGCATTTCAAGCATCCTTTAAGAAAGTGTTTTCATTTCAGACTTTAATCTTAACTTACTAAAACAGGGGGAAACAAGCTTACATTCTTGCTCCTCTTATTGATGATCGTGTTAACATTGCTCAGTAGCCATCCAAAACTGTTTGAATGAATTTTTTGTGATAAGATTGGGAAGCTCACTATATCTATTGGACATATGGGCGTATCAACTATCAAGTGACAACTTAAAAGAGTTTAGGAGCTAATTTTCATATTTCATTTATGGTTATATGGTTAAGACTGGTACCAACTTAAAAGAATGTTAATGACTTAGTATTTGAATACATGGTAAAAAATTCAGAGCAATTTTTTTTTATTTTTTTATAAAAAAGTATTACCAATAGACTTTCATGGCAATTCCCAAAACCGCATTACAATCCTACCGTGATTTCTAATAATTTATTGAGCTCTTAATTAATTGTTAGTAGGACTGTTATTTATTTATTTTGATTGACTCATACTCAGACATCTAAACTGCTGCAATGTTGTTTCAATTTTACTCATTTAATGCTAAGTAAGTATGCACTTGAGTGACTTAGCTTTAGCTCTGCCAAGTCTCGTTCTTATGAGAAAGCAACTATGATATGCAAAGTAACAATGGCAGATGGTGGCTTTGGCAAAATAAAAATTATTTTTAACAGAGTTCATCGTCATGCTGAATACTACACTAGCATGGATGTCAACGATAAAGAAGTTGCAACTCCATCACTTTTATGAGTTAGTAATGCATCCGGTTTAGCTGTTTACTACTACAAATACAAGTTAATGCCTCCTATATAAATTATATTTTTCATTCAATGAAGGATGACTTCTATGGAATTTCTCTTCTATCCTTTGAAATATGTGATCTTTGATTTCACCAATTTAAAATTTATTACATTTCCATCTAAAGTGAGTAATATATATATATATATATATATATATATATAATGTCGTAAAAATTCTGTATTCGTACAATGTGCACCTCTTTTTGCAGGAGAATCAGCACTCCTAATGAGATCGATGACTTAGTTTAAGGGAATATTTCTTGCCAGCGATTCACAATCTCTCTTTTTTATTTTGAATTTGATATTGCGAAACATTTACATTAATTTTCTTTTTAATACAAGTAACGATTATCAAATTTTAAACTTTTATATTAAACTACTTTAGTTTCTAATTCCTCGCCACTATACTATTCTTAATCCTAGTGGCTTGGCATTAAATTTATGATTACAGTTTGTAGTTTAAGGAAAAAATCCGTTTGTTGTCAGTATAACTAATTTCTTTTATACGAAGTCTTCAATTCAGAAGAAAGGGCAAAAGATATTAATAATTGATAAAAAATTATTAATTAATATAATATGTACACATATATAGTAAATTATATCAAATATGATATTGTTAATAATTTTGTATTAAATAATTTTTTTAGAGTTATTGAATTAAAAGTTTTATCATATAAATCATATTTACAAAATTTTAGATAAATCTAAAAATATTTAATATCTCAAGTGTATCAAAATTAATATAATATACTTTAAAATATGTAAAATTTATTTTTTTTATGTAAACAATCTTATATTAAAAATTATAAAATTAGCTAACACTATTTTTGAATAAGAACGAAAAGAGTAATTGAGATACTTTTATTTTTTTTTTCCTTTAAACAAGACTTTCCACTTTTAAAAAACAAAATTAATGAAGTTATGATCAACTCTCTGGAGAACTTGGGTTTCACGCAAATAAATTTTAACGCATTTACTATAATGATGAAACATAATCTGAATTATTGAATAAATAAGTGTATATCCATTCTTGGATAATCTTGTCGATGAGTGGTTTATATATATTTTTTAAAATTCTGGTGTCGGTTTTTAGTTGTGGGACAATAATTCATGATTTTAAACAAGAAAGGATTTGTCATTTAAAATAGCATATAATCTTTTAATCCGTTATTAGGTCGAAAGAACAAGACGTCCGGAGCTTAATTCCTATGTAACCAATCTATTTGGGCTGTTCTGTAAGTTGGGCTAATATATGAATCAGTTCGAAGAGAGAGGAATGCAGGTCGTTTAAACTGGTTTGTTTATGTTTGACCAAAACAAAAACTGATTTGTTTTGTGGACGAAAAAAGAAAGATGTGTTAGTATTCATTTTATTTGCACTCCTCCATCATTGCTTAAAAACCTCAAATTGTATTTCTATGTTCTATATTGTACTAAATCTGTCCAATAGTCCAAGTGGTCTAATACGAGTAACTTATCATTTGTTTTTCTGCCTACTAATGCTATTTTCGTTTAGAATTTTATTTTATTTCTTTTGAAGGATTCAAATTATTTGTGATAGTTTACATCTATCCCGTGCAAAGCATGGGTTGCACCTCGATGATAGTATGCAGGCGACGGAATTGGAAGATTGAATCACATGAACCACGTGCATATTCATCTTACAACTGCAAAAAGATCCTACTGAAAAAAAAAGTCCCTTACACGACACTTAAACTTCCGTTCACGCTTAATTTGTTGAAAAAAGTCCCGTTTACTGTTTATTCTATGTATTTGTTGGGTGATTTGGTGATAAGATTGGACTCTGCTTATCGATTAAAGTCAATTATTGCTTCATGTAATCCTGGACAGTGACCATGATATCCTTCTCAAATTTTGCTTCTTCCTTTTTCTATGGTTATGGTGGCGGGTGAAAACACGAAAACCAAGAAACTTGTAAGGGGGAGAGTGAAAGAGATCAAACACGGTGTAATTAAATCTTTGGCAAAAAGGTGGTTCATCGCACTTGCTCTCAACTCACAAGTACTTTTTAACGTGAGAAATGATGGGCCCATCCACGGGCTTCATGGCTTCCCCAGAGCCCAACAACAATATGATACCAAAATAATTTGGTACGCATCCAAATGAAGGGAGGTGCGTGTATGTTATGGATATTAAAGATTGGGAGATCGCTTTATGGGCCACGCTGTTTGTAAAATTGTTGTGTAAACCTTTTCGTACTATTTAGCAATTAGCAGTTTTAACAAAAAGTAAATAGCTATTTGGATTAAAATATTAAAGATTTCTTTATGATCAATAAAAATTATTATTTTTAATTTTTAAAGAATAAATAATTTAATTATTTCTATTTTTAAAAGATAAAAACATTAATGTTAAAATATAAAAATATTAAAATGTTATATTTTTAAATTTTTTTCAAGAATAATAATAGTTTTTATCTTTCAGAAACTAATATAATTAGGTTGTTCTTGTGCCATGATAGTTGAAGAAAAATATTCTTAACATGTATTATTTAAAATATATTAGAATGAAAGAAAGTAAAAGATACAAAAAATAGAATTACTAAGATTAAAATATCGTTGGAATAGAAGATAATAAAAATCTATAGTTCAAATTTAAATAAAGGTGTGAGGTGAGAAACAATTTGAGACAATGACTCATTCAATAGGAAAATAAAATTCGATCTATACAGTTTCCCAAATTAAAAAAACTATAAAAATAAGGAAAATTCTTTCAAGATTTTGGTAGAATTTTTACATAACTATATAAATTTATAGATTTTTTAGATTAATTGTATAAATTTTTACTAAATTATACAATCTTTTAGTTAAATATGGGAAACTTTACCATTATTACTACATGATCTTTTAAAATATATACATCATAATATAAAAACTATTAAGATATTAAAAATGGAAAATAAATAATAATAAATTAAAATTAAAAATTATGAATATAAAAAAATATTTTGGAATAAGCAATGGAAAGAATTCTGAAAAAGGGATTGGACGCTAAATAAGCAGAAAGGCAATCAAAATGTATACGTAAAAAAAAGTATAATGATTGTTGTACATAAGTGCAATACATTTTAATTTTTAAATTGATTATATATTTTTATAATTAATTATTATGTATATAATTGAATATCGATTATAAAACAATTCGGAATTAACAATATAAAAAACGATTAATTAACTCAATTATGAACGTAGTCAATAATTCATTACAAAAATATATGATTGATTAAAAAAAATTGAAATGTAAATAGATAGTTTTATTATAATTATGTAAAAAAAAAAATTTCAAAAAAGGATTAAGAGAGTAGTTAGTTGGAAGCACTTTTAAAAATCATGTGGACCATAAAGAAAAAAACCGTCACACGAATTATAATCGTTCTTCAAATCTAACGATGCCAAATAAATCCATACTCAAGAACATTTGTTGTAGTTTGACAGGAAACTCTTAAAAGGATAATGGAAATAGATATAAGACAAAGATACTTCCCCTGTTCATGGAACTGATATATTAAATTATAAAAATATATTTATTTTATTTAAATATTTTATAAAATTAGTTATAATAAAAAATAATAAAATATACAATTTCTAAAAATATAATAATTTAATAAATTATAAAATAAAAAAATAAAATATTAAATGAATAGAAACAAATGAAGATCCCTAATCATGCACAAAATAGAGTTTAATTTTTTCATTTTCTACATAACAACAGTGATATGGAGGTGAAAACAAAGGATCGGAAAACATAAAATCCGTTCTAACCCGCTCGTTGCGATTTCTATCCAAATTCATCTCTTTAATGGTTTAGAACGGTTTTCTAAATTTTCTTCTCACAATTGAACATTGAAAAAGTTATTTATTTTTTAATTGTTATTTTGAAAGTTTAAAATAATATTTATTAATTTTTATTTATTATATTCTTAATTTCATAAGATCATTAATTAATAAAAAAAATAAATTGATAAAAACACTAATAATATAATAGAAAATTATAATTTTTAATATTAATAAAAATATTAATTAATTTTTAATCTATATAAGAAATGAAAAACATGACAAGAATTTTTAAAGAATGGAAATAATTGATAATTATCAAATTAAAGGATAAAATAAAAAACTTTCATATTAAGAATTAAAATAACGAAATTCAGAGTCTGAAATTCCCTTTCTATAATTCAAAATATTAAAATAATGATAAATATAATTTTAAAAAATAATTTTAATAATTTATTATTTTCTAATTTATTTTTTATTACATAATTCATTATGTATAGCTTTGATTTTCTTTTTCACGCCATTTTTTATTCTCTTCAACGTCTCATTCCATTTGTCTATTTTATACTTTTTTTATATCTCATCATTTATCACAATATTTATTTTCCTTAATACGGCATATACTTCATTAAAAATTTAAACTGTCTAATATTTTTTTCTAAAAAAACAATTTTTTATTTTTTCTACCCTTTTTTATTTATGTCTTATATAATACTATTTGATACAAGGTAAACTACTAAATTAAGTTGAAAGGTTCGAGTGAAGATAAAATATTTTTAGAATATATAAACTAGCACAAGATAGAAATCAATTAATGATTATTTCAATCATAAATTCATAATCTTGCTCATGATCATCACAAACAGTAATAGCTTCACCCGGTACACACAAGATAAATATAAAAAGCAATTTTCTCTTCTTGAATTAAACATTCATTGTATATAAAGCATGGAAGTTTGCACAATTATTACATCTAATCCTAATTTATCACCAATTTTTTTCCAATTAAGGAAAAAATATAATTATTACAAATCTTCGTTAACAAACACAAATTATTTTTGTACTACTCATATGAATAAGAATATAATAAAGATTCAATGATACTCCACCAATATATATATATATATATATATATATATATATATCAAAATATCATCGTTCTTTACATTAAATTTATCAAAAATAATCTTTAACTTAAAAATTAAAATATTCTGCATAAAAATCATGTTTGATAATATTGCAATTATTTTCAGTGGAACCTGGTTTACAATGAAAAATATATATTATAAAATAAAAAATTGTATATTACTCCTAAATTTTTATTGTAATTTTTCTTCTTACCTAAATATTAAAGGATGTTCTTGGCTTAATTTCTAAATGTATTTTTTTATCATAGCCCCTCGTTTCCACGGATAAGTAGGTCCAACAAGTATTTTCCAGAGCTTGTGAATGGAGCTGTTGTGTTGATAATTATATTGGGGAGATAGAAGTTGATGCAACCCGAACGGAAGGAAGAAGCTAGCGAGTAGAAATGAAGAACAACCAGAAGCTATCTACTATGGGAATATTGAAAAAACTAAAATAAACTCTTTCTTTTCACTTTTGCATGCTCAAATAGGTGCCTTCCTTTTTGGAATCTGTTGTCCATTCGATGCTTTTGCTTTTATCCCTTATGCCATTTACCAATATATGTGGTATTTAAGATAGAGATGCATGCCGGTCTATGTGACACGCGGTATTTTTTTTTTATAAAAAAAATCATATCTCACACATAGCAAGAAAATTTAAAGATTGAAATAATGAATAATTATCAAATTTAATGATAAAATAAAAAAATTAATATTAAGAATTATAATAACTAAATTTTAAAAAATTATCAATTATTAAATAAGTTATATATATATATATATATATATATATGAATAACAAACATACATAAAAATATCAGGATCGGTTAATTTAAACTCAAAATTGGTGAAGGCTTTACTTTAATTCAAATGTGAGCCACGGTACGTATAATCAATTTGCTTTTGTGCTATAAGTGCACATTCTTTTTCGTGACATTTGACTAGATAAAATCAAAACCATTATAAATATTTAGTTTATTTTATAAAAAATAGTATAGATTTATAAACTTTTAAAAAGTAATAGATAATTACATGAGTTTACATTATTCTCTTATGTTAAACTTTACCGGAGTGGGTCCTGTTCCTGTGCTATGTGAGTTCAGCTTGGCAGAAGAAGCTGATGAAATTTGCAACGTCAATAAAGGAAAAAATTGGATAAATTATTATAAATATTTTTAATATTAATTATTTTAATTAAAATTAAAAATTTATTTTAATAACTAATATTATTTTTTTTATATCAATATTAATATCAGTTGTTTAAATAAAATTTTGATTTTAATTAAAAGTTTATATTAAATTTTTATAATATTATACCTAAATTTTGTTATTATAAAAATAGCATGCTAAATTTCACGGATCAGATCTTCTTAAAAAATGGAAAAATCCAATCTGGAAAGAAAAGTAGATAAAAAATATATGTACATAACTTAAAGTCATTTATCAGATCAGTCATTCATCAGATCGTTCAAAAATAGAATACTAAACTGGTTACACATGAGAGCTTCATAAACATTCTTGTATATATATTTACTTGCTTTACTATTCTAGTTGTCTTGAATGAATAAAAAGCTAGCAGCCATAGATTAGGATGATATAATTATAATTAATTTGAGTTGAATAATTTATGAATTATTTTAAATTAAATTGTTATATGATTGATTAAATTTAGTTACTTAACTAAAAAAAGTTCAAGCTTGTATTTAAATTTGATTATACACAAATAAGTCAAACATAAGTTTTATAGGTTTCACATTGAAAATATCTAATAACTTGTGTAAGTACGTATTTGTGTGTTTATAGTGAAAATGTCAGATAAAAGAATATATAATAATAATAATAATAATATATATATATTAATTATTTAATAAATTATAATAATATATCTCAAGAATTGTATATGATATTCATGATCAAAGAATTTTTTTTCTTTTCAACTCATTTCTAACATAAAATATTTATAAAAAATAAATTAATAAACTTAAAAATATATAGGTAAAGAAGATATTTGATAAAATGAGAAAAATTAAATCATAAAAAAGTTTAAAAAGTCAATAGTCAAGTTTCAATTTTTTTAATGACCAAGTTTTATATTTTTAAACAAGAAATCAAATCTAAACTTTAAAATAAACTCATTTAAGTAAATGAACTAAATTTGAATATCATTTTTTTTACAAGTTGAACCTAAACTTTTAACTTGACTGAATTCCTTTACAGTTGTAGTCTCGAATTTGCATTGTGATACTAACTAATCCTTTACAGGTTAATTTGCATTTCAAATTTACTTAACAGTCATACCAACCTAACACTATAAAAAAATTATTTACTAATTAACAAATAAAATCTTTTAAGTTTTATGAAAGTTTTTGTGAATACAAACTTTACCTAATAAATTAAAACTAAACTGACAGGCATAACTTTTAAAGTTCTATACTAGAAAATAATGTATCATATAAATATTTAATATATTGATAATAAATATTAATAACAAATTATTTATTTAATATAATATATCGTATTATTATAAATTTATAATATCCATATTAACAATTTATTTTTATTAAAAAATTACGGAAGCTAATTTAATTTCTAATTTACCAAATCGATTTTTTTTTTAACTAAAAGCAGTTATGTATTTACTTTTAGTGATTCAGCTCAGTTAGTTACTCAGATGGATAGTAATTTGCTAGCTAGTTGGCTCATTTTTGTATAGCCTTCTTGTTTTTTGGGATAAATGAAAGCATAATTCTGGTTTCTCTGAATCAGACTCCTAAAAAATTTGTTTACGTGTAATCAAGATTGACTAATGAAACGTCTTCTTTTTATTTCAACCTTTGTGAGGATCAAATTACAACACATGGAATCGAGCAATGCTTGTTACAGCACTTGGAATATTGCAATTCTGCATGTTTTTCGCAATAACTGGAGCCACAAATACTTCACACTTTTGATTTTTTCCATTATTTTGACTATTTTCATTAGTTACCATTTCTTTTTTTTTAAAAACGAAGCAGCAAAGAAATGGCCAAGCTACTCCATCCAAAAGATATCGTGTTTCCTTCAAGTTAGAACTAAAGAATGAGCTAAAATCCTTAAGTTACAAGACAGTGCCGTATTTATTTGTAATTTACTAATTTAATTATTATAAAAGGAACTAAAAGTTAATATTTAATTTTAAGGGATTAAAAATCAAATTATTTAAAAATTAGAAAACATTTATTTATATACAGTAAAAGATTATTATAATTTAAAAAATATTTCCATACATCCCACTTAAAATATATTTAATGATAAGAAATAAATGGATAAAAATATAAAATATAAAATAAAATAAAATATAAAAATAAGAATATATATAGCTTAGCCATTACACTCAGGTCTTGATTTGTATCTCCAACTCTGATTTTTTTGCAAAGATAGTCTCCATATATTTCTAATGACCTTCCTTTAGTTTGGAGAAATAGAAGCAAAAGGCAAAAGAGTTGATACCGGTAAACACGAAGAAAATCCCACCCATTATTACTATCTTATAAGTATAAATGAAGGTAGTTGAAACCAAGAGTCCTAAATAGAAATAGAAGAGAGGTTAGAAAGCCTAAAAAGAAGAAATCTGTATCTCATAAAGTGATGCAATAGTTAATGCATACGTACACCAATTCCAACAATGCAATTTCTTATGATTAAACTTTGGATAGAATGGAGCCGAATAATAAGGTGATAGAAGCTAGAATGATGATGTGGCACATGTAACATGCCTGCCATTGCACTTGTAGGTCACTGATTTTAAGATATTCCTTTATAAATACAACTGCTCCACCCATCACTCCCACAACTTAATAAAAATATTGCTTATTAGCTGATTTTGTCTGGTTAATTAAAAAACTGCTAACAAATTCTTGATCGCAAGCACACTAAAATATAAGACAAATTGAATAAATTCAAACAATAAAATCTACAAAATAAGGGAGAGATAGGATAAAAAAGAGAAAAATATGGAACAAAATGAATATGATGAAAATAAATAAATGTTATAAAAATTTATTTTACAAATATTGTTACTAAAAAATATAATATTACTATTTGATAATTTCACCTATCATCTAATTAATGTATTATAAATTTAAGTTTTTATTTTTAAGCATAAAATATATTTTTTACAGTACTCGTTCTCTTTACAACCCTGATTCCATCATTTTTGAACATTTTTTATTGTTTACACGTACTAAATTATTATTTATTTTTATGTTTTCCTTTTATATTAAAATTATTTTTTATTTTAAATTTGATTATTTTGAATTCTTTTATTAATTCTTTTTAACTTTTTAAAATTCACTATTTTCTCCTAAAGTCCACTATTTATCCTTTTTACTTATTTATTTAAAAATGATTATAAATATTTCTCTAATAATTTAAGAATTTTGATTTTAATTAAATGAATGCATGAATACCTACTAGCTAGTTTATACTTTATACACATATTGTTAGCAGAAATTTTTGGACGAGGATTGCAAATAGACTTGCCATTTAAAACAGTAGGAATCTAGATTAAAATAACTGATTTTCATTTATTTATTTATTTCTCTCAACATTGGAAATGATATTTTGCACCCGATGAATCTGTTGTTCATAATTTTCTGTTCTCTAAAATTTGAGAAATGCAGAAAGATGAATATGTTTTTTTTAATAAAATTAACATACTGACGCTTAATCCATTTTCCCATAAGAAAATTTATGTGGGCACATATAAACAAATCATTAGGGACCTGTGATTCGACAGAGACAACTATAAATGAGGTAAGTGCAAGAATAGAAAATAGAGGCAGCTATGACTGAAGCACATGCATACTTGTTGAGCCTTCCATGGCTGTACCCTTCTTTGAGTATGATTTTGAAAAAGTATTTTAAGTAGATAAAAATATAAAATTATTAGATAAAAAATTTGATAGTATATTTAATTAACTTGATTTATAAAGATGTAAAGCAGTTTATTTTAATAATTATTAATTTTTTAGATAATTATAAATGTTTTTTAAATAATTATTTTAAGTAATTTTTATATATTTCAACTTCTAGTTAATTTTTTTTATTTTTATCTTTAGTATATTTTTATAATATGATATTTTATTTATTTTTATAATTTTAATATTATTTTATTCTTTTATAATAATATTAATAATTTTAATTGATTTATTTTTATATTATCATAAAATATTATATTTTAAATTATTATTTTTATATATTATTTATTTTATTTTATTAAAAAAATATTGAACCATTTAATAAAAATAAAATTATAAAAAAATTATTTAAAACTTATTTATGTAAAAATTAAAAAACTTATTTAATCAAAATTTAACATATTTTTTTTAAAAAATAAAAAATAAAAAATTTATTATATTTTAATATATTATTTAACTATATTTTTATTTATCAATTAATACAACACTTGATGTTATCAAATTACCCGCTTTCATCTAATTTTTAATTTTTATCATTCAATTTTCAGCTAATTTTACCAAACACACTTCTTATAAATCCTATTTTACATATAGTTAGTATTGATTTATTTTACGTATTATGGGTTTGTTTTTTTTTTTTTTTCTGTAGACATTTTAAAATTTTATGGTCCTTCTCGCCAACCATTTATTAATTTTGTTATTTTCTTTAAGTAAACAAATGTTGCTTCATTCAATTAAACGTCGCATTTTATTAGAAATTTCATCATTTATTATTATATTTATTAAAAATAACCTACATCTTATCTATTTGTAGTTTCATGTTTTTTTACATTATTTCTTATACTATTTTTTTCTGTTAATAAACCTCTTCAAATGAGGTAAATTAATACAAAAAGAAAACATTACAGAGATAAGTGATACAAAACAAATATAAAAACATTAATTGAAAAGGTGTGAAACTACAAAGATAAAATATAATTTATCCGTATTATAAAAGGCTTTTTTTAACGCTTGTCATTTATTAAAGTCCCTGGAAATTACTACTATTCAAGAGATTAAAAAGGTAACTAGTATATTGTATTTTTTTTCTATTACGAAATCATATAGCCACTAATCTCTATCATTCATTTAAATAAGGCAACATCCCAGTCACGTTTGGGTTGGTTCGGGGGGTAAAGTTTTCGGATTAAGGCAAGATGTTTTATATTGATTAAGAATAAAATTAAAATATGTTTTATAAGGTTCGGATAGTTTTTTAAGTTAAATTTTGAAAAAGAATTAGGCTTAATTTTTTAATCACATGAGAAATTATATAATTTTAATGTTTTTTGTATCAACAAATATTTAATTTTACAAATTTCGAGTATCTAAGATGCTTTATATTAATTAGTTAAAATTAGAGTCAAAATATAATAAAATTTGGATAGTTTTTCTTTCTTGAACTAGCCTTGAAAAGTAAATAAAAATGTAATTTTCTAAATATTCATATTTTAAAATAAGTTCTATTTAAAATATGTTTTAAAAACTTAGAAAAGAAAAAAAATACTTAAAAAGGTGTATTGTTATATATTTTAATAGGGAAAAAATATTTTTAATTTTTTAATCAATATCTTAAAAAAAAACTAATTAATTAGCATTTGGCAGAAAAATAATATCATAAAAGTTAATCCTATTCCCTTATTTCATGGCTAATATTTTCATTGTGTTCGGAAAATCGGTTGAAAATAAAAATTTCTATGGTGACAAAATTAATCCAACGGACAAGAAAGAAATTCAAGAATCAGTGTTTAAATGATAAGCCAGTAAATCCCAACACATATCTATGAAATTGACTATTGAGGGCCCTGAGTTGCTAGCTGCCTAGCTCCTGACTATAAAAATTGCGTTATCGAATGCGAAAACATGGCTAAAAAAATCCACTTCAGTTCCTGCTTCTTACTAGTCACGAATTAATCATAAAGTTATATACATTAACCTTAATAGAAAATCAGGATTATATAAAATTATTACGTAATGATCATCGTAATGAAAAAATTACATTGCAGTTTCAATTTCATCATCACTGAAAGCGTAAATGAGCGATAGAAACACCGCTCCATTTGGTTACTTTAGTTCATCCTAGGAATCCTCATCTCCAACTATGCAGCGTTAACGATGTTCCCAGATTTCATTTGTATCTCTAACTTAAAATTTTTTTCAAAGATAGTCTCCATATCTTCCAATGATCTTCCTTTAGTTTCAGGTAAGGAATAGTAGAACCACCAAGCCAAAGCAGTGATAACAGTATACATAAAGAAACTCCCACCCATTGTTATTTTTTGATAAATTGAAATGTAACTCGTAACCACTGCTACATTTGCAATCCTATTCACAGCCACACCAACACTAAGACCTTGTGCTCTCAACCTGAGGGGGAAAATCTCAGAGCTATAAACCCATGTCACAGGGCCAATACCAATAGCCACAAACGCCACAAAAATATAGGTAACAACAATAGTAAATCTTATAGCCCACATTTGTTGTTCTTTGGAGTGCTCCACAATGGTCAAGCAAACACTCAATCCTAAAAGAGTGACAACCCCACCTCCTGAACTAATCAGCAACAGAATTCTTCTCCCAACTCTGTCCAACAAAAAAGCTGATATTAATGTGAAAACAGCTTGACTTATACCTATACCAACTGTGGCTAACAGAATCTTGCTCTTGTCCATGATTCCTGTTCTCTCAAACACCCTTGGACTATATAACAAAATACCCTCAACTCCACAAAATTGTTGGAACACGTGAACTCCAAGTGCTGCAATTAGTATCCAGCGCACAGAAGGTGAAGGTTTACAAAACAGTTCCTTCATAGCTCCTGCACCACTCCGAGTTTTCTTTGGAACTTGTACAATGTCTTGGAAGCAGTTTTCATCAATTCCAGCAGCAATTTTTATTTCCTTCAAACGTTGTTCAGCTTCTTCCTTTGTATTAGAGATTAGTAGAAGCACTTTCCTTGCCTCACCCACACGTCCTTGCATCACTAACCACCTTGGGGATTCTACCAATTTTAACACGAGAATGATTAGAACAAGTGAAGGAATTGTAGGAAGAGCCAACATCATTCTCCATCCAAGCTTCAAGGACAATTTTCCAAGGAAGTAGTTAGAAACGTAGCCAAGTAAGAATCCAAAATTGAGGGAAACGTCAGGGAGAGAGGTGAGAAAGCCTCTGTAGGAAGGGGATGAGATTTCTGCACTGTAAACTGTTGCTATCATTAATGCAAACCCTCCACCAATTCCAACCATGCATCTTCCAATTATTAATATTAAATAGGATGGGCCGTAGCCCATTAGAATCGAGCCCATTAAGAAGAAGACAGAAGCTAGAATGATGGTGTAGCGGCGCCCAATATAATCAGATGTTCTTCCAGCAACCATGCATGCGGGTAGTGCACACACATTTAAGATGCCTGCCAATAACTCCACTTCTATGTCACTGATCTCAAGTTCTTCCTTTATGAATAACAGTGCTCCAGCCATCACTCCAGTTACTGAAAAATATCATTGCCTATATATATATTAACTTGTTTCGTTTCGTTGACAAATTTTTTTTTATTTTTTTAAGATAATCTCAATTATCAATTTTTTTATGATGTATTAAATATCCAAATATATTATATTATATTATATTATATTTAATTTTAATATAAGAATATAAATTATTTTTAAAATATTTATAATTTACAAAAATTAAAAATAAAAATAATTTAATTATTAAAACTAAAATATTTTTAAAATTATTTATTATTATATGAATTCTTGTTAAGTTGCTTTGTTTGCATGAAGTATGAAATAGAAAGAAATAAAAGAGTAAAAAACATGGTAGAAATCAGAAGAAAAAAAAAATTATTTGGATGGGTAGACATAAAAAGAAATTTTATTTATTTATTTATTTATTTATTTATTTAAATAAATAAAAAAGTAGAAGAAAATAAATTAAAAATATAAATTTTATTTTATATAAATTAAAAAAATTAATTTAAACATAAAAATTTAATTTTTATTATATTATTCTGTTTTAAAATTATAGTACTTATTTAATTTTAATAGTTATTTATTTAAAAAATAGTAAAATCTAAAATTAAAAAAAAAAATTCTAATTTTTTTCTCTCTTCAATTCTTTCCTTTTTGTTACTTTCTTCGTATGATAAGTGTCACTAACTTTCTTTTGTCGATGGTACAAAGGAGGAAGAGGATTGGTTACAAATAAAACTACTTATGAACTAAGGTTATATCACCAATAGAAATCTTGTAGCAATCAAAATTCGCTTTTGTTTTAGATGCAAATGTTTCCAAAATTTCTTACTCTCCAAACACCAAAAAAATCATTCAATATTTTTCATACAAGTTTCCAAATGCAAATTTTTTTTTGAAGTTTTCCACATTATAAATAATTTTTACAAAAAACAAAATATTTTACTGAAAATTATATTTTTTCCCAAATGTATTTTAAAATATTTATGATGAAACTAAAGGAAAATTATTATTTATTAACATTAAACTCTCAATACAGACATCATAAATTTATATTGGCAGTAAATATAGTATACTTATAAATAATTTTATCAGTGAAAATATTAACATATACTACAAATACAGTAAATTGTGTAACATGTATTATTTATAAGTATAAAAGTTTTAATTTTTATTAGACAAAGTCTATCCTAATAAAAATTATATTAATATTTAAATTTATTCATTAATAAATATTTTTTATAATAATTTTTACCTAAATATAAATGCTCCAAATCATTATCCAATAATAATTGGTTACTAGTAATTAGGGATGACAACTTGACCCATCTCAATTCCGAGTTTGACGGGAAAAATCTGAGTTGACCGAGGTTGGAGGCGGGGATGAGTAAAATCTGATTTTTGAAAACGGGGCAGGTATGAGAACATTTATACCTATCCACGAACCCGCTCCACTTTTAAAATTATTAATTTTTTTTTAAATATTATATAAAATTAATAAGATTATAAAAATAATAAATTATATAAATTTTAAAAAATATATAATAATTTAATAAATTATAAAAAAAAAAATAAAAAAATACCAAAGACGGATACGAGACGGATTTTTCCAAACTCGAGGAGGGACGGGGATCGGATTTAATACTCTAAACACGACGAGAATGAGAACAAGGATGGAGATGGTCACAGAGTGTTTAGAGAGGGGGAATATGAAACCCGCCCCCGACCCACCCGTTGCCATATCTACTAATAATAAAAAATAAATGAAAATTTATTAAAAAAGCCATATTAATAGAAATGTTAGATAAATATTATAAATTTATATTAATAATATAATATATTATATTAATAGTTTAGTATATATACAATTTTTAGTATAGTGATTATTTTAATCTCCAACTATACGATATAACATCAATAATAAAGTCATTTTTTTATCATACAAAGAAAAGAAAGAGAAAAAAAAAAATAGAAAATGATAAAACGTATTGCAAAATATCATTCAATTTCATAATTTATGTTACAACAACTTTAACTAACTAATGAACTTAAAAAGACAATATCAAATGTGTATCCATTATTTATGTATTAATTTTTTATTAGTAATATTAAGAATTATTGTCAATATTTTATATTAATAACAAATTATTTGTGATATGCATGTTACTCTTGACAAAATATTTACAGCAATAATTACTTAGTCACTTCTATAAATAATATTAATGATTAAATTAATAAAACCTAATCATAAATAATATATAACTAATGATAAATTTTATAATGGTAATGAAAATTACATTTCATGGTGTGCTTGTTTTTGCTTTCAAATACATTATCTGAAATTTTACATGGACATATAAACAAAAATCAAACTCAAGTATTAGTTATCACACAAATAATTACTTCCTCCTTTTTAAATGGATTGGCTTTTAAGATTTTTTTTGCAGATATTGAAGAAATAAATAAATATTTAAATTAATTCAATTATTTTACTAAATTATTCTAAATGTTTAATACTAAAAAATGATTCATAATACTCAAAAATCATTATATTTATAGTTTTTTAGGAAAAAAAAAACAACATTTCAGCAAATTCTTAAACGTCACTTAATATATAAAAAAAATTAACTTCACTTAATTTATAATAGAGAATATATATATATATATATATATATATATAAAGACAACAGAAGAATGGAAAGTTACTCACCATAGCCAAATATACAAGAGATGATAGTGGCAGCCACCACACAAGCACAAGCATACATGTTGAGCCCTTCATGATTGTCCCTGTTTTCCCAATTACCATTTTCCTTGGGCAGTTGGCACTGTACATTTGTTTCTTTTGCCGTAGACATTTTTTAATATTGCTTGTGTGATCTGAAAAGAATTCAAGTGATGAGAAAGAGGGAGTCTAATATGGCTAAAGTTAAGAGTATGTTGCCACAATTATATGCAAAGATTGCTTCGCTCTCAGAAAGAAATTAATGTCTCTATGTCATTTCTGAGAAATTTTACAACATATTTTTATTTACATTTTAGTAAAAACAAGGTTCTTTACTCTAATTGTTTTAACAATTTGGAAACGACTCTTCAATGTGAGTAGAAGTAGAGCTAGTGTTTTTTTTTTTTTTTTTTTTTATCGAACTTAACTATTACATCCGTCTATTGGCAAATTAATTATTATACTCTCCAAAAATATTTTTAAAAGAATTAATGATTTTTTAATATAAAATTTTAAAACTTTTATTATTTATTGGTGACAATCAACTTATTTTAATAGTAATTCTTATTAAAGTTGTTTTATTTAAGAAATTTTTATAAATATTAAATTTTTCATCAGTTTATTTGTCAGGTTCAAAAAATTTTATTTTATAAATTAGGTTTTAATTTTTTATAAAAATTTTAAAAAATTATTTAATATTTTTAATTTAAAACATGTTTAAAAATAAGTAAACACCAACTATTAAATTAAATGGTTATAATTTTTTTAAAAAAATTAATATGTATAATCATCATATTAATATTATATTATTTAACAGTTATTTTTCAATTTATATCCTCAAAAAATATTAAATAAATTAAATTTAGCAGAAATTATTTTTAAAATAAAATAATTTTCACCCATTATTTTTTATATTTATCTTTTATAAATATTGAATCTTTCTAAATTTTTTGCAATTAATATTACAATAAAAATTAACTTTGTAAAGTTTAAATATTGAAATAAATATTTCAAAAATTAATAAGTTAATTAATTTAATAAATTTGTCTAGCATGTATGATTCAATTAAGACAGTCTTATAAATAAAAGATGAAAAAGTAATTTATAATATTCATCTTTCCCTAGCATTTTTTAGAAAAATGCCGATATGTATCTTTAAAATATTTGCTAAGAATACAAATAATTTTTTTATTAAAAATATTACTAACACTCTTATGCTGTAATTTTTATTAAATATTATTCATAAATTTCTTAAATAATATATTTACAATAACTAGATCCCAATCCCATGTTTTAATATGTTCTTTTTAAAAGGAGTGACTTTATTATTATATAATAATTTTATATTTTTAAAAATTATTAATTTTTTAACCTTTTAATTAATTAGTTATTTATTAAAACTAATTGTATAATATTTATAATTTAAATTTTTTATATTTAAAAATTAATCGTGTAACATAAAACAATTATTAGTTTAAATAAAATCCAATCATTCCAATCTGTCAAAAAGTAATGATAATATTTCATGTGAAACAAAAATATTTATTTTATATTTGCAGTTAGCTCTTTGATGCCTGTACCAAAAAAAAAGTTAACTCTTCGATGCGTAATGAAATTTACACATTTTAAAATTGAGAGAGCATCTAATGGTGTAAGCAATGACAAATACTACTGCCACGTGTAATTTATATTATATAAATGTAATCAACATCAAGGTAAGTTCATTTTAGGCAAAGGATCTTCTGCTCCCTTTCTTGAAAGGTTGTATTATGTATGTGGTGATCATTCAGATTGTGTATAAAGCTATTCACTCAACAATCCAATCAAGTAAATCGATCACAACCTTTGGATTTTACTGCACAATCCCCTGTCTTTAACTGGTCTTATAAGTTTACAAAATACAAAATAGTCTATAAATGATAACCGAAATTAATATAACATAAATTTGGAAAAATTGAATAAATACTCTAAAATTATGTCCTTCGATTTTTTTACAAAGTTATGTGTCTAAATATTAATACTTTAAAAATTGTTAATCAATAAAAGTAATACTAAAAAGTTTAAAAAAAACTAATTAGATGATTAAAATTTTTTAAAAACTATCTAATGAAACTGTGTATCTTTAAAAAACTAAATTAAAAATTTTTATTGTATATTTTAAATTTTATATTTTTTTATTAAAGATAAAGTATGTCGAATTGAGTTAGATTTTAAATTTTTAAGTTATTTAAAAATATTAAGGATTAAGTATAATCCTAGTATATGTTAAAAAAATATTTTTTTTAAGTTTATATGTCAAAAAAAATCAATAAATAAATTTAAAGTCTATATAAATGATTGATTAAAAATGTTTGTAAACATAAAATCTATAAGATCAAAAAAATATTAAATAGACTTAATATATATATTATAAATAAATATATTAAAATAAATATTATATAAAATAAATATATAAAGATAAAACAACTCTTGAATATGTTAAATAAACTTTTTTATAAATTTAAACTGATTTGTTTATTTAAAATTTTTTCTAATAAATTTAAGTTTATTTATTTATTAAACAAGTCAAATCAAATTAAATTTTAAATATATTTATTTATTAAATAAATCGAGTCAAACTAAATTTTAAATAAATAAATTTTAGATAATAAATTTTTCACTTTCATCCTTATTTTTGTTAATTAATTTCAATTATTTTTTTCTAAATATAAGGGCAAATCAATTCATTAAAAATATAACTTCCTTTGTTTATATTTTAAAAAATTGAAATAGAACAAATTACTACAATTTAACCCCATTTATAGACCAATCATTAATCCACAATTTTCTCAAATTTTACGTATAGAAACTGTATTTTTTTTTCAATTTTCCCCCTTATTTAATGCTCAATTTATTTATAAAAATAATTTTTTTATTTTAACTACAAAATATAAATATTATAAATTAAATTAAATTAAAATATATTAATAATATAAAAATTTTACACTCTCATCCAATAAATATCATATCACTATAAATTATTTATTTTCATAATAATTACTTTAAAAATTATATTTATCATAACTTTTAATTAGTTAATAAAATAAAAAATTCATATTAACATTACATCAAATTTAAACTCCTATAAAGTTTTACTATAAAACTAAATATAATTTCTATTATTGTATGAAATTATTTAAATAAAAATATATAATTAATCTATAGGTATGATCAATGGTTAGTTGTAGTCAATAACTTTGACATAATATGTACATTTTTAATAATAAAAATATAATTCGTCAATTTTTTAGTAAGATTTTGGTTAATAATAAAATATATCAAAAGTCATCACATTGAAATGGTTCATTAAATATTTTATTGAAAACTACATTAGTATAGTTTATATATTTCTCATTTTGCTCAAATAAAATTTCCTAACTCTTTTTTGACATTACTCTTGATAATATAATATATAATTAATTCTGCATCACAAAATATAGTTATTGTCATCCGTTGCTTTATTAAGCTTGTTTATCATTCATTTATGTTATTAATGTAATTACTAACATCTCATCAATAGCATCAGTTATAAAAGGGTGGGTATTACTCTTCTTACATACGTTATATCTTACACCTATTGTTGAAAAACTTTGGACGTGTCAAAAACAATTTGTTTGAAAGTTATCCAGACACCTGCAGGTGGACTTGTAACTCTCCTTACACATTGCACAAATAATTAATGATTCTTAGAAATAAAATACAAAAAAGAAATAACCAAATAAAATAAATCCAAAATTTAAAGCCAAATAACAGAAAAACAAAATTGAAGGTTGTGTTAGCCATTCGGGAGTTGCTCATGATTTGGACTCAGACCAACAAGGTGCAGCAATCGATGTTGGATAGGCAACAGTTCCACAACAGGTGTCATAAGTATAACAGCAGATCCAAATGCTTTTATTCCAGCATATTGCCATTTAACATCTTATATTATTAATAAATCACCCATTGAGGTTAAGAAAATGATTCACATTCTAGTCAGGATTTCTTTGTTCCTTCTTCATCAATATGTCTCCAGGGGTTGAGAGCTTCTCTTATTGCCTGAGCATCTGGAGAATTTTCCCAAACACGCTTTTCCGACTCCAGAACAGTTACTTTGTCATCTGTATAATGCAAAGAAAAATTGAAACAAATTCAAACTTTTATTAAATCTTATGATGCACAAAATTGATGGGAGCTATGAAAACCCCTGATATTACGTTGATTGAGCAATTTGACCAATATGAAAAAGCATATATGAGAGTCCTAGTGGGATAAGATTTGTATATATGACTCTCATTGGAAGACCATTATACTTCCCTAAAATAAAGATTCACTACATTATGGAATTGTGTATAGTAATACTGGAGGCGATATAATACTTAAGATACTAATCTAGTGACCAAAATCAATAACCCGCTTCTGCCAACTAGACAACTGAAAAGGTCATATCACTTTGAACGAGAATAAGAAATTATAACAAATTTTAGAAGCCAGTACCAATAAGAACATCAAATGGAAAAACAAGAAAATGGTAATGCAGAGCAAGTGTCATTAAAGAATGAGAAAGGAAAGTTCTCACACAGAAGCCAGTTTTGATCATGAACAACTCCATAGAAGCACCGACCAAAGCAGAAACAATCCCAATCTTCAAGTACCAATCAAGAAACTTCATTTTCAACTGGATGAAATGGCAACAATTAAGGTAGTCAAAATCGAGTTTTTACATAAGATTGAAAAGGAGGGTTAAGATCATAATACATGGGATCGTAAATCCTAAAAAATATATTTTCCTATGTATGCATATAAAATTTATATAAATGCATGTAAAATGGCATAAATAAACATTTAACTTATTACAAACACTAATAAATTAAACATAAATTCACATAGATAATATCATTAAAGTCACCTTTTGTCTCAAATAACAACTTAAGGCAATACCACATGCACACTTGGAAGCCATTTTTAGAGAACAGTAGACACAGAACAGGGACAGCAGAAAAAGAACAGGGAAGAAGAGCACAACAGAACAGACATCACAGCAGAACAGGGAAAAAGCAAACAGACCCAGTCGCATAGAGCACACACAAGCAAAGCAGAACACAGCAGCAGCAAAGTTGCACAAAAAGGGATGCTGCATGACATGAACAGAGCACGGTAAACACAAACAGGCATGTTTCCGCTGCATGAAAGAGCACCGCAAATTGAGAACTGAGAATGCGAAGTGAGAATTAAGAACAATGCGCATCTTTTGGTTGTTTAGGGTTTTTTAGAAACCGGGTTAAAAGTCGGGTCGAATCGCGGGCCAGACAGCATTTTAAAGTTATGTGGTTAATCCAGTTAAGAAGTTGATCCTGGGATCACACGTTCACATCAATTTCATGAGCTATCTGTGTGATCTTGTCTGATCCCATGGAAGGCTCGAGATTGTTAAAACGTGCAATCTTATGAGCTGACTTGTGATTTTGACTACACTGTTACAGACTGAAAGATATTTAAAATGGTCTCTGAGGGGCTTTCTTCCCAAATATGGCCTCCCAAACAGATGGTGGAAATGGAACTTTCTTGTCCAAAATCTCCAACAGCTTTCTCATTAACAGCAAAACCCTTTTCTATTAATGTTTTGATAACACCCTTAGCTTCTTCAACCCCTTTTTTCCTGCAGAAATCGTCTACTAGGCCTACAAAAGTTGTCACATTTGGAGAATGACCTGCTTCTAACATCTCCACACAAAATTCAAAAGCATCCTGTGATCTGCTACACTTGGAGAGTCCTTGTATAAGGACTGTGTAACTGAAAGCATTGGGTACGATACCATTACTCTGCATTTTCCTGAAAATCCTTATGGCATCATCAGCCTTGTGGGCCTTTGAGTATCCTTCCACTACAGCTGTGTAAATGACAATCTCTGGAATGGTTCCCTTCTCTCGCATCAAACCAAAAAGTTTCAAGGCTTCTTGAACCAAGCCATCTTTACATAGACCATCAAGCATAGCCACAGCATTAGGAATAAGACCCATTTCTTTCATCTTCTTGAAGATCTGATCGGCATCTTGAGGCATAGACTCTTGAGCTGGTTGATTGGGATTTGACTTTTTTGCATCTTCAGATTGATTGAATGCTCTAACCTCTGTTGGATTTGCTTTTTTATTATCAAAACCAAGTTTGAACATATCAAGGAAACTCTCTCCTGATTGACTGGCCTCCCCATTTCTTTCTGCCACATTTCTGTCCTGAAATGCAAGATCAATTTGGGAAGGTTTATTTGGTTTGTCCATTTCATCAGGTCCACCGCGGTTGTCATCAAATCTTGGAGGGAAAGAATGGGAACCTCTATTGTACTCTCAGAAATGTGGCGTTGGTTCATTAATTTGCTTCTTAACTCTCAAAGGCCTACTTGGAATTGGATCTGACAAACACTGATCAACATTGTATGCCTCATGGCTTCTGTTGCTATCATTGTCATTAAAATTTGATTCTGACTGTCAAAGGAATAAGTCATCAGATTCTCCAACAGGTTGTTTGACGCTGCTGCTGAAATCATCCCTAACGCTAAAGTGGCGAAAATTCTTACAACACTGGCAGATATTGTTTGGAATGTAAAAGGGAGATTAGCTTTTCAATCTGAGAGGAGGATACAAGCTTATGAACCCTCCCTAGAGATGATGGAATGTGGACCTGTTCATAAGTTGCACCGACCATACAATCAACAATCCATCCCCAAAACAAAGGAATAAATAGAACAAATTTTAATAATCAAGTAACAAATCAATTAGATTATAATGGGAAAAGGAACGAAGAGATATTATAATCATAAAGTGCCTGTAATTTACCATTTGTTTGGTATACAAAATACAGTTCTCTGCAACTTGTACTACAATTAAATCAAAGCCACACTCAAAACCCACAAGCCACCTAAATTGAATAAAAAAATGGTATTAAATCATATAACAGAAGCAATAATCAAAGGAAAAAAGAAAGAAAGAACGAAAACAGTTTGGTCTAAATTTCTTTAACTATAATTTTTCTTAATTATGGTTTTCTTCTCCATATTTCACAGTTTGGTCTAAACTTTTTCAAGTTTCAAAGTCATTAAGATTCAAGGTATTAAAATTAAAATGTAGGCATGGCGACATAGATTAATTTTTAGTAATTTTGAAAAATAACTCTTGAAGTAAAAGAATTAAAAAATGGAGAAAAATTATAAAAAATAAATCTATTTTTTTTGTATTGTTATCCCCAAAAAATGACAATTCCTTACTAAAAAAAATATTATTCATCGACACAAGTTGATCACTTGTTATATTTATATATATATAATTAAATTGCTAAGAAAGGATGGCTTCTCAAGAATTAATCCAAACAAAAAAAGCCTATTTTCATAAATCATTTTCTATATAATAATCCAAATAAGTTTATGCACAAAACAGTAGTTCCCTGCAAACATTTGAGTTAATTAATTAGCTGAAAACAAAACAGTTTCCAATTTCCATCCCAAAATCTTAAACCCGTTTGTATCGAACCATCGTCTATAGATATTGTACATCATAAAAGGTTGTGGAAAGGGAATAAAACAAGAATCCATGAGTTTTGTTTATCAGAGTGCATACATGGTGCACTAACAGCATATAATTCAACCAACCAAAATTCAATTCAATCAATCATTCATCCAGATGTCTGAAACAATACATGAGACAACAATCGTTCTCATGGAAACACAAGCATATACACAATCAGTAGCATAAGGAAGCATAAGAACGGTCAAGTGCAAGCCAGTAACTAAACAGCAAAGTAGACATCAAATTTCACTAAAATCATAGTAACAAATGGTAACAAGATCTACCGGATTATCCAACAATGCCAGCCTTCTTTGTTCTCTTAGTCTGCAACAAAAAAAGAGGTAGTATCAACGAGCGAAAGAAGAAAAATATATACATTCGAGGAGCAACTAAAAATACATCACAGAATGCTTGTGCAAACTTGAATTTGATTAAAACCCATACATAATCAGCAAAATCAAGTGCTTCTAGAGATCTACTGATATGTCACAAAGTGAACATATAAGTTCTCTTAGGACTACTAACGAATGCGTTAACCAGCCCTAACTCACTTTTTATAATTTTATACAGAATCGTATTGGGTGAATGGGCCGGGTACAGGTCCAAGTTTGGTTGGGTCTATATTCGGGGGATTGCTTTTTGCACCCCGTGCACCCCCTTCACTTTTTGTAAAATTTTTTTCCAATTATACCCTTTAACAAATACATTCCGTAAATTAATTTGCGGAATGTAAACATTTTACATTTCGTAAACTAATTTGCGGAATGTATTTTTACATTCCGTAAACTAGTTTGCGGAATGTATATTTTTACATTCCGTAAATTAATTTGCGGAATGTAAAAATTTACATTCCGCAAATTAGTTTGCGGAATGTAAAAATACATTTCGTAAAATATATTCCGTAAGTTAATTTGCGGAATGTAAAATATATTCCGTAAATTAGTTTACGGAATGTATATTAAAAAACATAAAGAATAAAATGGGAATATCCAAATGTCCAAAAAAAAATGGGAGGTATAAAAAGAAAAAAATAGGGGTGCGAAAAGTAAAGCCCCTATATTCTTCTCTTATACCAAAAACAGTTAAGCCAGTTAAGTCCTAATAACTTCGAAGCCTGTTCGTTCTCTGCTTTTTATTTGAGGAATGCTACGAACATATTTTTTTAATATATTTTAAATACCTTTTTTATTATTTGGAAAATTTTAAAAAATTAAAAAAAAATTAAAAATGAATCAATTGAGCCTTTAAAGAAAATTTAATTTTTTTTCGTAAAGTATTTTTCTATGGATTACATTTCTATATAGATTCCTATATTGTATTGATTCATGTTAAAGAAGAATTGTTTTTTAAAATCTTTTTATAATAACTTTCAAAAAGTAATAAATTCTATATATATCAGTATTTTTTTCTCTGATGTTAAAGATAATTTTAAACTAATTTTTATATTATCGAGAACATGGATCATCTGTCAAATAATTAATTTAGTTTAATAAGTCATTTTAAATTTAAATTTTAAGTATATAGTTATATTAAATATTTAAAAAATGTTTTATTGTTTGTAATAGTTTTATCCATTTAAAATAAGATTGTTATATATGTAAAAATATTTGTTACCTTATGAAATAAATATTTTTTCCTATAAAAATCAATAATAAAAAAAAATTACTTTTTAAGTTTATACATCTCTTCATATTAGAAGAATCAAATCCTATTACTTGTGACGGTTTTTTTTAACAAATCCTACATATTTGTGATGGCTTTCTTCTTAATGCATGTGATCTAATTTTATTTGAAATTATTTTTTTATTTTAATAAAAAATAATAATAAATAAATAAAAATATATAAATAAAATATTTTATTTTTTAACAAATAATATATCTTTTATAATATATATTAATTTAATGTATTTATTTAAATATCAATTTTTTTAAAATTATATGAAATTTGTAAATATAATATATACTCTAAAATTTATAAATTTAATGATTAGGTTGATAAAATACAATCATTAAAAAAATATTAAACAGAGTAATTTATGATAAATTTATTTTTTAAATAAATTGATCTATATTCTATTTTATATATATATATATATATATATATATAATCATTGAAATTTAACTTATATTTAAAAAACTAATAATAACTCGTTAATACATATGTTTTTAAATAATGAGTTCTCATTATTATTCATGGTTTTATCATAATATATTCTATCATATCAATGTTTTTCTTTTTCTTTAATGCTCCAATGCATTATATATTATAAATGGAATTTACACTTATCTTTCTTCAAACCATATCAAATTCAATCTATATTAACCCATCAACTTATCTCGGCTGTAATTTCTATTTCATATTTCTCATTATCAAATAATTTGACATTTAATATCGGGTTTAAAAAATAAAGAAGAACATTAAATAATGTCAATCGAATATTATTATCTAAACAAAAATCCTGAATTTCAGCCTATATAGTTTAATTTTAGTAGACTGCAATTAAGCTTGCTGAGTCGCTTTTAAATTTTAATAAATTCCGTTTTTCTTTCTTTCAGCAAATGAGACGTGTTCGAAAATCACTACAATAATTTTATACAAAAACACCTTTCGAAAATTTTAAGAAGCATTTCTTTTAAGTGATCGCCATAACTGATTCAGCAGTTTTAATTTTTCTTGCTACATTCATATTATCTTAAATATGCAGCAATTAGATAGAGTTTAGGTCTCCATAAATTATTACTACTTTATGTTCAATTTTTGTCATTTAAGTATATTCTAAAATATATATCATTTTAAAAAAATAAATAAAAGACGTTACTTTTTTCACCAACACTAGTATTTATTTATAATAAAAATAATAAATTTAAATTTAAGATCTTATATAAATTATCATATTCTTTCAACCACTAAGCTAACCTTAATCGAGTCTTTTAGGAGGTACTCAATTGTGTGATTTTAATTTTTAAAATTATATTACAAACTATTTTTGAAAATAAAATAAAATAATAAATGAAGAAAAACATAAAAATATATAACAAAAAATAAAAAGTAAAAAGTAGTTTAAAGTTATTTTAATTTATAATTTTAAAAACTAAAAAATGTTAATTTTAAAATAATTTTCATAAACTTCACTTATTAAACAAATAAGTTTTTTAATTTTTAAAAACAAAAAGCAATTAATCCCGTAACCTCTTTATTATTATCTTGTGTTTTTTTCATTAGCATCTCATTGAATGCCTAATTGATTAACAACTTTACAATTTTAACCAGGTCATTTTAGTTATGAAATCATTTGTTGAATATATATATATATTCTTAAATATAATGAACCACTGAATATGTAAATTGGTGGAAAAAAATAATTTTAAATTAGTTAGAACATTTAAGTTGAAATCTCTGCAGAAACATTAAAAAAAATTAGAATAAAATTTTTGTTATTAGATATTTTTTATAATAAAAAAAATTAATTTAAATATAAAATTTTATATAAATTATTAACCTCTCATAAGTCGTTTAGTCGAATTAGTTTAATTCAGTTTTGACAAAAAATAATTATAAAACCAAACCAATCTATTTTGATTAGTTAAGATTATGCTCTAAACTGAAGCAAAGCTAACAAGATGGGAAAAAATGCATATATTTGAGCATGGATAAGGATCGTTTCAATTCTCCTTAGAGTATATTCACACGGAGAAAGTGAATGCAACAAATGATATGAAGATGAAGGCAAAAGAACAGAAGAGTATAAAATGAGTACAAAAATTAATATGTAAAATCGAAATTAATGAGTCACCACTAACCTCCTGTAATCTTAGGTAAAAGTAACAAGTATAACTTCCATTTATGTTAAATGAAGCAAACTATTCATAAAATATTCAAACATAATTTATTAACTGCTCAATATAATTTGTTTATTTAAATAAATTAACTTCAATTTTATAAACTTAACATGAATAATTCATTTGTATACATAGGATTAAATGATATTAAAATTTAATATATTTAATAACTCTTATTTATTTATTTTTAACAATCTAACTATTAATTTATATAATATTATCATAATTATTATATAATCTAATAATATCTATTCAATTATATTAAATAACATATCATATGTTAAAAAAATTATAACTATAGAAATTTTCATAAGAATAATCAAGTAACAAATGAATTGAACAAATTGAAACACATTTTCAAAACAAATCAAACCCAAACTTTTTTGGATCAAGCTCAAACAACCTTTATATTTCACAAGTTTCAAATACTCAGCAGATTAATACTCCAATCTTTAACAATATTTTATTAAATGAAAAGAATCTAAATTATATTAATATAATTATTATTTTTTTATTACTTCTCTTTCAATCTAAACAATCAAAATTATTTTCTATTTTCTCTTCTCTTTAATTTCTTCTCATCTTATATCCTTACCTAAAGCTAAAAAGTTTGAAAAGTTAGCGTGTATTTGAGCACAATAGACACAATTACCGATAACCTGTTGTCATCTCAAGCGAAAGTAGCCATTCGAAAATCCATTAGAAGGCAGGTAGGGGCAGTTCAATCTTCGGCTGAACACCCCCCCCCCTCTCTCTCTCTCTCTCTCACTCTCTCTTTCTCTCTCCTCTCCCTTCTCATTCCCGCCAAAAAAAAAGAAGAGAAGAAGCGGTACATGGATAAACCCAAATAAATTTTTTGCATAACGCAACCCAATCAGCAGGACCCCGGATCATTGCATACTTCCATCACCGCTTTTCAAGACCCAAACAGAACCTTTTGAGACACATAACTCACCCATGACCTGAAATTGTCAAAAAGAACGAAAACACAGGCAAACAAACAAAAAACCATTAGGGATAATAAGCAAATATTTATTGATACGTAAAGGGAAAAAAGTGATAAAATTTATGCATGATTTTGCATAATTTTTTTGCGTTCACTTCATGTTAAGATCATCATCTCACATTTCTATTGATATGGCTACGCAGGTAACATTCATTCTAATTAACTATCATGTTTAAAGCAATTGATCAAGTCATGAAGTTACTACCCATTTTAAGTTATTTACAGAAAGACGGTTGAAGCCATTTAGATAGTGCAAGGTACCTCAAGTTATTTACATCCTTTCCATGTTTGAGTAAACAATGTTCTGTTGTTAACAGATAAGTGGATTAATATATATATAAATATATAAATAAATAAAATCTTCACTCTCTAACCCTCGCCACTAACAGTCCAAGCGAACACAGAACATTAAAGGATGCATGTATATATGGAATAAAGCCTGCAAGCTTTATACATGTGAATGACTAATACCTTTTTAAATTTAATAGTGGATCAAAAGCTTAATATGATGATCAAGTATACAGTTTAATTTTTTCATTTTGGATGCTGAAAATTAAATTTCAACTTGATCAACGGCCCATGCTATTGAATCAATAGGGCAGATATTCAGCAAGCATGAATGTCATTATAGGCTATTAATCTGATAATACTTTATGTAAACTGTAAAACTATCAAAAAAGTCATAGATACTCAATGTAAACTGTAAACTATCCAGAGCCCATAGTTACAAATCCAGAAGCAGAAAGCTCAACATCTTCAACTGCAAATATGCAATGTTAATATGCAATCAACTCATCATTAGAAGCACTGAAAAGCTTTCAATGTTACTGCAATTCTACAAAGTTTAAGGACTTCAATTGGAATTGGATTTGTTTACTATGACATCTCATACAATCAACATGTCAATCCAGACCTAGACGAAAGTGCTTAAGGATATTACTCGTACACCCTTCTTAAGATTTGAAATTCATTCCCCTAATCACCAAAATTTCTTGTACAAAAACAAATTCAGGAAGTCCAAAACACCGTCTAAAGAAAATACTTTTTGCTGGGACTGCAGTATTCAACACAAATTAACAGCTAGAAATCCGTAGGCCCCTGACTATTTTGTACACATTATCTACTGTTCATAGTCTATTGGGCACTTAATGGCTACTTTCTTATGGAAAACTAAGTTTGGGGGACTTTTAATTAGCCTTGGGTGTGGGTATCCTACTCTAGAAGAGTTTCCGCTAGTTACATTAAACAGCTCAGGCAATAAGGCAAAAGACCTTTGATTCATTTGGCTAGAGCCAAATGCTCCCATCTCTGAAGGTACCTTACTGCCTCTCGATATGTTAGGGTACTTCACTTGGGTTACGGCCATTCTTTGGTACTTTGCTAATGTTTTATTTTAAGGGACTTGCCATTTCTGACATATATAGAGATTGGACAGTATTCTGGCACTTTTTTTTCCTGTTTTTTGTCTTATTGTGGAGGATTCTTATCCTCATTTCAGTTTTTTATTCAAAAAAAATTTCAACCATAAGAAGTAGATTGAAATTAGTTGAAAGATGAAACATTTCAAATTTTGACCAGGAGGGTGGGGAGACCTGTATATTACCATGATAAGAAATAAGCATATAAATTTAAGATAAAACTTAAATTGTGTATCATAGCTACCTCATGAAAGATGTCAAGTAAAAGTTGAGTTCTTAAAATCAGAATAAAAATTACCTTGATATATTCATTGTTCGTGACCTCCCTACTGAGTTTTTTCCTTGCAGCTTCAATTATCTCAGCCTTCTTCAGCTTGGCACCAGGTCCACTGCCACGAAGCATATCAATTACAACATCTCTGCAAAAGAACAATACAATCCTGAGCATTATATTACAAATGGAATGTGCTACTTGTTTTTAAAAATTCTTTGACCTCCCATGGAGAGAAAATAATGTTTGTTTTTCCTCTTGGGGATGATGAGGGGGAGAAGAACAACCTGAATGGATCATCTTGTGAAGATTTCAGCACATAATAACCATGGATATTGCATGCAACTTCACTTATGACAGCCTTCAACTCATCTGGTGGGCCATCAAGACTATGAGCTGCATCCACAGCAATTTTAGAATCTCCCTTTGAAAGCATAGTTTTGGAAACTGCCATTTCACGCAATCCTTGGCATATCATTTGGAAGCTGCCAAGATAAATAGAAGCATAAGACAACTGTCACCCAAACAAGATGATAAAAATATAGAATTTCTGTAGGGTCAAATTCTCTTCAAGGGATATAACATGCTCAGAAAGATGCATATCCCTGGGAGATGAATTTCCAAGGATTAGCATTAGTGGCAAAGATTGCTGGATTGGAATTCCAACCTATCCCAGCCTAAACCATATTTAATCTGAATAACCAATTGCCATGAAGAAATATTTGTAGTGAACACACTGCCTAGACGCAAAGCCCCTCATTTCTATCTACAACATAAATCCCAACTAACAAGATTATCTCTCTTCGGATAACCCACCCATGACCACAGGAAATCTCTCAATATCTTCTCTAGCACTTGAAACAAATCCTTTAAAACACAAGTTCCAATTAACACGATATTGCAATCAGATATGAAACATTGTTTTATTTTATTTTCTTGTCATAAAAGAACAATAGCCAAAAAGATTTCTTCCATTCCTCAGCATGATATGACTCCATTAGCAAAAACGAAAAACTATCCCAAATAAGATGCACACTTATAAAATGATACCAGCCACAAGCACCCCAGCCCCATAAATAAAGCACAGTTCCATGGAGCTTTTCACTCCCTAATTTATAGAAATTGTTTTCAAAACTTTTGACACTGAGTGGGACTAGTTAGATTTCATGCCCAAAGGGTTTAGGCACACCTCATGGTCTTACCAAAAGGAAATTGTTTTGAAATCAGGTTAAGCAAAGTGCACCATGCCCATGTACCCCAAAATGGATGAATAGGCTAATGAAATGTAAAAGACATGAATAAAACTAAAACCTAGAAAGCATGGACACAACATGGGGCCGGAAGAATGACAAATTTTAAAAATCATGTGACTATAAAATTAACAGAAAACACAATTCTTAGATCAAAAGAGAGGGTTGATATTTTAAAAATGAGTATGAAAAATATTAAGCATCAACAAATACGAAGCACAAGTGTTGAAATATAAAAGCCTTGCAGAGCAGTATGATGCTAGCTACCAATATTTGTGCCACCAAAAATTATTCTCTCAGGGATCATTTCAAGATGGGTGATCACCAAAAGATAGATGTCTCTATAGCCATACCTGCAAACTTTGTGAGTCTGAAAAAGTTTCTTGAGGGCAATAGGCAGAGCATGTCGGGTTTCATTTGACATGGTCATCCTCCCAGGAGGCACTCCACCAAGACTTGTTACCCGTTGCTCAGAATTTTCTGATTTAACAAGCTCATTGTTCATATTATGGTTTGCTCCAGCACTTTTACCAAGTTTTCGTTTTCCAACATTCATAGCAAAACCAGATAACTGTTGCTCCAAACCTCTGAAAAGTTCTTCCTGTTTTTCAACTATATTTGGATAGAGTTTTCTGAAAGAGTCATCAGGAAGCTCTCTGAATTTCCAGTGAGGAAATGATTGTCCAGTAGATTTTTGTTGATCATATCTTTCCAAGCCAAATATCCTCAAGAAGTTTTTCACATAATTACCAAGTTCACCACGAACATTCACATCAGAAAGATGAACCTTCAAATTCTTGCTAAACAATAATAGGGCATAATCTCTGGCCAAAGTTTCCACACCACCCTGAGGATATAGAAACGCACTTTTTGCAGTCCAGAGTCCCCGCACCAATATTGCATGTTGCTGCAGGAATCCCAGAAGTTCATCCTCAGAGTATTCAGGAGCAAAGTGCTTAATAGCTCTGAAACGATGAAGTGGAGGACCCTATCATAAAGAACTCCATTAGAGATGTTATAAAAATAGCACTTAGAAACACAATTCACAATTGAATATCACAGTATTATTTGATCCATGTAGCCAATCCCACCTTGAGGGAATGGTTTGGTGGTTGTTGTTGTAATGTTACTCAGTTCAGTTGTGATCATAATTGAGAAAATCTGCCTGGATCAGCCAGGCCAACAACTAATCTATTTTAAAAACATTGGTTGTGACTTGTCAGTGTACCACCAAAATAAGCAGTTTCTTTTTCTTTTTTATTTCTCTCTTTTTCAATATTGCCATAACATGAGTTACACTTGAACAGAGAGAGAGCGAGAGAGAGATATGAACACAACAACCCTTTAATAACTAATTTAAAAGGAAAAAATATTATCAAATGAAAGATTCTAATTTAAAAGGAAAACTATTATCAACTGAAAGATTCTTACACATGTAAAAAACATCTAGCAATAACAATGATAAACCGCCAAGTAAACCTGGTAGAATCCTTGTAAAATACAAACACAAATTGTATAGAAAGCAGAAACAGCAGTGTTTGACATCTTATGACTTGGTGCACTGGCCAGGTAATTTGCTAAGAAATATGTTCCCTAATAGCTTAACAATTATAACCACACGCCTATAAAACAGCAGAAGTGAATTTGGAATAGAGAACATCTGCTAAAGAAATGAATGCAATCAACTATAAACAAGCATAGAAAGCAAGATGCAAAGTGTTGGATCTAAATGGCCCTTCCTCATCAACAAAAAGAAATCAAACTCAAACTAATGATGTTACAAACCTCAATAAGTACTTTCTTAAGTCGTTCTTCCACGGGCAATGATAGAAGATGCCTGAAATTTCATCCATGTATGATAGTCAAAATTATAAGCCAATAGCAATAGTACAAACCAAAAAATAAAATCAATAAACATTATAGAGAAGTGGGCAGAAACAACGACAGGAAGAGTATAACAAAAGAAGAGAGAAACGGCCAAATTTGCAGATATAGAAGAACATGAGAGTAAGTCCAATGCACAACAGCTAATAGCAAATTGTTAATAGAATCAAGGGTGAAAAATTAAATAAGCTTGATATGAAAGGAAGACAGTACCTTTTAGAGGGACCCTTAGGTAAAATGTTGCTGCTCGCTCCAGGACACAGTGCTGTAACATAGTCATACCTGGAATCAAAGATTTACAAACTTAAAAAATTTAGTAATTTATGTATTCACATAAAGAAGTGCAAAAGGACATCAGGACATATTCTTACGCTCTCATTGTAAAGTTTATGGGAGAACTTTCTTGTGCCATCATTTGCTGCAAATATCCAGAGGAGATATCACTCTTGCAGCTATGGTACTTGAGTGGAACCCAGCACTGCACAAGATGCAGAAACATAAAAAAATGACTGATTAGAACAGACGGGAAGAATAGACAAAATGGAGTTAAGAAACAAAATCACCATTAAGAAATTCTAAGCAGTAAATGCAAATATATGGAACTAATTCATCCATGCATTACCATAAAGCAAAAAAATTAAAATATAATATGATATGGTAAGCGTTTTTCCAAAGTTCATTTAGATTTCAAATTGTTGCATTTGGAATGGCATTCCTTCCCTTAATGCAATTTTTTTTTCAATATCCATTATTATATTAACACCTTCACTGGAGGGGGGGTGAAACTTTCTTAGAAGAAAGTGTTGAATTATACATTCATTCCTTTTGGCCATATAATACTTCCGTTGAAGCTATCATACTGAATTAGGACAGTGGAAGCATTAGAAACTTATCATTTAATTGGTTATGTTAGGTTTAGTATAAGAGTTTAAGTGTAGAAAATAGGTAAATCAAAGGTCCTTTGGAATATATGCAAGGGAAAGGGTGATCTGGAAGAGCACAGGATGATGTAAGTGTAAGATATGCACGCTCTGAACAATACCTAAGATGATCTAATGAATTTCAGGGAAATTTGAAACAAGAGGCAATCATGGTTTTGATGGGTAAATTTTTCTTGTCTCCAAGGGAAATAGGTCCATGCAGCATAGAAAATTAAAGAACTGGATAGTAACTGAGAAGGAGAAAACAATCATAGACACCCAGCTATGGTCGATTACTCGCACAACCAATAAGGGGGCCTGTCACTGCATAATTCATAAATCAAACAATTTCATTTGAGAATTACACTCCATATAACTTATCCTACAATAAAATTCTAATTCTTTAAGGATTACACTTCATATCACTACAAAACTAGCAAGAAAAATTGGACACTGAAGCAAGACGCAATAAACAAACCAAAAAGAAAATATCCCACTAGATGAGATCAGCTAAAAGTTTGTTTGGAGCACAAATCCCAGTCGAAATTCATGGGGACTGCAAGACAAAATATTTAGCTTTGAGAGAAAGTGTCTTGGGATGAATCCTCTATTTGCAGTGACTAAAACTTAGAACAAACAGGATATACAAGGTTCAAACAATGCAGTTGTGTTCCATTATAAAATCATCAAAATCAAGACTCAAGTAACAACTAAATTGCATGAACCAGGCCCAAATACTACCCAAGGAACAAAACTTTTTAATCCCATTGCCCGTAACCTATATAGTTATCAACATCTAGTAGTATCTAGTGTCTTGGAAATATTATTATCAACCACATAATTATAAGTAAACCGTAATATTGACACCATTTTATTTTTAAATTCGGGCTCTCTCGATAACAGTGCATATTGCAATTAGGGAATTAGGTTAATAGTATACAATGGCTTGTTAAATAGACATTTCCATCTATAAAACTTTATTCAGTTATGAGAGAAATTAGAATGTTTCTGAACTACAACTTCTTAAGAAAATCAAATAGTAATTGGAGGATTCTTTTAGGGATTTGGCTCCTCTAGAGCCAACCCTTACATTAGAAAGAGAAGTGAGAAATCTCAATCATTAATAGCAAAATTAATGGTTGCTACTTGATATTATGATAAACAATTTTTCTAATTAACACCCAAGGAGGCACAATAAAAAATCAATAAATAGTATATTTTTATTGAAAATTCAAAATTGTAGCATTCACACGTTAGAAAAATCGTATGATAAAGTACATGCACACACATAACAAAACTATGGATTTGTAAGAATCCACTCCCTTGATTTTATCATCAATGGTTCAGGGTGCATTCTTTTAATCCATCAGCCAATTCATAGTGTTCTCTTATTTCATGACTGATATATTTTCAGTGTTTAGAAAATAAATTGGAAATAATAATTTTTGTGCAGACTCTACAAACAAAATCCATGCAATGGAGTGTTAAAATATATGAAAATATCCAAAATATCTTATCGTAGTTTTCCTATTTTCTTATTATCTCTTCAGATTAGGTACCATGTTTCCTTATCTTATCATGATTTGTTTCCTTAACTAATTAGGAATATGACTAATATATGTTAGAAAATGGACTTGGGCCTAACTCAATCTTAAAAGCTAGCTCATGAGATGAGGATGGTTCTCTACTTGGTTGATCATATCTCTAGTGAAAATGAAACTCTAACGCACCCCCTCACACCTAGGACTAGATACCTAGAGAATGGACATATCTGCGGGTAGACCAATTGCAGGAATGGACATCTATGGGCATCCCAATAACAAATTTAAGATAGATTTTGATACCATGCTAGAAAACGCACTTGGGACTAATGCAATCCAAAAGCTAGTTCATGAGGCAAGGATTGTCATCACCTTATATATATTTAGTTGACAATATCTCTAGTAAATGTGAGACTAACAATATAAATAAGGGCCAGTCAGTGTTATGCATCAGAACAGATTAGAGAACATATTAAAACAACCCATCATGTTGGAATGTCTTGATTAATATCAATTTTATTTTATTCTCTTTTATATCTTTCTCCCTCCATACTAAAAACATCATAATTACAACATGGTATTAGAGTGATACCATCCTCTATGACCTATCTCATCATTATTCCACTGCTGAGCTCCCTAAAAAGTTGAAGTTCTATTTTATTTTTATGATTCTTCTTTCAAACCAAATGTTGCTCCTACCGTGTCAACCCTCTAGCATCTTCCTTCCAACTAGTTTAACCATGTTCGAATTGTGTTCTTCATTCAGGTTATGATCTCCTCCACCTGCATTTTCTCTAACTATTTCAAATAGTTTCCGACTATTGCCAGTGTAACGCCCTCGTTTCTTTCTAAAAGTTTTTCTAACATGTTTCTTGAGATGAGGACATCAATTCAACCCCACAACTTACCTAGAGATAAAGGCCTAGTCTAGCAACATTACCAAAAATATCGATTTGTACTGTGACTTTCTAAGAGACATCACCCTGGTCCCACAACCTTCCCAAAGATATGAGCCTAACCCTACAGCTTCCCAAGAAAAATTAGTCTACTTGCGCAGCATTAACAAAAGTATCAACTGACACCAGAATAGTCCTAGAAAATCACCATAGTTTCTCTATTTCATAGTCTCAAATTGTCTTAATAATTTTTATATAATGGATGTATTTGTAACAAGCTTTAGCTTGGGAGGGAGTTTTAAAATATATAAAAATATTCAAAATACCTAATCATATCTTAGATTATCCTTTAGGGTTAGTTTTTCTATTTCCTTATTAACTCTAAGAATTAGTTACCATATTTCCTTATATTATTATGATTTGTTTCCTTAGTTAGGATTATGATAAGAACAAATAAGGTTAGTACTATACATCAGAATATATTAGAGACTTAGAGAGCACATCAAAACATCCCATCATAGTGTCATGCATATCAATCAATATCAATTTTATTTTATTCCCATTTATTTCTCTTTCTCCTTTTATACCTAAAACATTATTTCAACAAATAGATATAGAAAAAGAAGAAAGAAGTTCAAGAGAATCAATATTCAAGTCAGCATTTGAAATCAGATAAGCACATATATCCCTATACACAATCGGGGGAGGAAAACAAGCTCCAGCCAGCTTTTTTGGTTTTGTCAGACATGAATAATGAGAGGAGCAAACAGAAACTGCATTCACAAATGCCTTCAGGGTTTTAAAACCCAGTATGCAGATCAAGGAGTAGAATGCAGCCAACGGCAATGAATTCTGTCGATGGGAAGATAATGCACCAGACATGGGTAAAAACAGTGGCACGCATGGCTGCTTTCCCAACAATACTAGGGGTTCTGGCCAAAATTTCCTGGGGGAGATGACTGATAGGCTACGTCTGTGGAGTAAAACGGACTTAGAACTGAGATTCCACATTTGTGGAGGCTAGATGGATGCAAATAGGGACAGGTATTAACCCACCCTAATACTAACTTATGATTTGAGACAGGAGAGAATATTTGAGTGAAAATGCTTTAGCAAAAAATAACTCAGACTAAGGATTTATATACAGAATATAGAAAAATGACAGCAAAATGGAACTGATTTACTGTTATGTAGTTTCCAACAATAACACAACCCATATTATAATTAAACAGTACTACATGTAAATTACATTGCAGTTTTAACAACTGGTATACCTCTTCACCATCACTCTTTTGCTCAATAGAAGGTTCCATCTGCTTATTCTGCAACAAAGAAAAAAGATTGATCAGTTAATTGGAAATTTGCCAATATGCTTGACAGAATACAGGCAGCAGGAAACAAAAAGTATAAGATTTAGTGATCCAGCAATCAGGCAGCTTGTGAACTAGCACTCTGATGAGATAAAATCTGTCTCTAATTTCAAGAGTTGGCACTTGGCACAAATGGAACCAAGATGCTAATGGCTAAATATTGAATTTAACAATTTAAGAACAAAGCCAATGTTCCAACAAGCATACAACAGCAATCAAACATCTTTTGGCATTTTTTTATAGGGAAAGGGGGAACAATCACCAAACATGCAAGCCTGTAATGGATTTATTAAACCTACATTTCACCAGATTCATATTCTTGTAAAACAACATAAACTTCAATATAATTCAGAACACATCATCTTATAATTTTAAATAGAAATTATTCCTGCAACTTGCATTTGTGCAGTCTTTATAAAATTGCTGTAATAAAATAACATATACACATGAATTAACCGAATACAAGATACCTGCTTCTTTGATGTACCAGCAGACTTTTCTTCAACAGACCCCTCAATCTTGACGGTAGCATTTGCACCAGTGGTGACACTATTCTTCCTTTTTGAACCACCAGAATGAAAATGTTGTAGTGATGGTCGGAGCTGCAAAACTGCGTGAATTGGATGCATGTGTAACTGTAACCAAGAAAAAGGAAGGAAATTTACATTTTTTTTTTCTAAATCAAACAATCAATTTGAATATCACATTAGACAATTCATAAAACCCTCAAGCTATCAGAATAAACAAAATATACACACGAGTGGGTGCACACATACAAGGAAGCAGGTAAAAGACACATACCAGGTCTGAGCTCTGAAATATTTTATATGCTATGTATAAGCAGCAATAAATAAATAAACAAAAGCATATCAAGATTGCTGGGTTAATCATGTAAGAATCTAACACATAACCAACCGATTAAGTCTTTACTAGAGCATGTTCGACTATTTTCCTTTAAAGGTGGCATTTCAAGGTTTTCCATTTTTTGGAGAACGGGGAGGGGGGAGGGGAGAGATTTCAAGGCACATTGCGCATTTAATCTTCCTAGTTTTCCTCCTTTTCACTCCTTACCTTGTAAAGTACTCTTGCTGTATTAGCTTCTCAGCGAACTTTTTTATTAAAAACACATTAAGTAATTCTTCCTACTTTTCTTCTAAACCAGAATAAGATATATCTCATCTAAAAACAAGAAACTCATCCTCAGAATTATTTGCAGTATTAAATGTTTAATAAATAGGACAACGGTCTTCTATGTTGCAATGGCATACCTAATACAATGCTGTTTAAGTAATATATCACCTTGAAACCAAATTAGACATCACAAAATGGAGTGTGAGACATATGTACCTTATCACCCATAAGAAGCCCAACAGCACAGCCATTTGCACGAGGTGGCTTCCATGAAGTTGATAAAGTCTGAAGAGAAATAAAGGTATTGTACCATACAAATTAGACTACATTATGCTTTTCTAAGACAAGTCACAAGCACACAAATAAAGCACTCAACTGCTAGCATCAACTTTGAATATTCTTATTTGTTAAAGTTTGTCAAGCAATTTAACAAACAAAAAGGTGTAGTATATCAAGTAATAAAAAGAAAAATTAGAAATAAAGAATACAATAATAACATCTACCAAGAATTATTGCACTGGGTTGAATGTGCTACATGGATCAAAGTTAAAATAATGCCTTGGAGTCTATAAAATTAGCACAACTGTATCATTAATTCAAGCCACAAAGAATTTGCAAAATTTTATGTTCATGAGTTGACTGTTGAATGTTTAACATGACCTTTTGAAAACAAATAACAAACATTCATAGCCCATCATGCATGTGAGCTTTATATATTTTCAACAAGAGTACTTTTGCAGAGTTTTAGTACTGCTTTGCAATATTTGAAGAAAGCAACTTGTTTTTTTATAGCAAACCAGCAAATTTTCTGCTAGTGGGTGAGGCAAGCTTTTCACAAGCTAAAATTTCAGCACAAGTCCAATCAAACTATGATCATATGCAGAAATTAATGATGACACAACCACCATATGAAAATGTTGAAATTGAAGCACATCAACTATCATGCAATGGTAACAGTGACAAGCTAATAAAATTGCATAATTTAGGCTAATTTTAATCTCATCCTTTATGCTTCCATAACTCCATTTATTCATTAAAAGGATGTTGCCAAAAGCTTACCCGGAGGTTATTTGGTTTATAAAACAAACTTATGATTCCTATAAACTCCTTTTTAGCTTATTTCAAACAGCTTCTTGGTGAAACTTATCAAAATAAGCTTTTTTAACTTAAGTTCAAAAAGCTTTATGGTCTAACTTATGACACAATGACATAAGCTTTCATGTAAAAGAGCTTATTAAATAAATGCTTAATTAAGCTATTTTCCGGTATGTTGTTAGGAAAGCTGGCCAAAGTAACCACACTTGACCCATTTCACAAATGCATAGCACCAGCAAGGGGAACCAACAAATATGAGTTTGGTGGCAGCTAATTTTAAACAGGAGCCAACATATGATCAGGGAGCACTGATATATCTTGGGAATCATGGATTCTAAATTATCAAGCATCCAACAAGACGTCTTGAATCTTTCTTCTTATAGTACACAAGAAATACATGATTGCATTGCTCATTTTGGAGCCAACATGTCCTTGAGCTTTCACTATCAAATATTTAACAAGATGCCTTGGTTATTTACCTACTGTAGTTTGTAGCATACAGCAGAAATACACTATTATTGTATGCATAGTTGCTGTATTGCTGATCTTAGAGGCAATTGGTGTGTTAACTTAAGAGCATCGTTAGGTTAACATCATGAGAGATAATGAGCAAACCTGTTTTGTGATGCTATGTTTGTTGGCAAACTCTTTGTCAATATTATTCGACTCCAGATCAATGGACAAATCAAGCTCTACTTCAGAATTATCAGGTTTCAACCTAACCTAAGCAATAAAAAACACAATAATGACTTAAAAGGGATCCCCTTCTTTTTTTCCAAAAATAAAATATCCATCATGCTTACCTCTTCGCATTGGTCATCTAACTCGTACGGTCGCCAGCATGGTCTCAAGGGATACTGAAAAACGTATAACTAAAATCGCCAATACAAATTAGACACTGAGGTGACAAAAAAATATGCAGAGTCGAACAAGCAATAGAGCAAGCGAAACACGGACCTGAGTGTCGGCATCGATAGAAGGTGAGAAGAAGACGTCAATTTCGCGCACAACTGTGTCTTCAGCATTGTCTTCATCCATGGGATCGTCTTGCACTGTTTCTTCTTCGGTCTCGGACTTGGGTTCAACATCCATTTTGACGGTACCTTTGGGTTCAGACTTGGTAGTCGACGCCACTGTTTCCATGCCATCTTCGTTCTTTTTTACAGTTATATCGAATTCCTGGGGCTCCGGTTTGGAGAATGATGGTTGGGGTTGGGATTCGGGTTCAGGTTTAGGTGTAGGTTCCGATTTCGGCTTAGGTCTGAGCTTTGATGATTTTGGCGCAAATTTGGAGACTCGAGAAGGGGCCTGGCTGGGCGCTTCCAAGTCGTCCAACTCCATAACCAACTATCCGCTGCTCTGAGTGGGAGGTTTCTGGTAAGGTTTTGTGTCTGTGCCGTTGTGTTTAGAAGACACTCTTTTTTCTTCTGAGCAACGCTTGGATGTTATTTTAAATATTTGGGAGGTGTTTGCACATTAGATAACTTGAGAATTTATAAATATATACAGTAACGCAACCCCCATTTTTTCTTTTTACATCCCACTTTTTTTTACATTTGAATATTCTCATTTTATCCTTTACGTTTTTTAATATACATTCCGTAAATTAGTTTACGGAATGTATTTTACATTCCGCAAATTAACTTACGGAATATATTTTACGAAATGTATTTTTAAATTTCGCAAACTAATTTACGGAATGTATATTTTTACATTCCGTAAGCAAATTAATTTACGGAATGTAAAAATATACATTCCGCAAACTAGTTTACGGAATGTAAAATGTTTACATTCCACAAATTAATTTACGGAATGTATTTGTTAAAGGATATAATTAAAAAAAAAATTACAAAAAATGAAGGGGGTGCCAAAAGAAAAAACGGGGATGCAAAAAGCAATCCCCATGTATATATATTCTTATCCGGCCCAAACTTTGTTTGGATTGCTTACTGTTAGAGAGTTGTTTTTCGCACTTTTCTTATATTCTCATCCCTCTAATCTTTTTTATTTTGTTTTTAAGTAAATATGTAAAAATAAATTTGTGAAAATTTATATTTTAAAATTAAATATTTAAAATATAAAAAATATATATATTTTAAAAATTAATTTTTAAAATATATAAATATACATTTTATAAATTAATTTCTAAAATATATAAATACTTAAATTTGAACAATATAATTTAAAATAATTAATTTATAAAATATATTAATATATATTTTATAAATTGATACACAATTTAACAAATTATACTTATATGTCTCTTTCTAATTACTTTTATAGATGATTTTAAACATTTATATATTTGTCATTTATTGTTAATAAACATTATCAGGTTTATGCACAAATTTTTTTTAATTATTTTCATACTTGATTTTAAACATTTATATATTTATCATTCATTGTTAATAAGCATTATCAATTTCATGCACGAAATCTGCACCTCAAAATCTACTTGTATTATTACAGTGTTGTTTCCATATCTATTGAAGTGTTATAAACAAAAAAATCAAAAATAAATAAATATATTGATAATTTGGATTTTAGGTGGTTAAAATATTGCATTTTCCGCAATTTTAAATAATATGACACTCTGACCTTTACACCGTATGCTAAAAGATTCAATATAATCAATGTTTCTAATAATAATTAAATAATATTTTTTTAATGGATTTCTACCCATTAACTATCTGCAAGACAATGTTTAACTATTTATAATATGTATATTTACATGAATTAATTTTATATTTAGCTTTGCATGCTTTTATATATATATATATATATATATATATATATATTGTATATTTTAATATTTTCAACAAATTTTGATACCTTATTATTATTTATCCAATTTTTTTATATTATTATAAATATTATTTTATGATACAATTCTTTTTTATCATTAAATTTTATTTGTATGCTGCAATTTTTAATAAATAGAATCTTACTAAACTACAAATAATTATTATTAAAAATTCTGTGCAATGCACAGATTCACTTTTTATATATATATAAACAAACAAACAGGTATAAACAAGTGAAATATAAAATAATTTAAATATATTAAAAAATTAAATAAAATTTAAGAAATTCAAAAAATATGAACTTTATATATATAAAATAAAATCAAAATGATGTATTTTGTTGGTACAATAATAAATTAATTTTATTAATATACTTGCATTTAAATTTTGTTATTATTGATTAATTTTTACTTTTATTGTTAAAATTTTTATTATAATTGCATGTTATTTTTTATTTTTAAATATTTTTATAATTAAATTTATTTCAAATCATAATAAATTATTTTAGTAGATATTTCAAAAAATATATATAATTATAGTATTAAAATTGTTGTTATTATCTTTTTATTTAACATTAAATTTTCATTAATTTAAAAAAATCATCTAACAAATACGTCATAATTAATGAATACAACACTTAACTGTATTGTTAAAATTCAATACAATTTTTCGTCAAAATAATTATATATTATATTTAATAGTTAATTTTACTTATATTTTAAAAAATTAGACAACACAAAATAAAAAAAATCACTTTTAAATTTTATTTTAGTATTTTTCTTGCATATAAAATTAAAATAATATCATAATATTATAATATTTAAATTTTATATTCATTGTATTTTTCAATAATACAAAAAAGTTTGAAAATTGTTTTTTCAATCTGTAGTTTTATATATTATACATAAAATGTATGATTTTTATTTTTATTTAATTATATCCAGTAAATAAAATATTATCTAACACGTTTAATAGTAAAATTAACATATAAGAAAAAATTAAATAATTTTCAAATTTTATCAATATACATTTTGAGTTTGTTACTTTGAAAAGCTTTGTAATCAACATTAAATAAAAATAAATAGTTTTAATAAATATTAAATTTAAAACATGCCACGACAGTTTAATTAAATATTTATTATAATTATATTTTAATCTTGTTATTTTGAAATATATCTTAAATTATTTTGTATAATAAAATACTGTAGTACATAGTTTAATACACATATATATTAAATTTGTAATATTATTTTTTTATTGAATAATAAATTTATTAATAGAAGTAAAAGAAATGTGACAATAGAAAAAAAAAATTAAAATTTAAGTTATTAATATAATATGATAAATTTTAAAATGTTTTTTCAAAATAAATTAAGTCTTTGTATAAGTAAAAGGGTGTTGGTAAAAAGATAATAATTAATATTATCTTAATTTTTACAATAATATATAAAAATATATTTTTTAATAGATAAATAAAATATAGGTAATATTCTGCCTGATAAAATATCATGTTATGCCTATATGAATATATAAATTTGTTCATTCATAATTTTTCTTTTATCTTGGATCTTTATGTCCATTCAAGTAACTTGCATTCTTTGTATAATACTATGTTGATTTACTTTATAGTTTGAAATTAAGAAATGCTGATAGAAGTAACTTTTGCAGAAAAAAAAATGTAAAATTTAATTTTAAGTTACCAACAAAAATTTATAAATGCTAATGAAAGTAATTTTTACAAAGATACTAATTAGTAATTAACTATATATTAACTAAATTTAAAATTTTATGGTAGAATTTTTAACTATTTATTTTATCTTTTAACTAACTAAAATTGTAAATTAAATATATTTATAAAACATAATATAAGAGACATTATTTTTATAAAATTTTTAAAATTACCATGCTTTTAATTTGTGCGTAATCACAAAAAAAAATGTGAATAACTCATCATCAAATTTGTAAAATAAAGAAAGAGGGCTATGCTTTTTTTTAACGGCTTTAGTTTTTAGTAATTTAAATAATTTTATCTTCTCACGGTACTATATATATAAAAAATTAATTTTACATTGTTTTCTATATTTTTTTTTATTATTATACATGATTAAAAAGTTGATTGATATTTTATTGATCTTAAAATTATCATATAATTTTTTTATAATATATCTATTTTTTTATTAACATGTTGCTTTTGATCAATTAAGATTTATGTAAAGAGTAATTTTGTTAGCAAAATAATATTTTTTAAATATAATTTACTTAAATAATACTATTTTAAAATTAATTATCTATAGAAAAGTCCTATCATATTATATAAAATATAGTAAATGATATCACAAATTCAACTCTGTCTAAGTTAATGTAAACGTTGATATATGCTATAAATTTTGTTATAATGTTTAATGGTTATTATTAATATTATTATCGTTATTTTATTATTATTATTATTATTTTTATTTATAAAGTTTAAGTCATAATTTTTAATTATATTCTAAATAATCTGAGTTAAAATATCAATGAAACAGACTTTTTTGTTATTTTGATACTGAAAATTTAATCAACCTGATTAGTGATATTATAAATATAGTTATGAAAATCAATTTGAATCGGTTATTTTATTAATTCATTTAAAATACAAATCCATTTTTAGCTAGAAAAATTGTAGTAAATCAGCTTAAAAATTTTAATAAATTGATAAAAAATTATGTATATATAATAATATTATTTAATATTTTTTATTAAAAATTTGAAATTATGTATATTTTATTTAATTTTACACATATAATTTAAATTTAAAAACTTAAAATGGTATGAAATTTTTAATTTTTAATTATGTAAGATTATAATATTAATATAATATTCTATTATATATATATATTTAATATATTATATATTATAAATATTTTAAAAAAAATATAATTAATACTCATTCTACTAAAATTAGGTTATTAAATTTTAAATCAATATCTTAATTGGTTTAATGACTCATTCAATTTTAAAGATAAAAATAAAAGATTAAAATTTAAAAAATATTAACATAAATATACATAATTCATGACTTATATGTTACACATAATTTATGTATATTAAAAAATTTACATGATCAAATTAGAAAATTATATTTAGTTAAAAAAAAAATTTATATTTAATTTACAAAGAATAAATTGTGTATATCAAATTCTATAGTTCAATCATGTTTTAACACCTACTAAAATTTCAAAAATTATAAATTAACATTTTAAAAATAATTTATGATTTTGAAATTTTTTGAATTTAGTTTTATAAAATTTTTATATAGCATATTAAAATTATTTATTTTGTTATTCAAACTTACCCTTGTCCAACAAGACATGGTTAAGGAGAGAACCCATCAAAAATTATTTTAAAACTTATGAGTACCAGCAGTCTAGCTGAGGACACCATGACCTCTTTGAAGATGTGCAACAAAGATGGAATTAAAAGTAATAGCTAGATCTCTACTGTCCATGATGAAATTTAGCAGATTTGGATGATGATCTTTACCCAAAATAGTTTGAAACACATCCAAGGAGACAATGCAAACTGGTATGTTAAAGAAACTACAACTTTCAGCTAGCCAAATCCCCAACAAAGTACAAGGCATTAAGCTAAAGTAGCATTCAATCTGTAATTCTTATAAAAACTAGCAGCAACAGAAGGTTCCTCATGGAATTTGCTTATCACTGCACCAAATCCTGCTCCTTGCTACCCAGCCTATCTAGCGTCTATACTTAATGTGAAGCAGTCAACTTAAGAAAAAAGTTGGTACAGCTGAACCTTAGGTCCAAAACTAGAAGATTTTCCTTGCACAGATTTCCAATGATTCCACAAGTTCAAGACCATAGAATTTACATGACAGGACTGTTTAAAAATATTATTAAATCTAATCTCATTCCTATGCTTTCAAATAGCCCAAAGCTTCACCAAATTATCCTCCAAGCCAAAGTCACCAGGATTTTTAGCCAAGAAACATAGGAAGAAAATTGCATTCCCCCTTATTCAATTAGAGATGAAAGGATATTTTCACATCAGGAGAAATTGAAACAAAAGTGATCCCAATCTTCCAAAGAAAGAGTGATCATCACAAAACAAACATTTATTTTCAATGATAATCTTTCTGGTTAACAAATTGGAACCAGTAGGCAAAGTATTAGTATCAATTTGAAGAACAAATGCTTTACTTTAAGTGGGACATGAACGTGCCATAAGTTCTTTCGCCTTATCAAATTCACATAAGATCCTCCAGTTGTTTGATTAATTTTCTGTTGCATCAAGAAATAACAGACAGATTTCACCAAGTAAATTTCACTCCTTGATCATATTCCACATAAGGGAATCTTCATAGTTATTTCATGGAACTTAGGATTTCCATAATCCTGACAGTTTCAACACGATGGAACACAACATCAACCAAATTTTTGTTCCACATGTGTGTATCTTGTAAATTAGGCAGCTGATGGTGGCCTTTGGCAAAAGGTTCTGAGGAGAGATTACATAACTAGAATGATTACAGGGAACCAAGCATCTTCCCATATATGAACTCTAGAACCATTACCTATGATTTATTTAATCCCTTACTTAACCACAACCTTTGCATCTCATATCATTTGCCAAGTATAACTAGGACGAGTACTAATAAAAAAATCGGGGAAATTTGATTGAGGAAAAGCTTTAAGTATCCGAAACAGCAAAGATGGCTCATACTTAATCAGCCTCCAACATTGTTTTGCCAACATAGCTTTATTGATATATGTTCATATCCCTGAAATCAAGACCCCTTTGTCCTTAGTAAAGCAAAGTTTATTCCAAGTCATCAAATGAATTTTTTTTCTTTGTTCACCTTTCCCCACCAAAAAGTTTGTTGACAGTGAATGGATTTGTGAGCAGACATTCAAAGGAAGTTTAAAACAGCTCATGATATAGGTAGGAATAGCTTGAATAATAGATTTCACCAGAATTTCCTTTCCAGACTTAGAGAAGAACTTCTCCTTCTAACCTTTCAACTTTTTCCAACAGTCCAGCAAAGATAACTTGCTTAGATTTACCAACAATCATGGGATGTCCTAGGTATTTATGATGAGAATCCACAGCCTTAAATCTCAACCTTTCATGGATCATAATTCTAGAGGAAAAGTGTATAATTCTGGAAATGATTCTGAGCACTACATATCATGCAGAGAGAAGAATCTTTACACAATTACTCAATAACAGAATTTGTTACAGGACCTACAAGAGCCATACGCGTGTATGCACTCATGAGCTGACAGAACTGTAAGTTTTACGTTCACACTTATTTATAGTAATATACAAAATTAATCGCTAAATATAATTATGTCTTAACAATTCTGCAAGAATCACATATATTGAGGCTAAAGAAGGTATCCCATTTATCTAAATTAACCTTCTGACCTGAGACACACTCATAAAAATCAATTATATGTTTTATTGCTTCTGCTTCCTTTGCTAATGCTTCAGAGAAAAGCAGGCTATCATGTGAAAAAAGAAGAAGAAGTAATATATGGGCTGGTTTAACAATCTTAATACCACTAATGTTGCCTATCTGATGTTGTGATTGAATGAGACCATACGAAACTTTTGCACACAAAATGAATAGGTAAGGAGAAATGGGATCTCCTTGCCTGAGACCTTTCTGAGGAAGGAGAATATCATTTAGCTCCCCATTGATCATAATGGAATAAGATACTAAAGGTACACATCTCATAACAAGAGTCATGAAACTAGGAGGAAAACTCATAGAATTCATGATTGATTGAAGAAAAACCAACTTCATTCTATCATAGGCTTTAAAAATGTCCAACTATAATACCATAAGATCCTTTTTGCCTTTCTTATAAGTTTGCACATGACAAAACACCTCAAAGCCAATCAAAGCATTATCAGTAATCAACCTACCTGAAACAAAAGCACTTTGGTTATACCCACCACGTCATAGAGCATAAATTTCAATCTATTAGCAATACATTTTGTGACCGATTTCATTATGACATTGCAGACGTTAATGGGTCTAAGGTCTTGAGGCTTGATTGGATTTTTAGTTTTTAGTTCTAGGCATATGAAAGTGAAATTGATGTTAGAAGGATGTAAGGATTTGTTCAATATATCCAACACTATTTTAATCACATCTTCACCTATAATATTCCAGTATTTAATAAAGAAACCGACACCTAAACCATCTATGAGACCCCCCTTCTCCAACATAATTAACAGCAATACCACGAGAAGAGAAAAGTTAGATTGTCGTATGATTTTCTTGTTGTTCCTACTTTGCATGTAGGCTCCATTAAGAAGACCAGATCGGAAACTTCTTTTTAAAACGCCTAAACAAGGCTCGAACTACATAAAAATTTCTAAATCACTATAATTCTATGTGAGGAGTTGGAGATTTCAGAGTCCTGAATTTGAACCTTTATCACTTTTTATATTGTAAAAAAAACCTCCATAATTCTAACTTAAAATTTTTATAATAGCTGGCAATGTTAATTGTCCAGCAATACCAATTTTAACGATAAACCATGCTTTAATTTCTTACTAACCGTTTCAGTCCTTCTTTATATATATATAGTACAATACTTCATGATAGGGATTGAATTAAAACCTTAATATGTAAAACAAAAATCAACAATAAAAAAATATATTGAAATCTTATTTAAATATTAAAATTTTTATCTACAAAATAAAATATAGTTTATAAATATTTTTTTCTTTGTTCTCTTTTCCTATTGTATATTGCCTTATAATTTATTGTTTTTTAGAATAAAGTGCTTATTTACCTCTACGCTTACTCAATTGGAATCAACTTTTAAAATCAATCTAATGTTTAAAATTGATTATGTACGTTCTTAATGCATTTTGAATAGCTAGAAGGAAAATCAATATCTGAAAGCGGAATTTACTTTTAATACAAAGCAGGCTAAAAGTAATTTGCAGCATCAAAAGCAGAAACATTTTCGAATCAGTAAACCAAGCTATTTTAAATAATAATAAAAAAGAATTTCTACCCAAAATTTAGAAAAAAAAAATAAAGAAAGTTCAAAATTAATAATTTAATGGGAAAACAAATGACACCAAGGTCAAATTACAGCGGAAGAAATGCGAGGAACCTGCAAACATTCAATTCAATTGAAGTTAATTCCGTGTCCATTGCTTGTGGAGACAGGGTTACCTGACAATTGACAATTCTTTAGTCCCACACTACATCTAATTACAGCATGTCACGAAAGAGCTGAAACATTGTCGGTACTACCAAAAACTAACCACTAATGGTCATTTTGCAATGTTCAAAAAGTATTAGTAGCATTACTCTATCTATTATTTTACCTATTCCTCCTAAAACAATTAATAAGCTGCATATTTAAACATTGACATGTTATTGATATACAAGATAGGATAAAACTTAATCGTATCACATATCTGGGTAATCTTTATTGAGCAAATTCTAAACGGGATTCTCACTCTCTCTAGCTCTCTGCCTTTCATGAACATGTTTGTCCATCCATGATGATTGCAATGTGATTTTACATATAGTTTATTATGATATCTAGACGCCCCAAGATCAGGTGGGTCCCCAACCATCACAAAAGGTAAAAGCAAAAGCGGAAGGTAAGTGGTAACTCGTGAACGATGACTATTTGGTTTAGCTTTCTGGTTCAATCAAGTTCCTCCTTTCCTATTGGGAATTCTTATATAGTTCGAGCATTGTAAAAGAACTTATCATTGTTACTAGAATGGGACTTAAAAAGTGATCGTATCTTTCATCACTATGCCTTTGACATTATTGAACCTCTTTCAGGACACACCAGACACAATATATCAGCTTATTGTACCTCGGGAAACTACTTCACTTCTATATATACCGATCTTCCCTTCTGTATTTAGCAAACTACAGAAATTAAACTAACATGTACCCTAAAAAATGATTTGTGCCCAAAAAAAAGACTACCGAAACTAGCCATGCTGCAAGTGGCACCAACTTTTCATCCTTTAATTATTACAATATCTATGGGTCTTTCACAGTTTCATGAACTTGATTTATGTTTTCATTCATGTTTCGAGAACCAAATAATCTAGCTTTTAATAACTTCTTTGATTACAGGTAAAATTTAGAAATACACTAGACTATATTCTTTATCAATCTGAAATATTAGATATCTAGAAAGTTTGTAGAACTAGATATTTATGAATAGTTTAACATTAAAATTTGATAGGATTTGTACCTCTTTAAAAATAAATTGAACTTGACTTAGAAAAATTAGCTTAAAAAGGAATTAATTGGTTTTTTTTAAAATTAATTATATTCTATTCTATACGAGACATGTTAATTAAATTGGTAAAAGAAAAGTACAAGATATATTCAAAATTAATAAATAAAACCAAATGAGCCTTATTTGACCCATTCACGACCACTGTAAGTGCAAATTAATTAAGGACTGTAACTTACTATTTGTTAATGCTCCTTACCATTGGAAAATTTGATTAATTTTGTTTGAAAATGGTCCATCTGCTGAAACTGAATTTTCATATGTCTAATCAAATGTGAAAGTTATTTGCATCCCTTGCTTTTGCCCAGCCTATACAAGTTGCAGTAGGCAGTTGAAAAGAAAAAACCATCCGATTTTAATGAGTTTGGCTTGAGTGTGAAGAATATACTGGTGGTACAGCTACCAAGAGCTGCAGCATGATTACTAGGGGGGGCCAGTGTTGAAAGTTGAAACTATATATGGCCACTTATAGTCGCCATCGCATCTCACAAAAGAAAATGATCGAATTCTCCTTTTTCAAACGTTTCTGTCACATATGCGAGCTTCCAAAAAGGGTGGTTACATTCACCGTCCAAATTCTTCACTCTTATCCATCTCTATAGTGCCCAAGGAACTTTGTAATGAAGTGGTCATTGACAACTTATCATTTTAAGCTACCTTCTTCTCCTCTTAAGTAGAAATCCAAAGGGAGAGAATTGTAAAATAACTAGTTATTCAGATTTAGCTCATACTGTTAGTTGGATCGGTTAGACTAAAAATTCATTAGAGAAAGAATGATAAGAAAAATAAAACATTTTGAAATTATAGAGTTTGAATGTCTCTTGTACATTTTTTTTAGTGTTTGCTTTTAATTATTGATTTTTTTTAATTACTAGATCTAATATTTATGATAAATTAAAATAAAATAAAAGAGTCGCAGATCCTGAAAAAAAATTGAAAAAATAATATATTAGAGATGATTCAATTTAAAAAATATATCTTCAAATAAATTTTTTGAATTTATGAAATTTTTTACTAAAAACAATTTTATATAAATAAAGATGAATTAGTATAAATTTATTTTATTATAAAACATTTTGAATAAATAAAAAATGTACTCTTATACAAATTAACAAACATAAATTTAAATCTTTGAATAAAATAGGTATACAAGTCTAGCTTAAACATAATATAACTAGGTTATCTAAGCTTCCGACAACCTACTTGAATTATTTTCATCGCTATATATATATATATATTATGTAATAATTATACTAATTTCTTTTATCCGATAAGCTCCGGTACATCCATCTCCAGATCCATTACATGCATTTCAATTACCTTGAGTATTGTACATTTTGAATTTCTCCACCTAAAAAAAAAAAGAAAAATCAAAAGAATGAAACTGGCTTAATTCGTTCTGCTAGCAATAGTTTGATGCCATAATTCGAACCCACCACATATGCTAGAAAGACTTTGTTGACATGATTGGATTGGGATATTAACTTCTCGGTCCATTGCATGCATTTCAATCAACTTGAATGTTGTACATTTTGAATTTCTCCACGGAACAAGAATTAAAACAAAATAAAAAAATAAAAAAAATGAAACTGGCTTAATTCGTTCTGCTAAAAGTAGTTTGATGCCATAATTCGAACCCAGCACATATGCTAAAAGGAATTTATTGGCATGATTGGATTGGGATATTTACTTCTCGGTAAACCGTAAACATATCCCATTCGCTTAAACGTGTAATTGAATGAGCAAATAGCTACCTATGTTGAGTGCTGACTCAAAAGACAGTGATTGGTCCCCTCTAATAGAGAGAGAAAACCCGAAAAACAAATGAATGGGCCCATATTTATGCCAAAAATAATGCATTGTTTGAATTAGAAAAAAATGGAATCCAAGTCAATGCTAACCATGATGGACAGTGCATAGAGGTGGAAAAGAAAAAAAATATATTTGGAAAACAAAACTATAACATGTGCCGGCTTTTATCTTAAAAACTTTTCATATTATATATTTTAATAATTTTTATCTCTGTATATTATATTATATTTATTTTTTATTTTATTTTATTTTGAGATGTATAAGAAGATTTTTCTATTTCAATATTCAAGTTTAAGCCCTCCCTAGCTCGTTCTTATTGTTAAACTAACTTAGTTTAAACCGAAAAATATTCATAAATATTCTCGTAATCTTTTGCTTAGGTGTTAATCACAGTCAGATGATTGTTACATAAAATTTGAAAGGCCACATGTCAAGCGCATCATATAGCACCCGCTACCTGCCGTGCACTTGGGCAGGGCCAAATACCATGAACTTGCAGTTAATAAAAAGTTGAAAAAGACCATTAAACCTATTTGAAAACTGTAGTACTCAATCCGAACACATAATTTTGATTGAAAGATTAAGAACAAGTTTAGTTTTTTCCCCGTTTTAAGTGTTACTAAATCCGACTATTTATAATTTTGATTGAAAAACTGTAATATAAAATCCGAATACTTATAAGTTTGTTTCGCTTTCTATTACTAATTTTAATTATAAAATGGTAGGTTAATTTTTTTAAATTCTGGATAGAAAATAGTCAAAATAATAAAATAGTATTTATATTTATATTTATATTTATATTTATATTTAAAAATAAATAAAATAAAAACAATACTTTTATAATTAAAATTAAAACAGGAACAAACAAAAAAAAAATGAAAAAGTCCTAATATTTGATAAATATCTATACATATACAAAATCAGGATCAAATAACATTAATATCAAGGTTAGTAAAAATGATCTCACGAATAAATTTTTATCAAAATATAATTCTATTAATTCAACTATTAAATTTAAAATTTTTATATATGAATCGTTTATAAAATTTAATACTTTATTATGTCACTTTCTTTTTCATATATATAATAAATTATTTTAAACATTAATAAATAACTATTATTAAAATATATATTTATAAATATTTAATGTATATAATCATAATGATAATATGTATAAACCAAAGTAATAATTGAATTAATAATTTTTTAAATAAAAATTATTTGATGGCTTGGCGATATATATATATATATATATATATATATATATATATATATATTGTTTTATTCCATTGAATTTCAGTGACCATTTAGAAAAAAAAAATAATTGGTAGTTTTTTATTTTAATATTGTTTAAAACAATAATAATAAATGCAAAATGTTTTAGTGCTGTATGAGTCAAGCAACATTAATAAATAATGAGGAAAGTCTAGTAAATAATTATACTTATTGAGATATTTTTTACTCTTTAGTTGTTGGAAAAAAATCTTAAACGTCAATTAATTTAGAATAGAAAGAATATCTTTTAAAATACACTTCTTATTAAGATATTAACATCAAACTAAGGACGAGGGGATTGGTTAGTTTCCATAAAATTATGAATTCTAACCTTTACCATAGTTAACAAGCAGAAAATACACTATAATTTGTAGAAGTCAAATTTATTATACAGTCTGTTTATTTATGGTTGGAGGTCAATAAATAAAATTTTAAAAAATTGTACGTTTGGTCTTAGTAAATATTTTCTATTTCTATTTTTAATTTTTAATTTTATAATTTTAAAATTTATACAGAAAAAATAATTATTTTCTGTTTTTAAAATTTTATACTGAAAATAATAAAAACAATGTGACATTTTTATAATTAAAAGTGAAAATAAAAAACATTTTTTTAAAATCAAACATCATATAAAATAAAATTATACTTATTGAATAAACTTTAAAATATATAAAACAATTTTAAATATTTCTATGTATAAAACATATATATAAGCACATAATGTCTTTTTGCTACAAGTGGAGGATATATGAGTAACCGTGTTCATCATGGACATTTTTGTATGATAAATTATTTGTTTATCATCCTTTAACATTTTATTATCATGCTTGTAACCCTAAAACTAAAGTGTTTTTTTTTAAATAAATTAACCGTGATTTTATTTAACAATATTATATTATTTATTTGTTATCTTTAGGTTTATATATATCGGTAAATTCACACATGTGGTGTGAAGCATTTTCGTCATGCTCTTAAACTTAACCATTAGTAGAGGAAACATGAAAGAAATTTCATTAACTTTGCTCATTAGTTTCATTAATCACACATGTTTCTGTAATTTTGGAGAATTGCATGCCATATTAACATTGTCGTGCCTCAAAATACCATGAATTAATGTGGACTTACGGTATATTTATTACCAGTTTAATTAAACCTGGAAAATCATGTTCTCATAATATACAGAAATACAGAAACATAAGATTACGTGATTAATATATATATATATATATATATATATATATATATATATATAAAATAAAATATGCTGTAAATAATATATAGTTTTTCATTTATAAATATGTACTTTCGTGTAACTTTACGATTTGTTGTTGGATATTATCACATGGTTTGATACTTTGAAAGAAACAATAAATGTCTATATCAAGAGTTTTATTGCATATTTAGTCCAGTTTAATTTTAAAAAACAGTCATTTATTTTAGACAGTTTTATAAAATAATTCTTAAAAAATAAATGATAGCTTGGGTGAAATAAAATTAATAATCCAAACAAACTATTCAAGTGTGAAAGCAGCCCTTTTAGGGAGTGGATGCAACATCCATGGACGTAGTATTTAACAATTAGAGAATTACGATTATGATCTGTAGTATTCTTAAGTTCTTCTTTAAAGGGATAAGATCCAAGATACAGTCTCATACTTTAAAGTTAAGGATGAGATTAATTAGTTTACACTTTGCATATCGTTGAAATTTAAAATATAATATAATAGGCTCAAATACTCAAAATATATTTTTAAATATATTTAATATAAATAGTCCATTTTAAAACATTAAAACAATTATAATATTTTAACTTCTAAAAAAATTAACCAGACATATAAAATATATTTGAAAAATATGTTAAGATTTTTTTTTGGCATAGACTCTAGGGCAAGTGGGGTCCCGGTAGTTAAACATGTATAATAAGGTAGCAAATTAAAATGCTATAGTAAAATATGTAGAATAACCTACCAACGGAAATAAGGTAGGCTAACATTCATGATTGGTATTTGGTAGGTGTAAGATAGCTTTTTCATAAGAGATTCTAAATATTAATTCTTTTGAATGATTCATCACCCAAACTGAATAATGCCAAACTATAATTAGTAAAAAATGTCCTTATGTCAACGAGGAGCGAATGGATTCATGAATATTGGTTAATCATGCGCAAAATAATACAATAATATTTTATATTGATTTAATGTGGACGCCAGCTACCCCTTAACCATACAAAACTTCTCACACTGTACACTGTATACGCAGCACGCTCCTTCATGCCAAACCAAACCGTTTTAGAATGGAAAAAATTCATTTCCATTTTCTTCAGTCAATTATATATATATATATATATATGTATATAATATATATATAATGAGATCTACATATAATACCTTTTTCTTTTTTTTAAATAAATTTAGATATTTTTTATTTTAAAAAAATCTCTTCGGTAGATATGGTAAAAAAATTAAGTATTAAGAATAAATTTCACGTTCTCCATCCTTACCTATCTAACCGTCTTAAAAAATAAAATTGGAAGCTGGCCTAGCATTCGATTTTTCTTATATATATATTTTAACTTTTTATATTTTATTAAATTATTGTATATTTTTAAATTAATATATTTATTATTTTATAATTTTATTTATTTTATATATTCTATAATTATAATAATAAAAATATTTTAATAATATTATACATTAAAATAAATTCAAAAACTAAGACAAAACGAACATCAATATTTTGATAGCTATTAAGTCTCACCTTTCAAAACTCAGATTTTATTCGATTTTAAACTTCAGTTTTTTCCGTCGGATACGTGAGAGACGAGTATGGACTTTTTTTTCAATCTCAACTCTCTAGGACACACGAGAGGATCCGTGCCCTTTTAGAATTCCTCCACTGCAAAGGCAAGATATATTTGTAAGTAGAAGAAAATAAATATTAAAAAATATATATTTTTTTTTTATAACGAAAATGATTATATTTTAAAAATAAAGAAAACTTGACCCAGGATAAAGAGAAGATAGGGACAAACCGGCACGAAACCACGTGCTGTACGTCTTTGACGAAGTGAGAGGAGCGAGCATTCATGGAGGTCATTTTTTTACCTTTTATCGTTTCGAGTTAACAAAGAACGCTCTATCTATTTGTGCTAATAGCAAGGGTAATGGATTAACAAGAAGCTATTTAATATATTATTTAATAAAAATAAAGAAAATGAACACTTGATTTCAATCTAGAAGCCCAAAGCTAGTATAGTAATTTTGTTTTGCTCTAATTAAGGGAACAAATTTTTAACCTGTGTTGTGCCACATAAGGTGAAGCCAGGAGAGTCTAGCATGGAATGCAATGAGCAGCAATCAAGAATGGTGAATCACAGGATGTGAAGGGAACGTGGCAAATACGTAGCGGTCGAAAACACTGAAAAGTCATCGTTTTTTATAGAGTAAAGTTCTTTGACTTTTTGTAATTATTTAGAAAAATATTAACCTTCACCGCTAGTTAAGAAATAAAATAATTACTTCAATCATAATTTTAAACATTTTAACATAATTTTTAAAAAAATATATTTATTAATTTTTTAATCAGAGCTTAAAACATTAATCAACAGTTTTTTTTAAATAAACTTTAGATGATATTCAGAAACCAATATATTTGAAAAATAAAATTTATCAAATATTTTTTACATACAAAATTAATAATTAATAATTAGATTTATATAATTATTTAAAAATCCAACTATTTATATAAATAATTTTTATATATAAATAATATAATCTATTTATTTATATTTTTTATTTAATTACCGTTAATTCAAAAATAAATTTAAAGGAAAATGATATATATATATATATATAATTTTTTAACTAATAAATGATAGTATTTATCTTAATCTTTTATGAAACGTTGTTAAAGAATGGTTTATTTATTGTTTTGGCCAAAACTGTGAAGGGCCTGTCGCTGTCGGTTGTTACAGAGAATACCTATTCAAACAAATAACAAAACGACAAACATTGGAGTAAACACTCGTCCAAACAGTGTGCTGTGTTCCGATGGCAAATTGAAGCATTGGCCCCAACGAGTGGAGAATAGGAAGTTGTACACGGAAAGTTTCAGTCCCCCAAGACACCCTCTGTCCCTCTCTCTAACTATCTCTCTCGTCTTATACTGTATACTTAATAATAGTATTCTACTAATCTCCACGACCCAGCTAAAAAAAAAACGAAGTCTTACATCACCCTACACAACCCTCCTTATTACTATACTAATTAATCAAACTTAACATCAACTTATTTTTATTGCCCCCTGCGACTTTCCCATTCATCACCTCATTTTCTGATAAAAAAAAGTTACAACTTTGGCAACAAGAGAAGCAGGTTCTGCTTCTGCCTTTTCTTCTTCACCCTCGTGCTGCCACCTACACTCCTTCCGCCGAAATCTCCTTGGCATCTAGATAGATGCTGTTCGGAAAAATCAAACCTTATTATTTATTGGATCCAACTTCACTTCCGGCTAGAGGTTTTTTCTTTTTTTTCCCTAAGGCAGTGCCCTGTTGGGTTTAATCATTTGAGTTCTTTGGTTAACGTGAATTTTGGTCAGAGACCCCATCATTAGAGCTGGTAGGTGGAGGTAAGTGAGAAAAAAAGGAGGTTAAAAAAATTGCAGGTTGACCGGTAGATATAGCAAGGAGAGTGTGAGAAGAAGATTGAATAGAAACCCTAGAAAGCACATAAAAGAAAAATTAACGAAAATCAAAGCTTTATCCCTGGAATTGTGTGGGTAAATGCCCTAAGATTTTCCCTTTCTTATTTGTAAGAAACTCTTAGGTTCCTATGCCGGTTGATTTGGACAATGTTTCCACAGCTTCAGGGGAAGCTAGCGTGCCTTCCTCTGGCAATCAGACAGTGCCTCCGAAATCCACACAAAAGAAGAAGCGAAACCTTCCAGGAATGCCAGGTACTAAGGAATTCATCTTCTGGTTTCTTATGGTTATTTTATTTATTTATTTATTATCAATTTTTATTTGTGGGATTATTCAGATCCAGATGCAGAGGTGATTGCTCTGTCTCCCAAGACCCTTATGGCTACGAACAGATTCGTGTGTGAAATTTGCAACAAGGGGTTTCAGAGGGATCAGAATCTTCAGCTTCATCGACGGGGTCACAATCTGCCATGGAAGCTTCGACAGAGGTCGAGCAAGGAGGTTAGGAAGAGGGTCTATGTGTGCCCTGAACCAACTTGTGTTCATCACGATCCTTCTAGAGCTTTGGGCGATCTCACAGGGATTAAGAAGCACTTCTGCAGAAAGCACGGCGAGAAGAAGTGGAAATGCGACAAGTGCTCCAAAAAATATGCTGTTCAATCGGATTGGAAAGCACACTCCAAGATTTGCGGTACCCGAGAGTATAAATGTGATTGTGGGACTTTGTTCTCGAGGTTTTCTTTTTTTTCCTTTTCGGGTTTGATGTTGCACTAATAGTGTTTCCATTTGGAGATTTGGGGTTTGTGATTTTTTTTTGTTCTGGTTTTTGAAGGAGGGATAGCTTCATCACGCATAGGGCTTTTTGTGATGCGTTGGCAGAGGAGAGTGCAAGATCTCAGACTCGGACTGCTGCAAAGGCTAGTTCGGAGTCAGATTCCAAAGCTGTGACGGGTGAATCATCTCCTCCGGCGGCGGTAGCACCGCCGTCAACGCCGCCAACTCCGGCGCCGGCAGCTACTTCACAATCAAATAGTGTTGTACCATCATCATCTGCTATGCAGACACAAAATCCAGGTAGATAATATCCTAATCTGGAAAACATTGAAATCTTCTTGGTCTATCCTTTTGTCGTGTTTGATATGGTTAAAACTAGACCAACAAACCATTTGTTGTTTTTTGTTGGTGGTGTTTTTCTCTCACTGTGATCTCGGAGCTTTACTAGTTTTTGTCTGCTATCGTTGTTTGTTTTCATCTGTGTTTTGTGCTTATTCATAGCATCAGAGTAAGTGATGTGAGATTCGCAGGGCTAATTAAGTCATGAAATTATAAAGACAAACCACCAAAAAGGTGTTCTTCGGAACTGTGGGATGTAAACTATGCAGTTGTGGACAAAGAAACTCAAAAAGATTCAAAAGCTAAAAAGAGAAAGAAAAAAGATTTGTTTTTTGGGGGTGGGAAGGGGAGTGGATTTGAGAAAGGAAACCATTATTTGTTCTTTTCTTAACTTTAACACAAGAAAAGGCACGAACTTTACAAGTCTCTGCATTTTAAGTGGCTGCTTTGGCTCTGCGCTCCTCCTTAGTTGTGAATAATCAATGATAATATCTTTCTTATTATTATGAATTGTTAATATTACTGCTACTTTTCCATTGTTCTGATCTTTCAGAGTTGCCAGAAAATTCCCCACAAATTGTAGAGGAACCACCGGCCAATACTGCTATGAATGGGAGCTGTAGCAGCAGCACCACCAGCTCAAGAAACAACAGCAGTGGTGCTGGCAGCAGTGTATTTGCAAGCTTGTTTGCTTCATCAACAGCATCCGGTACTGGAAGCCTCCAATCTCAAACACCTCCATTCCCTGACCTAATTAGGGCCATGGGGCCTCCGGATCATCAAGGGGACATCCCAAGGCCTTCATCTTCCGAGCCGGTTTCCCTGTGCCTTGCCACCAATCACGGGTCATCCATTTTTGGAACGGGAGGGCAGGAGCGCCGTCAGTATGCCCCACCACCTCAGCCAGCCATGTCTGCCACTGCATTGCTGCAGAAAGCTGCTCAAATGGGTGCAGCTGCAACAAATGCCTCTTTGCTTAGAGGGTTAGGCATAGTATCATCTTCTGCATCAAACTCATCGGGTCAGCAAGATAGTTTGCAATGGGGTCAGCAGCCTATGGAACTGGAGAGTGCCTCGGTTCCTGCAGGTCTTGGGCTTGGGCTTCCCTGTGATGGTGGCTCTGGACTAAAGGACTTAATGATGGGAACTCCCTCCATGTTTGGTCCAAAGCAAACCACCCTTGATTTTCTTGGGTTGGGGATGGCTGCTGGGGGCACCCTTGGTGGAGGCTTATCGGCACTCATCACTTCTATTGGTGGCGGTCTGGATGTTACTGTTGCAGGGGCATCCTTTGGTAATGGAGAATTCCCTGGAAAAGATATTGGGGGGAGCAGTTGATATTTTTGCTGTTAAAAGGGCTATATTTTTCAAGACGAGAAGTTCCGATTGTACAGAGCTATATGCTCCTTGTACAATGTAAAGTTGCAGTTCAATGGGGGGAGGATTAGTAAGATGTAGTATGTCCTATTGAGCAGTGCCACAGGCAGATGCGCAAATGGATCGTTCTGGATTATCCGGTGCCTCAAAAATGTGGGCGGAAAAAGAATGTATATTTATTATATAGTAAAAGAAAAGGTCCAGAGGGCCTTCTTTCCATGAGTAATGGCACAAGCTCCAATATTATCTTTGCTATGGACCACTGGATTTTGTGAATTTAGGTATTGTGCAAAAAGGTTGGAATTGATATTGGGTTGGTGTCATAGGTTGTAGCGATTTTTTGCATCTTGGGCGTCTACAGTTTTGAATTGATCAAATTGTGAATTCTGCTGTTGGATGATTTGGTTGGTCCATAGCTGTAGCCTGTAGACATAAATCAGGAAACTTTGATGTTTTCTTCTACTATTGGCAGTAAATGGTTGGTTGAATATTTATCACGAACATGCATTCTCATTATGATGTAAAGAATTGTGCTCCCAAGTTCAATTTTTCTTTTCCCATGAATCCAAGTAAACTAAGGCTCGTCTAGGCAGGGTTTACCGGCCATAAATGTCACGATATTCTAGCGCATTGGATGAGATTGCAACTGTTGCCATAATAAAATTGTAATGGTATAGTTCCTCGCAACAAAAAATGAAGAATTTAAGAAAGAATTTTCTGGGCTTCCCCCTCTAAAGTCTAATCTACAAAAGAATGAGAGTAGAATATCTGGGTGAATAATCATTGCGTCCCTTGTAGGCAGATTTTCTTCGGCCCCCAGATAGCACAAGCATCATGATTATTGACATTTATAACATTTAGCCTCACCAGGTCCGTGTGTGAGTGCTCATTGACGCAGAGGTAGGCGAGGTTCAACAGCGGATCTGTTTTGATTTTACAATAAATTGTCTATTTCTTTACCATCGCCATTATGTATCTGACAAAAATGACACTATCATTCCTTTTACTCGTCTTAGCTTCATCTTAAAATTTTAGAAAAATCTTCACCTCACCTTTAAACATATACAGGTAATAAATTTTATTAACAAATAAACATTTGTATATTTTTATAACCTAAATACAATGAATACTTGTATTTTTAATAAAAATTATTTTTAACTGCTTAAAATCAATCCCAAAAGCACCCATACTTTTATTATGCATTCCATTTTTATTTTTTTGTAAATACCGTTGTTCATCTTCATAGATTTGTAACATTCAATTGCAAGTAGACAATAGAACAAGTCACATGGCGAGAGAAGTGGTAGCTAGAGGAAGTCAGCATCGGATTTGGCAGCAATGTTGGTTTTCAGTAATTCAAGTAACTTTCTTGCTACAGATATTGTTTACGCCATTTATAAAGGGAACAAACCTAAACTCACAATAATGGATTTGTTTGTTGCTAACTACAAAATCGGTTCAGTTCCTAATTCTTTATCAAAATGTATCGACATAAAACTACATTTCTGCCCCCTACTGTAATATTCTTTTTTGTCGACCAACATGATTCAATTGAAGTGTCGCACTATTACACCTGCAAATGTGAAAAAACTGCACCGCACACCATATCCTTTGTGTGCATGGCTCTAATTTCTTGTCTTATCACACAACAAAGAAAGGAGGAGACGTCCTGATGATTAGAAAGATGCATGGGACAAGGAAAAAAATAAATGTGAGGATTTTATTTTTATTTTAACCTTTTTGCTAATCAGATATTGTTAATTTTAATACGTTTATTATTTATTACTTGATTTCGTATTATTTATCTGACACTCTTTTCATTGACTTTTAATCTATTATAAAATAAATAAATGAATACTCCATCGTATTTAAGTTCATCATTATTTTTAATATTCAAAGAAAAATGCTAACACTTTTCTATGCATATTCTTTATTATTAAATGTTAGAACTATTATTGACTCCTAAAATTAGGATAAATTACTTTCATATTCTTTAAAATTTAATAAAAAAATCACTTTAGCACATCTCTTTTTATTAATTTTCATAAATTTTCTTTTTAAATTTATATATAATAATACACCACTATATACCATTTCTTTCAAGAGATATCTCCCTAATTTATTCTACAAATAAGAAGATTTTAGAAGATTAAATTAATGTTAGGAAAGAGATAAATGTCCAATATAATTTCGTTAAACTTAAAAAAATCTGAATATACTTTATTCTTAAAATTATTATGAAAAATATATGCATAAAATATATGTACACAAAGCTTGGTAAGAAAGGGATAGGAATGGCACATTGGCCCTGCTTGACTTTTCTATCGTTCATGTCATGACTTGGTATAGCGTTGGTGTAGTCGGTGAATACCATTATAAACCAGGTCTTGAATTTGATTACATTGCGAAAGTGAATTCCAGTCGCTCTCCCTTCTAGTATAACAAATTCTTAAATAAGAAGCTAAATTAACTTATTTATACTACCTCAAGTGGCTTCATGAAACATAAAGCCTTTTGTAACAAAGCAGAAAATAGATGATAAAAGATGCAAAAATAACATAATACATACTAACAAAAAGGTTCTTATTCTAGCATACATGAGATGAGTTCAATGACCCGCCCAAGACAGCATCAAACATACCGTGTTTTCAAAACTCTTCTTCCATCAAAGCCGCTCCACTTGCTTAGCTCTTCAATCCCTCTTTCCATGAATTTATTATCACTCCCTCCCTCCTCTTCTTCTCGCCTCTTTTCTCTCTCTTCCTGCTGTCTTTTAGCCTGTTCTTCTTCTTGTTCCCTCTGTGATTCTTTCTCCATTTCTGCTTCTTCTTCTCCACTCCTTTCCTTTTTTTCTTCTTCTCTTCTAGAAACTTCTTTTTTTCTATCTTCCTCCTCTGCTCTCTTCTTTTCTCTCCTTTCTTCTCTTTTCCTCCTTACTTCCTCTTCTCTTCTAGATTCTTCTTGCTCTTTCTGTCTCCTAGCTTCCTCCTCCTCCTCCTCCTCCTCCTCTCGCCTCTTCTCTCTCGCTTCTTGTTCTCTTTTTGCTTCTTCTTCTTCTCTTCTAACCTCTTCTTCTTCTTTTTCTTTTTCTTCTTCTCTTTTTCTCTCTCTCTCAGCTTCCTCCTCTTCATGCTTCTTCTCCTGTTCTCTTCTAGCTTCTTCTTCCCTTTTCTCTTTCCTAGCTTCATCCTCCTCTCGCCTCTTTTCCCTCTCTTCTTGCTCTCTTTTTGCTTCCTCCTCCTCTCCCTTCCTCTCTTTCTCTTTTCTTCTAGCTTCTTCTTCCTCTCTCTTCGCAGCTTCTTCCCTTTTCTGTTCTCTCTCTTTTCTAGCCTCTTCTTCCTCCTTTTCTTCCTCTTTCTGTTTCCTAGCTTCCTCCTCCTCTCGTCTCTTTTCTCTCTCTTCTTGTTCTCTTTTCGCTTCCTCTTCCTCTCGCTTCCTCGCCTCCTCTTTTCTTTTAGCTTCCTCTTCCTCTTTCTCCCCCTCTTTCTTCCTAGCATCCTCCTCTTCTTCCTTTTTCTTTCTCTCCTCTTCTTCCTCCTTCATTATCTTCTCCTCTTCCTCCGCGCATGAACTGCACCTGAAAATGATGGAATCCTCAGGAGAATCCAAAAGCTGGTCGATGGTTCTCTTACTGACACCGAAAGAGGTTGCCACAATCTGTTTATCAAGAATTTCAAGAACTGATCCTTTTCCCGTTAAAAACTGAGGATGATTCTTCTTTGCGGCGGTGCTGAAGCCCATAAAAACAAATGGCTTATTGCTAAACGACATCTGAGCCATTGGATGAAACTTAGGAACCACAAAAACATCTCCTTCCTTAACCTTAAACCTCATGTTTTGGCATTCCGTCTCCTCATCACTGCTGCTTCCACATACCGTTCGGACCATGCCATCTCCCTCCACTCCCACTGCTACCTCTGTAGCCATCGGGTTCCAATGTGGCCCCAATATTGATTCCTTGAATTATGGTTCACGAAAAATGCAAAATCGGTAACATGCAAAAACAATAAATTATAACTAAAAATGAAGTTAATATAATCGCTAACCTCGCCCAATTTCACCATAAAAAATCCAATGTTGTTCCTCTTCAATGATTTCAGTTGCTTTTTGGTTACTGCTATGGTCCAGCCATGGGGGTTTTCGAAGTCAGGGTCGTTATCAAAGATGTTATATGTTTTGAGTTTCTTGGAGTTGGACTCAACGCCTAAAAAGTTTTTCATAAACCAAGTCTCCAATTCCCACACCTTATTCTGCTTCTGTGAAACCGCATGCACTATGGCTGGTGTTTTGGTCCTTTTCGTGATTGCTTCAATCAAATCTTCCGGCACCTTAAAAAATTGTAAATATTTATATTTGCGTCAGAGTCTACATTTTGAATCTCCAAATAATGCAACAATATTAATATTAGACTAGTAAGATTACTATTATAGCCATTATGCTTTTGCGACCTAGTATGAATAAAAAACTAACATAATTGAAAATTGAGAGGCTAAAGGATACCTTAAAAGCTGCTTGCATGATTTTCTTATCAAAGCCTCTGACCAGTTCATTGATCCTTGAGTAAGCTCCGATTGATGAGTCCTGCATTTCCGGTTAATTTGAACAGAAGTAAACAAAGCTTAGAAACTTCAACTCACTGTTGTGTAAGTTCAATAGAAGAATTAATAATACATGTGTAGCACAGCACTCACGAAAGTGTTGTCATCTGTATTGGCAAACATTGCATAAATTCTAAGCTTCCTTCTCTCAGACTCCAAGTTGCTCTGCATATAGAAAACAGATCCTTCGCTGAGACTGCAGAGATCTCCTTGACGTAAATCGATAGTACCAGTACCATCTTCATGTGCCCAAGTCAGCCTTCCACTCCCTGAACCACCAATCAGTTCAATGCGTTCAAATTTATACCATAATATCAAATTATTAACACATGATTGTAGAGATGTTCTGGCTGAAAAGTGGTTTAATATGTGATTATGTGCCAAGTAAAGGTATTCGATCGGTTAATTTCAAAACCAAATAATAATAATAATAATAATAATAAGGATAATTGAGATGACATGGACACATTTTTTAATAAAATTGATTAGTTTTTTAAGATGTAAAATTAAATTTTAAAAAATATTTAATTTACAAATGACAAGTGATTTAATATTTTTTAAAAATAAATCATGTGTTAAAAACTGTGTTTGTGTTGCTAGAATTAAGAAATTTAAAGGGGTACCTGTGTGAACATAGAAGACCATATCTGCATGGAGAAGCACAGGAAGAAAGAGCGAGTTTGGCTCCAATGTGAAGAACTGAAGATGATAGGGCAGTTCTTTGTGGCCATTCTTGATGTCAATGGCAGAGATCTCTCCGTATTCAGTGTCAATTAATGTCCTCCTCTGATCCTTCTGCACCACAGGTCCCTTGTGAGCTCTGGCATGGTACTCTTCACTCGATGCTTTCACTCCACACAAGGCAATGGTAAGGAAGAAGATTAAGACCCGCCAACATGGCGAAGCTTTGCGAGACTCCATTATCAACAGAGTGAGAGAAGTTGGATAGAAGCTGCGATTATGCACTTAGAAAAGGTGGTTCTTTATAGAAGTAAGGTGATGAGCATTTTGAGAGGTGCTTGTTTGGCTTTCAGACACGTCACATACAACTATACAGATGGCAGTTTATTAGATTTTTGTCCTTACCATAAAATTCCAAACACTTGAGAATAAGATCACTATGAATCAAATGACTCCAAAATAGTAGTTTTACTCATTTTTCAGAGTATTACTTTCTTAAAATAAACCGAGGGAACATCCAAATTTCGTAATAATAGGGCTATGGTTTACTCCTTCATGCACGGTGGGATCAATACGGTCGTTAAGAAATTAAAAAAAAAATTGAAAGTATAATGTTGCATTTGTTTAATATTTTTAATAAAATTAAATAATAATTAGTAAGTTCCAGACATTTTTATTACTTATAATAAATTGTAAATGAAGTATTGAATTTAAAATTTAGGATGCCTTTGAATAAATAATTTATGATTAAATATTTATTTAATAATTTTTTGTTATATAAAATTATGTTATAAATTTAATCATAACATTTATTAAAAATTATTTCAATAAGATATACCAACAATTTAATAAAATATATTAAAAAAATTATGTTAGTTATAAAATATTTTTATAAGTTTCTTCTAGGGTCCTATTAAAATGGTATATATTTATCTTCATTTATTATTTAAGTTTTATCTTTAAATATAATATCTCGAAAATGCTTTATAAAAGTTTAAAAAGAATCAAAGTTAGAGAAATTGTAGCATTCTTCTTAAAAGTTATCAAACTAAAATGATCAGTCATTACAGTCAACTGGTATGTTCAGAGGTTATGTTGGCGAAGATTTTTTGAAGAGAAAAAAAAAAGCAGGATAATTTTTAAATTAAGAAAACTAAATATTATTTATATAGATAAATAATAATTAATACATTATATTTATATTAATCTATTATTTTATTTTTATTTTAAGAAACATCAAATTAAAATATATATTTAAAATAAAAATTGTTATTTCTTTTTTTCCCAAAATCTTCTCTCCAAATAATTCTTTATAGTGTAATTATTTTACTGTAAAATTATTTTTGAAATAACAAATATAATTAAAATGTATGCTAAAATTAGAGAAGAGATACTTAAATTGCACTTTTTCCTTTTTTAAATATACACTTTTTTAAAATGTGAATTAAATTCTATTTTAATTATTTTTAACATAAGCAATTTATCAACACTGATAAATAATTATGAATGTGATTTATAATAATATTTTATATTTTTTACAATTATTAATATGATTAAAAATTAATTTTAAACATCTTGTTATTAATTTTAAAACATTAAAGGGTATAATAATGTTTAAAATATGACTATTGATATTTTTAAAATTTCATCTAAAATTTTTATTTTATATTTTAAAGGCATAACATGATAATAAATATTTAAAATTTACTATTAATCATATTAAAAACTATAAAATATTAAAAATATACTAAAAAATGTTTACATTTAAATTATTTTAATTTTAGTATTATACAATATATATATATATATATATATATATATAAATAAATAGTTAAAATTTGCAAAACTTAAACATTTATCTCAATTTAATTTTTTTTATAAAATATAAAATTTACTAATCAAATGTTGATTTATAAATTTTTATTAAATAAATTATATATATAAATTTTTATATAAAATAAAATTTAATACATATTTTATCTTATAATTTTATTCTAATATCTAATACATCATTTAAATATATATAAATATTAATATTTAAATATTATTATCTAAATATATTAAATTATTTAAAATTTAATATATATAATTATAAAAATATTATAAGATAATTTAATAAATTAATAAATTTTTTATTCTGTATTTTTAAAGTTAATATAAATATTAAATTTAATATTTAATATTAATGAATTTTAAATATATATTAAAATAGAAAAAAATAAAAAAATTGTAATTTATTCTCTAAGTTAATAAATTTATATACTTTTTAACCCTTCTAAACATCAAACTTAGTTTTAATTTTTAAATTAATTATTAGTTTCAACTTTTATAAATTTTAACCTTTAAGAATATTTTTTATTTATTAGGTAACATCATATCAGAATTATTACTAACTTAACTTGGTTAAATGTACATCAAATGAATTGATAAATAAAAGTTATTTAAAAATAAAATAAAATAAAATAAAATTAACAATCTCAATACATTATTGTTAGGAACATACAAAATCGTTTTGCACACATCTCATCACTTTTAAGGACATCATTTAATTTAGTTTCTTAAAATTATATTTGCTTACTCTCAACCGAAAAATAAGCAAAGCGTAAAATCAGATTTGACCATATTATAGATAACTAAAAATTCATTTTAAGTCAAATAATAGTACTCGTAAATTTTACATTGAAATGTAAAACAGGAGAACTCGATTCTATACATTTTCCAAAGAAGTAATAAAAAAATATTAAAACATTTCATGATCTTAACTTATATTTTGAAATTGTTCTTCATTTTAATTTGTTTTAAAATTTATTTATATCAAATTTATTAATTTTTATATATAAACTTATATATTTTTTATCTTACTCTTTAATATAATTTTTTTATGGAAACATTATATCTAAACAGCATTACTTATTCTCAATAGAGGCGCATTTTTTTTTTGTCAATTTATTAGTATTTTCAGATTAGACATGAACAAGAAAGTATAATTAATACTTATTATTAGAAGTATAAATAAGTTATTTATAAATTATTCAATTTTTCAAATTTTTTTTATTAAACTTATTTATCTTGTTAAATAGATGAGTTTAAATTTGATTAGAGACTCAATTAAACAAAAAAAAAACAATTTAAATTTTTACAGAGTTGAATTTAAAAATTTGTCCGTAGTTTATATTTGCATGCAACAATATAGAAAGAATTAGATAAGAAAAATGGATGTAATTAATATTTAATATATAGTTTTATCAATATTACAATTTCCTAATTTTTATATTAATTTTTCTAAAAGAAATTACTTACACTCCACCTTATAACATGTAGTTATGAATGGAATACTAAATTAATAAACTTTAGAATTCCTCGAAAAGATATTTATTATATGAAGTTAGTAATGTTTATTGGTTTAAGTAGCAAAAAGTTAATTGTTTTTAAGATTTCAGATTCCAATATTATAAATGAAAAAAAAAAACATTTAAAGAATTTCGTCCCTTTGAATTTGTTAACTTGACTCAGTTCGGCTTTGCTGGGCTCCAACGCAACTTTTAAATATCAACTGTGTTAGATAAAAAACAAAATAATAAAGTTATAAATAAGATAATTAATTAAAAAATTCAAATTTAAAATTTATGTTTTCAAACAATTCAAGACTAAACTTCATACCTAGTTTACCGGTCAAATTCAAACGATAAGTATTTAGTTTAATTCGATTTCTTTATTTAAAAGGATTAAAATTAATAACTTTTTAAGAACTAAATTAAAATTAAATCATGTTTGTAATAACTAAAATATATTTAAATCTTTTTAAATTTTAGAATTAACCTAAAATTAGAGATTAACCATATTTTATGAAAAATGTTGTTTATACTGTTTTTTTTATAAATTGGCTCAATTTTTATAAAATAACATAAAAATAAGAAATGTGATAAATAATATAATAAAAAATAATGAATAATCAAATAAAGAACATTATTTTTCTAACATATATTTTGAAGATACATAATAATAATTTTATACTAAAAATTGAAAATTTTAATATATTAATAATATTATAATTTTAATAAAATATATTATTTATTAATTTTTTATTATGTATATTTGGATATATGATAATAAAAACTTGAAAAATAAAAATAGATGCAGGTTAGTACATAGTGGTGACCAGATTTGCATAAATTTGCGGTTTAAACAAGAATCCCCACAACCCCACTTTTTTGTCCAAGGAATTGCGCCTAAATATGTATACTACTAAGTACTAACCCACAGAAGTATGAAAAAAACAAAAAGAGTTGACATACAACGCACTGATCCAACTCACTATAACCGCCCAGACTTATTCGTTTCTCTTTCTCTCTCAGGCGTGGACGTGGTGGTCGTCGTCCAACGTTCCGTCGTCGTTGCCGTCGCCGTCGGAATTCAAGTCGTGGGGATTTTCTCTCCGTGAAGGTGAATAACTGATTAATACCGTCTTTTTGCCTTTTTTGTGCTGTGTACAATCACTCGTTTGATTGTTTGGTTCATGATAAGGTTAGACAATTCTTTTATAATGGGAGGGAATGTATCTTGGAGTTCAGTAAGGTTAGACTTTAGAGTGCCATTCTTAAACACCGATTCTTCCTCATTTTTTTTGTCTATCACACAGAAAAAAAAAGTTGATAGGCTCAAACTAGAATTATACTACAAGTTAAATAAAGACAGGAAGATTACATTAACATTTTGATTCGAACATTACACTGACTCCCTTCCATATTTTCAAGGGTACTTACTATGTATGTACAGTAAAATAGGAGATGTTTGTGTTTTTTTTTTTTTTAAATGATGGGTGTCAGTGCGCAAGGGAAAAAAATGAGAGGTAGATGTGATTTCCGAATAAAGTAGGGTTTAGGTGTAATTATCCCTAACCTTGGTCGATGTAGTTATCCCAAAAATAATTAATTGATTGTGCTGATTCAGTTTATAACCATATATAGTCACCGCTCGTTATCTAATGGGCATTCTTTCCGGTCGCAGAGATCTCTGTTTTTTTGGCTCTAGCTGGATGAATACACGCCACATACAATGATGGATTGATGGCATGATAATTTAAAAATTTTCTTGTTTGATAAATTATTTGATTCTACACTACTAATTAACTTTTAACAGCTTTCACATAAATATATAACAGATTTCTGAAATGTCTACATGATCTGTTAAATTAAATGTCTTGTGTCTTCTTCTTAATTTGTACTACACTTAATCGGGTAACTGAAATTATGCTATGCTATTTGTCACTGCTGGTCTTCACATCCCTTCAAATTCAAATAATGGCCGACACTACAGTCACAGTGGCTAATTATGGCTGCAATGTCATTCTCAGATTGTGTGGCTAATTATTTGACAAAAAAAGTATTCCACTTTATTTCATTTGTATTTTCATTCTGTTTGTAATTTCAACTATTTGCTGAGCAGATGTAATGTTATTTGCTAAAATTTCAACTATTTGTTATTTGTATTCTTCACTGCATGCCTTCTGCACTAAGTTATGTCCTTTGCAAATTGCTATCTGTCAAATAGTTGTTTTAACAATCACCGCTGCATATTCTGAGTTGAATTACAAATCCAATGTTTCTAGTGTGGTGATGTTTCTATTTTCCTTTCATGTGGTTGAGATGATATTACCTGAGTATTTCATGATTAACTAATACTTGGATGCTGGGTGTAGCTTTTCAAGATTTGATCACTAATCCTAGTTTGCATATCATTACTGCTTTTGTCCCTCCTTTATATTCAAGTTTATGTTTACTTGCGTCTGTGCTTTACTTTTACATGAAATCTACACGAATGGGATTATGGCTGATAAACAGATTTTGTTAGAAGGCTCGAGTCTGTTACTATCAGTAATTAGTTCAACCCAATTAGTAATTGGTATCAACTGTCTATAATAATTAAATATTCAAATATACTCTAAGACAGGTCCAAACATGTAGCTTTCAAAGAGGATATGCATTTTAGGGAAACTTATTTGAATCCTTCCACTTTCCATCATCCTCTACAAACAATTAAGAGGCTTTACTACCAAAGTTGTACCATTACTGTGTCCCTATATGAACCAAAGTAGTACCATGTGAGCAGGCAAATAAATCCAATTAAGGTACTGGCATAGAATAGGTAGTGAAGCTGCAGCTACAAATTCAACTTCCCTCAATGGTGCTAGGTGCAAAGAACTGAAAGAAGAGAATCTACATAGCTAAAAAACACTTAGAAACTATTTGATACAAACAAACACACACACAAAAAGTACTGGTAAAGGTAAACAAAACTACAGAAAGGGTTAATTTGCTAAAAATAGGATTCTGAAATAATACTAAGTTGCTATCCAACAAAACAAAAACATGCATACATAGGTTGACTTCAGTTATATTGTTGTGGAATATTTGAATAATATATGTGCGCAAAGAACAGAGGTTAGCTTCAATTTTCAAATACATGCATACAGGTGGAGGGCTTTATAAAATTAAGAGAAAGAAGAACATATCCTGATACCCGTAGCACCAAATAACAGATTGGTCTGTGATGAATGAAGTGAGAACATACTAAATACTCTTAGCATCAAATCCAAATGATCAAATGCATTATTTTTTCAACAATAAGAAAATAAAATAAAATGATGGTTTGTGATTGATCAGGGAATTTGGTTGCTCAACAGTTGTCTTGTCTGGTTGAAATTGGATTGGAGCCTCAGTTGTCTTTCTGTTTATTGTTTAAATTCCTAGTAAGGCAATGGAACAACCAGCTGCAGAAGCCACTGAATCCTTGTCTGTCTCCAATCCTCAGATCCCCCAATCATCCAATCCTAACCCTGCTCATCAGTAAGTTTTTTCTGGCTATTCTCTCCATCCCCTGTGTCACCTAGGGTTTCAATTTCCTTGTTTGTTTGCCCCCAGGTTGAGCCTGGAGCAAAGGTTTCAGATTGTGAGGAGCATTGGGGAAGAGTGCATTCAGGAAGATGAGCTCCTTAGACTGCTTGCCAACAAGCCCGAACCAGTTTGCTATGATGGCTTTGAACCCTCTGGAAGAATGCACATTGCTCAGGTCAGCTCTTCTTTTTTTCCCCAAATAAATGTCATGTTGAAAATTTGTTGAAGATTTTAATTACCTACAAAGAAAACTGAAGAAGCAAGTGCAGATTGACAGTGAATGGTCGATTACTTGATTTCTAAGATGAATGGTATCTTTTGAATGACTTACATAGTTGCTTTCTTTTACTTGTATATTGTTATAGGGTGTCATGAAGACAATCAATGTGAACAAGCTAACATCTGCTGGTTGTCGTGTCAAAATATGGATTGCTGATTGGTTTGCCAAGATGAACAATAAAATGGGGGGAGATTTGAAGAAAATTGAGACTGTTGGCCGTTACTTGGTTGAAATTTGGAAAGCTATTGGGATGGACCTGGAAGGAGGAAAAGTTGAGTTATTGTGGTCATCAAAAGAGATTAACTCAAGAGCTGATGAATACTGGCCTCTTGTATTGGATATAGCTCAGAAGAACAACCTTAAAAGGATTATCAGGTTCCTTTTTTTCTAAATGCTTTTATATGATCTAGTAAGTGGTGTATTTGACCTTAAGGCGATCCATGTTTTCTAAATTATAGGTGTAGCCAAATAATGGGACGAAGTGAACATGAAGAATTGACTGCTGCTCAAATATTCTATCCATGCATGCAATGTGCTGACATATTTTTCCTCAAGGTGCATTTCTGTTCTTTCCTACTTGCAGCAACTATTCTATGTATACATCATCAGGTTTATGTTTGCATAAATCATTCAAAAATTATAGAATGGTGCCCTTATAATCCCACAATGGATGTTGTTAGTTTACTGTAGAGAATCGGCCAAAACTAAACTGATATAATAATTATAAATGTTAGAGGTGAAAATGGGAAATTTTAATGGATGTTTACAGTCCTGGATGTGTTAATTGCATCTACCTAGAGCGGAACAATTTCTTCTCCTAACTTCATTTGTGCTGTTCTTGAGTTTTTGCCCCCTTTTCTGTGGTTTCTTCATCTAGCCTCAATGATATATATATATATATATATATATATATATATATATATATATATATATATATCTTAATCCTTTGAGTATTCTGATATTGTGCTGTTTCTAATCTCCTAACTTGAAACTATTTTTCAATTTGCTTCAAACATATTAGTGAATAATGCATTAATATTTTTATCTCAAAATAGGCTGACATATGCCAATTGGGAATGGATCAGAGGAAAGTGAATGTACTTGCCAGAGAGTACTGTGATGACCTTAAGAGGAAGAACAAACCCATTATCTTATCACACCGTATTGTCTAAATTTCCTTTCAACTTGTATACGTGGAAGTTGTGTATCTCTTACTAACTGATTCAGGGGTGATTTGCAGACATGTTGCCTGGCCTGCAGCAAGGGCAAGAAAAGATGTCAAAAAGTGACCCATCGTCTTCTATTTTCATGGAAGATGAAGAGGTAAGTTGCTAATAGGGCTGTTAAATTTGTGTCATTATTATGAAGGCAAAAAATGGTCATCATATTTGGTTTCATTCTGTTTTGATTGTAAGGATGGCTAAGAAGGAATATTTGATATAAAATTAGTATGAAGGAATATAAGGGTGTGCTTTATGTCAAATTATGGCTATTTGTTCCTTCATGATAATTGTTTTCCAGCAGCAATTTTCCTTTGTTTTTCTATTTTCTTTTCAAGCAATAAAACTTATGTTGGATCTGCTCAACTTTGTATTTGGATATCTAGGCTGAGGTGAATTTGAAAATAAAAAAGGCATACTGCCCCCCAAAGATTGTGGAAGGAAACCCATGCTTGGAGTACATTAAATATCTTATCTTACCCTGGTTTAATGAGTTCGCAGTGGAACGAAATGTCAATAATGGTGGGAATAAGTAAGTTTTGCTATTTCCCCTGTTTGAATTTTACATTCCTTTCAAGTAGTTATACTAGGGTTATTCTGGTTACCTTTTAGTCTGTTTCACAAGTTCTCTTTTGGTCATTTCTGCTTCATAGTTGTTTGGTTGATATTTGTGTATTCATGCTTCCATTCAATCTAGGACATTCAAAAGCTATGAAGAGCTGATTGCTGACTATGAAAGTGGAGAGTTACATCCAGGTGACCTTAAGCCAGCATTGTCAAAGTCGTTGAATAAAATTCTGGAGGTGAGATTTTCTTATATGTTCATGCATCTAGTATTCTTCTTCCAAGTTTTAAAAGAAGAAATTCAATTATGTGTGTAGGTTGTAGTGTGTTCTTACTTTGCATTGAAACATTGTTTTAAAAGGGTTTGGTGCATACGTACTGCAAACTTTCTAATTTCCATATTCCTATCATCATATTGATTAGTGTATTTATAATGAATTGGGTTGGAATTTTAATATGGTTTCAATTTGCAAATAGAAACATGGGAGTTAAAATATTTCTAATTGTTTAATCCACCCAGCTTCTACCTAGTAAAGCATGACTTGTATAAGTTTATACAGCATACTGTTTACACCCTATGTTTTTATTGGGGGCTCAATTGTCTTCTTACACTTGCTTCAATTGAAACCGTATTAAAGTTTATTCATTCATGTTTCTTTATCGGGAATTGGGTCAGAAACTAGAGCTGCTGTGCTAGAGTAGTGGTGTTCCAGTATATATTAAATAGAATTTTCTTTCATTTCTTTATATCTAGCATATGGCACAAGCTAGAATGGTTGTTTATTGACTATGCAGCCTGTAAGGGAACACTTCAAAAAGGACAGCAATGCTAGAGAGCTGCTAAAAAGGGTCAAGGTAAGCCTTCTTTTGAATTAGTAAAATATATCAAACAATCATTTTGGTCTTACACACAAAACTGGATTTGTCTTTCGTTTGCAGGCTTACGGAGTCCCTAAGTAATATTCAGATTAAAGACTTCAGGCTAATTCCATTATTTGCCAAACAGCCATAAAATTTTCATGTTGTCAAATGTACTTTTTTGGACTTGAAAAATGTGTCGCAGGTTCTCTTTAGTGAGAAATCTGATTTTTATTCGTGTATTCTATTTACTTGAAATATAGATCTAATGAGTAATTTAAGGTTCTCTTAAGAGTGAGAAATCTGATTTTTATTCTTGTATTCTATTTACTTGAAATATAGATCTCATGAGTAATTTAAGGTCCTCTTAAGAGTGAGAAATCTGATTTTTATTCTTGTATTCTATTTACTTGAAATATAGATCTCATGAGTAATTTAAGGTCCTCTTTAGAGTGAGAAATCTGATATTTATTCGTCTATTTTATTTACTTGAAATATAGATCTAATATTTAATTTATATATTTTAATTATGTAAGACGTGGTAAATGATTAATAGTGTATAATACAAAAAAATAGCGAAAAATGCCTAAAAAAATAAAGGGTAACAAATTTTAATAATTTTGAGTTCATCTTTTAGTATACCAAAAAAATCATCTCAACAATAAGTTGGGAGAACTAAGAGTGGTGAGTAAATATCAATAGCTGGATTGGAGATTCAAATTTTACTTTTGAAAAGTTGAAACTCAGTTCTTAGAACAATTTGTCATGGAAAGACATTAATTTATCATCAACATTTGTATTTTTCAATAGTTTTCATGTTAAATATTATTATATTCAAAAATTATATTATATATATATATATATATATATTGAATTGAATATACTCCGGCAAGGTTGAAATTTTGTCGGAACAAAAAATATTTTTAAAAATCAAACTAATGATTCCAAAAATTTTAAATAAGGATGATAAAACACTTCTGAAAAAAATAGATCTAGAGGTGAAATATGTAAGTTTATTTTCGAGTATCACGATCATCGGATAAGTATTTTCTTAAATTAATTAAAAAATATTAAAATAAAAGAAAAGTTAAAAGGATGAATAAACAAATTAAATTTATAGAAAATTATTCACAGTTTATTATGGTAATTTTCATAAGAGATATTTTTTTCTTGGTTATGAACGTAAATTTTACTTAAGGATTATCAAGCTTAACACCATTTGAACCAATTGATAACTATTTGTTTTTTAGCGTTGGGAGAAAAGAATAAATTTAAAATTTTATATATATAACAAAAAAGAATTAATAGTCTAAACGATTCCGATTTGAGACAAGCGGAATTTTAATAGGATTTTTTTAAAAAAAATTTAGAATATAAAAATAAGTATTAATTAATTGTGAAGTCATATGCCACGGGAACAAAGAATATGAAAAAGAAAAATTCACACATTTCAAAATAAGGGATCAAATTTACAGCATAATGATCGATTAGCGAGTATTTTGTATAATGTATGTCTTTTTTAATTTAAGTAAAACTTTAAAATATAACAGAATATTTAAAAATATTAATACTCATATATATGTTTTTTTTTTATATATTAAAGATAGTTTTAAAATCATATCTTGTATTGGTAGTATTATATCCCCTTTTCAAGTTTAGTTGATTGAAATACAATCTTTCATCTATTCTAATTTTTTTTTACAAATTAATATAAATAATATTATAAAGTAAAGAGTATGAATTAAAATTTTAGATAAAATTTTCGTTATCAAATTTCAAATCATCAACTTAATTATAATTTTTTTAATTGAAAAAAATAAAATTTTAATTTTAAATTTTAATTATATATTTATTATTTCCAATAATACAGATAATTACATATAAATACTTTAGTATTTAACCTTAAATTCATATTCAAATTCATCAAATAAGTATTTACTATACCAGTATAAATATTTTATTTTTCTGTAGGTATCCAATAAGTATTGGATTTATTATCCTCCCTTAAAAATGTATGTCATTTATCTATGACATGTTAAAATGCATTTAATTCTCATGATCATAAGTATCTAAAAATAAAAATATTTTAAAATATAATTATAATAAATTTATTTATCTATATTATATTTTTATTTAATAATTAATTATCAAAATTTAATAATTAATTAAAAATAATAATAATCAACAACGTAAAAATATAATTAACTCAATTACATATTTAATTAGTAATTAATTATTAAGCTTATATAATCAATTAGTTTAATTGATAATTCATTATCACATTTTAGTAATTGATTATTAAATTAATTTTTAATAATTAAATATTAAGTTAATCATCATTTTATAATAACCAAAATATTTTACAATTATCATGTTTTGATAATCCATTATCAAGATAAATTTTAGAATATAAAAAAATAAATTTATTTTTTGTATGTTTAAAAAATTAAATTCAATTTAAAAATTATGTTACTTAATATTATAATAAATAAATTATTATTCTAATCCTCAAATTATAGATATTTTTATCATTTTAGCTTATGATATAATAAAAATTTTACTTTAATTTTATTTTTTACTTTAACTTTTTTTTATATATTTTTTTTCAAATTAAATACTGAAATAGAAGAAATTTATAACATTTTATAAAGTTATAAAGTAAACAACACTAAAATTAAAGTGGTTATTTACTTTATTACAAATTTAAAAAATAGTCTACCAAATCTATTAATAGTCCCAGTGGGTGATATGTAAATTCTATACGCTACATTTTACAAGAAGAAAAAAATTCTTTTTTAAATTTTTTCTAAATTTTCCTTTTTAAATTCAATCTCTTATAAAATAAAAAATGTCTTTTATATTTATAATAAAAGAAAAAATAATTTCTTTATTACATAAAATCTCTAAAAAAAATTAATATTTTATATAATTTTAAATTATTTATATTAAAAGTTTAAATGATAAGACCTTATTTTATATATTTTTTTTAAATGCAAACCTTTATTTTCTTTTATTTATCTATAAATAACTATCTATGAATGGATAGTCCGTTTTGAAATCATCTACTTTGCACCTCCAAACATATGCTTAAGCAAGAATTGTAGTATAAATGAATCAAACAGCAAGAATTTTATTTTATACTACAATGTCACCTCCAAACATATGCTTCAGCAAGAATTGTAGTATAAATGAATCAAACAGCAAGAATTTTATTTTATACTACAATGTCAGCTTAACAGCAAGAATCAAACAGAGGTGGATTGATACAATAAAAACTCCTAGTAAAATGTTTACATGTAATCCAGCGGATAAAACACATTACATTTTCAAGATGGGTGTTGTACTTTCGAGTCGGATGAATTCAACAATAGACGTTTGTTGACATTCCAACCATCCTTCTTCTTTCGGACCTATTCAAAAAGTAAGAGAATTCAGTATTTTTAAAATTTTTTTAAATATCTAATTGGAAAGATAAAAAGGTCCAACTTATAAGTCAGGCTCAACTCGACTTACTTCTATTTCTAAGCTCAACTCGACTTACTTCTATTTCTAATGATGGAAGCAAAAAAAATATATATATATAAAATATTTTCTTGTTTATTTACGCATAAAAGCAAAAAGGTAGGATCGTAGGATCCATAAAAAAAAAACAATCTCCTTTTTAAATAGGAAAGTTTTTTTTTTATTATTTATATTAATTTGTTAAAATTTTTATATATTTGTCAAAAAATAAAAAATATATTAATAAAAAAATAATGTAACAAAATAATTTTTTAAAGTTAAATTTTATTTTTAAATTTATATAAAATAAAATTTATACTATTAATATTTTTTTTTTCATCCATCTAAGTAAGGAAAAAAAAACCTTCTCTCCATATTTTCACTCATTTAAATAATTTAATATTTTTTTATTCTTTTTTCTTTGCTTTGTATTTCCTCCTTCATCTTGACAAACCATTAGACATCAGAAACATTAAAATACCACATGTATGAGGTATCAGCATTGTATACAAAAAGTATAAAATTTATAATCAAATGATATCCAAATGTGGTTATGGATGGAAGAGCGCTCAAACTTCGCCTGTTTAAAAATTGAGGCAGACTGAGTTGTTAAATGTTAAAGATTTTTTTTTTAAGGTCTAACTTGATTTAAAGCTTACAAGGCCTATAAATCTGTTTAAAATACTACATTACAAAAAATCAATAAATAGACTTAAAGTCTATATAAATAATTGATTAAAATGGTTTACAAACTTAAAACTTACAAGATAAAAAAATTATTAAATAGGCTTAAAACATATATATATATATTAATATTATGTAAATAAAATATAAAATAAATATTATACAAATATAATATATTAAAATAAATATAAATATATAATATATAAATATAAATAAGCTCCTAAATAGATTAAATAGATTTTTTTATAAACCTAAACATTACTTATTTATCTAAAATATTTTCACAAATCTATCTATTTGTTAAACGAATTGTTAAACGAGTTGAGCAAAGTTAGACTTTAAATGAGCCGGGCTCTAGACTTCTGTCGAACTGCCTTCATCCCCAGGTGTGGTGCATACTGATAAACAAAATTCTATGTAAAGATTGCGATGTCTTCAACCTAATGTTATTGAGATAACTAGATGTAAGCAAAAGAAAAATTAAATACAGCGGTTAAAGTGCACGTGTGCAGGATGTAATATGAATTCATACCATTACCTAACTAAAAAATATATTCCCCATGGGTTTATTCAGTAGAACATTCTGCTTGTTAAACATTACTATAATAACAAGGGCGCAATTCATATACGAATCAGGTAAGCAGTTACTGTAGTTGATGGAAGACATGTCCTGGGATTTGATAGACTCTTAAGACAACATGTTCTTGTCCAAATCAGAAGCCTTCGGCTCTCAAACGCTCTCTTATCTCTTCAATTTCTATTTTAACATCAGTTACCTCTTGTTCTTTCCGAGCCAGAGTTTTCAGTTTAGGTTCTAGCTCTTCCTAAATGATTCACAATCAGAGTTAGCCTTTGCCACTTCCATGGCCCAGTGCTCAAAATGAGTTCAATGTTTTCAACAATTTCATCAACTATGCTACGCAACCAGGCTACATGAAGTTGAGCAGATTCAACATCCTTAAGAATAACCATCAAATCCTTGACTTAGCACTATGTTAATTGCATCATCGGGGTGGATTGCAACTCTTGGACAACAAAGAACATGCACTCGATATAACATTACCCCATGACAACTGATTCCCAGTGGCAGCTTGCCCCTATAGCCCAAATCTTTTCAAAGATGTATTGCCCGGACGAAAGCAAAGCTTTCTTTCATGATATCTTCCACTAGAACGCAGGACTCAAAAACCAGGGACTTGGTGACAAGCATCATTGAAGCAAGTAGACACTTTCCCCTTTATAAAGAAAATACCTTACACATTTCGGAGGGTCTTTCAAAGCTACAGCAACAATGACTCTCATTTTGGGCAGAATTTTCATGTTTGTGGCAAATGTTGTTAAGCTGACATTGTAGTATAAATGAACATGTGCAAGTCAGAAGTCACATATTTCTGACCTCAACTAAACTGTGAGCGGGTAATTTTCTTAATCCCACTTCATTTGCCATATCTCTAACTGTCTCTGCATCCCTCCATCTTCCTACAGCAGCATAAAGCTTTGCCAACAAAACATAATTTCCAGTATTTTCAGGCTCAAGCTCAAAAGTCCACCTAGCAGCCACCTCTCCTAGTTCAACATTCTCATGAATCACACAAGCACCAAGTAGTGCACCCCATACAGCATGGTTAGGTGTTATAGGCATTGTTCTTATAAGATTATAAGCATCATTCAATCGACCAGCACGTCCAAGAAGATCAATAATGCAAGTATAATGATCAATGTGAGGAATAATTTGATGTTGTTTAAGCATATACTTGAACAAGGACAAACCCTCATCAACCAAACCAGCATGGCTGCAAGCATACAGAACAGAGGTGAAGGTGACCTGATTTGGTTTTACCCCAGATTGTATCATCTGATTGAAAAGTGTCATAGCCATTTCCCCATGCCCATGCTTTCCATAAGCACCAATTATTGCACTCCAAATAATATTATCCTTGTCCTTCAGAGGAACTATATTAAAAATCTGGTGAGCATATCCTAAACTTCCACACTTTGAGTATATATCAACTAGAATACTTGCTATTTCAAGTCTGTAAAGAAATCCTGATTTTATAAGGTAACAATGAATATTCATTGCCTGCTGGAGATCAGCCAGAGTGGCATATGCAGGAAGAAGACTAGTAAAGGTTGCATTGTCGGGTTGTACATCTTTTACTAACATTCGCTTAAAGAGTTCTATTGCTTCTCTTGCAAGCCTATTCTGTACGAATCCAGATAGAAGAGCATTCCATGGGGCTGTTCTCTTTTTAGAGGTTTCCATAAACACTTTATAACTGAGGTTGCTACGATTACACTTGGCATACATATCAATCAAGGCAGTTTCCACAACAATCTCAGAATTGAGCTCTTGCCTTATTGCCCATGCATGCAGGCACTTGCCATGGTTCAAGGAAGCCAAACTGCCGCATGCTGATAGTAAAGAAGCTATACTTACTGAATTTGGTTTCACTCCTTCACACTGCATCATCCGACAAAGCAACAAAGCATTTCTTGCATCCCCATTCAGAATGCATCCATTAATCAAAGTTGTCCACGTCACCACATCTTTTTCATCCATCCCAGTCACTAACAACCGTGCTTCTTTCATCTGACCACACTTAACATACATGTCCAGCATCGCATTCCTAATTACCATATTTCCCCAAAATCCTTTCTCCTGAACTAATGCGTGAACCTCTCTCCCAAGCTCCACATTCTTCAAAATCCCACAAGCAGGCAATACTGAAACCACTGTAGCACAATCAGGCTCCACACCCACATCCATCATTCTTCTATAAACCCTCAGTGCATCCTCTGCACAGTAATTCCGAAGGTACCCATTAATCATGGTATTCCAAGACACCACAGTTCGTTCCTGCATCAAATCAAAAACCAGTTGTGCTGCTTCTTTCTCCCCAGCATTCATATACATTGCCAACAAAGTGTTCTGGACAAATGTGTTGGAGTCAACGCCAATCTTATAGGTCTGCCCATGAACTCCAACGCCCATATCAATCAAACACAAGTCACCACAAGCCTTGATAACAAACGGGTAAGTGAATCTGTCAGGCAGAGTCTGACCCGAGTCCAACATTTCAACAAACAAGTTGAGGGCATCAAGGGGGCGACCAATTTGGACATACATTTTCATCATGGTGTTCCAGGAGAACAGACTTCGTCGAGGCAACTTATCGAACAGGTGGAACGCATAGGACGCATGATGGCATTGCGCATAGGTTGTGGCAAGCTTAGAGCAAAGATGGGAGAAGGAGAATAGACCACAGGTGAGGATGAAGGCGTGCAGCTTTTTGGTTTCAGAAAGGGAATGAGAAGCTGAAAATTTTCGCAAGAGTGATTCACACAGTGTGGCTGTGGTCACAAACATCTTGCCTTTTTTCGTTGGACCATTCGTTTATTCAAATTTCAACAACAGGGGCAAAGCAATTCCTACAGTACAGCTGCAAAAAACAGAAGATTAATAGTTAAATAATAATTTCAACCAAAAACGACCTTAAAATCACAACGTAAAAGTTAATTAAAATATGTAACCATGCTGTCCGAATTACAACGTTGGAACCAAGAGGACAGAGGAGCAAACGGAGTCCAACCTGCACCGAATAGTTCAGACATGACAAAGAATTCAGTGGAACGATACCTGAGATAATTTCAATAGCTAATCTGTAAATCTCACAGTTCTTCGATATTAGAATAAAATTTTGTTTAAAAATTTAAATTTAAAATTTTATTTTATAATAAAGTTTTAATTTAAAACTTACATTTATATAGAATAATAAATTTAAATTTTATGTAACTAAGTAAATTTAAGATTTTAAACAAAATAATATTTAATCTCACAACAATATATTAATAATAATAAACTTATATAATAATATTATTATTTATATTTATAAATAAACCAACTAAATAAACATTTAAAGAATTTTAAACTAAACTTTCCGTACCTTTGTATAATTTAGAATATAAGTTTTGTTAATAATATGTTTGGATCACAAAGAAAATAGAATAATAAAAATAAAAAAAATTTATTTAAATAAGTAAAAATATGAAGAAAGAAAGTAAAATTGTTTAAATAGATAAAAGAAAGATATATATAATATTATAAATTTTATTTTATATAAATTCTAAAAAATAAGATTTAATTTTTAAAAAATAATATTTTTATTATATTTTTTTATAAATATAATTTTTATTTTTTAAATTTTAAATTTTTAAAAAATATATAATAATTGAATAATTTAAAATATAAAAAAATTCTCTTACTTTTTTTCATCTAAGAAGAAAAAATTAAAATTTTATAAAAAAATTAAAATTTTATAACTTTAAAAAATATTTTTTTTATTTTTAAATAAAAAAAAAATTCTCGCACAATCCATACCAGCTTAACTGTCCACCCCTACTTGTAACGGTCGCCGGGGACTCCTGTGGACCCATAGACAGTTGAAGGTGCAGCGAAGTTTCGGAGTACTGAAGATGATGATCAGTCAAGAGTGTTATTTTGCTGTTTTTTTTTTTCAATATTAGAAGGTTTGCTGTTTTGACTCGAACAGAAAAAAATCTAGAGAGTAAGTATAATGAATTTATATAAAATGTTTTCATCTGAAAGTTTTATTTTATTTTATTAATTTTAAAGATTTAGCAAGTACTTTTTTAAAAAATATTTAAATTTATTAATCTAATCTCTTTTTTCTCTTCTATCCAATTTCTTTCCACTCTAACTTTCTTTTTAAAATTTTTATTTTTCTCTACTTCTTTAGTCTTTATTTTCAAGTTTCAACTTTCACAACTCCGTGGGAAAATAGCGGTAATGATATTTTTTTAAAAATGGCCAGAAGGCTCTCCTTTCAAGTTTCGTTCTCAGTTTTGTTAAGCAATGAATCAATGACACAGGTGTTTTTGACGCCGTTTGTTTCGTATTTAAACAAATAAAAATTATTTACGGTTTATTTTAATTTGGTTAAAAAAATTAAAAAATCAAATTAAATCAAATCAATTTTAATTTTATTTGATTCAGTTTTTTAAAATTATTTTACTATTTTAAAAAATTCTAAAAATAAGAATACGTTAATAAAAAATAATAAATTTTTAAAAATTTAAAAATTAAATAAATTAAACATAAAAATTAATAGTATTTATATTTAAAAATAAAATTTAGATAAATTTAAAATCTTATATATTAAAAATATAATAACTAATAATAAAAATATGAATAAAATATATACATTTTGTAGTTTAGTTTGATTCAATTAAATTTTGTAATGAAAAATTATAAATTAAATTAAATTACAAAATTTTATATATTTTAATTTTTTATGATTCGACTAGGGATTTAAATCGGATTAAGTTATAAACATCCGTGTGTAATGAGGAAAAGAAAAAGGCCGCGGGAAAGTCAGCCACCACTAACATGTTATAACAAGTATAATATCCTACATTTTAAAACTATTTATAGAATTTAGCAAAATTTATATTATATTTTTATTCTGAATAAAAGATGTTTATTACAATATATATTTTTATATATAAAATAAACTTTTATTATTTTAATTCATATAACTTTTCATATTAAATATTTAATTTTTGTATTTGTACTTTTTAGTCACTATAATTTTAATTAAATTTTAAATGCTAATAAATTATAATAAACTTAAAGATATTTTTTAGATAAAATTTATAAATTATTATAATTTTATTTAGAATATAGTTTTAATTTTTTTTTACTGTCAAATTAATAAATTCATGTATTATTATTTTAGTAATTTATTTAATTTTGAAAAAATTTATTTCTCTTTTATCAATATAATATAAATTTATTACTAATATTAATATTTACTTTTAAATTTTTATTTATAAATTTTAAAAATACTATAATTTTATTATGCACGAATAATATGTTAGTATTCATTATATAATCTTTCATTTTCTGCTATCATTGTTTACGACATACCGTGAATACCCGATTTTATTGCATGATGTAATAACTTGAGAAATAAACTTGAACTTTTACTTTTAACATAAACTGTGTTTGGGAAATTATTTTAAGTAGGTGAAAGTTGAAATTATTTAATAAAAATTTTGTTAATATATTTTTTCGGCTATATTTAATAAAGTAATTTATTTTTTAAGGTACTAATTTTTATTATATGGCTAATTTTTTTAAAAAATTATTTTTTGACTAACTTTTTTTTTACTTTTAGTATATTTTTATAATATAATATTTTATTTATCTATTTATTTTTATAAATTTAATATGATTTTATTCTTCCATAATAATATGACTAATTTTTTTATTATCATAAAACATTATATTTTAAATTATTATTTATATATATTTTTTATTTTATTTTATTAAAAATATTGGATTATTTGATAAAAATAAAATTATAAAATAATTAAATAAATTAAAAAAATTATTTAAAATTTATTTATGTAAAAATTGAAAGTTTATTTTTGTTTAATTAATTTGAATACATTTGTTATTAAAAAATATCAACTGATCATGTTTTGATATATGATTTTAAATATTTATGTATTTATTATTTTATATTTATTAGCTAATTACTCCAAATATTTTTAATTTAAATAATAGTTTAATTAGTTATTTTATTTTATTTAATTTTTATCTTTTATCATTCAACTAATTTTACTAAATACATTCATAGTAATTTTCTTTTTTCACAATGAAACGTACTTACTTATCTTTTAACATATTTGGTGGAAACAAATTAACAATAAAATTTAGTTAATATTTACATAAATAAAAAAGTGTTATATATATATATATATATATATATATATATATATAAACATGTATATAATAAGATTAAATAATGAAAGATATTAAATTCAGTAAAATGATATTTTTAATATTTTTTATTAAAAATTATGAATATAATCAATAAATTTAAAGTTTCTAGGTGGTAAATAAAATTAAAATTTTATATATAATTTAAAAAATAATTAATATTTTATTATTTTATTTTAATGTATAATATATTATTTAAACATAAGTAAATAATTATTATTAGATAACATGTCCATTAATATTTAAATTTTGTAAAATTATATATATGTATATAGTTATAACGATGCAACATGAGTTAATAAAATCTTTTATTAATTATTATTTTACTGAATTTGATATGTGTTGTCATTTATAATATGTGTCTAAAATCACATAATAAAAATCTGTTCAGAATGCTTTTTTTTAGGCATCTTCCTTCCCTGAATTCTTTTCATGAGAACAAAAATGAAGTTTTTTTTAATAAGATCCGACCTTCATCAATTGCTGCGTTAATTATATTTTCTTTTTTATAAAACACCCCTACTTAATTAGAATGATATTATTAGGTGGGAATATAATAATTACTTAGGTGAAAAAAATTAAAAAGCATATTTTATTAATGATAAGAATAATTGCAGAAAAATAATATTAATTGATTCTTATAAAAAAGATTGCAAGAAATAAATATTTATTGAAAATCATAATATCCAATACATTAAAAATGCTAAATATTATATTTTTAATAAGTTATTGTTTATTAATTTTTTATTATACATCATTAAACATATATTAAAAAAGTTTTTATATATGTATATATATATATAAAATATTTTTATTATATATTTAAAGATATTCAACAAAAACCTGTATATATAATGTTTCATGTAGAATCATATAGTAAATATAGATAATAAATTAATGTAATTCTGATGAGTTATAATACTAGAGATGGTTTAACCATCACCTGTTCCGTTAAGGAGAAAAAACATTGAAATTAACATTTTCTCTCTTTCTTCTTTCATCACTCTCAAATTTCATATGAAGGCTATTTTTTTTTATTTTGATTCAGTAGATATAAATTATGAAAAAAAAAAGTTAAAACAATAAAATTTAAATTTAAAATTTTTATATAAAATTACTTTAATCTTTAATCATTCACGGTTTTCATTTTATTGTTTGAATATATAAATAAAGATAGAAAAATATAAATGAACGTGAGATCCACTTCGTAAATGATTCTCCATCACATAAGATTTTTACCGAATTTTTTCTTTATTTCTTTACTCGGTTCAAATTGCCCATTTTACATATCAATAAATATTATATTACAGTAATAGACATAATTTTAAAAAAAATCATGATCGAGGCCTGTCTTATCTTCAATCAAACTCATGTGTTAGTGATCGGACGACAAAAATTCCTTTTTAAAGTGAACCGTCTGAGTTGGTAACGTCACCCATTGAAGTGGCTCAAAACAATACCAGAAGCACATCTTTCGGACTTTCACCTCAGACCACAAAATTGTGTCATAATTTTTCACATCAAATAATCTCAGGAGGATGAGCGTGCCAGAGACAGAAAAGAAGACCACGTATATTTATAAAATTGTGAGGGAATCTCACATCCAGAAAATAAATAGCTTTATCTACGGGAAAACTTGAACAAATGTTTGGGAGTTACAAAATAAGAACTTAAAATATAAGCGAAAATTAAATATAATGTTAACACAAAATTTATTATGTAAATAATTTTTCAACAGGTGATATTATCTCCAATTAAATAAAATAAACACTGTAAAGAAACTTTAAAAGTATTAAAGATGATATGGAAAGTAAAAAAATTTGAACCGGATATGCATAGTATTCATATAAATATCTTTAAAAAAATTCTCAACCACTAAATAAGAAGTATAAAGAAACGAAGTACATATGACTGGCAAGGCAATTGACGCTGTATGAAAAGTATTGTTGTTAATAAATGAAAAACAAAAGATAATTTTTCATAATTATATAAATAACATATATACGATTTTTTTTATAAAAAAAAAAATATTTGGCTCCCTCGTTCATTATTAAGCTTCGCCACTGGCAGTATATAGAGGGTAAAGAAAATAGTAATAATATAGTATTTTACTTCTCAAAGCAACAACATATCCTTATGGATCCCCTGTTGTAAAGCTTTAGGTGTGTCACAATACCACAGATCAGAAGATAGAAGATCCTCCACTATTATTCCCTAAATGAAAAATCACATCCTCCACTTCTTCAACACCCTTTAACTTTTTCTCTTCCTTCCCTTTTGGAATGGAAGTGGGCGATGGACCTCTTTATACGACCTATGATATAAACCAGAATCTCTCTACCTCTTACACCCCCACCTCTCCCCTTTTGTATTCCTTAAGCTTCCCTATCTCCACCGCGTCCTTCCTTCCTTAGAACCTTAATCGCTAAGGCAATATATTCATATATGATATATGCATGGGTTTCACACATTACCTTAAAATAAATAAATTAAAGTATCACTGATTAGCTCAATGATTTTGGAATCATGATGAAATCATGTATTATATAACGCGGAGATTAATTTCAATCCCGTGTCAACATATAATAAAGAGTTAATTTATATCATTTTTTCGTAATATATCAAACGTAAACTTGAACCCTTTTCTTTTCCGACTATGTGTAGATCACTCAAGTATATATATGTTACGATGAGAAAAAAAAAAAGAAATTTTTTTTACATGACAAGTGTGATCGAGAGAGATTAAATATACATGTTAATATTATTGGATGCACATGTATTATTGTTCTATAATAACTTTATGGATGTTTGATTCTATTAATGAAAAATAAAACTTATTTGATAATATAGTTTCAAAGAAACATATCTAAGTATTTTTTTGTCAAAACTATAAATATTTTTTATTTGAGATAATTTTACTCGAATTGATATTTTATTATTATAGATGATAATTTTTTAATTTTTTTAAATATAATTACATATTTAAAATTTAAATTAATATTTTCAATTAAACTGAATCAACTTTTATCAGTTGATTCATATATTTAATAATAAATAAATTATAATATATTTATATATAATTAATTAATAATTATTTTTCCATCCTAAATCGTATGATTAGAATAATTTCTCTTGTCGTGACTAAAAATAAGATGGTTAATTAAAGAATAGTGTACAAGGAGAAAAGGACATCAATAACTTTTCTTCTTACAAAGGATATAGGTAGCATTGGATCCCTTATAATTAAAGTATACAGGATACATGCTAGAGTAATCATTTATACCACATGCCCAATGCTTGTTATTAGAATGTGCAGAAATTGCACATGACTAATTCACAATAAATATAATCGATTCTTATAAAAGCCTAAAAAAGTATAAATTCCACAAAATTGGTCATCGATTAATAATATTTAAAAGTAGAAGTGTATACATATATTATATTTTCCATGAGGCATGAGTAAGAGGACATAAAGACGCGTTATTTTACCAATTGCCAAACTTTTTTTAAAGTGACCATTAACAAAAACAATAACAGCATGAATAACAATGGTAATAGGACTTTTATAATGTGTATTCATTGACATATCATTAAAAAACGTATTAAAAATATTTATTATCTTTAATATATATATATATATATATATATTAATATGTATATAATAAATCGACGGTTTTATTTATCTAACAACGAAGAAGAAATTTGATGCCTTGTCACGTATGACACAGCTTGGAACATATTCCCTGTCACTTTTTGGTGTTACCTTACCACGTGCCGTGTTTACACTCGCCGACTCATTAAACCAGCAATATGCATGCATATCCGACAAAAAGCCGTTCAGTGGGATAATCACACCAGCATTCCACGTTGACTACTATAACCAATAAAAAATTCTTATGGATCCGGATCATGCCGTTACTGGAAGAAATTTGTTCTTTTAGATATTGTTATACTATTTTTTAGACTTATTTGCCTTTTGAAAATTGTTTTATAATTTTAAAAAATTTTAAAATTTTAAAAATCAATTTATCTCTAATTGCGTTAGTTTTATTTTTTTATTTTTAATATTATTTCTTGTTTTTATTTTTCTTTCAACTTTTCTTTTTTATTGTTTTAAATATTTTATAAAATAATTTTAAAAATAAAAAAATTACAATCAAACACATCCTTCATTTTTATTATTGACCATATATAAAAATTGATTATATTAATTTATAATTTTAATAATTTTTTTTATTTTTTAGGTAAATTTTTATAATTTTACTTAAAATCATTAAAATTGATGTAGTAATAAAAAATTGAATATTAGAATAGTTTAGCATGAAAATGATTTTTTACATTATAAAAAAATTAATTAAATCTTTAAAAAATTCACTCTATTACATTCTGTTTGAAATAATCCTTCTTTTTTATTAAACCATCTTTCACCTCCAATCAAATTAACTCCGACTTCATTGTCAATATATATAAATATATAAATAAATATATATATATATATATATTCTATGATGATTTTTTATTTATATATTTTAGATTTCACAAACTAATATGTAATATAAATATTTTAAATATTTAATATTTTTTTATTTTTTATTTTATCTGAATTTAAAATAATCATATCATATACATTATATTTATTAGTTTTTTCTTAAAAAATATCATAAAATTATTTTTAATATATTTTAAAAATTATTAAATATATTATGAAAAATTTATCAACATGGATTTGTATATGCTCGCTGTTCTTTTTATCTTACAGTTTTGCTAAATTATCTCAATTGGATCTTTTATAGTTTTATTCATTATATAATTTATATGCTATTTCCTCTTTAATGTTTTAGTTATTTTAAGGTTTGAGAATTTAAGGAAGAATGTAACTCACGACCTTATAAATCATAATATTATTTTTAAAACAAAAAAAAAATGACGGCATTATAGTAACGAGTTTAAATAGAAAGAAAGTTCACCTACGTTATAATAAGTCAGAGATAAATATAAAAGTTTCACATTATTAATGAAATAAATATATTATATATTAGAGCTTAAATAATAAATATATTACTTTAAACATATCAACTTATTAAAAAATTAATCTAAACTAAAGCCATCCCCTTTCTAGTGTGAATGCTGCTGGATTCTTGAGAAGTACGTCTATGTTCCCTTCCTCTTTTCGTTTGTGCTGGCCCGTAATATATAATAATAATAATAATAATAAAACGTTCCTCAACATAATTATAACTTAAAAGAAATAAAATGAAGATAAAAAAGCCAACGGAAACAAGAGTGTTCCTTACTTTTTTGCCAACTGTGCAATAATCAATATAAAAGAAATATACAGTTCCATATTCCAAAATGATATTATACTTTATTTAAGTTAATTATTGATGATTGCCTAGCAAGATATACACACAACGGAAAGTATTAACTAATAATTAAGATATAACAACTGAGATAAGACGACGGGTAATTAAGCTATATAGCAACTGCCCCATAGCGAACGCTGAGATTCCAAGTAAAACTACTATAAGGTCCACGCAAAAAAGGTGCAGCTGATTATACTTTGAACTGAAAGGATCATTGAATTCAAATGTCAAACAAGGTAAAGGGTAAGTAAAGATAGGTAATAATATTTCAACAGAAATAAAAAACTAATAATATATTGCCACAGAGTGATGGATCTTTTATTTGAACAAAATAATAATAAAGCTGAGCTTTCCTTCCTTGGTACGAACTACTAATTGATATGATTCAATGGAACATGAACAAACATTTTTACAAGATACGAATTCCCAACGCTTTTTACTGCTCAACTTTACCAAAAATGTAGAGTTAGTCAAAAGTGTTGCGATTCCTGAAGATTGAGGCTTGCTTACATGCGTCGATCCATTTTGACAATTCACATTAGAGATATATGCGGTTCTGTGAAGTGAGACTCTATTGACGAAAATGTAGGAGAATTTTTAACGGCCAATATTAGTAGCAGGGTAGGAACGTAGTAGTGGCAAAACTTTCCGCTACCTGTGCGTCCCTTACAAAGTAGTTAATGATGGACCTTTCCCATAGCTTTTTTCTTGGGTATAAATAAAGAATTAAAGATGGGTGGTGCTATGCTTGTCTTGGGGTCCATTTAGAACTTTTGTGGGCCCAACTTAAAGAAAGCATGGCTTAACTAGGTGCTTTAAGCCTTTAAGGCTCTCTATTTGACGCCTTTAACTAGGTGCTTTAAACATTTTCCTAAACAAGTAACCCCACCCCTTTACATGCACACACGCAAAGATTGAAGGCCCACAATCACAAAAACTAAAAGCTTCCTTCTCCTTCTAAACCTCCACTTTGAATAAGGAGCCAGCAACGAGTCCTCTAAGCACAAGGGTACAGCAGCTTTTGTTAAGCCTAGCTCGTCAAAGGGACCAGCACCTTAGTCCTTACCAAGCAATGAGAGTTCCCGTTCCCTCATCCCCGCAGGCCAATCCAAAACCCATTCACGCAGTCCGTTCCATTGCCCTCCACACCCCTTCGAATCTCAACAACAACACAGGTCTGTACTACGAGCCAACTTCTGTTCTCGACTTGGGCCGGAGCCCGAGCCCGGGCAGCGTCCCCGAAAAACCCACCGATCACTCAATTGTCACAACCAACTCCCAAGAGTGTCTGGAGCTGGACGACCATGCGTTGCATAACTTGGATTGGGATTCCATCATGAAGGACCTGGGCTTGCACGACGACACGGGGACGTCCGTTTTGAAGACTATTCTCCACTCTAACAACAATCCATGCGAGTTCACACCTTTTGACCACACTGCGGAATTCATCGACACGTACTCCAACCAAAACCTGGCTTACAACTACCCTTCAAACACCTCGCTGGAGCATTTGGTTCACGAGTTCAACTACCACCCCAACGGCTTCGATTTCATCGAAGAGCTTATCCGCGCAGCTGATTGCTTTGATAACAATCAGCTACACGTGGCGCAAGTGATATTGGAGCGGCTCAATCAACGGCTACGATCAGCTGCGGGAAAACCTCTCCACCGCGCAGCGTTTTACTTCAAAGACGCTTTGCACTCTCTTCTCTCCGGTTCGAACCGGACGCCGAGGCTTTCATCCTTGGTGGAAATCGTGCATAGTATCAGAACCTTCAAGGCCTTCTCTGGAATCTCTCCGATCCCAATGTTCTCCATCTTCACCACCAACCAAGCACTCCTTGATCACGCTGCGTCTTCCTTCATGCACGTAATCGACTTCGATATTGGCCTTGGGATCCAATACGCTTCTCTAATGAAGGAGATTGCGGAGAAGGCGGAGTCGCCGTTCCTACGGATTACCGCCGTCGTTCCCGAGGAGTTTGCCGTGGAGAGCACGCTCGTCCGCGACAACCTCACGCAGTTCGCTCTTGAACTCGGGATCCGATTTCAGGTCGAGTTCCTCCTGCTTCAAACCTTCGAGACGCTCTCCTTCAGGGCCGTGAAGTTCCTCGACGGCGAGAAGATTGCTGTCCTCTTGTCGCCGGCGATTTTTCGCCGCCTCGTCTCGGTCGGCAATGCCTCCGCGTTCCTGGCGGATGTGCGGAGGATCTCCCCTAGTGTGGTGGTTTTCGTGGATGGCGAGGGGTGGTCTGAGGCGGCATCTTCGTCTTCTTTCCGGCGTGGCGTGGTGAACAGCTTGGAGTTCTACTCGATGATGCTGGAGTCGCTGGATGCATCGACGGCGGGGGGAGGAGGCGAATGGGTGAGGAGAATCGAGATGCTGCAGCTGCGGCCGAAGATTATGGCTGCGGTGGAGAGCGTAGGGCGGCGGATGCCACCGTGGAGGGAGACGTTTTACGGTGCCGGAATGAGGCCGGTTCAGTTAAGTCAGTTTGCGGATTTTCAAGCGGAGTGCTTGTTGGCCAAGTCACAAATCAGAGGCTTCCACGTGTCCAAACGCCAGAATGAACTGGTGCTATTTTGGCATGACCGGGCCATGGTTGCCATGTCAGCCTGGCGTTGTTAGTTAGAGCACGGAAAATTATCATTGGAAAAGTGGATTATGTAACGGTGTAATATTAAACTAATCAGTACTGTAATGATAGTATTAGTATTCGGTTCGACTTCCAAATTCCAATTTCCAAGTCCAAGGTAGTGGTTTAAATTACTATTTTTATGATGGAAAATCTAGGTACCTCGCACAAGAAAAAGAGGAGATAAACTTGTATCTATTCTGGACCATTTTGTTTTTAGTGAGAAAAAGGGTGGGGTTGGGGAGGTGTCTTTCTTTGTTGGAGACTCTTGTTATCCTAATGAACTTCGCTGGTTTTCCAATCAAAGGGTTTGGCGGGCTAAATGGTTCTTTCAATCGTTTATTCCTGATGGTATGGAGTATTTTGCGGCAAAAAAAAGTGAGAAAACAAAGGTCTCTATGACGAGCATATTCAGTTTGGAATTAATACCAGTTCGTCACCTTTCTATTTATACTGTTCTTTCATCGCTTCATATTTTTCTCGTTTTGTTATTAGCGGTATGAAATATGTTCTCAATGCCAAACTGCTACCGTTTGTTTGACGTGACACGATCGCTTGAAGATAAATGCATATCAAGAACTAAGAACATTCCATACAAGTATACAACATTTCAGTTGAAGGCATCTCCTGTATAAAATAAGGCAAAGCAAAGGGGTAATAGACTAAATGACTAAAAACAACCATCTGTGTTGTAATCCAAGCAATTTCATGCTTCTTTTGAGACAATAATAACATGAATTCTTTCTTCTCGTTCCTTTTTTTTAAAAGCTAAATAAAATTGCATTAAAAAGAATCGAACAATTGAGTACAAGATGTACTCTTACAAACACCAATGGGCTGGCAATATACATAGCGTAGACCCCCTGAAATACACAAAATCCCAGCACCCAAAATTTCTCTTTGTTATAAAAAGTGACACAAATCTAATCTAAGAATTGGATCTTCGTTATATGTAGCTGGGTGAGGCGGGTAAGAGTAATCATTTTGGAAGCATGATTGATATCCAATCGTGCCTGTACCGGTCCGAGATAGGATTCTCCATGACGAGCGTCTGAAATCTCCTAAAACATGAATATAGGGCTTAGTAGATGTGACCTTATGCTGGGTGTAGAACCCTCACTAACCTTAAGTTTATGTCAATAATTTAATTTAATTAAATTTATTCCTTCACTTCATCTCAAAACACTTACTGTTGGTTTTGAGATGAATCTTTTTCTTCCTTTCCTACAAATTTCTCTAACTCCTTCCATGGTGGTGTCTCGGCTTGAAGTTGGGGTTAGTACATGCATAAGGTATTTCAACGCTTAAATTTCTGACTGTTATATGGAAAGTTATGCATGTCTAGTTTGAGAAATGGATCTTTTAAATAGACACTTTCCGCAATGATTTAATTAAAGTTGCGTTAGGTGGGAATAATCATTTTGGAAGTATGATTGATTTGCAATCATATGCATAACAATCTAAGAATTATAGGATTCTCCAATTCCATGATGAGTCTCTCAATCTCTTGGAACCTGGGTAGTGGGTCTTAATAAATGTGGTATACATAATGGATCCAGAATACCACACCGTAAGTTTATTTCAATCATTTTTATCCATTGTTGGTAGCTTATGTGTTATAAAGTTAAAATACCTATAAAAAGAGCATTATATCCCCGTCTCCTCCTTGATTTCCACCTCACTCACACAGGTTCTATATATATATATTATATAATATTAAATAATATATTTATAAATTATTTAAAATTTGATATTCATAATTATAAAAATACTATAGTATAATTTAACAATTTAATTAATAAATTTTATATACCGTATAAAATTATTAAATTAATGTAAGTGTTAAAATTTACTATCCAATATGAATGGACTCTCGTTTTCTCTTTCTTTATATATATATAACTTAACTTACTCCATAAGTAAGTTTATTATAATTTATTTTGTTCAATATTTTTTTTAAATGGTTGAAATTTTTGAATTTAATTGTTAATTTAACATATTTTATTATATTTACAAAATTTTATAATTTTAAAAAAATTTAATACTTCATTATATTATTATATTTGTATTGATAATATATCTTTTTTAATGTACATTAATTTAAATTTATTTAATAAATTATTAATTTTTAAAATTTTGTAAGTAAAATTTATATTATAAAATATATTAATTTAATGGTTATGTTAATAAAATTTTACTATTTAAAAATATTTTAAATAAAATAAATTATGATAAATTTATTTTTAAAATAAATTAATTTTTCTTTTATATATAAATATATATTATCTAACTTTTTATACAAACAAACTGTCAAAAATAGTACATCTAAAAAATATTATATATCATACAATAGCATTAAAATTTGTAAAGTGAAATATTTATTTTTCATTTTTAGTATTATAGGATGGTTAATAAATAATGATCAAAATATAATTTAAAAATAATTAATAATTTATCATTCTCTTTTTTTCTATGCATATTTTGTAAAAAAAAAAGCAATTAAAAGAACAATGAAAAAAATTAAACAAAATTAGACACTAGGTGTTAGATATCATAATTCTTTTTATTATAAGTTTGACTTATTTAAAGCTTATCATATCTACAAATTTATTTAAAAATTTATAATATAAAAAATTTAAAATAAATAAGCCTAATATATATATTATAAAAAAACTTATAAGCATATGTAAAATTTACAACATAAAAAATCAACGAATAAATATAAAGTCTATATATATAAATAATTAAAAAACTACAAATTTAATATATTAAAATTAATACTATATATATTAATATTTATAATTATATTATATAATTATAATATTTTATGTATTATGTATTATAGTATATTAAAATAAATTATAAAACTGTAATAAATTTATATATTTAAATATATCTTTAAATATGTTAAATAAAATTTTTTATAATTCTAAATTTAATTTATTTATACAATTTTTTTTAACAATTTTAAATATATATATATATATATATATATATATTTATTAAATATATTAAATATCATAAAATTTCAAACTAAGTCAGCCAATAAATTTTGTTGAATAGGCTCACTCATTCCCACTCTTAATTACTTTTGATTGAAATACACGAAGATAAAGATTAGGTTTGTTACATGTCGTGTGTTAAATTGTAAGTACACTAGATTGCTGGTTGTTTCTATGAATGAAAATTTTCCTACGCTGATGAAAAAACAAGGATCTGGATGTCTATTAGGAGAAGCTCTATATCAAACCCATGGGAGGAACATCAAGGCAGAAAATAGTCCACCAAAGTCAGAAAAAAAACATCTTGAAAAAGGAGTTAATTTGTGACTTAGGAATGTAAAACAAAATGTAACAGTTAACTTATAAGACGAAATATTTAACAACTTGGAATTAATTTTTATCATATTTATGATATTTCTTAGAATTCATTTATTGTCTCTTAACAAAATGGATACAATCACATAAAATATAACACTAGTTGCTAAGACTTCAATTTGAATTACTGAATTAAAGTTAATTTTTCATCCAAGATCAGATGCAGTTACCAATATGAAATAATACTTCAATAATTTTAATCGGAAAATAATGTCTCTAATATCTTCAATACTATGTACATACTGTGGGTCTTTGTGGAGACGTGTTATTTTTTTGGGCTGAAGCCTGTTACTTTACCGGGCTGGACCCGCTTTAGTTTATCCCAGTCCTTTTTCTTGACACTATTCAAATTTCTTTTTTGGTGATTGACCATTAAGTAACTAACATTAACATAAATGATATAACCAAAAGCATATAAACCACAACGAAATTTCCTTGGCATGTCGGAAGCGAAAGGAATGGTGCCTTGGGAATTAGAATGGATCTCCTCGGATCAAACTTAACAGGCGAGGTTCGCATCGATCTTCTTTCTATGTCATATTTCTCGCCATTTTTATTTTTTATTTGTTGGTTCAGCTAGGGTTTTGATTCTGCATCACCGTTTCTTCTTTGTTACAATCGTGTTTTTAGTTTCGAGGGTCTACATTTCCCTCACTTCCTAGTCTTGATTTCAATTATAATACGCTTTTATTGCTTGCTAATATCGAAGAACTGTGAGATTTACAGATTAGCTATTGAAATTATCTCAGGTATCGTTCCACTGAATTCTTTGTCATGTCTGAACTATTCGGTGCAGGTTGGACTCCGTTTGCTCCTCTGTCCTCTTGGTTCCAACGTTGTAATTCGGACAGCATGGTTACATATTTTAATTAACTTTTACGTGTTGTGATTTTAAGGTCGTTTTTGGTTGAAATTATTATTTAACTATTAATCTTCTGTTTTTTGCAGCTGTACTGTAGGAATTGCTTTGCCAGTGTACTCTACGTTCAAGGCAATTGAAAGTAAAGATCAAAATGCTCAACATAGGTGTCTTCTCTATTGGGCTGGTACGAATTTGTCTCGCCCTTTTCATTTTCTATTTTCTTTTTCACTGCCCTCTATATAAGACTGAGAGATTGATGAAAAGTAGAAACTATGCTCAGTGACTGTGATTTCAATTGATGGTGTGTCTATTTGGCTTGTCTGTGATGTACCCAGCTCTCTGCTTTTAGGGCAGAGAAACCTATCCGGTTGTCTACCTTGCCAATGACAGGAAAGGTTCACTGAGGTTTCTTGTTTTATAAAATTATAATAGGAAAAGTAAATAACTGATCACTTTATTCATTCAGCATGATGAACTCTCGTTAGTTTCCACACCTAATCAACATTCTGACATGATATTCTAGTACTATGGTGTATTTCCCCCCACTTGATGGCAATAAAGCTAGTTGGGATCCATTTCATGAATTTTGCTTAGCAGGATGATGAGATGTATGTTAGCTGGCCAAATTACAATTTACACATTATATTGACAATTGTTTTAGATGGATTTGATGGAGTCCAATATCGAAATCTTTTAATATTTGTTTGATTGAGTTTATAGTTTATTCTTTCCACTGATCCAGTTATAATACATTTGCCTTCTAAAGAGATTTGACATTACCCCGTGCCCAAATCCTTATTTATGCATCCTTCTGCACTCCCAACTGCTTGTAATTGGACTGGATGTTGTGCCATATTTGTTATCATCTTTAAGTTTCTATAAGAAGAATGAAGGAACCAAATATGGGCACAACATACTAATTGATTTATGAGATAATGAAAATTAGATTGGAAAACTGACCTGCAATTCCTACCCTCAAGTAATACTGTTCCCTACAGCTGTCACACCACATCATATTCTGTTATCTGATAAGAACTTCCTGAAGTATTAACATATACCCCCCCCCCCCCCCCCCAATCCTCCAAATATGATAGACAACTTCACTATCTTTGAATTACCATCCATGTCTAAACATAACCCATAGTTCCATACTGTATTATATTAATTTTTTTTTCTCCACGTTTGATTTTTGCAGCCTACGGCTCATTCAGCCTCATTGAAGTATTTGCAGACAAGCTTATTTCTTGGTATAGTTTGATCACATCCTGATCCATTAATTTGGTTGTGTAGGCCCCTTTAATTTTCAAAGATCTACCTTTTTATTTTCCTTAGCATATGATACGCACATTACCTTCTTAACAAGATTATCTTCAGTTGTTGTTTTTCTTATGGCTGTTAGTATTCTTTCATCTGGATTATTAGCTTTGTAGGACTCATAATGAGCTATAAATCACTTATTATTTGAATTATTTTTGCAGGTGTCCTGTGTACTATCACATGAAGTTTGCATTTTTTGTTTGGCTTCAACTTCCATCTACCAGTGTGAGTTTGATAAAGACTCAGATGAGTTTTTGATCCATCAATAACTGAAATTTTTTTATTTTTCTATCTTATACACCTTCCTTTAGCCATTTCCCTTTTTACCCCCCCCCCCCTTTTTTTTCATCATTTCCTTTTGCTTTTATTATGATTTGGTTATCATATCATTCTAGTTCAATCGCACTTTTGATAAGTATATTAATTTCTTTGCTACAATTGAAATTATCTTCATTTTCTTCTGCTTGACATTTGTCGTTCTTTGCTTTATTTGAATGATGTATTAAATAGGAAAAAAAAAAAATAGAAGGGTAAGAAATGGAATAATGAGTTATTGGATGGATAGAAATGTGAGAAAGAAAAGGAAAAAAATTATCTTCTCTTGTTTGGATGAGTGGAAAAGAGAATGAAAAGAAATACATTAACAGTATAAAGTTTTGTTTTATATAAATTAAAAAAATAATTTAAACTTAAAAATTCTAATTTTTATTATATTATTCTTTTATTAATATTATGATTTTTATTATTATATTTTTTTAATGTGTGGAGCCTGCAAAAATTAATTATTTTCCTCGATATAAGATTGATTCAAACAAGGGAAAAAATTTCATTCCACCCTTTTTCTTACCCCACTAATTACTTCCTTCCTTATTCCTCCCATCCAAACATACCAAAAAAGGGATGGCTACTATGCAAAATTATTGAATTGCATGTGGAATTGTGCAGAAAAGTTTGGTGTGACACTGCATAAATCTAGATGTAAATCTAATCCTGTAAACTAGAATAGGATGTGTGAATTTTTTGGTACATGTAAAAAGCTCAATTTTTTTTTGTTTGAACAGAACACCCTTATGGTTAATAACTGATGAGTGCTACTCTTAGATGAAGCTCTGATAGCTATATAATTAATAACGTTTTTAGACATGGAAGATTGATGTGCTCTTGCAATATTTTTTAGTCATAAGTTGATTCCTAGATTTGGATATTTTGTCATTTATGATCTCCAAGGAATTACCCTTTTTTAAGTTATTTTTTTATCCTTCATTGTATTTTGCATTTTCTTCCTGTTATATACATCACTATACTGTCTTTGTTTAACCTTCCGATGCTTTTTATAAGATCCTTTTAGAACAAGTTCAGCGGTTCTTAATATAAGATCCTTTGCAAAATTTTGAACTATTTTTTTTTCCATGTTTAACCTTCACAATTTTAATGACTTTAAAATGGTATAATTAATATATGATAGAATAGTTTTGCTTTAAATAGGAATAAATTTGGAACACTGATAATTATTTAAAAACTAAATATTAATTAATGTTATTACATATTTTTTTAGTATGTGTAATTTGATATGGAAAATCTTATGAAAAGGACCAGAGAAAGTACAATCTATAGTTGACAATTGTTATCTCTTTAATGCCTCAACACTGTTCTATTATTTTGCTGATGAACCGCTTTCGTTTAAACAGGGAGCGAAGCAATTATATGAGAACCACTTGCGTCCCTTCTTGTTGAGGCATCAAACGCGGGTTGATCAAGTCTTAGGTCTCGCATATTGTGAAGGGGTATGCCCCATACAGTGCCTTCTAACTTTATTAAGAAGAATCTTGTGATCCCTTCAAAGATGGAGAAATCCAGGAATAACCTTATAACTTGTTTACATTCTAATATCAAATTGATTTGTGTTTAATGTGTCAAGTTCTGGCAAAAGGGAACCTTCTGTGAACAATTGTATTTGACAGTGGAATTTGACTTAACAACACATGCAGATCAAACTTGTTAGTTCACATCAATCGGAGATCAAGTTTGTGCGGAGCATAGTAGTAAAGTTAACTGGATCAGGTGAAACTTCACGTTTCTGTGCTTTGCAATTGCTACTGCTTATTAAGTATGTTACTAAATGTCAGTTGAATTTCTTTGTGGGTCAGCGGATCAAATGCTGAGAGGCGCTAATGAATCAGATAGATCGCAGCAACATAGTTCAGCTGAAGATCCTGCCTTGCCCTCTGATGCTGAGCCTGATCAAAACAATAATGGCTAATCAACCAGAACGGTGCACTGAGACCCATGAAAGAGTTCCCGTTAGACGGCGTGGAATAAAAGAGACTCGACTTCTATTATTTTTCTCAAATGTTCTTGAAATCTTTTTTCTTTGAAAAAACCCGGAGCATTCTCTTAACAGGAGGTAGTGGATAAATGTTCTGATATTTGCTGCTTTTGGAAGATGTAATATTATTTTTTTATCTTTTTGTTCGTTTTACAGATTCATTTTTAATGATTATATTTTATGAATTTACTTCTTCGAAAATGAGATATATAAAATAAAAAAGTAAAAATGTGTTTATTAATTAGTATATTATTTGCACAATATATGAGTATTTTTAAAATCAAATAAAATTTATAAATAAAAATAAATTAATTAATAAAATTATTTTTATTATCAATAATAAATATTATATTTTATTAATAATATTTTTAAAAATTTAAAATTGAAGATGAAATTAAAGAAATAAATTATTAAAATTATAATATATAAAGTTTATTGATTTTAAAGTATTAAAAATATAAAAAATTAAAATTGAATTAATACTAATTTATAAAATTTAATTTATTTAAATTAAAATATATTTTAAAAAAATTTAAATGTATGAATATTTATAATATAAACTAAATTAGTATTTAAAAAGTTAAAAATTATAAATAAAAAATTAAGATGGTATTTGGTTTTAAAAATATATATATATTTTTTAATATTTTGTACAGAAAACAATGAAAATGAAAAATAATTTTCTGCTTTCATTTCATGTTTTTAGTATTTTCAATGCAAAATTTTGAAAATAAAAATAATATGATATTTTTGTAAATAAAAGTGAAAATAGAAAATAATTATTTCTATTTTCACTTTTAAAAATGTTCTGGTTCAAGAATAAATTTTAATTTAATATATAAGGAGACTTAATGTTGATTAAGTTATTGAAATGTTTTCATTTAAATTAATAATAAATCTATATTATTTATTTTTAATTTATATATTTCTATGAAGAGTCTCCACGGTGCTATCTCACTTATAATACTTGTAAAATCTATATTAGTTTAAACTAATGGATAACATTAGGATTTTAAGTTGGATTGAATAATTCAACTACACTAAAGTTTGTTTGGACGAGAGAGAGATTTTTTAAGTATATATAGAAGGGGCCATTTGATTTGAAAAAAAAAAAAAGCTTTTGTATTTTATTGTTTATTTTTAATTATAGCTTTTATATTATTTTTATTTTATTTTCTGTTTTCATTATCAACAAGATTCTAAAAGTCATTTTTTACACAAATATAATATTTGAGTACAACAAATTAAAAGTTTAATATGCATTAAATTGATCTCCATCTTAAACAGAGAGGAATGTTGTTTCAGTACGATGATGAGATGAAATTTCCTTCTTTATTACTTCTTCCATTGGATAAGAGTTCGTCCTATAAAGAGCATTTAGAAGCTCAAGTTAAATATTAATTGACAGTTTTAATTACTGAATTAGATGACACTTGAGTAATATTTGAATTTGCTATATAGATATACATGTCTATTCTCATTCTCAATGTAGGTAACATGGATTAAGCTATGTTTGTTAATGAAGATATACAATGATTGTAATTTTTAGTTGTGTACATTTTCCTTGAAAATACAAAAATCATCGGAATATTAGTTTAATAATTACGCTAACTTACATTATCCCACATATTTTGGAAAAAAAAATTTATATGAAATGATAAATCATTTTATTTTCACTATCTCAATCCACCACTAAATTAAAATCATAATTATCTAAACTTTAAACTTGTTTAACCATATATTATAATAAGAACGTTATAATCAACATATAGTTACATTAGTCAATCTTATCCATTGAACAAATGCTAAATATTTTGCAAAGTTAATACTAGCATAGAGCTTATTCAAACTCATTACCGATTCAATTACTTAAAAATCAAATATGCTGCTCAAATCCTTTACCTGATCAGTTGACCAATCCAAAGAATAATTCATACATGGACTATTCTATCTTGATGTTGACTCTTCATTTACCTAAGTTTTTTGTTAAACTAAAAAATTTAATAATAAAATAATTCAAGTTGGTTCTTTATCACCAATTCTGACTAGTCTCTATTTCAGATTAAATTGTTTAGATGCCCGTTTGATTCTAAATTATTGAATATAATTAAAGTATGTGCTTAATTTAAGCAGTATGTTTGCATTGGAACATCAATTTTTCATTAGAATATGTGAAAATTAATTTTTTTAACCTTAACACAATCGGAGACTAAATCAGCCATTTAACCAGTTTTCCTGTCAAACCGATTAGTACGGTGATTTTTCCATCAATGTTTGCGTCGTAAATTTTACAGAATATTTATTTTGTTTACTTAATTTTGAGAGAAAAAAAGCTGCTAAGATTAAATCACTTAAGTGCATGTTTACTTTAATATAAATTAAATAAAATATCTTTGTCAATTCTCTAAAGAAAATAAGTGCAAAAAGAAAACGATTAACTAGTCAGAATAAGCTGTTCCAAATTCCAAATGCAAATTGCAAACTAATGGAAAATATTTAGAATTCATTAAATTTTGTTTCGATTGTTTTCACATTTCAAACATGAGAACTAGACGAGAATTTGACAAGTAAAACTGGGTAATAAATCTGATATATACCCAAAAGAAAAGCAAAAACTAACCTCAGTCACAACATTCTCATTTCTCAAATCTCAACACTCAATGGATAACGAATTAACGACGACTTAGCTTCTTCTAGAAATCCCTGCATCTTCAATCAGCTCACATATATTAGTAGAATAAACACGCGGTGATTTAGTTTCCTCTTACAAGGTGCTCGAAAATTAAAGCAGCATCTTAACATCAATTGAGAAAATAAACTCTGGACAAAAGTGCTCAATCATCCTAAAATTGTCTAATCATTGCAATTGTAAACACTAAAACGAAGGACGTTATATTTTTCAACACTCTTTAGGCCAAGGTTATTTATTATGATCCACATAAAAAATCTACCCAATAATAGTGTTGAAAAAAAATGTTCCTAGCATTTTTCTTACAATAATAAACGGGTAAGACGTAAGGGGAATTACAATTGAGGGTTAATGGTATAAATAGTAAACCAAAAAATATATAAAATCCTACTCTCAATTTGGCTATGTGATAAAATTCCAGCTGCAAATTCGTCTCTTCTAGGAGTTGATCAATTTTCTTTGGCATGATAATAATAAGCTGAATTATTCAAGGTTAGCAACTGCTTCTGGCCCACACAACCGTTCTAACTCTTCCTGTAGACAACAATTATTGTCAGACGATACAATTTGACTTCGTAACAGGACAAACTGGACTTTGCACTGCGCAATCAAGCGCTAACGCTTCTGAAAGCAGAATGGTCTGGGTCACGGAAATTACCTTGATAGAATTATTTTCAGACGTAAGTTTCTTGCATTCTTCAGATGCTCTCTGAAGCTCTTCTCTGAGAGTTCGATTCTCACTTCCCAGTGACTCCACCCTCTTTAGTAACTCTTCACACTCGGCCTGATGGGAACAAAAATGCAAAACACATCCAAATGTTGTAAAATAAATTGAATATAATCAAACAAAGATAGTTTTCCAGCCTCTAAATATCGAGCAATCGGGCGTTCCACCAGGACACACGGCTTAGTCTGGCGCTTACACAAGGGAACATGTAGTAGAATTTCCAATGTACCTGCTTGCGTAGTCTTGACCTTCTAGCTGACTCTCTATTTGACTGTTTCCTCTTCTGTCTTTTCAGCTCACGTTCGTCCTAAAAAAGGAATAGAGAAGGAAAAAGAAAAAATCTCTGCCTCATAAAAAGAACTAACAGAATGCAAAGTTGCAACATAACAATGAACGTCTATCAATGGGAAGATGGAAAATGTTAACTATGAAAAAAAAACAAAAAAAAAAAATAATTCATGCTCAGAACAATTTTTAAGAAAAAACTAATCTGGGAACCGTACTTGTATCCATTGTTCACCAAGTGCGACTTCACGTCCCATTATGGTTGGAGGAGTAGCAGCTCCTGAGGTAGCAGATTGATTGTGTCTAATTTTTGCAGCTTCAGCACTGGCAGGAGATGCACTCCACAAGTCCATTCCAATATTAAGATTAGTAGCGGACATTGACACAACAGGCTTTCCAGGTACTGAAGATTGAGAAATGGCACCGACAGAATTGTTCTGCGCATTGGCTCCTGAAAATATTCACACAAACACAAAATTGCTTGAGTAGCCATGTACAAGAAAGATAATCTTGAATAAGGTCGCAGCATACCATCAACAAGCATTTGGTCAAAACTCCCCTTCATGTTTGTAGCTGATTCCTACAACAAAATAAAACTTATGAGATTGCAGGAAACAGGAAAGAAAAAATATCAGCATGCTTTCGATTAAACCAGCTCAATTGAGACTTTTACTAAAGATTTGAGTGACAGAAAAAGCCAAGGATAAATATGAATGAGCCAAGTAGATTTCAAGAAGGATATTGCTTTAAATTGAGAGCACAAGAACTGATGCTAAACAGTAATATACCTGTTGATTAGTATTCTCATCACTAGCATCTGATGATCCCTCTGAACCACTTTCGACGCTGTTGATGAAATTTTGTAAAAAATGGATATTAATGAAGCAAACTGAGGACAAAAAGAAATTTCAAAAAGATCTAAAATTGACCAGGGGCTTGACAAACCTTTGTGAGATGCCATCATTTCCAGACCCTGAGCCTTCCTTTCCATTGTCTACTGCTTTGGAACCAGCATTTGCAGACATTCCCTTCGAACTTTTGGTAGAAACCCCATCTTTTCCATCAGGCCCCTTGCCTACAAACTCTGAAGCATTCTGTGTGGTGCCGGGAGTCTATCAAAACAATTAAAAAGCCAGTAAGAACAAGTGAAGATTATAAACGAAATGCCAAACTATAACAGACTTAGTAAATAAAGTTGCTTAGCAACATGTAAATTCATCTTGTATATGCAAATATTACAGAGAATTCACATTTTTCTGCCCAGGGGTTCAGGGGTAAAGGGATTAGACTAAGCAAGTGGGATACCATTGCCATGCTAGGATGAGCATAGACACTCCCAGGAGGATATATAGCTGGATAAGGAACAGGAGTGCCATATGGTGGAATTAAATGATGCTGAAAAAAATAGCAAAACTGTCAATGAGAACTTTCTCTGCCAGTATGTTCTAAAATATATTACCAATGAAAAATGTTATTGACCTGGCTTCCCCACAAATAGGGATGAGGAGTTGGGGAAGCAACATTTGAGGCGAAAAAAGGAGGCGGAGCAGGTCCGTGAGCATAATAAGCCTAAGTAACAAGCTGACAGATTAGATACAAAAACTTTTATCTCTTGAAGAGCTTTCACAAATACAAAAGTTTGATTAAAAAGTCTGTCACATTTCCACCAACCTGCATGGAGCTTGACCAATCAGGATATGAAGGTGTCAATGGTACCTACAGTTAATATTTAGCAGAAATAATAAGGACATAAAAGGACAGAAGAATAAAAAATGTTAACAGAGATAGGAACCTGGGTTGAAGAAGTAGAAGTTGGTTTAGAAGGTTTAGCTGTGCTTTCTTCACCAGTTCCCATCCAGATCAGCTCAGAAAAATTGTCTTGAGATTAGATCAAGTTCTGATAGCTGTTTAGGTCATCGTATCACCTTGAACAAGCACACATGTCAAATAACACAATGAATGAACAAATATAAATTAAATGTCATTAACAGCATTTAGATTAATTATCAGCAACCCTCAAATATAATCGAAAGTATAAACTAAGTTTAATAGTCAGTTTGAGCTATTTACTCTCCTGAAATATGTTATCAAATACTCCTTTTACAACCGAATAAATTAATATCATCAAGGAAAGTAAAAAGCGCAGTAGCTGACTCTTCTCTTGATGAGATTTGAATTAAGGATCTATCCCATCTCACTAGCTGGTCCTTTCCTCTGAATAAAACCCAAGCAATATATTCTTAATTCGAAAGATTGCCACTCTTATCTTAAGACGAATAGGCTTACTTCAAAAACAGAAAAATTGCAGATTCCCCAAACATGAAAGCACACAGTGATTGAATTTGAGAATTCAACTTAGTTACTGTTTGGAATTGAAGTTTAATGATCAAACACATTTCAATTTTATCTACCAGAAAATTAGTGCAATGAACAAATAACATTAGCAAAGAAAGGCATTTTTTAATAGTGACTTTTCAACCTCAGTATTAAGATGAAGTGCTACCCTTTATATACAATCATTGATTATCTAATGGACAAGAAATAATAGCCTATCCATTAGCTAGATATTATCATGCAATGCATGAGATGTTTAGAATCTGATTCGCAAAAAGATAGCATATAAAAGACAAGGGGACAATATATTTATGTTTAAGTTTTTCCTAAGTTACAGATGTCAATAAATCCAACTCACTTCCAAAAGTTAACTCAAGGAAGGAAGGTTGTCTCAAACCTTATAAGAGGTATTCTGACCATATTCCTAGTTAACATGGAACATCTTAACACACCCTTCACACCCAACATTGGACATCTAGTATGTAAAGTTTGCAATACTAACATCTATGGATGACCTAACATTCAGATTGCATAGACTCTGATACTATATAAGAAAATCTAACTCATTCTCAAAAACTAGGTCAAAGGAAAGTAGATTGCTTCAAAGCTTATAAGGAATGTTCTGGCCATATTCCTAGTCCATATGGAACATCTTAGCATTTTGTATTCACATAATAAAGTGCAACTTCCAATGATGCAATTTTGGGTTTATAGTTGATTGTATCTTATTTTTAGGACTGAATATGCTGTTATATTTATCAGGACAATCGTGCTCCAAGTCATCTTATGAGGAATCTGTTCTAAGTAGTGTGCAATTGTAAGGCTAGCTTTGGCATTTCTACTTTGCACAATATCATGATTGAAATGGATTATGTTAGGGAAAGTCTATGAGACCTCCATTTAATTGGCATATATTAGTGTATATTTTAAAAAAATCTTGTACACATTTGACTGATCATAACTTGGTCACACCAGCATCACATATTTTTTATTTGACTTGCTTGTAAACAAATGTAAGATTAACTGTCTTTGGGGAAGGAAAAACAGAAAACTCAAAATAAATTGCACGTATTTGGATATACTTGGCTTAACTTATGCTTTTCAGACTAGTTCACCTTATAAGATACATTTTATTGCTTCATTCAATGGAAAATTATGTTGACTAGTCAGTGCAAGAATCTCTCATGAGTTCAGGTGAAAAACGACACTTAAGAGGTGCACCACTTATTGGAATATTACACAAACCGCCAAACACTATCACTATATACCTACCACCTACTGAGGTAACATATGCATACGGAATTAATAGGAATGAGACGCCCTAACCTACATTGATCGTATACTGCTGTTCCTATTTTTGGACCATTGTAACTTTCTTTCTTGAAGAATACTATTAACATACTCTTTTCAGATTTTTTTGCCAAATTTTTTATTGTTGGATAATGTCCACCACATGCTTTAAAATCTGCCTTTTTTAAAAAAAAATAAATTGAACAGGCGTATGACCCGCTACGTAACAATAAAGTATAGTTAGAAAGAATACTACAGTGTCGTATAATAGTATTTTCATAAAGGAGGTGCACCATTTTGGAAATAAAAGGGAAATCGAATTTGTACAACAAAATCTACAGGGTAAGAGAGATATAAGAAAATAAGAGAGAAACCAGTTTTTTTTAAGAAAAAAGGAAAATATTGAACAGGCTTATGACCCGCTACCTAACAATAGAGTGTAGTTAGGAAGATTAATACACTATCGTATAATAGTATTTTCATAAATGAGGTGCAACATTTTGAAAATAAAAAAGAGAAATTGAATTTGTACAACAAAATCTACAAAGTAAGAGAGATATAAGAAAATAAGAGACAAATGTGTGATAAGATGGATAATAAGATGGATAATATGATAGAGAAAAATAGTAAAAAAAATAAATGTCGTAGAAAATGAGGTAATCCGAGAATTGATCCATCATGTTTATATAAATTATCAAATTAATCCCTAAAGTTAAAACAATGGCAATAAGGTTCTCAAAATATTTTTTATTGATGGTGTTACTTTTCAAAAAGGACTGATCTGACAAAAAAGAGGGATGATATTTGAGAATCTTATTGCTATTCTTTGAAGTTTACTGACTTATTTGATGATCCGGGGACGAATTTGGGTTTATATATATATATATATATATATATATATATATATATATATATATATATATATATATATATATATATATATTTGTTTGTCTTCCCTATACCTTATCAAACGAATCGTGGTGAATTGCTGCTAAAACTGCAGTAAATTGAGAGTCTCAGCAAACATAGTAAAAAATTAAGATTCTATCGAAATATTTATATCCGTGTAAGTATTTTTCCTATTTTTTTCCCGCTTACCTTTCTCGTGGGGGGAGGACTAAAAAAGAAATTAATTAATTAAGGAATAGAATCAATGATTAACAAACTGCAGCAAACAAATTTAACAGGTAAGCAACACAAAATCAGGAAGAGCGAAAGATCACATTCATCAAAGAGAAATTGGAATTATCTGAGAGAGCAGATTTTGAAACAAACAGAGTTTCACTTCAATCAAACCATCAAAAGAAACGAAAACACTGCACGTTCCAAGAAACAAAGTCAAGTTGAAAAGTCTAGAAATCTCAAAGAAAGCGGAGTTACAAAAAGAAGAAAACCAATTAAGCCAAGCACAAAGCTCAACCACCGCTATCACAGAAATGTATAGTTATGGTAATTTACAGAAAAATCAGAAGAGAGAGAGAGAGAGAGAGAGAGACCTGTTTCCATGGCGCAAAGAAAGGTGTGAAAACGGTGAGGTGGAAGTCCAAGTGGGATAGACAGGGATGATTTTAAGTCTATAATAATACTGTGCGGCTTTTGTTTTGTTGTGAGGAGCCAAGGAGGTTTCTGTTTTGGCTTTGGGTCTTGTTTGGTATAGTGTAACAAACAAAGACCACAGAATATAGAGAGAGAGAGAGAGAGAGAGAGAGAGAGAGAGAGAGAGAGAGAGAGAGAGAGAGAGAGAGAGAGAGAGGGAGAGAGGGTGGCACTATTTGTGTGACTCCTCCTGGATGTTAGTGGGAGTAACAAAATAGGTGGGTTTGGCAAGGACTATACGTAAAGAAACTTGAACTAAATATTATTATTATTATTCAATAAAAAAAGGAGGAACGGGAGCGGGTTGGTTGGGTTTAGGGCTTTCGGGGCGACACGTGCGAGAAAGGGGATTTCAGCTGTCCATGCCTTATTGGATTACGTTTGGTACAGCACAACTATGTGCGTTTGAATTCAGGATAGGATAACTTTATTTGCATTTTTTTCATCATCATTTTATTATTGTTATTTTCAATATACCATGTGGCAATGAATGCCTTGACAGTTGCCACACACACAGTCTCTCTCTCTCTCTCCTCCTGTCCGGTACTTTGCCTCCGGTTTCCACTCGTTGTCTGCTTTACTTGCTGGTGTTGCTGTCGGCCGCACGCCGAAGAAAGTGCTCGCCGTATCAACTGTCAAATATTACTCATTTTTTCTTTCTTTCCTTAAGAAATAAGTACTGTTCTCTTATTTACGGCTTTTGCACGGAGTAGCATTGGGTTTGATGTATCCTGAATTTGGAATTGGGCCAATTCTAGGATCACCAGTAAATAGCAAGTGTAACAACACCTCATCAAAATAACTTACTATAACTGGTTTCTTGACCTTTTTTTATTTATTTTTATGTCTCTTTTACATTTTACAATGAAAGTGTCTATAATAACTTCAAAAATTAGCAATAAGTCCCTGTTCTATCATACCAACCTCCCTTTGTACCATCCTCCCAGCTTTCCTTCAAGAATGTCTTATTTCTCTAGCCAATAGCCTCACGGTAGCACGATAAAGTTAATATTCAGTCCTATATAATGTATTCAGCAAGAAATTTAAAACTTTTAATTAAAAATACACTTGGTCATGATTACAAAATTAATCTACATACTTTTGTAAAATCAAATTCTATCAAAATTTCCAATTAATTAATAATATAAAAAATAAAATTATTTTGTTTGGGAAAGAGGTTGAAGTTCTACTAGCTGCTGAGATTGTATTGATGGCGTGTCAAACATAGTAATTGTATGCTCCATGGATTTTCCTGATAATTGTCATCAACTGTGTTTATTGAATTTGAACTCGTTCTTTTTTGCAATCAAGTTAAGGTTTTCTCCCTAATTTTGGGGATTTCATTTATTATTGTTCAATTTCATTAGCAACCCCCTCAATACTGAATTTCTTCGATTTATTGTAAAGTTTGTTTTTTCATAAAAAGAACATCTCCACCTCTTTTCTTTCTTGTTTTCGTTTCTTTGTAATCAAAGTTTTTGGAAATTTGTAATATAGGAAGCTCCTTTTTAGTTTGGTTGTTGAAGTTGTGATAGAAGAAGAGACCTCTGAGGCAATGAACCTCGATTTGAATCTGGGCCCGGAGCGAATTAGGTCCATAAGCAGTGACTATGAACTTGGACGGTTGGTTTAGAGAATTAACGAATGATACCTCATTCTGAAGTCATGTTCACATTTCACCTGAATATTACACGGCTTCCAATCTTCTATATATTTTGAACAGATAAAAACTCTCGTAGAGCTTTGGTTAGAGAAGCATATAAGTGATACACATCAGGGATGATTTTGCAATTTAAAAGAATTATACAAATTTTCAATCCAACCATTTTCTGATAACAACTGCAACCATATAATTTTTAAATATTATATACACCATCCAATAGATGGTATCCTAGAATTCATGGTATATTGAATTTAACTTGACTAACTTTTTAGATATACACTTATACTTGATCTGGATATAACGATAAATCAGAAAGAAATAAAAAATAAAAAGGATAAAAAAAATGAAATAGAGTGAAAATAAATGCTGTTTGAATTGGTAGAAATAAAAAAGGAAAAATAATGAAAAAGTATAAAATTAATAAATTTATCAAATGTTGATTTTGTCCTAATATTACAAAAAATAGTAAACAAAAGGATAATTTTATAAAACAACAAACATTCTTCCAATTTTTTTCCCCGCTTTTTTCACGTTTGGAGGGAGGAGAGTTTATCTGTAGGCCTCACTAAAATTTAAATCAATCCCTTTCAATTCTCTCATTCCAAAATGCCGAAAAGACAGTATTTATCCTTAAAATCACTATTTATTTTTTTTTCCTAACTCCACCGATCCAATCGAAGTCTACTTAATCAGAATCTGGTGGATGATGTTATGATAGAGTTGGGATCGGTCAAGATTAGGACAAATTATTATAACATTATATATGATATTTGAATTTTTCTATCCTTCGTGTCATACGAACAAGTTAAAATGGTAAAAAAATAAAAAATTATTACATTAATAATAGAAAACTTTATTAAAAATATTTCTTATTATATAAGAAAATTTTAATTTTTAATCTATTAATATATGTATCAAATACATCTCCATATAAGATAAAAAAAGTTGATAATATTTATCGCTAATTATATTTTATAAAATTTTAATTTATCAACTATTTATATTGTACTTGAGTCTTAGACTGCACCTAACCATCATTATTTAATATTTGATGGAAGAGAGGTGAAAAAAATAAAATCAGAGGAATTATTTAAATAATTTATTTAGTTCAAAATCTAAGAACGGGGTGAGAGAGAAACCGAGGAGTTAAAAATTACTCCTTTTTAACATGGGAGGATTTGAAAGTTGGATAATTAGATTAAAATTTAGTGCATATGTTAAGTTAAGATACATCCCTTATTAATTTTAAAATTAATTATGATTATGACTAATTTAAATAATTTATAAATATAACCTTGTTTTAACCTTTTATAAATTTACTTAATTTAAAGAAGTTAAGTTCCTTACAATTAATACATGATAAAAAAGTGAATAGTCCATCATTATATTTGATATCACTTTGGCTATTTATCTATAATAATTTATTAAAATACATATAATACAAGTATTTTACTATCCACTTCGTCTCATGTTCACACATTATGTACAGTATTAAATTTAAAATAAAAAATATTAATCTTTCAACTTTTTTATCATAACTCACAAATCTTATTTCAATAATTTTTGTGGGTCTGAAGTCATATCTCTTTAACATTTTTTTTGTTTTGTTTTTGCAGTGATGTTGCATCATTGTTGTAAGTTGTTCTTCTAGTTTGTAAGTTCAGAAATACAGTTAATTATTTAACGACTTCATCTTTATTATCAAATAATACTTTTTGTGAAAGTAAAATGTGGGCAATATAATTACCAAAAAATGTGGATAATATGTCTAAATATCTAAGTACTTATAATCATACTAAAGTCACTGTCAATGAGTATGAATTTTGGAGTTTTTTCTTTTCTTTTCAAAACGTAGATATGAAAGAAAAATACCATGATAACCTAACTAAATTTGTACAAATAGCATTTCAATTTGAAAGAAAAATAGAATAAAATTATAATGACTAAAGTATATTAACTAATCATGACACTTTCAGTATTATTTTAACTATATAATACTACAGTGATTTATTTTTCCGCCCATTCACTCCCTTTAACCATATAGAGGAATATTTTTTCTTGTCTTGCCTATTAAAACTGTTCCCTCGCTCAATTACTCCTTTACCCTTCATTATCCAAAAGCAAATACTAGAGAAAAAACAGGAAACAAAACAAAAATCGCTGACATTGTCATATCCCTGTTTGTGATCGTTGCTTAATTTATAGGATTTTCATATTCGTTAATCACAGTCTTCCACACGGATGATGCATTCTCATTGGTGTGATCGTTTCTTATTGATCAATCACTTTCAATCTCATCCGAGTAAAGCATGGATTGAACAAGGTAGATCAGTTTCAAAATGTTTCATTCACGGATCATGTAGGTGTTTATCGTTAAATATATTAATTTTTAATGGATAATTGAGATTAATTAATTATATTTTCCATGATTTCAAAATGATTTTAGTTCTTTTGATGAATATAATTTTTAAAATTAAATATTCATTATTTATTCTCTACTATACTGTAATTTATTTCATTAATGATGTGTTATTCTATTATTCATTGACAATCTATTAAAAAATAAAGCAACCATACTACTTTTTGTTTACAATAAACGGGGCCAAAGGCCAGACGTACTACATTTAAACACTATTAAATATTATTGACAATGCCTTATTTCATTATTTAAAAAACTAAAAGTTTTTTTTTTACATAAAAAATAAACAAATCATAAAGGAAATCAAAATCTAGAAAAAAAAATTACGCTTATAATATCAATACAGTGTTCTAGATTTAATCGAGAAGATTGGTACATGAAATAATTTTGAGACAAAAGAACTTCTTGGTTAACTAGAAAATCAGCATAAAATTATTTTTTCCAAAAATAATAAATAATAGAAATTCTCTACTCCTTAAATAACAACTTTCTAATATTATGATTAGTTTGAATCCTTTTAAGATTAATTATGTTTAAAATAAATTCGTTGGATTAATCATATCAGTTGTTATAAGTGAAATGTTATAATTTAGTGGTTATAACACTGTTATTAATAATTTTTATATTTATAAAGTTAGAAGAATAAAATTTATATAAATTATATTAGACATAATAAATTTTTTTCAAAGTTCAAAAATACTCAAAATGCAGTTCTGCTTAATCTCTAGAATACTTTTTTTTAAAAAAATCATTTCTTTTATAAGTTTTTTATATTTTAATTATTTTTAAATGTGCTTATGTTTTTATAATTTTAAATATTTTTCTTTTAATTATTTCAATTTTCTTTAATTAACCGTGCATGACTGAGGTATTTATAAATATAATTATATTTTTGAGAATATATTATGCTACGATTAAGGATACTGTTTTTGAATAAATTGAATGTGTATTTTAAATCTTTTTTAAAATTTCATTAGTGAGGAAAAAGAGAGATTGAAAGTGAAATTTAGTAATTATTAAACAACTCCAATTTCTATGTCAAAGAAAATTACTTATACTTTACATATCTTGTTACGAGAATAAAAATAAAATTTAAGAATGTCATTTTAATTGAAATTAATAATATTTAAAAGTGTTTTAAATTTTTAAATAAAACATGAAAATATAATATTCTTATCATCATTTTTTTTAATGACACTTAAAATATACACACAAAAATTAGAAAATTATTTGTTGCAATACTTTTTTCCCCATCAATTGCACCACCCTTTTTTAAACTGATGTTCTAGCTAGTTTACTCCTGTCTAATCTTAAAAATCATTTATAAATCAATTTTTCAAAATTCAATTTAGGAAGTGTTTAAAATCTTTTTCATGATTTTAATTTTGAAATAAATTAAACACTATAACAAATTTAATTTTAAAATTTATTAAATTATTTGTTTAAAAATAATTTCAGAATTAAATTTTTAGAATAGAGTTGAATATATTTTGAAATTAAAGTTCTAAATAAACAAAATATTTATCTTTTTTAAATAAGAATATTTTTTTATATAATGTGAAAAATAATAAAATTTTAAATGCAAAGTCCTCATATAAAACTATTTTAATTTTCAACACCACTAACTATAAAAATCATTTTGAAACAATAGTTACAAAAAATAACTACTGATCTAATTGGAGGGATGCAAAAAGCAAGAACTACGAAGGATAGTGATCTTAATATTTTTTTATTTGGGTCTCGGAGGATACTGATCTTTTAACCCAAAAGAAAAATCCAAATAAAGCGATAAGAAAGCCTATCTATCACAGCCCAAAAATTCGGAGAACAGGCCTTGTTTGTAAAAGTAGTAGCCACTTTCAAATCTTATCAGTAACCAATTTGAGGCACCGCAGCAGGAACAAAATACCATTTTCAAAGCAAAATTGGTTTCTCTTATCTAATTCTTCATCCTTTCAATCTTTCACCTTGGATGGAACATTTTTAATATTTTAAAATTTTAAAAATATTTGGTTTAGATAAAATAATTTATATTTTTTATGATGAATTTTAAAATTATTAGATTTTATATTTTATTTTAATTTTTTATTTAAAGTAAATAATTTTAATTTTTATTATATATAAATTTTACTTTTAATTTTTTATTCAATACAAAATTTAGATATACAAATATTTTATTTAAATTTTGTATAATATATCCAAACAAAATAACAATTCAGCAACTATATAAAATAAAAAAAACATAAAAATACAATGAAATAATCTAATCAGTAGAAATGGATGTGTTGAAAATAAGAAAGAATGATGAGAAAAAATAATAAGGAAGAGGACATCGAAAGAGAAAGCAGCATGGTTATGAGGTTGAGTTAAAGAGTCTAAAAAAATTTAATTTTATATATTTTTAAAAAAGTTTAAATTTTTCATTTTATTTTATTAAAATATTTTTTTAAAATTTATATTTTTTTGTAAACAAAGATATAAACAAAATATTTCAATACTTAAAATTTTAAATTATCTCAAAAAATATTTTTCTTTTTTAAAACGACTCATCTAGATACAAAGTTAAAAACATCAAATTAAGTAATGAAATATTTATTAAAAATACTAATTTTGTGATCACATAATCTTTTTTAAAACACCTGATTACTTTTGATAGTCACCAGCAATCTAATAGAGTAAGATTAAAAATTTAAAAACAAATTTATATTTAAAGAGACAAAAGTATATATATATATATATATATATATATATATATATATATATATATATATATATATATAAAGAAGAAGAAAAAAGTATTAACCAATGCTTGCTAGGGCTTTAAAAAGGGGAGGGGAAGATAAAAATCCCCAATATGTGAATATTACAAAGCTCACAAAGTTCTTATAAAATTTAAGTGTGAGGCATTATTGTTCATACAATTTTTTCCATGCTACTATCTGATCAAACTTTATCATAAAGTTAAATATTTAACAATATAATAAGAATTATAGTCATATATAATGGAGATTTGTGCTCTAGAGTAAAAGAGGAAAAAGTAAGATAAGGAATATACAATGTGATGGCAAAGTGATTGTTTGATTACTTGTTAAGCTAATATTGTAGCACACGCCTAAAGTAAGTCTATGGATAAGATTAATTTAAACACACATACATTTGCTCGTTTAATAGATATAACTTTTGTTCTCTTATCGATCCAATTAATAACTGTGAACATACGCTGAGACTCAATCTAAGAATGAAACAATCCACAAGAACTTGTTACTACTTGAACTAAGACTATTAGAAAGATTTTTTAAACCTTTTAAAATGATTTAGCAATATGTATTTTAGAGTATACAATTTAAACTAAATTTACACATATTGTATGGTTTAAATTCATTCGGATAAAGTAACAGTTTTAAAATGTATTCCTATATAATGTGTCATTCACAATTACACGGTTAATTAAGTTTTTTTAGTTCACTTTTAATCTCGTCTAATCATATATTGCGAATATTAAAAGTATCAGATTACGTAGACTACAATCATGCTAAAAGTTAAAACTACAATATAAAGTTACAACTAAAATAAAAGGTACATAGATGAATATTTAAAAAGTAATATAACTGAAAAATAAATTAATTTTAACATTGATTTTTGAATTTAGTTTATTTGTAATAAAGGGGAATTCGCCAAAAATAATAATATAAAAGAAAAAGAAAGTTCCCAGTCTGTTAGTATGTTGAAACAGCATAGCCCTTAAACGAGAAGCAAAGACCTCTTCTTGGTTCAAACTTCAAACTTGTGGAGCAGTATATTTCAAGGGGAAAATTAGGCTGTATATATTATCTGCGTCTCTTATTTCTCTTTCATCCTTTTTATAGAACGAACTGTTAAGTCACGCATGCACTTTAAAAAAATTCAAATAATAACTAAATTTCGAGGGAAAAAACTGACGGTGCTTTACGGTATCTCAAGGTACGCAAGGGAAAATAACCAATTAACCGTGCCGTTACCTTTTATATCATTGGTGTTCCGATAATGCATGCGAGAGTAGAATTGTAAAATGAATTAAAAAAACAAAATCTAATCTTATCTATTCGGGGCTGGGAACAGATTATCTTTGAGATTGATACAGTCATAATGGCATGAATGTGTTCATATATGACACCAGAATCTACAACCAAGCGAATGCAAAGTCAGTTAGGCATTCCATTATAAACACAATATTCCCAAAAATAAAATCTGAATAATATGTCGTCATTGCCTAAAATAAAATAGATAAGATGATCATTTAGGTTAAGGTTAAATGTCATTATTATATATTTAGCATAGCTATCCATAGTTTGACTTTATTCTTTAATTTTATGTGGATATTTTTCCCCCAAAAAAAAATAAAAAAAGCTAGCATTGGTGAGCTCAATTATTATTTTGTCGTAAAAGAAACACACAGCAGAGCTATGTGTTCATAGCTAACATAAACTAACATTGTGCCACAAAGGAAGATACTGCCATTTGGGGTCAAAATGCAAATTATTATGTTAATTGGATACTTTTCCAAACCATAGTCAAACAAACACACTTAGCTAGCTAGCTAGCTAGGAACAATATACATTGGATCATTCACATTATCTACAAAATGCTAACTAAATTCCTATTGGTTTACATGTACAAATTAATCCATTCCATGCCATTGATGTAATGGGTCTCAGGCACGTAAAACACATCATCGTCATATCCATCAACTCCAAATTCTCCAAGAAATGGCGGGTCCACGGCTTCCATTGACTGTGATTGTGACTGTGACGAGGTACTAGAACTGTTACTGGGGACTCTATCAGCACGCTCTAACAGCCGCTGAATCTCCTTCTCTGCCTCCGAAAGTTGCTCCTTCAGCTTCAGCACCTATAATACAAACAAACAAGTGCCACGTGGAATGGTAGGAGTTAGGATCTAACCAAAGATAAAGCTTAAGGCGCAGTGAGTGGGAATACAAATAGATTATAAAGATATGATAGGTATTGATCAGAGGTTAATGGCGTTTCACGTGGGAACACATGTTACGTGTCTTCTTCATAAGTGGGCCTTGGTCAGGCCCAACGTGAGCTAATCCTAATAATATTGTACGGAACTTATCGAAGAAATGGAAGGAACAGTACCTTTTGTTGTCTACTAAGGTGGCATTTTGCTGTTCCTTGTTAGTGGTTTTTTCTTTTTAAATATATATTATTGAATTTTTCTTTTCCACATGGCTTATCTATGGCTGAGAAGTTAAGAGGGCTACTTGGGTTTCTTCGAGCCTAGAGCTCATCTGCACGTTCATATGGTGGGTCTTAGTTTCTGCTTTACTTTTTTTGTTTTCTTTTATTTTATTTTTCTCATCTCTTTTTGCTTTGCCCTGAAGAACCGGTTGCATGCGGGTGCTTCTACATCTCTTTCAACATTTACGGGATTAAACTACTTAGACAACTTTTTTAAACAAATATAAAAAGCAACGACTTGTAGAGATGAATACACAGTACAGAATTAAATTTATAATGTATATATATATATATATATATATATATATATATATATATATATATCAAAAGGGCACGAGAGAAGAAACGAGTGACATGCTTGCCCGAAATTGACGTTACGGTTTGTGAGAAAGAAAACGACACAACCGCTGAGTGTCAATTGTGCAGTGCTTGGCTACAAAGCAATTGGTGGGAAACAAAGGAGTTTTAATTTCAGACTCTCTAGGCAAAATCCACTTGCGTTTTGAGTTCTCACAAGACGAGACAATATTTTAAAATCATATTCAGTACTATTTTTTCCCCCAATAAGCTTCCTAAGCACAAGAACTTATATGGACCAATAAAATGGCTCTCGCCTGTTAACTACGTACGATATCTTGCTTTTAAATATGGTTAGGAGAGTAATTTTTAGGAAAAGCAAAGAATAAGCTTAATTAATTGAAGGAAATTAATTAAATATATAAAAAATAAATGAGAAAGAGAAAGTGATGTACCTCACTTTCCAGGTGACATTTCTCGAGCATGGTGGCTTCATGGTTTTTTTTAAGGCTTGAGTACTCTTCTTCTAATTTTTTGTTCTTCCACCTAGCTCTTCTATTTTGAAACCACACAGCAACTTGGCGAGGATCAAGACCAAGCTCCATTGCGAGCTTGTCTTTCCTTTCGGACTCAAGCTTATGTTCATTTCCAAAGTTTTGCTCAAGTAGATTAACTTGTTCAACACTCAGCTTTCTCTTTTTGTTGGCTTCCGTGGCCCCGTTTTCCCCTCCTTTGCTCTTCTTATTACGCCGGCGTCTTGGTTTCTTCTCCCCTGAAAAAAAAAATATATATAGAAAATTAAACGAAGGTTGTTTCAATTTAATTTATGTCATAGATTTGATTACAATATATGTTTCGGACCGAAATGTATAAACTATAAGCCTGGGAATGGTAAATATTTTCGTTTATTTAAATATGTATTTCAAATTAATTATCTTAATATAATTTTATTGATAGAGTTGGAAACAAATTCAAATCAATGTGTAACATTTGGAGCTAGCATCGGATATCATACATACCTGTATACTTTTAACTCAACATAAAGTTTGCCAAATATCCATCCTGAGTAAGTTTATTGAATAATATAGTTCAATATTTTGATTTCACATAAAATATAAGCTTGATTTATACGAATTCAAATGAATAAGTATGATCATCATCATCATTAACCGCTTATCTATTTTTAAACGGTTATACTCTTTTGAATTTCAAATAAATGAAATTAAAGTTAGCGTTTGACATACGTATGAAATAAAATTATAAAATAAAACAGTCTATTTTGTTTTCTTTAGTTTTTTTATTAAAATCAAAATATTTTACTTTTAAAACTATACATCCATTTCTAATAATTTTTTCTTCTTCTGAATATACTAATTTTGAAGAAAAAACTCATTGTATTTTATCTCATCTGTATCAAAACGTCAAAACTCGCAACAAATTATAATATTTGGAAGACAAACGGCAGTAAAAAAATAAAATCTTTATCAGAAACCTCTTTTTCTGCAAATTACCACAATATTTCAACCGGTTATACAGCAATTGCCAGAAATGACCCATAAAAAATTCATGAAAAAATTATTTAGCTGTTAAAAGTTGTGACGCGTATAGTATTGACATGGCCTTTTTTCTGATATGCTGTCAGAAATTGTTCATTTTTATTATGTTTTTAACCTTATTTAAATATTTAATGTATAAAATATAACCCTTGTTTATGATGGGAGCGGTAGGGAGAAATAAGCTAGAGAAAAGTTTGTATGTAGTTTTCTTATCAATGCTCATTATTAAAAAATGATATATTATATGACCTTATTTTATTAAAATTTAAAACGAGAAATTAATTTTCAAAGAGAATGAAGGTGATGACAACGACAGAGTAGATGAGGGATTGTGATCGATGACAACCCAAAGATGGATTCCAATTTACTATCGGTCGTAATGGAATGTCATTGTCGTTTTGTTATCAATCTCATCTTGAGAGTCATAAAAGACAATATATCAGTCAAGTATAGCAACATCTTACCTCTTCTAACTCAAAAATACTACTGTGTGTAAAGTGGAAAATATTGTCTACCTTTAAAATAGATTGCAGAGGGAGAACCAAGATGACGGAACAGCCACCAGAATTAGTTGGTTGAAGCCCAGAATTGAGAAAATAAAAAAAATAGAAAGAGGGAAAAAGAGTTAAATTATTAATAAAATATTTTTTTACAACACTAACTCCCCCCTCCCCGCCCTCTTTTTCTTTTATTTCAATTATTTAATTTTATATTTTTTTCTCTGTTCTTATATAAACAGAGATTTTTAAAAATTAAAATATAATTTATTAACGAAGAAAAGGCGCTGCTAAAATGGGTTATGGACAATTTTCTGGCAACCAAAATCCGTTGAAAGTTAGCTTGGACGATTTTTGGCTGATAATGATGACTTTCATCATACCATTCTTTTATATATATATATATATATATATATATATATATATATATATATATATATATATATATATATTACACAATTTTTGTTCCCGATTTTAACATCTTCAGAAAAATTATTTATTTTTGCATAAATAAAATTATATGTAAATTTTAAAATATTGTGTAATAGATATAAAATAAAAGAAAATTTTAAGTAATTTTCTCTTAAAATATTTAAAAAATTATCTTGACTATCACTTTAAGTATAATAAATTTGAAAATAATAACAAGCACAACTTAATTATAAAAAAAATTGGTCAAAGAAATTATCAATATTTTAAAAATAAAATTGATCGTTAAATCGATGAAGATATTAATTGGTTTATGATTTAATACTTAATTAGTGATAATATATATAATTACATTATATTAAATATTAAACTAACATAAAAGATTAAGAAATTAAGGTAAATTTAAATTAATATACAATGATCTTATTATATATTTTATATAATAAAAAAATAAAAAATATATAAATTTTCATAATTTGTTATTAGATATTTTTAATTATAAAAAAATTCTTAAACTAAAAATATGAAAAAATTAAAAGAAAATTGGAAAAAATGGACTGATTTAAACTGATTTTCATCACCAATTTTTGATAAGTTTAACTGATTTTTTGTTAGTTTTCATCGATTTTGATATCAACCAATTTTTTAATAAACATATCAAATGTTTGATCAATTTGTAATTTGACCAATCAAACTAACTGATTCAATTTATTTTGTTATAAAATAAAAATTATCCAAAGGATATACAATTAAAATTTATTTAAAATCTAAAACATTTGAACATGTGTCCAAAACGTCTAACTACACCTATTTAAAATCTAAAACATTTGAGCATTGTAATTAAATTAGTTTTTATCTGAGATCCTATTAAACTTGTATGTACACTCAGTTATGGGAGGAAAAGATCAATACACAAAACTTGCACCTTCCAAATCATTAATTTTAACATATTCAATAATTAAACATCTCGTTATTATGCTGAATATTTTATATGCATGACGAAATTTATTGTCCCTAACAGTAATTCATCCACTTTCAAGTTTTGTATATGCGCAAACATTTCACCGATAAGTCATTTATTTTTATAATGTTATTTTCTTATAATATTACTGAATTGAACTGAATGTTGGAATGACATGATAGATTATTCCGTCTCCATTTCTTGAGGGTTGGCAGGCTGCAACATCAGCCTTTACCCGTAGAGATTTTAAAATTGGCTTGTAGGCCTTTATTAGGAATACACCAAATTAAAAGTTATTGTCATTTAATCAACCCCAAATTGCGTTTTTAAAATTGATTGCTGGGATAGTGTTAAAAGAATATCCAAGTGGTCTTAGTCGGAATAAAAATTAATTACGTATTCTATTTAAAAAATTCTTTAAGAATTGTTATTATTTAATTTTTTATTATGTAGAATATAATATATATTTGTAATAATTTCAAATTTTACGTAACTTTATTTTTATATTTTATATCAAATTCATGTTATATTAGAATAGTATTAATTATAATTAATTTAATCACAATTAAAATTAAGATTAATATTAAACTGTTAATTTTCTTTTTATCTAAATTACATGAGACAATTATATTTAAGCTAAAAATATTTATAATATGAAAATAATATATTATTTTATAATAACAATTTATCTATTATTAATTAATTAAAATTATAAAAAATATAATTTTTAAAATAATTATTATAAATTTTTTTATAATAATATAACAATTCATAAATAAATAATAATATAAAAATATTACATTATCAATATATTCCAATTAATTGGTTATAATATATGCAAAAATGTATCATAGTATTTTTATATGACATAGAATTATAGGAGGGATTGATTAGATAATTTGCAGTGAATTAGGTTTATTTGAGTGTAACGCAACAGAAGCAAACAAGTGGACCGTGCTCTGACTACTCACCGTGTCACCCATCACCACTTTAGATTTCTGACTTTGCTCTCTTTAATTTAATTTTCATTTCCTAATCTTTGCCGTAGCCTTGGGGTGTACAAAATTGGAGCGAGACGTGGCAACCATCTAGTCAACGTTTAGGAGAATATTCAGATTCAATTCTGGACAAGAAATAAAGCTTGTCCACTTTGTCTGTCCTTCTAAAAGGTTTCTCTATCCTAACATGTCACGATTGACGAACCAGCATAAAGGTGTGGCTGGTGGGATCAATGCATTGGCCAGAAGAAATAGAAAAAGTTTCCTGATATTTTTCTCCCTTGCTATGCATAAACCAATTCTTTCAAACACATCGCCTTTCCTCTCATATGCAATGATCAAAACTAGCTTATCTTTCAGGTTTTCTTAGGGAGACAGGGGTTGTTGTAGTTGCAGACTTTTCTTTTATCATTGTGGTACAACCTCTATCCGCACCATTCATTCCACACCTTTCAATCTATCGTACGTAATTGCATACCCACCTATCATGTCATTTTTTTTCTACCAAAATTCTCTTTTATATCACAACTGAGATTTGGAATAATCTTTTTACTCCGCTGATTACTACCTATTTTTTCTTCTCTTGTACATTAATCCTTATTTTCATCTTTAATTAAGTTTCAGTAAACTAAAAAAATACGTTCGTTCAATCTCCTAAAGTCCTGGTTTAAATGGTTACGAACGCTAAAGGGAGGAATTTCAATAATTTGATTAGTTGATCCCCCCCCCCCCCAAAATGAAGGCAACCTAATATATAATTCAAGACAGCAAATATTAAATACACCACTCAATTTCCAAAGTTTATTATTTAATTGATCTTCTATTACTTAGAGTCCCTCTAATTTTAATTAGGACAATCTCCTCACTTCAGTCCGTGAGAGGCATAGACAAAACTAAATGACAAAGATCAAAATTTCCATGGATGAATTCCCGGGATGGAAGGATGTTGGTATCATGGAAACAAGTTGTGTGAAGATAGTGTAAGAGGCCAAAGAACCAATAAGTTATTAAAGGTGTAGACTTCTTCATCCACATTTATGTCTCTAACAAATTATAACTAATAATCTTACATGTTGGAATAATTTTATTTGCAATGTATAGTCATGCAAAACTTGATTTATTAACTTCTTTTTTGCGATAATTTTTTCATACAGTTCAACATTGTTGTTGATTTATAGAAATGTAATGTAAAATTATCTTTGAATTAGCTCTAATAAAATAGAGTTATAACAATGTATGATTTTTTAATATATATCAAAGGATATATAATAAAATTTTATTAAAAATTATCATATTTAATACCATTAGAATTTTATTAAAATTTATTATATATAAATTCTCATTATATAAAAAATTAACATATATCACTTAAAAAAATAAAATAGTTCTACAATAAATTAAAATTTTAACAATGTAATAAATCATATTTAGTTAATAAAAATAACTTATAAAAATTAAGCTAATTAACAGCGAATAAATATTTTTCATTTAATAACTGAAAAATTAATCTCTATAAAAGAGAGAGAGATATATAATCGAAATAGTCAAAATCTGTCGGAGGAATGTACTAATATATCTCGTAGTTAAAAGATTGAATGATGTGTATGTGGCAATCTTGAATTTTTGGATGGGAACATTTGTAGGAAGTAACTAACCATTAAGATGATACGGTAAAAAAGCAAAAGGGACAAATATATATATATATAAATATTTAAAAGGTTAATTAGAGAGGAAAGAAAAGAAGAGAGAGGTGAGTTGTGAGGCGTTAATTGGATGGAAGAGGGAGTTGAGTGGGACACAAAGTTGAAGCAGAGGCACGGGGAGAGAGTTGGGATGAAAAAGACGTATTGTCGATTGGGAAAAGAGACGCACATGGGTGCAACTTAAGGACCTTAACGCGTGTCACCACCCCTTATTCACCATAGGGGACCACACATTCCGTCCCAAGTACACGTGTAAGGTTTGTATTGAATTCACCTAAGGATTTGAAGAGAATATATTTAATTTTAATTTTATTATTACAAAGAAGAAGAGAGAGTCCCTGTCCACTCTCCATCTTATTCGTTATTCCCTCCCTCCCTCTACACTAACTGTAGCCGCCACACTTGACAACGCCCACACTCAACAACCATTCCAAATTTACTTTGATTTTGAGTCCATTTTTGTCCCTCTATATTGTGACTGATTTTACTAGCGGGGAGAAGGGTTACTACAAATTATAGGAAAAAGATTACTTAATATAGTGAAAGTGTCTTCCCCTATGGAAAAAGAAAGACAAAGCCTCGTTGTCGAAAAAATAATTAATATATAGCCCAGAATGAAGGTTGATTCAACGAACCAAGTCGATATCCAGAAAGCTAGAAAGTGAGAGGGTGAATTTTTTTTCAACAGTGTCAGGAGCTATGGGGCACTGATTGGGATGGATGTTTCAATTGTTTGCATTATTATATCCAGGCGCTCACGTCGTTTTCAAACCAAAAGTGAGTAGCGGGTGTCTTTTGTCATTTTTCCATTTGTGAAGGGGAAAGTTGGGATTATTGTTATGGTGGGTACACCAGACATATTTATTTTGAGTAAAATAAGATAAGATGAGATTACAAAGCGTGATGCTTCGTCAAGTTTACTATAGAGTTTATAACTGGATTTAAAGTAAAGATAAAGGAGGGTAATAAAGGATAAGAACGACATGGTCAGCAGTGAAAAAAGATAAAAGAAAAAAGAGAGAGAGAGAGAGAGATTCGCTCTTAAGTTATATATATATATATATATATTCTGGCATCTCAACTTGATTTGGTTTTTAATTAATTTGGTATTTGTTTAATGGATAATATTTGGCAAAGAGGAAGATGCGCGTGGCACGGACGGGATTCCCTTGGTTATGCTTTTGAGTTGTTTTGTCAGACTAATAATCTTGACTTTAACTAAACTAATCAATCAACTAAACTAAAAAGGGGGTGTTTAAACAAGTGGGTGTCATGTTTATCCCGACACTTACAGCCCTTGTTTCCCATCTTCCAACTTTCATTTAGTTTGTTGATGATGTATGAGGTATCCTCATCAAGATTTTCAGTCACACAACCTGGCTAATCAAAGTGCATTCCCTTGATTATGGGATATCATATGTACTTAAACGCACTTAATTAAAAGCATATTTGGATGCACCCCCTGACCCGAACAAATTTAATCTAATAATAACCAGCTAGCTAGTATGTGTTATTTTCTCCCCCCCTCTTCCTTTTCCCTAAAGAAACACGATTTAGTTCTATAGTGGTCCCGCTTTTTTGAATTTTTGATTTTGGCACGTTGGACCGGTGAGATCCAAAATAAAACTCAGGTACATATGACCCATGTGTAACAATTTTTATGGGCAGCATTTTATAGTCTCTACCACCTTTTGAGTGAATTGACATCACAATTCTTTTAGAAATCAATATCGAGCCAAAAAAGAACACTTCTAGGTCTTCCCCTGCCCCTCCATCGTTTGGTCCTTCAATCACCTTGCTTGTAATAAATAATATATAATATTATATTTATAATCATCAGGACCCTCTCAATTCTCAAGCCTTAATAGGTTCTCATTCAATCGTCGTGTTATCCAACACATAGAACCTATAGCTTCTCTTTTTGCCTCCCATGCATGCATATATTTTACATGTATGCATGTGAACAATGTCGCCGTGTGGTCAATTTTGTTTGTGTTGTATGCGCCACACACAATACACTTCCTTGTTTCCCTCCTTCCAGACTAATCCCTTTCAAGCTTTGGCCTCTAAATATGTGCTTAATTTAATGTCAGTGGCCATCAATTTTTTATGTACGCAATATACATATATGGCATGGATTGTGATAATGAACGAGTTTCCTTTAATTTTTAATTAATTTTTTTTAGCTATAGATCTAGTTGTCAACAATCCCTGAATTGCGCCATAATTTGAGCCATTATCTAGTTTTGGTCACTTATGACTTATAAGGCTAATTGAGCTCTAACTTCAAGATATATTGAGGGACATCACAATGGCCCACGCACTCTACGCAACACGAGCCAATCACCTCATAACGCACGAACCGAAGCAGTGTCATTGGTTCACGACCAAACAAAAGGTTTATGTCAGCGCGTGCCATTTTGTTAGAGAAAGTAACTCGATCGCAATCAACTAACCAATCCCATTGGTGAAAAGTTGCAATGGTAATATAGTCAAATAGTACCAGAAGAAAAATAAACGAAAGAAAATCCATTAAGAAAGAGGCGAGCTTTCCATTGGAAGGCAAAGCCCTAGCAAGTCCCTTTCATCAAAAGCTCCACACATTTTGTTAGAAAAAGGAGAATTTCTGAATTGAGTTGGTACTGCTTTACTGTATATATAGGAATATATAATGATTTATGTTGATTCTATATGATAATGTAATCCAACATTGGGTGCGTATTGTTTAGATTAAATAATAATTTTATATTCTAATTTATTATTCAAAAATAATTAATACAAAAAAAAGAAATGTATGTAAAGACTTTTAAAAAATAGAAATTAAATAATATAAATAATTTATATATATATATATATATATATTTATTAGCCATTTATCCAACACATTTAACTTCGAAACAGTACACATACACATGCACAAACATAAAGGTTGAATTATTCCTTATACTTAAAAGCAAGAAATCTCCACACAGCTAAGTTAGTATCTTCGAGAGAGTTATATAATAATCAAAGATTCTATTACTTTTTTAATCCCTTAATTAATTGGGATTAAAGAAGAAGCAAACGTACGAAACGTGGCAGCTGGTGGAGTAGTGGGGATGTGGCGTTTCTTCGTCCTTCGATTCCAATTGGTTTCAGTCTTTAAGGGATTCCAAGCTGGCTGTCTTTCATTCTGTAAACTACCACTGGCCTAAGCACATGGTTGCCACTGATGTTATTATCTTTTCCATAGTTCCTTTTTTATTTTTTATTTTTTATTTTTTTTGCTTCTAAATGAGGGAGGGTGTTTGAGGGTAGCTGATAACCAATGCTTTCATAATAACAATGACTCAATGGGAACTAATTAAAGACAATGCATGCTATATATGGGACATGTGTTAGGCACAAAAAATAGCCGGTTGTCCATCCAATAGATATGGAATCTCGGGGATAAAGAAGATCATTAACTAGATTGATTTCTCAGGTGTCCTTTGATCCCAAGACAACTAAACAAGACTTCTCACCCGCTCTTTCATTTACCTTTTTTATTTTAGCTTTGCGTGATGCATCATAATGTTTCGTGGTCCTTGTGCTCACACCTTAATTAAGCCTCTTATATATATATATATATATATATATAGGACCTTGCATTGGATAATATGTGGACCAGTGACTAAGCGTTATATGCTTGAATTAATTAAATGAACTATATATATGTTGGTGTGCTTGACTTCAATTGGAACTTAGAAGTAAATTTGGATTACCTAGCTAGATATAATTTTTATATCTTTTTGAGCTTCGTGGGATGATTTTTATGGTTAGAAAAACATAAATGAGGATCACATTTAGCAAAATATTTTTTTTTAATTTATTTCTACTTGTAACTCCGCGCCCCAAAAAATGAAAAGAAAAGAAATTAAAGAAAAACTTGCACCTACGGTTACAGAGCAAGTCATGTAAGACTTTTCTTCTGTTTACTGCAATGCGTGGATCACATGTGGACATAATTCTATGCGGACTTTTAAGGAAATACGTGAAGGTGAGACTTTGAAACGGATAGGGCAACGGACGAATGGCGATGTTCAGACAACGAAGGATAAGGTCACGCGTTATGATCTTGTCGTACCTAAAAAATGCAAGTGTCCGAAGAAGGTCGAAAGAGATCAATGTTGATAAATTATGTAAATCAATCTAAAAAAGAAGAAAAAAGTAAACCAAATAATTTTGATTACGATAAAAATTGATGTTAAATTAGGAGAACAAAGACCCTCTTAATGTTAGAACTTTTGGTGTTATGCCTGTGTTAATAGGTGTATTTGATTTTAAAAAATGGGATAAATAGGTATATAAATTCATGTCTATATATATCATCTGTGTCATGTATGTATGTTTTAATTGGGCAAAATCCATTTGGTTGGTCTTTTTAATTGGCAAAAGAAACTTTAACCGCACGTCGTAGAACGAGCAGTCCAATGTACAAAAGATAAACATGTCTGGTTTCAAGATGTCCAGACCTTGAGACATTCAAGTGGGTTATACAACTTATTATGGCATAGATAAAAATAAACAATAAAAGAGTAAAAAGAAAGTCACATATAATTAAAATGATTCGGTCAATATATATAACCTATTCACGAGCAATTAAGAGATTTCTACTATTGTTACAAGAGTTATCATAACAATATTATATAATAAATTCTAGTAAAATTCTTTTATTTATTTTTAATTTGTAACGTATAAACTGATGTAAATTACATAAAAAGTTAGCTTATACGTACCTAGTATTTTAGATTTTTTTAATTTGAAGATATAAACTGATCTAAGTCGTTAGATTTTAACTTTTTTAAAAATACTAAACCATTAAATCGTAGATATATAGAGGTGTAGAACATTATTTGTATGCATGCATATCACAGCTTCCCAAATTATATGGTAAAACAAAAATAGGTCTCTGTCCAATAATATAAAATTTAAGGTATTTTTATAATTCTTGGACTTGATTTAAAATTTCAAAAGTCACTGAGAAATCAAAAACAACTCTCATGCCATCACATCCTAAAATGTTTTAAGTTTGAGGATAAATGTTTAATCATGGATTTTTATTTATCTTCAATCACATTTTTTTATAAAATTTAATGGGAATCAATGTTTTTAACTTTTTACGGTGGATCATAATATTGGTCAAACTCGATGCTAACTATCATAGTAAATAATAGGTTTATGCTTATGTATCCAAACCCTAACTCAATGTTGACTGTTCTACAGGATTTGAATTTTTGCTCTTTGAAGTCTCAATGTCAACTTTACCTTCTAAAACTTGATCTTTGATTCTTGCAACATTATTGGTCTTCTCTTTCTAGCCAAATATACGAGGCTCATCAAATAACATCCCTCCTAACAACAAATTTCAAAGTTCTATTCTTTCTAGTATAGTATAACTTGTACCCCTAACTCCAATAACATATCCTATAAATATGCATTTCATTGTCCTATGCTCAGGTTTACCATCATTAACATGAGCATAAGCGGAACATTTATATGCCAACCAAAATAATTAGCAGGTTTTCTACCTCTTGAGAAGTTTTCAAATCAATTACATTCTATAGAGACTTATTCATTTGATAGCAAGCAATATTAACTGTTTTAGCCCATAATTGCTTTGAAATACTAGCATTGAATCACATGCATTGAACAACATATGTGAATATGTTTGGTTCGTATATTTTGCAATCTCATTTTTGAGTGTCTTGTTCCAATTCATTTTTCACCAACAGTCTTCCACTTCTTGAACTGCCAAAATACCTCATGTTTGGACTTCAAAAAATATATCTAAACCTTTTTAAAGTAAGTTACAAAATATCGACATCTCTATGAGATTCAACTAGAAATAAACTCGGAGAAATATGCTTGCAAGGACTAAACTTAATTCTGTATTGTTTTATCATATCACAAGTCTCATAGAACTTCAATTCCTAAGTCTCTGTACCATCTAACAGGCCTACTGAGATGAAGAGTCGAAAAGAAATGGAAATTTTATTGTAAGTTACAATGTAGAATTTTTAGAATATAAAGATGTCTTAAGGCATTTGGAGGCTCGATCGATATTAAGAAGGGGCATCTATCAATCCAATTAGATTTGCAACAACTTTTTTTCATTAATATAAACTAATCGAGTAGAGTTAAAGATTTGAAATTGAGATTTAACATATGATAAAAAGAAAATGATTGGGATTGTAAATAAATTAAATGTAAAGTTCGAATTTAATTTAATTAAAAGTTTTAAATTTTGGTCTTAGTTCATTAGTTTACTTATGGCTTTTTTTTTAATTTTTTATTGTTAATTTTTCATTAACTTCCTATTTAACAAATACCTTAACACTCTCTCTCTCTCTCTCTATATATATATATATATATATATATATACCATTCATTTGAAATATAAGTCTTAAAGTTGAAATAATACAAATGTCATATATATAAAATGATAAAAAATAAAATTATAATTTTTAAATAATATAATAAATAAAATTACAATTACACACCCGAACAATTATAGTGTCAAGTTTACAAAATCTGGATTAGAATCATTTAAAAATTCTACTTTAATTTAAATTTAAACTTATTTTAGTTTGATTTTTTTTTAAGTTAACCAATTAAATTTGAATAAATGTTTAATAATTTGAAATCAAATAATTCACCAATAACTCAATATATTTTTTATTTTTTCTATTGTATGTTTAACCATACTTGCGTGATTTTCTGAGTGAATGATGATAGGACGAGGTCTAAGGTATGCCGCATGATTAAATGATGGACGGATCCATCGTTGTTAAGAATCGTTAGGTATAAAATATTATAAATGAAGAACTTTGATTAATTATTTAGCACATGTTAGTCATACGAAACCCTTATCTTCGTGCCCTACGGAATCCTTCGCCAATGCATACTCCCTTGCACTACACCGTAAGAATTTCCTTTAGTTCTTGAGTGATGGGTTTGGAATCGAACCTATAATTCAAGGTCTCATTCTCTTACTTAGGGAGTTTATCTCACTAATAGCTACATTTCTCTAGAGCAGCGTCCTGATGACTAGGAAACATTCACACAAAGATTAACAAAAAGGGAAGGGTTAAACTTAAACCTTATATGAAGGACTGTAGCAATTTAAATTACATTTAATACCTAAAATATATATAAAAAATATGAAGAACTAATAATAAAAATATCATAAACCTTCAAAATTTCAGGTAAAAATTCATGGTTACACACATGAGAAGAAGGTGTATCCCAGTATTCACCGAATGGTAGTGGTGGTGTACAAAATTTAATTCGTGCTACTAATTTGGCATGGATTTCTTTGAATGAGATTTAATTAGATTCCCTTTGGGCCGTGAGAAACACCGAATGGGTACCAGACCCAAATAGAGTTGAGAATCTTAGCTTGGAATTTTATGGGTTGAACTAAACGATGAATTTAATCAATTAAAAACCATAGACCTAACTGGACCCCCAAAAAAAGCAAAAACCTCCCATCTATAAGGCCTGACAAAAAGGTTGTGGGCCTCAGTTCGAAGGTTACATTAACGAAGGCCACAAGGACTATATATTTATTATCATATTTCATAATTTATTTGTATGTATATTTTGAATATTGAATATACTGTTATATTAATTTGAATATTTTGAAGTGAATAGATATATGAAATAAAAAGAACGATATATTTATTATTGATTTTAATTAAAGTACATTGTAATCTTATCTAACTTTATATCCGTAGTAAGTATCTTTTTACTTTCTCACCATGTAATATTTGCTAAAGTGTCAAAAGTTAAACCCTAAATCCACCATCATATATGGAGCTCGGTACATATGCTATAATTTGTTAACTAATTCGCACAACACACATCCGACACAGGGCCACAGACTTTGATTAGGTGAAGTGGTGTGTTTAATCGAGGGTTTGCACAAGTAAACAAAATTTGACATTTCTATACAAGTTAAACGATTTATTCCATTGATTTATATACCAATCTATATTACTTGTATATATATATATATATATATATATATATATATATTATCAAATGATCCTTTTGATAATTTTTATTTCTTATTTAGTTTTTTTTAAATATTATAATTTTTTAATTCCTTTAAATATCACAAATTTTTATTTAGTTTTCATAAATATTACACATTTTTTAGTTGGTTCTCTAAAATGAGAAACTAAATAAAAAACTCGTGATATTTTAAAGAATTAAATGATAAAAAAAAATAAAAGAACCATTTTGTAAGAAAAAATTATAGAAAACCTTTGTGGAGATAATTTAAATTTAAAAACTAAATAAAAAATCATAAATTTTTTAGAGGAAGAGCTTGATTAAACGTAACTCCTCCTAATGTTTGAGATTAACACCTGTCATCCAACTTATTGAAAAAAAAAACAAAACTACCATATTGAACAATTAACCAAAAAAACAAAAGAAAACGATGCCGCGAAGTCTTCTACTTTAATAGCATGCCTTCCAATATCTGACACTCAAATCAGCTGTCTTCAAACGATCTCAAAATCCCTGAACCCTAAACCTTCAATCTTCTCTTGAATTAATCTATTTGAATCAAGAAATTATAGTTTCGTCACACTGTTCTCGTCGTTTAACTAGATCTTTACGAATTCGTTCCTTCAAATGCTGACTCGTAAAAGCTTTATTTTCAGCATTAAGTGCATTTTAAATTCCCAAACACACAAAATAATTTGGCAATCGTTTTTAAAATTGCTAGTTCAACATTGAGTATGACTGAATTTTGACTAAATTGGAAAGGTAAATTAAATGAAGTAGTCACAATCTGGATTAAACTTTACCTAACTAAAAGAAAAGGATTTATACAGCTGTGTGTATTAGATTAAAAAAAGCCAATAAGGTTATTATAAGTATATTATACTATACTCTATTGTAAATAACACATTACTGAAGAGTTGGTGCATACAAAACGAAACGTAAATATGAGCAGAAAAATCTGAACACATCTATCAAAATTGTGTTCAGTGGAGGATTTGGATGGTATGAAAATAGTCAATTGCTTCTAGAAGTTGCACATGGCATTCCCCTGTCGTATATAATAATCAAATAACTAAAATTACGAAACGCATCGCCTAACATGAGAATTCGTTTTATCCTTTTCTCATTCATTAACCAATCAAAGCATGACAACTTTTTGAAAACAATTTTAGACTTAAAAAAAGAAAAATGAAGTTGACGCGTATCGTATGGGAGTGGGATGCAAGAAACGAACGCATTAAGTTAGCTATAGTAGCAATAGTGAGTGTCGTACGCACCAGGTGGGAGCAACGTCGTCGTTTTGATTAGGTTGGGGACGTGTCCACTATTTAGTTGAACGGAGTGTGAGTGACATCACCAATCATTCGAATGTACTCAAAACAAGTCTGAACTCTCAGCTCTGAAGTTCTGATTTCAGTCCTACTTGGATGCTTCCATTCCCTTTGGGTTCCCAAAATTCTAAATTGTTAGGCCACTTTGGACTCTTCAATTCTCATTTCACATTCCCAATTTGATGGGGAAAGGAGGAGGCTGCGTTCCCAGCAAGAAGAGGGCGCCGCCGGTCGCCGACGATTCTCCGCCGGAAGCTGCCGGAGGCTCGAGGGCTGCGCCGATCCCTATACCGGAGGAGACGCATAATGACGTTTCCGTTACCGATGCGCCAATCCAAGAAACGGCGTCCTCGTCGGCTTCGGGTGGTGCGAAATTGAAGATCTTCATTGTGTTCTATTCAATGTATGGGCACGTGGAAGGGCTCGCGAGGAGGTTAAAGAGAGGCGTGGACGGCGTGGAAGGTGTGGAAGGGGTTTTGTATAGGGTTCCTGAGACATTGTCGATTGAGGTGTTGAACAGGATGAGGGCGCCGCCGAAGGACGACACAATCCCGGAGATTACGCCGGCCGAGTTGCCCGCCGCCGATGGGGTGTTGTTTGGGTTTCCGACGAGGTATGGGTCCATGGCGGCGCAAATGAAGGCTTTCTTTGATTCCACGGGGCAGTTGTGGAAGGAGCAGAAGCTTGCAGGCAAACCTGCTGGGTTCTTTGTCAGTACTGGCACGCAAGGTGGAGGTCAAGAAACTACTGCGTAAGATTTCTTTTTCTTTTTCTTTTTATTTCTTGCCAGTTTCTTGTGTTTATCTTTTCAAGAACTCTCTGCATTTGGTAATCTTGGGATTCTTTCTGCCAATGTCGGTTAAATTGCTCTATTTAATAGATAGCTTATGCATGTTCCTTTTTTTGTTTTTGTTTTAATATATAAAATAGAATCTTCTTTTTTTATGCATTAGACTCGCCGATGGAAATTGAAAGATTACCATGGTGTTTGTTAACTGTCACTCGGTACTACTACTTGGATGACTTCCCAACTTTGAAGGAGAAGTTAAACATAACATGGCATAACACTTGATGGTAAAAAAATGTTTTAAAAACAATATATGGATCTTTCAATTGCTTATGAGTTTTTTCAATTAGGTGCTTGCTAACTTTGCGTCCTAGGGATGAACATTTTGTCATTTTGATGTCTCAACTTTGAACTAGTAGCTAGATTACAAATACCTTGTTCTTGTTGTGAGGAGTGCTAAGGTGACCATTTTCCAAATTGAGTTCACTTGAATAGCTCTCCCTTTCATGACATGAAAGATCAGATTTTGATGTCTGAGATATTGGTTGGTTGTAATTTCAAATAATTAAAATTGAAAATATCGTGCGGAACTGGCTGGTCATTTGTAAAGAACATCAGTTTTTCAATCGCTTCTTGAATGTATATACATACATATAAGTCTGCATGTTTATATTTGCAAGCTCGTATATAACATTGTTTCTTGTTACTGTATGACTGGTTTAGCAAGGCTTGTATTCATGAGTTCACACTGCATCATCATTATTATTTTCTACTAGACAAAAGACCAAGAGACAGAGAGTGTGTATGTGCTAAATTGCTAATATGTTTTGCTGTGACTTAATATGATTGCCTGGGATGTTCATTTTCAAGATGAATTGCTTGTATGAAGCATCTTTACAAACACCATAGCAATTTGCAAATTACTTGGTAGGCCATACATTAGCTCTGAAAGTTTTGTACGTGTGATGATTCTGATCTTAGTTTATGGGGGGCTTTCTTCAGGTGTCTCAGACAGTAAGTTACCTCTGGTTTTCACATGCTTTAATTGATGAGTAAATGTGACTTGAGAAAGTTCCATCCAATGTATTCTTGAACTCATGTGCGCTACATGTTATTTATGGTTCATATTCACATAGCTACCAACCTAGTGAGTTTTCAGCTTTAGTGTGTGGATCATATCAAATTTCAAGAGATGGTTACATAAAGTTCAGGGTAATATGCAGAGCTTGTTAAGGGATAACCAGGGTGGGGAAGAATTTTTTTTTTCTTCTTAGAGCAAGAGGACAAACTTTTTGTTTCTTCCTATTCATTTGGAGGATGTTCTTCTCTGTCAATGCAGTAACTGGAAACTCTAGCAAACAAGCAAATAGGTCAAAATTGAATCTGTAATTTACATAAATGCATATCTGCAGTCTGAAATCCGAAGACCATCTTATATTTTTCTCTACATTTCCAGGAACAATATTTTATTCCACTTGCTGATAGAAATTAGAACGGTATCTTAGATAATTCTACTGGAAAAGCATTATCGAATACTTAATTTTGTGCTTTTCTTGTTGCAGTTGGACAGCAATCACTCAGCTGGCACACCATGGAATGTTGTTTGTGCCTGTTGGATATACATTTGGACCTGGAATGTTCAAGATGGATTCCATTAGAGGGGGTTCTCCATATGGTGCAGGAGTGTTTGCTGGTGATGGCACAAGAGAGCCAAGTGAAACAGAGCTGGCACTTGCAGAGCATCAGGGCAAGTATATGGCTATTGTAGTTAAGAGGCTCGCCCGGTCATGATGGTGTTTCTTGATTTCATTCTATTCTTGTTGATCATGTGTATTGTTTTGACCTTTCTTTCTTGTCAAATTGGTTCTGGCATTTTGCCATTGCATTGTGAAGAGAAATGACGGCTCTGTTCCACTATCAATTCTGTTGGAGTTGGGGATTCCCATGTTGGTCAGGGTTCTGCATTGTTCCGGAAGCTGTAGATGTTGATAAATTTACATCCAACAATAACGCGAATTTGTGTATCTTCGTGTCCCCGCATCTTTCTTGGTGTGCTGCTTGTATGCATGAATATGTACTGTGATTTGGATAGTACAGTTGTTTTAATCTTTTGGGAGACGGTAACTCGTGACTATGACATTAATTGTTGGTTGGACCGGAAAGTAATGAATTTGTGAGTATTGAATTTGTTCAGATATACTAATTTATTGTTAAGTATAACAACAACTAAGCCTTTTCCTGAAAGATAGGGCGAGCTACACGGACGAAATATGTATATAGACAAATCATTGACCTCTAATTTTTTTTAATTATTGTGTATGGTTTTTTCATCTTCCTCTATTTCAAGCCATAAGATTATTCTTCATCTCATAGAGTCATACTCTTTTTAAGTGAGGTTTCTTTTTATTTTTTTTATGTTTAAACCATTTTTTCTACAATAACTATTGGAAGTTACTTTTTCATCTTCCACTTTTACTTTTCACATTTTTTTTTTTACTTTTAGATAAAATTAAATACTAAAATTATCCTTCATTTTTATTATTTTGAATATAATGAGTTTCCGGAAATGATTTTTTGGAATGAATTGAGCTTTCGAAAATGCTTTTTTAGAATAGATTTATTAAGTTTCCGAAAATGTTTATCTAAAAAGTAATTAAATCTATTTTGAAAAAGATCTTCCAAATATGTATGTTCGGAAATTCATTCACTGTGTTATGGAAACTTTTTTTCGAAACATATATTCACACTTCTTCCACACTATTTTAGAATAACGAATTCAGAATTCACTTCAATCTTTATCCGAAAATAAACATTTGAAAATTCATATTCTCATTTCAGGTACAGCTTTCCGAATCTCATAAACATTGTACAATTTACCTTCCGGATATATATTTTCGGAAAGAAATTCAAATCTCCCGAATTTACATTTTCAGAAGCTAAATCTATAGAGATACTTTTGTCTTTTTACATAAAAGGGGTGCGAAAAGCAAAATGGGAAGGTGTGAAAAGCAATACCCATAACTATTACCTTATCCTTTATTATGTTTTGAGCATGCCCAGTTGTTATAAGACCCAATAACAATCAAGGTTAGATTGGGTCCTCTCATTGGGTTGAGATCTAACTTCATTCGGCATTGACCAAATAAAATCAACCTGAATCTATGGCCCGTACAAAATCATGCATCATTCACTTCAAGGAGCTTCTACATCTCATAGAGGTTGTTGCAGGTGAGCATTATCTTTAGTTATTATCACATGCCTCAACTCACCTACCATCCTAATTTTATAACCTGCTCTTAATCAGGCTAAAGCATGTGTAGTCATTGGAGAGGAGCAATACAATCGTTTGAGAAATAGTTTAGTTAAAGCTTGGAGACTATATTGATCATACTCCATATATTCATACTTAATCATGTTTAGTATCTTTATTAGGGTTGGGCAAAGAAAATTGGACTTATTTAAAATCGAATTATCAAACGGCCTAAAAGTCATATGCGGGGTGGGTGGGTCAAATAGGTAGGAAAGGAAGGTAATTCATGGATTAAAACAAATGGTTTTGGGTGCTCCAAATGCTAATCAAATTGATCACATTTATCCAAGCCTAATAATATATATAGAAAGAGTCGGAATTTGTTAATATCAAGTATTAAACTTAACTTTAACACTGACATCAACTTAGCAACATTATATAAAATGTAAAATTCACTAATTTAATCGTTGAGTTATATATAAAATTTCACAAAATATGGAAATTCGTATGTATGTTATTTAACTATTAATATTTACATATACTTAAATCATATATAAGCCATTAAAATAAAATAATAAGATGAAGTATCTATCAATTTTTATTTTGTCTAAAATTTTATATGTATGATCTATTAAATATTATAACATGATTCAACAGTTGGATTAATAAATTTTACATTTTATATAAGATTACTAAGTTAGTGTAAATGTTAAAGTTTAACATCCTAGATCAACGGATCCTGATTTATATATATATATATATAACAGATCAAGTTACTTCATAAATAATTTTAGTTAGAGCTATTTCATTTAATAACTTTTATAAATAATTAAATTTTATCAATCCAACTATTAAGTTAATAATTTATATTATATAAATCATTCTTACAAAATTTTTAAAAAGTTTAATATTTTATTAAATAAATTCAAATTAACAAATATTATAAGAGGTATACTATCCGTTAATTTAAATTTATTTTTTAAGTATGAAATCTTTTTTAAATTTTATAAAATTTTGTAAGAATGATTTATATAATATAATTTATCAATTTAACGGTTGGATTAATAAAATTTAATTGTTTATGAAAGTTATTAAACTCTAACTAAAATTAATTATAAAAAATTTAATCACTCCTCATGTATATATATATATTATTATATAAAATATAACTGTTTGTCAACGGTATTTTCACTTAAATTACTCTTTCATTACCTTTCAATCAGTGCTCAACACTTGTTCACCATATGTTATATTGGTATTTTTGTCAATGTCCTTCATTTATACACACACATAAGCGTGGATATTTTGGTCAATAATGCAATTAATGGAGCAACCCATCAGCTGGGACTGCTTGACGGCCTAAAGCGGTGGGTGTTTTTGTCAAAGCATTTAACATATACCTGCATTCTTCACTGAGTCTTTCTCATGATAACCAATAATGTTTCTTCAATGATACTCATTACTTTGCGATGTCTCTCTTATCGCTTTGCATATTAATGTCGCTTCATATTCGCTTTTATACTCTGATTCACTGAAGTTTATGTTTTCGTCGTTTGCCTTACATTCTTTACACAATGTTACAATGTTCTTCTTTTTTGGTACTGTAACCATTTTTAGCTTATACTCTTTTTGTTCATTTTGTACTTACGATTTTGATTAATAGGAATTTGTCCAAGTTAATTTATTCATTGTTTGGTAATTTCGTAGAACTATGTAGGTATTATGCTGGCCAGAGTATTTTACATAGGAGAGGGTTTAAAGTTTATCAATTTATTTGGCTACATCAGCTGCATGAAAGAGACTTTCTGAACCATATTTTCCATTATGAACCCGGAAGTATAGTGTTTAAACATATATGGAAATTATAATTTATTTTGAACAAAATGTGTCATATTACCAGTTAATGCCTTAAAAATTTTGTGAACGGATTTCTTTATGCTTTGCTTGCAACATTCTCTAGTAGCCAAAGTGAGATATTATGAGCAGGGGAGGTAAAATGTGGTAGTTGATTACCTGCTGGAGACATTAAAGAGGGATTTAACTTTATTACGTGTGTTATATTATACTTTATGGATCTTTGCACCTATCTACACCATGAGGAGAGATATTATATAAAAATTAATTTATCTTATTTTTGCTTTGTAAGTTAGATAATTTAATGTTCATACGCTATAAGTTTTCTATGTTTTTTTATCTGCCTTCTGGTGTGGTAGATTTTTATTAGTGGAGGATTCATCAAACTGAAGTCACTTCTCATAAACAAAATTAGTATAAATTGTGTTATCATGTATTGAGTAAGAACTTTAAATTTCATAAAATTGATCATCATCTAGGATCAGATTACTCATCTAAAGTTTAGTACGTTTAAAGAATATGATATGATGAGATGATATTATATAATATTTGTATTACTATATAGTGTATATTTTTGCATTAAATTTTGTTTTAATACCTAATGTTATTTGTAGTTCTATTTTATGTTCACAACAATTTTGCAATGATAGATATATATGTGTGCAAAAAATGTATGTTTTGCAAGAATTTAAATCTCTTCTTAAGGTTTTTTTAGGAACATTAATGCTACCAAATCTTCTATAATTTCATGTGAAGATCCTAAAATAAAATATGTTATCTAAGCTCACCTTTTGAAGGATTGGAAAACCATATATAAAAGTTGTTCACAGAAGCAGTGCATGCGGAAGAAATACTATACATGACACCAAATATAAGTGATGAAGAAAATATAATTACAAGGTAGACTAAAGGAAAATCAAGAAATCCTTTTTTTATGTGATATTTTTATTCTTAAATTATTTGTAACAATATATAGTTAAGTTGAATATATTTATATTTTCTGGTCCTAAATGTTTGTTACTTTGTAATTATTTGCATGGATGCTTTAATCGACAACAATTATCGATGTCAACTATATTAATTCAACCAAATTTTTTGAAAACAAAATTACATTTCATCTTCATAAAACAAGAACTTTTTTGCTAACAGTTGTCTAACTTGATATGTTGCAGACCAGTACAAGGATAAATATATTATTTATGTGACTTATTTGTATGTATTGATAAATGGAAACAAACTTCATAACCTGTGATATGTGTCATGTAATTAGTTTTAAAATTCGTGTTTCCATTTATTACTAGTCTCTTAATAAAGGATGTTGTATAAGGATTTATAATCAAGTTTAACTACATGGGGCTTCATACTTCCTTCATCATTGTTAAGTAGCTGGTTTAACAAAACTATAAGAAGAGATTACTTGTACATTAAGCAGCACAAATTGATATATGGTTTGGATGCTTGTACGCAATCACCTATTCTTATAACCATATGTACAAGTCTATGAATTGGAGAAAGTTTATGTTATTTACTCATTTTGTCTAAATCGTCATTCTTAAAAATTATTTACTATTGTTTATGGCCACAATGAATTCAAGTAATCATGTGAAAAACCAATTGCCCAATCTGATGACCGCGCAGTTATTCTAAAAAAAAGCATCTATATCAACTTTGCATTGACATATATTAGTAATGTAAGTTAAATATACCCCTCTTTCTCTCCCTTAATTGTGAAGTAATTCAATATAAATAATTGTTAGGAATAACTAAAATATATGTATTAATTTCATGACTAACATGTAATCTAAACTGTTCTAAACTTCATGATACAAACAAATATGAATGTAAAAACACAATTGTGCCTGAAACATTTTTAAACCAAATATATTAGTAATACTATGTTTAGAATGCTTTATCTTTAGCTCAATAGTATACATATGTATCACAATATTTGACCTTCAAAATATTGAATATGTATTAATTTCATGACTAACATGTAATCAAAACTGTTTTAAACTTCATGATACAAACAAATATGAAAGTAAAAACACAATTGTGCCTGAAACATTTTTAAACCAAATATATTAGTAATACTATGTTTAGAATGCTTTATCTTTAGCTCAATAGTATACATATGTATCACAATATTTGACCTTCAAAATATTAAATGCAATCCCTCATTTATCAATAAAAGACATACGAATTTAATTCTAGGTAAACATATGTTCAAATTTTTCATGGATTTGTTAAATGATATCCAATCACCTCCGTCTACAATACATGCATACATTGATTTTGAAAGGATCAAAGATCTCAATGGAAATCATAGTGGTAACTTTCACCATAATTATCTTTTATCATACAAATTTGTTTAATTGAATGTACACCGAAAACATCATCCGTTCAATATCATAACTTAAGAAGGGTAGGTTTATAATCTCGCTACTTTTTTTAAAACTTATTTCTTATTCTTTTAAGATGTTTAGGATGAATGATGTATTTTTTTAACAAACCAAATTTCACTCTTTCTTGTTAGGTCTAATTAGTCATTTTTTTCAACATCATGATCTAAGTGGTTCAAATTTCTAAGTTTTAAAAATTTTAAATTCTTTCTTACTTGTTTAAGGTGCCTAAATTGAATGGTACTATTTTTCTATTAGGACTATTTTGATCCATTTTTCTCAAGTCCAATAATTACTCCTTTCAATGTCATATTTTTTAAAGAAACAAATTATCTAATTTTTTTTAAATCTTAATTGTTTTAATATTATTTATTTATTATTATTTTAAAGTTATATCTTAATGATACTTAGTTTTCAAGTAAGGCTATTTAATTCAATTCACTTATTTTTAAGAACTATTTCTTTTTAGATCATAACTTAAAGGAGTTAATTACCTAGATCTTATAAATTTAAATCCTCTTATGCTCATTTTAAAATTCATGATCGAATGGAGTTTATGGTCCATAAGTTATGATTTTATATTTGATTTATTTCAACTTATCTTTTAAATTTTGATGTTTGTGTGATTTTTTGTTCAATTCTTTATCCAAGGGTTCCACAAATTATACTAAATCTTTTGTCTTATGAGAATATTTTAGGATATTTTCTTATTCTGAAAATTTTCTCAACTTTCTACTGTTTCAATCTCACTAGTTAAAAGGATAACTTATCCTCACCTTTCACTCCTACGAATATCCAGACTAAGCAAGTTTAGATGAAATTTTGCAGTTTGATGGAATCATTAACAAAAGGAAAAAAAATAGTAGACTGTTCAAGCAGTCAATATATATATGATTTGTAAAGAGTCAATCCATTCCTAAGATTATATCCAATCCAACCAAAAGAAAACAAGTAAAATTAGATTCAAAGACTTAATCAAGTAAGGAGATAGCACACTTCGAACAATTTAGACAAATCCATACTGGTTTACCGGTAGAAATCAACAATTCATAGGAAAGTTCAAACACACATAATCCTAGTCTTTTACACAATCATAAGTAATAAATGAATACATGACACCAAAATCATACGAAACATTTAAAATTTAGCTATTTGAAAAACACCTACCTTGAATAAGATCAAAAAGAAGACTTGTTCCTTGAGATTTTAGAGTAAAGACCTTACTTTGGTGTTGGGTCTGTAACCTTATTAGAAAATTCTTCGCGAAGTGTTCAACCTTTCAGTAACGGTAGGAAACATTCTATCTTTAATAATTATTTTATTTTATTACACTAAAGTAATAATTATTTTTTTTATAAAAAAATCAAATTTATCTCAATTTATTTAATTTGTGATCTTAAAATATATAATAATTATAATAAAAATTAGTCTAAAATAATAAATATTTTAATTATAATTTTTTAAAATATAAATTAATTGATAATTGATTCGAGTAATATATATTTAATTTATTTTAAATATAATTTTAAATTTAAATTACATATATAATTTAAAAAATATTAATCTATCTAGACCGTAAATGTTGGGTCTGAATAAATTTATCTCTTATAATGAATATTTAAATTTAAAATAAAAAAACCAATTGTTAATTAAAATTTTGATGTTAATACATATCATTTGAGTTTTAAATTTCTTTTGTTCGGCATTTGAGTTTTAAATTATTGAACATCAAAACCAACACTTTTAAGCCATAAACTAACTTGTTTGATTTTTTTTATAGTTTATTTTGTTACTTTCTGGAAAATATATTGTATTGTCATTCATTCACTTTGTAATCATTTAGAACAATAGTGGAGCAGAATATAAATAATTATATTTTTAAATAATTTATAACAATAAAATTATAAACAATATTTAAACAATAAAACATATTTTGAAGAGGAAATTCATGAAAAAAATAAATTAGCACAAATTTTATTAGATATAATTTTAATAAATACAATTATATATACACATATACATTTAGTTTGATTGAATTGTATTAGATCAACTTTCAAAGTTTCATCTAAAAATCTGATTTTATTTACTAAAAAAATTACTTTGCTTAATTGTATCCAGCCTTTTGAATTTTGGTCGGTGTACCCAGCCTTTGACGCACACAATACCCTTATCATGGATCAAGACAGATAAGGAGTAAGTGGGAAATCTTTCATCTACTAAAAAATGGGAGTTCCTTCGCAGCTTTCATTTTTATTTTATATATATATATATTATAAAATTAAATATTAAAATTATTTTTTATTTTATTATTTAAAATAAATTTAAGAATTTTTAAAAATAATTTTTTAGAATAGATTGAACTTTTGAAAATATTTTTTTAATAAATTTATTAAACTTTTAAAAATATTTATTTAAAATAAATTTATTAAAATTATAAAAATATTTATCTGCAAAGTAATTAAATTTATTTTTAAAAAATATTTTAAATATATATTTTTAAAAATTTATTCACGCATTACATAAATGTTTTCTTTTAAATATATTTACACTTTTTCGACGTAATATTTTAAAATAATAAATCTAAAATCCTATCTTATAAAAATTTGTTTCCAAAATATATATTCATATTTTTTTTATATAACATTTAAAAATTTATATTTTTATTTTAAATATATTTTTTTAAATTTAATAAATATTATATAATTTATCTTTTAAATATATGTTTTTAAAAAAAATTTAAATCTTCCTAATTTATATTTTTAAAAATTAAATTTATAAAAATAATTTTATTTTTTACATGAAATAAAAATGTGAAAATAAAAGATGTGAAAAAAAGCTTCCTAAAAAAACTACCTGGCTTAATTGTATCCAACCTTTTTTCTTGGTCTGCGTACCCAACCTTTAACTCACAATATCCAAATCATCGGTTCAACAGTCAATAAGGAAGAAAACACATCTTATGCAGCTCACAAAGAAACTGCGTGAGGATGTAGTTACATCTTATGGTCATTATTTAATATATTTTTAATTATTTTTTAATTCAAAAGTAAAATATTTTGTGATAAAGATCAGTTGAAAATTCTAAAAATATTATAATTATGAGTATTATGTCTGAGTAAGTTTATATATATATATATATGCAATATTTTAGGCTTTTTAAAAATTGCAAGTAGTTTGTAAAAAAAATGTAATAAAGAAATCAAGGTAAGGCAATTTTCATTCTCAGACTCATATCATAAGAATGATTAAATCGTAAGTCAAATTTTATTCTTTTTGATTTATATTGTAGACATTTTTTCATCGTAGACAATGTTTTTTTTTTAGTTAGAAACATTTATAATATGATTGATTCATTTTTTAGGAATTTTTTTATATACATACTTAAAATCCAACATTTTATTTTTAAAATAATTAAATATACTACTTGTTGGTTAATTTTCATTTTATATATAAAAAATCTATATTTAAGTTCTAATAATAAACAATAAATTAAAGAATATATAAAAATGTTTCGCTAAAATCAAATATTATTTCCTTTCATGATTTAGATTTGGTACCAAACAAAAGCGGCTCTACCAGGAAGGGTTAATATTTTTATTTTTATTTTAAAAAAGAGTAACCGAAGCAAAGATGTTAACCTCATTCCTAAGTATTAAAATTACGATTCTGTTAGCATTAATTCTAAGGGTTAAATTAAGATAAGTTTTATTATATTGAATATATAGAGATTTTTTAAAACAATTTAAAATAATCAACAGAACCGATTTAATGCACTTTGTACAGTCTTAGAATGTACATCTAGGCCAATTAAAGGAACAATTTATTAGCTGAAAATTTTATTAAAATAAGTTTTATTTGGTAAAAATAATTTTTTTGAATAGCTACTAGTATTTTGGGAGTAGTTATTGGCAATTTTTAAAAAGTTACTTTAAAACATTGTTTTTTGTTTTTTTTTGTTTTTTTAATTCAATTTATTTATTTATTTTTATAAGTTTAATATCATCTAAATTTTTTATAATAAAATTATTAATTTTGAGATGTTTATTTTTATATTATTATAAAATATTATAATTTAAATTATATTTAAATATATTATTTATTTTGATTTAAATAAAATAATAATTTTTGATAAAAATAAATTATAAAATAATTTATTAAAATTATTATTTAAATCTATTTATGTAAACATTAAAAAATTTATTTTAAAACAATGTATTTTGCTTAATTAAATTGTAATATACTTTTATTAAAAATATATCTCATTATAAAATTTTAGTTCATTATTTAATTATATATCCATTTATCATTTTATATTCATTTTACTAGTTTATCTTACCAAACTTTTAACTAACTTTTCTATTATTAATTTTTGTTTTTCAACATCCAACTCCATATAGCTAGTTTATCAGTATATTTTGCCAAAAAAATCCTTAATAATTGTTATCATAAAAAAAAAAAAAAACAGATAAGGGCATTAGCAATTGATAGGAATCTGTCGTGGGGGATTCGACAAGCAAACGGCATTAATCGTCCTATATAAACTGATCATAGTTTATAGTCACTCAAAACTGGAAGTGGAGAGACCGAGAAAAACGAAACTAAACAATTCAGGAAAAAGAAAATGGAAGATACGCTTTACGCGTTGAGGTCTTTGATGGCTTCTCACTCTCCGCCTCTTGATGCCTTGGTTGTGCCTTCTGAAGATTATCATCAGGTTCATCTTCTTTTCTTCCTATTCACTTTAATATTACTTAGATCGAAGGTTTTCAGTTTTTAATTCTGTTTTCTAATCAGATTGATTTTATTGTTATATTTTTTAATCCGATATCTCTTCTGCGATGATAATTGCACTCTGCAGAGCGAATATGTATCGGCACGAGACAAGCGACGCGAATTCGTTTCTGGCTTCACTGGAAGTGCCGGTCAGTTTCTATCTACTATAGAATTTCCTTGATGCGTTTTCGTTCTGGTCTCTGTTCTTTTATTGCAGCATCCATCAGTTGAGGGATTAAGTTGTGTCTTCTGCTTTCGCGTTTTACTGCAATTGCTTCAACGTTTCTTTCACTATTTCCCCTATGAAAAGATATGCTTATTCATAATTGGTTTCTGTGGAAGTAAGTTTTGTTCTATATTTGGAAAGGATTTAGGGTTTGTTGCTAACCTTTGACTAATGAGTAGTGGTCAATCCGCTCTTAACAAAGGGTGGTGAGAATTTTTTATACTCCAATTCACCCTCAGTGGTTGCCGTGAAATGCATGGACTAATCACTGGATGGGGATTCTAAGCCCAGGGACCCAGATATAAGATGGATAGCGAGATTGTTGTTGAAATTAGCTTTACTTGTTTGCTATACAACTATGCCATGGTCTTGTGTATTTCAAACATGATAAAACCAGTGAAGTGTCTTTTGTGTTCTTTTTCATTTAATATATATATTTTTTAAATGACATTCAGGTTTGGCACTTATAACAAAGAATGAAGCCCTGCTGTGGACAGATGGACGATATTTTTTGCAGGCTGAACAGGAACTTAGTGATCAGTGGAAGTTAATGCGTATTGGTGAAGATCCTGCTGTAGATAACTGGATGGCTGATGTGAGTCACCTGCTTTAAATAGCATTTTTGATATATACTATTGATGAGTATTAAGACCAATGCCAAAATTTAAGGAATGATTTTCTCTTTGTTTGGCCCCATCAACGCATAATATTACAGTTTGAATGAGAATCATTCTGTCTACATCTCTGCAATCTGCATTATTGATATGTTATTCACAAGTGGTTTCTCCTTGTTTAGGAAGAGCTGATGTGTTGTACTTGCCTTAGTACTGTTGACATATTAAAGCGAGAAAAGAAGGGTTTGGAAGAAATTAGATAGAGATAGGCAGAGGAAGAAAGACAATAAAAGGCTCTAGAGGATAGAAATAAAAATAGGAATGATACTATTAGAATTTTTTGAAACAATACCCTGTTCGTAAAGCCAAAATCTAAACTTACTCTTTATGAATGAGAATGTTATACGGGACTAGTCTTGCTACATCCTTGAATTGCTTCTGGGTGATCCATTTTCTATTTGTGTCACATGATAATACTATATTGGTGATTTTACTGTGGGATATCTGTACTAACGAGCCATTTCCTTTCACTAGAATTTGCCAAAAGATGCATCCATTGGGGTTGACCCCTGGTGCATTTCAATTGATACTGCCCAAAGATGGGAGCGAGCCTTTGCCGAAAAACAGCAGAAGCTGGTTCAAACAACAAAAAATTTGGTAGATGAAGTATGGGTAAATCGCCCACCGGCAGAGATTAATGCTGTTATTGTACATCCTCTGAAATTTGCAGGTCGCTCTGTTGCGGATAAGTTGAAAGATTTGAGAAAAAAACTTCTACAGGAGCAAGCCCGTGCGATAATTTTCACAGCACTTGATGAAGTAAGTACATCCTCTTGATAACTCTTCCTTTTTATTTCTTTTCCCTTGACAAATGCTCTGAGTTTGAGGGTACTTTCTGCCTCACTTGTTCATCCTTTTTAACATTATTTTTATTTTTTCATTTTATTTTCAATAATGTGGCTACAATACAGGTTGCATGGTTGTATAATATTCGGGGAAGTGATGTGGCCTACTGTCCTGTTATTCATGCGTTTGCAATTGTGACATCCAAATCTGCTTTCATTTATGTAGACAAGCGAAAGGTTTCTGTTGAGGTCAGTTTGAATAATGTCTCATCAGCTATGAATGTATTCCAGAATCAAATTGCGATTTAAATTGTGAATTGTCAAGCTAATTTTTTCTTTGTGAATTGTCAATTATATTGAACTTATGATTAGAAACATAATGAAAAATAGCCTGAAATATATCTTATAAAGGATTTATAGTGCTCAATGTAACAATTTTTAACCAGAAATTGGCAAAATAACTCAACCATAAGTCTCACAGCACAAAGTCATAACTGAGTGTGTGAAGCCTCAATTTCAGAAGAATGAAAACAAAGCACTGGAACAGCCTCATGGATTGTATAGAGTGATCAATTATGTGAAACCCTTGGTTTAGAGAAATGAAAATAAGGCAGTGGGATAATCAAATAGGGTGCATTCAATAATTATCTTTCATGCTCTTTTTATTAAATTATGCAAGCATATCTGACTTTATAATTTCCTTGATGAGAATCCATGAACATTGTTGAATAGTATGATTTCTATCAGTGGTACGGAATAACACCCATTCATCTATGTATTGGATGATTAAAAGTCTTTATGTGATTCATCACATGATTTGAAATGCTGGCTTACTGAATCGTAAATCTATGTTCCAAATTGTTTTTTGCATGGCTGTGAAGAGTAAACTATTTATAGTAGTATATTATATCAAGTTCCTGGATGTGCATCTTGTACAAAGAACATGATAAAAATTCTTTTGTCCTTATTTATGCATACAATCTAGTACAGAATGATAGAAATCTGAATGCTCAAAACTAATATGAACCAATGATACATGTATTTCATGGTCAGGTTAAATAAAAGTTTATTTACTTAGGAAAATTAAGAAAAATCTTTTGCTAGAGTATTACTTTGGTTATTGACCTACTTATGATGATATTAGGAGGGGCAGATTTGGAGATATGAAACTCATTGAAGATTGTGTTTTGTGCCAGGTAAAAACTCACTTAGTGGAGAATGGAATTGAAATCCGAGATTATACAGCGGTAATCTCTGATGTAGCGTTGCTTGCAACTGATAAGCTTGATGCTGTGTCTACTGCCAAGGTCGCTTTAACTGATGTTTCAAAGGAGGCTGAAAAATTTTCCAGTGAAACCAATAAGAGTGTAAATGGTGGACATCAAGCAGAAGAAAACAGTAACGACTTCATATGGGCTGATCCAGGTTCATGCTGTTATGCACTGTATGCAAAATTGAACCCTGATACAGTTCTCTTGCAGCAATCACCTTTGGCCCTTGCAAAAGCTTTAAAGGTTGTATGCTTGTACCACATATAATAAAAGTCATTTAATTTTTGGTGTTAGAGTGGATCTTTCTCAAAGCAGCCTTACATGAAAATATAGGAAGTTCCAATTCGATTCATATGTATGAATGACTGTATCAGGATAGCTAACAGATTTTGATATATTCTAAAAGGAAATTGAGTAAAATACGTATCTAGCAGTTAATTTAATTAAAATTTATACATATCTTTGAATATATCCCCATTTCATCACTTGAGACTTAGCTTATTTCTTTTATTACTCCAATACTTTTAGAACTCAGTGGAATTGGATGGGTTAAAAAGCGCTCATATTCGGGATGGTGCAGCAGTCGTTCAATATCTTGTCTGGCTGGATAAGAAGGTTTGCATTTTGATGTTGTGTCTCTGGGATGTTTATTTTTTGGATGAAGGCAACCCTATTTTTCATTCCCTTCTCTCTAAATTCTTATATTTTTATTTTTTCACCTTAATTTACTTAAAATGCAATGTTGAGGTGTAAAAAATGATGCAAAAGCTTGGTTCAATGTGCAGATGCAGGATATTTATGGTGCATCTGGTTACTTTTTGGAAAAGAATTCTGTGAAAAAAGAGAACCCTTCGTAAGTTTCTTCTCAAATTTGAACTGTCCTGAGCTCTAACTGTCTAACATGCTTATTATAATATGGCTTTGTGGAAATTGAGAAAAACAAGGCAAATTAATTTTATTGTTAATTTAGGGGAAATCATGACAATGAGATTAAAGTCCCCACTATAATTTCTTTTCTTTAAAAAAATTAACATATACTTTAACAGAATGTTGTCAGGGTGAAATAAGAGTTATTTTAACTTTTGTTTTGTGACGAACTACCAATGATGGTTTTAATGATTACTGAAAATGTTTAGAGCCTAGGCATATCTTTCACAGTAATTAGCTCCATATGCATCGGTAAAATGCTAAATCATACTGCAGTATACTCATTGAATTCTTTTCCAACTATGGCAGGCAGTCCTTGAAATTGACCGAGGTGACTGTAAGTGACAAGCTTGAAGGTTTTCGAGCATCAAAAGAGGTGGATCTAACTAAACATTCAAATATTTATTTGGATAGATTTTCTTAACAAAATGTGTGTTCAAGGAAAAAAAATGGGTATAGATGCCGAAGATTTTGGCTTCTGAAACAAGCAGGAAAAAAAAACTATCTTCATCTTTCCCAATTGGCTGAAATTTAAATTTTTTTAAAATCCTTTCCATTAAGGATACAATCTGTAATTATCTCATATTTTTTAGCTGAGGCGGTGCCGCTATAATGTAGGTAGAAAAAATATTTTTAAAATTAAGGATCTTAATTTGGCATGAAAAACTACATCATGCCCAATTTTGTTCCTCATTGTGCTCTTTGATTGGAATAGATTCTTAAAGATTGATCAGAATAATTATGTCAAGTTCTGACTTAAAAATGCCATCTTCCTTGCCCTTGATACATTTTCAAAATTTTGTTTCCCAACGGACTTGTTATACTCTATTGTCCTCCCTAGAGTCTGATCAACCCTATGCTGAGCAGTGACTGACCTTTCCTGATGTTGCTTAGAGTTTTCGGCAGATTCTGCTTATAAGGTGGGCTTAAAATGTTGTGACCTGTTTTGGCACATAACATGTAGGAATCCCATGATAATAAGGAATCACATTTCACTTTTGGACTTCATTTGCTATGATAATTAACTACATTTGCTTGAGCTTATAAAGTAATGAATTTGAAGGGAATGAAAATAATGAGGAAAACTGGTTCTTTCTTATAAACTTAAATGGAATTTGAATGCATGAAAGTTTATGTTTGTTTCAGAGAGAAAGCTAGCTTGTGTTCAATCCTAAGTTTTTCCCCCCATTTTCAGCATTTCAGAGGATTGAGTTTCCCTACTATTTCCTCGGTTGGTCCAAATGCAGCTATCATTCATTATTCTCCAAAGGCAGAAACATGTGCTGAACTTGATCCGGATAAAATTTATCTTTTTGATTCTGGAGCCCAGGTCTGTCCAATATTTTGAATTGTTTTCACCATAGACATTTGCTGAAGTGAATTTTGTTGTTCATGTTTTGCTATCATGATCTCCACCTCTGTATATTGATAACTGGCTGTGTCTTTGAAGTATCTAGATGGAACAACTGATATTACACGGACAGTTCATTTTGGGAAACCTTCTGCTCATGAAAAAGCGTGCTATACAGCAGTATGTGCTTTTATTTGCTGTTTCTATAAGTTATGTAGTTTCAAAACCACGGTTTTTAAATACCTGACTGGACCAGCTAATTTGAGTGGGAACTAGTCAGGTCACTGGTCTAGATAACCTAAGAAACTGGTGGAGCAAAAAATCAGCCAAAACCAGATATGAGTCAGTGCCACTGAACTGGCCTTTATGAAAAAAATAATTTTTGTTTTTTTGGCTTTTAACTTTCTTTAACATTTTTTAAAATTTTAAAATATTTTAAAAATACATAAAAGCCCATATATGAGATGTATACATAGATTACTATTATTTAACTATTATGACGTTTTAATCTTGCAGAACATATGATATGTTTTAGAAGCAAACCTGTTAAAAACTGGAAAACCACTACTTCGTTCTGGTTTACCAGTTTTTATTGGTTTTATAACCAGTTTTTCATGCTTGAACGGTTCTATAGTTTAAATGATATGGAGGAGTGTCTGGTTCCCAATCTTACTGATCCAGTCCGATTTTTATAACCATGGTTGAGTCATTGAATTGTAAATCAATCACCGTTGAAAAATATCCAGTTTTTCATGCTTGAACGGTTCTATAGTTTAAATGATATGGAGGAGTGTCTGGTTCCCAATCTTACTGATCCAGTCCGATTTTTATAACCATGGTTGAGTCATTGAATTGTAAATCAATCACCGTTGAAAAATATACTATGAATCAGTTAAGGTGAAATTAAGAATTTGGTCCTTATACCTGTCCCTAATTTTTCCTTTTGGTCCCTGCATGAAAAAACTATTTTGTTCCCTACATGAAAAAATGTTTAGAAATCAGTCCCAACAGTTTGCCAAGTGATGACAGTGTTAGATGTTGACTTAGTTGGCTAACATTCCCCAATATAGTTTTTTATTTTCAGGCAGGGACCAAAATGAAAAACTGACCAAATTTTTAATTAGCCATCATTTAATATTCAAGTTTTTTCCCCTTGATAGGAAGTGGGATTGATCCAGGGAACAAATTTGAAAATTATTCTTTTTCTGTTAAATATTTCTAGGAAGGGAAATGTGTCATATTAATATTAAATATCGTATAATATAAATATTGTAACCAATCATGCTCTGTTATTATCCCACTTCTCCATTTTTATTTCTTATCTGAAGGGCTTTATTAAGTTGATTGATTTCCTAAACTTTTCACAGGTCCTAAAGGGTCACATTGCTCTTGGAAATGCTAGATTTCCAAATGGGACAAATGGTATAACGAAATAGACCATTTTATATGTCAATTCTCTGAATATGATTGAGCTAATCTCCATTTCGCACATGAAAACTTAGTTGCTATTTCCTTTTTCTTTCAATTACTTTTAGGTCATGCTCTTGATATTCTAGCTCGAATTCCGTTGTGGAAGGATGGTCTTGATTATCGACATGGTACTGGTCATGGTATTGGGTCTTATCTGAATGTTCATGAAGGTATTGAAGAACTATCACCATTTCCTTATTGCTTATTTTTATTCCATAGTCAAATTTTTTCCTCGATACAAAATGAGAATAAAAATTAATATCATATAAATTCTGCAGGACCTCACTTAATCAGTTTCAGACCACAGGCTCGAAATGTACCATTACAATCTTCCATGACTGTTACAGATGGTTTGTATCACAATAATATAGTAAACCCTGCAATTGCAATTACAATGTATTTGTCTTTTATTATTAATTTTGTGTTTGATTGTTCTACATCATTGAGTTATTTACTGGTCATTTCAAAGACCACAAATGTTCGGTTATAAAATGAATTAGTTATGGATTTTGCATTGAAATGGGTTTTTACAGAACCTGGTTACTATGAGGATGGAGAGTTTGGGATAAGATTGGAGAATGTGCTTATTGTTAAGGAGGCTGATACAAAATTCAATTTTGGTGATAAAGGTTACTTATCTTTTGAGCACATTACCTGGGTAAGTTCTAATATGTGTATTACTTTGTGTTTAATTTATTTCCGTGGAATGATGTTGAAATATGTAATAGCACTTATATTTATTAAATAATTCAGTTCGATGGTCAAGGCTTTTATAATAATTTAACTCGTGTTAATGGAGTTACATAGAAGTCAGCTGAACTAACATTAGTCACCAATTAGTGGATTTGGACCGGTTTCATTATTATTATTTTTACTATTACGGTTAGTATGTGTTTAAAGGCACACAATAAGAAAATAATAAATACTATATTTTTATTAGAAAATGTAACATTTAATGTTATGAAGGCATTGGATCCTGTGATTTTCAATAAAAATTTATTATATAAGTTTTTATTGTATATTCTTGGACATGCATTAGAAAAGTTATTGTTGGTGTTGTTATTTTTGCTATTATTATTATTATTATTATTTTAAGATGCTTATATTAAATATCTCTTTTCATGATTAACTGTGTACTTAGTTCTATAAAGATTTCTTTTTATGTGTAGAATTCTGCAGCATCTTTTCATTTTCCTTTTTAATTTATATTGCGAAGTCAACTTTCAAGTTTAATGAAACAGCATATAACCCACAGGGTTGGCCTAGTAGTGGAGGAGTTGGGATTATTTACATGAGATCCTAGGGTAGGATATCGTTATTTTCAACGTACAAAACAAAAAAGATGAAACTGCATATATTTTATATTTCATTATTAGTGTTACAGTGTCTGGACCTTTCAAGGCGTAAACATTTACGCTCTCCTATTACCTTATTTAGGCTCCTAGTTTATGACCTTTGGTGTTACCTTTGCTTTTGTATTATTATATGTTTAAAATTGGAGAATTTTCCTTGCTTGCGAAGTGTTATTTAAAGCATTCAACTGTCGCTCATTGACAATAGAGTTCTATTTCTTATGGTATTTGACAAGTGCTTGATGTTTCTCGTCCAGGCACCATATCAAACGAAGTTGATTGACCTGAACCTTCTAAATCCTGATGAGATAAATTGGGTGAACTCCTATCACTCCACATGTAGAGATTTTCTGGCGCCATATTTGGATGAAGTTGAAAATGCATGGCTGAAGAAAGCCACTGAACCTGTAGGTGTGTGAGCTGTGTTTGGTGTTGAAAATTTAATAACCTACGTTGGGTCGGCGTTATTTTTGCGCTGTCTGCAGTATCCACGTAATTTCTTGTAAAACTAGAATTTAGAAGTCCATCGGATGGCTATTCCTTCAACTTAGTAAGCAGCATATATCAACATTCTGTTGCTCATTTTATGGTGTACAATGCAAAATTGCTTATCCGCCCGCATCAGTTCTTTTCTTTTCCTCAATATTGTATGGATCTTGTACCTAAAAATGATGAACTACCTGCACAGTTGAAACAGGACCAAAATTTATTAGAAGATACTTTCTTGCTTGACGGCTCGTAATTGATTTTAATCATTTTTAGGCGAAATCGTGGCAGTTTTGACGACTCGTTTCCTGGCGTAAAAGACATTTACTCGGTCAGAAAATTATTGATACTTTCATATCGGAAAGTGACACTTAGATTGCTTCGGATTAAGAGTTTGGAAAATGAAACTGGGTTTAACTTGAACCGAATCAACTAAACCCAATTTTTACTAATTTGGTTCTTGGGTTTATACTTATGGAAAATTAAATTATATATATATATATATATATATATATATATATATATATACCTTTTTAGATTAGTAAATATGTTTTAATTACTATTCTAAATTTAGATATTATTAATAACTTTATATAATGTATTTTTTCTAACATATTTATATATTTTTTATATATAGTTTGGAAAATGAAACTGGGTTTAACTTGAACTGAATCAACTAAACCCAATTTTTACTAATTTGGTTCTTGGGTTTATATTTATGGGAAATTAAATTTTATATATATATATATATATATATATATATATATATATATATACCTTTTTAGATTAGTAAATATGTTTTAATTACTATTCTAAATTTAGATATTATTAATAACTTTATATAATGTATTTTTTCTACATATTTATGTATTTTTTATATATAGTTTGAATTAGAATTTAAAAAATATACAAGCTATCAATTTGATGATGTGAATTGAATTATTAAAGTTGTATTTTTTATCTTCTAAAAATGAAAAATGAATCGAATTATTAAAGTTGAATTTTTTATCTTCTAAAAATGAAAAATGAATCGATTATATTTTTAGACAAGATATTTTTATAAATAATAACTTTTACTTTTGTTGTATTTGGAAGTCTTTGAACTGATTCATTTTCACTTTCACCATCATCAAGAGATCAATTATTAGGTTAAAGATCAAGAATTTAGTATCTGGTGAAAACATTATTCTTAAAAAAAAAGAAATATTATAATTTTTTTTCATAAAATTATCTTTCAAACAAATTGTAAAATTTATCATTTTAGCTCAAGAAAAATAAATATGAAATTTTTATTTTTAATTTCAATTTAGTTGTATTTTTGTTCTTAAATTATAAAAATAGAAATAACTTATTCTAATGCAGGAAACCCAAACTCAGATCTAATGTAAGCAAACTTACCTTTTGGTCATTAATATTTGAGTGGAATTCGAACTTTTTCTTTGGGAGTTTTCTCTTTTTTTTTTTTTTTGCAAGACTTTTTTTACTTGAGTGAAATCCAAAATTTCATCTTAGAAGATTTTTTTTTTTGCTTGATTTTTGATATCAAAACTCTTTTCTTAACATTGAAACCTTCAGTGTGATGGAAAATTGACTTATCTTTCTAACTTCCTTTAATAAGAGTGACGCTTAACTTAAAATTATTTTCTACATTTTATATTTAGTCATTATTTTTTTACAATTTACCTTCCTTATTCTTAGTTTATGTTTTTAATTTTCAACTCTTTTTCTTTTAATTCTTTTTATTTTGGTTTTGCCTTTTTTTTATTTTAATACTTCAATTTCAGCCTTTATTTCTTGCAATCAATTTTTAAAATTTTTTCTCTATTTTAAATAAATTTATTTTATTACAATTTTACACTATTAAACATACATAGGAGACTCCAAATTCCATCCAAAATTAAAAGTTCATCTTCACCTTCAATTACGTTCATTTTTAACTTTCAAGTAGATTGTATTAGAACTTCCCTATTTTGCTCAGCAGTTGGATGTGATTCTATTGGAAGAGGCGAGTCCCTAATACTTTGATATCCATGTTTCCCCAAAAGCACATGATACAACTTTTGCTCCTTTTACTGCTATGTATAGGAGACGTAATTTGGTGCTACTTGAAAACCAGGAATGACTAAGAATACCACCGCAGGTGTTGTCAAAGACCTGTCAAATTGGAAAAATGAGATGAAGACCTATTGCGAGAACTAAGTAAAGGGATGCATGGTAGAAGCCACCGCCTCGTCATTGAAAATGCATGTTTGTACTTCGATGTTTATGATGGACTCGTGGTAATATCGAGATTCGAGAAGGTGAAAGTGAAATTTCTGTACGTAAACCAAGTAATTTACATAATTCCTTTCATACCTTGCTCTGCAGTTATACTTCGCATTGTGATGCATTTAATTATTACATATATCTTGAACCCACCAACACCAGTAATGTATAAGTGTAGTATACAATTTTTTTTTTTGTAATGTAATATGCGAGAAACTGGCATATAATAAAAAAAATTCTTGAGTGAACGGGTTCATTTTATAAATTACAAATTATTTAATTAAATTTGATAATTTAAAATTTTAATTAATTAAAAATAAAATTATTTTTACTAAAATTAACTTTTCCCTTTAGTAATAAATAACTTTGAAGTTAGAATTAAAGTTAGTTAAGAGTTAACTTTAGTTAAAATAATCTCATTTTAATTAAGTATTAATATTAAAAAATTTAATTAAGTAGTTTATAATCTTCCGTGATAAATCTGGTATATTAAAAAATTTCTTGATCTGATAAAACTATCATCATCTCTCAAAAAATTTGTTGTCTTGCTTGGCCCAAAATATCCCACAAATTTTTGCTTCTTCAATATCTGCCGAAGTAATACAATTATTATTACACAGACCATGAAAAAATGCACCAGTCATAACAAAAAAAAATACCAAAAGGGTTAACCTTCATAATTGGATCTTTCTGATGTTCCACCAAACAGTATTTCTAGCTTCACCGGTTGAAATGACTACACTTGAAGTACAGTTTGCCTATTTACCGAAAAAAGTGTAGTTTGCGTTGCATTCCCTCATTGTGTTGGATTAACCAAATAACCAAGTTGGGTTGTTATCCCATCAATAAGTACTTGATGTTGCACCTTGATTTATTCATGGACCAGTATTCTATGCATGATTTTATACGTGTCTTGCCAATATTTCTCTTTGTGATAGAGTTCATCACAAAACCTCTTCATATCAGCATTGTATGCATGTACTTGCTGTAAAAACACATACTACAAGATCATATAATTTAGAACACCGAGTTTAGGGTTACTTATTGTAGACATGATTTAAAATCGGAATTGCCACGCATGATGTCGAAATCCTGATGGATTTCAAAGACTAGAACTTCATTTGCAGTTCGTACCCTGTTCACAATTCACCATGGGACTATTTGTGGAGTGAGGTAGTAGATGTGAATGTACAAGGGGGCATAGTCAAAGCTAGCATTTAAACCTTACTAGCTTAGTACCTCGCTAACCTAATTAACTAAGGTTTAGATATTTACGGCATTGATGAGTGTGACTAAAACCCTAAATCTTTATAGCATTTCAACCTTATGCTAGCTTAGTACCTCACTAACCTTACTAGCTAAGCTTTAGATAATTACAGCATAGATACAGATATACAGTTTTATTCATTCTAATCAATGCTATCAATATCTAAACATAAATAAAAAGATTTCTCAAATTAACGAGGGGCCTTCCTCTAGGGTGGAGTTAGATATTTTCTTTTGAGTGGGTCAAATATAAATATTAAAATTAAAATATGAATATTTCTTATTTATATATGCAAGTCAAATATTTCAAATAGTTCAAGGCTGTCTTGTTTCTTCCTAAGAGAGAGCAAATTGGAATAGGGAGTTGTCATTGGAGACATAGAAAATAAAAGAACTATAAAAAAAAAAAAAAGTAGACAGAAGTTAAAAAGCTTCTCAAAGAAAATTTAAGAAAGCGTGTATTAATGCTAAAAGTAAGTGATCGAGATCCATAAGAAAAAAAAAATTATCCACTTTACTTCTTTTATTTGTATGTAATTAGTATTTTTTAAAAATTATGGGACGGCCTTAAAGAAAAATATACATATACTCTAGTGTTTATATATTTTTGGCTATTCCATTTTAACAAGAGAACATCTTGTGTGTGTTTGTATTAGGTCAAAATTTATAAAACAAGTTTTATGTTTGGACATATTAGATGAAAAATAATTTTAAAATAATTTATTTTGTTTTGGATTATATAAAAAATATTTTTAATAATAAAATTATTAAAAAAATATATGAATTTATCTGTAATAATTGATTTTATATTTAAAATAAACAAATTGTCTAAGATAAAGTAAAAATAAAAGTTAAATAAAAAATAAACTAATAAATTTTAAAATTTTATTTATCCTAAATAAGTTTTTTAAGAAAATTATAAGTTAATTTTCTAAATGATATCTAAACAAGATTGACCAGTACAATTTAAAGTTTTACATAATAAAAAAGTTAATCTAATCCAACATAATATTAATGTAATCCATATGAATAAAGAATTAATTAGTCCATTTTTATTAATACAAAATTGTAACCCATAAAAATTATTAGACAATTCTAACAACAGATGCATGATTGCGTGGCTAAAAAGCAGCTAAGTTGTTCTGGTTCTGATTCGTCGCAGAAGTCGTAGATCCATCCTTAACATATGCCAATAGGTAAAAGAAAAACTCAGTTTTTTATGCAGTAAATAAATTTTTATAGTTCCAAATATTTTATTTTCATGTATGTGTTATCTCATCCGTTAAATTTTTATTTTATGATTAAAAATCATTTCAAATTACCATATCAGCCGTTCAAATTAAATTCAGACGGCAGGAAATCGAATTACCTAATTATTACCATATGGCTAAAAGTTCAAACTCTATAAACTCCCTATAGCCTTGATATTCTTGCCTTACCGCAGCCAATTATTTTCATGGTTTGATTTAAAGTTACGTAAAATTAATTTTAAATATTAATTACAATATATGTTAAAATTTATTTTAGTTATAGATTTTTATTAAAATGTATGTTTTTTTATAAAAAAAAAGCATAATACTTTATTTTTTAATTGATAATTAAATAAGCGCTAAGTAATTCTGTAAATGTTATATTTTTTTATTTTTTTAAAAATAAACTAATATTCTTAGGAAGTAAAATATAAAATTTTTATTAAAAAATATATAAATATATAATCACTGTTATTTTTAATAAAAAATTACTTTTATTTTTAAACCATATTTAGCAAAATCCTTTTGTAAATAAGATCCAATTTTTTTTCATTAAATATTAGAAGTTTGCTTGAAATTTAATTCCGTCTAAAAATTGGAGGTTTGAGATTCGATTGAACGGTCACCCCTTTGACAAAGTTTAACATCACACTTATGCCTCATTACTCGTTAGGAAGTAAATTGTGTAGTAACTCACTTCTGATGTCATACTTCTTTTGTAAACCCAGTTTTTATTGCATATTTGATATTTCAAGAACAATACTTTCCCTTTATTAATTATCAGCACTTAATACATGCATCTGATAAATAAAAATATGAAATAAATTGTTAGTTGTATATAAATAATATAATATATAAAACCCAAATAATATTATTTATAGTAAATCTTTAGTGTAGTCTTTTAAAATTAAAAGCATGCATTATCACATTATTTCTTCAAGACTTTTTTACGCCCTCCTTCAAAATTTTAGCTAACAATTTTTTAAAAGATTTAAATTATCATTATATTTTATATTTAAAAAAATTGTTGTTAAATTAATCCCTCAAAATTTTAATTTATCAATTAATCTTTTAAAAATTTGAAACAAACATTCCTTAAAAAAAATATAAAATCAAAGATTAAAATTGTGAAAAAACTAATTTGATAATAAATTAAATTTTTGAAAGACTCACAATATTTTTTAAGGATTAAAATAGTGATAAAAAGAATATAAAAGACTAATTTGATAAGTAATTTTTCTTAAAACTAGTGTGGTAATTGCATATAATTGTGGAGAACCAAGTTCTCATTTAAGGTATCCTTGCCAAAAGTAAACAATAAATCACAGTTAAAAGTTGAAAAATTAGAGATCATTTAGTTTATAAAAATATTTTTTTATTATTTTTAACTAAAAAATTATTACTATATTTATTTTATTTTTATTTTAAAAATTATATAAAAATTTGTGAAAAAATATTTTTATTATTTTATATATAAAATTTTAAAAATAAAAGTAAGACGATAGTTTTGTAATAAAAATAAAAATATAAATATAAATTATAAAGTAAACGATATCCATTAACTACTCCCTCCATTTTCTTTTGTTTGACACTTGAGCGATTTATTTTGTCATTTTGACTATTGTTTTACAATATTAATGAACAATTAAGTTTTTTAATTTTACTCTTAACAATTAACTAAAGTATAGTTTTTGAAAAATTAATTTATGGGAGATAAGAATATAATAAAAAATATTTAATACTTTTCATAAAAACTACTAGAACTTCACTAATATATTTTTAAGTTTTTGTATTGGAATCTTATGGCATTTTTGTTTCGACGTTAAAAAGTTAGCTTTTTAAAAAAGTTATCCATTAATATATTTAAAAACATTTAACAGTTTAAAATTAATAACATTAAAATTAATTTTATTTAATTTTAAATCAAAAGAGCATTTGAAAAAACAAAGACAAAGAGGACAGAGCAAGTATATTAATTATTACAATTCTTTCTTCTTCTTTTTTTTAAAAAATTAGGGTTTGTCTAACCTACCTCATGAATCAAACAAACAAATAGAATAGGGTTGTTTAAAAAATCTTTAAATTTCTTTAAAAAAATATCTTATAATTTGAGTTACTAAACCCCCTTCTACATAGACCATTAAATTAGTGACATTTTATTATCAACATGTGATTAAGTAAAATTGGCCGGTGACATATTTTAATTGCAGCATGCGATTAAGCCAGATTTTTACTATCTCTTACATCGTATTTTTTTTAATGAACACTGTAATCCAATCATCATAAACCAATATTACAGCCCCCTCTCCACCCAATAATTGCCTCAACCAGAGCAATGCAATTTCAATTTCCAATATTTTAATTCATATTTAAACACAAGAGATGCTTATAATGTTAGATCTCTGTGATTTTGTTCCATGCACAAACTTCTTGCTATCTCAAGTGAGTCTTCTTCCTACAAGGCAAGATTTTGGAATGGTGGAAGAAGGAATTATTTGCGGAAAAACAGACCACATTCACATCTGTCCTAATAAGTCGTCCTTAAAATATTTAATTTCTGTGCCAAACTATATGTTATTTCCTCCTTGTTGGGTTTTCTTCTCTCTGAATCCAATCCACAATCACCTACTTACAATCCTCACTCATGGCTTCAGCAAAATTGCAAATATTAAAATTTAATTGATTTATAAAAACTGAAGTGTAAGAGTTTATCTAAAAAATATTAAGATGACATGATATTACTAACGCAAATGGCACCAATCTATTTGCCACATAAAAAGGGATACTTCAACCCTTAATTTATATGGGTACTGAAGCAATGCCCTAAAATTAATTACCCTGCGTATGTGAAATTACTATGCAACTGCCATTAAGCCAATTTAATGGCTTTATCGTAGGGGCGGTGGGGCCATTGTCTTCTCTACTTGGTTATGTAGCTTCTTTACTTGTCTCTTCCATAATTGATGATCTCATTACAGTGACCCAGTCAATGCGCCTAACCAAGACCGCTGCTATCGAATTGAATTCCATGATAAATTGTTAATATACAATCTTAAAAACTGCATATAAATTTTAATTTAACAGTTCAGATTTATTTATATTTATAACTATTTGTAGTTATAAAACAAATTATTTTAATAGTTGAGATTGTATATAATTTTTTAAACATAAAATGCTAAACACTAATTAAAAATAAAACATTATTTAAAATGCAAAAATCTTTCAACGAATAAATAAATAACCTCTACCGCTAGTAGCATTGGTCCTTTCAAGTGAGCTCAGATAGAAACAGTTAGAGTTGCAACTCATGAGAGAATAGAGACAAGTTGGGACTCTCACAGTGAAAACAGTAAAGTTTGGGTGCCCCGCGGAGAAGGATCTTGTTGGTCAATGGAGAGGTTAATTTATTTGGTCAGAGAAAAAAATAATAAAGATGTGTGTAAAATTTGATTAGATTTTTAGTTCTTAACTTTAAAAATTTTAAAAACTAAAATCAGTTCTTATTTTTAATTTTATTTTTAAAAACAATTATAACAATAAATTAATTTATTTTATTATAATTTTTTTTAAAAAATATATAAATAAAAATATTAATTTAAAAAATTAAAATATATCAAAATAATATAAATTTAAAATTTTAAAAATAATAAAATTAAATAATAATAATAATATTATTATAATTATTATTATTATTATTATTATAATTATGATATCAGTAAAGATAATATTTATAAAATAATGATAATAGTATGATGATTATAATATTATAAATTTATATAAATTTATATTTTATATATTATTTAATTATTAATATTTAAAATAAATAATTTTATATGTATTATTGTTATTATATTTTATATTATGTAATTTTATTTTATATAAAAATAATATATATTATAAAATTATAAATTAAATATAATTTATATATTAAATAATATTATTTTTTGATAAATAAAAAAATATTTTTTTTTAAATAAAAATAATAATTATTATTATTATTACGATGTTAATGATGTTATAATATAAAAAATATTATATAATAATATTATTTTATAATAAATATATAAGATAATTAATTTTATATCTTATTATTATTTAATATTTATTTTACATAAAATAATATATTATATTATAAAATTTTATATAATATATATAAATTAAATATAATTTTTATATATTAAATAATATTATGTAATTGTAAATCTATAAAAAATAGATAAATAACTAATTTCTTTTAAAATAATAAAAAAATTTAATATAAAATTTATTATTATTATGATAATAATGGTAATGATAAAAATAAAAATAGTATATTTAATAATGGTATAATATTTATAATATAAAAAATATTATATAATTATACAAATTTTTATTTTATATATTATTTAATTATAAATATTTAAAATAAATAATTATATATATTATTATAATATTTTTATATTTATTAGTATTTATTTTATATAAAAATAATATATATTATAATATTATCTTATAAATAATTATATAATATAAAATTATTATTATTTTGTTATAAATTAAATATAATTTATATATAAATAATATTTTTTATTTTATTTTTAATATATACAAATTAGATAAATAAAAAATTATATTTATTAAAAAAAATATTATTATTAAAGTTGCAGTAGCGGTAAAAATTACAATAGTAAATTATAATAATAATAAAATAATTATAATAAGATGATAATAATGATAGTAGAAATAATAATTTTATAATGATATAGTAATGGTGAAGTCTAATAAATTTTAAAATAAAATATTTTAAATTTAAAATAATATTTAATAATTTTTTAAAAAAAATTAAATAAAAAAACTAGTTTAAAAATATATTAAAAATTATTTTAAAACTATTTTTAAAAATAATTTTATTTTTAAATTTAATTTTAAAAATTGAAAGTTCGCATCCAGTAATAATACTTAAATAAATTCATGAAAAAACATAGATAAATTAGTAAAAAAAGTGAAGTTTGAGTGTTCGACAAATAAAAATCTTCTTTAGTTAAAGAGATTAATTTATTTGATCAAATAAAATAATAAAAAAATATGTGTAAAATCTGTTATGTGTATAAGAAAAAAATTAATATAAAAAAACACAGATAAAAAATAGAAAAAATCTTTATGTGTGTATGATCCACCAATATGGAAGTAAGATACCACAAGATCTAGGAGGCTTTGGTTCACCTATCGCATGTGTGATGAACCTTCTTAATTTATATCTAAGGTTTAGAAAGGCCACAAATACTAGCCTCTTTGATTCCCCATTTTAGGAATGTGTTTGAGGAATACATGAAATCATATAACTAACACAAACTACAATAATTTCTGATTAATCCCTAAGTAATAATGACCCCATAAAATAAAAAAATAATAATAAGCACATATCCCAACAATATTTATATCCAATACATTTTTTTATATTTTTCTTTTTATCAAATCATATATTACATTTTATCTTTTTATTTTTTTATTTTTCCTTTTTTACATTTAATATATTTCATTTTAAAATGTAAGATACGATTTCTTTAAAATAAGATATTGTTGGAGATTTTCAATTCTGAAGGGCGTGATTTGGTAAAAAAAGAAACAGCAACCGATACTTATATAAACTAACACGTGTGAAAAAAAAATGCTAGACTTATATTGTAGTTTACGACAATTTTTATTTAAAATAAAAATATTTATGAAATATAAAGATGTAAAATAATTTTTAGGCCTTGTATAAATTTTTAAAAAATTTATTATTGAAGAGAAGAATTATTTAAATTGTGAAAAATAAATAATGTATTAAAATGTGAGATCCACTTAACAGAGAGTTAAGTAAAACTTTAATGAATATGTCAGTTAGAAATTAATGCTATAACCCGATTGGAAAAGGTTTGACAAAGATGAAAGATTTTACATTAGATTTGAACAAAATAAATAAATACTACTATTATTTATTTCTATTGTTTAAATACAAATATTATTCATGCAAAAATATATAGATACTTAAACAACTTGTAGAATGCATGTTATAATTACTCGAAGATGTATTATATTAAATACATATTATTATTTATTTTCTTCAGATCCAACGGTGGCGTACGGATCATCAAAGTTATGCAAGCTAGAGAGAATGTTACAAAAATAAAAAATAATAATAATCTTATTTAAATAAATTTTTTTGATTTAATGTAACACATTAAATGTAAATTAAAATATTAGGTGGCATTAGAATTGCAAAATTTTGTAGTTTAAAGTAGTTTTGGAGATTTGTTAATGTAATCTTCCTCTTTCTTATTTCTTCTTCTACCTCAAAATCTTTGGTGACTTGTATAGAAGTGTTTCAGTTCTTTCTAAAATTTCCAAACTATATATTTAAAAGACTGCGGATTATAAATGTGTGAATATAGGATTTATTTCTCCATTTTGTAAACTTTACTGAAATTTTCCCTCCTTGGTTGATCATAACTAAGTACGACTTTTAATTAATGTTTATGGGTTGATTTCCTTTAATTGATAATGGTGATTCTTAGGATTACACTTTGTATTACTTCTTGTATACAATGACTTTGTTTCCATCAATATGGTATCAGGAATGTGACTATGACAACTTTATAGATGACAGGGAGTGGAACATGACTTTTATGAGTTTTTGTCTCACAACTTTGTGATTTGAAGAAGTTCTTGCAACCAGTAGTAGAATGTTAATAAACTAGAAATATGTAATCAATGTTCTTTGAGGTTAAGCTTTTTTGTAATCAAGCTGTTTTATATTGTTTTTAATTTAGGCAGAGACAGTTTTTTCTAAGAAATGAATTGCAATATTTGTTGCACTGTTTATTCTAAGTTTTCTTTTGATAAAATTTTATATGTTACATGAAATTCCTAGGCAGAGGAAGGTGAAGAGCATGAAGAAATCAATAATATTTTCAAGATAGGTAAGAAAAAGAACAATAAGGAATGTCCAACGAAAATAGTTTTATTACTTGAGAATGTCATGACTGAGCTTGAAACTACAGCTGAGGAGGATGCTGAACTTGATAAATAGGGAAAGCTGATTATTAATAAACTTAAAAAGTTGACTCTTATGAAAATATTATATATCTTGGACTATTTTTATTGTCTTAACAGGTAATTATGTTTTTACCGAAGTTTGACGAAACAATCAGTGTAAATAATGCATGATTAAACTCTTCCTTCATCATAGTTTTTTATTTTTCCTTCAAAGCTATTGATTTTATTCCAGTTATCTATTGTTTAAGTGCCTGAGAGAAAAAAACTTATGCGGTGTTCTTTGTTATATTTGGACATTATATTGTGTTTGTGCTTTACTGTTAGATTACAAGTTTAAAATTGAAATGAGCCACAAGAGATTTTGAGAAAGAAGAAGATTAAAAAAAATTCAACAAAATATTGTTTTGATGGTATTTAATATTAAGTTGATGTTAAACATGTTAAATTAACATTTTGTTAATAGAATATTTATTTAGAAATTAACAGAAATAATTTTTAAATAAAAATTTATTTATAAATAAGTTAAGGATGAATTTGTTAATATACTCTTTGTATTTAAAAAAAGTGATTTATATAATATTTAATATTTAATATTTAATTAAAACATTTTATTTAATTATTCAAAGAGCTATGTTTTATATTGTGAATTTGTTACCGCAATGCTACTTATTTTTGGTGGAGGTCTTTGATATACATTTATATTTTTAATATTAAATTTCAAAATTTATATAGAAAAAAGTGAAAATAAATATGCAAATTGAAGAATGTTATAAAAATTAGATATTTTAAAAGGATTTTAAATATGATAATTAATATTATTAATTTAAATAATTATTATTATAATTTTAAGATATTTAAAATTTATTATAATTATTTTAAATTTGAATTTTGAATTAATTATTTAATTTTTTATTAATAGTTTATTATAATTTTAAATTTTGATTGTTGAAAAATTATTACAACTTTGTTACTTACCGTTGTGAACTTAATTTCTGATCGAAGTTTTAATTTTTAGTCAAATTGGTTGCATCCAATTTTTCTATATATAAATCTATTTTCTGTTAAGTTGATAAACAAATTTTCTTACTAGTTCTGCTCCTGAACATTCAAGTTGTTGCATCCTAAGGGATCATGTCATAGACATACAAATTCTCAAGGACAATGTTATCACACGTCATTAACCAATGCGAACAATAATATCAAGCATTTGTGCAATATTGTTTTTACAACGAATTAGAAATTTTTTTCATTTTGTATTTTAATTCTGATCTGCTACATTAATTTTTTTTTACAAGTTTCAGTTTCAGATACTCCGCTTGAAAACCAGATTCTATCTATAAATTATGAAAAAATAAGTTTATTGTCCAATACCAAGTTCAATTGAACGATATTTACTATTCTTATTCCATCTTTCATTTTGCGTGGCAGGTAAAAGGTAGCATTCAACATCTTTTTTTAACATGCATAATAGGAGTGAACCACATGACTTTAACACACTTCAGCTCTGATTCAATATGTTCTAGTACTTTCCAAAAAAAAAACACATTTGTAGAAGATGAACTTTCTCATACATGAGTTTTTTTTTTTTTTCACAATCTTATGCTAAAGAAAAGTCCAATTTGCCGATAAAAAAATAAAAGAAGAGGAGGAGTCATATTAGTTAGGAGAAATCCTTATTTTATAAAACTAGTTATTTTGGAGTATTTTTTTTAAAAAAATTATATTTAAAATTGATAAGTAGTAATTTTTAACATAAATTAAACTAAGAAAGACATTTGTGATTTGAAGGACATTGTCCAAAATTGTTGGTACAACATCTTTTAAGAGAGGCAATGTATGGCGCAAATTATTCCCTGATTAGTTTGTTACATTTCAAAGTGCACATCTCATTTGATTTTATTTATTCGTCCTGTTCATATAAAACTACTTTGAATATTGTCGTCGGTACTAGCATTTTAGAATAACTCAAAAGGTTAAATTTTACTAATAAAAATTATATTATCATAAATTTAAAATTATTTATGTAATATATATATATATATATATATATATATATATATAACTGAATTTTTTGTATGTATATAGAATCTCTTAATATTATAATTTGATTGCATTCATACACAAAAAAAGGTATTATAATCTGATTGTGATATTTGAAGAACGGTTTATTTTGATTTTATTAAGTTAAATGTGTTAAGTACATGTACTCGTTGTTCCAATAAAATAAATCGATTATTATTAAAAATATTTTAAATTTGTTACAAAATGTTTCATTGTACATATGATATTTAAAATATTTCAAAGATGTCATTAATTATGGTATGAATAGATTTTTCATTGTATTAAAATAATATAGTGATGATAAAATTGAATTTATTTTAATCTTAAAAGAGATATCGTACTTTGGATTATCCAAATATATTAGAAAGTTTGTTATGGAGACCAACTTATATTTCTTGTATGCATACCTAAAAAACAATAGTTAAAAGTTACTCACAAATATAACTCGAGAGATGTATATATACTTTAAGATTTTGTGAAATGATCAATAATATTTGTGAAATGATCAATAATATGATCATGTGAAAGCAAAAAAATTATTACTTTTATCGTATTTTTCACAAGTAAAATCTTAGTGAATGACATCGAGAAGAATAAGATTTTAATCAAAATAAAATTAATAATGATAGGAACTCAACCTTTGTGGTCGGAGAACATACGAATAAGGTTCACATGATAAAAACAATTTATTAAAAAATTATTACGATTTTATTTCTTATGAACTTAGTTTTTGACTAGAGTTTTAATTTCTAATTAAGTTGGTTGGATCCAAATTTTCTATATATAAATATATTTTCTGCTAAGTTTATATATAAATTTTTTTTTGCCAGTTTTATTATTGAATATTTAAAAAAAGTTGTTGCATCACAAGAAATTATGCCATAGAAAAAAATCAAGAATAGTAACATCATATACCTCAATCTATGACCAATCAACGCAACAAAAAAAAGCAAAACAACAATTCTAAAGTTATATTACATAAATTTATTGAAATTCCCCCATTATTATTTTTTTCATTCTAACTCAGCTTGCCATCATAATTAAAGTAAAAATTTGAAGCTAAAAGAAATATAATTCTAATCAATTCAACTTGAGGAGGAAGAAAATAGAGAAACAACAAAATCTCCTCTTATAACGAGATTTATGCAAGTTTATGTGTTTTTAGTTTATCGTTAAGACATATAAGAGATTACTAAACTGGTTAAGACACACTATTAAGTTATATAAGAATGACTCATATATCATTGCATTTATCGAAGTTTTTTTCACATTTTATTCTCAATATTCTAGGTTAGGAAAATAATGTTTTCTTACGCTTATTGAATTCATCAATCGAGTGTTTTTTTATCATGGTGCTACTGCTGTAGGCACAAGTTGACTTCTTAACCAACTTAATTATTTCAAAGAACCATAAACTCTGAAATTAAGAAAGCTTTCAAGAAGTGCCAAACTCTCTTGCTTTATTAAAAACTGGAACAAAGTTGTTTAGAGCAATAGACAGGTTAGCTCATGCAATAAACATACGAGAGCGTTCACTGTAGAAAAAACAATGTGATGTACTACCAATGTAACATTAGATTATTTCCATTAATATTACATTTATTTAATATAAATTAAACTCATAGCAATAACACAATAAAACATATTTTTTGACATTCTCTCCATAACATATTTTATGTGATCGAACAGTATTTTTTTTTAAATATAAAATAAGTAGTTTAATATATTAGAACTGACGATTGGCATAATGTGTTTAAATGAAGATGTCAATGTGGGAAAGCTGTGGAGATGGTTAAGATGAAGAGAGAGAGGGATTGAAGAGTAAACGAATTAGCTGAACACGTCATCAGCGGTATCTTGAAAGCAGTAAGCACCAAAAACTATAGCCTCAGAAGCGTGCACATGAACTTTCAATGTCCTTTCTCATTTGAGAAAGTGACTGGTGAGAAGAGCCAAAGCTACACAACGCATTCTCTCCACTAAGTTTCAGCTCCTTAACTTTGTTCCTCATAGCAACCCCTTCTTCACCCACCAACACGCTTCTCACCACCTCCGCTATCCGTTCCCTGCACACAACCCCTCCCTCCACTCGCACCGCCACTCCAAACTCATTCGCCAACATGAAAGCGTTCATTTTCTGCTCGGCATAAAGCGGCCACGCCACCATGGGAACGCCGTTAATGACGCTCTCCAGAACGGAATTCCAACCGCAATGCGTCATGAAACCACCCGTTGCAGGATGTGCAAGAATCTCAGCCTGCGGGGCCCACGCAGGGACCACAAACCCCACCCTTTCGGTTCTCTTAACAAACCCATCCGGCAAGCAACTCACCGTCTCGTCATACCACTGGGCCGAATCAAAAAACGCGCCACTCGCTTTGGCTTCGTTAGGTGCACGCATTACCCAAACAAACCTTTGCTGACTCAGCTCTAACCCCCACGCCAGCTCCCTCATTTGACCCTCTGATATGGTCCCACCACTCCCAAACGCCACGTAAATCACCGACTCAGCCGGTTGCCTGTCCAGCCAACGCAAAACTGCATGGTCCGCTTCCGGCTCCACGCTCCTCACTAACGGTCCAACCGGATAAACCTCTCCTTTTGTAAACCTATCCAAAATCCCATGTTCTATAACCGCTTTCGTCGCCGCGGGCTCCAGATCTTGCCACGTGTTCATCAGGATTCCGTCTGCAGTTACCACCTTCTTCGCTGCATTAAGATACCCCTCGTACATGGGCCCATCCGGTGATAAAAACGGCTCGAGCGTGTCCTCGAACCGAACCGGTTGGCAACCCGGAATCAATAGTGGTTCGTGGTCGTTAGAATGCGTTTCTTCCATTTGCTTGTCGATTGTAGGAAGGTATATAGTAACCGCGGAGAACCACGCGCTGGTGGCGAAGAAAATGTAGGTGAGCATGCCGAGGTCACGAGCCATGGGAAGAGCTTCGGCACCGAAGATGTCCACGATAAGAGCTGAGGGAGGAAGCTTCATGGATACGATTGAAGAGCGCAGAAAGGGTAGAGACTCGAGCACTGTGAATCCAATTAGTGCTTCTAACGGCGAGTTCGGTCCGAGTTTGGTGGAGAGATCGACAGGAGGCATTACAACGATGTTGAGGCCGTTAATGTTGGATGCTTGTTGGAGAATCTGTGAGGTGGCGGTGAAGGAATCTGTGGTGACGACAAAGATAGTGACGTGGAAAGCATGGTCAGTGAGAAGGCGCTTGGCTAGCTCCAACGTGGGAATGAGGTGCCCCATGCCAGGGCTTGCGAGAAGGGCTGCATGAGGCTTTGGTGTTACCATGGTTAATTATGAAAGATTGGAGGTTCATTCTGTCGCTCCACAAACACACATATTTATGGACTCCAAAATGCCTTAAACGCCTATGCCTTCTTTTTTCCATTTTCCCCCTTCCAACACCTCGCCTGAAAATTAAGATAACTTATAAGACCGTGTCTTGCACAGGGAATATTTTAATATTTTTGTAAAAGTGATACAAAATTAAATTTTCCTATGTTTAGATTTTGTTTCGAATTATATTTAAACTAGATAAGATAAATAACTAGATGAAATCATTTTAAAATTATTTTAATTATGTTTATCATTATAGCTCTTTTTAATGTTATATACTCGTTAACGATGATGATTTCGGCTAAAAAATTCAAGTAATTTTTCCATTTTTATTTTAATATATTTAATAAACACTTAATTATTATAAAATATCACTTTTTATATATTTTATACGTTATAATATTTAATTTAATTACTAAATATTTTACATAAAATATTTAATTTTTATTAATAATTTTTTAAAATAAATAAGTTTTATAAAAATATAATTTAAAATTTATTAATAAATAATTTTTAATTTTAAAAAATATTATTTATTTAAAAATACATTTTTTTATTAAAAATACATTACAAATAATAAATTAAATAAATAAATAAATCTTCAATTTTTTTATGATATATAATCTTCAAAATAACTATAAATTTATTTATATAATTTTTTAATAAATATATAATTAAGATAAATTTAAAACTATTATCCTTATTTTTAAATAATACAATATTACATTTATAATTAATTTAAAAATTATAATACCTACATTTCAATTTAATAATTATTATTTTATTTATTATTTAATTTTATTAAGTAATTTTAAAAAATAATAGCAATTTTTTAAATTTTTAGCCAACTTTTCTATTTTTGTTTTTTTTTTCAACATTCAGTTACCGTTTTAACCGCTAATCTTACAAAATGCATTCTTAGTAGAAAAGATAAAAGAAAATTAAAAGAACTAATTCATAAATCAGTGGGAGTAACTCCTAATGGGAGTGATTTTTTATTTCTGCGTAATTAGGTGTGAATGCTGACTATATTATAAATTAATTAAAATATATTAAAAATATAAAATAATTACGTTATCACTCAACCATTAATTTTTATATACCAAAATAATTTATTTTTATAACAATTATTTTAAATATTATATTTATTAAAAATTAATTAATTAATTAATTAAATAATAATATTTGTATTGTAAATAAATAAATTTAACGAAAAATGAAAGACAGGAAAATTAATATTTTTATTTAAAAACTTTGAAGCTTTAAAATATAAATGGTAAGTCCTGCTCACAAATTTTTCCAGCATTTTATTAATTATTTTAAAAAAATAATAATTAAAAATATTTTGGGACGTCAAATAAATTTATTATTTTAAACAGGAGGAGATAACAAGTGATTTTAACGTACTAACTAAATTTAAAATAATCAATTTTATCAAAAAAATATTACTAACATATTTTTAATGAAAATTTAGCTTAGTTTATAATAAAAATTATTTTTTTTTAACTATTAAGTATAGTAAATTAATCAATACGGTTCTTTTAAATGGTTGAAACAATTTTAAACTAATGTGTGTGCATATTTATAAAAGAGATTTTCTTCCACAAATTTTTTCCACGGCTAAAAAAGATGATAAGAAGGATGGAAGGAGATAAAGTAAAATAAACAGTGATAAAAATTATTAAAATAAAAAATAAAAAACATAAATAAATTATATATGAATATAATCCGACTCTTACGAAATTCAAAACCTTTTTGCTTTCATTGCATGGGGACCTCACTTGAAAGTTGAGACTAGAAAAATGGGGCAAATCATTAATATTGTATGACAAATGAGTTTATATAAGCATTTATTAACATTATTATCCGTTTACTTTGTCATTTTTTAATGTATGTTCAGAATACCTTTTAGTCGGATTTGTAGTTCTTTATGATATAAAGAGTTTATTTTGTGTGCTTAAAAAAAGTTGGATTTGTAATTTTCTTTTATAATACAAAAATAGGTATAAATTTAAAACTTAAAATTTTATATAAAATTATTTTAATTTTTAACTTTTTATTATTAAATTTATTTTAATAGCTTAGTTGATTTTATCATTTTTTATAATATAAAAATATTTAAATATAAAATATAAAATTTTATATTATTAGATCGATTCTAATAATTTAATTAATTTTTTATTTAAAAAATAGTAAGTATTTTATTTTATTAAATATAATAAAAATGAAAATTTTCAATTTATTGTAAAAAATTAAGAACACACGTTAGCGATATTTTTTAGTAATAGTAATAACAAATATCTATAAAAAATAATTTCTTACATAATAAAATATTGTTATCATTTTTTAAAATGAGATAATATTTTACAGTATTTTATTAAAACACATGAATTTATTGTTGATAATGTTTTTAAATATTTTTGTAAGGTCTTCAAATTAAATTCTTCATGTTAAAAATTTATTTCTTCAATTTTTTAAAATTATTTGGTTTTAATTTATATTTTTAAATTTCTTTTTATCTAGACTTTATTTACTTATACTCTTAAATTAACTATTTTTAAAGTCATATAGATATATAAGCATTTATATAATAAAATAAATATAAATAAATTTTGTAAGGCTCATTCAATACTTTCTACATCAAACTTCATTAAACTAGAATTAGGTCAACTACAATTAAATTTATATTATATTTTAATAGAAAACTAATTATAACATGATACATTAATATTTGTATTTGATTGGTTAAATTTATTTTATATTTTTTTCTCTCATAAATAATAGAAGGATCTTTTTTATTAACATATGATGGCTAATAAAATAAATTTGAATAGTTTTTTCGAAATCATGTTAGATTATATTAAATATTATTTAAAAATACTGATAATATTCTTAATAAAAATTATTTCTAGAATGTCGGTATGGTTTCAATGAGGGGCTGGAGCATTTAACAACGAATTCAGATTCTTGAGTTTGGGAAATGTCCCCTTCTTATCTTTCCATTTAGTATCTGCGCATCACATATCTCAATTCGGTTGGCGATAATTTGTTTGGGGTAATGTTCGTCTCTTACCCCTTCGGGAGTATTGACACGAGGTCATAACTAAATGGATGAGTCATGACAGAGATTGAAAACTGTGGAAATGAAAGATGAGAAGAAAAAAGATGTAGTCTATTACAATTTCGACAGAGGAGGTATATTATTTTGATACGACAATGTAAGCAAGGAAATGGGTTCCAACTTTATTAACATGATTTTAATTTTTAAGTTAAAGAAAAAATTTAATAAATTTAATGTAAAGATCGATGATATTTTAGTGATGTTTGATTTTTATACATATAAATATTGGTGGAGTATAATTGAGTCTTTATTGAATTCCTATTCATATGAGTAGTATAAAATTAATTTGTGTTTGTTAACGAAGATTTGTAATAATTATATTTTTTTCGTAATTGGAAAAAACTGGTGATAAATTAGGATTAGATGTAATAATCGCTAGCTGTCATGAGTTATTTACAATAAACGTTTTGTTCAAGATGAGAAAATTGTTTTTTATATTTATTTTAGTGTGTACCGGGTGAAGCTATTACTGTTTTTTTTTATGATCATGAACAAGATTAAGAATTTATGATTGAAATAATCATTAGCTGATTTCTACCTTAGGCTAGTTTATATATTTTAAAAATATTTTATCTTCACTGGAATCTTTCGACTTAATTTTAGTAGTTTACATTATATCAAATTGTATTATAAGACATATGAAAAAAAAGTGTAGAATTAAAAATAATAAATTTAAAGTTTCTATTAGGAAAAAAATATTAGACGGTTTAAATTTTTAATGAAGTATATGCCGTATTAAGATAAAAAAAAATATGGTGATAAATGATGAGATGTAAAAAAAGGAGAAATAAAAAATAGACAAATAGGATATGATTTTGAAGAGAACAGAAAATTCGTGAAAAAGAAAATCAAAACTATACATAATAAATGATGTAATAAAAATAAATTATTACAATCATTACTATCATCCATTTTAATCTTTAAAATTATAGAAAGGAAATTTTAATCTTTAAATTTAGTCATTTTAATTCTTAATATTAAAATTTTTATTTTATCCTTTTGATAATTAGAAAAGATATTTTAATCTTTAATTTAGTTATTTTAATTCTTAATACTAAATTTTTTATTTTATTCTTAAATTTGATAATTATTGATTGTTTCAATTTTAAAAATTTCTCGTTATTTGTGACATATGATAAAAAAAAAAATATCACGTGTCACTTAAATGACTTTATAGCCGCATGCATTTATACTTTGAATACCACATGTATTGGCAAATGGCACGAGGCATAAACAACAGATTCCCAAAAGGAAGCCACCTATTTGAGCATGCAAAAAATGAAGAGAGAGAGTCTTTTAATTGTTTCAATGTTCTCTCTGTAACTTCTGGTTGTTCTTCATTTTTCTACTCGCTGGATTCTTCCTTCTCTTCGGGTTGCATCAACTTCTAGCTCCAACATAAAATTATCAATGCAACAACTCCATTTGCAAGCTCTGCTCAATACTTGTTGGACCTGCTTGTTAATGGAAATGAAGGGCTAAGCTATAAAGGAGACATCTAAGAAATTAAACCAACATAAATCTTCAATTCCTAGCTAAGGTGAGAAAAATCGAGTAAAAATTTAGAAATAATTTAGAATTTATTTTTAATTTAAAAAATATTTTTTTTAATTAATATTTTAAAGTTTTATAAATTGATATTTTTAAATTGTAATTATTCTTGAAATTTAAAATTGTTTATGAAATTTTGGATACTCGATTATGTAAACTATGATTTCATGTCGTTTCATACGGAATTAAATGTTTTTATATATCGTTTTAAACAAATTTATATTAGACAAGTAAATTAAACAAGTTTTTTTTACATAAATTAATATTAGATGAGTGTTTACTAACAGGTCTGTGAATGATTTTTGTTGATGAGTTTATAAATAGATTTTTTACGGATAATATGATAAATTAAATGATGCTTATTTAGATTAAAGAAAGTTATTTCTAATCAACCATCCAATGATCTTTTGTATTAGATTATATTTCTTTATATTAAATAAGTTTATTTTAAATTAGACAAGATAATACTATAAATCAAACAATGCTATTTTAAATTAAAGACGACTGTTTTAGAATAAACACAACTATTTCATATTAATTATTAGATGAAATGTAATCCTAAACTGTTACAAATCAGACAATATAATTAAATAAAATTATTTAAATAAAATCATTTAAATAAAATGATATTTTTTAGATTAGACAATATAATTAAATAAAATTATTTAAATAAAATGATATTTTTTAGACGATGTAATCGCAACCTATTATTGAATAGTTTTCAAATAAATTTTAGAATAAATTAATAAAATTATTCAAATAAAATGATTTTTTTTAGATGATGTAATTCTAACTTATTATTAAATAATTATCAAACATACTTTAAAATAAATTATTTTTTAGAAGATATTTTAGAAGGTTAATAATTTAAACTAAATGTTAACTTTAAAATTTGAGTAAATTGATCTCAAATGAATATTATTGAGAAAATTCAATTATATATAATTAAATAATCACAAAACTAGATATAATAATTAAATATTAATTTAATTAAAATATTAATTATGATACAATTTGAAAATAAAAACATCTCAATTGTTAATATATATGAATTATTTTTGGATGAAACTAATAAATGAAAAGATATAAAATTTTACGTCATGCTTTAGACACTTTCAATTATTTTTTAAAATTATAATTACCATTTATTTTAATTTTTAAAATTATAGAAAGAACATTTTAATCTATAAAAATAAAAAATAGATCTAATAATTTATATATATATATATATATATATATATATATTATATTTGTGTGACAATTTTTTTTAATTAACTGAATGAAGTTTTCCCTTTTTTAATCAATTAATTAAGCCAAATTCAATTGGTACATATGTAACAAACACAACCAACCCGTGCACGTAAGGCATTTGGACCACTACTATTCAAGGACTAAATTAATCTTACAATTTTAAAGACGGTGAGAGTATGAAGTATTTTTCTAATATATTTTTTAAATTTTCAATCGTTAAATTAATAATTTCGATTATATATATTTTATTTATAAAATTTAAAATAAATTTAATATTTTGTTAAATTAATATATATTTAAAAAGTATAATATTTTCTATTAAAATAATATAATATAATATTTTTTGAAATTTTGTAAATATATTTTATATAATAAAATTTATTAATTTAATAATTAATTGATAAAAATTTAACTATTTAAAAAATATTGAATAAAATAATTTATAATAAACTTATTCATAAAATAAATTCATCTTTCATTATCTTTAAAAACATATTTCATGTGTTTTGGTATAAAAATTGACATCTTATACTCATGTTATTTAACATCACATGATCTAAAAATTCAATAATTAAATATTGGATTGTTATATAAAATATATTATAGGAGACTATTTTATAATTTATCCAAATTCAATCAGTACGTGAAAAAAATATTCAAACATTATTTAGATTCATACATTATTATTTTTTAAATTTTATACCGATTTAAACGTTAAAAAGTATCATTGCAATACTTCATCATTTACATAAGATTTTCCGGTTAAAGTGGAAACTTTTAGTATCATTATTAAAGGTTTGAATCTTGTTCATAAACTTTCCAAAATCTGCACCAGATTATCCTTCATATAAAAATAAAAAGCAAAGCATTAACCAGTTGCATAGACCTGCCTGATGATTTTGCAACACCTTTACTTCATTTGCCATTTTCCTAACACATTTTTTTAAAAAGTAATTGCACCAAAAAATTCCTTTATAAATTTTATTAATTTATCCTTTGGTTAATTTTCATGAATATAATTTGTTTAGCACAAATTAAATCATTAGTATATTTATTATAGATGTATACTAATAATGAAGTGTATTATATTAATAAAATTATTATACTGATAATATATATTAATTTTATACATTAATGAAATTATTTATTAAAATAATATATTATAATAAAAAATACTGATATTATATTAACATTTTATTTCTATTTGATAAAATTTATATAAAAAAGAGGTCGAATGATAATAGGAAAAAAACAGTGTTATTATAATAATAATAATAATAATAATAATAATAATAATAATAATAATAATAATAATAATAATAATAGACTACATTATTAGAAAGAAAATGTTTTATGGCCGAGAGATAGCAGCCCGCATACCACTGGGCAACTTTTGTTGATTAGGATATATTTTTTTTATGTTCAACATGTTTAGAAAATTATTTATTTAAAGTGTCTACTTCATTAGTACATTGGGTTCATTGATTAAAAATTAATGAACAAAAATTTATTATTAAAAATATATTGATAAATTAAATTTTTTATATTTTTCATATTTTTATTTATATTTTTATGTTTCACTAACTTAGGCCATGCAGTTGTTACTTTCTTAAAATTATTCGTACTTATTTTTTATTAGAAATACATTTATATTATTTGTAATCTTTCTTTGTTAAGGATATATAACACTAATAAATATTTATAAAAAAATTAAAAAAATGTTATCAACACATTTTTATCATGAATTTCAATGCAAATTTATCATAAATTTTAATTTTTTAATTAATTTTTAACTAACATTTTAAAACACTTGTCAATAAAATAATTTATCAATAAATATACATTGGTGCAAAAATAGATTTTTATAACAGAATTTTACATCGGTTACGATAGAAAAAAGATGGTAGTATTTTTGTAAATAAAATTAAAATTTTTTACATCGATTCCTACTAAACCAATGTAGAAAAATAGGTTGTGGCATTTTTTAAATAAGATTGAAATATTTTACATCGGTTCCTTTACAAACCAATGTAGAAAATTTGACAATAGTATTTTTGCAAATAAAGTTTAAACTTTTTACATCGGTTCTGTATACAACCGATGTAGAAAGTACATTCTACATCAGTTCTTTTTATAATCAATGTAGAAAGTACTTTCTACATCGGTTGTATACAAAACCGATGTAGAAAGTTTATATTTTTTAATAATATTTTACATCGGTTAAGTAAATAACTGATGTAATAAGTTATTTTTACGTCGATTTTGTGTAATAACCGACGTAAAACCTCCTTCCCCCTCCCTAAACCTGGGCGACAGTTGTCACTAAGCATAAGTTAAAAACTTCTTCAAACACTCTTTGTCGCTTTCATTGTCATTGTCGTCCTCCTTGCTGCTAGCTCTCAAGTTCTTTCGACATTATCGTCCTCCATCTACACTACGGCCGTCGTTAGAACGTCATTGCGAAGCATCCTTCGTCAATCCCCCATTGTCTAAAAAAGGGGTGAAGCATGTCATCATCCATCCTCTGTCATCCGCCGCTAAGGTAGGTAGCATTCTTGCCCATCACCCTCTATCAATCCCTTGTTTGCTTAGGTTTAGTATCTCTAAAATAACATTACCTTTGTCAAGGAGGATTCGACTCCATTGTTGTTGCAGAGAGTAATTCTTCATACTTTCAGAGTTCCCTTCGTTAAGGTTAAATTCTTGAACATATTTTATAGTGTTAAAATTAGCTGAATGCTTGAGTGAGTAAATGATTATAGTGTTAAAATTAGTTTAATGTTTTACAGTGTTTGAGGTAGAATAACTGTTAGGGTCTCTAAATGAGCGTGAATTAATCTTGTTAGCAATAGTTGGTGCCATTAGTAGAATAACTTGCTGATTGTTGAGGTCAATTCCTATGTATAAAGTGTTTTGTAGAAAAGGGAGAAGTCCTTTGTAGAAAGATTGGTCCTGCTCAAGAAAAGGCCACATATAAGAACATTTTCTGCCAAGAGTTAAAAAAAACAAAGAATAAAGCATCAACTTGTTTCTCCCAATTTTGAGCTTAAGCAATGAAATAAATATTATTTTATAAATTATTCAAACAGGGTAGGGGTATCTTTAGCAATTCAATTCCATTCTATTCCATGTCATTACATTCTATTCCATCTCATTGATCACTAAATATCCAACGAAACATCTTGGGAAGGCACAATGTAAATGAATCTTTATTTTGCACCCGTAAATGTTTTATTTTTGTGGAAAAATCATTTTCTTGAATGTTGAAAGTTATGCTTGTTCAAATTACATTAAATTATACATGATTTCATTTATGCTTTTTTTTCCAGGTTATTTTGAGTGTATCCTTATTAATATTTAATTCCATTGGCTGATGGAACTGTTGGTTTGTTTCAATTAGAATGTGTTATATGCCTAGAAATGTGATTTACTTTCTACTTGTTTGTTTCCAAATATCGTGAGTATCTTTAGCTGAACGAAATCTGAATCAACTGTATACCAACATTGCAGTCTATGGCGAGCAACAATGGTGCTTCTTTTGTTGTGCTAGCACTTGAGAGTTGATTGGGTCAATCATATGTTATGTAATTGCATCTATACCAATTAATTTTCCCTTGGATTCTATGCTAATTATAGTCACCTTTAGATATGCCTTTACTTCTATAAGTTGGAGCTGCAACTTTTTACTTATATAGAAATCTTCAACCGACATATTGTTGCTTTTCTAACTACATTTGTGGGAAGCTTGTGCTATGATATCTATTTATAGAATCGAATCTTATACTCTTTGGTAAAAGGTGTGTGCAATCTTAACTGTTAGAAATTTCTGGTTTTCTTAAACAAAATAGAAATTGAAAAAGCATATCAAGCACAATTTATTGAACTATAGACTATCTGAGTTCCTATTTGCATGAAAAATCCTGTTGGCTATTGTTGAAATTTGCACATTGGATATGACAGAAATCATAGAAAGAATTCTCTAATTGGATTGTGGTGGGTCTATCAAAAACTCAAAATTAGTGAGGATTACATGTAAAATTCTTCCCTTTACATTTCGGTTTCACATATGGGCTGGGGTGGAATCTTAGCGGTTCAACACTGTAAAATCATTCTATTTTAGTATTCTTGGGTACCAGTCCCTATCATCAAGCTTCCTATGCTTGGTTAGAAAAGGAAGAAAAGCAAACAATGAATGAGAGATGCATAGGAACTAGAAGTGAAGCAACATCTGGCATCATAGCAGAGTTATATCCTCCCTCAATCAGTACACCATGCATTAATAGAATGAAAAATTTATGCAACCCATGATATAGCATCTCATTATATCACCATTCTATATTTATTGTTTAATTATTTTAAAATGATTATTACTTCTTTCATATTTAGTGTAGTTTTTAACATATTTTTTTCCTCTACTTTCAACAGGTACATGACTGACCCTTGTGAGGTTCCTACTTCCCAAAGTGGCTCTGAGAACCTTTTTTCTCAGCAGAAGAAGGGAAGACGAGCCACACGGTTTAGGGAGTTAACCTTTAGTTGGAGTAACAAGTAGAGAATTCCCATAGAGTTTGATAAGGCCATTTGGAATCCATTAAGGCCAAACAAGACAAAGTTTAAGAGTATGCGACCCTCCTTGGAAGAAGCAAAGCCAGTATTTTGAAGAAGGATTGAGATGATATTGAGATGTGAGTGAAGGATCAAATTTGGGAGATTATCATGGTATTTAACTTTAAAGCTTTAAGTTTCTCCATATATTTATGATTCACTAACTAATTACATCTTCTTTTATATAGCTTACATATGATGTACCAAACGCTAACTTCCTGGAAAGAAAGTGGTTTTCATTTGCTAGCGAGCGCTGAAGGGGCTTCAAGACACATCTCACCAGTAAATATATATATATATATATATATATATATATATATATATATATATATATATATATATATATATATATATAGGTCACTCAAGGATGTGTCTCCTTATGAGGAGTACTAATTTCTTAATAATGATACTTGGCAGAGATTTGTTAAGACTCGAATGGATCTTGCATTCATTGTATGAATCTTTCTAAACTTATGTTTTTTAATTGACTAATATAAGCAATATTATGATTAATTGATTTGATTTCTTATAACAAGAGAAAAGAAATAAGGCTCAACAAATTTCTACCAAGAATTGTTATCCCCATAGATTATCTCATGGGGGTTATGAGTTATTTCAGGAGAGACTCATGGAGCAAGAATTAAAAGAACGTCAGCAGTCGTCTGAAACAAACCCGTCTACACTTCTCTCTCCACCCTCACGCCATGAGAAATGGAAAAGGGCATGCCAAAAGGCTTCTGGAGAGTACACATCAGAGCCTTCTCGCATTGATGCAGAGAAAATTGTAAGTAATTATACAATTTAACATATTTTTTATTTAGCTTAAAACATGTACATTACTTATAATAATTATTTTTTGTTTTATAGGATTCTTTGATTGAACAAAGCTCACAGGGATTTTTTGTTCTAGCTGGACGAAATGATATCTTAAGTATTGTTATTGGCCAATCGGAGCATCCAGGTTGTGTTCGTGCAGCTGGGCGAGGTGTTGGCCTTAGATAGTTCTTTGGATTATCTTCCAGACACACTTCCAAAGAAGGTCTGGTATCTAGAGATGAGTTGTAGATCATGCGAGAAAACATGAGGCAAGCACTGCAGCAAGAACTTCGAGAAAAGCTCAGACAAAAGTTTAGACAGAAGCTTAAGCAGGAGCTTGCATCTTTAGGACTTTTCCAAACACAGATACAGGATCATCATCCATCACCTTCTCTTAGGCATGTGAGCACAAAGGGAAGTTGTGCTCCGACGGAGGAGCAAGTATTGGGAGAAGAGGATGTGGATGATGCTGCAGATGATTATGAGTTGTATGTTGATGATCCATATCATTTGGTAGCCACTGGGAAAGTCTACACCTTGGGTTTAACCATCAATCACCAGCAAATTGATGATGATCACGTTAGAGTGGTGGTTGAACGGGTTGAAGATGCAGATGCTCCTGTTCCTGTGCCTACTCAGGAGATTCATGTCGTGGAGCAAGTCCCAAATTATTTTATTCTATGGCCGAGGAGACTTATGCAACTAACTCAACCTTAAATATTATAATTTTAGCCTATGTTAATAATTTATATATATACATATATATATATATATATATTTCGTACTATTTTGTGTATTTAATGTAGGTTTATAAGGAAGATCTTAGGAAGAATATTGATTTCAATGCCAAAGAAGATCTTCCTGGGCCTCCTCAAAAGAAACATAAGGTTGATTTGCTCACACGTTTGTTTGGTATTGTCATGAACTTAGGCGACCAAACTTTGCAAATAACAATGGAACCAAATATCATAAGGAAGCCTACACCTATCCCTTTCTATATTAATAAGAAGGATATATTGGAGTTGATTGTGGGTAATAATCTCCTATGTGTATCGGTTTTACAATTATGGTTAATGTAAGTAAATTTCTAAATCTTAGTTGAATTATTTGATTATCAAAATCTAACATATGAAAATTATTCGCAATATTAGGTACCTGTATCGTATTTGTACGCAAAGAGGGAACTTACACCTATGTGGATTCCTAGACCCACTTTATATGCAGAAAATCAAGAATAAGGCATCTGAGATACAAGGATACCTTCAAAGTAGATTGCAGGCTCATAAAGACTATCTAGCATCTTATTATCAATTGTAAGTTAATACTTAAAAGTTTTATTTAACAAATTTAATTTAATTTTTTAATTTTGGTTCATTGTCATCCATATTTGTAAGGTCCATTGATAATTAATTATTATTTGTCCAAAGCGGAATGTAGTTGTATTTCTATACTCTACCTGAAAAAAATAAAAAAAAATACATAAAAGACATTATAAATTTGTAAGTTTTAGGATTTTGGTATTTATATTCATATAATTTTTTTTATTTTCAAAGGTATTCATTTGCTTTTTATTTTATTGTAGAGCAATAAATGTTTCACTTCGATTAAAAGGGATGCATTCATAAAATATTAAAAAGTTTTTATAGATAATTTCACGTGTAAGTATTTTATTAAAAAAATTTCAATTATTTTATATTCTTTTATCAATATATCATCATCTCTAATTATATTTGATACTCTTTCTATTTTTTTTAAAGTATCCAAAACAACTCGGAGGAACTGAGTATGGATATTATATGATGAAACATATGTTTCATATTGTCTCGACTTCTATTGTTAATTCTTAGAATCAGATAATTACAATTGTCCCAATTTAATTATTTAATTTTAATTTATAACATGAAATTTTCTCTAATTTTATTCAAAAATATTTTGTAAATATTTGAAAATCCTCAACCTTTATTAAATGAGAAAATTAATGATATCAGAAGATGTTGGGGGAAATTTATGACAGAGGTCGCCAATTTGGATTGATTTGATGTAATTTTAAGATATTTAGTTTATTTTTATTATATTTCATAATAAATATTGATGTATTTAGTTTAAATACGTAGATTCTGTGATTTCTGTATTATTTGTCTAATATTCTGTTTATATATGCAAGTATTGTAAAAAAATAATATTATAGTATATCTAAACAGAAACAACATTTAAAAAAATAAATTTTCTACGTCGATTAAAATCATAACCAATGTAGAAAGTTCAAATTTTTTACATGTGAAATTTTTTATATAAAAAATGTTATTTTCTATATCGATTATACAATCGGCTGTAAAAAGTTAAATTTTCTATATTGTACATTTCAATATCGTTCAAATAATTAATATAAAAAATTAATAAAAATTGATATAAAAAATTTATTTTTTATAATGATAATTTTAAATCTTTTGTGATGTAAAATATGTATTAAACTAAATAATATAATTAAATATTTAAAATATGATTAATTTAATTAGTATTGTTATTTATAATTATATAGTTTTTATTTTTAATTTATATACTATTTTTTTATTTGTATATTCCTTTCAAACGTAAAGAGACATAATTTTAATAGATGGAATAGTACAAACACATCACTTCATACGGAAAGTTCTGCCACTTTCCCTTGGTGAAGTTGTGTTTCTCGCGTAATACGTCATCGATTTGGACATGCATTAGGTCACCTAGTGCGAGATTAAATTTCAAACAATAATTATTATTGGCACCACAAACATAGAAGGTCTCTTATGCCGAGCCTATGGACATACATATATTTTGGAGATAGTGCTAGTACATCACCCAATATGTGTTGCCTCATTGACCTTTGGAAACATAATCCAAAAGTGCATCTGTTCGTGATCGAATATCAGAAGTACTGAGGCAGGTTCTTCTAATTCATTCTATGCAACTTAATATCACATGATTGAATATAATAAACATGTCTTACAAGTGTATGTGCTTAATTATATCAGTCTTTTACCAAAAAATACTCATCGATCAACAAGAATTGATTATTGACCTGTTTTTCGCATTTGCAATTGAGGTTGCATACTTGGATGGTTTTTTATTTCAGAAGTATTTATGGTTTAAGATTTTATATATATATATATATATATATATATATATATATATATATATATATATATATATTAGATATCCAATGATAAAATCTAGTACATTTGGTCTAATAATAAGAGATGAAATAATTTTTAAATTTAAATTTTATTATTTTTATCATTAAAAATTCAATGATTTTATTTTAATTTTTTATGTTTAAGCATGGATTTCAGCTTAAACGTTCTAACAAATTTAAAATTATCTTTGTCAATTAATTTATAGGAATAGATCCTTTTCATATTAATTTGTGCATTATACACTTTAACAAATCACAGCTAATGAATAAAAATTGAACGATTTATAGTCATTTAGCTAGATTCTTTATAGTTAAAAATAATAATTTAAAATTTAAATTATTTGATATTTATTTAACGATTATAATTGATTTAGCTAGATATTAGATAAAAGTTTAACAGCAGAAAATCCAGATCCTAATTTACATATTCAATGGTTCATTATATTTAAAAATCATATTTTTTTTAAAAAAGTTATTCAATGATTCTTTAACTAAAATACCCTGGTTCAAATTGTAAAATTGTTAATTAATTAGGCATTATGAGATGCTACTGGAAAAATACAGGGCTTATTTTTTTAATTTTAAAAACTAAAATCTTATTTGTTTGATAAGTGAAGTTTATGAAAATTGTTTTAAAATTAATATTTTTTAGTTTTTAAAATTTAAAATTAAAATAACTTTAAATTATTTTTAGTTTTTATATTTTATATTTTTATTTGATTATTTTATTTTATTTCCAAAAATAGTTTTTAAAATACATTTCATAGACTAATTTTAAAAATTTAAAACTAAAATCACACAATTAAATACCTCCTAAGAGACTCCACTAAGGTTACCAGGAAATTAAAATACTTATGATTTTAAATTCAAATTTTATTATGTTTATTATAAAAAAAATACTTCGTAAGAGTTTCGGTGAAAAAAATAACGTCACTTAAATTTTTTTTAATGTGATATATATTTTGCAATATATTTAATGACAAAATTTGAAATTAAAGTAGTAATGATTTATGGAAAACTAAACTCTATCTAGTTGTTGTAAATTTAAGATAACACGATAAGAAAATTCAAAACTGCTTAATCAATTATGGGGATCACTTAAAATATTTACTTCTTTAAATTTACCAAAGGTTTGTTTGTATAAAATTCGTGTAGTGATTTTCAAACACGTCTCATTTTCTGAAAGAAAAAAAAAATCTTAGAATCTATAAAAATTTAAAAGTGATTGACACGCTCGTCGCAAACGCGCAAAAATAATTTCTAGATTTTTCCTAAACTATTGGTATAGTATAAGGTGCAACCTAGGTCATCTCCCAAAGACCATTTCAAATTCTTAAGCAAATAAGGAGAAAATTAGAACAAGGGGATTTTGGAAAGATTTGATATGAAGTTCTAAATGCAAAATACAGAATGAAATTAATTTCACTTGACAATTATCAACTCAAGGAATTCAGAGGCTATTTTCTTAACTAATCATTGATCACTAAAATCATGCATTATGTTTATCAACCTAGGATCATCTGGAACCCCTAAAATGATCCTTGAATTCTCTACTGAGAAAACTCTCAGGGTTCAATTGATTATGATCAACAAGATTTAGTAACCACTTAATCTTTCATCTAAACCAATTTCATAATCAGAATTCAGTTGAAGTAAGTAATAAAATGAAAACCTTCAATTCAATTACTTAATTTCTACTCTTCAAACTTTTGGAAAATGATTTACCAATCAAAAACCAATTATAAATCAATTATACATTAATCAAAATACGTCTTCCATGAAGGAGGAAAACTAACAAGAAATAAGAAAAACTTAGTCTTCCATGATGGAGGCAAACTAACAAGAAAGAAAGATGGAAAATGGTATTGGAGTTAATATCCAAGAGTTTTTATTTCTCCTCTTGTAAACCCTTCTATTTATAGAGGATTTGTTAGGCATCATCTTCAGAAAGTCACCAACTAGGATATTACTTTTCTACCCTTTTATTGCTTTCACATGGGCTTTGTTGAAAATGCAAAACACTTTTGAATTTTTGTCACCAATGAGCACAACAATTTTGACTTGCTTGCAGCGCGATTTCGGATATTCACATGTCCGAATTAGAGCTTCACGTCTGAACAAAAGTTGTAGCCCCGGATCTTAGCTGTCCAACAGATTTGATTTCATCTCAATATGACTTCTGTATCTCAAGATATGGCCGGATCTTTGCACACTGTTCAAATTCCACGTCAGCAACACTATCTCATCTTTTGAGATAATTTCGGAGTCCTACACATCCCATTTAGAGTCTGCTCTTGCTTTGTAACTGTGGAAACTTCTTTAAGCTTTCATTCAAGACAGATTTCATGATTGTTGGATGTCTAAAATTCCTATTATGCTCAAAATACTATAATAGTGTCATTTTAATCGGGTAAGCAAAGAAATTCAATTAAACTTCATATAGACCCAAACTCATAAAATATGACAAACACCACTTAATTGAACATATAAGAAGTCTTAATGAGATAAAAGTGAGAGATAATTATTTATGAAATCTATGCTTATCGAATTCCCCCACACTTATCTTTTGCACGTCTCGGGCAAACTTAAGTTAAGGATTGGTCACTAATTTTTTATTTTATTTTTTTATTTTTTTTTATGAAAGAACATCAAAGTTTTGAGTTGATTTCTCAAGAATTCACAAAATTTCATGAAGCATTCTTTTATCACATTTTTGAAATTACTTATAAAGGCAACTTTAATTTGAAAAACATAGATTGAGAAAGATAAAACCTCACATGATATACTCTGAATCTCTCAAGTGTTTGATTTGGTAAGTGTTTCTCTCAAATTCAATCCATGAAAGATGAACTATCATAGGCTTGCATATCTTCTACTTCTCTACTACTATGTACACATGCAATGCACAACTCAAGAGGTCTTTATTTTGGTTATAACAAGATTAGAAAGATGAAATGATATATTGAAGAGATACAATGTTAGACCAAGGAAAATGGTGAGGATTGAGAACTGAGTCTAAGTGCAAGTGTGAGAAACAGATATCACTTCTTCATTCTTTTTTTTCTTTTTTTTTCAATATAATAGTTTATTTATTAATTTATTGCTTTAGTTTTTTTTTAACCATGATATTGATGAACACAACAATAATCTCCCCCACACTTATTGAAACACTTATGGTATGATAAATCCAGTATTCCTCACCTTCTATGGTCAGACAAAGTTTTTTTTTTTGATTTGTGGTGAGCTAAAAAGAAGAAAAGGCTAATCGGCTCAAAGAGCTGATCAAAGGATAAAATTATATGGTTTGGTTATTTGACCAAGTGGTTTGTTCAAGAAAAAGAGTGCCTCAATCATTTTTGTACAATTCATGTGAAAATGTAGCTTCAAAAAGAATCAATGCAAGTTTTGAAGTAACATATTCCATGGATGAAAATCACACAAGAAAAAAAATAATAATAAGGCTCAAAATCTCACAGGTAATATATTTATCAAATCTAATCTATCCAGTTCAAATATATGTTGCCAAACTAATTAATCTCGAAATGTAAATCATTTTGCTTCAATTATTTTATGAAATCTAAAGAAAAACATACTTCCACATTCAAATTTTTTTTTATCATAAGATGCGTATCAAGAGTCAAGTATAACTCCTTACTCAGCCATCTTACTCAAAGCAAGTTTATGATTCTAACCTAATTTTTTTTATTATTATTTTTTTGTTTTTTGTTTTTTGTTTTTTTGGGTTTTTTTTAGATATCAGACCATCCTCCCCCCAACCTATCCAAGACATTATCCCCAATGTCTTAGATGGAATTTCATATAACAGGAAAAGAAATGTAAGAAAACCACCAAAGTAAGGAAAAGTTGTAACCGAAGAGTGGTATCTGGTTCTCTTTTGTCTTTGCCATCTTGAATTGGTTGGTTCACCAGCTGCATTGCTTGACTGAGCTCAGATGTAGGATTTTGCAAATTCTCAATTAGCTGTTCAACAGTTGAAGCAGATACTATGATGTTGCGCATGGATTGTGGCATGAACTCCTGCTCTACTGCATGATCTAAAAAGGATATCAAACCATTATAAAAGCCATTGATATTCAACAAGCCTAAAGGTTTTTTATGAAAATTCCGATAGGCCCAAAATATAATGGTAAAAATTTCTTCCATTGTTCCAAGACCACCAGGTAATGCAATAAATGCATTAGAATTAATCAACATGTGTTTCATACGGTCATGCATGGTTGCAACCTTCAATTCAGTACCCAGGGTGAAGTAGGAGGTGCTCCCATTTTTTAAGCCAACACCTAAGACGTTACACCCCTTTATGAGTGCAGATCCTGCAACACATCCTTTTAAACCCTGAATCCCTCCTCCATAAACAAGATTGATTTTTCTTGCAGCTAATGTCTTACCAAGGGTATAAGCTGCATGTTGAAATTCTCCATCCTTCCCAAGGTTAGACCCACCAAAAACATAGATAGTATTGATTCTATCCATAAACGGTGTTTCTGTCTCTTTTGAAAAAAATATGTCATAGAGGTTGATAATTTATAGGGACTCAATATCAGACAAGGAGATCGCTTGAATAGTGCGGGATCAGGATTTGGTAGCAAAAGTTTGAATTTTTGTTGCAAAAGTTTGAATTTTTGTTCAAGGAAAAGGTGAATGTCAGAGGGGAAAGACTTTGAGCAGGGGTGAAAATTTCAAAAAATGGTGGCCCAATAAATTGAAAAGACAATGTAAATGACAAATATACACGCGTGAGAATGAACAGTAGTTGTGATTGTGACTCACATCTTCCTCTGGTTTTACGTCCAGTAACGGCTGAAACGCCTTCTAAGAGTCGAGGATGTGCTTCCCATTCAGTTTTCTTGTAAACTGACAACAGGGTCTTTTAAAGTCAGATTCCCAAGACTATAACGTGTTTTTTCCTTACGGAACAGTTCAAACAAATCAAGAAGGACTCCTTGTACATGCCCACTAGGATTCTCAAGAGTCTGAATGATATCATCCAATGACTCCTTACTTAGTCCATCCTTTATGAATTGAATTTTGTCCTCTCGATTTCTTGAAACCATTCCAGGGTTCTTGCATCTTGTGTTACAGGTCCATCTTGCACACCTGTAGCAAACTCCAATTCTTTTTGCCCTTCTCTTCTTTGCATAGGAACTTCTTCCCATACCTGGCATGTTTTTAACAAATGATTCTTGAAATTCACCTGCTAAACGTACCTTAGCTTCAATGATCCAACGGACATCTTCTGGAAGGCCTAAGAGTGTTAATGCCCTCAATCGTTCAAGTCTGCAATTGTAAATGTCTTTAAGAAAATTTCTGGGGAGAGTAGGGAACAAAATTTTGATCTTGGTGAGAGCTTTCTCCATTTCTTAAAACACTTAAGTTATTATTCCTCCAAGCTTAATGTGGTGTAATAGTTGGGATGATTTAAGAGGTGAAGAAGGAAGTTGAGAGATTAGTTGAAACTTATAAGCGAGGGATGTGAGAGAGGGAGAGAGAGAAAGAGAGAGAGAGAGAGAGAGAAAGAGAGAAAGAGAGAGACTTCTCTTGAATTTATTGCAAGTATGTGGCATTGTGCAAATGCACTTCTTCTACCGTGTGCTCTTGAAAATCTTCGAAAAATGGTTTAAGACGATGTCCATTCACCTTGAATATTTTTTCAGTTACCTCATTTTTTATTTCCACTGCACCATAAGGAAAAACATTAGTAACTACAAATGGTCCTAACCATCTAGAGCGTAGCTTACCAGGCATAAGCTTTAGCCGAGAATTGAAAAGGAGAACTTTTTGTCCAACGGAAAACTCCTTTCTTGCCAACTTTTTGTCATGAAGAGCTTTGACCTTTTCTTTGTAAATTTTGGAGTTTTCGTATGCTTCTAATCGAATTTCTTCAAGTTCCTGCAATTGAAGCTTCCTATGGATTCCTGCTTGGTCTAGATCCATGTTGCATTTCTTTACTGCCCAAAATGCTCTATGCTCTAATTCAACTGGAAGATGACATGCTTTACCAAAGACAATCCTGTAGGGAGACATGCCAATGGGTGACTTGTAGGCTGTCCTATATGCTCATAACGCATCAACAAGGCGCAAGCTCCAATCCTTCCTGTTAGGCTGAACTGTTTTCTCTAAGATTTTCTTGATCTCTCGATTAGAAACTTCAGCTTGACCATTTGTTTGAGGATGATATGGGGTGGAGACTTTATGCATGACTCCATATTTGCGGAGTAGGGCTTCCATTATGCGGTTGCAAAAATGAGTACCTTGGTCACTAATTAGAGCTCTAGGAATGCCAAACCTGCTAAAAATGTTAGACCTGATAAAGTCTGCAACAACTCGAGCATCATCAGTACGAGTGGTTTTTGCCTCCACCCATTTTGAAACATAATCAACAGCTAGCAGAATGTAAACAAAGCCAAAAGAGATAGGGAATGGACCCATAAAGTCTATACCCCATACATCAAATACCTCACAAAAGAGAAGTGGTTGTTGGGGCATCTCATTTCTGCGCGAAATACTCCCTATTCTTTGGCACTGCTCACAAGTTATGCATAATCTGTGTGCATCACGAAATATTGTAGGCCAATAAAAGCCTGAGTCTAGTACTTTTCTAGCTGTCCGTTGTGGCCCAAAGTGTCCACCACAAGCTAGGGAATGGCAAAAGATAAGTACAGACTGAACTTCATGATCTGGAACACATCTTCTAATGATTTGATCACTACATGTCTTCCAAAGGTATGGTTCATCTCATATGTAGTGTTTGGCATCACTTTTCAACTTGGAAATTTGCGATTTGGTGAAGTGTTTGGGTATTTCTTTAGCAACCAGATAGTTTACTAAATCTGCATACCAAGGATCCTTCCCGTGCAAATGATAGAGATGCTCTTCTGGAAATGAATCTGCAATTGAAGTTTCTTCACAAGGTTGCTGGATCCGACTTAAATGATCTGCTACAAGGTTCTCTGCACCACTCTTGTCTTTGATCTCTAAATCAAATTCTTGCAACAGAAGCATCCAACGAATCAGTCTTGGCTTAGCATCTGCCTTCTTCAGCAAGTATTTCAGAGCTGCATGGTCAGAGAAGACAATAACTTTAGATCCAAGCAAATAGGAGCGAAATTTATCTAATGCAAATACAATTGCCAAAAGCTCCTTCTCAGTAGTTGTGTAATTGGATTGGGTTGCATCAAGTGTGCGAGAGGCATATGCAATGACATGAGATCTCTTGCTAACTCTTTGAGGCAGTACAGCACCAAGGGCATAATTAGATGCATCACACATTAATTCAAATGGAAGCGTCCAATTAGGTGGTGGAATGATGGGAGTGGTTGTCAACCGCTTCTTTAGTTCATCAAATGAATCCTTGCATGCTTGATCAAACACAAATTTGGTATCTTTTTGTAGTAGTTTAGAAAGAGGTTGTGCAATCTTGCTAAAATCCTTGATGAAACTTCTGTAAAAACCTGTATGACCAAGTAAAGAACGTACTTCTCGCACAGAAGTGAGGTAAGGTAGAGAAGTAATAATGTCTATCTTGGCCTTATCAACCTCTAAACCTTTGCTAGATACCAAGTGTCCTAAGACTATACCTTCTGTTACCATGAAATGACATTTTTCAAAATTCAAAACCAGGTTAGTCTCAATGCATCTGTCCAAAACTTTAGAGAGGCTTTCTAAGCATGCATCAAAAGAAGAACCATATACAGTGAAGTCATCCATAAACACTTCCATGAAACTTTCTAAGAGATAAGAGAAAATGCTTACCATGCATCTTTGAAAGGTTCCAGGGGCGTTGCATAGACCAAATGGCATCCTTTAATAGGCAAAAGTACCAAAAGGACAAGTGAAGGTGGTCTTATGCTGGTCTTCTGGGGCTATATGTATTTGAAAATAACCTGAAAAATCATCTAGAAAGCAATAGTGAGATTTTCCTGCTAATCTTTCCAAAATTTGGTCTATGAAGGGCAAAGGGAAGTGATCCTTGCGAGTAGCTTGGTTAAGCTTCCTATAATCTATGCACACTCTCCAACTATTTTGTATTCTGGTAGGGATTAGTTCATCATTGTGATTTTTGACTACAGTCATGCCAGTCTTCTTAGGAACTACTTGCACCGGGCTTACCCAATCACTGTCTGAGATGGGATAGATGATACCAGCTGCCAAAAGCTTACCTACTTCCTTCTTTACCATATCTAGGATGGTTGGATTCAAACGCCTTTGTGGTTGTCTAATAGGTCTGGTGTTTTCCTCCAGCAGTATCCTATGCATACAAGTAGATGGGCTAATGTCTGGAATATCAGCCAAAGTCCATCCAATTGCTTGTTTATGGCTTTTTAAGGTTTTCAGCAACCTTTCTTCCTGTTGTGGTAGAAGGTTCTTTGCTACAATGACAGGAAGCTTCTCATTTTCCCCCAAATAAGCATACTTTAGATGTTCAGGCAAAGGCTTCAATTCCAAAGGAGGTGGTTGTATTATGGAAGGAAGGGATCTATCTGAGATTGAAATGTCTGCAACACTTGCATCTAACATGTCATCTTTCAACGAAGTTTGGTCTGCAGCATTAATCCTGGAATAGACAATACATGGATCAAATTCATCACATGTGCAAGTAAAATTATCTAAGTAATCTAAATCAAAATCAAAAAATTCAAAAAGTAGATTGTCAATAGAATAATCATTCGCAAGAAGATCTATGGCATTAAGTTGAAAGAGTGAATGATTCTCTATGGGATGCTTCATGACTTCAAATATGTTAAATTGGATGATATCATCTCCAAATTCCATAGAGAGAGTCCCTGTATGCACATCTATCTTTGTTTTTGCAGTTTTGAGGAAAGGTCTCCCTAGGATCAAGGTTGCTCTATTGATGGATGACTTGTCTTCCATATCCAAAATGTAGAAGTCAGCTGTAAAGATTAGCGTATTCACTTGAACTAGCACATCTTCAAGTACTCCGGCTGGATGTGCTGTACTTCTGTTGGCTAATTGAATCACCACACCAGTTGGCTTCAGTTCTCCCAGATTCAAAGATTTATAAACTGATGAGGGCATAACATTAATGGAAGCACCTAGATCCAGCAATGCATCACCAAATGTAGAATTTCCTATTGTGCAAGGAATGGTGAAAGTTCCTGGATCTTTACATTTCTGAGGGAGGCTAGGTTGAATTAAGGCAGAAACATTGCATCCCACACTAATCTTCTCATCCCCTTTGAGTCTTCTCTTATGCGTGCACAAGTCCTTCAGAAATTTGGCATATTTGGGAATTTGCTTGATAGCATCTAGAAGTGGTATGTTGACTTCCACTTTCCTGAAAGTATCTAGAAGCTCCTTATCCAATTCTGCATGAACATTGGGCTTGGATTGGACCATTCTATTTGGAAAAGGTAAAGATACCTTCTGATCAGCACAATTTGGGGTTTTTGTCTCATTAGATGCTTCAAGTGCAGATCGTTTATGACAAACTTCTTTTTGTTGATCATTCGATGTCTTATCGAATGCTGGTTTATTTTTTTCATCAGACTTTTCCTCTGATTCAGATGGCTCATCAGAGATGTCTCTAGGTGTAGAGATAAATGCTTCTTTTTGGTGTGGATTAGTCTGATTGAAGCTTTGTTGCTTTAAAAATGTAGGGTCTGTCTGCACTTTCTTCCTACTTCTCAAGGACATGGCATTCACACTTTTGGGATTTATGACAGGTTGAGAAGATAGTTGAGCAGAACCTTGAGATTTCAATTGGTTGACAGTGGTAGCCAACTGCCCAATTTGAGTTTGTAAATCCTGAATGGTAGAACTTACATTTTGTTGAAACTGAAGATTACTGGTAGCTAATTGCTTCATCAAATCATCAAGAGAGGGTTCAGAAGCATTAACAGGTACAAATTGCTGCATATGCTGTTGTTGTTGTCTGAATGGCGGTGGTTGGTATTTATTTTGGGAGTCAGATGTTTGAATCCTTTGTTGTTGTGGAGGACCATATCTCAAGTTAGGATGGTTTCTCCAACTCGGATTGTATGATCCAGAAGGTGGTTCAAACTTCTGTTGCTGATAATGTTGAGGAGGCCTGTATTGTTGTCCTGTGCCAAAAATACCATTTACTACAGCCTCAGGTGTCTCACTTTCTTGCAATGTTGGGCATGCATCAGTAGGATGATCTGCAGAAGTGCAGATGCCACATGTTTTGGTTTTGTCAACAACATTAAGTTGCTGTTGTTGTCCGATGGCCAACTGTCTTACGATGGAGGTTAGTTCTTCAATTCTGTTCTCCAATCGTGTATGGTCTGTCTTAGTGGTCATTTCATGGACTCCTTTAGACAAGAAATTAGTTCGAGAATTGAATTGCTGAGAATTTTCTGCCATGTTGGCAATCAAATCTCGAGCTGCTGTAGGAGTTTTGTCCATAAGTGCTTCACCACTAGCTGCATCAACCATGCTTCTGTCCATTGGCATGAGTCCTTCATAGAAATACTGAATCAGTAATTGATCACTGATTTGATGGTGTGGACAAGTGGCGTATAGTTTCTTGAATCTCTCCCAATACTCATAGAGAGTTTCTTGGGAGTTCTGTCTGATGCCGCAAATCTCTTTTCTGATAGCTGCTGTTCTGGATACAGGGAAGAATTTCTCCAGGAATAATCTCTTCATATCATTCCAGCTTGTAACAGATGTTGGATGTAGATAGTACAACCAGTCCTTAGCTCCATCATTTAAGGAGAAAGGAAATGCCTTCAACTTGATATGATCTTCAGGAATTCCTTGTGACCGCATTGGGGAACACACAATGTGAAATTCCTTCAAATGTTTATGAGGGTCCTCACCTGCAAGGCCATGAAACCTAGGTAGCAAATGTATTAATCCAGACTTTAGTTCAAATGGTGCATCAACATCAGGGTATTGAATACACAACGGTTGATAAGCAACATCAGGTGCAGCTAATTCTTTTAGGGTTCTATCAGCCATGTTCTTAGCAGAATATTTGAAACAATCAAAATTTAAAGATGAAAAATCACTACTGTTACTTTCTTGGTTATTACAGAATGAATGTCTTCTATGTGCTCTTTTCAAATGGTGGAATGTTCTATCAATCTCCGGATCATATGCATATAAATTTTCAGGATTGGATCGGGTCATACACAAAAAGGTGAATTCATACAGAAAATCCAAGAATATATACCTAAAGTAAAAAAAAAATTGTTAGAAAGATTAAAAATTTTATACAAACTCCTAAATGAGCCTAGGAAACTAAAATGGTCCCCGGCAACGGCGCCAAATTTTTGACACGCTCGTCGCAAACGCGCAAAAATAATTTCTAGATTTTCCTCAAACTATTGGTGTAGTATAAGGTGCAACCTAGGTCATCTCCCAAAGACCATTTCAAATTCTTAAGCAAATAAGGAGAAAATTAGAACAAGGGGATTTTGGAAAGATTTGATATGAAGTTCTAAATGCAAAATACAGAATGAAATTAATTTCACTTGACAATTATCAACTCAAGGAATTCAGAGGCTATTTTCTTAACTAATCATTGATCACTAAAATCATGCATTGTGTTTATCAACCTAGGATCATCTGGAACCCCTAAAATGATCCTTGAATTCTCTACTGAGAAAACTCTCAGGGTTCAATTGATTATGATCAACAAGATTTAGTAACCACTTAATCTTTCATCTAAACCAATTTCATAATCAGAATTCAGTTGAAGTAAGTAATAAAATGAAAACCTTCAATTCAATTACTTAATTTCTACTCTTCAAACTTTTGGAAAATGATTTACCAATCAAAAACTAATTATAAATCAATTATACATTAATCAAAATACGTCAACCGAACAAACTTTGATTAAAAGAATAAAATTGAAGAATATAGTAAAGCAGAGTAGAAATCACTCAATAAACATGTAAATAAAGATCAAGACCTCAAAGTTATAATGAAAATAGCTTGAATCCTTGAATTGAAACTACAAACTTAGCCTTCCATGAAGGAGGCAACTAACAATAAAGAAAAACTTAGCCTTCCATGAAGGAGACAAACTAACAAGAAATAAGAAAAACTTAGTCTTCCATGAAGGAGGCAAACTAACAAGAAAGAAAGATGGAAAATGGTATTGGAGTTAATATCCAAGAGTTTTTATTTCTCCTCTTGTAAACCCTTCTATTTATAGAGGATTTGTTAGACATCATCTTCAGAAAGTCACCAACTAGGATATTACTTTTCTACCCTTTTATTGCTTTCACATGGGCTTTGTTGAAAATGCAAAACACTTTTGAATTTTTGTCACCAATGAGCACAACAATTTTGACTTGCTTGCAGCGCAATTTCGGATATTCACATGTCCGAATTAGAGCTTCACGTCTGAACAAAAGTTGTAGCCCCGGATCTTAGCTGTCCAACAGATTTGATTTCATCTCAATATGACTTCTGTATCTCAAGATATGGCCGGATCTTTGCACACTGTTCAAATTCCACGTCAGCAACACTATCTCATCTTTTGAGATAATTTCGGAGTCCTACACATCCCATTTAGAGTCTGCTCTTGCTTTGTAACTGTGGACACTTCTTTAAGCTTTCATTCAAGACAGATTTCATGATTGTTGGATGTCTAAAATTCCTATTATGCTCAAAATACTATAATAGTGTCATTTTAATCGGGTAAGCAAAGAAATTCAATTAAACTTCATATGAACCCAAACTCATAAAATATGACAAAGACCACTTAATTGAACATATAAAAAGTCTTAATGAGATAAAAGTGAGAGATAATTATTTATGAAATTTATACTTATCATTAATTTAGGTAGCTTAATTACAGTAAGCTAAATTTAAAATAAATAGGCTGAATTTCAGTATTAAGAATTTCCGTTTAGATAATAATATTCTATTAATGTTATTTTTATTTCACTTTTTAATTTTCTTGTTCGATATAAAGTGTCAAATTATTTGACCATAAAAAATACAAAATCGAAATTACGACCGAGTTAAGTTAATGGGCTTATATAGATCGGATTTGATTGAGTTTGAAGAAATATGAGTATAAAATCCATTTATAACATATAATGCACGGGAACGATAAAACAAAAAGTAAAAGAATTATATGATTGAGTATACTATAATAAAAATATATAACAATGAAAAGTGAACTCACATGAAAAAAATGGTTTATTTCGGTTATATTTAAGTGTAAATTGTTAAATATTTTAAAATAAAATTTAATAATGTAGATCTATATTTAATTGGATATAAATTAATTTTTTTACTTATTTCACTTATTTTTTAATAGAAACTTATTATTTATAAAAAAAAATAAAATAAAAATAAGTTCATATTTATAATTTACATTCGAATGCGTTCAACTTTTTAAAAATCTTGTCGTTAATTTACAAGTGAGGTGAATATCATTGTTTTGGTGTGGAATTAATATTATGTCATATTATATTTTTTATAATATTTAAAAAATTATTATAAAAATATTATCTATTAATTTTAATGACATTTTAAAAAGTATTGTATCTAATTTATATTGTAAAATATTATTAGTAATATTTAAAAAATGTTATATTTAATATATGTTATAAAATATATAATATATAATAATGATAATATTAAAAAAATTAACGAGTTATTGATTAGTTTTTAAATATAATCTAAAATTCAAAAATTATGATATAGATATATAATTAATTTTTAAAAATATAATTATATTAAAATTATCTTATTTGATATTATTTTAAATTAGTATTATTTATTAATTTGACTGTTAAATTAAAAAATTTTATTATATTAAAAAATTTAAAATTTCGTAACTGAAAAAAATTTGATATATTATTAAAAAAAATTAATTTAATATAAGTTAGAATAGATATATTATACATTAAATTAAATTAAAGTTATTTTATAAAATATTAATTTTTAAAATTGTATAAATTTGATATACATGATAAAAATATTTAACTTGATAATTAAAAAAATAAAATTAAATAATTTTAAAAAATTATTGAGTAAAATAATTCTAATAGAAATTATTTTAAATTAAATTAATCTTATGTATATAATATTTTATTTTCTTATTTTTTATTTTATTTTATTCTCTGTTAATTTTTTTTATTAAACCGAATTAAAATAAAGTTAAATAAAATTAGATGCTAATATATATTAAAAAATAAAAAGCCAAGGAAGAATTATATAGGATTTTAATTATTCTTCTAATATGAAGAAATGTATAAAATTAAAAAGTAAAAATTTATTTATTATTATTTTTTTAAAATTTATTTATTTATTTTATAAGATAACAATTTTTTTACATAATTTTTTTTTGTTTTAAATGGACAAAACTATAATAAAGTATAAATATTTTTTAAATATTTAATAAAACTACATATTTTTAATTTAAATTTAAATTTACTTATTAAACTAAATTAATTATTTGACAGCTGATCCATGCTCTCGATAATTAAAAAAATCAACTTCAGAACATCTTTACTGATAGAATTTTTTTACTTCTTTTAAAGTTATTGTAAGAATTTTTTTTTAAAAAAAAATCTTCCTTAACATGAACCGATACAATACTGGAATCTATACAGAATGGCAATCCATAGAAAAATATATATACTTCATGAGAAAATTACATATGAGAAAAAAAATCTTATTATTTTTTATTCACTAAACTGGAACTCAAATCCCTATTTAAAAGAAATTTCTTTCCGCTTGGACTAACATGCGTAGTTATATTCCCTACTTTAATTTATTACCTTCATTAATTGTGTGTCCCCTCAGAGATAATCAATTTTTAAAATGGAAATTAATAATTTATAAAACAAAATGTAACAAACATGATAGATCTGGATATAATTTTATTGTTATTTGTTTGCGTGGAGACAGGCAAAGTTAAATACTAACTACAGTGCGTGGATTGTACATTCTAACAGTACGGTGATGAGTTGTATAATTTTCTCTTTTGTGTTATCATCGATTTAAGTGTTAAAGAATTTGATTTTTCTTTGTAAAGGGTTTCATGTTTAAGTATTGTAAATAAAAAAAATGAACACTATAAGAATTTTTATCTTCTTGAATGGGTTCACTTAACCAGGTTAATTAATGCCAATGTGTGAGTTGCAGAACTAAGAATCTCGGACAAAACAGTCGTTTTCCCAATTAAAGATATGTTTTAAATTAAATAATTATATAAATTATAGTTTTTAGAAAAGTATATTATTGTTTAAAACAAGTTATCTAACGTGTATTATTTATTCCACCTTACAAAAACATCTTATTCATTATAGTATTTAATAAATTATCAAATATTTATAAAATTAATGATCAACATATGTATACATTTGATTGATACCTTAGGGACTATTCAATTTGAGAAAACATTTTTCTACTAATTATAAAACTATCATATTATTTTATTTTTTATTTGTAAAAATTTGTATGAGATTTAATAAAAAATAAATTTACTTACAAATGTTTTAAAATATAAAATAAAAAAAAAACATTTTTATAATTAAAACTAAAAATTTAAAACCAAAATTTTTACTTTAGTCATAACTTTTTTATTTCTTACATGATGAATCCATAAATGAGAAGTTGATTAAGTTTAATTAAAAAATTTATATTCAAATTTTAGATATACAATTATATTAAAAATTTGATGAAATTTTTTTTCTCCTGATAGTTAAAAAAATGTTCCAGTAGACTTCATAGTTCATGCACTGGTAATGAGTGGCGTGGAAAACTATGATGACTAGAAACATTGTGTTACAGGAATACATTTTAACACTTTGACGGAATTCCTGGCTCCACCCTCCGCATTACTTATCATTCATTAGCCAACATCGACGAAATTCCTTCCTCCACCCTCCTCATTACTAATCATTCATTAGCCAACCGTGCTACTTTTCCAAAGAAAAAATGATACTTGTATTACATACTCAAAACGAATATCTTGATATATTTTTTAATCATCATAGATATTACAAAACTTTACAAATTTATAATGATTAAAATTGCTACAAAATTAAAAAATAAAGTAGATTTGAATGTTCATTACTGTTTGATAATAGAACATATTTCTCTTTTCAAAAATCAAATATAACCTAAGCTGCTTTTTTTTTTATTTTGTTTTTGCAGCGAATCTTATTTTATGGTAGGGATAATATTATATCTAAACTTAATAGATATCTATAAAAATTATCAACAACAAATAAAAAATTTACCTGCGAAATGAGTATGGTCCTAATACTCTTACAATCTTTCCAAGTATGAATGTACTATATATAATAAGATTTAACTTTGCTCATATCACATAATATATTTATCGAGTATGTTATAATTATAATTTGAAATGTTTTGAATCATTTTTTTTTATTAAATTAGATTATTTTATTTATAATTTTATATTTAAAAACTAGATTATCTTCAAATAGTTTTAATTTCATTATAAACTATATTATTATCAATATTTTTTATTACTTTTTTGTTAATGACAATTTTATAATAATGATTATGCTTTATTAATTAATTTATCAGCAAATATTTATATATGATCAAGACATCTAATAAATAAAATACAAATATTAAAATACTTATCTATTTCTCTATAGATCATATGATTAGTAATTAAATTTTGACTTTAACTATTTATGTTTGATTACATGATCCAATTTTATAGTTATGATTTTTATTATAATCAAATATCTTCAAAGGATACATATTATAGACATGGGTCGGTATAAAATGATACCACACATAAAATTTAATAAAATAATATATTCAATATTTTCTATATTATTTTTACCAATTAAAAATTTATTTTATTTTATATTAATCATAATAATTATTTGTATAAAAATTTACATAATTCATAAATATATAATTCAATAATGAGAATTTATTCATGTTTAAATAATATATTATATTAAAATAAATATTAATTAATTTTAAATTACACATAAGTTTAATCAATCTATTATAAAATTTTCAAATACAATGATTAATATATATAATAAAAAATATTTCACTAACTTTAATATATATTGTTATTCATTTATTTCATCTGATCGTTCCCAAATTTTATTCGTGTAATCTCATTTTATCCATGTAATCCCAAGAATGTCTGCATCTTTCGGTGTAATGCGCCTGTCCAAAGAAATTGAGACACATAAAATAAAGGGTTAAATATGTTTTTAGTTCTTTAAAATATTTAAATTTTGGTTTTGATCCCTCAATTTTAAAATTTTTGGTTTAAATTTCTTGTTTTTTAAAATATCATGATTATCATTCTTGATATTAATTTAAGTTATATTAAATCAAGTTAGATCAATTATTATTAAAAAAAAATTAATCATTCTATAAAATATCTTGATTATGATCCTCTTTTCATGATTAATATATTTTAATTTAATATAATTTAAATTAATATAAAGACTATAATCAATATATTTTAAAAAATAAAAACCTAAATCAAAAATTTTAAATTTGATGAATTAAAATCAATATTTAAACATTTTATAAAGACTATCAACATATTTAACCCTAAAATAAATCTTTCACCATTCACCCAATAAGAATCCGACTAAGCCATGTCAGCATCTTCCGCTACTATATTAACAGGCTGGGAACTAAGGATATTGCATTCCGACTTAGCTTAAGGCACGAGAGAAAGAGCATATTTACCCATACATTTATTTAGAAAAAGGTAGCAAGAGAAGAAGCAAAAACTTTCATAGTGTGTCCAGCATGGAGCTTGGTGAAGAAGACAGGTTCAACAAATATGCTTTTGCATGTGCTGTAGTCGCTTCCATGATATCCATTATATTTGGTTATGGTAAATATTCAATTCCATCTCTCTCCCTCCCTCCTTCTCTGTTCGCTTATATTATTCAATTTCTACTATTTTCTTCTCTCTGCAAAACATAACATGGTACATTTGTCATTGATGTATTTCAAATTACATGTGTTTATTATGTTTAACGTTCTTCATTAATATAAATATTTATATATTATGTAATTAAAATTAGAATTTATCTTCATAACTAACACAACTTTTCATATTGTTTTTTATTGTGTTAATTATCAAAATAAAATTTTAGTTTTGATTGAATAATAATATAAAATATATTTATAATATTGTATTTAAATTTCATCCTATAAATAAATATAACTTTTTATATAAATTAATTAATGATATTTATAAATTTTTAAATTTCTACTATAGTTTATTTTAAAATAATCCATATATATTAAAAAATTAAAATTATATAGTTAATAATCCAAAAATTATGACTTTTATAAAATTATTCTTTATTGAATAATTCGACCATTTTATTAATTTTTTTGTCCATTTAATTGACCTCTTTCAATTTGAATCGGTACTATTATTAAAAAAAGTATAAAAATATATTAAAAAGAGTAAATTATTCCAATATTATTTAACAAGCATTAATAATAAACTTGAAAAAAATGTTTAATGTATATAATTTTGTTTAAATTACTTGTATATTAACAAACACCAATTTTTTTTAAATATTGCTTTTAATAAAAACAAAGGAAATGATACATAGTGATGATATAATTATTATTTTATGGGAGATATAATTATACTCTTATTATATTTTGTAAAATATTTGATAATAAAAATATAAAATATAAAATAGATGTGATAGAAAAAAATATCACATAAATTATAAAATATTTATAATAAAAAAATTAAGTAAAACATAATTGATGATATGATAACGAATAAAATAATATATCATATAAATTATTATATAAAAATATATTAAATTACGCAGTTTTGTTATTATTATTTTTTTCAAAAATTTTCTCAATGGGGATCATAAAATCATTCGGTGAATCTCTTTTTAGTTAAAATATATAATAATATTTTATGTAAAAGCATGTGTAGCTAAAAATTTTGATACGTAGATGTATGTATACATATACCTCAGATACCGGTGTTATGAGTGGAGCCATGATATTCATTAAGGAAGAGCTCGGAATCAGCGATACCCAACAAGAAGTCCTGGCAGGCATCTTAAACCTTTGTGCATTGGTGGGATCTTTAGCCGCAGGAAGAACTTGTGATTACATTGGTCGACGCTACACTATCTCCTTAGCCTCTATCCTCTTCATGGGTGGTTCAATTCTCATGGGATATGGTCCAAACTACACAATTTTAATGTTGGGAAGGTGTGTTGCTGGTATTGGTGTGGGTTTTGCTCTTTTGATAGCACCAGTTTATTCAGCTGAAATCTCCTCTGCTAAATCACGAGGCTTTCTAGCTTCCCTGCCAGAAGTTTGTATTGCTATTGGAATTTTACTTGGTTACGTGGCTAACTATTTGTTAGGGAAATTAACTTTGAAATTAGGATGGAGATTGATGCTTGGTATTGCAGCAATCCCTTCACTTGTTTTGGCTTTGGGAATTCTAACAATGCCAGAGTCTCCTAGGTGGCTGGTGATGAAAGGCCATTTAGGAAAAGCCAAGAAAGTTCTGTTACAAGTTTCAAATACTGAACAAGAAGCTGAACTTCGGTTCAAGGATATAAAAATTGCTGCTGGGATTGATGAGAATTGCCAAGAGGAGACGGTTAAGGTTTCTCAAAAGAACCATGGTGAAGGGGTTTGGAAAGAGTTGCTTGTGAGACCCTCTCGTTCAGTTCGTAGGATGCTAATTGCAGCAATTGGGATTCATTTTTTTCAGCATGCAACTGGAATAGAAGCTGTGATACTATACAGTCCAAGAATCTTCAAGAAAGCAGGTGTTACAAGTAAGGACAAACTCTTGCTCACAACTATAGGATTGGGTCTTACAAAAATCTTTTTCGTTGTAATAGCTTCATTCTTGCTTGACAAAGTTGGAAGAAGACGCCTCTTGCTTATAAGCGTTGGAGGGGTTGTTTTTAGCCTTATGCTATTAGGATTCAGCTTGACCATGGCACATGTTTCCCACGAAAAGCTTTTGTGGGCCTTAAACCTTAGCATAGTCGCTACTTATAGCTATGTCGCTTTTATGAATATTGGCCTTGGACCTGTCACGTGGGTTTATAGTGCAGAGATTTTCCCTTTGAAGTTTAGAGCACAAGGAGCAAGTATAGGAGTTGCAGTGAACAGGGTCATGAATGCTGCTGTTGCCATGAGCTTTATTTCAATCTATAAAACAATCACTATAGGTGGCACCTTTTTCATGTTTGCTGGCATAGCTATGTTAGCTTGGATGTTCTTCTATTTTTTTCTGCCTGAAACCAAAGGCAGGGCCTTGGAAGAGATGGAAATGGTTTTTGGCCAAAAGTGTGGTAGAAATGTTGCTGCAGAAACTGATATGAGACAGAACGTCTAGCGTTTGTGAGATGAAGTTGAGGTATAGTATTTCCTTAAGTGTACTGTTTTGTGTTGAATATAAGAAAATGTCATAATATTGAATGCCTTGTTAGAGTAGAGTCTATTCAACCATGACCAATGAACCGGGTCCTGATTCCTGATCTATTCTATCCGCACTTTAACAAGTGGCTAGAGAAAGTGAAAGTCCAAAGGGAATAATTTTAACTATGTCTTACCAGTCTAATAGACTGGTTGTTGATTAGAGTTCAGACCAACAATAAAGCTGCTTATTAAAGTAATACTAGAGTTCAGACTCGATGATGGAGAAATTAAGGTTAAAAGAAATAAGAAGCACGACAAATATAAAATAAAAATAAATTATTTGGATTGATAAAAATAAAAATAATTATATTTATTTATTTATTTAGATAAATAAAAAATAAGTAAAATATAAAAAAAAATACCATGTCAGTGCGTCCCAGGCCTTTCCCTTAATTCCTCCATTTTAAGGAGCAAGTTTTTCTTACTTAGGTTCTACCTAAAAAGTAAATTCCTTCATTCTCAAACAAATAAAACAAATTGTTTTTATCTTAATTCTTTTCACTCAAATAAGCAATTGCTAAAGTTAAACGAATTAGGCGTGAAAAAAAATTATACTACTTTTATCGCATTAAAAAATAGTCGATTATAAAAACTCTCCAAAAAATATAAAAACATACGATTTTTTTAAATTAGTTGAACTAGTACAGAGTAGATAATACGTATGAAAAGAGTACTGCTCAGTAGAACTCCTCTTTAGTATAGCTAAAGAAACAGTTTAATTACATGTATATGTTTATTTAGATCAGTTTCAATTATAATTATAGTAATTAATGTTAAATTTTAGATATTCTTACAATATAAAATAGAAGGAAAAAAGCTTTCATAGAATAAATGTGATAAAATAGAATATAATTTAAAAATTAATGGTGAGAAAAATAAATGTGTAAATCAAAGTAAATCATGAGTGTACTTAGCAGAATATTTCATCTATAAAATAAGTAACATCTTAATTTTATTTTTACTAACTCTTAATATCTCAGCTATTAGCTAGCTGAAAGTTGTCATTTTATTTTATCTTTTGCATATTTGATAATTTTTTATTTATGATGAAATATTATTATTTAATATTACATTATTTAATTTAATTATTAAATATTTTATTTAAATTATTTATAATAAATTATTTAATATTTATTGTTAAAATTTTAAAAATAAAATAAATATTATTTTTATAAAAATATTATTTAAAATATATTTATAAGATTTAAAAATGAATTAATTATATTCAATTTGACCGTTAAAAAATGATTTTTTTTTTCAAAAACTATTTCCCCCCGTCACCCACGAACACGAACTCAACAAAGAGGCTCTCTCTCATCGAAAATAATATTTTGAGAAGTATAAATAGAAATTAAATATTTTTAATGCTATTCTTTAATTAGAATTAGAATTTTAATTCAATAACTTTCATCAACTTTTATTACACAAATAAATTTTAATTTTAATAACATGACAACATCCAAAAAAATTAGAACTAGGTTCAGTTTTTTGTATTTCAAGAATTATAGATTTATGCACAAAACAATGGAGCACCTTCTAGCCTTTTATAAGCAAAAGAAAATATTATTATAAATGCTCTAAGAGTATTAATTGAGGAAATAGAAATATAATTTTTTATTAAAATATTTTTGTTGTATAAAAAATACAAAAGAAATGTACATTCAAATGCATATATCGATAATTTTTATTATCTTTATATAGAATATAGATAATGAAAATTAAGATTCTCCCGAAAGAGATTCTGATTCTGAGAATATCCTAATTGGTTCACATTAAAAAATGAAAAAGATATATTTATTTATTTTATCATATTTATAACTGTTACAATTCACATTTGACACCCGCCCTAATTTTCGTTATTTTGTTCTTAAATAATCTATGCCTTTTGATCTTTATTGATTTGAAGAGATTGAACGATAATGCAATGATTACTGTGGTGATATACTATCCGTTTGGACGTTCTTATATATATAGATATTCATCATAACTTATTTAATTGGTTGATAACAAATTAACAATTAACAATGTACGTTGATTAACGTTTTCTTGTTGGGTGGACTAGACGTTCAAAGAGAGAAGGTTCCAGGTGAGTAGCATTATAGCATATGAAGCAGAGGCTATATAGCTTGGGATCAAAGGGATAATCATGTTGAGTAATGTTAAATCATTATCCATAAAATAACTAATACTCGAACAGTACTTTCCACAAGTGGCAAAAGCTATCAACACTATGAAACGTCGAACATTAACGGAATTCCAATCCTAACCTCATTGGTTATTCAGCTCAACTTGATGTACGGATACGTCAAGAATAGAGTAACCATGGGTTGCATCCAGCCTGTGTAATGTGTATGTATTCCTTTCCTACACCAATAGAAAGTGCAAACCTTGATTTGCACCATCTCATCTTTTCAATCTATATATAATTAATCTTCCCCGGGAAGTTTGTAAGTTACAGCCAGCAATTGCACGAACAAGTTAGTTACTGAGTACCTTGAGTTCTTTTTATTATTATTATTCTTACTTCTTTCGTGAAGCTTCAAATAGGCTCTAGAGAAGAAGCTTATTTATTACTTATCTAAAGAAATTGGTAGCTGAAGAGGAACAGAGAAGACCCTCAATTAATATACAATGGAGCAGGGTAGTGAAGAGCACAGGTCTAACAAATATGCTATTGCATGTGCGGTGGTCGCTTCCATGATATCCATTATATTTGGTTATGGTAATACTCAATTCCCACTCTCATTTTATTTCAACTTTCATTTTGTCTTTGTCTTCCATTTTCAAAATCATTATAAAACTAGTATTTGTGCATTGTGCAGTACAGTCATTATTTTTGGCAAATCAAAACTACTCAAAGTATACACAATATTTTATAGAAATGCGTTGGTTGCAACAGAAATAATAATACATATATATATGTACATGACTTCAGATACTGGTGTTATGAGTGGGGCCATGATATTCATAAAGGAAGAACTCAAAATCAGCGACACACAACAAGAAGTTCTAGCAGGCATCTTAAACATTTGTGCATTGGTAGGATCCTTGGTAGCAGGAAGAACCTCGGATTACCTTGGTCGACGCTACGCAATCTCCCTTGCCTCTGTCCTTTTCATGTCTGGTTCAATTCTCATGGGCTATGGCCCAAACTACGCAGTTTTAATGATGGGAAGGTGTGTTGCTGGTATTGGCGTGGGCTTCGCTCTTTTGGTAGCACCAATTTACTCTGCAGAAATCTCCTCTGCTAAATCTAGAGGCCTTCTAACCTCTCTCCCTGAGCTTTGTATTGGTATTGGAATTTTACTTGGTTACGTGGCTAACTACTTCTTAGGGAAATTGACTTTGAATCTTGGATGGAGATTGATGCTTGGCATTGCAGCAATTCCTTCACTTGCTTTGGCTTTGGGAATTCTAACAATGCCAGAGTCTCCAAGTTGGTTGGTGACGCAAGGCCATTTAGGAAAAGCCAAGAAAGTTCTATTGCAAGTTTCACATACTGAACAAGAAGCTGAAGTTCGCTTCAAGGTTATAAAAATTGCTGCTGGGATTGATGAGAATTGCCAAGAGGAGACGGTTAAGCTTCCTCAAAATAACCATGGTCAAGGGGTTTGGAAAGAGTTGCTTGTGAGACCCTCCTTTTCTGTTCGATGGATGCTGATTGCTGCAGTGGGGATTCACTTCTTTGAGCATGCAACTGGAATAGAAGCTGTGATGCTATATAGTCCTAGAATTTTTAAAAAAGCAGGTGTTACAACTAAGGACAAGCTCATGCTGACAACTATTGGAGTAGGCCTTACAAAAGTCCTTTTCTTGATAGCAGCCACATTTTTGCTTGACAAAGTTGGAAGAAGACGCCTCTTGCTTTTAAGCACCGTAGGAATGACCTGTGCCCTTTTGGTATTAGGATTTAGCTTGACCATGGTGCATAATTCCCAAGAAAAACTTTACTGGGCCTTGACCCTTAGCATAGTGGCTACTTACACCTTTGTTGCTTTTTTTAATATTGGCCTTGGTCCTGTCACATGGGTCTATAGTTCAGAGATTTTTCCTTTGAAGTTGAGAGCTCAAGGGGCAAGTATTGGAGTTGCAGTGAATAGGCTCACAAATGCTGCTATTTCCATGAGTTTTATTTCAATCTACAAAGCAATCACTATAGGTGGAGCCTTTTTCATGTTTGCCGGTATAGCTATATTAGCTTCGGTATTCTTCTATTTTTTTCTGCCTGAAACCAAAGGTAAGAGCTTGGAAGAGATGGAGACGCTTTTCAGTAAAAGTCACAATAAGAATTTAACTACAGAAACCAATCTGAGGCAGAATGTGTAATTTATATCTGCTGTGGTGAAACTTAATGTAAAATCTTGGAGAGGCTTAATTACATTTTAAAAGTCATCTGAAACTTATATTTTCATAATTACATTTAATAGACTACTAACATATTCACTGTATATGTATCTTTTAAGGATTTTTCCTTCCAATTGTAAAAATATAGTTTGTCACATCTCTGCATCTTGTATATGACCCAGTTGATTAGCCTTTTTTCTTCCACTTGTCATTGTCTTTTCCACTTGTTCCCAACGGATGGCCACACATAAGTTTGCGTGTGTGTCGCCGGCAGTAACTACGAGCAACCGCAACTTCAATCCAAGTCCTATTGGAGACATGTCAACTTGGTTAATGACATGTTATTCAATCATGTTTGAATAACAAAAAGAATTGAGCTGTGTACTTTTGTTGTTTTGGCTGAGATCAAGCATTTGAAAGAATGGTTGTTCACTGTATACTTTGTACTTCAAATATTACTGAGGCAATATTAATGAATAAAAGGAAGATGAAAAATGAATTGGTAAAAATTATTCTAGTACCAGTATTTTATTTTTTCTTGAATGCGGTAGTCACCAGGTATTTAATTGAGTTTTAGTTATATATACTTCACAAATTATATTATAAAAGCTTTATGTCTAACATTATTATAATTGGACAATGCTAACGATTAAGGAATAAAAATTAAAAAATATATTTTTATTATAATCTTTATAATATATATATATTTAATATAATTTTAAATAAAAATATTTTATTTTTTAATTGAGCTCCTTAATGGATCTTGTTAACAAAAACTCTTAATACTTAAATGTGTTAAGCCTTATTTCATGAGAAATATCAATCAATTCACCAATATTTAAACTGTCTTAAGCCTTTTTAGTACGCACAACAAATATATTATCTTGTTTGAGATGAAGAGAGATTTAAAGTTTGGAATAAAAGTAAAGCAGATAATTAATAGAAAGAATCTTGAAATAGAAACTTAATGAACAAAAATAAAGCAGAATTTATGGCCATGGAAAACCTAGAAGGAAGGAGAGCCTTGGGGAAATGGGACACCTAGTGGCACCTATTATTTTGGTCCCGAGATAGCTCCATGTTTTCCCTCCACAGGTAGAAGCCATACAAAGGTGTTTAGCCTTTGACTCTGACCCTCTTCCTTTTTCTCTCTTTCTTTACTCGTACTTTCTGACCCTCATACCTCTTCAATCAACTTCTTCTTCCTCGTACTTTCTCTCTCTCTCTCTCTCTCTCTCTCTCTCTCTCTCTCTCTCTCTCTCTCTCTCTCTCTCTCTCTCTCTCTCTCTAACATCTAGAAATATAAAACAGAAACAGAAACCCACACACACTGATGAAACAAGCAGCAGCAAAGTCATCCCTGAGGAGGCTTTGTCCGAACATTGAGAGAGAAGATGGATTGGAGACGGTTCTTGAAATACCAATACCCGAAGAAATGTTCGCAACCATGGGAGCCAATGTGGCAGTGCGGTGGCAGAACATGTTAACATGGATGAAGGCTCAAACAGAGGATAAAATGGCTTCCCCTACATTTGCATCACGCTTAAATGAGCTTCGCTTTCTTCTTTACCTTGTTGGATCCCCTCTTATCCCTCTTCAGGTCCAATTAGGCCATTCTGTCCATCGCCCAGTCAGAGATTGTTCCATTGTAAGAACATAAACATTTTCCCCATCTATCCCATCGCATTAATTAAGTGCATTTTTTCAATTAATTCTACCATTTTTATATTTTCATTCATTTTTTAACAAATAATTGATAAGTTAATTAAATTGAATAAAAAATTAAGCTAATCACTTTTTAATCTGATATTAAGTTAAATGAATTGTTTATTAATAAAATTAGATAAAAAATTAATGGAAGAATCAAAATTGGAAAGTTTTTGAAAATTAGGTGAACTAAAATTGTTTAAAATAAATTAAAGAAATAAAAATCATTAAATTATTTATGATATACTAAAAATTTATTTTTAATAAAAAAGTTTCTATATTTTTTCCTTTTTTATGTTGTGTTTTAAGGAAGCATCAACGGCAAAGTATATAGTGCAACAATATATAGCAGCGACAGGAGGACAACCAGCATTGAATGCAGTGGATAGTATGTGTGTGACTGGGCAAGTTAAGATTAGTGCATCAGATTTTTACCACACCAATGAGAGCATTGAGATGAAGAAAACCTCTGAAGAGATTGGAGGGTTTGTTTTATGGCAAAAGGATCCAGATTTGTGGTGTTTAGAGCTTGTTGTGTCAGGATGCAAGGTTTGTTGCGGTAGCAATGGCAAAGTCTCGTGGCGCCATTCTTCTAACCAACAAACCCCCATTTCAAAAGGTGCTCCTAGACCTTTGCGTCGTTTCCTTCAGGTATATTAATCTTAGTATACAACTTATGTAATTGCATGAAATATAATATTATCTTCTATTTAAATATATTTGCGTTGCATTGGGTATAAGTCTTGTGCATTCGTTCAAGTTAAAGCAGTCTTCTAAAATGTGTCGTTATGGGAAGTATTTCACTCAATTTATTTTCGACTTTTCTTTTTTTTATAAGAAGTTGAGCTAAATAAAAATTAAAAAAAAAATAGTTTAATCAAGACAACTTTTGGAAAAGAAGCTTTTTAAAAAAATTTGACTTCTATTCCCCTTTTTCTTTCTTTTATTTCAAATTCCAAGATTAAAGAATATACTACTCAAGAAAAATTAATTTGAAAGAAACTTTTAAGTTTAAAAAGATAATACAATTACCAAATGAAGTAACATTTAAGTTTAAAAAAAAGTCATGTCAAGCACTATCTTAAAGAAGTTAAAATCTTTTCCAAATGATTGTTATAATAATCCCATAACAAATAATTCAATGTTCCATTAGTCAGATAGTCAGATACCCATTAAGGACCCAATATTGACGTTCGTAAATGACTAATTTTTAGCAAAATTATTATTTAATTGGACCTCCATATTTTAGTTTACTTAATTACATAAATATTCTCATTTTTGCATGGTTATTGTATATTATTGCAGAAATTGAATTTTTTTTGTTATTTATAAATGCAGGAAAATTTGTTTGTTTACATTATTTTTCACTTTTTATTAGACCCATTATTTTCTTTGCATTTATGATGTAAGGTGACATTTTATAAGGGGTGTGAAGTAGGGTAATAAAAATTCATAGTTTTAAATGTAATTTATTTGTCCTAAGCTCTAAAATGTAATTAAATGATTTGTTTATTAGGGATTGGATCCAAGGGCCACAGCTAACTTATTTTTGGACGCCGCATGCATAGGAGAGAAAATAATCAACGACGAGGAGTGCTTCATCCTTAAGTTGGAAACAAGCCCAGCAATTCGTGACGCCCAAAGCGGCCCAAACTTTGAAATCATCCACCATACTATTTGGGGCTATTTCAGTCAGCGATCTGGTCTCTTAGTTCAATTCGAAGATTCTAGACTACTTACAATGAGAACCAATGATGACAATGACATTTTTTGGGAAACAAGTTTAGAGTCTGTAATTGAGGATTATAAGTATGTGGATGGAATAAACGTGTCACATAGTGGCAAAACTCGAGTTACAGTTTCCAGATACGGTGAGCAATCATCTAACCACAAAAGAGAATTAGAAGAGAGGTGGAAGATCGAAGAGGTAGATTTTAATATACGGGGTTTGACTGCAGAAAGCTTTTTGCCTCCCTCAAACTTAGGAAAGAAATAAAATACTTTATAATAGAAAAAAAGGCTTCATATTTATATTATGTAATGACAAGCATTAAGCTAATGTTGATTCCATAGCAGATCGATGGAGTACTGATTTAGAAATGTGCATATACTCAAACATTTCAAAGCATTTATAATTTTTGTGAAGCAAACATCTTGTTCCACAAATTTGCTTCACTTGTTGTTAGAGAAAAAATTTATATATTTCAGTGGTGCTATACTTACATTAACTGTAAATATTACATAGTACATTATATGTGTTTTTGGTTAGGAAATTCTCCAATTTTTTTTTCATATTATTAATGTGTCAAACATCCACAATTCATTTTTTTTATTTACTATTTATATATCATACCTAGAATTTTAAAAAAATTATTGTTTCTGCTTATATTTAATAAATATCTAACTTTATTATCATATTTTAAGTATACAGAGATTAATAAAAAAAGGGGAGAAGTATGTATAATGATAGAAAGGACTAAATATAATATATATTATGTTCGGAATTGATTAGCAGAGAAATAATATTTTACTTAGAAAATCCATTTTAAAAATAATTAATTTTGTATGAAATAATTAAATTTGTTAATCTCAATTCAACTTGATCTGTTTGGATTTGATATTACCCCAAAGCAAACAAACCAATGAACATCCCTAGTTTTTCATCAAGATTTAAGTCTTTGGAAAGGTTATGCAGTACTATTTAATGATTAGCGTTGAGAAATCATGATGATAATAATTGGGATGACACTTTTTAAAAGAATTTAAGTGCACCGGATAAAATTAAACGCACATTTTTATAAATAGTTTTTTAGTATAACTTTTCGAGACATTATTTTTTAATGAAAATGATAAAGTATTTTTATTTATATATTAAAAAAAGGTAATTATTATAATGATTTTAAATAAAATTTTATTGTAAAAAAATTTTAAAAGTAGAACATTAAATTTTTATTCCTAAATTTTATAAGTTAAAACTTGCACGTTAAAAGTTAAATGATATCAACTCTCCACATACATAAATTCAAATGTTAGATAATAATTAATTTTTATACGAAATAAGAAAATTATTATCCAATATATATATATATATATATATATATATATATATATTATAGAATGGTGTTTTTATTAAAATTTATTTCCTAATATAATTCTATCATCTTTAAAATTTTATTTTTAATAAAATTTTGGTAATAGATAATATTTATTAATGAATAATAATATTGTTTTAAATGTAGTTTCAAACTTAATATAATATCAATTGTTATTTTATTATATAAGTGTAGGAATATATCGTTTTAAGATTGTTTCATATGATGAATATTTTGTGTAATTTAAGATGCACTAGAATACATGATATTTTTTATCTTTAATTTATCATGGTATAAGAGTAAGTTTGGTGTCAAAATATAAGAATAGCAATCTCAAGATGAAAGTACTTACCTCCAACAATATGAATATCTTAACGAGGGAGACTTATCACATTAAACACAATCAACATGATTTCATGTATAGTAATAATGCATAGTGAGGAGGAAAGTTGAATTTTGAATAATGATGCATCTCATCACATGACTCACTTATGTCATTTGTTAAGGAGATACATGATCTTAATGAACATTCACATCATGGAAAATCTAATACTAGTAATCGAATTGAAGACAACAAATTTGAAAGACAATATTTACTTGCACAACAATCTTTATATGCCTAACTTTAATTTAATCTTAATTCATCAGTTGATGATGAATTTGAACTCCACAATGACTTATCATGTTGTTTGTTGTGTAATATATGACTAGACTACAAAGAAGATGATTAAATTTCATAGTCTGAATGACCGAGTTTATGTACTCAAGAAGAAAAGTTAAGTATCCTCCCTCACCATTATGCAAAGAAAAAGACACTCTTAAGGGATGAAAATAGGTTATGTCATAATAGATTTTGAATATTTAAATTTGGTCTATTTAAAATTTGCAAGGCTTAAACCTAAGCATAAACCTATTAACTATTATAAAAAAAATTATTATCAAAGTCTAACTTATTTAAAGCTTATCAGGCATACAAACTTGTTTAAAAACTTATAATATACAAAATTAAAAAATAAGTTTAAAATCTCTCAATTTATATAATACATAAATGAATGAATAAAAATATTTACAAATTTAATATATTAAAATAAATATAATATATATTTATATAATATTTATATATTTATTATAAAAATATATTATATATTTTATATCCTATATATTATATTTATTTTATATTATATATTATATATCTTATATGTTATTTATTATGTATTATATATCCTATATCTTATATATTATAATATATATCAAAATAAAGTATAACAACATTATATGTTAAACATACTTGTAAATAGGCTAAATAAATGTTTCTATAAGCTTAATCTTGACATGATTATTGAAAATTACTTTTTAATAAGTTTCAACCCATTTATTTATTAATCAGGACAAAACAACTCAAGTCATATACTTTTGTTAAATGATCTGACTTATTCTTATTTCTAATCACTTTGACATGTCCTAATAGGTCATTCATCAACACTAAGTGTTGTGGAAGCTTTCTAGTTTTTTTAATTTAAATTTTGATAAAAAAAAAATAAAGTAAATTATTGTAATATATGTCATAGATACAAACAATGTCGATCTTCTTTCCCTTTGAGTAACAATAGAGCAATAGAATCTTTTTGTTCTGATCTGATTCATTGTGAACTTCGAGAGAAATATAAGGCTCCATCGCTTAATGGTTCACATTATTTTCTTACTATAATAGTCAATCAAACATGAGAAACATAAAGATATTTGATGAAAGATAAAATTGAAACCATACACCATCTTATCAACTTTTGTAGTATGGTGCATACTCAATTTGATTTAAAGGTAAAATGAGTTCATAATGACAATGACATCAAATTCACTAGCTTTACAACTCAATAATACTCATGTTAAGAGGAAATTTTACATAAAACATCATGTGTAGGAACCTCTCATCGAAATAAATGAATAAAACAAACATACAAACACATTCTCAATATTGTTTGGGATCTTCACCTTCAAGCAAACATACCTATATCATTTTTTAGGAGAATGCACCTATATGGTCAATTATATAATCAATCGAATGTCAATAATGGTCCTTAATGAAGCTTTTCCTTATGAAAGATTTTTTGGAAGCAATTGAAATGGAGAGAAACCATGAAAATAGAGATCAAAGTCCCAAAGGAAAATGACACATGGTCATAAGAATCACTACATATAGGAAAGAAGGTTGCCGATTATAGGTGGGTGTACAAAACCAAGCATAAAGCAATAGATGAAGTAAAAAAAGTATAAAGTTTGCCTACTTTCCAAAAGAGACACACAAGTTGAAAAAAAAAAGGATTACAATGAGACTTTTGTTGTGGAGACCAAGATGATCACAACTTGATGTTTGCTTTCAGTTGTAGTGGCAAAAGACTATGAGCTCCATCAAATGGAGGTCAATGATTCTTTTTTACATGGAGATTTAGATGAGGAAGTATATATAAAAATTCTTCTATGATATAAAGTCTCAAATAAGTAACTTGTTTGCCAACTGAACAAGTCACTTTATAGTTTGAAACAAACCTCTCGAAATTGATACTCAAAACTTTCGCAAACTTTATTATAATACAATTTCCAACAATCTCTTGATGATCACAAATTGTACACCTATACTCGTGATTTCATCTTCATAGTTAACTTAATATATGTAATGATGTCATAGTAGCTAGGAATAATGCAAAGGTATGTGTCTGCTTCAAAGAGTATCTTAGCAAATGCTCCCACATGAAGGACCTTGGGCCTCTCAGATATTTCATCAGCTGAGAATTATCTTGTAGTTCATCTAGGATGTTCATGAGTTAATGTTAATATGTGCTTGATGTCTTAATTAAGTGTGGCATGTTGGGTTGCAAGCCCAATAATTTTCACATGAAACAACATCATAACTCAAAATCACATACTCTATAATGTCTTGAGCCAATTCATGCAATCTCCACGACAAAGACATTGAGACGTAGCTACGCATGTATCGTGCTACTTAAAACCCTCTCCTAATCAAAAAAAATATTTCTACCTATAAACAATGACTCAAAGTTACTAGCATTTTGTGACTTGGTTAGTCAATTTGCCTTTTTCCAGGAGATCAACCTATGGATACTAGATGAAGCTCGAAGTAGTACCAATATCATGGAAAATGAAGAAAAAAAGTATAATGTTAAAATCCTCTAGTGAGACAAAATATTAGGCAATTATCCATGTCAATAGTAAAATAATTTGGTTTTACAACCTTCTCACGTCAAGTTCCTTACTAAGAAACTATTATCCTCTAATATTACAATCAAACTGTTATTCACTTCATTATTAGTCCAATACTTTCATCCGATTATCATTTCATTTGAAAGCACATACACTTAGGACATGTCGTCCTTCTACATATTCCAATACTTACAAAGACATAAATGCATAATAATTATAAAAATAGATAGTGTGAATACTAGATTTTTGCGTATCATATTCTATCATCTTTTCTCCAATTTAAAATATATATATATATATATATATTATATTTAATCAAACTTATTTTATTTATCTACACATAATTTTTATGAATGTTGTTGTTATTATTGTTATGTTAAATTTATTATATTTATGTATTTGCTTCTATTCTTTTATTATATGTTATTTTATTTTGTTATGCTTTTTTAATTTCTTTCATTATGTAAATTTTTTTTTTCAATCTTCTCAAAGTGAAAAAAAATTTGTTCCATTTATTGGTCTCTTTTAATTATTAATCTTAATTACTAATTTAATTTTAAATTCATCTTTCTTATATTTTATTAACTTTCAAGTTAATTTTTGTTTCTCTTGGTATGAATCATTAATTTAATTTAAATTTTTAATTAATTTCTCCTTGCTATATATATTCTTGTTTCTACATTCACTAATAAAATAAATCATAGAAATTTAAAAAAGGGGTAATAAAAAATCTCTCAAATAAAAAAATATATATATAAAACCAAATATTAAATTTTATCTACCATTCTTACATTCTTATGGTAAGTTTATTTTTATTTTGTTGGTAACTTCTCATTTAATTTGATCTACGCTATTTATTGTCATTTTTATTATCATTATTACTAAGATAATCATTAATATCGTTTTTATCTAATCAAATATTAATTTTCTTTTTCTTACTCAAGTTATTTATTTATTTTTAGTATTAAATGAAAAATAAAAATTCAAATTTTGAGAAATCAGATAAAATAATAAATATAAATGTTTAAATATTAAACTTATTCCTTCATTATATTTAATCTTTAAATATTTATTTTTAATAAGATTTTGGTTTATTTTATATACTCTTATTCTTATTTTTTTTTTCATATTCTATATATATATATATGTATATTATTCATATTTTAGCTTTTATATATAAATTTTTTTTATTATTATGTGCTGCATTGCAATTAACATTGAGAGAACAGCTTTGTTTTTACCTTGGAAAAGAAGATCTCGTAAGCATCATAATTATGTTGCTTATCCTGTGAAAAAAGCACATCACCTAAGCATCATAATTATGTTGATGGGCTGGCAACAGTAGCAGGCTTAAAATTTGGCTGGCAACAGTAGCAAGCGTAAAGCCTGGCTGGCAACAGTAGCAGACACCTGTTCAGGAAGAAATCCCAAAATGGGATGATGCAGACAAGAAAACGGTGAGTAATCAAGAGTATAAACAGTTTTTAGTAAAAAACTAATTAATCTAATGGACAATTGCAAAAGCTAAACTCCAATAACAAAAATATACATTACGATAACCAATAGAAAAAGAAGGAAGGGGAGCAAGAGGGAGAACAGAACATTATTAGTTGTAGAACATCCACCCAACATCCTAAGCATTATATCAAAGTCCGAGCTCACTTCTATGTACTCCAAAGTTTCCCCTGTAGAAAAAAAAGAATAAAAAAGATTATAAAAAAGAGTATATTCTCAATTCATCTCCATAATAATGGTTAGTATTATTTTCTTCTGGGCTTCCGTTCATCTTTCCTTCCTTGCATATCTTTTAGCTCTTTCTACTGTTTCCATAAGTAATGTTAGCTCTCTTACTGTTATTGTAAGTCATGTTATACTGAGCTCCTAAACCCATTCCCGTGACCTTTCTGCTCACGGATAATAAATAAATTTTAGTTTACCAGTACATGATAATAAATTTCTATAAATCCCTTTTACATATGTATAACCATAAATCTATCAGTTTTGTTAGCATAAGCATACGAAAGAACAATAAAGTTAAATATATATATAAAATAATGTTATTATTATTAGTATATTTGTTTGTCAGTTTGGATAATCTAGTTATTTGTTATAAAATTTTGTTTATATTTTATTTATTAATATTAATTATTAATTTATCTTATTTAAGTAATTATTTATTCTATTTTTCTTTTTTCTTTTTTTCTTTTTTTTGTTATTATTTAGTTTACTTGAAAATTTATCATTTTGTTATTCTTATTTGCTTTTTTTTTTCTTATTCCTTTCTATTTATTTACCCAAATATTTATTATCCTTTTTTATTATTTATCTTTACTGATTTTAACTAAGTTACTAATTATATTAATTTTTTATTTATTGTTATCTAATTAGATTATTTATTTATTATTATTATCCCACTAATCTATACTATTCCAATATTTGATTTATTTATTTATTTTTTTTAATCTTATTCTTTTTCATTTACTTGTTTAACTATTTACTATTGTAAAATTTTTTTTATTATTTATCATTTTTTTTTTGCTAATTTTATTTCAGTTAAGTACTCTTAATTTTTATAAATTGTTTTACTTTAATCTTTTTTTTATCTAGTCATATTCTTTGTTTATTATCCTTTTGTTCGTATCAAGTTTTGTTATTTTCCTATATTTGTAATTATAAATATCATCTATCTATTCTACTAATCTAACTATGTATTATTATTATTTTTATTATTCCATTAAAAATTAATTATTCTGTCATTGTATTTTGACTAAGTTTAATTCTAATAATCTGATTGTTAATTTTTTTTATTATTTATTTCCATTTGCTAGTATAAGTTAGACTTATTTAGTTAGTTAATTATCATCTTAATATATCATCGTTTGTTTGTGTTTCATCGTTTGATATAAATTGTTATTTTTATCGTCGTCGCGTTTATCATTCATCTTTCTTTTTTTCTTTTCTCTTTTTACTTATCATTTTTATTTGTCACAAATAATTAAAAATATTCAAATCAACTGCAACTTAACTTAACTTAACCCCCTTCACAAGTGACTTAAATATTTATAAAAGAGAATAATTTAGACGAGACGTATTATTAATTCCACGTTTTAACTAAGGACATCTGAGTTGCTACAACTCGATGATCTTTAATTTAATTTTAAATGTAAATAGTTTAATTTAATTTCACATTAAGAAGGAGTAATTTAAACGAGACATTTTATTAACTCCACTTTTTTAATTTGTAACATCTGAGTTGTGACAACTTGGTGCTCTCAAATTCTCCTTTCCATAAATTCTATATTAAAATTAATTAATGATAACTATGTTTTAAGGAGAACTACGTCACTTTCCATAAATTCTATATTAAAATTAAACCGTCAAGCCAATCTTTTTTTCTCATAATTGTATACTTATATTAATTTTAACCATTAATTAAATAAATTTTCTATTTATCAATTTTGTATTTAATCAACTATTTATTTATTAGATTAATTATTTATTCATTCGTTCCAAAATAATTTATTTATTCGTTAAGGTAACCATCTTAGGATGGATGTATTAGGGGTGCTGTGAGATTGAGTTTCACCCTTCCCCATGCATAAATCGTCTGGTTCCGTAGGCCATTTTTTGAAAAAAATAAAAGGTTTTCCAATTTTTCCTAATTTAAGATAAAATTGGTGGCGGCTCCATGTTTTTTCTTTCTAAGATTAACCTCATCTTAATTTGTCCGCCTTCCGTTTCGATTTAGGTCGTTAGAGATAATCAAATTGAATATTTATAATGTTCAAATTTCAACTTAAAAAAATAATAGAATAAAAAAAATTATATTCTAAATTTTATTTTTAACATAACTTAAAATAATAGTATTTTAAATATAATTTTTAAATTTAAAATAATGTTAGTTGTTATCTTATTATATATATATATATATAGAATTTTTTGTTTATAAATTTTATGTATATTATAAATAATTGATGTAATTTAAGATATACAAAAATACAATACATTTTTTTATTTTAATTTATCAAATTGATTTTGAGTTATTGGATTTTAATTGTTTTATATAAAGTAATTTTTAAATTTATGTTTGAAAAAAATTAATAAGAGTAAGAAAAAAAGTAAATTAGTACATGATAAAATTAAGAATAATAAATAACTAAAAATAAAAAATTAAGGAAATGTTTGACTTAATTTTAATTTTTAATATTTTTAAAAATTAAAAGAAAACAAATAATAATAATAATAAACTAATAAATAATATATATATATATATATATATATATATATATCGGTTGTTGTTTGGATGAATTTTTTTAATGGAAGATAAAAAAATAATTATGTATGATCCACTTAAACCTTTTCACACCATATAAGGTGTGATTTTGGATAGAGAGGGGACGTGGGTATTTTCTTTTATTTATATAATATTTTGTATTATATAAAAATTATATAAATAAAATATTAAATTTATATATTATTGAAAAAATTAACTTTTTATTAAATAAACTTATTATAATTATTTAAATATTTTTATTAAATTTATTTATTTTTATATATTTTTATTTATCCGGGTAAGTAATTTTCAATTTTTATTTTTATTTTTATTTATTTAAATAATAGTTTTTTATTCTTATTTTATTTTTCACTTGTATAAGTTTTTTATTTACCTTGACATCAAATGTCCAAAAATAAAAAGCATTCAAAACGCTGCCGTCGAGTGTCGGTTGCCTCGAAGAGCAATAATAGATGTCAGTGTTCGCATCGAAACGCGGCAAATAATTCAGTGGAATCGACGGTGCGCATTTTCCCACATCAGAGGGGACCAAAGTCAACCAAATCAGAAGTAAATAGTGGTGGGGCCACACGAGGTATATTGACCCCTCCCTGAAGGAAACACTAAATCCATCAGTTTCATATCGCAACGCATCGCAGTGAACCTGAGTAACATGGTCGATCACATCACATCGATTGGCATTATCAGATCGGACTCAATTTCCTTCCTGCAAATCTGAGTCCGAAAACGAAGAAGTTGAAGCCGCTGCAGCAACCACAAGCGAAATAGGGGAACAAAACGAAAACCTATCGTTTTGATTGAAACCGTTACATTACCTGAACTCGATTGGAGATTGCTAATTAGGTCGAGCAAGAAATGAAGGATGACGACGGGCTTCCAACCACAACTGCAAGTTTGAAAAAGGAAACCGGGGACTCCGGTCTGTTTGGGAAGGGGAGGTATAAATTCTGGGCCCTAGCGGCTATATTGCTTCTGGCGTTTTGGTCCATGTTCACTGGTACCGTCTCTCTTCGATGGTCCGGCACCCTCAATTCATTATCCAATGATATCGACACTCCCATCCACGACGACCTCGATGTTCTTGTAAGTTTGTCTCCCAGTGTGTGCGTGCGTGGTATGCAATGTCGTTTTGATTTCGTTTTGTTTTGTGCAGGAAATGGAAGAGAGGGAGAAGGTAGTGAGGCACATGTGGGATGTTTACACAAATAGCCGCAGGATCAGGTTGCCGAGGTTCTGGCAAGAGGCCTTCGAGGCTGCATATGAAGAATTGAGCAGTGATGTAGGTGAGGTCAGAGACGCTGCCATCGCTGAGATCGCCAAGATGTCTGTTCGCTCCATTCATTTTGATCCACCTCCCATCCAATCTACGGTTCGTAGTTTAAGTTTCTTTTATGGGTTTTCCGTTTTATTCTGTGGTATTGATTGTTATTTTCTGAACAGTTTGAAACGAAAGTAATGTGAATAATGAATCTAGCCGTTAGGAACAATAAATTTCCTCCTACCGTCCGTCTATGGCCATCGGTCATGCTAACCGTGATTGGTCATTTACCTGTTCAAAAGTTTTGGTACAAAATAATCTGTGATAAATAGCAGTATAGCACTCACTACGGTTTGCATAATATGGTGTTATCAGTTCGAAGTTGGTTTAAGTTACAGGATGTTCAAAGCTTTCTTTATCAGTTTTATTTTATTATACTGAAAGAGATTTTGCCTGTATGGATTTATATTTATCTGTTGCTTTAATTGGTTAATATGATGTTGGTGCAATAATTACTAAGTAGTACCATCTTTATCTTTATGCAATCTGGTCAAACCATTTTCTAACAAAGTAACAATACTCCTCCCCTTTGCATCCTTCCTTCTGTGAAACATTCAATCTTGTGCTTATTTGAGAGAAAAGGGCAAAAGTACAACTCATGGGAGGAGGATAATAAGAAGATAGCCTCTATAACAGACAAGACAATATATAAACAAGCATGAAAAATGTCTAATATATAAAAGCCTGTGCTTTGCTTGACTTGTTCAAGCATTGAGAATATATTAAATTATCTGCAATTGTCTTTTTTAACACCGCAAACTAATTTAGTCTTGTTTCTTCATAAAAATGGCAACAGTTTTCACTCGTTATTCATATGCATCTCTTTTAAAGGTTTCATGGGAGAATAGTGATCTTAGAATTGTAAAACTTGTTGAATAACCCTTCATGATGAATTTGGATGAGTCCTTCTGAAGAGTCCATGTTAAATTAGATGTTTTGACAGCATTGCTTTTTGTCCCTATTAGCAACACAAGCTATATGGGTCTTCCTTTCTGCATTAGTTACATTTCTTGTTCCTCTTCTTTGCCTAGTTCATTGGTCCCCTGCTTTCATTTTCAAGGATCTTCCCTTCCTTGTTTTGAAGTTGTCATAAAGTAGTCTATCCATGTGTTTTGTGACCTCTGCATTACCATAGTAGTGCCATGTCAGCAAAACCAGTGATAAAACTCTCAATTGTTTTTTCTTGCCATTATCATTGCAGACATGGAGATGGGATGGTACAACTCCATGTTAACAATGAGCAAGCCCTGTCAGCAGTAAATATAGAGGGACCTGTAACATGCATCCATTTGGAAAACCATGAACAGAACTGTTGTACTTTGAGGTGTCTATAAAGGCAAATTCTAGGATACACCTCCAAACTGGTGGTGTACTGGTACACCATTAAAATGACCTGTTGTAGCAGGTTATTGAAGTTTTTATATTTGATGTTATAATCCTCTATACTATCTGTATTACAATGCATAAAGTTCGTAAAATTAAAAAATTGGATCTTAAGTTTGTGGATCCTCTATCACTAGTTAGCTAGAGATCAAGAACAAGTAATTTATACAGATTAAGGCATATTCCATTCATTGGTTAGAACCCTGCAGGCCTTATGCAATGTGGGAGAATGGCTGATTTGACATATGCATGGGTTGGTGATTTGTCAAGATCTAAGATTTGGTGTAGTATGTGTTTGTTGTTGGTGAATGTGAGCATCGTTTCTAAAAAGATCGCCACTTGATTTAGAAGAAATGATTTTTTGGTGGAATTGATTCAATTTTTGCTTTATTGAAAAAGTAAAGAGTTTTAACTTTTAAGTTGAGGCATGGAGAAGTATAATTCGGTGAGGTGAATTTTGATGTGGAGCCACCACTAGCAAATGAGTAGTAGTTCTGAGTGGCATAGCTGAAACATCGAAACCAAGCACCCGTTAGGTAGATCAAAGATGTAGTAAACAATTCCATTAGTACCTGTCACACTGCGATGTTTTCTGTTGTTGTTGTCTTCATTGGTGGCATAATCGACCATTGTAGGAAATTGAGGTGGTGGATTTGGTCTTGGAGGAGTTGGCAAAGTGATGGCTGAGGAAGCTGACTGGCCTATCCACAACAATGAGAGGAATGGTTGAAAAACAAGTGCTTGAGGTTCAAGGTTTGCATCCTTGCTACTATGGACATTTCCTTAGAGAAACCACTCACTAACTCTTCCAGCTTCTTCATTTGAACGGGTTTGGGTTTGAAGTTTAGTGTCGTATGTGAAACCAAATTTTCAGTTCACTTTCTTTGCACTCTGTTTGGTGTGACATAGATGAATGGATTTGCTAGGGACTATTGAAGAAATTTTATAAAAGTCAAGGATGAATATGTAAATTTTGAATATTCACTAGAAATACTATAGGTTTTAAGGAGTTAATCTCAACCATATAATTTCTTATTGTTATACCTAATGGTAAAAAATTATGCTCTACAGGTACACCACCTATTTGATAGTGTATCCTAGTATTTGCTGTCAATAAACTTATTCTGATGATCCTTCCATCGTTCTTTTGAACAGTTTCCATTAAATCATGTGATGACTAATATATTTGTTACCATGATCATCATCACCAATTTGTCCATGTCAATCTCACAAGGCACACCAAATGAAAATAATAGAGTATTTAAATATTTTTTATTTTATTAAGTATGATTAAGAGAAATTTTTAGTTTGATTTGGATGAAAGGGCCTGTTGCAATGTTCATTATTTGAGAGTTTAATAGACAAATTTAAAAGTTCATGGTGGCTACTCTTGGCCACCCTAAATTTAAGGAATGTGTATTGAGGTATTCCCCCCCGCAAATAAGAGCCAGAGGTTCTGTTTGGGAACTGGATTAATTAATAGAGAAAAATAGAGCTAAACTCATTATGATCAGAAGATATTCTGAAAATTCTAGGAAAGTAAAAACAGCAAGAATATGAAATGGGGCCTTGTAGCCAACCCCATTGAATCCATTCCCTGTAGCAATTTCCCCCTTTTTGCCACCACTCTGCAATCCTTTTTATTGTTCTGCATGTATCATGTAGGATTCCCCTTTTATCCCTTTCTTTCATCTCAACATTTTCATCACTTTACTCACCGTTACCTTTTCTAAATCATAATTAACTCCTCTTTTGGCCCATTATCCACAACCGAACCCCTTATTGCCTCCCTCTAGAATAAACATGAGATACAGGCCTAACAGGTTCACATTGAACTTTTGAGAAACTGATGGAACAAAAGTGTAGATTCACTTTCCCTTTTTTTCCTAAAGTGGATAAATGATGGATTTGTTTGTCTTGTCTCTGCCATTACCTATAATTAAAAAAAGAAGACCTAGCTGTGTGCTAGTTTATTGAATTGGTATATTTTATAAAGATGATTAGAGGCTAGGATGACAGACTATTTTTTTTTTTTAAAAAAAATTGACATTGATGGTATTGAGATCGACTTATGTTGCTATTTTATTTCACTGGCCTTTGTTTGCCTTTATTTGTCTGTCAATCTTCTACCATCGGTAGTTAGTTTAGATTATATGATCATCATGTGACTCTCAAGGGTAGCAGAAGCATTTGTAGAAAGCGGAGAAGGAATTGTAATTTTACTATAGTGTTGCTTTCATAATTTTGCTGGTACTTGATGTGAATCAATTGATACTTCCTTGCCTCAGTTATTTGGCTATGGTTGTTTAGGGTTTGTATAGTTTAAAGTTTAGGCATTTTTTCCTTTTGAAAAAAAAAAGGAGTTAGATTAGAACTTAGTTCTGCAGATGTTGGAGCTTGTTTTCTGTAGAAGTATGAATGCATGATTATTGACAATGCTATTATTTGCATACATTCTGGCCTTGATTTCTTCACTTTGTTGTGCCATTTCAGAGTGCCCGGGAATTTAGCAAGAGCCTCAACCAAGTTGAAAAAGGAAAAGAAGGAGCAAACTCAAGGCATGCTTGAATGTTAGTGTGGAGCATTCAAGCAGCTAGCTGGTACTTGAAAATGCTCGAGTGCTACCGGGAAGATTGTGAAGAGATAGTGAAGGACGAAGTCATACCTGGATTTCATGCTTCCATAACAGGGATAATTATGTATTTTAATATTTAACAGGCTGTGATTTTTTTTCAAATTTTGCAGTCAAATTCGAAGTCTTCACGAAGTGAGGAGTAGAAAATTGAAACAGGACCTTTTGAGCAGACAAATTCAACTTTAGCTTTTTAGGTTTATTTCACAGCAACTAAATTCTAAATTTCCCGTGTTTCTGCAAGGACATTTTTATCTTGAATACAGCAAGTCAGCGTAACCAGCATATATTAAAAATTATTCCTCCTTGAGTTATATTTTCTTATACAACGTTAAAGATTCTGCTAATTAACGCTGCACTTGCGAGTAAAAGGTGATTCAACGTAAAAAAGATTTCTCATACTAATTGGGTCAGCTGAATTGGGTTACGACGTGTAACGTGGAATATCTGTCTACATGTGACTTTATTGGAATTTGATTCAAACTCATTTTAAGCACATGTGTTGTATTACATTTTATTTTACACGCAAATAACAAAAAATTAACCGGAAGTTCTGGAATACAACGTACAACATACAGCGTGTATGTTTGGATGGAGTATTTCAAAAGCGAAATTAATTTAATGCCCTAGTATGCGAGTGAGTGATGTGAGGTCCATTGGTTTGCATTGACTGGGTAGGAATAAATAAGGCACCAAACAGGCGTATACAGGAACAAGCAGGAGTAACCGAAAAAATGAAGTGCCCGTTCTGCTCGGCGGCGCAGGGGCGTTGCGCCACCACGAGCGCGGGGCGATCCATCACGGAGTGCACGTCTTGCGGACGCGTAGTGGAAGAGCGACAGTCTTATCCCCACCACGTATTCCACATGCGCGCTCAAGACAACCCTCTGTGTCTGGTCACATCGGATCTCCCTCTCCCGAACCTCCATCAAAACGAGGAGGACCCTTTCGAGCCCACGGGCTTCATCACCGCCTTTTCCACCTGGTCCCTCGAGCCCAGCCCGCTTTACCTTCAGTCCTCCCTCTCCTTCTCCGGTTACCTCGCCGAGCTCGAACGCACTCTCGAATCCTCCTCCTCCAACTCCTCCTCCTCATCTTCGTCATCGACGGTGGTGGTCGATAACTTGAGGGCGTACATGCAGATTATCGATGTAGCGTCAATACTAGGGTTAGACTGCGATATCTCCGACCATGCTTTTCAGTTATTCAGGGATTGTTGCTCCGCTACTTGTTTGAGAAACCGCAGTGTGGAGGCGCTTGCCACTGCCGCTCTCGTTCAGGCCATTAGAGAGGCTCAAGAACCAAGAACGCTTCAGGTCATAACGTGTCTGCTACCTTTCTATTTTTTCTGTTGCAATTTTGGTACAATGATTTCAATTGTTGTCTTCTAAATAGATATGTGCGATTCCTTCTGTGAAAATCAATGGTCATGTCTAGGGATTTGTGAAGAATTATTGCGCTCCCAAACAAGCAGCATTTGAGTTTAGTTTGCTTTCAGTAGAAACATACTGCTTGCTATCTTGGATAGCTGAAAATCTGAATGAAACACGTCTCTAATGTTGCTAGTTGTGCGTGTGATATGGCAGGAAATTTCAATTGCAGCCAATGTGCCACAAAAGGAAATTGGGAAATATATCAAGATACTGGGAGAAGCTTTGCAGCTAAGTCAACCTATTAACAGCAATTCCATCTCTGTTCATATGCCAAGATTTTGCACCCTTCTTCAACTCAATAAATCTGCTCAGGTACCTCTGCAATAGCTTTGAAATTTGACAGCTTCTGCCTCACTGCATTTTGGAAATCTTGAAATAAATCTCCTCTGGTACCTACAGTTGCTTTGAAATTTGATACCTTCGACCTCATTGCGATTTGAAAATCTTGAAATGGTTGCAATATGGCTGCGTAAAAAAGCCTTTGAATTATGGCCATGATACGATTGTGCTAGATTTTGAATGACTACTCTATGGATTCCCCCTCCCCCTTTTTGGGTGGGAATCTGAGACAGCTCTCACATCACATGCCGAATCTGCTCTTTACATTTTCTAGGTTCTAGATTTTTTTTGCTGTTTCAGTTCTTTATGTCCACTTGACTGAATAAAATTGGTGATGTGTACTTGTTACATTGGTGGACATTCAGTTAGATTTCGATGTGTATAGATATCAACTTAAGTGCATTCTTTTATTCGATTCCTTATATCACAAAATTCTGATAATGGTTCCTGCATTGTATTTTAGGAACTGGCTACTCACATAGGAGAGGTTGTGATCAACAAATGCTTCTGCACTCGCAGGAATCCAATTAGCATCTCAGCTGCTGCTATATATTTGGCTTGCCAACTTGAAGACAAACGCAAAACCCAGGCTGAAATTTGTAAGGTAACTGGTCTTACTGAAGTCACTCTCCGTAAAGTGTACAAGGAATTACTGGAGAATTGGGATGATTTGCTTCCCTCTAATTACACCCCAGCTGTTCCTCCAGAGAGGGCATTTCCCACGACCATAATTTCCGCTGGTCGTTCAACAGCTAAGGTTGATGCTGTAGAAGTAATTTCTTCTTTGGACTCAGAAAAGTTGCCAGAAATTAAACCCGGTAAGCCTAATGAGGTCTCAGTCATGGTTCATCAGTCCAGAGGAAAGGATGAGGCTGAAGGTAAAAGCCATGCTCGTGCAAATCATTCCACACTGAATCAACAGTCAACCTTTTGGCAATCCCAGCTTCCCAGTGGAACGCACAATCATCAGAATGTTTTACAAGGAATGGATATCGATGGATTGCAGCGCAACCACCAACATCCTGAACACATGACAGAGGATACAAATGCTGCTGCTAGCGGTAGTTCTCTAAAATCAAGCCAACTTTGCAGTCCTCCTGCTTCAAGTGCAAGCTCTGTTATGAGGACGTTTTCATCTCCCCCTTCATCCGGACCTTCAAATGCTAGATTAGTACAATCACCTAAGATAATGCCAAGTTATCCTGAGCACTACAGAGTATAGAACAATGAATCTAAATGGTAGTGGAAATACCGATTCTTGTGCCTACACCCAACCTAGTACAGATAAACAAGATGAGTCCGTTTCTTTTGATGTATACCATTGTATTGTGTATATATGCGTTATGTGATTTGATTTGTTTGAGGTGTGAACTATGCTGTGATTATTCATCCCTTCTATACGAAGCTTATAGGTACTTAACTCGTTTCATGTTGCATTTGATTTCATTGTTCGAAATTCGATAGATTTCTTTGAATAGGTAGCACGTGAGCGATACGCGTGTTAACAAAAATGATACATGTGGATGGAGATATAAATTAATTTATGATCCAATAAAAGATAGATATTATAATTTTTTTAAAATTGTTATATATATTAAAATTTTTATTTTAATATATATATTTTATTATTATATTTTTCTATTTTTCTATTTTTTTACTTCATTTTATCTATTTTTAGATATATGATATTTGTTTTACTTAATTATTAACCAAAACTTTTATACTAGCATCGGTTGGAGAAAAAAAAATTGTTCACCGCACCGTGCAGACATGGTTCCATTAATGAGATCATAGATAAGACATTACAGTAGAGAAAGCAGCCATAGCCAATAGGAAAGGATTGATATCATATATAAAGTTGTCAAAATGGGTTTTGACATGGGACTAATCCTGTGCAATTTTTTTTAACCCACTTAATTCTAATTTTTCATTTAATTAAATAGTTTAAAAAACTCTAATTAGATTACCTTAAAATATACAGATTTGGTGGGGTTAATTAGTAGGCTAATCCTGATCCTGCAAAATTTTAATTCTAATATTTTAATTCGTGCAAATCTAACTATATAAAATAGTGCAGAGAGTTGTTTTGTGAAGCGACCATGGATTGTAAAACCACAAATTACTCTAATAGATTTGGAGAACTCTAGTAGATTTGCCTTGTCTCCTGGGAACGATTAAAAGGAGATATCCAACTTTAGTTGTGAATTTAATTTGATGCATACTCTTTGAATGCTTCTATTAGCTGAAAATTTTTAGTAGCCCTTATTTTCAGTTTTAATATACAATTGAAGCTTAAGCGATATATAGAAGGGTGTTACTCTTTTATGAAGAAATAACAAAGTTAATAAATATTGACAACAAATCCAATCAAGGGAACCCCAAAACTGACTGTATTAAAGTTAGTTCAACAAATATAAGATTCTGTTCCTGCAATAATTGTGCCATAATAAGTTAATGTAATATGATTCTGTGGTAGGCAAATCTCGTGGTGAATTCACCTCACATCTTGATGTGATGTACCTTCTTCTAGCAAGCTCTTGCCAAAATTACCAAGGTTTGGATACCTCATTCTCCTGTATTTGTTCACTTACTTCAATTCTTCCTTGTATTCTTTTTTTCTCTCTGCTCTAAGACACAATATATATATATATATATATATATATATATATATATATATATATAAAACAAGTGACCAATTTAATTTGATAAATAATATATTTTTCTCTATTAAGGGGTCGTTATTTTTGGGATAAAAAATATATTTATTTTTTATAATTTGTCTTCATTTTTTTAATTCTTTTACTTCAACAGTTATTTTCCAAAATTACTAAAATTGATCAATGCTGTCATGCCTACATTTTAATTTTAATACATAGTATCTTAATGACTTTGAAACTTAAAAAAATTAGAACAAACGGTGAAATATAGAGAAGAAAACTATAGTTAAGAAAAATTATAGGAAGTTGAACTTAAACTTTTTTTTCCCGACCCCAAAATTATGATTTATTGAAAGTTAACAATCGGTAGAATTGCGGGCTCAAGGGCACAGGCCCAGCAGTCCATGGACGTTGTCTTCTTTATAGCGGTGTTAGGGTATGCATAATTGCAATTTCCTCCTTACATTTCTTCACACTCACTCACCAGCCACCAGCGGTAATTCTAGTATCTTCTTCAACGGTGCATAATCGTGCGATTCAGCATCCTCATTCCGATCACAAGGAGAGAAGTTCACGTTCTCGCATCGCTTTTTTTTATAGAAAGCTCGACCAGCTTGTCGAAAGCTTGATTGACCGGAGAGAGTTTCCAGCAACGATAGGGTAAGAGCCGCTTCTTTCTTGGGGGGAACGCTTTCGTTACCAATTTACATTTCATTGGCTAGTCAACTCATCTTATGCGCTTGTTGATACCTATTCAGATCAGACTCGGTGCCTCACAGCCATTATTGATTGAACTTGTCTGGGGTGTTCTGGAATTTCTTATCCTCTCTAATTTTGCTGCCATTATTTTTTCTTATGGACTGCATCCTCGTTATTGCTACTTGCATTGTTTGTTTTGTTTTAGTTAGGGTAAAGGAAACCCTAGCAAAAAGGAAATTTAAATTTGTGAAGTTTGCATTTCTACTATTTTTTTGTTTAATTTCTAGCATTTACATTGGTTGTTTTTTCTTTCTTTCTTTCTTTCTCCTTTGATTATTTATGATTTAATACCATTTTTTATTCAATTTAGGTGGCTTGTGGATTTTTGAGTGTGCCTTTGATTTAATTGTAGTACGAGTTGCAGAGACTTTGCATACCAAAAAAATGGTAAATTACAGGAACTTTATGATTATAATATCTCTTCGTTCCTTTTCCCATTATAATCTAATTGATTTGTTACTTGATTATTAACATTTGTTCTATTTATTCTTTTGTTTTGGGGATGGATTGTTGATTGTATGGTCGGTGCAACTTGTGAACAGGTCCACATTCCATCATCTCTAGGGAGGGTTCATAAGCTTGTATCCTCCTCTCGGGTTGAAAAGTTAATCTCCCTTTTACATTCCAAACAATATCTGCCACAGTGTTGCAAGAATGTTCGCCATTTTAGCGTAACGGATGATTTCAGCAGCAGCTTCAAACAACCTGTTGGAGAATCTGATGACTTATTCCTTCGACAGTCAGAATCAAGTTGTAATGACAATGATAGCAACGGAAACCAGGAGGCATACAATGTCGATCAGTGTTTGTCAGAACAAATTCCAAGTAGGCCTTTGAGAGGTAAGAAGCAAATTAATGAACCAACCCCACATTTCCGAGAGTACAATAGAGGTTCCCATTCTTTCCCTCCAGGATTTGATGACAGCCGCGGTGGACCTGATAAAATGGACAAACCAAATAAACCTTCCCAAATTGATCTTGCATTTCAGGGCAGAAATGTGGCAGAAAGAAATGGGGAGGCCAGTCAATCAGGAGAGAGTTTCCTTGATAAATTCAAACTTGGTTTTGATAATAAAACAGCGAATCCAACAGAGGTTGGAGCAATCAATCAATCTGAAGATGCAAAAAAGTCAAATCCCAATCAACCCGCTCAAGAGTCTATGCCTCAAGATGCCGATCAGATCTTCAAGAAGATGAAGGAAATGGGTCTTATTCCTAATGCTGTGGCTATGCTTGATGGTCTATGTAAAGATGGTTTGGTTCAAGAAGCCCTGAAACTTTTTGGTTTGATGCGAGAGAAAGGAACCATTCCAGAGATTGTCATTTACACAGCTGTAGTGGAAGGATACTCAAAGGCCCACAGGGCTGATGATGCCATAAGAATTTTCAGGAAAATGCAGAGTAATGGTATCATACCCAATGCTTTCAGTTACACAGTTATTATACAAGGACTCTACAAGTGTAGCAGATTACAGGATGCTTTTGAATTTTGTGTGGAGATGTTAGAAGCAGGTCATTCTCCAAATGTGACAACTTTCGTAGGCCTTGTAGACGGTTTCTGCAAGGAAAAAGGGGTTGAAGAAGCTAAGGGTGTTATCAAAACATTAATAGAAAAGGGTTTTGCTGTTAATGAGAAAGCTGTTAGGGAGTTTTTGGACAAGAAAGCCCCATTTTCACCATCTGTTTGGGAGGCCATATTTGGGAAGAAAGCCCCGCAGAGACCATTTTAAATATCTTTCGGTCTGGAAGTTTTTATCTTAACTCTCTAATTGATTTGCCAAACTATTTTCTGTCTTTATGTAATTTATTGTTAATTATGTTCAAGTGCAAGCTCTGTTATGAGGACGTTTTCAGCTCCCCCTTCATCTGGACCTTCAAATGCTAGATTAGTACAATCACCTAAGATAATGCCAAGTTATCCTGAGCACTCCAGAGTATAGAACAATGAATCTAGTTGTGCCTACACCCAACCTAGCACAGATAAACAAGATGAGTCCGTTTCTTTTGAAGTATACCATTGTATTGTGTATATATGCGTTATGTGATTTGATTTGTTTGAGGTGTGAACTGTGCTTGTGATGATTCATCCCTTCTATGCGAAGCTTATAGGTGACTTAACTCGTTTCATGTTGCATTGGAGTATTGTTCGAAATTCGGTGATTTCTTTGAATATGGAAATCATAGATTCGTCACTTTTCTTATTTGATTTCATTGGTCAAATCTCAGAAACTACTATATATATATATATATATATATATATGTGTGTGTGTGTGTGTGTTAGAATTATTTATAATTTTGTTGAATTTGAATTTAAAATATCTAACCATTAAATAATATATCAATAGTTGATGTCACTTATATTCTAAAATGTATATTATATATTAAATTAATACTATTTGATGAAATATTAAATAATTTTTAATTTTATATACTTTTTTGGATGGTTAAATTTGTTAAATTTGTATTTTATAAAAATAGTTATCAAGTAATTCTAATTATTTCTAATATATTTAAAGCCATGCTTTGTGATTGAAGTAAGTTTTAGCTATTACAATAAATGTGATATCTTAAATTTTAAATTTGCATATTTATAATATTTAATATTTTTATAGATATAAAATTTATTAATTTAAATATTAAATTATATAATAATATTTTTATGATAATACATTTATTTATAATTTAATAATATATTATACGATATGATAAAATAGATCTTAATTTTATATAAAATTTATAAATATAATCTATTTAATAAAAAAATTAAATTAATTAAGGTATGAATTAGTAAATTTTATATTTTATAAAAAAGTATTAAATAATATAAGTATATAAGTTTAACATTATTAATGAAAATTGATTATGTTATGTTAATTATTATTTAGTTATTAATGGTTATATTTTAAAATAACTTTTAAAAGGCATTTTATTAATTTTTTACATTTAAAAAGGATTATTTAATTGGGTTTATGAGCGAGACTGCAGAAGACGAGACCAGCCACCTGCTCACTCGTCACTGGTTTTGGAGTGTGTTTTCTCTTTGAGTCTGAGGTGGAAGTTTATCGAACATGGAAGCCTCAAGGATGTTACTATTGTCGCCAATATGGAGGTCCAATGTAGGCATGAAGAAGAATTTGAATGAGTCAGTTAGAAGGAGAAGGGCAGTGAAAATAGTGGGTATGGCAAAGGAAGGTAGCAACAGTGGGAATGGCGTTATAGAGAAAGCAGCTATAGCTGGAGGATTGATATCATCCCCAGTGATTGCTTGGTCTCTCTACACTCTCAAAACAACCGGGTGCGGTCTACCCCCAGGTCCCGGTGGCTCAATTGGTGCACTGGAAGGAGTAAGCTACCTGGTAGTTGTGGCCATAGTGGGTTGGTCCTTTTACACTAAAACCAAAACTGGTTCTGGATTACCCAATGGTCCTTTTGGGTTGTTGGGTGCTGTTGAAGGCCTTTCCTATTTGGCATTGGTTGCTATTCTCGTTGTTTTTGGTTTGCAGTACCTTGAGCAAGGTTACATCCCTGGTCCTCTTCCAGCTGATCAGTGCTTTGGCTAGCTTCTCTTCTCTTCCTTTCCCATAGGATAAGGTAATATGAGCCACTATAATCCTATCCTTCCACTTCTGGATATGGTCACGCCACGTCTATTAGGATTTAGGAATGTCATTTTCCACCACCTCTTGTTACAATATATAAATATATTAAATAAGCATATTTTCCATCTAACATGTTCAGACTAAATGGAAATTAATTGTTTGTGTCAATCCGTATTACTTTTACACTTTATCGTACCTAACCAGTTAGCCACGTAAATGAGATCGAGAGTATTTGCGAGAATGTTTATATGAAGATTAATATTATTGGCGGATCTCACGATCATCTAATCCACATGTATAATGATTTAAAAAAAAAAACACGCAAATAATATTGAATGAATGGTGATGTTTTTAAAAAGAAATTAGTCTTACTTCATTTTATTTTGTTTTCATAACGAAGATATGATATTTAATTTATTCAGTGTAAAGTAAAAGGGATTTACATGAAAGTGAAAATTGTATTAAACAAAAAGAATAAAATTGGTCATACTAGAGACAATGGGGCAAAACTAGACATGCATGAAAAATGATCATTTGCTAATTGTACATGTGGGTATAAATTCATTCCGTATTTGTCTCATACTTGCATGGCCTTCCACTATGTGAATATCATTGGATTCGACAGATGTTTGCAGGTATTTAGAAGCATTAATAGATATTTTCTACATTTTGAAAAATTCTAAAAAAAAACACAACATGTTTAGTTCGGTGTATACTTAATTCTTTTAAAAGAAAATATTTAACACAAATAAAAGCTCACATATATGTGAAACAATTAAAACTTAGGAGTGAAAACTACAAAATAACGATGAAATAAACAAAATAAAAAAATATGTTTATACATATAAACATTAATTAATAATTTTATGTAATAGCTACTCGTAAATACGAATACCATAATATTAACCTTTGCCTAATTTATCAGCGGAGAGGAAAAATCAACTTGTTTCACTATAAGGTATTTATTTAAAAGCTCAATTCCAACTCATCAAATTTTACTCTTTTTTTTTTATCTCTAATCCATATTTGGTAATAATTTCAATTTTTAGCATTATATTTGATGACTAGCCTATTTGACCCACTAGTTGACTTGTCACTTTTTGTAAGTCCTAGCTAGGTCCCATTTACACAATTTTAATTATTTAAGAAAATACTTCAAAAATAAGTATATTATATATATAAATAAGAAAATTGTTAAAAATAGATTTTTAATACATTTTCTCGTACTTTTCATTGTTAGTATCCTATTGTACGATTTGGATCTCATCCTTCATTTAATGAGATCCATAATCCACATAAATTTTAGCAATAATAAAATATGTTAAAAAATATTTAGCTGCTTTCTTATATATATAATTTAGATTAAATAAGATGTTGACAATACGATACAAGGGATTATATATGACAGTTATTTTTAAGTTAATTAATTAATTATCATCTTTTTGTAAGTTAATAAAGTATACAATATAATTGTGAGGTAATTATGATGATTTACTTCTCTAAAAAATATTATGTAAACTGATTTTGTTTGTGTAAATTATTACATTTCATCATATTGAAAATAAATCCTTTCAAAGTTTAAAATGTTATTTTTAGATGAATTGTGTGCGTGTGTGTTAGGTTGGTAAGCTATTTCAAGGTAATATGTTGTGAGTTAGCACTACCCTTTAAGTAGATTATGGCCGGATATTGGTTGATCCAATGAACACCAACCAAAAAAAGGTAAAACCTATAACTGACACAAACTAGGCAAGAGGTTGGCAGAGACAAAGACATTGATTAGGAAAAATGGAGTTCCTCCTTTGTAGGAGACCATTGAGGAAAAACAGCAACAGCTCCTTTCGTATTATGGACTTTTTAGCATTCAACACGATTTCCTTTTCTTTCTGTTGAGAACCCCTGCTAATCTTCCCTCAGGTATCTTTTTTCCAAGAAAAAAAAAATTGTTTTTGCCAATTTTCTTAGCAACAACTAAACACATGTACTTTAATACCAAAATCTAGGAAACCAAATTTCATTATCATGACCAATTAAAAATAAAAAGCACCATAAAATACATTAGTAATTAACCAGCTTTTGACTTTTCTGTAGGTTACTTAATTCTTTCATCTTCATCTATGTGCATTAAGATTTTGACCATAAGTTGATATGATTCAAATATTTTCTTCTTTTCAGGGGTCCCGACCGTTGGCAACAAAAACAAAAGTTGGTGTTTCCGGCAACATACTTTTTTTTTTCACACAAAACTTTTTGGCCGGAACCCAGAATTAAACACTTGATGTAATTTTGAGAAACCGAAAAAAAAAAAATGTCTGCTCCTCATGACTATTTTCCTAATGACGCAACACCTGATAACAAAACCCCTGATGACGCGGATCATTTATCACCACCACCGTCATCGTCATCGTCATCACCACCACCGTCATCATCATCATCACCACCCCCACCATCATCATCATCACCACCACCATCACCACAAAACTCTCCACCACCTTCATCACCGTCACCACCACCACCAACTGGAAACTCCTCACCACCCTCTCCTCCCCCACCAACATCAAGCAATTCAAGTCCACCACCATCCAACGGGTCTTCACATTCATCTCCTCCTTCTCCTAAAACCCCATCGACACGTGCTTCAGCCTCGCCCAAATCACCACAACAGAAATCATTACAACCACCACCTTCCTCACACAATTCTAGTCATGGAGACGAAACCAATAAGGCCATAATTGGAGCAGTGCTTGGGGTTGCGGGTGTTCTTCTTATTGTGGTCATCGTTTTCATTGTTTGCTCCAGAAGGAAGAAAAAAAAAGAAATGTATTATTATGGAGATCGTCAATCTCTTGGAAAAGGTAACATATCATGCATAAGCATTGTTAGAAAATGTGAAACGACAAAATCATAGAATGGTGTTCTTATTCAATCAATTTTAGTTATTGAGATGAAATTAATAATTGTCAAGATAAAATGTCAATTTTAAGTGAAGAATGATTCTAATACTATGATATTGTATACATATTTTGCCCATTAATCTTTTTTTTTTAATCAATAGATACGACCAAGCAGAACTTTAGAATAATATTAAAATAAATTTATTCATGCTTTTATATTTAACAAATTTTATTATAATAATTTAATACATCTTGATATTTTTATTTTATTGTATTCGTAAGCACTTTTTCTATGTATAAATTGTTGGTTAGACAACAGATATACTTTGATTTGTGCTAAAAAATGAGTTGTGGGTGAATGATGTGAGGTATACTCAAATGAGAAAGGCAATGCATGCATATACTCATTACATTTATATCATAGATTCAAAATTTGGAATACTCTTGTTCTTAAACCCCCCCCCCTCCCCTCCCCTTTCCTATTTATTATTGACAAAACCAAATAAAAAAGTTATTCATAATTAATGGTGTGTAAAATATGTACACAGCAAGTACGTATTACAACAGTGGGCAACACCACCCTGGTTACTACGGTCAGCATCCGGATCATATTGTGAGGGTACAAAATGGAGGTGGTGGGTGGGGTGCACCACCACCTCCACTAATGAACAGTGCTGATATGAGCTCTAATTACTCCACGGGACCACCCCCTTTGCCTCCTCCATCACCAAGCCTTGCTTTAGGACTCAAAGGTGGCACCTTCAGTTATGAAGAATTGGCAGCTGCTACCAATGGATTTGCTGATGTAAATTTGATAGGACAAGGTGGATTCGGTTATGTCCATAAGGGTGTCTTGCCTAATGGAAAGGAAGTGGCTGTTAAGAGTCTTAAATCAGGTAGTGGCCAAGGAGAGCGAGAATTCCAAGCTGAGATTGATATCATTAGTCGTGTTCATCATCGACATCTTGTCTCACTTGTTGGATACTCTATTGCTGGTGGCCAGAGAATGTTGGTTTATGAATTTATTCCCAATGAAACTTTAGAATATCACCTTCATGGTAAGTACTCAAACTTCAATTTGAAAGGCATTTATGCCACTATGACCCTTATGGTGGTTATGTTAATCTGTTAATAGTATGATGGTTCGGCTTAATTTAAAATCTTTTATTTTTTTTAAATTATTCTCTTAAGAGAGCTGAAAGAAATAAGTTGGGTTTAGGGTTTAGGTTGAACCATCTAAAACTTAATTAGATGTTGGGTTATGTGCGCAGGCGTAACCTAATAACTTGTAACATATTTTTCTCTGATATTTTTGCTATGAATCAAAATTGCTAATGTATTTGATGGTGACATACAGGAAAAGGAAGGCCTACCATGGATTGGCCTACTAGGATGCGAATTTCAATAGGATCTGCTAAAGGGCTTGCATATCTTCACGAGGACTGTAAGATTTACATGACCTAATTTAAGTATGAGTTTGTTTAATTATTCATTTTCTTCTTTGTTTATATTTTTAATTTTGTTGTATTAACATATACATTCAGGTCATCCTCGCATAATCCATCGTGATATAAAAGCTGCCAATGTCCTTATTGATGATAGCTTTGAAGCAAAGGTTCAATGGATTTTCATTTTTATCTATTTAATGAAGTTTATGTCCACATAATTGCCTATTTTGACTATTTAATTGTTATTGTACATGCTATCCATCTTATATCATTGAAAGTAATTAAGTGTGCAAATAATTCATTTCAATTAGGTTGCTGATTTTGGATTGGCTAAGTTGACTACTGATAATAATACTCATGTATCGACTCGTGTCATGGGAACTTTCGGGTAATTTTTTGTGGCTATATGCTTTTATTCCCTATAGCAACTTTAATAAAGAAATATGATAATTAAAAAAGAAGGTTCTTACTCATGAAAAAAACATGATTTGCTTCATATAATCCATCACATTAATTGCTCAAAATCCACTTTTGACTAAGATATACATTAAACTAATAGAAATTGAATAGTTTTTTTTTTTACATTTTTATTTTAAAAGTTGAATTCATGTTATGTTTAAATATAAAATTCGAAAAGCATAACTTTATTCTATGAAAAAATGTTCGTTTCTCAATAAGTACAGAATTCTAGCTTTCAAAAAATCACAAATTATATTTTAGTACTTCAAATTTTTAAGAAAGAAATCGTCCGAACAAACCATTCATATATTTACAATATTTTTAAAAAAATATCTTTTTTTTATTGAGAAAGACACATATAGCAACCACACAAACAATTTTCAAACAAAATAATCCGCAGCTTGATAACATATCATTGCATAGTAATGCAGGTACCTAGCCCCTGAATATGCATCAAGTGGAAAGCTGACAGAGAAATCTGATGTTTTCTCATTTGGGGTTATGCTATTGGAACTCATAACTGGGAAGAGACCAGTGGATCACACAAATGCCATGGACGATAGCTTAGTAGACTGGGTTGGTATCATGTTCATCTTATAGTCCATTGTTTGTCCTATGACATTTTGTTCTTATTTAATTGAAACTTTTGAACTTGCAAACTGAGCAGGCACGACCATTACTGGCTCGTGGACTAGAAGAGGATGGTAACTTTGGAGAGTTGGTGGATGCATTTTTGGAAGGAAACTACAATCCTCAAGAATTGGCAAGGATGGCAGCTTGTGCAGCTGCTAGCATTCGTCATTCTGCCAAGAAGCGTCCAAAAATGAGCCAGGTATATATATATGATTCATTGACATACATTTTAACCATATTTTCATTGCAATACATTTCATTTTTTTCTTATACCTCTCCTATCCTATGACATTTTACATCACATCTCTTTGTTACTTTTTTTTTTCTTTCGTTTTATTTTTTTTTTCTATTCCACTCCATTTATATTAGATATATGCACCTATAATTTTCCTTAATTCATATAGAGTCCACGCCACTATTAAACAATGCTACAAGCTAGCATTTGTTGAGTGGACAAACTGTTTCAGTATAAAAATATACAACTCTTCAATAAACTATATCATTTGTTTTATTTTTAAAACAAATCAAACATAAAATAGAATTTATATATATATATATATATATATATATATATATATATTATATTCTGTCTTGTAACAAATGAAACTTATAGATAATAACATGTGATGTGACTATTTATAACTTCATATTTTGTTTTATTCTATTTTAAAAGCAAACCAAATACAAAATGAAATTTATAAATTGTTTCATTCGGTTTTGAAAATAGTGATGATTTGATGAAATTATGAATTGTGATATTTATGTGCAGATTGTGAGAATATTGGAAGGAGATGTATCATTGGATGACTTAAAGGATGGGGTTAAACCAGCGCAGAATATTACTTTCACATCTTCATCTGAGAACTCAGATCAGTATGATACAATGCAATATAACGCTGATTTACAAAAATTCAGAAAAGCAGTGTTTTCTAGCCAAGACTTCACCAGCAGCGGATCTAGTGAAGATATCAGTCAGAAGCAACGGCAATTTTAGGCTGCTGAATTAACATTATTGATCACACACATATATGCAGCCAAAATTAAGGGTCCAGCACGTGTTGTTGCTTTTATTGTTTCATTGGTATGAGAGGTGAGATCTCATTTTGTACAGAGTGTTTGTTTAAGGCGCCAATCACTGTGATCTGCATATTTTCTTCAATTTTTATATTTTCTAATTTCACTATTGTGGACTTCCGGATGTATAGATACGCCTTTCCAATGGAGTTCTGGACATAATTAATTATAACTTGTATTATTCATGTACATTTCTTCCAATACTTGTACTCTTTTTTTTTTTAATGAATAGTTAGTTTTGTCTATTTCTTTTTAATTTTGGAATATAAATTCACATATTTTATCTGCACACTTTTTTATATTATCATTAATGATATATTGCAAGTAAGAGAGTAAGGTAAATAATAAACTCATTATAATATATGTTAATTTAATTAATTAATTAGATGATCGATCATGTGTCATGCTAATCAACCTTGTAATTGATTAGCTGCTGTGAAAAATGTAAAAATAAGTTTTTAGAGGTTTTTTATAGGGTGGGGGAAATAGATATAAGGAAAAAAATATTACAAACTAATGAAATGAAATTTAAAATCTGGAGATCATAAGTAAGACAAATCTAAGCATTGAAATGAATAAGTTCTTATTTCGCTTTCTCTTAATATCAAATTCAGTAAGGAATTGAAAAAATTAGGGCAACTAAGAACCTCTTTGTAAAGATTAAAATAAAATTAAAAGGTATAATTTGTAGAAATTGTGAAATAGTTTTTTTAATCTTTAAAAATAGAAGTGAGCAAAGAACTTATGTGAGGGTTTGAGGGTTTAATTACAGTTATAATAGTATCATTTAATTATAAATAACTTAATCAGGTGGCAGCAGTTTGGAGTAAGATCTCACTAACGGTTGCAACAATTTTCCATCTTCACCAATCACCGGCGGGGCACAAGTCGAATCTGAAACTCTTATTCTTCATATATTGAATCTATTCCTTCCGTTCTGTGATTTCGTTATAGCCATGGGAGACTTCAACAACAAAACGCCACCGTTCAGGTCCGCACCAAAGCCCAGAACCGCGCCATTGTCCTTCAGTTCAAACTCCTCCGTCTCTTTCCAATCTACATAGCCTACCAATTTTGGTCCTCGACGATAGCAGCGTCTCTTGAGTTTGATTTGTCAATTCGCTTTTGCTTTGGTGCAGATTGGACAGAGTCACCCTACTGGTCTCACACCGAATCTGTTGAAGCTCTTTCAGTCTAGGCCTCCTTTGGAATATAAACTATCTCCAGAGGAATGGAAATATCCATCGTTAACAGGTATTTTCAACGCTTCTGTTTTGATTTTTACTTTTCGTTAATTCTGTTTTGTGCTATTACTGATACACATGCCTGAAATATTCGCTTATTTTTTGGTTCTAATTATTGTTTTGTGTATGTGTACATTTCATCTAGCAAGTTTGATTTTCCTCTTCGGAGGTTTAATGCGAGTCTTTTCTGATTCTGTTGATTATTGTTGAAACTACTTATTTGGATTGTGAAGCTTGATCCTTCGTTTGAACGGTGTCCGTGATTTGTATATTTGCTTCACCAATATTTTGTTGAGATGAAACTTTCCTATAATGACTAGTCTATAACAAATATCGATGCGGAACCCTGTGTTCATGTAATCATATGTTAGAGTCCTTGGTTTGAGTAAATTTTATCCATGTGTTCCTTGTGATGTATAGTTTGGTGTTACATGCTCCATCGCTTTATGGACAAAACATTTTTTTAGTCTTCGCCTTGATGATCTTTATAATGTGGTATACATTTGTGTCTTATATGGTCATGTTCTAAAATGTATCATTTTAGAATTGTCGTAACATGGCTTAAAAGTTGGTTCCAATCTCTGTACACCTGCTTATTGTGGTTTTGATCCATTTTGATGAAAGCAGGCACAAAGAAGAGCAAGAATACACAAGCTATGACTGGAGAAGGCAGCTACGAAGGCTGCTGAGGAGCTAGAGAAATGTGATGAGTTCTATATTATTGCGAATTTGCTAATAATTGGATTTATGTTCTCTGGATGCCATTCTTATATCTGCTTCTAGGCAGATGATCCACCTAATAACCCAAACATATCAGTAGATCTATACAAGACATTGTTTGTGGCTAGACTTGTAAGTTGTGTTTTCCAATGTAGTATAATGTGCCACTTTAGTAGCATATAGTAATCATATCTTGTTGGTGCTATCTTCTGACAGAGTTACGAGATCACTGAGAGCAGAATCAAAAGGGAGTTTGAGTCATATGGTCCAATCAAACAGGTAGGTATTTTTCAATATTCGCAGGGGGGTTCGGTAAGAGTTTTGTGCATATTAGGTTCTTGGCTTCATGTAATTTACTTCTGTTCAGCATTTTCACTAGTGATGATCTATCAACCTTCAAAATATGCCTTTTGTCAGATACACATTTATGCATACCTACCTACCTACCTACATATAATGAACAACAGAACGCAAGATTATTTTATGATAGAATTTTTTATGCGGATATTCATATTGAAATTAGTCTTTGCTGTTAAACTGCTAATTACATTTCATACTATGCTTATCTTAAGAATGTGATTTTGTACAGTGTACTTTAGTACTTCTTACTAAATTGGTTATCGTGGCTACCTTCATTACTGGAGTGTATCGCCTGTCATGAAGTTTATCAGTCATGCATTGTTTTTATCCTTTTCTTCTGAAGATCTTAGGATATACATTGTATATGTTCTTGATTTAATTTGCCATTGGGTATGGTGAGTAACAACTGCATTTAGTGGCACCATCAATTTCCTTAGAATAGATTTTGATGTATTGGTTTCTTTGATTAGTTTCCACTTGGTTCCTCTGTTAATATATGTAGATTAAGTGGTCTTCTGAGGGCTTGGGTCTCTCTTGGAATTATGTTAGCAGTAGGTTTAGCATCTGAGAACCCATCCCCGGTAAGGATGTGGTCATCTTATTCTGCAAATGGTAAATTATTCTAAAATTTCAATCAATCTGGACTAAAGTTCAAATGCTTCAACCTCCATGGTTAGCTGAGCATTTAGTTGAGCAGAGCAGTGATGAACATTGTGCCTAAAAGGAGACTGACCACTTCTGTTCTTTTCTGCACCGGGTAAAATACATTGGGAGTATTGCAGTCTCTTCTTCTGTTTAATTTCTTAGTTAGCATGGTTTTGATGTTGCTAAATTTTTATTCTTGCCTCTAAGGGCTAGGCTTTCTATCAAAAATCAACAATTGAGATGTCATGGCATTATCTATATTACCTGTAACCATTTTTTTTCTCCATTTCTATAAATAATATCCCTGGTAAGGGGAACTAGGCAACAGCAGTCTCGTTCTGAAAAACCAAGAGTGCGGGAGGATAGACATGGTGATAGGTAAGAAGTAGGATGTTTCTGCTCCAATTTTTTTTGGTTGTCATCGACATTGATTGTTGGCCAAACAAATAATCCTTTAATACGAGGGAGGTTTTTATTGTTATCCTGCATTAATTGCTGTTCATATAACTGTGGACTTTGAAATTATGTTACTTTCATCATATGTTTTGTAAGCCATTTATTTTGACTACTATCGGCTGAGATCATTTAGATTTAGGGAAATATCTTGGGAAAGAGGTAGGGACAGAGATAGAGAACGAATGCGATCATGGGAAGGGTCAAGGGTTGAGATTATTGAGAGGATAGGCACCACAGAGACCGAGATAGGACTAGGGGCAGGGGCAGGAACAGGGAAAGAGATGGAGATCGTGGACGTGATCGGGATTGAGAGAGGGATGGGGATCGAGAATATGATCGCCATCATATGAGGGATCGAGATTATGAAGTTGGGGATACTGATTGGGGACGCTCACATGATAGGGAGTCTGATTATGATCGTGCCGAATCTAAGAGGGACCGGCATGAGGAAAGGGATAGTGACTATGAGCCTGAGGATGATCGTGGTTGGTATAACCAGTATGAGCATGGACATAGGCATGCAGACCCAGATCATGACCCTAACCAGTATGACCACTACAATCATGGAGATGATCATGGTGACCATTACAATCAATATCCTGACCATGATAGAATGGACGATGACTGCCCAGTACGTGCAACATCTAAATCAGGTGAAAGGAGAAAACTCGTGATATGGACCGTGAATATCGTCGCTTAGAGAGATCTCGTTCCCGGGAGTATGATTACTAGGACTTTGGGTGTACTGTTCTCAATTTTATTGGTAAGATTCGTTGTTTAGGTATCTTTACTTTTGAATCTTGCTATCCGCTCCTCTCTTTTTTTCTTTCCCCTGTGTAGTTGTTGAATGGACTCAGGCAGGGCGTGATCATAGCACAAAAGAACAGTGTAGCTGCTGCTATCCTTATGGTCCCATATCTGAAAGCTTGAATACTGCATCTTTTGAGTCGTTTGCTTTCTTTTTTTGGATGGACTTGAGCAGCTAGTGTTGGTATTTGATTTGGGGTTTAATTTATGTTTTCTTCAGATGTCTTATGGAAGATATAGGTTTTTCTGGCTCATTTTTCATGGGAAACAATTGTGCGAGTTTCCAAGTTTTCTTTGGTTCTGTTGATATAAGCTTGGAGCCCATGTTTACATTCTTCCCACATTATTTGTCCGTTTTCTCATAGCTCTTTCTTACGTTGGACGCCAGGTAATTGGTTTATTTTAATAATGCACGGAGTTTTTAGTTGTGACAACTTCCAGGGTTTTGAGGTTGGACATTTGATTTCATGCTTCAAATCCAATCCAACTGTTTATTTTTATTTTGCTGAGCAGTATTAGGAATGAGACAGCCAGAGAGAGGCTAAAAACCAAACGAAACTACCATGAAGCTTCATAGTTCTATAGTATTATTGGTTGGGACTGACTGTTCGATTGTCTAATTGAATGGAACAATCGAAAATTAAGCCTGGCGCTATATTGTTTTTTGTGTTTTATAGGAGTGGTTTATAAGAGTGAATTAAAGTGATCCTTGAAAGAGTACTTCCAATTTCTGAATATTTAATTGAACCATTAAAAGGTTATGATGAGATGGAGTGATTATAATCTTTGTCCGGGAAAATTCAGATAAATATACTAGGAAACAAAGAGTTCGTGGTTTTATTTTAACCCTTGCATCTTAAATCTGCCTATACAGTACATAAAATTGGTCTCGGCGGCGTACGGTATTTTGGGATGCTTCTCTAGTTCTCCCGATTGTTATGCCGTAATTTTATTTCGTCCAATTGTCCAAACTTTTTCATACAACAATCCTTAACATCAAAATTATTTCTCCTTTCCACCTAAAAAAAACTTAACCGTTGGTTACTCATTCGGATAATTTTAAAGAAAAATGTTAGTAAGATTCCTTTTAATACATTTTTTTAACATTATTTTACTATCTATATCAAAATATAGCTAGATTTTACCATTTTAAAGGTGGACCTCGCCATTTTATAGTAGCGAAATTCATATAATTCAGTAAGATTTGCATAAATTTCAACTAATAACAAAAAATATATTAAAAATATGCTGTTAACACTTCTTAATTTTAAAATGAACTAACTTGCATGATCATGGATAGACATATATATATAATTCGACAGCTTCTCTGAAATATCTGCATATGAGCTAAGTCCCAAATTTTAGTTTGGCACCTAATGTTTAAGATTTTATTTTGCTAAAATAGTTTCTATATTATCCTTGTTTTTTTGTTACCTAGACAAGATATTTAAAAATAATCATATTGTCAGAAACCTAAATAATATATTTTAAAATAAAATTGGTTAACAAAGTAAAAGTTAAAAGTTTTTATTGAAAATTATAATGATTATACATTAAATTTATTTTTTATTAAAGACTTTTACTTTTGCCTTCTTAACTAGTACATTAACAAATATTTTTTTTAAAATTTGGAAGTAATTAGATAAATTATTTTTAACACTTTGTATCTAAATAGTGTTAGTGGATGAAAGTTACTTTAAAAATAAAGAAAAATTAAATTAAATTCATTTGTGTTGATTTTTAATTGTTAAAAATAGAAATTAAATTTAATATAAATAAAAGTAATTTTGTGATTAGATCATACATGGTTAGACCCTATAACATAGTCTCAAAAATAAGTAATTTCTTCTAGGTTTTTTGTTGTTCTTTTAAGTTTGTTAGGGTTGTTATCGATTAAGGATATTGGTTAGTATCTTTCTTAAAATAAACACACCATTTGCAGCCTTGATAGTTGGGGGATAAGAAGTCAATACTGCTTAAAACACAAGCTTGAAGAAAACGTAAACTCTACGAATAGACGATGATAGATAATCTTGAAAATTTAATATAGTTAATTTTATGGTTAATAATTTTATTTCTAAAATTAATATTTTAAAAATTAGAGTCAATTAACAAGATCAACAAAATTGAAAAACTTATGAGAATAGATTAAAGGGTCATCCATGTTTACAAATAAGATTAGTCATATTAAAAAGGATGGTACCATATTGTGTATAAGGATATTTATGAATTAATAATTGAAAACTAATTTCTTATAACCAAAATATATTTACATTTTTAAATAATTTTCCGTACATATAATCAAGAATTGGACTGCTGTCAACATGCTTAAAATCACAATGATATTTACTAATAAAACAATGTCCTTCATCTTTAAAGTATTTTTGTTCCCTGTTTAACAATGAAATAAAAAGTACACATTTCAACACTCTTTTTATAGTATTTAAATTTCCCCAGGTTAATAAAACATATATAATATAAAGATTCTGATGTTTAACTCTCTTTTTTTAAATAATAGTCTTAGTTATTGGTACATGAAGTTGCTTGAAACTAGTTGGTCTGTTTTTTCCTCTTACATTCCTGGAGCTATCTATTTAGGAATTAGACTTTTTGCAGTTACATTTTCATTCCATGGAATCCTCACCATTAGAAATATTTATTTTTTTTATAAAATTTAATATAAACTTGTGCTTAAAAAACATAGATGGATGAGATAGGTCTGCAAAAATTAAAATTAATTACAAAAATATTATTATTATTATAAATAATTATTGTTGAGAAATTGTCCAAGAACATATATTTTTCATCCATTTTTCTTACTCATTTGTATGATTTTTTTTTTATTTCTCTACTAATTTAAATGGTCCTTTCATGCATATTTTTATCGCACTTTTACCTATTTTCTTAATTTTTTCATCAATTTGAATTATTATTTTTATATTTTTTTACCCATTTTTATTATTTTCTTGTACTCATTTTCCTTCTCACTCAGATATTTTTTTGCCATTTGAACGACTTTTCTCTACTGTTTTCCAATTCATCTGCACAAATTGTTCTCCACTCATTTAAATAGTTTTTTTCCCAACTAATTTTTCCGCCTATTTCTATTTGCATGATTTTTTCTGCTCATTTTTTTTAATTTTTTTGGTCCATTTGAATAATTTTCTCTCCCACTTGTATCTTTTGTTCGCTATTCATTTGATTTTTTTTCTGCTTATTTTTTCAATTTATTTTTATAAATTTTTTTACTTATTTTACTTCCTCATTTATATTTTTTTATTCATTTTGTGTGGACGATTACTCACGTAAAAATATATTTTAATAATAATTTTATATTCACATAAAATATATGTCATTAGATTGAAATTATATGTTTTTAGTTAATATTATTTGTGAAAAATAAAATATTTTATAAATATTACGTATATTCGATATTAAAAATCCCTCCTAATGTAAAACAATTGTTAGACAGTGCAATCTATCTGTCGGAGCGAAGTTGCAACCTTTACTTAGACAGTGCCTGCGAGGGTAAAACAATGAGGTAAAGAAAAAACTAAAATCAAATGTGGTTAGCATGAAGCTTCATATCATTTCAGTTAGTGAGGACATATCGGCTCCATTGCTTGATTATATTGTATGCTAGTATCTTTTGAAATTTTAGGACGAGTACATGTTCATAACATCATGGAGTACTAGGGATGGTTATAACTTAGTGATAAGTATTCTGTATAAATTATATTACTTAGATTAAAATAACTCACGATATTATAATTTTCAAAATATCATAAACCATTTAGGATGGTGTTTAGTTTTTAGTTTTAAAAATTTTTAAAATTAAAAATCAGTTTTTTTTAGATTTTAATTTCTAAAAATTGTTATAAAAATAAATTAAGTTACTCTATTTTATTATTTTTTATAAATTATAATAAATATATAAATAAAAATATTAATTTAAAAATTTAAATTATATTAAAATAACATAATTTTAAATTAAAAAAAAAATAAAATTCAAAAATTATTATTATTATTATTATGTTAATGATAATAATAAAAATAATAATAATATTTATGAGATAATGATAGTGGTGTGATGATTATAATATAGAATATTATATAATTATATAAATTTTTATTTTATATATAATTTGATTATCAATATTAAAAATAAATAATTTTATATATTATTATGATATTATTTTTATATTATTTAATATATATTATAAATAATTGTATAGTATAAAATTATATTATAATTTATATATTATATAATATTATTTTTTAATATATAAAAATTAGATAAATAAAAATTAATAAAAAATTCAATTTTTTAAATAATAAAAAATAAATTATTATTATTATGATAATAATATTCGTTGTGACGATAATAATAATTATAATATAGAAATTATTATATAATTATGTAATTTTTATTTTATATTATTTAAAATTTATTTTATGTAAAATAGTATATATTATATTCTATTATAAAACTATATAATATAAAATTATATTCTAATAATATAAATTAAATATAATTTTTATATATTTAAAAATATCATTTATTGATAAATTTATAAAAGTAAATAAATTATTAAATAATTAAATATTTAAAAATAATAAAAATAAAATTTTAAAATTAATAAAAATTATTATTATTATTATTATTATTATTATAATGATGATAATAGTAGTAATAAAATTAAGAATAATGTTTATAAAATAATGATAATGATAGGAGATTATAATATAAATAATATTTTAGAATTATATAAATTTTAATTTTATATATTATTGAATTATTAATATTAAATATAAATAAATTTATATATTTTTATATTATTCAATATTTTTTATATAAAAATAATATATTATAATATTATATTATAAATAATATAAAATTATATTATAATGCTATAAATTTAATATAATTTTTATATTAAATAATATTATTTATTTTAGGATATAAATTTCATATCATATATCCAATAATTATTGTTATAATATGATAATAATAATAATATTTATGATGGTAAAAATAATAATGTAGGAATGATCATGATGATTTAATGATAATGATAATTATAACATAATTTGATAAATTAAAAAATAAAAATATTTTAAAATTAAATATATTAATTAATTTTTTTAATTTTGATATTTAAGTTAAAATTATTTTAAAAATATATTAAAAATTAATTCAAAATATTTTTATTAAATAAATTTTATTTTTAAAATTAATTTAAAAATCAAAACTAAAAACCAGCTACCATAACGTGGCTTGTGTTTTTTACTTTGTTCCTGCTACCTTTTAAATCCTTAAACTGAATGAAGGGATGGTTCTCTTTCCCTTACTCTTATCATATGTTTATATAGTTATATTTTTTTATATAAATTTATTACAACAATATAGTTATATTTTTTATATAAATTTATTACAACACTTTTTTTCATAACTCATTTTTCCTCTACTTTCTTTTATTATATATGTTATTCAACTTATTCTATATTTTTTCCCTTCCCCATCTCACCTAATTATAAACAATATTGTAAAAACATATCGTGAAAATAAAATTTATCATATTTATATATCTGATAGGGAAATAAAATAAACTATTATGAAATATGAAATAAAATAATATAGTTTATAATTATTTAAATATTTTATAATAAGAAGTCAAGGTTTTATTTTATAAAAAAATGAATTAAAATACACTAACAGCTCAAAAATAATAAAAGTATTCGGTGAAATCAATTAGAATACGCTCTACAATAATTTAAAAAATCGAAATAACTATAACTATTTTTTATTCCACTCTTTTCCATCCTTCCAAAATCATCTAAGCGACCGAATTATATAGCATCAAAAAACATAACGTTAATGCTTCTTCCATGAAGCTTCCTCCGGAACCGTTGGCTTGTTCTTGACGCTATATATATGCTGAAGCCTGAAGGTACTAGGTTGTCAAGCGCGCACTATTTTCTTAACTACTGAATCTACTTTTGATAACATTGTCGTTTCATATCCATTCCGCCACTTCGGGAAATTTCCATGAGTTTCATTCTCCTAATTGAATAACGGTTTCCTTTACTTATATATCCATCACTCTAAACATGTACAAAAATAAATCCAGTGATATAAAAGATATTTTCCTTGTCCGAAATACTTTTTTGATGGGGTATACAATGATAAGGAAAAATTTTAAAAACAAGAGAATTAACACTTGCACGTGGAAAAACAAACAAGTGAAACAACATTTGAACATAGTAAAGAATAACTTATATACACAACTATTTAAATTTTGATACTCTTTACATTTTTGTACTCTTTTGGAACTACTGATCGTCAAAATAAAAAATACCGAAAATGGCATTTCTGTAACTCTTATGCACAAAATATAAATATAATCTTTTTATCCGTTACAGATATCAAATAATTGGTGTGCCACATCAGTAAAGACTAGCACAGTTGTGCCAAAACACCTATATGGCCAAAATGCTAATAATGCATTTCAATAACTGTTCAGGACCACCGTTTAAGCACTTAGAAAGCACTATAATGTGAATCGGCTATAATAATATATTAAACTAATGGAGTTTTGGAAACAGGAATGAAAGCAACAAGAAGTGAAAAAGAAATTAAGCACCCTCAAATTCATCTAATATTTTTTTTAAGGAAATAAATAACTTTATTTAAGGTGCCAAAGATAGGGAGAGAGAAGTGTGCCTTCATTATATATATAAAAACAGAATGGTGGTACTGAAGAATGCACTCCTCAATTTTCACAATTTCCTTCCTCAGCCATACTTGTAGAAGCAAAGAAAAGAAGAGCTGAGGAAAGGAAAATATAGCATTAGCATTGGTCCTAATATCCTATCTCCTAAATACCCATCTCTTGCCTCTCACCGTCCATACATGGCTACACAAGTGAAGCATAAGACATTTTCAATTGCTGCAACAACATGGCTAGCTTTGTGTATCTTTATTATGATATGCAATGTCAGTTTAGCAGACAGAGTTTTGAAAGAAAAAGAATTAGGAAATGTTGTGAAGAAAGAAAGACAAGGAGTGCTAAAAGCTGTGATGAATTTCTTATGGGAGAGTGGAAAGTCTTCATATGAACCTGTTTGGCCTGTGAGTTCATAAACTAATTATACATTATGAGTAACTTTTGCAGCATTTCATTATTATAGCATTGTACTTGCTACTTTGGTTATTTCTTTTAATATGTTGTCTTTTTTCAATCTGAAATGTGCATTTTACTGGTTTGAGCAGGACATGAAATTTGATTGGAGAATTGTGGTAGGATCAATCATTGGATTTTTGGGAGCAGCAATGGGCAGCGTTGGAGGGGTAGGGGGTGGAGGAATTTATGTGCCTATGCTTGCTTTGATCATTGGCTTTGATCCCAAGTCTTCTACGGCCATTTCTAAGTGTTAGTTTTCTTATTATTACATCAGAATGCAGAACCCCGTTGACCTTAAAGATCCTTTGTATTAACTTGGTTTGTTGAAAGTTGAAACATTCAGTTTTTGGATTCTTCATGTCGTTTCTTTGATTTCATAACCGCAGGTATGATTATGGGTGCATCTATATCAACTGTATACTACAACCTGAGGCTTAGACACCCAACACTGGACATGCCACTTATAGATTATGACCTGGCTTTGATTTTCCAGCCAATGCTAATGCTCGGAATAAGCATTGGTGTTATATGTAATATTATGTTCGCTGATTGGATGGTGACAGTTTTGCTTATCATCCTATTCATAGGTAATAACCATTTTATTAACATTTGTCTGTTTATTTTCATTTTTTAAAACATGCATAATTATTTACTTAACAGTTTGCAATTTAAAGTTTATAAAAAGGTATTTTGAAGAAAAACTATTTTTCATCAGATGATATTATTTATTTACTATGATATCCATAATGCCTTATTTATAGCTTTGTTGGTTGCTAATTCTAACTTGGAAATAATTGGTGGCAGCTACATCAACAAAAGCTATATTCAAAGGCATAGATACATGGAAAAAGGAAACAATAAAAAAGAAGGTAAATTTACCTCATTACACTTCCTAAAATTTTGAATTGAGTCTCACTCCTTCAACTTGGTGCTAAGAGTACTTAGCTTACTTGACTTTCAGGAAGCATCCAGATTGTTGGAAGTAGAACCAAAACCTGGTGGTAAGTCCCTATAAGCCTGTTTGTAATATTTCAGAAAGATGAAAATAACAAGAAGCAAATGAAAAACAGCGCCGGAAATAGAGAAAAGAAGATTTCAAATTTCCAATAATAAGATTTATCAGATAAAGAATATATGAACATGTTTATTGTCCCTTTGTGATTTTGTGCAACTAAAGACATTTAAGCAAGGCCTTTTTAACAATTCGTGTCTTCTGCTGTGTCACCGGACAAATAGTCGCAATAAACCTGAATATATATTTTAAAAGCTGAAAATAAATGATCCTATCTAATAAAAGAGAAGGAAACATTTTTACAAAGTCACACGTACTAAAGCCAAATAAATTTGAAGTTCTTGTTTCTAGTTAATGAATATATTCGAGTGAACAATTAGAAATAAAAAAGAGGGAACTTGTTCAAACAATGATAACAAGAAAGGTAATTTCACATAAAATAAAAAGCATTTTGGTTTGAATTTTTTTGTAATTAACTTTCAGAAGAACTAGCAGAAAATCTCTTTACATTTCACTATAGAACAGCATTGTTGTAATCCCTTTATTGCAAATGCTTCCGCAGATGACTACAAGCCACTGCCAAGTGGTCCAGTTGATGCACTATTTGAGGAGGTAATCCCAAGGGCTTTTTAAATCATTTACACATTGTAAAGTCTGTTAGTAATTATCTAACTTTTATGTAAAAAATGTATCACATATGCATGCAGGCCCCTATACTGCAGAACATTTATTGGAAACACTTGGCACTCCTTGCGTATGTATGGGTGGCATTTTTCATTGTTCAGATTGTTAAGGTAATCAAACTATTACGTTTGGTTTGATTTTCTGATTCAGTAATCTCATATATGCAGCTTGGTGGGTTTTAAAATATTGGTTTCAATCTGGAACAAGGGAAAGATACTGTCATTACACCCATTCATATGACACTTTTAGGGAATATTTGGTGTACGGATTTCTGTTTTCATTTTTAAAATTTTGTAAAAAAAAATAAAATATTGTCACCTTATTTTTATCATCTTGTTTCCACAGTTTTCTATTGAAACTTTTAAAATTAAAAAAATAAAATAAAAATAAGATGATTGTTTTGTAATTAAAAATAAAAATAGAAATCGGTTTCATAAATCAAATGGTTCCTTATTTAAAAAAATTAAACTTGTGACTAATGAAGTGAGTTCTTCCAATAAATTGATACCACTTTAGCCTATAATTAAGGATATTTTACATTGATAGTGGATCTGTGATATGTCTTTCAATTTGATTCACCTGTTTAGTTGTTTTAAATTTACCAAGTTTTCTCATGTTTAGTGAATGCATTTCTATGCAGGAGTACACTGGAACTTGCTCCATCCAGTACTGGGTTCTTAATTTTTTGCAGGTAAGGTAACTTCTAATATATATTTGGATACTACTACATACCTGAAGAAAGTATAAGACAATTGAACTCAAATATGCTAGCAAAATGTATCAATTCAAACAGATTGAACAGAAAACACAAGGGGCAAACTGTAACAGGACAATACTAGGCTCTTACTGCTTAATGTTAGTATGGAAACCAAAAATTGTAATCTATAGCATATTAGCATGCATAAAGGCTCATCCTACTTTTGAGCACTGATATCAACTATGAAGCAAATTTATGAATTTTGAAGTGTGTAACTTTCTGCCCTTAATATAATATCATGTCAGTCCAAGGACCAATGAAATTTGATTTTCCAATTCAAGGTTCCTGTTGCGATCTCTGTCACACTTTTTGAGGCCATAGGATTATACAGAGGAACAAAAGTGATAGCATCAAAAGGAAAGGAAATTACAAATTGGAAGATTCATCAGATTTGTCTCTACTGTTCCTGTGGAATAGGAGCTGGTATGGTTGGTGGACTGCTTGGTCTAGGAGGAGGCTTCATTTTGGGGCCACTGTTTCTAGAATTGGGAATTCCTCCTCAGGTACTCCTCTGCACCATTCTTGTGTATTTAATATCTTAAGGTTTCCATAAGAACAATCTAACAACAAAAATATAACTTCAACAAATGTGCTCTTTGTTACAGGTAGCAAGTGCTACATCAACTTTTGCCATGCTTTTTTCATCCTCCATGTCAGTGGTGCAATATTACTATCTAGATCGTTTCCCAATACCTTATGGTAAGTAGCATTATAGAATTCTTGAACAATCCAGAACATACCAGCAAGTTTCTGGAAAGACCATAGAGACTTTTTAAAGTCTATGTGTATCATTCTTTTGTTTTAGTCTATTTGCTGCCGAGTAAATTACTATTTAGTTTCTAGAAGATTTAGAATCAGCCATATTAGTTTTTAAGAAAAAAACTTGTAACACATACGAATAATAGCATACATCTATTTACATGTGCATGCAAATTATTAGATCTATTTTTTTTATTTAAATTAAAATTATCAATCATTAAATAAGAGATATAAATAGATACATGATACTATATGTATGCAAGAAAATTATTACTAATTTTTTAAAGGATGAAAATTATCACTTTTCATTTTTAAAATATCAAACTTTTATTTTTCAAAAATAAAAAAGATGCATCCTTGAAAAAATAATGTGAGCAACCTATATTTTTTAAGATTAAAATGATAATTTACACATTTGTTGCTGAATGGACATAAAAAAATTGTGAAACATAGTAGTTATTTGTTATTGATTTTTTTACCCTCTTTGTTGCAGCTTCTTACTTTGTCTTGGTTGCAACCATAGCTGCCTTCATTGGCCAGCATGTGGTGAGAAGGATAATTGCAATTCTTGGTAGAGCATCCATTATCATCTTCATACTAGCATCGACCATTTTCATAAGCGCACTCAGTTTAGGTACTTTCTCCGATTTTAGTTGCAATCAAAAGATTTTTGTTTCATCATTTGGTTTCTTTCAAAAATGCTTATTTCTTGTGTGATGTATATCACAGGTGGGGTGGGAATAGAGAACATGATTGAGAAGATGGAAAGTCATGAGTATATGGGCTTTGAAGATCTCTGCGCCTCTTAGGATGTCCATTCAGTATTAATGCATAGAATAACATTATTCAAATTGGTGACATGGTCGCCTAATTCTCCATTTTAATTCAAGCAAACATAAAAAAAAAAAAAAAAAAAGATTGTAAGTTTTAACTTATTTTTCTTTATTATCTATTCTGCAACGGCTGGCTGCATCGTATTTTTGTCATCTCAAAATTGGTGTTAAGTATTTCACATTGATTTCCGAAGACAAATCATGTTCAGTTGTTTATTAAAGAAAAATCGGAAGGTGGCTTGTACCAAGAAAACAAAGCACTGGGGAATCTTCTCTCATAATTTAGACAGCGCATGTGACACAGATCATGGGCCATCAACAATGAAAATAATTTTTTGGTCTTGCAGATTTATGGGTTTATATACATTGATGAAAGTGAACGCATGTAGCTCATGTTGCTTTTGTATTAAAAAATAATTCTCATATTTTGCAATAAAAGAATACATGTTTGAATGTAAAATGTGGGATTTAGATTAGTTTAAATATATTCTGATAATGTTTAATAATTTAATTATTTTTTATAAAATTAATTTTATCTAACCTATAATTTAGGTGGATGTCTGTTGAGATTGTTGTTAAAATATGTGATACTCATGTTTGCAATCCTCATTCCTCAAGCTACACCCAATGGTGTTAAAAACGTAAATTCAAGGAGAAAAAACTTGAACACCTAACATATGTTACAAAAAGTTGTGTATGGTGATGTCATGGCTCCGTTTTGTCTATGAAATCAACACTTATGCAGTTATGCCTTTTTATAAGTTTATTTTAATAACTAGTATATCGTGCGTCCATCCATTTTACACATATTTTTAAATCTAAATTATAAAAATAAAAACTAAATTAAAAATAATAATAAATATCATATTATAATATGTTAATTAGAAAATATAAAATAAACGTTTTAACATTAGATAAAATTAAGAAAATAAATTATTAAATTATAACAATTTTTTATGAATTTAATATGTCAATTTAAAATTTAAAAAGAAAAATTTAATTAAGATTGATTAAAAGTATACTAATTTTAAAATTTAATTTTTTTAACTAGTAAAATATTTTAATCTCAATATAATATATTAATTTTTAAATTAAATTAGTATGTAGTACGTTGAAAATACGAAATAATACGAAATAATACGAAATTGGTTTCATAAAAACTCCACGAAAACTGTATATCAAACGAGGTTGGCGTCACCGTCATTTCCATAAAACAGTTATTTTTCTTTTCTTTTCAATTTATTATTTAACTTAATTATGTCTTTTCTTAACCAGTAGCGTTCCTCTTGAAAGAAATAAATATTATAAATAAAATAAATAAATATTTAATGTAAGAAATGAAGAATAGATTAGCTTTTACAAACGTTTTGGTTTAATATTAAAAACTAATCTAATATATAAAATTATATTTATTTTAACAAAAAAATTTATAGAAAACTTATTAAAGTAAGTTATTGTTTTCGGACAAAAATGGTATAAATTATTCAACATTAATTAAGTATTTTAAATTTGATTCTCGTAAAAATCTTTGGTGATCATCAGTTTTGTTTAAGGGTGTATTTGATAGAAATATTAAAATAGTTGAAAATTTTAAAAATTAATTAAAAGTTAAAAATTGAATAATTATATAAAATTTGAAGGTTGATAAATTATCAAATCCATTAAAAGTGTTTATTAAAATTAAAAGTAAAATAAACTAATAAATAAATTTGTAGTTAAACAACGAATTAAAATGTAATAAGTATAATATAATTCTTTTAATGAAAATACCATAAAATTTAATTAACTAATTTTTTATTTTATTTTACATATTTATTTTAAATTTTCAATAAATATTTTTTTAAAAAATTATTCTTTAATTTTATTTTTTATCAAAAGATTTAATTTTTCTAATAAGGTAAGATGAAAAAAATATAATAATAATAATAATAAATAGTATATATTAAAATTAAAATATAATATTTTATGATAATATAAAAATAGATATATTAAAATTTATGATTATTATAAAAGAATAATATAATATTAAATTTATAAAAGTAAATAGATAAATAAATGATCAAATTATAAAAACATATTAAAAAAAATATTTCACTTAAAAACTAAATAATTTTTCTATAAACATTGATAACTCTTCCATAATCTTAAAATGTTTTCCAAACATACTCCAGATATCTTCGCAATCCAAATATATTTATCCACCGTATGTTTACAACTCCGCTCTTATATAAGGGTGTTTGGTGGTAGTTTGATTTGTATGAATTTTAAAACAATGTGTTTATTTGATAAATATAAAAACATTATTTAATTTGAATTGATTTAAAATAATACTAAAACTAAAACAATCAAATCAAATCATTTACAATATAAAATAATTTAGTTATTTTAATTTTGATTTTTTAATAAAAAATTATTTTAATCAATAAAAATAATTTTTTAATTATAATATAAATATATTCCCAAACTAGTATAGAAGTTTTTGTAGTGGTTATTTTTATTTAAAATAAAATATCCGTTAAATAAAAATTTAAATACATATAAAATATAAAAAAGTATTTAACCTGTTAGATTTCGTTATAAATGACAGCTTATAATCTAGAGAGAATGGATTAAGTTATATCTTTTATAATCTGTTAATTTAAATTTATTTAATAAAATATTAAATATTTTTTAAATTTTATAAATTTTTATAAAAATAATGTATATAATATAACTTATTAATTTAATAGTTAAATTGATAAAATTTAATTGTATATAAAAATTATTAAATATTGTAATTTTAAACAAAGTTACTGAATCCTCTCTCTTAAATTATAAATTAAAATTTCAATTATTTAAATAATACAGATATATTTAATAAAGCATAGTTTAAATCAATGTTTATATATAAATAAAATAATATTAATAATACAAATTTATTATGGTTATAATTTTAATTTAAAGATAGAACCCAATAATTAAAACAAACTGCAAAAGAAAAAAAAATTATTTTCATCATATTCGACAATTCCTCGGGTATTGATGGAGCTGAACATCACAAGGTGGACTCAACTTCCTTGGAGTCTTAATTAGTCCAAGTATATCATAGACCCAACAACCGTGGGACTAGGACCCCTCCAGCAATGATAATTCAAAACTTCGTAAGGTAGTTGGAAAAAGTTGTTACACATACAATTAACATGTATTTATATTTTAATTTATTAATTGTTGTGTAAAAAACATAGATTAATAAATAATATTATTTATATAAAAAATGATTACTCTTATTTATTATTAAAATGATTAATGGTTTAAAATATAATTTTTAAAATAGAATTGAACTGACGGATGAAACTAGAAACTTATTCATTTTCAAAGTTAATTAAAATATAAATTATTTTTAAAATAATAATAAATTGGTAAAATCAATAAAAAGTTACTAAACATAAAATAAAAAAAATCGATCTATATATAAAATATTTTTTATATATTTTTAAAATAAAATTATGTTATATACTTTTTAATTTTGTATGTAATTTAAATTTTTAAAAAATAAAATATATATATTTTTTAATTTTTAATTATATAAAATTATAATATTAATATATATTATAAATATTTTAAAAAATGTTTAATTAATATCAGTTGAATTACGATTAAACCATAATCACGAATTTTACCCGTTGAATGAACAGCTTTTAATAACCTTACTTGAAAGTGTTTGTTATGTGTTGGAGGAATTGGATTTGGCAAACAAATGTGCCATGCTGGAAAACTACCTGTGGGAAATTGAATGAAGTGATCAAGATGAGTAATCCATGTTTCGTAAAAATTATTTTGAGAAAACAATTATTTATTTTTTATCAGCATTATAAAAGAGTTTTTAAAAAATAACTACGTATTTGTTTTAAAAAAGTTAGTATATGTTTAGATATGATTATTTTTAACAAATAAAATTACAAAAAATTTAAAAGTCACTATTCATATGCGTTCAAATATTGAAACGTAAAAAACTTGCGATCATTAATTAATTTTTTAACAAAGGAAATGATTTTTTAAAATATATTTTTTAAAATTTATAATTAAAAACTATCAATTTTTTTAGTTTTTTTATTTTCTATTTTATCTTCAATAATTAATCATTTAAAATAAAAAATAATTATTACAAATAATTTTACATTTATTTTATATAGTTTTATTATACAAACATTCCTTTATACAATATAAAACAATAAATTACTTTTTATAAATATATTCATACATTAAATGTATTTTATATATTTAATATTTAATAATAATCCTAATCAATTATTAAAATAATTATTTTTAATTGATGCAAATATACACTTAACCTTTAAAGTTTTCGTTATATAGTTTTTGAATTAAGATGAATTTAAGAAATTAAAATATTATAATTTAATTAAAAAATAAAAATAAATATATTTATAAATTAATTTAATTATTTACAAATTTAATAATGATAATAGTAATAACTAATAACTTAACAGTTTAATTTAAACTAATTTTTTTGTAAATAACTCTTAAGAAGTTGATTTTTTCCCCATGCACATAACATTGAAACTATTGCTGACGGAAAGAATGTCTTTATATCAGTGCAAATAGAATATATATATTAATAGGCATACACTACTTCTCATTTTTTTTCATCAGGATACTTCTTATTTAATCATTAGTTATTAAAAAAGATAGTATTTAGCTGCAAAGTTGTCTTTGTTTTTTCTATCAAATTTAAAGGCTATTTAATTAATGTCTGTTTAAAATAGCTTTATGGTTTAAAAAGGTTAATAATATATAACATAGAATGTGGTAAAGTTAAAAAATTAATATATATTGTTTTAAGATTTTAATTTTGATAATTTTAACAGTGATAACAATTAAAATACGTATTTAGTATAATTTTTAAAATATTAATAAAAATTAAATTTTTTCAATAAAATGATAATACGATTGAATGAAAGTATAATATTTTTGTTAAATTTTATTTTTAATATAAAAATAATATATCAATATACTCTCGTATTAATATTTAATGTTTAAAAGCTGTTGTACTTTTATTAAAAAGAATTGGTAATTTATTTTCGAAAATGCAAGTTGAAAAAATTGCGAAGCGACGAACCTTAACTTTTATTAAATGTGGCTAACCATGGCACGCGTCATCCCTTTTCATGGAATCTGGGAACCAACACACCGCTCCAGTGAGCACTTAGCACTTCGCTGTTGTACCCCAGTATGTGGCACTGGCACTTCCAAGAAATGTCCTTACTTTAGGTTCGAAACCGGTTTCGAACATGAAGGTTTTGTTAGTAAATAACGTAACAAATCAGTGCAATAGTTCAACTTAACTTTCCCGCCCAAGCTCATGCCCCATTAAGAAAATTAAACCTAAAAAAATAAAATAAAATAAAATTCTCTGCTCTCTTTAATCAGTTGCTGCACCATTCACCCACCCCTCGTTCACACCAGGTTTCGCGGTCCTTTCACCTTCACAAGTTCTCTGAACTAGACTCTTCAACTCCTTCATTTTCGTTTTTCCTCCTTTCCCCTTCCTGCTTCACTGTTTTCTCTGCCAGGTATGACATTTCTCAACCCTAACGCTGTTGCTTTTGTTATTTTTTTTATTTATAATTTCTTGTTCGGTGTTTCCAGTACGGTGATTGTGCTCTGCTTTTAGGGTTCGGAATGGAGGCGAAGATCGAAGTGAAGAACAATGATCCTACAGCAGAGTCCCCAACTTCGGTCCTTGAAGACGAGGTCTGTTCTGTTTTTCTCTTTCTGTCTCAAACCATAACCGCTTTCATCAACTGTCGTTTCGAACAATAACCTGACGAGTGAATATTAAGAAATGTAGTTACATCTCTAACAGCACCACACTCACACGCTATGTGCTCTTGATCTTTATGCTTTGTTTGGATAGATATATTTGAGTAACAGTGACATAATGTGATGTATGCTTTAAATGAGCGGTTGATTTTCAAGAACTTCGTCATTGTTCGAGTTACCGTTATCATCGTTTGGTGTAATAATAGTAATATTTATGCTGTTTTGTTCTTGCTATGCTGTTAGAGGCTTATTTTGTTTTTGTCGGTGTTATCTGATGGAGTGAATTAATTTTGATGTCTGTTATTCACTTTTCATTATTAATCTTTCCAAATGGCAAGGATGTCTGCGGTGAGAAAGAGGAAGTTAAGTCGGAGGAAGAGGCGATTGCAGATGTTAAAGATGATGGGTCATCTCTTATATCAAGAACAATGGCAGATGAGGAAGAGAAGTTGCTCAAAGCTAGGATCAAGGAAGAGGAGGCGCAGTGTGAGGAGGCACCCAATCTCAGTGACACACAGTTCAACAAATTGGATGAGCTTTTGACTCAAACCAAACTATACTCTGAGTTTCTGCTGGAGAAAATGGATGACATCACACTTGTATTATTTTAACCCCCTCCCCCCTATCGTTCTGTTTCTACAACTTCGAATACATTTCAATTTGTTGCTCGTGATCTTATTCTTTGAATATGTTTTTGCTAGACCGCGGGTGAACAAGAAAATGTGGATGAGCAAGAGAGCAACCCAGCTTCAAAGAAGAAGGGCCGTGGATCAAAAAGAAAAACAGCTCAGTGCAATACTGTGAGTACAGTGTCCTGGTGTGTCTTTATTGTTTTCATGTAACCTGGCAGTTCTCTGTACATCAGATTATACACATAGGAATTGTTAATTTCTAATTCTTGCATCTAGTTTGAGTTATTTTAATCAGTAATGTGTTATTATGTTTGAAATTACCTTAGAGGAAGGCTAAAAGGGCAGTCACTGCAATGCTTACAAGATCTAAAGTAAGTGAGAGGACTGAAGATATGAATATGAGCGAGGCAGAAAGAATTGAGAAAGAGCAGAAAGAGCTCATGCCTTTACTGACAGGTGGAAAATTGAAGTCTTATCAACTGAAGGGGGTAAAGTGGTTGATTTCATTGTGGCAAAATGGATTGAATGGGATTCTTGCTGATCAAATGGGTCTTGGGAAGACAATCCAAACAATCGGATTTCTCTCACATCTAAAAGGGAAAGGCCTGGATGGGCCATACTTGATAATTGCTCCTCTATCAACCCTTTCAAATTGGGTGAATGAGATTTCAAGGTGGATAAGAAAATGATTTATTGAAGACTATTGGCTATTTAGTTATTATGTTATTGTGGTATGCTTTTGCATTTTGATAGTTAATTTTTGGATAAATGTCAATAGGTTTACACCATCACTGCCTGCCATTATCTACCATGGTGGCAAGAAAGAGAGAGATGAGATCCGAATGAAACATATGCCTAGAACAATTGGCCCAAAATTTCCCTTAGTCATAACTTCTTATGAGATTGCTTTAAATGATGCTAGGAAACATCTGGGTTCATACAATTGGAAATATCTTGTTGTTGATGAGGTAAATAACTTTTTTTAGTGTAAAATTTTTCCATTTAGTTGCATATGCTAATTCAGCATTCTTAAATAATTGAAAGTCTATGTTTTTTTTGTTCTAATTATATTTTTGTCCTTTGAAGGGACACAGGCTTAAAAACTCAAAATGCAAATTAGTGAAGACATTGAAATACATAAGGGTAGAAAACAAGCTTCTTCTAACTGGGACTCCTCTTCAGAATAACTTGGCAGAGCTATGGTCTCTGTTGAACTTTATTTTACCTGATATTTTCTCATCTCTTGAAGAATTTGAGTCATGGTTAGTATCCTTTGCTTGATGATTATTTAAAATCATGTTTTTCTTCTTTCCTACAGTCATCCCATCATCTGATGATATGTCAATTCTAAATTGAGATTGTTGAATTCTATGCTTAAAATGTTTGATGTGTTTTATATTGAAAAATGAGAGCATATTGTTACTTGCTGATACAACTTAGCATGTTGAAGGGAATCAATTTGGGCCAATTTCACTATTTCAATAATTTTTTACCACTTAGATATTATTATAAAGTTAATAAATGAACTAGTTGTGTCCTGCCCTAACACCCTTCTCTGCTTTTTTATATCAGCAAAGTTTATTGTTCTTTTAAAATAAGTTGTTGCTTGTGACTGATTAATGGTTATTTTTATGTTATTTGGCAATATTGATTTTGGTCTAATGCAGAAAGAAACACCATGCATGATTTTGTTTTACTTTCTTTTATTGTTTTTCATTTGAATTCCTTGTAGGTTTAATTTGTCAGGAAAGTGCAACAATGGGGCAACAAAGGAAGAACTAGAAGAGAAACGAAGAGCCCAAGTATTCACCTTAAAATTGCTTGTACCAGTCCATTCTTATATGAACCGGAAGGCTAAATGACTATATCACATGCAGGTAGTTGCAAAGCTTCATGCCATTCTTCGACCCTTTCTTCTGCGAAGGATGAAGTCTGATGTTGAGATTACGTTGCCACGGAAAAAGGAGATTATTATCTATGCAAGCATGACTGAGCATCAAAAGAATTTGCAGGATCATTTAGTTAATGCAACACTGGGGAATTATTTAAACGAAAAACTATCCATTAGTAAGATTTGCTTCTAATTTTTTGTATGAAAACAGTGATCTTGTAACTTATATGCCTATGTGGCTATACCCTGAGTTTGATATGTTTTCTAAAAAAAAATGTATTAACACATGCATTGTAATGCTTTATTGCAGAATGTGCTGCACTTAGGCTTAATAATTTGGTTATTCAACTTAGAAAGGTCTGCAACCATCCTGATCTCTTGCATTCAGCCTTTGATGGTTCATGTAAGTAACATTCAACTGAGTGGCTTTACTGATTTCATGATCTATTATTCTTAACTGTGTTTATGTTTGCTTGATAGATTTTTATCCTTCTCTAAGTGAGATAGTTGAACAATGTGGAAAATTCCAGTTGCTTGATCGATTGTTGCAACGTTTATTTGCAAGGAACCACAAAGTATGCCTTACAATGATGTGGTTTTGCCTTTCTACTTCCTTTTTTTGTTATCAAGCTTCTGCTTATATAAATTTGCATTTTGCTGATTGCTATCAGGTTTTGATCTTCAGTCAGTGGACTAAAGTGTTAGATATAATGGATTATTACTTTAGTGAAAAGGGCTTTGAGGTTTGCAGGATAGATGGTAGTGTGAGACTGGATGAAAGAAAACGGCAGGTTTGTAACGATGCATGAATAATATAATCAGATAATTCTAGTTATTTTTTGATGTTTTATTTTAATTGTTTTGGTTATTGTATTTAATTTTAAATTTTTGAATATTTGGTATTGCATATCCTTTCATTTTTTTTCTATATATACTTTCTTTTTGCTATGACATTTTGTTTTCAGTGTCTGTTTGGTTGTGCTTGTTTTAAGAGAAATATAAAGAGGGGTTTTCTTTTATTGAAAGAAAGTTTAAACTTTTTATATAAGGATTAGAAAACGAGTCCCTAAAAAAGTTTGTTCTTATAATCTAGGAAGAGTAGCTTCTAAACAAAAATGTGCTATCATAAAGGAGATTGTTAACAGGTCCTTTAGAGTTTAGAGGACTGGTTAAGAAATAAAAATGAAAAGTTTTTATGGAAAAGTGCACCAACATTCTCCCAGTGATTTTTAATGCAATCTCAACATGATCCTGATGAAAATTTTATATTGACCTTTTAACCAAGGTAATTGTTTCCAGGACTCTGATAAAAGCTCCTTTTTTTAAAGCTTACACATACATCCTAGATAGCCAAGGGATTTATTGTTGTCTGCTGATCATGATATTTTAAATTTATAATTGATAGGTTTTTGAGTCTTTATTCATTATATGCATCAATTATTCCATTAAAACTGAAGCATTACTGGCCATTCCCATTATAGTTAGCACAATATTTGTGAATAATCTTTGATTAAAAAAGCCTTGTGTCTGTTTGGGAATTGGATTTTTGTTGCAATATACTTTTGTTATAGTCTTCTATTTCAGAATGTTGAAGTATAGTTTATAAGTCTTTGATTAAAAAAGTTAGCACAATATTTGTGAATAATCTTTGATTAAAAAAGCCTTGTGTCTGTTTGGGAATTGGATTTTTGTTGCAATATACTTTTGTTATAGTCTGCTATTTCAGCATGTTGAAGTATAGTTTATAACTCTGCCCATGAACAGATCGAGGACTTCAATGATGCAAACAGCAGTTTCAGAATCTTTCTTCTTTCTACTAGGGCTGGTGGATTGGGAATTAACCTGACTGCAGCTGACACTTGCATTCTTTATGACAGTGACTGGGTACTTTCTGACATTTTCCTTGTTTGAAATTTTATCTTATTTGGTTTACAATGTTTAATTTGTCTCTGCATGTATTTTGTTTGTATTCCAGAATCCTCAAATGGATTTACAGGCAATGGATAGATGTCATAGAATAGGCCAAACAAGGCCTGTTCATGTTTACAGGCTCTCAACAGCTCAATCTGTCGAGGTACTTGGCAATATTGTATATTCGGCAAATCTGTAGTAGTGACTAGTGGCTTGTTATATAGAGATGGACATGACAAGGAGTGTTTACAGGTTCGCATGTTGAAAAGAGCATTCAGTAAATTGAAGCTTGAGCATGTAGTGATTGAAAAAGGGCAGTTTCATCAAGAACGTACAAAACCTGCCAATATGGATGAATTGGAGGTCTGTACTTTAGCAGCTGCTTTTGGATAATTTCTTTTTGCTTTTTTTGCTGTTCTCCCATGTTTTGATAGAAGTAGAAATGAATTTGTCATCTGTGCGGGCCTGCATATGAAATTTGATTTTGGGTTGTCACTGTAGTGTAAACTTTACATGGTCAAAAAAGGTTGAATTGGCCCTACCAGATGAACTTGCAGGTCTTTTATTTGGTTAATTAATTTCATTAGTCTCAGTAACTAGGACCTTATGGGCATTTGCTTGCCTAATCGTTGTCTTTAGATTATGTTGTACCCTATTTGCTTAGGGTAAAAAATGGATCAGCCTAACTCTAAAATTTACTAGAGATATGGAGTTAAGAGGACAAACCAAAATTTAGCTTTGGCATCGTTTTCACTGTTGAGATTTTTGTTTGAATTGCCTTTACCATTTTAAATTTGGAATTTGTGTCCGATCTAAATTTAGGAAGAGGATGTTTTGGCATTGCTTCGAGAAGAAGAAACAGCCGAGGACAAAATGATACAAACAGATATTAGTGATGAAGACCTGGAGAAACTCTTGGATCGCAGTGATCTTGTTGTCAATAATTCAAATGATAATTTCAAAGCACCAGCCAGTAATTTTCCTCTTAAAGGGCCTGGTTGGGAGGTTGTGATTCCCACTGCTACTGGGGGCATGCTTTCTACCCTTAACAGTTAATTTCCTGTCACTATGCAGGTTTAAAAAATTGCTTTTTGTGATATAGGATGTAATGGTTTTTTAAAAGTACCATGTCTAGAAGGTAATGTCCTGGAGGGCATTAATTTTTCTAAATGTTAGTTGGTTTAGTATTAGTAAATTCCGCTTATGAGGTTTCATGTAAGGTTTATTGTCTTAATTGAACTCCGCTCATGAGTCAGATTCTTAGTTGGCTTAGTATCGGTGAATTCCGCCCTAAACGATGATCTTATTAAACATTTGTTTGGGTAAATTCCAATATATTAAAGTTTAAATTTGATCTATTAAGTAATTTTATCAAGTTTTCATTTTACTTAATCATTTTAGTTTTTTTGTTAAAATTTATTTATCTATTTTGTTTACTATTATTATTATTTATAAAAAGGAATTAAAATGAATACTGTTTTGTTTGAGTAAATACCAATATATTAAAGTTTAAATTTGAACTAGTAAATAATTTTTTATGAAGTTTTCATTTTACTTTTTAAAATTATATGCAATGTTTACTTTAGTCTCCTAAAAATATTTGTTTAGTTCTTGATTTTGTTAGTATTTATTTATTTTATTTACTATTATTTATAAAAAGGAATTAAAATGAATACTGTTTTGTAAAGTTGGGGATTAAAGTGAGAATTTTGTTAAGTGAAAATTAAAATGATTTGTTTATAATGTGAATGATTAAATTGAAAGTTTATTCAGCTTTATATTAAATATTGTTTATTATGGTGAGCTTATTATATAGATATATCAAATATAAATTGGGGTAAGATTATCACCATTAATAATATGGTATCATTTAAATAAAGAAGTTGAATAATTTGATAAAAATTATAAAACAAAGAGAAGCATATGAAATATATGATGTAAAATTATAATGAATTGAAAATTTAAACGCAAGCCCCTCTATTTCTGCTATTCTTTTATTGAATTCATTTCGTTTTTTATTGTTTTAATTATTATAATCACGCTTCTTATGCTTTTTTTTTTATTTAAAACTTTTAAACTTGTGTTTTTGTTTAAAATATTTATAAATGAAATTGATTAATAATTTTTTTGGTTCAAAATCTTTTAATTAAAAGATTTATATTTCAGTAAAAATCGACAAATTTAAAATTTTCTAATTTAAAATTTTAATTTCATTTCTCATAAATTAACTTAAAAAATTACATCTATTACTGCTTGTTTGTATACGTAAATAGGGTTTGCCTGGAAATTAAAAGTTGAGTGGGTGTTCCCTCAATGAATTTCTGTAAAATTAAATCTTTTGGTATATCTTGAGGCGATGTTTAGACGATAATCAAAGATTAATTTTCTTAAAATGTAAAATTATTAAGATAAATTATGTTTTTTAAAAAATTATATACATAATTAAAATTTAAGTCTTTGTAATGAGAAGATTAAAAGTATATTTAAATTTTACATTTTTTGATAACTTTCTCTCTCATTTTCTAAATTTTAGTAAAATTTTGTCTAAGATTCCTGCTTTTATGACCCTTCAATAACTTTGTTTGATTTATATAATAATATATTATATTTTTTAAATAATATAAATCTTTTTAATTTTATTATATAGTTATATTAATTAAAGGTTTAAGTAATATAAAAAATATTGGATAAAATGCTGTTAAATTTAAAATGTAGAGTATAATTTATCTTTTCCATAATTTTTAATATTTTAATTTTTAACTTTTAACTAAGGATCTTGCCGTACTCATTAAGAAATTTAAATTATTAAAAATCACAAAAATTTACATTAATAATGTTTAATAAAAAAATTAAACTTTTAATAATATTTTAAAAATATTGGTTGGTATTTTTTAAATACCTTAAAACTATAAAAACTAATGACTTAATGGAATGTTTGATTTATTTTTAGTTTTAGATTTTTAAAAACTATTTTAAAAAAGTAAATATGAAAATAATATACAGAAGATAAATAAAAAAATTCAAATCTTATTAATAGCTTAATTTTTTAATTTTTAGTTTCAAAAAATAAAAAAATTGTTTTAAAACTAATTTTTAAAATTCCATTCATTAAAAGTTATTTTTAAGTTAAAAAAAAATAAAGAAACCCTTGCTTCCCCTAGGCTCCGACTTCTGATTACTTCATTTTGCAGGGTTCGCATGCTAAACCTAAAACCCAAAGAACGTCACTTTTTGGATTTGTGACCGAAAATTCGCTAATGCAAGTAGTGTTTATGTTTACATCTAACATAAGGTAGCTCGGTTGGGTTCCAATTTCCATTTTCATCTTTGAATTGTTTAAGTTTGTCGCTGGGGGTGGAGATGATAACCCGCTCTAAACTTGTGGAGCAGCTCCGAGATTACCAGATCCGATCTAAGCACAAGTACTCTGCTTTTACTTTCTTCTCCCCCAAGCCCCATATCCAAACTAGGTACCATTTTTAACCTTTTTCTTGTTTTTTTAAAAACTTTATACATTACATTTTATGCCCCGTTTAGCTAGATAGGTTCGTGTTGAGCTTCTTCTGATGTATGCAAGCGAAATAGCATTATGGTGTGATCCCTTGGAGAATGTATTTTGTTTCACTTGTAAATTTTGGTTGACAATGATACATAATAATTGTTATTGAGAATGCCTCATATTAAACCCTGACTATTCTCGCTTTTTACCGGAAAAAGAAAAAAGAAAAAGAAGAAAGCATTAATGAAGAGCCATTCCTTGTTGGTATTTACGTGATAGTGGACTTTATGTTGCCGAGTAGGATTTGTTTTCTCTTTTAAGAATTTGAATTGGGTACCATGTATTGGGGATACTGTAATACTCTTTTTTTGTGTAGATTTACAGTAGGATATACCATTGATGAGCTGACACTGAGACAGGAGATATGTACGTAAAGCCAGTTTTGGTCTGGTTCTGTTGTCATGTTAAGAGTGATCAGAGATGACCATAGAACACCAATATGTTGTATAATTTTATTCAATTGCATATCTGTCTTGGAATGAATATCTTGGAATGCCTGGTCTTCCTCTCTATCTCTGAATTGGGATGCAGCTCTCAATGGGTGTAACGAGCCTGCAGTATGGTGTGGAGAGGAGATCTAGCCTTTAGATAAATATGTGATGTCAACCCTAGCAACTCCTTTTGGCAACAGACCTAGAAAATTTTGGTAGTTGAGCGGAAGACAATTTCTCTTATACATGAGAAAAGTTAGTATGATAAAAATTAAAATGATTGGGGTAAAGTTAAAAAGTTAAAGACAATGAGGCTTAAATGACATCCTAACACTGTATTAGCATTAAAAATAGCAAAGTATCAGTGTAACTCATTTGATATTTCTGTTCTCCTATTCCCCTGCTCCGTTAAATATCACAACCTTGTCTCCACATTCATTTTGAATTATTTTTCTTTTCAATGCTAAATTTTAGATGTGAAACCTTTCTGAAGCCTCTATGATGTCCAAATACTCCAATAATGGCAAAGTGCCGGTTGAATACTCATATTCAATACCCATTCACATACTGCAGAGCTGGATACCTATCTAGGGAGTATCCTCCATTTTTGTATTTAATCTTGTTAACAGTTACTTTGAATAGGACTAAAAAGTGTAATTTTTATGACATGTTCATGTGAAAAAGAATATATGGTGATATGAGCAAAGGAAAGATATGTAAATATGGCTTTTTTGTTATGATCAGAAGTATCTTGCTAATAAATTATGATAACCATCCACTTGTATAATTTTGTATTAATGATAAATGATCAGTATTGGTGTCTTTTCACAAATATTATGCATTTATGTAAATATTCTTTTTTAAATTCATGTCAATGTATACAGGCCATATCATATCTTGGATTTTTAAGTATTTCTTGTATTCTCACATTTGTGTCGTATTGTGCTCATGTTGTATTAAGTATTTGGGAATTCATCTTACATGGTATCAAAGTTTCTATGACTAAATAGTACAGAGTTTGATCATTGCCACTCTCATTCTTATAGATATTATAAAAGTAATAAGTTTCATCCCTGCATAGGGTGGGGGTGTATTTGGAGAGTTGGTCAACTTTGTTAATTAAATTTCAAAACATATCATCTTCCAATGGAGGGTCATGATAAGAACCTTGAAAGAACCACAGGACAAACACTAGTTGTGGTTGAAGAGTTTAAGACCATATAAATTCCCTTTCTAGAATCTCATATTTCCAGTATGGAACTCAACTTTCATACCTTACAATTAGATCCTAACACTGCCCCATGTTCCATAGTCCATTGCCCACACTACATTAGTCCTTTGACTAACATGAACACCACAATGCCAACATACCATCAATGCTGCTCATTTGCTATGGAGACGTGGTGGAAAGTTGTAATTCTAATTGATAAGAGTCTTGGAAGAACCACACCACAAAAGCTAGTCATTATAGTTTGAGAGCCCAAGTTTTATAAACCCCTGACTAGAATCTCATACCATGCAATTGAGATCCTAACAAGACATTATATGTATCTTGTAGCATATAGAAACATAAATCTCAAATTAAATCCTTTCTGTCTTAATAAAGATGATTACTTGCTTACAACTAAAAGCTAGTTAGACAACTTTATCAGGTGAAGAATTTGATATTACTGATATAAACAGCTCTGGAGACGTGAATCTAGGCTAATTGAAATATAAATTGGGATGGATATGAAAAAGAGTTATGGCCATGTTTTGGTAAAGAACTTAATTAATTGCTTATTCAATAACTGTTTTGATCTGGAGAGCTTATTCATAAACAATTTATTCAATAAGCTTATTTTGGTAAGGTGGCCATTAGTCACTTTCATAAGTTTAACCAAATACCTTCAATTTTCATCTTATGAGTTTACATGATAAGTCCAAATAAGTTTTGCCAAACCTCCCAATTGCTCCTAAATTATAGAGAGAAATGCATTGAAGTGGTAGTGGTTTAATTTAAATGAGATGCTTCCTATTAGGTATTTGCATTTATGCTAGGTTGTAATCTTGGGGTATAAAATCTATTCCTTGATTCTTGGTCAATGTCTTCTGCATTCATTGTATTTGGTTTATTTTGTGAATGATAATGTTAGAATGTTATAATGTTATAATCCATATTGTGTCATAGTGATCATGAAGATGCAGAATTCTTTTATTCCAGGACTATACAAACACTGTTTCCCCTCCTTAATTTTAGGAGTTCACTTGCAGTACTATGATTTCCATTGTATGAGATCTTGTTGCCCTAACCAACAAGGGTTGATTAACAAGTATTCTACAAAAAAGAAATCAATTATAAACTAATATCCTTGGATGATATCTAGTAGAGAAACTTGAAATTTGCAATCCAGGTTAAATTCGGATCTGGGTCATGGGATTCTTTTCTGTCAGATCTATTAATTTCTAAAATGCATATAAAAGTTGTGGCACATTATTGATGCTATTTTGCTTCACATTTTTCTTGCCTTCTTGCAGGGTTGATGTTGCTGTGGCGATTGGTTTTGCTTTACTGTTCTCCATGCTTGTTGTCTTATCCCTCATGACCCTTTATTTGAGGCACTTTTGGCTTTTTTTGGTTGTCATATGCTTCAATATATTTCTTCCTGCACGCCTAAGAATGTCTAGGCAAACATTGGCAAGGAAGAGGGAAAGAAGACTGCCACTGTCCATTTGAGAATTAATTCTGGTGGTATCTTGCATGTACACTGGCAGCCAAGGACTTATTTCTTTCCTTTTAGGTAATTTGGTCTTTGATGGATATTCTTGGTGCTCCAAGTACTCATCTAGGATATGACTTTTTCCTTCCTTTGAGATTGAAACGGTATTCATCTGCACCATCTCCTATACACAAACCAACTTTGTCATACACTCGTTTCACATGTAATGCTCATAAAACTGAGCCCAGTCAAGAGGCATAAAATTTCATAGCTTGTAGATTTTCAACATTCGAGGAATTCAGGCCTGGATTTTCTGCAGTGTTTTTTTATTCATTGTCTGCAGCTTTGACTATGTAGAGTTGTATAACTTGGAAAATGTAAATGGTTATAGTTGATGAAGAAATAAAAGAAAATTTCTAAATCTGAAATTGCTGCCTGCTGTCCAAGCAAAATATGTGTAAGTCCTTGCATGAGGCCTTCACTTCTTTTGAGTTTTTTATCATTATATGGCATATTGACATTATGACTAGATAGATTTTTTTGGCTGAGGTATTCATTTCAGCATGCTTACTCAAAAAGTTTAAAAAACTATCCAGGAAATTTAATATGCACCTTTTCATCGGATGATGATTAACAGTAATCTAAGTGGAATTTAAAGTTGAGTAGATGTCTTCTGTCGATCATTTGATTACAAGTTTAGGAGCGTGATTGCATGTTGGAACAGAAAACATAATTATACCAACTTTAGTCAGTCTCTGATTGTCACATTGTTAATTTTACGTCTCATGTGTCTGTTTCTGACTATATATATATATATATATATATATTAGAAGCCAGGATCTTTTTCAGTAAATGGAGAGGCCCTTTTCGGAGAGAGAAAGAAATAAAGTATGTATATGTGAATACCAATATGTATGTAAAAAAGGGGGAAAATGTAGAGAGACAAGAATAAAGAAAATGAAGATAAGGAAATTGAGAAATTTTATCTTATATATAGGTTGAATTCATGAAGCAGATGTACACTTGGGTTGACTATATTTTTCATAATTTTGTAAGTGGCTAAGTGCTGTCATGGTCCCCCCATGGTTCCATCTTGTGCCACCTTTAGACATTGCTCAAGGTATCGAATATCATGAGCAAGAGAGGGGGAAAAAGGTGTGGAAAATATAATCAAATCTGGTTGCATTAGGTGGCTCACAAGCGACATGATTGCTCTAATATAATGACCATGTGGCCCTCCATCAGGTCTTCCGAATGTTTTAGCCTCCTTTTGGATAATAGGTGAGTATGAACGATGCTCAACAATTATTGTTGCATCACTGTGATTCTTTGCTTTCCGCTTTCATAATCTAGGTTGTGTGGAGTATTTAGATAAGATGTAACCCCATCTGCCCCATTGGGAGAAGGGATTAGGGAATTATTTCATCACTTAATAATTTTAAGTTAATCCATTGGACGCCCATTGTGTATAGATACACTTCTTTTTAATCATCTGTGATCAAACCAGATAAACTAATCTTAGAATTTTCAGGTGGGTTGAGATGCTGCAATAGAGTTAGCACATGATTCGATAATTTCTTTTTAAAAAGAAAAATTTTCGAAGCTAGAAAAACATTATTTCTTAGCAAATGTTAACCAATGTTGTAATTAAGGAATTAAAAAGTTTTTTAATGCAATTTGAACTGAATACACTTATTTTTTATAATAAAAAACTATCGATTTCTTAACCATTGCTTTAATATATTAGTTAATAAGATTTTTTTTATATAACAAATTGAACTGAATACACTTATTTGGAAAGAAGTGAGGTAGTTGAAAGCATTCTCATACATGATATATGAGGTGAAAATATAGGATAAATTTAGAAGCAATATCATAAGTACGCTTGATACTATTTTTTAATCAACTGAAATTTTATTTTGGTAACAAAGTTGGTATTAAACATCAATGTTAATTATTTAAGATGAAACTCTAATTTTAATTAAAGAACAGCACAATAAACATGTGATATTGTACCTAGAAACAGTACCTCGTGCTAGTCTCATGCACACACTATACACCATATAATTTTATTTTTCATCTTTCTCTATTACATCTTCTATTTTATCATATACTTCTTTCTCACCTCTTCTTATCTCTCTTATCTTTTGTTAAAAAATAAAGTACGAGTAGCATTTCTCTTTAATAAAACTGCTTAAATCACGGTTATAGTTGTCTTTTATCAGTGACAAGAAATTCCGTTTGTCTGTTTCCTGAACTTGAAGTCAGATTAATCTAGACGTGAGATTAAACTGGTTTATGAGTTTAATTGGATCAAATCCATTTCCTCTATGATTTTCGGGGTTTTGAGAAGGAACATTTGAATATCTTATACTTAAGTGGTGCTTTTAATGGTATACCCCCGAAATTCCATTTGCTATTAGCAGAAACTAAGATGCTTGTTGTGTAGGGAGAAAGTAGCTTCCTTCTCACTTATTTGTTTTTGCTTTTGAAGACAGTGACATGCGATCTACCCCATAAACAGATCTAAGCCCAAACAATTCCTTAGCCTAATATACTTTTGTATAGGTGTGGTTGTCATACTCATCACTCATGGTATAATCGGCCATTCTTTATGCTTGCTGATGAATTATGAAACAAAGGATTACTTTGAGTTACAATGGCTAAAAGGAGAAATTCCCGGCCAACTAATAATCCCACTGATGTTTAAACAAATTCAGTATTATAAGTTTTGGGGTTGTATTTGCCTTATCCCACTGCACAAAACTGTGTCACAAGAATTGATTCATTGAATCGTAGTTGTATTTGTCTCTCAACATATTATTTTTATTCAATTTAGTCACCAACGCCAATGTGGGGACTATATTTGATGAGACGTGGCCGAAAGCAGATTACGGTGCACCAGTCCTGATCTGTTTACATGACTATATTAATCTGTTTACTTCCCCTTATTTTCAGCCTCATCGGTTATGGTTTTCGTTTACATTCTTTTCTTTTTCATACCTCTAATTTTTCATCTTTTCTTTTCCCGATTTAAAAAGTATTAGAATTTTAAGAAATGATTATCTTACATCCATACAATATTATACTCTTTAAAAAGATATCGAATGACGATAAAACAATGTTATACATCTAGATAAATCAAGATTTAACAGTTATAAATTTTTTATTTAAATAAAATAATTGAACAATGATGAAGACAATAAAAAAAATGGATGCATTTTTCATATATGAATCCATCCTTAACCTCTTTATCATGTTTATTTCTCAATTTAAATTTAATCATTAAGGTTCAAACGTTGCCCATTATTAGAATTTCTTCATCCAAGTTTTTTTTATTTATGAATACGATTATTTTTACATACATTTATTCACATTTAGATCGGACGGTTAGAAATTAAAAAATTTAAAAATAAAACAGAATAGGATAGCTTACGTCAATATATATCCGAATATAAGTTCTTGGGTGGGTATAGAAGTTTTTCATGTAGTTATTACTCGATTAGATTTCATATAACAATATGCCAAGACTATTCGGTTCCATGGTTTACAACTGCCAAGAATTTAATAAAAAAAAAGTCAACCCACAAAATAAGGAATTAAAATAATATTTTATTATTTTCTTCAAAATATGTTAATCATTTAAAAAAACTTAAATTAAAATTATTAAATATCTGTTGTCATTATTTAATAAATGCTTTTATTTTATCCTGACTATTGGTTCGTCACTTTAAACTATTTTTGTCCTCCAAGTTCATGTGGAATTGTTGGTTATGTTAGGATGGATAATTTGATAGTGGCTGAGTGGAGTCTCCTCTGTGGTGTTAAGCTTTGAATCTTAATTATTAGACAGAATCATTGCAACCAAAGACTTCATCCAAAGGAATATTCTTTCTTTTTTATCTAAGACGCAGAAAGACTACGCTCATTAATGTCACGGGTCTCACAGAAGTAGACATACGGAACAGTAAGATTCGCAAATTAACTGATTTTGATTGGTGTAGTGTTACTGTTGTACAACAAAATCTAAGCCAATGTTTGGTGCCCAGAAAGGAAAGTAAGGCAAAGAAAATATTGAAATTTAATTTAAATTTTGAATTCTTGTTTTAGATGCCAATTTTTATCTCTTTTTCTATTTTTATAAAAAAATATATTGTTGTTTATGTTTTATTTTATTTTTTTTCATTTTTTCCCATCCTATCATAGCATATATATACGAACGATGTGCTTTTACCTTTCCAATCATTTAAAAAATTTGTTTTATATTCTTTCAATTCTATAATTCTAACTAAATTATATAAATAATAAAAATAAATAAATTTAATTATTTTTTATATTTTAAATATTTTAATTTATTAATTTTATATTTATCTAATATCGTTAATTTTAATATTATTGATAATATTTATATTTACTAGTTTAAATTTAATTTTCATCTATTCTATTTTTTAAAGGAAAAAAATAATAAATATTTATAACAATACCAATTTATCTCATTATAAACATCATCAAAAATTTTGGAGGATTATTTTAAAAAAATAATTCAAGAGAGTAGTAAAAAATTATTATTTGTATCTATACCATTTTTATTTTCCAAAATTTTTTCAATTTACTATTTTTTATTTTTATTACTTTCTCATCTATTTAAAAAATCTAGTATTTAAAATTATACCTTTTGTTAATTTATTAACTTAACTATTTTTATTAACATGAAAATATTTAAAGAGGAATTTGAATATTATAGGTTAAATATTGAAAGATAGTATAATTTACAAATGAGTAAAAATGAATAAATTTATAAATAGGTAAAAAGTTGTAACTAACAAAATATTATATGAATTAATTTTTAATGATAAAATAAATTTTTTCTAATATATTAAAAAATTAACTTTATATGCATTTACAAATTTAGATAATAATAGTTAAAAAATTAAAAAATGAAAATTTAAAAGCATGAAGAATTAAGAAATATATAAGCAAAAATAAAATTAATTTATAAATAATTCATAATAAAATTACTCTGATAAATAAAATTTTATATAATACAAAATTTAATTATTCAATAATATAATAATTATGTATATAAAATTTTATATAATTAAAATTTTATAACTATGAAATCTTGTATTTATATTTATTTTTTTAAAAATATACAGTTTATTAAATTAAAATTATTTAATAAAATACCAAATAATTTTAAACTTTTATAAAATATTAAAAATTTAGACTCCATTCAGAAAATTGAAAATTTATTATTTTTATTTTTTAATTAATTTTAAAAATAAAATCTGTGATAAAAATAATTTTTAATATAATTTTAACTTAAATCTTAAAATAAAAAATAATTAAATATTATTTTTCTTTTTAAAATATTTTTATTGTTACATCTACACTACACAACCCTAATAATAATAATAATAATAATAATAATAATAATAATAATAATAATAATTTATTATTTATTATTTAAACAAATTAATTTTTATATAATAAAAATAAAATAGTTTATTATTTAATATATAAATTATATTAAATATATAATATTCTAATATAATTTATATTATATAATTACTTATAATATAATATTATAATATTATAATATTATAATATTATAATATTATAATATATATAATTTTTATAAAATAAATAATAAATAATATAAATTAATTATAATAATATATAACATAATTTATTCTAAATATTGATAATTAAATAATATATAACATAAAAGTTTATAATTATATAATATTTTTATAATATAATCATTATATTATTATTATTATCTTAAAAATATTTTTTTATTTTAATTATTACTATAATAATAATATTAATATATTTTATTTTAAAAATTTTATTTTATTATTTTAAAAAATTTTAATTATCTATTTATTTTTCATAAATTTATATATAAATAATATTATTTAATATATAAAATTATGTTAAATTTATAGTATTATAATATAATTTTATGTTATATAAATTTTATAATATATTATATATTATATTATTTTATATAAAATAAATATTAAATAATAAAAAATAATTATGATAATAATATATAAAATTAATTATTTTATATATTATTTATCAGATAACATATAAAATATAAAACTGTATAATTATTTACTATTATAATTATTATCATAATAATAATAATAATAATTTTTATTATTATTTTAAAATTTTTAATTTTTATTTATCAAAAGTGTATATATTAAAAATAAATAATATTATTTATATATAAATTATATTAAATTTATAATATTTTAATATATATTATTTTAATATAAAATAAATATTAAATAATATAAAAATATTATAATAATAACATACATAAAATTTTTAATTTAAATATTAATATTTAAATAATATATAAAATATAAATTTTATAATTATATGATATTATTCATATTATAATTATTATATTATTATGATCTTATAAATATTATTTTTATTATTATTGTTATTATTATTATTATTATTATCATAATAATAAAAATAATAACAGTTAATTTATTATTTTTTAAAATTTTAAAATTTATATTATTTTGATATAGTTTAATTTTTTAATTAATATTTTTATTTATTTATTTTTTGTAAATTTATAGTAAAATAATATAATAGAATGATTTAATTTATTTTTACAATAATTTTTAAAAATTAAAATAAATTAAAATTTTGAAAATAAAAACTAATTTTAGATTTAAAAAAAAAATTAACTGAAAACTAATAAACTATAATAATTATAAAATAATATTATATAGGATAACTTTTTACAAGATTTATTCTAAAAGTAAGTTAATTCTTACCTGAAACATAAAATAATTAAGTTAAAATAATTTCAAAAGTATCATATGCCTAGTTTTGCCATATATATATATACAGGTATCTATCACCCTTGTTGCTTAATGATAAAACCACACAGGTATTTACTATTACTATACATGAGAATTATATTTTATTATAAAAAATAAATTAAATATTCATGAAAAAATTCATAACTTATAAATGAATAAATAATAAATATAAAATTTTGTATAAAAAATAAATCATGGGAATAAATTGTGTATATATATCAGTTATTAATTTAATATAATATATTAAATTCAAAATTATTAATCTCAACTCTATAAATACGAAAAGATATTATTATTACCAATTCAGTTAGTTGAAATTGATTAAATTTAAGTAAATTTATTTAAAAAATAAAAAATAGATCAAGATCAATTAATATTAAATGTTAAATTTTGTAAAATAATTTTTAATAGTTTATTATTACAAGAAAAATTATTAATTTATATAAATTTATCATGATAGTTATAAATATAGAATTTTTATATAATTTAAATATTTGTATATATATATTTTTTTAGTAACCATTTACTTGTATTATAAATAATATATTATACCTTAAAACAAAGTATAATAACAAGTTATTAATTATTTTTAAATTATTTAAAATTATATATACATAATCTATTATATTAAAAAATTTAAATTTAATATTTAAATTGATAAAAATAAATAAAAATTATGCATTAAAATATTATTTTATCAAATTTTTACATTTAATATTATTTAATTTTTATTCATAAAAATAATAAAATATTTAATTTAAAAATTCACATAAGGCATCATAAAAAACTACGTCAAACAAGTCATTTATCATGAAAGTTTAACTACTCATTTAGAGAAAATAAATTACAAGTGATATAAACTTACCAGAAAGTTGAGAAAATAAAGTGCTACTTTCATCTTATTTTGAATATCATGTAGTGTTAATCTATGTGCTTAAAAGTTTATTAATTTTACTAATTATTATAATAAATAAATAAATAAAATTAATTAAAATATTCTTATTGAACATGATTTTTTACCCAAAAAAAAAGAGATGGATTGTATTAATCGATCATATGTACTTTTTTACTTTTAAAGCAAGAAACATGCTAACGAGTATGTCTAAGACACTGGTTAAGAAATTTAAAAGTTTTTTTTTTAAATTATTAATGCATGATACATTTCAACTTAATTTTAATAAAAGAAATGTTTTTTTAATTTTTTTAAAAATATTACAAAGATACCAATTATCCAAAACTTTAAAGAATGTTTGGTAAAATAATTTTTTAATATTTTAAAATTGGCTCAAAATTGTTTTTAGTGAGATTTAAAAATATAATCAAACAAATAAAATTTTAAAAAAAATTTTAACTTTGTTTTCTAGTAAAATATTTTTTTGGGAGAAAATGAGAATCCAATATTTTTATTAGAGTGAAAAATTTTAATCATATTTATTATAATATTTTTATAAATTTTTAAATATATTAAACATATTGTAATATTCTCATTAATTATGATTTCTAAATAATATAATTCTAACGAATAAAAAATTATATATTAAACACTCCCAAAAATAATATTAAGTTTACATTGATTAATTGATAAAAATTATTCTTGATAAGTAATAATATCGTTGAAAATATTTTTAATGTTTTACAGTCCTGATAAATAATTTAAAATAAAAATGATAAAAATACACTTAAAAATTGAAAAATAAACACTAAAAATTTAATCTGAAAGTTACATGAATAGTTTTTTTAATAAATAATAAAGAGTATATTAAAATTTTAAATAAAACAATTTTTTATTAAAAATATCAAATCTAATGTATTGATAATATTAAATGTTATATTTTTAATAAAGATATTTATTAACTTTTTTATTATGATACATCAGACATTTACTAAAAAAGTTTTGATATATTCTTTTATAAATATTTTTATTTATCCTACTATTATCTTATAAAGAAAACATTAAATAAAAATTCATATATTTATTATTTCGAAAATATTAAATATTTTAAAAATATTTAATACTTTTTATTTAATAATTAGAAAATTTGAAAAGAATAGGATTTACAACTATTTAGAAAAATAAATGTATCTAAAATATACATTATAAATTATAGTATTTGTTTTGTCAAAGTTTGCTAAGCAATTCAAACTGTAATCAATGCCTCTGCAATAACATAAATTAAAGGGCTAAAAGGAAGAGAAGATTATAAATTTTTTCTAGTTTAATGTGTTGTAAACAATAATGCGCACATTTCTTTTCAATCATGGAAAGTTTGTCTACTTGTCTGCATATCATAGTGTCTCAACCAAGTATTAGTATGAAACGATGCAAGCGTTACATGATTCAAAGGTGCTTAACAAAGTGCAAATGAAGTATTTAAGTCTTAACTACGTGTGTAAGGTATCTTTCATTTCTTTTTGTTATCTTTTGAATCAATCTTAAATCCAATCGATGCACGCAAGTAATTCCAGTGTTTAAAGATGTTTTCCTTTGACAAGGCAGCATTGACCACTCAATAGGAAAAAAGGGGGGCATATTGATTTTAGGTTAGAAAACTTCAATATTAAATGTAACTAAGTATTCATTTGATTTTTTTATTGAATCGTGCATATTCAAAATATATGTAATAATAAGTTAATATGTTAATTTTTTAAAAAGTAACATAATATTTTAAATTTACTTTAATTTAAAATATTTCTTGTCATATACTTTTCTATCAATTTTTATTTATAAAAGTTTATTAACTAATAATTTATGTTTCCAATATATGATTCCTTATAAATTTTTAGAAATACTTAATATTTTCGTATATTCTATCTTTATTAATATTCAACCTTTTCAGTTTGTATATTTTAATTAATGAGTGAAGTTAATAATTTTAAATTAAAGTTTGACTTTAAATGGAAGTAAATTTAAAATGTTAAGATATTTTTTTAAATATTAATATAATAATTAATATTTTTAACATATGTATTTTAGACAGAAGAATTTTATAAATATAAATAGATAAAACATTAATTATGTCACTTTAAAAATTACTAAAATTATAAAAGATAATTATAAAAAAATAGTAATATTTCTAAAATTTTATAAAAATTATATTAAGGAAAAAATTATTTACGTAGTGTTATAAAAACATTTAAAAATTATTGTTTTATATTACTTATCTTTTATGATAACGCATTTTAAAAAAAAAATCATGTATATAAATTATTGCATAAAAGAATTCATTCCGATAAAATGTCTACAGTAAAAGAACTGCCATAAAATTATAAAATATTTAAGTATTTAAATAAGATATTGATGAATATAAATGTTATTGAAAATAATTAGTACTTTTTAAATTTATTCACGTAACATATCACGATGTTAATAAATATTTTCAACAGTCAAGGAATGAGTAATAAAAGATTAAAAATTGTTATTAATATCTCTTTATTACAACTTTTGGGGCAACTTTATACAATTTTTAATAAAATTTTTAGACAAGACTGAAAATACAAATTTGTCAGGAGCATTCTTAAGATTTTAGAAATAAAAATTAAAAAAATTATTTTGTTTTATATTACTAATCTTTAATGATAACGTATTTTTTTAAATCATGTATATAAATAATTGCAATAAATTAATTCATTCTGATAAAAATGTCTATAATAAAAGAACTGCCATCAAATTATAAAAAAAACTTAAGTATTTAAATGAGATATTGATGAATATAAATGTTATTGATAATAATTAATACTTTTTTAAATTTGTTGACGTAACATATCATTAATGCTAATAAATATTTTTAACATTCAAGGAATGATTAATAAAAAACTAAAAATTATTATTCATATCTCTTTATTACAATTTTAGGTTGCAAATTTATATAATTTTTAATAAAAATTTTATTTATGATTTTTATACAAGACTAAAATAGTATAAAAAAATATTTTAGTGACTCTTTAAAAAGATAAATAGTAATTATTTTAAATTTAATAATTTTTTTATAAATCTATATCTATAAAAAATATTCAATTAATAACAGTTTAAATAATATAATTATTAAAATTTAATATAGTTTATATAGATTAAATATATTTAATGTTAATTTATACTATCATCAAATAATATTTATAAAAATAATTATGTAAAAATACAAATTTGTGAGGAGCATTCTTAAGATTTGACAATAAAAAAAATTAGTTAAATATTGTTAATTAATCATTTTAAAATGCTATATAATTAAATTTTTTTATTTTTGTTAAAAAAATGATAAAAATATGATAAATATTAAGGCTAGTTTTAAACATTAAAAAATGATAAATTTTATCATATTCAAAACCTAATAACTACTTTTTAGCAAAAGAATATTATTTTAAATATTTAAAATTAATATATTTAGAAAATTTATGCTGCTCTAGTATAATATTTTTTAATGTTAAATTTCTGATCATTATTTTAAAAATATTATATAATATAATCACAATAAATTTATTTATTTGCATTTCAAATATTCGTTTAGTTAATAATTGATTAAAAAATTATGATTAATATTACAGAAAATAATATTTAATTTAATCTATTATATTTTGTATATAATCTGCAATTTGATAATTATATTAAAATAAAATTTAAAATATAAATAGATAGATTTGAAATATTTGTGTGTTGAAGAATGAAGTTAATTTGAGAGAAAAAGTGAGGTAGAGTTGTTGCAGTATAGTGACCGGTAGTGGTCAAGGTTATGACTTGGAAAGGTGAGCCTTGGGAAGGCTATGATTATAGCTGACAATGTGCCTCAGAATTGTTAGAGCATCGTGCAGCCACGTTTTTAGGCAGAAGCGCGCGTGAGCAATCATTGACTCTCTCTTTGGTTTGCTCAACTCAATCATGAAGAAGAGACTGCAACCAAATTCCCTTTGCCAGTTGGGTCCCTCTCTTCTCTTTCCATTTAAATTCAACCATCCTTATTCAATACCACCTTCTCTGTTTCCACTATACAACTTTCAACTTACAACTTTGAAGCTTAATTTGTTTCTTTTTAGAAAATACTTCTTTCAATTCAATATCTCTCTCTACAGTACCAACACCTCGTTTCTGTAAATCACTTGAACAAAGGTTGGTATTGCTAGCTGTGCATTTCTAGACTGTGGACCAGATTCTTACCCTCTTCCTTCATCACAACACTCTCACAGATATTCCCTTCTTTCTTTCTTCTCTTTTCAATTCATTATTCAAGTCAAACTCCACTCAAATGCACCCTATTGCACATTCCTCCAACTACATTGTGCCCAAATCTTTCTCCTTCTCTATTTCTATCTTCAACATTAACCTATATATCTTATTTTCGATTAGCCATTGATTTCACTCTCAATTTCAGCTAATAAACACTGCAATGTAAAGAATACAAGGCTTTAAGCTTCAAATAAGGACAATCAATTTAGTTTTTTTTTTTTAACATATGAAATTTAACACTTTTAAAATAAGTAGTTATGCGGCGTATTTAGTTTCTTGTAATGCACATTCCAAAACGGTTAATAGTTAAAAAAAGTATGTATTTATTGTCTTTAAAATATAAAAAATATTTATTGATTTTTGTTTAATAATCAAGAAAAATAAAAAAATAGAAGAATTTAAAATTATTCTATTACAAATATTTTACTTATCTTCCTATCTATTATTTATAAAATACATATTAAATAAATTAAAGGTTAATATTATAAGAAAACAATTTAGAAGATTGTTTGCACATTATAAATTTTCTTACTAATCATAATTTAAATTTTTTTAACAATCATGATATTAAATTTTTTTTACTAATCATCAAACCAGACAACTGAATCCGAGCAAGATTGGTTGCACATTTTCCCTATTGATTTGATATGGACAATGCCACAATGGAGGTTCTTCTTCTGGTTACTACAACAAGTAGACCATGCTTAATAAATCCGTACAATATTGCTTTGGCATGCGCGTTTTGTCCTTTCCGGTCAAATGTGTTTCTTGAAGTTCTCTTTTTCTCTCTTTCGTAATTGGTAGTAGGAAGTAAGCCACACCCACACGTGGTTTCGCCCCATCTCTTAAGTCCGATACTCTCCTCATTATTTTTCCTTATTTCATGGAAAAGGTTTTTTTTTTTTTTTTTTTAACTTAAACGCACTACAACATCTGCGTCTAATACATGTTTTTATAACCAAAATTAACCACCGGGAACATGAAATGAAACACAATCATAAAAATTACTATAGTAACATGTCTCACTCATCTCTGGGCTATCATTATACTTACTATTATGCCTAATTATGCATTGCATGTAGTCATGCTCATTCCACTAGGAGAAAAAACAAGAACATGTTATATAATTTGACACATTCCCATACTCAAATATAAATTTTAATTTTGCAATATTATGAAAAAATAAAAGTTGTAAGGATTTTTTTTTGTCGGCAACTAATTTAGATATAAACAATGTTTTTTAATGGGATCGAGAAAGTGGATTTGTTTTTTTTTTTAAATATAAATGATGCAATACTAAAAGAGAAATAAAAAATAGTAGATATAATAAATAATATAATATAAAAAATAAAAACCATTAAATAAATATGGATATTATTAAAATATATAAATTATTGTTGTTAAAGATATAAACAGGAGAATAAAGTACTTAATCATTGCATATGCATATTTATCTAACCTTGGCTATTGCATTAAATAAACAGTTAAAAGATGAAATTTTCGATTCGGTATCTCCAAAGGAGTAAAGGCATATTAAACTTCTGAAGAGAGTGATCAAGTTACCAAAGCATAAACAGAGTGGTACGATTAAACTAAATTAATTAGGCTTTTTACGTGTAAGAGTTTTGCTTCAAGATTCTAGAACATGATTGTATGTTCGAATATTGTAACCTAGCTAGATAGAAGCAGAGGACAATTGTATAACTCAAAGTGATGTATTTATTGACACGTTACTGTTTAATGTTTATGTTAGGCAATACACAACCTTGAACAATGCCACAACATGCCTTTTTTAATTAAAATAAGTAAATATCTACATTGGTTGAGCATTTAAAATAGCACCACTCACTAAGAATTTATCTTACGAAAACATCCATTATTAAATGCAATTGAATTGAAACAGATAATTGGAAAGAGAAGGGGCATTGCTTATGTTTAGTATGGTAAATTAGGAAAGCAGAGTGGGAATGAAGATCTTTTGTTTGGCTTTTGTGGATGTTTCCCAGCAAAATCCAGAGTCTAATCAAATCAAATCGTGCTGTAAAGCCAACAAAGGCCAATACTAAAAAATTAAATAACGGTTGGTGCGCAATAAATTCTCATTCACAAATGTCTTGTCATTCACACGTGCGGTCCCGCCACGTGGATTCTCATGATAGCCTCATGGCAGCAATCATTGGCCATGTTGGCCACCCGCACGGGTGGCTTTGTTTATGGGTTTTGATTTCAATTATTTATCTAATAAATATATTTATATTTTCTTCTTTTCTGTTCATTGAAGTATAGATTATAATACATGTTAACAATGGGTCTTTTCCTTTTTATTTGGTAGAAAATTAAAATAAGTTTAAATAATTTTTTTATTTATTTTAACCAAATAAATATATATTATTATCGTATTTTTTACCCACCATCTTTTGTCTTTCATCTAATTTTGTTTAAACCTGTTAATGAAACATGGTACAACCGACAAGTACAATTTAATTTAACGTAATTCGATGTTCAGGGTTAATTTTTTTAGTTTTGATTCTAAAAATTTTAAAAATACCAACTCCAACTTTTAAAATTAATAAAAAAAAAATAAAAATTTTTATTAACAAATACTTATTACATAGTAATTAATAATTTAATTTTAAATAATTAAAATAGTAAATTTTTGTTAAAATATAAAATAAATAATATTTTTAATTCATCAAAAAGTATTAAACATGATTTTATTTTATTTTTAAATTATTTTTGTTTTTATATTTAAATTAATATATATATATATCATATGTTAAATACTGACTATTTTAAAAAGTAAAAATAATCTAATTCCAAAAAAGTTCAAAATCCTTAATTCAAAAAATAAAAATAAAAATAATTTTTTTAATTTTAAAATGAATTTATCAAATTATAATTAAAAATATAATACATATTTTTAAATAAAAATTAAAAAATTTATATACTTAAAATCAAATTTAAAACTAATATATCATAACAAATGAAAGGCAATTCAACGTAAGGAGAACCTCTGATTGAAAGAGTGATTCACGGTATGTTTATATAATGTTTAGTCATGATTCATCTCATATTCATTTTTTCCTGTTCACTTTGCCTTGTATCATGAGGAGTGTCTATGTCACTCTTGTATTTCTTTTTTCATCGATATTTAACTATTTTTTTTATAAAAATATGTTCTTCTTTTTTATTATCAGATTAGTGTAAAAATAGTTTTACAAAATAATTGCATAAGGGTGGCAATAAGACAACTTTGTTACAAGAACTTTCCTGTGTCGTGTTTTCTACATAAGAAATTGAATACGAACTTTATTACATCGATACATATCTTTCTAAAGATTTTCTCATCATTAAATAAAATAAATATTAAATTTATATTTATTAATTTTAAAATATAAATTAATATTTTTATTTATGATTATATTTTTAAAAATATGTAAATTTTAATTATTAATTTTAGATTAAATTAATGTATTCATCTTTATCATTTTGTTGAAATTTTATCAAAATATCATACTTTAATCCGTGGTATTTTTAAAATCAAGTCTTCCTAATTAAGTTATTCTTCTGTGCTTAATTTTTTCCTAAAAGTATTTTTTTTAATTTTATTATTGGATAATATATTCAATGGTAGGCTACTGTTAATATATAAGAAAAAATATTTTATTTTTCAGTTTATAAATTAATTCTAATGAAGATCTATGACAGAAAAATTGTAAAGAAACACAAATATTTTAAATTCTATTCAAAATGGTACGATTCTCCATTATGTAAGAAAATTGATTATAATATGAATAAAAATAATAAATTAGATCATACAATATCATACATAGATAATTAAAATTAAATTTTAAAAATAATTTAAAAAATTTATGTGTATTTTTTATTTAATTTTAATCGCTCTAATAAAATTTAATGGCTTACATTGATACAATTATACATGGATGATAAAATAAAATATAATTTATTAAATCTTATTTTAATTTTTAATATTAAATATATGTATATATAATATCAAATAAGATAATATAATGTGAATTTTTTCGACACTGGCTTTTTCATTTATATATTTATTTAATGATACTTTTATAAAAAAGTTGCAGTTCTTTTCGTTAATTGTTACCCAAAAAAAGGATAAAAATGGGTATTGTTTTTTTTTTTAAAAAAAATGGCAACAATTGAATGAACTAATTTAACCCACATACAGATTTAAATGGATTTTCCTTCGGTTCTGCTATCAAATCTAGACTAATTAACTTTTAGTGTAAAAGAATCAATTGGTGAATTTAAATTATCTGTTCTCTAAAGCTAAGCCAGTATAAATCATCAAGGGAGGACTTAGCAATATTTGGTCTAAAAAATTTGGACCTATTCCACTCCCTTTGAAGGGTGTACTAAATTCATGAAATGTATTTTTCTTAGGCATTTATATTATATTTGCAGCCGATTGTAAATTGAAAAATACTTTTAAAATTAGTTTGATAATTGATGGTCAGAACATGGAAAAGAAATATAGGATATACAAATTAGAGAATAATGTAAAACGTACAAATTAAGATGAATGATCAATTATTATTGTTGATTTATTTGTAAAAAAATATTCAATTGTTATGTAACTAATGTTTTAATTTTCGTAAAATTAACTGTTACATAATTAATATTTCAACATTTGTAGAGTTAAGAGTTAAAATATAATATTATTTTGTCTTCTATGAAAGGGAGATATTTGCCTACAAAATAGACATATAACAAAATATTTCCCTTTCTTCAATCTTTTCAAGCAACTTTTATAAGAATAATTTGTATCACGAATTTTTTTTTAGAATTATAATTTTGTGTTAATTTTTATTTTATTATTTTTTATTATATATAATTAATCTCCTAATTAATTATTTTTATACATCTTATTATTTAACATATAATTATATCCTCGTATGACCAATAAAGATCGGTTGAAGCATAAACTTAACATTTTCATTACTAAATTCCTAATGCCAGCTGAGTAAGTTCATTAACACTATTTTTTAAAAGGGTCAAAAGTTATAAATTTAGCTTTTGTATTGTTTAAAATTTTGTTTTTTTTGGCTAGGTGGTATTTAGAAATTTTGGATCTTACAAAAATTATTAAAAATATTCAATGCAATATAAATTATTAATTAATTTTTATAATATATTTTATTTTTTGCTAAAAATATTGTAATTTTATGGCCTAAATAATTAAAAATTTAATTTTTTATTAAAAATAATGTTCAAACAATAGGTATTGTTGACCAGTCAGATATTGTTCAAACAACAGGTCATGTAAATCGTGGGTTAGTTTCTATTTCTGTTTTTAAAAAGGCTCCGAAGCCAATAGCTACTACAATGTATGTGACTCAGTTTTTTTAATTCAATAAAATATTCTCTCTCAAATTCTTAACAATGTTTTACCTTAACAATTGGTATCAAAGCACCATTATTCGGACCTAATCCAGAGTGTGTGTGAGGAAAACAGTGAGTGTGAGTCAAGAAAGAAACTGCAGTTCTTTTTTCAAGCAGGAGGAACGTTCAGAACATGGTAGAAGATAGTAGCAGTAATTTCGTGCAACCTGTTATTCCATGATTTGATGGTTACTATGATCACTAGGCAATGTTGATGGAGAATTTTCTCCGCTCCAAAGAATATTGGGATCTTGTTGAGAATGAAATATTGGTGGTGGCAGAAGGAGTACAGTCTACGGAGGCACAATGCAAATTGATCGCGGAACGGAAGTTGAAGGATTTAAAGGTAAAGAATTACCTTTTCCAAGCAATAGATAGTGAAGATTTTGAGACAATCCTTAAAAGGGACACGACAAAAGATATATGGGATTTAATGAAGCAAAAATTTGAGGGTTCAACTAGAGCCAAAAGAACACATCTACAAGCACTACGTAGAGATTTCGAGATTCTTCACATGAAGGAAGGAGAGACGGTGAATGCATATTTTTCTCGTACACTAATCATAGCTACCAAAATGAAGGCTTATGGTGAAAGTATGGGTGAAACAGTCATTACTGCAAAAATTTTAAGATCAATGATTTCAAAATTTGATTATGTGGTATGCTCAATTGAAGAATCCAACAACTTAGACAAGATGACTATTGATGAGCTTCAAATTAGTCTTCTCATTCATGAGCAAAGGATGAGAAGGCGTGGCCAAAAAAAGTAAGTTCTAAAGATCTCTTATGAAGACAAAGCAAATCAAGGTTGAGGTCACGATAGCAGAGGATGAGGCAGAGGAAGGAGAAGACAATATTTCAATAAAGTTGTTATCAAATGTTTCAAATGTCATAAGTTGGGACATTTTCAATATGAATGTCCTGACTGGGAGAAAAAGGCAAACTATGCTGCATTGGAGAAGGAAGATGATGAAAAGTTTCTACTAATGTCCTACATTGAATTCAAGCAAGCTAATATGGAAGAGGTGTGGTTTCTTGATTCAGGTTGCAGTAATCACATAACTGGAAATAAAAGGTGGTTCATAGAATTTGATGAAATTTTTAGCCAAACTATAAAACTTGGCAATAACACCATAATAGCTGTTAGAGGAAAAGGCAGCATTCGTATGCAAGTGAATCGATTTACACATGTGATTTCTGGTGTTTACTATGTTCCTGAACTTAAGAATAATCTATTGAGTATAGGGCAGCTTTAAGAAAACGGCTTGATTATTTTGATTAAACATGGAAAGTGTAGTGTATATCATCCTGAGAAAGGATTAATCATGCAGATTGATATTAGTGGAAATAGAATGTTTTCTATGTTGGCTATTATGATGCCAAAAGCTTCTTGAGCTTCCTCATGTTTTCAGACTATATTAGAAGATGAATCTCATCTTTGGCATTATCGGTTTGGTCACTTAAACTACAATGGATTGAAGACACTCTTTAATAAAAAGATGGCAAATGGACTGCTTGATAAATCACCATTTTGTTGATTTATCTGCGGAAAATTAGTTATAATTACAATATAATTTATGATTATTTAATTGTAATTCTACCTAATTTTCCTTATTTTTGTAGGAATGATCACGCAAGCTAAGAATTCGAAAATAGGCAAGTTTTGGACAAAAAAAAGGGTAAAAGAGGCATAAAAGGATAAGACATCTACTGCGACAATATTACGTTTAATGCAACAATGCCACATCAGCCCTACAACATTGCAAGATGACTTAGAATAGTCACGACGATTAATGGAGCGACTAGGTCAAGCCCGGTCCACTACATTGAAACCCTAATCCACGCTTATAAAAAGAAGGTTTTACCACACTATTCAAAACACCACTTTTAGTATCCCTCGATATCCCTTCGTAGGATTTGGAGACAGAAACTCTTCCACAGTACAAGTTGCAACGTCTTATTGTTAGCTTTGCTAACATTACGATTTTGTCATTTTATTTCTAAAATTAGGATTATGGATTGTTTTGTTGGATTAGTATGTTTTTTTTGTCTTATCTCTCGATGTGTAACTAATCCCAAAATCATGGGGCTTTGGTGAAACTTATAATGTAACCAATTGAACCCCTTTTACTTTTTTTGAATGATTGCGTATTTCTATTCAATTGTGTTTTCCTTATTATGCATAATTAATTAATGAGAATTAATTGCTAAGTTAATTAAGGGATAGGCGATCTTACCATTGCCTAATTAACGGAACTATAAGGTAAACTGAATCTAAGGGTTTTGGAGGATCAATTGGAATCCTTGATTTCTAATCAGTTATTAATTTAACAAATCTGCATGTTCTTTATGCTTCTCTTAATTATATACCTTGCATGATCATTGGAAGTAGTAACTTGAGGGAAAGAATATTGTTATTGCATGATCATTGGATAGTAATAGAATGAGAACGGATGATTAGCAATTGACTCAAATAATTCGTGAGGGAGTTGGGGTGAAATTGGGTAAAATTACAAGGAAAACCAAAGTCTCATATCTCTCCATACTTAAACTCGTATTTGTGCCTTTTGTCTTTAAATCGCTTACTTTCTTTTTGTTATTTTTTTTCGTTCACTTTAAATATTTCTAAACAAACCCTTTTCTGGTGAGTTCAAAAATTAGGATTTAATATTTTTTAAGATTGTTAAAATAGTCTCTGTAGGAACGATATTAAGGGTTTTAAATACTCATTTCTACACTAACAGGTGCACTTGTCCGTTCCGTGGGTAAAACTTTGCACGCACACTAAACGCACAACACTGCACCCACTCAAGATTCCAGAGAAGTTATGCATATAGTGTTTAACTAGCAAACAACACATAAATTTTATGTCTAAGAAGAGTTCATGGAGAGCATCAAACAAATTACAACTTATATGCAGATATTTATGGGCCCATTAAACCTGAATCAAACAGTAACAAAAGGTATATTCTAAGTTTTATCGATGATTTTACTCATAAAGCTTGGATTTATCTCTTACATGGAAAATTAGAAGTTCTTGCCATGTTTAGAAATTTTAAAGTTTGTGTTGAAAAGAAAAGCGGTGCATATATTGTTTCTTTGAGGACAGACAGGGGTGGCGAATTTACCTCAAATGTGTTTGAAAATTTTTGCAAAGATCAAGGCATACAATTAACTGCAGCCTATACTCCTAAACAAAACGGAGTTGCAGAGCGGAAAAATAGAACAATTATAAACATGGTGCGCTTTATGTTGGTAGAGAATCATGCTCCTAAAATGTTTTGGCTAAAAACTGTGAAGTGGAGTGTACATATTCTTAATTGATGTCTTACTGTTGTTGTAGAGAACAAAACCCTGGAGGAGGCATGGAGCGGTGTGAAGCCAACAGTTGATTACTTTAGAGTTTTCGGATGTGTAGCTCATGCACATATTCCAGATCAGACAAGAAGCAAGTTAGATGACAAGAGCAAAAAATGTGTTTTCTTAGGAGTAAGTGATGAATCAAAGGCATACAAATTATATGATCCACATTCTCAAAAAATCATCATTAGTAAGGATGTGATATTTCAAGAAGATGAATATTGGGATTAGGGTGGAAACAAAGAAAAGTGCAGACTGGATGTTTTAAAGTGGAAAGATGAGGATGAAAGTGACATTGAAAAGCAACTAGAAGAAGACAATCATGTTGATTCAAGTGAAAATGGTTTTGTTCCTAATGAATCAAATGAAGAAGATTCACCAGCAAGTGATTCTCCTTCTAGTGAATCAAATGAGGATGATTTACCAATATTGAATGACAGGAGGATAAGCAGAACACCATCTTGGATGATAGATTTTGAAACGGGTGAAGGCTTATTAGATGAAAATGGTTTGAATGCTATGATAATGCTTACTGTAGATGACCCACTTACATATAAAGAAGCTTAAGAGCAAAAAGTTGAGGGATGCAATGATGGTAAAGTTTAAGTCAATAGAAAAGAACAAAATCTGGGAACTAACTGCTCTACCAGAAGGAGTGAAATCGATTGGAGTTAAGTGGGTGTTCAAGACTAAACTCAATGAGAATGGAGAGATAAAAAAAAATACAAGGCAAGATTAGTGGCGAAGGGGTATGCACAACAATACGGAGTGAATTATACTGAAGTTTTTGCTCCAGTTGCTAGACTTGACACCATTCGATTAATACGTGCTTTAGCAGCACAAAATAGCTAGGATATTTTTCAGCTAGATGTGAAGAGTGCATTTCTTCACAGTGAACTCAATGAAGAGATCTTTATGCAACAACCATTGGGATATGAGAAGAAAGGCGAATAAAAAAAAGTCTACAAGCTAAGAAAGACATTGTATGGCTTGAAGCAAGCACCAAGGGCATGGTATAACAAGATAGAGGCTTATTTTATTCATGCAGGTTTTGAAATGTGCTTATATGAACACACAGTAGTCACAAAGTGGAAGGAAAGAGGTAAAATTTTAATAGTAAGCCTTTATGTTGATGATTTAATATACACCGGAAATGATAAAAATATGTGTGATGATTTTAAGAATTCAATGATGTTGAAGTTTGACATATCTGATTTGGGGAAAATGAGGTACTTTCTTGGGGTTGAGGTGATACAAAATTCAGATGGAATTTTTATGTGTCAGAGAAAGTATGCTCGTGAAATTTTAGCAAGGTTTGGAATGGATAAAAGCAATTCAGTGTAGAATCCTTTGGTCCCAGGCACAAAATTGACAAAGGATGAAACTAGAACCAAAGTTGATGAAACTTTATTTAAACAGGTGGTTTGTAGTCTGATGTACTTGACTGCAACTAGACCCGATCTGATGTATGGAGTGAGTCTTATTAGTAGATTCATGTCATATCCAACTGAATCTCATTGGCTTGCAGCAAAAAGACTCTTAAGATATGTAAAAGGTACAACCAAGCTTGGAATGTTCTACAAAAAAAAGGTGATTGCACTGATTTGGTAGCTTACACTAATAGTGATTTTGCTGGTGATCTGGATGATCAGAAGAGAACTTCTGGCTTTGTTTTCTTACTTAGTTCTAGAGCTATTTCATGGTATTCTAAGAAACAACCTATAGTGACATTGTCTACTACTGAGGCTAAGTACATAGCAGCTGCATATTGTGCTTGTCGATGTGTTTGGTTGAGAAGGGTGCTAGAGAAACTGCCAAAAAAAGAAAAGAGTACCCTGATTCAGTGTGACAATAACTCTACCATAAAGCTGTCTAAAAATCCAGTTTTTCGCAGAAGGAACAAACATATTGATATAAGGTTCCACTTTGTCAGATATCTAACAAGAGACAAAATTGCAGAGTTGAGTTATTGTAATTCTCAAGATGAGGTTGCAGACATAATTCTCACAGAAACGGAAATGAACAAACAGATAGGAAGACGCATTTCTCCTAACGACGCACATGCTTTCCATATAATAGAATGGATAATGTCACGTGAATTTTTTACGAATAGGTATCATGTACATGCGTCCTTATTACATTCTGATACACGATAGAAAAATATTATAAATGTAGGCCAAGTGCCTTGTAATGAGTGAGTGAAAAAGTTGCTTCTTCCTCCATTAAGTTTTTTTTCTTGTCTGAACTATTCATAATATGGTATCAAAGCTCTAATTTTTAGAGCTCTGTTGCACTCAAGTCATGGCTAGAAACTCAGGATCATCGCACAATAATGTTCATCAACCCAGACATGTCTAAACCATGGATCCTTCTCAAAATCAAGTCAGCCCATATTTTTTTCACCCAAATGAAAATCCATCTGCAGCAATGGTAGCCATTCCTTTGACAGGTAATAACTACCACACTTGGGCCTAGGGAATGAAAAGAGCACTTGTTTCTAAAAATAAGTTCAAGTTCATTGATGGAACCATACCCACAATAACCAGTTTTATCTAACTTATGAACAGTGGGAAAGGCGTAATAATTTAGTACACTTATAGATACTCATTTTCGTTTATGTAATTCTCAAGATCAAGTTGCAGACATAATGACAAAGTCTCTCAAGTTAGAACAATTTTTAAAGTTATAAAGTATGTTAGGAATGGTTGATGCTTTAGTAGTAAACTAAATGCTTTTAGCATCTAGTTTAAGGGAAGGAATGTTGTAATTAGTTGCTTTGTTTTTCTAAGTTTAAATTACTATTTGTGATTTCCTACTTATTTGGCATGTTTAGATGAAAGTTAGCTTATTTTTAAGGAGTCACCCATCTATTAAATCATGTAAATCGTAGATTAATTTTAAGCTAATAGATACTATAGTGTGTGTAACTCAGTTTTTTTAAGTCAATAAAATATTTTTTTTCAAATTTTTAACAATATTTAACCTTAATATAAGATAATATTATATAATTTATTCAAATTTACAATCAAATTAAATGTGTATGAAAATTTATTTTATTTTAAATAATCACATTCGTTCATTGAGATGAATATAAAATAGGTTAAAGCTAATTAGATTGGATAGTTGCGTATAGATATATTTATTATTGAAATTTAAAAACAACAACTTTTTGTATTTATACATTATAATTTATTTTTTAAGTAATATGTATTTATTAATAATTAATTAAATAAAAAATATTTATATAAAGGTGGGTTCTATAAAGATTGTTGGAAGGCTAAAATAATTGTGTTGATGTCTAATTAAAAACACGGTCCTGACTTTTATTTATAACAAAAATACATTTGAATCTCTATATAAAAATTATAAATATTTTTAATATGAAAAAAATGCTATATTCACATACTGCACACACTAGGATATTATGTTCATATATGTGTGTAAGGGGAAAAATTGATTTATTTGAAACTTAATTAATGTGCCTTTTTTCATTTAAATGATTATATCCTCGTCTGGCCAACAAAGTTCGGATCAAGCATATTTTATGAACTTAGATTACCAAATCTGTAATTTCTAATGATGCGCTCAGTACGTTGATTATTATTTTTTTTTAAAAGTTACGTTTCCGTTCGAGTGATTTTTAATTTTAGTTTTAAAAATTAAAATTAAATTTTTTTAATTTTTATTTTTAATTTTTAATTTTTAAAAATTGTAAAAAAATTAAAATATTTTATTATATCATTTTATTATAAATTTATAAACATATATAAATAAAAATATTAATTTAAAAAATTAAAATATATTAAAATAATATGATTTAAAATTTTAATATAATAAAATTAAATATTATTATTATTAACGTAATTATGATGATAATAATAACAGTATAAATAAATTAATATTTGATAATAATAATAATAATATAATAGTTATAATATAAATAATATTATATAATTATAAATTTATATTTTATATATTATTTAATTATTAATATTTAAAATAAATATTTATATATATTATTATTATAAAATTTTAATATTAATTAATATTTATTTTATATAAAAATAATATATATTATAAAATTATAAATCATATATTAAATAATTATTATTTATTTTTTAATATATAAAAATTAAATAATTTAAAAAAAAAATAAAAATAAATATTTTAAATATAAAATTTATTATTATTAGTATTATTATAATGATGATAATGATAAAAATAAACAATGTTATAAAATAATAATAATATAATAATTATAAAATAAAAATATTATATAATTATACAAAAAAAATTATTTCATATATTATTAATTATTATTGTTTAAAAAATAATTTTATATATTATTATAATATTTATATATTATTGAATATTCATTTTATATAAAAATAATATATTATAAATAATTATATAATATAAATTATATATAATATTATAAATTTAATATAATTTATTATTAATTATTATTATTTATTTTATTTTTATTATGTAGAAGTAGATAAATACAAAATTATTATTTTTTAAATAATTAAAAATATATTATTATTATTATTATAGCATGATAAGTTAACGATGATAATATTATGTAGATTTAAGAATAAAAATATTATAAAATTAAAAATGATATTTAATAAATTTTTTATTTTAATTTAATATTTAAATTAAAATCATTTTAAATATATATTAAAAATTATTTTAAAATTATTTTCTTAACAGATTTTATTTTTAAAATTAATTTGAAATTTTAAAATTAAAATTTTATCATCGCCCTAAACGAGATCTAAATTTTTAAATTTAATCTTCATATATTTTGACACTGTTTGATTTAGTTTTTATATGAAAAAATTTACATTTTGGTCTCCGAATCAAATTTTGTATACAAAACAGCCCTCACTATTTGTTATTAAAGTCATCATAGTATTAGAGTTTTTTTTAATAGAGAGATTAAAATAAAGTGAAAAAATCATCACGTGAGGATTAAAATGATAAAAGGTATTATATATAACAATCAAATAGTATCATTACAATTCCGATAAATGATAAAGATCAATTCATAAATATCTTTTAATATAAGGATTAAAATGTATAACTTTTTATGGCAAGAATAAAAATGAAAATAATATTAAATATAAGAACTATAATTTTAATTTAACTTTAAGGAAAACAAGTTTGTGTAATATTAGAATGTAGAGTGGTATAAACAACTAGAAAAAGGCCATTGAAATTCGACTAATGGTAAAGGAATTTATTGCCTCACACTGTTAAATAATAAAGAGAAAAAGGTAATTTTTACAAAATGAGGATTTTACCATGATTAATTATAAAATTTATTAATTAAATTTGATAAAAAAATGTTTTTCTCTCTTCAACATGATTATATCATGATATTCAACACCAAAAATTAATTCAAATTTAATGATAAAGATATTTACATAATTTTTTTAATCAAAGGTAGATAATTTCAATACAGTCTAAGACTGGAAATACATCAAATTTAAAGTAGACACCAGGCCTCAGCGATCATGAGCCTAGCCTATGTAGTTGTGATAGTTTTTTTTTAAAACAAATTTGTCGTGGCATGTTTAAAAATATACCACAATCTAAAAACCTAATTATAAACATGTTTTGTAACAAGTCCCATAAATCCGCTGAAAGGCCTATTAGCCTAATATGCAATGCAAGTGATCCTATTATTATGAGTAGAATTATCAGCCTAAATAGATTAACGAATTTATTGTTTTAAGTGAGTCTATCAATATATAATTATTAAAATAATTATGATGATTTTTTTATTTTAAATGGTAATTAATAATTATTAGAAAAATAATTTCTTATTACATATGTATATAGTTTTTAAAAATGATAGTTAATAGTTTTTTGTAAAATATATTTTGATTAAAAAAGTATTATTGCTAATTATAATATTTATTAATATATTATATAATTTTTTATACATAATTATATATATACATAATTATATATATAGTTATTGTTAAAGAAACTTACGTATGGAGTCTAACACGTTTTTTTTCTCTAAGTTCTAATGTCCTATTGTTTTGGTAAACATTATTTTTTTTAATTAAAGACAAATCTAATTGGGGCACAAGACAAGAGAAGCTGCTAAGACATGCTTTAATGAATTAACATTTCTATTACGTAACAAGAAATGACAGTCCTAGAAAAAAGAAGTAAAGTGTTTACGATCATTGGTGATATTGCTCAACCGGATATTAAAAGAAACCCTTCGTTACTTGACACACAAATGATGAATCAGGTTAAAAAATTACAGAATATATTCCAACTCTAAATTATGATAATACTCCACCGTAATGTCAAATACTCTACAAAGTAGGTTCCATCCAAATATGTGAATAATGAAAGGTTCAAGTTTAGACCTCTGCATTACAGTTTCAGATCACCGATCCAAAGTCAATTTCTTATCCGTAAACATAAATTTTTTAAAATTTAAGCTAGAACTTTTTTAACAATGAACCGAATTAAGCTAGACTTATTTCACCTTCAAATCAAACATATTTTTAATGAAGTTATACATTCACTCATAACAAATTTTCTAATTTATTTTCATCTTTAATAAAACATACGTCCAAATTCAAATTTTATTGAAAAAAAAAAAGTATGAAAAAGAAGTAGAAGCGATTTTCGGGGACAAAACTTCAAATGCAATCCCAAATGCACAAATAATTTGGCCTAGGAAAGTAGGAATGGCTCTGATATGGAAGATGCATGTGCATTATGTAAAGCTTGGAAATGCAAGTTGGCAGATGTGACTGTGTAATTGGGAATCCGTTCGTGCACATGAAGGATAATAATGTAATCACGCGGTTTGAAACAGGGATCGCAATAAATAGCATTTAAGTAAGGGATTAAAACAGTTGTATTTTTTTCTGAAAAAGATAAAACTGAAACTTAAGTACAATATTATTCATTTTATTAACATAAGTTTCTAGAATTAAATTTAAACATAAAAATAATAAATTTAAATAAATAAAATATTTATATTTTGTGTATTTTCTATATAATAAACTTTAAAAAATATTTAAAGTCAACCTTAAAAATAGTGTTAACATTTTTCTAGAACTATTAGCGTTGTAGGTTTTTTTTTAATTGAAATTATTATTTTATCTAGACAAGTGCTATTACCAGAATAAAAATCATAACTATTAAGATGATATATCAATTTTAATTAAAATAGTATCATGTCAAATATTTGTCCTTCAAAACAAAAAAAAAACAAAAAGAAATCATATTTAAAATGTTTAACAATATATTTTAATTAGTTAAAAATTAGAATTGATAGTCATAAAAAATTTGTTAAAACATCTAAGTTCTCTTTAGTAAGGTAGGTTTTTTTTAGTAATTATAAAAAACTTGTTTTTTAGGTAGTTACAAGTTTTTTTAACGCTATTTTAAGTAACATTTAATTTCTTTTATCTTTTATCTGAAATATTTTTATTTTTATCTTTAATATATTTTTATTATTAATTTTTATTTATTTATTTTTATTTATTTATTTTTATAAATTTAAAAGATCTATTTTTTTGCAATATAATACGAACTTTGTTATATTTTTTTTTATATTATTATGAAATATTATATTTTAAAATTTTATTTTAATATTTATTATTTAATTTATTATTATAAAATATTATATTTTATTATCATTTATTTTATTTTTAAATAAAATATAAATTTTTTATAAAAATAAATACCCTTTTGAAAATTGTTATTTAAATTTTTATTCAAGTAAAAACTAAAAATTATTTTTCTTTAAATAAATAAAAAAATTAATTAATTTTTAATATACTTTTGATTAAAAAGATACATCACATATTTAATTCATTAGTTAACTAAATTTTTATTTATTATTTTATATTTATTAATTAACAACTAATTTTAGTAAACCTTCTTCAACTATCAACTTATCTGTTTTTATCTTTTGGTTAGTTTTAAATTTTTTATTTTTTATATAATTTTTATTTATCTTTTTAACTTTTTTAGCTAACTTATTTATTTATATTTTTAATTAAATTTAGGCATTCCGAATGGTAACTCTACATAAATTTATTTCGAATTAGATATTAATTTATTTTCTCTTATAATTTAGATTCTAGCTCACTTTTATATTAATTTTTCGTTTGCGTATGCTATAAGTTTTATCTCATGTAAATATTTTTAAATTTAATTTAGATCTCAACATTCTTACGTCGTGTGGGATAATTTAAAATTAATTAATAAATAAATAAAATTAAAATTAAATTATTTATTAAAATATTATAAAAACAGCTAAATTATATAAAAATACTTAATAACTTCAGTGAAAATTTTAGATGATTTTTCATAAAATTAATTCGTCTTCGTCTATGTGTAAATTTTTATGTAATTTTCAAAACCGTATAAATAAACATTTAAAATAAAACATAAAATTATTTTAATATTTAATAATAAGTTATATGAAATCAACTCTACACGCTCACGCGCGCACATAATTTTAATATTCATATAAAACGTTCTTTTATTTATATATAATCGATTAGTTAAATTTAATATTTAAATTAATTTAATAATTTTTATAAATTATAAAAAATTTTAATCTAATATTTAAATTATATAATAATATCTTTATAATTATATATATTAAATTTTAAAAAATTTAGATATTTATAAATATATTATTTAATATTAATATTTTTATATATTTAATAATATTTTATATATTAAAATAAAATCATATAATAAAATATTTATTAATTTTTATTTTGTATAAAATTATATATATAATTTATTTGATAAATTTTTTTAAATTAATTGTTAAATTAATATATTTTATATTTTATAAAAAGTTATTAAATTAATATAAATGTTAAATTTTAAATTTAATATCAATGAATCGTGATTTGCTTTATATATATATATATATTATATTTTTAAAATTATATAAAAAAATTATTATTTTACTTTTGAATAAAATGGTTTACTTTTACTTCTTTAACCACAATATATAAGATATTGATTAATATTATCATTTAAAAGTTATATATGCAATACGAATTGGTGCATTGTATGGTGTAACCAAGGTGGGTATATCTAAACGGAGTTAGATTATCTAATAACTTTACACGATACGCTCTCTCTGTATATATATGATTATCGCTAAAGACAAACATAGTGAAGATTTTGCAGGGTAATAGGTAGCGATCCCCCTCAGAAACAGGGGTTATTAATCCGTTTGATAAATAACAGCAACTTCAACACTTCAACACGAGCTACCATACGCGCTACCATGCGAATGAAACAATAAGCTAACCCGTAGTGTAGACTAGGACCTCCATCAGATTTCAAGAAACTTTATTGGGTCCATCATCAACTAAATTATTTTCCGTGGGTTCCACGAATGGCCATCACAATTTATTTGTTACTACTATGTTACATGCAGATCAACATTCATTGACACCGACATAAGATTAAGCCCGTGACTGGTGCTGTTTACACTATCGAATATGTTCCGTGCAGTTTGGTTGGACCACTACCACAATCAACTATGAATATCTAGATATGTATGTTTACTATAGTACATATCACCCCTATGTGCCATCGGTTATACAAATTTAATCCTTATTTCAAAAGCAAATCTTTCTTTTTAAAATCATAATTTATGCATTAGCATTTTTTTAAAATTTTAATCAAGAATAAAATTAATCAATGGAGTTTTTATCAGTATATATATACTTGACTCATAGGTGACAGTTTATACAAATTTAATTCTTAAATAAAAAATTAACCTGATCATGAATTAACTCGATCTGTTAAAGTATTGGTTACTGGATTATTCATTAAAGTACAAAATCATTATTTATTAAATTTTTTGTTACAATGAAACATTAGCTTTGAATCGTGTGTTTATTTCAAATTTTAAGAACACACCACGGCTGCATATTATAATATGCTTTATTAAGTTCAAAACACAGTAAATAATTCGATAAGTTCTGTAATATCAGATCATAATTACAACTACTGTTTACAAGATATATACATTTTATACATTGTTTAACTATAATTGAACCAACAAGAATATAAATTATTATTTTTAAATCTCTTATAACTTGTTACATGATAAAATAATATAAAAATAAAGTAATATAAATCGATAATCAATATAGAATCTTCAATTTGAACTTAATCTAGGGATGATAATTTGTTTTCAAAGTTTAGTATTATTTGTGGGAACTGTTCCATATGGATTCGGGATTGAAGATTTTTCATCCATATGGATGGAACTATAAACCCCAATTGTGTAAAATAAGCTTGGAATCCCTGTAAAAATCTGTGGAAAGATGGGAAATGGAGACGAAAAAAAATTATCCCAAGATGGAAACTAGAAATGGAAAAGAAATTATAACACAGGAATCGGAAACAAGCAACTAAGTGCTCCCTGCCTCCATCCTGAATGCATGTCATCCCTAATTTAGCAATTTATGTAGCATTCATAATTTTATGTTATAGTAATTAAAAATATATTAACATTAATTAAATTCATAGATAATGATTTTAAAATTCAAATTTCAAAAAACTACAATATAAATATAATAGTGGGCATCAAAGTAATCATATGTTAGTAGTGTAGCGACAAAGCATGTTTTCTACCATCTTGAGAACCTGCGGTCGAAAATAAAGTGTCACGGTTTTAATTATTGATATATGTTTATTGAAAATACTTGATATAGACCCAGGAGAAGATAAATCAAACATAAGCTTCTAATTCATCTATACCAATAATTTTTAATCATGTTAGGTAGCAAATTAAACAAAAAAAAATTATTAATATATTTATTATAATTTTTAATATAATTTTATTAAAAAAATTTATCTTTGATATCTCAAGTAATGCACTAAACATATTTATATGCATATATTAAATTTAACTTCTCATTTTTGAACGAGAACAGTTTTAAGAATATTTTTCATTCTAATTAATTAATTCATTAACTGATACTTTAAATTATATATTTTTATATTAAGTATTTAATTTTTTATTTATTTGAAATATTTATTTATTATTAATAAAAATTTATGATATTTATTTTAATATTTTATTTTTATTAAAAAACTACATATACTAATTAAATATTAGAATGTAGGTAATATAACAACTTTTTTACGATGCGTGATAGATTCCTTTCTTATATTAGATGTATAACCTTTTGCGTTGAAAATTTTCATCTTATGTCTCAAGTAGCAAAACACTCAACAATAATATTAATATTTGGATACTATTTTATTTTAAATAAATTTTAGCATTATAATTTAATAAAATAAAAGAGAATAACAAGATAAATACTAACTGGGAAAAGGTTAATTAACACACAATTAGCCTGGTGAAATTACTGTAACCATAACTAGTAACACTTCATCACATTTAACAACTTTCAGCAACTTGTTCAACGTATATCCGCATGCATTGCACGTGTGATCATCAAGGATTTGCGATCCTGTAATAAATTTTGAACAAGAAGTTTTTTATATTAGGAAAATGTTAATCTTATTTTGAGAGTTTAGTTTTAAAAATGACAAATTTTTAATGGGACAGTAAATGTTTATTATATAAAATATATACAAATATTCTTTAATAAAAAATTTATTATTTTTAAACACTTATAATTATTTTTAAGAATTGATTTGAAGTCTTAACTTTTATGCAAGTATAATTTAGTTTTGAGTACACTTAAATAATAAAATAAACATATCAGCAATCCATTAATTTTTTGAAATTTAATAACCTTCTAAAAACTAATTGGAGCTAATAATGAGCATGAAAATAGAAACTGAAGAAGTAATTGAGGTGTGGGTATTTTAGCTCGTGATATTTCCAAAAAAGCAGTAATGTTTTGAGCCTAACAAGCTCTACCATCTCACTGTCTACTTTCTATTCACCCTGCCATTTCAAAAAAAAAAAAAAAGGAAAAAGAAAACAAAAGATGAAGTAAGAAGGAAGCTGAAAGGAAAAGAAAAGACAAAGTATTTATTAATCTCTGCATGCCTGGAACCTCCCTCCCAAAATCACAACAGGGACGAACCAAGTTAAAAAAGAAAATAAACACTGCTGAGTAGGGTGGGTTTAGCCTAAGGTATGATGGAACAGAAGAAAAGTAGCACATAGTTTTTTTTTTAAAAAAAAAAAAGAGTGTGATGAGTTAATGAAATAGAGTTTAAGCATAAACAAAAAATGAATTTGTAAAGCGCACTGTTTTCCAAAGTGTAAAGCCAAATTTTCGTTGCTACTTTCCGCTGTTTTGGGTTAAAGACAGAAAAGGTTATAAAAGCAACCTATTGGGTTGAGGCTTTCATTGAAACCACCTGCTTTGGTGATTTTATTACGCCATAAAATGGAAGCTCCTTTTCAGCAGATGTAAAACTTTTTCTTGTTTTCTTTTCTTATAGGAGGCTACACATACAAGTGGCATTTTTTTGTCTTAGAATTAGAACAGAGAGAGAGAGAGAGAGAGAGAGAGAGAGAGAGAGAGAGAGAGAGAGAGAGAGAGAGAGAGAGAGAGAGAGAGAGAGAGAGAGAGAGAGAGAGAGAGAGAGAGAGAGAATAGTGAAGACAGATTAGAAAGATCAGACAGGCCAGCTCCATGTCTGACTCAGACCAAACTTTGTGTTCTCTTTCATCCATTCTTGCTCTTCTTCTAATCTTCATCTTCATTCTCATCAAAAGAAAGCAAGCTAGACCCAGGCTCAATCTTCCCCCAGGAAAAATGGGTTGGCCCTTTCTTGGGGAAACCATTTCCTATTTGAAGCCTTATTCTGCCACCACAATAGGGGAATTCATGGAGCAGCACATAGCAAGGTACCATAAAGTCACATAATGCTCTTTTACCCATCACAACAACAACAACAACAACAACAACAACAAATAGGAATATATGTATATATATATACTCTTTCTAACTCTTATGCCGAATGTTCGCAGGTATGGGAAAATTTACAAGTCAAAATTGTTTGGTGAGCCAGCAATAGTGTCAGCAGATGCAGGGCTGAACAGGTTCATATTACAGAACGAAGGGAAATTGTTCGAGTGCAGCTATCCTAGGAGCATTGGTGGAATACTTGGTAAATGGTCTATGTTGGTTTTAGTTGGTGACATGCATAGAGACATGCGTGTTATATCTCTCAACTTTCTAAGCCATGCCAGGCTCAGAACACACCTCTTAAAAGAGGTGGAGAAGCATACCTTGTTGGTTCTAAACTCTTGGAAGGAAAATTCCACATTCTCAGCTCAAGATGAAGCTAAGAAGGTAATTTCCATTTTCATTTTCATATTATTTTATATGCACGGATCAAATAGTGGAGTTTGTCACTTTGGTTTGCCTTAAACTAAATTTCAGTTCACCTTCAATTTGATGGCCAAGCATATCATGAGTCTGGATCCTGGGAACATGGAGACAGAGCAACTAAAGAAGGAGTATGTCACTTTCATGAAAGGTGTGGTATCAGCACCCTTGAATTTACCAGGAACTGCATACCGCAAGGCATTAAAGGTAATAATAATTAATTCTAAATTTAGAGAATTCCATTTTGTGACTTTATTTATTTCTCATTTAGTAGTAACGTTTTGCAGTCAAGGTCCACCATATTGAAGTTCATAGAGGGGAAAATGGAAGAAAGAGTGAAAAGAATCCAAGAGGGAGATCAGAGTTTGGAGGAAGATGATCTTCTGAACTGGGTTTTGAAGCATTCCAATCTTTCAACGGAGCAAATTCTTGATTTGATTCTTAGCTTGCTCTTCGCTGGCCATGAAACTTCCTCGGTAGCTATAGCTCTAGCTATTTACTTCTTGCCAACCTGTCCTCAAGCTATACAACAGTTAAGGGTAAGCAACTAGCACCATCATTCTACCATCAATATTATCAATTAACAATTTTATTATTAAATATTTTCCTTCTTCTGCTTCCAACACAATCATCACTTCAAATTTTACCGCTAATCATCACTTCAAATTTTACCGCTAATCATTACTTTTCTCATTTATTTTCAAAAATAATAGCAAGAACACACAGAAATTGCCACCGCCAAGAAGCAAGCAGGGGAAGTTGAACTCACTTGGGAGGACTACAAAAGAATGGAATTTACTCACTCTGTAAGTTGCATATCATAAATAACGAGTCCACCTCTACTTTTTTATCTTTAGTGAACTTATCATTTTATAACATTAGTTAGCAGTTAATTAGTAATATTATATGGGCTGGCAAAGCCCTTTAAAGTGTTTACAACAGAACAACATTACCGGTAAATTTGATAATATATACAAAATTCTATGATAGAAGAAACATATAATATTTAATTTATGCAAAGTAATTAGATTATGTGTAAGTATATAATAAAGTATTGTAGTTGTATATATAATATTGTTTTTTTTTTTTTGTAGGTTGTGAACGAGACACTTAGACTAGGAAATGTTGTGAGGTTCCTTCACAGAAAAGCTGTCAAAGATGTTCGGTACCAAGGTACACGGGAGGATATAGAATTGGTATTTATTTTTAGTAGAAAGATGAAAATTTCTTTTGTGGAAAGAGGAAGAAAAGATAAAGAGAGAGAGAGAGAGAGAGAAGCCTAGTTTAGGTGTTATAGTAAATTAAGTAGGCGGAAGTCGAAAACCTTTTTCCATATTGAAATGGTTGTTTGTGTTTGAAAGGTTATGACATTCCATGTGGGTGGAAAGTCCTTCCGGTGATTGCAGCCGTGCATCTTGATCCTTCACTTTTTGACCAACCTCAACACTTCAATCCATGGAGATGGCAGGTCAGTTCTACTTATAACTATAGACAGCACGCGTTGTATAATTATTATCCATCCTTTTTTTTTTCTTCTTTTTTTAAAGCCAATGCTTAATATAAAATAAATATTTATATCTATTAGGAAAAGGGAAAAAGAATAATGAACAGAGGTCCCCAAGCACTTCAATTGGTCCTTGCGGTGGATCCCCACATGCAATCACTGCCTCACTGGCTACCTTCCTTTCCTTCGAATAGTGGTGTGAACAAAATTTAGTTGAATTTGGGGTTTCGGATTTTGCCAAAAATGTCACCCCCGTAATAGTTGCATATGGTTTTTAGTCCTAGCTCATTTAGTTTCGTAAGTTACATACATACATATCTTCCTTTCAAGTTTCAACAACACAAACAAGTTTTTAAGTTCGGCATTTCAGAATCAGACCCAACATAACGTACACGCGCCGTACGGTTTGACAAAACGGAAAAAAAATGCTTCATGTCACCCGCTGATCATTGTGGTTGACTTGGTCATCCTATAGCTATAGCTATAACTAATAGCTCCGTCCCAAACGTACCCCTTATTCATCACCGAGGCACATGCTTCTAAAGTTCTAACCTAATAACCTATGGTAGTCCCCTCTAACTAAATAATTCGGTGCAACGCAAGGTCAAGATTCAGATGATTAATTAATTAATGCATCTCCCTTGACAATGGTCATTGTTCAAGGAATGATTGGAGTTGATAATTTTTCTTTTCAATTATTAATCACTTTTTTTTAAAAGAAAATTTTGTGAGAAAAGAAAACGTAGGATATGCTAGATACAGATATAGATATGCTAGTTTTTTGGGTACGCATTAAATGGCAGCATGGATTATTTTTTATTCTGATTTAGTGATGGTCACTGGGTAAGAAATGATTGTCCGGAATGGCGAATGATCAAAGGATGTGGCCTACAAGCACAATGGAGGATCAAGTGGGTCCATCCAATGCATCTATAACAGTGGATAATGAGTATGGTTGATCGTAGCCGTTAAGGGTGAAGTTTGAGAAATAGGGGAGTGACTTGAGGGTGTACCATATAATGAGTTGGGGGGGGGGGTACCAAATACTAATAGCAAGCAAGTATGTGGTGTATTGAGATGATGAAGTGTCATGATCAGCGAAGAGGATGTTGTGAACAGTACGGATGTGGGTCCCAATGGATGCGATGATGATGAGCATGGCTCTTTTGTGAACGTGTGGGCAGGTCCTGAGGTTCCAGATCATTAATGCCCATGTGGAACTGGACCCCACACGTGCACGTGCATCTGTGCTTTTCTTTTTCTCAACCTGGTCCTCTCACTATTTTATTTTATTAAATAAATTAGCGAAGGAGTATGTAGTAGGCAAGTGGAGAAAGTGATCAAATTGAGGATAACAATATGATGGTGACGAGTACCGTAGGCCGCTACAGCACCAGAAATTAATCATCAATCTAAAATTATTCACCCTCACCCTCGGTTTGTTGGACCCTGCCACGCCTTCATGATGTAATATATTCAGCAACCTTATTATTGTAGATATCCATTAGAAATAGACAGTTGCATTAATCAAGTGGGAGGGTATGACGTTGGTATTTTTATTTTTTTTTAATATTTTGATTTGAATTTGATATTATTGGTGCAGAACAATGGTAGTCGTGGAAGTTGCCCAAGCAAGAGCACTGTGAGCAATAACTTCCTACCGTTCGGGGGAGGACCACGACTATGCGCAGGATCAGAGTTAGCCAAGCTTGAAATGGCTGTTTTCATCCACCATCTCATCCTCAACTACCATTGGGAATTGGCTGATTCCGATCAACCTTTTGCCTACCCTTTTGTCGATTTTCCCAAAGGCCTACCCATCAGAGTCCAAACCCACTCTTTGATTTGAGCAAAATCCACACAACACTTCACTCAATATCAATATCAATATATATATATATATATATATATATATATATATATATATATATATATATATATATATATATATATATATATATATATATAATTACTCCAACCCTAGCCCATATCATAACACACACCTCTTTGCAGCAGCTGGATACATATAATTGGATTTGGGGATGAAATCAAAAGCCAACAATTTCAATTTCCTCCTCCGATCTTCCACTGTCATGAATCAATCAATCAAATTAAAAGCCTTCCGAGTTTCTCGCGTACGAAGGGAAACCAATTAAGTACAACTGTACAAAGACAGGCATTAGGACCACTTCCCTTCTCCATTTCCCTCTAGGCTGTAGCACATTTTTACTGCCCCGTACCCCACCCACACATTGTACATTTTATATATTCCTCCCAAAAGGCCACCATGAGTGAATATTTATTCATTTATATTATCCCCCAGTACTGTAATCTATCTTTCTTACTATATATATATATATATACTAATCCAATTTCCTTTTCTGTACAATCTTATACTTTTGGTGTTTATAATCTATTATTACGTTCTATTAATTGTTTTCCTTCACTGCCCCTTTAAGCAAACACATTACACACCCCGTCCGTAACTTATGCGTACCCGTGCAAGACAAAATTATGGAAAATATTATTCATATTTATACACACACATGTTGCAAATTAGTATTTTAAAATAATTTGTTTGACCAAAGATATTATGAATGCTGAGTTTTTTAATACAGGTGGTATGTTATAGTTTAATTTATTTTGTTTTTTCAAGTGGTGCGGTGCGACCACCAAGTTAGGATAAAAGTTAAATATTCCAACATGAAAGAAGGGCAAGTTTGCAAATTGGGAGGCAGTTTTGTTGTTGGCCATAAATGTTGTAACGGGGTTTGGAAGGGACACAGCAGTGTTGGAAATTTGTTTAGTACAATCGTAAACTACACAACCGAAAAAATAAGATCTGAACTTTTTGCGAGAGGCGTTTCAGTAACGATGGGCACAAGTTGCACGCTTTGACTTTGCTGTAATGTGATTAATTAAGTAGACAGCGAAAGAGGAATTCTTGAAGGGGCCCATTCTAGACTCCTCCATTCATCAGTGATTCAGTATTCAGAATGTCGGGCACTCACCACTCACTCTGCTACTTCTTCTTTTCTTCCTTATTTATTTATTTATTATTCACATGGATCACGAAACCTGCTGTTTTGAATTACGAATTGACATAATTGTTTTATAACAGAAGAACTATTTAGTATTCAGCATTCATGATCGATAATCAACTGCCATAAACTCAAAAGTCAAAAGTTTTTGGACAAATTGAACGCAGACTTTCTTTTCTTGTTCTTTACTGTATGGCGTATATGATGGAGCATATACATTACTTATATTTATATTAACCTGCCTGTATGATATTTTCACTGGCCAAAAAGCTAACGCCTTCCAACAGATAAATTTGTAATCAACTCTTACCAGAATTATTGGACAGGCAAGAAATATCCAATTTTCGAAAATTTTATAAATGTCTCAATAAATCATGTAATTATAGCTAAAAAAAATGAAGATATTTCTTATAATTTGTTATCATGTAGAAAATATTCAGTAAACATTTCGTTAATCTGATGTTTGGATTTAGGAATTTAAGATTATTAAATTTTATATATTTGAATGATATAAAAAAATTATTTGAATAGTTTTTATATTAAATAATTTTTTAAAGTAATTTCTATTTAAACAGAATTTTTAAAATTTTCTATTATACTAATTTATTTTTATTATTATTTATAATTATTTTTATATTTTATTATTATTTTAATGATTACTCATGTTTTATTTACAAACCATTGAAATTTAAAAATTCTTTATCCATGTATAAGGAAAGAGAATCGTCATGTACATGATGTGAATGGTTGATACCAAATAATATGTTTGGAAATCATTGGCTAAATAATAAGTTAAAAAATAAATGAAGAAATATGTTAAGCTATGTCTATCTTAATTATTGATTTTTTTACTTAATGGGTCCTAATATAATTTTAGAAAAATATTTTAAATTTTTTAATCAACATTTTTAAAATATTAGTTAGCAAGATATGTAAAAGAAAAATAAAGATTCATAGAAATCTTGTTTGGATATTAAAATTATTTAGACCATAAATTTTTTTCGTTTTATTAAAGATACTAAAAACGTTTAAGATGATTGAAAGTTGTAATCAGATGTAACTCAACCTTACCTAGTATTACCTGGTATTAAAGTCTATCGTGCAAACTTTATGTTCTATGTATTTAATTTTGAGTTTGAGAAAGCATATTTAAAGTTACATATTATCTAAAAGTATTCAATCACGCATATATAATAGAGATAATCTCCATATTATAGTTAATTTTTAATGTTAAGATAGATTCAGGTTTGGACAAAGATAAACAAAATTATTATAAATTGTAAATTTTTCTTAATTTTGACACCATTTGATATATAAGACTTAATAAAAAGTATTTGATGAAATTGGATTAACTTTGGTTAGATAAATCTACGTATTCGACATTATACTATTTATCACTTTGTATTACTTGGTGTTTATTTTCATTAAAAACTAGTTTTTGAATAATTAAACTCAAACATGTATACCATTAATTTGTAAAAATGGTGTTAGCGTGTGCATACACCGCATCTACTAGGTGGTGACAAGGCTATGTAGTACATTTTCCGAATTCTGAAAATATCTGTGGTTAAAGTCAACGTTAGAGTCATAGATCAGATTAGAATTTACTCATTTAGCAAGCATCTCCATGCATAGCGGCAGATCACAGCCTTGTTGTCAGGTTATATTTGCCATGTAGCGTCTTTGTTAGGTTAACTTTCGCTTTCCTATCGTATTGATGTGTCTTCGTCCTCCCTTTCAATATCTGTGGCCTATGAAGCTGCACGTTATGATCATGGATCCAAACCAGGATTCTCCGAAAAAGGATAAATACGTAGTTCTCAGTGTCACGGAAAAGGTTTTAGAAGTAAAAAAAAATTAAAAAAAGAAAAGTAAAGGAGGGTTGGGACTTGTATTAGGACACAACCAACCGTCTTCTTCAACCAAATACAAAAGCCAGAAATTGGCTGTTTCGTGCTTTTACCTTTCATGATAAATACTTATCAAGTTCAGAAAATATGATATATATATAATTTGTATTTTAACAGGGTTTGCAAAATATCAAACCTAACAAATACAATACGAGGATGGGGATAATCAATTAATCATCAATAATTATTCAAGGAAGAAAACAACTAGTGCTTCGCTCAAAACCAAAACACTTATTGGGTTAGTCCTCCAAAAGCATCATATTCACTGACAAACCCATGGTTCAGGGATGATGATAAACTTATAGATCATATATAAAATTTGTCGGTTGATCAGTTAGTTAGAAGTTAGTTATTTTCTGTTGGTTTACGATAGTTAGTTTGTTAGGCGGTTATTTTATTTAGTTAGATCGATAGTTAGGTTGTTAGGCGGTTATTTTATTTAGTTAGATACAACGAAATAACATTATTGAATATATAGACACTTCTAATTAAAAAATAAATAAATTATTTCTTTGTTTCCTGTGTGTTTAATTGCAGGGAAGGTCGACAAAGGTGCATAATAGAAGGCATAACCCAATAAGCATTTTTGTTTGTACTCATAACCGCATAAGCATTTGTGAATTGACATCTAACAAGTTGTGGTATTCTCTCCTCCGTGGTTCAATAATTCATGGAGTTCACAGTAAGTGTAAAGGGACTTCTGGCCCCAACAAAATGTGATTCAAGGGTACTATAGATCTATATATGATGACAAAAACAAAATCTAGATATGGTGTCTAGACAGTAGATACCTCTAAAGATTAAGTGAATGATAGGCACTGGATTGTTTCGCATAAATAACAATTTTATTTTAAATAATCATTTTAATTTAAAGTTCGTTTAGCTTTAAAATAAGTCAGTCCAAACATAAACATTTTTTTAAATTATAATTTTTTTACCAAATTTTTTAAAAATATATTTAAAAAAAACTCCTGAAACATGTAATAAATCATTTAATAGCAATTTACACTTTGTTTATGTCGCAACCTATGTAAGTAAAACATCAAAGTTGGGTTTTGAGAGTCCGTTCTCTACTTGGGCTTATCGGCTGGAGCCCTTCAAACATGTACATTACGTTATCTGACAGTTTTACCTTTAGCCCAGCCCATTTCAATTTTAATGGTTGGTAGAATATTAGTTTAATGATGATTTGTAAACATCTCATTATATCTATTTTCAATTAAAGAAATTCTCAAAAAAATAAATCTCTTTTGATTAACTAATTAAGGTGTAAAAGATACAAAATGAGAAATATGTTGTTATGTGAGCCAAAAAAAATACTTAAGAGATTATCTCGCTCTTACAAATAGGAATCTGCAAGAAATCTTTATTTCTCATTCACAGAGATCAATTTAATATGCCATTAAGCTTAAGGTGATGAGGCGAGTGTTCGAATTTAAGGAGCATTAGTAATTTACTAAATTCATATTAAAAGAAAACAAGAACCTTTAGTAATGGTGTGAGTTTTTTTTTTTTTTTTCTGGGAGGAATATGTCGAACTCTATTAAAAGCACAACTAAATCTAAATTTAAGATGGGTTATCTTAGGATTTAGCACGCTTGAGTAAAATAAAAATTTGCATTCATTAATTGAAAAACTGATGGTTATAATTTTATTTTTAAGGGTATATATACTCATAATAAACCATTTAGATTTCAATTGTTAATTTTAATTAATGCCTGTAAATTTCAGGTGAGAATTAATTTATTTGTACAATTGTTAGTTATTCTATTTAATAATTTTTTAAAAATATTAAATTTCATTAATCTAATTGTTTAACTACAAATTTATATTGTTGAAATCAAGTATACAAAATCTTATAAAATTTAAAAGATTTTGATGCTTCATTAAATAAATTTAATTTAACCTGTATTGATAAAAATATATCATATGTTTCATTAAATTTATTTAATAAAATATTATATATTTTTAAAATTTTATAAACCTTTTTTGTACTTGATTTCATAATATAAACTTCTAATTTGATATCTAAATTAGTGAGATTTAATGTTTTAAAAAAATATTAAATAAAATAACTTTAACAAAAATCACTTTTATACTATGTTAATTCTCACCTGTAACATGTTAGATGAATCAGGTTTATTATCTCAACCTTTTAGTTGATCATGCTCGTAAACTTCTCACAAAACAAAAACTTATGTGTAATGAAATTAACAGCTGAAATTCGGATTCAATGTTTTTTTTTACCATTGCGGTTGGGTTAATGCTCCTCAAGATCAAGAAGGAAATTCTTACTCTAGCATCCGGTGCAGGTATTGCTTTCTGCACCCTTTTTTTCTATTCCAATCCTAGTTTCGTTTTTAACATTTTTGTTTTCAATTTCATTCTTCCATAAATAAGTAAAAATAAATTTTCAAAATTTTAATTTCGAAATATATTTTTTACATTCTAAAATTAAATTTTCAGAATAATTTTTTAAAATATGTTTTAAAATCTTAATTCTGCAACATATTTTTTATATTTCAAAATTAAAGTTCAAAACTGTATTTTTTTATTTTTGTAAAATTAAATAAAAAAAAATATTTTAAGATTTAAATTTCCAAAACAAAATTAAAAAGATAAAAATATAAACATGATCTCACATCAATTCGACATTCTGTTCATCTCAGGAGTGAAAAAACAATACCTTCTGGTTCAACGTGCCGTCTCATTGATCGGATTTGGGCCTTTTTCCATGAGTGTTACGTTGGACAACCAGAAATCATTCGAACATTTTATTTCTGGCATCATGGGCCAAATTTTAGGAAGCACAAATCACTGTTTAAATCACTTTATAATATGGGGTATAGTTTGTGTTAAAAAAATTGGAGTATAGTTGACCAAAAACAACAAGGAGCAAAACGTTAAAAATTGATCACCAAATATTAAAAGATCTAAAATGTCACAATATCACAGTATTAATTCTCATAGATGATTCAACTCGTGACAAAAAAATAGTTAAAGAAACAATTTAATGATAAATTAAAATATTGAAAAACTAATTTAGTGAATAAATGTTTTGAGGCTTAAGATGATAATGATTTAGAAGACCTTTGGAAATTTATTTTATATTGATAACGAAAGTTTTTAAAAAAGATTAAAGCTGTAACATGTATGGCTTCCCTTTATCTAACGAGAGACTTATAATAGGTCTTCCAATAGAGATGAAGATAGAGATGAAGATAGGGAAAGAATGAAGGAGGAGGGACAAAACAGTCAAACCTCCACATTTATAATTTATGTATTTCAATTCAATTTATTGGGCTCTTTTTTAAATGAAAGTAAATTAAGAAAAATTATTATTGATTTTAATATAATGATTTAATTTTAATATTAAAATATTAAAATATTAATTAACAAAAAATTATAATACTTGAATTCTAATTTAATAATCATGTACTCATTTATTATTTTAACTTTATTAATTAAATTAACAGCTAATTTTATTAAATATTTTTACTTTAATAATAAATTTTGTAACTTTTAACTTTCAACTAATTTTTTAATTTTTAACTAAAATTCATTAATTTTACCAAAGTTACGTATACATCTTGCTAAACGCATATAAGGGTACTCAAACCAAAGATTAAAAAAAAAACATTTATCATGTGTCAATTAATAAATAAATAAATAGTTTATGCTTCTTAATGATTGAGCTGGTCACTTTTCTCCCTGTTTTAATTTATTGCAGAATATATTGGGACTTCCCTCTTGTTAAGTTATCCTAGATAGCAATGGGGTTTAGAATTGTTCAACATACAATTTTCCATGATGAAGGTTACTAACTTTGTTTGCTCACATCTTATGAGCGTACCCTGGTTTTTTTTTTTTTTTTTTCACAGTGTTGTTCTCTAAGCAATTAATAATAGAAAAACAAAAGAAATGATGTTTTTGATTAATTTTATAATATTTTAATTAAAATATAATGACAATGAAAATATTATATTAATAATGTATCAAAATAAAACTTTTTTTTATTAATACATTTTTTAATGGGATTGTAGTATAACTTTTAAAAAGTTTAGTACAGTTAGTATATGATAGTTTCTTGAGCATACCATCAATCAAAGGTTTGATTTTATTTTTATTTTTGTAAGGAAAAAGGATTTATTAGGAGAATTAGTTGGTGAATATATATATATATATATATTAAATTAGCCAGATAGTATCTATAGTTTTGTCAATGTTTTAATTATGTCCTTGTGGTGTAAAAATATTTAAATAATTTTTATTAATTCAAAAATTTATAAATAAATCTTCAAGTAACAACATAGGTTGAATTCTTCTATTATTATTTATGTTTGATTCTTTATACCCTATGAAAGGTTGAGTGGAGGTGCGAAAGAAAAGTTTACATGTATTTTTTATTTTCTTTCAGTAATTTTTAATTGTTATTATTTTCTTTCAGTAATTTTTATTTATTGATGTGTAAACTTTTAGTTACAATGTTCGATGATCACAGCAATATAGCACATCTAGCATTTTTAACATGATATATCACATCAATATTACATCTAGCATCTTTAACAATGATATATTAAGCTCAGTAGAAAAAGAGAGTGATTTTTCCATGAAGGACGATGAGATTAATATTACTGCTATGTGATTCTTTTATGAAAATAAATAAATTATTTACTGACTGCTGAATTATAAACAGATAAGTTGTTGGTGGTGATAAATTATAAATAGGTAAGATTGATAAAACAAAGTGAATTACATACATGTCAACGATATTTTAGATAAGAAAAATTAGTTAACAATTATGTATTTTGATAATTTTCAAGAATTTAATTATAATTTTTTAAAAATTATGCCAGCTAAAATAATTATTAAAAATTATAAAATATTTAAAAATTTAATAAAAATATAAAACTAACAAAAAAAAAATTTAACCTATAAATATAAAAGAACTAAGCATCCTTCTAATATATTTTTTATTGATAAAAATAATATATTTTCTTTTTTTTTCTTTTTACCTTTTAAAAAAAAGTGAGAAACACAAGTGTTAATAAATTTATATTAATGCTGTTAATTTTTTTTAAAAAAAAATTATTCATTTTCTACTTTATCATTTATATATAAAATTTATTTTTTTATCTTTTTTCACTTATTACTCTTGATAAATAGCAGAATATATATTTTTAAAAAAATGAATATTTAAAAAAAAATGGAAGTGGACATGCAACCACAAACAAAATTTTTACGCTATTTCTAGACAAATAAAATAAAATGAAGAAGGTAATTTTTATGGTATTTAATTAATAAAATATAAGAAAATCATAACCAATCATTGTCCACAATGTCAAATTTGTCTATTTTTAACAAATATTTTTTTTTTACAAATACAATATTTTTAACAATTTAATTTATAATTTTTTAATTTCTTAATTTTTACCTGTATTTTACATCTCTCGTTTTTTTTTACCATGCCTGCCGTCGTTAAAATTAACTTACAAATAATAAAAAGTATGGGAGTATGTGGCCCACTCAATTATTAAATTTTTAATATACATATTTAATAAAAAATAATAAATACTACTGTCATTTTATATTATAGGACATTTATTAATAATACACGGATGATTAGTTTTACTTACCGTTGTAATAAAATAAAATGATCGTTCAAAAAAGTCCATATTAAAAATGTTAAAATACAATAACCAATTATTCACATTTAAATTAATTTAATTTCTACCTACTTTATAGTGTTCACTAGCTCTCTACACCTCTCTAAATAGAGTTACGAAAATAGTTATTTGATATTAACTACTTTTAATAAACAATAATACTATAAAAAACAATTATTACTTTCTTTATATTTTAAAATAATAAATCTGAGACAAAAAAAGGTCAGAGTTACTTTTAATACAAACTAAGAAAATAGTTATAACATTTAATATTGTCAGTCATTTTTAATTAGAAATTAATGTATAGAATTCTACTTATACAATTTAGTACACATTAAATGAATCAATATTATTACAATGTTATGTTTTCATCTGAACTTTATTGTTTTATTATTATTATTATGAGCATTCCTGTCTTTAAGCTTATCCATTATTCCTTAATTTTTTATTATACTATTTCTTCCATGTAAGGTAAAAGATGTTATCCTATCATTCTAAGTTTTTTTTAGCATGTCATTGCTTATTATGTTTATCAAATTTTAAAATGTGATCAAAGAATATGTATTAATATAATATATTTTAAAAATTATAATATTTACTGTTATCAATATACTATATTATATACTTTTCAATTAAAAGTTACTATATATAAATTATTATCGTAAATTCTTAAACATACATCAAAATTATATTTATAATTATTTTTTCCTTGTTTTTTTTATATATAAAAATTTATATATTTAAATTGAAAATATTTATAGCCTTCCAAAAGCTAACCTTTTCGATCTTTTCTTGTATACAAACTTTAAATCTAATATATAATAAATAGTTAATGAACTCAAATTTATTTATTACCTTTTATTTTCTTCCCAACTTCTGTTTAAGAGGACCTTACCAAGATTATTTTGTTTAAGCATCTATGACTAATTCTTTTTCAATAGGTTTGGTTTAAATAAAATTTTCATGAGAAATATTACCAGCATTTTTTTTGAAATATATTTATCATGATTACTTATTTTTAAAAATTTAAAATATTTATTTTATAAATTAATTTTTTTAAAAAAATTATTTTCAAGTTTGTAACAAAATAATTATAAAAACACATTATTAACATTTCTCAAATTTCAATAAAAACGTAGAAAAAATAAAAATATAAAAATCAATCTTTTTTTATAATCTAAATTCAACTTTTATATTTAGTTTTTACAGACTTCTAATCTAAAATCTTAATTTATTCGGAAATTTGAGTAAAAAAACTTGTAACTCTACTATTGTTACATTCTTAAACCTATTGAATTCGATTAAACCTTTTCATTAAATTTCTTTCCGTTTAAAAATTTCTAATTCGTTATATTTTAATTATATTGTGTATGAATAATTAAAAACTTATATATGTTTAAAATTTTTAATAAACTATATTTAATTCTCATGTATTGCTAATATAATTTTTTATACATTTAATCCATTAAAATTTATGACAAACATAATTTTGAAATAATTATTATAAAAGATAATAATTGTTAATAATATAATAATTTATAATTAGAGAATAGTTTACAGTAAATAAAATTTAATTAAAAAATATATTTTTTTAACAAAAATATAAATATATACATATTCCATGATGCATTTCTACGGGTGAGTTCAATTAAATTAATTAGAAAAAAAAATTTATTTTTAAAACATTTATCTATTACAAAATATAAAATAATAAACATAAAAAATATAAAATATGGTAATTGAAGCAATAAAAAAATGTATGTAATGTGATTTATTGCATGAATAAATAATAGAAATATAAAATGGCAAACACAACTCGACATAACCTAAAGTTGGTTAATTATCTGTAATAATCTATATATTACTTGATGTGTAACACATATTTTGTTTATATATTTAAAATTGCTAAATTAAGAATATAAAATATAATAAGGATAATAGGCGTGGTAATGTCTACAATATTCGGTAAAAAATCATTTCTATATATATATATATATATATATTATAATTTAAATTTTGAATATTATTAATCAATTAAAACTTATAATAGATATAATTTTTAAAATAAATACCATACACATTAATAAAATTAATATTAAATAAAATATAAATTATATTGATTCAGTATATTACTTAAATTCATTTTTTTATTTTCTAAAAAATCCGGATCAAATAATTTTAAAATTTTTTATATCTTAATTTCAATAAAAGAGATATCCCTACAAATAAACACACCGTTAGTTATAGACGTGGTTGTAATGGTTTGATTATCATTAATAAAAGTCAAGTTAGACACGTATTTGCGCCACGTGTTCATAATTTACTTTTCCCTTCGTGACGCCGTGATACCACACTAAGAAAAAGCCCAGATACCATAAAACAAGCAAATAAAAAAGGTGGTGAGGGGAGGCACACGCACAAAGTGTTGGAGTCGCCAATCGCTAATCTAAGAAGAATAAGCGAGTTCGCCAGAAAGAGGTAAAGTGTGCTGCGGAAATGTGGCGGTGCATCGCTCGTGGAATTCGCCTACCGGCTTCTAACAGTTCCACCTCCAATAACCCACTTAGATCTCACGCTTCTAGATTTTTCTCAGTATGCTTCCTCTCTTTATTACAAATCTTGGTTTTTCCATTTTTCTTTTTGATTATCATGCCTTTTCATTTTCCTATATTTTCATTTCATTTTATTTCTTCTCCGATTAAGAATGATAGGAGGACCAAATTGTTTTGACCTTTCGTATCTGTTCGATCTTCTTCCCCTGTGAGAATAAATAAGTTGAATCCGATTCGTTGGAGCCCTTTTCTGGGTATAAAAAATTTATTTTACCAATATTAAATGTCGTGTTTTACTGAAGCGGAATGGCGATGTTTGTCCTGCAGAGTGGAGTGAACTCCTCGTACACCGTGGTGGATCATACTTATGATGCTGTTGTCGTAGGTGCTGGTGGTGCGGGACTGAGAGCTGCTATTGGACTTTCAGAACATGGGTTCAATACTGCTTGTATTACTAAGCTCTTCCCAACTCGTTCACACACTGTTGCGGCTCAGGTGTGAGAGTTTTTCTAACAGTAACACAATTTTGGATTGTTTCTCATGCATATGTATATCGACAGCTGTCTGCTACATTGATATTATAGCTATTTGTTCTGCTTTATGTTATTTGCTATTTGGTCCTCTGGTTGTTTTACTTTGATAAACTAGTGTGCATATATAAATATTCTTCCTGTGAGGTGTAGATTTACAAAAAGAAAGTTTTGAATGATCACATGAGGACTGCTCGATGATGAGTTCAACCATTTGAAAGTGGTTGTAGTTTCTTTCACTTTCTATTTATCTCTGATGACTATTCAGTAGATTTTTATGACTTCGAGGAAACCTTCAGCTGTTATATTAATTTTGTACAAGTCATAGTAGGTTTTGTTCGTGTTGTAATTGTCCCCCAACTACAGCCTTTGGTCACTTTGACACTGTCATCAGCACTTCTCTTCATAGTTCATTTACTTCATTCTTATTTTGGCTACATGACTATCTGAACTAGGCCATATGATATATTGATTATCAATGATGGATCATGAGTTAATCAGCCCTCGTCCAACTGTGCTTTTAAAAAACCATATTAAGATTATTCCATAGTCTCGTGCTTTTGTCTGCTCGTACAGTTAGTTAGTTATCAAGTAAAGAGTATTGGATGATGCACCAAACTATATTAAGTTGACACTATCATGTCAAGTGCTTTCTTCTTTCCCCTTGAATATGCTGGCAACACTTATTCATGAGAATAAAATTCTGTATAGGGTGGTATAAATGCTGCTTTAGGAAATATGACTGAAGATGACTGGAGGTGGCACATGTATGATACTGTCAAGGGAAGCGATTGGCTAGGTATAAACTCACCTAATATCTTTAAAATTTTACTTCTCATATATCCTACAAAATTTGATAAATTATAAGAGTTCGAATTTATAGACATCCTTGGATGTAGAGATTCTTCTATCTTAAAATATGCCTACCTCCCATATAGCAGACATGCCCTATGGTTGTTTGCCTAAAAATGAAAAAGAAAATTTGACACTTTTCTATTTAAAGGCTTTTGCTGAAAATCCAAGGCCTTCTTAGATGTTTGTGCAACCATGAGTAGTTGAACATTTCATCCAGTGTGCTTTTTTCTTTCTTGTTTCTTTATTAATGCAAGCTCTATGGCCTACAGGAGATCAGGATGCCATCCAATATATGTGTAGGGAAGCACCAAAAGCAGTCATTGAGCTAGAGAATTATGGATTACCATTTTCCCGAACAGATGATGGAAAAATATATCAGCGTGCATTTGGCGGTCAAAGCTTAAACTATGGAAAAGGTATATCCAGAATTGGAGTAGATTGTTCAGTTTTATCTTGTGAGAAGAGTTCTGATTTTGGACCCCTTCTGTTGCTTTGATACAGGCGGTCAAGCTTACCGCTGTGCATGTGCTGCTGATCGAACTGGGCATGCTTTATTGCACACTCTCTATGGCCAAGCTATGAGACATAACACCCAGTTTTTTGTAGAATATTTTGCATTGGATCTTTTAATGAACAATGATGGTAAGCTTTTGCAGAAACCTGCTTGCTTTCACTTAATTTGCAATCGATTAATTGAACATTGTTTCAGCATTCATTGCCTTGATAAGGAAATTTCCCACATACTTCACATCACTTCTTCTCTACAGATTGTAATTATGTTAACTCTTTCCAATGCTAATTGCTTTATCAAACATGCATACAATGGTGAAAAGAAAATGTTTGTCAGTTGTTACTATTTTCTATACTGAATATGTAGGCAGTTGCCAAGGAGTAATTGCGTTGAATATGGAGGATGGCACACTACATCGTTTCCGAGCTGGTTCAACAATTTTGGCTACAGGGGTAATATGACTTTCGTGTGGATGTTTGACATTGAAGTTTTAATTGCATTTCTCTTATTATGGATAGATGAGATCTTTTATTCTACTTCAGGGTTATGGTAGAGCATACTTTTCTGCAACCTCAGCACATACATGCACTGGAGATGGGAGTGCCATGGTTGCACGTGCTGGGATCCCTCTTGAGGTGTGTTTTTCCTATTTGGGTGCTTTTCAGTATTAACTTGATATCCTTTGGAATTAGTCTTTTATCATTCACATGCTTGTCGTAAATTCTGCAGGATTTAGAGTTTGTGCAATTTCACCCAACTGGTATATATGGAGCAGGTTGCCTTATCACAGAAGGTTTGTAATTTAATTTATTTGGAACTTGTTTTGCTTTTGGTTTCACCTCACAAGGCACCTCACCTTGTTTAATGAAAATAGAATGTAGTGTCTTTCATCTTCATTTTTTGGATCTTTTAGGTTCTCGTGGTGAAGGTGGAATTCTTAGGAATAGTGAGGGTGAGCGATTTATGGAACGATATGCTCCCACTGCTAAGGATCTTGCATCAAGAGATGTAGTTTCAAGATCAATGACTATGGAGATTCGGGAAGGTCGTGGTGTAGGTATACTGGCTTATATTGATATATACATGTCTTCATAAAAGGTTTATATTAACATATGAAAAGTTTGAATACTATTAGATTGTAGGTTATTTTTGCAGCATTGCTCTAAGGGAAACCGGTGTTAAAGCCGTATAAGTTGTATGTCAAAATCTGGAGATGACATTATTTGTTTAATTCTAAAAATTAATGAATTATCCGAGCTTGATGAGAATCATGACCTATATTCCCAATGTTGGAAATTGGAAAATATTTGTTTATCAGTTAAGTTGGATTGTGACATTTATTTTATTTTCTAAGCAAGCTTGTATTAACTGGAAATCATTTGCAGGTCCCCTGAAAGATCACATCTATCTCCACTTGAATCACCTACCCCCAGATGTGCTCAAGGAGAGACTTCCTGGTATCTCTGAAACTGCTGCCATTTTTGCTGGAGTGGATGTTACAAAGGAACCCATTCCTGTTTTGCCAACTGTACATTATAATATGGGCGGTATTCCTACCAACCATCATGGAGAGGTATAAAGATCAAACAAACTGTTTGAACTAAGACTTCCAATTGAAAGATTCAGAAATATATAAAGTAATAAAGAAAAAGAGAAGAAAAACCTAGGATAATTAATCATGCTATCTTGGCTAGATAAAATTTCTTACATGGTAACTGTTTAATATAGAGGGAGAGAGAGAAAAGTAGGGAGAGGCAGATTGGATGGAATTGCTTAAGTGAATAGATTGGTTTTACAGTAGTTGGGTTATGCAGAACATCTATATATATAATTCCTTAATAGACTAAATGGGTGCTAAATACTAATTTTTATGGAAACTAATGTTATCTAACATTTTTCATTGGACAAAAATCTAAGAAAACTATAATTTAATATGCCATTTTGTTATACAGGTGGTTACCATTAAAGGTGACAATCCTGATGCAGTCGTTCCTGGACTGATGGCAGCTGGGGAAACAGCCTGCGCATCAGTCCATGGTGCCAATAGACTTGGTGCAAATTCACTTCTGGACATTGTTGTTTTTGGTAGAGCTTGTGCAAATAGAGTTGCAGAAATCCATAGGCCAGGCAAGATTCTTTTCCTGTTACTGAAATGGATTGTGCACTCTAAAATTAAAGTGATACTAATGTGGCTGTCCTCCATTTTGCAGGAGAGAAACAAAAGCCTTTAGAGAAGGATGCTGGTCAGAAAACAATTGCATGGCTGGACAAATTGAGAAATTCAAATGGTTCATTGCCAACTTCCAAAATTCGGTTGAATATGCAAAGAGTTATGCAAAGCAATGCTGCTGTGTTCCGTACACAAGAAACATTAGAAGAAGGTAACCCATTCCTTGTGAATTATACTTTATCCTCTTGATATTCCCTTGTTCTCCAAAAGGTGTTTGTTTCACTCTTGATGATTCTTTAACTAGGTTCTTACTCTGAACTTCATCTGGTGCATTTCAGGTTGTCAATTAATTGATAAAACGTGGGAGAGCTTCCATGATGTCAAGGTGGAGGACCGCACTTTGATATGGTAAATCCTTTTCTGCAAATGTTGAGAATATTTCAAGGATTCTGTTTGTTCATTTTTAAAGTTTATCGACTATACATTCTCAGGAATTCTGACTTGATAGAGACTATTGAGTTGGAAAATCTTTTAATAAATGCATGCATCACAATGCACTCTGCTGAAGCCAGGAAAGAGAGTAGGGGAGCTCATGCCCGTGAAGACTTTACGGTCGGTTATTTTTCTTTATCTTCTTATATGCAAATTTCACCGCATTAATATAAGTACTGTAATTGACCATATTATGTTGTATTCTGCAGAAAAGAGATGATGAGAACTGGATGAAACACACTTTGGGGTAAGTCATGTTTGATGTTTTAATGATACGGTTAGTTTTTTTAGTTTGCTTTTGTTAGCTAAGCTTTTGTGCACCAATTTGCAGATTCTGGGAGAACGAGAAAGTCCGGTTAGATTACAGGGCAGTGCATATGAATACATTGGATGATGAGGTTGAATCATTTCCTCCCAAGGCTCGCGTGTATTAATATACATGGTAATGGATGGCTTGGACCTATTGTCTCGATGTGAAGTGACTGGTGCAAGTGAAAAAAAGCCTAAAATAAAACGTCGTAGATGCATGCTTCGATTTTTTATGATAATTGTTTGTTTCATCATCAACATTGATTGATATCCCCGGCATATTCTCGAATAACTCCCCTGTACTTGCAGCAGAGAATAATAGCAAATTAGCAATTCAGTTCCATTAAACGTTTGTATTTTAGCAAGTTTCTACATGTGTACATTATGCCAAATTGCTCATCTACGCGTTTGTAGTTTATATTTTCTGAAAATTTCTTTTATATATCTTACAAACACTGGATGAGAAAAGCAAGAGTTACTTGCCAATCACCAAAGTTGCGGCGTTCCGGTCAAAAAAATCATGGGAGTCTCCTACTACTTGTTATAGCCGTTATTTGCAATTGTTCGAACTAAAGAAAATGCTTTCCTGCAATCTTTGCATGAAGATGAGAAAATATGGAACAAAATGTTTTTGACGGTTACCTTTTATATATAAATATTAGTCACAATATCATTAGATACCTGTTTATTTGGTAGTCGCAATTCATATTGTGCTTGTTTATAACTGGATTCGAGATAGGCACGAAATATCATATGAAAATTGCACGATAGGCAGTAGGCACGCAAATACACCTGTGGTTCTCAGCCTTTTGTGATGCTGAGTGGGGATTTGATACAGAAGATCGAAAATTCACCTTTGGTTACTGTGTTTATCTAGGATCCAGTCTGTTCTCATGGCATTTTAAAGAAACATGTGGTTTCCAGCTTTAGCATTGAGGCAGAATATAAAAGTTTTGCTACTGTAAAGATTGAACTCACATAAATTCAGTCTCTTTTCTATGAATTGCAACATAATATTGATCGACGTCACGGTGTTATCTTGCTAGTTGTCAAATGGTCCTTCATTCTCGTACTAAGTATTTTGAACTTGATTTTCGAAGAGCTTAAAGTTCATCGTATTCCTACCATTGCTCAAATAGCTAATATTCTCACTAAATCTATATTCCAAACTATTTTCTGAGATTGTCTTTACAAATTCAGGATTCATGATTATTATCATGAGTTTGTGGGGATACAGAGAGATGTAAATGTATGATTAGTTATTTATTCTAAATACAGTTACTTTCTGTTAACCAGTTGTATTAATTAGTTTCAACACACCTTTTATATATATATATATATATATATATATATATATATATATATATATTATGATGTTTAATTTTAATACATTATTAATTAAAATTTATAAAAATATGATTTTCAAAATAATTATAAAAATTAATTATTAGTAATTTGATATTTAATAATTAAATAAAATATAAAATATATTTTACTCAGTATATTTAACTTAAATTCATTTTTGTTTTCTAAAAAATATTGGATAAAGTATTTTTAAACTTTTTAATATAGAATATATTTGACAGTACATTTTAGTTATGTAAAAAATAAAATAATTTGCTAAATTTTTAATATTATTTCAACTATATTTAATATAATAGGCAATGACTAATAGCATTTCTTTAAATGTTATCTCAATGACAAATTTAAAATTTTAACTGTTAGTTAAAAATTATTTTATATATTTTGATAATTTTTTATTTATTATAATTTTTTTATTTTTTTATCTGTTCTGAAAGAGAAAAAAAAAAGAAATATAATTAATATTGTTAAATTTCAAAATAAATTTTATTTATTTTCCTAATTTATTATTTATATATAATTTTATTTTTATCTAACAGATATAAGAATATATATAATAAAATAATTAATATTTTTTTTTAAATTTGAAATGAGCAAAAAATAGAAATACTAATTTTACTTGACATATAAAAAGAGAAGGATGGAGTATTACTTTTTGTATGATTGTTTAATTACAAAATTTAGTTTAATTATTAAATATTTTATTTAAATTATTTATAATAAAATGTTTGATTTTTTATTAAAATTTTAAAGATAAAATAAATAATTTTTAATAGAAATATTAATTAAAATTTATTTATAAAATTAAAATAAATATTTTAAATTTTAAACAAATTATTTATTTAAAAATATAAATTTTATTAAAAAAAATTATAAATAATAAAATAAATAAATAAACAAAATCATCAATTTTTTATTATATAGTCATTAAAATAACTATAAATTTATTTATATAAATTTTTAATTAAAATGTATATAAATAAATACATTTAAAAAATAATTTATTTATTTTTAATATAGTAATTTAATTTAAATAATCACAATTAAAATATGTTATTGAATAACTATTTTATCAAATACATTTTTAATCAACAAATTTTTGAACTTTCAACAATTTTCAATTAATTTTAATTTTTAAATAACTCTTAGAACTAATTTTACCAAAATGTCAATGTTAATAAAAGAGAGATTCCTACAAATAAACAGAGTTAGTTGCAGACGTGGTTGTAATGGTTTGATTATCATTAATCAAGGTCAAATTAGACACCTCCTCCTCGGTTGTATTTGTGCCACGTTTTCATTATTCACCAGTCCCTCGTGACGCCGTGATATCAAACTGAGAAAAAGCCCAGATACCATAAAATCAAAGGAAATAAAAAAAGGTGGCTCAGGGAAGCACACGCACAGAGTGTTGGAGTCGCCAATCGCCAATCAAAGACAGAGCAAGCTGGGCAGAAAGAGGTAGAGTTTGCTGCGGAAATGTGGCGGTGCATCGCTCGTGGACTTCGCCTACCGGCTTCCAACAGTTCCACCTCCAATAACCCGCTCAGATCTCAAGCTTCTAGATTTTTATCAGTATGGTTTCTCTCTTTATTTCCAATCTTAGCTTTTCCATTTTTCATTTTAATTCTCATACATTTTCCTTTAATTTCATTTTATTTTATTTTCTCCGATTAAAAATGATCGGAGGACCAAATTATTTTGACCTTTCGTATCTGTTCGATCTTTTTCACTTACGAGAATAAATAAATTGAATCCGATTCATTGGAGCCCTTTTTTTTAGTATATAAAACATTAATTTTTCCAATATTAAATGTCGTGCAGAGTGGAGTGACCTCCTCGTACACCGTGGTGGATCATACTTATGATGCTGTTGTCGTAGGTGCTGGTGGTGCGGGTCTGAGAGCGGCTATTGGACTTTCAGAACATGGGTTCAATACTGCTTGCGTTACTAAGCTCTTCCCGACACGTTCACACACTGTTGCAGCTCAGGTATGAGAGTTTTTCTAACAGTAACAGAATTTTGGATTGTTTCTCATGCATATGTATGTCAACCGCTGTCTGTTATATTCATATTATAGCTATTTGTTCTGCTTTATGTTATTTGCTGTTTGGTCTACTGGTTGTTTTACTTTGATGAACTAGTATGCATATATAAAGATTATTCATGTGAGGTATAAATTTATAAAAAGAAAGTTATGAACATGAGGACTGTTTAGTGATAAGTTCAACCAGATGAAAGTGGTGGTAGTTTCTTTCAATTTCTATTCAGCTGTGATATGAATTTTGTACAAGTCATAGTAGGTTTTGTTTGTGTTGTAATTATCCCCTAGCTACAGTCCTGATACTTCATTATTATTTTGGATACATGACCCCTGAACTAGGCAAATTTGATATATTGTTTATCGACGGTGATCTAATCAGCCCTCGTCCAACTATGCTTTTAAAACACCATTTTGAGATTATTCCATAGTCTCATGCTTTTGTCTACTTGTACAGTTAGTATGTTAAGTTGACACTATTAAGTAATTCTCTCTTTTCCCCCCTTGAATATGCTAGATACACTTATTCATGAGAATAAAATTCTGTATAGGGTGGTATAAATGCTGCTTTGGGAAATATGACTGAAGATGACTGGAGATGGCACATGTATGATACTGTCAAGGGAAGCGATTGGCTAGGTATAAACTCACCTAATATCTTTAAAATTTTACTTCTCATATATCCTACAAAATTTGATAAATTATAAGAGTTCACATTTATAGACATCCTTGGATGTAGAGATTCTTCTATCTTAAAATATGCCTACTTCCCATATAGCAGACATGCCCTATGGTTGTTTGCCTAAAAATGAAAAAGAAAATTTGACACTTTTCTATTTAAAGGCTTTTGCTGAAAATCCAAGGCCTTCTTAGATGTTTGTGCAACCATGAGTAGTTGAACATTTCATCCAGTGTGCTTTTTTCTTTCTTGTTTCTTTATTAATGCAAGCTCTATGGCCTACAGGAGATCAGGATGCCATCCAATATATGTGTAGGGAAGCACCAAAAGCAGTCATTGAGCTAGAGAATTATGGATTACCATTTTCCCGAACAGATGATGGAAAAATATATCAGCGTGCATTTGGCGGTCAAAGCTTAAACTATGGAAAAGGTATATCCAGAATTGGAGTAGATTGTTCAGTTTTATCTTGTGAGAAGAGTTCTGATTTTGGACCCCTTCTGTTGCTTTGATACAGGCGGTCAAGCTTACCGCTGTGCATGTGCTGCTGATCGAACTGGGCATGCTTTATTGCACACTCTCTATGGCCAAGCTATGAGACATAACACCCAGTTTTTTGTAGAATATTTTGCATTGGATCTTTTAATGAACAATGATGGTAAGCTTTTGCAGAAACCTGCTTGCTTTCACTTAATTTGCAATTGATTAATCGAACATTGTTTCAGCATTCATTGCCTTGATAAGGAAATTTTCCACATGCTTCACATCACTTCTTCTCTACATATTGTAATTATGTTAACTTTTTCCATTGCTAATTGCGTTATCAAACGTGCATACAGTGGTGAAAAGAAAATGTTTGTCAGTTGTTAACTATTTTCTATACTGAATATGTAGGCAGTTGCCAAGGAGTAATTGCGTTGAATATGGAGGATGGCACACTACATCGTTTCCGAGCTGGTTCAACAATTTTGGCTACAGGGGTAATATGACTTTCTTGTGGATTTTTGACATTGAAGTTTTAATTGCCTTTCCCTTATCATGGATAGATGAGATCTTTTATTCTGCTTCAGGGTTATGGTAGAGCATACTTTTCTGCAACCTCAGCACATACATGCACTGGAGATGGGAGTGCCATGGTTGCACGTGCTGGGATCCCTCTTGAGGTGTGTTTTTCCTATTTGGTTTGGGTGCTTTTCAGTATTAACTTGATATCCTTTGGAATTAGTCTTTTATCATTCACATGCTCATCGCAAATTCTGCAGGATTTGGAGTTTGTGCAATTTCACCCAACCGGTATATATGGAGCAGGTTGCCTTATCACAGAAGGTTTGTAATATAATTTATTTGGAACTTGTTTTGCTTTTGGTTTCACTTCATAAGGCACCTCATCTTGTTTAATTAAAATGGAATGTAGTGCCTTTCATCTTCACTTTTTGGATCTTTTAGGTTCTCGTGGTGAAGGTGGAATTCTTAGGAATAGTGAAGGTGAGCGATTTATGGAACGATATGCTCCCACTGCAAAGGATCTTGCATCAAGAGATGTAGTTTCAAGATCAATGACTATGGAGATTCGGGAAGGTCGTGGTGTAGGTATGCTGGCTTATATTGATATATCCATGTCTTCATAAAAGGTTTATATTAAATTGTAAAATGTTTGAATGCTATTAGATTGTAGGTTATTTTTGCAGCATTGCTCTAAGGGAAACTGGTATTAAAGCCGTATAAGTTGTGTGTCAAAATCTGGAGATGGCATTATTTGTTTAATTCTAAAAATTAATGAATTATCCGAGCTTGATGAGAATCATGACCTATATTCCCAATGTTGGAAATTGAAAAATATTTGTTTATCAGTTAAGTTAGATTATGACTTTTATTTTATTTTATAAGCAAGCTTGTATTAACTGTGCAAATCATTTACAGGACCCCTGAAAGATCACATCTATCTCCACTTGAATCACCTACCCCCAGATGTGCTCAAGGAGAGACTTCCTGGTATCTCTGAAACTGCTGCCATTTTTGCTGGAGTGGATGTTACAAAGGAACCCATTCCTGTTTTGCCAACTGTACATTATAATATGGGCGGTATTCCTACCAACCATCATGGAGAGGTATAAAGATCCAACAAACTGTTTGAACTAAGATTCCCAATTGAAAGATTCAGAAATATATAAAGTAATAAAGAAAAAGAGAAGAAAAACCTAGGATAATTAATCATGCTATCTTGGCTAGATAAAATTTCTTACATGATAACTGTCTAATATAGAGGGAGAGAGAGAAAAATAGGGAGAGGCAGATTGGATGGAATTGCTTAAGTGAATAGATTGATTTTACAGTAGTTGGGTTATGCAGAACATCTATATATACATCTTAATAGACTAAATGGGTGCTAAATACTAATTTCTATGGAAACTAATGTTATCTAACATTTTTCATTGGACAAAAATATAAGAAAAACTATTTAATATGCCATTTTGTTATACAGGTGGTTACCATTAAAGGTGACAATCCAGATGCAGTCGTTCCTGGACTGATGGCAGCTGGGGAAACAGCCTGCGCATCAGTCCATGGGGCCAATAGACTTGGTGCAAATTCACTTCTGGACATTGTTGTTTTTGGTAGAGCTTGTGCAAATAGAGTTGCAGAAATCCATAGGCCAGGCAAGATTCTTTTCCTGTTACTGAAATGGATTGTGCACTCTAAAATTAAAGTGATACTAATGTGGCTGTCATCCATTTTGCAGGAGAGAAACAAAAGCCTTTAGAGAAGGATGCTGGTCAGAAAACAATTGCATGGCTGGACAAATTGAGAAATTCAAATGGTTCATTGCCAACTTCCAAAATTCGGTTGAATATGCAAAGAGTTATGCAAAGCAATGCTGCTGTGTTCCGTACACAAGAAACATTAGAAGAAGGTAACCCATTCCTTGTGAATTATACTTTATCCTCTTGATATTCTCTTGTTCTCCAAAAGGTGTTTGTTTCACTCTTGATGATTCTTTAACTAGGTTCTTACTCTGAACTTCATCTGGTGCATTTCAGGTTGTCAATTAATTGATAAAACGTGGGAGAGCTTCCATGATGTCAAGGTGGAGGACCGCACTTTGATATGGTAAATCCTTTTCTGCAAATGTTGAGAATATTTCAAGGATTCTGTTTGTTCATTTTTAAAGTTTATCGACTATATATTCTCAGGAATTCTGACTTGATAGAGACTATTGAGTTGGAAAATCTTTTAATAAATGCATGCATCACAATGCACTCTGCTGAAGCCAGGAAAGAGAGTAGGGGAGCTCATGCCCGTGAAGACTTTACGGTCGGTTATTTTTCTTTTTCTTCTTATATGCAAATTTCACACCATTAATATGAGAAGCGTAATTGACTATTATGTTGTATTCTGCAGAAAAGAGATGATGAGAACTGGATGAAACACACTTTGGGGTAAGTCATGTTTGATGTTTCAATGATACGGTTAGTTTTTTTAATTTGCTTTGGTTAGCTAAGCTTTCGTGCACCAATTTGCAGATTCTGGGAGAACGAGAAAGTCCGGTTAGATTACAGGGCAGTGCATATGAATACATTGGATGATGAGGTTGAATCATTTCCTCCCAAGGCTCGCGTGTATTAACATACATGGTATGGATGGCTTGGACATGTTGTCTCAATGTGAAGTGACTGGTGCACGTGAAAAAACATACAATAAAGAGTCGTAGATGCATGCTTTATGATAATTGTTGGTCTCATCATCAATGTTGATTGATATTCCCGGCATATTCTCAAATAACACCCTGTATTTGCAGCAGATAATAATAGAAATACAGTTCCATTAACTGTTCGTATTTTGAGTTTCTACATATACATGTGTATTTCTTTTATTTATCTAAAAAAGCACTGGATGGGAAAAGCAAGAGTGACTTGCCAGTTACCAAATTTGCGGTGTTGCGTTCAAAAAAATATGAAGTCCCCTCCTTGTTACAGTTATTATTTGCAATTGTTCAAACTAAAAGTGCTGCTCTGCATTCCTTGCTTGAAGATGAGAAAATATGAAACGAAGTTTGACGGTCATCTTTTATATATAAATATCAGTCGCAATGTCATTAGATACCGTTTTATTTGATTGTAGTCGCAATTGATATTGGAGGCACGAAATATCATAAGATTGCACGATGTCAAAAGTCCACCTGTTAAAGGCTACTTACGGACATTTAGAGGTTTCTTAAACCTCAGCTTGTACAGATAAGAGAATTTCTTCGGTTATTGTACTCTGCTTACTGTTTCCAGGACTACTGTATATAGACGCCGTGGAATCATTCTCATGTACGGCATAATTAGGCAGCTTTCTTGCATTTTGGAAAAATCACTATTAATTTTCTTAACCGTAAAATAATGGAGTTAATGAAGAACCAGCAAGACTGACAAATAGTTAAATTAGATCCCACAAACATATCCAGCAAAATAAGGAAAAAGATATTAAGAAAATTCATACTCACTTCGGAAATCGTTGCCTTGAAAGAGAATAATTTCCTTTATGTCTACTTAGAAATGTTGATGCACAAAAGAAATTATGCTGCTGCAATTAATGAGGTTTTTTCTGTTTGCGTTTAAACGTTCTTCATAAAATTTTGTTATTCATATCTTTATATATTTTACACTAGAATTATTCTTCTATCTATCTGTTAGGCTGATTAATTTGTGTCGGAAAAAGGGCAAATCGTCATAATTCTAGGTGTGCCATTCCTGAATAAATGCTCATTGGGTAGAAAAGATTTGGAAGTCTATTTATTTCTAGACGGAGATTTTACTGTGGTCAAAACTAAAATCGACATTTGACTACAACAAATATAGAATTGACATATCCTCTAGGAGGGGAAGAAATCCCAACTACCATAATAGAAATTAGCCACCCAAGTATTACGGGTGTTCCATTTCAGAACAAAAAGGTTCAAGATCACAGTCACGTCATGAATACACGACAAAATCAAGAGACGTACACAATTATTTGAAAAACATAAAATACATCCGCATAATATACACATCCGTATATATTCTATATTTTAAGCATCCGATTTTTTTAAATATAAAAAGAAAAATAATCTTTACGTACCGTTAGATGATGAATGTATCTTGATGGACCCCCTAACATCATCCCTCGAAAACAAATATAAGTGATATTATTGGGCAGTATGTAAACTCGCTGAACATCTATTTGCTATAAATAATATGTAATACATTAAAGATAAGTCTCTTTTGCTTCATTTCAAATTGAAAGTTAAAAACAGATTAAAAAAAGAAGGAAAGAGCAGTGAAGAAGATTGATAGTATTCCGTTACAGACATAAACCAGTCCTGACTCCACATATAAATAACTTAAGCGTTGGAGTTGGCTTGGTGCCTCGCTTTCTCCTTCTCCTTCACCTCGCTTCCCTGCGTCTTGTCATAATCTTCAGGCATATGCCAAAATAAACAAACTAGTCAGCACCGGGTCTTAATAATTGCGCTAATTAATTTCCATTTAGACATAACCAATAAGACAATCAAAGAGGAAAAACCAAACACAAGAAGGTATATATATAGTCATGTATATTTGATAAGCAAACCTGGGTGACTTTCATGTATGGACTTATCCGTGTCAGTTTTAGGGATGGATTGGTTTCCACCATAGATTCCACCAAATCCTTCTTCATCGGACCTCGTGGCATAGCCTTCTCCGAACGAATGAGACATCGCATCCCTTCACAACGTTAATTCATCTCAATATAGAAAATTAAACCCAAAAATGCATGACAGTCAATCAAATTAAGATATAATATTTGAACTCACCCATGAGTATTCTCCTCACTTGGCTTCTGAGTCTTGTCCATCTTTTGAGCACTGTGTGTGCTACTATCTGGTTGGGTGCAGAATCTAACTGCACAAGTTTCCCGACCAAGGTTGGAAGATAGAGAGCGTGGGAATGAAAGTGGTGGATAGGTTAAAACGGTTTTGATTGTGTTAAGCATAGTCGAGATATTAAAAACTAATAGCAGAGGTAGAGCGGTAGTCTTATAATTTCATCAAAGGATGAAAGATTAAGATCCGCAACAATATGCAGATCTTATTCCTCCTCTGCACTTGCAATACATGGTTCAGAAAAATCTAGTATCTTCATTACATGACACCTAAACCCTTGCGTGTCACATTGGGGGCTATTCTGCTTTTTGCATGCAATTCAACTTTGAAGATTCTATGCTTTTGAAACAACAGAATAAACGCCACGTCCCCGTCTGGTAACAGCACCTGTGAAGGATAATCTTCTTTTTAAAGTGCATAAAGGAAGTACAAGCACGTGTATCAATTAAATCAGCCACGTATCATCATATTCATTCCAACACTGCTTAGTTTTTTAAGCATCATCAACATCTATGCAATGACACAGCACACTTTGTCAAAGTTACTTTTTACCTGTAAAGCTGATCACACACTTCAATGCTTACTCCTTCAATATTTTAATGAAAATTTCTGGTTGATCAGAAGAATTCATATACATATGGACAAGAGAGATCATGTGCCGTGTTCTATTTCTAGACAGTTGGTAAAAACGGACAGAACATTGCTAGCAACTTTCAGAAGCAATTGGTAAGTGGTATTATAAAATGCAATAATTTTACCCGGAGAAATAACTACTAGCTAGTTCGAGATTCAAAATGTTAAATATAAATGTTTTGATATTATGCTAAACATCAGCTTTTATTTTTCAAAATTAATATATTAAGTGCAGGCGAAATAGTTTCATAAATAAATTGAGCAGAAAAGTTTTTCATGATTTATGTGGCCACATCGGTGATCTCTCATATGTGAGACAGATTATTGGCTTTGGATTTTTTTTCTTTTCAAATCAATGGATATAATCAGGTTAGAAAGAAGAAAGCGTAACAGAAAATGAATATAAGAGATACAATATAAGTTGCTTGACCATAGCTATTTAATGATTTCCACATCCTCAGATTAAGGAGGTGACTTGATAATACGATATATGAAAAAGAGCCAATATAACAATCAAAAGGCCTATTACAACTCTTGCTTTATTGTATCTGTTAAGTTGTTTCAAATGGTCGGGTTACAGCTCCACCATAATCATAGTCATCATAGGTGTTTCAAACCAAGTTGTATTCATTGGTTTCAATTCAAAAGCATTCACAAAATTCTCAAATCTATTCTTTCTGCTTATTTTTTTTCTAAATAAAACAGACATTCAAACTCAGAGAAAGGTGAACTTGTGTAGATTCTCTTCTTAAATAATGAGTGACAACAATACATACAAACTTAATACTTAATAAAGGGAACATTGAATATTTAACACAACCGATTTGAATGCATTTATCATAATTCACATCAAAGTTGTATACCAATCATAAATATATTGCTGGAAGCATCAATTTTAGATTATAGTTACCTTATTAGGGACAGGAAAGAGTGACTTGGTACCACATGCTTTACCAAGGTCCTCACAGAGATGATTAAACGCTGAATCAATATCATATATAGCAATAAATCAATACAAGATCAAGAATACTACAACATCAACATAGTATTCTTAATAGTATCAGATCATGAAACTCAACTCCTTTATTTTATTTTCTCCGGTCCTACAATTTTGCCACTTTTAAAATCCAAAGAGAAGGAGTAATTTACTGGTGACAAAGAAAAGCACCAAGTGAAAGCAAGAAGAATGTGGCAATAACCTGACATGTTCCTACACCAAACTCATTACCTCTCGAAGACAAAGCCCCACAAGTTAAATCAATATCCATTTTTCCAGTTTGGAGCAATCCTTGTTTATCCAAGTCTGGTCAGAAGAGTCAAAAATACTATAGTTATGATCCATGGGTCTCAAAAATGGCATGTAGGAAACATATGCCCTTAAAAGTTATAAAAAATGTTTTTATGACTTGCAGGAAATAACATAATAGCTGACCTAAGATGGAAATAGCGACAACAAATAGATTTAAAAGCATGAATTGAAAATCAGGCCAAGTATAATTGAATAGGCACAATCTTAGCATTTATAAAAGAAAAGAAAAAATACATACTCATAAGACTCCATTGGTAAGAACATATATAATATACACAGCCATCCACTAAAATCCAATACGAATACTAATATTGTAGGACAGCATTAAAAACTCAACACTTCTAATTATTAAAACAAAGTGAGCTTCTCATATTATTGATTTATTATTATTATCTTTAATATCTTTTATATGGAATTCCATGTAAATTTAATGGCATCAATACCATCCTTTCATAAAAGGGACATACTCTTTCTTTAGTGAATGTATATATCTCAAAATTTCGAGATTACTAGCTCATGATATATTTTACCCTTAAATTGAAGGTGACCTACAAGTTAGGCCAAACAACTTTAAGTTTACCACTTCCTTATTCACTTCCAGTCTGTCACTTATTCTGTCTTTGCATTGGCTATGAATTTCTTTAGTTCCTTGGCGTTGTCTATTGCAGCCAATTGATACAATAAGAAATTGTTTGTTAAAAGTTATGATTAATATGGTTAACTATTTAAAAATTTTATTTATTTTTTAAATTTATTCTTTGTAAGCTTTACTTTTATCTTTCTTCTTTTATTATAATTTTAATTTCTTTTTTATATGAAAATAGTAAAATATTATATGTGACAATTTATTATAGTTGATAATAATTAAATAAATATAACGATATATATAGAAAAAATAATTAATACTTTCTTAAAAATTAAAAGTGGATAGATAAATAGAAATTTTACTCTTATAATGGAGACAGGTGCTAATTTTCATTTAAAATAGAACAAATAAAGTCAGATTTACAGTATATTGAAAGTTTTCACCTCTTATAATTGGAACTTGAAGAAGAGCATAACACAACAACTCCTCACATAATTTTTGACACCTTGACCTTGGAAGGGTTCATTCTCTATAAATCTTTGCAATTGCACTTGAGACAAATTTCCCACATAAATGTCTTAATTAATTATATATATCTAATCATCAATCAAAACAATTTAAATTAAATTAATAAAAAGATTGTTAGAGAACCAATATTATTAACTAACTTTATTTGCTATGATTTCTTTTGTTTTCAATCTTATTCTCAATTAAAAGGTAGATTTTTGAAGTTGTTAACAATTGATTCTTTAAGTTGAAACACTTCTAAAATAAAATAATTTGCCCAACCCATTAAAACAAATTAATTCATTTAGAGAATGAAAATTTTAAATTTTTATTGCTTATCTAAATTTCTTCCCTTATCATTATGAAATATAAATCAAATTATGTATCATAAACAATATTTTTATATTGGCATAAATGGAAAAAAAAAACTTAACTACTATTACGAACCTAAATAAACTTGAAGTAAACTATAGTGCAATTTTATTTATGAAGAATATTTACACGATAGCATTGCAGTTTGGTGGCTACAGATACAGCCAAGTGAGACAAAGCTTCGTTTGGTAAAGTTTTGACCTAATCATGGCTGTCGCAGTTACTGGCTTACTACAGATTTAGCCAGGTCAAACAAAGCTTCATGAATAGAGGAAAATGTTCCCTATAAAAAAGATCAAACCTTAATCTCAAAACTTATCCCAAAGAAAGCACAAATCTCTTATAAATCAAAAAGGAAAATTGAAAAGAACAAACAAACAGAAACCAACATGAAGAAGAAATTTTTATTGTTCCAAACTTGGGACTCGCTTCGCTTTTAGTTTTTAAAATTTAATTTTTATAAGTGGAGAAGAAAGATAGACTACTACATTGGGTGAACATAAATAAAAAAATTAAAAGAGAAAACCAAAACAACTTAAATTATTTTGATTTTAAATAAATATTATTTTAAGACAACATTTAAAAACAAATTTTCAAATTCAACCTCATCTCTGTAAATTGAATACAGGTTAAAATAATTTTTTTTTTTTTAAAAAAAAGTTAGATATGATGGAACGGGTATTCATGGATGTAAATTTTTCGTAAAAATTATATACGATTAAACGGATACTCTCGGATCTAAATTTTATTATCATATCTGAAGAATATTTATAGTTAAAAAAATAAATTACATATTTAGATTAAAGCTAGTAAATATCTGTATTATATAAATATTTTTAAATTTATATTAATTTATAAAGTAATAAACATTTTATTATATTAGGTAGTAATAAATTAAGAATATAAAATTTTTAAAATTAAAAGAATATGAATATAAATTATTAAAAATAAGGAATATTATTTTTATTAATATATTATACCCAGATTTAAATTATCTAAAATATATATTTTTAATTTGATGCAATACATTAAAATTTATATTAAATTTAAAATTAGTATTTAACAACACAAGTTATAATAAAATAAAATAAAACATTTGTTTAATACATAAATTAAATGTTTAGCATAATAGACGAGAATTCGAACTTATAATATAAGGTTAAATCTAATGTTCTATTTTGACCTAAGAAATTTCCCATGAAATTATCGACAACCTGACAACTGGGGAAACTCGGACGAACCTCTTGTTCTTGACGAAATCGGTCACTATATGCATATCATTTAAAATGTCGTTAATCAAGATTTTTTAGTTAAAATATTAAATTATAAAAAACATGATTAATAATATTTGTAATAAAAAACTTTTATGTTTAATTTTTTAGTTAATACGTTGAAGTATTAATTATAATTTTTATTATTTATTTATTTATAAAATTTTCTTATTATTTTTTAATTTTAATTAAAAAATTTATAAAAAGTTAGAATATGTTAAATATTAAAAATATTTTTAATAAAATTTTTTAAACAAATTTAGTTAATATTTTTCTTTCTTTATTTAAGAGCTTACAGATAACGCAGTGCGACTTTGTCTGCGTAAGGACCACGCAATGTTGAATTGTTTGGTAGCCAGCGCATCGTTGCCGTCCTTGTAGGGGTAAACATCCAACACCGCCTTAACGATATTATTTTACAAAAATATCCCTCTATTATTCTGTGATAACTGATAAGAGACAGATAACAAACAGCATTGCCCCACCGATAAATGAGCCGCACCTAACGTTACACGTCACCAAATCTGCACCGTCAATACAAGTAATCTTAGCCGTTCATCTCACAAACTCCTCTATAAAAAGATTAGGGTACCATTCTCTCTTTCATTCAGCGCCTCCAAGGTTCCACCTAACCAATATTTTTAACACCTCTCTCATTTGTTTCTATCTTTCATCAAGATCTTGTTCTTCCTTCATCCGTTTCACGTTTCTTGTAACCGGATCTTTATGGATCTGATCGAGATCTACACGCCGATGGTGGTTTTGTTCGGGTATCGCCGACCTTCGATCGGAGTTTTTTTTTTTTTTTTGTATAGGCTTGGTCCATCTCCATAGGTGTTCTGATTTTCTATTCTAAACATATGTTGTAGGTCTTTTATAGATCTGAAGCCCGGAGCATCAGATCTACGGTACAGAGGTGTAAGCTTAATGCTCGTCTTGCTTTTGGAATCTCTTTCGTAGAAAGTCGTTTGGTTCTTGCCTTTGCCAAGGCTCTTGAGGTATTGTTTTGCAGGTACAGCCGATAATCGTTGATGTTAACGCAGATCTACCGATAGATCCAGGCGCTTTCACCTTCTCGAAGATTATGGATGCTTCAGTCTCAGATCGTTCATGATTTCTCTGAAGTTTGGTGTACTCCACCGGCTACATATGCTGCAGATCTTGGATGTTGTAAATTTAGTGTATGATGTGAAGCTAAGATGGGAAATATGTGGATGTAGGAGATTTCGGGACGAAATACCTCAATACGATGAGTCGTTTTGGGTCTTGAGTCCTGAGTGATCTTGTCATCCGACCTTTGCCATGACAGGTGCGCTTGCATGGCAGGTCAACCAAATCTTAATAAAAAAAAGTTTTATTGGTTTTGGGGGAGATCGCACGGGAGTTGCCCGGGGTCTCTCCCTCGTGTGGTGTGTGCTGTGCTCCTTTTCGTTATACCTTTTATTATTACCTATCTGTCTCTCGACTCCGTTTTACGACTCTGGATGGCTTGGATACATCAGTGGAATCGCTCCTGCTCCAATCAAATAAGGTATTATCTATCAATTTACATTCGTAAGGGTTACGTTTTCAATATTGCATAATTATACACTGCAGTCATAATCAGCAAACAATTACAGTTTTATAGTTAAACAACGGTAAATGACTTCAAAATCAAGAAAGAATTCGCACATTTTTTTGGCTGCCATGCCTTGTCAGTTAAATCCAAACATCTAGATTTCAATTTATATTGAATTTATTTAATGAGCTGGTAATTCAAATAATATTAATCGGAAGTTTTGGTAATGTTATTGGCAGAAAAGGCTAAGTGGAGTTCCTCAATATTTATATTAGCCAAGGTAAATAGGGGGTTCTGGTTTGTTTAAATGATTCCCCGGAATATATTATGACTTCAACATCAGTTTTTAAATGGTTCAATGAATAAAATTAATTCGAAAGCAGGTCCTTTCACTATTTATGATTTTTAATTATTTGCTGCATGCGACATACTTATTCATTACTTTAATTCTAAACTTGGATATACTTATAAGTTATCAACTTGAGTTTAGTTTTCACTTTAACATTTTATTATCTAGTTCTGTTTGGGTTGTCGAACTCTGTCGAGTTGTCTCCAGATAAGACGGTTCCTAAATGTATTACAAATTTTTGTAACATCTTTGTACGTGTATCAATTTGTAAGAAGTTCAGCTTCGGCTGTCGACATTCACAATGCAGAAGTAGGTAATTTTGAAAGCACAAATTATGCGGAATTGTAGCTTTGTGAAATCGTTGCACTTGGATCCACCGCGAAGATAGAAATCTGTTAACCAAATGTGAAGGCTCAACTGCTTCTGGATGTTCCTAGGCGACGTGGGTCACTGGATCGGATATGATCGTTTCAGGCTATACTGTGGATCTAGAGTGGTTCTGATTTAGTCTCCGTCAATAATTAAGGTGAAGATAACTTCGCCCCCTTTGAGCAAAGAATCATATTTTCAATGGTTTTTAGTCATTCACTTAATATTATATATATATTTAGAGCACATAGTTTATATTTTATGGCGATATTTAAATACACTTATTTGAAGTTCCTAATGATATTATTGTATTGATAATGTTGGCATCCGAGAGAATTCAGCATCCTGAAAGATCTTATTCAAGAAGCTTTTTTTATTGGAATTCTGAATGTTGATATTTAGTGATAAATTTTATTATTTTAAAAAGCTTGGTCATAATTATGGAATTTGTCTGTGTTTGTTCTTTTACTCAAGCATATCTTCGATTATGTAGCATACGAAGATATTTAATTATTGGTCCGAATTTAAATTCTCTAGTAAGCTTTTTGGATTGGGAGTGTAGACGTAGTATTTGATTTGAATGCATATAGCATGCGAATAAACTCGCCGTTATTGGGCTTGTCACACAGCATACGTTATTATTTCCATATGCAGGTTTTAAGGTTTTTGCTCTTTTATGTTTTTAATATAATTAAGCATATTTAAGTATATAGAAATTGTCGGCCGTTTTATTTAACACCATGGAAGTGGAATTTGTAGATGGTTTTTTGGAAAGGAACGATTGTTATTCACCACTATTGAAGCTTTTTTGTAGAATTGAGCTTTATTTTGTCATTTAATTTTGAAAGAATGCAATGTTTTTTTCTTTTACCAATTTTCAATGTTTGGGTAAGACGCTGATTTTTTTTATTTTCTGCCTTTTATTATTCAATATTAAGAACGTGTTCAATATTTTCATCAAAATAATTAGTTTTGAATGTGATGGGGATTATTTTCATCAAAATAATTGAACTATTTTTCATTATATCGAAAGACTTTAATTGTTCATGTTTGTTTCGTTAGGATCGGAATATGAATATAATTAAAATTATTTTAGATATAAATGGCATTTTATTACTCGTTTGTCTAACACGTTTTCATATGCATTTTGGCAGTAAGGTTGAATGTTTAATTTTGTCGTGGTACAAAATACAATGGATTGGAATGGATTGGGTGACTTAAATTATTACATTAGAAGTGGAATACTGAGGACCTGTTTTAGAGCAAGTAAATTATAGGCTACGTTTATATGTGTCGTAACTTGGTTTTATTTTAATTAGGCAGTTGTACTTTAAGCTATATGATATTATGCAAAATATTGAAAAATTTTAATATTTTATAAAAAATTTCTTTGTTTTTAATTTTTTTAAGTAAAACATTTTAAAGGCATATTTTTGATAATTTGATATATGAATTAAAGTGGGTAATGTTTTCATGGTATTAGATCGATAATTTTAATATTCTTAGGTCGTGAAAATTTTCGCTATTGTTTAATTCTCTGTATTTTCTTACGTGTTCTTTATCACTACTCTAGAGGTGTGATAAATATTGTGATTATGTTTTAGGGTATTTTCCAATTGAAATTTAAATATTCAATATTTTATTTATTTTGAAATTTTTTTTAATTTTCATTATAACAAGTATAAATTGTCTGTCTTTTATACTATATAACAAGTGCATTTGTAAATTAGATTTGTCCGTTCTCGGGGAATTAAAGATTTTTTGGTTTGTTATTGCAAATGGAAGATCTGTAAGCTCAAAACGGTAGAGCGATCGGAGCAGATATTTAAGCTCTGGTAGGATGGTGGTTCGAATCCACCCGGATCTGCAATTTTTTTAGCTAAATTTGAAAATCAATGCATTGGATTTGGGCCTTTTCTGTGATATGTATTAAAATTTTAAAATTAAATTTTTATTTATTTTTCAGTTGCGTAGGGGTTTATTTTACAAACCTTTCATCCATTAAGGAAATGTTTCTTAAATAAAATGTTCATTTATTTTACAAACCTTTCATCCATTAAGGAAATGTTTCTTAAATAAAATGTTCATTTATTTTACAAACCTTTCATCCATTAAGGAAATGTTTCTTAAATAAAATGTTCATTATAAACATCAGGTTACATTTCAACCGTTCAATTGATCATATCAGTAATTGATTAACTATGACCATTAATCTATTAAATTTTTTTATATAGTTAATCATATAAAGAATCAATTAAAAATTATTTAAGTTAATCATATTGTTTTATAGCCATATTTTTTATAATAAATAAGGGATGTCGATACATATCATATTTTTGTATAACCATATTTTTTATAATAAATAAGGGATGTGGATACTGGCAAAAAAATTTGGGTAAAATTTTTTTCATTAAAATTAATAAAATGTATATTTCAAGTATTTTTTCTTCTTACAAGCTTTCTGTATGTAGTAGGTTAATTATTGCGTATGTTTCAGGTGGATTTTTTTTCCGTTTGTATTTTGTGTTGAAAGCACTTTAATAAATTATTTGTCAAACGGAAAGTTTTGCATTGCCTAAATGAAGATATCTTAAACAATGAAATTTGCTATTCTTCTTTTAAATTTTCAATATGTCCTTCTATTATTTTGTAAGGTAAATATTTAAATAAAAATAGTACATATATTTATTATTTTAAAAATGTATAAAGGTTATTTAATAATTTTTAATAATCATGAAAATTGTAAAGATAAAAGATGAAGATAGTATGTATATTCGTTATTTTAAAAAATTATCAAATTAGAGTATATTTGTTATTTATGAAAAAATTATCTTTTTTGTTTTCAAAATCACATTCCTAAACATATACTTATAAAAACTTTTTATCTTTCTCAAATTAGTAGAGTTATTATGTTCCTTAGACGAGCTTATTAAATCTTAGGAGATTTTTTGTGATTGGGCATAATATCAAAGTAATTCTTAGGGAAAAAAAATGTTTTATACTTATCTGGTTTCCAATATTGCAAACTTTTAACAATCTTAAAGAACAATTTTATTGTTGACAATAATTATAATGCGAGTACTGTTGCATTTCATGATACAACTTAGTTTGTACCCATTTTTATTATTTTAGAGGAAAAAATGTCCAAGCTCCAAATCCTATGTGAGAGTGCTAAGTGAAGCCGAAACTCAGTAGAGAAGAAACTGAAAGCTTCCCCATCCTCCCTGCTCCTTTTTTTTTCCTGATATAGGATTCATATTTATATTATTTGAGTTTTTTTTCACTCTCCTTAGTGATTTTTTTTCTTCCTTTTACTTTGTCTCCACCATTCCTCTTCGGCCCATCCCAGCCTTATCTTCCTATCACCATCCTTTCCTTATAACATTTTTTCCTTCCAACTAAACCTGCTGAAGCTGGTTGTTATAGTTACATCCTCACCATCGAAATTATATCATGCAGCATTGTTTTATTCAAATTTATTAGTTTTTAAGGTTGATGTTTTGAGTCCAATTAGGTATGTATTAATTCAAAATGAGAGACAAAATAAAGAAAAAAATTCGTGGCTCTGTCAAAGTTCCTTTGTAATAGGAGAGTTGATTTATATGTTTTGTTGTGTTTGAGATTTTAGGAATGCTAAATTGTTTAAGTTTAAAATGCTTGCTTGCCGTTGTTTATTTGTTTTGCATCACTATAATGCTCTTTTATTTAACATTTTTTAACTTTGTAAATGTTGTTAAAAAATTTCACTATGATCAAGTTAGTAGTACTTAAAACATATCCAGTCTTTCTTCTTAAAAAAAAGGAAAAGTCATATTTTTTACCAAATATTTTTATAAATTTTGTTTCAAATAGGAGAAATAGGAAAAAAAATGATTTGTAAAAAATGTTGTATATTATATCTAAAAAACGGTGATTTTGGTACATAGGCCACAGGCTGATTCGTAGTTTATACCAAGCTTGCTTAATTTTAAGCTTGCCTGTACGAGTAAGTATACAGTTGACAGAATAAAATGTGCCTCTTTTAAGTAATCTTTCATGTCCATCACGCACATGCCTCAGCTATTCTTATCCATAAAGTACCCAATGCTGGCTTTGAGGAAAAACATTAAGAGAAACTTCTTTCCGCTTCCAACTGTTTACAAGTTATCCCTTTACAGCTGATATCCAACATTTTTGTGAACGGTGAAGGCACTGATTGTTATGAAAAACGATGACAAGAGCTTGGCAATATTCCTTCTAATCACGATGAGTAACATTTCTGATTAAAGAAATCGCTGTATATTTAGTTATTTACAAGACATATATGCAGCACAGTCCTATTTAAATATCTAATGCCAAGGTCCCAACAAATGTATACAACTAATGGGACTCTATACGCCTTAGTTAAACTTGAAACATATTCTCTCAAGGCGAATTCTATAAATTAAAAACAACTACAAGTTTCATCAAATATAATACTTTAACTTAAACCATTTGTCAAAATTTATCTTTATATAAAAAGCAGTCATAAAAATATATAGAAATGAAGTTGTGAACACTTGGGGACAAACAATTGTCCACAATTAAGCATTTAAATTGTTAGTTAATTAGATCTGGTGATAAATAACCCGCGCCAGTTTCAGAGATAAGTACAAAGGATGAGCAGATGAGGACAGAGTAAAGATTCAGAAATTTGAAATGGAGATTAACAAACTGATCCAAAAACACAAACCCTGGATGGCCAGAGTAATTAATTAATTTGCTTTATACTAGAATCGTCATTTGTAAACCTAAATAGCGTTAATAAAACAAGGAATTGAGGTTATTGTGTTTTGAAACAGAAAGCAGAGAAATGAATCACCATCCCTGAATTGGCCACCGCGTCTCTGGATTGGGAAGCCAAGAAGAGCGTTTCTTTTCCTTGTTGGGGACTTTAGGGTTCTTATGGGGAGAGGAGATTCTTGCGAAGGAGAAAAAGACCTTACCAAGAAGCCCCATACCCATTTTATGCTTCTTCTGCTTATGATCATTGAAATCGTATTCCCCACTTAGTCTCATGGATTGAGAGAGTCTCTCGTAGCCAGCGATTCCGGCACATTCGGAATTCACAGATTCGGATGATAGTACTATGCGGTGCGACCTTGATAACCTCAACGGTCTTCTAAATTTCATCAACCTCAACCTAGGGTTCCTACTAATAATCTATTATGCTTCTGCTTTTTTGTTCTGAGTCGGTAAATCATGGGATCATTGGTTCGGAAATGATATGATTATATATTGAGGAACGACTCTCCCGCACCAAAATATACACGTGGCTGATAGCTTCAATTTTTTTTTCAACCTTTATATATTTAATCATAAATTCTTATACAACAATGATATTTTCAATATTTTCACGTAAAAAATTAAATTATATTTTCTATACTTTTAATTTAATAGTTAATTTTTTTTAAAAAAATAACAACATAGATTTGGATATAAATTATTTTTTCCTAAGTAGAAGAAACTTTTCTCATCCTTCTATCTATCTAAAATTGAAACAATCTCTTCACACTCCTATAATAACTTACATTCAATTAGTTGTTATAAATTTCTTAAAAAAATTTCAACCACTAAATTTAGATGTAATGGGGATGTAGGTCATGGTGGGCGTGGGGGTTTCTTAGTTCTCATCCAAAAAAGTGAGGTCAGCTCTATTCCATAGTCGTCTTCTAATATTGTTATGTTAAATAAATCATGCGTGGTGGTGGGTCCATTGAATGAGACTTTAGTCTTTGCAAATCCCAAAAATATTTTTGGGTGCCTGTCTATATGTTATCCTTTCTAATGTTTTATTAGAATTGGTTAAGACTTTTCTCCGCGGAGTAGAATTCAATGATCAACAAACCCTGTGCTGTGAGCCTGCGTCAACGAAAGCAAAAGAGTCAAAAAGATTGATTGGCCGAATCGTGGAGGTTGTGTGAGTCTTGCCTTCAAATGTTAATTGGTCTGAAGAATTCCGAAAATTGGTCTCTTGGTAATAACTAATGAAAGAAAATTGAACGGGTAATTGGGTATGGTAATTTAAAAGGGTAAAGACAAATTTTAATCTACTCCTGTGTGATAAAACTCGAGTCTTTATTAAAATAATCTCTTATTACACATTTTTTTTACTTAAGAGTTACATGATTTTATTATTGAATTTTCTTTTAATTTTTGAATCATATTAATTACGTTTAAGTTTTTATGTTGAAAATTTTCCTTTTTCTTAAATCAGTAGCTCAGGACTTTGTCTTTTTCATTCTTTCGTTATGTGTGTGTGTGATCCATTAACTTTTGAATAAGTCTTAAATAGAAGAGTCCAATTCAAAGAATAATCCAATGAAGAACGATGTTAAGCTAGCTTTTTTTTACAAATAATAATCATAAGAGTTCAGAAAATGTGTGAAACCTGATAAGGTATGTGATGATGTACATGATATGCGTGGTATGTAAAGCAAGATGTGACTGTATATTTGTTTATAAGCTAGTAATGTCTTTATCTTATCTAAATGCCAATGAAATTATAATCCCAGAAATTGAAAATCTCTTCTGTTTTTTAATGTTGGAACAAAACGTGGGTGTCTCTACTAGCAGACTCCATAATTAAGTTTCGATTAGCCGTCAAATGATCGATTAGGCAGTGCAATTAATCAATTGTCTTCTTGAAGGCATCAGAGAGCTCGACCAAAAAAAAAGTATTGGAGATCGCTGTTGTTACGATCCTGTATCTAATATCTCACTTATACTACAATAATAATTATTTGGCAATAGTAAGTAAAATTAACTAAACAAGAGTGATAATGAATACATAAAAGTGATGATAAACATTCTAGTTAGGTACAGAGAAAGATGCCTCTCAATCCCTTTATACTCATTTACTCAAGGTAGTTAACATTTGGCTTGTTTAATTTTATGGTAAATAAAGATATTAGTTAAAGAGTTAGAAATAAAAATATTATTGACGTACCTAACTTATAATTTTTAATGCATTTTTATTTTTAACTTCTTAACTAATATGTAGATTCTAATTTTATCGATTCTTTATGCTAGTTTGCCATGTTTGTTTGTTCTCTGTAAAATTTAGGATTTAAGATTTATGTTTCTTAACTAATATATAAGATTCTAAAAAAAAAAAATTCTTTCTTACAATTCTGAATCTCATACACACATTTTTTATCACTCTCACCTAATAAATCTTTCCAATAAATAGAGATCAAATTCCCAATTAAATATGGCAATTAATATAAGATGAATAATTCTGCTATAACCTTTCCATTGATAGATCCCAACCATATCTAAGCAACAAATGTGAATATCGTAAATGGATAAGAATTGAGTCTTCTCCATTTTGTATAACAGGACCACCCAACCACAACTCAGCATTAAATGCGAATATGGTATATAAATAACAATTGAAACTTCTTCATTTACTAACAATTACACGATCCGTTGTTGCTGGAGTAAAAAATTAATACATTATCATATTCAAATACCATTGTTATTTCTTTTCTCTAAATCACAAATATCTTCTACTAAAAATATTTTTTCTTAAACTAAATAAACTATTATAAATGGTAAAATTGTTCCTAATTAAAATAAGATTGTTCGATTTAAAATAAGATTGAAATAAAAATTTAGTTAAAATGCACTGATTCAACCAAAGAGGTTTCTTTTTTCTCATATTGGAGTGTATACATCCCAAAGAAGTCTCAAATAATTATTTTTATATCCAATATAACATCCGAATTTAAGGGTCTTAGAAAAAAAAAATAGTGCACTAAAGATTAAACCGCATTGACCATCCTTTCGGATCGTATGCCATAAAAGGTTAACAGTTAGTGTACTAATCTTAGCTAACCATCCGTCACCTCTATCATCGTGTCTGAATGAGAAATCTCCTAATACTCCTATGGTAGTAGGGGTATCGGATTGTTAAGACACTAGAAAAAGAAAAAAAGAAAAACGATTTTCTGTGAGCAGTATTTGCTTTGGAATTTAATTGGAACACCAACGCCTGAGTGGTACTACAGGTAAAGAAATCCTTCATTTTTTTCATAGGTCGAAACAATTCGACATATAACTCTAAATATAATTACCATCTGTCACATCACACATACAAGAAATGATAATTACTTTCCACCTAAACAAATTAAACGGCATGCGGGAATGGCATGAACTATAAGGACAAGCAGCGAGTCAACCGGCAGACAGCCTCACTGCATATTCTGCAATTGAAGTACAAAAATATGACAGAAAGATGTCTATAACTTTATCTACATACATACCACATCCTATGAGCTTCAAAGAGCTAAAGCTTCTTGAAAGGTAAATCCCGTTCAACTAATTTCCTGACATAATGACTACTTTTTATTGAAACAAAAGCGGCAAATGCCCTGTACAAAGTTATTATGCAGGCACATCTGCTTGCTCACAGTTCATTGGGATTGGAGTAGAGGCACTCATCCACTAGCTGGCGGAGGTTGGGATTCTCCAAGGCAGCAGCAACTCTTTCTTTATCATTTAACTGCTTATTGACTGCATGAGAAAGATTTGTAGTATTATTGGGAGTTTATGTTGCAGGAAGAAAGGAAACCAAAGGAAACTTTATCTTCTTAGTGAGGCAAAGAGCAAAAGTGAAGTGTGTTGTGAAGTAGGTGAGCATAGTTGTTTTTGGGGAGAACAAGAACACAACTTTTAGTATTGTTTGAGATGGAATCTCTCCTGATGTTAAATGCTGCTGAAAAAAGAAGGGAAAAGGTGGAAGAAAGGAGCACGGAAGGGCTTGGGAATGGATCCTCTAATGCACATAACAAGTCATGTTCAGATTCTGTCTTGGTGGACATTAACTACACCCTCAATAGACATTAATCCCCCGCCCCCGATTTAATATCAAGTATACAAGAATTTATCATGACTTTGCCATATCAATTTTTAACATCAGTGGATCCATTTCCTAAGTCTTGAATGTTATTGTTTGAACAAACTATTGTTTAAACTTTACCCGATTCTTCCTGGGCATGAGATCCCGGAGAAACCTTGATGTCCACCTGCCAAGAGAATTTTGAATGATAGATGAGACTACCAGACAGAAGACAATTATACCATCATCTAAACAAAATGGCAGAGAATTTTCAGCATTGAGAATTGCAATTCACATGAAAAGAAAGAAACGGGTTAAAAAACTAAGTACTAACACACAGCCAACCAATTTTAAAGGAATAGCATTGCCTACAACAATGACAGAGGAAAAATATCAAACTGTGTACAGAGGTGCAATAAGAAAGTAATGCTAGAAACTCTCTTGGCATCACCATATGCATTTATTGATGACCTCAGTGAAGATGCTACGAATTTCCACACATGGCATCCATGTCAATGTATCCAACACATTTAATAAGTCACTTAACGATTATCTTCATTACTTTATACATGGCACAAGCACCCTATCCCCAAGCGTCATAAGCTTAACCAAGTTTGATTAATATGAAGAGTTTAATTTCAGTATATGACTAGACATAACTCCTATTAAGAAATAGAATTACTTTGGCCACTAATAAGAGAATTCTTGAACAGTTTTCTATATTCACTTTCTAATTGAAAAATTTTAGAAAAATAATCCCTTATTTTTTAATGCAATAGTTAGGTTATCACCCTGTCAATCAAAGGTGAGCCATGAAATCAGCCTCTTCCAAAAGCAGGGACTTTTTTTTTGTGGGGTGGGTGGGGAATTCAGGGTCCAACCCCTCCCTAGATCCTGCTTAGAGTGGGAGCTTTGCAACACCAGGTTTCCCGTTTTGGATAATAAACTAATAAAACTTATAAATTATAAATGTTTTTTGAGAAAAATACCCAGATTTGTTTTCTTCATAATCATTTCCCTTAATTTCTTTCCTATTCTTTCTCTTACTTTACACATTTTATCTTTGGATTTTTCAAAATTTAATATACACAATTTAGTATGAAACTTACTTCTACCAGGGAAGAAACCAACTCTTTTTCTACCTTCTAACATGCTGCCGGGAAAAGGACTATATGTCACAGTCTATAACTTCACATTCTTTCAAAAAAATATGATGACGGTTATTTTATAAACTGATGTAACTCCTACGTGAACTCAATCTCAATAAGTATTAGTTATTTTGAGGGTCCAACTCGGTGCTGTAACAAACCAATGTACAAATTTAATGTGCTCATGACATTATTTAAAAGAGGAATCCACCTCATACAAAATGAGGGAGTACACATTATATTGTTTACAGACATAGATTAAAAAATCAACGGTTAGGCTTAAGATAAAAATCAAGTAAATATGTAACTAATTCTGAAATTAGTTACAATTCCAACCATTAATTTGTATTTCATGCTTGTATCACTGTAAATGCACTTTATCCTCTAAGCAACGTCCCCATTTTAGAAGAGCCAAATCCTTAAAAAAGCATAGCAACACCAATTAACAGACAGTGGTAGAAAACAAAACCAACACAGTTTATATATCTATCCATCTACCATATATAATTTAAAGCATTAATTGGGTAATGACCACATCAAACTACCTACATTCTTCAACAATCGCCTCCTTAGCCATGTTCTACTCCTGGCACATCAACATGACCATTTGAGTACTATAATCTCTTCATTGAATGCATTTCGGGATCTCTCTCAACATCAACGCCACCACGAGTTGTCAATTCGAATTCATTTAATATTAAATGTTTGCTCAAAGTTATTTAGAAACTTCAAATTCTCTCACCATATTAAACCTGCTACCCATTCGGCCATTCCTCCAATGTCACATATCTCTGTTCCTTAAGAAAGCATTCATTTTTCAAATTTATTTTTCTATTCAAAACACTTTAATTGGCACACATAAATAGGCCAATTCTGTGTCTTTTACTTCAATTTTCCGTGGAGTCAAATTATCATCAATACGCATCAAGGAAACGGACCCTGGTCTTGAGATTTCTATATAAAGGACATGACACGATGAATATAAATACCATTTTTAACTTTTGTGTTGATGGGTTGAATATCTTACATGGGGAATTGAAGAAATATTCGACGACTTTTTTCAGGAAATCCGCATTGGAAAAATACACATCATTCCCTCTTTTCTATCGAATCAACCACTAGCTCAATTCCACAAAATTAAATACTGCAAATAAGAACTAATAAAGAGACTCGCAATTTCTTAGAAATACCTCACAACCTATTGCGGAAAAAATAGAATTTGCTGAGACTGAAATAAAAATAACATATTCCTACCAAGATAACCGGAAGTTTCAACCAACAAGAACCTTATTTACTCTCTTTCTTTCTTTCTTTTTTCAGTTTCTTCTCTTGCTTTATTCACCCCTTTACACGTTACCAATTTCCAGCCAGTTCTAAAGCTTCAAAATTAAATAAATAAAAATGTAAGATTTTTTTTTTAATTTTAGAAGTATTTATTATTTTATTTCATGTTTGTCCTTCACTTTAATAACTTTCAAATAAATAATTAAATACAATAGAAGAATTTTATTTTAAATAAAAAATTAAAATACTATATTAATTTTTTTATAAATTAATATATTAACTCATGTTATCAATATATTTTTTAATTTATGATGTGTTTTGAATATATGACATTTGGTAAAAAGGATGTTGTAAAAATTAGCCGAGGGAATAATATTTTAGCAAATTAAAAGCATGCAGAAAAAGACATATTACAGAGAGAGAAAAAAAAAGGATTGAGAGGGAACAAACTTTGTAATGAGGAGGGAAATAGTGCTTTAGTTTAACTCTCAGACACAGACCAATGACCGTGGCCATGCTGCAGTGCTGCACGGTGGGCGTAAAAGTTATCCTAACACAACAATTAAGAAGTAAGTAAATAGTTTTAACATAAAAATCCTGAAATGAGAAATAAAAATTAAAAGTAAAAACTCACAAAATTCGCCCTAATTTGTCATCGACGGTAATTGATTCCTCGGAGAGGACACTGAGCTGTTCCAAGGAATATGGATGTTCAGGATCCCTAATATCCCTCACGAAATTTGCGGAATCAAAGTTAAGGAAAGATCCAAAAGCTTTTGGAATGAGTTGAAGAAGCTATTCGCAAAAATAGTGAAGCTGGTTCGGAAAAGTGAAAGAAAATGAAACGAGAAGAATGAAAAAGGATATCATAAATATCGAGAGGATCAACGGCATCGTCGGCGTGAGGATCTTCGGAGCGAGCGATTCTCTCTTTCTTGGCATGAACCACAGGGTTCGCATTGATCAGACCCAGAGTCATTCCTTTCCACTATCACTTTCTCCACTCACGGCACGGTCACGGGCGTTCTTTCCGCTTGCCAAATTTATACGTGTGTCTTCTTTCTCTTCCTAAACCAACCCCGTGTTAATAATCTTACACATATATTAAATACAAATATTTGTTTAATGTCGTCAAAATATTTAATATTCTTAGTTAATAAATATGAGAATTAATAGAAAAAAATGTAATTATTATATTTCTTTATATGGTTAAATTTTAGCATTTCAAAGCTATAGATTCCTCTTTTAATTTTGTAATCATGGCAAAGGTAAAAACATTATATAATATTTATAAAAGTGGATTTGAATTTGAGATTAATTTAATATATTATTTGTATAAAATTTTATATAAATTAATAAAAATTAATAGTAGCTTGGAAATATTTATTATAAAAATAATAGTTTTAATAATATAAAATTTTCAATTAGACAATAATATAAAAAATTATACTACCATTATATTCCAATTATATTCTGTCTATTTTATATATATTCGTGTTTATAGAACTGGACCGACCTTTAAGGTAAGATGTAAAAGTCTTTGTTTTACGCCCTAATTTTTTATTTATTTGTGATATTTTAAAAAATTTAACAAAATAATTAAATATTTTCTAAAATACTCTCTTATCTTACCTACGAGATATTAATGTTATATATTTCCATTGATTAACATTACTTTTTATGTTGTTTATAGTTATATTTTATTCTGAACAAAAATCGTACATCTTATTATTTAGTGTTGAGAAAAATATTAAAGATTGTATTATAATTTTTTAATATCAATTTTTAATTACAATTTTATATCAGAAGCCCAGGAAAAAAATTAGCATTGAATTTAACGTGAAATGCAACTTTTATTCTGATTAGATAATAGCATAAAAAACATTTATCACTTGAGTTTGTATGAAAAGAAAAAGACATTAACTTTAGTTATGATTTTAAATTCTTAACCCAAGTAAGGGGGAAATTCCACACACCATTTACAGTCTTTACTAGTTTTCTATTAAAAATAAATATTTTTTTCACACAAAAAAACTCTTTTCTCTTTTTTATCACATCATTTATTAACATCTTCCCTGGTAATCTTTGTTTCACACTTGTAATTTTGTTTTTGAAGGAACACACCGCCTAGGCGCCTCTTTCTTTTACGCAAGGTTTTGCTTGGATAACTATTGCCAAGTATCTTAAGTCCATTTTCCAAAAAAGATATTGATGCTCTTTTGTCTAAAATAAAATAGTATTTGCTGTTAGTTCATGTTCATGGGATGCAATTGGCTCTGGACTGCCAATTGCTTGGGTCAATGTTTAGTTGTAGTAATAGTTATGTATTTATAATAAAATGAACAAAACATTAACAACATGGTCCCGTAGCTCAGTTGGTTAGAGCGTTGGTCTTATGAGCCGAAGGTCGCGGGTTCGAGCCCCGCTGGGACCAATTTTTTTTCCTTATTTCTTTTAACTAAGGATCAAGTTTAATTGGCATAATTTTAAATTTTATGATTAGAAGTTATCAGTTTATTTTATGTTTAATAATTAATTGTATTAAATATATTATCAACTATCACAAATCAAAAAGTTATTATTTTATATAATTTAAATAAAAAAATATTTTTAAATTACTATCTAACATATCTATGTATAACTTATTTGATACAATTAATTATAACATTAATTAGATATTAACATGAATTTTTTAAATAATTCAAAATATACTAGTATTTAATCTTATTTTATATTGGTAATTTTTAATACCAATTTTTTTTTCTTTTCAAAATATATATATTTTTTATTTCTTTTAACTAAGGATCAAGTTTAATTGGCATAATTTTAAATTTTATGATTAGAAGTTATCAGTTTATTTTTATTTTATTTTATGTTTAATAATTAATTGTATTAAATATATTATCAACTATCACAAATAAAAAAGTTATTATTTTATATAATTTAAATAAAAAAATATTTTTAAATTATTATCTAACATATCTATGTATAACTTATTTAATACAATTAATTATATCATTAATTAGACAATAACATGAATTTTTTAAATAATTCAAAATATACTAGTATTTAATCTTATTTTATATTGGTAATTTTTAATACCAATTTTTTTTTCTTTTCAAAATATATATATTTTTTATTTCTTTTAACTAAGGATCAAGTTTAATTGGCATAATTTTAAATTTTATGATTAGAAGTTATCAGTTTATTTTATGTTTAATAATTAATTGTATTAAATATATTATCAACTATCACAAATAAAAAAGTTATTATTTTATATAATTTAAATAAAAAAATATTTTTAAATTATTATCTAACATATCTATGTATAACTTATTTAATACAATTAATTATATCATTAATTAGACAATAACATGAATTTTTTAAATAATTCAAAATATACTAGTATTTAATCTTATTTTATATTGGTAATTTTTAATACCAATATTTTTCAAATATTATTATAGTTGCAAGATTATTGAGAGGCAATAGGCTAGTTGACAGTAATAGAAAGAAATAACTTACGTGTTAGGAAAGAAAGTGAAATTTTACTACAATTATATGTAATAAAAATATATATATATATAAAATATGATAAAAATATATAAAAACACCTTACATAAATTATAATATAAAATTATTATAAAAATAATATTTTTATTTAAAAAAATACTTTTTAAAATTATTTGATGACTTGTAAAATCTTTCTACATCAACTTAGAAAAAAATAGCAAAATATACGTATATATATATATATATAATTTTTGTTTAACTAAATAGTTATAAATTAAAATTTCAGCAGTCAAAAATTAAATTTATAATAAAAATAAATAAAGTTGTAATAATTTTTTAACAGTTAAAATTTAAAATCATTATAAATTTTCAATAGATAAATTTATAAATTAAATTTAAAATAATTAGTAATAATTTTTACATATCTTAAAATTATAATAATAATTATTAAAATTAATTATCATATATAAGATCTTTTGAAATCTTAAATTTTTATAACAATCTTTCACATATTTTAAAAGATTTAAATCCTAGATAAATAAACTTAACTCGGTGTTTTGGTGAATATGTGTAAGCTAAGACTCATATGTCATATTACACACCACAATTTTTTATATTTTTATTGGTTTTGTGCAAGTAGGTCATACTCTTACCTAGTTGATTTAATAGTATTGTGCATTAATTTCACATAAGCGACTTTACTACCTTACTATGGATGGAAGTAGGTCGGGCCGAGTCGAGGTAGGCTTTGAGTGTTCAAGCCTCTAAAAAGGTTTTTTTACAAGTCTGAGTCTGTCTATTTAGTAAACGAGTCGAGCCGTAGACCCATGTTAGACGGTCTTATTCACTTCTAGGTAGAAGAGGTTGAGTTTCTGTCGTTATTAATTTTATTTTGGCTAAAATCTCAATATCCTCGATGTTAGCTTTTATTTGTGAGAAATATGATGAAATTAATCATATTTTTTTTCTCATAATTGCATCATTAATCATTTTACGAAATTTTTGACGTATATATACATAGTTAAGGTTATAAATGTGAATAACTTTTAACGGTTACTTCTTAACAATCGCAATGTATCCATACAAAAAATATAAGTTGGTCTTCATAACACACTTTATTATATAATTAGATAATCCAAACCACGATATCTCTTTTAAGATTAAAATTAATTTAATTTTTGATTTATTATCATACAAATGAAGTTTATCATCAATATATTATTTTAATATAATAAAAAAATTATATCATAATTAATGACATCTTTTGAATATTTTAAATATTACACATATAATCAAATATTTTGTAATAAGCTCAAAATATTTTTAAATCATTTTCCATATAATACAAAAATGCTTATACATCTCTCTTTTAAATATAATTAATCAATAGCACATTCATTTTTTTTTAAACAATACTATAAAGATCCAATGTCCACCATATACATATAAAATATACGATAAAAAATCATTTATAAAATAAAAAATTTATAAAACTTATAAATGTATCTTCCAAAAGGTTATGCTTTTAATTTTAAAAAAATTAACAAAGCATTCATATCATTATAATTGATTAAACAAATATATTAATGATCATCTCAACACTAAAAAATAAATTAAATAGCATTAGAGACAACATTTATCTTATTCAGAAAAAAAAATTCATTAACATAGAAGACAACTGTTTTAATTTTGAAGAAAACGTTGGAGTATTGGAGTAGAAATACTTTCCACATGTAAAATTATGGGATAATAGATCTATCCCATAATTCACATGATAAATAGGTAGAATTAGCTTTTAAGCGAAATATCTAAAACTTGTAAAAAAAAAAAGATTGCAACAAATAAAAATTGAAAAAACCTATCTACTCTCCCAAAAAAAAATTTCTAATATATTATAGACATAATATTAAATAAATTATTGAGATTTTTGAAATTATTTAATGATTCATAGATTGAAATGTATGATGATGTTACTTTCAAATATTTACGTCTATATGACGTGATTGGAACCAATAAAAAACTCTTCTGCATCAACCCAACAAAAAATAGCAATATATATATATATATATATAGAAAATTTGAATGCAATAAAAAAAATAAAATTATAATAAATTTTCAACGGTTAAAATTTAAAATCATAATAAACCTTTAATAGTAAACTTATAAATTAAATTTTAAATAATTAATAATAAATTTTAAATATCTTAAAATTATAATAATAATTATTTAAATTAATTTAAAAATAAATTAATTATCATATCTAAAACCTTTTTAAATATCCTGTTTTTATAATAAATACAAAATAATTAAAGATTAAATGTGTTTTTTTAATTTTTGGCAAAAACAAAACGTTTTTGAAAAAAATTGTTCAAAGTAGCTTAAGTAAAGATAACATGCAGTTAGAGTGTCTAAAGTCCGAAAGTAATCCTCTAGCGTTTTAAATTAGATGTAAATTTTATCAAAATGTAAGTTCAGATTAATTTATAAAAGCTTCTACATGCATAAGACACAGGCAAGGTTGAGGAATTGGTGCAAAGCTATCCATTCTACAACGAACCAAGAAGATTCGACACAATTCATTATTAATTTGATGACGATGAAGGACAAACAAAAGTGGGTAAAATGCAGCGAAGAAACTCCCCTCCCAATCAATACAGTATGGACCTTTTCAAATCAATCGTAAAAGTCAAAGGGCCACACATTTACTTTTGGATACATGAATAAAGTGTAACCTTCCAAGTACATAAAAACCCACAAAACAAGCTACCATACCATGATACCATGGAGTACACGTTCAAAATGTGTTTGGTTTAACTTATTTTAAATAATTTTTTTTTTAATTTGCTGAGTGAGGAAACTTTATTTCACAAAAACTAAGTTTTATTAAACATGCTATCAATATACAATCTATTAGTAACTAATATTGATTTTATGCTATAAACTATGTTTTTAATGCCGACTTATTGGAGATCTCACAAAATAATGCTACCATGTTCACATGTTCCATGATTACGTAATTTAGGCTTGTTATTTGTCTTTTTTACTTCACAAGAAACAATAAATATTACAATGTTATTACGTATAGAGATAAGAAAAAGGATAAAATAAAAGAGAAATGAACTAAAATGACATTAGTTATTATGCTTTGAATATTTCAAATTTAATAAAATGTATTTTATCTAATTCCGTTTAATGTCTATACCTTTTCTTTCTGCAATTTAAGATATGCGATGTGAATTAATTTATCATTTACATCTTCCTACTGTTTCATGTGTTCATTTTATTTTCCACACAAAAACTTTGTTTTACAATCATAAAATATCTAATATATAGTAATATAATTATTTAACTTAGGAAGATGCTAACAAATAGTTTAAGGTATTGTTTTTTCTAAAGGTCAATTTTAAATATATTGATCGAAAAGATAAGAGTAATGTTTTATTAATGTACAAGTATAGTAATTTTCAATGCATTCTAATATTTTAAAAAAATCAACCATATAAAATACATTATTTGATGAGAAAGAACGATGTACAACCACACCAAAACATGAACCAAAGGAAAGCAGCAATACTAGTTGACATTTTGCACGTTGCAGCATTGGTTCACAACATTCTATAGACATGTAACATGTTGCATGATTTTAATAACAGAAACGATTGTTTTACATATATATTACACCCACATTTATGTTTATATATATATATATATATATATATATATATATATATATATATATTTAAAAAAATACAACGTTATATTTTAAATATATAAATATACAAATCGCTGTAAATACATAGGAACATTATTTATTATTCAAGAAAACATCATGACAACCTATGCGATACTGGAATTTTATTTATCTATCCATAGCAATTCTAAGTTGTTTAAGCTGATATTATAGCCTGATCAAGAACAAAAATATTACAAATTTTGAAATAAATTAAATTTCCATCAAATTTTATTTACGAAAGAAAAACATTTAGCAAAATTCTTTAAAAAAAAAATAGAGATTATAAGTAGGAAATTTATTAACATGTTATCTTCCCATTTTAAATAAATTATATCCCGAGTTAAATGTGGAATTTTGTAATAATTTTAAAACATAATTTTGTATTCACTTTAAAATAAAATAAAATAATTTTTTTATAAATTTGAAAAAAAAGTAAAATAAATAAAAACAATTTAAATTTTTAGTTGAGAATGATTTTAAAAAATAATAATCTTATAATAAAAATAATTTTATTTTAAACAATCTAATTTTTAAAAAGAAAAAAATATTTAAAAATATTATTTTAACTCAACATGTTTAATTTTCACTCTTATTTACTTCCAGTATATTAAGAATTTTAAAATCATCTAATTCTTAAAATCATTTTTTATTTTGGTTTGTTTCAAAATGAGATCTATGAAAGTAAAAATTGAGAGAATTTTAAAAATATTTTTTTTTTGTGAAAATAATTTTGTTTGAAAATAAATTGAAAATGATATATTTGATGCTTTTGATTTTTAAAAAAAATATTAATGTTAAAAAGGAAAGAAAGTATTTTGATTGATTTAAATTTTTAATATAAAATTTATTTTTTAAATTTTTGAAAAGGGAAGAATTTGGGTTTTGAAGATTTTTTTAAATTCGAAGAGAAAATATACATGTTTAATATGAAAAAATAATTTTTATTTTAAAAAATACAGTTAAATTTTTTTTTTACGTTGCATAGAATTGAAAATTTAATAACGGTTGCATTCTTAATTTTATAATTCATTTATCACTGATTAAAGTGTATATTATGTAAAATTTAAAATAAAAATATTTTTATTTAATAATATTTTAGATATGCACATATACGAGGTTTAAAATAAAATGATAATTATAAATATAAAAATATAATTTTTTATTTTATATATTATTTAATAATTAATATTTAAAATAAAAAATTTATATATTATTATAATAATATTTTTATATTATTTATTATTTAATTTACATAAAATAATATATATGATAATAATATATTATAAATAATTACATAATATAAAATATTATAATTTAAATATAATTAATATATTAAATATTATTATTTATTTAATTATAAATTTATAAAATTAAATAAATAAATTAAAAATAATAATAAAATTTAAAAATAATAATTATTATATTAAAAAATAATAGTAATGATAGATTAATTGTAATAATGATGATGATAATTATAGTAATAATATAGTTAATAAAATTTTAAGTAAAAATATTTTAAAATTAAAAATAATATTTTTTAATTTTAAAATATGTTAAAGATTAATTTAAAATTATTTTTATTAAATATATTTTATTTTTAAAATTAAAACCCAAAATACCTCGTCATCCAAACAAATCAAATACAATTCCAATAACGTTTGACTTAACTGGTGTATAATTGTATTTTTATATATGTGTAGTTTGAAGTTTAATTTACGAATGTGGGTAAAAAATTATTTTAAAGAAATAAAATTATTTCAATACTTATTACAATTTTAAATTTTTTTAATATATAATGAATAGATAACTGTAGTGGTGTATCTTATTTGTTATATGTATAACAGATAAAAAATTAAAAATGAGAGAAGTCATTTCAATGTTTAGCTGGTAAAAAATAAAATAACAGGTGATTATTGAAATTAATGCATGTCCGTCTTCTCCTTTTCACAGAGCAAGCTCAAGTAAGCTTCAAGTTGGGGGAAAAAAATGTGGGATTGAAGGAGTGAGGAGCGGAGGCGTGGTGGAAGGAAATGGTGCACAGCGCGTATGATTGTTTGGAAGTGGTGGGCCATTGCCCTGCGAAGATCGAAGCCATCGAATCGTACGGGTCGAAGCTGCTCGTCGGTTGCTCCGATGGATCGCTCCGAACATACGCTCCGGAAACCGAATCCTCCGATCGGTCCAAGCCTTACGTGTTGGAGAAGAACCTGACCGGGTTTGCGAAGAAGCCCGTGCTCTCAATGGAGGTGGTAGAATCCAGAGAGCTTCTCATATCGCTCTCCGAATCCATCGCCTTCCACAGGCTCCCTTCTTTCGAAACCATGGCAGTGATCACCAAAGCCAAGGGCGCCAACGTCTTCTGCTGGGACCACCGAAGAGGCTTTCTCTGCTTCGCTAGGCAAAAGCGCGTTTGCATCTTCAGACACGACGGTAATTGTTGCTTCCCAATTGACGAAAGTTTTTGTTACGATTAATTGAAATTGACAAGTATGGATGTAGGTGGCAGAGGATTTGTGGAGGTGAAAGAGTTTGGCGTACCGGATATGGTGAAATCCATGTGTTGGTGCGGTGAGAATATATGTTTGGGGATTAGAAGAGAGTATGTGATTCTCAATGCTTCAAATGGCTCTTTGTCAGAGGTTTTTACTTCTGGGAGGCTAGCCCCGCCTCTAGTCATCTCTCTTCCCTCCGGAGAGCTTCTTCTTGGAAAGGTATTATTATCTTTTGTGAATGTGTATGCGTGTGGTGATTGATTGTGTCATATCGTATTGCTCTAGCGTCAATTTGGATAAACATATACTTAATAAGTACTCATGGGAGAAGAAAATTGGAAGAATCAAGGAAGTAAAATGAATTAAATCTCTAGTGTCATTTATGCACTTGAACTTTTTCAGAAGTTTTGTCGTCTAACTTCTCTGTAACTGTAAGTACTTGTAAACTTATGTTTTTTGTTAGGAACCCAATATTTATCTTTATTAAAATGCTTTAGTATGCTGGAAAAATAATCTAGGCTAGTCCCTGGTCAATTCTTCAACTCTTCTTGCTTTGTTTTTCGCATTGCCCATTTTCCTAGGTTGGAGGGGGTAATTGTTTTGTTGGTGCATTTTTTAGGAGAATATTGGGGTTTTTGTGGACCAAAATGGGAAACTTCTTCCTGAAGGTAGGATTTGTTGGTCAGAGGCTCCTGTGGAAGTAGTGATTCAGAAGCCATATGCTATAGCTTTACTGCCCAGATTTGTGGAGGTAACTGACTGTTTGAAATAATTTACGGGTCTTTCTCATTGTCAAAACTCGAGGTTGTGAATCGACGAGCTATATTTTGGTTGCATTTTGCAGATTCGGTCTCTCCGAGATCCTTATCCACTGATTCAAACTATTGTTCTTCGAAATGTTCGCCATCTTTGCCAAAGCAATGATTCTGTGATACTTGCTTTGGACAATTCTATTCATGGCCTCTTCCCTGTTCCTCTTGGAGCCCAGGTATTGCAAATATTGTTGAATGATTGATGTCTTTTGATGTGGCACCAATTTCTGGATTTAAATGCAAATGGAAGTGCAGCGTATCACATTGCTTCTTCTTACAGTACATTAACAAATTTTGTACTAAATTTTGTGTCACATTGTTAAATTTAAATTAGAAGTTAAGGATTTTGATATTTCATTGCAGATAGTCCAATTAACAGCTTCTGGCAACTTTGAAGAGGCTTTGTCATTGTGCAAGCTTCTTCCACCTGAAGATTCAAGTCTCCGTGCTGCCAAGGAAGGGTCAATTCATATAAGGTCATATGCCATTATGAGATTCATCCTTAAATAAATTAGACTATTTTACGTTCATCTCAATTCTGAGCACTGATTAGTTTGTATTTATTCCAAGCTCTCGCATATTAATTGCTGAATCTTGAAACTTGTAGGTTTCAGGGATAGTTATGATTGAAATAAATCAGAATTCATATTGGACGTCTGGATTAATTGTTGACCTGGACTTTGTATCAATGTAATCATCATAGCTAATGTAAACCAAAAATAGAATGTCAAATGCTTGTTATAATTGCTCAGTGTTACTTGTAAAACCTTTACTGCGCTTTTAGATGTTAGTGTAAGTTGGGATGTGCTTTGCTTATCATATATTAATAAACTTATTAGTAGCAGTGGCCAAGTTGTTTTCCCCAACACGAGCAATATACTGTGTTCTTTTTATTGATGAGTAAAGGAATTAAAATGATAACAAGAAATCTTGGATAATGTATCATACAAGTAGATTGTGGTCTGTACAATGTATCGTGAATTCCTATATTTTGAAAGGAATATCTTAAACCGTATGTTATGCATAATCATTTTGACCAATGTACTTAATTGTATAATGATGATCAAAATAATACTTTACAATAGTCGTGTGATAGAAACCCTGTATCTTATTAGAAAGAATGTGGGAATTCTCCCTTGAATACAACTACTATACAGAGCTTCGAGGGTCTACACCTCCTAATGCCGAAAGGTCCTAATTCAAAAGAAACTCCCAAAATGACAAGATGCCCTCCTTTCCTCTCTTCTGATCTATTTATACATGTGATACTCTTCATTGATTGTAATTAACTGACTAACTAAAGTAGTTAATTAATGGGTTATCTAACAATACTCCCCTCCTCCTCTCCCAGCATTCTCCTTGCTCTCAAGGTGAATAGCAATGGCAGCTATAAACAAATTTCTGTTAGGGTTCCAACTGATTGAGGCACTATGATCAAGTGAGCCCCACTGATGCAGCCCCAAAATAGCCTTGAGCCCTCCTGGGTCAAACTCAAACAAGTGGTTGCCTCCAATCTCTTCCAATGCTCTGTTTTTTGGTTGTATTCTTAGCCTTGAAACAGAGCATATTTGCATCTGCAAATTTACTGAGAACCCAAGGCTCCATTGAGAATTGCACTACTGCAAATGGTAGCAGCTGATGATCATTGAAGTCCTCACCACCTTTTATTGGGTCTGGCTATTTGGTCCAGAAATTGATCAAATTTCTGTAATTCCCTTTTCGTCATCAACTCAACTGAATAAGTGTCACTGCCTTTCTCTACAATCTCTTCTATGATATTATTGATCCCCTGCTTGCTCTTCCAATTCTGTTTCCAGTCCTTCCTCTGCCATGGCTATATCGATACTTCTCGATTTGTTTCATCTCCTCATCGATTGCTTCTTCCCAGCCACCCTGGATATTGATCTTCAAAGCTTTATGTACCCCTCTGTTTTCTTGTTCCCAAGATTCTGATTCTTCTTGAAATGCCACTGGTTTTAATTTCCAACTCTGCTTCCACTGTGTAGATTTATTCTCCCCTAGCCTGGCTTTGGTTCTTGATTTTGAGGCCTCCTTCTAGCTAACTAATGGGTTATCTAGCATTGTGTCATTGATTAGTTATAATCAAAGTCTTTACCCTCTGATGATAGAAATACAAGACTAGGTGCTTAAGCTCATTTCAGTGATGTAATCTAGCCAAAAGAATATCATTATTGTATTGATATGGTTACCGGGCCACTATGAGTTGCATAATGATGCCTACAATAATGATAAGGTTAACTTTGTTTGGTTGAAGATTTTGCCTTTCATCCATTTATATTTAGTAATTTGTTGTTTTCTAAATTACATCAGCTCAATATATTAATCATTGCTTACTTTTCATTTCTCTGAATGTGCTGTTAAACGTGTTTGTATTATGTTGTTACAGATATGCTCACTATCTTTTTGACAATGGGAGTTATGAGGAAGCTGTGGAACATTTTCTGGCATCTCAAGTAGATATAACCTATGTGCTTTCCCTTTATCCGACCATTATCCTTCCAAAGACTACTGTTGTTCATGACCTGGAGAAGTTGGATATTTATGGGGATGCTTCATATCTCTCCAGAGGTTCTTCAGGTGTGTCAGATGATATGGAACCCTCATCAACATTTCACATGTCAGAATCTGATGAGAATGCAGCACTTGAATCGAAAAAAATGAACCATAATATGCTCATGGCTCTCATAAAATATTTACAGAAGAAAAGATATGGTTTTATTGAGAAGGCCACCGCAGAAGGAACCGAAGAAGTTGTTTTAGATGCAGTTGGGGACAACTTTACATCCTACAATAGGTTTAAGAAAACAAATAAGGTAAAATAAAGTAGTTTTTATTATATTTTTTGTCTTCTTCCATATTGAATATATCTCCAATGTGTGATAACTATGATTTTGGGTGTAAAACTTACAAGTCACTGTTCAATTTGAGGTTAACCAGGTGAATGTTATGTCTACATAATGGTTTATTTTGTGTATGCATGCATGCATGCATACATACGTGCATCTAAATATATATATGTGGGAGTGTATTAAGTGACTGTGAGCAGAAAACACTTAACTCTTTCTATGCTCTCACTTGATATGCCCTCCTCCCCATAACGCATGCAAGATTGATGGTGGAGCTGTGGGACATGTGATGTTCTTAATCTTTTATGAAATATGATAACAGTTCAATAATAACAATAGTTTAACTCTGTTGTTGCTGAAGTTATAATTTTGAAATTGTTGGTGTCAGGGTGGCAGTATATCTGTTAGTTCAGGAGCTCGGGAGATGGCTTCAATTTTGGATACTGCTCTACTCCAAGCATTGCTTTTAACTGGTCAATCTTCAGCGGCTTTAGAATTACTGAGAGGTGTTAACTACTGTGACCTGATAATATGTGAGGAAATACTTCGAAAAGGCAACCATCATGTTGCTTTATTAGAACTTTACAAGTGCAACTCATTGCACCGTGAAGCTCTTCTACTTCTTCACAAATTGGTAGAGGAGTCAAAATCTGGTCAGCCTGAAATTACACATAGGTTCAAGCCTGAGGATATTGTTGAGTATCTCAAGGTACTTTTCTATTTGGTTAAAAATTTAATTCATCATATTGTTTACTTTGAACTTTTAAAAGGTTGTCATGGCCAAAATTTTTACTGCCTCAAAGACTAACTGATGTAGATGGTACTTAGGATTTAGGAAGCTCTGGTGCATGAAATATGTGATTCTTGAAAGTAACAAGTCCACAGTTCACAGAAGTTGGTGTATTTGTTCGACCTGGTATTAACATTAGGTTCTAGCATTAATGGAGATTATATGATGGTATGATTCTATTGCATTATTTAATAGTCTAGATCAAATGATACTTTGTCATTTAACATATGAACTTTTTGGTTTTGTGGCACTTTGTCATTTTCCTATATTGGCTAATTCAGTTCTTTTTCCTCTGCATCTGGCTATATTGGAAAATGTCTGTGTAGGGTCACTTACAAATTTATTAGAAAAGTGTATTGAATCTCTATTATGCATGGATTTTAAATTTACCAGAAGATTCCAAATTAAAAAAAAGTTGTTTCTGATTCTCAGTTTTTAATCTGGTGGCTTTCTGACGCAGCCACTATGTGAGACAGACCCCATACTTGTTCTAGAGTTCTCAATGCTTGTTCTAGAAAGTTGTCCATCTCAAACCATTGAGCTCTTCCTCTCCGGAAATATTCCAGCAGATATGGTGAACTCATATTTGAAACAGCATTCTCCAAACATGCAAGCTAGGTACTTGGAGCTCATGCTTGCAATGAATGAGAATGCCATATCTGGCAATTTGCAGAATGAAATGGTGAGGACGACCTCTTGCTTCTTATTCAAAGGATTTAAGGAATGAATCAGTTCTACTTTTTCTTTTGGCTGGGTGGGGGTTGTCGGGATTTCATGTAACTAGCTCATAAAAAATTTGCAAAGGCATTATGGTGATGATGCTACAAACCCAGCTGCTTTATTGTCAGCATGTTTTATATATGATTAATAATTACAGAAAATTCTGTATTTATTTACAATATTCTGCAATGTAGATACACATATATCTGTCTGAAGTACTCGATTGGCATGCTGATTTAAGTGCTCAACAAAAATGGGATGAGAAAGCTTACTCCCCAACGAGGAAAAAGTTATTGTCTGCCTTAGAGGGTATATCAGGATACAATCCAGAGGCTTTGCTAAAACGTCTTCCAACGGATGCTTTATATGAAGAGCGTGCCATATTGTTGGGAAAAATGAACCAACATGAACTGGCATTATCTTTGTATGTTCACAAGGTATATCAAGTATATATCATCTATTTACTATGAAGGATAGTTTCAGTGATGATGTCCTTTTTTGATATCCCTAATGCACTTAAGTTCATTCCTTCATGTACGAGTGTATCAGATAAATCAAGGTTTTTAAATTGATGAATATGAGGGGAATTAATGAGTGTACTTTTCATTTGTAGCTTCAAACTCCAGAACTGGCATTGTCTTATTGTGATCGGGTCTATGAGTCTACGCATCAGCAGTCTGTAAAATATTCCAGTAACATATACCTTGTGCTTCTACAAATCTATTTGAATCCTCAAAGGACCACTGCTGGTTTTGAAAAGAGAATTACAAATTTATTATCCCGACAGAATACAACCATTCCAAAAGCTAGTTTAACAGCATCAAAAAGTAGAGGCCGAGGAGCAAAGAAAATTGCTGCAATAGAAGGTGCAGAGGACACAAAAGTTAGTTTGAGCAGCACTGACAGTAGCAGGAGTGATGGTGATACAGATGAATACAGTGAGGGTGATTCTACCATCATGCTTGATGAGGTCCTTGATTTGTTGAGCCGCAGGTGGGATAGAATAAACGGAGCTCAGGCCCTTAAACTTTTACCAAAAGAGACTAAATTACAGGTATCCATTGCTTGTTGGTGCTCCATAGCTGAAGAACACACGTCAACTGTTTTTACTGGTCTAACTTTTGCTCTTAGGAGTTTTGTTATGTGAGGAGAAAATTGTACTTTATCAAACATTTTTATACTTCTTCAATCTGGTAAGAAGTGTTTCTGTAATCTGCAGGACCTGCTTTCATTTCTTGGACCCCTTCTGAGAAAATCTAGTGAAACGTACCGAAATTGTTCAGTTATAAAGAGCTTAAGACAGAGCGAGAACCTTCAGGTAAGCATACACCAGGAATAAAATTTTTATCTATTGAAATTTTAGGGGGAATTTGTGGGATTGGAGGCTGTTGTGGAGGCTTAATAATTTTCTTGCTTCTGAATGGATTTATTGTACAGCATCGTTGCTTCTTACCTTCTAGCTTGATTCAATTTGTTTCGCACAGGTGAAAGATGAACTCTATAGTCAGAGGAAAGCAGTCGTAAAGATAACCAGTGATAGCATGTGTTCTCTGTGCCATAAGAAGATAGGGACTAGTGTTTTTGCAGTGTATCCCAATGGGACCACTCTCGTGCACTTTGTCTGTTTCAGAGATTCTCAAAACATGAAAGCAGTTGGCAAAGGATCTCAATTAAGGAAGCGATTATGAAACTGAAAGGCCATACCGATTGGTCCAGTTGGCTTGTTTGAGTGTGTTTTTACTTTTTATCCATGGTAATTGCAGGTCGGTGATGGCTCTGTAATGTCTTCCAGAGTCATTGTCTTCCCTGTCTGTTCGTGTGAGAAGTGAGATTTGATATGTGAAGAGCGTGAAGTTTTTAATGCTTTGTGATGTAAATATTGGGTTAGAGGGGTGGACATATATTTATTTATTTTAAGCATTGAAAGGGAGCAGATTTTGCCCCTCCTTTTTCCTACGTTTGTATTATCCGTACTAAAATATAAAAGTTAAATTTCAATATTAATTATTATAAAAAAATTAATGATACATTGTATATAGTGTATAAAAAAATTGCAATCACCAGGATGATACTATTTTTTTTTACCAAAAAAAGAACATACACAAAACTTGCCACAAATAAAATAGAGTACACCGAATTTACATATGGCTCTGTATGTTAACGTCCACAAATTTTTTTTAACAAAACCTCGTGGTCTCAACATAGCATTAGAAGTAGAAATTTTGAAAAGTTCATACCGAATGTATATCGTTTTATAAACCTGAGTACTCCACTCGAGTTATAAAATAAAATGATAAACACATACTATAAGACTTCTCCATTCAAGTGATTATTTATTCTTCATAATTTTCACCCCTCTCTTATGAGTTCATGCCTCATCTCCTCGTAGATTCTTTTATCTATATTTTCATAAATCTGTCTAGCATTTGGAACATGTCAACTTTTGGTGCATTTTCCCCTCACTGCTATTCGTTTTTATTTTTTTCTTATTGTATTGGGAATGGAGTTGATTGATTTATCCATTGGTTTCTACCCCTGCGACAGAATACATTATAGGTAAATTTACATAAATTTGTCAAAATCCAAATTCAGATTCTAAATATACTACTGAATTAGTTCTCAATCGACTATATGTCCACATACAAGAGAAGGAAAAAAATTTAGATTGAGTTATAACTTGAAATTTTTTAAATAAGTATAATAATATAGAAATTTCTCAGGTAATATGCGTGTGTGAGAGAGAAAGAGACTTGGGTTGAACTAATTTTTTTCAATCTGAATCCAATAATTTGTTTAAATATATTTTAAAAAAAAATTTGGGTTGAGTTTTTTAATCCATGAGAGAGATTGGTTTGGTTTGGCTTTAAACACCTTTTTCCAAATTTATCTTCTCTGATTTAGATGTGTACTTTGTAAAGTGTATGCTTTAGTTATTTCGTTTAACTTTTCCTACATTAACAGAAGTTGTCACGCACATATCAAGTGATTTTGTAGCAAAATTATTTTTTAAAATTTATTAAATTACCCATTCCAACTCAGGACCAAGTGCATTTACTCTAAAACTTCAAAAACTTGATTGTTCACGTTAATATTTGACCGAAAAAAAAAACCATTTCCATAACATATATCCACAGGCCTTTGAATGACTAATGCAATGGCAAGGTGCAACCATTTCCATAAATCATGACAGTATAAAAGGCCGTTGACTTGCAAGATAAAACATAATTAAAAATAATTAAGAGACTAAATATTTCAAATTATGGTTTTTGTTAAAGAAATTAACAAGAAAATGAATTATTATGTAATAAATTCAATGAAATATTTATTTATATTTATATTCTATATAAAAAGAGTTATTTAGAGAATATTAATTTGACTGTCAATATTAATATTTTCATTAAATTATTTGTTATATTCACATATATAAATTCATTTGACATGATATGACTAACAAGATTAAATACAAAAATGAGAAATAAAAAATAAAATTGTTTAAAAAAATTAAAACAGAAACAGAAAAAAATGTTCAGGTATGTTAAGGTTCAGAAAGGGTTTGTAAAGGAAAAAAAAAAAAACTTCATAGGATATCTCATAATTTTAGAAAAATAAAAAATTAAACCAAAAAAATTGATATAACTACTGCTGGAAATAGAATAATGTCTCTGAAAAAAAATTAAATAAAATTTTGGAATTAAAAAATGATGAAAATAAAACAAAATTGTTTTATTAAGGGGAGGGTATTGAAAGATTAAATTTAAAATTTAAATAACATGATATTATATTTGTATGTTTACTAAATGAGTGAATACAAAAATGATGTTTAAGGGGGGAGACTAAATGAGAAAATCGATTTTAACAATAATATATTTAAATAAATACAAATTATTTTAAAAATGTTAACGAATGAGAAAAAAATATTTTAAATAGTAGTTAATGAAGTTTGATCAGTGATATTAGATATAATTATAAGAGCAGCATGTTTACCAAATGATCCCATGGTCTAGTGGTCAGGACATTGGACTCTGAATCCAGTAACCCGAGTTCAAATCTCGGTGGGACCTTTTCTAATTTGCTTTCTCACTTTTATCATAAATCTATTGTTTGGCTGTTAGCACAAGTTTGGTTAACGAATTAAATCTTATATTTTTTCAGTATATATTTCTTTATTAAAAAGTATTAATATGCAAAATGATATAATTTACAATAAATAAAAAGAAAATACTTGTATAACAATAAACTTTTCTCAAGAGAACACATATAAAATCGATTTAACTATCTTGAAAAGTAGTATAATATTTACACATAAAATCTGTTATAAACTTGACACATTTTTTATAAATCTTTTCACGATTGCAAATTCTCACTTCTAATTTCTTCTCCTAAACAAGCCCTTGTGCAATCATCATTATTCAAATTAGTGCGGGCTTCTAAAAAGAAAATATTAAAAAGTATTAATATGCAAAATGATATAATTTACAATAAATAAAAAGAAAATACTTGTATAACAATAAACTTTTCTCAAGAGAACACATATAAAATCGATTTAACTATCTTGAAAAGTAGTATAATATTTACACATAAAATCTGTTATAAACTTGACACATTTTTTATAAATCTTTTCACGATTGCAAATTCTCACTTCTAATTTCTTCTCCTAAACAAGCCCTTGTGCAATCATCATTATTCAAATTAGTGCGGGCTTCTAAAAAGAAAATATTGTGGACAGGACTGATAAATATATATTAGATGAAAAGTAAATTGTTCATATTAAAAAAAATAATTCCTTATTGTTACCTTTGGGTTAAAAGTTGAATTTGTAATTACAGATCATTGAACATTAAGAACTGATTCATAGCACAGTTACTTATTGCATATACATCTTAAATGGTTATAATTTTTTTTTTAAAAAAAATAAAAAATCCAGCATCTATTCATATGTAGAAAGGTGGAAGTGAGGGTCAAAATTTACAAACCAAACATTTGGGAATCGTATTATAGCATGCTATGCTAGGAGTGTCTTAGTCCTACAATTTAAGCGAGGCCTAGAAAGATTGGTTAAAGGATAAGCTTTACATATATTAAGGTAGGGTTTGGCATCCAGTTATATAATTTAGTTAATAAGAAATTGGTTGTTGGTGTCTCTGATCAAGAAACATGAAGAAACTTCAGCATCCTTGACATAATTCGTTGTAACTTCAACTGGGCACGCGTGAAGCAACTATGGAGGGCGCGTGTCTACACGCACAGGAAGCAGCATGTGGAATTTGGATTAATGCAAGGATGCAGCTCAGACAGTGAGAATCGAGATCCTTTAATTAAATCTTGTTGAAGGAACGTTCTGGTACCTAATACACTTTAAGAATATTAGGCACGTATCTGTATGTTCTTGAATACTCCAATCTACGTGTTATGTCTTTTGCGTCCTATGTTTCTCTTCAATCGAGAAAGAAATTAGTGAAAAAACTGATGTTCAGTAATGGCTTCAACATGTCATATACTTTTTTGTCGGTCATATCATCAAGTGTACAGTATAAATTTCCTTAAATTATGTTGACCATGTGAAAAGAAACAGATGAAGGAGTCGAAATATTTATCCAAATAGTTAAATTATAATGTCAATAAAAGTTTTAAAAATAAAGACATAATAATTTAAAATATTTAATATTTACACAAGAAATATTAAATACATATTAAACTGACAGTAATTGATCATATTTATTTTGATGATTCCTATTTTTTTAAAATCTGCAGGGTAATCCTAGTTATTCCTAACCACAACGTGGCTTTATCCTTGCTTCTGCTTTTATAAATGAAAATTTGATTTCTTAGAATATGATTAATGTATAATAAGAAAATATAAAATTTATTATAGAAAGTAGTTTATTTTATTCTAAGGAACATACCAAAGTATTGTTTTTTTCATGGGAATGGATCTTTAAATTTTTTATATTTTCCAAAAATTTATTTTTATTTTCTCTTAATAGAGATTAAATTGATACGATTATATCAAAACTCATAAATGTCAATGAAAAAATAAACAATTTTCAAATGATGTTACCAAAATCAGATGTAAAATTATCCTTTATACAACAAACAAATGAAAGTCTCATTTGAAACGTTCATTACTAAACTTATTTAGAAAATTAAAATATGACAAAGTTTTCTTATCATGCATAAAAATATTAGTCAAGAAATAATTTTTTTATAATACAGTAAATGCTCTATTTTCATTTAAAAATTATTTTTTTCTATCCAATGGGCATTTATTAGCAAATCCCCCAACACAACAACCCTGATACGTCCAGAATTCGTATTGGTTCAGTAGATTCTTTTTTTTTTTTTCATTATTGTTTAGTGTTTGAAAGATCACATGCCACTAACCACAAGAACAAAATGGGGTATCCGGACTGAAAATCCTTATTTATACTTTCGGCCCTTCAGCAACAACACTAGAAGACTTGAAAAGGAAGCAACTGACTAGTCTTCAGAACTAAACCTTTCAACTAATCTACCAGCTGCAAAATCATCATATTATATAAGCACAGTATTTAAAACATGTACTTTTGTTTGACAATTTGCAAACTTTCCATATATAGTTTAAACGGGGCACCAATTACTAGTTTTGCAGTGTCATCTCTTGAATCGAGTGTCTTTATAATATTCACATTAACAACTTCCTACTTCATTGTGTTTCCCACCAGTCTTCTACCTATTGCTTTCCTACCCATGTACTTCCCTTTTGCAGTCAAAGATTCTTCCTAATTTAGTGACTAGTTGCCCAGAGGATTACCTCATTCTTCCCGTCTGAAATCCTCGTCTGGATTTTGTAGCAATGACATCCAACACACTTTCTTCTTCTAAAACCAGTCTAAGATGGACCAGAGAGAAGAACAAACTGTTTGAAAATGCCTTGGCAATATATGATAAGGAAAGCCCTGACCGTTGGTACAACATAGCCATGTTTGTTGGAGGCACAACTGAAGTGGAAGTGAAGAGACAGTATGAGATACTTGTAGAGGACATCAAAAACATTGAGTCGGGCAAGGTTCCCCTTCCTGCTTATAGGGGAAATGCTGCATGTAGTAAAGCAAACATCAGCAATGCAGAGCAAAGGTAACAAATATGATTCCCCCCATTAGCATTATTGTGGAAACAAATTTATTTTTAACCATCTCCATGTATAGAATATTTCCTCTCAATGAAACTATTACTTACTTTCCAGTAAGAATGATTCTCTGGTCAATGTTATACCACAATTTCGAATCACAGTTCCCCTAAGGTGGGATGGAATACTTCTTAGAAGAGATCAAAGGTCTTTTAATCCTCTATTTGCCTAGTAGTGCCGGCGATTGATCCTCATCTCCCTTGAGAATAATAATGTGATGTTTATGTTTATAAAAAGTAAGTCTTGGACAGGTAGTAAAAGTCGGCTGCCTACCCCACCTCTTAAACTACTTCAAAAAATGAGGCAATGGGAGATGCATATAGTTTGAATGCGAAAGCAACAGCTACTTCACCCATGCATAAATAGTGGACAGACCATAACCCCTGACTCTGAATGATTGATATATTTTCCATGCTTCAAAGAGGCAATTTCAATTCGAATATCTTATTTAATTTTTTTTTTATGAATCTTCATGCTCTTGTGTTGCAATCTCTAGGGACCCACGATAACATTAGTAGGTACTCATCTGTAAATTCAAGCTTAAATAGTGTAGACTTCAGAAAGATCGAGTGAATTTCACCCCTCATCACATATAGAAAATGTTTTGTAAAGACCCCAAGGGGTATCTATACCTTAATAGAGAAAGGAAGGGAAAAAAGTGATAAATATGATAAATGATCCGGTATGATAGAGAAAGAAATAGACGAGGGATGTCAAATGGATCAGTATAAAAAATACATGGTAGTACTTCTAATTGGAGTCTTGAGTCGTGACCAATTACTTCACCAGATAGTATTTCTTGTTTGTTTGATAATTTTTCTTTTGGTTACAAATTATCTGCAGGTTGAGGGATTTAAAACTCTAGATGAAGAATGACCTTCAAAGTGACGAGGAACACCATTTTTCGGGAAGTCATTTTAACAGTTATGAGCATCGACCATCAGTAACTTAGTTTTTCCCCAGAACTCTTTCTTTTAGGTGTCTGTAATAAATTTCTTCCATGCTTACCATTTACCATGGTCCATATCTTTTAATTATTTTATATTAGAAGGGAATAAAAAAACGTACATAAGCGATGCTGCAAGTGACAACTTGAACATTTACTCTCAAACAACTCTGCACTCGTATATGGATTGAAATTCTACAAGCGTGGAAATTCAATCACAGAGAAGTTAAATTGAGTTCATTTTAGCATACTAGCTACAAACCAAGAAATTCAAAGGTACCCCTTGACTATGGCGTTAAGATTAGGTGTGGTAAAGACTTAGACAATTGTAGGCATTAATGATATTCTGAAAGGGATTTAATAAGTAAAACGATAAAACTGCTCGGCAGTGAAACATAAACGCATCACAAATCTATTATTACCTTAGTCAAGAAAAATCATGCGTTCAAGGTCATAGGATATATTATAAACTTTTTTAATAGATCACTCATCTACCAATGATGATTCACAAAAGCCTTCTAGTTCCTTGTAGATGACTGAAGGGGTACAGAGTTTTCACCTTCATTTGTGCTGTCACCGTTTTTCCCAAAAATCTTTGATGCAAGAAATATCTGTTTCAAACAAGATATATTATCATACAACAATGCGTGCATCATAAACAGACCATATTAGAGGCGGATATTCACAATACAAATTTACCTTTTGAATCGTGTTTCTCAAGCATCTCTTGTGTTCATCAACCGAAGCATGTATGAATTCATGAAAATGATTTCTCAAATTAGAGACAAAGCTCCCATTCTCAGACTTATTTCTTTGGCAGAATGTGACTCTTGATGATGTGTTGACTGTTAGCTTCTCATCAGTCTGCTTGTTGTTGGAACCCATTCTAGCCAGCACCTAGCACAAATTTCCATGGTTTTTTAGATATGACTTGTTTAAAACTGATCTTGAATGCATCTCATTTTATTTCATTTTGGCAATAGATAATTTTATATAATAACTCAACAGCTAACAAATCCTTTTGTTGAAAATATTAAGAGCTTGACTATTATGAACCCATTATAATGAACTCTTCCATATATTCCCCTACAGACAGCACCAAATTGACATGACACTGTCCTCACATCATAGTCTGGAAAAAAGATTTCTATGTTCCAAGTCAAAAGAAAAAAAATAGCAACGAGGTCTAGTCATATGGGCGTTAATTTAGTGAGAATTAGAAGCCACATGCGTTAAAATAGAATCCTTCAAAATTCAAACATACTTCTTTAGATGTGTGTTTTCGTGCACCCCTCTCTGCGGATAAAATTCACCTCAACTTTTAGAGGGGTACATGCACAAACTCGTGCTATCTCACCGCTTTGGACATACAAAAACACGCGTCATTGCATGGCTGTTTAGCAATAGAAGTAAAGCGTACTGCTAACCGGAGCCCAGCTATACTAATTAAAAAATCAATAAATATAATTATTGAAAACTACGTTAGAAATTACAATGGGATACATTGGTAATCCTTTTCTGAAAGAACTTTCTACTTCTTAACGCATTTGTTAGCATTCACCTCTCTAAAATAAAACAAATGTAATTATTATAAAATTTACTGCTTATATTTTTTTATTAGAAATTAGAAAAGCACTTAAAAGGGACAAAAAAAAGTAACAAACGGCCCTAATGTTTGTGAAGGATGCGAGAGTTATTGTTCTCCTAAATCTATGTATGAGTGATAGCATTAACCAAAAGAAAATAACTAGATGGGGCAAAAATAATCCCATGCCATTAAAAAAATGCAGTATTGAAAACAGATGCAAGCTAAGAAAAGAAAAGCATATGGAAACACTAGTAGAAATCATAAAACAAATAAATAAAGATTGCAATATTGAAGTTGATCGGCAATCACCGAAAGTCTGAGAATTAAGGAAGCTGAACTACAGCACTAACCCTATGTATCTGCATAAAAGGTTCCTAAGAAATAACTGCATCAAATAAAAACGCAAAACGTAAAAAAGAAAAGTGCATAGAAAAAGGAGAGGAGACTCATAGCAACTTACTTGACACGAACAGCTAAAAAGTTAGACGAAAGGGAAAGCAATGAACGATCACTGTGGCGAAAATCAATGGCTTCTGTTCTGCCTTTTTTTGTTGTTGATCCCATTCCCACCCTCGCCACATTGCTTTAACAATAGAAATTGCTTCCTTTCCGGCTTGATACCAACGGCGCCGTATACGAGACTTCTGCTGGGTTTCTCATTTTGCTGGCATGCCGCACGCAGCATTGAATTTTTTTTTTTCAGTCAAGAGCATTCAGGTCTTGGGCTTTGGGTCAATGATTTCAGACAATCGGGCCGAAAGCTGAAGGGTGGTCCTTTTTAATTTACGACAGGCCGAAGCCCATTATTGTTGTTTCTCAAAGTCTATTGAGCATGTTTTTTATTTTGGACTCAACCCAAAGGGGTTAAAGAAAACAGACGAAAAAGGTAACCGGAAGAGAATAAGGTTAAAGCGGAAAAATCTTTAAAAAATGAGCTGTAGCATCGTCTTAGGTTTTTCTTTTCTTTCTTTCTTTTTTGTTCCTAAAGTTATAAAGAAGGTCATCTTATATGTTAAAGCAGGACTATAAGACAAGATAGACAAAACAATTTGAACAACATTTAATCCAATAATCAAACTGTCCAAAAGCTATATTTTTGGATTTTTTATTTCACAGAAAAGGGAGAAAGGATAAAATGTTTTAAGTTAAGACTGTTCATTAAAATAAATAAGAAATAATTGAAAGATTTCACAGTAATATATTGTTATATCTTTTAGAAAAATCTCAAACTAAATTATATGCTTAGAAGTTAAAAACCATCCTACGATTTTTGTCCAAATCTCTTCATAACTTCATCCCAACCATATCCGTAATAAACCTAGTAACGCATAAGGTAGAAATCTTCAAAAACTCAAAGGGGTGTTTAGAACTAAATCAGTCCGTTGACTATGTGCTTAAGGTTAAATGTTCCTAGCTGCTCAGGAGCTTCGGGTTTCAATGAAGTTACAAAAATTGATAAAAGCTACTTTAAAGTTTTTTAGAGGAATCTCGTTACAAATTTTTAAGTGATTTATAAAAAGTTTGGACCAATAAACATCTTTCCAAAGGAAGCATCCCTTGTTTACAAATATTTTAAAAACAAAATAACATTTTTAAAAAAATTAGTTCATGTAATATATAGTAACAATGAAAATTTACTGAATTATACCATGAGATTATGATTTAGCCAAATTAGCAAAAAATACTGGCGTTCAGTTTTTTTGTTAGTTATTTGTTAGTTATAAAAATAAAATGGCGAAGCACTTTTGATAAGAACAAAATAAGAAAGAAAATAATTAATAAATGGATAAACTTATCCCAAGTAAAAGGATCAAGCCTACTTAGCTTTGTACAAATAAAAAAAATTGAAAGAGAATCACAATTTTTAGTGAAAAAAAGACATGCTGACAGTTTTGACAGCAGGAACATCTGAAGATGAATTTTAGGAACTGAAAACAACACCAAAAAGACACAAGATGACGAAGAAGTCGGTTCAAGCCCTGCAATTATTTTGAAGACTCAGAAGCAATATAGAACTTTTGACTAAAACCGAACAAATTCATAAAAGCACCAACATTATTAATAGTGGAGTGTCACTAGCATTCTACTACACTAAATGCATCTAAATTATCATTAGCCCGTGAAGATTAGAAGCATCCCATTATAGTAAAAGCATCGGCACCATTCTTATCACTATTCTATCCACTACAAATAACAGAAAAATGAATAATTACAAATGTAATACCATAAAATCTAATATATTTAAACCAGAACTTTAGGATCATTTATGGAAACACAAAATAGAGAATAAAAGAACCCTACAAATAGAGAAAAATATTGGTAAAAAGGATGGTATTAAAACTTACCATGATTATTGGAGAAGTGAGTACAAATTGATACAATGTTAAAACTCTTAATAATCAAATTTTCTCATAAATGATTGATAGGTAAGTAAACAGCAAGTCATATAATATCTTTGAAAATCAAATCTAATATTGTACAAGCACCACATTCACCAAAAAAGGGGTAAAAAAATCACCATAATCATGAACTCTATTCATTCTTTTTGCGCTGACCAGCTGTGAAGTGGAAGAGAAGAATATACATATCTACAGTAACTCTGCTTTTCCCTCAACATAGTAATTTAAGTTAAATTTCTAATTAATCAAATTAGCAAATTAATGGGACAAAAATTTTCACGTACATATTGATAAAATAACCAAACGACATCAATTCATGAGCTTTGGAGGCTTGAGAAAGTATATACTCCTCACAAACCCTTTCCCAACTTCCCCCACTGCTTTTAACACCTTGTGAGGGTTATGTCCTTCATCAACTATTTCCTCTTGCTTCCGCTTCTTCAAAATAGAAAGGGAAAAAATCAAACGGTGATCACAATATCTATTTTTGAAATTTCTGCAGTTAAAAATTCATAATATACTTTGCATAAAATCTACCAATATAAACACAATGTCATACCTTCAACGAATATGATTCCCCCCATGTTAGGCCAATAACATCACCACCCAGATAATCGTGCCATAGTTGGAATGTGGTGGAGAACTCTTTCTGCAAGTGATATTCGAGAGTATAAAAAATTAGCAAAGAGGATGTGAAAATATTTCGCATTTGGAAAACAACATTATGCTCAACATGAAATCATTCTCACTGTACATACCTCTAAGTCTCTGACAAAACATCTTGATGGATCAAAGTCTACCATCAATTTGTTTTTAAGTTCATCCGATGTACCTTTCAAATCTTTCGGCAACAAAAAGGGTTGGAAACACTTGCTAGCGTGTCCTTCAGCAACTTGGGTTCCTGCCAGCATTGCAAGTGAGAATATCATTTTATTAGTTAAGCATAACATGAAAGAGAAGCAGACTTATGAAAAAGGTCAAGTTATCAATAACTACTGTAACTTATTGATTCCCTAGTCTATTAAAATTTGAACCAATGTCATTTTTTATTATTATATGTACTTTATAGATTTAGAATGTTTTATGCAATGACTTGACCACATACATAAAAAACCTACTGTAGCTATGAAATTATGTATTGCCTTGCTACAACTAATTATTTAAGGACTATTTAATTATGCAAACTACCAGCTACTAAAAATTGTCGTATTGTACCCTGATCAACCTCTGACGGGAAGAGTAGTCTTTGAGGATACGGGAGTTTGTCTTTGTGGAGAATAACTACTGCATCATAATTATTCAAAGGAGTTCGAAAGAGGCACTGCAGCAAATATAGAAAAAATCGTTAAAAGTCTCATAGAAATCTCTTCTACAATTAAAAGTTGACACAAATAAATAACTGAAGAATGTATTCCATTTACCTCCCATCTATATGGACCAATCTCTTCCTCAGATGTGAGTTTCTTCAGCACATTGGCACTGCTTCGGGCATAAGCAATTAACCTTTTAAGTTGCTGTTAAAAATAAAAATATTGGTGAATTCTCCCAACGCAACCAACACCACATCATAAACTAGCATGCACTTGAAACGGATGCAATAGAATCATCAGAATAAAGTGTCAAAAAACAGACATCAAGGTTTAGAGCGTAAGCAGAACAGAACCCTCGTGCGTGGAAAACTTGAGAGTAGAGTTTACTGTCCCGTATATTTTCAGTATACTCAACTTTTACTAAAACCCCAACTGTTGAGGACATTCTTGCTCGTCCTTTGCAAACTTATTTTTCAGGTAAAGACAATCCAGCACCCAAGCAATATTGTGGAGAATTATTCAGAAAAAATTATGTGACTACAACAAAGGGAGTAAAGAAAGACATTGCAATTAACAGACATGTAAAGCAAGGAATGCAATGAAGAAACTTCAGGCCATATTAACTGTTTGACAAAATACAAAAATATATCCAACTTTGAAAAACAAACCGTTGCACTCGGTGATAATCCAGTCCATGCCTCAGATGCTTTGTCATAAATTGTAGCTAAGAACATTGTTGACCCTACACTTTGACCATTCTGTGCCTGACCTTTTCTTCTTAGCAAAAAGTTATCCTGAAAATCCATATGTTAACATCAAGAAGAATGTGTATTTCAAAGGACAGATTATCAAATTTGTACATAATTAGTCAGACACAACTTACATTTATTTCTTTCTCATCACTATGGCTCAAGTCATTATTTATGTCAACAACCAGTGGAGAGAAAGTCCAATCGTAGTGTGAGAGTAACTGTAGGAACCTGTTGATAAAATTATATTATATTATTTGAAAATGCTTCTGAATTGGCCTAAGTCATTCTGCAACAATCAAATATTTGGATGTTGAGTCTCAGGAGAATTTTCCATCCTAGCTTCACACCCAGTTCTGAAACCCCCTTACCAAGCGAATGGCCATATAACAGCAATAAGGTTTAGGATATTCCCCCGAGAAAATTGGGTTTAAAGGAGTTCAATGAGTACTGCTTAGTACGACATCAATATTTCCCAACCAAATATGGATGTTTTTGGTGTTATCATAGCCAGCCAGATAGTCCCCTTTTTTTAAAAAAATGAAAAAGGATAATAAAAGGAGAAATCATTAAGGAGAAGAGAAAATAGTCCTTAACAGTTTATTGTAAAAGAGATGAGGAATGTCTTAGACAGTAAGTGATGTAACATTGAAGCAATCACTGCATAAATAGTCATTTCATCTTGTCAAAATTATGATCGCTGATTAGATGAGTAACAATAATTAGGAAACTCACCTTAAAAACCCAGTGATTCGTGAGCAGGGAACATGAAATGGTAAAGGATTAAGAAAGAGATATGCAACCAATAGCTCAACAGCCTCCTCTACCAAGCAAGCTGAAAATAAATGTGAAGCAACCCATCGCTTTGCAAGCCTAGACAAATAAACAGCCTACATGAGTTACAGATTACAAATGGAATGTAGCCACACATAGAAATTTTCAAATATTCACCTAACTACTGGTCCAAATATTGGATATCGACTTTGTAATCCATTGATCATGCTGGCATGCTGACTTCGAATAAATAGTTTCTTGTCAGCAGAAGGAACCCGCTTTGCTTGATCAATCTCAACTGCATGTTAGAGTGGTTTGGTAAATGAAATTGAAGAGTGATATTTCCAATTATATCATAACAATTATATACAAGAGGTAGAAGCACCTACATTCCTTTTTGAGCAAACTAAGGCCCCTCTCATGCAAAATTTTAAGACGAAATGCATATCCAGACATTATGACATCCACATTATCTTCAGTGGCAGTACATGTCATCCCCCACATCTTTTGAAGACTGCCATGATAATGTACCACGTCATATTCAATATTGAAAAAGAATAAGATCCTGAAGTGAATAAGGCATCTAAGCCCTCACCTCTCTCCAATTTGAATAAGGAAACTAGATTTTGTTTTTTCAATAGCAATTTCATCCATTGGCCAGTTCCCAGAACCTTCCAGCTGTAAAGAGCAAAAAATTAGCTCTTCGTAAATTGCCTGTAAAAAATTCAGCCATTGAGCACCACTGGATCATAAAGACATACCTGAATCATAACTTCCAGTGGTTGAATGCATGATGGAACTAACTTATTCAGTCTGAGAGATTCAATTTTTTCATTAGCTAGAACATGAGGTTCAGGAGGGAAGACCGACGTAAACCTGAAAGCTGTAAATGACAATAGGCACAGAACATTGACTTTGCTCAACATGTAGAACTTAAAAACCCTTATGGTTAACAATAAAAACACACCAACAAACGTAAACAAGGATGACTTTGAAAAATGGTACAAGAAAACCTAGGAGGAGTCCGTCTTTGAAGAAATAAAGTTTTAGTCCCAGAGAGTAACATACCAGAGTCTAAAGGCTGTACGCTGGACACCTTCAAAGGGAGGTCATCAATAAGACGCAAACGCTTTGATAAAACATCAAAAGCCCCAAGTAAACTTCCAGAGTATGATATAGGATCTGTTGGTCAATCATTATAAAAGCATCACAACTGTTAATAAGATGAGCATGAGGGATAAAAAGAAAGGAGAATTCATAAAGATTGTTACCTCCAGCACCATGAAGCAAAGAGAAATCAAGTTGATCCACAACAACTACAATATTTTCCTTGGATAGAGAAAGATGCCGACTAAGTACATGTTCAGCTATTATTTTTAAAACAAGATGTCTCGCCCATTGCTTGCTTTCCCATACTAGGAATTTTTTAAGGAGAAAAGCATCACCATGTTAGTAGTCGTCAAGATACTTTATCTCAGCCAACAGGACAAGAAAATTATGATAATCATAATGCCTCACCTGTACTTTCTGCAATTCTACCATCTTTAAATCTTCTAAGCTCTGCTTTTTCTCCCCAGAAATTTCGAAATTCAAGAGCCTGTTTCAAATCATGGGTGAGGGTTGCATTGCATGTATAGCAACACAAATTTGAAAACAAAATGAAAAAGTGGACATGAACAGAAGAATATACCTCTTCTTTACTTTCAGCATTTGGGCCAATATCAACCATCCTAAATGCTTTCTCCAAAGTGCTCACTGAAATTCCTACAAACAAGGGCTCTTTATCAAGTACCGACAAGCCCTAAAGTTGTGAAATTCAATTAGAAAGACCCAATGCATGAAACACATTTTAAATTAGATACTGAAAGTTCATGTCTGAAACCATACATCATCCACGTTCCACGGGCCTTGTGTGTTTCTCCATGTAACATGAATAAATTTTGCTCTATCATTCAACCCTTTAGATAAAATACCATGTATTTTCTCCTCATAAGATCTCCAGCATTCATCATCCAAACAAAATCCTGATGCATATACCTCCTTCTTTCCCTTCAAATTTATTCTATAAGAGCAAGACATGTAATAAGATAAATTTGCTGCCTTTATAACTGGAAGTAAGTCATCATGAAAATTATTCTAGAAACAGAGTAGTCCATCACAAAACACAGTATCTGGAAAAACAAGTATCCATTATCCAGAAGAAAAGTTAAGGTGGAGGGAAAAAAAGGTAAACATGTCTACCACATGTTATCAGGTAGCAAATTAAGGAAAGCATCAGTACCACAAGGCTGTTTACATCATTACAATTATTATGCTTCTAATAACAACATTAACATCCACATTAACCAACGTTAGCTTTTTAAGAGACCTTCCTGTTCAAATATCCCTCTAGGTAACCGGCAGAAATTTAAGATGCCACAAAACCACATAACTAGAAGACTTTTATATTTAGTTTAAATTGCCGGCATATCTCACCAACCTTTAATATATTCTCTTCAAAATCCTTCTCAGGTAATTGTTCCACTTTAAAACCAACTTAAAACTCCTAATCCAATCTCTAGTCTATCCAAATGGATCTTGTTGACCATTTTGGAGACATTATGCTTGATTCCCCTAGATTGAATTCTACTATGTCCATCAGAAACATGATAGAGAGCTGAACTACACAACTACACAAATTTTATATTCCAGCAGCCTTAAAGTTGTTATAGAAGGGATAAAAAAATCAATATTATAAATACATAAAAAGATGCAAAAGATAATCACCCATCAGAATGGTATAAAAAGAAGAAAATGGTACCCACTTGATTTATCCACAAAACAGATCAAAAATTTAAAATTGGATATCCTAGTCTCCAAAAGAACACCCATCAGCACCACCTACTGCATACATAGGCTGAAACAGTATCACTCAGGTTTCTAAGTCATGTTAATAATGCCTTCTTTTGCTATTTACCCACTTTAAAAGAGCTACATAAAATCTATTATGACACCTAATAGAGTTCATTCTTTTTCATCTTTATATTTCATTTTTTTTAAGTTCCACTGGCAGCTTGCTCCAACATCTTACACCAGTTTGATTATAACTAGAGAATGTACTTCCTCCGGTCCTTTTTATAATATCTTTACCAAATCATACATATTTAGAAAATATAAAATAACATTAATTAATATATTAATTTTTAAAAATTAGTACAGTATTCCAAATTTACCTCTACTTGAAGCAAAACCTTTCTATCATATATTAATTATAGAATTTTAAAGTTATTAGAGTTATAAAAGGTACACATGGAAAAAATTAATAAAATATTTCTAAAACCCTGTAAAGGGTCTTATATTAGGAACCACTAAACTTGTCTTGAAAGAATCTAATAAAAAGGACCGGAAGAAGTAATTTATATATAAAATAGTATAAGCAACAGCATCAAGCATGCCGAGAATCTCAAGCCATAATCTGGAAGAAAACATTTGTATAATACAATCCAAAAAGTAAAGCATAGTCAATCTTGGATACATTGAATGAAACAACATTACCTAATACAATAGTCATATTTAATAGCATAGTCAATCTTGGTCATAAAAACTTCCTCAAATCCACCATCTCTACACTTTTCCATGGACCTAAGGGCCAAGGCAGCCTCTTCTTGAAGCTGAATATAGAAGAGCAAAAAATAAATTAAATAATGCAAATGAGTGCTGTGATATTTATAATATTAAAAAAAACTAGTCTTTGGCCTAGAGTACCTGAGTAAAACCAGTCCTTGACATTCGAAAGGCCAAATTGAATCCTCCAGATGGATGACATATGATGACTGGAAATGACTCTTTAAGTTGCATCTTTTGCTGCAAATGGGAATTGTAAATGCAACATATTGCATGAGAAATAAACTTTCCAGCAAACAATATAATGAACATAGTATATTGTGTGAGAAACATTGCATGTGTTACAAAGACAACAGTGAAGGACTCGGAAAATAAAAGGAAACTTTTCCCAAACAAAAAAAAAACAGAGCTTAGAAAGAAAGTCCAAAATAAACGGAGCATACAAAATTTTCCATATATTCAAGATTAACTTTGGTGTGCAAGCAATAGAAAATATAATGAAGCTACTTATTCATGATGGGTCAAAAGCTTGATACTACATTAGTAAATATGATTTATTTAAAAGTTTGCACTTTGCACCACTGAAATCAACCAAACAAAGGAGAAAATAAAAAGTGAAAACATGAAGGTAAATGATACACAAATTATAATTAAAAAACTAAATAATAATTAAAAAAAATAGAGATCAGGACCTCTTTTGTAATATTGCTCTGGCCTTCCTTTAGGAAGTAGAGCCCTCGACTCCATGACTCTGAGGTGGCTGCAAAAACCAATTGCAATAATAAATACCTACCTTTCGTAGGAATACATGACAAACTCCAATTCCCCCTCTATGCTAGTTTTTATGTCAGCTGCAAATTGCCTATAGGTTCACTAATAAATTGCACATGGCAGCAAAGATCCTTTTTTTATATATAATTCCTCCAGAGGGAAAAGAAAAGACAATTGGTTTTATTTAATTACAAAACTAGCTGAATATACTACAAAGGAGAAACAGTGATAATGCACTGATAATCATCAAAATAAATCTAGTATAGGAGCTAAATAATGTTTTGCTTAGCAATTTTATTTTAAAAAAAATGAATGTTATCATAAGCACATCATATTACACAAGAATTAATACTATGAAAATATATATAGAATGACAACCATAGTTCGCCAATATGAACAGCTTCATTCTCATAACAGACCAACTGTGATACACTAACATGATGAGGTGAGCTGTACAAAATGACTGAACTGCAAAGGAGGGTCTATACACATACCAATGAAGTTCAAGGTAACACGAATTATTTCAGTTGCCTTCATTGAATTGCTAATTTGTTGCTTAGAAGCAAGATAGGCCAGTATGACAGAAATCAGAAAGCCATTCAAGCAATCATGAGCATATGTTGAACTTCTTTGTCGAGCCCAAACCTAAATAAATGAAAGACAAGCACTGAATTTATGGATCCCTGGTACATTCTTATTTATTGAATGTTAAACATAGATGCCTAAAAAGTACTCAAATATCAAACCTTCAGAAGAATTAAAGTCTCTTGTAGTTCCTTCCATCCAAGAAAATATTTATTGATGAATTCCGCATCCTCTAGAAACATGTCTTCCAGAATACTAGAATTGTACTTCGGCGTGGCCTGAAGATCAATCCCTTCAGAATATAAACAATCAATCGTCAATACTATGTATTCAATTGTGGAAACATAATAAAGATGATGAAGGCACAAACCATGACTCAAGTTATGAATGTTATTGCGCTTCAGGTTCAACTTTGATATGCTAAATATAGACATAGCTGATGGAATGATTCTTATAGAAAAACCAGGAACTTCGACAAGCTTTGCAGCTGCAATTATTTATGGTGTAAGTCACGCCAACATTGTTTCGAAGTACAAGGCATTAAACTTAATTGCTAGTCTAACTCGGAGTACAAACCTGGATACACAATAAGCAAGGGTTTTCTGGCTTCATTCTGTAGAGAGGACCACTCAACCCGTCCAATAGATGGAGACGACTCCAAGTACTTTTTCATCAAGCAGAGATAGAGACACCTCTTGGCATGGTATCTGTAATTCAAATAATCCTTCTCATGGAAGCACTCCTAACAAAAACAAGAAAACAGATACAAACAGTTACAAATAACTGATAAATTAGATTAAACACTAGGTAATTAATATATAAGTACGGTTATCTTCCTCCTTTTCCTGCGAGTACCTTCGGCAACCTTATAATAAGATCGACATTAACTTCAGGCCTGGCAAGACTCTGTATGGTGTAACTTCCACCAATCTTAATAAACGCTGGCTTCTTGAACTTGAACTCCACCTTATCAGCACCAATGTCCGTAACAAAACGCGACGCTACATCAGCAGTTACCTACAAATTAGTATGTATTGAGCAGAATCAGTAGTGAATGAGCGGAAAATCGAAGCGCAAGGAAAGACGGACAAAGAAGAATGACCTTCAAATCGTTGGGGATTTTATCAATGGATGTTTTAATGGCGGAGACAGTATCGTCGACGAGCTTAGAGAACTGAGGTGAGTTGTCTACGTGGACCTCTTTCAATAACTCCCTTAGCTTTAACTCCGTTGATTCCATGACAATGGCGTCGGCCTCCATCGGTGTGGGTGTGCCGGGCATAGTAAAATGAATAAAACTTCTTGAGGTTTAGGGTTTACGGCAGAACGATGGCGGGTGTGGGTGCGCCGGGGGTAGCAGAATGAATAAAATTTATTGGGGTTCAGGGTTTAGGGCAGAACGATGACCGTTGACGTGTTAAGTCCAGGTGAACCTTTTAAATAAATGCTATCAAATATAAATTTTAAGATTATATTATCTAATCTATTCGATTTCTTAGTTACATTATCTAATTAATTTGATACTATAATTAATTTTGATCCTGTGATGTGATTGGTTAAGATTTTAAAGTAAGTGTTTTTTCCAACCTTTAAACGAAAATATTTTAAGATTGTGTAAAAACAAAGTGATGTGTTTTTAAGAAGTTTTGTGTGAAAGTAAAAATATTTTTTATTTAATTACAATTATCATAACTATTTATCATTTTAAAAATTAATTATAAAGTTAATCTATTATATGATTTTTATTTTTTAAAAAATAGATAATTCTAATATATTTGTTAAAATTTCAAAAAACATCATATATAATCTAATAAAAGTTAAATTTATGATCATTTTAACAAATTATATAGAGTTTAGTTAGAATGTTAAATATATGTGAATGAACTTAATAAATATATATCTTACCGCCATGTATAAATGATTAAAAATTAAAAAAATTAAATTATATGATTTAAAAATACTTATGTTTTAAATTTTAATGTTGATTAAAATTAAATGATAAAAAAAATTCTGTTCTTATATAAAATAATATATATATATAACAAATTTTTAAAATAAAACTTTTTATGTATGTAATCAAATGAAAGAATATACATTGTATTTGTATGAAGAGCATTTTTCTAAAAAATTACTTTTTAAAAATATTTAGATATTGTATCACGTATTCATCTATTATATTTAAAAAATAATAATATATTTCTTTATTCTCGATCCATCTAAATTAAAACAATTAACGGCTATTTTTATTTGTTTATTTTCGTTTTTTATTTAGTTTTATAATATGCTTTCCAACATATAAATATGGTGTGAGAGAAACACAAATCTATCCGATATTAGTCTCATGCTTATTTTATTACTCCTTCCACTTTAATGTTTTTGTTATACTTATTTTTTTATAAACTTAAAAGGTTAATAAATAATTCATGTGTTTTAAAATTTTATTTTTAACATTTAATTTATACTTTGATACTATATTAAACAATGAATAAACTGAAAAATTAAAAAACCAAAACATCAATTATATTATTAATTCATCCGTACAATCTTAAAAAAAAAAGTGAAATATCACTTTTTTGTGATGTTAGTTCCGAATGCTGACTTCGATCATCTCATGACATAGTAAACCTTAATGACTTTTATAAGTGAAGATGAAAATAGATTAAATAAGTTAAATTTTTAATGTTATTTTATTTAAAAATTTAAAAATTTTTATTTTAATCTTTTATTTAGTTGTGAAAAAAAAACTCATTTATTCCATAGGAACTGATCCCAATTTTGATTGAGAAGATAGAAGTTAATTAAATTTGGATAAAATTTAATTTTTGAAAATAAATATAAATTAGGTATTGGTATAGTTTTTAAAATTATTAAAAAATTGTTATTTTAAAATATTATATAAAATTAATAAAATTATAAAATTAATAAATTATATAATACTATAAATAATTATAAAAAAATTAGAATATAAATATAAAAAATATTGAAAACAGATACTAGGACGGAATAAATTTTTTCGACTTTAGTTAAGGATAAGAATGAAATTTAATATTATAATCTGACGGAAACAATAATGAAAATAATGATAGGCATTGCTGTTGAAACATGAAATTCGTCCATGATTTACCTGTTGCTGTGTCTACTGTTGTAGATTTATTTTTTATTTTTTTAAAGTCTAACGTAATTTGAAATCTACAACATTTATTTAAAAGTTTATTATATAAAATAATAAACATTTTTAAAATTTATATAAATAAATAATTAAAAAGATATAAAATTTAAAATTAACAAGATGAAATTTTTTAAAATTTAATTATATAATTTTAAAATATTTATATTAAATATTAACTTTATATAGATATAATAATGTATAAAAAAATATATAATATATGAACATAACATACATTTATTTATATATATATATATATATATATATTAAAATAGAGTATAAAATACTTATTTTAAAATTAAAACAATATATATAAATATTAAAATTTGTATAAATATAAGATTTTTTGTTTAAAATAAAAAAAATATTTTTAAAAAATTATGAAATTATATTAATATAATATATTAAAATAAAATAAATAAATATACAATATATAATTATAAAGATAAATATATTTTTGATTATGTAAAAATAATGGTTGAAAAATTTAAATTTATTTATTTATTAAATAAGTAAAAAATATAAATTTTAAATAAATCGAATCGGTAAACCTATGACAAATAATTTTGTTAAATCTACTCTAAAAAAACCTTACTTAATCGATAGAAATATCTAAAATTATAACAATTTTTTAAAATATAACTCTAAAAATATCTAAAATCATAGCAATATTTTAAAATATAAATATATATATATATATATATTATATTTTTATGAAGAAATTTTTTAAAAAAAATTAAAAATATTTAAATATTGTAACACTTATTAATTTATTTTTTAAAATAAACCTATTTTAAATATTTTTCTTTTCTTCCAATTCATATAAACTAAAAGAATTAAATATTGTTATTTATTTATTTATTTATTAATTTATAATATGCTTTCTTTACATATGAATATAGTAGGAGAGAAACACAACTCTCGTTGAATCTTAGACTCATGCGCATTTATTACTTTTTCCTTTTTAATGTTTTTGTTTTACTTAATATTATTATAAATTTAAAATGTGAATAAATGATTGATGTGTTTTGAAATGTTACTTTGAACATTTAATTTATATTTTGATAAAAAATTATATTAAAAAAATAATAAAAAATTAACAAATTTTTTAAAAATTAAAACATCAATTATATTTTTTAATTCTTCCATATAACCTTAAGGGCAGAAAAAGGGAACCATCACTTCTTCTTTTTTTTGTGTTAATGTTAAGTGCTAATTATGACCCCCAACTTGCACCCATTTATAGTCTACACTCAAAGCGAAACGATTAAAACAGCAGAACTATAAGAATATCCAAAACTATAACAATCTTTTAAAATAATCTATTTGTATGTATGTAACCAAGTCAAAGAATATATATTATATATTTTTAATAGCATTTTTTAAAAAACACTTTTTTAAAATTTATTTAGATATTGTAGCACTTATTCATCTTTTATCCTTTTTAAAAAATACACTTGTTTCTAAATTTTTCTTTCTTCTCAATCCATACCAACTAAAACAATTAGCAGCCATTTCTTACTTGTTTTTTTTTTCTTTTCTTTTTTTAGTTTCATAATATGCTTTCCTACGTATGAATATAGTATGAGAGAACCAGAGCTGTCCTTGAATCCTAGGCTCATGGGCATTTATTACTCCTTCCATTTTAATATTTTTGTTTTACTTATTTTTATTATAAATTTAAAAGTTGAATAGATGATTGATGAAGTTTTAAAATTTTAATTTTCACATTTAATTTATATTTTGATAAATAATATATTAAAACAGTAATAAAAAAAAACAAATTTCTAAAAATTAAAACAAATTATATTTTTTAATTTTCTGTATAACCTTAAGGGAAAAAAGAGAGGAAAATATTACTTTTTTGTGATATTAGTGCTAAGTGCTAATTTCACTGTATCTGACATAATAAACCTCAATTTACACCCATTTATGACCTACACTCAAAACGGAACTGCCAAAGCAGCAGAACTCTGGCTGTGGACATGGGCTGCAAAGCCTAGCTTAAAATGCAATACCCACGAAGAAATAATAATAATAATAATATATTTTCACGAGTGAGAAAAAGTACTGATGTCTCGAATATATATAGGCACATACAGTTGAAAAACTATTAAAAAGTAAAAGTTATCAAATGTTTAAAAAGCTTTTATTAGTATAATCTTATTTAATAAAAAATAATTTTTTGTATAATTTTTAAACATTCACAGTGTATTATGCTATTAATATAAAAGTATAATGTTTATACTAACATTTCAATTTTTGTTAATCCAGTATAAACTGTCAACAAATAATAATTTATCCGTGGTAACGGTGATTAAAATAAATTCTCTAATTTTCATAAAATTTGTTTACCATGAATTATATTTATAAAAATTATAATAGTCAATAATGCTATAAATATATTTAAAAGATTTCTAAAAAGGGTTAAACCTTTGTTGAAATCATGGATTCTCACCTCCTTTAATGAAAATCATCTAGTAAAAAAATAATTAAAAAATATTAATTAGAAGTTAGTTTTATATTTTTTAATATTTATACTAAATATAATGAACTAAAATCGTTGAAATAGAATTAATATGAAACATAAAATAATATTTTCATCAAATACTCTACAACTATATAAGTAATTGTTACAAAAGTCAAATATTTTTAATAAGTATAAATTAATAATTATATGATACCGTAATAAATATTATATTATTACTATATTTTAATAAAATTCCCAAGTTAAAGAGAAAACATATTATTAAAATATATAATAAAACATTAAATAAATTTATATATAATGAAAAAACCATTTATCTATAACACAGGCATTATACGGATGCTAATAATTAATATAAATAATTAATAAACAGTTTATAATTATCAATTATTGTAACAAATCTCTCTGATTTAATTATATAAAATAATTGTGTTCATTTTATAAATATTAAAGTGAAGATAAAAGCGTATAATTTTTAAAAAAATAATACCTAATCTTGTTTTGATTATAAATTACAAATGTAGCGAGAGGAATAATCAAATGCTACAAATGATAAACCATGTTTTCAATTTAAAAAATAAAATTGAAATAAATGAGCTTAAATTTGAACCTGCAGAATTGCTCTATGTTATTGTCTGTCTTTATTATTATGTGCTATACATGATAAGGAAAATTATAATTAGTTTTTAGGGTTGAGGTTAGAAAAATTTAAATGATAAATAATATTTTTTAACGGGCGACATAATTGTTTTCTTGGTAAATATAAAATGTTTAGAATATTATTACTATATATCTAAAAATGTATAATAAAAATTTAGTAAATAATAAATAATTTTCAACCAAATGAATTTTTTATTTTAATTTTAATAAATATAAAAATATTTTAAATTTTATTCGTTATTAATTTTTTATACACGTATTTATTACGAGTCTTGTATTAACAAAATACTTATTTCTCATATCACTAATTTAAAAATTTATATTACGAATATTTTCAAAATAGGAAAAATTTTATAACATGTTTGTTTCAACTTTATATTTTACTTGGTTTTAATAAATAAATTATTTATTTATTATAAAAACTACAGATTCTATTATACAATGAAAACCTGCCATTATTAGATATCGAGTTATTTGATAGAAAGGAAATAAAAAAGATGAAGAACGACACATACATATTAACTTAACTATAAATGCACTCTCATCGTATAAATGTTCCTACTTATAAATGTGGTGTCATAATAATTTCTGTCGCTAATTTGTCGCCTGTCTATACAAATGATAAACCAAGTTTTCAACAAGCGGAATAATTGCTTTCCTGATAAATATAGAAATTTGATTCAATGATGTATATCAGAAATTAGATGTAACTTAATCTAAATATTTATCTTAAAAATATAATTATCTAAATATTATAAAATGATTAAAATTTATTTTAATTAATTTATAATAATTAATATGTTTTTCATATCTAAAATAAAATATTTTGTATATAAATATTGTAAAATTAAATTTTTATCGACAGTTTAATATTAAAATTTAAACACTTATATCATATTAAAAACACTTAATTCATCCAAACTGTATAAAACAATATTTTAACTTTATTAATAATATATATATATATATATATATATATCTGTATATGTATCAAAATAATTTTCCAAATATACATCTACGTGTTATTTAAATTTAAATCTATTTTGTAATTCTGATTATTATGTTGTTAAAAAAAATTAATTAATTTTGACTTAAATTCAAATAACACATATATATATATTTATATATTTAAGTAGGGTTTATTTTAAATATCAATTTGAATATATATATATATATATATATATATATATATATATATATATATATATATATATATATATATACTCTTGTACTTGGTGGTAGCATATCATCTTCAATTTGAACAAAGCAGGTATAACTTTAAACATTGATAGTTAAATAAATAAAAAACTTAAGAATATATAGTTCGATTAAGTTTTACTATTTTATTATTTAATATTTATTATATTTTAATAATTATTTTTCATCTATTAAAATATTCTACAATTTATCATATATAGTTAAAGTTAAATAGCAGTAAATGTTAAATTTAGTGAATTAATACTTTCAACAATTTTTTATTCGATGAATTTCTATTTATATAATCATTGGTTTATATTATATTATTATCGTAGCTATGTGTGCATGCTTTTACATAATTTAAACGTTTGTAAATATATAATTTTATAAGAATTATTTATGCATGTTTTAATAATAATAAATTTTTAAAATAAATAAATTGATGTGTCAATTAAATTTAAAAAATTCTGTAAAAATTATCCATTGTGTGAAAATTTTAAATTTGAAGGTTGAATTAATAAAATAATATTTTAATAAACACATGTATGCGTATATAGTAAAATATCAACTTATAATAATATTGCAGAAGGTTTAATAAATTTTTATTATATAATGTTATTTTAAATTAACTGTTGGAATAAATTTTGTATCACATAGATCATGGTTATAAATTATATTAATGATTTTTTTTCATATCTCATTTAAGTATGTTAAAATTAACGTAATGTATACATTTCAAATATATAAAATAATATTTTAATTATATATTTATAATTGTTTCATTTTAAAAAATCAACTCATATATTTAAAATGATGCATAATTTTAATGTGATGATTAGACTAGTAAAAGTTATATATGAGACGAAATTACATTTGGTATCTGATACTAGTATCATTTTTTTCTCTCTATATATAAACATAAAATATATTTTATTGGTGTAATTATTGAATTATATCATTATTATTTTTATCAATGTTAATATTTATCAAGATTGAACAAATTATAGATACAGTACCAAAGAATTTTTTATATATTTAGAATATATATATATATATATTACTTCAATTTTACGTGCTTGAAATAGTTTTATATTAATATATATTATTGCAGACATGGTTTATATAATAAAAATATTTAATTTAATCATTAAATAATTATAAACATATAAGAAAAAAACTATTTTTAATATATATATATATTATTTTACGTATCTAAATGAGTTGATAAATAACTTCATATTAATCTAAACAGTTTAGTAAAAAAAAAAAAAAACTAAACATTTCAAACATGGCCAGGAATAATGCATGTACAACGTAGTACTGACTTATTTCTCGGAAGTTTCAACAGCCGAATCATTCAATATAAATTGCATAATCGAATTGAAATTTGATTTTTTTAAAATTATATTTTTTACACGGTTGATTTGGTTAAAAGTTTTTTTAGAAATTAAATTGGATATAACTTCACATATATTTTATTTTTGTATTGTTAAATTATAACCTTTTAATGGTTAATTGTTATCAATTTATATTATTTAAAAAATATATATATTTAACATAAACAACTTATATTTATTTAAATTTCAGACTTAAATATATTTGAATATAAATATATATTTTTATAACTAATATTAGTTTTAAATTTTTAAATTTTATTATCTTATATTTTATATTAAGTTATTTTATTAATTAAATTTTTTAAATAAAATAAAAAATTTATAAAAAATCAAACCAAATGATCAAATAAAAAAATTGATTAATTTTTTTAATATTTTTAATTGAATCGAATTAAATTATAAATATTTTTATAATCAATTTAAATAAATTTTTATCTAAAATTGAACCGCAAACGTACCAGAGGTTACATGTGGAACCTTTTTGCAAACAAGACAGAAGGAGAAATCAATAAACAATAAAAAAATTATACAACTTAAACATTTTGATAAGAATATAAGTTATAAATAATAAAAGTTAACACAAAAATGAAGACGTTACTAGCGATAGAGTTTCAAGTTATTCTCATGCTTATAAAATGTATAGTTTGACCATAGGAATTTTAAGCCGGCTGCACTTTCAAGGTGTCTGTTTCTCTGAAAAAAGGAAATAATAATTAAATATTCAGACAGTGACGCTCAAAACAATTTTATCTCACCCTTATATATGTTTTTATGTAAATTTTATAAGATTATTTCAGACATACCTTATGATCATATAAATAATTAAAGTATTTATATTAAAACGAATTTGTACTTAGTTTTAGAAAAAAATACAAACATCCCAAGACTATTATGATTTGTTAAAATATAAAGAAAAAAGAAATAGATACACGGAAAATAAAATAAAAAATATGTTATTGGATAAATAAAAATACTCTATTTCATTCAACAAGCAAAATAAATAAACAAATAAATAATATAAAAATTTTCTTATAATAATTATAAATATTTAATTTAATAAAATTTAAATATTTTATTATAATATTTAGAACGAAAAATATTTTTTATATTAAGTATTATTTAAAAATATCAAAATAGAATATTTATAATTCAATCTAAACGAAACATTATCAACTGCACATTTCTCACGCGACCTGAGACCAACTATGGATCCTACACTGACACACCTCGTGACCTTCAATCTTTCCCGTCTAGCTTACACGCTCTGCACGTGCATAGAGATTAGAGAGAGAATAGTAGGCTAAATCAAACGAAAAAAAATAAGATTATTTAAATATGTTTTTCATTTTTAAAATTTTTTGAAAATTTAAATTTTATATTTTTAAATAAGTTAATTTTAATTATTAAAGTAGTTATATTCAACACATGATATATATTAATGTTTAATACGTAACATATATTTAATAATAAAAAATTAAAATAAATTTATTTTAAAAATAATAAATTAAAATTAAAAATTTTAAAATTTTACAAAAATTAAAATATATTTATGTATATATTTAAAAATACAAATTAAAAGTTATATATTTTTATTAAAAATTATATGATTTAATATATTAATATTATTAAGGGTTATAATTAAATAAAAGTATTATTTATTACATATTTTAAAACATATATTAAACAAATATCTTATTGAAGGTGCATATTTATTATATTAAAAATAATAAATATGTTTTTAAAATAAAAGAATTACTAATTTTATATACTTGAAATTAATCTTAACAAATAAAACTATCAGAAACGAAAAAAATTAATCAGCAAACTCCCAAGTGATTATTAGCCGGTGAGAATCCGATTATGGTCTTTCTCAAAAGGAGACTCTGGGATTTGCTTAATCATCCACCCATTCATTAAAAATTAAAAATGATGGAAGCGAAATAAATATATCACGAAAGTTGGAAGTGATTATTAGGCGGTGAGAATCTGATTATGCTCTCTGGGATTTGCCTAATCATCCACCCATTCAATGTTGATTCAGTGATTTGAAAGATGAGAGTTGAAACCCAAAACGAGAGCGTGCGTGTGCGTTGCAGGGTATATGTCATTACTACTGGTGACGGCCTCACAAGCGCAGTTTTGCACGGTCTTACATGTAATGCTCTCGTTAATCATGATATTACGTGGCTAGCTCGTTGGATTTGGTGGGGCTGTTCACCTGCTCTAGTGTTCCAATTTCCCAATGTAGGGGCAAATTAACAACTATTGCCAAAATCGTATCTATTGCCTAATCCGACAAAAATCCTAAAATCAATCAATTCAATAATAATAATCCGCCAAGATGCCACGTGGGTGTTGGAAGGAGTTCCTTGCATTGCATGCATGCAAATGTGTTCAAGTGTTCAACAATGCCTATTGCCTGGAGCCACACTTTTTATATATTTTATTAGAATATTAAATGGCAGTGGATAGATACAATAACACATAAAACAAATAACTCAATTATTACTAAAATAAACTTTGGGAACGAATAAAATTACATTCCTCAAAAGCAACAAGATACAACTGGAATGTCTGTCTTTCTCTCACTTGGGGGATTGGGATATATTTAATTTTGATTTTCTTTTTGGTTTTCAAATTTGATTATCGAGACTAGAGAGAGACCTTTTGGCTAGGTGGATTGGGATCGGATTGGTCCAGTGATTTTGTTGTTGACGGGATCTTCTTTGGCAGTGTAAGGTTTCAAAGTACCAACATTGAAGAAGTGGAATAAGAATAATAGGAGGAAGGAAAAGAAGGAGCAAAAATTAAAGTGGCAAACCAAGGGGGAGGCAAAGGACCAACACTTAGAAAAAGGGAACCGTATTGTAGGAGAAACCCCTAATAAGCCGTCCTGCCTAAGAAAGTTAACTTCTTGTCAGTATCATAACATCTGAGACCACTCTGTAACCTCTAATTGTCTCCTCTATGGAGATCTAACCTTTTTGGTCAATTGGTCAAAGGTGGTTTTAAACCACTGTATATATTGTATGCGCCTTAAAAGAACGTTTCTTTATCTTTCTGTTTTTTAAATTTTATTTTATTGGCATTTGTCGTTTATGTTTGGAACTACTAAATTATGTAAAAAGTTCATTAAAGGAGTTTCTTATTTTTTAATTAAACATGAAGTACTTTATTTAGGCCAAGTGGGCATATATTCAGGGATTGTTTGATCCCTTGCGTGCTATTTTCATTTTCGAAGCGGTGATTTAAGTCATGCACATAAAAATTATTCCTCCAAACCAAAATATGAAGCTAACTGAATACGTACATTATTTATCTGATACAAAAAATATAAGGATTTCGTGTGCTGATAATTCAGACAGGGTCATTGACACGTCTATTTGCATACAATTTAATTAATTCGGTTTTTTTTTTTTTGTAAAATTGAAAATGTTGTATGCTTTTAGCTAAATTGAAAATGTATTTAATTATTTACATTACATACAAATTGGAAAATAAGAGACCAACAGATTTAAAAAAATACCATACACCAACCTGATTTATTATAAAATAATATCTATCAGAATTGAAGCAAATGTTTAAGAAACTGACGGAATTTACAAATAACTAAATCCACATCTCTTGCTATTTATTATTATTATTATTATTAAATGACTTTAATTAAGATATTTACAATCTTTACTTAAGTTCTCTTTTGTTTTGGTTACACACAAATATTTCTCGGCCAGCAGTCCAGGATTAATCTTTTCCAAACTTAAAAATTATTGAAATGAGTTTTATTCTTTCAATAATTTCTTTCATACATAGGATTAAAATTTAATTTTTTATTAATTTATTTAAACAACGTAATTATGTATCAATTATAATGCACTTTTCGTTTACTTAAGTTCCCTTTGTTTAAGTAATGGTTTAAGGCTTATAATTAAAACTGAATTGAACCATTTTCGGCTAGCTAGTTTGTTGTTGAAGGCATCCACATGAAAAGGAAATAACCAAAATTGAAATTAATCATAAACAGTATCCGAGTTTAAGCAGCACTTTCTTCAAGATAATTCATCACAAAAAGAAAAGCAAGATTAACGACAAAAAAACAAAATGTTAAACTGAATTATTTGCGACACTCACCGACGTGCTAACTGTTACAAGGTTGAAGTGGGACTAGCGATGGCAACGTAGCTAGCGTTGGATCCTATATATGTTCTATGACCCTTTTTTCGATAATTAAGCCTCTCTTTTTTTTTTTTTTGCAGCTTCCCGTTAGAATTTTCAGTTTTGTACGTAAACTTGGAATCACGGTTTGAACCCCTTTTGCAGATGATCACGAGATTAAAGTTTATATTCAATGTCTCTTGTGTTGTTGCGGCATTTGGTCTTTGGAGTAGCTTATTACAATCATTTCAAATTTGGACAATATTATTTCTCTTTCTTTCTCTTTCTGTCTCAATTTTAATTTTCTCTTTCACATGATTTGAAACTTGGATTCGAGAATTGATACTTCCCTGGCGAATATATTCTATTGACAGATCTGGGTTCTAATTTTTGTTATATATATATATATATATATATATATATATATATATATATATTTGTAATGCTATTTGGTCGTAGTTTACAAAGCGAATTAATAGAGAGCATCTTTTGGAAAGCGGTGGTCGTCCCGTTTGTCGAACTGTGGTTCACCAATCTCTAGACGATCTGATTCTCACTCTCAGTGAATGTTTTTGAATCTTTTGATCGATATTCCAGAGGAGTTTGTTTGGGCTTGGCTATTATGATGTGGGGTACCTCTGTGTTTTTCTTTTTAAAACTCCAGTTTTGGATTTTGTTTGTGGCCCTTTTCTTTTCTTTTTTGCTATGGCTAATTGGCTTATATCTTTGACCCAAAGAAACCTCTCTCTAGCGAGCCAATTCAATCCAATCTATGAAGCAAGGGTTGCTTTGATGATTGGAGAGTATCCCGTTGGCCTACCTTTATCTCTTTCTCTCACCCCCTCTTTAGCTTTTTCGTATTGTGATCCAAAAATCAATCAAAATCTCAGGGATCTTCTCTTTTTCTAGTCTACCACTACAACTTCTACTGTTCTCGCATAAGCAACTGCTCTTAAAAAGCAATGTCGTGATGAGGTTTGGATTCGGGGCATGAGGTTATTATCATGACCACCTTGCCTCTGGTTTGGATTCACGTGATTCCCACGGTACGGCAACTGAGCCCCAAAAACTGCTTGTTGTGGTTGTTGTTGCTGCAGATTTGATGGATTGGACGCCCTATAACAACTAACGGAGTGGGGATGTTTGGAGCTACCACTGGTCATTGTTCTGTTCAAAATGTTATCATCCCATCCACATACACAACACCCCCAATTTTCACATACCCCACCCTCCTTATTCTGCGTGACACCCAAATATAAATATTGTTCAACATTAACATACTACTACATCAGAAATAACTTTGGAATTACATGCTGAAAAAGATGTTAACTAATATTTTAAAATATCGATTGATTAAGGATTGAAAATTATTATTTTTAAATATTATAAATATATTTCATCTTATAACTTTTAATTAATATTTTTAAGTCACTAATTGATAAAAGACATTAGAAGAAGTATATGTGTGGATGATAAAAATTCAATTTAATTTACACTTTGGTCAGCCACATACTATTTTGTGCTTGACGTATTTTATACAAATGGATGCTACACATGACATGAAATTAATAGTAATATATTGGTTTAGGAAATGGATGTGGAAGAGGAAGGATGAAGGAATATAGTTGGGATTAGAGCGTGGTTGAGGAGGGAAGGGAGAGGAGCGTGAGGGTGAGAAACTATTCCATTTTCCTTGGGAGGGTGGCAGTGGCAGAGGCAGAGATACGGATATTGGGTTTGAGACACTAAAACCTCGTGATCGGAAAAGGCAGATCCATGGAAGACTGTTCCCGCTAGTCACGTGGGCTCTTTTGACTACCCATTACCCAATGACCAAACCCACTCTCACTCGCGCCTCTCTTTCTTTTGTGGTTCCAACTTCCACCTTCACCTTGTGCCTTGTGCCTGAGCTATAAATTGAGACTACGCAAAGGGAAATCTCGCATAAAGTCACAAACAGTGCCACAGATAGAAACTCAAAGGCTTACTTACTTGCTGGCTTATGCCCTACCCTCAATCCCTCACTGCATCATTCTTCAGTCTACCCATTACGGTTGCACTTTCTCTCTCCTATAAGACACCCACTGGGTCCCGCTCTCTTTAACTTGTCTCTCCTGAACCCTCCACTCCACTGGCGTTATATATATCCCTCCATTTGCAATTAACGACAATCCTGGACTGCAGGTGCTGACTGGTATTTCGACATTTTATTAGCTCACAAAGCTACCAGACAACACCCTCTTCTCATTTCTCTACCCACTCCGTACCAATACCATTCAGCTCTTTCTTCCAACTCCTCCGTTATATTTCCTAACGTCTTACCTTATTATTGCAATTCGCACTCGATCACCCGACTCACACCAGTGTACTTGTCTGCTCTCTCTCTCTCTCTCTCTCTCTCTCCCCCTTGGCCTATTAATTAATTCTCCTCACAATCATCTCTTCAATCGAATTGGTTGGACGAAGGAAGGAGAGGGAGTATTGATCATCTGATCAAAGGAGAAAGGGGGGAATTAAGGATGCATCGTTGTTGCAGTGGTGGCTCGCAGGGGCACGTGATGGGACCCTGTACATGTGGTATGTTTCATAGTCATAGCCAAAGCAATTCCTTCTCCATGCTATTCTCAATGCCTAACCACAAACCACCCTACGACGAATCCAACATGTATGACTATGATTATGACTATTCCTTCACTCCCTCTTCTTCCTCTTCCGTCGATTGCACTCTCTCCCTTGGAACCCCATCCACCCGTTTCACCGAAGACGAAGAAAAAAGAACTCGCCGCTCCTTTTGCTGGGATTTACTTCAATCCAAACACAACCCTCAATCCCAATCCAAGTCAACCAGACCTACCCTTACCACCACCAACGACCCTCTCCTCGCTCGTCGCTGCGCCAATTGCGACACCACTTCAACTCCCCTTTGGCGGAATGGGCCTCGAGGCCCAAAGGTAAACAAAACTTACATCATGCTTTTTAATACAGCGCTCTTATCTAATTCCATAACTAAAATTGAAATCTATTATTTAAATTAAATATTAATTTAGTTTATATCTGGATTGGATTGAATTGAATTGCAGTCACTGTGCAATGCGTGTGGGATTAGATTCAAAAAGGAAGAGAGAAGAGCGAGTGCTGCCGCCGCCACACCCGCTTCTGGCGGCGTCATGGAATCGGCGCAGGCATGGTACGCGCACCCACAAAGCCAGAAGATGCAGTGTTTCTCGCCGGCGATGGGGAATGAGTTCCGATTCGTTGATGATACCGATCGAGACTCCGATAACGGCATTCCCTTTCTCTCTTGGAGACTCAACGTCACGGACAGGACCGGCCTCGTTCACGATTCACGACTTCACTAAATCACCCTTGAAAAATAAATAATCATCATATAATATCAACACAAGGATTACAAATGGAAGCTAGCTAGCTTACTTACTTACCTGGACGATCAAGACCAAGCACAAGCAGTTAGTTATACGTCAACGTTTTACGATGGTGATGTAGAAGATGTTTTTGATTGCGGTTATGGTCTCGTCAGTATTATGTTCTTTTTTTACTTTTGACCTTTTCTGTTTTGTTTGCTTCCTTTTTCTCCCTCTTGCATAAGATGGAGTGAGAATGGGATAATTCTATATTCTTAGTTTGCTTTTCCTTTGGACTTCTTTCTTTAACTTTCTCTTTCAGTTACATATAAATTGCTTCACTTTCCCTCCTAGATTAGTTATTATATTTATAGTTTATGTTGACCATCCTATGATCACATATATGGACCCTTTGATTGCAACTTGTATACTCCTGTGAACTCTGCTAGTTTATGCTTAAACAGAGTCTGAAACTTCACAGAGGTTTGTTTTCATTTTTCTGATTTCCCAAGCACAGACATTCATACACCAACATATATATACATACAGTGATGTGCGAGGGAGAGGGATACGTAGGTGCATTTAATTCGTTTCAACCAAATCTGAATCATCTGATGGTTCAACGCGTCAACATTGGATCACTGTTCATTCTGAACCCAACACTGCGCGGTTCTGAACAGTAAACCTGTAATGTCTTTCTAACGTCAATTTTCATTTTCTTTTCGCTTAATTTTCAAATTTTTATATCTATCTACGCTCTTTTTACTTTTCTAATTATTACCACTTCTAAAGTAAATTCGTTTAAGGTAGACTCATCAATTCCGTAAAAAGGATATTTGAACAATTATACTAAATTTTTGAAATTAAAGTTATACTAAATTCGTAAATAGTTTTTTGATAAAAAAAATTATATATTATCAAATTTCTTATATCATGTATCACATTTATAATGGTTATACTTTTTAAAAAAGTATAAAATAATTAAAAAATATTATTTATATAATATTTTTACACATTTATTATTTTTTCTCTTTCTTTAATGTATTATTCATCTTCTTTTATATATGAATTTTTTTTCTTATTTTTTTAATATAAAATGTTAGGATGTTATTAATCAGTAATTTTAAAAAGTATTAAAAATTAAAAACAAGATATATTGATAGCATTTTTAATAATTTTACTTTTACTCTTAGTTTTTTTAACTAACTTATTTGATGCAGATTGATCTCCTTTTAACATTTTATTTTATATAAATTATATCTGTTCAAATAATAATTATCTTGGATTAGTTATCAAATTTTATTTAATGCATATTGACCTCTTTTTAACATTTTATTTTATATAAATTATATCTGTTCAAATAATAATTATCTTGGATTAGTTATCAAATCTTATTACGTCATTAGTTTTTTCTATATATTTAAAGTTGTATAATAAAAATTATTTATATTAAAATTTTATTAAAGTTTATATAATTTAAATTATTAAAAAATATAATTTTTCTTGTTTTATTTTTTTTACAAAATAAAAAAAAAACTCGGATCTAGAATCTTCATATAAAATCTTCATCCATCACCTTTTCTTGTAATATGATTGATTTAACTTTTTAAAAAATTTTACTTATATATTTTTATTAATTGATTAACTTGTTTATTATTATATATAATTTTTTAATATATTTTAAATTTCTTTAATTAGTAAATTTTTAATCATTAATATTATTATTAAAAATAAAAAATAATAATATTTTAAATTTTTTAAATATAAAATAAAAGATTATAACAAGAAAAATACAGAATAAATTGTATTAATATTTTTTAAATTTTAACATATTTTTATTTTTTTTAAATATATAAATTTTATGATTATTTAAAATTTATTATACTGTGACTTTGAAACGTTAATCAAATAAATAGAAACTAGATATGTTATTTTTAAGATATTTTGCCCATTGTATTTCAACTTTTACTACCTCTTCCCTTCCTCTCTTTCCCTGGATCTTCCTTTGTTTTATTTTATTTTTTCCTTTTCTGCTTCCTCTACATCATGTTTGTCGACTTCCTTTTTCACAAACAAATTCTTCATGATTCTTCATTCCACAAACACACACTTGGATGCTATGTTAATTCCTTCATCCATTACTTAGACTCTGTTTCAATTGTAACAACATTAATAAAACAACAATAATAGTTAAAAGAAAGAAAAATATTTTATTCGAATTTTAAAATTTATGATGATATATTTTTAATTAGGAGAATGGAAATATTTTATTAGTAGAACAAAACTTTTATTTAAACATACAAATATTATTATCTTAATAGAAAATTATATACATGGTAAAAATTGAAGATGAAATTAAAAAGTTTGGATGAATGAGAGAAAAAACTTAAAAAGATAATTTATATAATATTATAAAAAATAAGAGTAGTTTATATAATGGTTAAAATGATAATTTTTTTTCAAAATAAAGTTTAACATCCTAACAAAATAATGTTAGCTAAAAAAATATTTCTGTAATGATAAAAATGTAAAGAACGTCGAATGTAGTTAAGTTGATATTGAAAGAACTGCTTAAAAGAATGAATAAATAAATGAAATTTTATTTTATTTAAGGATTAAATAATATTTAAAAATATTGAAATTACACATTTAGTTTATAGGTATCATTCTTTACAACAAGTATAAGTAAGATACTAACATCTTCTTTATTCATAATTTACTCTCAAGCTTAAAACTCTTGTTTCGTTAATTTTTTTTAAAATATTTCTTTTAAAAATAAAAATTGATGGCAACTACACAATTAAATAATCATTTGAAAAATTTTGGATTTGCCATTTTCATCACAATTTTAATTGTGATAATATATAATATTTATATACAACAAATGCATCAATGACGACTCCACAATCAAATACTTATTTTAAAAAAATTTTGAATTTATCATTTTCATTATAATTTCAATTATGACAATATACAATGTTCATACACAACAAATGCATCATCAGGTGTAGGGAGACACCTGATCCTTGCTGATATTAAAATTTATTTTCTCATTTTAAATACTCCATATTCCATCATGTGTATGCATAGTTGCATAATATCTGTTCTTTTTTTTTGTAATTTTTTATTATAATTTATATTTATATTGATTGGTGATTTTGATTTTATGAAAAAATGGTTAAATAGTGATAAATCACCATTCTATTGATTTATCTACGAAAAATTAGATATAATTATAATATAATTTATGATTATTTAATTGTAATTCTACCTATTTTTTTTTAATTGTAGAAATGGTCACTCAAGTAAAGAATCTGAAAATAGACAAGTTTTGAACAAAAAAGAATGTAAAAGAAGTATGAAAACAGAATATGCAACAATGATACGTCATACCTACGCTGCTGCAAAACTACGTAGATTGGCCGCGAGGGCTAAGTCAAACCTGGTTCAAGCCTGGTCCACTGCATTGAAACCCTAATCCACGTTTATAAAAAAGAAGACTCTATTACACCATGGGACAACGTCCTAGGCCCCAAAGGTCACATCACTCTTCGGAGCGTAAACCTATCACTACTCCGAAAACACACGTCACCCATTCTCGTCTTTTTTAGTATCCTCCTATAGTATGTTAGAAACATAAGCTCTGTTGCAACGTCCTATTGTCAGTTCACACTATGATTTTGTCATTCTATTTTAGAAATAGGATTATGGATTGTTTAATGGAATTAGTATGTTTTTCTTTGTCTTATCTCTCTACTTGTAACTAACACCAAGTCTTGGGATTTTGGGGAAACTTAGCCCAAAATCTTGGGATTTCGGTGAAACTTATATGTAACTAGTTGAACCTCTTTTTTCTTTTTACGAATGATTCAGTATTTTCATTTAATTGTGTTTTCCTTATTATTTATAATTAATTAATGATAATTAATTTTCAAGTTAATTGAAAAATAAACGATCGTACCACTGCCTAATTAACGGAATTGTAAAGTAAACTGAATTTAAGGGTTTTGGAAGATCAATCGAAATCATTGATTTCTAATAAGTTATTAGCTTAACATGTCTACATGTTCTTTGTGCTTGTCTTGATTCTTAAGTATACACTTTACATGATCATTGAATATAGTAATTTAAAGGAAAAAATATTACTATTACATGATAATTGGGTAGTAATAAAATCAGAACGGATGGTTAGCAATTGAATCAATAGGGAGTTGAAGTGAAATTGAACTTATCTGCGTCTTTTTGTCTTTAAATCGCTTGTTCTTTTTTACGTTCATTTTAAATATTTTTAAACAAACCCTTTTTTGTTGAGTTTAAAAATTAGGATTCAATCATTATTTAAAATTGTTGAAATAGTTTTTACAAAAACAGTGCTAAGAATTTTAAATACCTCTTTCTACATGAGCATATATATATATATATATATATATATATATATATATATATATATATATTAAATTTAAACTCATTTAATAAACATGTTTAAAATTTTGTACACTGATTATATAATATTTATAAATGAAAAAGATAAAATTACATATATTTACTATAAAAAGATAAAATTTTTATTTATTTATATATATCAATCTATCAAAATAGAAATAATAATAAAAAAATAACATGGTAAAAGATTATTTTCTTAAAATATATATTTAAATAAAAAATAATACTTTTAAACTATCTTAAAAAATTACATAATTTCTATTAATTTATATTAATATAGATATTCTAAATTTTAATATACATCATGTTAATTTTATTTAATTTTTTTTTTCAAAAATGTTGAATGTTAACCCCACATTTGTAAAAGAAGCCTGGCTACCATCATTACCCATCCAATTAAGTTCAATGAAATTGTTGCAAGATGATTGTATCAACGGAGCTAAGTCAAATTTAAATGACATAGAATATAGCCTGGGAAAGACAACGAAACTACAGAAAATTTTTAAACCGTTATATTTTATGAATTTAGTAGTAATACAACGTAATCATCTAATTATCAATTGACATATTATTAAAAATAATTAATTTTTATAATAATAATTTTAAAAATTATATCTATTTTAATTTTAAACGAGTCGATAATATAAAATTTTTATATTTTAAAATTAAACTTGTATAATATTAAGTTTTGTTAACAAATATATAAGACACAGGTTAAGAACTGAAAAGTAAAAGGTTATAAAAAAAAATTACATTGAAATACGTTAAAAATCACATCATATGTGTTAATGATACTTCTAAAATTTTTTTAATTACTGCTGTAATTTTGGTTAAAATTTATATTAGAATGTATTAAAAATTATAGAAATGTATATCAATAATATTTTTAACAAAAGGATGTTTTAAGTTTTTTAATTAGTGATGAAAGAACATTATCAAATTTTTGCTATATTATATGGTACAACATAACATATGACGGGGCAAATAAAATTTAGGAATAATACAAATATTTTGGTTCTCATCTTTAATGTTTAGAATGTTACTCTTAATTTAAAAAAATCACACAAAATAAATGGATTGAAAAAAAAAAAATTGGTCCGCAGTTTAGTTTATGAATTAACGGGCTAATATGTTTAACTATTAAAATATATATTTATAAAACTAAAAAATAATAATTTATATTTTTTTAAAAACTATACACAGATTAATTCACTAACTTATAAACCTAACATACTTAACATATAGGTTAAATGGATACCATTGAAAAACTTATTTAAACAGATGAGTATCTCTATTTAAGGTGAACTTTCATTTTTCATTTTTCAGATATATTTGCCCTCGTTTAATTTTATTATTGAAGCAACTTCGGTTATGAAACTATTTTTTTAAATAGAAGAAAAATAAATTAATTTTTCTTGTAAAAAATTAAAAATTAAAATAATTTTATATAAAATCTTAAATTTGAACTTTCGTTATTTTTAACTTTGTATTAAAAAAATTAAAGTAAAATAAAAAAAATATTTAAAATCAAAATTATACTACAACAAATTTTAACAATCATTAAATATAATATATATATATATATATATATATATATCAATTTATATAGATATAATCACAAAGTTTAAATATAAAATATCCACATGCATATGTTAATTTATATACATCTACATATAAATTTTTCATCTATTATTTGGAGCCAATAGTTAAGGAAATTTGAATTTATCATCTCGCCTGTCGCACAATGACTGTTGTTATCAATAATTGCCTCACCCTAATTTCATTTTTTAAATGGAAATTCATAGGATATAGAACCTGACAAAATGAACGACCTCACTCTTGATTTATTCGTTACATATTTTGGTGTGATAAAACTTTGATGTCAGCCAGGCTGGAAAATTCGACCCATGCCTAGTTCTTTAGAATATGAAATGAGGTTGAGGATCAAGTGAGAAGAAACATGTCTGGGAAGTTATAACGTGCCCTGTATACCTTGATGTTCTGAAATAACTGCAAAATATTTTAAATTTAGGAACTTAATATAAAAAGGGATGATGTTGAAATTCATAAACTCTAATATTAAAATATTTTATTTTAATTTTTTTTATTAAATTAATTTTAATAATTTAAGTAATATAGGTGATTTAAGAGAATACATATATCACTACAACTATTTTTTCTACATATTTTTACAAATGTAAGAGAAAAAATAATATATATAATAAAATAAATATAGTGACAAAACAAAAATAAATAATAATAAAAATATTAAAAATGTGTAAATGAGATTTTGCTATCTTTAATTTTAACATTGATTTTAAGTATATAAAATAGTAATATTTAATTAATTAAAAATATTTATTATATAAATATCTACATGCAATAAGTTTTTCAATGTTTCTTACTTTAAATTAATTTTAAAAATTAAATTTAAAAAATATTTTGATCATAAAATTAAATATAATTTTTATTTAAATTTTTTAAAATTCATATGTGCACGAAAGCGAAAATTGTACCAAATCTATTAAAGATTAAAATTAAAAAAATTTAAAATATAATTTTTGAAATAAATTTTAAAAAAAACATTGATCATAATATAATACTTAATTAATTTTTCTAAACTCACATATATACTGTGCTCAAGTCAAATAAGAAAGTTAGATTAAATATAAAGTTTAATTAATTTTAAAATTTGATATTTTATTTAAGTAAAATGATTGATAATATTTTAATATTACTAACTTAGGATCCGTTCGGATAATTTTTAGTTTTAAAATTTAAAATTTTTTAAACTAAAATTAATTTTTTTTAGTTTTTAATTTTTAAAAGTTGCTCTAAAAATAAATTAAATCATTCTATTGCATCATTTTATTATAAATTTATAAAAAAAATATAAATAAAAATATTAATTTAAAATTTAAATTATATCAAAATAATATAAATTTTTAATTTTAAAAAATAAAAAATAAAATAATAATAATATTAATATTAATATTATTATTATTATTATTATTATTATTATTATTATTATTATTATAGTAATAACGTTAAAAATAAAAATAATATATATGAGATAGTGATACTCATATAGTGGTTATAATATAAAAAATGATATAATTAACTATACAAATTTATATATTAAATATTATTTGATTATTAATATTTAAGATATTAAATTATATATATATTATTATTTTAACATTTTTATATTATTAAAAATTTATTTTATATAAAAATAATTTATATTATAATATTATATTATAAATAGTTATATAATATAAAATTATAAATTTAATATAATTTATATATAAATTAAGATTATTTATTTTTATATATAAAAATTAGATAAATAAAAATTAATTTTTTTAAAATAATACAAAATAAAAATAATTATATAATTTTATATTTTATGTATTATTATAATATTTTTATATTATTTAATATCTATTTTATATAAAATAATATATATTATATAACATAAATATATTATAATACTATTAATTAAATATAATTTAAATATATTAAATAATATCATTTATTTGGAAATTTATAAAAAATATATAAATAATTAATGAACAATTAATTTTTTTAAAAATAATAATAAAAATTTTAAAATTAAATTATTATTATTATTATTATAGTGATAATGATGATGTTAGTAATGGTAAAAATAAAAATAATATTTATAAGATAATAACAATGATATAGTGGTTATAATATAAATAATATTATATAATTATATAATTTTTTATTTTATATATTATTTAATTATTAATATTTAAGATAAATAATTTTATATATTATTTGATATTTATTTATGTAAAGATAATATATATTATAATATTATATTATAAATAATTATATAATATAAAATTATATTATAATAGTATGAATTTAATATAATTTGTTTATAAATAATATTATTATTTTATTTTTATTATATAAAAATTAGATAAATAAAAAATTAAATTATTTTTAATAATAAGATATGTTATTATTATTATCAGAGTTTAATTTAATAATGATGGATTTAAATAAATTTAAAAAGAAAAATAATTTAAAATTAAAAATAATATTTAATAAGTTTTTATTTTTTATTTTAAGATTTGTGTCAAAATTATTTTAAAAGTATATTAAAAACTATTTTAGTTAAACAAATTTTATATTTTTTAAATTAATTTAAAAATCAAAAATTAAAAATTGAAAATCACCGGGAGCCTTGTTTATCTACAAAATTGAGTTTCTAAAGAAAATTTACATTTATTAGATGGCAAAGCAATTGACTTACTGGCCCGCAATTGACTTACTGGCCCACAACTCCTCCTTGGCCTTCAATGCCTAAATGATCATGTGTAATTTCTGGGAACTTAACTATTGAATTTTTTTTGTTTATTTTTACCTTTTGATTAAATATGAATTATATTATATAAGAGATTCCTATAATTTTGAAAATCTGTTTTGATTATTTGGATCAATAGTTTGGGTAATCCAGAAGGGATAGAGTAGCCTGTAGTTTGCAATATGGAATTATTTCTAGAGCAAGCTAATTGGGCCTAGCTTATTTTTGTTTAGTGGCCCAATATACTATTTGCTTGATTTTGGATTAATCTGCTCACATGTGGAGTACCAGGGGCAAGAGTGTTATTCTGAATTTCTGATTGTCTAAATCTTAACCAACACCATGAGGGGCCCAATAGACTCAACAACTTAAGTTAGGGACAGAGGTCTTCACTTTTGGGAGGCATAATTGTGATTAAGATTGCATTAAGGAGAGGGGGATTAGGGTTATGCGAGGCAAGGGAGTCCGGTGGAGTTAGCCGCCACTGAGGAAGGGTGTGTGACAGGGTAGGGGATTTTCCAGAAGTGAGTGAGTGAGTACTACTTTGAGAAAGGTTGAGGGCGAAGGGAAAATGGAGACATCCCGCGGCCGCGACGGCCATCAGAAAAGTGGCCAGAGCAGGGACGCCAAGAAAGCGATCAGTGCGACGGAGATTGAGAAGCTTTGAGCCAAGGAGAGGCGGTTACGGTACGGTCGGTCATGGCGCTCTGGAGATCAATGGACATGGGCTATGGGCACCAGAGCTCGGGGAGATGACGGGAAGGGGAATAAGGGTCGGGGTTTACTCTGCTGGTGGGTTCAGAGCTTTCGGAATTCAACACCTCGCCGACCAGAGGAACAAGACACCACCATTGAAGCTGGGGCCGAGGTTGGGGTACTTGCTGGTGACCACCATACCTGGTGGTGGCTGGAACAAATTTTCTGCCGGGTATTACATCTCCCTTCTCCCAATATCCAAAATCGCCTATGCTAATTCCATATCCTATTCTTCTCCTATTTCTGATACAGGTGGGACCTTTTGAGTATAGTGCCTGGCTGGGATTGGATGGCCGAGAGTTGTGGTTAATGTAAAGGTCATTGATGGCCCCGCGATGGTGGTTGGTGGCTTCACGGCGTTGGGGTATCCCATACCTGGAAAAGACCTCAGCAGCGGTATTGGGGAAAATGGAACCAGAGGATTAGAATAGAATTTACAAATTTAAGTTTGAATTAGCTTGATTTTGATTATAATTGATTTGGAATAATAAAATTTATATTATTTTTTTAAAACGTGATTTTGAGAAAACTGATGTTGTTTGAATAATATAAATCAAATTAACATTTTAATGTATATTTACGAACTAGAGGAATTAGTTTCATAATAAAATATTAATGTGATGATATATTAATATAAAGTTATAAGATAATTTTTGTTCATACATACAAATGGACTATTTTTAAATGTGAAAGTAACAAACCTTACTTCTATATTGGAGTAAATCGCACGAGGACAAACTTTTTTTTTGTAATGTCATGTGAGACCAAACTTTTTTTGGTCTAAAATTATGCCAGAGATACAAACAATACATGGATTGGGTCTTTTCGAAAACAAAAGTTTGGATAGTTTTAAAATAAAATCAAATAAGGTAAAAATTTATATTATAATTTTTACTATATTTTTATTATATTATTTACTATATTTTATTTTGTTCTATTGTTTTACTATTTTCTTTGTTATATACAAATTATAAGTGAATCTTCACCATATACAAAATTAAATAATGGGTAGAAATGATATTTTTTTAAACAATAATTTGTTCCTATAATTTTAAAAAATTAAATAATGGATAGAAATGATATTTTTTAAAATAATTTGTTCCTATAGTTTTAAAAATTAGTGTACCAAAAATACTTGTGATCATGGTAAGCATGTTATTACTATCAAGGGATGAAAATAATCAGATGATACAATAAGAATTTATAATTTGATCTATTTAAAATTTGATTAGGTATAATTGATTAGGTATAATAAATAAATAGATTTATATTTGTTAACAAATATTTTTATATAAATAAATCAAATTTAAAATTATAAAAAAAGTTATTTATATTATTTAAAAATCTGCTTAAATATATAAAGTTATTATAATTTTATATAAATATATATTATAATATATATAATATATAATATATAACATGTATAACACGCAATATACAAATTATATAATATATAATATACAAAATATATAAAATATAAATATATATAATTGATTTAATATATTAAATTTATAATTTTAATTAATATATATTTTAAATTTATTTATTTATTTTTATATATTATAAATTTTTAAAAATATTTATAAGCTTGATAAATCTTAATTAAATTATATTTTAATAATAAAAAATTATAGCAAATAATATTTAGATTTATATTTAAAATTTGTAAATAAATACGATCTGAATATCGAAATCCTAAACCTATATCCATACATACTGACAAATATAAATAATTGCATGACTATTTGTCAACGTAAGCGAGATTTTGAATAATTTTAGCATGAAATAAAATATATTTTTGTTTGTATATTTCCATTTTAAAATAAAAATATATATTTTATATATAACACATTTTTACAACAATTTATATTATTAATTTATTTACTCAAATTAAATATTCTTTTACACAATCCTCTTTCGTGTATTTTTATCTCTTTTGTTTCACATATTTCATTATTTATATTTAATGTGAATTTTACTTTTTCTAAAACAAGATAAGGCAATATACAAATTATGTTATTTAAAAATCTGCTTAAATATATAAAGTTATTATAATTTTATATAAATATATATTATAATATATATAATATATAATATATAACATGTATAACACGCAATATACAAATTATATAATATATAATATACAAAATATATAAAATATAAATATATATAATTGATTTAATATATTAAATTTATAATTTTAATTAATATATATTTTAAATTTATTTATTTATTTTTATATATTATAAATTTTTAAAAATATTTATAAGCTTGATAAATCTTAATTAAATTATATTTTAATAATAAAAAATTATAGCAAATAATATTTAGATTTATATTTAAAATTTGTAAATAAATACGATCTGAATATCGAAATCCTAAACCTATATCCATACATACTGACAAATATAATAATTGCATGACTATTTGTCAACGTAAGCGAGATTTTGAATAATTTTAGCATGAAATAAAATATATTTTTGTTTGTATATTTCCATTTTAAAATAAAAATATATATTTTATATATAACACATTTTTACAACAATTTATATTATTAATTTATTTACTCAAATTAAATATTCTTTTACACAATCCTCTTTCGTGTATTTTTATCTCTTTTGTTTCACATATTTCATTATTTATATTTAATGTGAATTTTACTTTTTCTAAAACAAGATAAGGCCAGTGAGGATTATGTCTAACTTTTTTTTTTTTGGGTCCCATAAACTTTGAAATCATTGCCTGGATATCTTATAATTGACCTAATCAGCCACCAACCTTTCTGAACTTTGCAGCTAAAATAGCAGAACTTTGCAGCGAAAATAGCAGGAACAGGAATATAGTGGGCGATACTGCTCGTCTGTATACATCCAACCTAACTTTTTTTTGTTTTTTATTTAAAAAATAATTTGTAGCTATTAAATTAAAGTATAATAAAGTAGATGATATTGCATAAAAATATCATCACTTGTAATATCATCAGTTGTAATAATATGTGCAGTGCAATTATTAAGTATCCTTTAGTTATACAGAGGATAGATATATCTTAAGTATTTAAATTTTTATTATATTATTTTTTCTTTTCTTAATATATGTAAATAAAATATACATTTAATTTTTTTCTGTCATAATTAAAATATTTAACATTAAATTTATCAAATAATTAAATCATGAAATTAATATTAATTAAATATTATTTTTAAAAAATATATAATATATATTATATTAAAAATAAATAAAAAATATAATAATAAAAAATATATTAAAATTATAATTTTATATCATTAAAATTTAAAAATTATATATATATATATATATATATTAATTTTTTATATTTAAATTATATAAATAAAATAATATCAAAATTTATTTTTATTAAAAAAATATTTAAACAATATTATTTTATATAAAACTAATTTTTAATCGTTCATCCGATTTATTATTAATTTATCGATTCTTAACTGAGTTTATTATTTACAGATTCCAAGTCCCATCAAATATTCAATGCAACCATCCTATCCCTATCCCTGCTGTGACTGTCCTAATCCTATCTTTGTGCAATTTATGCCTCCTATCTCTTTCTTTTTCTATATATATATATATATATATATATATATATATATATATATATATATATATATATATATATATATGTATATATATATATATATTTATATTATTTATTATTTTAAAATTAATATTTTTACATTCAATAAATATAAAATTAAATTTTATTTAGTACTTTTTATTTGTTTTATTTTTTATTAGATTATTTTCTTATTTTCTTGCTTATTATGCTCTCACCATTTTTTCTATACAAATGTATTATTTATATAATAATTTATACAACAATTTATTTTATTTTTATTATTATATATTTAATATTTTTTCTTTATTTCATTCGTTAATATAAAACTTATAATATAAAAATATTATTCTATAATATATACACAACCAAAAATAACAAAAATATCAAAATGTAAAATATTAAAAAGATTATATAAATGATACTATAAAAATAACATAATCTTATCTAAGATGATAGTACTGGTAGCATTCCCCTATGTATGTTGGTGAACGTCTATGTCTTGGAGTTCATAGTGCAACCTTGTTCTGATTAAGAGATATCTATAGCGGGTGAAATAAGAGAAAATGGTTAACCTGGTGACAGCATATTGCTCGATGTTGTATCGGCTAATGAAGATAGCGGGTATGATGCCGTACACGGTGGAGATAGAGCCGGGGACAGTGATGAGAATCTGGATGCCTCACAACACCATTTCGAAGCACAAACTCATTTCTAAACCGAACAAGCCAGTGGTGGTTCTCCTCCACGGCTTCTGCGGCGACGGAATCATCAACTGGCAGTTACAAGTTGCAAGTTTAACCAAAAAGTACGCGGTCTATGTGCCGGACCTTCTCTTTTTCGGCGGCTCCATTACCGATAAGCCGGATCGGTCACCGGAATTTCAAGCGGAGTGTTTGGCTGTGGGATTAAGGAAGGTCGGGGTGGAGAAGTGCGCTGTGGTTGGGTTCAGCTACGGTGGATTTGTGGCGTTCAAGATGGCTGAGATGTACGTTGAGCTGGTTGAACTTATTGTGATATCTGGCTCCGTTGTGGCTATAATAGAGTCCATAATTTCGAGCGTAGTGAAAGAGGCTGGATTCCGTTCGTCTTCGGAAATGTTGCTTCCAACCTCAGAAGAGGAACTAAAGACCCTTCTCTCTGCCGGTGCTCACCGAAACTTCTGGATACCCAACTGTCTGCTCAGAGACTTTCTGCAGGTATACATTTTTCCGATCTCTTTTTTTATTTTTGCACTAACCAGTAACAAATTGGATGATGCTATATCTGCTACGTATCTTTACAGATGTGAGTTACTAAACCTTCCTGATGTGAACTCATTAGATAATACCATGTGTGAATTTAAATCTGTGTACATCTTTTTAAAATTTTGATTTGTAGGAACTTAAAATATTATTATTAAACTTTAATCCTTTAAAAAATATGTTTTTCACAAGTAAATTAAAATAAAAAATAGTTTAATATAATTTAACTCAAATAAATATTATATTTGTTAATATGTTGATCTCCTTCTGTGTGAAGGAGTTGTGCTTGTTTGGGAAAACTTGTTATTCAAAGAAAATAGAAGCAAATGGAAAGGGGTATTGTGCTTGTTTAGGAAAATATGTTATTCTACCCAATGAAAAAGGATGGTGACAAGGAAGGACGTTTTGGCAGTAGAAAGAAAGGCTACCGTCGGCTTAGTGTCAGAGTTTAGATGGTCTCTTATATATTTCTTCTCCACTTTGATTAACAATTATTTTTTTTAATATCTAACATTATTCACTTTTGTCCAGCTTTTCCTTTTCTTAAGGAGGAATTCCCACTTTTTTTATTATGATGTTAAAAAATAATATCTAAAAATAGAGTTGATTTAAAAATATTTTTAGCCAAAATTAAAACAGTATTAATTATGTATAATCTTTTAAATTGGGTGTAATGCATGTTTACTGTATCGATAAATACAGTTTTAATTTTTAAAATAGTTTTATTTAAATTAAAAATATGTAATAAAAAATTATAATATTTTTTATAATATATTTATTAATATATTTTATTCATGATACAGAGTATAATATAATTCGTTATTAATGTAACTTTATATATTATAATATAAATAAGATATATTACATATTAATTGTAAGAAATAATATATAATAAATATTATTTTATTTTAAAAAAGACTTTTAAATTAATTTTATTTTACTTATTATTTTTTCAACACCATGATGAAGAAAAAAAAAAAAAACGAGGAATCACCCTTGCTCACTGAGAGGAGGAATCACCCTTTCTCAATGAGAGGAATTGATGTGCTTCAAAAGTCTAAGCTCATTGGGGTTTATTTAAACGAGCCTTTTGTTTTAAAATTATTTCTTAAAAAAAAATAAAAAAAATAAAAAAATTAAACAATACAAAAATAACATGATTAATAAAAATGAAAATAAAAACAAAAATAACTTAACAAATATTTTATTTTTTAATTTTAAAAAATAAAAAAGATACTATTTTAAAAATACTTTTTTAAAAAAATTATTAAATTATTTTTATTTTTAAATTTTAAAAAAATATTTTTAAAAATATGAAACAAATAAAATGTCAATGTTTTAAGATGAATATTTATTATTCTATTTTTTTATTATTGTATGTTTTATCACATCTATAATTTTTTTTATTTTACTATATTTTAGATTAGCTTCAATTTTTTAATATATGAATAATAAATTTATCTTTTTATATTTCAAAATTTATCATGATAATTGATTATTAAAATATGTTAATCAATTATTACCAAAATTTAATATTAATTTTATATAAAATAATGATTAATTTAATTATATATTTAATAATAATAAATTAACTTAGTAATTAATTACTTTAATAATCCATTACAAATTGAAGTATTGTGATATTGATAATTGATTATTAAATAAAAATAAAATATAGATAAATAGATTTATTGTAATTATGTTTAAAAATATTTTTGATTTTAGATGTATCCATCTCCTATAATATAATATATAGATAAACAATGAAAATTTTTCTTCTAGAATTCAAACAAGTCATTTAATTACTACAAACATTAGCAGATATGCCAAGTTGGCAATGCGATGAGTTAGGGGCAGATTTTATATTTTCCATTCCAATATCCATTCTTATCATTACCTCATCTCGGTCTTGAACAGAAAATCAACTCTCATTCTCGTTCCCCAGTAGAGTAGGAAAACTCGTCTCTCATATATTAGTTTTTTATACTTTTATAATTTATTAAATAATTATATGATTTTAAAATTTATATATTTTATTATTTTTATAATTTTATATAAAAATAAAATATTTTAATAATTTTACATAATAGGTAGAAGCATGACAAATGTTTTACATAATATCAATGCTTTTAAAAATATTATTTTATCTGAATTTATTTTTAACTTTGGTCAACTTAATTTTTTTTATCAAAATTAAAGCGGATGGGATCAGGTAGGGCATAAATATTTTTGCCATATTTAAATATAAGCTTACAAATTTAATTACAATTAAACTGATGGTAGTTAAATATATATATATATATATAATATTAAATATTATATTAAATAATAAAATGATTAAATATCTTTAAAAGATAAATTATATTTTAAATTAATATAAAATAATTAGATTATATATTTTATATGATAAAAATTAATAATAAAAAGATATACAATTAAAAGTTCATTTTTACGGTTTTTTTATTCAATAAAAGTATTTTTAATTAAAAAAAACCTTTGAAAAAATAAAGCATGACCAATTCAAACTGTTTTTCATCATCAATTTTTCACCCGTTTTCACTAACTTTAAATTGATTTGACAAATTTTTAATCAACTTTCAACAATTCCAAGATCAATCAATTTTTCAAATTGAAAAAAAAAAACACCTCATCAATTCTCAATTGAAAAAAAAAAACATCTTATCAATTCTCAATTGAACTGGTTTAACGGGCCAATCCGATCTAATTTACTAAGCATTGGGCATAATTGTTTGCAGGTAATGTACTCGAATAGGAAGGAGCGAGGTGAGCTATTGGAGGCCTTAGACTTTAGCTACAAAGACATCAATATCCCAATTATTCAACAGGTAATCTTCATAATTAATGTTAGGGTACTGAAACTCTCTTAATTACATATTCTCCAATTCTTCCGTAACCCTAGTTTCATTATGTTAATTTACAATTTTCCTTTGCAGCGAATACATCTTCTATGGGGTGAGAATGATAAAATTTTCAAACTAGAGCTTGTGGGAAAAATGAAAGAGTAAGAAATCTATACCACATATACTATATAATATCAAAATCACCTGTGCACCAGATGGTAGTCATGATTTTTTTTTTGGCATATACTAAAAATATCCATCAAACTCACACTTTAAGATTATTTCCTTCAAGATGTAAATATTACCATAAGCATGATATTTTGAGAATGTAAGAGATGTCATCGAATTGTTATATAGAAGGTGTTTGTTTAAAAAGAAAGAATATTTTGTAAAACAGTTTTTAAACAAAATTTAAAGGGTTGAAAGTATGTGAAAAAAGAATAAAAAGGCACAAAATATTTATGGATCACAAAAAATGGAAAATAAAAATTTAAACAATTTAGAATTGTTCAATTTTTTATTTTAGAAATTGAAATATATATTATTTTCTAAAATATTTTTAAAAACTTATTTTTATTAACATTCTTTTATCTTTAAAAATATTATAAAATATTAAAAAAATAAAGTCCAGGCTCCGGGGCTGATATGCATCAATTTTATACTCAACAAATTTATTATGATTATATGTGTGTTTGTATCTGTGTGTTAATGTATTAAATACATGTTCATATTTCCCACTTATTAGTTTACATATAAAATTTATTCTTTCATTGAATTTTAATAAAATTGTCATATAAAAAAAGTTGTATTCTCAAACATTGATAAAATGCAACTTAGCTAATATCTATTAAAAAAATACATAGGATATTTTTAAAGTAAAAAGAAATCATTCAACAACTAAAAAATTTGTATATGAAAAAGTAATTTAAATGTATTATGATAACATCCATTCTCGTATAAATGCTCTACACCCTTAATCGGTTTTGAACTTTTATTCAACGGTTGAGATAGATATTTATTTTTAATTGCATTTTTAGTTATTTTAATTTTTAAATGTTTTAAACAATCTTGATTCTTTTAATTTTAGAATTTATAAAATTTAGTCGCTTATCAATTTTTTACTTCAAATTTATAATTCTTATTTTCTCTTTAAAATTATTACAAATTAAATTGATTAAATCATTTTCTAAAAAATCATCATCAAAATATTTAATTTTACTCAAAATAAAATAAAAAACGTCATTTTTCTTCTCTTCAAATCTTAATTTAGAACTTTTTATAATTGTTCAAATTTCATTAATTTTTATAAAACATTTTAATTCTAACTTATGCCCTGCTTTAATATCATTATAAAATCTTTAAACAATAAAATAATGATTTAAAAGTTTTAATTAAAGAAAATTGAAGAAAGATTAAAGTTGTTACAGTTCAAAAGTAAATCAATCAAGATTAATTAAAAAACTTAAGAGGATCAAAATTATACATATAAATCAAATTAGAAAGTTTGAAAGTACAATTAAACTTCAATGATTACATGTTCTTAGTAAATCGATATTTCAGTGAAATGATTACATGATACAGCTGAGCACGGTTTGAACATAGTAATGAAATTGGTATATCCAAATTTATTACTTCAATAATAACCTGTCTGATCTGTTGTCTAATATGTGGCAGGAAATTAGGAAATAACACAACATTTCATAGCATAAAGAATGCTGGTCACCTGGTTCACCTTGAGCGACCCTGTGTCTTTAATAGGTGCCTCAAGCAATTTCTTGCTTCCGTTCTTCCGGGTGAGAAAGAATAAACCTATTCACTTCTTCGATTATGAGGTCTTTAATTTGTCAAAATGTAGTCAAGTTAAACAAATGATCTTTCGTCATCATTGTACCTCTAAATAACTGGACATCTTAATTTTCACTATAACCTTTGGGTGGGATATTTTGGTATTGGTTTTATTACTAAACTAATGTTATTTTTAAAATAATTTATTGACAAAAGATTATTTATGTTACTATTAATTGTTATTGTGTAATGTTAGTCTAAAGTGTGTAATTGCATTATAAATTTTCATTTTTCAGGCATAAAGGATTTTTTTTATTTGAATTAAATCAGTTCAAGCTTATATAGGCAAGGATACATTTTTTTTTCTTACTTATTTATAAGCCTAAAAAATATCCAATTTATTTGCGGATTATCCTTTTTAAAATAAAAAAATATTAATATATATAAAATATGTTAAATTAATATTAATTACATATAAAAGTTTGAGACATTACATTAACTCACAAATAAAGTCAAATGACTTGGATAAACTCTAAAGCATTTAGGAACAACTTGTATCTTCAACTGAGTTGAGGCAATACATTAGATACTCTCTTTTCGCATTATTTGGTTTGTGGCATTAAATCATTATAATAATATTAAATTAAAAAAATATTAAAATAATAATTAATTAGATAAATAATTTAATAATTTTTATTAGACTAATTTAATAATAATAAATCCATATCATATAATCATTATAAATGATTAATATTAAAAGTTAGTTAATAATTATAAGATTATTTAAAATTTATATATATAAATAATGTTAATTATTTATATAAAATCTAATAATTTATATAAATTATTTTATTTTTTTTAATTAAATATTTTTATATCATCCGTTGTATATATAAGATTAAGATTCATTAATATTGAAATATTAAATTTAATTATTTTATTACTAAAGAACGTATAAATTAAGATTCATTAATATTTAGGTGTTTACAAAATTTTTTATAAAATAAAAATTTATCAATTTTTTATTATATAATTTTATTTTAATATATAATATATTATTAAAATATTAATAAATATAAAATTTTATATAATATATATATATAATTATAAAAGTGTTATTATATAATCTAACAATTAAATTATTAAATTTATATTTTAATTTTATATAAAATTATTAAATAATGTAACTTCAAAAAGTTATGAATTTCCGTTGGGATGCTACGCATAACCGTGCATGTACTTCCTCCATGAGACAAATAATCAACGGTTGCAAGAAAAAAAAAAAAAAAGATATATGGGATGGTTTATATGAGATATACTCATTAGACACTTTGCCTACGATAAAAATAAACTCAACTCAGTTAAGGTAGCTGTTAAAAGCTTCTTTTTAAGATTTAGTTTTATTTAAAATTTATAAATTTGTTTTAAAATGTATATTTTAAAAATAAATAATTAAATAAATTTAAAATTTATATAAATAATTGATTAAAAATATTTATAAATTTAAAATTAATAAAATAAAAAATTATTTACCAAATTTTAGAAGGATATATATATATATTATTTAAAAGATTTATAAACTTAAATTTTTTAATAAAAATATATTTTAATATTTTAAAATTATATTAATATAATTTTTATTAATATTATATTTATAAAAAAAATTAAAATTATTTAAAAATTTATCATCTTAAAAATTTAAGATTAAATTGTACTAAAATAAATAAAAATAACATAATTTTTTTTATAGTAAAAATAAAAAATTATTTAAAAATATTTTTATTTAAAATTTTAATTTTAATAAATTATATAAATATATTAATATTATATAAATATAATATATTAAAATAAATATAATAAATATATAATATATAAAAATAAACAGATAAATAGATTGAATAGATTTATTTTAAATTTAAATTTAATTTATTTATTAACAAAATTTTCACTATCTATTTACTAAATTTATTAAATTCCTCAACAATCGTTTCTGTTTTGCTCAGCCGATGTCATTGGAAAATATTATCTTACCAATGTGTCATAACTTCTTTCTTGTCCTTATCATTATACTCGGTACTGTTCTAAGTTACGACAAATCAGCTGTGCAATTTTTTCAGAATTCATAGGGGAACCATGAGGCTATATGTCAGAAGAGTACTTGCACAAACTTTTATGTTTAGTGTGGATGATGTATAAAATAGGAAAAAAAAATAGAATAGTAATAAATAGAAGAAAAATACGATAAAAAAGAAATTATTTAGAAGAATAAAAATACTTTTTTATTTATATTATAATTTTTCAAAAACTAATAATTAAAACACTAAAATCCAAAAAAAAAAATCTCCCCTTAATTTCAACTTATGAAAATTATAAAAATGTGGATAATAAAAAATAATTTTTTTATATAAAATAAATTAATTCCAATAAAAAATATATTACATTTTTTTATTTTTCTATTTTTTTTTCTTCTTATTCCTCCCTCCAAACATATCATTATAGATATTATATTAACTCTTAACGCGTACACTTTATTGTAGTAGATGAGAGTAGATTTCGTATTAACTCCTGTTAAATATTTTTTATTTTTTATTTCTTAGCAACTACTCTTAAAACTTCCATTAACAGAATTTTTTATTTAAATTAACTAATTAAAGGGAAAATGATATTTTAAATAAAAATGGCAATAGACACGAAAAGTGTAAAACAATCCGGCGGGAATATGAAAACCAGTGGTAATCCATATCCAACGCTTTTCGTGCTTCTGGGACTTGAAACTGGCGGGCAACACTAATGCCACGGAATCAGAATAACGTTCAGTTTAACTCTTTTTTGTTTTTGGTTGAGACTTAGGTTTAACTGAGTTGGGTTATTCAATGAACCTAATCATCGAATTTGTAAAACTCAGGCAAATCTATCACTTTGTTTTTGGTAAGAGGGCAAAGCAAACTCATAATTATGGTTCGTTGAATGAATGAAATCCATATGAAGCCCACACCCTCCTGAGACCGTGAGAAGGTCCATCTTTAAATTACTTGGGCCTTACTTGGGCTTTATTTATTGCTGTCGTTTATGCAGGGCCCATAATAAAATCTTTCTTAGCCTTTCATTTTTTGTATGAATCAATGTTTTTTTGTTTTTTCAGCAGAAAAAACAAAACAAAAATAAAACAAAAGGCTCGATCCTATTCGGTGACATATACTAAAAGGAAAAAAGAAAAGAAAAGAGAAAAAGAAAAGAAGGTGTGTTAAGCACGAGTAAAAAGACAAAAGGAAGGATCATATGGCATCACCCGCTTTGTATGAACCACACAAAAGATAGACCAGTTCGCAACCTGACAAGAACTAGACGACAAAAAACGATGCATCATATTTAAAGTTTTGTTCGTTTTCTCTCTAATGATTATGTGCTTACTGCTTAATGCAAATAAATCCGCTATTTACCCATTTTTCTACACAATCTTCACAACGATGGCTAACTGGGTATGCATTTCATAAATACTATACTATACTATAGCCTCTCCGAAGAAATACTTTTTATATTAGAAATCGCTAAATTTATGTTAGAAGAATCTTATAAAAAAATTTCAAAAAACTATTTTTTATTCACATTCCTATGCAATGTTAGTAATCATGTGATGTTATTAATATTGGCTGAGATATTATATTTAAGCCAGAAACAAAATTGAAGAAGGCTTAAAAAATTAGGTACTAAAACAGCGATTTTTGATTCGCTCAGCTTCTCTGAGCATGGTCTTAAACTCCTAACATACCACTAGTCTAATATTGTACGTGTTTAGAAATTGAAATCGAAACGTTTCCAGAGGTTGAAATTGGAGGAAGGGTGCCATGGTTGACTAGCTTAGTTAAATATTTATTTAATAATTTTTATAAAATAAAAATTTGTCATAAAATCAATTTTGAAACTTATTAAAATAAATTAAAAATTATGGAAATTTTGAGTTATTTTCGTTAATTCTTCCAAACGGCTCATAATTGAATTATGGAGGCTATTGAGAAGTGAATGCCTGCATGAGCTATTGAGCAGCACAAACAGTCACAAAGAGTTGAATAGTTATGTACACTTTTTACGCTAAATTATTTTTAACTTGAATTGAGTTTTATTACATTATTTATCTATTATAAAGATATAATAATAATAGTTACCTTGTTTTTACTTTTCATCCCTTACAAAATTAAATTTCTTCTCCTGTCCTGTCCTTTCTTCAATTAAAAAAAAAATACAAAACTTCTTAAAGTACAATGAAAATAATAAAAATTTAATCTAAAATTTTATGTAGATTATTCACATTCTAGACCTTAAATTTTATAAACACTCAGAGTATGATAGGCCAAGCTTATACTAATTTTTACAGTTATTTTTTGTGATCACATAAATTTACAAAAAATATTAAATTGATAAAATTTATATTTGATTATATCGGTTACATGGTTCAAATTTTTACTAAAATTCTTTCTAATAAATAATTTTTGATAAATATAAATTTATTAAAAAATAGATAAAAATTAAAATTATTACTACTTTATTATTTAAAATTATCACTAAATAATTTTTTTGTATGTATTATGACTTAAAATGCACAAATGCTACCTTAGATAACCGGAACTTAATTTGTTAAAATTTCTTTAGTCCACATCAATTGTTATATGATTTTCTAGGAAACAATACGGACGTACGTAGAAACCATGCATAAATCATTGTTGATGTTGATCGTGGTTTGGATTTAAGGTTTTTGATGGGATTAATTCAGGAAACTATTGTGCAAGTAGTTGTGCTTCCTTCGTCTCTGCAACAATCCACTCCTAGGAACAGATTAAACATCAACATGCACCATCAATCACAAAACAGTGGTTCCACTAAAAAGAAGAGAATATAATATTGTGATGGTGAGGCTCGCAGCGCCCGTTGCAGAAGAAGTAGAGGTAATTTAAAGAATAGGTAAAAGAAAAAAGATATTAGTATGTTATAAGAATATAATTGAATGATTGGATATATGATACACCATTGTTAAAATTAATAAAGAATATTTTTTTCTAGTTAAAATATCTCCAAAAAGCTTCATCGTAATATATTTCTTTTCTAAAAATCTCCTTAAACAAAACTTGTAATTTTGTCTGATTTTTAAATGTTTTGTCTTTTTCTTAAAAGATTCATCCAATACTAAAAATTATTGAAAAAATTGTTAAAAAAGCTAAAGGAAAAACTTTCTAACAAGTTCCTAATATTTTAATTATAAAGAGGAATATTTAAGCAATCATAAGGCAATTTAATTCCTCACAATCTTAGCATGTATTTGAAAAAATTATATAAATTTCTTTTCAACCAATGATTTTATCTATAACTTTTTGGTCAATAATTTCATTGATTATTTCTTATGTTTAAGTATGTTATGTGAGTGCTTAAGAATAATCAATTTTATTATAATAAAACTACAAAATAAAAAGATATGAAACTATTTGTAATAATTTATTTTATATTTAAACAATTCAACAGTTAAAATCAACTGAGTCATGACGATTATTTTGGACGGATGAGATTTTTTTCTCTATAAATTAATTTTGATTAAAAAAATAATGTATGATAGGCTTTGAGATTAGAAAAAGGTGTCTAATTGTAGACGTCAATTATGGACCTTAAACTTGGGTCATGACATGAACAGTGCATGCTTGATCCAATAGAAATTCCTTTTATAAAGTTAGAATATGTGCGAGTCACCAATTGTGATACGATTTGGCACATTATTCATATGTATCAAATCCCCAAGAATCTTGGGGAGCTTGGAGAAGAAGAGGTTTTGAGTGAGACGCCATTGAGGGCTCTATAATCTTTGCCCCTTTATCAAGCTTTGTTGGTATCTTAACTACAATCTACCGCAAATCTTGCCCAAGACATTACCCAAGCAAAGTATGTGAAGTACAATTGATCAATAGATTTTATTCTAAATGGTGAGATTTCAAGCTCTGCATAGTCTATTAACGTTGCATCACGTATCCGCACGCCTGCACCATGCGATGTGACTCACGAACTCATAATCTATGATATAGATTTGTTTGCCTCTGGGCTTTGATTCTGGTTTGGAAAGAATAAATTATTATTTGAGTTGAAAATATTGATAACCGGTGTATTAATTTTTACAAAATGAAAATTATTATTTTAGTTTATAAAAAATAAATAGTTGATTATTTTTTTTTAAAATTTTTTAGTTACTTTGTAAAAAATATTAAAATAATAATTTTTATGTTTCTGTTACTAAATAATAATAATAATTCTTAATTTTTACGATGTAACGTAACTGGAATCCAAATTTTTGAAAGACAAAATTGATAATATATATATACTCGGTTTGGAATGGTCAAAGCTATTGTAACTTTGTACGATAACATAGGCCTATTGTTTGTATTTGGTAATTTGGTACAAAACGTGACCCTCTTCGATTTGGCACACCTAACAAAGCCAAAAGCACCCGCCACATTAGGGAAAACATCATCAATTTGATGTTTTAACTAAGCCGTTTGGCACAGTATTTTGAGCAGTATTCAATTGTTAATAAGTCAAAGGTAGGTGGCTATGCTGTTCTCCACCAACGAGCTTAGGACCTTTATCATTTTTATGATCTATCCAAATACTCAAACTAATTTGAATTTTCTGTTTGGATCATGTTGGGTAGGTCACATTCACGAATTAAATTAGATCTAATCACTTCTATCAATTACATGGTTCACATCTTTACCGAGACTTTTAAATTACTTAAGTGTAAAATTTTATTTGCATTGCAATTTAATTTCGTGACTATACAATACCGCAACCACATCTAGGTACACACATATTCTTATCTCATTTTTTACAAATTTTAAAAAATAGAAATATAATGTTATTTGCATCTTTGAATCATAATTAAATTATTATTATTATTAAATAATTTAATAATTGATATCAGAGATATGATTGATATAGATTATAAGTTTCTGTACATTGTATTTAATTTAAAAAATAAAATTTGAGACATAAATATAATCATACATAAACTGTTTTCAAATTTAGGATCTGAAAATTTTGTGTTGGATTTTTAAAACTAATTCAGAGCTATTGTTTTCTTGATTTTGTGAACAACATGTTATATTTTGATGTGATAGTAGCTAGGTTAATTAGAGAGAATACAATAGTTTTTAATTCACAATTCTAAATATCATTTTCTTTTGAACTAAATTACTTCCAATCGATCCAACAATTTGAAAAATTTATTGGGAATATTTCGTTGACAATCAAGAGAGAAGCGAACACTTTTGCTTGTAAGTTAAAAATGTTCCTTCTTTTTTTGATATATATGAGATTTTTCACCAATAATTTAACATGTTTAAAAAATGATTGAGGATTTTTATGTGACTTATCCAATAGCTCTTTAGGTGAAGTGTCCCAAAGAACTTTAATACTAAATATGGATGACAAATTTAAGAAATTTGACAAAGTTTTAAAAAATTATTATTTCTCTCTACGATACAACTAAATATGGTAATGTTAATAGTATAATTAAGCACATGCGCTGAAAATAATGTATTGGTAAGGATAAAAGTTATTGGCTAAAAATTAATGACAACTGCTTAATCTAAAAGATTCTTGAATCATTTTTCTTTTAATTTAATGTTCTAAAGATTTCTGATCACTTAAAATTATAAAAAATACCCTGTAAGAAAAAAAAAACTGTTTCCCAATTAATCGCACAAGTTGTTAGATACTCTTTTGTAGGAAGTGACAATTATTTTAGTTCCGTGATTCTTTTTAAATAAAAAGTACGATAAGATATGATTCCTACGTGTTTGAGTTGATGTTACGTAATATTATATTCATTTTATGCTTATATGTATGGGAAAAGGTTGGAGATACATTCCCTACATTAAAAGAAAATAAAAAAATCACACTTTAGTTATCTGCCATAGATTTCTATGATGACTTTCTAATCAATTATAAAATACACGTAGTCTTTTCTCCCTGAACAAAGCTATTATGGCATGCATTGTCATCATGTTATAACAAATTTTTCATGACACTTGAAATATACATATCTTAAGAAGAGATCATATAATAAAGGAAAAGGAAAAAAAAGAAGTAATAAAGTAAATAAATATAAATATAATTATGATGGATATGGAAATTAAGTCTGAAAATTAAAGATAAGATAGAATTGTATGTTTTTTTAAGCAATGAGAAGGACTTGACAATGTGTGATATTGACCCCCCCTCCTTTCTATTAATAAGAGATATCTTGCTATATAAAGAGATATCTAACTCTAATCATTATACATTCAAGTTTTCCCTATGGATTAATTATTATTGCTTAATTATCTTGTATTGTACTCTAGTAGTCTAGTTAGATTTTGGAATTTTGTTTACAAGCATATATAATATATATTTTTGGTATACAAAACATATATAATATGTTTGAGGATCTCGTGAGGTGGGTTGATTTATCTCTCCATTTAAAAAACTAAACATTGTAGGTACGAGCATTGGATTTTTTTTAATTAGAAGAAATTTATCAAATTAAAGTTTTTGCGCATGTATTTATATCAACATGTTTCGATTAACTTATTTTAAATTTAAAACTATAATTAAATGCTGTGAAAAACCCTTGACATGTAATTCAGAATCTAACATCTCCTAGAAAATCATTGACAGTTATTTTCATTATTCCAGTTCACTCAATAGACTTTATCGCTTTATTTCCCCCCTTGTGCGACGAATCATTGACAACGATGTTTCATGGGGTCCTAGAATTCAACTACTGACTACGTTTGTAAGAAATCTTTAAAAATAATTATTATATTAAACCATGTTTATAAAAATAATCACGATTATTTTTTAAAGTAAATAGATGAAAAAATGATTTAGTCCTAACTCCATGTTCAAACGCGTAAATAATATAAATTGAATAGGGCTAGACCATACACAGGCCCAATCATAAGCTTGAACATCTATAGTTAATTTCCCTTCAATTTGAAGTTTCAACCATTTAGACATGTTGAATGGATATACCCGCAGATTTTTTTAAAACCAAAGTGCTAAGGTTTAAATTTAAATTATTTTAATTTATTATTATTATTATTATGTATGATGGACGACATATTTTACATTTATTTTTATTATTTACTTTTTTGACTAAAAAAATATTAATATTTGTATACCTAAAAGCATAGTAATTTTTCTAATAATAACTTAGAATCAATTTTAAAATTATTTTAAAAAAGCCTAGATGTAATGATATTTATAAATAAGTAAATTAACTAAACCGCATACTGTCAAGCTTAATTTATTGTTTGAGGAGTTCCTCTCATTTAATACATTCAAACACAAACCAGGTTTGATTCTTTACACAACCAATCTCACATTATTTTAAGCTATTCCAAATTTGGGGATAGCTTGAGTTAACAGTAACAAATAACAAACAGCTGAAGACTAACAATAGTTGGCAAAGGACAGTTTGGTTAAAACTATAGAAAACTTTTTTTTTAATCTCTTCTCAAACTATGGTTTGAAATCCAAAATCACTATAAAAAACACCTTAACCATGATTTAGCCGTAACATATTATTTGTAAATAAAAAATCTGAATTTATACTGTGAAATTAAAGATTTGAGGCGTAGAAATTAGAATTGAAACATGCAGTGATACGAAATAAAGCATGATTTGAAGGAGGAAAAAGTGAAATAATTATAGAGTTGCCAATTTGGCAGTCCCTTTTTATATAGTGGCCAACGCGAGTGTGTACTAGAAAGTAAACAAAATAGCACAAGCACAAATTGATGCCTGAAAGAGAAATATGAAAGAAGATGCTAACAAAGATAGCAAATAGCTAGGCATCAATTGCATCGTGAAAGAAGCAAGGTAGTAAAGTAATAAGTTATTGGTCCAACTAAAGAGTGGGTTGCAGATAATGCAGCAGCAGGCGCACAAAGTCACCAACACAACACAAAGACTCTCATAGAGAGAGAGAGAGAGAGAGAGAGAGAGAGAGAGAGAGAGAGAGAGAGAGAGAGAGAGAGAGAGAGAGAGAGAGAGAATCTGACTCACGATAACAAGACAAGTTCTGTGTAGTGGCCCAGCAAGCATTCACTCCCTTTAATTTCCTCATAGCCTCAAAAAAGAAAGGTGGCCTTTACTCTCATTCTTGGATTCTACTGTTTTGATTATCTTAAGCTCATAAAACCTTTCCTTAATTTGGGTTTAAATTATTTATAACTATCATTTACATGTCTTAGTAAGGTTGAAGGATCTCTCTCCTAAATTAGTATGTCCCTCTACCTTTGTACATTTATGCTGGTTTAGGACACACATTCATTTGAAGGGTATTGGAGTAAGGTTCCAGAGAGTTGCTGAGAAGGGCAATAATTAAAAGCTGGACCAGAGTGCAGGCTGTGGAAGAGGACCAACATGACCTTGTCTGTTGTTCTGCAAGACAAATTCTTCAAGTACTAGTCACCACTCATTCTCACTGCAAAAACACCCTCTCCTTGTTCCTTTCCTAGTTCCTTTTTATGGGGCTGGATGGCTGGTAGGAAACAACACCTTCTATACCCTCTTCCTTAACACCTTTTCTACACCACTTTCTCATATAAAAATCAACATTAACAATAACATCATCCTCACATGTCTTTCTTAATCAATGTTAACTCTTACTACCTCTTGTATTGATCTTTTAATTTCTCCTCTCTCTCTCTCTCTCTCTCTCTCTCTCTCTCTCTCTCCTCCTCCTTTGTGTCTCCTAAGGTTTTGCTTGCTGGTGCAATTAAGTTTTCTGCTCCTCAACTCTCCATCTATAGTCTCATTTCATTAAATTCCTACCAATTTTTTTTATCCTTTTCTCTTTGTTTTTTCCCCCTCTTCTCTCCGGAAGCTATTTTTTCCCCCTAAAATAATAATTAAACTATTCATTTCTTTCCATCGCTATAGTGGTGCTATATAAACAGTTAAGTCACTCACTGATCATTTGCTTAGGCCAGTTGATTAGTGAAAATTGATTGGTGGGATTAGCACCCAGAACGTCAATGTCAGAATAAAAAAAATAAAATAAAATAAAGAATAACTGTGGGATGTGGTAGTAATTATATCTTTTTTAGTTGAGTCTGGTCTTGTCGATTAGATGGGACGATGAATTAGGGTTGAGGAGGGTACAAGAATTAAGATCCAAAAGCATAATTAAAGCAAAAACAAGGAGGATTATGATGGTTTAAAAAAGATTATAGGAAGTCATAATTAGAGTATAGAGGGTTGAGACGAAAGGTAGCTAGATGTTGGACACAGGTTAGAGAGAATGGAAAATAAGGAAATAGAGATACCAACAACCACTTTAGGTTCTTACAACCTTCCCAACAGAGATTCTTCTTCTTCATCATCCAAACTCTCTTCTCCAACAGTAGGTGAAAGAAGTAGTAGTGATCATCATCACCCACACCCACCCCCACACCCTACACATCAAACACCTCACTCTTCAATCTTGAACGAACAACCACCTCAATCTTCACACCACCATAACCTTTATCCTCCACCACCTCCTCCTCCTCTTGCACCCACTCAATCTCAAAGACCCACATCAGATCCAGATCTAAGCACCCCAATTGCCACATCATCAAACCCCTCAAGAACACCAACCTCAACCCCATCGATCAGGTACAAAGAATGTCTGAGAAATCACGCGGCAAGCATGGGGAGCCACGTGGTGGATGGTTGTGGAGAATTCATGGCAAGTGGAGAAGAAGGAACCCCAGAATCACTAAGATGCGCCGCTTGTGATTGTCACCGCAACTTCCACAGAAAAGAGGTTGAAGGAGAAGTAGCACAATTACAACAACAGCAACAACAACAACATCATGTTCCCAATTATCACCAGAGTCACAGCTACTACCACCCCAACAAACACAACGGTCACCTTCACTTTCCTACACCCTCTTCCTCTTCTCTTCTTCATCATCATCATCATAGATTTTCACATGTGCTTGCCACTACTACTACCCCTACACCAAGTTTGGTTCCTCCGGTTATGATGGCGTTTGGAGGCCCTGCTGAATCCTCAAGTGAAGATCTCAACATGTTTCAGTCCAACACTGGTGGAGCACAGTTATCGGTTCAGCAGGCACCAATGTCCAAGAAAAGGTTCAGGACTAAGTTCTCTCAGCATCAGAAAGATAGAATGATGGAGTTTGCTGATAAGATTGATTGGAAGATTCAGAAACACAATGAGCAAGAGGTGCAGCAGTTTTGCTCTCAGGTAGGTGTCAAAAGACAGGTTTTCAAGGTTTGGATGCACAATAACAAGCAAACAATGAAGAAGCAGTAAATGTAATGTATTCCATCCTTTTCTAGCTACAAGAGTTACCCATGTTGTTTCAAAACAAATAAAATTTGAAAGAAAAATAGCAGGAGGTTTTTAATAAATCTAGATTTAGATGTGCATATTAATTATTCAAACAGAGGAAGCTAGCTAGCTATAGCTAATTAAATACATTAGTTGACAGCGGCTATAACTTTCCATTTTACTCATTCTATGTATGTTCTTGATTAACATACTTCATCATTCAATTTCAATATGCTATCTTTTTTTCTTTTTTCTTTTTTCTTTTAAATATAGTGTTGTTCTCCTTCGTATATGATGTACATAGCTAGGCCGCAACAAGATTCTGCAGTGATTTATTAGGTGCAGAAAAATATGTACGGATTCACTCAGTTTCTCACCTCTTTTACTTCTTCTGGGTTAACCATTTTCGCCCCTTTAGAGAAAACAAAAAGGGATGAAGAAGAAAAAGAGAGAGGAGACGACAACTTTTGGTCGTTGTGATGAACAATGATATTAGTACGTTGCTTGTCATAAGCTGCATAGGCTAGCTGTAACAATATTTCATGCATATATACTAATACTTTGAAGACCTTTTTATTATTATTTATTTCTATTTTAATAATGGAAACCTAGGTTCGTGAACCTATTAACTTCTTTGCTAATCAATGTAGAAGGCTTTGGAGAAAATAGGATCCCACATTGATCATGAGTCATGACCCAACCACAATTTTGTCCTCTCATAGTCATTGCATACATAGTACACTGGCCGACACATGAATTAGGAGACAATACCCGCTCTTTTCTCAAAATACCTTTTTGATGTTTATAATTTGTATTTAGTATTGTCCTACTCGGAAGATGTAACCAAATGATGACATATAAACAAGGAGGAAGAGGATACTAATTTCACACTTCAGGCCTTCAGGTGTGTTTTTTCCCCCTTTTCCCCTCCTCTCTTTTATGTTCATTTCGTACTTTAATTTGTCAATGGGATTAGGCACATGGTGAAAGTAAAGTTCTTTTGTACGAAAAAGAAAGAGTGAATGCGATGAGAGTCGCATCAATTATTGGGCAAAACTCAGGAGTAATAAACTGAATCAGGTTCTAAAACTTGAGGACAATGTACTACAATAAAATCTCCATACACAAATTAATTACTAGTTTATAGCAAACATTTTGTGCATTAATTACGGACTGTGAAGAGTATGGAAAGGCTTATTTTCTTCCCTCTCGTTTACGATTTCAATGAGCATGGTTACCCATTTACCTTCCAAAGTAAATTGGTGAAAATAGGCAACGTATAAAGCTTCCCATGAAATAAATTCTTTATATGAATGTAAAACTTGGGTATGGATGCCATAGTTTAAGCACAATGACTTCATAGAATTTAATTTTGGATAGCATCCTTGCTCCTAGCTAGAGAGATATCATTTTATTTTACATCACCCTCAACATCCCTTTTCTATGATTTTTTTTTGTTTTAAAAAAATGACTAAGAAAAAGAAAATTTTAATTTTAATTTTAATTTTAATTTATGTCATATATGGAGGATAATGTAAAAAATAAAAGGAGTAAAAATGATGTTTTTGTTGTAACAATGTTTCTTTCATAAAAGGACTAAGATGCTTTAACACTCCCAAGAGTGTACATGACCCATGCTGCCTATGAGAAGATAAGGAGATGAAAAAAAAGGGGGGGGGGGGGGAGGAGAAGAACTATATATGTAATGAATAACGTGATAAAAAATGAAAAAGAAAATGTAAAGTAATGTAAAATTAAAGTGCAAAAAGAAAACTCCAATTTTACTAGGGGAGAAGTCCTTAAATTGTTTTTTGGTTGTTGTTGAAATATGATTGAAGATATTGTTTGTCAAAAACTGAAGAAAAAATTGAATGAGCAATATATTTTTGACTTCATCTTGCTGCCTGTACTGATCAAAGAATAATCCTACCCGTACATGCTCTTAGGTCTGCTGCATATAACATTCATGGTTTATTCATAATTGGTTTCAATTCGTTTCACACACCCCATCTCGAGTGAGAGAACATATATTATTCATGGATCAAATTAAGATTTCTACCAAGTGACTTAATAGATAATTAAACGAAAGAAAAACAAATCATCACAGCAAGAATTCCTACCAATTCCAATGTTCAGTGGTGCATTATAGCGGAACTTCATGCTGCCAATTATTAGGCACCAAGCAAGAGGAGGAGGAGGAGGAGGATGACATTAATTTTTAAAGAACCATGAATTTTTTTTAGAAAGCGTTATACACATTTCCGGAGAATTAAAGAACACTAGACATTTCAAAAACTACAAGAATGATAAAGGCAGCTTCATCTAAATGAAGTAGAATATCTTAGAAGTATTTAGACCTTCCGGTAAAATAGTTACAAGAATTTAGGAAGTTACAAGGACCATGTAAAAATCGAAGACAATTATAAATTTTAGATTATCGAGTGTATTTCCAATCTACCAAGGGCGTTCATATAGGATAGGTTGGAAAGAATTTATCTTAATCCCTACTCAATTCAACATTTTAATGAAACTACTTGCATCAATCCAAATCCAATATATATATATATATATATATATATATATATATATATATATATATATATATATATAAAACACAAAAGGAAATATATGAAAATAAAAGTTCACATTTAAAAAATAAAAAAATTATAAACCATAAAACCATGCATAAATTCATCAAGATTAAAAATCAATTAATAAGCACACAATTACTTAAAAATGTTACATTATTTTTATTTAAATTATTTAATAAAAAGTGAAATTAAAATTAAAATATTTTATCGTATGTATAAATATATATTCAAAACAAAAAAAAATCAACAAGATACATAAAACCTATGAAAAATGTTGCATATTATTCATTCGGTTAATGAATCTTATTATTAATATAAATTATTAACAAAAATAAATTTTAAAATAAAATAAGACACAAATCAAGTTACCCCCAATGCAAAACTCATTAAAATTTTAAACGAAAATTATGATTTTATATATTCCCATCCTCTGATAAAGATAAAAGGAGAAAAAATATGATAAAAAGGGATAAAAATTTGGATTAAAAAAGTAAATATATGATAATTAGTAATCTTAAAATTAATTTTGAACTGATTTGAATTAATAAAACAGGATAGATCATGAATACTCCTTCCACCGACTTGTTTATTAAAAAAAAAAAGTTTTACCATCCATCTATGTCATTTTCTTTAAAATTTGTCCCTATAATCATCTCGATCATCTCTTTACGTAGTATGCGATTACAATAAAAATCAGGGATAAAATTTAAGTGATAACTTTATGAGGTTAAGGGATAAAATAGGTGGAAAGGTAATTTGCACAAACGTAATATTCATGATGGTTTCGTAAGAAATGCTATAGTACTGAAAACTGCATGCAACGAATCATGAAAACCAAGCTTTGTCCTCTGATAGATATCTAATATTATATAAAATAGTGTTCAAAATTTAGTGAGCGCTGAGCCACAAATACACCTACAGCGCTAAGTCATAAATATAATTAAGCAGTGTATAAATAATACACTGCGCTCAATAATATATGCTACTTATAATAGCTGTCTCTCTCTATATGTACTATTTAGCGCGACAATATTGACTGATAAAGATATGTTTGGATTAAACAGGTTATTAATACTTATGTAATAAACTTTTATTACATTAAAATTTGTGAAATTTAACTATAAAACACTAAAACTTGTTAAAATAACCTTAAATGTTAAAGCCTATTTTACAAGTTTAATGAAATAAGTTAACAATAACTTACATGAGTTATTAAATTTCATAAACTTATGAATGAATGTTAAATATATAAATAATATAATAATTCTCAATTCTCCAAACTCATAATTTCATTCAAATAGACTACTAATTGATACCAATACATTTTCATTCAAATAGACTAATAATTAATTCTAATACAGTATATTTTCACATTCATATGAATAGGTTATGTTTCTGTTTATTTTGGGCATATAAATTCTGTATAAACTCTCTGAAACACGAAAAACTCTGGTATAATAATATGCTATACTCGTTAATCATGTCCATGCTCCGTGCAAGTTGTGACCTTCCAAATCAAAGTACGATACTTAACTTTCCACTTTTAGCAAAGTGGAGATTTAGAAAACTTAATTTATCTTATCTGAACGTTATTGAACCAATTATTTTAATTACCATATGTGTTCCGGCAAAAGTAGCTATCGTAAATTATAAAATTTGTCTAATATCATTAAGTAATGACTCATAGACTTGCATTAGGAGTCATGGACCACCAAGCTAAAGAAGATGACCAAACAAATGTAGAAGAGATACTACTAATTAAAAGGGTAACGGGGTTACCTTACCTTTATTAAACCATGCACCTTTTATATGATTACGCTATTCATATCACAAAAATAACAAACTAGGCAAGTTAGTAAGGGCCCCAACAATTTATATCAAACGTCAGTATATACACTAACTGCAAATTGTTATAATTATAGATACATAGCCTACAATATATAGGCTGCAAAGTCCCTACAACATATTATGGTACAACCTTTCAGGCTTTTCTCCTACCATTAGGGATAATATATATAGATTTGTGTCCCCAGTATCGTATGGAAATTTTCTAACAAAATCTTTTGTTTGAACATGAAAACATAAAACATGTACATGAAGACAATATAAGAAAACATTCTATTTCTAGGTACGGTAGTTTGCAGAAGAGGCAGAAACTAAGTGAGATATATAGTGGTGAGGTTGTTATAGTAAACAGTAAGTGGCAAAAAACTGAGCATACCCTATTCATAGGTGTGGGGTGTTCCTCATCTCAGTTCCAAGATCTCCTGTGGCATCCGAAGCCTTCTCTTTTGCATCCTCGTACTTAGCTTTGGCCTCTTCAGTCCTCTTATTCTTTGCTGCCACGTATGCTTCACCCACTTCCTGTTTAGCCTGGTCAAAAGTTTCTGCTACTTTATCCCTTCCATATCCCATTGTCACACTCATCTTATCTTTAATATCACTGGCCTTATCTCCAGCCATATTCATGTGCTCCTTAGCTTCATTATAGGCATTATCTCCTCCACAACCCATTCTTCCTTTTACTTTATTTTTGACATCATAGATTTTCTGCGAAGCCATATTCATTCTTTGTTTAGTGTCATCATTAGCATTATCCGAGACCATGTGATTTATTTTTTGCATAGCTTCATCATAAATATCATTGGCTTTGTCCTTGGCATTATAGAATTTTTCTGATGCCATATCTGAAGCAGTGTGCATTTTTTGCTTAGCATTATCATAGGTATCTGCTATTGTGTTTTTAGCATCATTGGTCTTATCTATTGGCATTTTAATGATCTCAGCATCTCCATCATTTGCCTCATCAGATGTTTTTTTTCCCCTTCCATATGCCATGGCTTCTAATATTGCTTCCTTAGCCTCCTTAGCTTTTTGAGAAGCATACTCCGAAGCTCCTAGAAAACAAATGATCAAAAGAATTACATTGCTTGAATTTAAATTTTAATCATGAAGTACATAAGGAAGACTGGCCAAGAAGATGAAACAAATTAAACACCTGAGGCTGCAGATTTCATTGTCTCTGTGGCCCTTGAGGCAGCATCTTCAGCGTTATACTTCATATTGGTCGCTTGTTTTTCTTGATCCTCGAAACTTCTGGCACAATAATTGGAAACTAATGAACAAAATTGACAACATATGCAAGGTTTGGCCTAATATGCACAAGAATTAGCAACTAAGGTGACGAAGCAAAACCCTGATCAAGCATGATAGAAAGTAGCATTTATGGAAATATTTGCTAAAATTTTCCATCAACAGGTATGACATCAACCCCATCACTTTTATATAATGACTTGGGAAGAATATGTTTACTTACAAACATGATTACCGTCTTTAATAATATTAGGATTGAGATTAGAGGTTTTATAAGTGGAACAAAAATGCTGGAATTATTACATAACTAAAATTGATTAAGGTTAGAATGATTAGATGCAAGAAAAGGAAAGTGTGATCGGAAACAATAAGATAGAAGAAAAAGATTACTGGGGGAACTTGTGATGGACCCAATCAGCGAAAGAGTGTGTCTTTTCCTGGGTATCACGCAAGGTTGCTTCGGCAAACTGCTTGGCCTCCTCTGCTTTGGTTTTGGCATCTTCAATCACATCATCACCGCATGGCCTGCACATCCTCATGTCTATTGCCAGAAACAATACCAACAACAACAACAAAAGCTTTGTGCTTCCCATTTTCCTCTCTCTCTGTTTGTCTTTGTGTCTGAACGAAAAAGGATTTATGGTTGTAGGGAATGAGAATGAAATGGTGGATGGGGGTGTGTGTTAATATATGGAGTGCAGCATGAACTCCACCTGGTGCTTCACAGAAACGTGGCGAAATTTAGAGGGTTTCATGACACGTGTTGAACAGGCGTGGAGTGTTGGGTGCAACCGCATGACCCGCTTCTTGATGGCTGGCTTTATCGGGTTTTGCTCCATCTTGTGGGAGACCGCCATCTCCACTTTATCTAGGATAACAATTTCATACGTGCTAGGATTTAAGTTATATAAAATAAAATATAAAAAATTATATTTATACTATCAAACAATTTTACAATTCGTTAATAAATAAATAGATAAATATTTAAAAATAAAATAGATGATAGGATGAAAATAAAAAAATATTGTATAAGTTATAGTATAATTTTATTGTATAAATTTCATAAAATATTACCATCATTCTTTTTAACAAATAATATTTAGAGTAAGGTTATTTTAGGGGTCTCCTTTTTATATTATAAAAAAAGTAAAATATAAAATATAAAAACTTTAAAATATTGTATGTAAAATTAATGTAAGATCAATATTATTTTGATGTTTATTTGATACCCGTGAAAGGGTGAAGAGAAAGGTTCAAATCTCTCTCTCTCTTCTTTTGGTATTGGATTAAAATCTTCCTTTGAAAGATCAAGACCCACTAATGATTTAAAATTACTTCTGTTAAAATCAGTTTTTACTTAATTTTAGAACAGACCATCTTGTGGAATACGTATAGATGTGTACAATTCTTAATCCATGTAACTTACTCTGACTAAATTAACACGGGCAATATTATTGCCATTTACATCATATTAAAATTTCTATAAGCTTGCCAGATGAGATGGCGTAAATAGTAATAAGTTGTCTCATGAAGAAATGATTCATGTTCAATTCAAGTAATAAAAATCGTACTGGAGAAATCTTTTACCTTGGACACGTTCAACCCAAAACAACCCCAGCTCAAAAGAGAATGAGATTCTGGAAGCCCCTCGTCCATGCGAGCTTTAACCATACCTGAAGGGGTCATGTTTTCTGTTCTTCCTCCACGTGTATTATTTTTAATTTATTTTTCTTTTAATTTGTTTTCGATTGACTTCTGTTGTTTTAGGAATTCTCTTTCTAAGTAAAACTTTATATTTATCTTTAAAATTGTATAGCTCATGCATTTTAATTTTGACATTTTAAAAATCTCTTATTAGACCCCAATTTTACTAAAACAATATTTACTTTAATTTTTTAATCCAAAATAACGCTAAAAAATTAACTAAATTATTTTTTGTAGACATAAGAACTATTTTTTTTTTTTAAAAAAAAGAGATTATAATGCATGACTGAGAGTTAGAGAACTGATTTTGAGCATTTTCATTTTTCCCCCTGAAGCTTCGGAAAGGTTTCTTCTCAATTTTATTTTCCATCGTAAACATGATATGTTAGATCGATGATCTTGTGCAAGCGTTCTTGCTCCAACAGTGAGGTTGATGAATAGTTCAATACTCCAAAAACAAGATTTACGATGGTTTATCTTCTTATGGATATTATTTGCAACTATTATTATATATAAACAGCAACTAATTTGCATTCACATGTGTATAAAATTGATGTTTTAGGATAATATTGCACAACTATAAAATTATTATTTTATGATGATGGATTCAAATCCCAATTCAGTTTGTAAATATGTAATGATAAAATTAAAATTTGATGCAGTTTGTAAGTATAGGTATTATTTCCACAACTATCATTCATAGTCAAACAAAATATATGATAAGAGAGGAGGCTAAACGCAAAAATCTTACACAACAATAAAATTATTATTTTATGATGATGGATTCAAATCCCAATTCAGTTTGTAAATATATGTAAGGATAAAATTAAAATTTTATGCAGTTTTAAGTATAAGTATTATTTCCTCAACTATCATTCATAATTAAGCAAAATATATGATAAGAGAGGAGGTTAAACGCAAAAATCTTACACAACAATAAAATTATTATTTTATGATGATGGATTCAAATCCAAATTCAGTTTGTAAATATATGTAACGATAAAATTAAAATTTGATGCAGTTTGTAAGTATAAGTATGATTTCCTCAACTATCATTCATAGTTAAGCAAAATATATGATAAGAGAGGAGGTTAAACGCACAAACAAAATCAATAGTTGTTGATATAAATAAATCTCTTCGAAAGAGACTTAAACATACTCATCAAGATTCTTCATATAGGAAAGACTTTAATAAAAAAACCACACTTCAATGATTTAAATACCTCCTTACCTCAAGAAATTAATTTATATCGACTCAAGGAATGTCATAATACAAGCAACCAAATAAATAAAACAAAGCCGTTATTAAATACAAAATAATTACGTAATGAAAATTGAAATTAATTTTAAATCATTTAACATAATGAAAATATATACCAAAACTGATCTTAATAAATTTTCCTTAAAACGTATATTTTCCATTAAACAATACACGAATTGATTTTGCAATTATGTACCAAAAGGACACTTGGTAGTCTCAATAAAACTCAGCTTGGGAGAAACATAAAAATATTGCTCCGAGGAAATGAAGCTATAAAAATAAATGTTTTACTCAGGCAAAAACTGACATCCATCTCGTAGAATCTTATTAGAATTTCGCAGAAATCAAATTCACAACAAAATGCATATCTAAATTACAAATGAGTATATTTTGAAAATTTAATCATGAAGGTAAATTGACTTAACGCTCTCAAGGCCGGACTTCTTGCTCCTCAGCATGAAGAGAACAGGTTCCTCCGGAAAGCTGCATCCAAGTCATCAAAGCCTCCTATTCCTAATAATTAATATTGCCAAAATGTTCAGTAAATTTGGCTCACAAAATGCATCTAGGTGAAGTTCTTAATAAATCTACTTCATCGGCCAGATATACTGGCAAAAATAACACGATGAAGAACAGTACAAAGAAAACTCCCAGCAGGCAGGTGACGATTGGGGATTGAGAATCAAGCTCAAACAAACTGTACTTGGTCAGGCAGGCCACCTTCAGCTGCCAGTTTTAATCGTTGATGATGTTCCATCACCTTGTAATCTACAATTTCTTTAAATAACTCTGAATCCAAGATGCAGTCTGGGCGCCCATAGACAGCAGCTTGGACGCTGGCCATGAGTTTGGCTATCTCACGGCCAGAAAATCCTTCTGTTTTCTTGGCAGCCTCTCTGAACACATCTTCGGATAAATCTTTTATGGTAATTTTTTGGGGCTGCTTCTTCAGCAAAAAGCCCCCTTTGGAGCCATTATTGTCATCACATAGATACTTGTTTAAATAAAGCTTCAATAACTTCAGACGTTCCTCCTCTCCTGGAAGCGGGAATTCAATCACTTCATCAATACGATCAGTAATTGCACTATCAAGATCACCTGGTCTATTAGTTGCAAGGACAAGTACTATGTCTCTAGACTGATCCCCAGTTCTGAAGAGCAATGCGTTTAGAGCACTTCGTTGAGCTTCACTCATATGTGTGCTGTTACGTCTGCATTGAATAAAAAATAAACACTAAATAATTGCTATAAAAAAGAGATATCATCATTTACCCAATTTATCACACCAATTGCTTCTGCATTTAAGGGGGTAAAAACAAACACACAGAAATCCATAAAAAACTGTTGTTGATTTATTCATATATTCATTTTTAATCTCCGAATAAGTAAAAGATACTTCAGGATTCTCAAATCTATTAAAAATACAATTTAAATCAAAACTAAACTGTTATCATCCGTATAAAAGCATAAAGATATATTCTACATAGATGCCATAATATAATATTTACATTTCTCACTTTTTAGATAAACTACATAAATAAATTAATTTTGGCTACCTGCTATAGTAATCTAAATACAGTTAAATTTTATAATAGCGGTCTTCAAAAAATATTTTAAACTCTCCAAAACTTACTCGCAAAGGAAAGCATCTGCCTCATCAATAAAAAGCAATAGGCCTTTTCTAGATTTCTTGGCCCAATCAAATATCTCGTGAATTTTGGTAACAGCCTGTGGCCCCAGAGGCGCAACATCTCCTCCAGTCATCATGGCATAATCCAAACCCTTCATATCAACAGTGGAAGTGTCAATGGTAGTTAAAGACATCTTTCTAAACAAATTCCATAATTAACTTGTGAACAAAACTAATAAGACAAACTAAACCCACTGGTAGTATAAATATAAAACAGAACTGTCAGAAAGCAACTAATTTTAATTCATTTGATCATACATCACACACCCTACACCCAGAAAGTTATGTCAGATTGTCAGTAAAAGAACTTAACAGAACATATAAAAAGTACAAAAGAACAAATGTGTAAATAAGGACCAGGAATAAAAGAACTAAACATCCTACCGATTTTTGAGCTATTTCCCTAGCAACCATCGTTTTACCAGTTCCAGGAGGCCCATAAAAAAGCATGTTGCGAAATGGTGCCTGATGGGCCTTGGTATTTGATGTTGCCCGTGCAAGATGCTCTATTCTTCTTTGCAATGATGGATGGAGGATTACATTTCCAAGAGCATTTTGACTCCCAACAGGCTTTTCTGCCCTGGCTGATGTACTATAATTTAAAACTTTATTTTTGGCTTGAGAAATGATCTTTGACCCAGGAAACTTTGCCATGGATGATTCCCTGATCAATGATGGCTGCCCCAAAATTCGATTAATATAGCCCCATGTGACTTTAGCACCTTCTCTGCAGAAGTAAAAAGTACAATAAAATATAATCTGATATCATTTAATCAGATATCACCTCAGTAAAGTGTAATGCCAGTTCACATTTGATCCAGAGAGAGACTAATCAGAATATTAAAATATTCATGCCTCTGAAAAATCAATTCCACCAAGAGTTGACCCTACCCATTGCACCTGCTAGCCAATGAACTTGGGGAGGAAAACTACACATCATGACACTTGGTATTTTCAGGACTACATATAAGAATATGCAAGAGATGCAAGGACAAAATATTTAAAATTGAACAAGGTTAGAAGTGGTTTATCATCAAAAAGAGAGGTGTAAGCATCATCGCATGAAAAACCTGTATTTTATTTGTATTTTTGTATTCTCCAACAGACTGGGAATGAAAGGGTTGGTAATTGGCTTAGGAGTAGGAAGCTTAGTAGTGGCAATCACTTCTGTAGAGTAGGATACAGAAACAATCTCTCTTACCATCCTCTTTCAAATTCATGGATTCCCCATTTATAGTTGCCAGAGGCGAAGTGGATGTTAGTGTCTTACTGATGAGTCCCCATACAGTTGCTTAGTATTCAACAGTACCATAAAACAGCTATTATACATCTAGATTATGCATTTTGGATACAACTATTTTCCAATCAATCCAGTCCTACCACTTCCACAAAGTTTTTGGTAGAATAAAGTAATTGACATACAGTACAATAGTGGCATACATAAAATGATTGCACTTTGCATATGCTTACAAAACCACAATAATGTTAGGCAAAAGGTTAAAAAAATATTAACTTCCTTCTAAACTCAGTAATGATGTTACTCTGTTCAAAATCAAACACATCAAGAAAAACAGCACATGTACCTAGTTGTATATACTCCAGCAGCTAGTGCAGTAGCTCCTCCAACAGTCATAAGCAATTTGTCCCTATCAGTCAATAAGACCCTTATACCGCCTGCATATTGTAAGAAGACAGATGGAAATTATACTAGCAACCCTAATTTGAGATCATTTCAAAAACACACATCAACTCATTCTCTACCAATGAAAACAGTTGATAAAAACAAGGCTACCAAGACAAAGTAGATTTAGGGAGATGCAATAAGAAAAGCTAGCAGCATTTTAACTCTGTAACACACATGGTAGCCAAAGAAACCAAAACTAAAAATTGTTACATGTTTTTAAAACTTGATCTGCCAACCTCCCAAAAAAATTTCAGAAGTGTACATTTAGAGCAGTGCTTACATTCTATAAGCAGCTATGAGCTCTATAATATCATGCATCCATGAATGCTGCTGTGTGAGATAAGAACTAGACATAAGCTTTTATAGATGTAAGCTCATACACTCATGCCATAATAGTTGAAATTTTATCCAAGTAAGAAGATTAGACTAACAATTCTGTGAATCATTACTGGCAAGAATTTTCCCATATAAATAGAAGGTAGGCAATATAATACAAGTTGAAATCCATTTTGTATCATGACGTGTACAGAAAATATACTGCAGATGCAAATACATAAATGCAAGAATGTGGCTGGTGTTATGCGTTTTGGTTTTACATATACAACATGCCAACTTATTCTTGTGTATGGATTTTACTTTGGCAAAATTTATTAATAGCAATAAGTTAATGACCCTTTCACCTAACAATGGCTACTGTTGCATACAAGGATTAAGATGAAAATACCAGCCAAAATTTGGTATATCCATATCAACATTATTCTCAATTAATCACATTTACAAACAGGAAAACATATTTTGACATGAAAAAATTGCATAGAAATACAGACAAAGTGAATACCAACAATGTGATCCTGATGTAAAAGCCAAGAGTAGAGTCTAAAGACAACAAAGTGCTTAACTTATAAGTTACATACCTTCAATATGACTAAAAGCTGTGTTAATTGCAGCAAGCCATTTATCTCTTTCACCTTGCATTCGTTCTATAAGCATTCTCCTGTTATGATCCTCGGTTAATTTTGCTTCATGGGCTCGGCCTTCAGCCTCTGCCATTGCCTTAACTCTAATAGTTTCTCTTTCTATTTCAGCTCTTTCTCTCTCAGTCTGACGTTGCTGAGATTGAATCTGTTCTTCAGTAGCCTGTCTTGCATGCTCCTTTCTTACAGAGGATTCCTCTTGCATCTTGACCAATTCAACATTATGTCGTCTTTGAGCTTCATGATCTGCCTGCAAATAGCAACTTATGGATAACTATTCCATGTAAAATATTTTAATCAGATAAAATTTCAAAAATGGAGAAGCGTAACTTGCATAGGGCTCTGAAAATCCCAAGTATTGATCCACAGTTAGCCACTCTATGGAATTTTCACCATAAACCCTATTGCCACCAAGTTTTAAACACCAAGATAGGAAGGGGGATAAATTTTGGAAGTTGTCAGATCAATCATTAGCTAAGGTTGTACATTTCTTTAACTGAAGTATTTAGAAAGACTAAAAGAGGGATAGGTTTGTTTGCAAATGCATATACAGTGCCTCCAACCAAAAGAGCAAAAAGGAATTTGGAAACTATATGTTTAACCTCAAGCTCAGCATGATTTTGCTATATTTTCTAACTACATTCAAATTTTTCAAAGCCATCATGACAAATTGCTCTGGCAGAAAAATATTTCCAAATGCTAGTTAAACGCCGGAACTTTCTAAATTCACAAATAACATAAAAGAGTATATTGTTGTTTATTTAGCCTGCACCTGCATTCTTTTCCTTGCCAATTCATCTTCATACCGCAGCACCTGGGCCTGTCTCTGGGCTTGCTCTTGTATTAGATTTCGTTGTTCTTCAGCCATTTTCCGCTGTCTTTCCTGCAACAAAGTTTATTACAACAGAGTAAGATAGAGAATTAAAAATGTAACACCATAATGATTCCCTATAATGACAGATCCTTAGAAGCACATAGATTTACAATACCCTCCAATCATTGTTATCACACTTATGGTCTGGGCCAGGGGGTTGGGAGCGGGAATAATGATACAAGATGGGATAGCTTTGTTTCAAAACAGAAAAATAGCAATGGAAATAAAATGTTGGCAAAGCTGCTACCAGAAACTAGTCAGCCCAGTGTTAGTTGCTTATTGAAAGCAGACCCAAGCTTTACGGAAGACAGTACTAGGTCTTTAATAATCTAGTTTGATCCATTTTCCTACGTTGCCCAAAAAATGTTGGTAAAATTATATTAGTAATTGATTTTTCTAATATATGCTTAAGGATACGCTAAAAAATAGTAATAAATAGTACGTCTTTATTGATAAATTATAACATCTAATGTTATCAATGCATTGGATTATGCGGTTTTGAATAAAAACTTACACATTAGAAAACCAATTAGTAATAAAACATCACATTTGCAATATTAGAACAAATTTCTAATAACGTGAAGTACAGCATCTTGTGCTAAAGAGAAATGACCAAAAGAACATCATGAGCTACCTATTACCACCAGCATAAAAACTACACCATATGAAATTTTTTAAACAATCTTTATGACCGAATACTTACAATATCTCCTTGAGACTGAATCAGTTCATAATGAACTTTCTCAGCATCTAATTCAGCAAGACGAGTTTGTTCCTGTTTTCGCATTAAATCAAACACCTGCAGAACAACCCCAAAAAAATCAGGAAACTAGAATCCTTCCCGATGCAAAAAGCACGCAACATTCCTCGTTTAAACCATAAAAAAAATTGCCGATTGAGTTCCAGAACAAAAGAAAAAAGAAAAAGAAAAACCTGTTTAGCATAGGAAGAACTATTGATTTCACGAAGAGCTTTGGCTCCTCTTTCTAACGATTCCGGGTCGAAACCTGACTTGTTGGGTTCATCGGGTACCGGATTCTCTGACTTGGTGTCAGAAGTCTGGTTCGGCTGCGAAGGGGAATTGGAAGGTGAAGAAGTGAACAAAGGGAATCGAAAGGGAGAGTCGGCGTAAGCACGATCGGATAGCGAGGACATGGAAGCCGCAGCAGCAGCTGTTACAGCCACGCATGAGGTTAACCTAGCAGCTGCCATGGCTTAGAATGTGCCTTCGAAATGGATCATGAAGAAGCTTAGTGTTGTTTCGAGAACTCAACAAGGGTTTCCTGCGTGGCGCGAGCTTAAACCCTCGGCTAGGGTTTAAACGGAAAATGAAAAGGTCGAAAAAGGCGTTGCGTGGAGAGCAATTCAAACGCTTAAACGACTGCCGTTTACTGTCCCGATACCGAAACAGATCAAACGACTTCAGGGTATGTGTGCGATGGGCTTTTGGCCCAGCTGTGGATCCTTTCATCCTGTGTAACGGGAAATGCTTTTTACACTTCCTATTTTATTAAATATGTCTTCTTTCATTTTTTTGAAAATATATTTTTAAATTTTTTATTATTTATTTAATACATATCTATATCTATTTATTTTTAGTGAAATTTTTATAAATAAAATAAAAAATATATAATTATTATTTAAAAATTAACAGTTAATATTTAAATAATTATATAATTTATTATATATACATATATTTAGTTATAATTTTAAACATTAGTTTTTTAATTTTTATAAATAATTTAATTTTTGTTAGATAAAATCCATACTAAATAAAAGCTATTCTAACATTTGATAAAAAAAATTATATGTTAGTAAATAAAATTATAATGTATTTTCATTAAATCATATGATTTTATATTAAATATTTATTTATTTTAAATATTAAATTAATTTAAATGTTGAATATTGATACATTTGGTATAAATTTAAAGATATAAATTAATATAATTTTTTTATTAAATTAAAAAGATTTCAATTTTATAAAAATATATTGATATTTAACATTTAAATTAAGTTAATCTTTGAAATTAATAAAATTAAATATCTAATAGACCAAATTACTTGGTTTAATTACAAATAATTTTTTTTACTGACGTAAAAATTGTTAAATATTAAGATAGTTTTTATCTAGTATAATTTTGTATGATAAAAATTAAATTATTGATAAAAAAATACCAATGATTAAAATTATAATTAAATATATGTACATATATAATTATTTAAATATTTATTTTTTATTTTTAAATAATAATTTTTAAAAATAAAATTTATTAATATATATTAAATAAATGATAGAGATATTTTAAAATTTTTATTTTTCAGAAATGGAGAAAAAATGTATTCAGAAAACCAAGAGGTGGAAAAACCTGAACCACATGAACCCCGACCCTGTTTGACGATGACTCGGGTTGTGCTATTAGGCTTTTCTGAAAACAGAAATTTGTTGTAATCTTCCAAAAGTATTTATATAATTGTATTTATCCACCAAATCGATTCACCCAAAAAAAAAAACATTTAAATTCTAGGTTGAGATAACATTTACTATGAATTATAATAAATTAAATTTTAGAAAAAAAAATATTATTGAATCACATATGCATGATAAATTTATTTATCTATTTATATTAATAAAAATAATTTCTATTAATTAATTATTACTTTTATAAATATTACTATTAAAGATGTGATTAATATTATAAAAAAATATAATTATCTCCTTAATATAAATGATGAAGGAAAATAAAGTTACTAATCGATTATGTATGAAGAAGTAATTGATTAATTAATTATGTAAAAATAATAATCAATTATTAATTATGATTAATTAATTATTAACGTAATTTATATATTACAGAAGAAATTAATTGTTTAAAAAAACAATATTATTCATGTGTAGTTAATATACTTATATAACTTCATTATTTTTGTTGTTCAACTTCTATCGTCTAAAAATATTCTTATATACATAAATAAATAAGTTGTTAGAAATAAAAATTATTCAAATTGTATAAATATATATATATATATAATATGATAAAATGTATTAAAAATATAAAAGAAAAAAAAATTAAGCGATAATTAGACCAACAATATTATTCTAAGCATAAACATATTCTATTTATAAAACATGATTTGTTTACATGAAAAAGATAATAGTATCATAATATTAGTGTTGTTGAAGTTTGAGATAATTTTTATGAAAGATAATATATAGGTAGGAATTAGTAGCATTGTATTCTCCTATTTCATCGAGACAAGACAATGGTTGTGTAAGAATTGATATAATGGATTAAATTGAATTGTGTTCAGCCAGTTAGCTATAATTCATCTAACATCTGAGTTAAAAGGTGGTTGAAGTATCATTCCAATTCACATTCCTTCTTGTTTTGTTTAAGCTTTAATCCATCTCTCAATCATAAAACAAGAAGCTTTAATCTATGTTTTATTTTCTTGCGCTAAGAGCTTAGGTGTCGAGATGATGCTCAACACTATCATTAATTTCTCATTTTGCAACCAGAATTACCGACACAGCAATGTTACCAGCAACACTCACTTTTTTTTTTCTTTTTATAACAAATGATATTTTTAATTTCAATATAATTTTATAAGTTTCGGATCCAATTATTAAATTCGGATCTATAATCATTATATAGGTTAGCTCAATAGTTTAAAAAAATATAAACAACATCAAATATGTTAAATGAGTTAAATTTTATTTATTTTTTTATTGTTAATTTATTATTTTGATTGTTAATAATTTAATTATTTTATCTTTAATTCAGTTTTGTTATAGATTTTTTCGAAATTTGTTATTTGAATTAATTATGTATTTAACCTATAAAAGAGCATAGACTATTGTGAAACAAGTGTTAATCATTCCATATAAGATAAAAACAAAATTTGATGATAAAGTAGAAAATTGTATATTTATTGACATAAATCATCAATTAAATGCTTACAAATAATATAATCCTAGTACAAAGAAAGTAATTATTAGAAATCAAGTTCCAATAGATTTTGATAATACTGATAAAAATGAATAGCAATCATCCACAAGCGACGTGGAAACTAATTCCATAAACGAAGTTTCAGATCAGCAGATTGAAGCATGACCTCAACGTGTTAGACCACGGTCAACATGGATGTCAGATTATGAGGTAACGATCATTAATCAATCTGAATGTCCACTAATTCACTTAGCTTTATTTTCATATTGTGGTCTAATAAACTTTGAAGATGCTGCCAAAGAACCAAAATGGCAAAAGGTCATGGATGAGGAAATATTGACCATGGAAATAAATAATACTTGAGAGCTTACTGACCTTCCACAGGGACACACAACTATTGTTGTCAAATGGGCCTACAAAATAAAACTTAAAGAAAGTGGTGAAATAAATAAGCATAAGGCACACCTAGTAGCTAAAGGCTACAAGTAAGAATCTGGCGTTTGACTGCAAAAAGGTTTTTGCTCCTATTATCAGACTTGATACAATCAAATTGGTGATTGCATTAGTAGCTCAGAACGCATGACCTATTTTTCATTTGGATGTTAAGTCAGCATTCTTGCAAGGAGATCTACTAGAAGAGGTATTTATTGACCAACCTCCTAGTTATGTTAAAATAGGTTGTGAGCATAAAATATATAAACTAAAAAAATCGCTTTATGGACTAAAGCAAGCTCCTAGAGCTTAGTATAACCATATCGACACCTATTTTTTAAAAGAAGACTTTCAAAAGTGCTCTAATGAGTGACACGCTCATCGCAAACGTTCAAAAATAATTTTTAGATTTTCCTCAACTATTGGTATAGTATAAGGTACAACCTAAGTCATCTCCCAAAGACCATTTCAGATTCTTAAGCAAATTAGGAGAAAGTTAGAATAAGGAGATTTTGTAAAGAAGTGATATTAAGTTCTAAATACAAAATATAGAATGAAATTAATTTGACTTAACGATTATCAACTCAAGAAATTCAGAGACTATTTTCTTAACTAATCACTGATCACTAAAATCATGCATTATGTTTATCAACCTAGGATCATCTAGAACCCCTAAAATGATCCTTGAATTCTCTACTGATAAAATTCTCAGGATTCAATTGATTATAATCAACAAGATTTAGTAACCGCTTAATCTTTCATTAGGTTTAAACCAATTTCATAATTAGAATTTAGTTGAAGTAAGTAATAAAATGAAAATCTTCAATTCAATTACTTAATTTCTACTCTTCAAACTTTTGGAAAATGATTTACCAATCAAAAACCAATTAGAAATCAATTATGCATTAATCAAAATACGTCAACCGAACAAACTTTGATTAAAAGAATAAAATTGAAGAATATAGTAAAGTAGAGTAGAAAAAACTTAATAAGCATGTAATTAAAGATCAAGACCTCAAAGTTAAAATGAAAATAGCTTGAATCCTTGAATTGAAATTACAAACTTAGCCTTCCATGAAGGAGGCAAACTAACAACAAAGAAAGTAAGATGGAAAATGGTATTGGAGTTAATATCCAAGGTGTGTGTTTCTCCTCTTGTAAACCCTTCTATTTATAGAGAATTTTTGAGGCATCATCTTTAGAAGGTCACCAACCAGTTTTTTTACTTTTCCATCCTTTTATTACTTTCACATGAGCTTTGTTGAAAAGACAAAACACTTTTGACTTTTTGTCACCAATCAGCACAATAATTTTAACGTTGATTGCAGTGCAATTTCGGATATTCATGTGTCTGAATTAGAGCTTTAGGTCTGAACAAAAGTTGTAGCCCTACATTTTAGCTTTCCAACGGATATGATTTCATCTCAATATGACTTTTATATCTCAAGATATGACTAGATCTTTGTACACTATTCAGGTTCAACGACAACAACACTATCTCATCTTTTGAGATAATTTTGGAGTCATATACATCCAATTTAGAGTCTGATCTTGCTTTGTAACTGTGGGAACTTCTTTAAGATTTCATTCAAGATAGATTTCGTGATTTTTGGATGTCTAAAACTCCTATTATGCTCAAAATATTATAATAGTGTCATTTTAATCGGTTAAGCAAAGAAATTCAATTAAACTCCATATGAACCCAAACTCATAAAATATGACAAAGACCACTTAATTGAACATATAATAAGTCTTAATGAGCTACAAATGAGATATAATTATTTATAAAATTTATGCTTATCAATGAGCATACTCTTTATACAAAGGTTGATGGCATGAAAATATTTATGGTTTGCTTATACGTAGATGATTTGATTTATACTGGAAATGATAAGGCAATGTTTGATAAACTTAAGGTGTCTATAATGCTTGAATTTCATTTGTATAAAAGTTGTTCAATCTATAGATGACATTTTTATTTCTAAAAAAAATATATATGTAAAAAATCTTAAATAGGTTTTATATGAAAGGATGCAATCTTGTTAACACACCAGCAGAAACAACTCTGAAGCTTACTAAGGATCCTAATGGAAGGAAGATGGACAACACTGTTTATAAACAAATTGTGGAAAGCCTGATGTATTTAATTGTAACAAGACCAGATATTATGCATGTTGTGTTTCTTGTTAAGAGATTCATGAAATGTCCAAACAAGATTCATATCCTTGCTACAAAACAATTCTAAGGTACTTGACACCACCATGGAATATTTTATAAGCGAGAAGTCAAATTAGATTTAATTGAATCTTTGAATAGTGATTTTGTTCGAGATCTAAACGATAGAAAGACACTTCTAGATTTACGTTTATGATAGATTCAGGAGCTATTTCATGGTCCCTTAAGAAGCAACCAATTGTCACTCTATCAACTACAAAAGCACAGTTTGTAGCATCAACCTCTTATACCTCTTAAGCAATTTGGTTAAGGAATATATTTGTAGAACTACACTTCAAACAACAAGGACAAATTCTAATTTATTTAGCAATAAAACTTTCTAAGAATCCAATATTGCATAAAAGAAACAATATTAAAAATTTTATTTTTTAAGAAATTTTACAAAAGAAGGTATTATTGATATGGTTTATTGCAAAGGTAAAGATGAAAGTGATGATATATTAATCAAATTTCTCAAAATATCTATATTCACAAAATCGGGAATGCTACTTAGTATTTGTATTCTACAAAATTCAATTTAAAAAAAATATAACAAATAAGTTAGGATCTTTCTTAGTTTAAAAAAATTGTTGAATAAATTAAATTTTATTTATTTATTTATATTAATTCACTATTCTGATTGTTAATAATTTAATTATTTTATTTTATCTCTAATTAAATTTTATTATAAATTTTTTAAAAATTAATTATATATTTAACCTATAAAAAATATTAAACTATTAAATAATCACATAATTTTTCTCATCTTATATATATATATTTCCTTTTAGTTTCGGTAACTTCAACAAAAGTCAACATAGCATGACCATTTAAACTACATTAAAATAGTGATATTCTCCGATACTTTCATTCTCATATACATCCCACTAAAGCCAATGTTACTCCCGATTAAAGAACCCTCTGATCACACATCCCACACCAAGGACTCCACAATATTCTTTTATAAATGCGTCAAAAAGCTACACTAGGTGTGCTATTTATCCTATTACTATTATTTGCTATACAAACACTGACTTAAGCCTCAAAATACTTTTAAGTATTCCCACCGCACACTATTTAAAACATGCTTGAAAAAACATTTAAGGCATTAGAATCCATTCCGCCTAATTAATATTTTTTTCGGTAATTTTGTTCTACTACTGACAAACCAAATAAGACACTATTATCCGTTGAGTTTAAAATTAAGTTGAATTATTTTATTATAAAATTAATTTTAAATTATTAACTAATGTTAAGGTATATACATAAATTAATCTGAATTATATATTTTTTAAAAATATATTCTGCATTGTAAAATATATAAAAAAAAAAACTTTAAAGCAAGCAAACCTTTACACAAACAGAACAATAAGAACACGGATTTTTCATGTTGGGTCTCAATCTCAAGGTTGGGCCTGGGCATAACATCTCATCCTTTAAATTATTTCTATTTAACTAAAATATAGATTTTTTACATATTATAAAATTAGTTCTATTCACTATAATTTTAAAAAAAAATTGACAAACGTGCCAATTTACGGTGCAAAGTTCTCATTTAACAACACAGGCTATAAAATAACTTTATATTTTACATAGAAAGCAAGGTCCTTTAGGACTTGCTGCTGATGATGATACATTTATTTATTATTAGGGACACGCCACGCTTTTGAGTTTGGTAATCTTGGATTCGTTCTGGCTCATCAGGAACCTGCCAAGCATGGGTTAAAAAACAAAGTCAGGTCACCGCATCCGCATGGCTTTGAACTTAGCATACACGTGCAGGGTCAAAGCATCACATCAATCTATGCCAATAAACAAAATTGTTCACAAATTTTACACAATTCATGACAGTAATTTTATTATTCTTGTACCTTTTTTTTTTTTGTCAACATCCAGGTATGCACGTTTGATCTCTGAGAACTGACGTTCATGTGTGCAAAAATTTTATATAAATATCATTTCTTCAAACAAAATAACACTAATTTCTGTTTTCATTTCTTTATTTCCATAGGGTCAAGGTATATAAATTAGTAATAGAATTGAGTTAACAACTTACAACCAATTTAGTGACTTATTTAATTGATTTTACCAAGTTTTAGAAAACTGCAATCAACTACTAGTTCAACTGAAATTCCCATACTGGTAACTTAGAAGAGTTTGACTTGATTAAAGTAAATTTTTACTTTAAGAGAATTTTTTTAAAATATAATTGATATGAAAAATATAAACTTTTATCATATATATATATATAAAATAAATTGTGAATTTATTAAAATTTATTTTCTTAATTTGTTTTATCAGTAACTGATATGTTTTACTTTCTTTTTCTTTACTGCAGACTACTTACTAAAATATTGCCAAGCAAGTAAAAGAAAATCTTTTAAATGATACGCAATTATCCATTTAAGAGGAATTTTGCATGACTGGCATACATGCCAAACTGCTTCTTGAGGACGTATAAAATGACTTTTATTAGGCTAATTTGACTTACTTTTTTTAAAGTTTCTTTAATTATTTTTAAGAATTTAATTTTATGTATTGTCAGTGTAAATTTTTTTATATTAGTAATAAATTAAAAATAATTATAAAAATAACTTTTAAAATAATTATTATAAAATTTAATAATTTTAAATATATAATAATTAATAATTAGACAGCAGTATAAAAATATTTATATTAACAATATTTCTCAATTCAATTTTTAGTAGGCATCATTTACCAGGGATCATTTGACTTGAAGTACAGTCAAATATTAAAAGTAAGTGTCCCTTTCACAAAAATTCAGAACCGTAATTTACCATTTCATAAAAAAATTGGCCCTAGGGAAAAACACCATTAGTTTTTTCTTAGAGAAATTATCATAAATTTTTAAAAACTTATTTAATCAAAATATTTTAATTATAAGCCATTCAAAGTTTTTTAAGATTGAAATATATTCTTATACAAATAAATATAAATATATTATTATGTGGTTGTAGTCCTAGACTACTATGGTTAATTTTTTCAGTTTTTATTTATTGAAAAGTTATTATCATATATTTTTTTGAAATTTTATTCTTTATATATTTTTTATTATATCATTTCATATATTTTTTAATTTTTCTATTATTTTAAACATTTATTAAGTATATCCATCCAAATAGAATATGCAATATGCATTTTTTTTATTTACCACTTCTTTACATTGCATTTTTTTCACCTATTTTTAAATTTGTAATACTTTATTTTATTTTTTTCAAAACACGAGCATTTTTAGTTGATAATTTCAATTTTTTATCATTTCTCTTTTTAATCATATTATCATTTATATTCATCATTTTCTTAAATTTATCTTCTCATATCTCCTTATCTCCCAAAGATATATAGATATGAAAATGACATTTAAGATGAGAGGTGTCAATTTACACTTTCTCATAATATTTTATGGCTTAAAACTTCTTGGATATTGGATTAGAATCGAAAGGTTTAAATAATCTCTCTCTCACACACACATAAAATTAAATATTATATATTAAATTTAATACAAATATATTTAATATTTATTATAATTTCAATATATATAATTAAATATTAGATATTAAATTCAATAAAACTACATATTTAATATTTATTATAAATTATCATCAAATAAATTAAATTCTATGTAATTTAAATTTAATTAATACTTTATTGTCATATATTATTTTAATATATAAAAAATATTTAAAATATAAACAAATAAATATTATTAGGTTATATATAAAATTATTAAATTATAAAAATTTTATATACATATTCATCATAATAAATAAAATTTATTTTTGATAAAAAATATTAAAAGTATTATGTTATTATATTTCACATATAATAATATTATTATTTATTATTATTATTATATTATGTTATATTATATTATATAATATGTGTGTGCATGAGATATATTAGATGAGAGGTAATTTTTTATCTCAAAGTGAGAAAAATAATACTAACCTTTGAATTTTATTATGAATGGTGAATATTAAAATATATAAATCATGTAAATTTTTTTTAAAAATATATAAATTTTAAAAATAATCACATGATTTAAAAAAATTAATTTTAACCATCGATATGTAATTGTAGATCTAAATTTATTTTATCTCAGAGTAAGAAAAATAATACTAACCTTTGAATTGTATTATGAATAGTTAATATTAAAATATATAAATTATGTAATTTTTTTTAAAACATAATAAATTTTTAAAATAATCACATGATGTAAAAAAATAATTTAACCATAGATATATAATTGTAGATCTAAATTTACTATTCTTGTTCTTATATAGAAATAACATTCTCATTAAATATATTATATTTGAAAATATAAGAAAAATAGTAGTGCTAAATTAGTTGTGATTTATTAAATTCAAATAAAAGAGAGCTAACATATTTCATTGAATAAATTCTAATTTTTTATTTTTTCAAACTTTCCCAATGGTAAAAATACTATTCTTTAATGTTTTAACAATATATACACTTTTTATTTAATATTTATTTTATAACAATAAAAAAATTATGCTGCAGTATATAACATAACTCTATTCCATTACATGCATTTGCAATTACTCCGTATATGACTGAAATTGTCAGATTCTTGTGAAACAGGGAATGGTGTCACTTCTTTGGTTGTTTCCCAAATGGTGCATATATATAGTATGAGACTACAAGACTATAAAAATGAGTAAAAATAAATAGAAATGTTCCTTTGTTTGGTTTGATGAATAAAAAGGGGTCATAATGTTTCTTTGTTTGGTTGGATGAATAAAAAGGGTGTAAAAAAAGACCCAAAGTTTGGGAATGGCGGCGCCATACCTGGGTAAGGAAATGGGACCTGGCCACGCTCAATGCGCTTGACGTCTTCTTTGAGGATCTCATAGTGCCTTTTAACCTCCTCAACGGATTTTCCCACTACTCTTGCCACATTCTGCCACCTGTCAGGGGTTTCCCTATCATATATAGCAAGGGCCTCTTCAAATAGTTTGTTTTGCCTTGGCGTCCAAGATGATCCCATCTATTACTGCCTGCCAAGGATGGCAGAAGAAAATTACAAGAAAATTGAAAGATTGGGTGGTTTTAACCCTCAAAAAGGAAATAAGGGAAAATGATGGTTGCTTTAGAGAAGCTCGATTACTCTAAGTCAAGGGATATGATAGTATGGGAAAGAGATAAGAAGATTGGTCTTTATAAATAGGAGGAAAAGTGTTGGTGGGGTTTAGGGTGTTGGCCGAATATATCTTCCCAAAGGACAAAAACTATTGTAGCCCGTTCTCTTTGTACCCAAAAGACAGTGGATCAGGACAATGGACTGCAAGTTGAAGAACAGAATCTACATCACATTAAGGACACGCCTTTAATTCTTTTAAGCAAAGATACTCCTTCATTATGTCACTCTGCAAGTTGAAGTTTACCGTTTCTGTTTTAGTTATTTAGTATTTCGTCAAAAATGTTATAATTAAATAGCAAGATTGCAACCAGTTCACCTTTAAATTCTAATTTTGGCATTACAGGAATAACTGTTTACTCCATGTTCTTCAAGTGGAACAAATTATACCTTTTAGCTAAATTGCAAACATAATATCTTAATGAAAAATCAGGGTAGAGCGTTAAAGGGTGTTGAAGCCTTTAAAGAAAGTTTTTCTACTAATATCTCGTAATTATAAAGGTTGGAGGTGGATATTTGTTTTACTACTATACTTTTTATATGCCGTAGCATCCGAATAGTAAGGAATTGATTAAGGATGTTGCTGTGTCAGCTTGTGGTTAGGATTTGGAAATTCTACTTGTGGGAACAACCTAGCTGTCTCTGCTTGGTAATGTTTGACTTTGTAGAGTTAATGCTAAATAAATAATGAATAATTATTAATTGTATACTGAACATACATCTTATTACGTTCAAATTGGATAAGTCATAATTCATAATTTTTTTTTAAAAAAAATGTCATATTTTACCTTTGATTGTATCCGGATGTAAAGCATTTTACATATCTAAAAACAATTATGTTTGATCACTTGCTTAAATTATTGCATATGTTCGTACGAGAAAGGAAATGTGTTATATTATATTTTTTGTAATATTTAAAAAATTATTATCTATTAATTTTAATAATATTTTAAAAAGTTTTGTATTTAATTTATGTTGTAAAATATTATTAATAATATTTAAAAAATGTTATAAAAGTATAAAAATATTATTTATTAATTTTAGTAATATTTTTAAAAAAATATTATATTTAATATATATTATAAAATGTATGATATATAATAATGAATGTAAAGTGAAAGAATGCCGTCCATAATTGAATGATAAAAACGTTGCTTAAATCAGTCATATTTTTTTATATGTCGTCAATGTAGTTCGTAGATCACAAGAATAGCATTGTTATTCAGCAGGAAAGTTTTTCTGATAGGAAAAAGTTGTTGTAGATACCTCTTTGGTGTCTACACCTTAAAAAACGATCAAAATAAATAAATAAATGATAAATGATTTAATGTTATAAAAAATATATTAAAAAGGTACGAATATTTTTAAAAAGTACATAAATTATAATTATTTTTTATAAGATTTGCTGAGTATCTATTTAACAATAATAGCTAGAAGGAGATGATAAAATTTTAAATAGTAAATTAAACACTAAATGAAGAGATTAACTAAGATATTATTCACAAAATACGAATTAAAAGGATAAAGTGGAAAAACATATTAGGAGCTATTTGTGATCATAAAACATAATAAAGATAAAAAAGAAAATAATTTATTCGGTTGATTATTTTTTCAGAATGAGAAACGCATATACATACAAATGGGAGAGAAAACTAATAAAAAATTATAAAAAAAGAAATAATAGAAAAACTACTAAAGTACATAAAAATAGAATAACTAACCAACTGATTTATTTAAGTATCACCTAATATCTTAGGCAAGCTCATGAGTGTATATTAATCATTTCCAACTTAAAAAGAAGAGTAAAAAAAAGAAAAAGGATCAATTTTTTTTGTTAAAATATCTGCCGATTGATTGGTGGTAGAGACAGGTAGAAGATGGAAAATATGGTTTAGTTCTTTTAAAATAAGAAATCTGTAAAACAATAACTATATATACATCTATCACATTTAAAGTGTATTAAGCTTTCGAAATAATTTAATTAAATTAATGACAAATGTTTCTATATTTTAACTTTAAAAAGTCAAATAAAAAAAACAAAGAATAGAGTTATATTTGAAGTATAGGAATCAAAATGTGCATACTTGACCCTAAATTTATGAGAGTGAATTACACATTTTTCTAAGTATAGTAGTTATGATATCCTCAATAATAATAATAATAGAAAAAAAAAACACTATGGATGATACTACGAATATATTATAATAGCCAGCATCAAACAGAAAGTGATGTTATAGCTAGACTAAACATATAAAAGTAAAATGAAGGAACCTTATGTTTCTGTCAAATATGCTTTCATTAGGCTCAAGCGTCATACACTAACACCAGTGACCTTGTTTTGATGTGGCATTGCATCTTTTCACACAGAGACGTTAGATATGGGTATATTCTATACCTTGAGAATCCTTGCTTCAAGCACTGCGCACTCTATAAGATCTCGAATTGACTAATAAATTTCAAGTTTGCGAACTAGAATGTCATATATAGATGGATTGTGAAGTGTTATTTTCTTATCAATCAATAAGCTTTGCTGCAGGCTGCTGTCCTTCTGTAATTTGAAACTTGAAAAAGGAAATTATTTCGAGATTGCTGGAGTTAGGAAACTTCTGTAAATAGATTTTTGAAATAATAATGGTTTTTTCCGTTTGAAAAAATTTATAAAAATAATTTTATAATTTTAATTTTTTACTGTAGCTTTATAAATTTTTTTCAAAAACTTATTTTAATAAAATTTTATGGTCAAATTTTTAACTTTTTTTATCTTATTGAAGAGGGTGTTTAATTATGCAAGTAACGGATGATTTTGGTATACTACATTTCGTATACTATTGATGCAATGTACGGTATAGAGAATCAAGTTCCCCGTACACCCAGTTCCTGGATCCAATAAAACAGAGTATCTGTACTAAAATTATATTACGTATGTATATATTTTAAATTCAATTTAATCTAATAATTTTTCTATTTTAAAAAAATATAAAATTTTCAATTCAATCGTTACTAATCTAATAACTTTTCTACTATTAAAAAAACCGTACAGTTATATAAAATATAAATAAATTTAATATATTTGTAATATATGTAAAAAATAGCACCTTCTTCTTGTAAAATTCAGCTATGATTTAATAGTTTTTAAAATAAAAAACAGAAAAATAAAACAAATGTAACGGTGGATCTAACTATTTGTATGCTACAATTTTTTTATGTAAAATTTGAATTCAATGCTTCCTTTGAAAATTTCCGCCGTGAATTTGCTTTGTTCTCCGACAAAGTTCCCGGTCTCCGTTGCACATATCTTCAGCGTTGAGATATATGATGCTTACTTTACCACTTTATTTCCTTCAAACGCCTTTGAACTAAAAGAGGATTGGCCTTTGGTTTCAGATGCGCCATAAGGTTTTGTCGCACGCTTCGTCTGAATCAAGAATCACTGAGGTAACCGTTTAATTCCCCGCACCATTTTCTTAATGCGCATAATCTACGATCCGTGCTACGTAAGCTTTGATCGTTACCATCAATGCTAGTTCTGTTTGTTACTGTTGTCTTTTCTTTGTTTCGATCTGCTTCAAAATCGCTCCCTGCTCTTCCACCAGCACTGTCCCCGCTTTGTTGCTATATACTTTTCTTTTCGGTTCTTCCAGACTGGACTCAGTTCTTCGAGAACACTCCAAAATTGATCCTCTAAAGATTAAGGTGTGTCTATATTAGTTCTCCAAATATTTTTGTAACTAAATTAATTCTTTATTGGTAACTGTCTATTATTTAAAAGATCGTTCATTATTAATATTGACTTGCGTACGAATTTAATATGGAAATGAATGAACATCAATGAAGATTCTACTGCAACTAAAGAAAGGAGGAAAAACCGGTGGAAAACTATGGTAATAATATGGAAGTTAGAAATTGGAACAGATTACAAATATACTGTTCAGTATTCAATGTTGATGGTTAGAATCCTGAATTGAAGAATAGATGCGGTCAAAGGCTTCAGATATTAATACTTGATATTAGATGATTATGCAGATAGTGTAAGCTTCAGAAGAATCTGGTATTGAATGCGTGTTGGGTATTTGTTAGAAATTCAATAAAACCATTCATAACTCATAAGCCTTTACTCCATAATTTAAGCTTTCTTGAAGTTACTTTGAAATGGTATTATAGCCTTTATGACTCACATTTTAGGAGAGTTGGTCCTTAACATTTCCTGTGTTGCCACGCCAGCAAAAGTGATTGTTTGCTCTGGCAACCATAGGAAAGTCGAATTATCTAGAAAGGGATAGAATTAGCATCGTGTGGATGACTAGAAGTTGGATGTGCAGGATATGGTCTATAAGGAGAGGACAGATGTCAAGTCATTTTCAAAAGGGAAACGAAATATTGCCGTTTTTCTTGCCTCTCGTATGGAGCTTACAGATTTTGTATTTTGTACAAAAAGGAATATTATGTATTTTGTACAAAAAGGAATTTTGGAATATCTTCTCTTAAATTGTTGACTCATGTATTGGGATAAAAATTTGGATTCTCCTACGTTCAACATTAGATACTTTTATTTACATTCAAAATTTTGAGACGTTAATTGATTATATAAAAATATATAGACTATTAACTAAATTAAATATGGTTTTATATAAAAGTAATCATAACATTTTATGATAATCGATTATATAGATAGTTATGATTATTTTTATATAAAATAATGGTTAATTTAGTTATATAAATAATTAATTATACATTTTTAATAATAAATTAAAAAAATAAATTTTGAAATGGTTAATTTAGTTATACAATTAATTAATTATACATTTTTAATAATAAATTAAAATTTTTTTTAGGTGCAGATGAATTGATTTCCTGCCATTATGATGGCATTATGATTGTTAATAATTTTTTATTAGGATAAAAGTAGTGCATTACCCAATCTATTCAACACTAATTCCTGAGGCGTCACCAGTGCTATCTATTCTGTAGGGATGTGATACCTGACCATGTTCATTGCGTTTGACATCTTTGAGGTTCTCATAATGCCTTTTAACTTCAGGTTTTTTACCTCACTGGCAATACTCTGTCACCTACCTATGTAGGGTTCCCCTATCAAATAAAGCCAGGGCTCGTTCAAATAGTTTGTTTTGTTTTGGTTTCCATGATGCCATCTGAAGTTAAGAAGTTGGAGTTACTTAAGCAATGGTATATTAACGAGCAGTAAAGGATGGCGGGAGAAGAATTTGTACAAAAATGAAATAGTGACTTCACTAAATTTCACCAGTAGAAAATAATAGAAAACGGATGGTTGTTTAAGTCAAGGGATGCTATGGTAAAGAGACAAACCAAGCTAAATCGATATAAGTAGGAAGAATAGTGTTTTGGAGGGGTTATTGGTTTAGCCTGTAAGATCTTGAAAAAGGATCTAAGATGCATTGACGTGTTCCCCTATTCCTTAGGAACCACGATAAGAATCAGGATAAGTGGAAGACTAGAAATGTGATCAAATTCACACGTTTCTGTTAGAAATAAATAAAGTCATTCATTTTTCAAGCTTTTAGGAGAGTTGATCATCAGTTTTAACCAAAGGCACTCCTTCATTTTGTCACAGACCAATTGGATTTGTCTTATTAGAGGATAGTCGATGGATTACAGTGTCAAAACACATTGTACAATAGCTAGACCTGCAGATATTTGAAGTTCTTACAGTAACGTTACCGGTGCCATTGCAAGCCGTGTGTCAAGTGTTACAACCTACAAAATAGATGGCCGGCTTTGCAGCACTGGTATGACTTAGGACCGGCATTTAGTGAAAATTTAAGGTAGCTCATTTTTAAAGGATTTTGATGTTAGGATTTGTTCCAATGACATTTCACTTTCTCAGTTGGGTTGGATTATTGGATGTTTCTTTTTAACTTGCACTCGTTATATGCCATAGCCATACATATCTTCCTGTTTAAAATCTTTTTGTTCGGTGCTTGATTCCCTAACTGCATCAATGGAACAGTAAACTTTTGTCTTTTTTGCATGATTAGCCTGCCAATTGTGTTTATCTTCCATATATATTTAGACTATGTTAAATTACAGATCTGTACTGGCAATCATATTTATCGGTCGTATACAACTACGAATAGGTACTGCATATCCGTTTTTCCTTGCAAAGGAATATTTCTATTAAAGGTACAATCGTTCAATAGTTAATCTGGAGAACTGCCATTTTTGTTGTGACTAAGAATGCTATAAAAGATGAAAATAATTTAGCTGCATGATGGAATAGCTATTTTGAATTAGGGGAAGTAGTTTAGGCTATTTTTCAAAAATGGGGTTCTTTAAAAAAATATGTACGGAGACCCCGGGTGCTTCAAAAAGTAATTATGGGCAAGGGGCACAAACATGGTAAAAAATGCATATATTGATGCATTTTAAATTGGCTCTAAATATAGGCGTTTTAGGACAGTTGTGTGGCTTTAATTGTTCCCTTTAAAATAAATAACTTATGTTGTCTAAATTAATGTGATTTTTATGCAATTTTTATGTCGCTTTAATTTTTGCATCTTGACTTGTTTAAACCATCTAAATGGATGGAGTTCGAATGTAATTTTTGGCTTGACCCTAAGCCGCTTTAATCGATGTGTCTTGACTTGTCATCGATGTGTCTTGACTTGTCAATGATGCCTAAATTGATGCGGTTCCAATGCAAATTTCGCCTATTTCTGCTTGCTCCTGTCCATACTAACTCGCATAATTTAATGCGAATTCGCTGCATTTTTCACCTCGAAGTACGCACACAACCTGTACTGCTTTAATTGATGCAATTTACATGTAAAATTTGAATTTAAATTTTGAATGTGTCGCCTAAATTTAGACGGTTTATATTAAATTTTCAGCCTGTCGGAAGGTTTTTCTATTTAAGCTTGTGGGCATATGGGGACCGTTCCGGTTGTTGGCCCTACATGTTCCTTCGCTTGTTTCTTATTTTTCTTTGTCTTCTGCTATTTTAAATTTTTTCCGCCGGATCACAATACAACTTGAATTTGCAATTTAAATTTTGTAACTTCGACTTGCCCGTTAACACAAAGTTATAGACAAAAGGTTAATAAAATATAGAAAGTATGTTGTTATAATAATGTTTAAATAATTGGATAGTTAGTTTGAGATTAAGATTCTAGTACTGAGTATTGGGTATTAAAGTTAAATGTCATTGTAGTAGAAAAAAAAAATACAGTAAAAAAATATATTTTAAAATAAATTTTTTAAAATTAATAAAGAAATTTTTTAAAATTCAGTTTTTTATTTAAAAAATCAATTTGTTAAACAATTTTAAAAAGTGAACAAATTTTAGAATATGAGACTGTTTTTAAAAATTTTTATTAAAATTTGATTAATCGTGAAAAAATCAAAAAGTAATGTTAGGGTATAACAAAAAAATTTATAATTAAAAATTAAATTTAAAATTGAAATAAATTAGAAAATATAAGTTTAAAATTTATTTTAAAAAATAGTTTGTGGAAATAAATATAACAAATTAATAAAGTTAGAATTTTTTTTAAAAAAATTGATTAAATTATATATTTAATTTTAAACTGAAAAAAATAAAATTTAATAATTAAGTAAAAGTTAAATTGAAAAATAAGTTTGTGCAAAAAAATTGGAAAATGCTTAAAAAATATTCAAAAAGATTGTGCGTAACTTTTTTACAAAAATGTTGACCATTCACAATCTCATCTTTAGCTATTCCACTTCTTTCCACAAAATATTCAACCAAACGATTATAAGTATATTTCACAGGAGTGGTGATTAGAAGATTTCGTGCACTTTTTAACATTTTGTTAACTGTTTCTAATAGATTGGTTGTCATGTGGTCAAATCGCCTTTTGTGTTCATCATATGCAATATTCCATTTCTCTTTTAACATGCTACCAATCAACCTAGAACATCTACACTAGTTTGTCGAAACTTTTCTAATTTGTAATAAAAAATTTCTTTACATGTTGTGTAACTGTAAAGTTAATTAACAACTCATAATCATCTTCAACAAAATTATGAAGTACTTACATATATATAAAATATCAACTGACTTTACTTAATTTAAGCAACTTTTGCTTTAGTTTCTGGTTTTTAAATCTGTGATTGCAAAACAGTAGAATATAATATCGAAAAACAGACATTAAGTTTGTGGAAAGAACAAACTCAATATGCATGAACAAATAAAATCAGAATCCAACTTTCTATGGTCTTAGGATAAAGAAACATTCATGCAATTATATTGATCACCCTATTTACAGATCATTCATTTGATCATTTTGATAAACATGCTCTAATTCTCCACGAACAATTACTTCCATAATTAGGACAACGAATAGAACTAAATGTTCGTTTTGATTCAACAACAACAAAACTTTAATCCACCTTCATACAATAATGTTTCAATGCAGATTCTTTACTTTCAAGTTGTAAACCAACATGTAACTCATAACCAACCACTCATTTTTCATGTCCAACATGTGTTGAAAAGTTAAGATCAATATATTGTTATAGTGTGAAGTGGTACTCTAAATAATGTTGTTATATAAAAACTAATATTAACAATATTAATCGTAACTTATTTACCTTATTGATCTCTTCGTTGAATAAATGTTTCGCATGTTGGAGATGGAATGTGAAATGAACTTCCACCTACATCTCCATCTAAGCTCATCGTAAATTGTTCATGAGCATTATTATCATCATCATCACTATCACCATGATAATCACCACCAATGTTCGCTAAATTTTTCGATTTTAATTCATTCACATTTAAACTATCATTTTCTTCCTCAATAAACTCATCTATCAGAGACAAATAATATTCTTCATCATCATAATCATCATCATCAAAGACATTTACACCACCTTAAATAAGAATAAATAAAAAATGTTATTTAATTTGAAATTAGTCAACTAAACAAAAATAATCAATGTAAACCATGATTTACTTACCACTTATAGTGTATCTACTTTATTCATTAACAATATTAATGTCGACATATACTTCAAGGACAACCATCAAAGGTTATTATTCAAATGCATTCATCATGCATTTTACATATTCTGTATCTCTAATTTGAAATCTTCTATACTCAACATTTCCATATGAGATTAAAAATCTTCCTATTAAGTTCGAAATAATTTGTCCAGATGACAATTTTAATTTTAAATTTTTTTTTTTCAATTCATCAAAACTAACATTTTTTTAAAACCTGAATTGATTTTTTTTTTCAAATGTTAAACCTTCCTAGCCTTCAAATATTTTTCCATTAAAATATATAATAATTATTATTTCATCTATGATTCAAAAATAAAAAATAAAAAAACTTCAAACCAATTCCTACTTCATAACAGTCATTCTAAAAGCAATTTACAATAATTTTAAAACTATTAAAATATGAAACAAAATTACATTCATTGTAAAATAAAAAAAAAACTATAAAACTCTCTTTTACTGAAAAATTCTCGGAAGTTACTCTTATAATGCAATCAACTCACATCTTTTTATACATGCTTGTAACATATAAATAAATGCGTAAAACAATTAAAATATAATAAATTTATGGACATCAAATGTTTAAAATTATGCGGCATAACTTATGAAGCACCAAATGATGCGTATTGAATGGATAAAACGTCTAAATTCAGGTGCAACTGCCACCAATGCATAAAATGGTGCATTTTTTGTCTCTTGAACCTCACCAATTTAGGTGTTTTTGCCTTACGCATCAGTTTGGACGCCTAAAGACCCAACAATTTCCGGTGCGTTTTTGCCCCTTAAACTGCACCAATTTTAACATTTTTATCCCTCTCTGTACGGCATCAATTTGGGCGCATAAAGATCCAAATTTTTCAGTCATCCAATTGCATAAATCGGTGCGTTTTTTTCATTGAACCGCACCAATTTAAACCTTTTTGCCTCTCTGTACCGAAGCAATTTAAACCCCTAAAGATCCTAAAATCTCAACCTCCAAAACTTAAACCTTTTCATACGCCTGTATTTAGGTGCGAATTCAAAATGCATCAATATATACAATTTTTTACCCTCGATGCAATTCTATCCGAAATTACTTTTTAAAACATCCTATTTCTATAAATAATTTTGTCAGGAAGCCGTTTTGGAAAAATATCCAAGTAGTTTATTTCTCCATTTCCAAGTAGTTTTACAGCTAGTCTCTATTGTCTGCGTGTCTAACGTTAAAGCTGCCTCGGCATGCATTGAACGAATGTCAGTCATTCTAGGACCCGTCTAAGCTCTAAAATAAAAAATAGGTTTAATGAAGTTTTTGTTTTCTTACTTTATGTTAATTTTTAAAATTTTGATCTTTCATTTATAAAAATTGTTATTTTAATCTTTATTATTAATTTTTTTTATCAAATGATGATATTATTTGAATAAATATACAATCTAGTTACTGAAAATTTACGTTTTGCATACTTTTAATCTTCGAAAGTGTGAAATTTGATATTAACTTCGGCAATATTTTACTCTATTTTTCATAAAAGTATGAATAATATACAATAAAATATGAACAAAATCATAATATTTATGAATCAGTATATAAATTGATTTTTTTAGACAAATAGTCTAAAAGATTAAAATAAATGTAAATAAACAAATTTAGAAAATAAAATATATAAATATTAACATTTTTTAGACAAAATATAAAAATAATTGCAAAGATAAAACTAATAACTTTTATAAAATAAGAAACTAAAATCATAAAAAAATTGCTTGAAACTAAAACTGAAATCGAATGTAAAATGTAAAAAGTCAAAATTTGATTAAGCTTAAAAAATTACTTTCTTCATGTTTTTCCTTTTTGTGTGTGTTTAGGATTATGCACAAAAATTAAAAATAATAATTGATTTTCTAATATTTTTAAAATTACTTATTTTTTTTACTTCTTATCTTATGTTATTTAACACATCATTCAACAAAATACATATTAAATATGAAAGAAAAATTTTAAAAAATATTAATTATTCATTAATTTTAGACAATTTAAAGTAAATAAAACCAAAATAGTAAACAGTTAAAAAAATCAAATATTCAAAACCGGAGAAAATACCTTTTTTCCTTGAACTCACGCCATACATGCATCATTGTATGGATCTGCGTTAAATTATCACTTTTTTCAGGTTTTTGTTTTTCTGTTTTTTCATGGAAAGGAGGGGCTAAAACCCTTTCTTCAGTTTCCGTACTTGTATGTTTTTTACTGTAAATTTTTATCTATGTTTTACAATTTAATTTTTTCACAATATTACTTAGATCGTTTGAATCATCTTTAGTTTTAAAAATTAAAATTAATTTTTATTTTTAATTTTTAGTTTTTAAAATTTGTTGTAAAAATTAATTAAGCCACTTTATTATAAATTTATAAAAAATATATAAATAAAAATATTAATTTAAAAAATTAAATTATATTAAAATAATTTAAATTTAAATTTTCAAAAAATAATAAATTAAATATTATTATTATAATATCGATAATTATAACAATAATAATAATGATAATAATAAAAATAAAAATAATATTTATAAATTTATATTTCATATATTTTATTATGAATATTATGATATAAAATTTTATGTATGTTATTATAAAAATATTTTTATATTATTTAATATTTATTTTATATAAAAATAATATATTATAATATTACATTATAAATAATTTTATAATATAAAATTATATAAATATAATATATTTAATATTTTATTTTTTAATGTATGAAAATTAAATAAATAAAAAATTTATTTTTAAAATAATAATAAATAAATTATTATTATTATTATTTTAATTGTGATGATAATAATATAAAATTATATTATAATATTATAAATTAAATATAATTTATATATTAAATAATATTATTTATTTATAAACTTATATTTAATTAAATTTTTTTAAAATAAAAAAATTTAAAAATAAATTTAATCATTATTATTATAGTAGTAATGATAAAAATAAAAATAATATTTTTAAGATAATAACATTAATATACTAGTTATAATATAAAAAATATTATATAATTATATAAATTTTTATTTTATATATTATTTAATTATTAATATTTAAATAAATAATTTTATATGTTGTTATAATTTTTTATATTATTTTGTATTTTTTATATATATTATAATATTATGAATTTAATATAATTTTTATATAAATAATATCTTTTTTTTTATTATATAATTTTTATTAATTTTTTTTTAAATAATATAATTTATTATTATTATTATATAATAGTTTAATGGTAATAAATTTAGATATATTTAAAAATAAAAATATTTTAAAACTAAAAATAACGTTTAACAAAAGAAACAATTTGGCATATGCTATGTAGATCCATTAGCATCTCTGGTAATTCTTTTTCATATATGCTTTTGCTTTTCACTCAACCCTTTTTGATACGAAATTTTTTTTCTTTTTTTAGTATTTTAAAAAAATATCATATATTTTAATATATTTTTTTATTTCTTTCTTCCAATCACATTATTTTTTTTTATCTTAGTTCATTTATTTTTACAGGTAAAAAATAATTTTTTTACAATTTTTTTAAAGATAAAAATATATATTAAGAATTAGAATATTAGGATACTTTAGGTACCTTTCCATCATTCGAAATGACATCATTTCAAATAAGATGTAATACTATCCAATGGGCACAACCACCAAATTTTAAAAAAGAAATTACATGACTCTTATTGTGTCTTACTCTTACCTTTATCCAGGTCCAGGATTGAGTTTTATGGCGTCCATACTCTCATGTCATCCCATGCCTTGCCTTAGAACAACTTATCATTTTTAGCCAATCAAATTTGCCAGACAATGGCTAACCACAGCACAATGCATGCCTTTTGGCCCTCTTTCCCTTTTATCATGCCCTTGAAACTTTCTAGTTGATGCCCCACAGATGTAACATCTTCGGGAGGTTGTCCGAGCCAAGATGCAACAACCCTTACCCGCAGCGCGCTAACATATGAGCACTGTGCAAATAGATGATCTGCTGTCTCTTGTCCTGTGTTGCAGAGGTGACAAGAATCTGATTGAATTACTCTTCTCTTGGCCAGACTTGATGCTGTCGGGAGTCTGTCTCTGCATAATATTGACATGGCTTCTAGGAACGACGCTAGTGTGATCAATATAGGGTGCAATATATGATTACTTCTTGACTTTGCATATCTCATAGTTCTAGTAGATAAAATCTAGAGTTTTGCAATAACAAAACCAATGGAAACTGCTCGTATTTCATAACCATATCTTTCATAGTATTTGGAAACTTGATCGGCAGAGCTGTCAGAAAACTAGCATGTGGCTGGGTTAAAAATAAATTAAAAGTAATAAACTGAATTTTCTAAGTATTTTGTTTAGCATACGTCTATTATACTTTAATTGTCAACTGGAATTACAAAACATACTAAATTGATGCCTGGGATTTGTGGAATAAAATTAGTGACTACGTTACAAAGTTGATTATGTCAGTTTTCTGGAACCATGTTCTGACGGATCAATTCTGTAGTATGATTTTTTTAATAGTTAATTTCTTTACTTGACTGTGAGGATAAGAAATCTACATCCACCCAACAATGTACACATTTTTCGTCGTATTAGAACAGACCAACAATTGTGTCTCAAATTCTGTATTCTTAATTATTCTTTTTTCAAAAAAAAAACTAGATGCCTTACTTTAATAAAATGCTCTTTCAGCTATACTTATGCCCTCCTTTGATAGCCTTCGTGATTTCAACAAAAAGCAGTAATAAATTTGGGTACAACATCAACATATTAATAATATATTGATTATTTAAGATGCTACATGAACCATCTTTTAGTCGTTGTGTTTTCCCCTGCTTGTAAATCTTACCGCATCAATGGACCAATACATTAATTTGGTGGCTCCTTTTATCAGTATGCTTTTGATTCTTCCACTAACTACTCTTTTTCAAAATAGGGGCTGGATTTCCTGCAAGAAATAATTAGCTATTGGATTGAAAAGTTTATGTCAAGGATATTATGATGGTAGTAGATACAAGGAATACTATTGGAATCATGCAACTTGGTTTTGCAAGTGGAGTTTTAGCATGCAGGTACTCTGGGCCAGGTAATGTGGTTGGAGATAGATATCATAGGTGAGAACGACTCGTAAAATGTGTGGTGTGGGGAATCTGCATTTGGTGGGCCTTGTTCTTGTATAACATTGTCCAAATATGGAATAATTCTTTTCACGCTACGTCCAACTCCAAGAAAACAATGCCTATACGTCCAACTCCAAGAAAACAATGCCTATATAAATTCCTCTACCTATTCTGTTATATGGTGGGATATGATTATTTTGTCAGGTTGCTTGTGGGTCAGGTAGGGCCGAGCTGTTGGAGAAATCAAATCCGAACTAAGTGCATGAAAATGGATTAGGTTGGATCAGATTAGATACATTTTCGATGGCTATGAATTAAAACTAATTCAATCATATTTGGAATAGATTAAATCGGCTCATTATAATTTTATTTTACCGGCATCCAATTCCAAGGCTACAAATTACGATCTTCAATGAATGACGTAGTTGCTACAAAACAGTTGTGGCTGCTGCTAAAACCACAACAGTTTGCAATAACGATGTGAATGAAAATCATAGAACATGGACGCAATAGCATGGTGTTGTGGCCGCAACGGATAGATGCAGCCACAATGGACATGAGTCACATGACGAAACGAACTCCACAAACGGCTCCATTAACCTTATTCTCTAATTCTCTAAGAGCTGATAATCTCACATCCATGGTCAGCATGCTACTGGTGAGTGATGGCTGTGGTAGTGGTACCAATGAGTGGGAGATTGTAGCTGTCAGAGTGGGTTAGGTGGTCATTAGCTTACTGTGACGAAGTCGAGAGATGAGAAAAAGAAGAAGGAACTGAGAAAATTGAGGGAGCGATGGAGTTTTGTATGGTAAAACTTGGGAGTGAGGCCCTGCCACGGTAAACATGGCCGAAGCTTAAATATGCAAAAATATTCTCGAGGGCAACATTACTAAACTTACTTATCTACGTATTAATTTTTATTTTTAATAATCAATTTTAAAAATATATAATCAATTATTTATTAAATACATAATTAAATTAATTACTTTTTTTATAATATTAATTATAATATTTTTTAATAATCGATTAAATACAAAATAATATGTAATCAATTAAAAATAGTAAATAATGATTAATTTATTTGATAAGTAATCAATTAATAAAAGTATGTAATCAGTTACTTAAAAATAAAATTTAAAATATGAATAGTAAATATACTATAATTATGCAAGAAAATATTGTTGCTTGAATATGTGTCATATTATTTAAAAATAAAGTTATAATATATTTTATAAAGCTTAAGTAATCTTTTTAAAAGCTAGTTTTTAAGAAAAAATTAAAGTTTAAATTTTAATATAGTGTAATCAAATAAATAAATAACAAATTGTATTCTATAATTATAGCTTAATATTTGAATATTTTAATATATATATATATATAAAATATATTTTCTTTTAGAAAAATAAAAACTAAAATAGTATTAGATAATGTTACAAATATATTTTTGCAAACAAAGTGATTACTGTTGGCATTGCTTACCAAATCTACCAATCAACCACTACAAAATAGAATTGTCATTTATAAATAATTTTTTATTTATTAAAAAATATGAGGTTCGAATCAAAATCTAATATAAACTATTTTACTTTCTAAAACCTTTCACTGTTAAATTAATTAATAATTTTAGTAGTTTATTTATTAACTATAACGTTGAATTAACTTTTATTCATATAAATATATTAAGTCTATATTAATAATAAAATTTATTATACTACTAAATATTTTTATTAGTAATATTATTGATATGCAATATCAATGTATTCAATATTACTATAATATACTATTTGTTAGTATAAAATTTAAAATCTATACTAATAATTTAATTTTTATTAGATAAAATTATACTAATTAAAGTAATTTTTATTTGTTACTGAATACATTTTTTCAATGAACTCGTTCATTATTTTTATATATTCTTATTTAGTTTCATTAATTTTTAAAAATTTTTCTTATTTGGTTAAATTTTATTTCCTATTATATTATATTAAATTAGATATTAATGTCTTTAATATTGATTACCTCTTGTGGATTATATTTCCCTAAATCCTGTGCCATTGAATTTATTATTAAGTGTATTATTTTATACTAATTTACTTACTTTTTTTTTGCTGTAGCAAATGGTTAAGTGAACGATTTTTTTTTTACCAATTTAAGGTAATTTTTATTAAATTTATCAAATTAGCATAAATTTAATTTTTTTTATCAAAATAATGTAAGTTGTAATTTATAAACATGATTTACCTTTCTTCCATTTTTATTGTTGTATGTAAAAAATTGTGGCAGATTGTAATAGTTTCAAAAAAAAATTACAGAAAAAATTCGCCACAAATACTTTTTATGTGAAAAATAATTAAATATGTGATACTCATGAAATACGATTTATACTATATATTTTCATAATTTTTTAAGGCATGCACTAATTAATAAATTTAGCGGAATTTTTCTCAAAATTGTTAGAAAACGTTTAAGTGAACAATGTTATTGTAATTTTTTCACATGAAAATTTTTTTATGTCTATATGGAATATGATTTACACTGTTTTGATAAGATTTTCAAAATAGCACTAATGTAAAAAATTTAGTGAAAAATTACTCCAAATCGGTAGAAAAGCATTATCATACGCAAGAAGGAATAACAGGTGAGTGCTAGCTAAATTATTGTTCCTTAATTTTAATTGTTTATATTGTTAATTGATGTTTTATCATTAATGATTTCAGTTGAAAGTGTTCCTAGTGATTGTTCGGTATTAGTGTGTTGGTTACTGTTGGTGTCTTTTTTTTTTTTTTTTTCATTTGAAAATACTATTTAATAAGCAAGGGACGTGCATAAAAAGTACATAAAAGATGATATTTTCGGGATTCTTGTAAATTTAGAAATATTAATTTTTTTTAAAGAATTAATAAAAAGTTTATATATATATATATATATATTTAATATTTTAATATATTTATTCATATTTAATGTTAAACAAATGTAATATAATTTATTGAAAAATATATAATTAAAGATAATTTTTTTTAAAAATTTTATTAAACAAAATTTCTGTAAAATCTTTTATATTTTACTTAAAATTTTTAAAAAATTATTTAATTTAATTTATTTTATTAATTTTTATTTAATATTTTTAAATTCATAATTTATTACAAAATTACATTTTGATTTATAAAAATTATTTAATATTAAAAAATTAAAAAAACATTTTATTTTCATTTATTTTTATTTATTATATATATTTTAATATTTTTTATTTTTCTATATATATATATATATATATATATACACTTACTTCATTAAATATACTTAAAATTAAATTAAATATACTTATATCAATATATCTATTTATATATATATAATTAAATTTACTTAATTTTTTTAATTTTTTAAAGATAATTATTAAAATTTAAATTTAAATTTTATTTTTTTTTTAATTTTTAAATATTAAAAATGATTATAAAATAATTTTAAATTTTAAATTATTATTAAAAATTTTCTTTCTATAAAATACTTACTTTTTAATACCTAAAAAATTAATATAAAAAATAATAAAATATTAATTTAAATTTTAATAATTTTTTTTAAAATTAAAAATAAAATTTTAAATAAATTTAATTATATATATATATAAACAGATACATCGATATAAATATATTTAATTTAATTTTTAAAATTTAAAAACTAAATTTTAAATATATTTAATTATATTTATAAATAAAAAATAAAAAAATATATATACAAAATAAAAATAAAATATTATTTTAATTTTTTAATATTTAAATAAGTTTTAGAAATTAAAATTTAATTTTATAACAAATTATAAATTTAAAAATATATAAAAATTTCTTTATATTTTTTAAATAAATTAATAAAATAAAATAAGATTTTTTTAAAACTATAAATAAATTATAAAAAATTTTACAGAAAAAATCTTATAAAAAAATTGTTTTTAATTATAAATTTTCATTAAATTATATTATATTTAATCAATATTAAATATAAATAATTATATTAAATATATATTGACTTTTTATTAACTCTTTATGAAAAAAGATTTATACCTCTAAAATTATAAGAATATCATACACCTGCGCACAAAATTATACACGCCAAATTCTACAGTAGTCAGTTTTGCATTTTCCACTGACATAGTATGGTTACGTTGATATCTCGTTTTTGAACTCGTCATATTTCGTGTCTTAAGTTTCATAATAAGCAGCAGTTCTGTTTTCCATTTATTCATTTTGATGGAATGTTTGAAGATGACTTCGCTAGTTGGTACTAATTAATAAATAATTTTTTAACGTATATTTAAAACACATAATAAAAATCTACGTAGTAAATTTTCAAAAACTTAAAAGAATTTAAATATCAACAATATTAAATATTATATTTTTATGTTTATTTAATACCCTTGAATATAAATAATTAATTTTTAATGTATGTTTAAAATTTTATAAAAATAAATTAATAAATATTAAATTTTTATATATTAAAATTTATAATTTTTAGTAAATACTTACTATATACTCTCTTTTTTTCTATTTTTTATCTGTACAAAAAAAAAATTTATTTTATCTGTTTAGTTTAATTTTTAAGAAAGAATTAATTATTATTATTTTATCTATACCTTTACATCTATCCGTTGTAATAAATGAAGAAAAATTCAAGTCAAATTTATATATAAAAAATAAATTAAAAAAATAAATGAAAGTTTTTATAAATTTAATAATATTAGTTGCATTTATTTATATAAATTAAGTTTATAGAATTTCTTAAAATTATTTAAAAATTCTTAAATTTTTTAAAAATATACTTTATTAAATAATTTTAAATTAACTTATATTAAAAAATATATTATATATTAAATTAAATTTATTTAATTAAATATTAATTTTTAAAAATTTTATAAATTTAATTTATATTATAAAATTTATTAATTTAACCGTTGAAATTGATAAATTGAATTGTTTAAAGAATTATCGGATGAAATATTTTTAACATTAATTATTTTTTAAATAAGATGATTTGTTGTGTGTGTATATATTGACATGGGCAAGAGAGATAACAAATCAAGGATCAAGAATCTTGTTGCAAAATCACGATGGCATCTCTCTTGATTTCTTTCATTAAACAATGGGAAGTAGGGGTAATTTAACTAGTTTAAAAATATAAAACAGAGGTCGGAACTCTCACATAAGCAATTTGTATTTAAGTTCATATCCCCTAAACCACTTCATAATTCTAAGAGAAGTTGCAGTAGCTCTTCTGGCGATAATCATAAAATATTTACTTTTAATCTTTTAACTTATGCATCAAGTTTAGAGAATAGAAAAAATAAAATTGTTTGTTTTAATCGTACACCCAGTGTTTATGGTTAATCTTGGATCTTGGGAGATTTCGTGTTGTTTGGTGGAACCTTCTTAAAGTGGTGTTATTGTCTTCAATTTCGAGTTTCTTCTATTCGTAACAAAAGGTCGGAATCAAAATGTTTCGGCAAAGATATTCACAATGCCATTTTTTTCAAATGCGTGCTTTTTCCTTTGAACTTTAGTGTAGTTTCAACAATTGATGTGTTGGATACTCTCAGCCTCATTCCGTGGCAGTACGTCAGGTCGTATAACATTTTAATTATTTATATATAATTATATATTCAAATTTTAATCTTTAATTTTAATGATTAAAATTTGTTGTTCACATTATTATATTAAAAATTCATTTATTAGACGCATTTTTTATATATGATGCAAATGTTATTTTTATATTATAATAAAAATAATAAATTTAAATCGTACTATTATAAATAAATGATTAATATTAAAGGTTAATTAAAGTTATATAATTAATTTAAAAAATATAAAAATAATTAATATGAATAGAAAATATTAAATAATCAATGCATATGTATTATTTAAAAGTTCATGTAATTATTAATTAATATTGAATTATAATTTTAAAATAAAATTTGTTCTCATATATCTATTTATCAATATATTAAATATATACATAAATTTTTAAAATTTTTTAAGTATAAAAGATTAATAATTTTTGTTTTATATTTAAAAATAATAATTTTTTATTTTTTATTAGAAAAAAGTAATGACACACTGACAATGACACCAAGGGTGGAACAAATGCGTAAATAAAACTCCTCGAACATTCAGAAAGACTTTTTGACATAATTTTTAAAAAGAAAATTAAGAAATATCTTCATATATTCGTCCCTTCATGTCTTCGGCAAATGAAGGTTGGTACAAATCCAGTTGCCTATATTAGATTTTGTTGATGTGAGATATGTAAATAATTTTGTAAATATTTTTTAAATCTTAGTATATATTTTAAATTTGGTGATTTTTGAAATTTAATTTCTCTAGATTTTTATAATAAAAAATATTATAATATATTTACAATATAAATATTCAACTTTTTAATAATTTAAAACATTTTTAAACAATAAAAATTACAAAAAAATATATATTTTAATTTCTTAAAATACTAACCAAAGTAAAAAATATGTTTTTATTGTTTCCTTTAAAAATATATCGCTTTTATTAGAGGAACAAGGTACTTTCATATTTCAAGCAACTTTAAATCTATCATTATTTTTCGTTTATAACCGTGGTAATTGTGATATATCTATTGTAAGTATTTTGAAAATAGATTAACAATATCTAATATGTGTTTTGCTTAAATATTATTGGGACAGTGTTTTGCATTTTACACTCTCTATTTTTTTTTATTATATAAGTTTAAATTGCATTATGGTATCAAAGTTTTGTCAGAGTCGTAATTATAGTTAAAAACTCTCATGATTCAAGTAAATCCTTCGATGAAGGAAATCAAAATCAAAGTTCACACAATTCAAATCTAGTATAAAATTAGAGTAGTCCTTATTTTGTTCATACAAATGGAAGTCCATATACTTCTCTGGTATCATCACTTTTTCTGGGAATAACTACCATTCCTAGTTGAGATCTAGGTAGAGAGCAGTAATATCCAAGAACAAGTTTAAATTCTTGGATGGTTTGATTTTAGTTCCTAATTCCTTCGATTTAAATTATGAAGTCTGGGAAAGGTGTAATAATATCCTTTATTCATGGCTGGTAAACTTTGTATCCCCATATATTGAAAAAGCATAATGTACCTAGAGAATTCTATTGATGTATGAGTTGACTTAAAAGAAAGGTTTTCTCAAGCTGACTTGGTTCGAGTATCTGAATTGCAACAAGAAATATACTTTTTGAGACAAGGAACACCTTTTGTAATTGATTATTTCAAAGATTTGAAGATACTATGGAAAGAACATGAAAATTATAAGCCAATTCTACACTACACATGTTCAGTACAACGTACATACTTGACTATGATTAATGTGAAGGTTTTCAAGCAATAAGAATATGTGATCCGTTTTTTTATTGGTCTTAATGATGAATTTTTTGTTGTTAGGTCACAAATCCTCCTTATGAAGCCACTACCAACTCTAAATAAAACTTTCTCCATGATTTTGTAGTATAAAAGGCAAACTGGAAATGTTTCTTTGGATGGACAGAAGATAAGTATTAATACTGTTGAAGGACGAAAGAATTTTGGTCGAGGAAAAGATGACTTTTGAAATAATAAAACAAATTTGTGTACATATTGTGAAAGACAAGGTCATACTGTAGAATTTTGTTATAAGAAACATGGTTATCCACCAAGCTTTAAGTTCAAAGGCAATGTATCTATAAATAACATGGAGAGTAAAGAAGATGATGTTGATAAGGATGTAAGCAATAAGAAGAAAGAAAGCATTTCTTCGATGTTGACCGTAGAACAATACAAAAGTTTGCTTAACCTCTTGAAACAATCAGAATTGTCCAACTCTAGTCATTCAACTAATTAGGTTATGGTGCATCGTCGAAATTCTAATAAAGGGAAGGAGTTTGATCTAGGTGAGGGCTTCACTTTATCTTTTGAGTCTAATATTTTTCAACAAACTTGGATACTTGATTCAAGAGTAACAGGTCATATATGTTCTTCTCTCAAATAGTTTAATTTCTATGTGAAAATAAAATCTATACATGTCAAACAACCAAATGGGAACATTGTTATTTCTAAGTACTTAGGCATAGTTCAGTTTTCACCATATTTGAATCTTAAGAATACACTGTATTTGATAGATTTTTCTTTCAATCTAATTTCTATTTCCAAATTGTGCTTACTTTCGAGGTGTTCCTTTATTTTCCATGATGGGTGTTGTGTGATTTATAAAGAGAAGACCAACAAGATGATTGGTTTGGCTAAAGTCATGAACAATTTATACCATCTTGAGATACTAGTCAAGACAACCAAAGATGAAGATTTTCTAGTTGTTAATGTTGTTTTTCAACACCTAAATCTATGACATTATTTCTTGGGGCACTTGTCAAATTAAAGGTTGAAACTATTGAAGCAGAAATATCCATAAATTAGAAATAATAAATGTACCTTCTATGATATGTGTCACTTAGCAAAACAAAGGTGTTTGGCTTTCTTAATGAGCACTACTAATGATAAGACAAAATTTGATTTGATTCACTTGGACATATGTCACTTAGCAAAACAAAGGTGTTTGTCTTTTTCAATGAGCACTACTAATGCTAAGACAAAATTTGATTTGATTCATTTGGACATATGAGATTCATTTTCAACAGTTTTTGTACATGGTCATAAGTAATTCCTTATTATCTTATATGAGTATACAAGATACTTGTGGGCTATATTATTAAAAAAAAATCTAAAGTTCGTTATCAAATTAAAAATTTTGTCCAGCTAATTGAACCCTAATTTAAAACAAGTATTAAAGCCACTAAGAGTGATAATGGAGTCGAGTTTCTTATGTTGAAATACTATGCTTCAAAAGAAATTTATCACCAAACTAGTTATACAGAAACACTCCCAACAAAATGGGAGAGTTAAAAGAAAACATAAGCATATACTTAATGTTGTTAAAGCTTTGATGATCCAGTCTAATATGCCTAAACATTTTTGGACCTATGCAATGCTTCATGCATGTTACTTGATTGACCAAGTACCAACCCTGATTCTTGATGAAAAATCTCCTTTTGAATGATTAAATAGAAAATTTTCTGACATGATAGACTTAAAGGTGTTCGGATCCTTATGGTATGTGAGCAGTTCAATAACTCATCGAAATAAGTTTGACCTAAAGGCCACTCGTTGTGCTTTTATGGGGTACAAACCAGAAATGAAAGGCTTTATCGTGGTTGATATTTGATCATTTGAAACAATGATTTCTAGGTATGTCATCCTCCACGAAACAATATTTCCTTTTTAAGACACAAATGGCAAGGGACGATTACGTCAAAATGAAGATCTTGATTGTTCCCGCTTCGACATAACAACATTAATAAGCCCTTATCACAGGGATGTACCTACCATGCCTCTTCAATTTGGACCATGACCTAGAGATTTTAATAACCTCTAATAAGAACATGATGGTCATGATACCATTGAGCACGAAGTAGGACACTTAAGTAATATTTCACCAAGCATACCTTTGGATGATGGATCAAGGTCTTAGATGTTTACCTCCAATGACATTTCTCCCACCATTCTTCCCAGAAGAACCTTGCGTAAATGTCAATCACCCCACCACTTAAATGATTATTATTATATAGTCTTAATAAAATTATTAAGTATCAAATATCTTCCTTTCTCAACTATGAAAAAATATCTAATGCCCATTATTCATTTCTTGTTGTTGTTGATCAAGATCGTGAGTTTCATTCTTACAAAGAGGCTACTTTTTCAGACCATTAGAAGGAAGCCATGCAAAAGAAAAATAAGGAATATATGAGCCATTATCACATGTCTTGATAATGTAGCTCCAGTGGATAACAAATGGGTCTTCAAGATTAAAAGAAAAGTGGATGGATTAATGGAACGCTACAAGGTCCATCTTGTGACAAAAGGATGAACATAAATTAAAGGATTGAATTTTTTTATACATTTTCACTTGTTACAAAACTCACAACAGTATGAATTATTCTTACTTTGACTTTTATAAAGGGATGGCATTTGCATCAACTTGACATGAATAACGACTTTTTACATGGAGAACTTTTTTGAAGAAGTTTACATACGGTTCCCAGAAAGAATTTCATTCTCCAAACCCAACTCAGTTTGTTGCTTATACAAATTTATCTATGGGTTGAAACAAACTAGTCGATATTAGCATGAGAAATTAACAGTTTTCCTAATTACCTATGGTTACCATCATACATAATCTAATCATTCAATGTTTATTAAGGATAAAGGGATCATTTTTACTATATTGTTGACATACGTTGAGGATATGATTCTTGAGAGGAATAGCCTTGATGAATTTAACTTTCTTCAGGATAAACTTTATCAAGATTTTGGCATCAAGGATCTTGGAATCTTAAAGTTCATTTTGGGTATGGAAGTAGCTCACACCTCAAAAGGTATATCCCTTTGCTGGTGTAAATATTGCTTAGAACTTCTCAATGACGCAAACTTACTCGCTTGTAAACCATCAAAGACCCTTCTAGATACTTATATTAGATTGCACAATGATGATGGTGATGCCTATTTGGATGCGACAATTAATTGGATGATTACTTTATCTTACTAAAGCACAACCTGATATCACATTTGCAACACAACAACTAAGTCAGTTTATGAATAAACCTATTGTGAAACATTTTTAAGTACCCATTTGTATTCTTCGCTATCTTAGCTTGTTTTTCCCACAAACCTCTTAACTACAACTCTTAGGTTATAGTGATGTTGATTAGGGAGGATGTTTAGACACTTGTCGATCAATTACTAATTTTTGTTTTCTTTCTGAATAATTCTTTAATTTAATAACAATCCAAAAAATAATTAACAGTTGTTCGTTCCTCCTTAAAAGCGGAGTACCGAGTCTTAGAAACTGCCACCTATAAATTATAATAGCTTTTATATATCTTTTTCTATCTGTCATTATTCTCGTTCTTTCACTTTGTATTACAATTATCGTTCTTTCACTTTATATTACGACAATTAAAGTGTATTTTATATCACTTTTAATCTTATATTTCATGAATGTACAAAACATTTGGAAATAGATTGTATGAATATTTTTTATATTCCAACTTGTAAAAATATTAAAAAAATAAAACACTTCCACACCTTAAATAACTTTTAATTTATTATTATCTTTTAATTTTAAGAATTGAAACTGAAGATAGATTGATTATATCTAATTTACATTAGATATTTATCTAATTTATATAAATATACATATATTCTACTAAAATATCATTAAAATAGTATTATGCATTTATCATTTTCTATTTTTTTTAATATATAAATTTAAATTGCATTAGTTTCATCTTATCAATAGTACCTATCAACAACATTTAGATAAATAAAAAAGATGATAACGATATCCAATTAATAAATTTAATATATAAATCCAAATTGCATTAGCTTCATCTTAAATATTTGGATAAATAAAAAAGATAAAAATCACATTTAATTAATAAATTAGAAAAAATTAAATTTTTTTAATTGTTTCGATTAGCATAAAATTTATTCGTAGAGCCCATAAATACTCTCAAATAAATAAAAGAATACAAACAGTTTTCATAAACCACTGAATAAATATGATGGTAAAAATGTAAAATCTATATAAGAACTCAATATCAAACAAAGCTACGGAGAGAGCTCCGTTTCTTTAACCAACTACCAATATAAATTTTTGAGCATTTTCTTTATATCCCTAGTTAGAATGAATCAACTTTTTATGTATTAAAAAAAAATATCTATGATAATCTAATTTGTTAGTTTTAATGTTTTAACAAATATCACATGTTATTTTAATTTCAAATTTACCTTTCTCAAGTTAATTATATATTGTATAATTTAAAGTATTTTTCATCTTTCAATATATGCGTTTCATATTTCATATAAATTATTTATATTTATTTTATAAATTTTAAATAAAAATTTTCAATTTTAAAATTATTTTTATATTTTTCATAAATTAAAGATTAGCTGCGCTGTATACAGGAGTTTTTTTTTAATATTATGCAGTGTCCAAAAATTTAAAATATCAATTTTACTTTTAAGCCTTTAATTTAATGCATTTATTTAATTTTTTAAATTTCTTTTTATAGAAATCAGTGATAAAAAACTTTTAATAGAAACTAATACATAATGAGCTGATGTTTTACAAAGTTAAAGTTTATTCAACAAAATTTTCGTTGATATTCGGTTGGTGTAATGCGAGACAATATGTTACAGGCTGTAAAATTGATTATGGAAAAAATAAAGTTGATTATACATATTAACTTAATACTTCTCCGTTTGAACAAAAGTTAACTACAAAAAATTCAAGCACGGTTCCTCTAAAGATTGACGGTAGGAGAAGTAAAATTTATTACGGTAATAAAAAATTAAAAATATGGAATATAGTTTTTACAATATTATTGTGATTATTTCATAAAAGTGATTACATTTTATACCGTCAAAACAAACATACAATTTTTAAAAGTTTAAACCAATACAAAGTGAAGTACTAAGATAATAAAATCCATACTCTGTATTTGTTTATTTTTTGAAACAGATATGTAGCTTGGCTTAACTTGTGATAAGGAATCAAAATAGTAAAGATGCGAGCTATAACTTAAGCATAATTTGGATTTGAATAAAAAACAATCACAAGTATAGAAAAACACTTCAAATATGGTTCATCCTCTCATTCATATCTAATATACTAGTTACAAAGTAACGATAACTTCTTATGAACCCGCTTATTTCGGTTTAAATTAACTTTTATGTAAAATTCATTTCTTCTAAACATAAAACAGAAAATGAAAATTAATTTAAAACAATTTGAGTATATTATTAAATTTGACTCATCCTGATTCAATTAAAAATAATTTAAATTGATTTGGATAAGTTATTTTTTATTTTTTATTATTTTGTTAATTCTATCTTATATATTACATTAATACTTTACAAAACTATTTCACAATGAGATTGATTTTCAGTTTGTTTTATTTTTATATAAAGCAAGGAACAGATACTTAAATATAAAATAATATAATATAATTTGATTTTTATTTAAAATTATTCTAAATTTTTTTATCTTATTTTATTTTTTATATTATTTTGTTATTAAATTTTTAATATAAAATACTAAAGTTATACAATTAAAAAAGAACATGAGATAAAAATATAAATTTTATAGTAATTTAGAGTTAATTAATTTAATAAAACATTAAAACAATACAAAGAATAATTAGATAATGAGGTAATCAAGAAAAAAATTAGTATAATAATTTTATAAATATTTATTTATACAAATAAAATTGATAAGTTAATTTTATAAATAAAAGTATATATATATATATGTATAAATTAACTTTAATTAAATTAGTTTAAATTAGATTTTAAAATTATTTTAAAATTTTAATTTAATATAATAAAATAGGTCATTTTTTTAAAAAAATTCTTATTATTTATTTATTTTTGATTTGTATTGGATTAATTTAATTAATCTTTTAGTAACGATTAAAAAATGTGATTTGATAATGATTATATATAGTAAAAAAATGTATTATTATGAAAGTATTTAATTTAGATCATACAATTACATATTATGTAATTTAATATTTTAATTTTAATTATTTATAATTAAATCCAATTTAATAATTAAAATTTACATGTTTTACCTACATTAAAAGATATTTTATATATATTAAAAAAGTTTTTATAACTTTCTACCAATAAGTGATTCCTTAAGAACATAATAGAAATAATTTTTTTCTATTTTTATACATAAATAAAATTATTATAAAAATATATTTAAAATTGTAACTTTAAAAATATAATATATGATCATTAAATATTAAAGGTAATTTTAAAAAAAAAATAAAGGATAAAATTATTTTATAATTTATTTATGATCGTATAAATAGATCTTTCATAGTAAAATATTTTGATAGTATTTCATGTGATGTTTTGTCATGTAAATTAATTTTTTTCATCAATTTTAAAGTAACAATGTAATGAGTTGGTACATTAAGTATTACATAGGTTATTATATGAATTATAAAATAATATTATTAGAATATCATTTCTTTCTCCATTATTTTTAATAATGACACAATCCACAATCCACTCAACAAACAAACAAGTAAATAATCCCTCTATTATCCTTTCATTTAACAAACACTCGATTACTCGATTCGAGTCACATCTTCCTCCTTCGTTATTATGAGCCTCAAACCTTTCGCTATATTCTTAACTACCATTAAATCAACTACCTCTTTTTCTCTACCCTTTACACCTTCTTCTTGCATCAAAACTTAGATTAAAAATTTTTAAAAAGATCAAAATTTTGAATAAATTAAAAAATTCTACCATATAAAACGAAATTAAATAACTTCTAAAATTTGAGAAGAAAAAAAATAGTTAGAATAAATAAAAGATATGTACATGTCTTATTCTTGTTGAATGACAAACAAAAAAATTAGGTTGTGAATGGTAACATTATTGCTAAAGATGGAATAGAAGGAATGAAATCTAAAATAACATCGTTTTATAACTCACATCATGATAATATATCACATACTAACTCAACACATTATTATACAAAAACTAACCAATGAACTGATTTGCAAGACAAAATATTAAATAAAAAAATAATAATAAAAATTTTAAAAAAATATCAATCTATAATGTTATAAATAAATTAAAGATTATTTTATTTTTTTATTTTTAAAAAATATTAAAAATAATATATGCATTATTAAGAAAATTTTAAATAATTGTAAAAATAATACTTATTCATAAAAATGAAGCATTAAAAATTTAATATATTATCGTTAAGTAATATGACACTAAAAATAATATTGAAAAATTCATACAGGCAATATATATTATTAAAAAAGAATAAAAATGATGTAGGGGCAATTTCCCCACAATGGCTTAAATTGGTCCGCCCCCGCAAGTATATAGGAATTTATCTTTGGCAAGTGGGTTATCAATAAATAGAATTAGATGGCCCACTAATCAGAATTTACCAATTAAATGATGTAATTATTCTAACAAACAAATATTTAAAAAACATCTAGAATATGTGAGGCGGTCTTTCAAAAAATTTCTCATCATTTTTAAATTCTATTTATTATATAACATATTGAACTGAGTGTCTAGTCACTGATCATGAATTATGACGAAATAAATATTCTGCTAATGAAAATAAACGTGATAGGTGAACCTCACGAGTCACTTCAAATTTCATATTTTATTTCAAAGGTCATTGTTTATACCTTTCCATACGCTCTAACCAACAAAGTAACTGTGAATGAATACAAAAGAGGGCACCATTAACAAAAACTAAGAAATCGACCCAAGTAATAGCAGTCTTTCCTCTCACTTTCTTTGGTTCTAATTATTCAAATAGTTAACTCCTGCGTTCACACCACAAAACATTACCTTTTTTGTTTATTAATAAAATATGTTTAACCCTCTTAATAATTTAGCTTAATATAATATTTTAATAAAATAAATTAAAAATATCAAATACTTTCTAATATTTCATTCACAACCAAACTACATTCAAGAGAATATTACCAAACATGCAGATTATAACTGATAAAAAATTAATTTAATTAATTAGAATTTTAAATTTTAAATATTCAGCTCTAATAAAAAAATTTAAAAATATTATTTATAATAATTTTATTCAATTTCAGTGGAAGATATATATGGTTTATACAATTTTTTTCCAAAAAGAAGTTGTGAAAAAATGAGATTTATTGGAAACATTATAAAACGTAATTGTTTTTTTTTTCAATTTTTTGGGGAATAATATATTTATTATCAATTATTATGTGGAAATTTGTAGAATTTTATATAATTAGTCCATAAAAGTTTTATTTCACTGACAAGGGTGAGAAAATTATATTTTTATTTATTCATAAATTAGCATATTTAGAACTATTTTATTTTTAAGAAATATTTATATTTCTTTATCAGATATGAAACTTCCATTCTTACCGAGACTAAAACATTAAACATAATACTTTATTTCAACTCAATGCATATTTCAACTCCTTTTACATAATACTTTATTTTTTATTTGGTATTTTATGTTCTAAATAGTTAAAAAGAAGTTTAATTTGATTGCATTTTTTTTCTTAATTTGGATTATAATTAATTTTAATTATTTAAATTTTTATAAATAATTAGTTTTTTTTAGATTTTAACAAATTTGTTTTTTCCTTGATTTATTACTTATAGATTCTATTTTTTATTTTTTTATCTAAACTTTGAGGAGGAAATATAATAGAATTGGAACATGAAAATAATTTCAAAGGTTTTGAACTAAGAAATTTAGTGAAATATTGAGAAACTTTGAATAATTTTATAAATATATAATTAAGATTGAAAGAGAAGAAATTTTAATTTTTTTAGAATAAAATTTAATATTTTGATTGATGAATAAAATATAATTTAATTAGTTCGGAATTTTATGTAGAAAAATTAATGACGTATGAAATTTTATAAAATATAAAAGTATAAAAATTTAATTTATTAAAAGAACTGATATGCGTATAGTCTAAATTTTAAAGAACAAAAATAAAATTAGTCAAAAAGTTTCTATCTAATTATTCAAAATGATTAAGCATTAATAGTCCTCTACAAGACTGCAAAGCTGCTGCTTAATTAATTTAAAAATTAAATTTTACGTAGCTTTCAACCACTTCTTAATTAAAATAAAATTTATATGAAATTAATAAACTGCCTAAAAGTTAATTTAATTTTAAGCGGGATGATATGCGGGTCTCTCTCTCTCTATATATATATATACCGGGATTATTTTATTATATGAATAATTTTAATTATTTTAAACGGTTGAAGTTTATTAATTTAATTATTAAATTATTATATTTTATCATAAAAATTATATTTTATAAAATTTAAAAAATATTAGATATTTATTATATTATATTATGTTATTTTAATAAATAATATATTATTTTTAATATATTAATTTAAATTTATTTAATAAAATATTAATTTTTTAAAATTTTTTATAAATATAATTTATATAATTAAATCAGTTAATTTATCAATTAGATAGATAAAATTTAATCATTTAAATAAGATATTAAATTAAATAAATTTTTTGAAATAATTTAATTTTTCAAATATATATATATATATTTATGTGCCAACCTGTGAAAAATTTGACATATGCAATTACTTCACCCTAATATCTTGCAAGGAGTTAAATAGAATGATGTCTTTATCTATGCCAGCATTGTCAACTTAATGAAAATTATCCTAATTTAATAATTTATTTTTATATTTTTTGAATTTTATTTAATAAAAATACCAATGAAGCTGAAAAGGTCTAAAAATTAGGGAGAACCAATTGCAAAAATATTTGGCAATAATTTGAATGGAAGAGGGAGGATTTTTGTCCTTATCCTATCCTATATAGGTCATGTTTGACTCCCTCCATATTTTTAAATAAATATATGCGTACTTTTCCTCAATGAATAAAAATATATTTTGATTTATTTATTTAAATCAATATAGGACTGTAGGTACTACTAATAATTGCGATCAAATTCGTAGTACTACTAATAATTTTCTACACCGAACAATTTGCCTTTTGACTTCAAATATTTTTTACTGACTTGTCTGCAATGCCTATTGCGGCAATGGGTACAAACGTCAGCTTTTGCCCCCGTCAACGACTCACAAACCCAACACAGTCACAGGCTCACAGCCACCTTGATCGCTACTATACCACACCCAAATCTGGGACCCACCTCGTTTTTTCATGATGGATGACCAAGAAAAATCACAGCCCTCACAGCCATGTCACCCTATAACAATGATGACGGTTGTGATCACTTTTCCACGGATTCTGTTATTATGAAATGAAAGATGCATTCAAAAGGAAAATCCAGTGTTAAATTTTAAAATTACAAAATTATATAATTCATATTCTTGAGTATATTGTTATCTGTTAATTTTGTAAAACAATTATATGATGATTTAAATTGAAAAGAGCCAAATTCCTTTCCACAAAAATTAGGTTCCTGTTTTTGGTCGACTTGGTCATGGAAAATCCAAGACTCAATTGTTAATATCTCTCAGCTGAAGAACTTCACGTTGACGGGTCTATCTTTTTCTCTTCTTCCTTGTAACCCACAAGGAAGACTTTGGTTGTTCTTTTCAAAGTACAACAATTGGTTATCCTTTTCAAATGGCCATGCTATGCTTCCTTTGCTTTCATTGATCATCATCTTCCCCTTTTTTATTGGTTGGTGGGTTTTTTCTATCTTTCTCATCAAGTCTGAGTTTTTGTTCTTTAGTGGGTTGAGTTTATGTGGTATGGGACCTCATTTAAAGAGGGCGGTGCAAAATACAGACTATGGTAGAGATTCTCGGAAACATGCTTTTTAATATCTATGCTGTCCATTACCACTTTGTAGTTGTTCGGAAGATGTTTTTTTAGTGCTGGCACGTTTAATGCTTCCGTAGTAATCTGATTGGGTTCAATTGAACGGAGAAGAAAAGGACTTGGTTCTGTTGGAATTCTTTCCCTGTAAGCTTACACCAGGAATTGCTTCTTAATTATCATCATAATTCTAGGTAATTTTCCCCCCTATACGTAATTTGCTATGCCCTCGTTGGAGTTATTTTAAAACTTGTATACTTCAATTTCTTCCTTAGGTTAAACTCTGTTTACCATCCTACCAACCGCACAGGCGGCTATCATGTCAACCATGTTCCTAAACAATTTCTTAATAACATGATAAAATTATTCTCTCGTATTATTAACTGTTATAAATTGAGAAAGGAAATTACTATATGTTACTCAGAGATCGGTTGAAACCATAATTGGTATAATAATGTGGAATCATACAATATTTTTTTGTCTAGGAATGGAACTATCTTTAAAAGGTTCAATTTTTCGATTACAATTCTTTATTTACCTTTCTCTTGATAATTTTTTTACAGACTTTTCACATGGTTCATTTAATGTCTACAAAAAAAAAACATAAATATAAAATCTTCATGTAATTTAAAAATTTGATGTAAGAGGATCAATTTTCTTATCTTAATCTACTTAATCCTATCCATTTCTTACAACCGGTTAATTGTTGCATGTGGTAAACACGGCTCCTCCCAACTCAAGTTCATTAGTATTTCAATAATTAACGAGGAATGAGAAGCAACAAGTTTTTTGTGTTTATGTAAAACTGTTTTTCCCCTTTAATTTTCCTGTAGCTTTCAAGTTTTTTGTCCGGAATCCTTTGAATTCTAATTATATGTGAAAAAATTTAGAGTTTAGGGTCTAGGATGACCTTAACTCAGTAGGTAAAAATAATGAGTCAAAAGAGAAGATTTCATTGAAGTGAAAACATATGCGATATTCATATATTTTATCTCGTGTAAGTTGAGCAAACAGAGCAAGATATATCCCTGGTTTATTCAATGGTATATTTTGAATGTTATTGGAGAATCCCCTTCTTCGAACATTTCAATTTAGATTTAGGCGATGAACATTATTATTGTTTTATGTTAGATGTAAGTATGACAAAAAAAATAAATAGAACAAATAAAAGGAAATAGATCTTATAAAAAGGATAAAAATAAACTTCATTTTTACTTCTTAAAAAAAAAGGACTGATTATCTTAAAAAAATTACAATTACCATAATAAAATAACTTTCAACAACTAAAATCATATTAAGCCATATTTATAGAAATTAAAAATATCTTAACGTTTTCTTTATTTGGAGAAGAATTCCACCATAATTTTATCCTTTCCCAGTGAATTTTGTTCTTTCTTTACTAATAAGTATATAAACTGCACTATATGCCACAAGATTTGGGAAGGTATATTTCTTGTCCGAACTCCAATTAGGGAAGACATTGGACCGAAAGGCTAGTAACAATTGATGCTTGCTTTCATTTTTTAGTTTTGAGATGAATAATATTATATGGTGCTGTACTTGTTCTCTTCTGATATGTTTTAGAATGTTAGTCATAAGGTTTGCAGTGAGTAGTTTGGCAAGTCCTTTGTTCCCAAGTTATCATACTTCATGTTGGAACTTGGAAGCATTAATTACCATGAGCTTGATATTTCACACAATCAATTATTCTTTCTAATTGTATGAGTAGTTTTGTATTGGCTAGCTTAATTATTGTTCTCTCCCTGTCTTATCTGTAGCTCTAGCATACTCTTCGAATGAGAACTGATATTGGTGAAGAAGGGGACACGTTACCAAATCCCCACTCCTTCAAGGTACATAAATATTAATGAGGATGTGTTTGAGAGCTTCTACTTTCAATATCAATTATAGTGGTTTTTCTTGAATTGGTGCTAAAGATAATGAAACTGAGTTCTCAATTTGTTATTTTCTTTAGGGCTTGTTGTTGCCTTCTTCAAATACACTTGGAAATTAAAACTAAGTAATCTGCTATGCAAATTGGTGTAACAGGTACACAGTAAAATGTGCATAGAACTCATGAAATTAGTGTATAGAATCTCAAGGATATTTCCAGAAATAGAGGATGCACGGCCACGATGCTCATCGGGAATTGAGTCTTTGTGTTTGCTGAACAATGCAATTGGTAAAGCCAAACTACTTCTGCAACATTGCTCCGAATGCAGCAAACTCTACCTGGTGTGTGCTTCATTTATTAAAATAAAAAAAATTATATAGCTTTCTATACTCTGCATTAGTAATATCCAAAACAACTCAGGGAAATAGGAGCAGCATTTCTTGTTCATCAAGCTTATTACCCCAACAAAAACATGATCTTATGACTTCTCAGTGGATTATACTAGCAGGTTGCATGATCTGACGATAGTTTGGTTGGTTTTAATATTATTTTCAGGCTGTGACAGGGGCTACAGTACTCTCAAGATGCCAAAAGGCAACAAGATCATTGGAGAAAAGCTTAATCCAGATTCAGGATATGGTTCCAGTTATGTTGGCAGTAAAGGTTAGTCAAATTATATTCTCAACTAGCCTCATCTGATTTTTATTTTTCATCTAATTTAGTTGGCACCGAAATATCACTTGAAGGTTTCTAGAATAATTGATGATCTTGAGTGTACGAAATATATTCTGGACCGTGATGAAGAAGAGGCTGGGAGGGTTGTGCTAGAGTTGCTTACTTCAACCTCAGATTCAGTTGATGATTCTGAAGTTAGAGCTCTTCAATTTGCAGCATCACGATTGAATGTAACAAGCCGAAAAGATATCTTAATAGAGCAACGATCTATTAAGAAGTTGCTAGATAAAATTGGACCAAATGATCTGACAAAGAAGAAGATCCTGAAATATCTTCTGCATCTACTGAAAAAGCATGGAAACCTCATGGTGGGTGAACATGTGGAGAATGTCTATTCTCGTTCTGAAGACCAAGTCGCAACTGAAAATTCTACTCACCATTCTCTAAGAAACCATCATGTTGAGTCAGATCCAAGCTTGAACTATGGCCAGCATGGAACTCACACCAGTGAATTGGGTGGAGTTGCACTCCCTGAGGAATATAAGTGCCCAATATCATTAAGGTTGATGTATGATCCTGTTATCATTGCTTCAGGAGTAACATACGAAAGGAAGTGGATAAAAAAGTGGTTTGATGAGGGTAATGTTATATGTCCAAAAACCAGAAAAGAACTAACCCATATGACTTTGACTCCAAACATGGTTATGCAGGACTTAATATCAAAGTGGAGCAAATATAATGGAGTCTCCTTACCTGACCCAAGTAGACAAGCAAAAGATATACATTTATGGGAAGCTTCAAACGCTTCCATTAAGAGTTTAGGAAGTTATTTTAATGATTTCACCCTGCCAGCGGATCTTAGTAACATGTCTCTTGGATCTTTGGATGCTAGTTTTAATTCAGATGCCTCGCATGGTAAAACCACTAATGCCTCAAATTTGATGTTGACAAAGACCAGTGACAATTCTCACAAAGACCAAGCTCATTCAGAGATACATGATACAGATTTGATGCTCTTGCCTGGACTCCATGATCTTCAATGGGATTCTCAATGCAAGGTCATTAATGATCTGAAAGATCATTTGAAAAGCAATTGCCAAGCTTTTGTTTCTGTGTCACCTGAGAAATTCATTAAACCACTTGTCAGATTTCTGAGCAATGCATATGATTTGCATGATGTTAAAGCACTGAGAGCTGGAACTCAGCTTCTGTTGGAATTTGTGAACAACTGCAGGCATGATTTCTTTTCCCCTTTCTCAATTTCATTCTTTGTACATTGCTAATTGTTTCGGTTTGCTTACATTCTCTGGCGAGTTTTGTCTGAATTAATTGACATTTTTTTATTTCACTTCTAAGTGTAGTCTGATATATTGTTATAGTTCTTCCCATTTAAACATTTGGAAATAGTTGTATCCTTCAATTATTGTTAATTTATTATTATTATTAAGTTTCTTCCCGACTTGAAATTACTTGTTTGATCACTTTATCAGCACACCTGCTTTTGAAATTAGAATGACCTTGTTTTATGATTTTCATGCAGAAATGGTAAGACTAATTTGAATGAAGACACGTTCATTATGTTGGCAAGTTTTCTTGACTCAGAAGTAATAGGAGAAACTCTTGCCATAATGGAAGAACTGTCTGGATATGGATTTAGTAAAGCTAAAATTGCAGCATCCAGTGCTCTCACTTCGGTTTTAAATATACTTGATTCCGAGAACAAAGGTTTCCAACAACAAGCTATTAGGATAATGTACAATTTGTCCTTCAGCAGTGAAGTTTGTCCCCGCTTGCTATCTCTCAACTGCATCACAAAATTGCTGCCATTTTTTAAAGACAGGGCCCTTTTGAGATACTGTATATATATTTTGAAAAATCTTTGTGACACTGAAGAGGGTAGGAATTCAGTTGCTGAAACAAAGGGATGCATATCTTGTGTTGCTGAAATACTTGACACAGGTAGCAACGAGGAACAAGAACATGCGCTGTCTGTTCTAGTCTCTTTATGCTCTAAACGTGCGGATCATTGTAAGTTGGTAATGGATGAGGATATCATCTCTCCTCTTTCCTATATCTCCCTTAATGGAAATGATAAAGGAAAGGAAAGTGCCTCGGAACTACTCCATCTTTTGATAGGTGCAAACAATGTTAGCAATGAAGGTTGCCCTGAACCAAATATCCACAACACTTCTCGAGATTCTAATATTCACGATGAAGAGAATAAATCATCAAAGAGATCAACATTTCTGAATAAACTACCACTGTTCTCAAAGTCCAAGTCACATGCATCAAAAACCAAAAGATGAAAATGAATTCCTCAGTGTTTCAACCCACAGTATCCTTGTGAGCTTATTATGTGGACAAAGGATCATGCGCCTTTGATAAGAGCCATTTTGAATTGCTGGATTGCAGGCAAGTTTTATAGATGGAGCCTTAAATCTTTGTGGTTATGTCATATGTGGGTTTTACCTTTCCAGCAATTATTTGCGGCATTTTTAGCTTTAAATATTCATTCACAATGCTTCTGCTGCTTAATTTTGCACTGTAACAGCAGGTTGTATGATGATGTATAGTTGTACTTATGATTATAATGTATTCTTTTTATTTTTGACATTCCGATTTAGGGCCTGTTAGATGTTTAGATAGTTATTAGTTTTTTTATTTCTCTTTTCCCGCCTCATGTCAGCATACTAGATAGACCAATTACACATTTTTTGTTTATTCTTATTGTATATGTATATTTAACTATTCAATATTTTCAGCACTGATTGTAAAATAGATATTAGTGTAATGGAGGTGCTTGGTAATATTTTAACCTTTTTTTTTCTGTTTTATTGCAAGTATTGTTAAATATTTGATTGGGCAACGTATAGATTCGTTGATACTTGAAACAGAGACAGACAAACAGCCAGTTGTTACTTGAAAATATATGCTGTTTTGCACCATGCTCAAATCTCATTTGGTGGAGAGTCTTGTGCAATGAGTCGCGTTTTTAATAGTGTAATGCTAAAAAGGAGTTGTTAGCTTGCTAAGATGATATGATTTTGTGAACCCATTAAAATTTTTAGGATTTCACATATGAAACTTACTTACATATCAAACTCTCTAAATAAAACAAATGATGTATAATATTGTTAATTTTAGATCCATTTTTAAATAGAAGAATACTAACAAGTTTTTTTAGAATTATTTGATGTTAAAATCGTGAAAATAAGCTTTGGAACGGTTCATTTTTAACCTGCACTAGAGGATGTTCCTCTTTTACAAAGGTGAGGGGTTCTTGTTTTTTACGTGTGTTAAGATGGTACAAAATGAATCCCACTTTTTTTACACGAATGCCAGCTCACATGAATCCAATGGTACTTTCTGTTAAGTGTAAAGTAAGATAAACGACTGTGGTTGGAAATAATCTAACTATTGTTAACATAATATCCCATCTTTCCTTATGCTAATCAGAGAATGCCAGTAGAATCAGAAGTAAACCAATTCCTCAGTTTTTGCTTGACTGGCAATGAAATTGGAACCTATTGGTAGTGATTAAGAGAAGTCTACATTTCAGAATTGAAGATATTAAAAGAAGTTTTAACATAAGAAATAAGTGTTCTAATAGAAGTATTAAACCATGTCAAAAGGTTAGTTTTTTTCTCACACATGCATTATTTATAGAATGTATGAAATTAAATAATAAATTTTTATTAAAAATTATGATATTTAGTATTACAAATGTATTATATCTTTATATTTTTAATAAAAAATTATTATTATATATATATTGTGTGTCCTTGAACACATTAAAAAATCTATAGAATATTATTAGCAATAACAATTATTACAACTGAAAAAAATAAAAAAAAATTATTTAAATTTATCTGTGATCAATTATATTAAAAGATAGATTGAAAGGAATGAAAATATTATCTTAAGAATGAAATGTTAGAATTCCTTGATTATAAAACTTTTGATAATTTTGTCTAAGGCTCCGAAACCACCAGACACGGCTTGCTTCTTTCTCTCGTCAACTTTTCATTCAATCCACTTACTCCATTACCATTGATTTCAAAACTAATGGATCGCACCATCAGAAATTTATAAACTTCAAGTGTGAACGTTCCTTAAATAAATAAAAACAAGCTCAATCTTGCTATATGAATATGCGTTAATACACTGATTTAGTGAATTTATATTTTGCTATGTCACTGTTGATTATTTTCATGTGGATTTCAGGCTTGATGAGAGTCATACTCCATGCAAGGTTTTCTATCCGCGCCCTTGATAGCTTCCATAAGTCGCATTGGATCATTGACAAATTTGAGAAAACGAAATTATTCTTATATATAAAAATATATATATTACATCCATTTTCACGTGATTTATAATCATACCATCCTTTTTCATATTTTTCTAAGTAAAAAAATTATCTATACTTAAATTTAGATGTATATAGATATAAGATAATTTTTTTTTATGTAAATCAATCATTACTCTTTGATAAATTTGATCATACTTTTGCAAAAAACTTTAGAGAATAAAGTATTTTTAACTTGTCACGCCAACTGGTTTGGTTAATCTGTGGTTAAAGGCATGAGTGCATTGTGCTGATTCTTTGCTTGCAAACGATGCCTGTAAAGGTGTATGTAGCTGATCACAGAATTGTTTTTAAGCTGACACCGATAGTTAAATCCGGAGTAGAGACTGATTTAAGGGAGCCTCGTAATTAATATTAAAAATGAATTCTGTATTTTATAGATTTCTATTTTTCACGGTGTCAACAAAAAATGAATCACATAAAAAGTGATATCAATGATTTAAAAATGTCTAATGAGAATTTGGCCTCGACAATCAACACTTTTGTAAGCGTTAGCGCATATTTTATTTAGTTTGATACGGCAATATCCTTCTCCAACTGTCAACAAATGCAACCTGTAAGATTGAATGAGACAAACTTTAGCTATCTAATCACATAAAAATTCCTATATGACCAAGCCAAGATCTCAGTTTGATCCCTGATGGATTGGCATAGATAGAGCCATCGCCCAAGCTACGGGGGGCAAAGAAGATCAATTCTAATGTTTCTCGAAATGTTGATTGTTGGAATCCACTCCAATGCAATATTGTAAAATACCAGTTTAATTTTTTTTTTTTAAAAAGTAAGTTACATTAACATCATTTTTTTTATGAATAGTGAAAACAACGTAGTTTAATCCTATAACCGCTATAAAGTACTTAAATTTCTTATCAATAGACTAACCTCTATAACAAATTACATTAATATCTGAAAAATAAAAATTATTATTTTCATCTTAGAAAAATAAAAAAATCAATCTTTGTAATCCTTTCATACATCAATTCAGCCCCCTAAGTGTTGAGTTTTCCCCTTGACATATTGTTTAGAAACCCACCCATCAACATACGGTCCTAAGATTTATTCTTAACAAATTAGAAACACAAACTACAGAGACCAACCAAAAACCATCCCAGGGTTCAATTGATTAGTGATGACTAACAGGGAAATACCGGTTAACAGTAATAAAAATGACATTTAGCTCTTGTTAAATGCGTGTAATGCCACCTGCATGGTTGGATGACAATTGACAACTAATGATCATCGAAGGAAAATGAGAATAATGTATACAACTAAAAAGACACAATTAAGAAAAAATGATTTATTGGTGAGGAATACCGGGCGACTTTATATTATAAAATTAAGTATTCACTAAGTTTACTTTTAGTTGCAGGGCTATGAAACAGCATAAAGTTAAATTCCAGAATCAACAACTAGCACAAGGGGAAAATACGAATGACTGCATAGCAAAGATTGTCAACTGCATATCCACCATGCCTGATGAACTGTGCCAAGCACATTTATATATGAAACAAACCAGCGGATGCCGATCCAGTGACATGAGTCTCATTCACAGGCAGGTTTGGTATCAAAGCTGCTCAAGCACATGGCAAAGGCTTGAAAGGCAGAAAGTGGATAACGGTAATCCATGGTAAATATGTCTTTTCCAATCTTTCCAAACTGCAAGATTACCTTTTCTTGCTCTGCAGGAGAAACATTATGAGATGGATCAACAGAAGCCACAAGTTGAAAGTTTTTAACAGAAGCCACTGTAACACGACCCTTGAAGTTTAGGCACCAGCATTGTAACTGTTCATGCCATCTAGGAGCCTTGTTTTTAAGTACCAGCGGCTCAGCTGAGTTTGGGCTCTGTACTGGTAGCTCCGGAACACGTGCATTGTTTGAATCTCTAATTGGACCTTTTCCTTTCAGTGCTGGTGAGAGAGAAAATTGTTCATCAATTATTTGAGGAAAAGATGTAGGAGTTGGAGCATTGCCCCCTTCCTGAATAGCCGAGACAGGTATGGAGTTCATGATGCAGTGCATTCTCCTTGGCCCTCTTGTGCGAAGAACATTCAACTCATAGGCAATGGAGCTAACAACATAGTTACATGCTGGAACTCTTGGAGATACTTGCTTTGAATGAAATCTCTTACTAGATCGACTATTTGGTTGAATTCCAGCTTCATGTGGCGGTTGGCTGTCATAAATGGTGAACTTGGTACCCAAAAAATTAGACCTGTCAAAGTTTGTCGTCAAGTTGCAGATATGATAAGGAGGAAGATGAAAAATTGAAAAGAAAGCAAATAAAGTTTCCATCAACCCAAACTTGCCTGAGTTTTCCAACATATGTGTTGCTGGACCTAGAAAAATCATCTGCAACCAAAGATATGATAAAGTCTGTCCCTGTTGCCCTTCTTATCTTTTTGGCAGCTAATAACAACTTATCAGTCTCATTCTCCGCTGCATAAGTAATATCAAAACAACTCTCAAATATCATTTCAAGAACAAAATTTTGCTTCAGGTAAAATCCAAATTATCCCATTTTCATCCATTCAAATTGCTTTTATATATACATAGCAATTTGCTAATATTCATCCACTTGGTTTTAAAGGGTGCTCGGTAGCAAATTATAACTTTGATTCTCTTAAAATTCATCCAAAATTATAAGTCGACAGCTGCAAAGATGATGATGATGATGATGACCATTGTGGGTAAAGAATCCCACATATTCAGAGTAAGAAACTTACAGCTTGGCATTCAAAGCCGTTCATTCAAAGTTTGAATGAGTAATTCAAAAACAAGAAATTTAGCAACCCTTTGCTTTATTAAAAGGAAATGGAATGCATCAACAATGAAACAAACTTACATGGCACCAGACCAATGTACAATAGATATGTAGAAGTTTCTCTGTTCCTCCTGATAAAGCACTGGATAGGAGAATCACGGGGACCAGGCTACACATATACATAGGGAAAAATAACTAAGAAACAGAAAAAACCTAAACAGAAAAGAAGAAAAGGGATCAGGCAACAAAAGGAGTGAAGAATTTATCACCTGCTTCAAAGAAATGGGAAATGTGAGTCTTCCGCATTGTTCAGGAGTCTTAACAATTTCTTTTGTAACGGCCCTCCATGATTTACATACCGAAGCACAGTATACAACAACTGCGCGTGCAGGCCAAGCAGTTTCACTCTCTTCAACCCTCCTTATTATGTCCAGAAGCAATTCAGGCGGTAGATTCGCCCATTGTCCTTGCTGAATAGGTTCAAGTGAAGTTAGAGTGACATCAGGAACAACATGTGACTTTGTCCGACTGTGCCAGCGCTTGCTTTCTGCACCTCGCCTTGACATGTTACCAATCCCATCCCTCATCTCCTTCAGCTCTCTTACTATGCTTTTCAATGACATTTTTGCGCAGCATATGAATCTTCCGTCCACAACAAAAACTGCAACCAACAGAACAAATCCAAATAATTCTCCACTCTCGAGTTGAGAAAATATGCTCATGAAAATGCAAGACATCTTCCAATATTTTCCGATACCAACATTTACTCTTAACAAAGACGCACCTCATGCACATATAGTTCTCCATTCAATACATTGAAACCATAAATAATCCAGTTCTATAAACAATTCAATTCCAGCTAAAATCCAAGTAGGATCACAGTCACAAATCATACTCCGCTAACTACAAGATTTGCCCTCATTACTCACAAGATTAATATATAAAATTAAACATTCACTAAGCCTTTTACGTCACAAAAGTAAACAACTTTTTTCCATCCAGCAACAACATAACAAAGCCATAACTTAATTTATCTTCTCCCTCCCCAAAAATATAAAGAATAAAAAAGAAAGCGAGAACTTTATTCGCAGATACCATGGCCTAAGCGATCTATAAATTCTGATAATCAAGCGAAATGGAGAATGCCATAATTTATTAAAAAAATAAGTAAATAAATAAATAAATAAATTGGGGGCGCGCGCGGGGGAACTAACCAAGAGCTGAAAAATTGAAGCGAATAAGGAAGTGATGAATCAGAGGAAATCAGCTAGGAAACCTAGAGCGTCGGCAGGAAAAGCGTGAGAGAGAAGAGAAGCAATGAGAAAGGAAGGTTGTAGAAGCCGGATCCATAAACGAGGAAAAGAAGCGAATCGAAGCAGGAGATGAGGTTATTAGCTGGATTTAGAATGCTGAAGAGAAGAAGGATAGGGAGATGGAGGAGGCTTGGCAAGGTTGAGCACCGAGTCTCCGCCACCAGCACCACCGCAGAAAGGGTATTCCGGGACCGGAATGGTGTGACATGAATGTGATCCAGCCTTTTTATGTTAAAAATCTTATTTTAGTAATTCCAGTTGCAGAAAGGGAACCCATAATTTATTGGAAGGAATCCAGTGCCTCCACCCACACTGCTCCCTAACTCCTATATTCCGACGCGTGGCCATCCTTTCTCTTTTTTCTTTTCGTTATCTTAGTTATAACTTGTAACCATAATCTTTACATATCCCCTTCATTACCAATTTAATTTAGCTTTCCCACTCCATATTGCTCTGTTTTCTCAAAACAAATAAATCATATCCACTCACACATCTTTCATTTTTACGCGTCAGATCATAACAAATCTCATTATTGTTAACTATGTAAAAATAGAATTATTTTATGAAAATTTTAAGTATGTTAGTTAACTCATATTTGTTAAATGTTCTTATTTTTGGTTTAAATATGCATCTTTTTTGTTGTTTTTTAAACAATATTGTCTTAGATGCTTTCTAAACAATAATTTTTTATTAACAAGACTTGACTTGTTAATTTTGGCCGCGTGCAAACTTTGTTTCTAGTTACTCGTTTCAAACCATGGTCATTCAGAGAATATTTGTGAAACCGTTTTGGCCTTCAGAATCGATTTAGTTGAAATTGAAAAAAAAAAATATGTTGTATCTTGTGGGGAGGATATGGATCTTCACAACCAAGAAGTTTAGTTAAAAAAAAAAAAACATGTATATGTAAAATTTAATATATATGAAAAAGAGAAAAAAAATAAATAAATAATTTTACCTAACTGGATATCATATTTTTCCATTGATATTTTTAAAAGTTGTAACTCAGTTACCTACTTACCTCAACTATTAAACAACAAGCTATCAATGAAGTATGGGGACACGTGTAACGTGATTTGAATTTGGTAGAGTAATACAAAAACACATATGTTCAGTGACGTTTAAATAATACATATACATTTAGAACATTTTCTCGCATACCCATACACTGATGGTAACAGAAATAATAAACTTTAAAAAAATTACATTAATGTTTCTTAAAATTTATTAAAAAATATCTGATTTTTTTTCTTATATAAATTTTTATTAATATAATAATATCATATACTTTTCTTAATTATATAACTTTATATAAATGTTTTTTATTTTTTTACAATATTATATGTATAAAAAATTAAAAAATATTAAAAACGAAAAGAAAGTAAATTTTTTATGTATATTAAAAATTATTATTGTAATTAATCCATAAACCTACATGTATAATGATAAATATTTTAATATATTTCGGTTATATTTTGATTTTCTAATTTTATAACCGTCTTTAAAAAAAATTTATGAGGATTTTAAAAAAATTGATAACTTTTTCAGTTAAAAGTAGGATATACTGGGATGTGTATCCTTATAGGTATATATGTTTCTAATTTTTCTATGCTAATAGAGTGCACGGACGAACGTATGTTGCTTGTTGTGGGGACAGCTGTTCCATAATTCTTTTAAGTTTCGCTAATATTATATGTATTATTTGTAATGTTATATTTAATCTTTAATGCCATTCAAATTTTTAATCCACCACATTTGGAATTTTAATCACTCCTTAACATAGGGATGAAAATGAATAAGGCCGTTCGACAAGAGCTTATGACTCGACTCGCTTAAAGCCTAGTTAAGCTCGGCTCGTTTAATAAATAGATGGACTCATGCTTTGTAAAAAACCTTTTTAGATAAACAAGTCAGGCCCAGACTTATAAAAAAGCCTTTTTAACCTATTCAGGGGCCTATTTATATTTATATATTATATATTTATATTTATTATAATATATTATATTTATATAATATTTATTTTATATTTTATTTACATGATATATATATATATATATATATGTTTTAGGCCTATTTAATGGTCTTTTTATCTTTTAGACTTTAAATTTGCAAGATTTTTTAATTAATTATTTATATAGATTTTAAGTTTATTTATTGATTTTTTTGTAATGTAGGTTTTTAAACAGGCTTACAGGCCTGGTAGGCTTTAAATCAGGCCAGACCAGACCCTGACAGAAAAAAATAAAAAAGCCTTTAACAGGTAACAGGCTCAGGCTCAAACGGCTTTTAAACAGGCTTACAGGCCTGGTAGGCTTTAAATCAGGCCAGACCAGACCCTGACAGAAAAAAAAAACCTTTAACAGGTAACAGGCTCAGACTCAAACCTCAAAATTTTTAAACAGGTTAGACTTGAACACTTAAAACCTAACTCGGCTCGGCCTACTTCCATCCCTACTTAACATTGAAAACATGCTTGTCACCCAAACTTCCTGATTAGGTGATTGTATCACCTTTCTCAAGCACGTTCTAGTGAGTTTTTTTGTTTTTTTTTTTTGTTTTACTTTTTATTGCAAATTTGTTTTATTATTATTATTATTGAATGTCTTTGGAAATGTGTATCTAGTCCTCTTATTGGGTTTGAGTGCTCCGTAGTTCGTATTGATAAAAAAATTACGGCTTGTGGGGGAATTTACTATTAATCCTACAGAGACTACGATCTTAATCACATGTTCAGAGCTTTATGCCATCGATGACTCTTGATAGAGAGATAGCCTATTACAATGGGGTTGGAACGAGCGAAAACCAAAAACACTTTCTCCTGTAAATGTATTAAAGTTAAAAAATGCTTAATAATATGAAATTTATTTTCACAATTTGATTGATGATGAAAATGGTATAAACAGAACCATCCTTGATTTCTCTCGAATTTTCCATTTTATTTATTTATCAATTGTAATTGATATAATGAATATAAGTTTGATTTCTATATATTAATATTGTAAAAATTTTATGCTCAAATACTTCTAGAAAATTAGGGATTTATGATAGAATTTTGCAACTTCCAATTTCAGTTACCATTACCATTACAGAGTGATGCAGCTATTAATGAAGGTTGCAATAAAAAAATAAATTTTTTTATTTAGCTACCAAATTTAAAATCAATTTGTTGGTGGTAAAGTAATAAATTAAAGATGTTAATTAAATTTAGTTATAAATCTTTTTTCAATATATCAAATTTTGTTATTTTATTTGATGATCGAGTATTTGATTGTAAAATTATATTAATTTTGGACTTGTCCTCCTATTTGTTCTCCCTCATTTCAATTTCATTAGTTCTTAGTTGAGTCTCGGCTGAAAAACATTTTCTCTCTTCTTTTCCATTACTATCCTCACTTAACATAGCAATTGGTGCAAATCTAATGAAAGGTTTGCTTGGTGGTGTATAGTGCTTAGAGTTTCAAATAATCTTGCAAATCTAAGTTACCAAAATCAATTATGAATTAACAGTATAAATAAAAACAAATTATCTCTTATTTGAATACTATTATAGCTAACAACACGACTTTGTCCCTTTTCACTTTTGTTTGTTCCTATTTCTAAATGCTTTTGATTCTTAGCCTTAGGTTATATGTAATTGTATACAATTTTATAATTTTAAAATTCAATGCTGAAATTAGACACCAAACACATGTGGGTGGAAGTTTGGAACATCATCTACTTTGTGGTGTTGGGTGTGTTGCGCTTAAATTGGTTCAAGTAATTAAATCTCAAAACCTTCCCCCCTTTTTTTTTCATGCTAAATTGTTTCATGTTTCGTAGTAATCTTTATTTTGTATTCCAATATTTATTTAGCATCCAAATTTGTTAATTTTATGATCGATTCTAACGTGTGATTTTGTTGTTGTGATAACTACTTAAAAACTATAATAAATATAATTTTAAAAATAATTATTATAAAAAATAAATTTATAAATAATAATGTAAAATAATTTTTCAGTTTCAATGCATTCTAAATATATTCATAGAATATTAAAAAATATTTTGTATTGAATTTATCTAATTCATTTTTATTAGCTGTGAGCCAACTGAAAACGATATAATCGAATGTAATTTTTTAGACACTTTAAGTTGAACGACAATTTGATCGAATGTAATTTTTTAGTTTCAAATGCTTAATAATGGTTTGATTCGAGGTAAAAAAAAAAAAAAAAGTAGATTTATTACTATCTGAACCCAACCGATCTCAACACTGAGCGACACCCAACATCTATTGCTGTCCATAGCACTTCCAGGACCACCTTATAGATTTTCCTCCCTACATTTCATTTTCTCACTACTTCATCTTCTTCCTCAATGACACTAATCAAACCTTCCTTAAAGTTAGAATAGACGCCAAAATGAAAAGTTTTCTAGAAGACTACCATTTTCAAGGAAAACTTCATTGACCTTAGTTTTTTCTTTGTAGAGAAATTCGATGATTTTTTTGGCATGTCTTATAACTTGTATTTTTTCAGTTGTTGTCTTTGGATGTTGTTTAAGTTTGAAAAGATGATTGTGCCCAACCTATCTCTACCAATTTGCCTAACTCGCAACACTTATAACCTGTCACTTATATAACTCGATGAATAGTACGGTCGAAAATGATTTGATTTGTTCCAATTTTAAATTTTAAGATCTGAATCTGATTGATTTTACACGAAATAGCATCCTTAATTAAAGTCAGATTCTATATTTACAACATCAATTACACCAATTATTATTATTTTTACTTTAAATATCAAGAATCAAAAGTAAAATTTTGGAGATGAATGATTCAATGAAATGATTGATCATTTATGTACATTATAGAAAAAAAATTTCTTCTTTAATATTTTTCATCAAATTTTTTTTATTAATAAAACAAATTTAATTTTCTTCAAAACAAACATCTGTATATTTTTAACTGTAAAAATTTAATTTATATATTTTACATTTATTTATAAAATAAAGGTATAATTTATGGAGTGCTTGTTAAGTTATCATAATATTTTATTATTATTTTATCTTTGTAGATATATAAAACGATGAGAAATTATTTTTTATATTTGTTAGTTTTGTTAAGAAAAATAAAACATGAGTCTTGTAAATTACTTATTTTTAGAAACTGGAACAAATGAAAATTAGCATTTTTTTATTAAACGATAGTTACTAATTAGGCATCCCTGATTAAAAGAATTGTGGAATAAAAAAATAAAAACAGGAGAATTTTTAGCCAGCACCCTAATGAACTTGTGAATTGTTCAAACATGGCTGGATATCAGTGTCTCGCATTCAGAAATAAAAATATGCAAAGTAAGCTTTTAATGATGTTTTATCGACATAAAAATTAAAATAAATAAATAAAAATGAAAGAGTTGAGCTGGGTTGTTGCCACAGCCAATTGTTGGTAGTGACTCAACAACTGGATGATATCTAATCATAGACGTGCATAGAACGCTGCTTAAAAAGGTCGAAGGGGATCAACATTAAACACGATTAATCATTAGTGCCAAACTCATTAAAAATTTAAAGTGGTGGAAAGTATAAAAATACAATATTGAAGAAATGCACCTTCCTTTTTGGTTTTTAGTAGAGATGAACTTCAGTAATACGTCACTAATGACTTCTTTTTACAAATTCAGATGAATTCCAAATGGTAAGGTAAGACTTTTTTTTTTAAGAACTTAATTAAAATATTCTAATCATATAAAAAAATTACACTATCATTGAATCATAAATTGTTATACAATTAAAAATTATTAATTTCTATATAATTATTTTAAAAGTTATATTTATAATATTTTTAAAGAACTAAATATATTTTTAACCTTTAAATATAACAATTTTTTATAATTTTTCTTTTAAATTTTTCATCCTTCACTTTTATAAACTTACTTTTTATTTTTATAATTGATTTATCATTATATAATCACATACTTGCATTAATTAATGTCCAAAATAAGTTTTATGATGTATACTGAATTAATTTTAAAACCAAAAACAACCACATCCGCAATTAATGTGAGAAAAATATAACTACGATCTTTTCTATAATTTAATGATTAAAAAATAATTTATATTATTTATGTGAAGTTTTTAAACATATATAATAAATTTGTATATTTAACATAATTTAATTGAATATTTATTGGAGAAATTAGTAATTATCTAACAATAAATTAATTACATGAATAAAAAATTATAATAAAAATAAGAATACATAAATTAAAATAACTTTTTATACTTATAGAAACTAAAATTTATTTAATCATTTTTAAATAATTTTGTTAACCATTTCTCCTTGAAATGGCTAATGAATTAAAATTATAAAATTAAAAATATATTTTGACAAGAAATTTTATTTCTACTTTGTTGTTTTGTCTGTAAACTGATATATCTCTAAGGTAGATAATAATTTAATTAATAAAAATTAGCTTTTGAATTTAAATTTTATTACTTTTATGATTATATAAAAGAAAATTGTTTTGTTTGTATGATGGTTGTTAAAAACGCCCCTTGACATGACATGAAGACGGTACAAAGAGTAGTGACGAAGAAGAAGATCATAGGAGAGGGAGCCAAGTATGGTGTAGGAGCGTGGGTAGATACGTACAAGTTGTTGGTTTTAGATAGGAACCGGCAAAACAACACGTTTCCCACTTCCACGTGCTGCGTCTTCACTCTCCTCATCCATATCTATCATCTATATATGTATAAGGAAAATAATTATCTATATATTCATAAGATGTACACATTTGGATAGAATATGGAATGGAAATAAAAAAATAAAGTAAACTTAAGATAATTTTTTATTTGAATAAATAAAAATAAGTAAATTTATATAAAGAATTATTTATAATAATTTTTAAAAAGTTGATTTAATAAAACAATTATATTTTTATATTTTTTTATAAAATTTATTATTATCTTTATATTATATAAATATGATTTAAAATCAAATACTTAAAAAGAAAGAAGAAAAAAAATCATTATTCTCTCTTTCAAAATTACACTTTTAAGGGTGTGGAAGAAAAAATATGGGCTGTATATTTTTATTTTATTTTCATTACTACAAAGCAAAACCTTCAAACATAAGAGATTATTTTCTTATTTAATTTCTCTTGTTTTCCTTTTTTATATATTTTTTCACCTATGAAATAAAACATAAAAAAAAATATAATGAGTAATGTGATAGAATAAAAAATAAAAAAAATAATGAAGTTAAAAAAATTATAAAAAAGTAAGTTAATGGAATATAACAGTTCGGATTGAATTACGACTATGATCTACTCATTCCTGAAGAGAGCCAAGGCCATGGGCCTTCTCAGTAGTAACTTCATTCTGTTATGTAGACTTTTTCAGTTGGAGAATTTGTTAAGTAGACTAATCTTGATGATTTTATAATTTATTTTTCAAAATCTAATGGTTTGGCGATTTAGTTTTTTAAATGTGCATGCATCATCAATTTAAATTATGGTGTTCATTTTAAGTTAGAAGAAGCTTCCTCGTTGTGGTGGTGGGGCTTGCTCTAATTCAGTACTCATGTTTGAAACTGTATCTGGAAATGAGTAGCTGGCATGATCTTTTTCTCTTCACTCAACTTTTTTTCCCCCCCAAAATATGAGTGGATGATATCTGTTCTTCTTCTTGGACCAAAAGAAGTATTTATTCTTCTTCATCTGCGTTTTTATACTTGCAATTTAATTTTCATTTCATCCACGTTCGACAAGAGCTGTTGCTAATATGTCTGGACATGGACACCCACAAGAATAATAGTTGTCTTCATATTCTGAGGCAATTTACTACTCTTGTAATTCTGTTTCGAGAAGCTCCTACATGTATGCTAAGAAAGGATTGTTAGTACAGAAAAAATGATTAAACCAATTTAATTGAAGTGATTTAATTATCATTAGTCATTCGTATAGAAAATACGATAGAATATATTGACAATATTCAACGTTGCATTTTTAATATTTTTTAATTTTTAACCATTACAGTTAATCACTTTAAAAAAAAGTAAACAAATGCGATACCAATAAAGTTTAGCACAGTTAATAAATAATTATATCTTAAACATAGTAATAGAGATTCGAATCTGACTATTTGTAAAAATAATATTTTATAAATAAAAATAAAAATTTATATCCATAATCTCTATACTTAAAAAATTGTTTTTAATTATTAGTCGGGGATATGTTTTGATTAAAAAATAACTAAAACAATATGAAATTTCTTCTTCTATTTTTTTAATGCCTTTATCTTAGCTATCGGTGCCTTTACAATCACGTTCCAATATTATTAGTTTGGATAAAATATATTGTTTATTTTTTTTGAAATATTTAAAATTTTATTTTAATTTTAATTTTTTAAAATACTTTAATTATAATATATGACATTAACTGAAATTATATTAAATTAAGTTCGGTTAATTATTAAAAAATTTATTATTTTATTGAATATCTTAATTATAATTTTATAATTATAATTAATTTAATATAATTTAAGTTAATATTATGACCATAATTAAGATATTTTAAAAAATAAAAAATTTAAACCAAAAATTGAAAAATTAAAAAATCAAAATTTAAATTTAAATATTTTAAAAAAATTAAAAATATATTTAATCTTATTAATTATTAGATATTAGATATTTTCGTATATGTGTTAAAAATTTGATTTATCATACGACGTGTTGAAGAAGACATTCTTATAACAATATTTTCAATTTTGATTTGGTGCAAAAATGACTGTATTTTGTGCAATAAGAATAAGAATTATATAGCGTTCCAAAACAGTCAATTCAATAATTTATGATTTTCGAAGGGCAGCGGATCAGTTCTTAAAATCCAGTAACTTAAATTAGTAATTATTAATATTTCATGTAGATTATAGATATATTTTTAAGATAATTCTATTTAAATTGGATAAAATTATATGTGATGAAACTTTTAGTAATTATAATAATAATAATAATAATAATTACATGTGCATGTTAGTATTTTTAAAAATTTAATTAAAATTTAATGTTTATATTATTATCTAATATAGATATTTTTCATATTATTAAAAATAATTAAATTTTATAATAATTATTTTTAAAAATGATATTTGCTATATTTTTTATTGATTAATACTATAAATGTTTATATTAACAGTACAATATATTAAAATTAAATTACATATTTTTTATTTTTTTAATAACTCATTTTAAAAAAATTTCATATAATTTATTAAAAATATAAAATACTAAATATGAATTTAAATGTATCCTTCATTTTTAATTGGACCGTATTTAGTTTTATTGTAAAAATTTAAATGAAAAACTATTGAGGGAGAAATTTTGTTTTAGAAAAATAGAAATCATTATTTAGAGAGAAAAGTAAAAGATTATCAAAACTTGAGAGAGAAATTAATGAAGTGTTAAGATATAATGAAGGTGCAGAAAAGAAATTTCATTTTGCTTCATTGCAAAAATAACAAAAGCAACAAAGGAACTAAGACACAGAGGCTCATCCCACTGACACACATTCAGACCTACTTTAAGAAAGGATAAAAAAAAAATATATTTTTTCTCTTTTGCAGTGAATCCCAAGTATATATTTTTCTCTCTTTCTTTTTTTTAATAATTTTTTTCTCTTTTATATGAATTCTACATATTTTTTTTTACTTTTTTTTTATATTCTGTTTGAATGGATGAAATAAAAAAATATATAAAAAAGTTTTTTATTATTTATTTATACATAAAAATAAAAAGGAAGGAATAAATTTTTATGAGCCTACCAGAATTTATTTTTTCCTAAACTGATGAGAAAAAAGAAAAAAAAAACTTGCATTTTTTTTTATATTTTTACTATCTTTCTTTTATTTTTATTTTTATTTTTAATTAAATAAAACATTACAATAATAAATCTTTTAGTATTAAAAAGATATGTATCCTTTGTAAATATTGATTAGCTTTCTTAAAAATATAAATAAAAGTAATACTTTTTTTTAAAATTTGTACAAAATAAAATAAAATATTTTATTTTATTTATCTACTATTTAAAATTTTCAAGATAACATTAATTAATTTTTTTATATATTCCTATATCTATCAATTATAATTATAAAAAAATAAAAAATTAATTATAATTTTTAACATGCATCTAGGAATAGTCCCAGAATTCAATAAGCTAACTACTTTTTAAGCATCAATTTCAGAAATAAAAAATTCCATCCCAAAGGATCTCCAGAGCAAGGGAAACGGCTATCAGTTGCTTACTGCTTTGGTGGTTTGTGAAATTCATGGATTTCAAAATAAAAAATAAAAAATATATTCTTTCATGTCCTTTTTATACATTTTTTTCAAAAAAAATTAATAGTTTTTGGCATTAGATTTTTTTATAAAATTTTAGAAAAATATGTTTTTTTATATTTATATTTCTCAGTTTTAAAATTTTCAAATAATTTAATTAATAATTCCTTTAATATTTTTTTATAAAAAACAAATAATTTAATTTATCAAGATCAATACAAAGTAGTTCAAATAATTAATATATTATAAATTTATTTTTTATTTTTAAATATTTATAGTATTAAATATTTGAATATATAGTATGGAAAATGGATAAGTGTTTTATTAATATAAATCTTACAATAAAATAAAGGTATAATTTTTTAATAAATATTATATTAGAAAATAGTACTATATTTTTTTATCTTTATAAAAAATATTAACAGTTATTTTAATAAAAGGAACTAGAAAAATATATGTTAAAGATATCCCATTAGAGTTAACTTTAAGATATTATACTATTTTTATAAAATTAATATTATAATATATTTGTTAATGTATATGATTTGATAGAAAGGATCTTATTAAAAATATTAAAACTAGTAAATATTTTTTTATAAAGTCAAGATTATTAATTAATTTTAACAAAATTTATAAGAAATTTAACAAATTTTTTAATTTGTTAAAATTAATTAATAAAAAATATATTGATACAAACTGACTCCAAACACATGCAAGAGGCGATGAATGTAGGCTTTTGTCATCCAATGATCCAAACTCTAATCTCAAACTGCAAAAGCATCTCATGTATATTCCACAAATGTCATGTCTCTCACATTTCTATGAACCAGAATCTAGCTACCATATTCTGGCAAATAAGGCTCATATATATTCCTCTCATACATGGTGGAGTTTAATTCCATATAATGTACCTCAAGGCCTTTGATCCTTGCTTCTCTATTTTAATGAAGTAACATATTTTTTTAATAAAAAAAAGAAAATTAGAACAAATATTTACTATTTTTTATAATTATTAAATTATTTCATAAAATCTTATACTTTTATTGAGATTTTAAATAAATTTCTATATTTTAGTGTTTTTTTAATAAAATTCTCATATTTCTACAATTTTTCAATATGTATTTATTTATGTTATCTATCATTACCTTTTATTAAACTATAAAGATTTATTTAAAAACAAAGATAAAGTACAGAGACTTGTTCAATTGTGATCTATAAAAAAATTTCCTATACTCAAATATGTTCCTATAATGTACAAATTTTGATATAGTCTTAACTATTATTAATGAGTAAAAATTTACTTAAAAATTTTAAAAAGTGTAACGAATCCATTAAAAACTAATACTTTCCAAAAACTTATTAAAAATTTAGTAAAACTATAGCAACTTTGAGAATAATTTGACCTTTTATTACTTATTCCTTTGATAATTATTATTTTTAATTCGACAATTTATTATTATTATTATTATTATTATTATTATTATAATATATATATATATATATATATATATATATATATATATATATATATATATATGAGCATCAAATGTAGATCGAAATTGGATGCGTGCATTCACACATGCAGAAGCACCAAATCTACAAGTCAGTACTCGCCAATCAGTGTTTGAAGTTCTGGAGTCTATTAAAAGCACTGAACCTTTTTCTGTTGTTTTATCCGATACCTAATACCTAATATATATATATATATATATATGCGTGTGAATTGTCAAAGAATTGTTAATTAAAACTATCTAACAACACTTACAAAACAAATAGTATTAAATCAAAGAGCATTGTGCACATGTAAGCAGAAGTAATCCAAAACACTAAAAGCTAAATAAAATTTAACAATTCTAAAATCCACAAACACAGCAAAAGAACCCAAAAACAATTTCTAAGGAATGAGAATGAGGTGTGGTTAGAGGCTAGGTAAAGAGAAAGAAAGGTTGGAAATTGAGAAAAATAAAAAAAATAAAAGGTCTCAAAGATAAAAGAAGACCCAATTCCATCAATATGGATAGAGAACTACCATAAAAGGGAGAAGAGAGCGGTGCTTTTTCCGATCCTGTGCTAGAGTTTTTTAATTGACGTTTGATGATTTTGTATAAGAGATACATGTTAAAAAATTTACATATTTCTATATTTTTAATTTAACGGTTAAATATTTTTAAAAAAAATAAAAAATTTAACAACTTACATTTCAGTATAATCAGATATAAACAACTTTCTCCTTCATCTAAATAGTTAGGATTTTCAATTGTGTTAGGCTGTTTTATTTTTATAGTTTAAAAAAATGAATAAAAAGAAATTAAGAGATAAAAGAACAATAGGTAACAATCACGGTATCCGGTAGTTAATTAAGAGATAAATAAAACAATTTTAAAAAAGTGGTGATAATAATTTATAAGTGAATTAAAAGTTTAAAGGAATGAATATACTTTTTTTTTATTTTAATATTTTCGGGTTGGGCGAACGAATCAGATTCATAACCATCATCGGTTTCTTTCGTACGTAACAAAGGAAAAGTGGGAAGCCTGAGGCATAGTTCACGTGGTGTTGGACCCCCAATTCCGTGGGTCGGGCTACTAAATATTTGAATACTGTGTTTTTTTAGAACTTCGTCGAACCCATCTAGTGTCTCAGTAACCCAGCAATTTTGACAGAGAAATATTTAAAAAAAAAAAGAGTTTTGTTAACTCTTTATATTGCCAAACAGTTTACGATAATAACAATAGAAAAATGGTTGATGGATATCTTTGGTTGTATCTATCCTGACAGGAATAAAAATTGAATAGGAAAACATAATAGATATAATACATAATATGATAAAATATGTAGTAGAATAAAAAAAAAGATAAAAGATATTAAATGAATGTTAATAATTTTGATAGATTAAATAATAATAATAATAATGATAATATGATAATGTTTTAAATATTCTGCAAGTATTTATATTTTCTAAAAATAAATAAATTTCACTTTTAAAAAATTTAATAACTGAGTTTTTTAAATTTTTTTATCTATTTGGATCGCTAAATTTATTTTGCAATTAGAATATTATTATCTAATAATAGTTGTATTTAATAGCTTCAAAAGTTTTAAAATGTATGACTATTCACTTAATTGATTGTATTAACTTATGATATATTTGGATGGAAGGAAAAAAATATAATAATATATATATATTGTTATTTAATTAAATAAAAATGATAGGTAAGAAAAAATTATTTTTAAAAACAAAATTTTATTTATTTTCTTTCCCATTCAAGTTTTAAAATTTTTTCTATCATTTTACTTTTCTTTCTTCCAAATAAATAAAAACATAAGTTAACATGCAATTTTTTAAGTTCTTATAATAATTGTATAAGATTATCATCATTATATATTTTATTAAATTAAAAAATTGTAAAGTTCGTTTAAAGAATACTTATTGATAGGTGTTAAATTGATAAATACACTAATTAAGTTGTATCAAATAATAAAATGGGTAAGAGTATTGTCCATGAGAATTGGAATCAATGTTCAACTTCGCAAAAGTACTTACTGATTGGAACAAAAAAAAGAAAAAAAAAACCATTTTATAAGTTTCTATGCAATGTAAAAAGTTATAATAGCTAAAACAAACACTAACAAAGATTAAACAATAGAAAATTATAATAGATTTTGTAAACGTACAAAGGTTGGAGTTAAATCACAATGAACAAATGAGTTAAGTTCATGTTTCTTTTGATTATGGTTCTATAATGATAATTATTACTTTAGTTCAGCAGACATAACTCAATAAAATAATCTAATTCATTTAAGTATTCTAGCTTCATTCCGTTTGTAACTTTACCCTAATTCTCAATCCAAAATCCTACTTCCTTAGTTAAATTCAACTGAGAACAACATTAAACACAATAATAACTAAGGATCTTACAATCTCCTATTCCTAACCCTAGAAACTTAATAAATTGAGTTGTTTATTTCAGATAAAAAAAAATTTCTCCAATGTTTCAACTGTGAGAAATTTCTTAGTTCATTCAATTGACTGACCAATTCAAAAGAATATTAAATCGCAAAACATTGAATTAATATTGCAAGAAGATTACATTGGATTCAAATCAAGTTTCATCCTACTCTAACTTAATAGATTTAGAAAAACATTACAAATAATTGAAAAAAGATAAGAAAAAAAAATATGAAATCTATAAAAAAGAACAGATTGGATCTTCAATCTTCAATACTTTCACAAAGAATGTCCCCATGCACACTTGGACATTGAATTTTGAGTTTTGTACTGTAAAAATCCACAGAGAATTTTGAGTTTTGCACTGTAAAAATCCCTTGCAATTTTGTTTGAAGGCCTATTTATAGAATTCTGTGGACAATCAACGTATGGACATTGAATATTGAATGCCCCCATGCACACCTTGCTGAGTGCCCACTAGCTGGGATCTGAAAAGTGAAAACATTCTCAAGCAACAATAATGTCCTCTTATGCACATTCCAGGATGTTTAGTATATGGGACGTAAGGACACAAGGTTACGTCTAGAAAATTTGAGATCTTAATTAAAATCATTAGAGAGAGAAATATATAAATTATCAATATTTTTATATTATTTTTCTAGTTTCTTGAGTTGTAAATTTTTTTAAAGTTTTATAATTAAATAATTATAATATTTTATTCTCAATAAATACAATGACTAATTCATTCATTTTACCTTGTAGGATTGTTAATCTCAAATAAGATTTTGAGTAATTTTAATTTTGAAAACCTTCTTTCAATAGTAACAACTGTTATAAATAATATATATAAATTTTTGTAAAAAAATGCATATATTTGAAAAAGAATATAATCTTTTGATATAATTTAACATTTTAATTGAAATATTAATTTCTTCTACTAACACTTTTCTCAATATATTTAATTTCAAAAATAAATTGGAATGATCACTAAAACCTAAAATATTTTTAAAATTATACATTATCTTTTCAATTCATCTTCATTCAATATTTAAAATTTTCTGCATTCAATTAAAAAATTAAAAATAGTTTCATATTATAAAAATTGAGACCGATTGAATGGAAAATCAGAAAATATAATATATAAATTGTTTTAAAAATTACTATTAATAACATAATAGTATTATTTAGTGATTTGAAATAATTAATTATCATAATTATTAGTTTATTGGTAAAAAATTATAAATATCAAATTAAAGAATAGTACAATTTTTAATTTTAAATTAATAGATTTTAATTACTAAAATAATAAATAATCATTGTTAAAAACAATCAAAACCTAAAAGAATTGTCTCATGTTCTTAAATGGACATCGCTTTATCATTTTCTTAACACTCCATCCCCCCCCTCTTGTAGCTTCCTTCAAAGTACATCAAATATTCAATTGATCACTATTTATTAAGAAATGTGAAATCATTTTAATATTATCTTTTTAAGAATTTTTTTGAAAACATTTAAGTATTTTCATTCTGTATATTTTTATTTTTAATTAATTAATATTTGATTTAATTTAATTCTGTAAATCCACTTATGATGCAGAATTATCACTTGTCTTGCAGTCGCAAAAAGTAACCGCAAACAATTCATTTCACCCTTAACATGAGTGTATGGAAGGAAATGAAATTTTATAATTTTTCATTTTCTAAGCAAGATGCGTAAACATAGTGGCAAATTATAACACCATTTTTTTTTTTTATCTTTTCTCTTTGGGGAACTGATTTTTCTAATGCTACTCATTCGAAAGCCTTGGAGCTTCGTTGGGCATATCTTATTGGGCGATTCCGATTCATTAGAAAATATTTTTATAGGTTTTTAGTTTTTTTTTTTACTGTTTGTTTGTCACTTGTAATAATTCCAAGAGAAACCCTGTAGTTCTTTTGAAAAAAAATCTTCATAAGGTTTCCAGCCTAATTCAAATAATTGTTAATGAAGATAATTGATTACAATGATAAACATGAACTTTTCATTAATAAATTAAAATCAGTAGTTGATGATAAAGACAAAACGATTAATTTAGTATGAAAGAAATGATTATAAATTCTTTGGGATAATGTTCTCTTTTTTTTTATTATGATGATAAGATTAGTCGAGGGTTTATATATATATATAAACAGGTTTCTTTATATCTTTAGATATTTGTTCAACAAATGCTGTTATGTAATTAAAATTATAACGCAACATTCTTCTTTTTGGTTACGAAACATTTTTTTATCATTTATTTATATTTTCCCCATAAGTAATATTTGCCTTACTAACCCTATTAACCAAGAGAAATCATATTTGCAGTATCATACACAAATAGACAATAATTTATACAATGAATTAAGAGAAAGAAATATGAGATTTGATGAAAAAAAATAAAAATTTATATTACATAAATTATAATATAAATTTGTAGTACAAATTTCACATCTTATTAACCAATAATATTAGTAAAGTTCTATCTTTGTATTCTTTTAAGTTTATGAAAATAATATCGGAAAAGGTTATATTTTTGTACAATTCCGACCCTTTTTATAATGAAAATTGGAAGTTTGCTTATGTTTTAATTTTCTCACATTTTGTTATACCAAAAAGTTTGAAATTAAAGGTAGTCGAAAGTATTTTGAATTTTCAGGTTAATTTCACTACGATATATTGACAACATATATAATTATTCTTAAGAGAACTAAGGTGAGAGAAATTAAAAATACTTCATGCACGTGGTCTTTTCCAGTGGATATATAAACTGCTATACATATGTCGTTTTAATAATAGTGTTAAATTGAATTAAGCTTATGTTTAATCAAACAAATAATATTTTACTTTGATTTTTGATATATATGTTATAACATATAATTATGATGTTAAATTTGTCCGTACGTTTCTGTCATTGATAATAATGGTATGCACATATAGGAAAAAAACGACCTACTTGAAGGTATATATATATATATATATATATATATAACATACCTGGTGAGTGTACATTTATTTATGCACAGATCACCAATGACTACACTTGCGACAGGGTTCACTTTTCTTAACTTGGGTTTGACGTAGCACTATCTTAAAACTTGTGCTATATATTTATTTGCAACGGCATTCTAGTCTGGTCCCAAGCAATAGAAAATCCACAAATGAAGGGATTCACAGAAAGGATGCAAGCCCAAAACAAGCAAAATATTTCTGTTAGGTGAATATTCTACGATAGCTAAGTAAAATAATTATTAATAAATAAAATGCTTGGAAGTAAAACCTGGTATGAGTTAGATTGTTACTCAACCACATGCTAATTAGTAATTATGAATTATATGAGGAATAGCATATGATAAATTTCCAATACAAAGGATGAAGTTGGCAGCACACAGAGTGCCTCTGCTCTCACCCTACAGTTACATTTTACCATTTAACACATTACTTCCCTTTAACGAAAAAGATTAGCCCAATGTATAAGGCTTGTTTGGTATCCCTCACTTTTAGTCCACATTTGAACATAACGCAAATTCACTAAAAAAATGAATCGTGGGTGTGAATATTTTTGTTGGCCTAGCAATCTCAGCCTCTAAGGCATTCCAAAGACCTAGAAGTCTTTGTCAACATATCGCTTACAAGCCTTGATGTAAAACAATTTTGTTACCTAATCAGGTTTTCTTATCCTCTCTTTAATAAACTGGTTAGTCCAACCTACTTTTACAACAATCTGTATAAATACCATGCCACCACCTTTCTTTTCCACCATCAACATAGAATCATAAACATACACTAAAGTTGTCTAAGAAGAACAGAATGCCTGGCATGGACTTCCGCAGTCACACATCTTTGTTAATTTTTTTCGGTTTTCTTGGTTTATTCTCCTTTACAGTTGAAGCAGCCATAAAGAAATACCAATTTGATGTGAGTTATATGCATCATACATGATCAAAATCAGTATGCTTAACTATATCTATTTGAATTAAATTGATTGTTGATGATGTTATATTCTACTTACAGATTCAAGTGAAGAATGTGAGTAGACTATGCCATGCAAAACCTATTGTAACAGTAAATGGGAGGTACCCAGGACCAACGATATATGTCAGAGAAGGAGATAGAGTACTAGTTAATGTCACCAACCATGCAAAATATAACATGTCAATTCACTGGTAGGCCAATTTGTATTTAATTACCTGACACAAAAGTGAAGATTGTGTCTATACATGAAATGATATTCTCACAGGCATATTAATTGTTGGTTATTGATTATTATAGGCATGGACTTAAACAATATCGTAATGGTTGGGCTGATGGACCAGCTTATGTTACACAATGTCCAATACAGACCGGTAGCAGCTACACTTATGATTTCAACGTCACAGGGCAAAGAGGAACATTGTGGTGGCATGCTCATATTTTTTGGTTGAGGGCCACTGTGTATGGTGCAATTGTTATCATGCCTAAACCAGGGACCCCATTTCCCTTTCCACAGCCAGCCAGAGAATTTGAAATTTTGCTAGGTCAGTTCAGGTTCTGAAATCCATAATTCATTGTGACTCAGTTTGGATAAATTTATTGATAAGTACTTATACCAGAAGAAAATAAGAAACTTGATGAACTACCTTCAAGATTAGTTGATGAACTAATACAAAAATACAAAGAAATTTTGGTAACTTGGATATGTAACAGGAGAATGGTGGAACAATGACGTGGAAGAGATTGAAGCCCAAGGAAACAAAATGGGGTTGCCACCAAATATGTCAGATGCACATACAATCAATGGAAAGCCAGGACCACTCTTTCCTTGCTCAGAGAAACGTAAGCAAAATTTGCTCAACTTTGTGATTATGTAAAGGAAAAGTCACCAAACCACAAATATATGGTTCGGCAAAATATGCTAGAAAGTATCTTTGCTCCAAAGAAAACTATGCTTAGAATTAAACACATCAATTCTCAATCCCTGAATACAAAATTTTCGTTTGTTTTCTAGATACATTTGCAATGGAGGTAGAACAAGGGAAGACATACCTCCTAAGAATCATCAATGCTGCCCTGAATGATGAGCTTTTCTTTGCCATTGCGGGTCACAACATGACAGTAGTGGAGGTTGATGCAGTTTACACAAAACCCTTCACCACCAAAGCAATACTAATTGCACCTGGTCAAACCACAAACGTTTTAGTGAAGGCCAATAATGTAGCAGGAAGATACTTTATGGGTACAAGGGCGTTTATGGATGCTCCAATCCCAGTTGACAGCAAAGCAGCCACAGCCATATTCCAATACAAAGGCATTCCAAACACTGTGCTCCCTTCTCTTCCTTTTCTCCCTGCTGCCAATGACACAAGTTTTGCTTTGAGCTACAACAAGAAATTAAGGAGCTTAAACTCAATCCAATACCCTGCTAATGTTCCACTCAAAGTTGATCGAAACCTCTTTTTCACCATCGGTTTGGCCAAGAATTCTTGCCCCACATGCATTAATGGAACCCGGATGCTTGCTTCCTTAAACAATGTGTCTTTTGCTATGCCCAAAACCGCACTACTCCAAGCTCACTACTTCAATATGAAGGGGGTTTATAGAACTGATTTTCCTGATAAGCCTTCAACTCCTTTTAACTATACAGGTGCACCATTAACAGCCAATCTTGGCACTTCAACAGGCACAAGAGTTAGCAAGATTGCCTTTAATTCTACAGTGGAGTTAGTTTTGCAAGACACTAATCTCCTCACTGTTGAGTCACATCCATTCCATCTTCATGGCTATAACTTCTTTGTTGTTGGAACTGGGATTGGTAACTTTGATCCTGCTAAGGACCCTGCTAAATACAACTTGGTGGATCCTATTGAAAGGAACACTGTTGGGGTTCCCACTGGTGGTTGGACAGCAATTCGTTTCAGGGCTGATAATCCAGGTTTGTATGCATCGTTATTAAGTGCAACTTAATGAATAGGATCCATATTATTATGTTATGACATGTTATTTTAATTTTGTTGATATATATATATGGTTGTAGGTGTTTGGTTCTTGCATTGTCATTTGGAGCTACACACTGGTTGGGGGTTGAAAACAGCGTTGCTAGTGGAAGATGGAGCAGGACAAGATCAATCTGTTGTGCCTCCACCCAAGGATCTTCCTGCATGCTAGACCCAAAACACAAATTCTCAACCACTATGCAACACTATTCTATTTAATTAACTTTTATTGTGTAATACTTCCTGCAAAAGTTGCAGTGAATTTTAATTACGGGTTAACAATGTAACCCAACTTTGGAGCATCCATAAAATGGTTTATTGACAGTTATTTTAATTCTTTATTATTATGACTTGTAAACTAAATGCTTCGTTTGGATCCAAAAAAGGCGCTCACCGGTTGCACTTTTAGTTACAAGTCTCCAATTTGAGACTTTGTTCCCAAAAAATCATTTTTGCGACTTAAATAACCGACCTTGATATATAAGACATAGTATTTAAAATACTTGAAAAATTATCTTATGTAAAAGTGTTGTGGGTTCTTGTGAGTATTAAAAAAAATTCTTGCATATGCATTAAAGTTGGAGGCATTAGACTTATAAATTATGATATATCACTAAATATGATAATTTATCATTAATTAACAACCAATTAATCCATTAATTTATGAATGAATAATTTATTGTCCTAATAACTTTAACATTCACTGATCAGAATATACAGTATCTCTTTTTACCTCTTCCTTGTTACGGTTGATGTGGTTTATATTATTCTCATTTTTTTAAACCAACCTGAGCTTAAAGTATTGAGATATTTTTAGATAAATAGATCATTCAAACTAAATTTTCACTAAGTGATTCTCTATGTTCTTGCGTAGGACTCACAGATAAAATATAATATGGTATTATAGCTTATATTCAAGAGAAGACCGAAAGTCCAACTTAAAAAAAAAAAAACTAAAAAGATTGAAAAGCTTAAAAAAAGGAGGGAAGGAAAAAAAAAAAAGATCTTATTAACTAAAGACATATCTTCGATCTCCAAGCTTCAAATTCGAAATACAAATTTAGTTTGAAAATTAGAAACAAGTTATAGTATGAATTTAATTGGTCTATAAGAATGTTAAATGAAAAGCACTACTTACAAAATTAGAATGAATTAATTTTGCATATTAGTTATGTTATAGTTATAAAATTAACCTGTATTTTAAACATCTAAAGCTAGTATGATTATGAGAATGCTGCACCGCTTTTTCTTTTGCTTGATAACTTTTCTTTTTAAAATTTTGTTTAAATTATAAGTATTTTTCATATGAGATATTATCCTGGAGTCAGGATTGATAACATTTTTGTAAGAAATTCTTATATAAACTAACATTTTTCGAAAAAAATTATTACAGTGCATGGAGTATAAGTGTTTTATGGATTTCCTTAGGGCATCGGTCCAATCCTTGAACTGTATATATTTTGATAAGAGCCAGAAAGAGGGGAAAAATAAATTGATAAATGAAATGTATGATACAATTAAAAAAAAAAGAAGAAAATTTGAGGGTAAAAATTAGTAACAAATTTGGTCATTGGCTTGGTCCAAATGTCTACTTTCCTGTACAACATATAATTACAAATTTGAGAACAAGTTAAAAATTTTATGAAGTTCAAAAGGAATTGGTTTATTTTTTTTAACTGGGTACATATTAAATGTCCTTACATTTGAATTATGTTTAACGATTTTTTATTGTGTATTTAAAGATACAAAATACGAAATAAATAATGATTTTTTTATTAAAAATTGTAACATTTAATATTATCAATATATTGAATCTAATATTATATATAAAATTTTTATTATATATTCCTAAACACATTAAAAAAATTGTATGTCTATATTAGTTAAAATCAAATCAACATTTTTAATTATTCAAAACATATATATAGTGGTTGTCGTGATGTTTAAAACTCATCCACTACTTTTAAAGCTTCTCAAACAGCCTCGTTGGTTCAATCAGTTCTTGTAAGGTTGACAATGCACCTACAGGAACAAAGAAGCGTGTCATGGGTGTTCAAGAAATCAAGTTATTAATTTATAGAAAAAACCTTGAAATTAATTAGTATTGTTTTTAGAATACATTAAGTTAATTTTTAAATTATTTATTGATCATATTAATCTTAAAATAAATTAAAATAAAGAAAAAATTAATTAAAAAATTAATATAACCTTTAAAAAATAATTTAAAACTTATTTTTTAAAAATTCAGTTACATAACATAATTTAAAAATGATAAGAATTAATCTGAGTTATTTCTTAATTTATATGCGGCAGAAGATACGGTCTACTTACGGACTTCACATTTCTTTTCTTAAAGCTTGCGCCATCTTAAAGTTTCGTCGGACACCTTAAAATTTTGGTTTATTTTCTTATTTGCCAAAAAATCAGCCCAGCTTTTGGTTTCAAAAATAGTCAGTAGAACATCCATTAACAAAGCTTGGTATGATGGAACTAACGATGCATGGACTTAAACAAGCAATGGAGTTGGTAGAAATAAATAATTAGAAATATATTTTACGCAAAATTTCACCTGAATTAAGCTGCCCCTCAACACTGAGATTTTATGTTTAATAAAATTAGCAAATAAATTTTTATTAAAAATTGTAATATTTAATATTATTAATATATTAACTTTGATAATTTTTAATAAAAATTATTATATACATATTTTTATTGTACGCTTTTGAATATATATTAAAAATTGATTAAACAAAGTAAAGTAATTTATTTATTATAACAAATTGACTCTCTCTGACGCTATTAAAATTAGTTTAAAAACTAAGGATTGAATAGGTTATATAAAATTCGTTGTTTTCTTGTAAAAAAAGGAACTGACACTGCCAAAACGTTAACATGGTATCAACGGAGTAACTGAAACAAACATTAGAATGCAGGCAATTTTTCTAGAAGAGGAACTTTGGACTTGAGTGGCACACGGAATTCCTGGCATTAGAACTCACCCTTAAGCCATTACTTCTCCTTAACGATAAAGCTTATAGCCAGAGTGTATTAAGGTAGATTACTAGGTTTGGCTTCACGTACCTCTCACTTTCTGTTCAAATATTGGAAACGTGAGGTATAAAATTTTTTAACAACTCTTAAGTATTGTTTTTTCCTCAGCTACGGAACCCATGGCCTTAAATTTTTGTCACATTTCACTTACAAGCTTTTACGCACAGCTCATTGAAGCACTACCTAATCAGCCTCAGGACTTTTTAATTCTTCATGCAGCAAACTGATAGCCCATATCTTACCTTCCCACCATTTATATAAATACTCGTCCATATATGCATCACTACCACCATCCATACAAGCCAATTTATCAAATACAAGTTCCACATCAAAGACAGAATGGCAAGCTTGGGCTATTTCATGTCTCTCTTAACCTTTCTCTTCGTTGTCTTTGTTGGCCTAATGCCTTCTTCATCTGAAGCTGCAATAAAGAAATATCAGTTTGATGTAAGTAAATTGATACCATAATCAATTTGCTTAACTAGCTATATATATGTTCATAGTTCCCTTGATAGCATTTTGTTCTTTCTACAGATTCAAGTGAAGAATGTGAGTAGACTATGTCATGCAAAACCCATTGTAACAGTAAATGGGAGGTTCCCGGGGCCAACTATTTATGCAAGGGAAGGAGATAGAGTGGTGGTCAGTGTAACCAACCATGCACAATACAACATGTCGATTCATTGGTAGTCCAATTTTGCAATATCAGAAACATACGTGAAGCTTTTGATACTACTATGTATACGTAGTTTCTCTGACAACCATATTGCTTATTATTGTAGGCATGGACTTAAACAATATCGTAATGGTTGGGCGGATGGACCAGCTTATGTCACACAATGTCCAATACAAACGGGAAGCAGCTATACCTACGATTTTAATGTAACTGGGCAGAGAGGAACACTATGGTGGCATGCACACATTTTCTGGCTTAGGGCTACCGTGTATGGGGCAATAGTAATTATGCCTAAACCTGGAACACCATTTCCTTTTCCACAGCCAGCCAGAGAATTTGAAATTCTCCTAGGTTAGTTTGAATTTTGTCAAGTATTCCTAATATTCAAACTACAAAAAGAGTTTTTGAAAAATTTGCTATAACTAATTAATTGCTCGTGCATGCAATAGGTGAATGGTGGAACACTGACGTGGAAGAGATTGAAAAACAAGGGAACAAAATGGGGTTGCCACCAAATATGTCCGATGCACATACGATCAACGGGAAACCAGGACCACTATTTCCATGTTCTGAGAAGCGTAAGGAAAATCAGCACAAGTTTGGTATTTGCTTGTAGTTTGGAAAGAGTGAAATTTTGGTTTTAACTCTAATTTTGTTTCAACTTTTAGACACATTTGCAATGGAGGTAGAACAAGGGAAGACTTACCTTCTGAGAATCATCAATGCTGCCCTCAATGATGAGCTTTTCTTTGCCATTGCGGGTCACAATATGGCAGTAGTGGAGGTTGATGCAGTTTATACAAAACCCTTCACCACCGACGCATTACTAATTGCACCTGGTCAAACCACAAACGTTTTGGTCAAAGCCAATAATGTTGCAGGAAGATACTTCATGGCCACCAAGGCTTTTATGGATGCCCCAATTCCAGTTGACAACAAAACTGCCACAGCTATATTCCAATACAAAGGCATCCCAAACACTGTACTCCCCATCCTTCCACAGTTGCCGGGTAGTAATGACACAGGTTTTGGTTTGAGTTACAACAAGAAATTAAGGAGCTTAAACTCTGCTCAGTACCCTGCTAATGTCCCTCTCAAAGTTGATAGAAACCTCTTTTATACCATTGGTTTAGGCAGGAATTCTTGCCCCACATGTGTCAATGGAACACGGTTACTTGCTTCCTTAAACAATGTGTCTTTCGTGCTGCCCAAAATTGCGCTTCTCCAAGCTCACTACTTCAATATCAAGGGGGTTTTCAGGACTGATTTTCCTGATCACCCTCCAATTCCTTTCAACTATACTGGTGCACCGCTAACCGCCAATCTTGCCACCTTAACAGGCACAAGAGTTAGCAAGATTGCCTTCAATTCTACAGTGGAGCTAGTTTTGCAGGACACCAATCTCCTCACAGTTGAGTCGCATCCATTCCATCTTCATGGCTATAACTTTTTTGTTGTTGGAACCGGGATTGGTAACTTTGATCCTGCTAAAGACCCTGCTATGTACAACTTGGTAGATCCTATCGAGAGGAACACAGTTGGGATTCCTACAGGAGGTTGGACAGCAATTCGTTTTCAAGCAGATAATCCAGGTATCTCCCTTGATACAGTCCTAAACTTCTATTAACTTTTTAACTGTAAGGCCAATCTAAGCATTGTCCTCAGGTTGAATGATACATAACGTGTATTATGCTATAATAATGACATGCTATTCTTGCATATAATGGTTATGTAGGAGTTTGGTTCATGCATTGTCATTTGGAGCTGCACACCGGTTGGGGATTGAAAACGGCTTTCCTTGTGGAAGATGGACCAGGACGAGATCAATCTGTTCTGCCACCACCGAAGAACCTTCCAACTTGCTAGCCATCCACAAAAATATAGTTAAAGATCGTCTGAAATATTTAACAGTTTTCAGTGATTTTACTGTGTTTTTGTCTTCTCAACCTTCCTGCAGAAGTTGCAGAAGGTTTTTAGATGTGACATAAGATGAGCGGAAACGATGTAAGGAGTGTGACCTGAAAGATTTGTTAATTAATTTCAAAAACATGAATAATTGATTCGTTCTTTTATTTGTTACTTCCGTGAGTATTGCCTTTTAATTTCCAATATCTCATACATTCCCTTCCATTATATGGACCAACATGTCTGCAAAACACTCGTCACAGATTCACGGTCAAGAACACAGAAAAGAAAATACCCCATATTAATCTCGTAACTGTAATGATCCTATTTTCCTAACCTTTTATGCATGATTTAATGCACCTGATCATACAGATCAAACTATTTATAAAGAAAATTATACGAGTCTCATGCGTTTGTACGAAACTCCACAACGAAACTTTTTTGGTTACAGCACCACTATGAGATATTAATACAACAGACACCTGTAACGGGGATGTAGTAGTAGTGGTCATTCTTTCCTAGTTATTCTCTTTCTACCTTCCCCCTAGTATATTTTTTCTTTTCTGTTTTTGATTTCTTTTCCCCTAAACAAAATTGAGGCCAACAGCATGGAATTTTGTTGAAGGCAGATCAGGAAGCAACAAGCACCAAATTATGATCAAACCCTGACACAGCCTGTAGAATTTGAAAACCCTCTAAAGAATGAAGGCAAAGCGGGTCGGGTTGGTCAACCGAAGTTGCGAATCCAAGTCTTCCATTCTTACCGGAGCCCCATACCCACAATTCTCCTTTGGATGTGAGAGCAAGGGAATGTGCACGCCCACCCGAAACCGAGACAGGATTTTCCCCATCCAATGCATCAATCAAAGACGGTAGGTTCCCATCCCCTTCCCTTCCAAGCTGAGAACACAAGTTCCATCCCCACGAAGCAACATTCGTAGTTCCCACACTACCATCATGTTCAGCAAGCTGGCATATTGCCAAACAATGTCCCAGCCCAGCTGCTATAGAAACGGGATCGAATTTCATATCAACGGGAAAAATCCCCAAATCTGTTTTAACTCGCCCTAACTGGCCATACACGTTGCTCCCACAGCTCAAGAGTGAACCACCACCTGACATAGCGTAATCAAAATGCATCTTATAATAACTTGGTATACAAGAATTGAATGCAGTACTTACGGCAAAGAAGCAGAGAGTGATCAAGTCCACATGCAATATCCACAACATGAACGCCATGCAGTTCTTCCACCAATCGAGGTTCCCATATTATTGGCATGTTATTCTCCTCCTCCTCCTCCTCCTCCATTCCTTGAAACGTGGATTCTAGCGGAGATGTCTTCAAGTGATTTCCCATTTTTCCTATCCTACCATCCGCTGAATAGCCCCATCCAAACAACTTGCCATCCGCGGTTCGAGCAAGAGCATGGCCCCAACCAAACGAGACCTGAGAAAGAAACAAGTTAGTTAATTACGAATTCTGAGTGCGGTAGCCAGGGGATGAAGTTAGTTACCTTTGCTACGTTTTCTCTGGAAAGTGCTTCAATTTTGGTTGGTGTAACGGCCTCGGTGATATTTTTGCCTAGGCCAAGTTGACCGCGCTTTGACTTCCCCCACACCCACACCGAACCATCATCCCCAACGGCTGCAGAAACAACACCTGAAGCAAAAGCAGCACACACATTCAGGTCTTGCAATCCCTCCACTCTTTTTGGCTCGTGCCATGATTCTCTACGCAAAATCGATCACCAATTAATTTAAGGGAAGGGTTATTGACGGAATTCACTTTACTTTACTTTACTTTACTTACCTGGAGGAAGAAAGGCCGCGGCCAAGTTGGGCTTCGTTGTTTCTGCCCCAAGTCCAGAGGTGGCCCTGAGAGGTGAGAGCGAGAGAGTGATAGTGGCCCGCATGGACGCTAACAATATCGGAAGGAAGAGCAGCCACCGGAGTGGGCTCGTATGCGTCCAGTCCCACACCCACGGGAGATCCAACAGCACCCTGGCTCCCATCTCCGAAACACATCACCGTGCTCATCCATTTTAAATGGGACCCACTTACCGCTTTCGCTTTCACCTTCCTCGACAGCTCCCGTGTAAGTGTAACTGAATACGATCGCCACATTTCTTTCTTTTCCCTGGCCCTATCCTAGATTCCCACCGGATTTGTTTATTCCTATCCTCGCCTTTTAATGGGCTTCCATGGGCTGAAAGTATCTATGGGCCGGTTCGGGTTAGCTTCATGCATGTAAATCAATTTTGGCCCAAGCAGGGGTGGTACTTCTGCGGAATATTCGAATTTCGAGGACTATTCCCTAATTTCATGCATTTTAAATTTTTTTAAAAAATAAATAAAATTAATAATCATATAGAAATGGCTATTGTTATTTTTAATTTAGGAATAGAAAAAAAAATCCCAAAATTTCCTCGTGCAGGAGAGGATGACCAAACACGGGAGATAGTAAAATACAAAAATGAATAGTTTTTACGAATAATAATATCAGTGGCGGTGGCAGAGTAGAGTGGTGAGTTGGAAACAAATGGCGATGGTTTCCATGGCATTGTGTGTCAACACCGCGACCTTTCCGAACATTGGCCGAGTCAAAAGGTAACTCTTATTTAAATTTCTCGTTAAACGGAAAATCCAAATTCATGCGTAGTTTCATGCATGTAGTAAAAGGTGTGGTGGAATGGCGTTTGCAAGTTTGAGCAACAAAGAAAACGCCTCTCTTGGGGTGCGACTTACGGAAGGCGAGGGAAATTTGCCAAAACTTGTGCTTACTTCCCCGGCGGGCAGGTGCGTAATTCTATAAGTTTTTCTCCCTTCGCAACCATGTGTTAGAGTTACCCGAATTTCACGATCAAATTGAATCTGTGCAGTGAGGCTGAAATATACCTGTTCGGAGGGTGCATTACCTCTTGGAAAGTTCCCAATGGCAAGGACCTCCTCTTTGTGCGCCCTGACGCTGTTTTTGATAAGAAAAAACCGATAAGGTTCTTCCCCTACAATTCCCATTTTTTTTGTTACTTCATATTTTTAATTACGCTTTTAGTACATTGTAATTTACTACTTTTGGATGCTGATTGATTTTCTATTGGGGCAGTGGAGGCATCCCACATTGTTTTCCACAGTTTGGTCCTGGTCCCATTCAGCAGGTATGCTCCTTTTCCCAATGCTATTTTCTATTCTTCATGTGGTTCTATTTTTTAAATTAAAATACTAAAATCGGAGGGAAATGGAGGTGATCTACCTATTGGTCTTGGGTAATAATAGGTCATGCTGTGGATGCTATGTTATTCATTCTGATTTTCGACGTTGTATCTTCTAGTTAAAAAAATGCTTCTCTTTGGTAAAATCACAGGTGGTATGATGACTTGGTTATACCGCTCTTATTTTACATCATAGACTAATGTTTTGATTTGGAACATTTGCTTGGTTGAGTATTTGACAGCATGGATTTGCACGGAATATGGATTGGACTGTTGTTGGTTCTGAAAACATGGAAGGAAATCCTGCTGTAACTCTAGAACTGAAGGATGCTCCTTACAGTCGTGCTATGTGGGATTTCAGCTTCCATGCTTTATACAAGGTCGAGGGCTTGCTTTCTTCAACCGCTGTTCACCTCTTCAATACCACCACCACTACCTGTGCTCATGCTTGCATGTTCTGCTACCTAACAACGATGCAATTTCATTCTCCCTTTTTTGCAGGTCACACTAAATGCCAAAAGTCTTTCAACTGAGTTAGCAGTTAAAAATACAGACAATAAGGCATTCTCATTTAGTACTGCCTTGCACACATATTTTCGAGTAAGTGATAAAGGTCATAATTTTGTATAATCACCATGGCATACCCGGTTTTCTATTTGTGCTTAAACATGATCTTAACATTGCTGCAGATCTGAACCAAAAATAAGCATCCAATCTATTAACAAACATTTGTTTCTCAATAGTTAACTGAATCAATTAGTATTATTTTAATGCATGTTTTTTTCAACTCAATTTTGCCGCTTGCATTTGCAGCTTAAAGCTGTTCAAGTAATCATTTTAGTCTTCTCATGCAGGCTTCTGTGAGTGGTGCATCAGTAAAGGGGTTGAAAGGTAGCAAAACTCTTAACAAAGATCCAGATCCTAAAAATCCAGTGGAGGGTAGGGAAGAAAGGTTTGTATCATAATTTTTGTCTGGGAATTCTTAAATGGAAATAAAAACGTACTAACTAGAAGTTTGTTTTTCCCTTAGTCCATGCATTTTCTAGTTCATAACATAACCTTCTTGTTATATAAGAAAGCTAATTACCTAAAGTCGAACTTAATTTCCCTCATTTTCCCCCTGAATTTAGACTAAAATTCTCTAACATTACATTCATTTAGTGGCCAATTTATGTTCCTGTTTCTTTCGGTTCTCATTTCTTTCTCATTATTCATCTTTCCTCTGTGCACATGTATACTTTGTCTCAATATAATTCATGGAAAACCAAAATTTCATTGAATTATGTAGGATCGAAACTTGGTGTTGAGTTTCTTAATTTAGCTCAGTTGACAGTAATCTTCATAATGCAGGGATGTGGTCACTTTCCCTGGATTTGTGGATTGTATTTATCTTGATGCTTCCAATGAGTTGCGACTTGACAATGGCTTGGGTGATCTAATATCTGTCAAAAACACAAAGTATGTGATTTTAAACTTTTATTATAAATTTATTATTTGGTTTGCCCTCGACATTTGCTTACACTCTTGCCTTTTTACCTACTAGTTGGTCAGATGCTGTGCTGTGGAATCCATATCTTCAAATGGAAGCATGTTACAAAGATTTTGTTTGCGTTGAAAATGCTAAGGTAATGAATTTACAAACGATTCGAAAAGAGATCAAAGATATACCCTGCTAGGCTGTGCATTTTTCTTGAGTATAATGTCAACATGATGGCTATTATTGAATTTAAGTAGACAAGTGATTTTTGAACATAATCCTGAACATCCTCCAGTAACACAGTAATCTGATTGCCGAAGAATTTTCGAACCTCCTCTATTGATTCTTCTGAATTATAATTTCTACTATTCATAATTGCTTCAGATTGGAAGTATCCGGCTAGAACCCGAACAGACTTGGACAGCTGTGCAGCACCTCAGCATTAGCTGAACCGTATCTGCGCTTCTACATCATCTATTATTTTTGTTTTATTTGATTTGCCAACAATATGTATCCTCTGTATTAATAATTTTTTAAGCCACTAATAATAGGCCAGCGGTGATGGATTTTTTGATAGTTTGCGAGAGATCATAACTCATGAGTTCAAACCTTGTTACATTCGTAACATGATTGTAACGAAATGGAATACTTTTTTTACTCATTTCATTCCTCTCAACTTAATTACATCCAAACAGTTGGGAAAAAAATCAGTATTCTATATTTCCCACTTTTGCTCGATCCATTTTTCTTCTCTCAGTTTGCTTCCAAACGAATCATGTATTCGGATGAAGATTAGGCATGTCATATATCTCTTGAATATGTGGGTGGGATCCAGCCCCAGCAAAGAACTCGTGGACAACCCCATTCACGGTGATGCTACTGCATCCTGGAAGATTTGGCAGTCCCCGACGTTTGATCTGGCTTCTCACTCTATCTGCATGATTCCATTCTCCGGCTGCAGCATAAATGCTTGCCAAATGAATATACCGGCCACTATGATCAGGATCCAGTTGAATCAGAACTTTGCCAATCTCTTTACCAAGCTCAAAATGTTTGTGCAGGTAGCAAGCATTGAGCAGTGCTCCCCATACTGCAGCATTTGGCTTTATGGGCATGGACTCTATGAACTCCTTTGCTTCTTTCAACAACCCCGCGCGACCTAGAAGGTCCACCATGCATCCATAATGCTCCATAGAAGGGTTAATGTTGTGAACAGTACCCATGCTCTCAAACAATAACTTTCCTTCTTCAGTTAGTCCTGCATGACTACATGCAGTCAGAATCGCAGTGAAAGTGATCGAAGTTGGCTTAATTCCTGCTTTCTGCATTTTGATAAACCAATCTATAGCTTCTGTTCCCTTTCCATGGACCGCCAAGCCACCGATTATTGCTGTCCATGCAAAGACATCTTTCTTCCCCAGCTTACTGAACACTAGGAGGGCCTTTTCCATTTCACCACATTTAACGTACATGTCTATAAGAACGCAACCCAAAACTGCATCTATTTTTATTTTGTTTTTGTCAATATAGGTGTGAATCCACTCCCCTTGCTCCAATGCACCAAGGCCTGCACATGCCGAAAGAGAGCAACTAAGGGTTATACTATCAGGTTTGATCCCCGCAACCAGCATTTGCTGCAGAAGAGACAGAGCTTCTTTGTGTATGCCTGTCCTAACAAAGCCAACAATCATGGTTGTCCAAGAGATGACATTCTTCACTGGCATAGCTTGAAAAATCTTGTAGGCCATGTCCACGTTTCCAAATTTTATGTACCCATCTATCATTGTATTCCAAGAAACAATATCTCGTGAGGGAAACCGATTAAATAGGACGTGTGCAGAGTGCATGTTCCCTGAAATTGCATAAACATGAAGGAGGGAGTTTGTGGTATGAACCTCTGAACCAAAACCTCTTTTGATAATATGAGCGTGTATTTGCTGGGTTTCTTCAAATACTGAGAGAGCAGAACAAGCTCTGAGAAGGAAAGGGAAAGTGTAAGCATTGTGAGGTACTGAATGGTGAAGCATTTGATGGTAGAAAAGCAGCGCTGCTTCTGGGTAATTACTGTTTGCGTATGCCCTGATCATGGTGTTCCACATGACAGTATTTGGTGAGTTTATTCTGTCAAAAAACATACGTGTATTGGTCAAGTTGCCCAATTCCATTGATGCATATGAAGCCAAGAGCCTGCTTATCGTTATCTGGTGCCTGATGACACCTTTTTTCAACAATTGGCCATGAATTTGCTTCAATTCTTTTATATTTGAACATCTCTCCAGTAAGCCCTGGATCTGCTCCGCATTTGGTTGCTGGAGCAGCATAGCCACCATTGAACTGCAGAGAAATTGAGCTATACTCCAAAGAAAAATTGAAATGGTTTGAAGAAAAGAGAAGACGACGTTGTTCAAAATTAGCGGCTTTAATTTGTTTACACTGGGTTGGGATAAGATATTTGTAGACCCTGTTTTAGATAGATAGAAAGAACAAAAAAGTTAATTCCTTGGCTGTTTTCTATGTACTTGGAGCCATTTCAGTATTAACCAGTTATTGCAAGACAGATTCTGAAAATTACAGACGGAAACAAGATATTTCAAGGCGCAGCAGTAATTGCCTATTTGCAGTTGTATTTTCACCCTCTAAAGCAGTGAGTGAAAAACTCACTGGAATCACAAGTAAAACAAATACATACAACAACCGTGTAACCAAAAGAAAAAAAAAATACCCACCGCATGTTGCCAATCAAATCTATTAACAATTAGTTCTCACGAACAAATTTGAATCAATTAACAGAACTGCTCTCAACAATCCATGAACCATCGAAGCGTTAAAGGGAAAAGGAAAGTAGCTTTACAGTCTCAAAAACTCTTAACCACTCCCTCACAAATCACAATTGCTCTAGTCAAGAAGACAACATTGCAACAATGCACACCAGTAGTATAATCAGCCCGACAGCAAAAACCCAATAGACCCATTTTTTGTTCTTCTTTTTCATCTGGTTGGCATAGTAAAGACTATTAGTTCCACCATGGATGAAGTTACCGGCAGTGGCCAAATTATCCTCAATGTTATCCACGTTTTCGCCTTGGGTCTCAACCAGAATAGCCATATCAAGAAAAACCTGGTGAAGCTTATTCAAACTCCTCTGGATATCCATCACAGCTTCATGCCTAATCTGAGTGCCCAAATCAGCATCCGTTTTCCCAGCCAAAAACTCAACTTTGAGACTCCCTGAAATCATCTTTTCCATGACCTCCTCACTCGGAATCTCACCGGTTGCCGTGTAGTACCTTCTCTTCAAATCTTCCTTGTGATCTGATAGAATCTTGTCTCTCAAAGACTGAAAGTCATTCATCATGTCCCTAAGCTTGACCCTTAAACCATTTGTGACAGACAATCTTGTTCTATCAATAGGGGTTCCCTCTTTGTAGGATTCTGATAAACTGCGATTGGATATATTGGATTTATCAAGAACCTCAAGCCTTGCCTTGATAATCCTTGCCTTGCGAAGCACGGCAACCATGTTAGACTCCGCCCGGTCCCTTAGACCACGTAGAACTTTGGCACTGTGAGTGCACTTTGCCTCTTCATTCAGTTGCCTAAGATCGAATAAGAGATTGGTAATCTCTTCCATTTCAACCTTGATTGCTTCAACTTCTTTGAAGAACTGAGAGAGGTTATGGTCTTCCATGGGGTTGAGTTTCCCGGCTTCAATGTCAAGGTCATTTTCAAGGTCCTTCCTTGCTTGCTTCTTCAGTTCAACATAACTTAGGAACGATTTTGTCATCAAATCATTCATCTTTGCAAAATTTGGAAAAATCCCACCTGCAGAAAGCAACAAAATCCTGAATCAATGCAATGAGAATTGCTAAGATATAAAGCAAGAAAAGGGAATGTTTGTGGGTTTCATGAGAAGAAAATGAAGCATACCCTTTTGAACAGATTCAAGAAATGAGTCAATTTCTCAATGGACGAAAATTTTTGTTATGAAACAATGCTCCAGTTGATCTGCGTGTAAGATAACACACAGTCAGTGACCAGAAAATAACCGTCGTGTTCAAAGCACAAAGAAAAACGGGAAAGCCAAATATGGAAAGAATTGAACATTAAAAATTGATTCTTTATTGTGCCAGACTAGAGGAATGTAGTTGAAAAGAGAGGTTTTGCATAAAATTGAAAAAGAAAAGTAAAACCTGAAAGAACTAGCCGTGCAGTTTCAGAGTGGTGAAACTTTGAAAAGATAGAAAACATGAATGTTTGAAGACGAGAAGAGTGTGATTGAACCTTGAGGAAACCAACGCGGTTATCTTTTCTTGAGTGTTAATGAACCTTTGAGAAACAATTCAGTGAGAAGATAATGGTAATCTGAGATTTTGAATCGGATTAGTTAACATTGTCAGATATCTTCTTTTATGTTTGTGTTTAGAGAAGTATCCGTTGGATATGAGAAATGAAGGAAAACGGTGTTCTTTCTAGACGTAACTGTTGATCTTGAACCGTCAGGAGCCAAGGCGAAGCAAACACTGCGTTCATCTTTGATTGGATATTAATAGCGAATGAAATTCCAATTAAATGTGAGGAAATATAAAATTTGAATTTCAAAATAAAATAAAAAATAAATGGAATGCATATTTTATATTATTGTTGGAATATTTATGAGAGGAATGGAAAAAAATCGTTTTTGTTTTTTTTTTTTTAAATACAAGTGATGACAAAGTAAGATTAATACTTTACCTTTTCTTCATATTTTTTATGTACAAAACTTAAATATAGTATCATAAATATTTTGGGTACTATTCTTTCATCGAAATCAAACTTTTATTTTGGTAACGGATAGATATTAAAAATATTTATAATAATACATCTAAATTTTATTTTTCTCTTATTTTAAATACACTAATAATGTATTAATGTTCTAATCTCCATCCATTTAAAACAACTCTTCCCTTCTTTAAGAAACTTCTATTTTCATGTCTTATAAATTCTATAAACTCCAATGTTTACACAAGTACGTAAGTTACTCACTTTTCATATGTTTAAGTAATCTGAGGCAAATAATTTTATTTTTAATAAATAAAAATAAAATTTTATCTAAAATAAAATTAAACTAAAAATAAATATAATTTTTAACACCATACTTTCATCATATTAATTCATTTAAAATAAAATTATTTACCTTATATAATAATAAGTTAGATTAGCATTTATCACTAGATGGTGTCCACAAAATTAATTTATTAAATCATAAATATTTTAGTAGAAAGTTGAAAATAGATAGAAAAAATGTTTCAATGTTCAACAAAATAGTAATAAATTTTTTTATTTATAAAATTTAAAGTATAATTTAGAACAGCCATACTCGATTTATTTTGTTTTGAGAAAGAGAATGATATTTAAAAATAAAAAATAGTTAGTTTGGTTATTTTTTATGGTTTTATTTTATTAAAAAAGTAGAAGGTTTCAATTGATTTATTTGAAAAAAAAAACATTTTAATCAAAATGATACTATGTCATGTTGGTTATATGTGTACTTTTGCACGTTTCTGGAAATGGTCCATTAAAGATTATGGAGCAGTTAACTTATTAGAAAAGTGGTCCTATCTTGATTTTCACTGCCCATAAACTCATGATGAGGTTCACTAACTTTGATGATGATTTTTTTATAGGAAGAAATGCTTATAAATAGTCATTTAAGTAGAGATCCTTGAGCACAAAATATTTTATCTAGAATGAGTTGAGTGTTTGGAAGACTCTTGAAAGTGCTCTGATTTTTGTTCAAAAAAGTTTCAACTTAGTCCCCCAAAGACAAGCAAATCACATAGTAATGGCAAGAGATATTTTATGCTCTTTATATACATAACATGTTTTAAGTTTGGTACCAGAACCTGGTTACCTCTTGTCTTGTTATATAAGCACCATTTGTGCTTTTTGGATAAATTTGATTTTACCTGTTTTAATGAAAATTGAAGTTTACATCATTGTAAAATTGATTTATATATTTTTGGATATTAAAACATAATTTTCGTGTTAAAAAATTTGACTTTTTATTCGGGTTAGAACTGGGTTAAACGGATCCATCGTTTTGGTTAAATCCGGATGAAGAAGATGGTGAACAATACCTTACCACTTTTCGTTAAATATATTAATATTGTCTATATTTAATAAAAAAAAATGCTTGTAACGAAATGATTGTTACTATTTATAATCTCGACAATGATTGGTGCATCATAACCAATTTGATGCTAAGGCAATTTGAAAATTTTAAATTTATTTCTAGACTTTTTATAATATTGTTTTATAATACTTATGATTATTTACCTACATGAATATTTCTTGTTAATTTATAATTTTAGAATAATTTGTGCATATAACTTTTATGCCTATAAAATTTAAATTTATTATATAAAATAATTAATAATAAATATTAATTTAATATTTAATGATTAAAATAATTATTTAATTATTTTTTAGTCACAAAAGCTTTAGTTAGATAAAATTATTTTGAAATCACATAAGGATTTGTATATATTAAATAATTTCATAAAATGTTAGAGATTAATGTCTTGTGATTAATATAATTTTTAAAGAATAGTCACAACATCTTTAAATTAGGAAAAATTATATATAAGTCACCTATAATTAAAGATATTATTTGCAATCATTTCACCTTTAATACAATAAATTTATTTTACACGATACTATTATATTATATTGTGAATTAATTAGGATAAAATATTGAATTATTTACTTAATTACCCACAGGAATTAAAGAAAGGAGTATAATTTAATAGTCTTATCAATATGATTGTATGAGTTTATTTGAATTAGGAATTTAGCCCACAGATAATTTGTATCATAAAATTTATATTTTATTGTATAATTTACATTAGTAAAACATAATTATTTAGTTGTCTCATTTTATAAGCATGTTAAAAAAGACATTTTCTATATAGTTTTCCAGTTTGTAAATATATCTTATATGAAATGTGAAATTTTCAAACTTAAAAGGTGATAATTATAAGGTGTGGAAGGAGAGAATTCTCCTTTATTTAGGTTGGATGGACATTGATTACCATTTATAAAGACGAACCACCTCCAATTACAGAGGTTAGTGAGCGTGATGATATTGATCTCTATGAAGTGTAGGAGCGATCCAATTGTCTTTGTGTCATGTTCATAAAGACCAACATCTCTTCTGCCATTTGGGATTCTGTTGAGCAGTATGGCAATGTCTGAGTCCTACTGAAGGCAATTGATGAACAATTTGCAACTTCAGACAAAGTCTTAGTGAGCACCTTGATTATGAAATTTTCTAACGCGAAGCTCATTTACCAATATTAAAGGAGTGCATGAACACATCATGCACACAAAGGATATAACGACCCAACTTAAGGCTCTTGATGTTATTATGTCAAAATCTTTCCTTGTGCACTATATATTGAATTCTCTGCAGCAACAATATAGATCCTTCAAGATTTCTTATAAAGCACATAAAGACAAACGACACATCAATAAACTCATGACCATGTGTGTGCAAGAGGAAGGGAGGTTGTTTATGGAGGAAAATGAAAGTGTGCATCTCATAACTCAAGGAAGGAATATGAATGACCAAGTCAAAAATAAATAAAAGGAAAAAGAACCCAAGTGCTTTTTCTGCAAAAAGAAAGAACACATAAAGAAGACTTGCTTTAAGTTTCAATCCTGTCTTAAGAACAAAGGTAACCTATTCTCACTTGTTTGTTATGAGTCTAATATGGTTGATGTTTGTAATAACACATGGTAGATTGATTTTAGATTTACAATCCATGTTACAAATACCTTACAAGGTTTGCAAAACTTGAGGGAACTAGTAGAAGTTAAACGATGTATCTATTTAGAAAACAATATGTTGTCGTATGTGGAAGCTATTGGAACTTGAAAATTAGTACTTAAGAATGACTTTATTTTAATTTTAGAAAAGACATTTTATATTTCTAGTTTTTTCTATAAATTTGATTTTTATTTCAAGAGTTGTTCGATTGAGATATAATTTTAGTTTTATGAACACTAGTTTCAGTTTTAAATCTGAATATATTAGTAATGGTCTTTTATGTGATGGTCTTTATTCCCTCAATTTACAAAATACTCCCACTCATGATGTTTTGCATGTCCAAATTGGTACTAAATGATGTGTTATTAATGAGGATTCTTCTACCTTATGGCATCGGAGATTAGGACATATCTCCATTGAGAGAATTGAGCGATTAGTAAATGATGGAGTACTTAGTATTTTAGATTTTACTGATTTTAAGACTTGTATAGATTGCATAAAGGGAAAACAAATTAACAAGTTTAAGAAAGATGTCAAAAGAAGTTCAACCGTATTAGAAATCATCCATTCTGATATCTGTTCCTTAGATATGGATGCTTATAGACAAAAGTACTTCAATTACCTTTATAAATGATTACTCATAATACATGTATCTCTACATGCTTCACAACAAAAATGAAGCACTAGAGGCCTTTAAGATTTTTAAGGGAGAAGTAGAGAAATAATGTAGTAAACAAATTAAGATTTTGAAAACTGATAGAGGTGGTAAGTATTATGGTAGATACTAGGAAGATGGACAAGCACCAAGTTCATTTGTGAAGTTTCTTCAAGAAAATGAGATAGTTGCCTAATATACCATGCTAGATTCTCCTAATCAGAATGGTGTAGCAGAAAGAAGAAACCAAACTTTAATGGACATGGTTCGTAGTATGATTAGCAGTTCTACACTGTCAAAATCCTTATAGGTTGAAGCTCTTAAACGGTAGCGTATGTATTGAACCGAGTTACAACTAAGGTTGTCTCTAAGATACTATTTGAGTTATTTAAAGGTTGGAAACCAAGTTTGTAACATATGTGTGTATGGGGATGCCCATCTGAGGTGAGAGTTTACAACTCACAAGAAAAGAAACTAGATCTAAGGACCATTAGCGGACATTTCATTGGTTATATTGAAAGGTCTAAAAGGTATAGATTTATTGTCCATCTTATAGTACTAGGATTGTGGAGTCAAGAAATGTCAAGTTTCTAGAAAATGACTTGATTGGTTGGAACGTCAGATCATTAAGTACAAGATCTGAGTTAGAGCAATCTAACCTACAACCTTCTACATCAAGTCATAGTCGAACTATAATTATTGATCACACTCATTCAGTTCGAGTGCATGTTGAACGACCAGTTCTTAGAGCTTCGCAAATTGCTGTTAATGATCCAGTAGATCCTATTTAACAAATGTCAAAAATTGATGAACATCTAGTTGAATAATATGTTCCTCAGGATGTTGATACAATATTAAGAAGATCTATTAAAGTAAGAAAATCAGCTATTCCAAATAACTATGTAATGTATATGTAAGAATGTGAGTATAATGTTGAAGCTGAAAATGATCTTGGATCCTTTTCATAAGTCATGAGTTGCAAGAAGTCATAATTATGGTACAATTCCATGAAGGAAGAGATGAACCCCATGAAGAGAAACAATGTTTGAGATCTTGTCTTGTTGCCTGAAGATGTAAAACCCATTGGGTGTAAATGGTTCTATAAAACCAAAAAAGACTCATTAGGTAACATAGAAAGGTATAAGACTAAACTTGTTGCAAAGGTATTCACTTAGCAAGAAGGAATCGATTACACAGAGATTTTTAGTCCTATATCTAAGAAAGATTTCTTACACATCATGTTGGCATTGGTGGCTCATTTTAGTCTTGAGTTGCAACAAATGGATGTGAAAACAAGACTTATATGAAACAACCTAAAGGATTCTTCTCTAATAATGGTGAGCAATTGGTATGCAGGTTAAAAAATCCATATATGGCTTGAAACAAGCATCTCGTTAATGGTATTTGAGATTTAATGATGTTATCTCTTCATTTGGTTTTGTTGAGAATATCATGAATCAATGTATATACCAGAAGGTTAGTGGGGGAAAAATTTGTTTCCTTATTCTATATGTGGATGACATTTTGCTTGTAACAAATGACATAGGCATGTTACATGAGGTGAAACAATTTCTTTTTGAGAAAATTTTGATATGAAGGACATGGATGATGCATCTTATGCCATTGGCATTAAGATTCATTGTGATAGACATAAAAGTATTTTAGGTCTATCTTAGGAAACCTATATCAACTAAGTCTTAGAAAGGTTTCAGATGAAGGATTGTTCACCAAGTGTAGCACCTGTTGTCAAAGGTGATAGATTCAATTTGAATAAATGCCCTAAGAATGACCTCAAGTAGAAACAAAAAAAGAAAATTCAATATGCTTCTGTTGTAGGGAGTCTAATGTATCCTCAGGTATGCACAAGGCTTCACATTGCATTTGTTGTGGGAATGGTAGGAAGATATCAAAGTAATCCAGGTATTGATCACTAGAGAGCTGCAAAGAAAGTCATGAGGTACCTTCAAGGGATGAAGGACTACATGCTTATGTATAAACACTTAGATAATTTGGAGGTGATTGGGTTCTTCGACTCTGACTTTGCTGGTTGTATTGATTCACGAAAATTAACGTCTGGTTACATTTTCATGTTAGCCAATGAAGTCATATCTTGAAGGAGTATTAAACAAACCTTGACTGCTACCTCTACAATGGAGGTTGAATTCTTTTCATGTTTTGAGGCTTCCTCACATGGAATATGATTAAAGAGTTTCATTTCTGGGTTTAGAATTCTCAATTCCATTTCTAGGCCAATAAAGATATATTATGACAATTCAACTGCAATATTTATGGCTAAAAATAATAAGAGTGAAAGTCAAAGTAAGCATATCGACATTAAGTATTTAGTCATTAGGGAGCGTGTAAAAGATATGAAAGTAATCATTAAACACATTAACACTGAGTTAATGTTAGTTGATCCTTTAACTAAAAGCATGCCACCATACAAATTTAAGGATCATATGGTCACTATGGAACTTGGTTCCACTTTATAAATTATTGTTATTAGAACAAATATTTATGAAACTTTAATATCATTTCTCACATCTAGCATGTATATACACATTCATTTATTTGAGAAATGTTACTACAGTATGGCCTTAGAATAAATATTGGGTTTATTCAATAAGTAATTTGGGTAAGATTTAAAAACAAGATATATTGTGATATATGGAAGATACTACTTAATGTAAAAGAAAATATCATCATGATTCATGTATTGTGTTTTTGAAGTACATGATACTTCATGGGTATTAATTGAAGGCATATAGACCAAGTAGAAGATTGTTGGTTATACATGCACTTTTGCACATTCATGGAAACTGTCCACTAAAGATCATGGATCAGTTAGCTTATAAAAAAAATAGTCCTATCCTGACCTTCCCTAGCCATGAACCCATGATGATGCCCACTAACTTTTGTGGCGGTTTTTTTTTCGAAAAAAAAATACTTATAAATAGTCACTTAAGCAGAGATCCTTGAATACTAAATATTCCGTTTTGAGTACTTGAAAGATCCCTAGAGGTGCTCTGATTTCTGTCCGATAAAACTTCAACTCGATCTTCCAAAGACAAGCAAATCACATAATAATGACGGGAGATATTTAATCATATTCTATTGCTTTTTATAATCTTTATATGCATAACATGTCTTACATATCATACATATAAAATTAAATCAAATCAAATGAAATAACTAAAATGATTGGTTTAAATAACAATTTTTAAGATAAAATTAGTTTCAATTCAATTTGATAAACTTGAAAAAGTATTTTAGTTCCTTATATCTAAGTAAAAAATATTAATAAAACAAAAAAAAATCATCATTTTCTTACGTATATTAAAATATTCTTTAATAATTAATTAATAGTTAATAATTAATAGTATAAAATATATAATTAATTATTTAATATAAGAGGGTAAAAAAATATAATCATTAATCAACTAATGAAATACGATTAATTAATTATTTACATGATTAATCAATTACCTGTATAGTTAAACGATTATCTATTTAATTAATCAATTATAAATATAATTAATTGACTATAAAAAATAATTTATTAAAAATTAAGATATATGCTTACATATAAATATCACGATTTAAAAAATATATATTAATATTTAAAAAATATAATAATATGACATTTTTTTTATACCATTTTCCAATTTTTCATCTCTTAACCCCAATCTATATAAAAGTGTAATTATTTCCCTAATTTGTTTGATTTTAATATGATCAATTTTGAAGGAACAAATGTTAATTAATTTGATTTATATTTAAAATTGATATTTTAAAAGTTAATAAGATTAATTTGTACTTGGAAAAATATATGGATTTTATGAATTTTTCATTTGAGAAATAAATTTACTCACTTTAAAAATTAAAATTTTCATTTCTCAAATCAATATGATTATCAAAATTCAAGAAATTAACTAACCAAGCAACAATTCTGTTTTTTTTTTAAAAAAATTTCATCGAGAAGCGATAAGTCTGTTCGGATTGATTTTTCTCTCTGACAATCAAGTTTTTAAATGAAACAATATTTTCTCAAACCACTTTAGCTTTCTTTCAAAAAAAATAAAAGCTGTGTTGATTTCTTAATATCTGATAAATACGATGCCATTTTATAGTTTATAGTAAATTTGTTTCAACTTTACCAAATATATTGCTACATATTTTATTTTTCAAAAAAATATATTAGTTTAACGTGAAATTTAAGATGGCAATGGGAATGTTTGGCTATCATCTAAACTTCTAGTGTTCTATGACTTTAGTTTGATATTATCTATTTTAATTAGTCATGCGAATTTATATTTTTAGGTGAAGGTATCATTTGAATAACACAGTACAATTGAAAAACTACTTTGAAATATTTATTTTATTGTAAAATATTTAAAAAATGTAAGTATAAATACACCACTTATTTCTCTTACCAAACTAATAATGTCTTTGTCACATGCGTTACAAAAATAAAACGATAAATCATTACAACCTTTTTTTTTTCCAAAGAATGTGACCTCCGGCTTTTAAACTTGGAAACAATGCCGTAATTAACATGCAACCGCAAGTCAGATGCTTTGATGTACCTCTTAAATTTATCTTTAAAGAAATATTAAATGAAAAGTTAAATCAATTCTTGGTATCTACATCTGTGATATGCTTGGTTGTTTGACCTTTTCAGCCTCTAGCTTTCGTAACATGGATGAACTCAGCTTAATTTCACCTGATTCTCCAGAAAGCAAATCTACAACTTCAATCTGCATAAAATCCACGAAAGTAATTCCTAATGTGACGAAATATTTTTATAAGTGGAAAGCTTTTTTCTTTTTCTTTTTTTTATATCAGAAATTATAAGCAAACCACAAACTACAGATTGAGACCTTTAACTGCGAAAGGCCTCTTTCAGCTCTTTTTCTATTTATTGCCAATCCACCAGGTAATGTCTCTTTGCTGTAAGATAACCAAATCCAGTTAGTAATCAAATAACTCAATGGCATTTTAAAATTCAACATTTAGAAAGTCATGTTTAGCTGTTTATAATGCACTCATAATTGAAAAGAAATCACAAAATCATGAAGACAATGGATCAAGAAATAAAAGAAGTTACCCAGCTGAGCGTGCTGCAAAAACAAGACTTAAATGATCATGAACGTTGACATTAGAAAGCAGCCAATGGAAATAGGATACTTGATCACAAGTTACTTTTTATAAGCTATATATGGATATATAATCAAATGCACACTTCATGCCACAACCAAATATTAAGATGGCACACACACAAGCCTCCCTTATTACTTACCTTACAATGACAGCCTCCAAATTTTCATCTATAATGGAAGGGCCAAATGGATCTGTAATTGGTACAGCTTGGACTTCTAACTCTGGCTTGATAGACTGCATGGAGTTAGAACAAATATTAATCAAAATTTAAATAAGGGAAAAAAATTTCATATAAATCTTGCTTCAAGAAACACTACTTGCATTTGATGGAACTACGTTTGCAGATGCAAATTAGCAGATAATCTATTATCTCACCTACTTACTGAAAGTGTCATGAACCAACTATTCCAAAAAGCTATGCTGTTCGATTAAGACACATAAAGGTTTTATATTATCTCTCTAGAACATTCCCTTGTGCAAGAAGCCAAGAACCCTTGCAACTTGAGCCGTGACCAATGCACAGACCTATCTATCTTGTGCTTAAATTCAACTTTAGCAGAAGAATGAAGATAGTGAAATCAAATTCTACCATTTGGTCATAGAACTTATCTCAAACTTTAAGCTATTAAGGGCACACTTTAATGGTTTTATATGATATCTCTAACACATAAAAACTAACAGTACAAAACTATGCACCTCTCTTATGTACTCTGCTACTTGAAATATATGTCTTGCCGCCAAACAGATGATAAAAGATGTTTACAATCCATCCCTCATGTTTTTCATTAACATGCAAAATGAAAAATTTAAAGTATTCTGGGCAACAATTAAATATGTCAACTTTTTTTTTTCATAAAAAAGCACAGAACAAAGGAGATTTTTTTTTTTCATAAATTGTATATTTAGAGCCAAAGGCAAACTGCCAATGCTTAGACTAGTACCTTTATGAAAGTTTTGACATTATGTATCCTTTCCTCAATGGGTTGTATCAGTTCAGCAAACTGTAAAAGTAAATCAAATATCATATAAAGAAATTTGAAATCTAAACGTGACAGGAAAACACAAGGATAAAAAGGGACTCCTTTATATGTAAAAATCCACAAGCCACAGGGTTGTCTCATACAGGAATAAGGTGATCTTCACCATGTGGCTAAAATTTTCAATTAACAAGACCAAATAGCACAAGGCTTAAAAATTAGCTAGCTCCATAATTAATTATTAAATATATTTTTGACAAATATACAAATTTGATCACTGAATTTTAAGAGCAGAACACTTCAAGCATTTAATCTGTAGAACTCAATAGTTTTCTCAGTTTAAGTGCTAAATTAAATTTAACTGTTTGAAATTTTGCAAACTAACCACTGCATATTATCCTTAGTGTCAACATTAAAATACTTTCATAAATAATTTGATCTCCTCTGTCAATTTCATCCACAATGAAACTAATTTACTTCAAGTAGATTGAAGTTGACAGAGAGTTCAGGAAGAAAATATGACTCTAGAAGATAAAAGCAAATTTCAGACTTCAGACTCAATATACACATAGCCATGACTTGGAGTGCCAGATTCTTCGGCCATAACAATCCACAAGACTAAAACTTACTAGACACATCACACAATAGGACGGAACAGAGAGAATCAATACCTAGAAGTGGATATTTTCAATATAATTAAGCAGGCTGTTGGATGCAGTAATTTTCCTCTCCAAGAAAAGCAAAACAATTTTTAAAAAAAATCTGCCGGTTCACAAGAGTGAAATCTTATCAAACAAACCAAATAAAGAGTTGATTGAACTGTAACAAGAATTACAGTGTGGAGTTTAATCAATTCGGTTGAAAACCTAAAATTGGAACTGCAACACTATCATAACTGCGGTTACATAAAAATTCAATTTCGAAACACCTAAGCGGATTAAAACGAAGAGTAAAATATAATACATATAGGTTGTGTGTAATTAGCTTGGCAGTTAATAGAGGAAGGGAAACATTTATCCCAAAACCAAAAAAAAATAAAAAATAAATAAATAATGGAAAATGGAAAAGGTAACCTGCTTTTTTGCCAGCATAGGACCGTCGCAGACTCCAATTACAATCCGGCGCCTTGCCAACTCCGCTGAAGTCTGCATGCACAAGTTCAACCTTTTCTATTATCTAAATTTTAAAATATATATATATACATGAAATTTTTTGAGATTGAGAAATAAGAGAAGAGAGAAAGAGAGAGACTGTGAGGAAGAGGCGGTGGCCGTCATGCAATCGGTCAAATGTGCCACCGTTGACGACGGAATCGTAGGTGTTAGGAGGAGAGAGGTTGGGAAGCACCATGGGGTCATCGTGAACCGCCATTCAATAGCTTCGAGTCTAAGCAGGAGTTAGGTGTGAGATGAGAAGAAGATGAAAGTAGGATCTCATATATTTTATTATTCTTTAAATGTTAAACGTTAAATAAAAGTATTGGTTCGTTAGTTGTATTTGTGCATCTAACCGTTTGCCGTAGGACCAAAACCACTCTTCTGCTTTTCCAATGTTTGGGTACAATTGGGAAATATTCGCATCACTATCTTCCATATTTCATTGGATTTAAGTTTATTTTAATAAATTATAATAATTAATTATTAAATCTTTCTTTATAACTAAGTCAAACACACATTAATATTTTTCTCATTTGTTGTGTGAAATATAGCAGTTTAAAAAATACAACAAGCTATTTATTTGTTTGTTTAAAACATACAACAGCAATAGCAATTATAGCAACGGTTCACGGTACAATAATTAATATAACTATTTTCTATTTTATATATGGAGTACATAAGTCATAAAAATTGATGTTGATAATTGATAATTAATAATATAATACAAATGAAAAGAAATCACGTATTGAGACAAGTGTGTGTCCAGATGCATGTACAAGTTCTTTTGTTTTAACCTGCATCACCAAACATGGATCCAACCGCTTCATAAAAAATGTGGAAATTTTGTTTACTATTTCCAATTTGGCCGCAGATTGGTCAAGGTCCATTCCACTCTTAAGATGAAATATTAACATAGAAAATGAATGATCAAAATAAAGACAAAGCAACAAACCCAGAAATTGAGAACTAGGTTAGTTACTTTCTTTTACCACAAGAACGCAGCTGGACGTGTTTGAATAACTGATGCATACAAAATGGCGCAAAGAAGAAGCAATCTTTGTGAATCTCCAATACAACTATTTACTTATGTCCTATTAGAACAAGCTATTTTATGAAAGTACGAAACAAAATATGAATATAGGGTATGCTCTTACGGTTACTGAACCATATCCAGCGATTTATAGTTGCACAGCGCTTCTCATACTAAGACCACCCTTCCAACTGTGAAGGTTCGTCTAGATGAATATTTAGATGTTAGCTTCAGTCTGATTTGGGGTAAACTAAACTTGTTCTTGATTGATGATATGTAATCTTTTGCTAACTGAATGATGAATATTACTTGGATGGTGGTACAGTTTAAGATGTAAATTTGGATATCATTTCAGGACATCTGGCCTTTTTCAATAAAACTTAACAAACCAATGTATCTATTTGGATCTTCTCAAGTTAAAATTGTAAAGCATCATCATGCAGTATATATTTATTAAAAATGTTATCGTACACGTAATGGTTAAAAAGTTCATAAATTAAAAAAAATATATATATTACAAATTACAGGAAAAATATATTAATAGCACTAAATATTTCCCTTAAAAAATACATTAATTTTTTTTGTTACAAATAACATTAAATGTTATTTTTAATAAAATGTTTTTATTATTAGTGTTTTAAATAATGATTTAAAAATCTATTAGAATTGAATCAATGATAAGAAAGTTGGAGTATTTTACATCACGTCCTAAATGTACTTCATTGCTTTTATTATAAGAAATAATATTCAAAAAACCGTTATCAAAATTATGTTTATAACTTCATATTTAAAAAATTATACTAAATTCCTCTTTCCCTCTCATATCTATAATGATTGAGGAATGTGGTCTCCAATATACCTATTTCATAAACTAATTAGACTGCCTAAGAAATTCAGGAATTGAAAACCGCGTGCGAAAGAAGAAAAAAAATTATTCTTTTTGTTAGATAAATGCATAATAAGATACGTAACATATGTGTAACGTATTTTATTACATGATACATAAGTTTAAAATATATTATTAAATATGTTATATCAAACGTTAAAAACTATCTCACAACTTCATGAAAAACATATCAACATTTATTATATTAATAAATACATTCTTAAAAATTTAACATTAAATAAAAATATCAATAAGTAATAAAATAAAAATATATAATAAATAAGAAAGTTGACATTAATTACATAAATAATATAAAAAATTATATGTAAATAATAGAGTTGTTGAAAAATTGTTAAAAAAATAAAAAATTAATATAATATTAAATGAAAAATTAAAATAAAAAATATATTGTTTATGTAATTTGGTTCAATTTTTAAATTTTATATTTAAAATTAAATTAAACTAAACCATAATATACCAAATATAATAATTTATATTTAAAATATGGTTTTGTTAAAAAAATGGTATTGCTATTGGTATTTTAAATAGACAAGTTTAAAGATGTTATTTTTTTATTTATTATTATATTTTTTATTTTATTATACGTTTTAATTTTTATAATATGTTTTTGAATTTAGACAAAAACTGTTAAAAATTATTATTTTTTATTATCAATTTTTTTATTGCTTAAAAATACATTTATCATTGCGTTGATTGAACTTTTAAGAATGCATTTATCAACGTAGTAAAAATTTATGTTTTTCTATTTTTCGTTTTTCATTACGTGAGATGTAATTTTTAACTTTTCGTATGACATATTTAATAATGTATTTTATATTTGTATAAAACATAATAGAATCCGTTACACATATTTTATCTAGTACATAAAATGTATAAAACTATACATTATAGATATGTTACTACATCATAGAAGATGAGTCTTAAAAATACCCTATTTAGGTAATATGTTTTAAAATTTATCTCATCAAAATAAAAAAATTCATAATTTACACAGTAAAATATTAATTTAACAGTTAAATTAGTAAAATTCAACTGTTTACAAAAATTATTAAACAAAATAAGTATAACAAAAGTTACATCTAAAATAATTTAATTCCTCTTTATATATATATATATATATATATATATATATATATATATATATATATATATATATATATATATATATATATATATATATATATATATATATGCACACGAAAGGTAAAGTTCAGGTTAATTGGTTGTTGAATTTTTAATCACAATCAATACTTAATACTCGAAAATAGAAACTAAATCAAACTCACATAATTGGATTGGTTTGATTTTTAAGATTCATCAAGTTGGTTCAAACTAATTCACACCCTTTACCTAAAAGTGAAATATTCGAATCAATATGCTTGAAGTCAGGACACCCAGTCTCGGCTTCATGTAGAGTGCGTGATCAATCTAACAAGACTAGCACCTAAGGCCTCACCAGCTGGCCATGTTCAATTCTGTTAGGCACCTAATCCTTGTAATAATCGTTCAAAGAATTATTCTGATGCATAATTGGCTGACACTGTTTGCATGTCAATGAATTATCAAACACCCCCCCCCCTCATTTTTTTCTTCATATACAAGCTTGTGTGAATGGTCTCTGTTGCCACTGTTCATTTCTCTCCTTGACCTTGTGATAGTGAAGGGCTTGTCTGCTTGGAAAACTAAAGGAAGCAAATTCCATTTCAGACCAAAACCATCCATTTCTAAGGATAACCTAAGAGTTGTAATTGGCCTGTTTGCTTGTGGCAAAACACTCATTCAAGAATTCAGTAAGCTGTGATAAATATACATCTGGAAAGGTCCTATAATGATCCACGTGGGGGGATGATCCGAAGTTAAAGGACCTTACCCTCCTTCCCATCTTCCTCTGCTCTTCAATCAACGCTTCTATTGATTGAAATGGGACTACTCTGTCAGCTGTACTATACAGGTAAAGCTGAGGGCAAGGTTGGTGTTTCAAGAGGACATTGACAATTTTTGTTAATCTCCTGTATTTAAGACAGGAAAAATGTGCTTAATATCTATCATTTTCAAGTAGCTTCAATCCATATTCATGCCACATGAATGAAGTAATATAAGATTGCAGTTAGCAGGGAAGACACTTACTGATTCACATCTGGTAACTGCAAAACAAATGAGAATAGCCTCTCCAATAGTGACAAGACCACCATTTCAATGGTCGAAGGTTCGTCTGTTTGAAGCTTTGACAAGTTGACTTGAATCTCTGATTTAAGACCATCTTCTACCTCGACTGCAGGTTGGGTCAAAGAACTGCGTTTCTTTAATATAGCAGCAGAAAAGCCAGCAGCCCAGACCTACAATATAAAGGTTCCCCATATTGACAGAGAGAAAACAAGAGTGAGAGAATAGTTTGATAATTTATAATCCCAGGAACTACCACCCAAGAAGAGTAAACAAAAAATCAAGATAGCTACAGAAACAAACTTAATGCTACGGCAGAACGTTATGAAATGGTATGAGATTGAACATAATGGAGGAGTGGAATGGAATGAAGCAAAGTTATCATTCATTGTTTGGGTATTTTTAAGATGGAACAGGAAAAAGAATGATTCCATCCAGTACCCCCAGATTAGAGGCGGAGAAAAAAGAAGGATATTGAATGGAATGCATTCCATCATATTCCACCTCATTCGATCCTATTTTTAAGCATTCAAACAATGGAACCTAAAATCATTTCGTTCCATTCCACTTCATTTCTTTCCGCCAATCCAAGCATAGCCTTGACTAAGAAATTCCCATATGTAATGAAAGAGGAAACCTAAGGAGAAAAAAAGACCCCAAAAACAACGAAAAGGCAAAACAGACTATTTCCATTGTTAGACAAAATGAATACATTCCACAGTAATGGTGTGAGCGATGATCCACATTTTTAACAACAAAAACACAATCCAGCCAGGCTCCTATCATAAAATGGTACAGGGGAGAGCAAGGGGAGGCACCTGTCCTAACAAGTGACAATGTCTAACAAATTCAAGAACAAGCAAGTCCTGTAAAGCACAGTTTTGCCAACCACAAGCACAACGCACTGCAAACTAACCAGCAACCGAGTTTCAAAATGTCATATATTTAAACAACATTTGGTGTTACACCCCCTCTCAATGGCTTAAGCAACTGATACTCCAAGTAAAGAATATTAAACTATAATATTTGCAATTCAACAAAACCTGTGGATTGAAAGGTTCTCCCCCTCCCGAATCAACAATGCATCCCATAATCTTGTCCAAGAGGTCCTGGCTTCCCAGCATTCTGGCTAGGATAGAACCGTAGCTACAAAATAAATAAATAATAAATTAACAATACTGTGATGAAAACATGAGGAGGCTTTGTGAAAAAGCATGAAAACTAGCCAATCCACATACATAAACCAACCGGTATTGCTGAAAGTGTGAAAAAGCAAACAGCGTTCTATGCCATCATGTTCTGGGCGAGATACCCAAGAAATTAGGTGATGAGCGAGCAGAGAGATTTGGCTCTCAAGTATATGGCCAAGGTCAAATCGAAGCAGCTCCTTCGCGTCAACAACGAAGGTCACCGCGTGAACGCCACGCGAATTGTACCACTCGACGTACCTCTTGAGGTGCTTCGTCCTCGCTCCCAACCACCCCAGCAAAACCACGGTCGTAACACGGTGTTTGCCTCCGTAACACCCCGCATTTGGGGTCTCCGAAGCCGAGTTCCAAACGAACCCTCCAGCTTGCGAATTAGAGAGAAAGGGGTTGAGATTATTATTGGTGGGAGGTGTGAAAGAGTAGAGGTTTTGGGATGAGGTGAGGGAGGAGAAGAACAATCTGAGGGGATCCGAATTTGGAGGAATGGAAGAGTGGGAAGAACGGGTGAAAGCGGAGGAGGAGATGCGTGTCCTGGGAAGGGCGCGTCGGTGAGAAAGGGAAGGGTGTGAGGCGGTTTTGCATAGTAAGTGACGACGCAAAATGGAAGGGCTCAACATTCTCCCCGGAGCTTCCATCAATCATCATACATACAATAATACCATGAGGCAACACTGTTCCGTGTTCGCAGTTAAGATCCAAATGCCAAGCCTTTGTTTTCTCCACCAATCACCCACATCATTCTTTCACCTTCTGCTCTTTCAGTATGATTAGGGCTTCTAATCACATTAATTTTAATGGACACTATTTATTTTCCATGCGTTAAAAAAATAAATCTTCACATTAGTTATCCACAGTCACATTATCAGATTCCCAGTTCGCAGCATATGCATAATATATGAAACTTGGATTAAGATGTTTTTAAAGTGGTTTTTTGTATTTGTTTTGAAATTTTTACAAACAAAATATAGATTTAGTTTTAAATTTTTTAAAAATTGTTATAAAAGTAAATTAATTTACTTTAGTATAACTATTTATTATAAATTTATTAAAATAAATAAATAAATTTATCATTTAAAATTAAATAAATAAAATTAAATTTAATTTAATATTATAATAATAAATTATTATTATTATACTAATAATTAATATTAAAATAATAATAATATCATAATTATAATAATGATGAAATATAGTAATGATATGTAATGAAATAAAAATGATGATGATGGTTTTATGACAATAGTGTATTTAAAAATAAATTTAAAATAATAATAAAAATTTAATTTAAAATCATTTTAATTTAACTAATTTTATTTTTAATTTGATTTAAAATAAAAAAATTTGTATGAAACTTCGAAGAGAGCCTTATTAAGTTAAAAAAATTTTAAAATTGTTCAAAAAGTTGTTTAAATACTGCTACATTGTTTAATTAAATATAAATAATATATATATATATGATTAAATTAGTATTATATTTATTTCTATTCACTTTTAAATGTGCACTAATAAATAATTTTTAGATTAATAAGAATTTGAATAGAAATAATAGTGATTAAAGCTATTTGACAGGAATCTATGTCTCGATTCACTTAAAATTTAATTTATTTCGATTTGTTTACTCGTTTAAAGCCTAGTTTATACCGACTCGTTTAATGAATAGATAGACTTAAACTTGTTAAAAAATCTTTTTAAATAAATAAGTCAGGTCTAAGCTTATAAAAAAATTTATTTATATTTATATTTATTTTAATATATTATATTTGTATAATATTTATTTTATATTTTATTTATATAATATTAATATATATGTTTTAGATCTATTTAATGGTTTTTTTATTTTGTAAACTTTAAGTTTGCAAGCTTTTTAATCAATTATTTATATAGACTTTAAGTTTATTTATTGATTTTTGTAAAATATAGATTTTTAAACAGATTTGCAGATTTTATAAATTTTAAATCAGGTCAGATTTTGATAAAAAAAAATCTTTAACAAATAATAGATTCATGTTTACACCTCAAAATTTTTAAACAGTTAAATTCAAACAGTTTAAACTTATCTCAATTCAATTTGACCTATTTTCATCCCTAAATCTAAATAGTAATAAGGGTTGCAGTGTAAAAAAAAAAAACAAATGAAATTGAACAGTTACAAGAATACACAAACTCATATATAAGTATTAGGAGTCTATTATATACAGACAGCACACGCTACCAGCTGCTGCACTTAATTTAAAAAAGAGGAAATGGTTTTTTCATATTGTTCTTAACCTACATCTATCAATTTGTGTGCACTATCTTCAAAATAGCTTGTACATAAAATGAGATATTTATAAATTTAATGTAATTTTTAAGGATCAAAATAAATCAAACGATTGCAAATCAAATATTTTCATATAATTTGATCTTTTGCATTGTATAAAGTGTTGTTTAGAGTTGTATGTATATACAAATGAGTGCCTAACCATTTATAGCAAGCTTGCTAAATTGAATAGGAGTATTTACATTGAAAAACAAAAGTGTTCAGTATCTTCATTCTCTTACTATAAAAACAAAAAAACATCTTGTGGTTGATTCAAAATATTCCTTTTATGTAGGTTGTCATAGGTTGGTAATTTATCCAATATTAATATCCCACCAAAGGTGTTCACTTTTAAAGGAACCATACTGCTGCAAAATTTGGTAAACAAACCAACATCAACAATCCCATGTAATGCTTGATATTGCAGGTGTGAATAGGCAGATTTAACAAAATGTATATTTCATTTTTTTTTCAGCTGCAACTGTTCTGCTTGTTGTTCGAGAGAGTAACCTTATTACATAAAGGTATGTCTTGTCAAAAAGAAGACACTATTATCTTATTTTTCTACGTATTTTGATATCAATTTATCTTTTAAAATGGTATATAATAATAAAAAATTTTAAAAATTAAATATAAATTTAATTTAACTTCAAAAGATAACTTTTAGGATAAAAATTGTTTTAATTTATATTTGTATAATTGACTCTTCATTTACTCAATATAAGATCTTCATATAAAGTTTTCTTATCTACCAAAATGGTATATAATAGTAAAATTGTTAAAAATTAAACATAAATTTAATTTAATTTTAAAAAGTTAACTTGTAAAATAAGAATTATTTATAGAATTAAATATCTATAAATGGTATCATATTTAAAAATTAAGATAGATTTTATGTTAAAAGTTAAACATAAAAATAATTCAACTCCAAAAATTAATTTATAAAATAAAAGTTATCTTAATTTATATTTTTATAATTAATCTTTCCTTTACTTAACGTTAAACTTGCAATAAAAATATCTCACACATTTTTTCTTCCTCGCTCCAATCATGCTTCCACGATTGAGTTTGCCCCTATCTTCCATTCTCCTTTTCGTATTACCTACGGCCTAACCCTCATCCACAACATTTACCTAAATCTCATCATCCCAAAGATCTCTTAAAAAATATTTATTCTTTCCTAAGTTTCACATCATTCTCGCACTTGAAATAAATACTTTACATCATAAATTTTCTTTCTCACATAAAAAACCTAACAATATTATATTATATCATATGTCTTTATTATTCTTTTAATTTCTTTATTTATTTTTATTATTTTACTCATCGCATTTTTTATTTTTTACTTATTTTTCTATCTCTTTCTTATTTAATGGAATATATTGTGTAATGCGTTAGACGCTTGGAATTATTCCTTGCTTGATTTCATGATAACCATGCCAGAACAAGAAAAGGATTAGAATGAGTTTACATTTACACATATAAAAGGCAGTAGTCGATTTGTCAGGTTTTAGTGAACGGGAATGGAACTTCCATTCAGAATGGCATTTGGCTTCCCCAAATTGGATTTAAAGTCTTTACCCTTTGCTGAGAACCTAAACCCTGAACTGCTACGTGGCATACTTGCTCTTTTTGTCGTTGGCCTTACGGCAACTTATTTTTACTATCGCAAGAAAATCCACAAAGGTAATTTCACTACTACATTTTATTTGTGTCGAAATAAATGTTGAATTTCTTGCATTGGATTTAACTCTCTTAAAATGAATAAATTTATAAAATAAAAAATATGTTTATCATTTATTTAAAATTAATGATGATCCATCGTAAATATGTTTTAATTTTTTGAGTTTTATATATTTATTCAGATTAAATAATCAAATCCTTCTTGCACCATTTGTGATTATCTAAATTCTAAGAGATCTAGATGTTTCTGAATCATGTGCTTCTTCCATTTTTTTAAACATTGACGACCCTTCAATTAATTTTAGTCATTGTGCATATTTAGTATTCATACGATAAAGTTCAATCCTGTGAAAAACCATAAGTGGCATAACTTTCTCTTACTCCCAGGATCTCCTTATCTAATACCACCCATTTTTAGACGCAGAATATGCATCTGACTGGTATGTCTCAAGGTTATTACAGACGGCAACACTCTTTTTTTTTAAAAAAAAATATATATTTGATGAAATTATAACTTCAAATTTCATCATTCCTTTTTATTATATAGATTTTTGGTAGAACTATAGCTTTGATGATTCACTTCAGTGGTTCAACAAGGAGCAGAGGAAGGGAACGCATTCTATTCGCATTCTTGCGTAACTTAGCTAGAGCATCATAGATAGGTAAACTTTAAGTTAGGATGTCAAAGCTTGAGCATTTAACCAACATTAACCATGGTTGAATTGGATGGTCCTTCTGGCAAATGGGGAATTTTTGTTAGGGCTACAAATCCTCTGGCAAAGCACTTTATACTTTCCTTTTGTAATTTTAGTATAAAAACAATTAGTATAAAGATATTGGGATTGGTTTAAAAAATTACGAAGTGTTAAAATAATTTTTGTGTGAAAAATATAAATTATTAGTACAACAGATAATATAATATATTAATATTATAATATTATATTTTTTTTGTTAATATATTCCTTCTGCTTCTTACATTATTATCCATTAAAACATACTTCTTTTATACAAATACAAAATAAAATCGGTACAGAAAATAACTCAATTGGCTGACAATGTTAAGTTCTAAAATTGTTTTAGTTGTACACGAGTTTATATTAATTTCAATAACATTTTTATCTATCCATCTAATTAGAAGGATAATATATAAATTAAAAAACATAATTGACATTTTATTTATATATTTTTAACAAAAATTTAATTTAACTTTTCACTGTTTTTTTAACATTTATGACAAATGTGTGCAAAATATTTAAGGATTGGATAGAAATAAGAATATAATTAAAAGATAATAATTAATATCATCTTAAACTTCTAAATAGATAGATAAATGAAATTATTATTTTTAAAAATAAATAAATAAATAAAAATACAATTAAATAAATATCAATACTGAAATGCAAATAGCCTTTTTCTTTTCTTATTCTAAAGAGAGGTAGAGTAGGTGTTATAGAAAGGGAGAGAAAGGAAAAAAAAAAAAAAAGAGATGAAATGCGTTGTGACTTGTGAGGGACGAAGCCTATGCAATCATAACTCGTGTCTCACAAGTGGCAGCAGTAGGGAAAAATATCAATTCCTTCTGTAAATTGTGTCCTTTGGCAACTTTTCTATATTCTAAAAATCAAATTTCAATGTGTGACAATAACAATAACAGCAAAAGTTTTGGACTTTTAAATTGTAATTTAGCAGGGATGGTAAACTATCCATCATCGATAAAAATTGGAGAACGGAAAATGTAAATGCACAAGTAAAATAAGATATCAAAACGGTTCTCAATTAATAGCTAACAGCAGATTAATTGGTTGAATGTAAGTTTAAAAAAAAATTCAATAAAGATTAACCTATCGATGATTGTATGATCCTTTGTCTGTCTGGTGTGAATGCATAATTTTTCCAAACTTGCTCGTCGGATTTTATGATTTTCATTGTTATTGCTGTACATCAAATTAAATCAGAAGTATAATCTTATGTTTTCTTCCCCATTTATATACTCTATTTTTTTTAAAATAGTTTTTCTATTTTTCCCGTTTAACATTTGATTTCTTCGATCATTCTTTTTGATTATCTCTCTTTCTAGCTTTTATTTTTTCTTTTTCTTTTTATTTTTTCCTTTCTTTTTTTCTCTGTGTCCAAAATCAAAAAGACTTACCCAACTCTTTAAAACTGTCCAGAATCGTTCGACGCTCATCCTTATAATTTAGTAACACTTTATTATGTATTAACCTTTGTTAATATAAATTTTTAATAGTAAAATATTTATACTAATAAATGTTTTATTAATACAGAATATTAGTATATATTATTAATATATTAAATATTAATATAATATAATATATTATTTACTAATATAGACCTTCAGAATTTATATTAATAATTTAATATTTATGTATTAGTAAATCTAACAGAGGTTCTTTTAATACTTGATAAATTTTCCATGTTAGTAAATAATTTTTTTCCGTACAAAATTTTCATGTATAAGAATTAAATTTTGTTGTAAAACCAACTAAATATAATTATGTTTACATACTTTAAAAGTTCTGTACTTTCCAAATAATATTAATTCTTTTAAACTGATTTTTAAAATATTATTTAAATATAAATTAAATTAACCTTAATTTTTAAAATAATTTTTAGCACCATTTTTAAAATTAATTCTACTCTGTCTTAAAAAAAAATCATGAACCTTTATTTTTTAACGTAACTTATGATATAGTGATGGAGTTTTTTTAAAGAAAATAAATGGTGCTATTATTGGCAGGACCAAATCAACGTCAAACTTGAATAGAAAATAAAATACTACAAACTTAAGCAACCTAAATACATTTATTAAATAATAATATAGGGAAAATTGAGGGAGACTAGAAAAACAGACCATTTCAATCATAGATAATATAATATAACATTTTTAATGAATATTTTGATCATTGATTTGCATTCTAAATCGGTTCTTATTCGTCAAACGCTGGGCACATAAAATTAGGAGCAGACAAATTTTTGAATAATGATTCTCATTATGATATTTTAACAAAGTTTCTATCCCAATAATTTTTTTAAAAATTTTTATTATTATATTACATATTATATTATATTTTTTTTATTTTTCTTCTTTCTATTTCTCTCATCTTTTTATCCATTCTACTCCTTTCAAATATATAATAACACTCTTTTTTTTAGTAACTATTTTATTAAAACCGCCAAGCTTGCATTCTACTACTTTCAAATATACAATAATAGCTTTTCTTTTAGTAACTATTTTATTAAAAGCCAACTAATTGAAGGAATTCACATGTCACGATTAGGATAATGAAAGTCATGAGTGGGTGCTAACATGAGATTCCTAGCAATTTTTTTATAGTTTTGTCTGTTGAATATTGACTTCAATTGGGAAGCCTAGGCCTAACTTGGAACCCAAACTGTCCTACAAATACCAGGGAAATCCATCCCTTTGATCATCATAACCACACTCACAAATTGATTGCTTGGTTTAATTTGAACTTTGAATTTTTGTTCATTTTGTTCAATGGCAGCAAAGAGCAAAATCCTAGTCCTTGGAGGAACAGGGTACATTGGAAAATTCGTAGTTAAGGCAAGCGCAGAAGCAGGACACCCTACCTTTGCCTTGGTTAGAGAGAGCTCCGTTTCTCATCCTGAAAAGTCAAAGCTCATTGAAAGCTTTAAGAACTCCGGTGTTACTCTGGTTTATGTATGTCTTTCAATTACAATTTCCTTTTATTTTTAGTTTACATAACTAGTTCAAAGTTTAAAATCCAAATATTCTGACATGAGATGTTATATTCCTGCAATAACTTAATACTACAACTTATACAACATATCTTTTCTTTTTATAATTTTTCATCACATCTTATACTTTTTCTTTGTTGTATATTTATATAGTAGGAATAACATTTCTGTTCTGACATCTCTCTTCGCTCTATGATTTTGTAGGGTGATCTAACTGATCATGAAAGCCTTGTTAAGGCAATCAAGCAAGTTGATGTTGTAATCTCTACTGTTGGTGGAGCACAGATAGATAACCAATTGAATATCATAGCGGCAATTAAAGAAGCTGGAAACATCAAGGTACATAAATAACCCTTTTTTATACAAAATAAAATAATTTAACTAAAACTGATTATCTTTTCTGCTGAATAAAAATGGTTGAATAGTTGAATAAATCATATAGTGTGGTGTTGATTTCTTGTGTGATCCATCAGAGGTTCCTTCCATCAGAATTTGGGCTAGATGTGGATCGTAGCCATGCAGTTGACCCAGTGGCAGGGTTTTTTAAGATTAAAGCAAAAATCCGTAGAGCAATTGAAGCTGAAGGAATTCCTTACACTTATGTGTGTTCCAATGCCTTTGCTGGGTACTTCTTACCTACACTTGCACAACAAAATGTCACAGCTCCTCCCCGGGATAAGGTAGTCATTCTTGGGGATGGAAATGTCAAAGGTAATTAACAACTTATGGCAAATTAATCTTTGACAAACAGTTGTTGATTTCTACATGTACATATGCAGTTCAATTGGCTCATGTTGTGTGCTTCAAATCCTTGTTTCAGGAGTTTATGTCAAGGAGGAAGATATTGGTACTTACACCATCAAAGCAGTGGATGATCCAAGAACCTTGAACAAAAATCTCTACCTAAGACTCCCTGCCAATGTTTTGACCTTCAACGAGATTGTTTCCTTGTGGGAGAACAAGATCAAGAGCACCCTTGAGAAAATCTACCTTCCAGAAGATCAACTTCTTAAGAAAATCCCGGGTCAGTTTGTTAATTACTCTCATTTATGATTTTTCTACTGTCATAAAATACTAAATACAGCTTATAAAAATCTTTCATCTCCATTCACATGCCACTAGTTTAAGGAGTGTGTTCTTGTTTTTCTAGAGTTTTTTAAACCAACAACTTGACAACGTGTCCTTATCAAAAGAAACTAATATACAACTAAAAAGGTTGGATCCCAAAGGATTAAGATGATGGGAGAAACGCGTGAATGATTTTTTTATATCTTAAACACTCCTACACGCCAAAGTTAGTTGGGCATGAAAAGTGTAAAATATGCACACTTATATTCCTTTACATTAAAATTCAATTTTTGTTTAAAATAATTAGGCTATAAGAATCAAACTACAGACTAACCGATCGATATTTATATTGTTTAAGGGAAAGTGCTTGAAATTTTTTTATATTTAACATGAATCTCATATTTACATATGATTTTTTGACAAAAAATCTTTGCAGAGTCTCCTTTCCCTATCAATTTGGTGTTAGCATTACGTCACGCGATGCTGGTAAAGGGAGATTGTACAAACTTTGAGATTGAGCCTTCTTTCGGTGTGGAAGCTTCTGAACTTTATCCAGAGGTGAAATACACCACCGTCGACAGCTATTTGAACGCGTTTGTCTGAAGTATAGAGAGTGCATTATTGCCAATGAAATGCTCCACTCAAATGAATAAAACCAGAGATTATAGTGTGTTGGTCGAGAATTTTTAAATTGTTTTTCTTTTAATTAGTGACTTGTTCTTTTGTTGTGTGGCTATTGTTGTTAATGGTCTTTCCATACTTTACGCTGTACTGTTGTTGGCTTAACTGTGTGCTGCTTGAAAGTTATTCTGATATTGAAATTCTATTACCGTTTGTTTATCACTCTGTTTCTATTGGTAACGTTCATATTTCACTTTCACGATGCCCAAGGCATAAGAGCCTAACACTAACAGCGAACATGTCTTCATATTTGGCCCGCACCTACTAAATCATCGCCTTGTAATTTACATTTTATAAAAATAAATATTTCACTTTATATTTTCGACTTTGAAATTATTATACAATTTCTTTCATTTAATCTTTAATGTTAACAAAAAAATATAATAAAAACTATAGTAAAAAAAGATTTATTATATTTTATAAAAATTTAAATTGAAATCCAATTTTAGAAAATTAAAAACTAAAATAAATAGTGTGCCATCTTCCGAATCGAAGTAATGATTTACTCTAACATATACAAAGTCAAGATTCAACTTTCTCAATTCTCACACTTATTTTTCAATGGTATATTTCACATGTGTCTAAGTGAGAGAGTTTTTATACTACTTAATATAATTTTGTAATTGACACGCTCGTCGCAAACGCGCAAAAATATTTTCTAAATTTCTCCCAAACTATTGGTATAGTATAAGGTGCAACCTAGGTCATCTCCCAAAGACCATTTCAAATTCTTAAGCAAATAAGGAGAAAATTAGAACAAGGGGGTTTTGTAAAGATGTGATATTGAGTGATAAACACAAAATATAGACTGAAATTAATTTCACTTAACAATTATCAACTCAAGGAATTCAGAGACTATTTTCATAACTAATCATTGCTCACTAAAATCATGCATTGTGTTTATCAACCTAGGATCATCTGGAACCCCTAAAATGATCATTGAATTCTCTACTGAGAAACCTATCAGAATTTAATTGATTATGATCAACAAGATTAGTAACCACTTAATCTTTTATCTAAACTAATTTCACAATCAGAATTCAGTTGAAGTAAGTAATAAAATGAAAACCTTCAATTCAATTACTTAATTTCTACTCTTCAAACTTTTGGAAAATGATTTACCAATCAAAAACCAATTATAAATCAATTATACATTAATCAAAATACGTCAACCGATCAAACTTTGATTAAAGAATAAAATTGAAGAATATAGTGAAGTAGAGTAGAAACCACTTAATAAGCATGTAAATAAAGATCAAGACCTCAAAGTTAAAATGAAAATAGCTTGAATCCTTGAATTGAAACTACGAACCTAGCCTTCCATGAAGGAGGCAAACTAACAACAAAGAAAGAGGAAAACTAACAACAAATAAATCCTAAGCCTTCCTGTAGGAGGCAACTAACAACAAATAAATCCTAAGCCTTCCATGTAGGAGGTAACTAACAATAAAGAAAAACTAAGCCTTCCATGTAGGAGGCAAACTAACAAGAAAGAAAATCTAAGCCTTCCATGAAGGAGGCAAAACTAACAAGAAAGAAAGAAAGAAAGAAAGAAAGAAAATGGTATTGGAGTTAATCTCCAAAATGGTGTGTTTCTCCTCTTGTAAACCCTTCTATTTATAGAGGATTTTTGAGGCATCATCTTCAAAAAGTCACCAACTAGGATATTACTTTTCTACCCTTTTATTGTTTTCACATGGGCTTTGTTGAAAATGCAAAACACTTTTGAATTTTTGTCACCAACGAGCACAACAATTTTGACTTTCTTGCACCGCAATTTCGGATGTTCACATGTCCAAATTAGAGCTTGACTTCTGAACAAAAGTTGTAGCCCCGGATCTTAGCTGTCCAACAAAGTTGATTTCATCTCAATATGACTTCTGTATCTCAAGATATGGCCGGATCTTTGCACACTGTTCAAATTACACGTCAGCAACACTATCTCATCTTTTGAGATAATTTAGGAGTCCTAAACATCCCATTTAGAGTCTGTTCTTGCTTTGTAACTATGGACACTTCTTTAAGCTTTCATTCAAGACAGATTTCATGATTTTTGGATGTCTACAACTCCTATTATGCTCAAAATACTATAATAGTGTCATTTAAATCGGGTAAGCAAAGAAATTCAATTAAACTTCATATGAACCCAAACTCATAAAATATGACAAAGATCACTTAATTGATCATATAAGAAGTCTTAATGAGATAAAAGTGAGAGATAATTATTTATGAAATCTATGCTTATCAAATTCCCCCACACTTATCTTTTGCACGTCTCGGGCAAACTTAAGTTAAGGGTTGGTGACTAATTTTTTTTATTTTTATTTTTTTAATGAAAGAACATCAAAGTTTTGAGTTGATTTCTCAAGAATTCACAAAATTTCATGAAGCATTCTTTCATCACATTTTTGAAATTACTTAGAAAGGCAACTTTAATTTGAAAAACATAGATTGAGAAAGATAAAACCTCACATGATATACTCTGAATCTCTCAAGTGTTTGATTTGGTAAGTGTTTCTCTCAAATTCAATCCATGAAAGATGAACTATCATAGGCTTGCATATCTTCTACTTCTCTATTACTATGTACACATGCAATGCACAAATCAAGAGGTCTTTATTCTGGTTATAACGGGATTAGAAAGATGAAATGATATATTGAAGAGATACAATGTTCGACCAAGAAAAATGGTGAGGAGTGAGAATTGAGTCTAAGTGCAAGTGTGAGAAACAGATATCACTTCTTCATTTTTTTTTTCAATATAATAGTTTATTTGTTAATTTATTACTTCAGTTTTTTTTTCAACCATGATATTGATGAACACAACAATAATTTCCCCCACACTTATTGAAACACTTATGGTATGATAAATCCAGTATTCCTCACCTTCTATGGTCAGACAAAGTTGTTTTTTTTTTTTTTGATTTGTGGTGAGCTAAAAGGAAGAAAAGGCTAATCGGCTCAAAGGGCTGATCAAAGGATAAAATTATATGGTTTGGTTATTTGGTCAAGTGGTTTGTTCAAGAAAAACAGTGCCTCAATCATTTTTGTACAATTCATGTGAAAATGTAGCTTTAAAAAGAATCAATGCAAGTTCTGAAGTAACATATTCCATGGATGAAAATCACACAAGAAAGAAAATAATAAGGCTCAAAATCTCACAGGTAATATATTTATCAAATTTAATCTATCCAGTTCAAATATGTGTTGCCAAACTAATTAATCTCGAAATGTAAATCATTTTGCTTCAATTATTTTATGAAATCTAAAGAACAACAAACTTCCACATTCAAATTTTTTTTTATCATAAGATGCGTATCAGGAGTCAAGTGTAACTCCTTACTCAGTCATCTTACTCAAAGCAAGTTTATGATTCTAACCTAATTTTTTTGTTTTTTTTTGTTTTTTTTTTTTATATCGGACCATCCTCTCCCCAACCTATCCAAGGCATTGTCCCCAATGTCTTAGATGGAATTTCATATGACAGGAAAAGAAATGTGAGAAAACTACCAAAGTAAGGAAAAGTTATAACCGAAGAGTGGTATCTGGTTCTCTTTTGTCTCTGCCATCCTGATTTGCTTGGTTCACCAGCTGCATTGCTTGACTGAGCTCAGATGTAGGATTTTGCAAAATCTCAAGTAGCTGTTCAACAGTTGAAGCAGATACTATGATGTTGCGCATGGATTGTGGCATGAACTCCTGCTCTACTGCATGATCTAAAAAGGATATCAAACCATTATAAAAGCCATTAATATTCAATAAGCCCAAAGGTTTTTTATGAAAATTCCGATTGGCCCAAAATATAATGGTAAAAATTTCTTCCATTGTTCCAAGACCACCAGGTAATGCAATAAATGCATTAGAATTAACCAACATATGTCTCATACGGTCATGCATGGTTGCAACCTTCAATTCAGTACCCAGGGTCAAGTAGGAGGTGCTCCCATTTTTTAAGCCAACACCTAAGACGTTACACCCCTTTGTGAGTGCAGATCCTGCAACACATCCTTTTAAACCCTAAATCCCTCCCCCATAAACAAGATTGATTTTTCTTGCAGCTAATGCCTTACCAAGGGTATAAGCTGCATGTTGAAATTCTCTATCCTTTCCAAGGTTAGACCCACCAAAAACACAGATAGTATTGATCCTATCCATATACGGTGTTTCTGTCTTTTTTTTTTTTTTGAAAAAATATGTCATAGAGGTTGATAATTTATAGGGACTCAATATCAGACAAGGAGATCGCTTGAATAGTGCGGGATCAGGATTTGGTAGCAAAAGTTGAATTTTTGTTGCAAAAGTTTGAATTTTTGTTGCAAAAGTTTGAATTTTTTGTTCAAGGAAAATGTGAATGTCAGAGGGGAAAGACTTTAAGCAGGGGTGAAAATTTCAAAAAAAAAATGGTGGCCCAATAAATTGAAAAGACAATGTAAATGACAAACATACACGCATGAGAATGAACAGTAGTTGTGATTGTGGCTCACATCTTCCTCTGGTTTTACGTCCAGTAACGGCTGAAACGCCTTCTAAGAGTCGAGGATGTGCTTCTCATTCAGTTTTCTTGTAAACTGACAACAGGGTCTTTTAAAGTCAGATTCCTAAGACTATAACGTGTTTTTTCCTTACGGAACAGTTCAAACAAATCAAGAAGGACTCCTTGTACATGCCCACTAGGATGCGTCTCAAGAGTCTGAATGATATCATCCAATGACTTCTTACTCAGTCCATCCTTTATGAATTGAATTTTGTCCTCTCGATTTCTTGAAACCATTCCAGGGTTCTTGCATCTTGTGTTACAGGTCCATCTTGCACACCTGTAGCAAACTCCAATTCTTTTTGCCCTTCTCTTCTTTGCATAGGAACTTCTTCCCATACCTGGCATGTTTTTAACAAATGATTCTTGAAATTCATCTGCTAAACGTACCTTAGCTTCAATGATCCAACGGACATCTTCTGGAAGGCCTAAGAGTGTTAATGCTCTCAATCGTTCAAGTGTGCAATTGTAAATGTCTTTAAGAAAATTTCTGTGGAGAGTAGGGAACAAAATTTTGATCCTGGTGAGATCTTTCTCCATTTTTTCTTAAAACACTCAAGTTATTATTCCTGCAAGCTCAATGTGGTGTAATAGTTGGGATGATTTAAGAGGTGAAGAAGGAAGTTGAGAGATTAGTTGAAACTTATAAGCGAGGAATGTGAGAGAGGGAGAGGGAGAAAGAGAGAGAGAAAGAGAGAAAGAGAGAAAGAGAGAGAGAGAGAGAGAGAGACTTCTCTTGAATTTATTGCAGGTATGTGGCATTGTGTAAATGCACTTCTTCTACCGTGTGCTTTTGAAAACCTTCAAAAAATGGTTTAAGACGATGTCCATTCACCTTGAAGATTTTTTCAGTTACCTCATTTTTTATTTCCACTGCACCATAAGGAAAAACATTAGTAACTACAAATGGTCCTAACCATCTAGAGCGTAGCTTACCAGGCAGAAGCTTTAGCCGAGAATTGAAAAGGAGAACTTTTTGTCCAACGGAAAACTCCTTTCTTGCCAACTTTTTGTCATGAAGAGCTTTGACCTTTTCTTTGTAAATTTTGGAGTTTTCGTATGCTTCTAATCGAATTTCTTCAAGTTCCTGCAATTGAAGCTTCCTATAGATTCCTGCTTGGTCTAGATCCATGTTGCATTTCTTTACTGCCCAAAATGCTCTATGCTCTAATTCAACTGGAAGATGACATGCTTTACCAAAGACGATCCTGTAGGGAGACATGCCAATGGGTGACTTGTAAGCTGTCCTATATGCCCATAATGCATCAACAAGGTGCAAGCTCCAATCCTTCCTGTTAGGCTGAACTGTTTTCTCTAAGATTTTCTTGATCTCTCGATTAGAAACTTCAGCTTGACCATTTGTTTGAGGATGATATGGGGTGGAGACTTTATGCATGACTCCATATTTGCGGAGTAGGGCTTCCATTGTGCGGTTGCAAAAATGAGTACCTTGGTCACTAATTAGAGCTCTAGGAATGCCAAACCTGCTAAAAATGTTAGACCTGATAAAATCTGCAACAACTCGAGCATCATCAGTACGGGTAGCTTTTGCCTCCACCCATTTTGAAACATAATCAACAGCTAGCAAAATGTAAACAAAACCAAAAGAGATAGGGAATGGACCCATAAAGTCTATACCCCAAACATCAAATACCTCACAAAAGAGAAGTGGTTGTTGGGGCATCTCATTTCTGCGCGAAATACTCCCTATTCTTTGGCACTGCTCACAAGTTATGCATAATCTATGTGCATCACGAAATATTGTAGGCCAATAAAAGCCTGAGTCTAGTACTTTTCTAGCTGTCCGTTGTGGCCCAAAGTGTCCACCACAAGCTAGGGAATGGCAAAAGGTAAGTACAGACTGAACTTCATGATCTGGAACACATCTTCTAATGATTTGATCACTACATGTCTTCCAAAGGTATGGTTCATCCCATATGTAGTGTTTGGCATCACTTTTCAACTTGGCAATTTGCGATTTGGTGAAGTGTTTGGGTATTTCTTTAGCAACCAGATAGTTTACCAAATCTGCATACCAAGGATCTTTCCCGTGCAAATGATAAAGATGCTCTTCTGGGAATGAATCTGCAATTGAAGTTTCTTCACAAGGTTGCTGGATCCGACTTAAATGATCTGCTACAAGGTTCTCTGCACCACTCTTGTCTTTAATCTCTAAATCAAATTCTTGCAACAGAAGCATCCAACGAATCAGTCTCGGCTTAGCATCTGCCTTCTTCAGCAAGTATTTCAAAACTGCATGGTCAGAGAAGACAATAACTTTAGATCCAAGCAAATAAGAGCGAAATTTATCTAATGCAAACACAATTGCCAACAGCTCCTTCTCAGTAGTTGTGTAATTGGATTGGGTTGCATCAAGTGTGCGAGAGGCATATGCAATGACATGAGATCTCTTGTTAACTCTTTGAGACAGTACAACACCAAGGGCATAATTAGATGCATCACACATTAATTCAAATGGAAGCATCCAATTAGGTGGTTGAATGATGGGAGTGGTTGTCAACCGCTTCTTTAGTTCATCAAATGAATCCTTGCATGCTTGATCAAACACAAATTTGGTATCTTTTTGTAGTAGTTTAGAAAGAGGTTGTGCAATCTTGCTAAAATCCTTGATGAATCTTCTGTAAAAACCTGCATGACCAAGTAAAGAACGTACTTCTCGCACAGAAGTGGGGTAAGGTAGAGAAGTAATAATGTCTATCTTGGCCTTATCAACCTCTAAACCTTTGCTAGATACCAAGTGTCCTAAGACTATACCTTCTGTTACCATGAAATGACATTTTTCAAAATTCAAAACCAAGTTAGTCTCAATGCATCTGTCCAAAACTTTAGAGAGGCTTTCTAAGCATGCATCAAAAGAAGAACCATATACAGTGAAGTCATCCATAAACACTTCCATGCAGCTTTCTAAGAGATCAGAGAAAATGCTTACCATGCATCTTTGAAAGGTTCCAGGGGCGTTGCATAGACCAAAGGGCATCCTTCGATAGGCAAAAGTACCAAAAGGACAAGTGAAGGTGGTCTTATGCTGGTCTTCTGGGGCTATATGTATTTGAAAATAACCTGAAAAACCATCCAAAAAGCAATAGTGAGATTTTCCTGCTAATCTTTCCAAAATTTGGTCCATGAAGGGCAAAGGGAAGTGATCCTTGCGAGTAGCTTGGTTAAGCTTCCTATAATCTATGCACACTCTCCAACTGTTTTGTATTCTGATAGGGATTAGTTCATCATTGTGATTTTTGACTACAGTCATGCCAGTCTTCTTAGGAACTACTTGCACCGGGCTTACCCAATCACTGTCTGAGATGGGATAGATGATACTAGCTGCCAAAAGCTTACCTACTTCCTTCTTTACCATATCTAGGATGGTTGGATTCAAACGCCTTTGTGGTTGTCTAACAGGTCTGGTGTTTTCCTCCAGCAATATCCTATGCATACAAGTAGATGGGCTAATGCCTGGAATATCAGCCAAAGTCCATCCAATTGCTTGTTTATGGCTTCTTAAGGTTTGCAGCAACCTTTCTTCTTGTTGTGGTAGAAGGTTCTTTGCTACAATGACAGGAAGCTTCTCATTTTCCCCCAAATAAGCATACTTTAGATGTTCAGGCAAAGGTTTCAACTCCAAAGGAGGTGGTTGTATTATGGAAGGAAGGGATCTATCTGAGATTGAAATGTCTGCAACACTTGCATCTAACATGTCATCTTTCAACGAAGTTTGGTCTGCAGCATTAATCTTGGAACACACAATACATGGATCAAATTCATCACGTGTGCAAGTAAAATTATCTAAGTAATCTAAATCAAAATCAAAAAATTCAAAAAGTAGATTGTCAATAGAATAATCATCCGCAAGAAGGTTTATGACATCAAGTTGAAAGAGTGAATGGTTCTCTATAGGATGCTTCATGGCTTCAAATATGTTGAATTGGATGATATCATCTCCAAATTCCATAGAGAGAGTCCATGTGTGCACATCTATATTTGTTTTTGCAGTTTTGAGGAAAGGTCTCCCTAGGATCAAGGTTGCTCTATTGATGGACGACTCATCTTCCATATCCAAAATGTAGAAGTCAGCTGGAAAGATCAGCTTATTCACTTGAACTAGCACATCTTCAAGTACTTCGGCTGGATGTGCTGTACTTCTGTTGGCTAATTGAATCACCACACCAGTTGGCTTCAGTTCTCCCAGATTCAAAGATTTACAAACTGATGAGGGCATAACATTAATGGAAGCACCTAGATCCAACAATGCATCACCAAATGTAGAGTTTCCTATTGTGTAAGGAATGGTGAAAGTTCCTGGATCTTTACATTTCTGAGGGAGTCTGGGTTGAATTAAGGCAGAAACATTGCGTCCTACACTAATCTTCTCATCCCCTTTGAGTCTTCTCTTATGCGTGCACAAATCCTTTAGAAATTTGGCATATTTGGGAATTTGCTTGATAGCATCTAGAAGTGGTATGTTGACTTCCACTTTCCTGAAAGTATCTAGAAGCTCCTTATCCAATTCTGCATGAACATTGGGCTTGGATTGGACCATTCTATTTGGAAAAGGTAAAGATACCTTCTGATCGGCACAATTTGGGGTTTTCTTCTCATCAGATGCTTCAAGTGCAGATCGTTTATGGAAAGCTTCTTTTTGTTGATCATTTGATGTCTTATCGAAGGCTGGTGTATTTTTTTCATCAGACTTTCCCTCTAATTCAGATGGCTTATCAGAGATGTCTCCAGGTGTGGAGATAAATGCTTCTTTTTGGTGTGGATTAGTCTGATTCAAGCTTTGTTGCTTTAAAATTGTAGGGTCTGTCTGCACTTTCTTCCCACTTCTCAAGGTCATGACATTCACACTTTTGGGATTTATGACAGGTTGAGAAGGTAGTTGACCAGAACCTTGAGATTTCAATTGGTTGACAGTGGTAGCCAACTGCCCAATTTGAGTTTGTAAATCCTGAATGGTAGAACTTACATTTTGTTGAAACTGAAGATTACTGGTAGCTAATTGCTTCATCAAATCATCAAGAGAGGGTTCAGAAGCATTAGAGGGTACAGATTGCTGCATATGCTGTTGTTGTTGTCTGAATGGCGGTGGTTGGTATTTATTTTGGGAGTCAGATGTTTGAATCCTTTGTTGTTGTGGAGGACCATATCTCAAGTTAGGATGGTTTCTCCAACTAGGATTGTATGATCCAGAAGGTGGTTCAAACTTCTGTTGCTGATAATGTTGAGGAGGCTTGTATTGTTGTCCTGTGCCAAAAATACCATTTACTGCAGCCTCAGGTATCTCACTTTCTTGCAATGTTGGGCATGCATCAGTAGGATGATCTGCAGAAGTGCAGATGCCACATGTTTTGGTTTTGTCAACAACATTAAGTTGTTGTTGTTGTCCGATGGCCAACTGTCTTACGATGGAGGTTAGTTCTTCAATTCTGTTCTCCAATCGTGTATGGTCTGTCTTAGTGGTCATTTCATGGACTCCTTTAGACAAGGAATTAGTTCGAGAATTGAATTGCTGAGAATTTTCTGCCATGTTGGCAATCAAATCTCGAGCTGCTGTAGGAGTTTTGTCCATAAGTGCTCCACCACTAGCTGCATCAACCATGCTTCTGTCCACTGGCATGAGTCCTTCATAGAAATACTGAATCAGTAATTGATCACTGATTTGATGGTGTGGACAAGTGGCGCATAGTTTCTTGAATCTCTCCCAATACTCATAGAGAGTTTCTTGGGAGTTCTGTCTGATGCCGCAAATCTCTTTTCTGATAGCTGCCGTTCTGGATGCAGGGAAGAATTTCTCCAGAAATAATCTCTTCATATCATTCCAGCTTGTAACAGATGTTGGATGTAGATAATACAACCAGTCCTTAGCTCCATCATTTAAGGAGAAAGGAAATGTCTTCAACTTGATATGATCTTCTGGAATTCCTTGTGGCCGCATTGTGGAACACACAATGTGAAATTCCTTCAAATGTTTATGAGGGTCCTCACCTGCAAGGCCATGAAACTTAGGTAGCAAATGTATTAGTCCAGACTTCAGTTCAAATGGTGCATCAACATCAGGGTATTGAATACACAACGGTTGATAAGCAACATCAGGTGCAGCTAATTCTTTTAGGGTTCTATCAGCCATGTTCTTAGTAGAATATTTGAAACTATCAAAATTTAAAGATGAAAAATCTCTACTGTTACTTTCTTGGTTATTACTGAATGAATGTCTTCTATGTGCTTTTTTCAAATGGTGGAATGTTCTATCAATCTCAGGATCATATGCATATAAATTTTCAGGATTGGATCGGGTCATACACACAAAGGTGAATTCATACAGAAAATCCAAGAATATATACCTAAAGTAAAAAAAAATTGTTAGAAAGATTAAAATTTTTATACAAACTCCTAAATGAGCCTAGGAAATTAAAATGGTCCCCGGCAACGGCGCCAAATTTTTGACACGCTCGTCGCAAACGCGCAAAAATACTTTCTAGATTTCCCCCAAACTATTGGTATAGTATAAGGTGCAACCTAGGTCATCTCCCAAAGACCATTTCAGATTCTTAAGCAAATAAGGAGAAAATTAGAACAAGGGGGTTTTGTAAAGATGTGATATTGAGTGATAAACACAAAATACAGACTGAAATTAATTTCACTTAACAATTATCAACTCAAGAAATTCAGAGGCTATTTTCATAACTAATCATTGATCACTAAAATCATGCATTGTGTTTATCAACCTAGGATCATCTGGAACCCCTAAAATGATCATTGAATTCTCTACTGAGAAACCTATCAGAATTTAATTGATTATGATCAACAAGATTAGTAACCACTTAATCTTTTATCTAAACTAATTTCACAATCAGAATTCAGTTGAAGTAAGTAATAAAATGAAAACCTTCAATTCAATTACTTAATTTCTACTCTTCAAACTTTTGGAAAATGATTTACCAATCAAAAACCAATTATAAATCAATTATACATTAATCAAAATACGTCAACCGATCAAACTTTGATTAAAGAATAAAATTGAAGAATATAGTGAAGTAGAGTAGAAACCACTTAATAAGCATGTAAATAAAGATCAAGACCTCAAAGTTAAAATGAAAATAGCTTGAATCCTTGAATTGAAACTACGAACCTAGCCTTCCATGAAGGAGGCAAACTAACAACAAAGAAAGAGGAAAACTAACAACAAATAAATCCTAAGCCTTCCATGTAGGAGGCAACTAACAACAAATAAATCCTAAGCCTTCCATGTAGGAGGTAACTAACAATAAAGAAAAACTAAGCCTTCCATGTAGGAGGCAAACTAACAAGAAAGAAAACCTAAGCCTTCCATGAAGGAGGCAAAACTAACAAGAAAGAAAGAAAGAAAGAAAGAAAGAAAGAAATAAAGAAAATGGTATTGGAGTTAATCTCCAAAATGGTGTGTTTCTCCTCTTGTAAACCCTTCTATTTATAGAGGATTTTTGAGGCATCATCTTCAAAAAGCCACCAACTAGGATATTACTTTTCTACCCTTTTATTGCTTTCACATGGGCTTTGTTGAAAATGCAAAACACTTTTGAATTTTTGTCACCAATGAGCACAACAATTTTGACTTTCTTGCACCGCAATTTCGGATGTTCACATGTCCGAATTAGAGCTTGACTTCTGAACAAAAGTTGTAGCCCCGGATCTTAGCTGTCCAACAAAGTTGATTTCATCTCAATATGACTTCTGTATCTCAAGATATGGCCGGATCTTTGCACACTGTTCAAATTCCACGTCAGCAACACTATCTCATCTTTTGAGATAATTTCGGAGTCCTAAACATCCCATTTAGAGTCTGCTCTTACTTTGTAACTATGGACACTTCTTTAAGCTTTCATTCAAGACAGATTTCATGATTTTTGGATGTCTACAACTCCTATTATGCTCAAAATACTATAATAGTGTCATTTAAATCGGGTAAGCAAAGAAATTCAATTAAACTTCATATGAACCCAAACTCATAAAATATGACAAATATCACTTAATTGATCATATAAGAAGTCTTAATGAGATAAAAGTGAGAGATAATTATTTATGAAATCTATGCTTATCAGTAATTATAATTATTCATATAATATATATACATATAAATTAACATATTTTAAAAGTAATTTATACTAAAACTATTTCATTTAATATTTTTTATAAAATAAAAATAAATAAATTTTAATTTTCAAATTGAAAATTTATAAAATTTAAAAGTTGTACATTTCATCAATTTAACATATAAAATGTCTTCCAAGTATAGGTAAGATTCAGGGTGTTTCTTAATATATTTTTAGTTGTTTTCTAAAATGTTTGTTAGTAGGCAAAGATTGATGAAGTCTAATTTAGTTTTAAGGAAGAAAAAAATAAATCAATAAAAGATAAAATAATTTAATTTGGATAAATTTTACAATTTACTTTTGCCAAACAGGATCAAGCTAACGAGATTAAAAACAGAATTAGTTTGATTCGCTTTATTGGAACATATAACAAGTTTGAGTTGGTTGCTTCGAATGACAATTTGTATTATCTGAAATGGCATTACATTACGTATAAATATTTTTAAAAAATTAGGAAAAGAAAGGGAGGCTTCAATTGTTTCAGATAACGGGTCATTGAATTTCAAAATATGAAACTAATATCTGGAAAAAAAAATCATTAATTTAGCTTAGTTTAAACCTAAATATGTAAACTGAATGAACTAATCTAATTGGTTTGGATTGATATTTTGTGTTCATTGAGTTGGTCCAAATCAGTAGATATCCCTATAAACAAGTTATAATTTTGAATTTACTAAAATATTTTTAAATGTATAACTTGATAAAATATTCATTTCAAACAGTATAAGTGTGATTAAATTCGTATTAGGATGCTAATATGCTCTCAGTTTTTTTAGAATTTTTTTTTTTTTGCAAGTTACAATTTAAACATATTAAAATACTCCCGATGTCTTTAACAACTACGACGAGGACAACGTGGCCTTAGAGTTATGCGGGAAAGAAACAAATTTCCCCTCAACATCAGCACTGTTGATACTTGATAACCCGAAGTGAATGTTACTATATTAGTGCTTCAAACCATGTTGTTTTTAGGATTCCAAGTTGACTAGTACAGGAGTAAATCAGTGCTGATTAAGTCCATACGAGTTAACCCAACATGGATTTAATAAAATGCGACCCAATTCAGAATGAACCAAATCTAATTGGGCTAATAAGTTGTTGGCTGTAGAGACGGAAATAGGAAGGTAAGCAAATTCAGATCCACACACGAATTTGATTGACGTGAACCGAGCAAATAAGGAATTACCTGGTTGGATGGGATAATCGTTTTGATTTATATTTGAGAACCAAAACCCGTAAACTCGACCAATCTAGAGTAGAGGGGATGAGAATAAACGCAAAGTGCGCTTCTTTTGGACTACGTCAGTTATAGATTTCACATACAATCTCACTTTAGAAATTCCCAAATAAAAATGCAAAATCCCTACCTTTATACTAAAATATCAAGGCAGCAAGCTATTATGATTAATTTAATAATAAAAAGATTAGAGATTAAAATAATTTTAGATAAAAAATTTAAACTGAAACTTCATCCGTTTAGAAAAAGCGAGCAATGTCCATCCTCTATGGTTGAACTTCTGCACCGTTGCACTGCCATTCCTTCTTACCTAGCTCACTAAACAATATATGAAAACCCAATAAAATAGTTTATCTAATTTTATCTTCTTCATTATGGGGTCTTTAAATTATTGTTTTTTTTTTGTCGTAGTCTTAAATTTTAAAATTCTCAGTTACTTATGAACTTTTTCATGAACATACCAGGCCTTGTTGACTCAACTTTTATAGTTACTGTAGGCATAAATCGTGAAGTATTTCAACATTTTAAAAAATAAATATGTGAAAATTTAAATATTTTTATTTTAAAAATATTTTGTTTGGATAAAAAAATTTAAATATTTTATATTTCAATTTTTTTATTTGAATGATAAATTTTAAATTTATTAAATTTTAAATATTTTATTTAGATTAAATAATTTAATTTTTACTGTATTTACAAAATTTTATATTTAAAATTTTTATAATTTTGTTTCTATTTTTTTAATCTAAAAATTTAAATATATAAATATTTTTATTATGCAATATGTTCAATTTGAATAATAATTTAATAAAAATTGCACATAGAGATAAACTAACATTCAGAAATAACTATTGATGAGAATAGTTATAAATTAAAAAAATTTAAGTTAAATTTATTTTTAAAAAAATTAATTTTTTTTTAATTTATTAAAATACTTGCATAAAATGTATAGAATTTAAAATTTTTAATATATATATATATTTAAATAAAATATTTTAATATTTAAAATTTAAAATTATTTTAAAAATTTATTTTTTATCTTTAAAATAATTCATTCAAATACCAAGTAAATATTATTTTACAATTTGGTGCAAAAGGTAAGAAATTTATCAATTTTTTAGAGTAATGTTTCTTTAACAATAGTTTTGAAACAATGTTTATTATTTCTGTAATTTTATGAAATATTTTTTAAATTTATATTTATAAAAATTAAAAATTAAAAAATATTATTAAATAGATTTAAAATTTATATAAATAATTGATTAAAAAAATTTATAAATTTAAAATTTATAAGATAAAAAAATTATTAAATAAGTTTAAAACACACACATGTATGAGTGAAGATCTGATAACACCCGATGTCAAATTTTACTATTTACACCAACTTAATAATCTTATATAAAATGAAAAACTCATCAATTCAATCGTTGATTTAAAAGTTATTATGAAACAAATCATGTATATAAAATTTTATACAAAACAAATATTGATTGATACTCATAATTTTATTTTAATAGTTCATAAATTATTTAAATAAATATAAATATCAATAGTTGAATAACATATCTATATATTTTTAAATTATTTAAAATTTGATATACAAAATCAAAAAGATATGACAATATGATTCAATAATTCGATTAATAAATTGTACATTCTACATAAAGTTATTAAGTTGATATAAGTGTTAAAATTTAACATTTAGTATCAATGAATCCTAACTATATATATATATATATATATATATAATTTAAAAACATTTTAATATTTTTTAAGTTATAAATTTATTAATCCAATCCTTATTAGTACTATTTATATAAAAAATAAATTAAAATTATCTAACATTAAAAAATTTTACAACTATTTATTTTTGAATATTACACTAAATGATATGTTACATATGATATTTTCTTATACAAAATCATATAAAAAAAATTAAAGGTTGAGTCATAGTGTCACAAAGATAGATGAAAATGGCAAATGGAGGTTCTATCATAAGAATAAGGAGAAAGTCATCTAAGATTCTTTTTATTTAAAATTTAAAATTTTAATTTTTAACCAATTATGTAAATATATTAATATTATATAAATAAAATATATTAAAATAAATATTATACACATATAATATATTAAAATAATTATAAATATATAATATATAAAGATAAATAAACTTTTAAATAAGTTAAATAAATTTTTTTATAAGTTTAAATCTGATTTATTTATCTAAAAAAAACTTTTTAATATATTAAACAAATCAAATCAAGTTAAACTTTAAATAAGTCAAGTTGTAAATTATTTTTATCCTTAATCTTAATATAAAACTATATCCAATTTGATTCCTTTCATATTTTTTAATTTTTTTTTTTAACTTTTTTTTTTCAAAATCATCTCTTGAAATATTTTATATTAGATATCTCACATTAAAAATATATTTAAAATATTTTTATAAAATTTAAATAATTTTTTAAATTAATTTTTAAAAATAAATTATATCTAATTTTTAATTTAATATTAAACTCTATCAAATTTTAATATTGAATTATCTCAGGTATATTCAATCTTATAAATTTTATATATCAAAAATTTAATTTAATCTCGAATGTAATCATAAAAGTGTTAATTTTTTGTTAACTAAAAGTATAATTAAAGTATTTTTTATAAAATTTAGATAATCATCTTCTTCTAATTAACTATGAAAAATAAATTATATCTAATTATTTAATATCTTCCTACCTTTTGTGGAGTTCTTTTCTCTCTTTATAAGAGTTGGTTTTTCCTCTCTTCTCGCACTAGTTTTTTTTTTCTTTTTTTTAAAAAAAATTTTCTATTATTTTTGGAGGGTTTTTTTCTTTGAAGTTTTCTCCTTTTTTTCTCCTTACCCGAATATCAATCACCACTAATCCAACGAAATAAACCTTGTGCTTCTCTGCACCTCCCAGATATATACGACTCCATTATTATTGTCATTAGTAGGTTATCTAACCTCTAAGTTTGCAATCATTTTTGGAACTTTTAAATGTTATTAGAGATTTTTATTTTGAATTTGTTTTGAGCAAGTTACATTATTTTCTGTTATCTATGTTATGGTGCTTGTTTATATTGCTTTGTTAGAACTTGAGATTTTTAATTCATGTTGGACTACCCTTTACAGTTAAATCAAATTATTCATAAAAAAAGGCAACTTTAAAATAATTAACACCCTTTTCTTATTATATTAGACAATTTATGTATAAGTAGTATATATATTTTTTCTGTTTGAGAAGGTCGTAGACATATTAAATTATGTATATATACAAACTTAAATAAAAAATATAAATAAACATTACAGTAAAAAAATCAAACCATATGACTATTAAAATTTATAACAATGTGTTTTTAGTTTAGAAGATTGTAAATTATTTATTTTTATTCTTTTATTTGTACTCAAAAAACCGTTTTATTATTATATTTTTAGAATATGTTTTCATATTCTTTTAAAAAAAAGGGTATGAAAAGCTAGTGTAATATGATAATTTTACCTTCGCAATGTTTTCTATATATGTGTTTTTGATCTCTTGAAAACATCATGTTATTCTCTTGCTATAAATGTAAATAAGATGTTGCGAAAGTTTTATTTCATTAATGAAGTGTGTTTATTAGATTCAATTTGATTTGAATTAATCAAAATTTAAGGTGTCTTTTAGACATTGAGAATCTGTTTTTTTAAATGGTTTTTTTCCAAATATAATTTCTGTAAATTAGTGTGTGTTCTCTCGACGAACAATTTATATTGATAATTTGAAATATATAACATTTATAATATTGGTAATAACAATAATAAAGGTTTGCTTTTAGTTAGCATAAGAAGGAAATTTAGTGCAATACACTTAGGCATCTATAGAGTGACAACAGCAAGCCAATTTTGTCTTAATATTAATGGGGAATTCTTATGGAATTTTTACATATTCTAAAAAAATATTTAATAACATATAAGTTCATATAAATTGTAAAGAAATGGTAAATGTACATTTATACGGTACGTTTATCCATATACATCTAATTTGTATTTATTTATTCTTTAAAACAAAATATAACTATTAAATTAAGATGTATTGAGATAAACTGTAATATCCGGATACAGATATTATTACTTTAAATTATATCAGTCCATAAATTTTGTAATTTTATAATTAAAATAATACATATTAAATAATATAAATAGTTTTTTATTCCTAACACAGGAATAAGCCTGATGAATAAGGATTCCGATCTCCGTCGAAAGAAGTGTCTTCTTGTAATATCTAGAATATATAACCTTAAAATATCGATTTGACTGTTATTTTTATTTTTTATTTTATTAATATATTTTATTTATTTTTTATTTAAAAAATTAGATCGTTAATTTTTTATTTTATCATTTAAATTTTATATTAATTTTTAAAATCAATTTTAATAAATAAAATATTAATATATGATATTAAATATGATGAATCAGTTTAAGTATATTTTAAGATCAACTAAAAAAATTATAATAAATAAAACATTTAGAAATTTAATAAAAGTACTGTAAGAAAACGTTAGGTATAATATAATAAATAAAATTTTTTATTTAAATATATTTTGACGTTCATAATAATATTTAAACATCGTATTATATTGATATATTTTGATATTCATGATAATATTTAATAACATAAATTAATATATTATTTATAAAAATTAATAATAATCTAATTTTTTAAATTGGTGATAAAAAATAAAAATATCTATTCATTTATAAATATATGTAAAAATATAGGTCAAAAATTAAAAAGAATAAAAAAATAAAACTCTTTTATACCAAAAACACTCCCCAGAAGACAAAGAGTATTCTTATCAGTTTCTCGCTCATTTTATTGATTTTCCATAAAGAAGAAAGAGTCAATTTTATGTAACATCAAACAAAGGCAGAAAATGACTAAATGGACAAATGAGCAAGCACGGCGCGTTTATTCAAACAAGGTTGCTGTTAACATTAAAACCGGCGGTCCCTGTTCGATAAGGTTTCATAAGAGTGCTGATAATATTGGTTTTTTGCATATATTTTTTTAATATCTTCTTTATAATTAGTTAATTTTAAATATTAAATAAATTTTTTAAAATTATAATTATCTTGATTTTTAAAATTTTGATCAATTATAAAAATATATATTAAATAATATATTTAAAATATTATATTACTAGTTTTTCTCAAATTTTTCTTACAGTTAATTGAAATGAAGAGTCTGTTTTATATTTTAATAATTTTTTTATAAAAATAAATAAATAAAAATTTAAAAGATTATATGACTAGTGTTTTTAAATTTTTCTTACCATCAATTAAAATGAAGAATCTGTTTTATATTTTAATAATTTTTATAGAAAATTAAATTAATTAATTAAATAAATACACAATTTATTTATTATATATCAACATGTGATATTAATCATTACTTTTTATTGATATTTAAAATTATTTTTTGAAGTGGTTTTAGGGAATTAAATTTCTTCATCTTTATGTTATGTATATATTCGGCCTGCTCCGCTTGATAATTTTAAAACCAATTTATCAAAATGTGTAATATTTGTTTCATCTCAAGAAAAATGGATGCAATTCAATAAATTAATTTTTAGTTAAGACTTTGGAGTAAGTAAGTAACGTTTTTTTATACTTTTATTGATCTTTAATTTTCTTATATATTGCTGGCAAATGGTCCAATGCGTTCAAAAGCAAAAAGATATTTTTCCTGGAACGGCCTTCAAAATTTAAAACAAAATGAGGTATTATATAAAATATAAAGAAATAACAGAATATGGTTTTTTAAATTTTTTTTTACCTTTTTAAGAGTGAGACTAATTGCTTTTAACAAGAAAAATATAATAAATCATTATTAAAAATACAGTTCATTCATCACGTCTTGACACAACATGTATTATAAATGAAAAATATAAGCTATATATAATAAATTAACAATATTATTTAAAGGAAGTATAAAATAGATTTTGTTTTATAGAAAATATTAAGTACAAGGAATACTTAAATCCAATCAGAGGGAAATAGAAGCTTAATATGAATACACTATTTTTATCAATTTATTTTATCAAACAATTATATTAACAAGGTTCTGCTGAATCTATATCCTAACTCTGCATCATTATACTCGAGCGATAAATATAATCTGAAATGGCGATCAAACTGTGAAGCTTCCAATATCGTTGAATGTCTTTTTCTTTTGTAACTGTGCAGAAGCCTCCATGGTTGAATGTCTCTGCTTTTGCATTTTCCTTTCCCAGTAAATTGGTTGAAAAGTAGTAGCGTAGGATTATATTGTTCTAATTTGGTTCAAAAATATTATAATAAAAATTTATTAAATTTAAAATTATAAAAATCATTTCTAAAATGTTAATCAAATCCAAATAGTAGTATAAGTTTCAATTTTAAATATATAATTTTGTTAAAAATTTAGATGATGAAATTTGTCATCTATAATAATCTTATTTATTTTAAGTAAGATTACTTTCAATCAAGAATGCTTCTAGTTAAAAAAAAAAAACGAATTCAAATATATTTTTTAAGCCATAAGAATGTATAGCCTTTAAGTAGATGCATCAATCATTTGTATACCAAAAAAAGATAAATAACTGACATAATAAAATAATTATAAACACATACATTCAACTGGTCCAAGTTCAAACAAGCACTGCATCCGCAAAACAAAAGTCAAGTTTAGGTTTAGGAGAATTTATTTGGTAGAAAAACAAGAGCAAGCGTTGAACTTTACTAATATAGTGTCACTAAGTTTTAAATGGTATGAAAAACAAGAGCAAGGGTTGAATTTTACTTTGAAGTTTACTATTCTGGTACATAGTTTTTGGCTTTATTAATTTGTCCTTCGATGATAATATTATATTATAAAAAATTATATTTCTACTAAATCTATTACAAAGAGAGGTGTAAAACAAAAAAGAAATATACAATAGAATGAATAATGTGATAAAAACTAATATATATTAAATTCGTAATACAATTTCATATTTCTTCTATTGGTAAGTAGACAAGTATTGAAAAGTCAAAACTGAGACCTTTTCAAGGAGAAAACCTGTTATAATTAATTTTAATAAATTAGCTAACCATTTTTAATTATTATTAGATAGTTTGGGATTATAATAAGCGAAACATTTATTTTTAATACAATATTTTTTAATCATAAATTATGTATTAAAGCTTGCTATGGTATTCTAATGTTTATATAGAGAATAATAATATATAAAATGATAGCTTTATATGTAATGTTTGCATGCTCTTTATATAAGAATAAAATGCGAGTAAGTGATTCTATGGGTGAAGCATCCGAAACAATATTCTAAAACCAATGTAGATGACCTGAATTTTGAGTGGTAATTTTATATATTGTGAACACATAGAATGTATTTATCATATGTATACAGATCCGACTGAATCTTGGCTAGTCCCAATTATTTACTCAAGTGCTAGAATACAAATAATTTAGCCAAATATTTATTTATTTTTATATAAAATATGGCATCGTCGTAAAGAAAATCAATTGATAAAGAATTAAGTTTCTTTTTAATTGAAAGTCTCAAATTAGAGCTTTCTTATTAGAAGAAAATAGATATTGAAAATTTTTCGTTCCTTTAATAAATCTTCTGAATCACGTAAACAAGAAAATCTTCTGAATCAACTTAAATTAATCGAGGTAGATAACGAGAATATTAAAAATATCTCGAAGTTTTGCATCACAATATTTTTAAATAATTTTAATTAAAATATATTAATAACATATATTTTTTTATTCTCATTTACTTATAAATTATTATATTACTAAAAATTATTAATTTTTATATTAATTATTTAAAATTTATATTTATTATAATTTTAATTGGTTCTCAATATAAATTTTTTTATATTGATATATAATTAAAAATTTGTTTCAATAAAAGCATCGTCAGCTCCATAACTGTCACTGTTAGCGGGGGAGTGCAAATGTTTGTAAGTCCATATGAAATGATCCGTTTCTCTTTTTTCTTCTTCCATTATTTTATTCTTCGACTGGATGATAAAATATATATAATATTAATTATTTAATTTAAAAAATATTTTAAAAAGTTTGATAATAAATTTGTCTTTAATTTATTTAGTTTCGACAAATATATTTTTAATTTAAAAAAACTTTCGTTAATTTTTAACATTTATCGTCATCATATAAACAAATTTTTGGACTTAATTTTTGTTAATACATCATTGAGTTGACTTATTAAAGGTTATTAGGGATTTATTTTGCCACCAAAACGATATTATTTAGAATGATAATTAATAAATTAATTACTAATTAAGTAAAACAATGTCGTTATATCATATTCATCGACTCTCCATTCATTTTAGCAAAACGATGATGTATTGAAAGTCATTTTCTTCCTTTACATTAGTCTTTTAAGGATTCTTTGAACTTTGTTAGAGGTGCCTACAAAGTTGTTTTATATTTTTTCTTCTTCTCAGCTTTTCCATTTCCCATGGCAGAAAAATACAACTCTCCTACCATTCCTGCCTATGAAGTAATGATGAGTTTTATAAGATCCATTATTAAATTTAAATACTTTTATATATTAATTTAAATATTAACAATAGAATTAATTAGTAAATTAATCCAAAGAAAATATTTTAAATTTAGCCATATTATATTATAATATAACTAAATCAATATTATTAACATTATTGAAAAAAGAAATATTATTAACATTAAAAGAAATATTCTTTTCTTTTTTGAGTAAAATATACTGGAGCGAGCGACACGAGTAAAATGGTTAGTATAGAATTGTGAGCGCAGCCGGTCGCTGGATGGAAATGAAAAAATTGTTTAATTGTAGAGAAATAGAAAGTTTGAGCGTAGTAGAAGAAACATGGTGTCCCTATAAATAGAAAGTTGATGGACTCATAAAAAGAGCATCGCTAACTAGTTTGACTACTCATCATAACAAGAATCAAAGAACACACAGTGCTTGTTTTGAGTAACGGTAACTAGCTTAGTTGAATGGCTGGGAAAGATAGAATCCTTGTTCTGGGATCAACAGGATCCATTGGAAGGCACATAATTTGGGCAAGTCTCAAGGAAGGTAATCCCACATTTGCATTGGTCAAGAATACCCCCAGCGCTAAAAGGGTAAGCCTGGTCGCAGCTGCTAATCCTGAAAGCAAGGAAGAGCTCCTTCAGAGATACAGAAATTCCGGAGTTACTTTGTTTGATGTATGTGTTTTCATTTCAATAACAATTTCTATTTCTATTTTTAAGTTACTCCATAATTTATATGATTCACCATCTCTTTATTTTACTCTGCAGGGTGATATGTATGATTATCAAAGTCTGGTTAACGCAATCAAGCAAGTTGATGTTGTAATCTGCGCAGCTGGTAGATTACTGATTGAAGACCAAATGAAGATTATTTCAGCAATAAAAGAAGCTGGACAACACATCAAGGTGCGTCCGTGCATTATTGATGGTTGTTGGGCAATCTCTTAAATTGTTTGGTCTTAATTAAAACAATTAAGGATATATCTAATTATAGAAATTTTCTGATTGAAGTTGTTACAAGTTATATATACCCAATTAATGCTGATTCTTAATTTCTGATGTTAACAGAGATTCTTCCCATCTGAATTTGGATTGGATGTGGACCGTCACGATGCAGTTGTCCCAGTTAGAGATGTTTTCGAGGAAAAGGCAAAAATCAGAAGAATCATTGAAGCTGAAGGAATTCCTTACACTTATCTGGTTTGCCATGCCTTTACGGGTTACTTCTTACGTAACTTGGCACAGCTTGATGATGTCACTGTTCCTCCCAGGGACAAGGTTTTAATCTGGGGAGATGGAAATGTGAAAGGTAACACATTGTATATAATTCAATTCAATTCAATTCAATTCAATTGGTTGATTATGTAATATTTGATTTAATTGTTAATTGTTAATTGTTTTAGGAGCGTATGTGACGGAGGCTGATGTGGGGACTTACACGATCAAAGCAGCAAACGACCCTAGAACCTTGAACAAAGCCCTTCACATAAGACTCCCTGCCAATTATTTAACTTCAAATCAGATCATATCTTTGTGGGAGAAGAAGATTGGAAAGACTCTTCACAAAATTTATGTTCCAGAGGAAAAAGTTCTTAAGGATATCAAGGGTCAGTAACAACACTATTTTATTTTTAAAGGATATATATGCCAAGTCACTTTTCTCTTTATTTATGGTGGGAATGTTTTTTCTTCACTGCAGAGGCTTCTTTCCCCAATAATTACCTGCTGGCATTGTACCACTCACAACAGATTAAGGGAGATGCAGTCTATGAGATTGACCCTTCCAAGGATGCTGAGGCTTCTGAGCTTTATCCTGACGTCAAATACACCACCGTCGATGAATATTTGGATCAATTCGTCTGAATTTTATCATCTCAGCAACGGGTTTCTGTCATTCTGCAAAATGCTCAATAAAATCGAAGTGTCTTTTCTTTTTATTTTGGTAATTCTTAAATTGCCTCTCAGGCTAGTTTGTATCACTATCGTTGTTTGCTGATCTCAATCGTGTTTGTCCTGTGCTCAACAATCCTTCCACATTAATGTAATCTTCATAAACGTTATAGTATAAAGAGTACCTCTGTTTTTCAAATTTTATTTTTACGTCACTGTTTTTTGCTTCAATTGACTAACGCTGACCATATTTGAAAAACACAACAAAACACATTCTACGGTACAATTTGTTGCTTCAAGACTCGTCTACAAATAAAATGAAACCATATAATCACTAATAAAATTATCCTTTACAAATAATTTAATATTGATCACTTATTGATAATATACTTTTATAAAAACTAAGCCCTTAATATAAATGATATGAATTTATATTAATAACTAATATGTTATACTAACAAATAGTTTTTTATTATAAAACTTTAATATATATGATCAATATATTAAATATTAGTATATTGTATTATTTATTAGTATAGACCATTAAAATTTATACTAACACTTAATTTTTTTTAAAGTGTGTCTAAGAGTATAAACTAAATTTTTTTATTAAAAATTATAACATTTAATGTTATCAATATATTATATTCGGTCACTTTAATAAAAATTTAGTATATATAAATTCTTATCCTATATTCTTATATACATAAAAATTAGACGTTTATTAAACAAAGATTATATTTTTATTTCTTTTATTTTAAATAAATTAGAATTTATTACTTTTTAATTTTATATCAATGATCAAAGTTATATGTTGTTATCGATTCTAAAAATCTATAAGATAATAGTCTAAGCTGATAAATAATTGATTTAATTATATTTTTAACGTTTGAGTATTTTATTTCTTTTATTTTGATTTTTTAATTTTTTAAATAAGTAAAAGAATAAATTCAATACTATTTTATTTTAATTTTGCAAATTTATTTCTAAATTTTAAAAAATTATCTATTCATTTTTTACTTATCCATTTATCTTTTAAAATTAGTCCTTCTATCGGTCAGGAGTTAATATTGTACTAATTTGATAGATTAATAGGTTGTCTGAGTTATAAAATGATATTGTTTTACTTTTTCCTTCATCGGGGAACAAGGGTGACATCACTCACAAACCATCTTTTTTGGCTATCCAACAAACAAGCAACAAGAGAAAAAAAATATCCACTTTTAAATTATATACACTTACACCCAACATATCAAAGAACACAACATCACACAAAACATCCAACAAGCATCAAGAACCTACTTCAAGATTCCACGCACTCATATCCAACATATCAAAGAGTACATTTAGCAAGCATCACACCTTCATATTCAAGCCCTCCAGATTCAAGCTTGAGAACTTGACCAATATTAAACGTTGAAGCATTCATGTCAACGGAATCACATTTCATTTAAATGGGTAGATTCTAAAGAGAAAAAAAGCCAATAATAATCATTATCATCATAAAATTTATAAAGATAAAATAACAACCATCATCATAAAATTAATAATAATAGTAATAATAATAATAATAACCATAAAATTTATAATAACAATAAAATAAATCATAATTATAAAATTAATAAAAATAAAAATAAATAATAATAGTATTTTATTTTTTCTTTTCTCTCTTTTTTTAAGAAAATTTTTTTTCTTAGTGTTTTTTCGGCTAGCCCTTCTTATTTGTTCTAAAACTTAAAATATTCTTCTTCTTTTTCTTTCATGTTTTCAATTATTGGAGGTGAGTCAATTTTTTTCTTTTAATTAGAAGTAGGTCTTCATTATTTGATGTATAAACTTGAGTTGTTGATAAATAATGAGAACAATGTTGTTTGATGTGGAGGCTTGATGGTGATACGGTGTAATCAGTATGTGTGTAACTGGAAAAGATGCTTGCTCGATGGATGAATGGTGGTGGTGTTGTGCAATATATGATGGAGTTGGAGGAGATATAGGTGGTGGAGGAGGAGGTGCAGTTGGAGTAAGCATTAATGGAGGAGGAAGTGGAGGTAGATTGGAAGGTAACATAGGACCCTGAATGAGTCAAATTTATAATTATTGCTAGTTTGATATCCGATTGTTTCTAATTTGTTATTTATTATCTTATCTTTAATTTAATTATGTTGTAGATTTTTTAGAAATTAGTTACATGAATTAGTTGTGTGTTTGGCCTATAAAAAGGCACCAAAACTATTGAATAATACATAATTCGCTCATCTTATATGCTCTTTCTTTTAGTTTCTCTAAATTCAATAATGATATCAAAGCTCTCCTAAAAAAGGGTAGTAGCAACAACAATTTATCATGGTCTTTGATAGTTTTGTCCAGCCTGCAATTCCACACTTCGATGGTCATTATGGTCATTAAAGCATGTTGATAGAAAACTTCCTCCGCTCCAAAGAGTACTGGTAGGTGGTCAGTGAAGGTGTAGTAGTATCAACACCTATAGCACCAGGCGCACCATTAACAGACGCCCAAAAAACAGAGCTGGAAGGTTTAAAGCTAAAGGATTTAAAGGTAAAGAATTACCTCTTCCAAGCTATTAATCGTACGGTCTAGGAAACAATTTTTCTGCGAAGACACCTCAAAGCATATTTGGGACTCCATGAAGAAGTATGAAGAGAATGTAAGGGAAAAATGGGCATAACTTCAAACTCTTCACAGTGAGTTTGAAACCTTGCACATGAAGACAGATGAGATTGTTACAAATTACTTCTCTAGGACAATCACAACTGTAAATAAGATGTTGATCCATTGAGGCAAGATTGAGGATATTACTATTTGTTGAAAAAATTCTCTGTTTCATGTTACCTAAATTTAATTTCACCATCTACTCTATCGAGAAGTCTAAAGATATTGATGATCTGTCAATCAATGAGCTACAAAGTTCTCTATAGGTGCATGAGCAGAAATTAGTCCAACAAAATATGGAGGAGTAAGCTTTGAAAGCAACTAGCAACAAGAAAGGTGTTAGACGAGGAAAAGAAAAATGGAGAGGGAGAAGCTATCAAAATAAACCAAATGAGGGGAGACAAAGTAAACATGATCGTGGTCAACAAACTGATTAAAAACCCAAGTTCTTTCGAAAATCAAAAGTTGAGTATTATCGATGTCACATGTATGGTCATCATAGTTCTGAATGTCATACAAATCTAAATAAATAGAGAGGAGAAAAGTCTAATTTTGTAGAAATAGAAGAGAAAGGGGAGGAGACATCCTTATTAATATTAATGTTTGCAATGCAAAAGAAGAAAACCATAAGATCTTGTGGTACCAAGACATAAGCTGCAACAATCATATATGTAGAGATAAATCTACGTTTGCTGAATTAGATGAAAACTTTCAATCAACTGTAAAGTTTGGTGATAATTCTTTAATTGTGGTCAAGGGAAAATGAAAGGTATCAATATAAACCAAGTTCAAATCTATCCATATTATTCTAATGTTTTGTTTGTACCAGATTTGAAATCAAATTTACTTAGTCAGCTTCAAGAGAAAAGGATTTAAGGTTACTATTAAAGATAGAGTTTGTATAATTCACAACTCTACTCATGAACTGATTGCAAAAGTTCATATGGCTGCAAATAGAATGTTCCTCCTACATCTTCAACTAACAGCCATGTGCTATTTTTCAACAAAAGAAATGACCTAGCATAGCTTTGACATTATAGATATAGGCACCTGAATTTTGGAGGATTAAAAACTCTACAAAAAAAGATGGTAGTTGGTCTTCTTTACTTTAACTCCCCTTCAGAAATTTATGAAGGTTGTGTTGCTGGACAGCAACCTTGTAGCTTTCCAAAAGGAAAATCATGGAGAGGCAAACAACTTTTAGATTTAGTCGACTCTGACATATGTGGACCTATAAACCCAATGTCTAATAGAGGTAAACGTTACTTTATAACGTTCATTAATAAATTTAGTTGGAAAACATGGGTTTATATTTTGCAGGAAAAATCTGAAGCTTTTTACAACCTTTAAAAGATTTAAGGTTCTTGTTGAAAATGAGGTAAAAAGTTCAATAAAGACTCTACGTACTAATCATAGAGGAGAGTACACTTCACAAGAATTTTCAAAATTTTGTGAATCATCTGGTATCAAAAGGAAACTCACACTAACATATTCTCCTTAACAAAATGACGTAAGGGAAAGGAAAAACCGCACTATCATAAATATGATGCAAAGTCTTTTACAAAGAAACAAAATTTCAAAGAATTTTTTGCCTGAAGTTGTTGATTGGAGTGTTCATATTTTGAATAGATGTTCTACTTATGTTGTTCAATACATGACACGGGAGGAAGCTTGAAGTGGATGTCAACCAAGTGTTGATAATTTCAAATTTTTGGCTACACCGCTTATGCTCACATTCCATATCAAAGAACAATAAAACTCGATGATAAAACAAAAAGTTGTGTATTTATTGGCATAAGTCATCAATCAAAGGCTTACAAGTTATACAATCCTAACAAAAAAATTGATAATTAGACATGATGTGGTGTTTGATGAAATAAAATTCTGGCCATGGAATAAAAGCCTCAATGAAAATCAAATTCCAACAGATTTTGATAATGCTGATGAAAATGAAGAGCAACCATCCACAACTGAAGTGGAAACTAATTCCACAAATGAAGCTTTAGATCGGAAAATTAAAGCATGATTTCAACGCGTTAGAAAACGACCAACATGAATGTCAGATTACGAGGTAACCGAAATTAATTAATCTGAGGACCCATTGATTCACTTAGCTTTATTTTTAGATCATGATCCAGTAAACTTTGAAGTTGCTACCAAAGAACCAAAACGGAAAAAATTCATTGATGAAGAAATCTTAGCCATCGAAAGAAACAATACTTGGGAGCTTACTAACCTTCCATAAGGATATAAGACTATTGGTGTCAAATGAGTGTACAAAACAAAATTGAAAGAAAATGGTGAAATAGATAAGTGTAAGGACACCTAGTAGCTAACGACTATAAGCAAGAATTTGGCATTGACTACAAAGAATTTTTTGCTCCTATTGTGAGACTTGATACAATCAGATTGGTGATTGCATTGGCAGCTCAGAACGCATGACCTATTTTCCAATTGGATGTTAAGTTAGCATTCTTGCATGGAGATCTATTAGAAAAGGTATTTATTGATCAACCTCTTAGTTACGTTAAAACAGGTTGTGAACATAAAGTATATAAACTGAAAAAAATCTCTTTATGGACTAAAGCAAGCTCCAAGAGTTTGGTATAATCGTATTTACACCTATTTTCTAAAAGAAGGCTTTCAAAATGCTCCTATGAGCATACTCTCTATACAAAGGTTGATGGCATGAAAATGCTTATACGTAGACTTGATTTATATTGGAAATGATTATGCAATTTTTGATAAACTTAAGAAGTCTATAATGTGTGAATTTGATATGATGCATTACTTCCTTGGTATAGAAGTTGCTTAGTCTGCAGATAGCATTTTCATTTCTCAAAAAAAAAATGTGCAAGAAATTTTAGACATGTTTCACATGAAAGGATGTAATCCTATTAACACACCACTGGAAACAACTGTGAAACTTAGTAAGGATCCTAATAGAAGAAAGATGGATAACACTATTTATAAACAAATTGTGGGAAAGTCTGATGTATTTAATTGCAACAAGACTAGATATTATACACGTTGTATCTCTTATTAGCAGATTCATGGGGTGTCTAAAGGAGATTCATCTCCTTGCTATAAAATAGATTTTAAGGTACTTGAAAGGCACCATCGATTATGAAATATTCTATAAGCATGGAGCTAAATCAAATTTAATTGGATTTTCTGATAATGATTTTGTTCAAGATCTAGATGATAGAAAAAAAACACTTCTGGATTTGTGTTTATGATGGGTTCAGGAGTTATTTCATGGTCCTCTAAGAAGCAACCAAATGTTACTTTATCAACCACAGAAGTAGAGTTTGTAGCAGCAACCTCTTGTACCTCTCAAGCAATTTGGTTGAGGAATATATTTGCAAAACTACACTTTAAATAGCAAGGACCAACTCTAATTTATTGTAATAATAATTTAGCAATAAAACTTTTCGAGAATCTAGTATTGCATGGAATAAGAAAACACATAGATGTGAAATTTCATTTTCTAATAAATCTTATAAAAGAAGGTATCATTAATATGGGTTACTGAAAAAGTGAAGATCAAGCTGCTGATATATTAACCAAACTTCTCAAAGTAGCTATATTCATGAAGCTGAAGAAGTTACTTAGTGTTTATACTCTACAAAACCTATTTTGAAAAAGAGAGTTGGTGATGATATTAAATTGAATATTTTGCATAATATTTAGTTTAAGGGGGTTTGTTGAATGAGTCAAACTTATAGTTGTTACTAGTTTGTTATTCGGTTGTTTCTAGTTTGTTATTTATTATCTTATCTTTAATTTAGTTATGTTGTAGATATTTTAGAAATTAGTTACATGAATTAGTTGTGTATTTAGCCCGTAAAAAGGCATCAAAATTATTGAATAATACACAATTCTCTCATCTTATATGTTCTTCCTTTTAGCTTCTCTAAAGTCAACAAGGACAAGCTAATGAATTTGGGGTTGATGATGATGGAGGAGGAGGATGTGAGAATGATGTGATGCTTACTAGGTGGAAACAGGATAGAGAAATGCTTATCTACTTGTCTATTGAATGATCGAAAAAAATGACAAAAAAAAATGATTGATAAGCAGTATCATTACCCTTGATGAAAAAGAATATGATAAGATTCAATTATAAGATTCAATTATATCATATTATGTTGTAATCTTCTTAATAATGTATGTACGTGATATCTATGCTTTGTTTGGGTAACGAAGAAAATAGGAAGGAAAGAAAGAGAGTAAAAATATAAAGTGAGTTGTTTAGATATCCTGAAATAGGAGGAAAGAGAATGATTTCTATTATTTGGACATAGAAAGATGAAGTAAGAAAATATATTAGTATTATAAAATTTAACTTAAAAAAATTTAATTTTTTTATTATATATTTTTTATTAATATATTATTATATTTTTGATATTTTTATAAATATATGATAATTTTAAAAATTTAAAACTAAAAAAAAAATAAAGGAGGCAAGCTTCTTTCTTCCCTTTTCTTACCAATTTAGGAAAAAAAAATTTCTGGTAGGACATGCAAAAATTTATTTCTTCTTTTCTATTTTTATGTGCAAACAAACGAAAAACTTTTTTATACTTATTTTTTTTTTCCTTCTCATTTCTTTTCTTTTTATTTCATCCTATCCAAACAAAATATTAATATATTAAATCAGCACATCGTTAATATTTTAGTGACGAAAAAATTAATTTTAAACACAAATCAATAAATAAAAAATTAAAAAAAACTTTTTAAAATGACAAATTTAAAAACAAATTTTCTCCTTTATTTTTTTAAAAATAAACCAAATATAGATTACCGAATCACTATTAACATTTTCATCTACTTAAGGAAAACGATATTGGAAAACAATATTGATCTTGCATATGTTATTTCCAAACTTGTTAAATCATAAGTAAATCTTCTCTTTTGAAAAATTATATTTTACCTTTAAATATATATTATGTTTAAAATAATAAAATGAGAGAAATATAAAATACGATGATGTTTAAAATATTTTTTTGCGTGGATATACGATTAGAATTATTTTAAGATGAAAAAGAGTGTAAAGTTCAAGTAATTGTTTTAAGTTTATTTTGATATATTGTAAATGTAAAAGTTTTTATATTTTTTGATAATTGAAAATTATGATAAATATATTTTTAAATGAATTATTGTAAAAATTATTAAATTTTAATAAAATAATAATTTATGATTAAAAGATAGTGTAAAAATCTTTTATAATCTCACTGTATTGTAAATAAACTTATTGTTTAATAAGGGTCGATAAATATACGATATGAAAATGTTAAATATATTTTTACTAAATTTAATTAATTAATCTTAAAAATATAAATTTATATAATAAATATTGTTTTCAAATAAAAATATTATGCTTATAAATTGAAAATATCTTTGATATTTAAAAGTTATTTTAAATCTAAATTAATTTAAATTGAGTTAAGATTTAAGGTACAAACTCTTTTTAATGTTTATTTTTCTCATTTATAAATTATAAATGTTTTTATTTAAAATATAACCATTATCGGTATTATAATTGTTGGATTTTGAATTTTTGATCTTTGATATTTATAAGGTATATTAAATATCAAATATTTATGGATATTAGTATCTTTTATTCAAATATGGTATATGGAATGACATAGGAACATTGTAAAATATTTTGGTAATCATATCCTTGAAGAGATGATGATAATATTATGGACACTTTGAAAGCTGAGAAATGAAATTGTTTTTAAAAAATTTAGGAAGAGCACACTGCTACATTTAAGACCTGATACAAAATGTATGGCACAATGCACCATCCAACAACCCACTCAACAAATGATAATCCAGATAAAATATTGAGTTTGAAGATGCCTCCAGGAAGCATAATAGAAACTAATCAGAAAATAACACAACTAGATTTAAACTAATAGCCCAATATAAAAACGGAGACACCTAAGTTGTAGTCAGGCGTTTTTATCAACCTAGAGTGGATACTTTAACATCAGAATGAATAACTCCAGGATGGAATCTAGTTATGGTGAGAAGTTGAAAAGTCATGAACTTTATACTAGAGACTAATTCACAACAATTATATCAAATCATGGAAAATGATCTTTTAGTCCCTAATTGCTCACTTTCTATAAGATTGTAAGAACCTAGCAAAGAATTTCAGTTTTATTTCCTTTTCTTTTATGTTGTTGAAAGTTAATTTTAATATATAATTTTTATGTTTACATAAAAAAAAATATATCAAATTATTCACAAAGAATCAGGTACATCTACTTAAGGGAATAAATTTTTTTGGCATTTTTTAATTCTTAAAACTTAAATTGGACATTACTTAAAAGTAAAGTTATTTAATACTTAGATTAACATATATTTACGGATTATAATGGTAGGATATATAATAGCCTTCCTTGTATTCTCGTATAAATAAAATAAAGAAAACTGTTCCTTAATGCACTTTTCTGCACTCTCTAATTAAAAATGAAAATAGGTTAGACGTTCTGAGAACTTATAATCTATAATCAATTAATTCTCAGTTATTTTTAAAATTTTTATATTAGATTTTCTTGAAATTAATTATGCATAATTATGATATTGTTGATCAATTTTGTTTTATTAAATTTTATTAAACTTAATTATTAAATATATGTAATTTTTATATTTTAATAATTTTAACCTTTGTTTATTATGTAAATTATATCTTTAATTATAATTGTTATTTTTGAATTATTTTTAAGAAATTAAAAAATTAATATATAATTCTAACTAATTTGCTATACTTTGTTTGGATGATATAAAAAATAAAAAAAGAAAAATTGGAATAGAAACAGAATAAAAAATATTTTTTTTGAATAGAATAAAAAAATATTAATAATATAATTTTTTTTAAAAAAAAATTAATTTTGATACTATATTTTTTTATTAACATAGTATTTATTTTTTAAATTTAAAAAATATTTAACAATTTAAAATAAATAAAAATAAAAAATTAACTCCTCATTTTCTTTTTTTTTAAGAGATGAAATAATTTTTACTAATCCTATAAAATTTAATTTTTTTTGTCTATATAAGATAAATACCAATAAATAAAAGTAAAAAAATAAAATTTATGTAAATCTTAAAAGTAAATTTTTCTTCTTCTAAATTTCTTAATTTCAAACGCATATTTTTAAATATTTAATTTTTACATATTTTTTTATATCTTTAAAATTAATTAAACCTCGATTATCTTGTAAAAATCGAGAATATATATCTATTTTATAGGGTTTAAATTTCAACTTTCCAAAGTTCAATTGGACCGATTAAATCCAATTTGTAGAAAAATAATTAAGATCTCATTAGAGTCTAAAAATATATCTTTAAAGTTAAATTTGACATACTTTTTTATTTTAAATTTTTAAATTAAAGTTATAGCATGCAAAAAAAGGTCTTTTACCTAAAAAAATTTCTTTTATTCTCCTTTTTTTAATTTTCTTCATCCTTTATATTTGATTTTCTATTTTTGTATCCATAAAAAACTAAATCTTGGATTTATATATTGGTTATATGTTTTTAATATAGAATCTTGAGGTTTGATTTAATTTTGAATTTTGATTGTTGCTTTTATTATTTTTTATTTCTTCCTAATGTTGTTTGTGAATTTGGATTTTAGTTGTTCAATACTTTTAAATTTGCAGTTACTACGTACTTGATTGAAATCCTGCATAAGATGCTTAATTTTGTGTGATATGGACACTTTAGATGATCTATGATTTTTAATTATAGGTTTGAGTGAATTTTCAATTATAGAATTATTTATCAACTTAAATAATTCTAAATTTTTTAACTTGAATTATATTTTAAATTCTGAATTTAATGGTAAATCTTTAAATTTAATGGATGGATAATTGATTAATTTTAATAAAATAACATAATTATAATTATCATTAATTTTGTAAAAACAATCATAGATTCAATTTAAATTATGATCATTAAAATAACGGATAGTAAATTAAAAGTTAAAAATTAGTTAAAAAAAAAAGTCATGATATTAGTTAAAAAGTAAAAGTTGAAAAAATATAATAATTAAATTAAAAATATTTAATAAAATTATGATATAAAATAAAATAATAAATAAAATATAATTATTGAGCTAGAATTTAAGTATTATAATTTTTATTAATTTAAATAAATTATTATATTAAAAAAGATAATTAATTTTTAATTTGCTTATTTATATATATTTAAATTAAAAAATAATATTATATAAATAAATTTATAATGATTTTGATGATTATATATTATAAATTTTTTTATGATTTGATTTATTTTTTATTATTTATGATGGATTTTTAATAAAAATTATATTTTTAAATAATTTTTTATTTCTTTTGAAATTTAATATATTTATTTTTAATTTACATAAATAATATTTTATGAAAAATTATTTATTCTATTTTTAAAATTTTATTAAAAAAAATTAAATATTTTGTTATAAATAATTTAAATAAAATATAAGCTAAAATGACGATCAACTGTGAAGCTTCCATCGTTGACTGTCTTTTTCTTTTGTAACTGGACGGAAGCCTCCATCCTTGAATGTCTGTGCTTTGAATTTTCTTTCCTAGTAAACTGCTATAAAAGTAGTGCAGGATTATATTGTTATAATTTGGTTCAATATTATTATAATAAAAATTTATTAAATTTAAAATTATAAAAATTATTTTCTAAAATATTAATCAAATCCAAATAGTAGTATAAGTTTCAATTTTAAATATATAATTGTATTAAAAATTTAGATGATGAAATTTGTTATCTATAATAATCTTATTTATTTTAAGTAAGATTAGTTTCAACCAAGAATGCTTCTAGTTAAAAAACTAAATAAATTTAAATATATTTTTTAAGCGATAAGAATGTATAGCATTTGAGTAGATGCATCAATTATTTGTATATCAAAGAAAAATAAATAATTGACATAATAAAATAATAATAAACACATACATTCAACTGGTCCATGTTCAAACAAGCACAGTATCCACAACAGAAAAGTCTAGTTTAGATTTTGGAGAATTTATTTGAAAAATTTTGATATTATAAAAATTTATTTTAAAAAATTGATATTGAAAGGATTAATTTATATTTAGAAATAATATTTTAAAAATGAATTAAAAAAATATTTCATTTAGACGATCAAGTGATTCACTTTTAAAGCATAAGTGTGCATGCGTTTCTAGATTTAGTGAATTTACACCTAAAATTAACTTTATTCACCTTAATTTTTTTTTACTTTTTCTAAAATTAGTTATGCTCAATTCATTTTTTATTTTTAAAATTGGTTAAATAACATGATTTTCTTCTGTATGTTTCAACATCGCATTTGATCTTAATATTTTTATATTAAATAATATTATTTATTAATTCCACATGTTTAATATTTTTTTTGTTACCTCACCTACCAAAGAGCATCGCAATCAGAACAAAGCAAATAAATTCATTCACGACTATTTGATCAAACGAGGGCATTTTGGGAATCAAATTACTAACTTAAGGCGGGCTTATAAAAATAACTACAGTTTTGGACTTTTGGATAATCTTTATTTGAGTGATTTTTTTTAAATGTTTACTGTTATCTGAATCTAATAAGGATTATGATAATGGACATGATCCCTTCTTACTTTACCTATGACTGTTGATGGAATGGAAATTGTATTTAGAAAACTATTTAATTGTCTAAGTTAATAAAAATGTAAATAAATATACTGGAAACATTTATTTTAAATCAGTATAATACTTCTTTATGATTAGTCGTTTGATTTAAAAAAATAATAAAAAATATAATCATATGATACCTTGTTTGATTCTCTTTTAAAAAATAAAAAATTATAATTATTAAATTTAAAATGTATAAATATAAATTAATTTATATATCCACAAATATCAAGTATCTTAATATAAATAATTATGCTTTCGAATGCACAGAGACTCATGAAAATCTTTCTTACGTGCACGGTGTCCTAGATACACTACTAAACTTACGTCATCGAGGGAAAAATCTTCTTCAATTTAGCTTTACTTAGTTAACCAATTGCACAGATCACAGTAATCCAATAGAGGTAAAATGAATTCATAATTATTTAAAATTTTTATTATTAAAAATATTAAATTAAAATCTATATCATTTGATGTCAATCCAACTACACAGAATCGAGATCCATCATATGGGATGAGATGCACTTATGTTAGCCAAAATACTAATTCCTGCGGGTTTTACTTAATGTTATGAACCAACTGGTTTGATTAGTGGGATCGAGAATCAGTTATATCTTTAAGTTATTTGATTTACAAAATTATTTTTAAAAAAATAATAATAAAATAATAAATGTGGTAAATTAATAAACTGATAAAAAAATTAATGTATATGTAAAATAATATTATTTTAATTATTTCAAAAATTAAAATTTTATTTTATTTAATATTTTATATAAATTAAATTTAAAAATTTAAATAATATATAATTTTTAATTATATAAAATTATAATAATAATATATTATATTATTATAAATATATTATAAATACTTTTAAAAAAATAATATTTAATTAATATCAATTTCATCATCTCCAATTAAATTATTAATTAAATTTTTAATCAGCATTTTAACCGGTTTAATAACTTATCTAATTTTTAAAATCTTATTTTATCAACTCATTTTGGTATGTATATTTTATTTGAAAATTTATATTTTTAAGTAAATATTTTTATAACTTTTATTATAAAATGAAATAAACAAATAAAAAGAAATTTTTTTAATAAAATGTGCAATATAAAAAAAATAAAAAATTATAGAAAATGTGAAAAAACTTTTAACAGAAATATCATATTTCATTTTATTTAACCATTTTTATTTGTACATGCTGAGTCTTTTTAAAAAATTTTAAACGTAACTTATTTTTTATACTTTAAATACTTTTTTTTTATGTTTCATTGTTATCTTTTATTCTCTTATACATATAGTTCATTTATTTATCTACTTATACATATTTTTCATGTTGAAAACAAATATTAAGTTTTTTTTATGAAAAAATTAAGTTGTTTTAATAATTTCATCATAAAAATATATTTCAGGTTAGTTTTAGGTGCTTGAGTTGTAGATGAATTAGTTGTATTTTTTTGTGTATTGATCTTATTCATTTAGTAAAATACTGTTAATATCAAAATATATATATATATATATATATATTAATTTTAAATTTGCACCTTTATTATATATTTGTTATATAAAAATTTAAATAAATCCAAAATCATCTGGTTGTTTGGTTTTCAACTCCATGCAACATTTGAACACTTTTTTGTCCAGTAGTGAGACTGAGACCATACGGGAATTCCTGATTCTCTTATCTTATCCATCATTTATTTGAAGTTCCGGGGAGCTTCATTACTTTTTTTTTAAGCATTGATATTTGTCAGATTTGTATAAATTTTTTTCTTTCTAGAAGGCAAGTCATATCTACATCTATAATAATGAAGGCAAAATCGTATTTTTCATTTACAAAATATTATCGTATAATTTGATATAAAGTCATGTATTGAGAACAATTTAATTTTGTATTTTTAGTTTAGTTTTTATTTTTTTCTAAATAATGAAGCTGGTAAGTTGTATATCTCATATGCAATTTACATATTTTAATAAGATGAATAAACACTTCTATTTTAATTAAATAATTTATAAACTAATTATTAAATATACTTTTATTCTTTTATATATAGAAAGAAAAGATTATATTATTTGAAAAATAATTTTATTTTTATTAAATAATTTTATTTACAGTTATTTTATTAAATAATTTTTATAAATAATTAAATTTTATTAATTTAATTATTAAATTAATAAATTATATTATCTAAATTATTTTTACAAATATTTTGTAAAATTTTAAAATAAATTTAATATTTTATAAAATAAATTTAAATTAACAGATAATATATTTTTATAATATCTATTAATTTAAATTTATTTAATAAAATATTATAAAAAATTTATATAATATAATTTATTAATTTAACAGTTAAATTGATAAACTTTAATTATTTTAAAAAAATTATTAAATAAAATAATTCTAATTAAAATTACTTTTGTAATAATTTAATTATTCTTTCTATATATAAATATATATATAAATTTCAATTTATAGTTAAAAATTAATTTTTTAAAATGTATAAAATATTAAAGTGAATATTATACTTTTCAATAAATTATTTTTCATATACACGATTATGTTTAAATTTCTTCACTAGTGCAAATATAACTTTTTATAACAGGATTTTACATCGGTTATTCGCCAACCGATGTAGAAAAAAGGCGGTGGCATTTTTGTAAATAAATTTGACACTTTCTACATCGGTTTCTTTATAACCGATGTAGAAAAACAGCCGGTGACATTTTTGTAAAAAAATTTAAACTTTCTACATCGGTTGGGTAGTGTAACCGATGTAGAAAGTACTTTTTACGTCGGTTCTCTGAAACAACCGACGTAGAAAGTCTGTTATATAGCTGATACGACCGTTGTCGTCCTCATAACTGTAAACACTCGATTCCTGCCCTAACTCATTTCCTCTAAGCTATCAAAGCTTCCGTCGTTCTCAAAGCCGCCGTCGTGCTCAAAGTCGTCGTCGTCGTCTACACCGGTACGTCGTTACAGCGTCGTTTAGATCTCTGTTTCCTGTTTCTGTTTCTGCATTAGTTGTTAGTCATAGCCTTTGCTTAGTCTAGCCTTTGTTTTGCCTGTTAATATATATGAGGTAGATAATTATAGCATTTGCTTGTTTAGGTCTCTATTTTTGCCTGTTTCTGTTTTGTCTTAGTCTTAGTCTAGCCTTTGGTTTGCCTGTTAATATATATGAGGTAGATAGCTATAGCCTTTGCTTGTTTAGGTCTCTGTTTTGCCTGTTTCTGTTTTGTATTAGTCTTAGTCTAGCCTTTGCTTTGTTTGTTAATATATATGAGGTAGATAGCTATAGCCTTTGCTTGTTTAGGTCTCTGTTTTGCTTGTTTCTGTTTTGTATTAGTCTTAGTCTAGCCTTTGCTTTGTCTGTTAATATATATGAGGTAGATAGCTATAGTCTTTGCTTGTTTAGGTCTCTGTTTTGCCTGTTTCTGTTTTATATTAGTCTTAGTCAGGTCTCTGTTTTGCCTGTTTCTGTTTCTGTTACTGCTTCTGTTAAGGTTGCAATTTGCAATGTTAATATGAATTGTATTTATTATTTCTATTCAATAATTTTTTCATATTTGTTTTCTCTGCTTTTAACAGATACATGGCTAATCCTTCAGAGATTCCTCCTTCACAAAGTGGGTTTGAGAACCCTTCTTCTCGGCAAAAGAAGGGAAGACGAGCCACACGGTTAAGAGAGTTAACCCTTAGTCGAAGCAGTGAGCAAAGGATTCTCATACAGTTTGATCAGGCCACTGGGAATCCATTAGGGCCAAACAAGACAAAGTTTAAGAGTTATGTGGCCCTCCTTGGACGAAGCAAGGCCAGTATTTTGAAGAAGGATTGGGATGATGTTGAGATGCGGGTCAAGGATCAAATTTGGGAGACTATCATGGTATTTAACTTTAAAGCTTTAAGTTTTTCCATAAATTTATCATTCACTAACCAATTACATCTTCTTTTATGTAGCTTACATATGACGTACCAAACACTAACTTCCTGAAGAGGAAGTGGCTTTCATTTGCTGGTGAGCGCTGGAGGGGCTTCAAGACACATCTCACCAGCAAATATATATATGGGTCACTCAAGGATGTGTCTCCTTGTGAGGAGTACCAGTTCCTTGATGAAGACACTTGGCAGAGATTTGTTGAGTCTCGAATGGATCCTGCATTCGTTGTATGTATCTTGCTAATATTTAATTTTTTTAATTGACTAATATAAGCAATATTATGATTAATTGATTTTCTTTCTTATAACAGGAGAAAAGAAAGAAGGCTCAACAGATTTCTGCTAAGAACTTTTACCCCCACAGATTATCTCGTGGGGGTTATGAGTTGCTTCAGGAGAGGCTGATGGACCAGAAGTCGAAAGAACGTCAGCAATCATCTGAAGCAGACCCCTCTACACTTCTCTCTCCACCCTCTCCACCTTCACGCCATGAGAAATGGAAGAGGGCACGCCAAAAGGCAACTGGAGAGTACACATCAGAGCCTTCTCGCATTGTTGCTGAGAAGATTGTAAGTAATCACACAATTTTGTAAATTTATTTTTATTTATCTTCAAACATTTACATTACTGATAACGGTCATTTTTTGTTTTGTAGGATTCTTTGGTTGAACAAAGCTCACAAGGAGTCTTTGTTCCAACTGGCCGGGATGACATCTTAAGTACTGCTATTGGCCAACCGGAGCATCCAGGGCGTGTTCGTGCAGTTGGCAGAGGTGTTGGCCTTAGACAGTACTTTGGATTGTCCTCTAGGCAGACATCCAGAGAAGGTTTGGTGTGTAGAGATGAGTTGGACGCCATGCGTGAAGACATGAGGCAAGCACTGCGGCAAGAACTTCGAGAAGAGCTCAGACAGGAGCTTAGGCAGGAGCTTGCATCTTTGGGACTTTCCCAAACATAGACACAGGGTCACCATCCATCACCTTCTCCTAGGCGCGTGAGCACAAAGGGAAGCTGTGCTCCGACGGAGGACCAACTACAGGGAGAAGAGGATGTGGATGCAGCGGTAGACGATTATGAGTTATATGTTGATCATCCATATCATCTGGTAGCAATTGGGAAAGTCTACACCTTGGGTTCAACCATCCATCACCAGCAAATTGATGATGATCATGTTAGAGTGGTGGTTGAACGGGTTGAAGATGCAGATGCTCCTGTTCCTGTCCCTACTCAGGAGGTTCATGTCGTGGGGCAAGCCCCCAACCATTTCATTATATGGCCGAGGAGACTTGTGCAACGAGTTCAACCTCAAGTATTAGATAATTTTAGCCTATGTTACTAATTTTTTAATATATATATTGTGTGTGTCTATATATATATATTTCTTATTATTTTGTGAATTTATCGTAGGTTTATAAGGAAGATTGTGGGAAGAAGATTGATTTAAGTGTTAAAGCAGATCTTCCTGAGCCTTCTCCAAAGAAATATGAGGTTGATTTGCTCACACGTCTATTTGGTATCGCCATGAACTTGGGCGACCAAACTTTGCAAATAACAATGGAACCGGATATCATAGGGAAACCCACACCTATCCCCTTCTTCATTACTAAGAAGGATATATTGGAGTTGGTTGTGGGTAACGATCTCCTATGTGTAACAGTTCTACAATTATGGTTGATGTAAGTAAATTTCTAAACCTTACTTGAATTATTATTTCATTATCAAAAGCTAACATATGAAAATTATTCGCAATATTAGGTACTTGTATCGTATCTGCACTGAAAGAGGTAACTTACACCTATATGGATTCCTGGACCCAGTTCATATGCAGAAAACTGGGAACAAGCCAGCTGAGATACAGGGATATCTTCAGAGGAGATTGCAGTCTGATAAAGATTGTTACCTATCCCCCTACTTTCAATCGTAAGTCAATACTTAATTGCTTTATTTCATGAATTCAATTAAATTCCTAATTTTTGTTCATTGTCATCTTTATTTTGTAGGGCCCATTGACAATTAATCATTATTTGTCCCAAGCGGAATGTAGTTGTATTTCTATGCTCTGCTTGGCAAAAACCAAAGAAAGACATAAAGGACATTATAGATTTGTAAGTTTTTATGATTTTGGTATTTATATTCATATAACGTGTTATTGTCAAAGGTATTCATTTGCTTTTTATTTTACTGTAGAGCAATGAATGCTCGACTTCGGTTAAAAGGGACACATCCATCAAATATTAAAAAGCATGTATGGATCATTTCAAAGGTAAGTACTTTATTAAAAGTTATTCAATTATTTTATATTCTTTTATCAACATCTCTAATTATATTTCATACTCTTTTTATTTTTTGAAGTGTCCAAGACAACCCGGAGGAACCGAGTGTGGATATTATGTGATGAGACATATGTTTCTCATTGTCTCGGCTTCTATTGTTAACTCTTGGCACCAGGTAATTACAATTGTCTTCAATTAATTATTTAATTTTAATGCATAACATGACATGTTCACTAATTTTAATCAAAAACATCTTGTAGATATTTGACAATCCTCAACCTCTGTTAGATGAAGAAATTGATGATATCAGGAGACGTTGGGGGGAATTTCTGATTGAGGTTGCCAATTTGGGTTGAATTCATGGGATTTTTAGATTTTTAGTTTGTTTTTATTATATTTTATAATAAACATTAATGTATTTACTTTAATTATATAGACTGTAATTTCTGTATTGTCTGCCTGGTATTCTGTTTATATACACAGGTATTGTGAATAAACAATATGACAATTTCCTTAAACGAAAATAATATTTAAAAAAAATATAAACTTTCTACCTCGGTTGTGACCAAAACCGATGTAAAAAGTTACTTTCTACATCGGTTGTGACCACACCGATGTAAAAAGTCAGACTTTCTACATCGGTTGTCGTTTAACCGATGTAGAAAGTTCACTTTTTACATCGGTTAATACTTTCTACATCGGTTGAAGTTTTAACCGATGTAGAAAGTGTATTTTCTACATCGGTTGTGGAACTGATGTAGAAAGTCTAAGTTTCTATATCGCCCGCTTCAATACCGCATTTATAACCGATGTAAAAAGTTCATAACAACCGATGTAAAAAGCTTATTTTCCACTAGTGCATCTTTTGTCTATTGGAAATTCGTTCAAATTATGATTTGGAGTTTTCAATAAAATTCAAACATACTAGCTATTCAGCATTAGTAAGTTGTACTTAGACAACTTAATAAGTGGAGCTTTAATAAAATGGTATGAAAAGTAAATTTATTTTGATAGAAATAATTCTATTTATTTTTTTGTGAGAATTTTTTGTTCAATGAAAAAACTCATAATAAATTTTACAAGATAAAAGAAAAGGAAAAAAAAATGAATATGAGATGGAGAACATTAGAAGGGATTGAACCGATCACAAAATTTATGTTTCATATATAATTGACTCAAAGGAAATTTTGGTGAGTACAGTTAATTTGTTTTAAACTTAGCTATTATTCGTTAGGTGTTAATGGTCCTTAAATAAATGTTTACTTTTGGTTTTTTTAAAAATAAATTGTTTAAATATTTATTACTTAAAAAATTATATTTTAAGTATTTAAATTTAATAATTCATTTTAATTTAAATATGTATACTTAAAAATAATTATATAAAATAACAAGTATTTAAATATGTTGTATTCATATCAACACTTACAAGAAGTAAAAAGTTTTAAAAATTTAAAAATTAAGAATCAAATAATAATAAAAAATAAAGTTATATATCTATATATCCTAAAATTATTATTAATATCATTAATAATCATTTAAATGTTTATATTTTTAAAAAATTAAAGTTTAAAGATTTTAAACCATAATTAAATTTGACATCATGCAAATCATGAAATTATTATTAAAGAAAACTACCAACTACCATTCACGTATTTATAATTTCAAATATTAAAAATTTAATAATAAAATTATCATTAAATATAAATTTATCAACCATTATTCACCTATTTATATATCTTTTTAAAATCAAACCATGATTATTAAAAAAAAACTATGGAATCCATGCTTAAAATTTAAAAATTCATTAGTATAATATTTAATATATTAAAAATAGAGAAATTACACATGCTTAACCATCATATATATCAATTCTAGATAGTTATAATTTATTGCATGAGTTTTAAAGCTATTTTTGAAAAATAATAGAAACATGAAAATAGAGTTATACAATTCTTGGTATCTAATCTTAATGGTTTCCCTGACTTGTTTCATTTACTTAATGTTTTTGTAATTTGGTTGCTCCCATGTGATATTTTTAGGTTCTGAATCGTGTATATCAACGTTACATTATAACTTAACATTCTAACAAAACAAAATAAATTCTTTATCTCATGTATCATTCCTTCTAAAATTTGCAAGGTTATACAAACGACAATGATATGAGTAGCAGTTTCAATAAAAAAAGAACATATGTTATCTAAGATTTTCCAACCAATAGAAAATGTGGGAGATGATCTATAGTAGTTTTATAAGATTTCAAGTAGTCCATAAAATTAGAATAGCTAGCATTAATAAGATAATATTCACTTATAAAAAGTTATACATCAATATATATATATATATATATATATATATATATATATATATATATATATATATTGATAAAACTTTGTTATTGAAAACATCAAAATTTAGGGGATGATGTGAAAAATAAAATCTAGATGTACACAATGCATCCATAAAATTCTGGGGTCATGCATAAAGTCTTCGAACCTTCTGGCATAAATTTGAAACACATTGAAATCATAAACTTCCATTATTAGTCGTTGTATACCCTTTTCCTTGCCAATGTAAGAAATTTGTTATTCAATAAAGATTAAAAATTTAATACGAGTGTCAATTGTAGTATCAATATAATTCTTAAAATAAGGATAGTATAGTTCATCTCTTTTAATTTAGTGAGGAATATCTTTAAATGTAGGGTCAACTAGCTCAATTTACAACATCTTTAGAAAGGACAAGTGCCACATTAATAATCTTATGAAATTGTTTGAAAATAATATCAAGTAGCACATCTACGCAATTAGTAAGTGGAGGAAATTAGTAACTTTGTCAATAAAAACATAATTTTCATTATTAAAATTTTCAATAACTTTCAATTATATGTTCAAACTGCTCATCTATTGGGTGTCACCTTTTATCATCCTTCCTACTTCTTTTATATTTTAGCCTTTAACTAGAAGGACCTGTTATCTCTTTTCCTTGCTTACTACATCCTTAAAATATTCCTTGGCCGTAGGCTTGCCTTTTCCATCATTTACCTTAATTTTTCATGTTTAATTCTTATAAAGATTCTTCATCTCAAACATTTTTCTTACTCACTTCTCATTAAACCTTACACCCTTCAAACATTCTTAAAATAATAGAATTTGAGTTCAACAAATATTATAAACAATAGATAAACAAATAAAATAATATATAGCATGAACTAGATGTATACAATTATCTTAATTTTGATCTCCCACTCTTTATTATTTAATAGTTTATTTAATACGATTTCATCCAAGATCTACCTTATTTTCAATGAATTTTTCTTACAGCTTCCATTCTTTTTTTAAAAGATCCCATTTATTTTTTATTTGATTTTGTTAATAGGGAACATAGTCTTGATTAAAATTCTTAATCAAGTTCTTCCAGCCTTTCTATTTATGTGGTTGTTTAGACTATTTGAAACCTTACTTGTTTAACACATATCTTTATAATTCTTTTATTCCAATCGACCTTAAGTCATTTTTTTATTATCATTACTATTTTTTCTTTGCTATTGACTTGATGCAATTTTAGAGATTATTCTAATAAGAAATTTTAGTGTAATTTCATAAGAGAGGGATTTGAAAAACTTTAGATACGTATGACTTTAGATAACTAAAGAAGAAAAATGGAAGATATTGATATGTTAGCATTCATATCCACAAAAATACAATCTCTGTGTAGTCATGAGTTACAAATGGAAGATATTTATAATTCTTTTCATTCCAATTGACCTTAAGTCTTTTTTCATTACCCCTGCTATTTTTTCCTTACTATTGACTTGATGCAATTTTAGAGATTATTCTAACAAGAAATTTTAGTATAATTTCATAAGAGAGGGATTTGAAAAACTTTAGCTACGTATGACTTTAGATAAATAAAGAAAAAAAAAATGGAAGATATTGAGATGTTACTATTCATGTCCAAAAAATACAATCTTTGTGTACTCATGAGTTAAAAGAATATGTTAAACTATTATAGTGGTCGTTCATGTTCGGAAGTCTCTGATCAAGTAAAAATAAAATAAAACAAATAAAAAAAAAGTAGACCTCCAATTAAAAGAAATTACAAAACCAAGCATAGAGATAAATGTTTTATACGGGATAAACATGTTTATCATTTTTAAAATTAAACTTTTATAGGATAATTTTTCTAATATATAGTTAGTAAAGAAAAGAGAAGAGAATTGGACCACGACAAATGCCGTGTAAAAGAGAGGTACATTTCGGAGAAAGAAAGAAATAAAAAAGTGTATGGGATCCTTGTATGTATTTAAGAGAAAAAAAAATACAGAAAAAGATAGAAATAAAAAAAATAAAAAAAAAATAAAAAAGATATTTACTCCGAATGAAAATAAAAAATAATATATATAGAAAAGATATTATTAAAAATTTAAATATATAGATAAAAAAAATATAAAAAAAAATATGTAGAATTCAAAAATAGAATATTCCACAATTTACAATTAAAAAATTATTCAAATATTTACTTAAATACTTATATTATAAAATAACAACAAATAAATTAAAAATAAACCTTTTTAAACAAACCTTTAGCGGTCGGCATATATTAAAAGTTGATCGACAGTAAAAATTAACATAAATTGTTGAAGTAAAACTTTAATTTTAATTTAAAAATATATTTGTAAATTTTTTAAAATTTTATTTATTTATTTACATCTTTTTATATTTAGTTTATAGAAGAAGAAACATACCTAAAATAAAGAATTGAATGTAATGTCATAAAAATATTTAAATTTTTTTAAAACACATCATTTATACTGGTTATTTTTTTCAACTTAAAAGCTAGTTTATATTATTGTATATTAAATTTTTTTATTATTAAAAATAATACAATTTTTAAAAAATATAATTTTTAATATTTTTATATAAATCTTTTTAAACTTAAATATTTTTAAAATATAAACTTAATAATTTTTATTTAATTATACTATTTTTTAAAATTAAAACTTGAATACAAATAAATAAATGTAAAGTTTATAATACATGTTATACAAATAGATATTTTTTTTTGTCTTTTATTCATAAATTTTTTTATATAGAGAGAGAGACAAAGTAAGGTGTATTTTATGATATTTTCGTAATTTAGAGGAAAACAAATCTCTTTTACTAATTAACCAATATTATATTATCACGTGTAATCTGCATTTAAAATTAGTCAAAATTAAAAGTTAGATTTTATTTTACTAATAATTATTAATAAAAATTCATTACGCCATTTTGTAAAGGAGAGCAGAACACTTAGATAGGTTGGGGCAAGGGCAGTAGTCAACATAGACATTCCAAGCATCGTGAGTTACATCGGGTGGAGGAATGCAAATCGGAAATCGATCCCTATTCAGAAAGTATTTTTAACATTTAATTGGAACATAGACCAATCTTAATTTGCAGCAATAGAGCAGGAGACGAACAGACTTCATCTTGCTACAGAGGCAAAGATTTCCTTGTAATCTATTCCATATATTTGAGTCAAGCCTTTACTAGCCTAACCTTTTCCTCCTTTATCCCACAAAACTTTCCTTCACAACCAGTCTCATATCCAATTAGTAGAAATACAGATGAGGAGAATAAAAATGATACAAATGTGCATTTTCTCTCTAAATCAAGAGGTTTTAGATCGAAGTCACATAAGTCATGTGTTATAATTACTACCAGAGCAGAAGGAGGGACTTGAACCCTCAACCTCAGCCTTGATAAGGCTATGCTCTATCATTAAACTACTCTGCTCACTTCTAGAAGTAAAAATGACTATCAGCTAACTATTTCAGAGGCTGGAAAAAACATACTTTCTTCCTTTGGAGGCATACTACTATTTCATAGATTCTTTTAATAATAAAGATTTTTTGCAAATTATATTTTTTTATGTTTATAACAGCAAAATAACCTGCTAATTTATAAAAATAGACCAACATTAAATGTATTATATACGTTATTTTATTATTAGATTAGATAAAGGAAATTTGTTATCCTCCAATTTAAGAAGATATTAAAGAGAAAACCACAGAATAACTATTGAGAGACAAGAGGATTTTATAATATTTTCCGCACATACACAACCTTAATTTTAAAAAAAGTAGCTATTATTTATCACTTGTAGATTATATAAATATTCTTTATTTTTCTATCAAGACAATCTCTTTTTTATTTTATATTAGACCTTCATTTAAAGTTTAATTTTTTTAAGTAATAATATAAAAATAAAAATAAATTTTAGCTAAAAGATCAACAAATTTATAATATACTTTTCTTCTGGTTGATACATCGTAAACAAACTTATAATATATTGCGACATTGTCATGCTTGTATATTTTAAAATATTAATATTTTATATTTATCTAAATATTTAATTTTATATAAATATTTTTATTATTAATTAAAATGTTAAAAATTTTGTTTAAATAATTTTTATATGCCTTGGTTGCAACAAATTTTCTAATATTACTTTAAAAAAATCAATTGTATCAAAATTTGGACAAAAAAAAAACAAGATCTCTTGGCATTGGGTCAGATTAGTAATTTGCTGAGATCTGTAGTTGAACAAATAAAAATTTTCTTACTCTCACGATCTACGATTTACTTTTAAAACTTTGGCAGATCCAACAAAGCATCTAAAATGTTGCTGATCAATATCCTGATTAGTCAAATGTTTCGCATAACTTTGAATGTCTCAACATGTATACCCAAGCATCTTTACAACCATTTTTTTCAACGCCGGCTACGCACTAAAGCCGCCGATTGATAGTGAAATGATAAACGTCGATCATTCATCAAATAAATAAATAAACAAACATAGATTATTTTGGTATGCAATTTTATAAATTGTTTATGTTAATCTTTTATCTTATAAAATATCATTTAATTAATTTTTAATACAAAATAGTAATAAAATGAAGTAAATAATACTTAAAACGAAATATTTATTATTTTTAAAAGTAAATTGAAGTTTTCATCCTTTATTTTATTAATATATTTTATTTTTATTTTTAATTTAAAAAATTAAATTATTAATATTTTATTTTATTATTTATATTTTATATTAACGTTTAGGATTAATTTTTATAAAAAAAAATTTGTTGATTTCTATTATTAAATATCACATTAAAAATTTAAATATACCTAAATAATATTATATAATACATTAAAAAAAATTTCTCTCATTCATTATAGTTTACCTACCATAATCTTTATCTTTATTTTTATAATATCATAGATAATTTTTTAAATGCTCTATTTTTATTATAAATTAATATATATGTGAACTAATATTTTAACATTTAATATTATAAATTAATGTTTTATTTATTAAACTTGAATTTAAAAATTAATATAAAATATAAATAATAAAATAAGAAATGATGATCTAATTTTTTAAAATTTTAAATAAAAATAAAATACATTAACAAAATAAAAAACAATCAAAATGAGAGCTTACTCATTAAAAAAAAATACTTGTGCCATCATATATGATACATTATTAACATTAAAAAGCCGCGTAACATTCAGAAATTGTTGTGTAATAGTTAATTAGTAATCACAAGACATGATTGCCAAAATTAAAATCATGACGTCAGTTTGTTTAACCAATCTACTGTCCGTAAGTTTTACATGGTATGAAAAACAAGAGCAAGCGTTGAATTTTACTTTGAAGTTTACTGTTTTGGTACATATTTTTCTTTTGGCTTTATTTGTCATTCGATGATAATAGTATATTATGAAAAATTATATTTCTACTAAATATATTACAAAGAGAGGTATAAAAATAAAAAAGAAACATACAATAGAATGAATAATGTGATAAAAATAAAATAAAAAAACATTAAATTTGTAATACAAATTCCATATTTCTTCTATTAGTAACTAGACATGTATTGAAAAGTCAAAAACTTAGACCTTTGTAAGGAAAAAAACTGTTATAATTAATTTTACTAAATTAGCTAACCATTTATTAATTATTATTCAATAGTTTGGGATTATAATAAGTGAAACATTTATTTTTAATACAATATTTTTTAAACATAAATTATGTTTTAAAGCTTGCTATGATATTCTAATGTTTATATAGTATAAGAGAATAATAATATATAAAATAATAACTTTATATGTAATGTTTGCATGCTCTTTATGTAAGAATAAAATGCGACTAAGTGACTCTATTGGTGAAGCATCCGAAACAATATTCTAAAACTAATGTAGATGACCTGAATTTTGAGTGGTAATTTATATATTGTGAACACATGGAATGTGTTATATGTATACAGATCCAACCGAATCTTGGCCAGTTGGCTCGCCCAATTATTTACTGAAGTGCTAGTATTAAAAAAATTAGGTGAATTAGACTTAGATTTAAAAAGTATGAAGCTAGAATACAAATAATTTAGCCAAATATTTATTTATTTTTATAAAATATGGAATTGTTATAAAGAAAACCAATTGATAAAGAATTCAGTTATTTCAATTGAAAGTCTCAAATTAGAGCTTTCTTATTAGAATAAAATAGATATTGAAAAATTTTCGTTCCTTGAATAAATCTTCTGAATCACGTAAACAAGAAAATCTTCTGAAATTAACTTAAATTAATCGAGGTAGATAACAAGAATTAAAAATATCTCAAAATTTTGCATCACAATATTTTTAAATAATTTTAATTCAAATATATTAATAAGATATATATTTTTATTCTCGTTTACTTTTAAATTATTATGTTACTAAAAATTATTAATTTTTATATTAATTACTTAAAATTTATATTTTATTATAATTTTAATTGGTTCTCAACATAAATTTTTTTATATTGATATATAATTAAAAATTTTGTTTCAATAAAAGCATCGTCAGCTCCATAACTGTCACTGTTAGCGGGGGAATGCAAATGTTTGTAAGTAGATATGAAATGATCCGTTCCTCTTTTTTCTTCTTTCATTATTTTATTCTTTGACCGGATGATAATATATATATATATATATATAATATCAATTATTTAATTTAAGAAATATTTAAAAAGAGTTTTATAATAAATTTATCTTTAATTCATTTAATTTCTGCAAATATATTTTTAATTTAAAAAAATCGTTAATTTTTTACATTTATCACCGCCATGTAAACGAGTTCTTGAATTTAGTTTTTATTAATGGGTAATTGAGTTGACTCACTAAAGATGATCAGGGATCTGCTTTGTCATTAAAACGACGTTATTTATGATGATAATTAATAAATTGGTTACTGATTAGGTAAAACAATGTCCATATTCATCGACTCTTCCTTTATTTTGATAAAATAATGGTCTTAAAAGTCATTTTCTTCCTTTGCATTAATCAATTATTTTAAGCAATTATTTTAAGGATTCTTAAAACTTAGTTGAGGACAAAGTTGTTTTATATATTTTTTCTTCTTCTCAGCTTTTCCATTTCTCAAGGCAGAAAAATACAACTCTCCTACCATTCCTGCCTATGAAGTAATGATGAGTTTTATAACATCCATTATTAGATTTAAATACTTTTATATATTAATCTAAATATTAACAAGGAAATTAATTAGTAAATTAATCCAAAGAAAATATTTTAAATTTGAGCCATATTATATTATAATATAAGTAAATCAATATTATTAACATTATTCAAAAAAAAATATTATTAACATTAAAAGAAATATTCTTTTCTATTTTGAATAAAATATACTGAAGCCAGCGACACGAGTCAAATGGTTAGTATAGAATTGGGAGCGCAGCCGGTCGCTGGATGGAAATGAAAAAATTGTTTAATTGTAGAGAAATAGAAAGTTTGAACGTAGTAGATGAAAGTTATTGTCCCTATAAATAGAAAGTTAATGGCCTCACAAAAATAGCATTACTAACTAGTTTGATTACTCATCATAACAAGAATTAAACAACACACAGTGCTTGTTTTGAGTAACAGTAACCAGTTTAGTTGAATGGCTGGGAAAGATAGAATCCTTGTTCTGGGATCAACAGGATCCATTGGAAGGCACATAATTTGGGCAAGTCTCAAGGAAGGTAATCCCACATTTGCATTGGTCAAGAATACCACCAGCGTTAAAAGGGTAAGCCTCGTCACAGCTGCTAATCCTGAAAGCAAGGAAGAGCTCCTTGAGAGATACAGAAATTCCGGAGTTACTTTGCTTGATGTATGTGTTTTCCTTTCAATAACAATTTCTATTTCTATTTCTATTTTGAAGTTACTCCATAATTTATATGATTCACTATCTCTTTATTTCACTCTGCAGGGTGATATGTATGATTATCAAAGTCTGGTTAACGCAATCAAGCAAGTTGATGTTGTAATCTGTGCAGCTGGTAGATTACTGATTGAAGACCAAATGAAGATTATTTCAGCAATAAAAGAAGCTGGACAACACATCAAGGTGCGTTCGTGCATTATTGATGGTTGTTGGGCAATCTCTTAAATTGTTTGGTCTTAATTAAAACAATTAAGGATATATCTAATTATAGAAATTTTCTGATTGAAGTTGTTACAAGTTATATATACCCAATTAATGCTGATTCTTAATTTCTGATGTTAACAGAGATTCTTCCCATCTGAATTTGGATTGGATGTGGACCGTCACGATGCAGTTGTCCCAGTTAGAGATGTTTTCGAGGAAAAGGCAAAAATCAGAAGAATCATTGAAGCTGAAGGAATTCCTTACACTTATCTGGTTTGCCATGCCTTTACGGGTTACTTCTTACGTAACTTGGCACAGCTTGATGATGTCACTGTTCCTCCCAGGGACAAGGTTTTAATCTGGGGAGATGGAAATGTGAAAGGTAACACATTGTATATAATTCAATTCAATTCAATTCAATTCAATTGGTTGATTATGTAATATTTGATTTAATTGTTAATTGTTAATTGTTTTAGGAGCGTATGTGACGGAGGCTGATGTGGGGACTTACACGATCAAAGCAGCAAACGACCCTAGAACCTTGAACAAAGCCCTTCACATAAGACTCCCTGCCAATTATTTAACTTCAAATCAGATCATATCTTTGTGGGAGAAGAAGATTGGAAAGACTCTTCACAAAATTTATGTTCCAGAGGAAAAAGTTCTTAAGGATATCAAGGGTCAGTAACAACACTATTTTATTTTTAAAGGATATATATGCCAAGTCACTTTTCTCTTTATTTATGGTGGGAATGTTTTTTCTTCACTGCAGAGGCTTCTTTCCCCAATAATTACCTGCTGGCATTGTACCACTCACAACAGATTAAGGGAGATGCAGTCTATGAGATTGACCCTTCCAAGGATGCTGAGGCTTCTGAGCTTTATCCTGACGTCAAATACACCACCGTCGATGAATATTTGGATCAATTCGTCTGAATTTTATCATCTCAGCAACGGGTTTCTGTCATTATGCAGAACGCTCAATAAAATCGAAGTGTCTTTTCTTTTTATTTTGGTAATTCTTAATCTCAGGCTAGTTTGTACCACTATTGTTTGCCGATGACAATCGTGTTTGTCCTGTGCTCAACAATCCCTCCACATTAATGTAATATTCATCAACGTTATAGTATAAAGAGTACCTCTGTTTTCAAATTTTATTTTTACGTCACTTTTTTCTGCTTCATAGCAAAAGGCACATACGAAAATTTGACTATCACCACCGTAGAATCACCAGTAAAATTATCATTTACAAATAATTTAATATTATATTACATATTGTTAATATACATTTTTTATATATAAAAACTAAGCCCTTAATATAAATAATATGAATTTATATTAACAATTAATATATGATACAAACAAATAATTTTTTATTATAAAACTTTAACATATGATCAATATATATAATGTATTATTTATTAATATACACCATTAAAATTTATACTAACATTTTAATTTTTTTAGAATATATTTTATGTATGTTTGTTATGAATACAAAATTTTATTTACGACTAAATGTATTTATTAAATTATGAAAAAAATATTTAAAATCTTTAATATTGTATTTATATGTAAAGACTATTTTAACGATGCTTATACAAAATCAATAAATCCTACTTTTTAAATATGTTAGCAATGTTTTTTTTTTTGTTGAACTATTTAAAAAAATAAAAATTTAAAAATTTGTTTTGAAATATTTAAAATAAATCTTAAAAAAAGTAAACGATGCAAAAGAGTAAATATTCAAATTTAAATATGGAAAAGGCACGAGATAGATTTTAATTTCCATTCTAACTTATACAATTTCATCCTATTTTTTATATGAATTATTTGAAATACATTCTTAACCATCCATTCTTATTTTATTAATATATAATGATCATACAATAATAATATTCTTTTTCTTAAGTTACTACTTCCAAAGATTATTTAAAATATATAATAATGATAAGCATAAAGAATGTTTCATCTAGAAATGAAGATTCTAATTTATCCTCTAAAATTTTTACATTCAGTTTACTTAGGCAATGGTAGGGGCGTCAATTAACTTAAAATTAATGAGAGTAACTAATTATCACTTATTAACTATGCACAAAAACCTAGATGAATAGAAACATATAATCATTCATACAAAAAATTTAATCCATTATCTTGTAACTTTTGTCAAAGCTTCATAGTTTATGGATTAGTTATAATGATAAATAAAAACATATTAATCCAACCAAAAAATCAATCATCCGAATTTTAAAAAAAGAATAACAAAACTATAGTGTCAGCAAAATAGTTAATAGAATATTATAGTTTATATAATGAAAAAACTTCTATATATCCTACAGGATATCGAGAGAAATGAGAATGGAATTAGTATTGAAGTGGACGGTCTCTTAAATAGTAAGAAGTTTGTCCCAGAGTATGATGTATGGCCTTTGGTTCCTAAAATGATGTGGTATTTTCAGAGCCTCCATTGTGGATCAAGGTTCCAACGCTTCCTTAACTATTATAATCATTCTGAAATCGTTCCATACAAGATTAAATCTTGGATTTACATGTTGGTTATATGTTTTTAATACATAATCTTGAGGTTTAATTTTAATTTTGAATTTTGATTTTTTTGTTCATTATTTTTTTTTCTTTAACGTTGTTTGTGAATTTAAACTTTAATTGTTCATTGTTTTTAGATTTGTAATTTATACATATTTTGATTGTAGAATTATTTAACGACTTAGATGATTCTTAATTCTATAAATTTAACGAATCAAATCCTGAATTCTTAATTTACTGATAAATTCTGAAATTTAATGAATACATAATTGATTAATTTTGATCAAGTAATCATTAATTAGATACTATAATTGGAATTAATTTTGTAAAAATAATAATAAATTCAATTAAAATTATACTTATTAAAGTAACGGATAAACTAATAGTAAAAAATTAGTTGAAAGTTAAAAAAATAGGTAAAATGCATGAAACGAAATAAAAGGTGAAAGTTGAAAACATTCAATAATTAAATTAAAAAGTAATTGGTAAAATTATCTGATAAAAATAAAATATTAAAATTTTATATAAATTTAAATTAAATTACTATATTAAAAGAGATAATAATTTTTTAATTTATTCATATTTGCATATATTTTTATTAAAAATAAGATTATATAAATAAATTTATACCTATTTTGATGATTATATATTATAAGAAACGAAGTTTGATGATTTTTATTTATTTATTTTAGTATTTAAGAGGTATTTTTTAATAAAAATTATTTTTTAATACTTTTATTTTTGAAATTTAAAGATTTATTTTTAATTTTTATAAATAAATTTTAAATAATATTTTATAAAGTGTGTTTATTTATCTTTAAAAAATTTTATTAAGAAAAATTAAATATTTTATTTTAGATAATTTAAATAAAATATATTATAACTAAACGAAATATTATAATTTTACATAATAATATAAAAAATAATATTTAATAAAAAATAAAAATAATTGTTAAATTATATAAAAATAATAATTTTTAGCTAATAGTTAAAATTTTGAATGATAATAAAATTTATCATTTTATTAATTATCTCTCTTGGTTAATTATCTTATATTAAACTTTGTATCACACAAACTCCTTATATTAATAAAATTTTGACTAATTAACTGAGATTGTTGAAAGACAATCAATGTTATTTTTTTTATAGAGTAAATTATTTGTATTTTATTTTGATCCCACCTTGGTATCATTGTTACTTATAGGCCTAGCTCACATTAGCCCAAGTTATGCTAACCTATTTATTAAATTAATTAGATTAAAAAAATTTTAAAACCTATTTAAATAAAGAAGTCAAATTTAAGTCATTTAAAAAGCTTTAAAGCACCTAATCTAAAATGCTTTAAAGCAAGTAAACTGTTTCAACCTAATGAAATCTTCCTCTCGAGTGTAATTAGTGTCGTGACGAGAGAGGATTAACTTATAGTAAAGAAATTCTAGTTGTACAATAATTAAAAAAAAAAAGAGAAAAAAACATAAGATAGAAATTTGAATCATAAAAATTATACATAAGAATAATATATCTTTCATAATTATGGAGAGTAATTGAGAGATTGTATTATTAACGAGAATGTTCTCGCATTTACGGGATGGAGATGATAATTTTCTTAAGCTGCAAAAGTTCTACAGGTGGTAATCCTGCTAATTGCTAACAGGGATGAAAGTGACTGCTAACAGTGATGGAAGTGACGTTTACAGCTTGGTTAAGTTTGACTCGTTTAATAAATAGAGGGTCAAACTTATTAAAAAGTCTTCTTAGATAAACAAGTCAGGTCTAGGCTTATAAAAAGCATACTTAACCTATTAAGGAACTTATTTATATTTATATATTATATATTTATATTTATTTTAATATATTATATTTATATAATATTTATTTTATATTTTATTTACATAATATTAATATATATATATATATATGTGTGTTTTAGACCTATTTAATGACCTTTTATCTTGTAGACTTTAAATTGGCAAATTTTTTTAATTAATTATTTACATAGATTTTAGGATTATTTATTGATTTTTTTTTGTAAGATAGGTTTTTAAACACGCTTATAGGTAAGGCCTGGTAGACTTTAAATCAGGTAAGGTAAAAAACAAAGGATTTAAATAACAGGTCCAGATTCAGGCCTCCAAATTTTTAAACAGACCATACTTTAACACTCAAAGTCTAACTTCACTCGGCCTACTTCCATCCCTGATTACTAAGAGATATTCGATTTTTTTCTTTTGAAGCTTTGTTTCGGAGACAAATTATTTACAGAAAAATATTAGGAAATTCTAATTATTGACTAATATTAAAAAAACCAACGATTTTAAAATTGTTCTGAAATATATGTGCATATAATAAATTATGCAATTATTGAATTGATATTTATAAATGTAAAAAAACGGGAGACCAATTGTTGGCTAGAATTCATGGGGCTAAGGGTAATTGGACAGAAATGAATATTTATAATAATTAGTTGAATGAGTATGAGAACAATGGAGATAATTAAGAGGGAAATTGCTAAGAGATGAAAGTTAGTATCCCAATAAATACCAAGCAATGTACATTGCTAGCTAGTTTGATTACCCATAAAAACAAGAATTTAATTCAATGGGTGGGAAAGATAGAATACTTGTTGTGGGAGCAACAGGGTCCATTGGAAGACACATAGTTTGGGCAAGTGTTAAGGAAGGAAATCCTACATTTGCATTGGTGAGGAACACCCCTGGCATTAGAAAGACAAGCCTGGCCACAGCTGCTAATCCTGAAACCAAGGAAGAGCTCATTGACAACTTCACAAATTCCGGAGTTATTCTTCTCCAGGTATCTGCTTTCATTTCAATAACAGTTTCTATTTCAAAACCCACTCCATAATTCATATCATTTACTATTTGACTCTGCAGGGTGATATAGATGATTATCAAAGTCTGGTTAACGCAATCAAGCTAGTTGATGTTGTAATCTGCGCAGCTGGTAGAAGAGCGATAGAACACCAAGTGAAGATCATTGCAGCAATAAAAGAAGCTGGAAATGTTAAGGTCCGCACATTGCTCCCTTCTAACATTCATATTTATCGCTTTGTCTCATTTAGTTATATATGCATATATTAGGTGGTAATTCTTAATTCTTAATTTCTTATGTCAGCAGAGATTCTTCCCTTCTGAATTTGGGTTGGATGTGGACCGTCATGATGCTGTTCAACCAGTTAGACAAGTTTTCGAGGAAAAAGCAAAAATTCGAAGAATAACTGAAGCTGAAGGAATTCCCTACACTTATCTCTGTTGCCATGCCTTTACGGGTTATTTCTTACGTAATTTGGCACAGTTTGATGCCATTGTTCCTCCTCGGGACAAGGTATTCATTTGGGGAGATGGAAATGTGAAAGGTAACAGCTTATAATTAATGAACAATTATAGAGTCGTAGCACAAAGTAATAAATAACCACATATACATAATTCAATTGCTTCATGGTATATATTTGATTTACTCGTTTCAGGAGCCTATGTGACGGAGGCTGATGTGGGCACTTACACCATCAAAGCAGCGAACGACCCAAGAACCTTGAACAAAGCCCTCCACTTAAGACTCCCTGCCAATTATTTAACCTCTAACGAGATCATATCTTTGTGGGAGAACAAGATCGGAAAGACTCTTCACAAAACTTATGTTTCTGAGGAAAAAATTCTTAAGGACATCAAGGGTCAATAACAACACTCTTTTCTTTTGTACTTCACATTTTTATTTTAAAGCATAGGATATGAGTGCCATGTTACTTCAATTTTGTGAAACTAACTATATCTCTTGGTTTATGGTGGGGATTTTTTTTTCTTTACTGCAGAGTCTTCTTTCCCCAATAACTACCTGCTGGCATTGTTCCACTCACAACAGATAAAGGGAGATGCAGTGTATGAGATTGACCCTTCCAAAGACGTTGAGGCTTCTGAACTTTATCCTGACGTGAAATATACCACAGCTGACGAATATTTGGATCAGTTTGTCTAATTTCTGAAATCTGAAATATGGTTGTTTTTGTCACTCTGCAAAATGCTTAATAAAACCAATGCCTTTTTTTAAACTTTTTTATATGCCTTACAGGGTTGTCACTTTTTTTAAACTTGTTTTTTTGTCATTGTGTTTGTTGTGTCCCCAATTGTCAATAATCCCTCCCCATTAATATAATCTTCTTGCTCCAAAATAATACTGTTATCTGTAATGTTGTTTGCACTTATGTTTTTCAAATTCTTACATCACTTTATTACGTGGCCTTGCTTGTTTTCTGCATGATGCTCGCTTAAACAAAAATTTAAGCGCACACCAGAATGGACTGACACTCTATTGAAGCACACACAACACAAAACAAATTCTCGAATAAAACAAGATCAAACGCAATGGAATGGTTTTGTTTTATTAAAATGTGCCTTTCTAAAATATTTATTATTTTAAAAATATTAAAATAAAACAAAATCTATGCACACTGGATTCTAAGGTCAACTTTAAGATTGTTTCTTACATAGTTGCTAATTTTGAGATTTATAGAAAAAATATTTCTTAACTGTGATCGTTATTTATAAAAGCAAGTACTTGTAATAATATTCTATTAAAAGTCATACCAACACTCTAAAACTTAATCATAATAAGAAACCATGCATAAAGCTAGGTGCATAAATTTATTCTAAACGATAAATTAGACGTTATTGTATTCACGAATCGGGTTCAATAACTGCTGAGTTTAATTTAATAAAATTGAACCTTTTCATTACGAAGTGAAAGTGGATAAATGATCGATTGAGAAGACCGACAATTTGATATATTTATTTTTTATCTTTAGTTTTATTGTTTTTACACATTTATAATCTCTAAAATTTTGTACGTTGGTAGGCATAGCTGGATAGATTGAAGTCAACTGTCTACTATCTACTATCTATCAACCAATAACAATAAGTTTGATGAATATGCATTTCACAGAGTATAAAATTATTAAAATTTTCTGTTTTTATTTACAAATTAAAACAGGTTCAACGATTTTTCTAGTACATACTTATAAGCTCATAATAAAAAGATTAATATTTAATCTAATTTTATTAAAAATTTATATTTAATATTATTAGTGTATTAAATTTTTACTGTAAATTTTTAATATATATTTAATGGTATATAAAAAATCAATAAATAATGAAATTTAATTAAAAATTATAATATTTATATTATGAGTATATTAAATTATGTAATTTTAATAAATATTAATTAAACTTAAATTTTTATTATGTATCTTAATTATATATTTAAAAAATGGTTAACTCTGTATAAGTTTTTATCATAACCACTTAAATGCACGTTAAAAAAAAAACCATATATTAAGTTATGCTGGTAAAATTTTGCCTATGTCGTGACGGAATGAAAACTTTCGATCTCAACTTTGTCACTTTACAATAAAAAACTATTGCTACGTATATAAAGATATATGAAGTAGGATAGAAGAAAAAGAAAAATAACAAAATATAATATAAAATGTGACATAATAAAAAGTACAAAAAACCATTAAAATATATATTAAAATAATAATATTATTAAAATATATAATAATTAAAATTCTTTTAATTGAATCATATCTATTGTACAGGTCCACAAGATTTGTAAACATATTATTGATCACCATCCACAAATTCAAATAATTAGTAAATTCATCCATACTAACACCATTCACGCGGTTGAGTTATGAATAATGTATGCTTAAGATAAAAAAAAAGTTTTTTTATTTATTTAATTGAAAAGAAAATTAAAATAAAAACTTTTTTTGAAATAAATAATTACAACATTGGAGTAGTGATGAGTAATATAATGTCAAATAAGATGTAACTTGGTGAAACTAGGAATGACCGTGGAAGCTAAAAATGAATAGTTCTTTCCTTCATTTCTTAGCATAAGTGGGAACTTAAAAGTAGATGGAACCTAAATAGTTTTTCTTTTAACAAATAGGGATTAGCCTTTAAACATTATCAAAAGCTTCCATTCTTTTTTTTAAAAATCTCATTTATTTTTTATTTGATTATGTTGATAGGAGAACATAGTCTTGATTAAAAGTTTTAATAAGTTCTTCCGGCCTTTCTATTTACGTTCTTGTTTAGACTATTGAAATTTTATTTGTTTTACATATGTCTTTATCATTTTTTTCATTCCAATCCATCTTAAGTTATTTTTGACTGTTATTTTTTTTATTGATTTGATAAAATTTTTGAGATTGTTCTCACAAAAAAATTTAGTATAATTTCATAAGATAAGGATTTGAAAAATTTTAGCTATGTATGACTTTAAATAACTAAAAAAAATTGAAAAATATTGATATGTCCGTGTATACGCTTACAAAAATACAATTTTTGTGTATTCATTAGTTAATCTTGTGTTTGAATGAGATATTTTAAGTAGGGAAAAGAATTTTTAAAAAAATTTAAAATTTTAATAATTAAATATCTTGTTTATCTATTATTTTACAAAAAAATTTAAATATAAAATATTTTTAAAGGGTATTTTAACTGATTAAAATAAGATAATTTCAAATTTCTTTCAAATAGATAAAATTTGAAATTTCTTCATATATCTTTCTCTCATTATTTTATATTTATACTATTTTATTTTTTATTATTCTTTTTTTTTTGTTTTTTTATATTTTTTTCCTCATCTTTCATATTTATACATAATATTTCTAATATCAAATAATATAATTATATATTTTTATCATTTTAATTATGTACATTTATTAAGTTATTATTCTGATTAAATATGTTATATAATAAAAATACTTGTATATCTAAATTCTATTATAAAAAAAAAGAGAAAAATTAAGATAAATTTATGAATATTTAAACCTAAAATTTTTTATATAATAAAAATTAAATTATTTAATTTAAATAAAAATTTTAAAATTTAAAATTTAATAAATTTAAATTCTAACTTCCAAATAAAAAATTTTAAATATAATAAATTAAAATTTCTTTATCCAAACAAAATATTTTTAAAATAAAAATATTTAAATTTTTAAATAGTTCAAATTTTTTAAAATATTAAAATTTTTCATCCAAATATAAGATAAAAAAAAAGATTAAACTATTATAATAATCGTTCATTTTCAAATTAATCAGAAAGTATGTGATAAACTAAAAAAACAAATAAAAAAGTAGACCTTTAGTTAAAAAAGAAATTTCAAAACCAAGCATAGAGACAAATGTTTTATTCAAGACAAATATGTTTATCATTTTTAAAATTAAACTTTCATAGAACAATTTATCTAAGATATAGTCAGCAAAGAAGAGATGAGAACTCGAGCAAAACAAATGCTGTGAGAATAGGAGAAAAAGGGCCAGCAAGGTGAAGATAAGAGACAATGTAGGTAGAAAGAAAGATATTATTAAAAATTTAGACACAAATAAAAAATACAAAAAGAAGTGTAGATAAGATTCAAAGATAGAATGTTCCACATATCTCTACGTAAACTTCTCCCATATTATAATTAAAAAATTATTCAAATACTTACTTAAATACTAATGTTATAAAATAACTTCAAATAAATTAAAAATAAACCTTTTTAAACAAATCTTTAGCCGTCGGCATATATTATTGATAGTAAAAATTAACATAAATTGTTAAAGTAAAACTTTCATTTAATTTAAAAATATATTTATAAATTTTTTAAAATTATTTATTTATTTACATTCTTCCATATTGTTATAGAAAAAGAAACGACACATAAAAGGAAGAGTTAAATATGATATCATAAAAAAATTAAATTTTTCTAAAATACAACTTAACAATTTGAAAATGATAGAAAAAATGTAAAAAGAATCGCACATAAAATTTATGTTGATTTATCCTTATTAATTCAAGAGTTATATTTCATTCTTGTTACAATATAACATTTTTTTTACTATAAAAAATAATACAATCTCTTAAAAATACAATTTTTAACATTCTTTAACAATCTTTTTAAAGTTTAAATATCTCCAAAAATACAAGTTGAACAGTTCCTATCTAATTATACTTTTTTTTAGATTAAAATTTAAATAAAAAAATAAATACAAAATTTACAACATCAATTATAAGTAAGAATGAGAGTAAGAATTTAATTTAATTATTTCTCTTCTTTTTGTTTGATAAATTATTTCTTTATATAGATAGAAAAAAAAAAGTGTCATTTGTAATATCTTTTACACATGTATGATATTGGTTAAAAAAAAAATAGTTGTTGTTTGTTAGTTGTAAATCATGAAGAAAAAAAATTCACTTATTTCTACTTTTTTATCAAAATAGTATAAATTTTCTTATTATATTTTAAATTTTATTTTCATTTAAATTCTGATTTTTTTATTAAATAGCAATAAAAAATAACTTTTGTTTACAAAAGATTATTCAAACAAACTTATAACATATTTTTTCTAGTCACGATATTACGATTTGTACTGTTTTAAAATGTTAATATTTTATACATTTAAATATATAATTTTGTATGAATATTTTTACTATCAATTAAAATATTAAAAAAATATTTTAAATAATTTTTATATAACTTGACTCTAACAAGTGTTTTAATATTAGACAAAAAAAAATCAATTGTATCAAAATTTACAAAAAAATAAATTAAATTTGTTGATATTGGATCAGATTAATAATTTGGTAAGATGTGTTAATTATGATGAAAATGAACAAAGTCGATAAAAATTTATAATTTAATTTGTTTAAAATTTAGTTTGACTTAACTTGCTTAATAAATAGATAAATTTAAATTTATTAAAAAAATTTATACTTACAAAAAAAAATTGTTTAACTTACTCAGATATCTATTTATCTTTATATATTATATATTTATATATTTTTTAATATATTTACATAATTTTTTAAAAATTAAAATTTTTAATTTTTAATTTCAAACAAAAAGAAGAATAGATGACTTTTTTTATCTTCAAAATAATATCATATTTGATATCTTTGTTTATTTCTAGAGATTACGGTTAACCTTTACGTGATCTTGAAAATATATACCATATATAACAAATCATTTAATATAATATTTTAAAATAAATAATTATAAAACTTTTAGTATTAAATTATTTTGATTTATTTTTATACAAGTGATACTCATAAATGTTAAATTAATAAATTTTGTAATTTAAAAAATATTAAAATATTTTTTTAAATTTTTTTTAAATAATATATATATATATATGTTTTAGATATATTTAATAATTTTTTATTTAATAAATTTTAAGCTTACAAATTTTATAATTAATCATTTATATAGACTTTAAATTTATTTATTAATTTTTTTAATATAAATTTTTAATTTAATTCCTAAACATTAAATTAAATCAGATTTTTAAAAAAAATCTTTAATAGATAATCAGTACAAATTTTTAATTTTTTAAATAAATTAAATTTAAAAAAAATTTCAACGTATGATTTATTTACTTTAAAAACATTTGCAAGATCCAAGTCTAAAATGTTGTTAATCAATATACTGACTGATTAGTCAATTTTTGCATAACTTTAAATGTCTCAACATACAATGAAGCATCTTTACAACCATTTTTTCTAAACGCCGGCTACTTACGAAAGCTGCTCATTGACAGTGAAATGATAAACGTTGATCATTCATCAAATAAATAAACATGAATTATTTCGATATACAATTTTATAATTTTTTTATTTTAGTCTTTTATTTTATAAAATATCATTTAATTAATTTTTTACTACAAAATAATAATGAAATGAAGTAAATAATACTTAAAACGAAACGCTTGTTAAACTTCAAAATGAGATCTTACTCGTTAAAAGAAACACGTCAGTTTGTTTTACTAATCTACTATCAGTAAGTTTTACATGTATGAAAAACAATAGCAAGCGTTAAGTTTTACTTTGAATTACTGTTCTGGTACAATTTTTTTTTTTTTTTTTTGGCTTTATTTGTCCTTCGATTATAATATTATATGATGAAAAATAATATATATACTACATATGTTAGAAAGAGAGGTATAAAAATAAAAAGGAAACATACAATAGAATTAATAATGTGATAAAAATTAAATATATATATATATATATATTAAATTTGTAATACAAATTTCATATTTCTTCTATTAGTCGACATGTGTTGAAAAGTCAAAAACTTAGACCTTTCTATGAAAAAACATGTTATAATTAATTTTAATAAATTAGCTAAACCATTTTTAATTATTAAATAGTTTGGAATTATAATATGTTAAAAATTTATTTTTAATACATAATATTTTTATTTTAAATTAAATTAGTATAATTTTCACTTGCATATATTTTCTGAATATCTTCTTTATAATTAGTTAATTTTCAATATTAAAAAATTAAAAATTGTAATTATCTTGATTTTTAAAATTTTGATCAATTATAAAAATATATATATTAAATAATATATTTCAAATATTAGATTACTAATTTTTCTCAATTTTTTCTTACAATTAATTAAAATAAACAGTCTGTTTTATATTTTAATATTTTTTTATAAGAAATTAAATAAATAAAAATTTAAAAGATTATATTACTAGTATTTTCAATTTTTTCTTACATCAATTAAAATGAAGAATCTGTTTTATATTTTAATAATTTTTATAAAAAAAATTAAATAGATAAATTTTAAAAAATACAATTTATTTATTATATATGAACAAGTGATATTAACCATTACTTTTTATTGATATTTAAAATTAATTTTTTTAAGTGGTTTTAGGGAATTAAATTTCTTCATCTTTATGTTATGTATATATTCGGCCTACCCCGCTTGATAATTTTAAAACCAATTTATTAAAATATGTAATATTTGTTTCATCTCAAGAAAAATAGATCCAATTTAATAAATTAATTTTTAATTAAGACTTTGGAGTAAGTAAGTGACGTTTTATACTTGTACTGATCTTTAATTTTTTTTATATATTGCTGGCAAATGATGAATGATCCAATGCGTTCAAACGCAGAAAGATGTTTTTTCCTGGAACGGCCCTCAAAATTTAAAGAGTATATAAAATATAAAGAAATAATAACAGAATATGTTTTTTTAAAATTTTTTACTTTTTAAGTGTGAGACTAATGGCTTTTAACAAGAAACAATATAATAAATCTTTATTAAAAAGACAATTCATTCATCACGTCATGACACAACACGTATTATAAACGAAAAATATAAGCTATATATAATAAATTAACTTTATTATTAAGAGAAAGTATAAAATAGATTTTGTTTTATAGAAAAAATTGAGTACAAAGGAATACTTAAATCCAATCAGAGGAAAATATAAGATTAATATGAATACATTATTTTTATCATTTTATTTTATCAAACAAATATGTTTACAAGGTTCTGCCGAATTTGTATCCTAACTCTGCATCATTATACTCGAGCGATAAATATAATCTGAAATATGACGAACAAACTGTGAAGCTTCCAATATGGTTCAATGTCTATTTCTTTTGTAACTGTAAGGAAGCATCCATCGATGAATGTCTGCTTTTGCATTTTCCTTTGTTAGTAAATTGGTTGAAAAGTAGTAGCGTACCATTATATTGTTCTAATTTGGTTCAAATTTATTAATATGATAAAAATTTATTAAATTTAAAATTATAAAAATTATTTTCTAAAATATTAATCAAATCCAAATAGTAGTATAAGTTTCAATTTTAAATATATAATTGTGTTAAAAATTTAGATGATGAAATTGGTTATCTATATTAATCTTATGTATTTAAAGTAAGATTACTTTCAATAAAGAATGCTTATAGTTAAAGTATAAATAAATTTAAATGCAAATATATCTTTTAAGCGATAAGAATGTATAGCATTTGAGTAGATGCACCAATCATTTGTATACCAAAGAAAAATAAATAATTGACATAATAAATTAATAATAAACACATACATTCAACTGGTCCAAGTTCAAACAAGCACTGCACCCACAAAAGAAAAGTCTAGTTTAGATTTAGGAGAGTTTATTTGGTATGAAAAACAAGAGCAAGCGTTGAATTTTACTTTGAAGTTAACTGTTCTGTACATATTTTTTGCATCACAATATTTTTAAATAATTTTAATTAAAATATACTTTTTTATTCTGGTTTACTTATAATTTATTATATTACTAAAAAATAAATTTTATATTAAGTATTTTAAAAATATTTATTATAACTTTAATTGGTTGTCAATATAAATTTTTTTATATTGATATATAATTAAAACTTTGCTTCAATAAAAGCGTAGTCAGCTCCATGACTGTCACTGTTAGCATGGAAATGCAAATGTTTGTAAGTCCATATGGAATGATCCGTTTCCCTTTTTTCTTCTTTCTTTATTTTATTATTTGACTGCATGACAATTATATATATATATAATATTAATTATTTAATTTTAAAAAAAATTTAAAAAAGATTGATAATAAATTTATTCTTAACTTATTTAATTTTTATAAATATGTTTTGATTTTAAAAAAATTTCTATAAATTCATGACATCTACCACAATTATACAAATGAGTTTTTGAATTCTATTTTCATTAAGGACGAATGAATTGGCAGACTAAATGCCATCAAAGATCTTCTTTGTCATCAAAACAAAATCGTTTAGGATGATAATTAACAGGTTGGCTACTTATAAAGAAAAATGATGTTATTTTATCATATTTATTAATTTTTTTTTAGGATCAATATTTCCTTCACATTACTTGTTTATTTTAGAAATTCTTTAAACTTAAATTGCTGTAATTTTTTCTAAAAACATAACATCTTAGATTAGATTGTTGAAATCTAAGATAATAGCTAAAAATATCTTATACCTAGTATCTGTTTCATAAAAACCTCTTTTTCAGATCTTCATTTTAATAATCACAAAACACATCGAAACTAACAGTGAAAAGCAACAAAGTTAGAACATTTACATGATGGAAATGAATAAGGCCGTCTAATAGGAACCCATAAATTAGTTTGTTTAAAGCTTAACTTGGTTTGGTCTGTTTAAAAACCTAACTTGGTTCCCTTTGTTTAACACATAAATCGGTTCAAGTCAACTTTGGGTTTATAAAAAAAAAGTCTATTTAACTTATTCAATGACTTATTTATCTTCATATATTATACATTTCTATTAATATATTATATTTGTATAAATTTATTTTAATATATTTTATTTACATAATATTAATATATATATATATGTATATATTAGGTCTATTTAATGATCTTTTTATAGATGTCGCAACCGGGATCATGACGGGACGACGAACAAAAGCTTTTAATTAAAAAAACAGAGGAGTCGCCACCAAAATTTATTAAAGAAAATTTTGGAAAAACTTAAAAAGTATGATCTTTGAAACCAGTTTGGGTTCGGGAGTTATTTACGCATAGGGAAGGTACTAGCACCCTATGACGTCCATTAAAATGGTTACCTCCTAATTAATTATGCACATATACCATTAACTTTTAAAAAATTTATTTCACTCAAATAAAAAATATTTTTGTTGATTTGTATTGTTAATAAACCCCTCCCTTTTTTTTGAATTTTTTAAAGGAAATGCATAGGGTTCAAAGTAGCAAATGGCTACTCACCGCTTGACCCTTCATATGAAAAAAAAAAGTAATCAATCAGGATTCACAAATTTAATTTTAAACTGATTAGGATATTAGGGGATTTCACATATCAATTTTGGAAATCGGGAACATGTATCGTTATAGCAAACATCAGACAACAAGGAAACATATGGCATGTCAGGGATAGATTCTATACATCAGGAATAAAAGATAGAAACATGAGACAAAACAAACAGGGGACAACGAATGAACATTAGGGGCATGTTCTACGTGTCAGAGTTAGGCCCTCCTTTGTTGCTCTCTCCTTGCTATGTATGACGTCCTATGTCCAGTGCTCTTTCTCACGTACGTCTGTGCGTATATCTGTGTATACTGTATATCGTAGGTAGGTCTGTATCTGCGTATAGCGTAGGTAGATCTGTCTCTGTGTAAAGCGTACCCTTTTTCTGATACGTTCCCCTTATCTATATGTCTTGCTCGTTATCTGAAAGTACTCTGCCACTATCCCACTAAACAATAATCACACCCCCACTTCCCGTTAACTGCTATTCCACTACCCCACTTCCCGTTAACTGCTCTTCCACTACCTCACTTCCTGTTAACTACTCTTCCACTATCCCACTAAACGAAAACTGACAGCCACTATCCCGACCTATCAGAAAAGATAACTCCTTTATCCTTATCATTCTATTAATTTTTATTAATCAATTTTTTATCTTTCATTATTTTTTATTATTATTATTAATTTTTTAAAAAAAAATTTTATAAATACGGACAAAATTAGTTATTCACAATAGACTTTAAACTTATAAGTCTTTTTAATCAATCGTTTATGTAGGTTTTAAGTTTATTTATTAACCATTTTTGAAATGTAGATTTTTAAACAGGTTTGTAGGCTTAGGCCTTATAAGCTTACATTCAAAGTCTAATTCGACTTAATCCACTTTTATCCCTACATGCTAACTTAAGATATTACAAACAAAATAAACAAAAATTTTATCTCAGATAAGTAGAAAGTGCTATTAGGATAGATTTGAAATATTTTAAAAATTTTAGAATTAATTTGCATGATTTTAAAAATCTTAAAGACTAATTTGTATGATACAAAAAATGTTTGAGGTGATTAAACGACGTTGCGTTGTATTTTTTTCTTCCTCTCGCTTCTTTGTTTCACAAGGTAGAGAAATACATCTCTCTTTGTTATCACCTCTGTCTACAAAATTTTATAAGACTCATTGAACCAATATATTTTGAAAATTTGTTTTTCTCCTTCTAAAACTTTATACAACCCTTTAAAATTGGTGTGTGCTCTTAAGTTCTTCTTTGTCTTTACTATTTTTTTTTCTTATAATTTTTTTAAACATTATACATTGAACATGGTAGCTATGTATCCAAAACTTGTTGACATTTTACCTATTTATATTTCTAATTAAAAATGGTTGACATTTTATTTATAAAAAATTAAATAACATATTAATTTAAATGGATAGAAAGGACTGTTGTGCATATATATTTCAATCATTTCTAATTTTCATATGATAGGATACCTTAATATTATTAATATCATAAAAAAATATTTATATATATTTTAAACACTCATAAAATTTATTTAAATATAATATTATAAAATAATAATTATATCATTTATATTTAATTTCGTTCAACATATTTATATACGTATGTTAATTTCAGTTTTAAAATTAATTTTAAGCAACTAAAATTAATAAAATTTTAATAAAAGTATTTTTTATTTTTTTATTTGTCATAATTTAAAAATATTTCTTTTTCATTGTTATTTTAAAAGTTTAAATACTTATTATATTAAAAGATAATAGTAAATATTATTTGTAATAAAAAGTTATTACTTTTAAATACTTAAAATCAATTACTGAAATAATCTGTCCAAAACTGAACATTCTAAGTTCAACACCTCAAATATTAGTGTAATTTTGATTTTGGGAGTTACATAAATTTAGTAAAATTATGTTATTTATGACGTGATTTCTTTTATTTTTTTTTTAGAGTCTCCTTTCCCTCAGAATCTGCTTGGCATTGATTCATTCGATGCTGGTAAAGGGGGACTGCGTAAAATTTGAGTTTGACCCTTCTGGTGTGGAGGCATCTCAACTTTATCCTGAGGTAAAATACATCACTGTCAACAACTATTTGGATCAGTTTCTCTGAAATCTATGAAATGCGTTATTAGCAATTTATCACTCAGCTTTTTTTGGTTTTGTTCATATTTTGCTTTGTGACGGTGAATTTGTCGTGCATTTTAATAAAATAAAATTGCTGACCACATGGTGGATACAGTATATAATGATATTGTGTTTACCTTTTATAAAAAAAACAAAACATCTATTATTAACTTTCCATTGCATACACTCATATAAACAAATATAACTTACGATTGGTTTTTTTAGTTTCGACCTTTATCACATTTTATACTATAATCAAAATAACTTAACTCATATATTATACTCAACATCTTATCACTGTACTTTTGTATATATTTTTATATGTTATATATTTATATTTATTTTAATATAATTATATAATTTTTTAAAAATTAAAATTTTAAATAAGAAAATTAAATTATTTTTATTCTTAAAATAGTATTGTTTTATTATTTTTATTTATTTTTAGATAGTATAATTTAATCTTGATCTTATAAAAAAAATATATTATATATAATATATCATTTAATATAATATTTTAAAATAAATAATTATAAAAAAATTTAATATTAAATAAATTTAATTTATTTTTTATATAAATAATATTAGTAAATGTTAAATTAATAGGTTATATAATTTAAAAATAATAAAATATATTTTAATATTTTAAAATAAATAATTATAAAAAAAAAATTAATATTAAATAATTTTAATTTTTTTTATATAAATAATATTAGTAAATGTTAAATTAATAGGTTATATAATTTAAAAAATAAAAAATATAAATTTTAAAATTTTAAAATTTTTAAACAATTCAAATTTAAATATTCAAATTCTAACTTATCTCAATTTATTTTTATTTCAACAATTATCCGAACAAAAAAAAAAATTTCTCAACCTATGATTTACTTTAAAAAGGTTACCAGATCCAGCAAATCGTCTAGAATGTCACTGATTAGTCAAATGTTTCGCATAACTTTGAATGTCGCAACATATAGGGAAGCATCTTTGCAACCATTTTTTCAATCGCTAGCTGCTTACGAAAGCTGCCGATTGATAGTGATTTGATAGTGTAATGTTAATGTCAATCATTCATCAAATAGTCATTAGACATGTATTGAAAAATCAAAAACTTAGACCTTTCTATGAAAAAAATGTTATAATTAATTTTAATAAATTAGCTAACCATTTTTAATTATTAAATAGTTTGGAATCATAACATGTTAAACATTTATTTTAATACATAATATTTTTTTTATTTTAAATTAAATTAGAATAATTTTCATTTGCATATATTTTTTTGAATATCTTCTTTATAATTAGTTAATATTAAATATTAAATTTTTAAAAAAAATTGCAATTATCTTGATTTTTAAGATTTTGACCAATTATAAAAAATATGTATATTAAATAATATATTTAAAATATTATATTACTAATTTTTCTCAAATTTTTCTTACAATTAATTGAAATAAATTATTTGTTTTATATTTTAATATTTTTTATAAGAAATTAAATAAAGAAAATTTTAAAAGATTATATTACTAGTATTTTCAATTTTTCTTGCAATCAATTAAAATAAAGAATCTGTTTTATATTTTAATAATCTTTATAAAAATTAAATAGATAAATTTAAAAAATACATAATTTATTTATTATATATGAACACGTCATATTAATCATTATTTTTTATTGATATTTAAAATTAATTTTTAAGTGATTTTAGGGAATTAAATTTCTTCATCTTTATGTTATGTATATATTCGGCCTATTCCGCTTGATAATTTTAAAACCAATTTATCAAAATATGTAATATTTGTTTCATCTAAAGAAAAATGGATGAAACTTAATAAATTAAATTTTAGTTAAAATTTTGGAGTAAGTAAGTAACGTTTGATACTTTTATTGATCTTTAATTTTTTTATATATTGCTGACAAATGATGAATGATCCAATGCGTTCAAACGCAAAAAGATCTTTTTTCCTGGAACGGCCTTCAAATTTTAAAACAAATGAGGCATTATAAAAAGAGTATATAAAATATAAAGAAATAATAACAGAATATATTTTTTAAAAATTTTTTAAGTGTGAGACTAATTGCTTTTAACAAGAAAAAATATAATAAATCTTTATTAAAAATTCAATTCATTCATCACGTCATGACACAACACGTATTATACATGAAAAATATAAGCTATATATAATAAATTAACTTTATTTTTAAGAGGAAGTATAAAATAAATTTTGTTTTATAGAAAAGATTGAGTACAAGGAATACTTAAATCCAATCAAAGCGAAATATAAGATTAATATGAATACACTATTTTATCAAACAATTATGTTTACAAGGTTCTGCCGAATTCATATTCTAACTCTGCATCATTATACTCGAGCGATAAATATAATCTGAAATGGTGAACAAACTGTGAAGCTTCCAATATCTTTGAATGTCTCTTTCTTTTGTAACTGTACGCAAGCCTCCATCTTTGAATGTCTGTTTTTGCATTATCCTTTTCTAGTAAATTGGTTGAAAAGTAGCAGCGTACGATTATATTGTTCTAATTTGGTTCAAAATTATTAATATAATAAAATTTATTAAATTTAAAATTATAAAAATTATTTTCTAAAATATTAATCAAATCCAAGTAGTAGTATAAGTTTTAATTTTAAATATATAATTGTGTTAAAAATTTAGATGATGAAATTGGTTATCTATAATAATCTTATTTATTTAAAGTAAGAATATTTTCAATAAAAAATGCTTCTAGTTAAAAAAAAATCAAATGCAAATATATTTTTTAAAGATAAGAATGTATAGCATTTAAGTAGATGCACCAATCATTTCTATACCAAAGAAAAATAAATAATTGACATATTAAAATAATAATAAACACATACATTCAACTGGTCCAAGTTCAAACAAGCACTGCACCCACAAAAGAAAAGTCTAATTTAGATTTGGGAGAATTTATTTGGTATGCAAAACGAGAGCAAGCGTTGAATTTTACTTTGAAGTTAACTGTTCTGTACATATATTTTGCATCACAACATTTTTAAATAATTTTAAATAAAATATATTAATAAAATATATATTTTTATTCTCGTTTAGTTATAATTTATTATATTACTAAAAAATAAATTAACATGAAGTATTTTTAAAAATATTTATTATAACTTTAATTGGTTGTCAATATAAATTTTTTATATTTCTATAATTAAAATTTGTTTCAATAAAAGCATAGTCAGTTCCATGACTGTCACTGTTAGCATGAAAATGCAAATGTTTATAAGTCCATATGGAATGATCCGTTTCCCTTTTTTTCTTCTTCCTTTATTTTATTCTTTGACTGGATGACAATTATATATATAATATCAATCATTTAATTTAAAAAATATTTAAAAGAAAAGTTTGATAACAAATTAATTCTTAATTTATTTAATTTTTACAAATATATTTTTGGTTTAAAAAAAAATCTGTAAATTCATGACATCTACCAGCATTATATAAATGAGTTTTTAAACTCAATTTCCATTAACAAATGAATGAATTGGCATATCAAATGCCATCAAAATCTTCATTGCCATAAAATAACATTGTTTATGATGATAATTAACAAATTAATTACTAATTAGAAAAAACGATATTGTTTTATCATATTTATTAATTTTCAGTAATATGACAACATCTTGATGGTTAATTTATTTTGTTTGTATTACTCGATTATTTTAGAAATTTTTTAAACTTAGATTGCTGTAATTTCTTCTTAAAACGTCAACATCTTTTATTATTGAAATCTAGATAATAACTTAAAATATTTTATACCTAATATCCTTTCCATAAAAACCTCTTTTCTGTATTTTCTTTTCAATAATCACAAAACACATTGAATTGAAACTTAAAAACAGTTTGTATGCAAGTAGGGATGGAAGTAAATAAAGTCGTCTGACATAGGTCTATAACTTGACTTGTTTAAAGCCTAACTTGGTTTGACTCGTTTAAAGTTTAACTTGACTCGGCTTGTTTAATAAATAGATAGATTTCGACTTGTTAAAAAGTCTTTTTAGATAAACAAGTTAAACTTAGACTTATAAAAAAGTTTATTTAACCTATTCAGGGCTTGTTTATCTTCATATATTATATATTTATTTTAATATATATTTTTAATAATATATATATATATATTAAACTTATTTAATAATCTTTTTATCTTATAGGTTTTAAACTTGCAAGCTTTTTTAATCCATCGTTTATATAGGTTTTAAGTTTATTTATTGGTCATTTTTGGAATGTAGACTTTTAAACAAGTTTGTAGAGATCTTGAAGTCTTTAAATTGGATTAGACCTTGGAAAAAAAATCTTTAACTCATAATAAGCTCAGACTCAGGTCTTCAAAATTTTTAAATAGACCAAAATTGAATACTTAAAGCTTAGATCGGTTTAATTTACTTTCATCCTTACATGCTAACTTAAGAGATTACAAACAAAATAAATGAAAATTTTATCTCAGATAAGCAGAAAGTGTTGTGAGGATAGATTTGAAATATTTTAGAAAAAGTTAGGACTAATTTGCAGGATTTTAAAAATATTAAGGACTAATTTGCATGATATGAAAATGTTTGGGGTGCTTAAACGACGTTGTGTTGTATTTTTTCTTCCTCTCACTTCTCTATTTCACAAGGTAGGGAAATACAACTCTCTTTGTTATTACCTTCGTCTACAAAGTAGTGGTGAATTATATAAGACTCGTTCAACCAATACCTTTTTAAAATTTATTTTTCTCATTTTATAACCTTGTACAACCCTTTAAAATTGATGTGTGCTCTTAAGTTCTTCTTTGCCTTTACTATTTTTTTCTCTTATAATTTTTTTTAAACATTATACATTGGACATGGTAGCTATACATCGAAGACTTATTGATACATATAGAAAGAGAAAAGAAGATTTTGAGAGAAAATTATTTACATTCTAATTGTCTTTGTTATTTACTCATTTTTAGTTGGGACTGTTTTGTAAGTGGAGATGATATAGAAAATCATATTTTATTTGTGGAGAAGTTAGAAGGAAAAAAAAAAAAACAACATAGTTTAGACATTCCAAATATTTTTAAATGAAAAAACGATATTATTTTGATGTTAAACAACATCCTAATTAACTTAACCGATGATTTTTTTTAAATTAGAAAGTATCTTCAAAAGCTAAATAAATTATTAATAAATTATCATAGCAATTAATTAATAAATTAATCAAAAAAAATATTTAAAATTTGAGTCATATTATATCATAATATAAGTAAATCAATATTATTAGCATTATTAAAAAAAATATTATCAATATTAAAATAATTATTTTATTATAATATTATATACATCTTATTAAATTTTTTATTATTTTTTAATGAATTATTATAATTCTACTTTTTTTTTAATAAAATATACTGGAGCCGGAAATGAAAAAATTGTTTAATTAGAGAGAAATAGAAAGTTTGAGCGTAGTAGAAGAAACATGGTGTCCCTATAAATAGAAAGTTGATGGACTCATAAAAAGAGCATCGCTAACTAGTTTGACTACTCATCATAACAAGAATCAAAGAACACACAGTGCTTGTTTTGAGTAACGGTAACTAGCTTAGTTGAATGGCTGGGAAAGATAGAATCCTTGTTCTGGGATCAACAGGATCCATTGGAAGGCACATAATTTGGGCAAGTCTCAAGGAAGGTAATCCCACATTTGCATTGGTCAAGAATACCCCCAGCGCTAAAAGGGTAAGCCTGGTCGCAGCTGCTAATCCTGAAAGCAAGGAAGAGCTCCTTCAGAGATACAGAAATTCCGGAGTTACTTTGTTTGATGTATGTGTTTTCATTTCAATAACAATTTCTATTTCTATTTTTAAGTTACTCCATAATTTATATGATTCACCATCTCTTTATTTTACTCTGCAGGGTGATATGTATGATTATCAAAGTCTGGTTAACGCAATCAAGCAAGTTGATGTTGTAATCTGCGCAGCTGGTAGATTACTGATTGAAGACCAAATGAAGATTATTTCAGCAATAAAAGAAGCTGGACAACACATCAAGGTGCGTCCGTGCATTATTGATGGTTGTTGGGCAATCTCTTAAATTGTTTGGTCTTAATTAAAACAATTAAGGATATATCTAATTATAGAAATTTTCTGATTGAAGTTGTTACAAGTTATATATACCCAATTAATGCTGATTCTTAATTTCTGATGTTAACAGAGATTCTTCCCATCTGAATTTGGATTGGATGTGGACCGTCACGATGCAGTTGTCCCAGTTAGAGATGTTTTCGAGGAAAAGGCAAAAATCAGAAGAATCATTGAAGCTGAAGGAATTCCTTACACTTATCTGGTTTGCCATGCCTTTACGGGTTACTTCTTACGTAACTTGGCACAGCTTGATGATGTCACTGTTCCTCCCAGGGACAAGGTTTTAATCTGGGGAGATGGAAATGTGAAAGGTAACACATTGTATATAATTCAATTCAATTCAATTCAATTCAATTGGTTGATTATGTAATATTTGATTTAATTGTTAATTGTTAATTGTTTTAGGAGCGTATGTGACGGAGGCTGATGTGGGGACTTACACGATCAAAGCAGCAAACGACCCTAGAACCTTGAACAAAGCCCTTCACATAAGACTCCCTGCCAATTATTTAACTTCAAATCAGATCATATCTTTGTGGGAGAAGAAGATTGGAAAGACTCTTCACAAAATTTATGTTCCAGAGGAAAAAGTTCTTAAGGATATCAAGGGTCAGTAACAACACTATTTTATTTTTAAAGGATATATATGCCAAGTCACTTTTCTCTTTATTTATGGTGGGAATGTTTTTTCTTCACTGCAGAGGCTTCTTTCCCCAATAATTACCTGCTGGCATTGTACCACTCACAACAGATTAAGGGAGATGCAGTCTATGAGATTGACCCTTCCAAGGATGCTGAGGCTTCTGAGCTTTATCCTGACGTCAAATACACCACCGTCGATGAATATTTGGATCAATTCGTCTGAATTTTATCATCTCAGCAACGGGTTTCTGTCATTATGCAGAACGCTCAATAAAATCGAAGTGTCTTTTCTTTTTATTTTGGTAATTCTTAATCTCAGGCTAGTTTGTACCACTATTGTTTGCCGATGACAATCGTGTTTGTCCTGTGCTCAACAATCCCTCCACATTAATGTAACCTTCATAAACGTTATAGTATAAAGCGTACTCACTCTTTTCCTGCTTCATAGTGGATGACACATACAAAATTGACTAAAACCGACCATATTTGAAGAATACAACAAAACACGTTCTACGGTACAATTTGTTGCTTCACTACTCGTGTACAAATAAAATGAACGGATAGAATCACTAATAAAGTTATCATTTTCCAAATAATTTAATATTGTATTACTTATTGTTAATATACTTTTTTTTCTATAAAAACTAAGTCCTTAATATAAATAATATGAATTTATATTAACAATTAATATATTATGCAAACAAATATTTTTTTATTATAAAACTTTAACATATATGATCAATATATTAAATATTATTATAATGTATTATTTATTAATATAGATCATTAAAGTTTATACTAATAATTTAATTTTTTTAGAGTGTATCTAAAAGTATAAAATAAAAAATTCTGTTAAAAATTATAAAATTTAATCCTATCAATGTATTATATCCGATCACTTTAATAAAAAATTATTATATATAAATTTTTATTTTATATTTTTAATATATAAAAATTATATTTTTATTAAAAAAAAATAAGAGAGTATCGTTTTAAGAGTAAAAAAGGAGAGAATATTATTTTCTACGTAGATTTGCTTCAAACAGTGATTTTTTAATTGTTCTATTATTTGGATTAAGTATATGTAAAATTTGATATTGGTATAAATTTAAGTTAGTTATGAAATATAAATTCTATATCTAAAAAATAAAATTTTAAAATAAATCAAGATAACCAAAATAATTTTGATGTAATAACTATCAAATAACTATTTTATAGAAAATTTCAAATTCAACTTACAAAGAAATAACACTTAATTTGCAACACACTTACAAAAGAACCAATATAGTAAAATGTTAGGGTTAAAGCTTACCTAACCTTCACCTAAGCAATCTTAAATTGTCATTCTAATTCAAGTTTTAAAAGTACAATTGAATATCAAATTCACTAAATTAGTTGAAATTCAATTCCTTGACTCATCAATCCTTTTCTCCAAATTAGAAACCCTGATTGCTTAGAAATTTCTAATGAGAGCAAATATTAGGTTATAGAATTTTCAAGACCTCGTAATTGTTGATCTCTATTCCTAGAGTATTTGTTCATCTCAATTCCAATTTGTTTTCCAATTTTCTAATTGTGAATAAAAATCTAAAATCAACTAGTGACAAATTTATAGATGCATCTTAAGAACAATTAATTCAAAGGAAATAAACTTGAATTAAGAGCAACAAATTCAGATTACAAACAGGTTAGGGTTAGGATCTCTCTTTCCCTAACTAAAAATATAGTTACACATAGTGGAAATGAAAAAAACAAGAGAAGGAGAAGAAAATATTATGCAAAACTCCATGAAGCTTGACGAATCTTGTACTTTGATATCTCAAATCTGCAAATTCTTTACTCCAAGAGTCACAACATAGAGAACTTCATTTTGTAACAATAAAAAACTGTCAAGGAATGAGACAAAATGACCTTTTATAATGTTATCCAGTAAATTACATTAGCCGACACAAAATTTGGTGTCAGGTAACGCAGAAACAACAGAATGCTCCCTTTTCACCAGAATTTTGAGTCAAGTAATGCCGAAATGAGAGAATATTGTAATCATTTTATTTCTTCGTTTTTCTAAAAAGATGATTAATTCAAATAATGAATAATACTCAAAAAATTCAAAGAATTAATCATAAAATTTCTAAAAAATACTATACTACTAAGAATTACTTCAAGCATCAAAAGTTCATCAATTACTTTTAATTTACACTCATTTTCATGTAAAAATGTTCTTTATATACCTCAAATATCACTAAATAAGTGTTATGTTTAACACTTATCAATATACTCACACTCAACACATCAAAGAACACAACATCACACTAAAACATCCACATCACACTAAAACATCTAGGAAGAATCAAGGATCCACTTCCAGATTTCACATACTCACATCCAACACACCAAAGAACACATCCAACAAGCATCACACCTTCATATTCAAGCTCTTCATATTTAAACTTGATAACTTGACCAATGTTCAACGTTGAAGCATTCATGTCAATAGACATCACATTTCATTTAAATGCAGTAGATTCCAAATAAATAAAAAATCCAATAATAAAATTAATAATCATAAAATTTATAAAAATAAAAAATAATTATTATCATCATAAAATTAACAACAATAATAATAATAATAAAATTTATAATGTTGAAGTAGGAGGAGACATTGATGGAGGAGGATGTGGTGGAGTTGGAGTAGACATTGATTGAGAAGGAGATGATGGTGGATTGGAAGGTAACTTAGAATGAGGTGAAGGAGGAGGATGTGAGAGTGGTGTGATACTTGTTAGGTGGATAGAGAATGAAAGAATGCTTACTTACTTGCTTATTGAGTGATAAAAAAAGTGGCTAAAAAAGATAAATGGTGGTTTACATCTTTTCCGTTGATGTATGAGAAGGTGATGAGGTTTAAAATGATATCATTTTGTAATTTATGTAATGATCTACGTAATATTTAACATATCAAATCATTAAAATCTAAGTGACAAAAACATGAATTTAATTATGGTAGAACATCCTCGTAATCATGTTCTTGAAAAAAACGATGAATGAAATTGGTTTTAAAAAATTCAGGAAAAACATTCACTAGATTAAAAACCTGACACAAAATGTATGGCACCAATAGACTATACAACAATCCACTCAACAAGTAATAACCCATAGAAGACATCGAGTTTGGAGACTCCTCCAGGAAGAAGAATAATAATCAATATTAATGCAGGCTGGTCAAAAAATAACGAGACTGGATTTGAACTGATAGCCTAAGATGAAAACGAAAATACCCAAGTTGTAATCAGTCTTTTTTATTAACATAGAGTAAATGTTTTAATTGTATAATAAATAGCTCTACGATGAAACCTAGTTATAATGAAAAGATGGAAAATCATGGACCGATTCATAACAATTATGTCAAACCATAGAAAATGATTTTTTATCTCTTGCATGGATCACTTACTACAAGATTGCAAGAACCTAACAAAGAATGTTAGTTTCATTTCCTTTTTTTTTATGTACAAGGAAGGTGATACAGTTTGTCATATATTAATAGTAAAAGTTTTTTTTTCTTAACATACATGGTGGAAGCTATGCACCAAATCATGTAACTATTTTTTATGTTATTAAAAATTTATTTTAATTATATAATTTTTATGTTTATCTAAAAAAGTATATATCAAATTACTCACAAAAAGTCAAGTACGTTATTTAAAAAAATAAATTTTTTTTGGTATTTTTGTAATCCAAAAATTTAAATTGGACATTACTTAAAAGTAAAAATATTTAATATTTAGATTAACCAACATTGTAAATTATAATGAAGCATAATATAATTACCTTTTTCGTATCTGTTTAAAAAGAAAGAAAGAAAACTGTTCCTAAATTTTTCTGTGTTTGGATAGCACTTTTAATGTATTTTTCCGTACTCTATGATTAAAAATGAAAATAGGTTAGAGGTTGTTGCCTCAAAACTTATAACCTATAATCAATTAATTTTCAGTTATTTAGTAAAGTTTATATTAGGTTTCTTTGAAATTAATTATGCGTAATTATGATATTGTTGTTCAATTTTGTTTTATTAAATTTTGTTAAACATAATTATTAAATATAAGTAGTTTTTTATTTTTAATACTTTTTTATTGTGTAAATTATATCTTAAGTTATAATTGTTATTCGTGAGTGATTTTTAAGAAATTGAAAAACTAACCTATAGTTCTAACTATTTATTTAGGTTTTAGAAGTTGACTCAAAACTAATCTTATAGCAATTTGGGCCAAAATTTAAGCCTAAAAAATTCACCGTAACAGCCCAAACTGTTTTAGCAAGATTAGCGTAACTTGAGTTACATAAATGCTTATGAGATAGGACAAAACTAATATGTTGGATATTTAATTTTTATGTATATTTTTTTTATATCTTTAAAATTGATTTAACCGATCATCCCATAAAAATCGAGAACAGAGACCTGTTTTATAAGGTTGAAATTCTTACTTTCCAAAGTTTAACTGGACCGAATAAGTCCAACTTATAGAAAAATAGTTCGTTATTTTCATTGGAGTCTGAAAATACATTTTTGGAGTCAAATTTGACATAATTTTTATTTTAAATTTTTAGATTAGAGTTGTAGCCTATGGAAAAAGGTTTTTTTCCTAAAAAAAATTCTTTCGTTCTCCTTTCTCAATTTTCTTCATCTGTTTATATTTAATTTTCTATTTTTGCATCCATGGAAGACTAAATCTTAAATTTATATGTTGGTTATATGTTTTTAATATAGAATCTTGAGGTTTGATTTAATTTTGAATTTTGATTGTTGCTTTCATTACTTTTTCTTATTAATGTTGTTTGTGAATTTGGAATTTAATTATTCATTTCTTTTAAATTTGTACTTACTACATATTTGATTGAAAAATCCTGCATAAGATGCTTAATTTTGTATATGATATGGAAATTTTAAAGGATCTATGGTTTTCAATTATAGGTTTGAGTGAATTTCAATTGTAGAATTATTTAGCGACTTAAATCATTCTTAATTGTCTAACTTGAATGAATCAATTTCGGAATTCTGAATTTACTGATAAATTCTTAAATTTAATGGATTCATAATTGATTAATTTTGATCAAGTAAACATTAGAGACTATAATTAGAATTAATTTTGTGAAAACAATAATAAATTAAATTAACATTATGACTACTAAACTAACAGATAAACTAATCTTAAAAAATTAGTTGAAAGCTAAAAAAAAAAGTAGGTAAAAACCGTGAAACTAGATGTGAAAGTTTAAAAAAAATTAATAATCAAATTAAAAAGTAATTGATAAAATTATTTCATAAAAATAAAATACTAAAATTTAAATATTATAATTCATATAAATTTAAATTAAATTATTATATAAAAATATAATAATTTTTTGTTTGTTTATATTTAAATATATTTTTATTAAAAATAAAATTATATAAATAAATTTATACCTATTTTGATGATTATATACTATAAAAAATGAAGTTTGATGATTTTTATTAACTTATTTTATTATTTAAGATGTATTTTTTAATAAAAATGATTTTAAATATTTTTTTATATTTTTGAAATTTAAAATTTTTATAAATAAATTTTAAATAATATTTTTTTAAAATTTATTTTTTTATCTTTAAAATTTTTATTAAGAAAAATAAAATATTTTCTTATATAATTTAAATAAAATATTTAATAATTAAACAATAATCTAAAAAATAATATTTATTGAAAAATAAAAATTTTTAAAATATATAAAAATTAATTTTTAACTAATAGTTAAAATTTTAAATGATAGTACAACTTTTTTAAAACTTATTTAAATAAAAAAGTCAAATTTAATTCATTCAAAAAGCTGATTCACCATGGTCGGTGACTGTGTTTCAACACTATCCCTCTCAAGTGTAATTTGTGTTATGACTCGAGAGGCTTAACTTGCAGTAAGAGAAATTCTAGTTTCTGATTATATAATATATAAAGAGAAATTAAGTTATTTTAACAGTAAACTTGTTTAATAATTTTTATATATAATTATATTTTATCAATTTAATTATTAAATTAATAAATTATATTATATAGATAATTTTTGTAAAATTTTATAAAATTTAAAAAATATTTAATATTTCAAAAAATAAATTTAAATTAATAGATAACATATATTTTATAATTTAAATTTATTTAATAAAATATTAAATATTTTATTAGATAAATTATATTACATAAATTATTTTTATAAAATTTGAAAAAGATTTAATATTTTATTAGATAAATTTAAATTAATAGATATTATAAAAATATATATTATCTATGAATTTAAATTTATTTTTTGAAATATTAAATTGTTTTAGAATTTTATAAAAAAAATTTAGAATAATTTATATAATATAATTTATTAATTTAACAGTTGAATTAATAAAATTTAATTATTTATAAAAATTATTAAATAAAGTAATTCTAAATAAAAATATTTCTGAATTAATTTGATCCTTTTATATAAATATAAAATTAAAAAAACATAGCATAAAAATTTAAATCATAAAAATAATATTTCTTTGATAATTACATAGAGTAATTGAGAGATTGTGTTATTACTTGCATATGGTAACGAGATGATCATTTTCTTAAGCTCCGAGGTGAGGTGGTAATCTTACTAAGGAATATTCGGTTTGTTTTTTTTTTTTTTTAACTTTGGTTCTTTAAAGGAGACATTATTTCCTGAAAAATATTAGTAAATTTTAATTGTTGATTACTATTAAAAATTCAACGAGTTTAAAATTATTGTAAAACGATGGTTTCTCCATTACTTTATAAATTTAGAGATAATATATTTAAATAATTAAAATATTTATATGTTGTTATACGGTATATTTAATGTAATTAACATATTTCATCTATTTTTTTATAATTATTATTTTTTTATATTAAACTTAAAAAAATAAAGATATTATTTATTTGATCCAACAGATATTATTCTATATTTTGTTATATTCTATATAAAAATAATATTTTTTTTAATTTTTTATAAAAAATATATAATTATTTTAATAAAATTAATAAAAACGTGCTTTACATAAAAATAATATTTTTATTAATTTTATAAAAAATAAGTAATTATTTGATTAAAATTAATAAAAATACTTAATATCTTACTACTTTAATTATTTGAAATATTAATATTAAATATTTACACTGATAATATTAAAAATAAATAAATCTTTCATTAATATAAAATTTATAGTGAAATAACCCTACGAAAACTTAATAATTAATATATTTATATTTCATAATTAAAATAAAAAATAATTTTAATTATTTTATAAACAATTAAAACATTATTAAATTTGTCGTTCTTTTTATATATAAATATGATTAACTTAATTAATAATCATTTTACTAAATTAATAAATATATATATATATATAATCATAATTCATTAACATTATTAAAGTCTAATATTTACATTAATTTAATAATTTTATATAAAATATAAAAATTATTGATTAAATATTTTTTAAAAAATAAATTTTATATATATAATTTCATATAAAATAAAAATTGATGAATAATTTTTTTCATATATTTATTTTAATAACTTGTATATTATTTAAATATATATAGATATCTATAATTAAATAACATATCTATAAATTTTTAAATTATTTAAAATTTGATATACATAATTATAAAATATTATATCATAATTTAATGGTTAAATTAGTAAATATTATATTTTATAAAATTATTAAATTTATTATATTTTTTTTATTTTTTAAATAATTAAATAATTAAATTAATATATAAATTATATTTATAAAATTTTATAAAAAAATAATATTTAATTAAATACATTTAAATTAATATGTTAATATAATTTCACAAAATCTCTTTTATTTTTTTAAAAGACATACAATCCTATTTATCTTAAGGATAAATAATTTTCTTTAAATTTTATAAATCACAAATTTTCTTATTATTATGAACTCAATCTTTTGTTAACCAAAACTTGTTGAAAGATGGGTATCATGAATTTCTGGTCACTCAAATTTTTGATTGAATTATATATAATATGTGTGGATAGAGATTATATATATATATATATATATATATATATATATATATATATATTTATATTAACACCTATATATATTTTATTTTATTTTTAAAATAAATCTATCTATCTATTGAAAAGGATCCGATCAAAATACGTATATCCCTCAACTTATAAACACATTATCGATCACCAAATTAATATAAATATTAAAATTTAATATTTAACGTAAGCTAATCTTAATTTATATATATATATATAAAAGAATTAATTTATTTATTTTAAAAATAAGTTATTATAATTTTTTATTTTAAAATAATTAAATTTTATTAATTAAACTATTAAATTAATATACTTTAATATATAAATTATATTTATAAAAAAAATCAATATTTAATTAAATATATTTAAATTAATATATTTATATCATTTTACAAAATCTTTTTTTATTTTTTTAAAAACACATAATCCTATTTATCTCAAATGATCTTAAAGATAAATAATTTTTTAAAATTATATTAATCACAAATTGATTTATTTATTATAAACTCAATCTTTTGTTGATAAGATTTGTTGAAAGTTGGGTATAATGGACTTTTGAGTATGATCATTCTAATTTTTAATTAAATCATTTGTGATATGTATGAATAGAGATTTTTTTTATTTTTTATTTTATATATATATATATATATATATATATATATATATATATATATATATATATATTAGGACGTATATAAATTCTTTCTTTCTTTTTTTAAAATGAATCTATCCACCGATCAAAATATGCATATCCCTCAATTTATAAACATATTATCAATCATCAAATTCAACGTAATTTGGACAAGGAAGAAATATTATGTTCACCTTTTAATTATTTCCCGAGCCATTAATTAAGATTCTTAAAATATTAGCATAAAATAGTTCAATTTCCATCCATTGATCTGTTTTGTATTAAAAAACTTTAACACAATTGACAAATTAATGAATCTTTTACGCATGTTGATAGAATTTTAATTATTAATTAAGTGTATGAAAAATATTTTATTAAAAAATGAAATTTATTATAATAATTTTTAAATTTTAAAGAGATCACAACTTATTATCATCGGATAAAAAATGTTTTTAATAATAAATATTTTTTCATAAACCCCTCCGATTATAAGAAGTACGTATTCTCATTTATTTCGCTTTGTCACAAATATTTTATTAAATTATACAGATGACATGCTAAACAAATGTTTCAAAAAATATTATTTTTAATTATGAACTCAATTTTTCATTAACGTAGATTTATTGATCAAATTTAAACTTAAAACTTCAAGTAAATTATTATAATTTTAAATCCTTTATCTGTATACAAATTCTAATAGTTTAGTATTATTAAGTTTTATTTTTTTTATTTTTATATCTTATAAAAATATTATATTTATTTTTAAATTTGATATTAAAAATAATAAAAGTAAAAAATAAATTTTTTACTTTACTATTTCATAAAATATTAAAAAATTAATATATATAAATAAAAAATAAAAAATATTTTCACAAACTAATATCAGCATTATTTTTCTACCCCATCTCCTGTTCCAGTCGTCAAAGAATGAGAAGCCTGATGAACAAATTACAGCTTATAAACTTTTTCAGCCAACCAAAGAATGAGAAGCCTGGTGGATAAATTATAACTTATAAGCTAAGGAATAAAAGATAACAAAATTTTAAATCATATTCTCTTAAATTTTGATTTTATTTACATTTTTAAAGTAAATATTAAATAAAAATTATGCATTTAGTGTTTTAAAATATAAAAAATATTTTTTAATTGATAACTATGAAAATTATAAAATCAAAAATATAATTATTTTAAATTATTCTCTTTTCCGTCGATTGTTTTCTCTAAACACTGTAAAATTAGACAAAATTACAAATATGATTGCAAGACAGTGTCACGGCATTTTCAATAATTGTGCCCTTAGTCCTTAGTTTAATGAAATTGAACCTTTTTTTATTAAGAGTGGTGACCTTGGCCGACTGACATAAAAGCACGTGCACCGTGGCTGGCAGTGTACAATAAGAATGGGCTACAAATGGGCCTCTAAAAAATTAAAATGATACAATAATAATAATAATAATAATAATAATAATAAAATTAATAAAAATAAGAATTATATATTTGAATGAGGTGATAAAATTTAAAATTTCAGATATTTTTAAGTAAAAATAAATAATTATTAAAAAATAATGCATGAAAAGAAATATAAGTAATAATTTTTAAAAAATAAAATAATAAATTAAAAAAAAATTATAAATAAGAATCATTTAAATTTTTTTCTATCTAGTCTTAAAATTACTTAATAAAAGTTCACAATATTTTTAAAAGAAAATTATTGTTTAAATTCATAAATTCTAATAATTCTAAATTATTCTATCCAACACAAGGTTAATAGAAAAATTAATTCTCTTTTTTTTCTTATATAATTTTAAGCTTATTAGTAAATTTTTTTTCTTTCTTTAAATAATTATTTAAAAAAAAATTAGATGTCTTAATTTTTTTAATTGTTATTGAAATTTTTTTTATTATCATTAAAAATTATGAGACACTTGAAAATTTAAAATAATTTTTTAAAAAACTTTCAAATATGAAAGTTTATATATGCTTATATTTAAATTTTAATTTATTTTTATTTCATATTTAAAAAATATTATTTGATTTATATTTTATCCCTATTTAAATGCATTACTAGTTTAATTTTGAATTCTAAACTAGTTTCTTATCGGTTAAACTCTAAAAAAAATAAGAACAGATTAATTTTTTAAATATTTTTAAGTAGAAAAGGTGCTTTTAGACATGACATTGGTTAGTAAATAAATTCTAAAATTGTAAATAAAAATAAAAATATTATATATTAAATTTATTTTTTATTTAAAATATTAAACATTAACTATTAATGCTAGTTAATAATTTTAAAGAAAACTAAATTATTTTAAACAATATATTTTAATTTATTACCTTTATTTTAAAATATTTATCATTTAAGATTATAGAAATAGACTAACAAGCTCTTGATTAATGCAAGGAATTGGTATATTTTGATTAAAATATTTTTAATTTTTTCATTTATTTTATCTAATGAGTGAAGTTTTATTTTCATTATTTTGTTACCTGTATTTTACATTAGTATCCAAGGTCAATTTTCATAAAAGTGGTGTTGATAATATATATAAACAATATCATATAATATAATGTATTAAGGATTTTTTAACCTCATTCATCTTATTATATTTATCTTCATTTTCATCTTTATTCGAATGGTGATGGTAAGTAAAGCTTCAAATATTCCATCATTACAATCGTAACTTTTTTATTCTTTTTTGTTGATCCTTAAGATACATCTGAATTGATATCGTGACATTTAACATCACATATTAGCATTTTATTTATTAAAATTGATTTTATTAACTAATGCAAAACACAAATAATAAAGTGAATGACTAATGATGTAATTTTGTTAAGTCATAAAAATGAAACATATTAATGAAGCAAAGAATAAAAATTACAATTAACTTAAAAATAATTATAGTAGTTGGTATAAAATTATTAATAATTTTACTAACTTTAACTTTTTTAAAAAATAAAAATTTAAAATAAAAAATATTTTAAAATGAGAATAATGATGTAAAAAATTTGTTTCTTTCCTTTTAATTTAAATGTTACTTAATATTAATATATATATATATTAAAAATAATTAATTTATCAATTAGTATGATAAAATAAATTATTTTATTAAAAATTCTTACTAAAAACATTATAGTATGCTAACTAATCATCTATACTTTAAAGTATTATAAAATATTTTTTTATCTTTATAGATAATATTGGAATTTTGTAGTGGTAAGTTGATAAAAAAAATTATAGTAGATGAAATTATTATTAAAAATAATTAATAAATTTTATATTATAAAATGAATAAATTAAAATAAATGAAGTGCTAAAATTATTACTTAAATAAGACGGAGAAAGTAATAATTAATGTCAAGATCATAAATAACTTGATTTGTAGGATTTTTAACCGTTTCTTTGAATGAAAAATTGGTAGATTGTGGAGTGTGAGATTTAGGAAGATGAAGAAAGAAAAAAGATCTAGCCCATTAGTTTCTCACTTTTGGGGATGGAGTTAAAATGGATGATGATAGCTTTTTTTTTTGTAAAAATTTCTAAAATCAAAATTTAATAAGAAGATATAAGAAAAATAGGATCGTCATTTTAAAAATAATATTTTATATAATATAGCATATTTAAAAAATATATATATATATTTTAAAAAGTTATAACCAAAAATATTTTTTTATAAAATTACTTTTTTATAATTATTATAATATTTTTTATTTTCTAATTATAGTTTTATTTATTTCTCTATTTTTATTTTTAAAATAATATATATTTTTCATTTTACTTCTACTCATCTTCTCTTTATTCTCTCTCTTTTTTATTTTTTTAAGTTTAGTTGCATGCCTTTCAAGACATCCACACTTGCATATATGTATTGGTAATGATTTTTCTATATTAATTGTCAATGGACGTTGAGGATGCGAAGGAATGAATTTAGAAAAATTATACTTTTATTATAAATATATAATATTAAATACAATAAAAATAAAATGAAAAATATAAATATAATAAAAATATAAAAATATTACATATATAATTATATAAATTTGTAAGTGATTATATATCTTATAAATTTAAATAATAATATTATTATACATACTGAATTCCTTCGTCTAAGCATTCAAGTTTTCAGGTCTTTGTACGGCTCTGTAGCAGCCTAACAAATGCCACAAAAGTCAAAGAGAAATGTATTTATTACTGTAAAATTCAGATAAGAATTTATATAATATATATTTTTTATTTTTCTTTCTATTATATTTTTTAACATTTTTTTATATAATTAAAATGAATTACAATCACATCCTTTAAAATTTATCCAAATTGAATTCAATATGTCGGTTGACTTAACACTTATAGTATTTTGTGACAACTTTACATTACTCTTATTTTAAACCCTTTTATCTTTTTATATTTTTCCTAATTTTTTATTTGTTTTTAAATTTTTATTTTTTGATAGACAACTTATATCTGTATATTTTTATAATAATGGGGATGATAATAATAATAATAATATTTTTCTTTTCATGATATAACTTTTTTATCATTATATATAATATTAATTATTTTTATTATTTCAGCCCAAATTATTATTAGCCAATTTTTTTCCTGAAGATAAGCCCAAAGATAAAAAAAAACAAAACAAAGGCTGGGTGCATCCAGAAGATTAGCATGAGCTGGCCCAAAGCAGAAAATATAAAAAAACGTACCAAAAATGGAAGACGTTTTTTCAGTTTTCACACCTCCGTGGTTTTCTAACTGCTTCTGCCTCCTTTGTTTTTTTAAACGCCTCTCCCTCCTTTTCACACCACTTCACTACTTCATAGATAATATAATCTAACATTTTTAATAAATATTTGATAATTAATTTGAATTCTAAACCGCTTCCTACTCCGCCAAAGTCATTTAATTCAAGGAATTCACATGTGACGATCAGGGTAATTAAAGTCAATAGATATTTGTAAGCGATGAGATTCGTAGCAATTATTTTTGTAGTATCAAAACTGTTGGATATTGACTTCAATTGGGATTTTGGGAATCCTAGGGTTATTTAGGAACTGAAACTGTCCTACAAAGACCGGGGAAATCCATCCATTTGATCATCATTACCACACTCACAAATTGATTGGTTGGTTTAAATTTGAACTTTGAAATTTTGTTCAGTTTATTCAATGGCAGCAAAGAGCAAAATCCTGGTCCTTGGAGGAACAGGGTACATTGGAAAATTCATAGTTAAGGCAAGCGCAGAAGCAGGACACCCCACGTTTGCCTTGGTTAGAGAGAGCACCGTTTCTCATCCTGAAAAGTCAAAGCTCATTGAAACCTTTAAGAACTCTGGTGTTACTCTGGTTTATGTATGTGCCTTTCAATCACAATTTCCTCTTGTTTTTAGTTTACATAACTAGTTCAAACTTTAAAATCCAACTATTCTGACATGAGATGTGTTATTCCTGCAATAATTTTACACTACAACTTAAACATATCTTTTCTTTATATAATTTTTTTTAACAAATTTCATACTTTTCTTTTCTTTTCTGTTTTCCTTTGCTGTGTATTTGTGCAGCAGGAATAACATTTGTCTTGTAACATCTGTCTCTCTCTATGATTGTGTAGGGTGATCTAACGGATCATGAAAGCCTTGTTAAGGCAATCAAGCAAGTTGATGTTGTCATCTCCACAGTAGGTGGAGCACAGATAGATGACCAAGTGAATATCCTAGCTGCAATAAAAGAAGCTGGAAACATCAAGGTACATAAATAATCTTTATTATTATTATTGAAAATTGGTCTTAGCCAAAATGGTTGAATTAACTATATAAGTGGCGAGTGTTTTGTGATTAGAGGTTTGTCCCATCAGAATTTGGGCTAGATGTGGACCATCACAGTGCAACTGAGCCAGCAGCCAGTTTTTTCAAGAAAAAAGTGAAAATCAGAAGGGCAATTGAAGCTGAAGAAATTCCTTACACTTATATCTGTTCCTATGCTTTTGCTGGATACTTCTTACCTACAATGGGACAACAGAACCTCACAGCTCCTCCCCGGGATAAGGTAGTCATTCCAGGAGATGGAAATGTCAAAGGTATCCCTAACACATCTATAACTAACAATTTTTGTGCCAGTATACTAATACAAGTTGCAAGCTTTTGATTTCCATGTTAATTTCAGGAGTTTATATCACAGAGGAGGATGTTGGGATTTATACCATCAAAGCAGTGGACGACCTAAGAACCTTGAACAAAACTTTGCACTTAAAACCCCCTGCCAATATTTTGACCTTCAACGAACTCATATCCTTATGGGAGAACAAGATTAACAACACTCTTCACAAAATTTATGTTCCTGAAGATCAAATTCTTAAGAATATCCAGGGTCAGTAACAAACAATTCCTTTCTGACTTTTCTATTGTTGTTGCAAATTCAATATGTCAACGGTTTATAGATGGATGATTTTTTTTTTCTAGTCCAGTATTTCTTAAACAAATCACATAAGAAAGACTAGTTCAATTCATTGGTAAACACTTAGCATAAGTGCATGTCATCACAACTGAATAGGATGTTTGGATTGATTTTATTTTTAATTTTAATTTTTTTTGTAAAATAATATTTATAAAAGAAAGAAAAAACAAATATAAATAAAAAACTGAAAATAAAAAATTAAGACGGTCTAAATATTATTTTGTTTTAAAAATTTAAAAATAGTTTTTAAAATTTTGGTTATGTAACAAGTTTTTTATTTTTAAAATAAAAAATATTTTTAAAATATAAAAATAAATAACCCTTTAATATATCACTTTCTGTTTTTTGAAAATTTGTTCGTGGACACCTTAGATAATTCATTTTGAATAATAATAAATATGATTAATGATGTAATATAAATAAATAATATTAAATAACTATAAATATTTTAAAATATTAAAAAACCATAACTCTTATTTTTTATTAAACACTCCTCTTATTTGAGCTAGAGTAGAAAGTCGGAGAACCAACATCTTTATAACTTTTGTCTCATGTGTGACGCACTAAACACATGTCAAAATATTTGAGGTAATATTTTCATACTAAAAGGATTGAGGCATATAAGTTACGATATTTTTTACCTATTTATATTTCTAATTAAAAATGGCTGAGATTTTATTTATAAAAAAAAATGACTTACATTAATTTAAATAGATAGAAAGGACTATTGTGTATATATATCTCAATCATTTCTAATTTTCATATAATGAGATACCTTAATATTATTAATATCACAAAAAAATATTTACATATATTTTTAACATTCATAAAATTTATTTAAATATAATATATAATATTATAAAATAATAATTATTTCGTTTATATTTAATTTCATTCAACATATTTATGTATGTATGTTAATTTCAGTCTTAAAATTAATTTTAAGCAACTAAAATTAATAAAATTTTAATAAAAATATTTTTTATTTTTTTATTTGTCATAATTTAAAATATTTTTTCTCATTATCATTTTAAAAGTTTAAATATTTAGTATATTAAAAGATAATAGTAAATATTATTTGTAATAAAAAGTTATTACTTTTAAATACTTAAAATCAATTACTGAAATAATCTGTCCAAAACTGAACATTCTAAGTTCAACACCTCAAATATTAGTGTAATTTGATTTTGGAAGTTACATAAATTTAGTGAAATTATGTTATTTATGACGTTTTTTAATTTCAACAATATTTTTGAGAAGAAGGGTACAATTAGACGTTCAAAATGTAAGAAACCTTATTTTCATCTAATAAATAGATTTAGGATTAACTTATTAAGTTAAGAAATTACAAATATAGATATGAAATATCCATTGCTTGTTGAACCCTGTGAATTGCGTGAAAGTAGGATACTCCAAATTCGGGAGTCCAAAAGTTTTATAAAACTTTCTTGATGAAAAAAAATATGAATAAAAGATACCGCGGAATTGAATTGGTCCATGAATCTAAGAAATAGCGAACTCTTGATCTCTCTCGATATCTCTCTCAATTCGAAAATTCACAATTTGAATTCATGTTCTGTCATTTATTACCTCCTAAATTAAATTGCGAAAGATTTCACTTCAATCAAAATTTGGTTGTGATTTTTTTTTTTATTTTTGTAGAGTCTCCTTTCCCTCAGAATCTGCTGTTGGCATTGATCCATTCGATGCTGGTAAAGGGGGACTGCATAAAATTTGAGTTTGACCCTTCTGGTGTGGAGGCATCTCAACTTTATCCTGAGGTGAAATACATCACCGTCAACAACTATTTGGATCAGTTTCTCTGAAATCTATGAAATGCTTTATTAGCAATTTATCACTCAGCTGTTTTGGTTTTGTTCATATTTTGCTTTGTGATGGTGAAATTTGTCGTGCATTTCAATAAAATAAAATTGCAGACCACATGATGGATACAGTCTATATAATGATATTCTGTTTACCTTTTATGAAAAAGAACAAAACATTTATTATTAACTTTCCGTTGCATAAACTCACTGTATTTAACCAAATAACTTAAGATTGGTTTTTTTAGTTTCGAACCTTATCACATTTTACATTATAAAAAAAATAACTTAACCCATATATTATACTCAATAACTTGTCACTGCACTTCTGTATATACCCTCGAAGCTGAATTTGCGTAGTTTATTTCTCATGCAACCTTGGTTTTTCCTCTACCATGCCAGTAAATTTCGTGGAAGATAAGATACTTTGTGAAAATAAGTGTGATTTACTGATAATATTTCTACACCAAACAAGAATCAAAACAACATTTTAACTTTTTCTAACCATTATTTTACATATTTTTTAAAGCATAAAACAAAGTCAAAACATCATAACATTATAGTAATTATTTGATAAACCAAATAAAATTTGTCGAACCATTCCAGAAATTATTTTCCGATTCAAAATGATGATGGAAAATTTTATTTGAGATATATTAAAAACGAAGTTGAGAAAAAAAAAATAATATGACAGGGAAAGAGATAAAAAAAGAAGAAGATGTATTCAAATAAAAAAATACTATTATTTTCACTACATTTATGTTCATCCCTCAAACAGCAATGAATATTATAATGGAAAAATGCGACCGCCTACCTCTGCATGGTATGAAATAAGGTTAAAGGCATCATATTGTTTATAACATGAACAAAGATAAATTAATAAAGGCAGAATTTAATTAATCTAAGGTATCGGTGAATTAAACTAAGCTCCTTTCTAGAAGGGTTGACGAGGACAGAGCGTTGATAACAAGTTGGATAAATTCATCACTGAATGCTGGCACTTGACAAGATGATTCAAAATTGCTGTGTAATCTGCAATATCCCAAAGCCCGGGAGAAAAGGACAAAATAACATACTCATGCAGAAATAAGAATGGGCTAAAAGACACATTTTTTTCATCTACCCACATACTAGCATGTTGTCAATATCGTCACCAATGCTTCCCATTTCGAACCCATCGCGCTTCTATTCCCTTTTTTTTAGATACTCTTTTCTGGCATTGTCACAAAGTCACAAACTCGTCTTTTTCTGTTACCATATCATTACAACTAACCAAATGACACCCCACTCTTTAAGTTTCTAAAGTATAACTCAGTTAAACACAAGTTTGATTACTTGATTCCATCATTGCTGTTGGAGTTCAATCAATCTCAAAACTACCGTCTCAATCTTTATTGATAGATGGATCAGTCATCACTGTATAACCGTTTTCCTCAGACTTCAAAAACCAAGAAGGGACGGAGTGGTTATGAACCATCAGACACAGAAACGGAGTGGCAAGAGATTCCAAGACACGAAAGAGAAAGAAGGAACTTAAGATTAAATCCTGAAGAAACAAAAGCTCTTACTCGAATGAACAAAAGCCCCATGGCACTACACAGGAAACACACTTCAAGGTTTGAAGATGAAGCCTCATTGACTTCAACACCCTCAGTTCCACGAAGAAGACACCGTAGCAAATCACCCTATAGGCTAAGCGAAGCAGGAGATGATGCTAGTTCGTTATCACCCATAACTGCTTTGAATAGAAAGAGAAGTATCAGTCCTTTGCCTAGACCTGATCTTGGAAGAACCGTGTCTCCTTTCAGCAGAAATAACGAGCAAAGATCACCCTCCATAGAGAACACAAAACATGGTTCAGGGCTGCTACAAGTTACTGAGAAGCCACACTATAAGAGAGCGGTTACTGCACCTAGATTGAGGCACCAAGAGAGAACCGGTGACATGGTTCCCAAACAAAGAGAAGTTTCTCCTTTCAAAGCACCTTCAGTTGGAGAAATTAACGAAATGATAGCGCAGGTGAAACTATCTCAGAATCCCACTAGTGATTATTCATCTGCACTAGAAAGCACAGATTCTATTCAACCGGGTGATCTTTTCTTTTCACGTGAATGCAATACCCTATTAGGGAAGAATTCCTCGTTGCCAAAAAGCCTTCAACAACATGGTTATTTCAGTCCAAGGCCAATGATGACCCCTGTGAAAGCCCCTTCTGAAAGAAGAGGAAATGGTAACCTTAACCATAACCTAAATATAAATAATAATATCCGAGGAACATCGTCCAATAATGTCTTGTCTCGATCAAACACGGGTATAAGTTCTGCTGCTACAAGCAGGAAGGGAAGTGTGACAAGTGATGGTAGTGGAAAGACAAGTGCAAGCATGAAGAGATTCGTATCCAACCGGAAGAAGAACCAGAAAGATGCCTGGTTTTCTTGTATGAGAACAGGAAACTGTAGAACAACAAGAAAATCACCTGAACGTCGACCAATTGATGAAGCTTCTTACATTGAGAGAGCATCAGTGCTTGAAAGACTACCACAATTCTGGGCAGATAAACACCAACCTGCTTCACTTAATGGCTTCATTTGCAATAAACGAGAAGCTCAATTTCTCAAGGAATTGGTATGCATGTTTCCAAATATTCACATATGCTTCCTACTCTATCCCATGAATTGTTTTCTTCTCACCCTATTTTGCAACCCATATTTTTCACTTCCCTTTTATAGCTAGTTTGGACATCTTAGGTTCAGTTTCCATTAGATTTTAGTATAATTAATCTTAAGAGAATTGATTTGCGTTTGGATAAGATATTTTGAAAGTGAGTTAAAAGAAGAATTGATTTTAGTTTGATATATAATAAAGTAAGATTGCTTTTGTAGTATTAGTAAGATATTATTTGTGAGCCCTACACCCAAAATCAAATTTTACCTAATACATAAGTTAATTTTTTGTTCTTCTTCCTAGAATCAATTCTAACTCAACGCGGAATTGATTTTCTCGACTGCAAAAATTAGCAAACACGATTAGTTACCCTTAGAATTGATTCAGAAGATAAACCAAACGGACACTGTCTTCATATTATTATCTGTATTTGTATAGTTTATGGTTCAAGCTTCTTTTCTTTTCAGGTGTCTCATGGATCTTGTCCTCATATTTTGCTCAAAGGACCCTCCGGTTCTGGGAAAAGAGAATTAGCAATGGCTCTTCTTCGAGAGATATATGGTGATGCATGTTGTAATGTATGCTTCTTCCCATTTTCCTTCTTTATATGTTTTCTATTCCTAAACTGACTTTATCTGACCCTTTTGCAGCTGTCTCATGATTTAAGAAATTTCCCGATTAAGGTAGAGATTTCTCATACCACTAGATTTTTGGTATATAATGAAAAAAAATCCATTTCTGGAGCTCACAGGATTTACCATATTGACAGGACAAGAGGCTTATGAAAGTATCTGTTCCAATAGCATCCAGTTCTCATCACATGGAGCTCAATGTAAATTCAGATCCAAATGCTAAACATGCTTTAATGGGATTAATCAAAGAAATTAGCAATATATATGCGATTGCCCCCGAAGTCAGCAATGTTAATTTCAAGTCAGATTATAAAGGTTAGTAGCTTAAATGCTTGCTTATTTGACATATTTATCCTTTAATGTAAGCCTAGCTAACATGATTGGGTTCTCATTGATTTCAGTGATAATTCTTTATGAGGTCCACAAAGCAGTAGATAACATCCAGCACATTATCAAATGGATCATAGACCGCTATTCAGATATATGCAAATTAGTACTATGTTGTGACGATGATGCAGGCATTATTGAACCAGTGAAAAACCGGTTTAAAGTTGTCAAAGTTGACGCTCCTCAAACTCATGAGGTAGGCAAATTTTTTTTAGAAAAATAAACATCAATCTTGTTTAGTTTTTATATATATTTGCTAAAAATTCTTTGTACCTGATTTTTCATTCTCTCCGTGTTTTGCCACCTGCAACGTATAACATTATGGAATTCATTTCTAATTCAATATGCACTTATTTTCTACACCATAATATTTCTACAATAATTGTTTTGTCTTAAATTCTACTTTTGGGTAAGGTCAAGATTACCTTCCATTAATATTAAACCATCTTATAACTTCGAAGTAATTAACTTACGATAAAAATAAAAATAAAAAACAGTAGTTAATTCACATGAAGCTTCAACTTTCCAGATTGTTGAGGTTCTTATTCAGATAGCGAAGAGTGAGGAAATTGATCTATCCATGAATTTTGCTGCGAGGATTGCAACAAAATCTAAGCAGAACCTCAGAAAAGCAATCATGGCTCTTGAAGCATGCAAAGCTCACAAGTAAGAACTTGATACTGAAAAAATATTTAGTTTAACAGTTCTAGGAAAATTGTCTACAAATACTAACTGGGACACTATGATGGCAGCTATCCATTTTCAGAAGAACAGCCAATTCCTATTGGATGGGAGGAGATCGTGATAGAAGCTGCTGCGGAGATCCTAGCTGATCCATCATTTTCACGGCAAGAAATTTCTCTTTCCATCTTATTTTCTATGTGCATATAAGAGAGAATTAGAAGTTTGAAGCATCTTATGGATTATCCGGGCTCTAAAACTCATACTTCATTTTTTTAAAGATGGCTTATTTGAAAGCAATAAGTAACCTGAAAATTGTCAATCAGATTATATATGGTTTTTTTTTAAAAAAAAAAAAATTGTTATGGTTTCATCAGCTTACTCTCAATACGAGGGAAATTTCAAATGCTTCTCCTGGATTTTGTCCACCCCAAATTGATTCTCCAGGTAATGATTCAGTACCTGTATCACAAGAACCCTTAAATAATACATCCAACTTGCCAAAAATACTATTGTGTAATTACTGGACATTTTGTTCAAATATGCAGAAACTAGTGGAACAGCTCCTAAGAAGAATTGATGGCAGCTTAAAAAGGGAGCTTTACTACTGGCATGCTTATTATGTAAGTTTCTTCCCCCATAATTTGCCTTAAGGTGATGGTAAATTATAAAAGAGAACTTGGCACATTTTTTTCATTCTAGCTAGTTCTGTGCTCAATTCCCCTTATCCCTCTTTAATTCTAGATAACCTCCTCCACCCCATATTTTATGTGTGTTTCTTCTAGTAAATTAGTAACCAAAGACTATAATGAACAGGACAGAAGACTCCCACCAGGAACAACATCTTTGCTAAAATTAGAAGGTAAGGCATAATAATAACCCTTCTAATCGCATTTAAACTAACCATACATATTGCTTAGAAAAAACAAATAACATAAGAATTGAGGAAAACAGCTTGGAACTGTATCCCATGCATGACTTCCCGAAATAATTTACTGAGACTCGCCGTGTATGGTATCAGAGTAATATTGATTAATATGGGTCTTCTTAGCAGAATTTGTGGCCAAGTTCATGAGCGTGTACAGAAAAGGCTCTGGCACTCGGCAACATGTGGAGGTTAATATGGATGTCACCACAGGGTGAATCCTAATAACTCCATACTCAAGGCGTTGGAAAGAATGTTAATTTCATATGAGCAGCATTGACCAATGTTTTGCTACAAGAACGTGATTCCATCCATATTCTCTATCAAAAAGGAAAATAGTTTAGGACGTTTGAAAGAAATTAGGGACAACACTGTGAAAATATTTTAGGGCTGGGCTTCTATAAGCTTATTTCTTGATGTAACTTAAAACAAAAGTCTAAAAAAGATCTCTTTTTAACTTGTTAAAATAAATTCTATGTCGAAGCTTATGACATAAGTCCACGTGTAAATGCAATAAAAACTTCTCAATTAGCTACTTGTGTTGGTACACTGTATAAAGTTATATTAGACATCTTCACATTTGTAAAATGCATGCGCCGAAAATATTTGAGATTTGTTTGTATCTATTTCTCAACGGAGTTAGGCCACTTTGATTTTATTTATTTATCTGCTTTGGGATAACTGAGTGCTAAACGGAGTTTTATGTAGGCAAAAACGTGTAAATTCCGTTTTATATGTTTTAAACAAACAGACTATATTCAAGTTCTTGCTTGAGATGTTTCTGTAAAAAGTAGTGATGTTACCTTTCTTTGCGTTAGAATCAAAACTTTCAAACTAAATAAGAAATGGATATGTACACATTAGGGAGGAAATTATTTAATGGTATGACAAAATGCAACGAAAACGGTATAAGAATGATTTAGTTTGCCTTTGTTCCATCGAAATTATAACGTTATTAATAGTTAGATCAAATTTCTACACGATATACAAATGGGCGTCTATATCCTCACGAATATATGCTCCAAATATTAAAGGAAAAAAAAAAAACTTAGATGATATTCTAGCTATGCCTCCATATTAAAATTTTATATAAACTACAATACTACTGTTAAATTTCCAATAACTGAACATAAAATATGTTTAAAAAACCAATGAATCCGAATAGAGAGAGGTCAAACCACGCACAGATTCACACACTGATACACACATACATGTGTGACCTTTTTCGGTATCTTTTTCAAGAATTAAAGGTAGTAAACTATAACTATGGTATAAGTAACAAGTCTCTAATAATATTTATTAAAATTAATAATAAATTATAATACATAAGTTTTGTCAGTAAAAATTTTAATAAATTATATTTATATATAGATTTCTTTTAATAAATATGTATTTTTTATCATAATTTTACAGAATTAATGTTTATTTAATTTATTTTTCAATTTAAATATATAAATGCTTAAAATACATATAATAATATTAATTATTAATTATTAATGATGATAAAAAAAATTTATTTAAATTTAATACAGAAATATAAGTAATATGTTTTATATTATAATTTTAATAAATTAATTATTTTTAAATTAAAAAAATTAGATCAGAAGGAAAAATAATATATTTAAAAATGTAATAACAACAAGATTGAAAATAATTTTATTAAAAGTAATTATATATTATAAATATTTATTAAAAAATTATTATTTCTATTAAAAATATTTATTTATATTAAAATATTTAAAAAAATATATCATATTATGATAAAAAAATTAATGAAAATATAACAATTTAAAAAATTGTATAATATAATTTGAAATTTATATGAATATATTAATTTTAAATTTTTTACTGCATTATACATTATAAAATATATTTAAATTTATACTAAAATATATAAATACTTACGCTAATATATATTTTAAAAATTATTTATTTATTATATAAAATTTTATTTTTAAATATTTTTTACTTTAACATTTTAAATTACTTTTAAAATTGGTGTATAAAATATAAATAATATATTTTTATTTTTCTTTTATTGAGTTAATATTTAATTAATTTATTCTTCAATTTGAATATATAAATAATTATAATATGTGTAATAATATTAATAAATATTCATTCATAATAATAAAAAATTATTAATTGAATTTAATATATAAATTAAAAGTAATATATTTGTATTATAACTTTAATAAATTAATTGTTTTTAAAATGAAAAAATTGAGATTAAAGGAACTAAATTTAATATAATATATTTTAAAAATTCATTAATATAAATATTTAAAAATAGTATATAAACAAATAAAACTTAGAATATTTATATTAAAAATATTTAATAAAAAATTATAATAAATGTTTTAAAATATTATATTTATAATACCTGTTTGATAAATTTAGAATTTAGGTTTAATTATATAAATTTAATTTTGGATAAGGTTTAATTGTTTACAGTAATAATTCAAGAATTCTTTTATTTTAAAATAAAATTTTACTAATTGTATGCTGATTTAAAATTTATTTTTAATTATATTTTAATTTAAATTTAGATAAAATATTATATGGTTATTATTTGATGATTAGGATTGATTAAAGATTAAATTGATAAATTATATGTAAAATTGTGATATAAAATTTTAAGTATGTAGTAATATGTATTTGCAGACTAGTACATAAATAAATTGTAAGTATTATAAAATTTTATATCATTATAAATTATAAGAATTATAATATTTAAACATGAAGTTATTAAAAAAAATTTAAAAGATAATTTTATTTAATAACGTTTAAATTATATATATATTATCATATAGTAAATATAAGAAAATATTTAACTAAAAAGTTTGATAAAAAATAAAATTATTTATTATTTTATAAAAAATATTTCAAAATCTAATATCTTATAATAACTATTACTTTTTTCCTTCAATATATTTTTACTGTATAAAAAAATATATAGTTAACATTTAATTGAATATATATATATATATATATTTATTTATATTATAAACTTAATATAAAAAAACAAAATATAAAAATATTAAAATAATATATTATAAATTAATTTATAAAATTGTTATAAGTTAATTTGTTAAATTTTTCTATGACTAGATAGAATGAGAATAATTTATTTTTATTTATTTTAAACGATTTTTTAATAAATTAAAAAAAAATAAAATTATTAATAATGATTTGATTTTAGACTTTTAAGAATAATTTTTATAAAATTGTTGGTCTAAGTTTTTGAAGATGTTTATTGAAAGTTGAAAATCTCGCTTGATTTATTAGAAAATATACAATTAAATGTTAGAAATATATATATATATATATATATATATATATATATATATATATTGAGTTGAATAATAAAATAATTGATTGAAGATTGTGAGGTCTTGAACCTTGAGAAGAATGTGAAACCTTCAAGTGAAATAGAAATAAGATTTAGAACAATTAGTTGACATGCATCATGAGCATGAAAGTATTTTGTAAATGATAACGAGAAATAATATGCGAGGCTTTTTGTCAAAAGGAATTATAAAATTTAAGGGTCTGCTCACATGGAGGGTGGATTATAGTTCATGATAATAAGAACCTTCAAGTCTAGAAACAATGTGAGCTGTGTTCGAGTCTTCCAATAACTTAAGGTTGTTCTCTGTGATTTAAAATTAAATTTCGAGAAAGCATGATGTGATTTAAAATTGAATTTCAGAAATACTCATTGTTTTGATAAAATAGTAAAAATGTTTAGGTTGTCATGTATTTGTATAATGTAAGGATGACTCACTTTAAATGAGTGAAGATTTCTGTAGTATAAAACACAATAATTTCAATTTATGAGTCTGTCTGAAAAAAAAAACATTTAAATGAGTGAAGATTTCTGTAGTATAAAACACAATAATTTCAATTTATGAGTCTGTCTGAAAAAAAGAACATAATAATATCGTTCATACATTACGTATAAGAATTGTTTTATGATAATTAATCAAATAGGTCAATAAACTTATTTATTCTTTATGTTAAAATATAATTTAAACATTGCTTCTATCCTTACTTTTATTCGAATTACTCATTTCTATTATATTCCGTACATCGTTTTCATTTTAAAAATAAGTATCAATATAATTTTTTATTAATCATACCTGTTAGATTTTATCGTAATATAATATTTAAAATTGATGTGTAACTTTAATTAATTTTTAATTTTAATTATTCATATATAATTTATTATATGCTACAAATTTATTATATTTGCTCTCATAAAATATATTATCGTTAAATATGTTTTTGTAATATAAAACAATTATCACCCTTTTCTTAACTTTTATAAGATCTATTTTCAAAATATTTTTTCATTCTCTGGTACTTGTATACTTATTTGCTTTCCAATTAATTAAAATTATTTATATCACATTTCGCATAAAATAATCTACTAAATAGCATTGTCATTATTTTATACTTATACAGTTTTATCTTCTTATTGTAATTAGATAGTTGGAGTTACACTGGTCATTACTTTATATTCAATATTTAATAGTTATATTATTTTTATTTATTTATATAATAATCTCTGTTTCTCCCCCTTTCTTCTTTTTTTCTTCTTACAAGCATAATACGATATTATTCCAGATAAAAAAAGATGATTACTCAAACAAAGTAATCAACTCAAAAAAAGTATATACACAATATAACATCATTTTAGTTAAAAGAGACAGTTAGTCAAACTAATTAGTCCAGATTTTTGTCATATATATATATATATATATATGATACATTGAACCAAAACATTTTTTATTAAATTGGTTTAGTTTGTATTTGACAAAGAAAAAGAAATATAATTATTAAATTGACCTACTTTATCACTTTATGAGCAATCAGCAGTTAGCAGTCAGCAGAAGGGAAAAAGATGGCTAACTATTTATATACCACACTGAGCAGCCAGCACAGCTGCACAGATGAAAAGGATCCTTAACTTACTTTACTAGTTACTTTACTACTACCACCGCCAGCAGTCAGCAGAGAGAAAAAAATAGGTAATAAAAGTGTTAATTGTAAATCCGAAAACTGATAAAATAAATATAGTGTTATATATAATAAAATAAATATATTAAAACTGAAACATTATTTAAATATATAATAATCAAGATTATATTTATACTGGACTCTCAGACTGACAGGTGACTTTGTTGTCCGAAAGCCGAATACAAATACTCCGTTTAGGCACTCACTCCATCCAGAGCCGTCTGATAAAATCACACGACGCATATTTTCTCTACAGACTGACCGCTGAGCTGAGTTATTCTTCTCGACTTTCACTGCCTTCGATTCTCTCTCCTTCACTCTCTTTCAGTGCCTATCTGTAAGTCCTTAAACCTTTCGGATTTGCATCATTCCATTAGCTGAATCACGTTGCCCTTAGTTGTTCGTATTTCCAGCTTCGTTGCGATTTTTCAAATACGCTATTTTTAAGGCTTTTCATTTTATTCCGTCTTCGTCAATTTCGTTGCTGATTCTTCAACGACTACGTCTAATTAAGTCATTTTCTTTATGTGACCGTATACCTGGCAAAGAAACTGAGGTGGATTCGTTTCACTATTGTTTTAATTGCAATGAATCATAATGATTTTGATTGATAGTCTCTTCTCTTGTGTGTGTGATTTTATGGTTACAGTTTTACTGTTCATACAACAATTTCTTACTACACTTTTATCTCTTTTTATCATTTTTCTCTTCTTGTGGTTTTAAAAAATAATGAATATTTTGTGCAAAAATAATTTCTCTTATGCTTATGTAGGTACTGTCGAGGAAAGTCAATATGGCTAACCATGAAGAATCAAGTGCATGGAATTCGGGTTTATCTCACCCTAAACTCAATGAAAGAATACTTTCTTCTCTGTCACGAAGAACTGTTGCTGCTCACCCCTGGCACGACTTAGAGATTGGTACAATAGCTTTATGGATTCTATGTCGCTTTTAATTATAATGCATTTATGATTTCTTTTATCAAAGAAATCTATTTTGTTTGTTTTCTCCTCAATTAAAAAGGAATTATTGAGCTTCCAGAGTCCCTCTTTTTAGTTTCAATAAGACACTTTCCCGCTAAAGTCTATGACTATGAAAGGGTAAGGATGCAGCAATATTTGACTAAAAACTCTCAAATGTTTTGGTACATGCAGGCCCAGGAGCTCCATCAGTTTTCAACTGTGTAAGCTTTTGCTGTTCTGTAACTTAATCACAAATCTTAGAAAAAGCCTTATCGGAAGGTTTCTCACAACGGCATAGCCATCTGCGTTTTGGGGCTTAAATTAATTTATTTCTGGCAATTCATCAAATATTTAGCCTTTGTACTTGTAGTGAATGCAGTTAAGAAAGTACTTTAACTTCAACAAGGATATGATGCTAATGCAATCCCTCATTTTATGGCTTGAGATAAGGAGTGCTTAAATAAGGCGATTTCACCAGCTGTCTGGAGCTTCAAATCTTGCATTTTGCCAACATAGATTATTCCATCGAACTCTTGTTTCCTAACAAATTTTTCTTAGAAAAATAAATGGATTTCCATGGCAGGTGGTTGAAATTGCCAAAGGCAGTAAGGTTAAGTATGAGCTGGACAAGACTAGTGGACTTATAAAGGTGCGGTTCCCATTTTTATTACTTTCATTCACCTTCTTCAATTCCATATGCTAGATACATTTGCAAAATATGAAGGAATTTCTTTCAGGGGGTGGTGTTCCCATTTACCATTTCCAAACTTTAATTTGGAATTTTCCAACTCTTAAGCTGAAATGTCTTCAAACTCCCTCACTCTCTTAAGAAAAATTTCCCAAATTATGAGGGGTCAATTGACTCAATTACCTTGGCATGCACTACAACTTAACATGTCTAGATTTTTAGTAGCTAGCTTGTTAAGATTAACGTTAGGCTACAATGGAGGATTTTGGATTATAGACATGTAGACTAGAATCACACATAATAAGTGATAACTCAATCCTTGAACTGTATCTGGATCATTTTAATTGTTCCCACATAACTGAAGCATCCTTGAATTTTAATTGTAGTAGGTTATGATTGTTATTGGGCTTTAGGATTTAATGTAATCATTTGCCACCTTGCTATACATAGATAATGCTATCGGTTCTAGCTGTGAATCTTTAGTCTGTCTGTACTGAAGCCTAACCAGGTAACTAATGCTTGAGCTGAATAATTTAGGTTGATCGTATTCTTTACTCATCAGTTGTCTACCCACACAACTATGGTTTTATCCCAAGAACCATCTGTGAAGACAGTGATCCTATGGACGTTCTGATTCTGATGCAGGTAGCAATGCTTAAAAATTCATGTTCATGATATTAAACAGAAATTCCTGCTTTCAGCCAGAATTTCAACTGTATTTATATTGAAAATTTTGTTTTGAAAAGGAACCTGTGCTTTCTGGTTCCTTCCTTCGAGCTCGCGCCATTGGACTAATGCCCATGATTGACCAGGTATAAGTTATCTCTTCCTTGCCTTCTGTTTTTCATTTCGATTGGAAGATTGAAAAAGAAATATGTGATGGTCTATTCTGGAAAAAAAAATGGCTATGTAGTAAGCCTTTTTAATTATTTATTTAGCTAATTGGTTAATTGTTTGTTTATCTGCCAGTGCTAGTGTCTTGAACATCAAGTTGAAACAATGAAAACATTGCCCTACATTGTATTTGATATGACATGGTGAAATTTATCGCCATTAACCTTTCAATCTCTAGGCCAATTTTAGCTTGGAGAGTGTTATGATTGCAATGAAGATTCATTTCTTCGGAGCAACGATATAAAATTGAAAGTTGCAAGGAAAATTGTTAAATATATGTCATATCACAACACCATTAGAGGGATCTGACCGTAACTTATGCCCCCTTTATTTCACTTGCGTTTCAACATTGTACAATTCAAATAGTTTTGTCTTCCACAAAAGTAGAAATTTAGAAAAAAATTATAAATATTTATCATGAATTCTGGTGCAGGGTGAGAAGGATGACAAGATCATAGCAGTTTGCGCTGATGACCCTGAGTTCCGCCATTACACAGACATCAAGGAGCTTCCTCCACATCGGCTAGCTGAAATCAGAAGATTCTTTGAGGACTGTATCCTGTTACTTGCATGCATATCAGTACATAGTTTTTGACAATCATGCACATTGATAATTAGCTTTTCGCACGTCAAAGGTTAAGTCTCCCATGTGACTCGATGACCTGTTAAATCCTCTGGTTTGCTGTATGTTATCCTTAACTTGCTACACTAGACAAGAAGAATGAGAACAAAAAAGTTGATGTTGAAGACTTTCTACCAGCTTCAGCTGCCATTGATGCCATCAAGTACTCCATGTGAGCTATTCTCCTTTACCACGACTAAGATTTTGTGTCTATTTCCCTAATCTTGAATGGTTTTACTTTTCCCTTGGGGGAGATTGAATGATTATTTTATTTTTCTTGCATGAATGTTTTCTTTTGCAGGGACCTGTATGCTGCTTACATAGTTGAGAGTTTAAGGCAGTGACTTCTTTCGAAACCGAATGGCCAATTGCAGTGATCTCTAATTACTTATGTAACTGTGAATGAACTCCATAAACATTCTGATTTCCGTGTCATTGTGTTATGGCACTTGTGCTGCTCGGCTCCTGGCTCAACCATCAGTATCTAAATCTTCAGATTTGAGATACGCATCGAATAATGAGCTCATATCTAGTATTGAATTCCTCGTTCCCGAACACATGAATTTACAATTTAGCCAATTCCTCCAATTTTAGAGTTTGTTTGGTTTGGTACGTTTTGCTGAAAGTTTATTTTGCTACTTGAAAATTTTGTTAAAGCAAAATAATCATGTTCGGTGAAGTAGTTGAAATCAGTAGCTTCTAGCTTTTTTAAAACATTCTAAAAGTGTTCTAACTTTTCAACTCGTGATTGAAAATGTTTTTCTTAATTTTTATCTATGATATTTTTTTATAATTTCTCTTTTATCCATTCAATTTTTGAGAAATGAAAGTTTATTTAGTTAATTTTTTAATATATTTTTGAAAAATAAACACATCATAAGAACAAAAAAATTAAATAAATGTCATAATATTTATTGTTTTCAAAAGTAATAGATGACTAATCATTCAAGAAAATATTTGACAAAATTATCAAAATTTATTTTTATAAAATAAAATCATAAAAAAAACATTAATTTGGTTATATTATTAATTTCAGTTAATAAAAATAGTTATAATCAAATGGCAATAAAATTTAAAAATTATTATCCTCTATTTTGAAATGATAAATGATTTTAAACAAAATTAAATATAAAATTTTATTGTGATGTTGAAATATGCAATTATTAATTTATAAATTTTGTTTAATAATTAATTGTTTTAATTAATTATTTTATATTTATTAATTAGTTTATTACTTTTATTAAATATTTTTAATGTAATCAGTTAGTTCATCAGTTTCAATTTGTATTCTTTTAGGTAGTTTATACATCAATTTTGTTCATATACTTTTATTAGTTTTAACTTAAAAAGAATTAATACTAAAATTAGTTTAAAAACTTAGTAAAGTAAAATTATTTTGTAATATATATATATATATATATATATATATATATATATATATATAAAGATAAATATATGCATATGTATATATGTATTTTTTAAAATTTAACGAGTCTAATCAACTTCGAGAAGTACTTTTTAATATATTTCTTTTTTAGAAAGATAGCAAAAGCAAGTGAGTTTTTTTAATAAATTGAGTAAAAAACATATTAAGTCTTTACAGATTTGAATGGCAGGTTAAAATTTTTAGTTCTTTTTTATATTTTTATTAATTTTTTAAATAAGTTCTTATAATTTAACTTTTTATGAAAGTCTTATACTTTTAAATTTTTTTTTTATTTACATATAAGATCTATTTAAAAATCCTTATGAATATTAAGTATAACTATAAGGATCTATTTAATCGAACTATTTGTTCAACATATCATCATACATTACTGTTTATTTAAGTTGTAAAATAATTTGTATAACACTTGGCTTTTAATAATGTAACTATTTTTTATAAAATGTATTTTTTGTCTTTTAACAACGCTTGATATTTTTAACAAAAATATTATGAAAATATAACTATAATAAATTTATCTATCTAAATTTTAAAATTTTCTTAATAATCAATTACAGATTTTCAGTAATAAGTTAACAAGATAAAAATACAGTTAATATGTCATAAATAATTAATTATTTCTTATATACATGATTAATTATTAATTACATATTTTTAATAATTGATTATAATTTTATTTCGGATAAACATACATAAAAAAGTTATTTATATCTTTTATACTGTTAATTATAATTTTTATAATAATTAATTATTAATTTTTGGTAATTGATTTTAAAAATATTTTGAATATCGATGAATGAATTTATTGAAATTATTGGAGAGAATTGAGATTGTATTTTTAACTCACAAAAATGAACAAGGGGCCAGTATAATACGTGAGATTTTATTTTTAATCTTTTAATAACAACTATTTTCATACATTTTTATACAGGGTAAGAAACAACTCGCTGAAAGGAAGTAAATCTATTTCTAAATCTATGGAAATGATTTGTCTTTTGTTTTTTCAGATATGAGTTTTTTGTAAATCAACTTACAAGCCCAACACAAAATTCGAATACTGAATAATTAAAATATACTTCTAATACAAAAAGAAAAACGTTGGTCTATATCCATAAAAGTAAATTAAAAATGTTTTCCAAAGATTAACGTGTAAATGTAAATGAAGAGGGACCAAAGATAGGTGGGGAGCGGGAGAGAGATAGCATCTGCATCTGCATTTGGTGATTTGCATTCCAATAGAGCGTAGAAGAGAGTAGATCGGCGTGACTGGTAGGAGTAGGAGTGAGAGTGAGGTAGCAGATGGGAACATTAGGCAGAGCTTTCTACACCGTGGGCTTCTGGATCCGCGAGACCGGCCAAGCCCTCGATCGCCTTGGCTCCCGTCTCCAAGGCAACTACCTCTTCCAAGAACAACGTACGTTACCCCCTTCAACCACACAATTCCTATTCCAATTCCAATTTGTTAGTTAGGGTTTTATTTTATTTGATTTGAAACACCTCCTGCTACTGCTAATTCTTATTTTGTTTCCAGTTTCCAGACATCGACCTCTCATGAATGTGTTTGACAAAGCTCCTGCTGTTCACAAGGATGCATTTGTGGCCCCAAGTGCCTCTCTCGTCGGTGATGTTCACGTTGGCCAAGCTTCCTCCATTTGGTATGGATGTGTTCTCAGAGGTAACCATACCGCCATCTTCACTACCCCTAATCCTAACTTATTATTGTCATAGACCTAGGGTCTGCTAGGTTCATCTGAGACCAGGCTGGTGAATACTAGCAATGTGAAGGTTTGGAGATGAAATCTATTTTAATAATTTTACGTGAAATGAAATGAAACGATTCACTTCAGGAGCCTCTCCTTCCATTGCTTGAAAACGAGATGAAAATGATTTTCCATCCATTTGCGTACCTTTACCAATTGTATCACCATCACCAAGGACTCAAAATTGAAACCTTTCAGTACCACTCCAGTTTTACTTTGCCTACCTTTTCTGTTGTTAAGTTCCTTACCAACCATACCCTTAATCATAATGTTCAGAGACTCACTCTCACAGGCACATTCAATATTTGCCTGACATGTGGATCTAAAGAGTAAGCGTGGCTGATGAGAAGGTGGTAAAATTGTTTGTGTTCATAGAATTGTTAAACCCATGACCTAGGCTTATAAAATATGCTTTTTCCTTCTAAAGATACAAGCATATAAACTCTGATATATCTGCCTTTGTGAAATACTTACTGTAAAGAATGGAGTTAGAAATTCATTGCTTACCTAGGCCTTGTTCTGTATGGTTGAGTTTTTAAGTTTTGAAATTTTTAAAAACTAAAACCAGGTTTTAGTTTTAGAACTTTTATTTTCAATTTTTTGTAGTTGCTAGTTATCAAATTTTAATACCAAATTCTAAATTCAAACTATGCAAATCACTCCCAACTTCTTAATTTAATCTTCTTTGATGATGGAGATGACAATTGGGGGGGGGGGGAGGGCAACTATGAACTTGTGATGGAAATGCAATGGTGGTAGTGGTGGCAGCGGGCATGGCGGTGGTAGTGGCAATGGCATAACAATTGTGGTGTGGACATCAACGACCATGATAGTCGTGGTGCTGGCTGCAATAGTGATGATTGTGTGTTGGTAGTAGTGATGATGGCGGTAACAGCTGTTAGTGGTGCCAATGGTCATTGTGGTGAAGGTGGTAGTAATGGTCATTGGCTGGTAGTGGTGATGGTTGTGGGCCTGTAGCAGTTGATTGGTGGTGGCGGTGACAATGATTGTGGTGGTGATGATGATGGTAGTAGTTGTGTTTCTTTTAGAGAAGATGAGAGAGTTGAATGATTTATTTTGCAACTAAAAAACAAAAACTGAAACTGCTACTTTTAATTTTAAAAATTGAGGTAAAAATGTTTCAAAACTAAGTTAAAAACTGTCCATTTTTGCTGAACATGTTTTGTTTGGAAATTTACATTTGAAAGCCAAAATTTGAAACTTGCAACCACCCCAACATTTGTTCTGCATTCCTTGGCCAGCACACAAAAGCCCACACGGTTGTTACTTATTTCCTTTGCATCTGCTCCATGCATTCAAATGGGACATCAAGACAGCTTTGTACCTATATTATTGCTGTGCATGCACTTGTAATTATTTTCTATGCATCGTGCACACACCCAGTGTATTAGTGGGTGGAGTACTATGGTATTTCCACCTCTTTCTGATATTTGTGCTTTTCTTGCTGTTTTCTATCTTTAACTAAATGATATGCTTTGTGTGAAGGTGATGCTAACAGCATTACTATTGGATCTGGAACTAATATACAAGACAATTCTCTTGTTCATGTTGCTAAATCTAATTTGAGTGGAAAGGTATTACCAACTATCATTGGAGATAATGTCACTGTAGGTGAGTGAAAGTGATGTATGATCATTTTGTGAATGAGTTATAGTTTTAGTGTGAACTTTATCTAAGATTTTTACGCTGTGATTTTAGGTCATAGTGCTGTGTTACAAGGATGTACTGTTGAGGATGAGGCATTTATTGGCATGGGTGCAACCTTGCTTGATGGTGTATATGTTGAGAAACATGCCATGGTTGCTGCTGGAGCTCTTGTCAGGCAGAATACAAGAATCCCCTATGGAGAGGTTTGTATGAATATTTTGTTTTCTTTCAAAGAATGGGAATATGCTTTTGTTCTGTTCTCTCTCTTGAAAATTTAAAGGTTAAATATGTTTCAAGTCCTTTTAAAATTTTAAAATTTTGGTTTTAGTCCATTGTTAAAACGGTTAGTTTTAGCACCTCATTTTTCAAAAGTAGATTGCTGTTATTTCCTTACCATTGATGTGTTAAACATCCGTTATTTTAGGGACAAAAACAGTTTATTTTAAGGGACCAAACTGTCATTTTAAAGTGATGGACTAAAATCAAAATTTAACAATTTTAGAGGGATTAAAATATATTTAATCCAAAATTTAAATTAAGTAAAGTTTTAGACCTTATGAGTTCTGGCAGTTAACAATGAAAATTGATATAACAAATCAAGCCTAAATCAAAATGAATGGTTCAAGAGGTCTTTATATATTTACATTAGGCTTGGGTATTATCATGTGTAAACTGAATGATTGCTTTTAATTGCAGGTTTGGGGAGGTAACCCAGCAAGGTTCTTGAGGAAGCTCACTGAAGATGAAATGACTTTCTTCGCACAATCTGCCTTAAATTATTCCAATTTGGCCAATGCTCATGCTGTTGAAAATGCAAAAAAACTTGATGAAACTGAATTTGTAAAAGTTCTTCACAAGAAATTTGCTCGACGCGATGAGGAATATGATTCAGTGCTGGGTGTTGTTCGAGAAACACCTCCGGAGCTTAACGTTCAAGATAATGTTTTGTTAGACAAAGTTCCTAAGGCTTCTTAATTTTTCCTTTTTTTTTTTTTTTACTATCTTTTATGTCCAATTTTCTGGAGAGTGGCTTTTTGTATTCAATAAGTTTGGGGACCTCCTACTGTTAACTCAAATATTAACACTTGCTGCACGGCTTGGCATATGGCTTTGCTCGTGTCTGTGCTCAATTAGAAGCATCACTTTTTGTTTCTATATAATGACAGTGGAACGAGTTGGTAATACTTTAGTATCGAAGGACATATCTACAGTTTTAGGGCACTGTAGGTGGGCATGTATTTTAAAATAAAGAATCAATTCAGATACGCCGGATGAACCTTTATTTTTATGGATCCTGATATTTTTTCTTTCTTTGTCACTTGTTGGATATTCTTCTGCAGTCTTGTATGTTATATTGTAAATCACGGCTGTTCTTCCTTTTTGCAGCATCTTGAATTTACGCTGTAGTTGCCCCTGGGCTGTTTCCCCACAAAAACACCATCAAAACTTAATGACCTACTCTTAATAGTGTTTTATATTTCAGGATGCGAGTTTGCACCTTAATAAAATAGTTCTGATGGGATTTAATAGATAGTTTTACTTAAAAAAATGATTTTATAATTAATGGTTTACTTTCTGAAAGTCATGGTAATCTTTGGCTACTCATAATGTTTGATTGTTTTAAATTTTAATAAAATTAATTTTAAAATATGCATAAATTAATTTTAATTACATATATTTATAAGAAAATATTTTATGTTTGATTGTTTTAAATTTTAATAAAATTAATTTTAAAATATGTATAAATTAATTTTAATTACATATATTTATAAGAAAATATTTTATATTAAAAATATAAAAGAATTAATGTTTTCTAGAATAGAAGTTTGCATCTTAATAAAAAAATATTTTATATTAAAAAATACAAGAATTAAATTTTTAATTATAAAACAAACAAGTTATAGAATAGGAGAAGTTTGCATCTTAATAAAAGTTATATATGATTTTATAATTAATGGTTTAGTTTCTGAAAGTCATGGTAATCTTTGGCTACTCATAATGTTTGATTGTTTTAAATTTTAATAAAATTAATTTTAAAATATGTATAAATTAATTTTAATTACATATATTTATAAGAAAATATTTTATATTAAAAATATAAAAGAATTAATGTTTTCTAGAATAGAAGTTTGCATCTTAATAAAAGTTATAGGAGAAGTTTGCATCTTAATAAAAGTTATATATGATTTTATAATTAATGGTTTACTTTCTGAAAGTCATGGTAATCTTTGGCTACTCATAATATTTGATTGTTTTAAATTTTAATAAAATTAATTTAAAATATATATAAATTAATTTTAATTACATATATTTATAAGAAAATATTTTATATTAAAAATATAAAAGAATTAATGTTTTCTAGGATAGAAGTTTGCTCTTAATAAAAGTTATATTTACATATTGTAAAAATCATATTTCCGTTGCCGGGAATCGAACCCGGGTCTTCTGGGTGAAAGCCAGATATCCTAACCGCTGGACGACAACGGAATTGTTGTTTAATGGTGAAATTTCATATTACTTCACAAGTGTGGTTAATCAGTGGACAACCCTCTAATCCTAATTATTAGTCATAATTAGAATATATGACATCAAATGATTAAAGTATAAATACTTTTCTAATTTTGTTTAGAATTTTAGAATTTATATATTTTTATATAATAAATATTTTCTTTTTAAACAATTGTTTAATTTTATTGTTTAAAGTATATTTATATATAATATTAAAATTCTTCCCCAAAAAATGTCACATAATCTATTCATTTAACTAAAAAGGTAAGTATTTCTTGCATGACTTTATTTTCTAATTTTTAAAATATGATTTCATTAATATTTTACTTATTTCATCAATATAATAAAAAAAGGTAGCAGGTGAGATAAAAGTATCTCTTTATTTAGTGTATGTTTATCATAGAACATATAGGTTGTTTTGTTTGTGACCCGTTTTTTTAATAAAATTTACAGCTAAATAATGTATGTTCCAGTAACAATTTTGATTATAATTTTTAATGTATATTTATGGTATATGATAAAATATTAATAAATATTTTTGTTATATAATAAATTTTTACTGTAATAAACACACCATAGAAAACCTGATTTGGTTATAATATTTTGAATATGTTATTCTACATATATTCAGTTCTATTAAAAAAGGTTGCGAAAATGTGTTTTAATAACAGTAACTAGCAATTGTCACGTGGGCTATACATATAATTATAAATATAGAAAAAAATATTTGTAAATTTAAAATTTTAAATATGTTAACTTAATTGATGAAAATTTACTTTGCTAGTAATAATATTAAAATAAAATAAATCAATTTAAATCTTTTAATTTTTTCAGGATATATAAATTAATTTAATTAATATAAGATTATTTTAACGATTAAAAGATTATGGCTAATGTTGATTGAATAAATTTGAATCTTAATTGAAAACGCTAAGAAAAAACATTTTTGATAGAGTAATAAATTAAAGAAGAAAATAATTTTTTATTTAATATAAAAACTTGAAAATATATCATTAAATGAAAAGAAAATGATTATATAAAAAAATATCTAGAAGAATTTATGCAATCCCAGAAGTAAAAATTTACACTTATTATATAATAATAAAAATGATATTAACATGTACACAACATGTACATAACAGCAAATTTATCTGTTATATTTTAATAATTGATTAAAGAATTGTAATTAATTTTATATGAAATAATGATTAATTTAATTATATATTCAATTATCTAAAATCAGCATGATAATTAATTATTTTAAAAATAATAATCAATTAATAATTATATATGATTAACTATTATTAATTATAATATTTTTTTATAATCGATTATAAATTTGTTAAAAAAATATAATACAGATGAATGGATTTTTTAGAATATTTTTTATATAATAATGGTGGAATAGTTCTTCATCTGCCTGAAATGATTGATCACGGGTGCACAAAGGTACTAACTTGGGATTTATGCAGTGCTACACAAGAGCATAATTTTGTATTGAATAATGCATGAGATGCTAAGGCATTGATTAATTTTAGCATTTATGAAACAAACAAATTGATTGGTATCGAGGGCAAGGAACACGAGCCTACAGCTTTGCTAAATGTGACTGAATAAGTGAATATAAAGTAAAGTGGCAGACACAAAGGTCCCATTAGCTCTTTTCTTTTGTATTTTGGCGACTGTTATGAGGCTTGTACAAGGCTCTATCTTCTTTGCTTTTTTCATTTCAAATCCTCTCAACATCTCAACACTGCTAGCGGCAAAGGTAGTCATTATGTTGAAAAAGACATAATCACCCATGGAGCAAAAAACTCGTTGGAATAATCGGGGTCACCAATGAAAAGTGATGAAAAATTTGATTTTTTTTTCTTTTACGCACTCCATAGCAGTTTTGAATATGAGTAACCAAAAAATATTAAAAAAAAGTCATTTTAAAGCGGGAAGAAGAGCTGGGATGAGAGTTGTATACAAGAGTAACTTAATTATAATAAGGCCCAAAACTTAAATTAAAATTCTACTAGGTATACCATGACCCTTTTGATCTTCTTGTAGCATTTGTATCAGATTTGGTGGGGGTCATTCCAGATCCGGACTTGCTCCCTTTGCTTAAGACAAACAGCAGCCATTACATCAACACATCTATTGACTTCTCTATACACATGTTGCACAGTAACCCTCCACTCTGTGTATCAGTTCTTTTAACTCTTTTATCATTCCATGATGAAATCTGGTTGAAATTTTATTCCATGATGAAATTTGGTTGAAATTTTACGGTTCAAAATTTCAACCGCTAACTTAATATATGTCTAGTGATTTGACTATATATATATATATATATATATATATATATATATTACATATGGTGCTTTTTATGGGGACAAACACCGAAGTGCCAATCTATCAAATGAAAAGGCGATGTTGGGTTGCTAAATTGCACTCAGATTCCGGGAACTGTTTTGTTCTTTTGAGCGTTTTGTCTAAGGTTTTTAAAATTAAACTATCACCGAATCGGATAAGTAGTTGATGAATGGTTTAATTATAATTAAATTGATTAAATTAATATATAATAGTATTTATCATAATTTTATATGATTAAAAGTTAAAAATGATATATTATTTTAATTTTTTAAGTTTAAATTATATATGTAATATTTAAATAAAATATACGGTAATTTTAATTTTTTAAAATAATTAAAATAATATTATTTTATGCCGATCAATTTCTATTAGTTTTATTGGTTTGTCTCAGGTTACTAATTTTTTTGTACTAATTTTTTTCTTGAATGATTTTCTAATTTAACCAAACTAGAAGGATGTTCAATCTTCATCCCTTTCAATTTTAAAATTATGATATTGTGCTTCTATAAACATCTCTATATATCTATCTACTTATCTAAATGAGACAAATTTTTATTTTACTTAACATCTCTTTATAAAACATCAATTTAACAATCGCTGAATAATATAACAGTAACCAACAAGTTACAAGTAAATCAAATATTTTTAGATATATATGTAATTGATTATATAAAATAATTTATTTTGTTCGATTGGTACAAAAAATTGAAATAAAATTATAAAATATATAAAATTTAATAATTTTAATTTTTATATTGAAAGAAATCAATTATTGTGAATAAAATAGAAATATAAAAATTAACTAGAAAATAAATTGATATTTTTAATTATAAATTCTAAAATTTTTACTTATTGAAAAAAATATTTGTAACTAAAAAAAATTGGTTTTGTTTGAATAATATAAAAAAATATTTTTAGAATAATTACAAAAATAGATAAAAAAATTTATTAATATATAGTAATTAATTCATATTTGAAATAGTTAATTTTAAGAACAAAATAGGAATATAAACGGTTACTAAAAATTAAACTGATATTTCTTAATTATAAAATTTAGAATTTTATTTGTTTAAAAAAATTATTATTAAAAAATAACTGGATCTTCCGTTATTTTATATATTAAAAGCCAAACATATTTAAATAGTTATTTGTAAGTCTTTTAAACAAAATCAGTAAAAATAATCTTATTGATAAACACTAAGCTTATTTATTATTTTTCATGAAATTATATTAAATAAAATATTTTTATATACAAATAAATTTTTTATCATAAACAATTAAAATTATGTAATATTTTTTAAAAGAATCATCACTTATAAAGCTAATTATATTATAAAAATATATATTTTTGCTAAATACATCCTTATTCTTTTTTATGTGTGTAAAAACTAACACTAAATAATGATCATATTAGAATGGAAGGAGTACCTTGTTTTCTCAAGTCTCCTTCATTCAAGATTTACCCAAAAAAGGCCAAGATTTTCAGAATTTATGTATAATTAGTTTAACGATTTTTAATGTATATTTAAAAATATATAATGATTATCTATTAAAAATAAATATTTTAATATATTGATAATTTTACATATAACCTGTAATAAAAATATTATTTATTATATATTTTAAATATATATTAAAAGCAGAATTTAATTACAATAATTGAATATTGTAAACATAATTATTACTTTTTTTTATGTGAAGCAACACCTATGATAATCTTTATTTATCAATTATACTATTAGTATAAAGAGGACAATTTACTAATAATTTAACCTTGTTAAATCAAGTGATTATTAAATATGTTTTTAGGAAGTTTCTTCTTATACAATTGATTGTTCTTGTTTTTGTTTCTTAAACACTTATTCAATTGTTTTTGTTTCATATTGGCAAAATTTAATAATCAAATTTAAATTCACAATATGCAGTGCTACGATAATATGGACGAATGGTCTTAGTATAGTGATTAATAAAAACAAAAAGTATTTAATAAAAATAAATATATTTATTACACTAAAAATGTAAATACTATATTAGTTAATTAATTAAACCATCTAACATGTTAAATATTTTTCAATCCATGTCTTTAGAATATTTATTACTGATGTTCTATTTATGTCATTGAAAATTGTTAAAAAAGTTTGGTACAATGATGAATTCAAAACTACAGGCCATCAATGAAATATTTGGGAATTGAAGTTGATTGAGAAATTTACCATAGACAGCGTACAAAATCCTAACTAACAAATCTAACACCAATATATATAGTAACATAGCACGGTAAGCGTGTCACACCTTCGATTTGTCTGCAATGCTTTAAAATAAATAAATGGGCATGGATGTCGTTTCATTTTGTTTGTAGCAAGCATAGGTCCCCCAAGATTCCAATACACAAATAAATAAATAAATATAACATTTTAATAAAAAGTTTAGTTCAGTTCTCAATTATTTATTTTTTCTTAACTATAATTATTAATTAATCCTTCATAACAAGTTTTTGTCTTCTAAAATTAAAGTAAATTGATATGTTTACGATATATAAGTAAAATATTATTGGTGTTTAATTAACCAAAATTTAAATAAAAATAAATACTTTATTGATCACCTTAAAAATAAAGTTACTTAAAATAAGCCTTATTCAATAATTTTATTATATATCAAATAGCATCATCTTACCCGATGACAACGCATGCCTATAGCTTTTTTTTGTTTCCTTTTACGATAAAACGCAGGGTAAGGCCAACTGTATAAGTTCTTTTTGGTAATTTTAGCTTCGAATTTTCAATTGTTTCTTTCGTCGTCGTCGTCCTCTGTTTCCGAAACAGTCTCTGCACACTGCACTGCACTCGTAGAGAAGCAGAAGCAAAAGGAGAAAGGAGAAGGAACACTACATTTTGATGGAGAGCGTGGCGCATTCTCGGCAACGAAACAAGGTTGGCATTACGCTTTCCAACAACAATGGGACACTCTCCGGTAAGAGTCTATACGACGACGTTTACGGAGGTCCACCGAAGTTCGGCGTTTCAAACCTATCTCCTCGTTTCGAAGACTACAGCGAGATTTTCGGAAGCTTCCACACCGCACGCGCCTCTTCTATTCCCGTGCTGGATCTTCCAGCAGTCCATGAAACCGAGGCCTTCTTCGATCCCCGAAGTGACACTTTCAACTATACAGACGTTTTCTGTGCCCTAGATTTTGCGGTTTCGTACGAGAATTTGTTTCACCAGCACTGTGGCCTCGAGGGTGTTTCCTACGAAGAAGCTTGGTAATATAAATGCTACCATTACTGAAGTTACATACCTTTCCTTGTGTGTTCTGTTCGTGATCCCTTGGCACATTGAGTTTTTTTTTTCTTTTAGACGTGGTGTACTGAACTGAAACTGAGTTGCTTGCTCTTTTTAATGTTGGCGACAATTATAGTGAATTAATGACATTGATTGAGGGAAATCGTGATATTTGGTTAAGGATGAGGCATTATTGTGATTCAATTAAGTGAACTGGTGTCCTTAATATGTTAGTTCTGTGCTGGAAATTGGAGAGGCTTTGTTTCCGAGGGCTTTGATCTGGCCTCATTTTTGTTTTTCCATAAAACAGGATTGGGATTTGGTAGCTTAGAGTGTTGTTGATTAACTAGGGAATTGGTTGGAGTTTGATTTATGTTATATTCCTATATGGATTCCTGGTATCTGTGATCCCACGTGTTATGATCTGAGTGTTTTTAATGCCTATTGTAAAAAATGCTTAATTGCATGAAATCCACACACACTCACACACCACCGCTTTTAGCGTACTTCAAAGACTTCACATTTTGCATAGATTGTATTCTATCCTTCTTCTCTTTTGAGATTTAAGCATAATTGGGCGATATAATCATGATCTTTCTCATCTACAGGACCCCAGCAGAAACTGGTTCATTCTCTGGAGAGTCGGACCATTCCGCAAATAATCAAAGCATGCTGAATGGAGATGTCTTCCACTCCATTGATGGTAATACAGAGTTCAACATTTCGTATCATAAGGCCAGTGGTACAAGCAATGAACATAGGTCCAAGGGGAAAACTCACATGACTCAGCTGCATGCTGTTCCTGATTTCAGTCGAGTATATGATGAAACCACAAAATTGCATCAGACCGATCCATCCTTTCAGGTTGCAAATGATATTGAGCATGATATGGAATTTAGTGCAGGTAAAGTGAAGGGAAACCACCTGAGGAAAACAATGCCACGCCTGCATAATGTTACCTCTGGGGAGCAGACTTTTGATAGTGATATTCATCTTCAAAATGGGTGCAGCAGAAATGATTCTCATTCCAGTGAGATGTTCGTAACTGTATCGGACATCAGCCTCAGAAGTATGCCCTCTCAAGTGCCACCCCCATCTCGTCCACCTCCGGTACTGGATGCAAAAAAGGGGGACATCCATAGGTTTCATTCAAACGGCAGGCTGGTTGCTTCTGAAGAGACACCATCTGGTGCTGGTTCACCACCCTTCTTTGATGTGGAGGATGATATGAATTTGTCTGACACAGCTTCTGCTGATGCTATGAAAGAAGCAATGCTTAGAGCTGAAGCAAAGCTTAGGAGTGCCAAACAATTGAAAGAGAGAAAGAAAGGGGTTTATGAAAGGCATGCAAAATCAAGTGATGAAAAAATTAATGAAGCAAAGATGTGTGAGGATTCAACTGGACTAAATAGTTTGAATGATGAGACAATGCAGGAAAGTTGTGGCAGGCAGAAACTTAGGAAGGCTTCCCCAGAGACTCTGGACATCTTAGAAGGGAAAAGAGTTTTAAACATGATCAAGGAAAAGAACAAGACCGAATCTAGGTCATCTCCAGAATCAGATAGAAGTACTGGAGTTGGGACACAGAAAGAAGAATCTGAATTTTTTGAGTTGGTGGGAATGGAAGAATCTGGAATGGTAATTGAACCCACAAAGCAGAGTAATATTTTGGTGCAAGGTACTGGAACTGAAAAGCATGGCCAGAAGGAAAGAGAAGCATCTAATGTGCAAGAAAAGCATAAAAAAGTAAAAGCAGCTGAAGAAAATTACTGGGGGCAGGAATATGAGAAAAATTCCAAAGCAGCAAAAGAGGCTTGTGAACACAATGAAAACATTATTAAGTCTAAAGCATCCAATGAGAAATGGAGGCAAACAGAGTACATGGAGAAGGAGAAAATGGTTGAAGTATTCGAGTTGGAAGAGAATGAGAAGAGCATAAGAATGGTCCACAAGCATGGAAATTCTGAAAAGAAAGTAACTGAAGTTGACCAATCAGGAATCTTAGAGGATGTGTGTGAGATGGGACACAAGGAGCATAAAGAAGTGGAAATCCAGAAACCCAAAGAGGTAGATAGACAAGCACCAAATGGAGTTCAGAGTGTGAAAAGGCACAGGCAATATGAGAAAACAAAAGAAAATGGAAAAATGCAAACAGAAGCTTTTGCCCCAGGACAAACTGGTGATGAGAAAAAACTGAATGATTCTGTGGAGCTAGGAGATATTGATGAAAGATCAAATGTGGCTTTTGAGCTGGATAATAACACACAGGAAAAAGGTACTTGCAGAAGAGAAAATGAAATGAAATTAAAACTAGCTAATCAGATTCAGATCAATAAGGAACTGAAAGAAGCTCATGAAAAAGTAGAAATTGAGAAAACCTCCTGGGGTTCTTCAGAAGATGAAGTAAGTAATGAGGGCCTTATACCTGCGCTTGGGAGGGATGAGAATGAAAAGCAACATAAAGAAGGCTTTGAACTGGAAGTAAATGAGATAACCCTGAAAGAGGCTTTTATGCAGAGGGAAAATGAAGCATATGAACAAGATCAAAGTAGAAAGAAATTTGAATATATTTGTGATGGGTATGGAGAAGGAAATAGACATCAAGAAGCAGGTGACAACAAAGGGGTTCAGAAAGTTCTGAATCAAACTCCAGAGAAAGAACAGTTCGATGGAATGTTGAATGAGGCTAATGGGAAAAAAGTAACTAAGAGCACATCAAACCGAACATTTTCCATGGAAGGAAATGTAACTGTATCAAACAAGAACAGTCACCTAAAGCAATCTAAGCATACAGGCAAATATGTAGGTGAAATGGAAAGAAATGAAGGACTGGACAAAACTTTGGATGGAATGGGAAGGAATGAAAAAGGGGAAAATATAAAGATTGCTAAATCAACTGATGCAACATGGGAAATAGAGAGTGATGAAGATCTTGCAGCTAAATCAGCCTCCATTTATGAAGAAATTGTTGGAAAAGTGAAGGTATCTAAAGAATCTGTTGCTGACCATGAAATTGGAAAGATGAGAACTGAATGCAAAGTTGGAGAAAAGAAATTGAAAAAGTTAGGGGTGGAAAATCAACTGGCTAATGAAAAAATCAGAGTGCCTGAAATGACCACAAGAGATGTGGAGTGTTCAGGAACCCAGTCAGAAAAGGTAGATGATGACACAATGACAAAGGACGATTACAGAAGGAGCATGGAAGCAGTTGAACCTGCTAGTCTACAGGAAAGTGTAAATGTCCAGAAAACTCCTCAACGGTTTTGTGTTGGTCAATCCACAGAAAGCAAAGAAAAGATTATTAATGAAACTCCTGCAACTGTAGTGAAAGATGATGAAAAGATGAGAAGAGAAAGAGAGTCAGGAAAAGTTCATCTTGGAAAGATAGAAGAGGAGAGGGACAGAGAAAGAGAACGAGAGAAAGACAGAATGGCAGTTGACAAAGCAATGCTGGAGGCTGATAGGGAAAGGGAAAGGGAAAAAGATAGGATAGCTGTTGATGGAGCAACTTTTGAGGCTCGAGACAGGGCATATGATGAAGCTTGTGAGAGAGCAGAAAGGGCTGCATTTGAAAGAGCAACTGTGGAAGCACGACACAAAGCCCTAGCTGAGGCACGGGAAAGACTTGAGAAGGCATGTGCTGAGGCCAGGGATAAGTCATACATTCATAAGGCAACTACAGAGGCAAGATTGAAAGCAGAACGTGCTGCTGTCGAAAGAGCAACTGCAGAGGCTCAAGAGCGAGCCATGGAAAAATTAAAGAATGAGAGGACTGCATATGAGTCCAGGGAACGGTTAGAGAGATCTGTATCTGACAACTTTGGGGTTTGTTTCAGAGATGGTGGAAGACAAGACTCTTCCTCCTCTGTGAGTATCTGTTTAAATCTGCTATTGATAATTGTTACATTGTACAATAAATATCTACTGAATTAAATGATATGATATGCAGGATTCACAGTTTCAGAACTTTAGCTCTTCTACAGGTTCCAGGCATCCATATTCACTTTATGGTGGTATGTGAAATTCTACTCCCCTGCAGTGATTTAGCACGGACTCTCATTCAACATTTTACTACATCCTACTTGATATAATCTTAACCAGATCTTGTACTTTGCTTGAAGCTGCCTCTTTTTCTGAGAGATCAGAAAGAGAAGGTGAATCAGCTCAAAGGTGTAGAGCTAGACTGGAGAGGCATCGCCGAACAGCTGAGCGTGCTGTAAGATCTTCAATCTTTTGATATTCTCACGTATAAAATGTCCATATATAATAAACATAATCATGAATTTTCTGGAAATTTCAGGCCAAAGCTTTAGCAGAAAAGAATATGCGTGACCTTCTAGTTCAGAAGGAGCAAGCTGAGAGAAATGTAAGAATACATCCATATGGTTTATCTCTAAGGTGTATAAATTGTTGCTTCTGTGTTTCGGTGATTACATGATTCTGGTGCTGTTTTTGCAGAGACTAGCAGAGACTTTGGATGCGGAAGTAAGGAGGTGGTCAAGTGGAAAAGAAGGAAACTTGCGTGCATTACTTTCTACCTTGCAATATGTAAGTGAAAATATTACGAACTAATCTGGCATACTGCTTCTTTCTCCTCCTACTCCCAAGTTCTCTTTCACACCATCACACGTAATAGATAGTAATATACACAGTAGGTGAGGCATGTGAAGGTCTAGGTGATGAGTCTCAAAGAAATGAGATTGCTCCTATTGGCTTGCTTGATCACAATGTTTTTAATTTCCTTCTATTTGAGACCTTGTGAGCTAGGATGAGCAATCATCATGGCTAATCTAGACTTCGATTGTTTTTGAATTTGCGGAGACCATGCTCTGTCTATGTGGTTCCATTTTTAACTTTTCTAACTTACCAGACTATGCCCTTTTTATATGGTTCCACTTTTAACTTTTCTACAGATCCTTGGGCCTGATTCTGGGTGGCAACCAATCCCATTGACAGAGGTCATTACTTCTGCTGCTGTAAAAAAAGCTTACAGGAAGGCCACACTGTGTGTTCATCCTGACAAATTACAGCAACGTGGAGCAAGTATTCAACACAAATACATATGTGAAAAGGTCTTCGATCTTTTAAAGGTATGTAAGACATGCTATCTTTCACTTTGTTGGTTTTATTCATTTTTTATTTTGTTGCAAAACAATGTCCTATACCTAGTACAGAAAAGGAGAAACATTGAAAGATGTTCCTGGTTGACTATGTGGATAGCTGGAAGATAAAATGTTTGTAACGAAAAACATTTTACATTTAGTACAATCAAAGCATGTGAAGGCAAAAATAAGAAATGTACTTGATTTCAATTTTGGTTGAAATTTGAAAATGCTTTAAAACCCTGCTTCTTTTTTTTCACTTACTCTGCCAAGCAACCCAAAGTGAGGACATCATCAATCAATAGGAGTGGGGGATTGAGCACTTTCCCCGAAGTTAGGTGCCAATAAACTATTAAATATTTTCGCAGGCTGGCCTATTTATTTGGAGCATGCCAGTAATTATCATTTTCCAGGGTCTTAGTTCTTGCTTTATGTGTTTGGAAAGGTGGCCTATTCCATTAAAATTGTAATAGGCTAATAGCTATTTATGGGCATTTATGTAACCGATTAAGCTTTCTTGATAGTCATTCATTGACATACACTACTCAACATTTGATGAGAGATGTCATGAAGCCTTCACCTCTCAGTTTAAGCTTTTGCCTTGGTATAATGGTCTTTGTCACGTACAATTTTGTGTGATTTAAAGAAAAGCTTTGTAGTTTGATAAAGCTTTTTCACATACTTTGTTGTCTATTTCTCTTATTGTGGCTCCCCCCTCTCCCCTTCCTTTTCTTTTTTCAGGAAGCTTGGAACAAATTCAACTCAGAGGAGAGGTAATATGCTGGGCTGCCCAGGTATGTGTTTTTCTGTTTCCTTTTCTCTTCCAAGTGTGTATAGAAGCTTCAGCTCAGTTGGGTAATTCCTTTACCAAGGCATGCACAGTCCCATAGACTGAAACCTTAGTAATTATTTGTCATAGTCCTTGTTTTGTAATAATAGTCTCCTAAGTATTTGTGTATATGAAGAAAATTTCAGCCCACGGCAAGAAATTAATAAATTAAAAAATAGATATATAAAGCATATGACGCTAAGATTGGCTTTCTATGATTAAATTTGGGTACTTTTTGTTATAATAACTTATTAATCAATTTGAAGAATATAAGCACCATGAAATTGAACAAAATTGGCTGGATGCTGCTGAAGCCATTGTTTAGCAAGACATGTGTTGATCATACATTAATCTATGTGATCAATGATTAGTGATGCAACAGCCGCTGCTATTCATGTTATATATCTTATCATAAGAATGATAATTGTTCAAAATTGCAGCCACATTACGTAGTTCCATGATCCATCCAGAATTAATTGGTTCTACTTTGAGTTGTTAATGTCCTAATGTTAATTTAGCATAGAACTAGAAGTGGTGTTATTTTTCATTTACCAACTTACCTGGGTAATAAATATGGTCCAGACCGTTTGTCACAATATCATCAAAGTTTATTGTTAGAGGTTGGGGATGACCCATAAACAAAAAGATTGGAAACGGGTGGTAAGACACTATCAGGTTTTAGAGATTAACTGGCTATTATATGGTATAAATAGCATAACTCCTTTTTAGATCTTTAAAAGCTGCAAAGAAGCCCGACCTTAATTGTATACTGCATTGCCTTGTAAGAATAGGGAACAACAGTTTGATTGGCTTATACACTTGCACCTTTTTCTTCATCCCTCATCCCTCTTCCCCGGACTTCCCAAATAAAACTCTCTAAAAGCAAAATGAAATGCGTCTGGGTGCATGTTTTTATTTTACCTCAGTCCGAAGGCGAAGCTCATGATCTGATCATCAAGATGGATAAGTACAGCTCTAGAGGCGTACTTCAAATCATTCTCGTTGACATGTATTACAAATAGAATGGAGATTCTCTGGTTTTAATGATACGGTTTAGGGATCCAGATGAATCCTCAGAGCTTTAAAAAAAGTGCACTTCAAGGATGTAGTCACTAGTTGAACCGCATTGCTTTCGAACTATTCTGGGTGTGTTCTGCGTCATGGAACACTAATGTTTTCTATGATTGATGCACATGGATATTGGAAGCAGCTATCAAACTACTTCAGGAGAGGGAGAATGCGAATTAGATAGGTATTGCCATATTCTAACTTCATTTTTAGGAGGGATAGCCGGACTGGTTAAATACTAGTGTGCTTCAGAATATCCCAGTAAAACCTGAACAATTACTATAGTCTTCGTTTTAAGTTACATTGAGCAAGGTACTGCAGTGACTAGATCAGGGTGGAAATTGTGGTGCAATGCTTGCAGTCAGAATGCCGGAAGAGACGAACTTGTGAAGTGCCATTGGTATGGTACTTTAGCGCTGAAGGAATCCGTTTTTCACACGGAGGATTTTTGGTCCCTTGTATAGCTGAATTTGAGTTTATCTCAGATACCAAACACGATGGCAGTCACAAAGCGGCTACTGTTGGCTTAGCATCTTAACACGTGTTTGGTTTTGCGTTAGAGTGGCTTGGACACGCTTTTTATAGCACTGAGAGTAGCTTTGTGAAATAGATGTGCATTGGTGTAGTTTTAACACAATAACACCATTCCAGACATGCGCATATCCAAGCCCTTTTTTGTGGAAGGTTAAGGCTGTTAGCTTTCGGTCAAATCATGAGAACAAAAGGGCTGATGTTAGAAAAGATGACGTTGGTATTATGGGTATTAATTAAAATAAATCCATTAAAGGGTTGATGCAGGATTAGTGGTGTAAATAGGAGGGATTTACGGTTTAACCTATATTATGTCCAACTCAGGCCATTTTAATTTATTATATAGGTCAGACTAAATTTTTTTTTAAAAAATTATTTAATTAAAAAGGGTAGATTTTAGTTCATTTAAATTATTTTTTTAGATTTAACAAGATATTCTATTTAAGTAAACAACAAGAATTTAAGTTTATTTATTATTAATAATAATTGAAAATTATATATTTATTTTATTTAAATGTTTAAATTTGTCAATTTATATATCAATTGAAGTTTATTAACTTATTTAAGGATAAATTTTTTACTTATTTAAAAAAATTTATTGCAAAATAGTCTTTTAAATAAGTGTGTGAGCTTTTTTAAAAGACTAAATCAAATCATAAATGATTTATATCAATCAGATTTAAACTTTAGTTTTGAAAATCATACTAAGCTCAGGATCTAGGCAAAGGGCTGGAATTTTTTTTGAAGTTAATGGTGAGCGAAGGTAAAGAGCGGCAGTGCTGTTATTGCTTCTCTTGAAGAATAGAATTTTTTTTTTTACTGTCAGTTCAAGAAGAGATGATTAAATGGCGGTGATGAGCATATCATTTATGTTTTGTTTGGATAATCTAAAAAATAGGAAAGAAAGATATCATTTATGCTTTGTTTAGATAATCTAAAAAAAAAGAAAAGAAATGAGAGGATAAGAAATAGAGTAAAAATAGGATGGAAGTTTTTATGGATGAAAAGAGGAGAAATTTTTTTTTATATTATTTGGATGGATGAAAAAGAAAGTAAAAAATAATATTAATAATACAAGATTTATATAAATTTTTTAAAAAATAAAATTATAAAATTAATTTTTATTATATTATTTAATATAATATTTAATTTTATTATTTTTATTTTTAAAATATCTGATAATTTTTAAAAATTCAAAATAAATAAACAAATTTCTCTTCCATTTTCACGGCAAGTAATGAATTGGGTTAGTTCGGTGAGATATTGAGATGGCAATGCCAACAAAAGCTGATATTATAAAAATTTATAAATTAAATATTTTCTAATTATAAAAAATTATATGATATAATTTTGTAAAATTAAGTATGGCATATTTTCATATTAATAAAATTTATTATTAATTGAATTAAGCTTAATTTTTCTTTTTAAAATTAAGCAGCAACACATATGAATAATATAAATACAAGACTGAATTAAATTTTAATACTTAATTATATAATAAATAATTACCACCAATATAATCCCTAAACCCTAAACAATGAACACCAATATCAATTATCTAAATCCCCCTTCGTATATTTCTTCCTTTTATTTATTTATTTATTTTGGTTTTTGGAATGCGTTTGACCAAGATAAATTTAATAAAAATGAAAATATGATTTTTTTGGTAATGTCAATTGACAAATAAATATAGCGAGCAACATAGTTTTAGAAGTCACCTAACAGAAAATGGCCACCAAACAATTTTCAACAAATCCTTTGTGTATTTATTTTTTAAATGTTTGATCCAACAAAGTCGTTAATGTGTAACAGACCAACAAAAACCTTGCATTACAGTCAAGAAGGGGCACCCATGTTCAAGGTGATAGGAAGCTCGTGGTGCCTTCCTAAATTCTATGAATGAATTTATTTCACTCATTTCAGCTTGAAACGCACTTCGTGAGATTTTTTATAGAATTGCAAAATGAAACAGTATGTTTAAAAGTAAACTGGAATTGTTGACAAAAAAGAAGAAGAAGAGTAAACTGGAATTAATTATCTAGAATTTACCCAAGGATATCCAAATCATGAACATTCCTCTTAATAGAGGTAATAGCTCAAAAGCATTTGTGCAAAGAAGAAATTCTTGAATATATCTTTACTAATTACTATGTAGAATTATAGATCATTTAATTCGATTTTTATAATTTAACCTTTTAATCAATTCAATCTAGAAAGAGAAAATCATCTTTTAAAAAAATATGATTTACATTTTTCTCTTCAGATTTAATTAATTAAAAGGATTGAATTGTAAGATTTGATTAGATGATTCATAGTACGTTTAAAAAATTTTCCTGTGCGAACAGATACATCGACCAATCATATGATAGCTGAGGTGCAAGCATAGCCATACAAGGATGGTTATTGTTTTCTGTAAAATTGCCTGCTTAACTTTCGTTTTGTATGAGTATTTCACTTATTTTAATTTCAGTCATACACTACCTGTCTACTTTCTCCAGCAATTCATTTGAATGTTTCAATGTTTCATGTGCAAGTAATACATATTTAATCAGGATCATGTACAATCAAGGGGCACTTTGACTGAGGAAATCAAGTTTGGTGTACCAAGAAAAACTAAACTGTCATATTCGCAGTTTATTTTTTAATTTCTTTTGGTCCTAGATAGCTCATGACTTTCATTTAATTGCGGATGGAATTTTTGTTCGACGGCACAAAAAGTCAACCAAAATTGCATCAGTGATCTTGTTTTCAAACCACAGAGCCGTATGCAAAATGTTGAAAACAAGAAAACAAACATCACATCATAAAACACATATGAAGAAAATAGCGAACCAAACTAACATGAATATATAAATCCCTCGATCATATTTAGGTGCTACAAGTTTTCAATTTATCTATACATCCCATTCCTACTCTATCAATCAAAAATCTTGTCTTTCACTCACCAGGATCCAACATGTTTAGATCCACTAGCACTCGGAGAGGCCCTTCAAAGTATGAGAGATTAGACAAAGAATATGCTATCAATAGAACTTCAAATGAGGAATTGAAGAGGAGCACAAGTTTACCTTCTCAAGCATCTAGTTCATCAATAAAAATGGCTATGGCTTCAACTTTTGGGGACATCAATCTACAGAGAAACCCCACAAAAAAGGCCAATACTAATCCTAAGGAGAAAAGTCACCCACTCTTCAGTTTCTTTGATCTTCGCCGGAAGAAGAAAACAACTGCTAGGCCTGAATTTACGAGGTATCTTGAGTATGTGAAGGAAGGAGGCATGTGGGATTTGAATTCCAATGAACCTGTAATCTATTACAAATGATAGGTTGCCCAGGTTATGAACTCAAATGTTAGTACTGTTTCCTTTAAGAATTAGAGTTTGACTCTCATATCAAATTACCATGAGAAAATGCAAAGCAAAATGTAAGTGATTTTGTAATCGAAGATTAATAAAAATCAGATATACATGTTCATCTGCCTTCTGCATCCAATTGGATTTGATGGTATACATTTATGTTCTAACATTATCAGTTCGATATTTTCATATCCTAATTTTTACCTTCATGTTACACTTTTCTCTATCTCTTTCTCCCTTATTTATCATATTATTTTTCGCTTTCTCTTCTCCTCCTTAGGAGTGTCAAACCATCTTTACCAATATGAAATTTATTGAGAACAATGTGTTTTTTTTGTGAATGTGCTTACCAAACAAACATGTGAGCGTTCAACTAATGCAACTAGAAATTCTGTGGAAAGGAGTCACGACTCTTGATCATTACCATGGTGCATTTAAGTGAGAAATTTGACCCTTACCAAGATTTTTATTGGCTCTTGATTTTATAATAAATTAAAAATCATGATTTGTTCATGCTTCAATTTTTACAATTGGAATGTATGATGAAACAAACATCTCACAAAAGTGTATATGGGTTGAATTAGTAGTAATTTATTTAAGTGTGACCCATTAAGTATTCAGTAACCTGTTTGTTTGCCTAAACAAAGAGATTCAAACTTAATGTCAAGATTGATTATTTAAAAAGGTTAATCTTAAACTTTATAGGCTTCATATTAATAACTTGTAAATATTTCTCATGTGTGTACGTTATTAAGAGAAATTTAACAGATTAAAAAATAATCAAGTCTAAAATAAAGCTGAATGGTTAAATTCAAGTTTAACCAAGTCAAGTTCAATTTTTATAATTTTTTAATTAATTTAAATTTCCTTATTTAAAAAAATTAATTATTTAAGTTTAAGTAACCTCTTTCTTTAATTCAAACCTAAACTTCAACTTTTTAACTGGATTTGACATGTTCACGATCCTAATTTCTCAAAAATTCAATATACTTTTTAAAGTTTCTTTTATATAAAAATTTAATCTATCTCTCATGACAAAATCAAATTCCGAAAACGACGATCTAGCTCAATAATAAGACTTTTATACATATTATTTCTGAATGCTATTTCAGACTACATATTTAAATGAGTTTGAATTCCTTTGACGTAATCTTGGACACAGGTGTTAAAAAAATTTTAAACTAATAAAATATGTGATAATTCATGAAAAGGGGGTGTTGGTTTAGATCTTTCTAATTGGGCTCTCCTCCTTGTCACAATATGGTGCTACTTCACAAATCTAGGATGAATACTTGTAAAAGATATTACAACGTTCAAATAGAATAGTTGCACAGAGAAACAGAGTAAAAAGATTATGCATACTTATAGTGCATGCGTTACCTCTACTTCTCATTGGCGTGTCCCTCTCCTTTTTTTTTCTGTAGTATAATTTTTTTATCCAATATAAAAAGAAGAAGATAAGATTTGAATTCAGAATCTTGTATAAAACTAATCTAATTCTCAATAGATCATCATTGAACCAATTTTAGTGGCTTTAATTTTTGTAATACAATTTGGGAATGAACGCTGTTTTCTTTTTGTTTTTTGTCAACAAGCATGTTGGAGTAAATCCTCCTAGAAAGTGCTTTTTTGTGGTTCTAAAATTTGAGGCCCATGGTAAAAGGCCAGAATAGGAGAACAAAAACAAACAAAACTTTAAACTATTTTGAGCCAATGCTCTGGCTCTGTAGTATTTAACCTTTTACTGCGTGGATATAAGTTCCAAAAGTCTGAAACTTCCATTATATTCTTATAGCAGCTATTTTGGGCTTGTTTATAGAAATAGAATGTCAAAGATTTTTTTTTTCCTTTTCATCTTTACTACAAACTTATATAACATATATATTTTTTTTTTCATTACATCATCAATTATATCATGTGTTTCTCTTTCTTCTATTTCTATATTTTTCTGTATTATTTGTTGTACGTTTTTAGTACGAATAGGATTTCTCTTTCATTTTAATCCTCTTTGTTTTTGTGTCATCGGGTTTGTAAAGATGGCACGTGCTCTTTAGTGGTACCTATTATTCCCTCCACTACCAGGGAAAGATAGAGTTCCAAATAGAACTTTTGGATGATTCTTATGCCCTCCATTAGAATGGAATGGAAATATCTTTTTATTTTATCACTTATGCTATTATAGTTTTCATTATTTCTTAGTTGACACCTGCGGTAATACTATTACTATGTCATGATGCTACACTTAGATTCTCCCACCTGCGCTCACAACTACGGACAACAAAATTGAAGTTAATGATATCCCCTATGTGTTGTCTTATATGACAGTATGTTCAAGCGGTGATTAGTTTCTTGGTGTACTTGGATACTTCAGTAAGAGGCAAAAATAAAGCGTTTAGTACTTTTTTATATAATTTTTTATCGGGTATTTCTTCAAATATTTCCAACAGTTGCCTTATTTAATTTTAAATTTTGGTCTTCTAATTTAAGTGTTAGTTACAAGAAAAGAAAAAGGAAAAACAATTTCAATATTAAATATGGATACGTTGTGTTAAGGTATGAAATTTTAAAAAAAAAATCTGAAAAATATTAAAATGAATAAATAAACTAAAAAAATTGTGTAAAATACTCTCATATACATACTCTCTAAATATGTTATCACACAAAATTTTAGTTTGCACCCACTTTTAAAATCTTTGCTAAGAAGCAACAATTTACGTATCTTAATTATTGACCTCTACTTTTAACATTCAAATTTTCAGATTCTAAAAGAATATAAAACGACCTGTCTTTGCCAAGGAGGAAGAAGGGCTATCCCTTGTTCTTTGGTGAATCCGGTTCAAGGGCCTGGTATAATTTATGGCTAGTTTGGTTTGACGTTTGAAAAATTAGTTTTTATATTTTTAAATAAAAGAATAATTTTTAATAAATATAAATATTTTATATTAATTTATATATGAATTTTAATTTTATTTAATATTTTAAAATCAATTTTATTAAAATTAATTTTTTTTGAACCTGGTCCTAAGATTGGACCTAAGTGTAGTTTAGGCATTAGAGTGGGTGAAGTTGAATGGGCTGGTCCAGGGAGGGTCCACAGAAGAAGGAACCCAAAAAGAGAATAAAATGAGCTAAGAATAGAGAGAAAGAGCGATAGAGAATTACTAAGGTCAGGTCCCCGACCCCAAACAATTGCGGAGGAAAAGTTGCATCAAATTCCAGAGAGAGAGAGAGAGAGAAAATTCTCCAACTCAAAACTCAAAACTCAAAACTCAAAACAGCCAGAGGCGGTAGTTGCAATAACCCCCAAAAATAAATTAATTAATAAAAATAAAAAAGAACACACAACACACAAAGAAATTGTCTATTTGATTCCTTGGAGAAGAGGTTAGGGTGTGTGTTAAATATATATCAGTGAGGTATGGAACGAACAACACAAAAGAAAAGAAGAGTCGCCAACGTTAACATTAAGAAACGTTCGCAAAATATGGTGCTTCGTACGCCTCTACTTCTGGGCGCTACCTCTGCTTCCTTCCTCATTCTTTTCCTCGCTTAGGCTTCTCCTTTTCCTTTTCACCTTTCAGTTTCCTCTTCCTTCTGCCAGGTAATTTTCTTCTTTTCTTTTTCTTTTTTCTTTTTTCTTCCCCTTTTATCTCGCGCCTTCAGTCATTTTTTGTCCATATGTTTTATTATTATTGGCGATTTCATAACAGCTTTTCTACTCTCCATTTCTTTTTATCGGAGAGGGGGAGAAAATAGCGGTTTGGATTTTGAATTCTGCTTGTAGGACTAGTTAGGTGTAAGGTGATTTCGTTTTCGTTCTAACGATACGCTTTCTGTTTTATTATTTCCCGTCTTTCTCTGGGGAAATTTATATGTAAATATTATTGTGCTGCATGCTTTGCTTTTAATTCGTCGAGGGAAGGAGGGAAGATATCACGATATTATGTTCTTAGGAATTTCTCTCTAAAGAGAGAGAGAGAGTTATTTGGAAAGTTTTTGTAATTTTTTTTCTCACTTGAATGTGAATTTCTCTACATATGGCGGTGGTTTGGGGTCGACAAAACAATTCTCCCTTGCCTTTCTTCTTTCCCTACCTCTCCCCAAAAGAATAAAACAAAATGTAATTTGATTAATCTAGATTAGATTGAATGATTGAATTTTGCATTAATGGTAGCTGTTGCTTCATGGTTTTTGCAGAGATGCCGACTTTTACTGCCATAGCACTGGATAGGTTGTTAGAGCCTGGAGCTTCTAAGCCAGTTGATAAATCTGTGCCAACTTCTATGCCTGTCCCAAACTTGCAGAAGCTACAGAGGAGTACCAGTGCACCCCCCAATAAAAGTAAGGTTCCTCGCCCTCGGCTAAAACCAGCACTTTATACCACTCCTGAGGTGACGCCCCTTCCGGATTCGCCTTCTTCGTTCCCTCCTTCACCGTACATCATCAACCACAAGCGCCGTGGTCCACGCCTCCTCAAGAGTTCTTCTGAGGCCAGTGTACTGTCTGAGGTGAATATTCATGGTGATGAAAATGTTAACAAGAGCTTTGATACTGTTGTTACTAGTTCAGCGGGCGACCTCCAAGTCACTTCTACAAACCCTGAACTCATTAAAGAGGAGCTGGCGAATGGTTTCCATGATGGAAAACTTGATAGCAGCAATGATGTTGACCTTTCAAATGGACACAGGGAGACTGCTAGTAGTAGCTTAACCGATGCTTTACCCTGGGAAAAGCCCCTAGCATTGAACATGGACAGAGATAGAGAGGCTGAAGATTTTTTTGATCCACAAGATTCGATGAGTTTCACAAGTAACACAGATGGGGAAGAGAATGCAGGGACAGAACTGTCTGTGAAATTCAGCAGTCCTGGTGGGGAGTTTTATGATGCCTGGGAAGGTAAATTGGGTTAGCTTTATTGCTAATTATTTCTGCTACAACAGAACATGTATGCACGTAATTAATTATGGGACTTACTGTGTTGATTATGGGAAAAACTTGATTTCTCCATGGATATATCAATCTTACTGCATTTCTTGCACTGATCATGTAAGGGAGGAAGAGGGGATTATTACTTCTGTAATGGAGTGTCTTGTAAATATTTCAATACATGGATTAGCTTACTTGGTTCACCTTTTCTTCATGTAGAATTATCTTCCGAATGTGCGACTCAAAACTCTGCATACAATGTTGAAGCTGAATTGCGTGAAATGAGGTTAAGTCTATTGTTGGAGATAGAAAAACGGAAGCAAGCTGAAGAAACCCTTAACAACATGAGAAGGCAATGGAAAAGTATTAGGCAAGGCCTATATCTTGAAGGAATTATTTTGCCTGCAGATCTTACTGCTGTTGCTGAGGATCAGCAGCTGAATTCTGATCATGTGGAAGATCTATGTCAACAAGTTTATGTTGCTAGGTTCATATCAAATACCATTGGAAGAGGAACTGCTCGTGCGGAGGTAGAGACTGAGATGGAAGCTCTGCTAGAGGCAAAGAACTTTGAGATAGCTCGACTCTTGGAACGCCTTCATTATTATGAGACCATGAATAGGGAGATGTCTCAGAGGAACCAGGAAGCAGTAGGTGAGACTTTGTCCTATAATTGGTCTGTAATTGTTTTGATCAAGTAAACACTCAATTCTTTTTTCTACCTTTCATTAGATATATGACATATCCATTTAGTTGTGGTAATTTGATTTGTCAAATTATTTTTCTTCATTACCCAATAATCCTGCGGTGCATTTAGATTGGCACCATTATATGTAGTTTAGATCGATGTGATTGGACATGTGTGTATATGTTACATGAGTATCTTGTATCTGGTCATTGACTGTAGTCTGTGACTATGGTAGTTGTTCTCCTGATTGTTCAAATTTGTATGTCCAAGGGTGGGGTTAGGGTTAGGGTTTTTTTTTCTTCCTCAAGGTCACTCCAATTGGCAGTTTGAAATTATTTATAGCACTCCCTCACCACCACCGTCTAAGGCTCCCCTCCCCCCTCCCCCCCCCCCCTCTTTTTCGAATAAATAAAGGGAGAATCAATGAAAACCTTTCATTGTTTTGAGATGATGATTTCTTGAATGCTGAGATAGTATGAGGTTATAGGTTAAGGTTTGTATGTTGTGTTATTTGTATAATAGACAAAATCTCAGAACGCATATCTTTAGTCACTAATTCTTATTGAAATATGTTACTATTGCTAAACATGCATGGAAATTATGGTGGTGCTTAATTGTTTGGATCCCTTATAGAAGTTCTTTATGCTTCTGATGTTCCTTTAAAGCTTTAACTTGTGTTTGGTTTGCTTGATTGCCTTCCAAATATCAGGTGCATGGGATCTTTTATAAAAAAACAGGTAGGATGCTTGGAATAACATGTGTAGGGGCGATGGTTGTTTACTTGCTAGATTGGTGCAAGGTTAATGCTGCCTTGATGTGATGTCTTTTGGTGTATTATTTGTAATTGGTGTTAGTTGCACTTGGAGAAAAAACCTTGGTTTTTATAATTATTGAAATCTGCATTGCTTGAAACTACTTTTATTCCGGTGAGTTTGTTGTCCAACATAGTAATATTCCTGATATGTTATGAACCATGGATTGGATGGTCTTCAATTTGTCCTGGAACACAGAAGCAGAGTGTCCTACTTGTACACATCAAGTGGCATGGCTACCTTGTTCCCAGCCTAAAGTATGTCTCAGTTTATTCAACATGCTCAATTTGTTAATCTCATTTATGTTCTTTTCTTTTTTTTGCTGGCTTGTGTAGAGATGGCAAGGCGTGAGAGGCAAAGGAGGAACAGGAGGCAGAGATGGCTTTGGGGATCCATCACAGCTGTGATTACTCTTGGTACTGCAGCAATAGCATGGTCATATATCCCAATGGGTAAGGGATCATCCTCCACCAACCATGACCTAGTTCCCGAGCATGATGATGCAGCCAAGTAAATTACCACATCACTTACTACTATGCCATATTATGGTAGGAGAGAACAATAAAGGTTTTACATGCCACTATGTGGTCAACTTATCTCTTGATCATTTGCAATTTTCTGACATATGGTACATGCATAATTTAGGTATATAACAAACTTGTGCATTCCACTAGAAATCTAGGTATGAAGCTCAGTGAAGTGTGTTGATCCATATTGTTGAGATAATATTTTGTAGCTTCATATGCATTCATGCTTCCAGTTGTTTCACTTGGAAATTCTGAGCACGGGCATATATGTTAGGCCATCTGATACATTTGGCACAATGCATTTATGATAAATTCTCTTAAGTCCTTTCCTCTGAGCATTCTCATGCAGCAAGAGAGAATTGGATTGACATCTGATAAGGGAAATCTGGTTGAGAAATGAAGAATGTCCTCGTAGAATTCTGGCTTGTCGGAGCTGTGTCTATGTTGGTTGTTCGTTGGTCAACTAGTGTATTAGTAAAATACAAATTATAGCAATTCGGTGACACCACAAGTAGAGATAGGTCAGAGATGCATTATGTTATCGTTTCAGATAAAGATAAAGCATTTTTTATAGTAATAACATTACCATCTATTGGTTTTGCTGTTTTAGTCAATTGTAGTATTCGAATTTTCCAGAACCATGCACTGGAAAAAGGTTGCCTATTCGTCTTTTTGCAGTAGGTAAGCCATAAATTTTGATTTTTAGTTATTTATCATTTGCTCAATGGATAAAACTTAAATACAATATTTAAGCGTTTTTATTTTTCTCTAATCAAAACTAAATTTTACCTGGGTAACCTGAATTTCTGGATATGAAAAGAAAATAAACTTAAGGCTGGTCTTTGTGAATGCCCTTTATTCTTTGCTGTTTTCCACGACCAGAGCTCTACTTAAACTGTGGACATCCTTAATTTAACTATTGTGGAATTACTATTAATTATAGTTTTATCAGATATTTTACTATGTCATAGTTTTTTGTTTTTAATAGCAATCTTAGTGCTCGTTTGTTTTATAGTTAAGAATGTTCAAAATCCTGTTCCTTGCATTTCAGAGCTCATTGGATGGATATAATTTTTTATTTTCAATTTTTTAAAACTTGGTTGGGTAGAATTGTTTCTTGTGAACGCGTGCAAAAAGAGAAAAAAAAAATCAAGGGGGCTCAGTTTTAAATGTTGACAAAATCCCAGGAGCTGTTAACCTTTGTTTATTTTGTTGGGGCATGATTTCTTCTGTTTTTATTAGTTGAGCTTAGTATGCATTTTTGTGGAAGCAGTTAAGTGTCGTAGTCTACGGTTAAGGATTCTCTCCAGTTAACGGAGAGGTTTATTTACGAGAGAAGGAGAGCCAAGTATGTAGTGGGAAATTTAGTATGTATATGAAAGAGAAAATTATATGTATGTATATATATATATATATATATATATATATATATATATATGCAGAGAGAGAGAGAGAGAGAGAGAGAAATTTAATGGGTTCTGCATTGGCTAAGCTCTAAGCTCCAGTTCTGTAAGAGTATATTGGTGGGTAGTATCGTGTCGGCTCAATGTTTCGGTTACTGTGAGACTTTGGTCGAAGAGCCAGGAAGGCAATGCTTGAGGGCACTAACGATTCTTTCAGTACAATTGGTATCATTCATTATTTATTTATATTTTTTTAATGGTTAATTTATTTATATGTTTGAGGACACTAATGATTAATAATTTTTTTAAAAAAAAAATTTAACAGTTCCCTGATGGATAAAAATAGATGAATGTTATTATTTATACGTACGAAAAGTTAGAAGCATGGAATCGTTGAAGGAACTCAACTGCCAGGATGATAGCCAGAGGTTAAAAGTGTATTTATCGGCGTGCGATAGGTAGAAGTCGTCATGGAGGTGTTAATTTTACACAATTAATTTTTAACACTAAAAGTCATGGTCGAGATTAACTTTTTTTGGTTAGATGATTGAAATTAACTTGAACATTCGTCTTAATTATATTAAAGTTTAAAATTAATTATATAATAATTTAACTCAATGTTAAATCAAACAGAATCTTAATTTGAAGACGTAGGAGGTAAAAAGAGTCAGTACCCAAAGGTTATGGACAGGTAGTGGCGTTAAGGGCCTGTTTGGTAAGCTGTTTGATTTAAAAAATATATATTTTATATTTTTATCGTTTATGCTTGGCTGATTTAAGAATTTTATTTTATTTTCCGAAAAAATATTTTTATTTTCATATTTTCTGAAAATAAAAAGTGATTGTTTTAGAAGTTTTGTTATATTCTTCTGTAATTCTTTTTTTTACGTATCCATCTATATAAAGTATTAAATTAAAATGTTAATATATATATTATTTTAAAAATATAAATCCTATTTAAATCTTTTTATTTAACAATTAAAAAAGTATTAGGAATATAACATAGAAAGATTTAGAATTATTCTTGTTTATTTCTAGAAAATGAAAAAGGGTGAAAATGTGTTTGGTTTATTTATTTTTAATAAATTAGGAGTATATAAATATTTTTTGTTTCAAATTTTAAATATATTTTATTTTAAGAATATATATTTATATTTTTATTAATGAAAAATTTATGAATAAAAAATATATTATAAATTTATTTATTTATTAAGATTGATATATTTACATTATATTTTATTTAAAAATATATAAGAATAATGCAAAGATAAGTATAAAGTTATTATATTTATTTATAATGTAGATGTTAATGTATTTATGATTTAATGCAGTTTTGGTCCTTTCTTTTGTTTTTCTCTTGTTTAAGTTTCGGCCATTTTTATAATAATTTTAGTTTCTTATTATAAAATTTGTTGATTTTGATTCATATTTTTAAAATTTTCTATTAAACAATGATATTCTTCTAAATAAATATACAGTTTAGCCTTTTCTAAATACACTGCATATATTTTTAGTTTTCAAAAAAATTTGACATGCATAATTTTGGTTTGTTTATATTTTGATCTTTTTCTCATAAAAAGTATCAATAAAATTGATATTTTTTGGATCACACAGTTCTTTAAAAGATTAAAATATAAATAGATAAATAAATTCAAGAAACGAATTATATACAGAAACCATAAAAATATTTTCAAAAAATGATTAACATTATTAGAAAATTTTAACCAACAAATTTTTGAAGAACAAAACCATAAAAATATTTGAAAAATGAAATTAAAACTCAATGTAAAGTGATAAACTAAAAACTTAGTTAAGCCTATAGTTATTTATAATTAGTATTTATTAACATATATGTTGATATATAAAGATTGATTTATAATATATTTATTTATAAAAATTTTAAATATAAAGATTGATATAAATAATTTATTATATTATTATTTTGAGAGGATGATTGATTGAATAGTATAACATGCTAAAATTCAAGAACATTACAGCAACAGATCCAACATATGAGCAGAAAAAGAAGCACGCGCAAATTGAAATAAACTTTAGCAATCCTAGTAACTTTACACATAATAAAACTAACACTAAGACCTGAAAGCAGCAAAAATTAAAATAACAACAGACTAATTAAAGGGTCCAGAAATTTTTAGTTGTTCATTAAAAAAATACTAGAACAAGTAGCTAGGTACAAAATAACTAGTGATGGAACTTTATTATTAGGTAAAAAAATAAAAAAGATTTCTTTCGTAACATAATAGGTCATATTTAATTTTTATAACGATTAAAATAAAAATAGATACAAAATTTAAACGTAGCCTTATCATATTAAAATTTAACATGAGAAGTTTCATTTTCAAAGAAAAATAGCTAATGTACCATTGAACAACATGGATGCATATGCAACGCTTCCAAATTTAAAATGTTCAATTTATGAACCGATAATTTTCCTAAATAAAATGGAAGACGCGGTAATGACGTAAACATGCTTCAGTTTTGTTGTAAAAAATGATTAATATGAATGGACACATGATCATAGAATAAGGAGGATCGCCTTATTGTGCTTTTAACCTTTGTATAGTGTATTAGACATCTGTTCGCGACGGCGAGATACAAGAGTGGTTCCAAAGCCGAGCAAAATTATGCGTACGATAATTTCAACACTTCGTTAACATATAATTGATATGTGCACTTTCACTCTGTTTCCAGAGAAAATGGAATGAGAAAAGGTTGGGTAGAGAGAAAATAGGAAAAGTATACTAGTTTTTTCTCATTTGATTGTGGGAAAAAAGTATAGCAAAGAAAATTAATGTGAAGCAAACAGTTTCTTTCGTTTATGAAGAATTCTATCCCATTGTTTGGATAGAGAAAAATGAGGACAATAAATTTATTTTTTGAAATTGGATGAATTTTATTTTATTTTATTTTCATTTATTTTATATGAATTTTTTTTTTTTTGAAGTGAAAATAGAAGAAAGTATTTTTTGTATTTTTATTTATTTAAAATTTTTAAAACTATTAAATGTTTTTTTAAAATAAAATAAAAATATTATATTAATAAAATATAGTATCATATTTTTTAAAATTAAATTTTATATTACTAATATTTTTTTACTTAATCCAAATAACAGAAAAAAATTCCTTTTTTTCTATTTTTATTTATTTAAAAAATTTATTTTTCCATTATATTTTCACCCTATTTTTTATCCTTTCATTTCTTTTCTCAAATTTTTTTATTTTTTATTTTTTAATTTATTTAAACAAAACATAAAGGAGAGAAGCTATAAACAAATGAAAGAAATCGTTTATCTGGTAAAGGAAAGAAAAAGGGGAAGAAAATTTATTTTCCTAGGAGTTAAGGTGATAAAATATTTTAAATACTTATTTTATCCTTCATATAATGCATTTATTTGAAGAATAAGATAAATTATTTATTATTGTATAAGAAAAAAATAGGTTTAAATAAAAATATTTTTTTAATTAATTAAAATAAATGGAAAGAAAATTTAACTCTTCCTCTTTTATCTTTTTTCTCTTTTAATTTAGACAACTTAAAAATTTTCTTATTTTGTATTTTTTTAGTTTTTAATTTTTTTCTTAGTATTATTATATTATATCTCTTTTTCATTTTTGTATATTTACGTTTATAATTTGAATTTATTTTGTTAAAAATGGTATTGGTGTCCTGGGAGAGCATTTGCGGGTAGAAGCAGACAAAGGCATGAGATGGTGTCGTGAAGAGAGTTAGATAGATTTGCTGATTTATTGCGCCAATTGTGGGGATATCCTTCACAAACACTCATATCACCCATTTTGACATTGCTATGTTGACCCACGCGTTGCCATATCCCCACCACACTCTCTTCCTTATTAGTAACTTATCCCAAACCATTTACCATCTTTACTGCATGTACAACATAGTAAGGAACGTTAGTTAAACACATTAATTAATTAAAGAATTACGGCTATATTAAATACCATGAGAGGGTGTGTCCTTAAAAAAAAATTTATAAAAAAAACCAATGTTAAATTCTTTAGTTTAGTTAGTGTTCCGAAAAACATTTACTTAAGATATTCTCCTAACTGCAAACACCATTTATAGCAGTAGGTATGGAACTTTGTTTCCGCACCAACGTATCCGAATAATTGAACAAATAAATAATAAGTTTATATAATTTTTTTATATTTTTAACCAATTAAAAATTATGATCAATAGAAATTTTAATTTTTAATGATGTTGATCATTGATTTACAGTGAATTAAAATTGAATTAATTTAAACTAATGAGACTCTAAATTTCTGTTCAATCAAAATTTTCGTTGTACTAATAAAAGCAAAACCTAGGCACAAATATCCAACCGACCTGAAGTGTAATTCGAACGCAAATAGTTGAGATGACATTATAAGTAGTGGTGGACCTGATGAGAAGGATGCTGCTGTAAGTCTCACATACCAGATTCAGAACAGGTAAATTAAAGAATATCAGTAACCAAACATTTTGAATGCTCTTCTTTCCTATTCTCTAATGTACCCTTTTCAAAATATTCTTATTTATATTATAAGCTGTAAATAAACCTGGTTGGAGCTTTAACTATTGCCTTTTTTCTTTTCTTTTTTAACTTCTAGGTAATTAAACGTGGCGAATCCAATGCCCTTTTCACCCATGCATCTACTCCATATAATTTAGATACATTGATCACTGTCGGTGCAGTTCAACTAATTAGTTGCACAAGCTTCAGAGTTATTTACACTGTATGAACTTTTATTATTGGATATATGCATGGCTATATGATTATTTTGATGATGATCAAAGATTTGGAATAATGAATAATTAATTAAATATGATATATATATATATATATTCAAATTTATAGTCATATTTTGATAAAAAAAAATTAAATTTTTTTTTTGTAATCAATCCGATAATATTTACATGCAAAGTTAACGTAAATATTTAAAGAAATTACATTGATACTATTTAAAATTTATTAAAAAAATATCTGATTTTTTTAATATTTTTTATCTTTTGTAAATCTTGTTTAATTTATATAATGGTATAATATTGTATATTTTTATTAGTTATATATTTTTTAATTTTTATAATATTATACATAAATAAAAAATTTAAAGTGATATAAAAATGTAAACATATCAGATTTTTTTTATGAATGTCGAAAGAATGACATTATTATAATTTTCCGGTAAATATTTTTGTTATCTTAAAAAAAAAATCGTCTTCCTGATTTTCGTTTTGTCATTTTCCATGTTGGTATCACTGTTCTCTTTGATGATGCCTCATTAAAAAGTGTGGCAGTTGGTTTACCTGTTTTTTCCATCACTTCTGATCCTTATATATTTCAATTTTAATTTTTATATTTTAATATTCTTCTATTATCTTATAGTTTTCTTTACATTTTAAATTTTTATTTTTTTTATTCCCATACATTCCATTTAAAATGTGGGCTCATAATTTTTCTTTTCCCATTATATCAATCCCGTGTCGGTAGTTATAGGAATACTGCATGGACCATTTTCAATTCCTTTTTTTTTTCTTACTCATTAAAATGACATTTGAAAAAGCTTTTATGAAACCCAGATAAACTTATAAAATTAAGTAATATATTTTAATTTATTTAAAAATGTTTATTAAAAAATATTTTAATAGCATTCCTAGTCAAACTTATGAGTATATTTTAATTTAATAAGAATTTGCTAAACAAAAATTCAATTCAACTTACCCAAACAAGCATAAAACCATCTTAAAGCACTTTGAATTCTCTCCATCAGGTTTTTATTTAGCCGCAGTCTTAAAGATCTCAGTCATTAGATCCATGATTACACAACAATTACAAAAAAGAGAAAATATAATACTATATTTTGAGATTTTGGATGAAAAAAATCATTGCTAGAGAGGTAGCAGAGAATCTGACTTCATCTAATGGAGGGATTACTGTTTCAACAACTGCAGAAAAAAATAATAATAATACCATCTTAAATTGGATTATCAGAAAAGGAATAATTATAATTTTCAAAAGTATTTTTTTATGTATCTTTATATTTATTTGTGGTTGATATATTTATTTGATGTATTATATTTATAATTAATGTTGTCGGAATGTATTAATACAGTATTTTGTCTATTTTAATATATTATTCTCAGAAATCTTCTAATATTATAATTTGAAAATTGACGTCTCTATTAATTGTTAAGTAAACAATTATTTATAATTTTTAAATTATATCAATTTTATAATAATATTTTATTATTTTAATAAAAAATTATTTTTTAATTTAAAATTAACAACATAAACTCTAATAGATAAGGTAAAAATTTTAAAAAATTCAATATTTTATATTATTTGATAATTAATTTTAATATTTTTAAAATTTTTAATATTATATTATATATATTAAAAATATCAATTAGTTGACAGTAATATTTCTATATAAACATGTTAAGCATTTTTAAAATTTTAGTAATTTTAAATTATTTAATGTTTAAAATATTTTTCTTCAATTACTTAACATTAACTTAAATTATTAATTCTTTCTGTTAATTTGATATAAACATTAATTATTAAAATAATAAAATTATAAAATTATATTAATATTTTAAATTACTTTATATTACATATTCTAACTATTTTTTCAAATAGAATATAATATTTTTTAAAAAATTTAATATGAATGTCAAATTAAATTATATAATATAAATATCAATTAATTGATATTAATTTTTTTCCATAAAAATATTATGTGCTTTATGAATTTTAATAATGTTAAAATACTTGTTATTAAGTTAAATATTCTATAAATTTAAATACGCTAAAAAAATACATGTGACATTAAGTTAAATTTATAAAAAAATTGAATTGTATTATAAATATAAATTGGTTTACATTAAATTAAATTATTTAAATTTTTATAATATTTAATATAAAATTTTATTATACAACCCAAAAAATAAATTATTACAAATTTATATTAATATTTTAAATTAATTAAATTATAAAATTTAATTTTTTTCGTTTCAAACATAATAAATTGAATTTTTATTTTTTTATATTATATATCAAATTAATATATATATATATATGAAATATCTCAATTAGTTAGATTTTATATTTAAATTAACAATAAGATTTAATAATTTAAATTAACGTAAACTAATTTAGATTTATAATACAATTTTTTAAAAGCTTAAACTTAATATCAAATATTTTTTTATTAATTCACTTAAATTTGTGTAACATTTTACATAATAAAAGTATTTTGAAATTATTTAAATTAAAAAATAAATTATATTTTTATATAAAAAATTACTGTCAACTAATTAAATTTATGATATATATATATAATTAATTTTGACATATAATAAAAAAATTGAAATATTTAAATATTTATTTTATTTTGTTCGAAACAGAAAGTTAAATCATGCAATAGAAAAAAATTTAGAATATTAATATAAATTTTTTATTTTAATAGTTAAATTTATATTAAAAACTGATAGTAAAATTTAAAAATTTAAGTTAATAAGAATTAATTTAGATTTATAATATAATTTACTTTTAAAATTAAACTTAATATCAAATATATTTTTAATAACGTATTTAAATATGATTAACATTTTATTTAATATCAAGTAATTTTAAATTATTAAAATTCATAAAATACATGTCTTTTATAAAAAATTAATTAAAAAATAATTGAGATTTAGGCTATATAATTTAGTTTGATGTATAGTATTAAATATTTAGAAATATTAACATTTATTTTATTTTATTTAAAAAAAGTTAGAGTATGCAATAACATTCATTGAAATATTAACATTATTTTATTATAATTTGTTTTTATTATTTTAATATCTAACTTTTGTATTAGAATTGACAAAAATAATAATAATTTAAGTTAATGTCAACTGATTTAGATTTATAATATAATTCATTTTTTAATAAATTCAACTTAATGTCAAATATATTTTTATTGATGTATTTGATTTTTTGAACATTTAATTTAATATTAAATAATTTAAAATTGTTAGAATTCACAAAATATATAATATTTTTACAAAAATACGGAGAAAACACCTTTTCAAAACTATTTTGTTTTTATTTTTCCTTGGACATTTTTGCATTTGCAATGTAAGAACTAAGAAGAAAAATTCACCCCAAAAAAAGAAAAAGACAAAGTTGATTTTCACTTTTGAGGGGTATAGCAACTGCCAAAGAGCCGTGTTTTTGCCTTTTCTCTTATCTCTACACTAAGCATATAAAAAGAAGCCTCCATGATCCATACACATTGAAGGTGTCAGTGCGTAAGATATTATGAAGCATTTTGGTTTAGTGTTTGTTTTGGCGATTTTGGTTGCTAAGGGGTGTTTCCATGTGAGCGTGGAAGCAAGGGATGGTTTCGTCAGAACCAGAGGAATCCACTTCATGTTGAATGGATACCCTTACTATGCAAATGGTTTCAACGCCTACTGGTTAATGTACACAGCTTCTGACCCATCTCAGAGATTCAAGGTTTCAAACGCCTTCCGTGAAGCAAGAAGTCATGGCCTCACTGTTGCCAGAACTTGGGCATTCAGTGATGGTGGTTATGGAGCCCTGCAATATTCCCCTGGCTTCTATAATGAGCAAATGTTCAGGGTATCTCTCACTAGCTTTACACCAAAAATAGTTTGAAAATTTCACCTTTTAACATATCATATTCTTGTTGGATGTTGTGATGTATTCTTTTTATCTTCTCTCCTTTTGTTTTGACTTGAAGGGGCTAGATTTCGTTATTTCTGAGGCCAGAAAGCACGGGATTAAGCTCATACTGAGTTTGGTGAACAACTATGAAAATTTCGGAGGAAAGAAACAGTATGTGAACTGGGCTAGAAGTCACGGGCAGTACCTGACCTCGGATGATGATTTCTTCAGAAGCCCCGTTGTTAAAGGTTACTACAGAAGCCATGTCAGGGTTAGTAGACTTTTCTGCTGTCTTTCAAATGATAAAATGTGATTAAAATTTAAAACTTTTGGTAATTAAATTTAATTCCTTTAACCTGAAAGTTCTTGTACCATATTTTTCTGTCTTCGATTTTTTGTTCCTTCAACCATCAATTCAAAATACACAAGGCAGTGTTTGCAGGGACAGAATCTCTTATTTATAATTTACCTGTGCATTTTTTCTGCAGATAATTTTATAACATAAGTGGTAAATATTATGACAATAGGAAGAATATATTTTTTTTCACCTCTCAAGAAACTTGTAATTTGGAGTTCTAATTTATCAGCATCTTCCACAGACTGTGCTTAGCAGATTCAACAAGTTTACCGGTATTCATTACAAAGATGACCCGACAATCATGGCTTGGGAGCTTATGAATGAGCCTAGGTGCACATCGGATCCTTCAGGAAGAACTATTCAGGTCAAATAATATCTTTACTTTTTATTTTTCTTCTTTCTTCTCATTCTTCTTTTGACTTTGGCATCTACCTCTTTTCCCCTCTCATAGATAGTGCGTGCTCCCTTTTAGAATAGTAGCGCAAATCACGGTCCTGGTTTCATTACCAGGCAATTAATTTTTGCTTTATCTTTATTTTGATTATAGGCATGGATCACGGAAATGGCTTCGTTTGTGAAATCCATAGACAGGAATCACTTATTGGAGGCAGGGTTAGAAGGGTTTTATGGACAATCAACACCACGAAGAAAGAGATTCAATCCTGGTTTCGATGTAGGCACAGACTTCGTTGCAAATAATCGTATCCCGGGCATTGATTTTGCGACAATTCACTGTTATCCAGATCAATGGTAATATTCAACTAAAATATTTATACTTTTCCTGTTCATGCTGTTAAAAAAGAAAAAAAAAAGTATGAAAGATATATTTACATTGCATAACAAACAGGGTATCGAGGGCAGAGGAGCAATATCAGGTTTCATTCTTGAACAATTGGCTGAGTGTTCACTTCCGAGATGCACAATATGCTATAAGGAAGCCGATACTGGTAACAGAATTTGGGAAATCATTCAAAGATAGGGGTTACAATACGTACCAGAGAGATGAAGTATTCAATTCGGTGTATTACAAAATATACTTGTCAGCTAAGAGAAGAGGTGCAGCAGGAGGAGCATTGTTCTGGCAACTTCTGACGGAGGGAATGGAATCATTCCAAGACGGTTATGGGATAATGCTTGGGCAGAGTTCCTCTACGGCCAATCTCATTGCTTCACAGTCTCACAAGCTCTATCTCATCCGAAAGATCTTTGGGAGAATTGTCAATATGCGCCGATGGAGAAGGGCAAGACCAAACGGAGGAGGCTCTCACATTACCAACTCAAATTCCAATTACTACCTCCCTTGATGCATAATTACTCTCTCCACTCACTTAATTAAATCTCCTTTCTCTTCTTTACACGTCTTTTAAGCTTTTTGTTTCTATACCTAATTTCAAAACTCTTTAGGAGGATCACTGGCCGGAGCCAACAGAACAACATCTTACGAGATTTCCCATCTTGGAGGGAACCTAATTACTCTAATAATATGTTCACATCTTTCCTTTTTGTTTATACTGAGCAAAAGCAGCTCCTAAGTGTTTCCACCCCATGTACTTCTGCCCCATCTTTATTATAATTTCATTTTAATTATTATTTTTCATATTAATACTTAACAACACTGAAAATACTGATATAAATAACGTTATCTAAAATCAGATACTAAAAGTTTTAATGAAATTACTAAGTTAGTGATTAAAATTTAGAAGTTAAAACGACCTCTACACATATCACTCTTAACTATTCTGTTATCTTTATGCATTTTTCTTACAATTCCTTTAAAAGATTTGAATTCTTTTATGTTATTAAAGATTATGATAATGTTATGTTATAAGAGGAAAAACTATAAAATAATTATAGTAAGATTTATTTTTGTGTAAAGTGTTTTAATTTAATTCTCATTCCTTTCATAATATGATGTTAAATGTTCTTTATTATACTAAGAGAATCTGATATGGAAAGAAAAAAAAGTAAACATGGTAAAGTAATGTAAAAGTGAAAAAATGAAGCAATATCCTGTCTTATTTATACGCATGCTGAATGAGTGGGCCATCCTGATGACTGTGCTTAAGATAAGTACGTCCTAATAAGAATATCTCATGTTTTATGTGGCCACGCTACGTTTTGACTTTGAATTGAGAAGGCTTCCCTCACGCCTGAGGCCAATGGAGACTGCGGGACCAGACCATGTCTTCCGCAAAGTTAATTTACGAAATGAGTTTATGTTGAAGTTGTTCGCATTTAAATAACTAACAAGTCATAATTTGGTTATAAATGTTTTTAGTTCAAGGTAAAGGCAAATTTTTTATCATTATTATTTTCATTGAAACGATAGTTTATGAGTGATTTTTTTTTTTCTCCAAATCGAAGTCAATGTTAGATTTCAATTAATTCAAAATTGAATGAAATGAACTTATTTAGGGGTGTAAAAAAAATTCCCTTATATTGTCAAAACTCAAATTCAACATTTTATTTATAATAAAACTAAATTTCAAGACGGGAATTCCCTCGATAGAACATTCAAATCACATTCCGCCTTGCCCCCACTTTGTCATCGTAATGTGATCCAGTGGAGCCTCGCTAAACCTTAGTATGATCCAGTATCTAAACAAAATCAATACAAATTTAATGCTAAATTAAATTTAAATAAAGTTATCTAATACAAACCAATGTATGTGTATTGAATTTACTCATCTTAAAAAGATTTAATTAGACTATTAGTCCTATTTATGTCAAATTCAATTTTTGGTTTGTCTATAACCTTCAAATGTGGCACGAAACTTTCTAGAAAATCATATATCGGATGTCGGATTCAATTCTCATTACTTCAGGCAGCATTGTCATAAACAAGTTTCACTTGATAAGCAGGCAACATAAGATTTCAATCTTGAAAGAAACAAATGAGATGTCATATAAATGAGCCATTAATACATATGGCAATGCTGTACACGTCTTAAAGTTCTAGTCGTCTTGAAGCCAATAACGAATTGTAAATAAAGCAAAACCTAAGCAAAGTCCAGCAGACCCCAAAACAACAACGATTCTGACCCACAGAGAAGATACAAATGCATCCAGCATAACATCGTTCCATAGCCAATACCATAAAATAGAGAAAAGGGACCCGATAGCAGCTCCAACCACCACTTGGCTCACTGTATGAAGTTGTTGCGACACCCTTAAGTACGACTGCAAACATAGAAAAAGCATAAGCAACTGACGTTTACAAATAATTCCATTTATGATGACAGTATAAAACTCAGAAATTTCCATGCCATGCATAAGGGAATTCTACAAACAGCATCGATTGCCTGGAGTAATGGAGTTTCCGATTATGATGCTAATTCGATAAATTTAGAATTTAATGATATTTTTAATCGGTAAATTTGTTTACTGCTCTTAGTGAACCAGTGATTAAGGTATTCATGTCTGACCCAATACACATCTGAATACATCTCATTAACATTTTTCAATTTTTTTGCTTTTAACAGACAATAATGATTCTTATGAACACAGCTTTCTGTTTTTCCTGCATGAGATCAGAGTACTTTGAAAACAAATACATCATATAAGTTGTCAAATGGCATAACCCAGGCCTCAATGTCATCCGCTGGAAAATTGTTCAGTACTTACGGAATGATGCACCTAATGCAAGAGGTAATGAAGATACGGTAATTGAGATAACCACTTCTAATTGATCATATGGAACAGCGGAAATTGGGGGTACCGATGACCTAAAATGGAAATATTGAATACTTACAAAAAAAGAACCAAGTGCCAAGGCCAGTCCACTGATGGCAATGGTGAATCCATTTAGCCCAAGCCATTCGACACCTGCAGCATCATAAGATAAATAAACAAATCTTTATACCAAAACCGCATAATTCTAATATCAAGTTTAAAAAGAAAAAAAAATCCAAAAACATCAACACCTCCATGAAGCAGAAAGAAGGCATAACTTCAATAAAATAAAACTTTTGCTTGCATTTGAATATTCTAAATGAGTGTCATGACGATAATGGAATTTTTCATTTCATGAAGCAATATAAAACAAAAAAAAAAGAGCAAATAATTAACTTTATCCTAGCAATTTCAAACCAGGCACTTCAAAGCTTAATGCAATAAAAAAGATTAAAGATGTGAAGATACCTAGAGATACACTTTATAAAATTTCAAACACAAATGCAATATCTGTTCCTTTTACCAGAACTTCTATCACGAGAACTTTTTGAGCTTCCAGAACAAGGAGCTGATACTACAGGAAAACATTTAATGCAGAATTTTGTAATATCACTCCAGTGCAACCCTTTTTTTTTCGTAGTTAACAATGGATACAGAACAGAATGCATAAGGATATTCATGCAAGAATCATGGAACTAAGTTTTGTGAACCATTTATCTTGGTAATTTATTCAAAAAGAAACAGTAAGGAAATTACTTGACAAAATAACAAAGAAGACTGTAAAGAATATGGACTGCGCATGTGAAGATGGCATCCCAGGGTCAGATTTCAGGGTTGAAGGTCGTTCCTGGTTCAGTATATGTTTGAGCAAAACAGAAAGTAAAGCATTCAAAATAGACCCTGCGGCAAACCATAAGGCTTCTGCGTCATGCCTCCAAAGAATGAAACCACCAAAGAGGGCAGTTACTATCCACTTACTCTGTAAACAACAACATCAAATGCATCAGACTATAAAAATATAGTTACACTTTAAGGTTGACTTAATTTTACAATGGCCACTCCTTAAGGTGGGAATTCAAACAGATTATTAAATTTAAGTTTCAAAATAAGCAAGCCAAATCATCTTAAACTTGTATTTGCAAGTCTAAAAGGTTTGTTGCATTAAAAGCTAGCGGAAGTATTTATTTGTATATAACTTTACTTAGTAACAGTGCTTAAAAAGAAATGTTCATCATGAAGGCAAACATCCCATAGATAGATATGGTGGTGATTAGCAGTTTCAAAGTTGCTCTTAGAAGGAAATTAAGTCTCCTAATACCCAGGGCAATATCTAAAGAACATATATAGAAAACTGAGAGTATTATGGGAGAAGCTGGGAATGATTCAAATATATCAGTGAAAGTAGTAGTTGCAAGGAACTTGGTGGGACATGCTCTTAGAACCAGGAGTAGGACAGAAATCTAACATGTAGTCAGTTACTAGTGCAAAGTATACTATCTTACCAAGGGCTATTTCCGAAGGGAATGCACTGGTGGTTGTGTTATATCTGTATAATAGAAGAGGCCTCCGAAGCTTGTTAGTTTGCCATTATTCCTGGTTGTTCACCTAGTTATTCTACCAATTGCCATAAGCCATAAGTATGGAGTAGGTTCTAAGGCTGGGAGTGTCTAGCTACTGATCTTTTTTGGTTTCTTTGTTCCTTTCTCCCTTTTTTTTTTGCAATAAGAAGTAAAAACATTAAATGAGCATGAAAGAATGCGTCTTTGGTTTGTGAATGAGAAACTATTTTTACATTCTATCTCTTCAGTAATATCCTGCACCAGAGTCTGCTTTGGATTGTTGCTGCATAGGAAGACAGATGAGTAGTAAAACAAATCTAATCCTTGGGTACTTCATTATTTATTAGGATGTACTTGGATAAATGACTTAATTCAACACTTGTTCAATAACAAGATAAGCTCCACAAAAGCTCTTAAATGCCCCCCTTAAGTTCTCACAATGAATAACCTCTAGCAACATAAATGATAGATGTTTCTTCTTTTAGGAGTAAATTGATTGTGAAGAATATTAGAACATAGATTTGAATTCTCTCCCCTTCATCAATAAGACACAAATTTTTGTTTCAATATAATTAACTAGTGGATCCTATTACCAATCACGGTTAATCCTTGCATGTCAAAATTTGTCATTTTTTCTCTCAACCATATCTATATTCTACTAACATTCATTCCTTATCACAAATTCTACGCAACTCCATTTTCCAGTAACCATCTCAAACAGAAACCTTGGACTTTGAAAGGGGAAAAAAAGTTTTGGTAACCATTAGCCTAAAAGTAATGAATAAGGAAATAATAAATAAAAAACTTACTAAAAATCAAGTTTGTGATGTATTACTAACATGTAATGTTATTCCAATAAGCATTCTCTAATTTTTACTTTTGAACTTTATAGCAAAACCGGGGGGTAAAAGTATAGGAAAATGACTGGGAGAGATTAGGTAGGATTACCAACCAGTCGATTGAGCGTGAATTCCACCTCAGCCGACAAAAACTTGGTCCGAAACTGGGTTGACTCATCGATGAAAGCTTCTTGTTCAAGCACTCCAATGTTTTCATCGCTCTTTTCGTCTCTGAAAGCAGAAGTTCTAACGGGTTGGTTCATGGTTTTGGATACCCAGAAGGAGTTTCTTCCCAAAACAGGTTTTCTTGGAACAAACCGCCCAATAAGTAATGAACTGGAAGCAGAAAAACTATCAGCAAACAAAGTGGTTTTTAAGTATCTTTGTTGAAGCAAATTTGACCATGGATAAACAGAGAAGGGATTGTAGCAAATTGTGGTTGCTGCCGCCATCTGAGAGGGCGCTGTTCCAACCACATTCCCTTAGAAAAACGAGCCATTCCCAAGGGCTATCTAAATATTTATTGGAATTTGTTGTGACACAATGAAAATAGGTGGAAGGGAAAATAAGAGAAATAAAAAATATATATAATGTAAAATATGATGTAATAAAAAATAGAAAAAAATAGTATTAAAGAATTATAATAATCAAATCGTTTAGATCGGGAAGGTAGTCTACAGAAAGAGTGACCTCTGACCTCTGATCGTAGGTTGAGAAAAGGCCAAGAACGAGTTTGATGTATCCACAATTCCAGAAGAACAGCGACTAGAAATTCGCCTTCGGAGTGTCTTTTTAATATGATTTTTTTTAAATAATTCCAACTCCGTTTGATATGTGAGCTTTTGTTATAATCAACTGAAATAAGTAGTTATCATCATTAACTTTTAAGATTTTGACTGATAATTAAAAATTATCATTTTATTTTTAATATATTTAATAATTTTTAATATAAAATATTATTTTTTATATAATTATTTAATTTTACATTATTTAGTTTAATTATTAAATATTCTATTTAAATTATTTATAATAAAATATTTATTTTTTTATTTAAAATATGTTTATAAAGTCTAAAAATTTTATAATTTTAAACAAAAATTATATTTAAAAATATTTTTAAATAAAAATATATATCATAAATAAATAAAATTATTAAACTTTCAATTTTATAATATATAATTTTCAAAATAACTATAAATTTATTTATATAATATTTTAATAAGATATATAAATAATATTGAATTAAAAATATTTTTATTGTAATTTAAATGATAAATTAATAATTAATGAAAAAATATAATATTTAAATCTAAATATGAACAACTATAAAAAAATTTGGATTATATAATTATTTTAAAATATTATTTATTTTTAATTTTTATTATATTATATATGATTACATAAAATAAAAATAATTATTTAAAATATATAATGCATGAATTATTAAACTTATAAGTTAATTAATAATTAGGTAGCTTAAAAATTGTTCATATTTTTTTAATATTGACGATTCAAATAAATTCTAATAATTTATATTAATTTTTTTTAGTGTAATTAAATATTTTTTAAAAAATATATATGTATATATATATATATATGTTATTCGTAAAAATATATTATTTCAATGCTAAATATGTATATTATTATTTTTGTTTTGATTGTATAATATATTCAATTTTTTGGCAGCACGATCATAAAAATGAGAGAGAAAGTTATTTGTAATAATTAATTTTATATTTTTTTATGGTAAAATAGAAAAAAAAATGAACTATAAAATAAATTGATGGCTTTTAATTATAAATTTTTAAATTTTTACTTATCTTAAATGATTTATTATCAAACTAATAATAAAATATTATAAATTAAATTTCCAATAATTATCAAATATGATAAAATAATATTTTTATATTTTTAATAATTATAAAAAATAATAATTTTCAAACATACACAATGATAAAAGTTATAGCAAGCAAAATGTTAATTCAATGTAAAACAAGTAAAATAGTCTAATATCCTTGCTAGCCTAGTATATAATCATACATACTAAATGTCTTTTTATAAAAAAAAAAAAAAAATTCAAGTAATATTAAAAAAAAAAAATCTCTTATTTTGATTAGGATTAACTTTATGATTATAAAGTCCAATTTGCTATTGATTGTGCATTGGTTCCTAATATAAGTCCAGCACATACAACAACTTCAGCACACCAATAATAATGATGGGCTTTTTTAAGTTCATTATAAAATGGAAATCGTTTCGTTTTATGAGATAGATGCATGGCACACATTTTTTTTAGGGTTGAGATTTTAAATTTTAAATTTTAAATTTTCATTTAATTTTAAATTAAAAATAATTTTAAAATGTTGTTCAGAGTTATCCTTTTCCTCCAAAAAAAAAAAAAAGTATTGTCCTACGGCATAACATAGTTTTTATCTCCTATCTTTCTTTTTCATTTTCTGGCTCACAGTTTGCCTTTCATTGAACGATAGGTGATAACTTACATATTTCCTTCATCTCATCAATCTTGCATAAACATTTATGATATTTCACAATTGAAGGGATTAAGAATAAACTTCAATCTCATTTGATCACCTTTAACTCTTTATATATATATATATATATATATATATATATATATATATATATATATATATATATATATATATATATATATATATATATATATATATATATATATATATATATATATAGAGAGAGAGAGAGAGAGAGAGAGAGTTTTATTTTTTATTTTATTTAATTTTACATTGGATAATTTAAAAGGTAAATGATAGAGATTATTGATTTCATAACTTTCTGAACAGGAAATGTTAAATACTTAAATATATCAATCAACGGGTTGATTTTGAGCTTTTTTACAATATATCAAACAACGATTGATATTAATTACTGTAATTGGATATCAAATGACATTGATGTAATTTTTCATGAGAAGGTTGATCTTTCTAAAAAAATTGTTTAGCAACGGTAAAAGAGAGTATTATATATTAGTGGTACAGAGTTTTTGTGTGACCAAATGACAAATTAATACAGTTTATTTTATTTGTTAAATTATCAGTTGAAAGTATTATTGAATAAGTAGACTAATTGATCAAAGATTAATTTATTTTAACAAAAAGTTTCAATTTTAAGTTTTAGATACATAATCATATTAAAAATTTGGAGGAAGAAATTTAACGTCTATACTAGTCCTATCTTAATTTGGGTAATATTTTGGATAAGTTTTTATTTAAGCCAGATTATTTATTAAAAAACATTTGTGATTTAAACAATTAAAACAATGCCAAAAATCACACAATGATCTTGATATACCATTTTTATCGTGCTTCATTTAGGTTTTTCATGTTAAAATGATCCTTTACTCCTTATTTTTACCGCAAATGTTGGGGGTCCTGTATTCTTCACATTACACAAAACAAATATAGTTGAAGAAAAATAAAATTTATTAAATATTAAAATAAGTTTTGTTAATATTATTTTAAAAAATAATATAAATTTTAAAATTTTATAAATATTTTATATATTAATAGTATATATTAATATTTATACTCAATTTTTTATTAAAATAATATATCATGTTATTAGTATTAATTTATAAAGTTTATATTAATAATTTTTTGTTAAAAAAATTATTCATACTAATATAGATTAATTTGATATGAAAAATTAATAAATAATAATTATTTTCAGTGTAATGTTGAAAACAACTTCTAGAGCATTAACATGATTACAATTAAGCAAAATCCTACTGTTCCCTACTGCTACCCACGAAATGATTATCGATGCCCGCCAACATCCATTATGCCTATAACCTCACTCCTGGCCGATATAAAGCTCCTAAAAATTATTGGAACATCTATGGTCCATACTCCATAAATATGAATAGTGTTGTGACAAGTTTACATATATTTTTTTCATTATTATTGTTATAACCATATTGTTCATTGTTGATCAGTGATACATCTGCTCTTTGACCCGTTCTTCCTCGATTCTACCTGTCAGCTTTCAAGAGTCTCAAAAGTAACAATAAAAACGAAAGTTCAGGTAATATAGAATTTGAATTTTTCTTACATTGGATGTATATTAATTTCAGTTCTAACATATGTATTCAATTACAACAATGTTATAGCTGTAACATATATGCATTTAATGTCATCTATAACATTGAAATATAGTCTATAATATTAGAAGTATATTTAGAATGAAAAGTAGTAAACATAACCGGCATGAGTTTATCATCTTAATTACACATTTATCCTAAACTTACGTCAATAAAACCTAGTTTTACTGATTACTATAATTTTTAGGTTTACAATACTGCAAAGTAAAAGAATTTTGTTGTGAGAAGGGGAGGGGGGGTGATCATTTATTTATTGGGTTTAATTAAGAGGTTCGTTGATGGTATTAGTTATAAAGTTTAGTGGTAGAGACGAAGCATAAAATGTGGGCTGAGCGGTGGGCACAATGTTACCACATGACAGGAAGAAAGGGGTTAGTTGAAAAGTTGAATTGGTACACTACTGAGTCCTTGATTGAAGAAGCAACGTTTTAAGAAAAAGAACAGAGTGCACGAGCGATGGTACTTTACACTGATACATCGGCTCACGTGAAATGCCACATCTTATCTTACCACTCTTTCACGCATATTTTCACTCCTTCTCAACCTCTCCATTCTCCCAACTTTTTTTCCTCTTTGATTCTGAAAATTAAATAAAACAGATGGGAAGGAATCAATCGATGTTCCAAAACAACAATACGTAATCTAATAATACAAATTTGATGTACACGAATAAGATCACTTTTTGAATTGAAAAGAACATAATAAAAGATACTTGATAGTAGATAGTAGCAGGTCTGATAATTTAATTTTGGTACGCCAGATATAGAGAGGTTTGGAGCAGTTTTGATTTGATTCTTTTCTTATATTACTTGCATGGTGGTGGGAATAAGTCAATATTCTACCGCAGGTTTCCACTCCCAACTTACCGTCATTAAAGTGTTTGTTATGGGTTTCCGTAGAACCCCAACTCACCATTCAAGTCCTTTCTTATAGCCTTATTAGAATTAATTTTAAAACAATTAACGTTAAAAAAGTTTATTTATATTTTATTTATATTTTATATATATTTTATTTATAAGGTCTATATCCAACATCAATTTTATCCACTTTTTGAAAATTGAGAATTTTAGTTTTTCGAAAATAAATTTTACTCAATGAATAATTAATTTAAAATTTTAAAATTAAACAAACATCATATTCCTAAAAAATTAATAAATCTTTTATTCTTTAGCTACCTCGTTCTTTGGTGGTAAAAGAATCTATGGAGATTGTTGGTGACCGGGACAAGTAAGTAAGGAGACATCAATTTAGGCGGGTCTTTGCTTGTATAAAGTCACTTATTCAATGCAGATACAATGAAATAAAATTAAAATGGAAATGAAAAAAAAAAAATGTTAAGTTAATAGGATACACTCCCTCCCAATCCCATCCATAGAAACTTAACCGGAAACTGTTTGATTGGGTATGAGGTTACGATTCACGAAATATACAACGTGGGCCTTTCTTTTTTGTGAAAAAGGAATGTCTGTTTTAATTGGAAGATTGTTTTAAACTGTTTGGTATTCGATTGCGAGAGCAATCAACAGTCAAAACCATGCTCCAGGATCATAAGTGGTCAAGACTGAAGAGAAAACTATAGATAATGATTAAAGATTGTGATATTATATTTTTTTTTACAATATTTTACATGAGAATAAATAGTTTTTTTTACTGCTCGTATTTGATGCTGTAAAAATACAGGGGATCTATTAGAAAAAAAAAATACTTGAATTGACCATGAAAATGGAATTGTGAAAAAAAGGAATAAAGTGGGGAAGTAATTAAAAAAACAGTTTGGTAAGGAAAAAATAAAAGCAGTTTAAAAAATAATAAAATAAAGGAATTTGTGTTGTAGAGAGTAGAGAGTAAAGGAGGTGGCAGTGGCAGAGAGGGGTAGAGCAGTAGAGTGTATATAAGAAGAGGTGGATGTGCAAAGAGAAAAAACTAAAAAGTGTTGAGTTGCCGGTAGTTAGAAAGCAGAGAGTCCCCCATACACAGATACTTTATCTCTCTCTCTCTCTCTCTCTCTCTCTCCATTGGGCATGAGCAACGTGAAAGCAGAAAAAGGGAGCACGGGCATCACAAGATACAATATGTTAAGCGGCATTGGCAAGACGCTTCGCATTCTCGAACTCTGTCTCGCTCTCTTCTTCCTCTCATGGATCCTCACGCGCCTCCCCTTTGCCCTCCGACTCTCCGCCAACTACCTCCGCAGCCCTCTCTTCGTCTTCGCCATCTCCAACGCCATCATCGCTGCCCTCTTCGCCCAGTCTCGCCGATTCTCCGCCGACGAACCAGTGGAAGAGCCACAGCACAAGGAGATCAGGGACACGTGTACGGCCAATGATTATCCTGATTTACGAAAAGTTTATCACCGGAGTCACTCGGAGAAGGTAAAGAGAAAGAGTGAGGATGGGAGTACGACGGCGAGACGGGAACTCCAGCGATCGGAGATGGAGAAGGCGCAGGAAAATTTTTATCCGGAAGATAAACTTAGCAATGAGGAGTTCCAGCGCACGATAGAGGCGTTCATTGCAAAACAAATGAGGTTCCTGCGGGAAGAATCATGACCCATTTTTGTTGAAACTTCAGCATCGCTTGGTAGTAATTAACAGCCCAAACTGAGCTCCAAATCCTAAAACACAGTTCCTTGTAGCCTTAGGATTAAGATTTTTGCGTAAACAAGATATGAGTTACTACTGTTTGGCGTTAATGTCCCCCTTTCCCCAACCAACCTCCCAACTGCAGTTTATACCGTACAGCGTTAATTTCTTTCTTTTCTTCCCCCCTGACCCTCTGTAGCGTCGTAGTTCTTACTATGCTAAAATTGAATTAAATAACAAGAATGTCAGTTTCCTTTATTAGTTTTTCTTCTTTCACTTCGAGGAAATCAGGAATTGATGTCTTCATCTATACAGTTTTTACGTCGTTTATTGTGCTAGAGGAAGCCTGTAAGAATTTATGCCTGCTTGATAAAACAAAATGAATTCACTCCAATTACTGTTATACATATAATTGTGTCTTATTTGTATTATATATCTATACTCTAATTTATAAATATATATTTACTTTTATCGTTTTCTATCACATCGCACATTCTTCTATTTTTATTGTATAGTTTATTATTTATATTTTCAGTACAAATATGATTTCTTGTTCACATCCTGCTTTGTCAGACCCAGAGGTTTCGAACATTGGATCGTGTTTGCACAGTTAAAGATTAATATACTAGAAAATTAATCTATAAAAAGTTTTTGTTCAGAATTATATTACAAATACTTTTAAAATTATTATAATAAATGTTTAGAATAATATTTTTTAATAAATTTAATCATATTTTTTCCATTAATATATGTACAATTTTTAACTTTTATTTTTAAACAAATTATACTAACATTCCATATGTTTTGATAAAATTTTACATAATATTCTACCTATTTTATATTTACACAAATTTTCTTAATTGTTTGCAATGTATATAATTTAACATCATTATCGAAGATAAAAAATATGAATATATAAATTACACATAAAGTTTAATAAATTTTATTTTTTAAAATATTTCTCTCTTTAATCTCGTGATATTAAATAGAAGAAAATCTTTAAAAAATTTAAAAAAAGTAATTTCATTTTGAACAATTAAATATTTATAAATAAGTTTTCTTTTTCTCACCCATATATAATATTAAAAGATCATGAGATACAACCTAACTTAATGTAAATACATATAATTATTATTAAATATCATTTTACTAACCTTTTGATATTAATTAATATTAAAAAATTATATCATCCATAGATAGAGACGATAATTTTTTTTAAATCAAAATACATTTTAAAATATGCATACAAAATGGCTTTTTAATATTGTTATGAATCAATCTTAAATGAAAAAGGGAATAGTTAAAATTTTTTAATAAAAAAATTAAATAATATTGCAACAAATATAAATTATATAGTAAATGATTTTTATAGGATCAATTTCATATACAAATTGAATTTTATCACGATAGAAAAATGGAAGATAAGCTATTGTGGGATTCTTGAAAATTGAAAAATAAAAATAAATAGAAATGAAAAAATAGGCAGTAGAGAGGCTTGAAGAGACCGCTCCAGCCTTAGGCATAACTAACGACACCCAACGTATCCTCGTTAAACCATTCCACCTTTCTCTAACTCTCGCTTCCTCGCTTCTCTCTTTTGCTGCCATGTGTCCAGGCAGTTGCAAAAAATCTCTCACGCATATTACCCTCCACCTCACTTCACATACTCTAGGTCTCTAGCGAATCATAAATCTATTTTTTTTTTATTGAAAAATAGATAATAGAAAAAGTTATATCTATATTTTTTATATTTTAATGTAATTGCATATGATGTCTTAAATGAAAAGATAATTTTATTTTTAAAAAATTATAATCAACAATGATATTTAAAGGATGAATTATGGAATAATAAAATAGATCAGAATATCGTACGAAATTTCATTAGAATACAAGAATAATACAGAAGTATAAGTGCAATTTCTCTTTTATTTTTTTAATTAATGTTGAATTTTCTACTTTTAAATTTTTAAAAGAAATTTTTATATTTTTCTAAAATTCCATGTTTTTTAATTTTTTATTTAAAAATTATACAAATTAAATTATCTTTTTGTTCAAATTTTATCAATTTAAATAGTAATATTTTGAAATAAAATAAATTTTCAAACTTTTTCTATTCAAATCCTAATCTTATATCATACTTTTTATATAAAAAAAACTTATTTTAAATTTTTATAATTGTTTTATGTTTCAATGTTATTACAAATTTCTCTAAAATTTTAGCATAAAATGATAATTACATAATTTTAATTTAAAGAGAATTAATAGAAGACTACGTTTGTTAAATTTTTAAAATAAACTAACTAAAATTGTTCGAAAAGATTTGAAAAAAAAAGTAAAATTTCACATAAATCAAATTAAAGAATTTAAAAGTGTAATTAATCTTTTATGATAAAAAAGTTTTTAATTATTTAATCAATATTCTTAAAGTATTACTTAATATTTTTCCTTAAACTTTTAAGTTTTGTGGTTGCACAAATAAAAAATATGATCTAACGCCTATAATTTATTTTAAGTAATAAAAAATGATAAAATTTTATTTTAAATTTGTTTTATATTAACTATAAATATATAATAAATATTTTGTTTTTTAATAAGCCTTAAAATTATTTTTAAATATTTAACAATAATTTTAAAGTTCGACATCAACAAACTGAATAAAAATAGCGCAAATTGCAATGACAATCTAGTAGAGTGGAATCATCCATTGTCACGAGGAATATATTTCAAGGATCCAGGTGGATCAGTAAAATACGGATTATGGAAGAAACGAAATGAATACTGATCCTATTATGCGCCTTAATTGTTTATTGCAATTTGCAAACAAGAGAACAAAAACTATGTTTCTCAAAAGAATTCTCCTAATATGCCGAGAAGGACTGATGTTTGATTTGGGGTTAAGATCCGAAAGCACATATTCGACAGGATACAACTTTCATATATAATACGATTTCTACAAATATTAAATATATGAGTTTGGCTTCAAAAGGATATTTCCAAATGGTATGTATAGTCAAAGTCAAATATCAGTTGAGATAGAAATTTTCTTAGTCTTTATTTAATTAACTTTTTAGAATAAATCCTTTGCATTTCAATTTTGTAGCCAGCTGTACTAAGTGAGTATCGCTGGGAGAGGAGTTGGGCTTGATACTTGTACACTCAAAACTGTAATTTTACTTTTCTTCTTTTTGGATTATATTAATTTATTACTGTGAGACAAATTTTTCAAACATTATCACAACTCTCTTAACGTACCTGATAATTAATCATAAGTTTAAGAGTTCTTTATCCAGCCGTCTATTGCTAATTTCGTATTTTTTTTTTTATAAAGTGAAAACATAGTTTAATCAATTTATGATTCCTGTTTGGAAGGTCTGAGTTTTTAGATTTTAATTTTTAAATATAAATTTTAATATATATATATATATATATTAAATGAAATGAAATGAAATTTATTATTTTTAATTAATTTTTTAAATAATTTTATTTTAAAATTAAAAATAAAAAAAACTTGTAATTAACGTATTTAATTTTAAACATGATAGATATTTTTTATTCATGATCATTATTAGTTTTTTATGACATCCTTTATTATTATTATTTTAAATATTTTATTGTTATTATATTAATTGTTTGATATTTTTCATTATCGTTATCATTAGATGTGTGTAAGAAGTATTCTCCTTTTCAAGTGTTAAATTAATCCACAAAATTAAAAATTTAAAAAATTTATTTTATTTAGTTTGTTTGAATTTTAAATTAAGTTAAATCGGACTACAAATATATTAAATTTATAAAATATTTTTTTATATATCATCCTTATACAAATATTTTCCTAAAATATATTTTATTGGATTATTTATTATTTTCTTAAAAAAATTCTTTTTCCCTTTGATTTGTAATTTATAGTATGTTTGTGATTTTATGATAAAAATCAATGTTTAAAATAATTTTTTATTTTATTAATTATTATGTATTTAAATACTTATATATTGTTGTAATATTATATTTATACTTTAATTAATAAAAAAATTATTGATTTAGTAATCAGAAATAAAATATTGTACTTTAAAAAAATAAGGAAAATATAAAAAAAGTCAAAATAACAATCTAATTCCAACTGAAAATAAAAAGTAGGATCAGATTTGTTTAGTTTTAAAAATATTTTCAAATCGATTCAAACTGAATTGTTTGTTCCTAATGCTTTTATGATTGTCAGTTTTTTTTTATCCTAACACGCTCCATTTGTTGTCATCATCCTAATATCCTTTACTGTTGCTTTATAATACTTTTTTATATTATTTTTAATAGGTGTTTAATGATATAAAATAAAAATTTATATATAATAAACTTTTAATATAAATTATAAAATATAATTCAATAATACAATTAAATATTATTTTTATTTTATTATACATCCTTAGACATACATAAGAAAAAAAATTGTTTTTATTTTAACTTAATTCTATAATAAAAAATTTATCTCCCCTAACACTTAATTGATTATTAATTTTTTCTATTCTTACTTATCTATTTTTAAAATATATTTTATTCTTATTTATTAAAAAATTATATAACTTTAATTTTTACTTTTAATATATTTTATTTTTATTTATTAAAAATTTAAGATAACGTTGATTTTTGCTTTTCTATGTACTAATATTTTTTTTAAAATTAAATGAAAAAGTAAAGAATAAAAAATAGTCAAATTAATTAAACAAAGGAAGATAAAAATCTTACGAAATAATTATAACATAATGAATACTTTGTTTTGATCAGTGTTATCTTTTTTACTTTACATAGATAAAAAAATAGTGGTAATGTTACCTTATAAAAGATGGGGATAATCATTGATATTACTTTTAATATTTGAGAAGTCGGTTAAACGTGCTCTGTATTGTGTATTTTTTATTCATCGTTTTTAAAATTTATTTTTGATCTATTATTTTAAAAAGTTTAAAATAATATTCATTAGACATAATCATATTTTGTTTTATATTTAATTTTGATTTTAATATCTTTTTCTCGTTTATTTTATGTACTTTTAATCTTTCACTTTATAATAGTTGTTGATATTAATTTTGTTAATTTTTTTTTATAGTTTTAAGTCCTAAAAATATTGAAGTGTACAATTTGATATTTGAATATATTTTATATTCTGATTCTTTTAAAAATTAATTAATCTCAATAAATATCAAAATATTCAACTTGGTAAAAAATTGTAATGCTACTAATTTTATTTACATTTTACTTATATTTTTCACATCTTTATAAAAAAATAAATATGATAAAATTCAAGAAACAAATTGTATGTATTAATACTTATAAAAATTACAAATATAACTTTTAGAGGTTAAAAGTGTCATTTAATCAAATAATTTTGTTACTTAAGTTACAATCTTTAATAGTAAGACTGAAATTAACAATTTTTGTAAAATAAAAAATCAAAACCATACAAAACTAATAAGGATTAAAAGTAAGACAAAATATAAAATAAGAAATTAAAATCTATATTAAATATATTTATTAAAATTTCTCATTATATATTTACTATTTATAAAAATAATTAATAAAAAATTAAAACATAATAATTATAATATATATATCTATATAAACTTTTAGTATGTGCAAATAAAATTGTTAGTCAACATTTGATTTAATGTGCCATTACGACTAATTTATTATAGATTATAATATGAAAATTAAATTAAATCAGTATTCTTTAAAATAAAATCAAATTAACGGTACCAAACTCAGGATGGTCAGCCGTCATTTCAAATCAATTTAATTTAAGCTTGTAATAAGAGACGGAAGTGAGTAAGCGTCAAGCGTTTAATATGAGTTTAGGGTTCGTTTATTTAAAGTTTAATTAAGCTCAACTTGTTTAATAAATAAATAGGTATAAATTTTTTAAATAAATAAATTAGACCTAGACTTATAAAAAATCTATTTAATATATTTATGAGCCTATTTATATTTATATATTTATATTTATATTTATTTTAATATATTATATTTATATAATATTTATTTTATATTTTATTTATATAATATTAATATATATATGTTTTAGATTTATTTAATAATCTTTTTATCTTATAAGTTTTAAGTTTGCAAGCTTTTTTAATTAATTATTTATATTTATTAATGTTTTTTGTAATATAAACTTTTAAACAGGCTTGCATGTCTTATAGGTTTTAAATCAGGTCAGATCTTGACAAAAAAAAAAAAAAAAAACCTTTAACAGGTAACAGATTCAGTCTCAGACGTCAAAATTGTCAAAATTTTTAAACAGACCAGACTTAAACACTCAAAATCTACCTCCCCTCAACCTACTTACATCCTTAAAACCTGATTCAACTGATTTAAAGACCGTTAGAATTACCGAAAAATTGAAGAGAAAGATTCATTTTACATCATTTGGTTTAAGTTGTTGTTGGTGAAAGAAAATATTAACGGTAGATCTTACAATTTTCTGATTTTTTTTTCTTTGGTTATAAACAAGAGAGCAGTAATCTACTCTCTTCTAGTTGCAACATTTATTATTATTATTTTTTATAAATTATTTTTTATTAAAATAATAGAAAATTATAATATTATAATTTTAAATATAATTATTTTAAAATTTATATAAAATAAAATTTATATTATGAATATATTTTTTTTTATCTTTTTCACCTATATATAAGATAAAATATTTTTTTATATTTTAATTTATCTAAACAATTTAATTTTTTATTATTCAAACAAACCATTAGCTAAAGTTATATTCAATGTTTTAAGTCATTGACTTCGAGACTGGATAGAATCTTATTTACTTTTCTTTTAATGATAAATTTAAGTCATTAAAATCGATATAGATGAGTAATTTGAAATTATTATGATTTATATAAAATTATGATATAAAAAAATTTAGTGTATATTTAATTTAATTATTTTAAAAATATTTACTTTTATTATTTTTAACAATTTTTTAAAATAAATAATTATTTATCTTTAAAAAGATAATTCAAACATACAATTAATCTTACTTTGAATTTTAATTTTTTTTTTATTGAGATCAACTAGCCAACATATTTTTATGCGGAATTCCGCGTGCTCTATGTACGTGGAAGGGTTATCGATGACTTGTTACCATGTGGCATGGCATAGCTTGGGTATTTTACAGCCAAAGAAAAGGCACAAGAAAAAAAGTAGTGTTAATTAATGCTTAATTTTAAGCCTCGTATTCACTGGATTGTTTGAGGTTATTTGAAGGAGGAAAATTCAATTCCCTCTTTGGTCTAAGCGCCAAATCTAATTTTATTAAGACATAAATTAGTAATAAAAATATTTTTTTCCAATTACATATTTCGTGGCGCCTGTTGCAGCTGAGATCATCATGAAACCACGAATAAAAATAAATAAATAATAAAAAATAGAGCAATCGTCACCCGTTTTGGTGTTCACATTGACCATCCAATCCATATTTGTGACCGAAGAAATAATCATATATACACTACTTTATAAATAGGATATATTAAGATGTAAGTTATTTGATCTTTATTTTTATTTTTTAAAATTCTGAATCATTCAATCTAGATGTAATAGCATTTAGGAATATTGTTAGGACGTGACAGTTCTATCCGTGATTAAAAAATAATAAAGGTATATCTAAACAGTATTTGTAAAATATTGTAGATTTTGGACTTCCTCCTTACATATTTTATGAATACATCCCTGATCAATTTGAAATTTTTTTAATAACATATCCAATAATGAATTGATATATTACAAAATTAAACTTAATAAAAGTAGTTTTCAGTTATATTATATGAAAAATTGTATATACACATTAACTGTACGTTTGATGATAAAATTTGTTTTTAATACGTCTCTAATTATTTATTTTTAAAGTTATATTCGATGTTTTATATAAAATTATTTTTTAAGTTTGATTTTATAATATGATATTTACGTTGGACATGTTATTAAAAATATATTAGCCAAATTATTTTATTACAACTACAATTTATATTGTTTAAACTTTAACCCAGAGTAATGATTTTCACACAAGTATTCAATTTCCTTCATAAACAAAAAAAAAATAGTATTAACGTGAGTCCGAGGATACTCAAAGTGTTAACTATTATCCAGAGAACCCTTTTGCTGATTAAGAAAGAAAAGTTTTGAATGGGCAATGAGAGGAAATCATAGTAAATGATTGTGAGATGTGAAAAAATATAACGTGTTTCTATTTTTGGTCTTCGAAAAAAAAAATAATCATCTGTTAGGCTAAATGACCTTGAAACAGTTTTTAAAAAAGCCCAAGTTGAACTATGATCCACGTAAAAAAATGCTTTCATAAAAACCAGGAAGCAACCTATATATATATATATATATATATATATATATATATATATATATAATGATCCATTCTTCAAGTATCTGTTTAGTTTAACATTGAGTTGATTTTTATAAAATTAATTTTTAATTATTGAATACGTTTAAAATCTACATACTTAATCTAAATTTTATATTTTCTTAAAATGTATAATGTTTTAAAAAAAAACAATATTTTATCATTAAAATTAACGGATCCTGAAAAGGTGTATTAAAAATCATGGAGTGTGTTGATTAATTGTTTTAATTACAAAGAGTTTATAAAAAAATCACGGAAGATTTAACTTAACAGAAAGTTTTAAATTTGAATCTTGAATAATTAGTTATATCAAAAGCTCAAAAAAAAAAAAGATCGATAATAATGATCCTATCTAATTGAGCATGATTATTTATAAACAATAACAGCTATTTAGATAATATATTTCTTAGCTGACAAGAAAAACGACTGTTAGTGCAATCCTATATAAATCTGACGGCTGTCATTGTAGAGAAAAACTAGGCGTAGGGGTTTCTTTAACATTAAACAAACTCGTGTTTATTTAAAGAGAAAAAATTAAAAGAGAGTATCATTGCATTACGTCAAAACTATGAGCTATGCGTGCTTACGACCGACCATTTTATGCTTACGTCAAATTTTGAAGTTAATTAGCTTATTTCAACACCTTCAAGAGCTACATTTTCTGATTTTCATACAAAATTCCCCAACTTTTCCTTCGCCATTATTCTTAATAGTGAATTTCTGGTTCTAGAAAGTGATCAGTAGGAACTGGAAAATACGTTCAAACATAAGCTTTGATGGTATAAGGGTATGTTTGGATTTCTCTTTGTGAAAAATCCAAATTATAATCTGAATAAAAGTCTCTTAAAATATTTTATTTAAGCTATATTAGGAGTTTTCATCCAAATACACTAATTTATAGCCTTTCTACAAACTAACAAATCATTAGCAGATGTTGTCAGATTATAAAAAAGACAAAATTAATATACCTGTATTAAAGGTTGTTTTTTATTTAATTTAAATCCTTTAATTTTTTTTTCATATTTTGTTAAAATTTGTATTATATAATAATATTAAATTTTATTAAAATTACACCTAAGATTATTTTCTTAATCATTATTAAAATTAACTGAGAATTTTCTTTAAATTCTAAATTACAATCAATATATTAAAATTTTGTATAATTTTATTAGTTAAGATAAAATATTAAAATATAAATATAAGGTTAACTTTTGATTTTAAATATTTATTTTCATGATCATTGTATCGATCGAAAGTTCTTTTAGATGTTAAGTTGTAATTCATATATTATTAAAATAAGAGATTTAATTTAATATTTTTTAGATTTTATTTTACTTTAAATATTAAATTTATATAATTTAACAATGAATGACCAAAAAATTTAATTTTTTTATATTTAATATATGATCTTCATCCAAAAAAATTATTTTGTTTCATAATCTACACATAAAAAATAAGATGACATTGCTTTATAAAAAAAAAATTAATTTTCAACAAGTTTTTGATAAAATTTAATATTATTATAACCAAAGAATAGAATTGAAAAAATAAATTAAGAAACAAAATAAAAACTAACTTTAAAATTATAAAATTAAAATATTAATTTTATTTTAAAAAATAATTATACTTTTAACATTTTGATATGTTAAAGTTATTAGTTACTAATTATTTTAAATAATAAAATGTGAGTAAAATATCATTTTTATAAAATAACGTGTTTCAATCAATAATTCATTTTTATAAATAATGTGTTTCAATCAATTGTTTTCAGGATTTAGATACTACGAAACTAGATTTTGATTTTCTCAATCAAAATTTTATTGTATACACAATTAAGCATCCAACTTCTATAATAAATTGAAATATTTGATAGAAACCCTGATTAAAGAGACATTGATTTGAATTTTGTTTTATATTGAACAAAAACATAACAAGTATTTTATAAAAATTATTAATGATAAACAATTTTTCCTTTCATTCTTAATTAATAGTGTTATTCTCCTTCCCGTCCACACACACCCTTAATATAAGAAATTGGAATACCATACAACTTATTCCAACTAATTAAAACTTGAAAAACAATTTAAAATAATCAAAATTGAAATGCATGTACTTAATAAATAATTATCGCAATTACAAGCTTAAGTATTTTTAATGTTGTTTTTTTATTTAAAATTAAAGTTTAGTTTTAATAAGATCACACAATGAAAATCGATATAAAATTTAAATTGATGTAAATTGAGAACGATTTAATTAAAAAAATAACATATAATAATATAACATAATGTTTTTATTCAGATATTTTTTAATAAATATATTTTTAATATATAATATAACATAATGTCATATTTTTTAGTCTATTATAAATTTGTCTTATTAATATATTTTTTTAAAAAAATGATTCAGATTATTTTGTTCGATGATTTTTAAAATTTTTAATATAATTATATTTAAAATTAAATTTTTTATTAAACTAGATCCACTCTTATGAATTAATTTATGTAATGATATATAATATAATATAATATAAATGCATCTGTAATTATAACTAGTAATTATGTAGAACAAACTCCCACATGAACCACGACTAATGAGTCATGACAATTCAGAAGACGGAAGGAATATAAAAATAGTTCAAAGTAACGTACAAGAAATCAAGAAGCAAGTAAAAACTGATTAATTAACTGCCACGTGCATTTATTTTATAAGTCACACCAAAGCAATTATTTATTTGTCTATTTATCTCTTTATATTTTAGTATAATAAACGTAGTAATTAGAATGCTATCTTCTTTTTTTTTTTTTAACGAAACTGATATTCAAAAATTTCCTTCGATTCTAAAGTTAACGGTTTTTAATATATATCTAAATATATAATAAAAATCTATATATAAATTTTTATTTAAAATCATATTATTTAATATATTAATAAAATTAAATATAATATTTTTTAATAAATTTATTATTTATTAATTTTTATTACATATCACTCAATTCGTATTGAAATTATTATAATAAAATTAAATATAATATTTTTTAATAAATTTATTATTTATTAATTTTTATTACATATCACTCAATTCGTATTGAAATTATTATAAAATTAACAATCGAGAAATATTTAATTAAGAAAATAAATCCATGACATTTATTTTAATTCCTGACTTCGATATCTAATTCGACAAATTAAAATCCACTGCATAAACTTATTTAGGACAAGACAATTATTTATATATTAAATACATTGGTTCATTTTAATTAATTCAGAACAGGCAATAGAACTAGCCAAACGAATTAAAGTAACCCAAGGATTTCAAAGATTTGTTTAATATTTTTACTCATTTTGGTATTTCTATATGTTGTTTAATTAGTTTTTTTAAAATAAATAAGAACACTTACGGCAAAAAAAGCTCATCAGTTGAATAACAACAACTATGATCATCATCCAAAAAATTGATTAATAATCACAAGAAAAAGAATGCAAACGGCAAATATCCTGCCATGTTTCTTGAATTTTTCTAATGAACCACATAGGAATTTAACCTTTGACTTTTTTTTTTCAAAAAAATGAAGATGAAAGGGTTTGATTTCTTACTTTGTTTCATGTAGAACTTGAATCACATTGAATTTGGACACAACCAGTAAAATTTGAATCAAGACAAAATAAAATAAAATAAAATTGGGTATACTTTTCAATATTATATATATATATATATATGTACATTTTATTTTTTATTAAAGGTAAAAAATTCAGTTAAAATGGAATGCTGATAACAATAATAAAAAAAGAGAAAAAATACAAGTTAAAGAGCTGAAAGATAATATTTTATTAATTTTAAATGAGATAAACAATTTTTTTCTTGTCACAAAATGTATATTTGGTTTGAATTATTTTTTTAAAAATTAATAATTACTTATATTTTTTAAATAAAAATATAAAAAGATGAATAACTTTTACTCTAAATTTAAGTGTTATCAAACATGCAAGTTATAGAAAAAGATAGCATAAAATTTATTTAAAAATGACGGTTATATTTCATCTGATTAATAGAAGAAAAAAACTCCTTGTAATGAATTTTGGAGTGACTATTGCCCTAGCTTCTTATTCAATGACTAATTATTTATCCGATTAACAATTATGAATGAAGTTATACGTTGATTATGAAAAGTAGGAAAAATTCAAAATGACAATTTTTTTTGAGTGATTATTTGTTCCTATTGAGTGACTAACAAATGCACATGACACTCTGTTAAATATTTGAAGTTAAAAAAAACTCGTAAATTTTTCTGTTTTTTAGTTTCTGATTTCTCTCTACATATATTGTGATGCTTATTTATTATTTTTTTAATATATATTTTTTTTATTTTAAATAATTTTTATTAATTTTTTTATAAAAAATTATTTATAATTTTTTTATATCTACATAAAAAAATTAAAATATATTAATATTAAATGTTAAATTTAATATTTACATAAATTTAATAATTTTTTTATAAAATATAAAATTTATTAATCAAATAATTAATTTTAAAATATTTATTGAATATATTATATCTATAAAATTTTATAAAAAATAAAAATTTCATCATATAAATTTATTTTAATAGTTAATATATATTTATATATATATATATATATAAATATCAATAATTAAAAAATATGTTTATAAATTATTTTTAATTTGATATGTAGAAAAATATTATCATATGATTCAATGATTAAACGGGTAAATAATTTATATTTTATAAAAAATTATTAAATTTAATATTTAATATTAATAAATGTTGAATTATTTTATATATGTAATAAAAAATTAATCTATTTTAAAAATAAATGTATCATAACTTAATATGTTTAATTTATTTTTAAATAATTGAATTATATTAATTCAATCATTAAATTAATATATTTAATTATATAATTATATTTATAAAATTTTATAAATTTTAAAATATTTTTATATTTTATTAAAAATAAATAAATTAATTTTTATTAAAATAAATATATTATTTGATAAAATAATATAATATAATAAAATATTAATATTTTTCAACTTTTAAGCATAAATTACAATATACTTTTTTTATATTGTAAAAATAATTATAATATATATATATATATAAATATATATAATCATAATAAATTAGATCCATGTGTTTGCTTTTGTATTATTCTAACAAATAAAAATAAAAACCTTTAATTCAATGAAAGAAATGAGAATATGTACATTACGCTTAATAAAGAGATCATTACCTAACTTACTAAATGAGTATAAACATCCCTCTATAGTCATTCAAAAATAAAATAACTTAATCCGCTATTTATATCAAATATTTAATATTTAATTATAGTAAAACTATTAAGATTTATTTAATGATTAAAATGTTTTGAATTTGAAACTTATATTTTTTATTATATATTAAATAATTATGTATAAAATTTTTAAAAAATTAAAATTAATATTAATAATATATATATAAATAGATTAATTTATTTTAGTAGTAAGTCCGTGATTAATGTAAATTATTATGTTGAATATTTATTTTAAATAATTAAATTTTATCAATTTAACTTTTAAATTAATAGATTTTATTTTAATATATTATAAAATTTTATAAATTTTAAATTTTTTTGATATCTTATTATATTATTTTATTTTAAATTTTAACGGATAATATAATTTTATTAATATATGTTAATTTAAAATTATTTACTAAATTATAAATTTTTAAAAAATTTATAAAATTTTATTAAAATAATTTATATATAACAAAATTTATTAATTTAACAGTTAAATAAATAAAATTTAATTATTTTTAAAAAATATTAAGCAAAATAATGATTGATTTTTCTTCTCATTGATCTAAATAATTGTTGAAGAAATTAATTAGAAAATAATTAATTAATAATAATATAACAAAAGAATACGTATCCATATCTCTATATATAGGGGTGTCATTGGTCTGATCAAAACACAATAAAACCAAAGAAAATTAGGTATAGAAGAAAAGGAGTGAAACAGAGAAAAGAGAAACAAGAATGGAAGTGACGCAAGTACTGCACATGAATGGAGGCATCGGAGAAACAAGCTATGCGGACAACTCCTTAGTTCAGGTACAAATGCATCATATATATATAATTAACGACAGAAATGAAGTTTATACAGCAGCACGTAGGTAGTAATTTCTTGGTATTTAATATGCAGCAAAAGGCGATTTCTTTGACAAAGGATATGAGAGAAGAAGCCATAAGTAATCTGTATCGAAGCATGCTCCCGAGACGGTTAGCAATTGCAGACTTGGGTTGCTCTTCAGGACCAAACACTTTGTTTGTGATATCCGAAGCTATAAAATTGGTGGAGAAGCTTTGCCGAGAATCGAAGCATCAGTCTCCTGAATATCAGATCTTCATGAATGATCTCCCTGGGAATGATTTCAACAACATCTTCAAGTCCCTTGGCAGCTTCAAAGAGAAACTAAGCAATGAAATGGAAGCTGGGAATACTATTGGTCCATGCTTTTTCACCGGCGTTCCCGCTTCTTTTTATGGTAGAATCTTTCCAAACAAAACTCTGCACTTTGTCCATTCTTCTTACAGTCTTCAATGGCTATCCAAGGTATAGTTAACGAATAACGATTCCATCTCAAATTTAGCAAACCGTTTCTTATTTTTTATTGATTTTTTTCTACTTAAATTTCTTAAATCATTGTTTATTTATGTTTTCATGAAATTTGTAATAAAATTAAAATATAAAATATATTTTAAAAAATAAATCATGAAATTTAATGCAAAGTAAATAAAATTTGAATTTTTTATAAAATATAATATTAAGATTTGGAGAAAAAAATTATTTTAAATAAAAATTAATATTTTAATTGCTGAATTTTGAGCTGTAATTATAAAATTTTTGAGTAAAAAAAAAGATTTAAAACCTAGTTTCAGAAAAATTAACAAAAAAATTATATTTACTAAATTTTAAAAGTAAATAAAAATTTAAAAATAAAAGCTATATAATTAAATTCAAAAAATTAAAAATAAAATTAATCCTGTAATTACGAGAGATAGTTTTATTTGTTAAGAGGGACCAGTCTTCACCTCAATCCAATCACCACAATTTGAATCGGTTCAATGAGTCATCAACTTGAGTCTTGAAACCTATTACATATTTTAGAATCGATTAAACCTGGCTCAACTTAATTTTTTTAAATTCTTTTTTACTCTTTAAAATTTTTATTTTATTTTATTTTTATGAATAAAAATATCAAAATAAGATATATAAATACTTTATTAATTAGATAAAAAATATTTTATTTTGAATATTTCACTCCTTTTAAAAAATTTAGACTTTTTTATTTTTATTAAAAATACTTTTAAGAATTAAAAAATTAAATTCATATAAATTAATCCAACCTTAACCCTCTAATTGAGTTGTATTATTTAAAATATTATTATAATTATTTCAACCCAATGCTTCTAATTGAGTTGTATTATCTAAAGTATTACTATAATTGTTTCAACCAATATAAGCTCTATTCAGTGTATATCCTCAGAGGTTTTATTTTTTAGAAAAAAAGATAAAATATATATATGTATGGGATTTAATATTTATGTAAGGAAGAAAATATTATTGAAAAATAAAAAAAAAACAAGGAAAAGTGAAGGAATACGTTATATTCAAAATTGATCTAACCTGTGTATAGTACTGTTTTTTTTTTTCAATACTTTGTGTACTGTATTTTTTTTTTATCCTTTTATGCCTACGATGTCTTTCTTTTTACCAGTTTTTCCATGTTGAATTTTTAGTGTCAAACTTTGTTTTATTGTCACACGTAAATTGGTTTAGCTCCAGATAAAGTCTAACTCCCTCCTCAATCTTAAATGTAGTTTGACTTCATCTCCAAATTTAGACACTCTGACCTAATCCTTAGTCTTTGATGCAGTTTGACCTCATAAATTAAATTTAGCCTTTCTGGTTCCATCTATAGCTAGCCCTAAACATCATCACTCATCGCTCTAAAGTAAACAATATGTCCTTCAATTTAGAATCCGTTTATTTTTAAGTATAAAAATATATAAAAAGTGATTTATTTTATATAAAATTAGAAGTTATTTTTATTTAGTTATAATTATAAAAATACATTTTATTTTCAGAAATAGTTATAATAATAACATTTTTTCAGAAAATAACTTAATATAATTTATTAAAGCATACAACACATTAGAATTGATATAATGATGATAAGTTAGGATAAATTACATAAAATTTAAGTTTAAATTTCATTATTTTCATCATTGTATATAAAAATAATAATTTATTAAAAATAAAATCTGATTTTTTAATTTTTATTCTTTTAAAAAACTTAAAGCAATATACTGAAAAATTTTTAAAATATTTTTTTTAATAAACGAGCTTCTAATATCTTAGAACATACATTTTCTCTTTATTGTAGAAAGTGACAAAATTGTCACGGATACAACTAAGATTAAAATAATTATTGTTTATTGGTAATTAATTAGGTTCCTGAAGATGTGAAGAACAATAAGGGCAACATCTACATGTCCAGCACGAGTCCCTCAAATGTCCTTAAGGCTTATTACGAGCAATTTCAAAGAGATTTTTCATTGTTTCTGAGGTGTCGTGCTGAAGAGATCGTTGAAAGGGGTCGTATGGTTCTGACATTTTTGGGAAGAAGGAGCGATGATCCATCCAGCAAAGAGTGTTGCTATATATGGGAGCTTTTGGCTATGGCTCTTAATGACATGGTGTCGAAGGTACAGATACACGTACATATACATTCATTAAAATTTTCTCCCAATATACGGATGAATAATGATATCCACTATTTATTATAATTTCTTTTTCATTTTCTCTTTTCTTTCTTTCTATTATATTTCTCAACTTTTTAATTATTTTTTGGGATATATTCACCTAATTGATAGACAACTACCCTTTTCTAATAACGATATAAAAAAAAAAGGTTAGGATACGGGAGCAGCATATCACTAGTTTGATATTCACATGACTTGATTGAAATTAGTCCCACTAGTGATATTTAAACATAGAATAGAAAAAAAAAATATCATTACGCCACTATTTTTTTTAGAGGGGGCAGTTACGCCACTATTAAAATAATTAAACATGCTAATTATTCATCATTTGGTCTATAACAGTACTAAATAGAAAATTAATGTAAACACATGCTGTTATTTTTTCAACTTACTCAAAATAATTTTTATTGTTGTTCCAAAATTATTTATTTAATTTAAAGGGGAATTTCCTTTTGAGAAAAAATTTAAAATGTAGAATATACTATATATGAAAAGAATGATATATGTTAAATAACATTTAAAAGAGAAGAAAGAATGATAAAGGAAAAGAAAGGAACAGGTTTTCAATTTAGTTTCTGAAATTGTATGAGTTAAATTTTTTAGATTTCTAAATGTAAAAAAATCCTCAATTACTCCAATTTTATACAACATTGTTCAATTCAATATTTTTATGCAAAATAATAAAAAATAAAAATATTTAATTTATACAATTTTAATCATTGATTTTAAGACTTATATACTTGAAAAGAAACGGTTAGAATTTTTTTAATTATTCCTAAATAAGAGGTAAAATCAGTGTCACTTACAAGATATTTTTTAGTTGGTACAATGTAAAAAGTAATGAGAATTAATTCTCATTTTAAACTACTTTATTTGGTATAATGTTAAAAGTAGTGATAATTAAGATGTTGGCTTTCAATTACAAATTCATACTTAGATAAAATAATTTTAAAATAATAGAGATCATATGTGTTAGAATGATAATAACAAGAATTTTTAAGAAAATTGTAAAATTTAATTTGATAAATTTTATGTTGAATTGAAATAATTTTAAAAGACAATTCTTTAAAAAATATTTAAAACTTTTTTAAATTATTATTCACTACTTTTTTATATTTAATTTTATTTTATTTATCACCAATCATTATTAATCTTACATCTTTCAAAATTTTAAAATTCACGGGTATATTTACATGTGTGTTATGTATCACTTAACATTAAATATTTTTTGAAAACAAATTCAATTAAAAACTTAACTGTTCAAATATATGCATATAGTTAAATTTGCTTAAAGAAAATTGTATGAAAATATTTTTGCTGGTCCTGCAGGGAATCATAAAAGAAGAGGAAATGGACAGTTTCAACATCCCTCAGTATACACCATCTCCATCTGAAGTGAAATTAGAGGTTGAAAAAGAAGGTTCATTCACAATTATTGGGCTGGAGGTATCCGTGGTACCTTGGGATGCTTACGATAAGTTGAATGCTTCTGATTCAGAATGTTTGTCTAAATCAGCCAGTAATGGAGGGTACAACGTTACAAAGTGCATGAGGGCCGTAGCAGAACCTTTGTTGGTCAATCACTTTGGTGAAGCTATCATTGAAGAGGTTTTTGGTCGGTATCAAGAAATCTTAGTGGATCGAATGTCTAAGGAGAAAACTGAATTTGTTAATGTAAGCATATCGATGATCAGAAGAGCATGATCAGAGAGAAAGTTATCAGCATATTTGTTGTTTTTCAGCAAAACCAAAACTCAAGACCTCTCCTCATCACTATTAATTGCTGTGTGTTTGCATTTTTTTTTTCTTGTATTTATAAACTTGGAAGTATTCTATTGACACGCTCGTCGTAAACGCGCAAAAATAATTTCTAGATTTCCCCGAAACTATTGGTATAGTATAAGGTGCAACCTAGGTCATCTCCCAAAGACCATTTCAGATTCTTAAGCAAATAAGGAGAAAATTAGAACAAGGGGGTTTTTGTAAAGATGTGATATCAAATGCTAAATACAAAATACAGAATGAAATTAATTTCACTTAACAATTATCAACTCAAGGAATTCAGAGGCTATTTTCATAACTAATCATTGATCACTAAAATCATGCATTGTGTTTATCAACCTAGGATCATCTGGAACCCCTAAAATGATCCTTGAATTCTCTACTGAGAAACCTCTCAGAATTTAATTGATTATGATCAACAAGATTTAGTAACCACTTAATCTTTTATCTAAACCAATTTTACAATCAGAATTCAGTTGAAGTAAGTAATAAAATGAAAACCTTCAATTCAATTACTTAATTTCTACTCTTCAAACTTTTGGAAAATGATTTACCAATCAAAAACCAATTATAAATCAATTATACATTAACCAAAATACGTCAACCGATCAAACTTTGATTAAAGAATAAAATTGAAGAATATAGTGAAGCAGAGTAGAAACCACTTAATATGCACGTAAATAAAGATCAAGACCTCAAAGTTAAAATGAAAATAGCTTGAATCCTTGAATTGAAACTACAAACCTAGCCTTCCATGAAGGAGGCAAACTAACAACAAAGAAAGAGACAAACTAACAACAAATAAATCCTAAGCCTTCCATGTAGGAGGCAACTAACAACAAATAAATCTTAAGCCTTCCATGTAGGAGGCAACTAACAATAAAGAAAAGCTAAGCCTTCCATGTAGGAGGCAAACTAACAAGAAAGAAAAACTAAGCCTTCCATGAAGGAGGCAAAACTAATAAGAAAGAAAGAAAGGAAGAAAGAAAGAAAGAAAGAAAGAAAGAAAGAAAGTGGTATTGGAGTTAATCTCCAAAATGGTGTGTGTCTCCTCTTGCAAACCCTTCTATTTATAGAGGATTTTTGAGGCATCATCTTCAGAAAGTCACCAACTAGGATATTACTTTTCTACCCTTTTCTTGCTTTCACATGGGCTTTGTTGAAATTGCAAAACACTTTTGAATTTTTGCCACCAATGAGCACAACAATTTTGACTTTCTTGCACCGCAATTTCGGATGTTCACATGTCCGAATTAGAGCTTGCCTTCTGAACAAAAGTTGTAGCCCTGGATCTTAGCTGTCCAACAAAGTTGATTTCATCTCAATATGACTTCTATATCTCAAGATATGGCCGGATCTTTGCACACTGTTCAAATTCCACGTCAGCAACACTATCTCATCTTTTGAGATAATTTCGGAGTCCTAAACATCCCATTTAGAATCTTCTCTTGCTTTGTAAATATGGACACTTCTTTAAGCTTTCATTCAAGATAGATTTCATGATTTTTGGATGTCTACAACTCCTATTATGCTCAAAATACTATAATAGTGTCATTTTAATCGGGTAAGCAAAGAAATTCAATTAAACTTCATATGAACCCAAACTCATAAAATATGACAAAGATCACTTAATTGAACATATAAGAAGTCTTAATGAGATAAAAGTGAGAGATAATTATTTATGAAATCTATGCTTATCAAATTCCCCCACACTTATCTTTTGCACGTCTCGGGCAAACTTAAGTTAAGGATTGGTGACTTTTTTTTTTTTTTTTTTTTTTTTTTTTTTTTTTTGAAAGAACATCAAAGTTTTGAGTTGATTTCTCAAGAATTCACAAAATTTCATGAAGCATTCTTTCATCACATTTTTGAAATTACTTAGAAAGGCAACTTTAATTTGAAAAACATAGATTGAGAAAGATAAAACCTCACATGATATACTCTGAATCTCTCAAGTGTTTGATTTGGTAAGTGTTTCTCTCAAATTCAATCCATGAAAGATGAACTATCATAGGCTTGCATATCTTCCACTTCTCTACTACTATGTACACATGCAATGCACAAATCAAGAGGTCTTTATTTTGGTTCTAACGGGAATAGAAAGATGAAATGATATATTGAAGAGATACAATGTTAGACCAATGAAAATGGTGAGGATTGAGAATTGATTGTAAGTGCAAGTGTGAGAAACAGATATCACTTCTTCAATTTTTTTTTTTATTTTTTTTTTTCAATATAATAGTTTATTTATTAATTTATTGCTTCAGTTTTTTTTTTTTTTTTTTTTTTTCAACCATGATATTGATGAACACAACAATAATCTCCCCCACACTTATTGAAACACTTATGGTATGATAAATCCAGTATTCCTCACCTTCTATGGTCAGACAAAGTTGTTTTTTTTTTTTTTTTTTTTTTTTTTATTTTATTTGTGGTGAGCTAAAAAGAAGAAAAGACTAATCGGCTCAAAGGGCTGATCAAAGGATAAAATTATATGGTTTAGTTATTTGGCCAAGTGGTTTGTTCAAGAAAAACAGTGCCTCAATCATTTTTGTACAAATCATGTGAAAATGTAGCTTCAAAAAGAATCAATGCAAGTTCTGAAGTAACATATTCCATGGATGAAAATCACACAAGAAAGAAAATAATAATAAGGCTCAAAATCTCACAGGTAATATATTTATCAAATCTAATCTATCCAGTTCAAATATGTGTTGCCAAACTAATTAATCTCGAAATGTAAATCATTTTACTTCAATTATTTTATGAAATCTAAAGAAAAACATACTTCCACATTCAATTTTTTTTTTTTTTTAAATCATAAGATGCGTATCAAGAGTCAAGTGTAACTCCTTACTCAGCCATCTTACTCAAAGCAAGTTTATGAATCTAACCTAATTTTTTTTTTTGTTTTTTTTGTTTTTTTTTTTTTTTTGGGTTTTGTTTTGTTTTTTTTTTTTTTTTTTTTTTTTAATTTTAGATGTCGGACCATCTTCCCCCCAACCTATCCAAGACATTGTCCCCAATGTCTTAGATGAAATTTCATATAACAGGAAAAGAAATGTAAGAAAACCATCAAAGTAAGGAAAAGTTATAACCGAAGAGTGGTATCTGGTTCTCTTTTATCTCTGCCATCCTGATTTGGTTGGTTCACCAGCTGCATTGCTTGACTGAGCTCAGATGTAGGATTTTGCAAAATCTCAAGTAGCTGTTCAACAGTTGAAGCAGATACTATGATGTTGCGCATGGATTGTGGCATGAACTCCTGCTCTACTGCATGATCTAAAAAGGATATCAAACCATTATAAAAGCCATTAATATTCAATAAGCCCAAAGGTTTTTTATGAAAATTCCGATAGGCCCAAAATATAATGGTAAAAATTTCTTCCATTGTTCCAAGACCACCAGGTAATGCAATAAATGCATTAGAATTAACCAACATGTGTCTCATACGGTCATGCATGGTTGCAACCTTCAATTCAGTACCCAGGGTGAAGTAGGAGGTGCTCCCATTTTTTAAGCCAACACCTAAGACGTTACACCCCTTTGTGAGTGCAGATCCTGCAACACATCCTTTTAAACCCTGAATCCCTCCCCCATAAACAAGATTGATTTTTCTTGCAGCTAATGCCTTACCAAGGGTAGAAGCTGCATGTTGAAATTCTCCATCCTTTCCAAGGTTAGACCCACCAAAAACACAGATAGCTTTTTTTTTTTTTTGAAAAAATATGTCATAGAGGTGGATAATTTATAGGGACTCAATATCAGACAAGGAGATCGCTTGAATAGTGCGGGATCAGGATTTGGTAGCAAAAGTTTGAATTTTTGCTACAAAAGTTTGAATTTTTGTTGCAAAAGTTTGAATTTTGGTTGCAAAAGTTTGAATTTTTGGTTCAAGGAAAAGGTGAATGTCAGAGGGGAAAGACTTTAAGCAGGGGTGAAAATTTAAAAAAAAAAAAAAAACGGTGGCCCAATAAATTGAAAAGACAATGTAAATGACAAACATACACGCATGAGAATGAACAGTAGTTGTGATTGTGGCTCACATCTTCCTCTGGTTTTACGTCCAGTAACGGCTGAAACGCCTTCTAAGAGTCGAGGATGTGCTTCCCATTCAGTTTTCTTGTAAACTGACAACAGGGTCTTTTAAAGTCAGATTCCCAAGACTATAACGTGCTTTTTCCTTACGGAACAGTACAAACAAATCAAGAAGGACTCCTTGTACATGCCCACTAGGATGCGTCTCAAGAGTCTGAATGATATCATCCAATGACTCCTTACTCAGTCCATCCTTTATGAATTGAATTTTGTCCTCTCGATTTCTTGAAACCATTCCAGGGTTCTTGCATCTTGTGTTACAGGTCCATCTTGCACACCTGTAGCAAACTCCAATTCTTTTTGCCCTTCTCTTCTTTGCATAGGAACTTCTTCCCATACCTGGCATATTTTTAACAAATGATTCTTGGAATTCACCTGCTAAACGTACCTTAGCTTCAATGATCCAACAGACATCTTCTGGAAGGCCTAAGAGTGTTAATGCTCTCAATCGTTCAAGTCTGCAATTGTAAATGTCTTTAAGAAAATTTCTGGGGAGAGTAGGGAACAAAATTTTGATCCTGGTGAGAGCTTTCTCCATTTTTTTTCTTAAAACACTCAAGTTATTATTCCTGCAAGCTCAATGTGGTGTAATAGTTGGGATGATTTAAGAGGTGAAGAAGGAAGTTGAGAGATTAGTTGAAACTTATAAGCGAGGAATGTGAGAGAGGGAGAGGGAGAAAGAGAGAGAGAGAAAGAGAGAAAGAGAGAGAGAGGGAGAGAGAGAGACTTCTCTTGAATTTATTGCAGGTATGTGGCATTGTGCAAATGCACTTCTTCTACCGTGTGCTTTTGAAAACCTTCGAAAAATGGTTTAAGACGATGTCCATTCACCTTGAATATTTTTTCAGTTACCTCATTTTTTATTTCCACTGCACCATAAGGAAAAACATTAGTAACTACAAATGGTCCTAACCATCTAGAGCGTAGCTTACCAGGCATAAGCTTTAGCCGAGAATTGAAAAGGAGAACTTTTTGTCCAACGGAAAACTCCTTTCTTGCCAACTTTTTGTCATGAAGAGCTTTGACCTTTTCTTTGTAAATTTTGGAGTTTTCGTATGCTTCTAATCGAATTTCTTCAAGTTCCTGCAATTGAAGCTTTCTATGGATTCCTGCTTGGTCTAGATCCATGTTGCATTTCTTTACTGCCCAAAATGCTCTATGCTCTAATTCAACTGGAAGATGACATGCTTTACCAAAGACAATCCTGTAGGGAGACATGCCAATGGGTGACTTGTAAGCTGTCCTATATGCCCATAATGCATCAACAAGGCGCAAGCTCCAATCCTTCCTGTTAGGCTGAACTGTTTTCTCTAAGATTTTCTTGATCTCTCGATTAGAAACTTCAGCTTGACCATTTGTTTGAGGATGATATGGGGTGGAGACTTTATGCATGACTCCATATTTGCGGAGTAGGGCTTCCATTGTGCGGTTGCAAAAATGAGTACCTTGGTCACTAATTAGAGCTCTAGGAATGCCAAACCTGCTAAAAATGTTAGACCTGATAAAATCTGCAACAACTCGAGCATCATCAGTACGGGTGGCTTTTGCCTCCACCCATTTTGAAACATAATCAACAGCTAGCAGAATGTAAACAAAGCCAAAAGAGACAGGGAATGGACCCATAAAGTCTATACCCCAAACATCAAATACCTCACAAAAGAGAAGTGGTTGTTGAGGCATCTCATTTCTGCGCGAAATACTCCCTATTCTTTGGCACTGCTCACAAGTTATGCATAATCTATGTGCATCACGAAATATTGTAGGCCAATAAAAGCCTGAGTCTAGTACTTTTCTAGCTGTCCGTTGTGGCCCAAAGTGTCCACCACAAGCTAGGGAATGGCAAAAGGTAAGTATAGACTGAACTTCATGATCTGGAACACATCTTCTAATGATTTGATCACTACATGTCTTCCAAAGGTATGGTTCATCCCATATGTAGTGTTTGGCATCACTTTTCAACTTGGCAAGTTGCGATTTGGTGAAGTGTTTGGGTATTTCTTTAGCAACCAGATAGTTTACCAAATCTGCATACCAAGGATCCTTCCCGTGCAAATGATAGAGATGCTCTTCTGGGAATGAATCTGCAATTGAAGTTTCTTCACAAGGTTGCTGGATCCGACTTAAATGATCTGCTACAAGGTTCTCTGCACCACTCTTGTCTTTAATCTCTAAATCAAATTCTTGCAACAGAAGCATCCAACGAATCAGTCTTGGCTTAGCATCTGTCTTCTTCAGCAAGTATTTCAAAGCTGCATGGTCAGAGAAGACAATAACTTTAGATCCAAGCAAATAGGAGCGAAATTTATCTAATGCAAACACAATTGCCAAAAGCTCCTTCTCAGTAGTTGTGTAATTTGATTGGGTTGTATCAAGTGTGCGAGAGGCATATGCAATGACATGAGATCTCTTGCTAACTCTTTGAGACAGTACAGCACCAAGGGCATAATTGGATGCATCACACATTAATTCAAATGGAAGCGTCCAATTAGGTGGTTGAATGATGGGAGTGGTTGTCAACCGCTTCTTTAGTTCATCAAATGAATCCTTGCATGCTTGATCAAACACAAATTTGGTATCTTTTTGTAGTAGTTTAGAAAGAGGTTGTGCAATCTTGCTAAAATCCTTGATGAATCTTCTGTAAAAACCTGCATGACCAAGTAAAGAACGTACTTCTCGCACAGAAGTGGGGTAAGGTAGGGAAGTAATAATGTCTATCTTGGCCTTATCAACCTCTAAACCTTTGCTAGATACCAAGTGTCCTAAGACTATACCTTCTGTTGCCATGAAATGACATTTTTCAAAATTCAAAACCAGGTTAGTCTCAATGCATCTGTCCAAAACTTTAGAAAGGCTTTCTAAGCATGCATCAAAAGAAGAACCATATACAGTGAAGTCATCCATAAACACTTCCATGCAACTTTCTAAGAGATCAGAGAAAATGCTTACCATGCATCTTTGAAAGGTTCCAGGGGCATTGCATAGACCAAAGGGCATCCTTCGATAGGCAAAAGTACCAAAAGGACAAGTGAAGGTGGTCTTATGCTGGTCTTCTGGGGCTATATGTATTTGAAAATAACCTGAAAAACCATCTAGAAAGCAATAGTGAGATTTTCCTGCTAATCTTTCCAAAATTTGGTCTATGAAGGGCAAAGGGAAGTGATCCTTGCGAGTAGCTTGGTTAAGCTTCCTATAATCTATGCACACTCTCCAACTGTTTTGTATTCTGGTAGGGATTAGTTCATCATTGTGATTTTTGACTACAGTCATGCCAGTTTTCTTAGGAACTACTTGCACCGGGCATACCCAATCACTGTCTGAGATGGGATAGATGATACCAGCTGCCAAAAGCTTACCTACTTCCTTCTTTACCACATCTAGGATGGTTGGATTCAAACGCCTTTGTGGTTGTCTAACAGGTCTGGTGTTTTCCTCTAGCAGTATCCTATGCATACAAGTAGATGGGCTAATACCTGGAATATCAGCCAAAGTCCATCCAATTGCTTGTTTATGGCTTTTTAAGGTTTGCAGTAACCTTTCTTCCTGTTGTGGTAGAAGGTTCTTTGCTACAATGACAGGAAGCTTCTCATTTTCCCCCAAATAAGCATACTTTAGATGTTCAGGCAAAGGCTTCAACTCTAAAGGAGGTGGTTGTATTATGGAAGGAAGAGATCTATCTGAGATTGAAATGTCTGCAACACTTGCATCTAACATGTCATCTTTCAACGAAGGTTGGTCTGCAGCATTAATCCTGGAACACACAATACATGAATCAAATTCATCACATGTGCAAGTAAAATTATCTAAGTAATCTAAATCAAAATCAAAAATTTTAAAAAGTAGATTGTCAATAGAATAATCATCCGCAAGAAGGTCTATGGCATCAAGTTGAAAGAGTGAATGATTCTCTATGGGATGCTTCATGGCTTCAAATATGTTGAATTGGATGATATCATCTCCAAATTCCATAGAGAGAGTCCCCGTATGCACATCTATCTTTGTTTTTGCAGTTTTGAGGAAAGGTCTCCCTAGGATCAAGGTTGCTCTATTGATGGATGACTCATCTTCCATATCCAAAATGTAGAAGTCAGCTGGAAAGATCAGCTTATTCACTTGAACTAGCACATCTTCAAGTACTCCGGCTGGATGTGCTGTACTTCTGTTGGCTAATTGAATCACCACACCAGTTGGCTTCAGTTCTCCCAAATTCAAAGATTTATAAACTGATGAGGGCATAACATTAATGGAAGCACCTAGATCCAGCAATGCATCACCAAATGTAGAGTTTCCTATTGTGCAAGGAATGGTGAAAGTTCCTGGATCTTTACATTTCTGAGGGAGGCTGGGTTGAATTAAGGCTGAAACATTGCGTCCCACACTAATCTTCTCATCCCCTTTGAGTCTTCTCTTATGCGTGCACAAATCCTTTAGAAATTTGGCATATTTGGGAATTTGCTTGATAGCATCTAGAAGTGGTATGTTGACTTCCACTTTCCTGAAAGTATCTAGAAGCTCCTTATCCAATTCTGCATGAACATTGGGCTTGGATTGAACCATTCTATTTGGAAAAGGTAAAGATACCTTCTGATCAGCACAATTTGGGGTTTTCTTCTCATCAGATGCTTCAAGTGCAGATCGTTTATGGCAAGCTTCTTTTTGTTGATCATTCGATGTCTTATCGAAGGCTGGTGTACTTTTTTCATCAGACTTTCCTTCTGATTCAGATGGCTCATCAGAGATATCTCCAGGTGTGGAGATAAATGCTTCTTTTTGGTGTGGATTAGTCTGATTGAAGCTTTGTTGCTTTAAAATTGTAGGGTCTGTCTGCACTTTCTTCCCACTTCTCAAGGTCATGGCATTCACACTTTTGGGATTTATGACAGGTTGAGAAGGTAGTTGACCAGAACCTTGAGATTTCAATTGGTTGACAGTGGTAGCCAACTGCCCAATTTGAGTTTGTAAATCCTGAATGGTAGAACTTACATTTTGTTGAAATTGAAGATTGTTGGTTGCTAATTGCTTCATCAAATCATCAAGAGAGGGTTCAGAAGCATTAGAGGGTACAGATTGCTGCATATGCTGTTGTTGTTGTCTGAATGGCGGTGGTTGGTATTTATTTTGGGAGTCAGATGTTTGAATCCTTTGTTGTTGTGGAGGGCCATATCTCAAGTTAGGATGGTTTCTCCAACTAGGATTGTATGTTCCAGAAGGTGGTTCAAACTTCTGTTGCTGATAATGTTGAGGAGGCCTGTATTGTTGTCCTGTGCCAAAAATACCATTTACTGCAGCCTCAGGTGTCTCACTTTCTTGCAATGTTGGGCATGCATCAGTAGGATGATCTGCAGAAGTGCAGATGCCACATGTTTTGGTTTTGTCAACAACATTAAGTTGCTGTTGTTGTCCGATGGCCAACTGTCTTACGATGGAGGTTAGTTCTTCAATTCTGTTCTCCAATCGTGTATGGTCTGTCTTGGTGGTCATTTCATGGACTCCTTTAGACAAGGAATTAGTTCGAGAATTGAATTGCTGAGAATTTTCTGCCATGTTGGCAATCAAATCTCGAGCTGCTGTAGGAGTTTTGTCCATAAGTACTCCACCACTAGCTGCATCAACCATGCTTCTGTCCATTGGCATGAGTCCTTCATAGAAATACTGAATCAGTAATTGATCACTGATTTGATGGTGTGGACAAGTGGCGCATAGTTTCTTGAATCTCTCCCAATACTCATAGAGAGTTTCTTGGGAGTTCTGTCTGATGCCGCAAATCTCTTTCCTGATAGCTGCTGTTCTGGATGCAGGGAAGAATTTCTCCAAGAATAATCTTTTCATATCATTCCAGCTTGTAACAGATGTTGGATGTAGATAGTACAACCAGTCCTTAGCTCCATCATTTAAGGAGAAAGGAAATGCCTTCAACTTGATATGATCTTCTGGAATTCCTTGTGGCCGCATTGTGGAACACACAATGTGAAATTCCTTCAAATGTTTATGAGGGTCCTCACCTGCAAGGCCATGAAACTTAGGTAGCAAATGTATTAGTCCAGACTTCAGTTCAAATGGTGCATCAACATCAGGGTATTGAATGCACAATGGTTGATAAGCAACATCAGGTGCAGCTAATTCTTTTAAGGTTCTATCAGCCATGTTCTTAGCAAAATATTTAAAACTATCAAAATTTAAAGATGAAAAATCACTACTGTTACTTTCTTGGTTATTACTGGATGAATGCCTTCTATGTGCTCTTTTCAAATGGTGGAATGTTCTATCAATCTCAGGATCATATGCATATAAATTTTCAGGATTGGATCGGGTCATACACAAAAAGGTGAATTCATACAAAAAATCCAAGAATGATATACCTAAAGTAAAAACAATTGTTAGAAAGATTAAAATTTTTATACAAACTCCTAAATGAGCCTAGGAAATTAAAATGGTCCCCGGCAACGGCGCCAAATTTTGACACGCTCGTCGTAAACGCGCAAAAATAATTTCTAGATTTCCCCGAAACTATTGGTATAGTATAAGGTGCAACCTAGGTCATCTCCCAAAGACCATTTCAGATTCTTAAGCAAATAAGGAGAAAATTAGAACAAGGGGGTTTTTGTAAAGATGTGATATCAAATGCTAAATACAAAATACAGAATGAAATTAATTTCACTTAACAATTATCAACTCAAGGAATTCAGAGGCTATTTTCATAACTAATCATTGATCACTAAAATCATGCATTGTGTTTATCAACCTAGGATCATCTGGAACCCCTAAAATGATCCTTGAATTCTCTACTGAGAAACCTCTCAGAATTTAATTGATTATGATCAACAAGATTTAGTAACCACTTAATCTTTTATCTAAACCAATTTTACAATCAGAATTCAGTTGAAGTAAGTAATAAAATGAAAACCTTCAATTCAATTACTTAATTTCTACTCTTCAAACTTTTGGAAAATGATTTACCAATCAAAAACCAATTATAAATCAATTATACATTAACCAAAATACGTCAACCGATCAAACTTTGATTAAAGAATAAAATTGAAGAATATAGTGAAGCAGAGTAGAAACCACTTAATATGCACGTAAATAAAGATCAAGACCTCAAAGTTAAAATGAAAATAGCTTGAATCCTTGAATTGAAACTACAAACCTAGCCTTCCATGAAGGAGGCAAACTAACAACAAAGAAAGAGACAAACTAACAACAAATAAATCCTAAGCCTTCCATGTAGGAGGCAACTAACAACAAATAAATCTTAAGCCTTCCATGTAGGAGGCAACTAACAATAAAGAAAAGCTAAGCCTTCCATGTAGGAGGCAAACTAACAAGAAAGAAAAACTAAGCCTTCCATGAAGGAGACAAAACTAATAAGAAAGAAAGAAAGGAAGAAAGAAAGAAAGAAAGAAAGAAAGAAAGAAAGTGGTATTGGAGTTAATCTCCAAAATGGTGTGTGTCTCCTCTTGCAAACCCTTCTATTTATAGAGGATTTTTGAGGCATCATCTTCAGAAAGTCACCAACTAGGATATTACTTTTCTACCCTTTTCTTGCTTTCACATGGGCTTTGTTGAAATTGCAAAACACTTTTGAATTTTTGCCACCAATGAGCACAACAATTTTGACTTTCTTGCACCGCAATTTCGGATGTTCACATGTCCGAATTAGAGCTTGCCTTCTGAACAAAAGTTGTAGCCCTGGATCTTAGCTGTCCAACAAAGTTGATTTCATCTCAATATGACTTCTATATCTCAAGATATGGCCGGATCTTTGCACACTGTTCAAATTCCACGTCAGCAACACTATCTCATCTTTTGAGATAATTTCGGAGTCCTAAACATCCCATTTAGAATCTTCTCTTGCTTTGTAAATATGGACACTTCTTTAAGCTTTCATTCAAGATAGATTTCATGATTTTTGGATGTCTACAACTCCTATTATGCTCAAAATACTATAATAGTGTCATTTTAATCGGGTAAGCAAAGAAATTCAATTAAACTTCATATGAACCCAAACTCATAAAATATGACAAAGATCACTTAATTGAACATATAAGAAGTCTTAATGAGATAAAAGTGAGAGATAATTATTTATGAAATCTATGCTTATCATCTATCTAAACCAATATTTATTATGTTGAACCACTAGCTTGTAATTATTTGTGATATTTATTTATACTCTAAATAATGTACTGTATGTTAAAATAAAATATCAATGAAAGTTTAAATTATGTGAAGTTTTATAATTTAATTTACTATATAAGAATTTTAAATGATAAACCATAATTATTTTATAAAATTGGCATCTAATCTTTTTTAATCTAAGGTTGTTTAAAAATATGTTATTATTTGTGGAGATGATAATAATTTGTCTATTATTTTTCACTAACCTCGTTAAAAGATTGTTTTGTGCAAAATTTAAATTTTATATGATTTTAAAAAAGTTTTAAAGTATCGATGTCAATTAAACTAAAATGGCTCATTTATAATTTTCTATTATGTAAGCTAAAGTTTTATCATTTTGGAATGTGTGATAGATAGTAAACTTTATTTTTTTAATTAGTCCATTTTTATATTTTTTATGAAATATAACTTTTACATTACGTGAAATTAAGAACTTTCAGAATTTTTTTAATTTTATTTTTAAAATAACCAATATCTTCAAAATTTAACTTTAAATGTTTAACCATATATTAGTATATTTAGTTTAAATTTAAATGAATTATTCTTTAATATCTATTTTTAAATTTAATTTTTATTCAAATAAACTATTTTTAATAATATTAACATATCTTTAATTTAATATAATAAAATATTTATTATTAATAATGAAAATTTTTACTACTTTTTATTTATAAATTTTATTTCAATTTAAATACCTATTTTAGAGAAATGCATCATTTACGTACCAACTAAACTCATATTGAGTCAAAAATTTTCCTTGGCTCATTGGAAGTGATTTGAAAGAAATGTTGGATGTAAGTGAGAAGTTTGGCGGTCCTCGATCAATATGGCAGATGCAAGGATTCAAAGGAGCTATAGATTTGCTTCTTTGGTTATCGGTTGAAAAATTAATTTTTATTTTTCAATAAAAATATATATTTTTGTAAAAATTTATGAATAAAATTAATTTTAACATACATTCTAATTATATGTAGTAACTGAAAATGAATTTTATGAAAAGAAACTTGTGGCCGAGTCCATCTGAGGTTATGGAGATTGTTTCATATGGCAAAATGGCACGAAATGGATATAGAGTACGTCTTAGGGTACACCGCAACAGTAATTGAACACATTCTTTAATCATACCAAAAATTATCATCATACATATATAACAATATTTTATATTCACATTTAAATATATTTTATTTTATTATATTATATATCGCATTTAATTTTTTTTCTCTAAAATATTAAAAGTATTAAAACTCAAATCACACAGCCAATAATGTTGAAGATGTGAAGTGCACAAGTTCTCACAATTATCAACAAAGGCAGGAGGAACCGTTTAGACGCTAGAAACAAAGAACGTGGGCTTAACGTATCTACTATCTGAAGGCTGAAGCATAGACACGTATGAGGAAAATAATATTACCTTATGTTTTTGGAAGATATATTTTAAGGAGGAAAAATAATTTAAAAAAAAAAAATTTAAAATTTTAATAATTAAATTTTTTTTCTCTATTGTTTTATAAAAAATTTTAAATTAAAAAAAAATTTAGACAGTGTTTTAATCAATTAAAATAAAAAATTTTAAAATTTTTAAAAATAGATAAAATTTTAAAATTTTTTCTATGTCTTTTTTTTATTATTTTATATTTGTGTTATTTTATTTTTTTTTATTATTTTTTTATTCTCTTAGATTTTTTTTCTCATTTGTCATATCTAGCCATAATATTTTTAATATCAAATAATATAATTATATATTTTTATCATTTTAATTATGTATATTTGTTGGGTTATTATTCTAATTAAATATATTATATAATAAAAATATTTGTATATCTAAATTCTGTTATGAAAAAAATAAAATAAAAATTAAGATAAATCTATGAATATTTAAACCTAAAATTTTGTATATAATAAAAATTAAATTATTTAATTTAAATAAAAAATTTAAAAATTTAAAATTCAATAAATTTAAATTTTACCATCCAAATAAATAATTTTAAATATAATAAATTAAAATTAGTTTAATCAAATAAAATATTTTTAAAATAAAATATTTAAATTAAAAGTATTTAAGTTTCCAATTATTTCAAATTATTTGAAATTTTAAAATTCTCCATCCAAACATAAAATTAACAATTTGGTTGGATAAAAGAAAAAATAGATAATAATATATTTTTATTTAATTAAAAAGGAAATAAAAATTAATTTTTAGAAATAAAATATTAAATTTTTTATTTAATTCAAATTTTAAATTTTTATCTTTCTTTTTATTCATTTTTTTTCTAATCTAGAGAATAAATTTTTTTGAATAATTTTAAATTAAACACAATAATCCTTAGACATATAAAAAATATATTTTCATCTCTTAAAATTATAAATATAAATTATATTGGTTCTTTCAAAAGCTAATATATCCTACTAAAAATAACTTAAATGAATTGTTCTTGTGATATTAAAAATCTAACGTGAGTTTTTATGTTTTTAGGTAGTAATGTATTCTACATTAAATTTATTAAAAATAAATTTAAATATTTAATTTTTAATAATTATATTATATATGAAAAAATATTGTGAAGCTCTCAACATGTTAAACTTATTAGATCACAACTTAATTATTTTTACTTTATTAACAATTATATATTTTTAAAATATATTTTATACTCTACTATTTTATTTTAATTTTTTACATAATTAATTAGTTGAATAAGTTTAGGAATAAAATTTAATAACACCGTTCGATAAATAAAGTTTAATAAACAGATGTTTAGACTCTCATTTAAAGCCTGGTTTGACTCTGCTAGTTTAATAAACAGACAGATTCAAACTTATTAAAAAAGCTTTTTTTATAAACAAATCAGACTTAAGTTTATAAAAAAAATTATTTAACATATTTAGGACTCTATTTTTATTTATATATTATATATTTATATTTATATAATATTTATTTTATATTTTATTTACATAATATTAATATCTATATATATATTAAACCTATTTAATGACTTTTTTATCTTGTAAATTTTAAATTTGTAAGCTTTTTAAATCAACTATTTATATAGGTTTTAAGTTTATTTATTAATTTTTTTAATGTAAATTTTTAAATAAAACTGATAGACTTTAGATTTTAAATTAGGATGGATCTTGATAGAAAAAAAAATTTAATAAATAACAGACACAATTAGATTTTAAAATTTTTAAATAATACAAACATAAACATTTAAAACCTAAATTATTGATCTAAATTATTGATCCGACATATATATTAATTTATAGTATGTATTGTGACTTCTAGAATAAGGCTATATGCCAAATATACTGAGTGGGTATTGATTTTCTTGACCGTGAGAGTTTGGGCAGTTTTATACGGAGAATAATTTTTGTCCATCATAAAAATTGCTCCTCTTTTCTTCTATCTTTTATTTTTTTTATCAGCAAAACAGAAGAATAATATTAAAAGGATACAAGGATATCTAACTCATTAACTACATAAATCGCAGGTTCACAATACAAGTCTTAAAAAAAATTTCAAAACCTATTCACTTTACACCTAGCCCAACCCTAAAAGAAATTGTAAATCATGTCCATAATGTTCTGAAAACAAATTTTCTAATTTTTAAACAAAAAATACTTGCTACAATTTCTCACACAAAATACAACCAAATCAATTTCCACAAAACCTTCCACTGAAACGATGCCTCCTTATTATGTCTTGATGTGAAGAAATGTAGAAGATATTTTATTATGTGTAACTTCTTTTTTTTTTTTTTTTTATAAAAGAATATGTCACTCTATACGTGCCTATTCACTATACAGAAATAAAAGGGTTTGGAAAGACTTTCTACATTTGAAAAAAAATGTAAGACTTTGGTACAACTGCTCATTGACGTTAGCTGAGTTGACAAGGTGAAATGAATAATATTGTTCATCCAGTATAAACAAAAATAAATAATAGGCAAATTAAGTTGAAGAAAGTTTCATTTTAAAGTAGAATTCCGAATTTTCAGCTGACATTTGGTGGTAGCTCTTTTCCTATGATTTTTATATATGTACAACAACAATATATTCTAGTGACTTCCGTTTTCAAGCAAGGTGACAATGATAATGCAAGTTGCAACAAATCACAGACGGCAAAACCAACACACACAAGAAACCTGATGTAAGAATTACAGTCACCAACAAACAAAAGACAAATAGTCTTGAAGTTTTGCCAAGGACGGTAAACAACCATATAAGAAAGAGTTGTCAAAGCGGGTTGTCATTTCCTCCTTGTTTGGTTCACCTCAAACAAACATTAAATATTTGATCACCAACGTTGTTGTTAAGTTCACAAAGCCGGTTGGATTATTTAAAAAATCTACCATTCTACTGTTTTAGTGCAATCAGAACCAAGCAAGTTATTATTTCTCCATGGTCAAGAAGACTGTCTTGAAGGTTGATATCAATTGCCTCAAATGCAAAAAGAAACTCCTCAAAACTGTCTCTTCCATTCAAGGTAATCACCACACTAGTCCTTAATCCTCCCCTTTCACTCCTCAAAAATTTTACATTGAATTTGCAGGGGTGGATAAAATTGAAGCTGATGAAGGGAAGGGTACGTTGACTGTGATAGGAGATGCAGACCCATATGAAATAATTGTTCGCATAAGGAAAGCTGGCAAACATGCTGAAGTTGTGAGTATTGGGCCTCCACCTGCCCCTCCAAAACAGGATGCTCAAAAGAAACCTCAAGAAAATAAAAAGCCCGAAGAAAAGAAAAAGCCCGATCCAGTGAATCTTGATCAAAAACCTGATGTGCCCTTTGCCCAGATGCCATATTACTACCCACCACCATACCAACCGGTAACGGTGGTGCATATGAAGAGGTGGGATGAGCCCAATCCATCTTGCACCATATTGTAACGTTCAAGTTTTAATAGGCTTATTGACAAAAATCATAAAAGGTTTGAGTGAGTAGGCTTTGGACACAAAAGAAAATAAAAGGTATAGTACTGATTTCTTTGGATGGAAAAAATGGCCTTGCCATGTACACGAGGGCAGAGTGCTCACTTGCGTCAAAAGAGCACTTTCGTTTCTTATTGTTTTGCTTTGTAGGGAGATTATTCTATTGTATGCCCAAATATTATTGAATAAGAATAATGTAAATGATTATATGACGGACAATTTTGAGAAATTTGTTATTTGTCATTGGTTCTTTTCAGTAGCTTCCTTTATTTTTAGTTTTAAAAAAGTATTTGATCATAATCCTTGGACTAAGCTAAATTAATATTGAAAAATAAGTTTAGAGAATTGTTTTTCTTATAATTACTACTGCATACAATCATGCACGGGCCTCCCTAGATTGGGAAATGACAATGAAAAGGGACGTTTTTTTATCCCTATTAACTGGAAATAGTAGCTCAAAAACAGAAAAATAGTTAGCGGGTTTCATAAAAAGTGGAATCAGAGAGATTTCAATTTTCATCCTAAAATAGAAAAAGGAGAGAAATATATCAGCACAGCCTGTGGCAAAATTTTGTCGGCTGATTATTATATCTAGTGTAAGTCCAAATTAACACTAGTCATTGTTATATCTTCAAATTATGTACGGGATAACATGGTCTGTAACCGAGCAAAACACATCAATATTTCTTCGATCCACTCTGTTCTTACTGCCTTCAAGAAAGAACAATGAATGTGTCCCTTCTAATTAGCATCAAAATAAATCTTATGGCAGTATTGATTGTTGAACAAGACATAAATTTCTAAACATAATTCAGTTGTTTACATAGTGCTAACAGTTATGGCTGATGATAACTACAGTTCATTTAAGTCCATGGTCTTATTAGAATCTGTACAGTATCTCACCCTGAGTATGCTCTGTGCTTCGTTGTTGCCATGCAGAAATTATACACTCCACATCATTGCTACCGCAGTTGTGGTTGGTCCAGCAATATCAGTGTTAAAAGGTTATCCATAATTTGTGTCATTAAGCTTTTTCCCCCACAAAAGGCCTAACATTGAATTTAAATCTGGTTGGTCAATTGAATTTAGACAACTATTTTTATTAAGACTTTGCAAATCATATTATTTGTGTAAATATAAATTAACTTACCATGATGCCTTTGTAGTATCTGGTGCTAGGAAACTTGACAGGTAAGTATAACATGGCATCAGCATCTCACACATTGCATCAAATGTCATCTTCATAGTCACATTTCACAGGATTTCTGAGTACGTCCATGTGCACATTGATTGTTTTTACCTTCTAACGACGGCTTCTCCTTAGCATAAGCATTAAAAATTATGGTCTCAAGTACATCGAGAATAACTATCTAAATGATGCTGATGCTAAGCGGTTTTAGAAGTAGAATTTATGAACTTTGCCATCCGTCTTTACTTGCAAATTGGTTCTTTTTTCTCTAATTTAATTGCTAACAGATTTTTATGGAATCATCCTTGCAAACTGGACAACATACAGAAGAGGAGACAGTTAGTTTTTTTCTTTACACTGAAGTCCAGCACCATGAAAATTTTTCCACCTTCTTCTAGCTTTTATACCCTTCCACACAATAGTTAACCAAATTTTGTGACAAATGCAAATGGAGATGACTTGAAACAAATATGTGGATCTTTCCGAATAATCTCTCTTGAACAAACTCCCATACCTAATTCCATCATAACAAGTTACATATGTTCTATTGGCCCATGGCTCTAAACAGTCCAACTCATGTCTAAATGTCAGGAAAGTTATTTTGGTTTAAGCATGATGCAGAATGAACTTAAGCTAACCAAATTAATCATTTAACTGTACAAAAAACGTGATTGTGATATGTATAACTCTAATGTGTGATGAAGATGTCGCCTATATAATAAAGTTTGCCATGAATTATCAGAGCTAGTTCTTTTTCAAATGTTATAATTTGTTAAAGGGTAAATACATTCACTATTGTCACATGAGACCGAAATTCAAACTTCTTATAATAAAACAAGAACCAATCACGAGACCAGACCAGACCTTTGTCCTTACATCTCTCCAGGCTGAAAAACAAAGGGGCTGTAAGGGTGGCCACACAAAACCATGATTCTGATTATCAAGAAGTCTCTAATTTAAGCATAGATTCCCATTACTTGTAAACAAAAGCACTTTGGCATTATAAAGATTATGAAAGTAACTTATCACAATCTTCCAATTTTGACAAAATCATACCATGTTGTACTATTAGTGGCTGAAATAAAAAAAAAGGTCTCCCAACAAATGGAATTCCCAGGCGGCCAAGGATATCATCTCTTTCACTTGTAACTCTTCTCCATGCTTTTGAAGCCACATAAATATGTTACTACTATAAAGAAGAGTGTAAATGCAATCATATAATTACTACTATAGATTTATTTCTTTTGTCAAACTAGCAGATTGTGTTCTCTTTATGGTACATATTGATTTACTAGAATTGGATGCTTATTGAATGCCTTCCACTGTACCACCGTTGTTTGGAAGCTATTTTATTTCACACAAAATGGTACTTGTAACTAAGCTCATGTGCTTAAAATGATTATTGTTCAAACAATTTTCACTGGTTTCTTACATGCTAAGGTCTCCGTAGAATGGTGAGTTTAGCTTGGATTCTGATACATGCAACAAAATGGCGGTTACCCACTTCCACTGGTGGAGGGATTTTCTTCAATCGAATGTTTGAATACTTAATTAGAAAAGAAATTAATTTTGCTCTGCTAAAATAGAAAATAAATTGAATTGATTTTGATGTAATACTACTTGGCATGGAACTCAAGAATGCTAGCATAAAATGGGTAGATATAAATAACATAAATAAAACAGTTACACATACAGGAAGAACTTTACTCCTTTAAATGAGTCCACCCATCATGGTTTAAATTATTCAAAATCTAAAATGGCTTCTAGATATTGATGATCTAAGATAAAAAAGAAATTGTTAGATGGATGGTGATGACAATGCGGGTAAACCTATATATAATTAATTATGCAGATGCTATTATGCTCCAAAATCCCTATGAAAACAGGAGGAGGTCCCTGCTTCCAAATAATATATCTCCTACTTCCATCAAATGGCCCCTAATTGAGAAATTAAACCTTTTGCATACACAATTCGGACAATACAAGTATATATACAAATATAATATCATGAATTGATGACCGTGATGGTGTATTGGTGCGAAAAGTTAATTAGTACTAGCAGTGTCTGCTTTATGATGTTATGAATCAATTTCATCACTTGTACAAATGTGTTCTCTCAACAGTGAAGCTTACTTGTAATTTTTAATATGATTTGTGAGCGAAGAATAAATTGCTGGCAAGATTGGAACATTGTTTCCTTGTACTTTTTCACTTAAATCATATTTTACTCAATTGAATTTGATAACCTGCTCTGAACCCGTATCATGTAGATTGCCAAAATTGCGGGAAAGTCCTTTTTTTTTATCAGCCAATAAAATAAAAAAAATAAAAGGATATTTGAGATATCCAACCAAATACAAGAGTTAAGCTTATATATTACATCTTTCAAACACAGCAATAATTCCTTCCCGTGCTCAACGATATAAACGTCTTAGCTAATAAAATTTAAGTTTAATGTTATAAACTTTTAATATTATTTTTTAATTAAAATTTAAATTTTATTCTGATAATTTATATTCTTTATCATGTGAGTAACTAAAATAATTTTGCAGTTGTTTATTTAAATTAAAATTATGATATATATATTTTTTGTGTTTTTTAAAAAGTTATCATTTTTAATTTCTAAAATAATACTGAAACAGTTTTTTAATCTTTTTAAAATATACAATTACTATAAATTAATTGTTAAATTTAAAATACCTTTTCATTTAAAAAATACGAACGGGTTGACTAAAGTGAGTAATGGTTAAACTAATGTCTTTCTTGGTGGCAATAACCCACGAAATTGCAAGGCTGGTAGTGACTAGTAGGCAAATTGGTAGGCTTTCCCGAATGAGTAAGGGAAGGCAAATTACTGTGGTTTTGCTTAGTCGTTATCCGTGACAACGTTATCTTGACGCGATTCGGATAAGTTTTTCTTCGTGATATAAGAGCAATTATTAGTGACTCACATTTCATATCATACTTATATATATATATATATATATATATATATATATATAAAGTGATTCAATGGGTTGGCATAAGAAACAAAAGAATCGGAGTGACAACGAGTTGAGAAGCTAAATCTACTTTGGATTCAGCTTTTAGTTGTCTCATTTCTATGGCATTTACTGCTCCATTGGACTCGCAATTTGCGGATTCTCTTCTGTGCAAAAGCATTGTCTCTATATATGTTCTTCAATTATTCAATGCCTTAACCGGATTTCATTTAGAAAAATGCAATTTAAATTAGACTTATACTTATTCACCCACTGAGAACCTAGCTAGTCTAAGTTCTCATGTGTAGCCTTTGTAAACTAATACAAACCCAAAGAGTAATTGTATTAAAGACGTTAATAGAAAAGTTGAGCCTCATTCAGTTGTAAGGCATACACTTAATTGTTAATATAGACCCTAACACTGGCATATTTTATAAATTGTGGATACATATGGTATATAGACACATATGATATGCAGATACATAGTGAAGTATCAGTTTTCTTTCTCCATTTCTTATAAGGAGGAAATGGGTAGGGAATTGACCCTATGATTTATTTAATGCAAGTCAGGACATGAAGCATCTTACATAAGCACCATTCCTTTTCGTAGGAACAAGACAAAGGGTTTTCATTAAATAATTTCGGATTCCTTTTGCTGTCATTTTCATAAGGCATTTGTGAGTTTTTGAGTACTCGACAAGTCATGGAATCATTTTATAAAATGGACTGGAACTGGAAGTAACCAAACAAGACTTGGAAAATAGACAATACAAAAATCACAGTACACAAGGATGAGGTCCCATTCTTCTCTCCCCCCTTTTTGATTATTAGTTGGGTTAAATGCAAATCGCAGATAGATGAGTTCAGTGGCCCGCTTCTTGTCATGACATCTGCAAAATCAGTGAAGTTTGGTCAGGTTTGAGCATGCCATATTATACAATTCAGAGTGAGTCCATCTTCCATTCCACACGCCGAAAGTTGGTACACGAGCCACAAAAAAGTATCTGTATCGATATGGAGGCATGCACATAAAGTTAACAGAATAAAATACGCAGAGGTAAAATGAATACATTGAAGTAAATTAATTAAACAATTTTAAATTAATTACCAACTTCCTTGTATCAAAATGCACTAAAATTTTATTAAATTATGATTATTGAGGTTTTAATTATTTAATTATTTCTGCTGATTTTTGCGATATTATAAAGTTTAGTGCATGTGGAGTTTGTGTGTATCCAGGCAAGAGATTCCCGGTTCCGAAAGAGACAGGGTTAATCTTTTAAGAAGTGAAATGAAACCTTTTTTCTTCTTCATGGAACTGTAATTGTTAGTTGGTACACAGATATCTTGTCTTTGGGGTGACTAAATCAACGAAAGGTGATTCTTTACAGAGAAGCCCAGAGGCATGAAAGTGCTTGGAAAAGATTCTGTAGATGGAATCAAGAATATTCTGAGGGTACTGCACGCAACAACTAAAATCCAAAGTACTCTGCCACTCAGTGGAGTGAAGCCTAGGGAGTGTCAAACACAGATTGGTTGAGATCTCTGAGGGGAAGCTGCTGAGTTTAGTGACTCTGCCAAGCGATGACCTGACTCCAATTTTTTTGCTCCTATCTGCATCTCAATTTAATTCTTTCAATTAACAATTATTATATTATAGTTGTAAATTCCAACGCTTTATTGGAAAACCTATCAAATAAAATTTAAAATTTGCAACCATCAAAACATAAGAAAAAAATTTAATGTTATTAGAAAAACAATTGAAAGGAGAAAGCCATGGGCAATTGATTATACAAGCAGACTCACTACCAACGAATTTTACTTGCAATATTAAGCAACTCGAATCTTCTACTTACAGTATTTATCTAATCATCATTTCTTGCCCCCTAATGGTTAGTCTCATAGTTAAGTCTATAGAAATATCATTAGGGTATATATAATATCATGTTACAAAAGAAATTTGTGTTAATTTTTTCCGCTCAACTATGAATAAAGAAATAACTTTTCTATGTATGTAGATATAAAGTTATTTTTAAGTATAATTGTTTTTTATAATATGATTGTTTGGGTGACAAACTAGGGTTTCTCTCTTTTCAATATCATCAATCTTTTCAAGAACATAAAAAAAAGAGTACATTTTAGGGTGCCATAGAAGTGACAAAAATTGACATGAATAAGGTAATGTTTATAAAGTTGGAGATTATGTTTTATCTTTTTCGCTATTTCTTGCTTAATTAACCTGCTATGATTTTTTTATTAACAGAATTTGTGTGGGGCAAGGTATTCTAATTTAAGGCTTTCAACATTCAAAAACTAAAAGAAACACATGCATGAACACAATCAAACGGTTTAGTTTTCATTTTTTTTAACTTAAAGATAATTAGAAATTGATTAAGAAATTATGGGTTATATAAAACTAAAAAATAAACCTTTATTCATCTATTTTGAAAATTAAAAAATAAAATAAAGTTTATATAAGTTGTCAAGTTGATTGTATGAATATTTAGAACATCAATTCATCTATTAAAATTTTAAATTTTATATTTGACATATAAAATGAATTGGCAGTTAACCTTATATATTTTAGAGAAACTTGTTTATTGTTATCTTTAGCATGACATAGAAAAAAAAATTTATATTAAAAAAATTAAAAAGTATCACATAGTAATTCTTTAAAAGAAGAAAATGTATCTTTTAAAAATAAAAATAAACAATAATTAATTTAATTTTTTCTTAAAATTTAGGTGTGTAATTTTCTCTTTTTAATTTATCGAATAAAATACATTTTTATAAATACTTAAATTATACAGTTCTCTATTTGAAAAAACAACATTTTTCAGCTGCATGACATGAAAGTTACTTAAAAAGAAATACCTTTATGTAGGATTATGGATTTTTTTTGGTGTTATTTTTTAATTAAATTAGAATTTTATTTTAAGAATTTAATACCTTTATTTATATAAAAATTAATATCTATAATAAATTAGGGTATATAATAAAATTTAATTAATATTTTTAATCAAATTAAAAAGTATCTAATGATAAATTAACAATAAGAACTAAAAAGAAAAAATTATAATGGTGTATATAATAGCATTTATTACAGTTGAGGGATATGGAAATAAAGTAAACGGAGTGTATAAAAATTGAAGAGCGAAGAAGGGATAAATATAAGCGGAAGTGAGGTGTGGAGGCAACATCTCTGGCCTGTGGTTACAAGAATGATGTCAGGAAATGTGAAAATGACATTATTGAATAAAGGAGGAAAAAAGAAAAAGCAGAGACATACATAAATGATGATGATGATGATGATACATGCACCCACCTGTGATTCCCAATCCCAATAAATAGTGGAAGAATGTGTTGAGATGAGAAACAAACACACAATAGAAGAAGAATGTTTTCCCCAACAGATATGCCTTCACCTTCCTCAATCTTCTCTGCATATGCCTCCATGACTGCCTCTATTATGCTTGTACGTTCCATGGCCAATGAGATCATACCTCAACCAATTCGTGCCTACCTTTTCAACACCTTCCGCTACCTCATCAAACCTCGCTCTCCCACTCTCACTCTCATCATTGAAGAGTCCACCGGCATAGCTCGCAACCAAGTCTACGACGCTGCTGAGACTTACCTCTCTACCAGAGTCAGCCCCGATAATGAAAGACTCAAAATCAGCAAGACTCCAAAGGAGAAGAAACTTACCATTCGCCTCGAGAAAGGTGAAAAGTTAGCTGATTGTTTTAACGGTGTTTGCTTCAAGTGGAGATTCATCTGCTCAGAATCCGAGAAGAACAACCCCAACGATCATAACAACATCTCCATAAGATCCGAGAAGCGGTATTTTGAGCTGAGTTTCCCCACGAAGCAGAAGGAAATGGTTTTGGACTCTTATTTACCCTTCATTCTTGACAAAGCCAAGGATATGAAAGATGAGGAAAGGGTGTTGAAGATGCACACTCTCAACACTTCCTATTGTTATTCTGGAGTCAAATGGGACTCCATCAATCTTGAACATCCATCAACGTTTGACACACTTGCCATGGAGCCAGAGTTAAAGAATGCTGTTATAGAGGACCTGAACAGATTTGTGAAGAGGAAGGACTATTACAAGAGAGTTGGAAGGGCATGGAAACGAGGCTACTTGTTGTATGGTCCTCCAGGAACAGGCAAGTCTAGCTTGATTGCGGCCATGGCTAATTATTTGAAGTTTGATATCTATGACTTGCAACTTGGCAACATTGTCAGGGATTCCGATCTCAGAAAGCTTTTGCTCGCCACAGCAAATAGGTCCATTTTAGTCATTGAAGACATTGATTGCACCGTTGATCTGCCAGAGCGTCGCCATGGGGATCATGGACGTAAACAAGCTGACTTACAGGTTACTCGTTCTAACTCGTTATCATACCCTCTTCCACTTTATTATTTATATTCATCAAATATATACTCACACACACAAGTATATTAAATTTTGTTTATTTTCACTAATGTCTATACATCATTTTTTTTTATTTTTCTAATTAAAAAATGAAACATCCATGAAAATGCCTAACAGTTAAACAAAGGATTCTTGTCCGTTAAAACAAAGACATTTTTTTTTTGTTTTTTTGGTTAAAGAAGGAGATGTAATAAAAGAGAGAAAATAGTGTTGTGGTGGTGGTAGCAAAGTGAGAATTCTTGGCCTAATATGGTTGTTTTCCAAATTCCATGCCAACCCACGTGGGCTCTGATGGAAGAACGCAAAATACAATTTAGTTTTGCTGGTGCTTTCGTTTTAGAATTTGACAGGCTCATTACTTTACCATGTCTTTTAGAGTCATTTTCTCATTCCTGAGGAAACTTTTTTCTTGCAAGTGGAAACATGCCGTTTTTAAAAGCACGCCCTGAATTGGTAAATGGGGACCACGGGACTACCGTGCAGTTTGATAATTAGCTATCGATAAAGTTAAAAAATAAGATCATCCAAAGCATTTGCCATATCATCATCCAACAAAAAGCATTAAAACGCCACTTCCAAGTTCCAAACATCCTAAAAGGCATTTCACAATCAATCCACGCAATTGGTTCAGACACTTAGTTGTTCTTTTCCTCTTGTTTGTTGTTTTCTGTTTGATCAATAGCGAGACGAAGAGGATAGCTTACCTTTTGTTCAAAGGTCGTTTCTAAATGTTATTGGATAGTGGATGCCAAATATGAACCGTCTTCCGTGTAAAGATTCTACTGTGGACTGCTGTTGTTTTTTCAATTTTTGGCAGAAGATGCTCTCCGAATATTTTATATTGTCCTTTATAACAAATTAACACCTTCCACGTCTAAAAGCAATACTAACTTTGCCCACACCTTAAATTTTCTCTAACCCTCTCGCACTACTTTTTTCGTTGAACCCACTTTTCTTTTTTTTCTATTGACTAGACGTCAAACATATCTAAACCCATTAATGTTTTTCCTCTATTAATTATAGACAAGTTTAGGTGAATAATTTCTAACATGAAAATGTAAAACACTTAGACACAGACTAATTTTTTTTAAAAATTCAATACTTCAATATTGTTGTGAGGAGAACATGAGTGTGATTATTAATTAAAGTTGGAATGCTACAATTGGTGATATAGGCTCATCGTACATCTGATGGATGGATGCAGTTGACATTGTCTGGATTACTGAACTTCATAGATGGACTATGGTCAAGTTGTGGAGATGAGAGAATTATAATATTCACGACCAATCACAAGGAAAGGCTAGACCCAGCTCTGTTGAGGCCAGGAAGAATGGACATGCACATTCACATGTCCTATTGCTCCTACCAAGGCTTCAAGCTTTTGGCCTCAAACTACTTGGAAATTTCCTCTGACCATCACCTCTTTGGGGAGATAGAAGGGCTAATTGAGGACATACAGATAACCCCTGCTCAAGTGGCAGAGGAATTGATGAAAAACGAAGATGCTGAGGCCACACTCGAAGGATTCGTGAAGCTACTTAAACGGAAGAAGATGGAAGGTGATGTGTGTGAGAACTTTAGTCCAGATAAAGCGGAACCTACCCATCAGCAATCTAAAAGGCGCAAGGTTGGTTGCAAACAAAAAAGAGGTGTTGGGAATAGCAAGAACAATAGTGGTACTACCCAAAGAAGGACAAGAAGAATTAGAAGAGGGTGTAGTTTGTAATCAATGGCTCTCAGACGGAATCATAAAATAAAATTGCTGATCAAGGCTTCATGCTTTCTTTAGTTTTAATCCATAGTTAACATCCTACATTTCTTATCCAAACAGTGCTTCAATTAATTTCCTTTATGTATACGAGTTGGAGAAAAGAATGAGAGCCAGAGTGTTATCGCTAGTATCTCTATGTTGACGTGTAATTATGGACAATGGTCACTCCCCAGTAATTCGTATATTCAAATAGAAGATTCATGTTTTCCATAACCGGAAACTTGGATTTTTTTGTTTTAGACTTCACTCTTATTAAAGTTAAGAATACTTCTTCTATGGTTTCGGTTGTTTATAATTTGGTTTGATTTGATTTTCATATAAACAAAAACTTATTAAATTAAATTTAAAAACAAAATGCAGTTTAATTTAATTTAGTTTAAATATAATATCAAAATTAAATTAAATCATATGTTATGATTCAGTTGGGATCAATTCGACTTTTATTTTATTATTTTACTTTATATAAATTTAATTTAATTTTCAATTTAAACCAGATAAAGATAATTTTATGAGAAAAAAATTTAAGTGAATTTATTAGAAAAATAAATAAAAAATACATTAATTAAAGAATGAAATTATGATTTTTTTAAGTTAGTTACTCTCTTCTTCAAATTATACAAATCTGATCATTTCCATTGATTTTCTTTTACTAAAAATCTAATGCTATTATTTTTTTATCCAATCATTTTAGAATTTATAATAAAATTAAAACATAAAATACTTTTAAATATTTTAAAAATAAATTATTTAATTTTTATAAAATATGAAAATAAGGTTTTTGAAAAGGAAATTTTTAAATTTTATCTTAGACAAATATTTTAATTAATAATAATAATATATTCAATATATTTGAATTTTAGTATTTTTCATTTAATTTATATATATATATATATTATTTCTCTTTTCATTGTATTTCAACCTACCTATTTTTTAGAAATATTTATTAATATATAAGAGAGGGGTGTTGGGTTATCTTAATAGGAGGTGGGAGAACGACATCTAAGGCAGGTTGAATCTTGGGCTATGGGTAATGGAAAATACGGGATGTAGATCCCATTTATGATTATTAGGTAGGAAAAAAATGTAAATAAAATATTAAAAAATTAAAGAGATAAAAAGTTATATATAATATGATATAAAGACATATATAAAATAAATATTAAGATGTAAGTATGGTTGAGATTTATGATAATTAAAATTAAATATAAAAAATGTTGTTAATATATTCTATTTGTAATGTATTGAATGAAAAAATAAATAAAAAATATCATATATAAAATGATAATAAAAATATAGATAAGAAAGAGTAAAATATATTAGGATATAAACATGAAAATCCTAACAATTCTTTAGATGTACAAATCAAATATCAAATTTCTCAAAACAAAAAACAACCACATAACAAATAAAGTTTAACAAAAAGTTGTTATTTGTACATGTACAGTTGATATTCATCTCAATCCATACCTATTTTTTAATTTAACAACAATTTTAAATCGTACTAAAAATTATCAAACTCATGCTAAATTAAATTTTGAAAATGATTTTATCAAAGTCAATACTTAATTTAATTTAGCAACGATTTTGATGATTTTTTATTAATAAAAATTTTAAATCCCGCCATTTCAAGTACAACTGTCGTTCATTATTTTTTTTTATTTTTCCTTCATTTTAATATTTTTATTTTTAATTTATTTAAATATTAAAAAATATTTCAAAATAAATGTTTGTAAAATTTAAAAAAAAACATTTAATTTTTTAAATGTTAATATAGATAGTTTTAATCATAACAAGGGCATAGTACGCTTTCCCATATCACCTTAAATAAGTTAATAAAACATATTTTAATTAAATAAAATAAATTTTAACAAATTACTTATCTTTGAACAACATAACAGATAATAGATTAATTATCAATCATCATCTTAATTTTTTGGTTGAGTTAACTTTATAATGCGTTCTAATAATAGTCGTTATCAAAATCAAAATTTAAAGTTTATGTATTTTATAAATAGCTTGTCTCACTTTGATATGTGATAAGATTGACAATAATAACAAATCGTTGTGATATGATGATGATAACATTAATAGGTTAGATATTTCTCAGCGGTAATACTATAGTATATAAGGATTATGCAACAAGTGTAAATGATGATACTTATATAAATGTGAAGAAAAAGAACCCTTCCAAAAAATATATATATAATTCATCACTCAATCATATCAAATACTCTTTCCCGACGAAATAAAACAAAATTTCCTTTATCTTCCAATCATCGCAAATGAGAAGAATATTGATTGAATGATATCAAACTATAATAACAATTTAAATCGTTCAATAGTTATATTTAACTTAGAAATTTCAAAATATAAATTACAACATAACTAACTTATACTATTAAATCCTAAATTTTATAATAATTTTAATTTATATAAACTCCTACAATATTTATAAATATTTAATATTAAAAATATGAATATAAATTTCTTAAAAATAAAACCATTATAAATATGAAAATCCTACCTAATAATTATAAGTTATATTAAACTATTACAAATGTGTAAAATTTTATTGAAGAAAAACTATAATATATATATGATTAAATTATTTAAAAAATAATTTATGTTAAAATTATTTTATTTAATATCTTTTTTAAACAATTAAATTTGTTGCATATAATAATAAAATTTATAGATTTTATTGTATAAATTATATTTACAAAATTTTATATAATTTAAAAGAAATTTAACATTTTATTATATAATTTTATTTTAATAAATATTTAAAAATTTAAAAGATAGAATTGAAAAGGTTTATTAATAAATTATTACATTTATTCTCTTTTATTTTTTAAAAATTAATTTTTAAAATTATTTCACAAAATATTTTTTAAAAATAAAAATTCAAACACGTCCTTAAAATTTGATTTTTGAATAATTTACCTTACAAGTTTATTAAAAAATCTAAAAAATTATTTTATCAACGACTACTTTTCATTTTTTTTAAACCAACTTTCAATGTAAAAAAGAAACGCTGATTCATTTAGATTCCTACGATAATCATTCATCGATGAAAGTTCTCCGACAATTAAGGTCAAGTTCTCTGCAACTTCTGAGAATGTACGCAACCATAGACCGAACTGTGCGCTGTGCACCACAGATAATTGATAAATATTTAAATTCTTAAATATATTAATTATAAAAATATACTTTTTAAACTTTTTAAATAATAGCTTTTAAAAACATAAATATTTTTTAAAATAATTTTCATTTCTTTATTAATATGAAAAATGTAAAATTTTAAAATCTGCAAAAATTAATTCTTTTTATAATATAAATTGATGTAAATAATTTTTTTTTTCTACTCCCATGATTGTTTTTCCTTTGATATTCCTATAACTTTTTTTTCCCTTTTATTCCCAATCCAAGGTAAATTCTCTGCATATGAATGGGAAACTTCTGAGAATGATCCAAATGTGAAACTTCTGAGAATGATCAAAGATGAATGTGGACTCTGCACGCAATTGATAAATGTTTAAATTTATAAATATATTAATTATATTTTTTAAAAAATAATCTTTAATAAGCAATTAAAAATATACATCTAAAATGCTTTTTATATATGAAAGCTTTGTTGTACAGTTTTGTGAGAAGAAAATGTTTGGTTAACAGCCAAACCCATCCATTTTTACTTGACTTATTGAACAAAAATCATTCATTTAACGTATTAAAAGAGATAGATAAAAAAAAAAGACAAACGATAGATATAATAAATAATATAATATAATAAAAAAGAAAATATCATAATTATTTGTAAAAAATAATAAATATATATCCTAATAGTAATATATATTTTTTTATATTTCTTCTTTTATCACATCACATAACATATAATTTTAAACCTTAAATGATACATATAATAAAAAATAAAAAATAAAAACAGATAAAAGATGATAAAAGATGATAAAAATTTTAAAATATCAAAATAATTTTATCACATTATATAAGATATTTGATCTGTTTCTATCTCTATTTAACAGCCAATAAATAAAATGTACCCATATAATGGGCCTTATTTGTGAGATAGCAAAAAGTAATGAAAGGCTTCCAACCTCCTTCCCTATGTATCAGTAATTAGACTCAATTGACGTCTGGATAAGTTGTGACATCATTCAGAACTCTGTTATTTATTCATTTTCAGAATAAAAAATTCCAGAGTGTGGAGAATTGATCTGTGATCTAAATCATAGATCAAACCGTGTGCCTCTTATCGTATGTATATACATATATATATGTCAGTCATCCATCATTCAATACATCTCATCATTCTTATATATACCTGCTGCTCCATATAGTTTTGAAAGTGTAGCATCCACCATGAGCATGAGAGCTTCTGTGGAGAGTATTTCTTCGTCCTTCACAAGCGTGCGTTCGGCATCATCATGGTTCGAGGTGTATGCTGCGTTCTCCACATTCATGATGATTCTAAGAACAGCAATCAACGATCTGATACCTAAACAAGTTCGGTCTTTCATAGCCACAAAGCTAAAGGAACTGTTCTCAGAAGGGCAAAGGAACCATGAGGTGTCACTTCACATCACCCAGTTTTGGGATGGGCAAACGAACCAACTCTTCCAAGCTGTCCAAGAGTATCTCCCTGCGAGGATAAACAACTCTTACAAATCCCTCAAAGTTGGGAAACTTTCGAAGGATAAGAACGTGGTAGTGGCTGTGGATGGAAAGGAGGAGGTTGTGGATGAATTTGAAGACATAAAGCTTAAATGGAAGCTTGAAATTTCCCAAAAGGATCCTGAACATCCAAAGTCATCCAACGAGCTTCTTTCATTTATACTAAGCTTTGATGAGAAGCATAGAGATAAAGTAATGAACAAATACATTTCACACATTCTAAGCACCTACCAGGCCATGAAAGCAGAGAAAAGGACTATCAAGATTCATTCCAGGGTCTCCAGGCACTGGCAGAGAAGTGAACTAACACATCCAGCCTCATTTCACACACTTGCTTTGGATCCTGACCAAAAGCAGACCATAATCGATGATTTAGATCGCTTTCTCAAGAGGAAGGAACTCTATAAGAAAGTGGGTAAGCCTTGGAAACGTGGATACCTTCTCTATGGGCCTCCAGGAACAGGAAAATCTAGCCTTATTGCAGCTATGGCCAACTACTTGAAATTCGATGTGTATGATTTGGAGCTAACCTCTCTGTATTCTAACTCCGATCTCATGGGAGCCTTGAGAGACACATCTAACCGTTCCATCATCGTTATCGAAGACATAGACTGCAACAAAGAGGTTCTTGTTCGATCAACAATAAACTCTTTATCAGATTCAGATTCAGACTCTGACAACAAACCTGTCAAGGTTAGTTTTGTATATTCATATCTCCCCCTTTTTTTTTATTGTTCATACATAAGAAATAAAAGTTAATATGCTTTTTTCCTTTTAAAAGGAACAAACCTATATGTGTTACCCATTGAATGAATGATCTTTATTAACATTCAAGTAATTATTTCATAGGTTAAGAGTAGGAGTTTTACTCTCTCGGGTCTGCTTAACTACATGGATGGGTTATGGTCAAGCGGTGGAGAGGAGCGGATCATAATCTTCACTACTAACCACAGAGAAAGAATTGATCCTGCTTTGCTGCGTCCAGGTCGGATGGATATGCACATTAATTTGTCCTTCCTCAAAGGCAAGGCATTTAGAATCCTGGCTTCAAATTATTTGGACATTGAAGGAGATCATCCCCTCTTTGAACAAATTGAAGAGTTATTGGAGAAAATACAAGTTACCCCTGCAATAGTAGCAGAGCAACTATTGAGAAATGAGGATCCTGAGGTTGCTTTGGAAGAACTTGTTAAATTTCTTAGAGAAAAGGATGTTCACAGCCAACTTTTGGATTCTGAATCACACTGCTGACTCCTTCTGTTCTGTATCCCACTGGGTTAAGTGGAACAATACAAAAATAAATTCCTTTTTGCTTTTCTACTGTGTTTAGGATGGCTACTTATATCTGAACTTCCTGTACCACTTCAATGCATCTAGTTTTGAAGATTCTTAAATCTATAATAAAACTTGACGCTGTTCGCAGGGGAATTTTTATATTCAACATTTTATTTCCTAGTTAAAAAAACTCATGGCATAGAATGTTGCTTCGATAAAATCAAAGGTTAAAAGGTCCCATACCGAAAATAATGGGAAACAAGACTACAGTTTACTTTTTTCTTTTTCTTAACCAGTGATTACGACAGAGTTAACAATTGAGTTTTAAAAAGGTCTGAGTGAGGAGGGACGTATGACTATTCTCATTTTCTGAGGAAACTCATTTACTGGAATTGCTTCTGTTTTTACTTTCAAGCTGCTGAGTCCCTTCCCTCTTAAAATAAGATGATTCATTGATATGCTGCTGAGTACAACTTCCTGCACGCCACGCGTTTAAGGTCAGTGTGGGAACCGCATGTGCGTTCACACAAGGGTTGCCACTCAGACTAAATAAAGAGATCTACTCCTTATTTCTATGGTACTAATTTACTCTATGATTTTATTTTTTTTAAATCAACTGTCGATGTTTTTCTTTCTTTAAGTAAAAAAAATAAACTTTCGATGTTGAAAAGAAATAATCGCTCATTTAAATTCCTATGATAATCATTAGCTACCTAGAAGTTTATCCAACAATTGAAGTCAGGTTCTTCCATTATTTGCTTATGAATGAATGTGAAGCTTGTGTGTACGTATTTTACAGGTGAAAAAAGGTTGAGCGCTACTAAATTTTATAAAATTTGAATTTAATGCTCAAGTTTAAAATTTAGTCTTTTAATAATTTTTAAAATATATAAAAAATTTATTCTAAAATTAGCTAATAGATTTAATATATATATATATATATATATATATATATATATATATATATATATAACCTCAAATATGATATACTATTATTTAAATAGACTAATGTACACAGTATTTTCGGTTTGATACATTAAATTTTTGGTTGCGACAATATCCAATAATCAATTAACAAAGAACATATTTCATTCCATGTTAACGCGATATTTTATACGAATAAAAACAAATTTAATAAACTTTACAGAAAAATTGATGAATTTTCTTATATCCACATTTTGTTCTTCTTTTCCTCTCTATTAGTAATGCGATATTTTATATCAGGTGTAGGTATAAAAGTAAATTTAATGAACTTTACAAAAACTGGTGAATTTTATTATAATTATATTTTGTATTTTCTTTTTTTTTTCTCTCTTTCTCTCTATATGTGAATTATCTAAGAATTCATGTGACGGAATATAAATCTGAAATTGACACAAAGCTAAAGAAAAGAAAGAGACTTGTGCAAATCATTTTAACACCTCAATTAGCTGCAGTTATATTTTTATAGGGAATTTTACCAGAGATAAAAATATTTTAGATTTAAAAATGATTGTAAAAATATTTACAGATGATTTAAGCCTTATGTTAATAATAACATTTGAACCTATACTTTTATGAAATATGAATTTAATATTTAATTAGTTGCAGTTTTTTTTATCAAATTAATTTAATTTTACAAAAATATTCAGTAATTCTAATCGTATTATAATCAAATCTTTTATTTTTAAATATTTTAAAAGTTGCTTTTGTCTAACTAAATCATGTTACTGTTTTAATGATTATTTAATTATTTAATTTTTAAATATTATTTTTAAATTTAATTTAATTTTTGTTTAAATTAAAATTAAAATCTTGATATATTATTATATCAAATTAAAGATTTTTTTTGGATAAATTAAATTATAAAACTATTATAATTTTAATCCAAATTTAAGTTCTAAAATTTATATTTTAACATATAATATCAATAAAAGTTATACGTCCCTTAATAATTTATTTTTAATTTTATATTTAATTTTAATAGATTTGTTTTTTTAATTTATTATTTTTTACACAATAAAAGTAATAAAATTTTAAATTTAAATTATTATATAAATTATTTTAATTTTTATTATTAGATAAAGTTTAATTTATTATTAATATAATATTAATAAAATATTTTAAATTTTAAATCTTTTGTTTATAAATTTTACTTGAATTTAAAAGTATTCTCATCGTTTTATAAGAATATTCCATCATAAGCAAGTTACTTGTCTTACTCGTAACAAGTCCATGAACTTCAACATGTGTGATTGTGTGATACACATAATACATATTTAAATTGTTTAAATAGTTTTGCTAATTTATTTAAATAGTTTTGCTAATTTGTTTAATTATATTTAATATTTTATTATTTTTAATATTTCTAAACAAAAATATAAAAATAAAAAGATTCCTTTCTACATGATTATACAAAAATATAAAACATTATTATATTTTGAATATAAATTGTTAAATTTATTTTATTTAAAAAAATTACCAAATATTAAATATAGAATGATTTAGAATACTATATATATACATGTTAACTATAAATCTAAAAAAAATTAAAAAATATATAAATTACAAAAATACATAAAAAAAAATATAGTATATTTATTTTTATTGTGTTTATAATGGTATAATTTTTTATATTTTTAAAAATATTTATCATTAAATTTAAAATATAAATAAATATAAAATAATTTTTAATATATAAATAAATCATTACTCATGTCCATCAATAACGTATACAAACAAATAATGGAGACGATAAATTTGATATATATATATATATATATATATATATATATATATATATATAAAGAGGGATACCTTAGAAACAAGGATACCTATTGTATGGAGCTCCTGGAGCTGGGAAATCTGACCTCATTGTCGCTGTTGCCAACTACTTGAAATTTGATGTGAATGATTTGGGGCTCACTTGGGTCTCTTCTGACAAGGACCTCATGCGGGCCATGGCCCATGGCCCATGAGAGAAATAGACAACCATTCCATCGTTGTGATTGAAGATATTGACTGCAACAAAGACATGCTTGCTCCATCAAAACCTGATGCTGCTGCACATCAAGATTCTGACTCTGAAATTGATGCCACCCAGGTTTGTTTTATCTTTATTCTTATTTCTATTACTTCTATTTTTATTTATATCTGCAATCAGAACATAAATTTTGTTCTTATTATTGTTTATATACACGTTTAAGGTAGTAATAATTATTATTTTTCATTCATGCTTTTTATTTATATAATAAATAAAAATAATAAATTATTCAATAATTATATTCAGTTTTTTTTCTACGAATCAAAAATAAAGTTTTTTAAGCTTTTTTTTTTTATATAAGATTCAATCTATATTATTTTTTAATTTTTTCATTTTTAGAAAAATTCTCACAACCAATGAAAAAATATTATATAGATATACAATAACTAATTAATAAAAAGTTAAAATAATCAGTTAAGACTAATTTTGAAAAATTTAATGTTATTAATTAAACTAACTAAATTATTATTATTATTGTATATTATTTAATTAGTTTTTATAGAAAGGTGCCAGGAAGTATAATACAATAATTAGATTTGTTTTATCTTTGTAATTTTTCTCCAAAAAATAAGTAAGAATAGAGGTAATACTATACTTGTTAAATTTTTTATATAAATAATAACTAATTAATCACAATTAATAATAAATAGTTAAAAATGATTATTTTTTTATTTCTTTTTATCTGTCTTGATAGAAAATAAAAAAAATTTGTATATATTTATCCATTTAAATATTCAAGAGTATTAATTAATTTTTTATATCATTATTACATTTATCTAATTATTATTAACTACAATAAATTGAATCTATATTTCCACTACTACATAGAAAAATAAACGGAGGAAAAGTTTAAATTATAATAAATAACAAAAGATAGAAATAAACTTTATAAATAATAAATTAGACAAGTAAGTATTCATAATTTGTATTAAATTAAAAATATTAATATCATTTCTTAATATATGTATTTTTTCAAATAAAAAATGCATGAAGTGAATTATAAATTTAAAATTTATTCTAAAAATGGTTATTGTATTAAATGTTTAAATAAATAGTATAGGAAGTGAATGATTGTCTTATTAGCATAAATATTAGTAAAGATATAAAAATTAGTTAAAAATGATATTATATTTCTTATATTTAAGACAAAACTATTTACACCTGTGTTTTATAAAAATATCAAAAGAAAAATAATACGTGATAGTCGATATTTAATTTTTACAAGTATTCATGTAATGACAGTGATTTTTTGAAAATAATGCATAGGTTATGAGAGGAAGATCTACTCTATCATATCTACTTAACTGTATGGATGGCTTGTGGTGTGGAGATGAGCGAATATTATAATCTTCACTGCTAGGTCACCCCTCATTGCTGCACCCAGTTCGGATAGATATGCATATTGAAGGAGATCTTCCACCTCTTCAACAAAGCGAAGGACTATGGGCGAAAATAAAGGTTACTCATGCAGTAACAACAACGCGTTTAAAGAAAAACATTTTGTTATTTTGTTATTTTTTTTTCACTGGTAGAAAAATAGCTTTTTATAACAGGATTTTACGTCGGTTATTCGCCAACCGATGTAGAAAAAAGGCGGTGGCATTTTTGTAAATAAATTTGACACTTTCTACATCGGTTTCTTTATAACCGATGTAGAAAAATAGCCGGTGGCATTTTTGTAAAAAAATTTAAACTTTCTACATCGGTTGCTTTATAACCGATGTAAAAAGTCATTTTCTACATCGGTTATAAAGCAACCGACGTACAAAGTAAGACTTTCTACATCGGTTGGGTAGTGTAACCGATGTAGAAAGTTCTTTTTACGTCGGTTCTCTGAAACAACCGACGTAGAAAGTCTATTTTCCCTCCTCTATAGCTGATGCGACCGTTGTCGTCCTCATAACTGTAAACACTCGATTCCTGCCCTAACTCATTTCCTCTAAGCTGTCAAAGCTTCCGTCGTTCTCAAAGTCGCCTTCGTGCTCAAAGTCACCGTCTTCGTCTACGCCGTCGTCGTCGTCGTCTACAGCGTCGTCTACACCGGTACGTCGTTACAGCGTCGTTTAGGTCTCTGTTTCCTGTTTCTGTTTCTGCATTAGTTGTTAGTTGTTAGCCATAGCCTTTGCTTGTTTAGGTCTCTGTTTTGCCTGTTTCTGTTTTGCCTTAGTCTTAGTCTAGCCTTTGCTTTGCCTGTTAATATATATGAGGTAGATAGTTATAGCCTTTGCTTGTTTAGGTCTCTGTTTTGCCTGTTTCTGTTTTGTCTTAGTCTTAGTCTAGCCTTTGTTTTGCCTGTTAATATATATGAGGTAGATAGCCTTAGCCTTTGCTTGTTTAGGTCTCTGCTTGGCCTGTTTCTGTTTTGCCTTAGTCTTAATCTAGCCTTTGCTTTGCCTGTTAATATATATGAGGTAGATAGCTATAGCCTTTTCTTGTTTAGGTCTCTGTTTTGCCTGTTTCTGTTTTGTCTTAGTCTTAGTCTAGCCTTTGCTTTACCTGTTAATATATATGAGGTAGATAGTCTTAGTCTTTGCTTTGCCTGTTAATATATATGAGGTAGATAGTCTTAGCCTTTGCTTGTTTAGGTATCTGCTTGGCCTGTTTCTGTTTTGCCTTAGTCTTAGTCTAGCCTTTGCTTTGCCTGTTAATATATATGAGGTAGATAACTATAGCCTTTGCTTGTTTAGGTCTTTGTTTTGCCTGTTTATGTTTTGTCTTAGTCTTAGTCTAGCCTTTGCTTTTCCTGTTAATATATATGAGGTAGATAGCTATAGCCTTTGTTTGTTTAGGTCTCTGTTTTTCCTGTTTCTATTTTGTCTTAGTCTTAGTCTAGCCTTTGCTTTGCCTGTTAATATATATGAGGTAGATAACCTTAGTCTTTGCTTGTTTAGGTCTCTGTTTGGCCTGTTTTTGTTTTGTCTTAGTCTTAGCCTAGCCTTTTGCTTTGCCTGTTACTTTGTATGAGGTAGATAGCCTTAGCCTTTGCTTGTTTAGGTCTCTGTTTTTCCTGTTTCTGTTTCTGTTACTGCTTCTGTTAAGGTTGCAATTTGCAATGTAAATATGAATTGTATTTATTGTTTCTATTCAATAATGTTTTCATATTTGTTTTCTCTGCTTTTAACAGATACATGGCTGACCCTTCAGAGGTTCCTCCTTCACAAAGTGGGTTTGAGAACCCTTCTTCTCGGCAAAAGAAGGGAAGACGAACCACACGATTAAGAGAGTTAACCCTTAGTCGAAGTGGTGAGCAAATGATTCCCATACAGTTTGATCAGGCCACTGGGAATCCATTAGGGCCAAACAAGACAAAGTTTAAGAGTTATGTGGCCCTCCTTGGACGAAGCAAAGCCATTATTTTGAAGAAGGATTGGGATGATGTTGAGATGCGAGTCAAGGATCAAATTTGGGAGACTATCATGGTATTTAACTTTAAAGCTTTAAGTTTTTCCATAAATTTATCATTCACTAACTAATTACATCTTCTTTTATGTAGCTTACATATGACGTACCAAACACTAACTTCCTGAAGAGGAAGTGGCTTTCATTTGCTGGTGAGCGCTGGAGGGGCTTCAAGACACATCTCACCAGCAAATATATATATGAGTCACTCAAGGATGTGTCTCCTTGTGAGGAGTACCAGTTCCTTGATCAAGACACTTGGCAGAGATTTGTTGAGTCTCGAATGGATCCTGCATTCGTTGTATGTATCTTTCTAATATTTTATTTTTTTAATTGACTAATATAAGCAATATTATGATTAAATGATTTGCTTTCTTATAACAGGAGAAAAGAAAGAAGGCTCAACAAATTTCTGCTAAGAACTTTTACCCCCACAGATTATCTCGTGGGGGTTATGAGTTGCTTCAGGAGAGGTTGATGGACCAGAAGTCGAAAGAACGTCAGCAATCATCTGAAGCAGACCCCTCTACACTTCTCTCTCCACCCTCTCCACCTTCACGTCATGAGAAATGGAAGAGGGCACGTCAAAAGGCAACTGGAGAGTACACATCAGAACCTTCTCGCATTGTTGCTGAGAAGATTGTAAGTAATCACACAATTTTGTAAATTTTCATTTTATTTATCTTCAAACATTTACATTATTGATAACAGTCATTTTTTGTTTTGTAGGATTCTTTGGTTGAACAAAGCTCACAAGGAGTCTTTGTTCCAACTGGCCGGGATGACATCTTAAGTACAACTATTGGCCAACCGGAGCATCCAGGGCTTGTTCGTGCAGTTGGCCGAGGTGTTGGCCTTAGACAGTACTTTGGATTGTCTTCTAGACAAACATCCAAAGAAGGTTGGGTGTCTAGAGATGAGTTGGACGCCATGCGTGAAGACATAAAGCAAACACTGCGGCAAGAACTTCGAGAAGAGCTCAGACAGGAGCTTAGGCAGGAGCTTAGGCAAGAGCTTAGGCAGGAGCTTGCATCTTTGGGACTTTCCCAAACACAGACACAGGGTCACCATCCATCACCTTCTCCTAGGCGCGTGAGCACAAAGGGAAGTTGTGCTCTGACGGAGGAGCAACTACAGGGAGAAGAGGATGTGGATGCAGGTACAGACGATTATGAGTTATATGTTGATGATCCATATCGTCTGGTAGCAATTGGGAAAGTCTACACCTTGGGTTCAACCATCCATCACCAGCAAATTGATGATGATCATGTTAGAGTGGTGGTTGAACGGGTTGAAGATGCAGATGCTCCTGTTCCTGTCCCTACTAAGGAGGTTCATGTCGTGGGGCAAGCCCCCAACCATTTCATTATATGGCCGAGGAGACTTGTGCAGCGAGTTCAACCTCAGGTATTAGATAATTTTAGCCTACATTATTAATTTTTTAATATATATATTATGTCTGTCTATATATATATATATATATATATATATATATATATATATATATTTCTTACTATTTTGTGAATTTATCGTAGGTTTATAAGGAAGATCGTGGGAAGAAGATTGATTTAAATGCTAAAGCAGATCTTCCTGAGCCTCCTGCAAAGAAATATGAGGTTGATTTGCTCACACGTCTATTTGGTATCGCCATGAACTTGGGCGACCAAACTTTGCAAATAACAATGGAACCGGATATCATAGGGAAGCCCACACCTATCCCCTTCTATATTACTAAGAAGGATATATTGGAGTTGGTTGTGGGTAACGATCTCCTATGTGTAACAGTTCTACAATTATGGTTGATGTAAGTAAATTTCTAAACCTTACTTGAATTATTTCATTATCAAAAGCTAACATATGAAAATTATTCGCAATATTAGGTACCTGTATCGTATCTACACTGAAAGAGGTAACTTACACCTCTATGGATTCCTGGACCCAGTTCATATGCAGAAAACTGGGAACAAGGTAGCTGAGATACAGAGATATCTTCAGAGGAGATTGCAGTCTGATAAAGACTGTTACCTGGCCCCCTATTTTCAATCGTAAGTCAATACTTAATTGCTTTATTTCATGAATTCAATTAAATTCCTAATTTTTGTTCATTGTCATCCATATTTTGTAGGGCCCATTGACAATTAATCATTATTTGTCCCAAGCGGAATGTAGTTGTATTTCTATGCTCTGCTTGGCAAAAACCAAAGAAAGACATAAAGGACATTATAGATTTGTAAGTTTTTATGATTTTGGTATTTATATTCATATAACTTGTTATTGTCAAAGGTATTCATTTGCTTTTTATTTTACTGTAGAGCAATGAATGCTCGACTTCAGTTAAAAGGGACGCATCCATCAAATATTAAAAAGCCTGTATGGATAATTCCAAAGGTAAGTACTTTATTAAAAGTTATTCAATTATTTTATTTTATATTCTTTTATCAACATCTCTAATTATATTTCATACTCTTTTTATTTTTTTGAAGTGTTCAAGACAATCCGGAGGAACCGAGTGTGGATATTATGTGATGAGACATATGTTTCTCATTATCTCGACTTCTATTGTTAACTCTTGGCACCAAGTAATTACAATTGTCCTCATTTAATTATTTAATTTTAATGCATAACATGACATGTTCACTAATTTTAATCAAAAACATTTTGTAGATATTTGACAATCCAAAACCTCTGTTGGATGAAGAGATTGATGATATCAGGAGACGTTGGGGGGAATTTCTGATTGAGGTTGCCAATTTGGGTTGAATTCATGAGATTTTTAGATTTTTAGTTTGTTTTTATTATATTTTATAATAAATATTGATTATTTACTTTAATTATATAGACTCTGTAATTTCTGTATTGTCTGCCTGGTATTCTATTTATATACACAGGTATTGTGAATAAATAATATAACAATTTCCCTAAACGAAAAAAACATTTAAAAAAAATATAAACTTTCTACGTCGGTTGTGACCTTAACCGATGTAAAAAGTCACTTTCTACATCGGTTGTGACCATAACCGATGTAAAAAGTCAGACTTTCTACATCGGTTAAACGAGAACCGACGTAGAAAGTTCACTTTTTACATCGGTTACAGTCACAACCGATGTAAAAAGTATTACTTTCTACATCGGTTTTCGTTTTAACCGATGTAAAAAGTGTACTTTCTACATCGGTTGTAGAACCGATGTAGAAAGTCTAAGTTTCTATATCGTCCGCTTCAATACCGCTCAAATAACCGATGTAAAAAATCTAGAACAACCGATGTAAAAAGCTATTTTTCTACCCATGTTTGTTTCTATATATTTTTATATATTACATACACACCGGATCTTAAAGATATTATTTATATTTTTATTTCTGCAAATAAATTTTTCATTAACTAAAGAAAATTACTTTTCAAGAACTTGTTAAATTTCTTTAAAAAATAAATTGAAAACAACAACCAAGTAGAATGTTAGTTATATAGCGGACATTTTACATAGCCTAGGAAATTGGAAAGAGAAAATCTACAATCGTATAACTGAATAAGTTTTTTTAAAATTTTAAAAAATGTGAGATCGAAGATGAATGATAATGAAAAATAAATAAATATAAAAAAGTTTTAATGATAAACTAAAATATGTTAAGTACAATATAACAATTTAAAAATTATCTTTAAAGAGATATTATTTGAAATTTCTTCTCTTTTGTATAACAACTCCTTAATTTAAATTTTACAATAATTCTAAAAATTTTATTTATATTATAAATCTAACTTTGTATTTTTGAATGTTGTTTTTATCTTATTTAATTACGTGACTTCTCTTATATTGATTATTTATATTTTTATATCATTTTTTATTTTTCAAATATTATTTTTAAATTTTTGTTTGATTTAAAATTTAAATCTTAACATATTATATCAAATTAAAGATAGTTTTTCTAAGATAAATTAAATTGTAATATTATTATAATTTTAATCTAAATTTATTTTTTTAAATTTAAATTTTGATATATTATATTAAAATAAAGATGATGTATCCTGATTTTAATAATTTATTTTCTTAATTTCACTTTAATTTAAAAAGTTTATTTTTAATTGTATTATTTTTTATACAGTAAATATAATTAAATATGAATATAAATTATTTTAACTTCTCTTTATTTAATCAATTATAATATTTTATTATTATTATTATAATACAACATTTTTTAATAATAATTTTTTATTTATAAATTTTATTTAAATTTAAAAATATTCATGCAGTTTTATAACGATATTCTATCATAAGTAAAGTACTTCTTACTCTTTACTTAGTTCTTACACCCAAACATGTGTGATGCACATGATATTTAGATTTTTTAAGTAGTTTTGCTAATTTTTTAATTATATTATATTTTATTATTTTAAACAAAAAGTATAAAAAATAGAAAAAAATACATTATTAAAATATAAGTAATGGTTGACTTACATAATTCAATAATTGATAATTTTTATATATGTTTAAAAAATATAAAAAAGAATTATAGGTTACAAATGAGATGAAAATTAATATAGGGTATGATAATCCTTTCCCTTAAAGAGCAGTGTACAGACGAAATTAAGATGATAATTTTGATATATTTTTTTTAAATAACAGATAACAAATCTAACAAAGAATTTTTTTTTAAAATTTGATAGACAACTTAAATGTCAACAAACAATAAAAAAAACTCAACTACCTCATGATTTCAAAAATTTACTTATAGTCTGATCAACTTAAAATAAAATTTTCTGAATACAAACTATTATAATTGCACTACCAAAGTTATGAAATTGATAAATAACATGTACAACTTTTTAAAATACCTAATAGTTATATGAAGATCTGCAACTATTATCAATAAATTTGATATAGAAATTTATATTTAGGGAATGGTAAAAACGATTTTCATACTATTGCATTATTTTTTATTTGACCAACCCTGTGAACGTAAAAATAATAAGAAATATCAATGCTACAACAATCATGTATATCTCAATAATAGATAATTAGTATGAATACGGCTTTACCTTTATAAAACAATATATTTTTTTAATGAAAAAATAATAGAAAGTTTGACCAAAAAAAGTAAATAATAATATGTCACGCGATAAACTACGGAGTTTGAAGTTTAAAATTAAAGATATCAAATTTTTTATATTTCAAGAACAATATAAAAATAATATGCACACTTACGTTTTGATTAAAAAAACAAAAAAAATAATAAATGACATAATTATATTTTTAATTGTAATATTTAAAAGTGATATATACAAATATTATTTTATGGTGAAACCGTGTAATTTCTATTACAACTAATTTGTGTTAGACGTGAATGAAATGTAAAGTGTTAATTAGGAAAAACTATGTATTAATGATTGTGAATAAAGTTTACGGTCTCTACATCTTTATTCATCTAATTAGTATAGAAAATGAAAATTTTCTACGCAGAAGGAGGAAAATATAAAGAGTTTAAATTTAATATACTGTTAATTAATTATAAATTATTGGAGATATAAGTTTAAAATAATTATTATAAAAAATTAATAATTTTTAATATATAATAATTAATGATTGTATAATAATATAAAAAAAATTTACACCACCAATATATTTTGGTTAAATTTAAAAATAAAAAAATAGAATTGTTAAGAAATAAAAAGTAAAAAGAGTTGCATACAATGAAAATTGATAGTAGTCCAAATTTATTCATTATCCCTTCTCTTTTATTTTCAACTCCAATGTTCAAAGCCTTTAATTGTTTAATATATATATTTTTGAATATTTATCATATATTTTCTGCCCTTTAATACTTCTTTTAAATGCTTGTACCTACCTCAAAAGGTTTATATATATATTTGAATGTTTTTCTTAACGCATTATCATTTATGTTGATGCAAGATATATATAAAAAAAAATAAGACATTTTTAATGATAATGATTTGTTACGTACAATGATAATAATAAAATTTAAATTTAAAATTTAATATAAATTACCTCAATATCATTAAATCAACTATAAAAAACTTAGAAAGTGTTTGATCATATAAAATTATAGATATTAATTAAAATTAAAATAATTCAATAAAATATTAATTACTTGAAAAATTAAAATAAAATATTAAAAACCCTTAAAGCTAACATAAACCCTTAAAACCAACATAAACTTAATTACTTTTATGCATCTAAAAGTTCTTTTACGGAAACATTCTCCTACATTTTTGAAAGAAACTGAAGAAGTGTGAGTACATTTCTTTCTTCAACCTTTTTGTACAAAACCGAAAAAGTGTGACTACATTTTCTTCTACAATTGATGATGGAAGGCTTTCTGCGTGCTTCCCTCCCTCTGACACAGTTATTGGTGGAGCATATCTTGTTTATCCATCTTTACTTTTTTGGTAAAATAACAAATTCTTAAATGATCAATTTAGGTGGAAGCTTGACCTGGATAGCTTAGTCTACAAGAAACCGATCAAAATTAAAGATCAAACCAGTGTGCATCTCACTTTTATATATACATATATGAATTTTATATTTCCCACTCATCCACCATCCATTTAACACATGACACATCTCATCTATCTCTATTTCTCTTTCTCTCGCATCGAAATCACCGGTTATATTTTTCTTTTTCTTTTTTTCTTCTCGTCGTTTCTGTTTCGAGGTGTATACACCTTTATTCTTACATATACTTGCTGCTCCATCTAGTTTGGAAAGTGTAGTATTCACCATGACTATTAGAGCTTCTGTGGAGAGTATTTCTTCGTCCTTCATGAATGTGCGTTCGGCATCATCATGGTTCGAGGTGTATGCTGCCTTCTCCACATTCATGATGCTTCTAAGAACTGCTTTAAACGATCTGATACCCCATCAAATCCAATCTTTCATCTTCTCAAAGCTAAAAACATTGCTCTCAGACCGCCAACATAACCATCAAGAAATCTCAATTGAGATCACCCAGTTTTGGGATGGCCAAACCAACCAACTCTTCCAAGCTGCCCAAGAGTATCTCCCAGCTAGGATAATCAACTCTTGCAAATCCCTCAAACTTGGCAAACTACCCAAGCATAAGAATGTGGTAGTGGCCATGGATGGAAAGGAAGAGGTTGTGGATCAATTTGAAGACATCAAGCTTAAATGGAAGCTTGAAACTTCCAAAAATGAACCTGATCATCATAAATCACTATACAACATGCAACTATTTATACTAAGCTTCGATGAGAAGCATAGAGATAAAGTAATGAACAAGTACATTTCGCATGTTCTAAACACTTACCAAACCATGAAAGCAGAGCAGAGGACTATCAAGATCCATTCCTTGAACTCTAGGTACTGGCTGACAAGTGATTTAACACATCCAGCCTCATTCGACACACTTGCATTGGACCCTAAAAAAAAGAAGGATATTATTGATGATTTAGATCGGTTTCTGAGGAGGAAGGACCTCTATAACAAAGTGGGTAAGCCTTGGAAACGTGGCTACCTTCTCTATGGGCCTCCGGGAACAGGAAAATCTAGCCTTATTGCAGCTATGGCCAACTACTTGAAATTCGATGTGTATGATTTGGAGCTAACCTCTGTACACTCTAACTCAGACCTCATGCGAGCCTTGAGGGACACTACTAACCGTTCCATCATCGTCATCGAAGATATAGACTGCAACAAAGAGGTTCTTGTTCGATCAACAACAAACTCTGTTCGATTAACAAACTCCTTCTCAGATTCAGATTCAGATTCAGATTCAGATTTTGACAACAAGGCTGTGGAGGTTTGTTTTGTATATTACTACCTCCCCTTTTTTATTTGTCCACTTAAGCTAACAATTCATAGATAAGTAATAAAAATCAAAATAATTATTTTCTTTTAAAAGGAAAAACATATATGTGTTACCCGTTGAATGATCTTCATGAACATTCAAGTAATTATAATGGTTTGTTAAAATTGTTGCATAGGTTAAGGGTAGGAGTTTTACTCTCTCGGGTCTGCTTAACTACATGGATGGGTTGTGGTCAAGCGGTGGAGAGGAGCGGATCATAATCTTCACTACTAACCACAGAGAAAGAATTGATCCTGCGTTGCTGCGCCCAGGTCGGATGGATAAGCAGATTCATTTGTCCTTCCTCAAAGGCAAGGCATTTCGAATCCTGGCTTCCAATTATTTGGACATTGAAGGAGATCATCCCCTCTTTGAACAAATCGAAGGGCTATTGGAGAAAATACAAGTAACCCCTGCAATAGTAGCAGAGCAACTAATGAGAAATGAGGATCCTGAGGTTGCTTTGGAAGAATTTGTTAAATTTCTCCAAGAAAAGGAGGTTGACAGCGTACTTTTGAATTGTGAATGAGACTGCCGACACGGTATGTTTGGGGCCATCTCACTTGTATACACAATAGGGATAAGTAGCAGAATAGAAAAATGAATTCCATTTGCTTTTGTAGAGTGTGGGATGGGTACTTACACCTGGACTTGCTGTGCAACTTTAGTGCAAAATAGTTTTTAAGATTCTGAAATTATAATAATTCCAAAAACATAAAATATGACACTGTTTTCAGGGAAATTTTATATTTTGCATTTTATTTCATATTTAAATTTGTATGGTATAGAATGTTGGTTTGGTAAAAAAAGAGGTTTAAGGTCCCCAAACAAAAATAAAAGCGAAGAGACTATAGTTTATTTCTTTTTCAATACCAGTAATTACGACGTAGTAGAGTTAACAGGGTTGTTTTCAATGAGTTGGGACTTATGATCGCACTCATATGCTGGGAAAACTTATGATGGGAGCTGCTGTCTACAACTTCCCTGTTAAAATAAGGTGACTCATTGATATGCTGCTTCCTGGCCATCAGGCTTTAGATACCTGAGATGTAAGGTACAATTATTCGATTGTTTGAGTTGAAAAACACATGATATGGATACAAGAAACTTGAGGTAAGTTTTATCATTTTTGTTCCTCCTGAAAAACAATCTCACGCATGAGATGTGTACATGTAATTTTAGTTTAACACTAAAAATCAACATGGTAATTTATTTTAGAACAAAGATTCTTAAAGCCAAACGGGTAGTGCGCGGCCTTTGTCATCATAACATTAATTCAGCAACAGTTACGCAGTTCTTGCTACAGTTAAACAGGAAGCAAGCAACATCTAAAATTTTTTCAAGTTATTTCTCTTGTTATACTCTGTAATCACTAATCAGCTAATATCATAGATTTTCCCTTTAGACAGTCATCAGCAATTGTATAGCTAGTATCAAATTGTAGGTGACTTATATAGATGAATCCACAGCGCAATGCTTGTTACTATGATCCTCTAGCAATTCGTTCAGGCAAACCATCAAACACCATCAATGAAATACTCCAAAAACTTATTATCTAACCACATCAATCGATTAGCAGAAATAAATTAATTAGTTCAATCACACGGAAAGATATAGACCCGGTATACAAAATTGGATGTTCAAGGCGTGTGCATGGAGAATGGATTTCCACGGAGGTTTTGGCCGAAGCTTAGTTGCCTCCATAACATCAGATTCAAACTGTACTCACCCACCGGTCTCTCTCACCCCTATTCCCAGACCCAACCGGACCTCACAAACCTCCAACGATGCCGACTCTTGTATAAAATTATTTCATTAACCATTACTTTTTAATTTTAAAAATAAAATTTGAACGTCTAAGAAATAAACAACTATTATGGTATTCGTGTAATTTTTTTTAGATAATGTGTTTTAGATATTAATCCAGAACTTAATAAATGTAAAAATTATTACAATTACATTAAAAGTTTTTTTGTTCTTATTCGTTTATGAGTGCTTGACAGCATGTTAAAATTTTTATATCATTCCTAATATTAGATAATTTAAATTTGTTTAATAAAATATAAATCTTTTTTAATTTTTAAAAAATTGATTAAAAATAATATATGCAAAAAATTTATTAATTTAAATTAATAAAAATTAATTATTTTAAAATTCATTAAACAGAATAATTTTAACATTAATTATTTCTAAAATAATCTATGACTCATCATCTATTAATCTAAACTTGCGAAACTAAAGTTGTTGGCGGTACAACTCAAAATGAACTTAACAAGGGGTGGAGTCTTATTATGTATACTCATATTTTCAACCCATCCATTAATACAAATATAATTAATAAATTAAATTATTAATTTTATTAGATGATTAACAATTTATTTAATATATTTTTAAATATTAACTAGAAAATTAATTTTTCATTTTATGTATACAATATAAATTTATTTTAAATTTTAAAATAATATAAATTAATTTTATATTTTTATAAATTTTATAAGCTAATCCATTATTTATTAGATGAATAAAAATTCATTCCGTTAAGAATTAATTAGTAAATTAGTTTTTCATATGTTATAAATTAATTTTTTATTTTTAAAAATTTTATAATTAATTTTTTTATTTAAAATAATATAAATTAATATTTTTATAAAGTTAAATTTACAAGATAGATGAATAAATAAAATATTAACAAAATTTAAAAAATTAAAGATAAATTTAAAAAATTATAAAAAATAAGTATGAATTTGTTGCTTTAATATTTTCTTTAATCATGGGACTGTTGACTAAAAACAGAAGAAAGAGATAAAGGTGGGAAACGTGTCGTTATTTTTTACTGTGGAACTTGAAAGCATCATCTTTATGTACGGTGCAACTTCATTATGAAAAGCTGCGAAGAAGTTGTTTGTCGCTGTCGTTGGCATTGTAGTTCCATGCTGCTCTGTTCTCCACACCATAAACTTGTCACAAACGTAAAATTTAGAGAGCAACTAGATTGATTGATAGAAAGATATTTACGAAGAGAAGAAAAAATTAGCAAGTCATGGAGAAATTTAGAAGAAAAAAAAAAAACAGAAAGAAAGAGAAAAGTTATAAAAAATTAGAAAAAAAATTGAAAGAAAAATTTTGAGAAAGAGAAATAATAAGAAAAAATTAGGAAGAGAAAAAGGATAAATTATAAAAAACAGAGAAAAAGATTAAAAAGAAAAAATATAGAAAGAAACTTTCTCTAAATAAAAAAGTAAAATAAATTTTTAAAATATAATAATTTAAATAGATGAATTGAATATCTATCCTTGTAAAAATTATTAATTGATGGATTGAATCATTTTTAGTTAAACGAATCTTGGACAAGTTAAAAATTTTCAAAACATTTCAAATGGATCATAAATGAATTGTTTTGTATCCATCCATTAAAATATAATTTTAAATTTCTTCAAATCATCTATCTAACACACCTAATTTTCTGATAAAAAATAATTCAATCTGGTTATAAAAAACTTATAATTTAATATAATTTATTTAAAAATTAATATTAAATTTAAACTACACCTAATTTTATTAAAAAATAATTAAATATTTATTAATTAAAATAAAAATGCTATATTTATACATAATACTGTTCTTAGAAACTGTTTGAAATATAGTAAAGTAATGCATTTTAGAATGTTTATTTGATGTTGACATCATAAAATATTTTTCTAGATGATTTGAAAGACTCTGGTAGCATGGCACACATATTTTAGGTTAAAATTTATTTTAGGATAAAATAAAAAATTAATATAGATCCAATTTGATTTGTGGTTCAGTTTAGTTTGGTTCAAATTTAAATATAAAATTTAAAAATTTAACTAAATAAATATTTTAATTAATAATTTATTTTATTTTTAATTTTTATTGGTTTATTAGCTTGAACAACTTAAATAAGTTCTTAAACACCTACAAATTAAACAACTCTTCAAGCTAGTTACTTTGTACAATTTCAATGCAAAGTGATCTATAGATTTTGAAACTTATCGTAATTCCAACTTCCTAAAATATTAAATCCAAAAATTATATTTTTACTCATAATTTTTATAATTTTTTTCTTACTATTTAGAGAAAAATAGAAAGAAAACATGACGAAAATTAAGAAATTAAATTCATCCTTAGCTTTATTTGAAAAAAATTAAATAAGTTAAAAATTAAATGTCAATAAATTTAAAATTTAATATAAATATATTTTTTGCACTCATTTTATAAATATCTTTTAATTTTTTCTCTCTTTTCTCTTAAAGTTTAATTTTATAAATATCTTTTATAAATAAAGTTTATTTTTATAAAAAAAAAAATTTTTAAAGGTCCCAAAAGAAAAATTAATGAGGAGTTTATGAAATAGACTATAAATCATTCTTTTCCAATCCATTAATTATGAAGGAAAGAGTTAACAGAGTTATTTTAATTGTAAAATTGGGAACATGATTGAGGGTATTATTAGAGGAGCAGTGAAATGTTTTTTAAGTAATTTAAAAATAATTATTAAATATTTTAAATATTTCTTATTAGTTATTTCTACTTTTATTCTAAAGGACGAGTAAAAGAGATGTTAGTAAGATATTTCACAAAACTTTAGACTTAATAAAAATGATTTGTGCCTATTATTAGCTTATTTTAACAATATGTTTATAAAAAATTATTAAAATAAATTCTTTTTAGCAGTGTTGGAAAAATGAGTCGGCCTATCCTTCTAAAAACATGATTGAGTATAAAAAAAATTCATCCAATCCATCCTAGCTTGAATTTTAACTAGCCAATCCAATACAAGTTAACTTATAATGAGTTAGGCTAGCTAGCCCATTTTTTTTATATTTTATATTAATTTAAATTATTATTTATACAATAATATTTAGTTTAATTTTTGTAATAAAATGATAGTGAAAATTAAAATGAAAATAAATTTTTATAAATTAAAAAATAATAAAAATTTTATAAAATTTTAGAATTAAAATGTGCGACATATAATGTTAATAATTAATTTGAAAAAAATTTCAAGAATAAATGAGAGAAAAATTAGAAAAAAGACTTGTCTAAAAAGAAAACAAATAAATTTATGAAAAATTTAAATAAAATAAAATAAATCATTTTTTAATTAATTAAAATAAACTTATAAAATTTATATATTTTTTAAAAAATTTATCATTTAACTTTTTTAAATTGAAGTACTTAATTTTAATTTATAGAAGTATGATTCATTTTGAGTGCGTTTTGACAAACTCTTATCCACTAGTTTTATAAAAAAAATTTAATCTTTCATATTTTTATATTAAAAGTGTTTGTAAAAAAGATTGTTCAAATTTAACATAAATCTGATTCATTCATACAAGAGTGAGACATACAAGTTTATATAGATTATAGATCTTATGCCACAGTATAATATGACAGTACATATGTGTGAATATCACCCTTCTGAGATGTAGCTAGCAAATCTTAGCACCAACAAACATTTTAATGATTTATTTATTATTTAAAACTCTAGTAAGTGTAAGTAACTGTAAATTACCTAAATTTTTTAATCGAAGGCCAAGCCATGCTGAAAATTTATTTTTAAAATTTTTATATTTGTGAATTATTTTAAAGGGACCCAATTTTTTTTTAATAAAAGGTAGCATTTCTTTCCTCAAAGCACCATCTCCTACTATATAAAAGTTGCTTCAAAGGTTTCATTAAAGAAGAAAATTAATTGATAGAACTTTAAAATTTCTCTAGAATTTTTAAGAAAGCTTGGAGTAATAGAAAATGAAGCGCAAAAGTGGGAAAAAATGGGAGAGTGAGATGCGATGTGGGAAATGGAGTTTGATGGAAATAAGAGATAGAGGACGTCTACCTCGACCCATTGCAGAAGAAGTGGATTTAATTAACGTTTCTTTTTTAAAATAAAAAAATTATCTGAATTGAACGAGTCGTTCAGTTATTACATTTGGTATAGTGGTCATACATAATAATATTTTTACTAAAAAAAGTTTAATTTTAAGATAATATTAATATAAAAAATGTATATTGTTAATTGATTAAAATAATTTTAGATATTTTTAAAATAATTATTTTAATATCTATTTTTAACTATCAAATAATTTAAAATCAAATAATATTTTTTTAAATAGTAGTAACTAACAAAATAAAAAATGACAAAAGCTAAACTTTAAACGTTTTAATGTATAATATATAAAATATTTATACTGTTAATATATTTTAATTAAATTTAAAATATATAACATAAAATCCTTTTATTTTAAAATGATATAAATTATAATTAATTACAAATAGTTAGTAATTTATAAATTAATATTTTATATAATAAAATAATCAAATTCAAATTTAAATTATTATATAAATTCCCATATCTCTTATCATAAATTTAACATTAGTGACTTGATTTATTAGTTAGTATTAATTACTTATAAACAGAGAATACGGAAGTCCAAATAATAACTAAATTTTTATTTTAAGAAATAAGAATAGTCTTGGAGTTAAGGGTAGGTTTCTATAAGATTCACCATTTGATTTCCTAATTAACATCATAATATGATATATATATATATATATATATATAATTACTTTAGAAAAATAATTATTTTTTATTTTGTAAGAGAAATTTTAAAGAAAATAATTATTTAATTAAGCATTGGCGAATATATATTAAGCCTCGTGAACAATTTAGCTGCAGTGTTCCAATGTTATTTTGATTTAGTTATTGACATGGTTGTTGTATTAAGTTCTTAGGGCAATGGTTGTTGAATTATATGTATGTGAAAGTATGTAATAAATATAAAAATAGAAATATTATAAATATTGCATGATGACTAAATTACATAAATTAATTATTAGGTAATAGGTTCACATTGGTTGAATCTTGATTTAGGTGGGTTGAAATGGATTTGTATTGGTTGAATTACCTAACGAATTTGATCATTTACCCTAATTAGTATTTGTTGACTGGCTGACTGGTTAAAAATTAACCATCGGATTGGAACTATGTTTTAAAAAATAAGATTAGGGAATTGTGTTCCGTTGATTTAAAAGTAATGAGAGGAAGGAAGAAGCACGTGGCGGTCAATGAAAGGGAGACATAGATCGTGTGATATGAGAGTGACATACGATACGATAATGACACATGTGAATGGAATAGCCTTGCATTGCATTTCGCCCAAACAAAACCTCTCTCTCTCTGTTAGATCTTAATTTCTCCCATTTCCTAATTCTGAATTGTTGAGAGATTCACGGTCTTGCTTAGACTTGGTCAGCGTTGTCAATGGCGCCTCTATCTCTTACCCAATTTCTGAAACTTACTATTTTCAGGATTACAGATTTATATAACCCTCTCTTCCATAATCTCTCTCTCTCTTTCCTTTTTTCCCTGCTTTCCTTCGTTTTTTTTTTTTTTTTCAAGAGGTAATTATGCTCCCTTCATCTCTTTCTTATGATGATCGTAATGATGATAATGATGATTCTTTTTCCTTTCCCTTCCCTTCCCTTCCCTATGTCTTGACAATTATTAATTATCTTTTCGTGTGCAATTCTACCTTTCCTTTTCATAACTAATGCAAATCTCATTTCATCTCATCTCATGAGATGCATATCTTTCATGTTTCAAATTGCTCAATTGTAACAATTTTTGTTTGTTTCTTTGTTGGTTTGTTTGTCAATTTTGGCTTTTTCGTTGGTATAATAATACAATGTAGGACAATGATTGGAATAGTAAATATATAAATGTGTTGTGTATGTCTAATGAATTATTGGTTGGTGGGGTGCAGGCAGGGCATTTGGGATTGCCTTTGTTTTCAGGCGTGTGTGATATGAGTGCTTGATTCGTCTTTCATCTATTTCAACTCCTTTAAAGCCAGCAGAACATATCAACTCAAACGAGACCATGTCTGCACCTATGTCTCCCAGAACAGGTAAACTTATTTATTCTAAGGCCTAGGCGTTTTCTTTTTCTTTTTCCATCTCTATTCCATGGCCATTTTCTCTTAAATAAGATAATTACCTTTTACATTTAGATAATTGTTATCTTTAGTATTATAGAAACGGTTCTTGAAAATTATGATGTTGAAGGTTCTTTCAAGAAGAAAGCAATCGACGCCTCAAACATGCTGAGGAATTCTTTGACCAAAAAGGGTAGGCGAAGCAGCAAGGTCATGTCCGTTGAAATTGAGGATGTCCACGATGCCGAGGAGTTGAAAATAGTTGATGAGTTCCGTCAAGCTCTCATATTGGATGAACTACTCCCTGCAAAACACGATGATTATCATGTGATGCTTAGGTCACTTTTCTTATTACGCCTTTTGTCTTATCATCCCATTTGCATGTCCATGAATGGATATGTCATGTGTCCTTGCATACCCTGTCATGTCATTCATTAAAATAAGTAACAACTTCAAACTTTTCTTACTTTCTATTTTTGTGTATTATTGGATAGATTCCTAAAGGCCAGGAAATTTGATATTGAGAAAACAAAGCAAATGTGGTCAGAAATGCTTAAATGGAGGAAGGAATTTGGTGCTGACACTGTCCAAGATGTACTTTGTTAGGCTTGGGTGGATTTATTCTATTATTTTATTTTATTTGCTTTCCCTTCTGGCAGATTTTTTATTACTTTCACTTATGTTGTTTATATTTTTGTGTCCTTTTATATTAGGACTTTGAATTCAAGGAACTTGACGAAGTCTTACAATATTACCCCCAAGGACATCATGGAGTAGACAAAGATGGAAGACCTGTGTATATAGAGAGATTGGGCCAGGTCGATGCCACCAAGCTTATGCAAGTCACAACCATGGATCGCTATATCAAATACCATGTAATGGAGTTTGAGAGGACATTCGATGTTAAGTTTGCAGCTTGTTCGGTTGCTGCAAAGAAGCACATCGATCAAAGTACAACTATCCTTGATGTTCAGGGAGTGGTAAGCACAAGAAATAGTAAATCAAATAATATTATCTTAACAATACCTTTTACAATAAAAACAAAGATAAAAAGAGAAGAGAGGAAAGTAAAAGATATGATGATAATAAGATGAAAAGAGATAAAGAAAAAAATTTGAGTTTTGACAATGTATCATGAAAATAGCATTACTCTAACTAAAATGCCATAATTGAATGCAGCTTACCAAAATATGATAAAACGTACCATCTTTATTTGGTTCACACAATATTAGAGAAGATGGTATTTTAGTGACTCAAAATGAACCGTGCTATCAACAATAAAGAAAAAGAAAAATCAGGAAAATATGAGAAGTTTCTAAAATTTTAATATTGTATCAATGCCACAGGGGCTTAAAAACTTCAACAAAAACGCTAGGGAACTTGTTACCCGCCTTCAGAAGATTGACGGTGACAACTATCCAGAGGTATTTTTTTCTCCTACTTTGGTTAGAATTATTATAGGAAAAAAAGTTTTTTGTTGTTAATAATTAACGTGGATTACTGAGTAATATCGTGAAATTGGTTGCTTCACTGCAGACCTTGAATCGCATGTTCATCATCAATGCAGGTTCCGGTTTCAGAATACTGTGGAACACTGTAAAATCTTTCCTTGATCCTAAGACCACAGCCAAAATCAACGTGAGCATCTAAACCTTATCCAGAACCTGCTTGTTTTGTCACTAAAATTGAATCAGGTCACTGAAACTTATAACTTATCAGGTTCTTGGCAACAAGTTTGAAACCAAATTGCTAGAAATAATTGATGCCAGGTCAGTTCATGAATAGATTGAATATTGTAGTATCTGGTTTTCCTTATTTCACAATTGCTTTCATCCTTTATTTATTTATTTTTTTCTTCACTCCTCTGTTTTTTTCCATCTTAAGAGTGTTTCACATACTATAATCTATAACACTGGCTAAAGGTTATTGAGAAGCTTTTTGGTTTTGCCCTGTCAGTGAGTTGCCTGACTTCTTAGGAGGTACTTGTACATGCGCTGATCAAGGAGGCTGTATGCGCTCTGACAAGGGTCCATGGAAGGATGCAGAAATAATGAGGGTGGGCCTGCAATCCATTTTTCTTTTCCCTCTACTTTTCCTTTGCTTCTCTTTTTATAATTTTTTGTGATAATTTACGTCCCATGTGTGGATTCCTAAATTTATATATTATGGAATTGCAGATGGTTCAGAATGGTGCTCACAGGTGTTCAAAAAGAAGTGAGTCTGATGCTGAGGGAGAGAAAAAAAATTCTGAGGTAAAATAACCGATTGCCTGATTCGAAACTCTATGGTAATGGATAATACAGCACCACTTCCTTTTGATTGTGCCTCTGCAATTGCTATAGCTCTCCTGTTCAAAATATTTGTAGTAACTCTTGGTGCTTTCTATCCTTTATGAACTTTTGAACTAATTTATGAGCATGTCTAGGGAAACAAGAGTGTCAAGTTGGAGGCAAATCCCACCTCGCAGGTTTCTCCTGTTTGTGAAGAGGTATGTTAATATCCATTTTTAGTTAGTTAAGAATAGACAGCTTTCCTCTCTTATCAATGCAAGTTAGTCCAAGTAGCAAAGAGTTTCATTTGACTTGAGTAAGGTTTTGGTTTGAAACTTCAGCTTATGAACTTTTGAACTAATTAATGAGCATGTCTAGGTAAACAAGAGTCCCAAGTTGGAGGCAAATCCCACCTCGCAAGTTTCTCCTGTTTGTGAAGAGGTATGCTAATATCCATTTTTAGTTAGTTAAGAATAGACAGCTTTCCGCTCTTATCAAAGCAAGTCCAAGTAGCAAAGAGTTTAATTTGACTTAAGCAAGGTTTTGGTTTGAAACTTCAAATCTTGTGTATGAAACAAATAGGCATTTGGAGAGTTTTGCCTTTATAAGTATATTTCCCTGACTCGATTTAGATTGGTCGAGATCTAAAGTAACTTTCAGATAACAAGGATCCTGGGAAAAAGAAAACTCTTTCCTCTTGCTGGTTTCATAAACATTAATGCTCTATTTTATGACTTGTGAAAGAATTAAAGATGAGAAAATGAAAACTTTCTAACACAGTCCATGCACACGAGAGAGATGAGATGCTTTTCACTCAAATTATTATATTATTTTGATGCTGCATCGGTGACCTTTTATGGGCAGAGTTTCACTTTCATGTAACAAAATAACAAAAAATATACTAAACAGTGAACTAAAGAATTTTATGCTTCATTGGTGCTCAATAATCTGCTGTCCAACATGCAATATCAATATGTGGCTTACAAGTTGCAACTCTCCCAATTTGCAAGCCCTAACTTTTAACCTTACCCCACAGCATGTATTATAAAAAATTACTTCAGCGACCAAAGCTTTCGGTCCAATCAAAATTTTCCTTTCAAGTTGTTTTGTCATCATCCACATCTTAAATCGGTGAAATGGTTGGCTCCTTTGTATATCAAAAGTTGTTCATTTCTCAAGTGACTTTTAGATGTGGCCTTCTTCCTTTGGAATTCTGAGCACTATAAGGTTTTGTTAGTATTTTTTATTAGTTTCATTGCCGTAGGTTTATACAACCATATTATGTGGAGATCTTAGAGCACGTAGGTCCTTCTGAGCATAAGTAGTGTGTAGGTGTATTGATCTCCCTCACATCAATTATCCTAGTTTTTTTTAATGACCTATATTCCATTAGCTCAAACTTTCTGAAAAACATAGGCCTTACAGGTCCCTGATACAAAAGCTTCCAAGCAAGAGAACTTAACCCCGATGGCTGATACAACTGCTTCAAAAAAAGTAGACAACCTTGACGCAAGTGAAGCATCTAAAGGTACACGGTGGACAAAATTTTATTTCTTTTCATTCGACTTTATTCTATTTAAATGTGTTTCTTTTATCAATAATTATGCTTTCATAACATAAGTAGTCTCAATTACACATGGCTCTCTTCAGCTTATTTATATTTGTAAATTCCCACATTTTCAATGGCATGATGGCCTATGGGTATGGTGTTCGGTGTGACACAAAAACATGCCAACTATTATTCCCTTCTGACAAATTTGCCTGATTCTACAGAATTTGCGACTGTGATGAAACGCATGGCTGAGTTGGAAGAGAAAATGGTGATCATTAACAAACAGCCTACTTGCATGCCACCTGAGAAGGAGGAAATGCTGAATGCAACTATAACCCGAGCCGATGACTTGGAGAAACAACTTGTGGCCACCAAGAAGGTAAATACATTATATTATATGTTAATTCATAAATGTATCTGTTTTCATAAAATTAAGCCGAAGTGCTTATCATTTCTGATTGTCATTGTTTTTAAAACTGACTTCTTTTTCTTTCTGGTCTGATGTGTCTTGTTAACGGTTCTGCTTTATTAGGCTCTGGAGGATTCAGTTGCTAAGCAAGAGGAGCTTTCGGCTTACATTGAAAAGAAGAAGAAGAAGAAGAAGAAGTTTGTATGTACTCCGCAACTTTGCTACTTTCTACACTATTATTTTGTTGCTGAAGGTTTTTCAAATAACACTTTGCTTTTGTAATGCAGTTCTTCTTTTAAGTGCAAATTCGTGGATGCGCAAACAAGAGGTACAGGGATTAACGGGGGATTGGCTTTTAGTTTCTACCTCTCAGCAGACAGACTTCCCAAATGCCCTCTTACATAAATTGTTCAACATGCGAACTAGTAAATTTACAAAAACGACAAGAAGAAAAGCATATGCTCAATATATTAATTATATTAATCACAATTTTGGTCTCTATTAGGGTAGGACTTGCTCTCTGTATATAGTACATATATAGGGCTATGCACACCATGCAAAGCTGCTCCTATAATGTCCGTACAGAATCAGTTACTATCTTGTGCAAAATTAGAGAGTATGTTTCAGAAATATCAAAATCTAACTCCCACAACAACACCTCCCATTTTCGGCCGAAGTAACCAAAATAACATTAATTAAGAGGAAAAATCAAACTGCCTAAATGTGTTCGCATTGGGCTGCCTCATGATGGTCAAAATAAGGCACGGTTTTATTTAAATACATAAATAAAAAAAAACTCAATTTGCTTATTAAAAAAAATCAATTTAAATGAAGGGATTGGCTGCATAGTTCTTGGTTTAGATGCTTTCTGAGGGGAGCAATTGCTAGGCCTGTTTTCTCTTTGCAACATCACTTATGAACGATGAGATTTTTAATTTAATTAAAACATTAATCTATTCAATGATTGTAGAAGATGAAAGTACGGACACGACGATAAGTAATATCAGATTGAGGCAAATTTTATGGAGGCATAATTTTTTGTTTGAATAATAAGAGATTAAACTCAGATACATACACACATAAACACATCTAAATATAATTACATTTTAAATAAATAAATCACAAACGATCTTTATTAATTTAATAACCTATGTAGTTTCCAAAACATTGGCTTGGTCAGTCCAAGCAGTTTTTTTTTTTTTTTTTTGTCTAAAGTCGATCCAGCAATAAACTATTGCTTTTGTGGTAAGGGTCACTGACATTATTTCTCTTATATTGGACACTTCGACTGGCCGAAAATACAAAAGGCCACTTTCTTTTTTTTGGGGTCAAAAAACGTATTTTCTTTTAAGCACGCTTATGCCTTTAGCCCAACAAAGGATGTTATATATCTTGGTGGAGCTGTCAAGCCCAATATGCAATGCAGTCCATTCTTTCTTTACTTATGGACCTGGACTTCAGACTCATCAAATTATATTTTTTATAACCAAAATTTTTGCTTGACAAAAAGTTATAATTTATTTTTTAAGAAAACAAAACGAAAGGCTTTCAAGTTTTTGAGGGTGGCCAGCTAATTGCTGGTTAATCTGCATCCAGTCATGGAGTGATTTTCATAGCTTTCAAGCCTTCTTTCTCAACTTTCACTTAAGGGTTTGTTTGTCTTTGAAACCTTTGCTCTTGGAGCAGGAGGCGCCGAGGATCCAGCAACAACTTCGATTAGATTTCATCCTAGATTTGATGGCATCAGTAGAAATTAGCATGGATTCTGTCTCTTAGTATCTCTTTGTTCGGTAACCATTCGTTTTGGGTTGGCCCCATTTAGTGTTCAGCAATTTCTCATTGTGTTTCATGTTTTGTAAGTTGTATTTAGGTATAGTTCTTGGGCTTTTGCTCGCTTGTAAGGCTTTTGCCTTGGTCGGTTCGGCCTTTTTAATGAATTATCATTGACCCTCCCAAAATACACGCATGTAATATTATATCCTAGACAAAGAAAAAAAATGTGCACATATTATATGAGGCCGAAAAAGCTTAGTCGAGAGAAATAAAATCAATTTCGGTGATTTATATTTTGAATAAGATTGTTTTATTTTTTATTAAAAATACTGTTAGTTCACACAAAAATTACCCAGATTGGTTATCAACCTCGGTAATTTTTATATTCTTGACTTGATACGCATAAAAAATTATCAAGGCTAAAAATTTCAATGCCAAAACGTAAGTTATGACTTTTATTATTGTTTTTTAGGCACATTTTATATGGAACAATACTATTAATACCCTGGCATAATCTTTCTAATTTACTTCCTATTGCTGAGTGATTTTACGTACATTTCACTAAAAAATTTGAACTCGCTGTTTTTAGCGAAATCCACGTGAGAGTGTGTTAAAAATATAAGCTTTACATCTAATCATTTATTGCAAACAAGCTTGTGACAGTATCTCCTTGATCATTTCATTCATGGTAAGGATATGTTTCACGAGAAAAAGTATTGTGCCATCTTATTTTCACCACCATCACGGGTTTGTTCCAAAACTTGTACTTCCTTTTTTTTTTTTTACAATATAAAAGAAAATGAAGATGAAGAAGTCAATGAGAACTGCAAAAGCAATTGAATTGCAGTACCTAAGGTGTGTTCAGCTGGAAATGCAGGGCACCGCAGTTGCAGACATATATATATATATATATATATATATATATATATATATATATATATATATATATATATATATATATATATAACATTTCATTGAATGTGGGATGAAATAACAGAGCAAAGGCTTACTGTTTCTGCTCAATGAATATGTAGATCGATACACAATATATGGTTCCATTTGAATATGTACTATCAAATCACCTTATTTTTTTTACTAAAATTGTAGCCTCAATTTATTATGAAAATTTCCTTTGTAAAAAAATGCCATTTGGATCAACCCGTATCAATTACGGGGATTATAAAACTTGGGTCTGATGTTTCCTATGTAAAAACAAATCATAGTCAGAAGTTTGGGAGAAAAAGAAACTTAGAAACTTAGAGAAGAGTGTAGCGGTTGGATTGCATTTTTCCCTTCGTGTGTAAACCAATGTCGCACAAACCTACAGCAGCATGCGAATTAATAAAAATTACGCGACGATGGTAGACCCAAACTTGATTGCAGATGGTCTGAGTGCGAGTTTAAAAATGGAAAGGATACAAAATCTCTCCCATTCGTAAATTTCAGGCCTAAGCTCCTCTAATTGATACACTAATTTTGAATTTGAGATTAACTTGAGATCTTCCAAATACTACTGCTATTTTGGTTTTTTATTTTTATGTTAATATTAATATTTTTTTTTAAAAATTAAAAATAATTCCTATTATTATCTAACAATAATCTGATATACATTTAGTTATGTTAAGTTACATGATATTGATGTAATTAGAGACAATCACTAGAATGACCGACAAGTGCCACAATTATCTTTCAAAATTTGATAAAAAATTGTGATATCCAAAAAAGTTAAAAATTTCATTTCTACAAAAATAAATATACCTTTTTTTAATAGAGAATAAAAAAAAAAGAAAAAGAAACGTTAACAAAATAAGTATTGTGATAAGGTGAGATAAAAAATAAAAAATTGTAGTAGAAATAATATATCTTGAAAAAATGGGTTCCTAAAAAATTTATTATAATTTATTTTGACTTTTTTCATAAATTAATAATTCATTTACCAAAAAAAATAATAAAGTCACCAAAATTGTTAATAGACTAGAATGCCAAACAACATTTCCTCACTTTATTTAGCATCTGTCTCTTTTACTTATTAGCGTTCGTTAAATTTGTTGCACATATTTTATATATATATTAGTTAAAATTATTTTATATGTACATCTTATATTCTTAAACAATTGTTGACCCTCCTAAACCAAAATATGGCTTTACCACCGCACATTAATTTATTAAATGCATAATATATTATTATTAAGTAATGATATCTATTTTTAAAATTTATAAGGACATAAATCTAATAAAAAATGTAAATAATTAAAACTAAAAAATATATTTAAATGTAAATATAATTAATTAAAATTTATCCTGTGTTCATGCAAAAATGATTTTTGCATGTGACAGTAATTTTGTTGTGAGGGGAATCTGGATTGGATCCTCTACTGTCTCTCCTGCATATCTATTTCCAGCTGAAATTTCAACCATCCATCCTTCTCAATTTCTGTGCAAGGAGAAAATCAACAATCAGGATGTTGTTGGATGGTACTGCAGAAGAGGAATTATCTGAATCCTCTCCATCCATCATTTTTTTTCTATAAAAAATTATGACCACTTATTATATTTTTTCTCCTATTTAGTTATTCTATAATCACCTATTTAATAGGTGAAATTTGGGAAGAGAATATCTTCACAGAAAAGCTAGTACTGGAGAGAATCCAAACATCACAACACAGGTCTTGGAAGAAGGAGCTTGGAAGACTTCAAAGTAAAGCAATTGCACCTTGAAAGCATTATTAAGATAGTAAGCATGCGACTTTACTTTGTCGGTTATGGCTTGAATAATGTTGCATGGAGTTTATTGCAATAATCCTTCTAGTGATCTTTATACCTTTAAAGCTCAATGCCACGTGTTTCAACTTATTGTTATCTTATCTTTTACAATAAAAAATTGCTAAAAAAAAAAAGTGAAAGAGGAGAAGAAGTAAAGTGATCCTGTCCAACTTCATCTATAGTCCATAACGCCCTAATTTTTTAGTAATGCAATTACTCTAATCAAAGGTTGTTTTTCCTGGAATCAAAGTCAAGTATATATACAATATATCCAAAAATAAACGAAAAGAAGTAATGCTAAGAATATAATGATAAATCAAAAGAAGACAACTTTAGTTTAAGATCTAAACTATCAGAAACGTATAGGGGAGTAGGTATCAAACCATACCTGTTCCTTCGTTAATTGCATCATAAAATCAAGTAATCTTCCATTTATGATTTTTTAAAATAATATTTGTTCTAACAGCAAGATATTACAACATATTTTATAAAAAGGAGAGAGAAGTGTGAGATGAATAATATGGGAAAGAAATTAAAAAAATAAAATAACGTAAAAAATATAAGTGAAAATGTCATCATTCTTATCTTTTTTAACCCTAATCAAAACTAGTATTTTATAGCCTTATACGTAAACAATGGCACGCGTCTAAGTGAAGGTTGTTACAGGTTTCGAAGTGATCAAAGTTGTTCATTTAACTCACGAGAGAGATCGAGCACAGCCGACAGTAGCGTTCTTACAATGACCAAGAAAAGGAGAACAAAGAAAACCCACATGGATACAAATATTATTATTATAATCTATCATTCTCTCCACCGTATGAAAGCTAAGCTATTGTCTTTTTTTTAATATGCCCAAGGAAACGTTGTCCAATAAAAGTGGAAAAGATAATATCAATCAAAGGAAAAGGGAAGATATGCAAGAATTGCATTTGACAGACAGAACATCAAGTAATCTAATTAACGCGATGAACATGGTTATAGCTGGCGCTTTTACCTTCGCTCATTGCAGATACCATTTTGGGTAGGAAACCAAGTCAACATTTTCATGAGTTACAATGAAGTCAACTGAAGCAGGTAAAGCCACCCTAACTTCTTAGCCTCCATCTAATAAGACACACAGAACAAAAACTGCAGATGAATCGCGCTGGATTTGCCATTGTGCCCTCTAAACTCAAGACTTGGTTGTAGTGAAGTGAAGGATCAAAATTCAATACTGTATTATTTGACTTTGCTTGACTAATAGAAATACAAATACTAGTATAGTGTTTGGCCTTAAAACTTGTACTAATGAAAATATAAATGTAGTCCGTCTAAATAATAGTTATTCCTTCCTGAACAAATCTATTTCAAAATAACAAGAGTATATTGAGCTTAGTTAAATTTTATTTAAATATTTTTAAATTCATTATAATAATGATATATTAATTTACTTTAATTAACGAAAGTTAAGTTTAATAAAAAAGACTTAATTTTCTATAAAATAGGGAATCATAGTTCAAATTTTTATAAAATAAGTCACTAATACTAATCTAGTGAAAAAAATTAAGAATTAAAATAGTTTATATAAAATTTTGGATTTAAATCTCATCTTTTTTCTTATTACAATTTTTTTTATAAAATGAAAGAGACACTCACATTTCATATTTGATCATATTTTAAGCCCTGATATCATTTGTTGAAGATACATATCTAAGTCTATGTTAGAGACTAACTTAATAAAAAAATTTAAATGTATATTGTCTCTATTTTGAAACAGTTATCGTTTTAGAATGTTGCACGATTAATGAAATTAATAAATCTTCTCAAAATGAAAAAATAAGTATAAGACCAAATTACCCTTTTTTTAGATTATATATTCTCAATATTTCAAATATTGAAAAGAAAAGAAAATTTTAATTTTTCAATTATTAGGATAGGGTGCTTAAAAAGTATGGAAAAGGGATTTTTAAAAGCAATATAATAAATATTTTTTTTAGATATTTTCAAATGACAATTAACTTAGAATAAAAAATTATTAAAATGACAGTTTTTTTCAAAAAAGGAGATGGTAATTGATTAGCCTTAATCATTGTTTTGGCTAGTGAAAAGCGAAAGACAGTGCTTAAAAAAATACAAAAGAAAGGAATTGATGCTGATGTTAAAATAAAATAACCAATGGTAGTATTTAACTTCGAAAGAAAGAAAAAGAATAGGATAACAATGCCAAAGGAATAGGGTCCGATGTAACGCCTTTTCTACATTAAGCATTTCTGCTTTATACCAAACTAGAAGCATGCTGCTCTGCAATTAGACCCTCAAGCCATTTTCTTAGTATTACAGCTTTGGATATTTTAACATTATCTTGCATTGCATACAAACATTCTATCCATCTACATGTTTCATTTAATTACCAACATATTTTTTTTTTTTAAATATAAATGTATGAATGCTGCTATTTATTAGATGAAAGAAGTTTTTCCCATTAAGTATCATGAGTATCAACTATCAAGAGCTAACCACTCTTTATCTTTTATGTGGATTTGAAAACTAGTTAGTTACCAACTCCAACTTTTTCTTCCTTCCATGGCACCTTTTTCCAATTCGTTTTCTGTCATGCAATAATTTTCTGCCAACTTCTTCTCTATAAATACCATTCCCAAGAACAGTGCTCATCCAAAAAAGGCCTCTTCAACTACTCTTGCATAATCTTTGTGTTGTCTAGTGATCTTGAAAGTAAAAACAATGGTCAACTCTATAAACTTTCTCCTGCTTCTGTCTCTATTAGCCTTTGCTCCCTTGTGTCACTGCAGAAAAAAAATAGGAGGATACCTCTACCCTCAATTTTACGATGATTCATGCCCCAAAGCTCAAGAAATTGTCAAATCCATTGTTGCCAAGGCTGTTGCAAAAGAAACCCGCATGGCTGCTTCACTGCTGAGACTACATTTCCATGATTGTTTTGTCAAGGTTTCTCTACATATGACAGCACAACAAACCCTCAATTAAGTGATCTAGTGAATAGAAATAGAATATTTACACTGGTCTTATAACTTATAACTCTCTGATCTATAAGTCTTGCTGATGTGTATATAATAGATTTTATGTTCAAATGGATGAAACAAAGTTTGATGTTGCAGGGATGTGATGGATCGGTGTTGCTAGATAGCAGTGGAACCATTATTAGTGAGAAGAGGTCAAATCCTAACCGTAATTCAGCTCGAGGATTTGAAGTTATTGATGAAATTAAATCCGCACTAGAGAAAGCATGCCCACATACAGTGTCTTGTGCTGACATTTTAGCTCTAGCTGCCAGAGATTCAACTGTTCTTGTAAATATCTCCTTTGGCTTTTGCACTCTACTACCTTTGACTATGTATCAAACCTGATTTATAATCTCTGCAGACTGGTGGACCAAGCTGGGAAGTACCTTTGGGCAGAAGGGACTCTCTAGGTGCTAGCCTTAGTGGCTCAAATAACAATATTCCTGCTCCCAACAACACATTTGAGACCATCCTAACCAAGTTCAAGCTTAAGGGGCTTAACATTGTTGATCTGGTTGCTCTGTCTGGTAAACTCCTAGTGCTTATTTGTTTCTGGTCTTTTGCTTTCAAAACTTTATTGGTTTATGGCTATGTTATGATGTGTTTGGGACAGTATTTGCAAACTTAAGTTTACATGATCTTTTTGGTACATTTGATTCAAATTCAGTTTGAAATAAAGTTGTGCATGCTTGAAAGTTTTTATTTCAAAAGCACGTTTATAATAAAGTTTAGGTTTAATTGTATTTTTCATTTTTTTAGTTTGGTTAATATGTAATTTTGGTTTTTCAATTTTTTTATCTTTAAAATTTAACAAATTCAATCTTCCATTGATTTACATTGAGTTAAAACTTTTAAATTAATATTTTTTATCAAAATGTTTGAAGGAGTTTGTAATGGTATTGAAATCTGAAATAATTTAAAAGTTTAGAAATAAGAAATTTTGTGTAGAAAACCATAATTATAAAGTTTTAAATAAAATAAAATCGATATACGATTAAATTTGTTAAATTTTGAAAATAGATGAACTAAAATTGCTTGAAAAATTTTGAAAGATTTAAAAAATTACATATAAATCAAATTAAAGGAACAAAAAATATAATTAAACTTCAAATTAGTATAAAATTTTCAATTCAATGCAGAAATTACATTTTTTATTTAGTTAAATATATTTTTAGGATCAAATTTCATTTTATTTTGATGCAATCAAACACATGAATGTTGCAAAAGCATGCTTCATATGTAACCCAGACATGCGACTTTCTTTGAAATACACACATTATATTGTGAGTAAAATTCAATTACATCATCCACTAATACATTTTCTCATGCACCAACCTAAGTATGTGTTTTGGAGAATGTTAACAAGCTTAATTTTAGATGAACTTTATTTTAAAAGAAAGTTTATAATAGAATTGTAGTGTAAAATTTCCAAGTAACTTTTAAACAAATGGGCTTTGAGAGCAAACTTGATTTTGACAAAATAGAACAAAACATGATATTTTGTTATAAAAGCCTGTTTGGATAGCTTGAGCGTGTGTTTGATGCTTTCAAATGCGAATCCAAATATAGTAGAATTTATCACTTCCATTTTAGTCAATTGGATATCTACAAGTGTGACAAACCAATTTTTATTTGTTTTTGGGTAATGTATAGGGAGCCACACAATAGGAGATTCACGGTGCACCAGCTTCAGGCAAAGACTCTACAACCAATCTGGTAATGGAAAGACAGATTTCACTCTTGATCAAATCTATGCAGCTAAATTGCGCAATCGGTGCCCAAGATCTGGCGGGGACCAGAATCTGTTTGTCCTAGACTTTGTCACCCCAGTAAAATTTGACAACAACTACTACAAGAATTTATTGGCTAACAAGGGTCTCTTAAATTCTGATGAAGTTCTCTTGACCAAAAATCAAGTATCTGCTGATTTGGTGAAAAAGTATGCTGAAAACAACGATCTTTTCTTTCAACAATTCGCTAAGTCCATGGTTAAAATGGGAAACATTACTCCTTTAACAGGCTCAAGGGGAGAGATAAGAAAGCATTGCAGAAAAATTAACACCTGATGAAGTAATATTATTCTCATGTCACACATGAAAATTGCATCTACATTTTATTTATCTTTATTTATTTTCTTGTACTAAGAAACAAAAGAGACTCAATTGATCTATTCTGTGATGAGTTTGATGGAACTATTGGTTATGTCGCAGTGTGCCCTGAAAATAAACTTCGGCTTCCGATAGCTTTGTTGCTTGTTTGAATCATTTGTGTAATAAGATGCTTTAAGATCAGTTCTAGGAGTTTGAAGTAGTCGGTCATGTGATTGAAATTTGTCTAGGTGTTGAAGTTTAAATGAATTTATATGATTTTTTCTGAATATTTCCTCTGTTTTTTTTTATAACAATTAAAAAAATGTATTGTTTATAAGAATTAATCTACATTGTTCACAAAAATATATCTAATTAAGTAAAAAAAAATATTAAATGAAGATATAATAAATAATTGAATAAAAAAATTAAAAAAATATCTCATTAATGTTAAGAATAATTTTATAAAAATTATATAAATTTAATTTTATTAATTAAATTAACCAATTTTTTTAATTTTCATGAATTAGTTAAGTTTTTCTAGTAAGAAAGATTGTAAAGACAATGAAAAATGTATTCTCCGTTCTTAGGATCAATTTTAAATATTAAAATAATATTTATTATATTTAAAATATATGAATGTAGTAATTTTTTTTAATAAAAATATATTACTTTTAAATGTTTAATTAGGATTAAGGTTAACAAGACTATAAAATAGTTTTTTCTGTTAGAGTTTCTTTTTCTTTAAAATTGTGCTTGTTATACAAAGTACAATGCTCTATTATGTTTTCTTGATTTTAAACTTTATACAGTGAAATAAAATATATTTTTTTTAATCTCATGTCTAGTTATATTTTATTTTTAAAATATATCAAACACAAATTCAAAATTAAATGTTATGTAACATCTGATTTAACTTGCCTATCAAATGTAACTTAAGAAATATTTTGTTAAAAAAAATTCAGCTGTCAATTTTTTTTCTTAATTTTGTTCTCACCAAACCTCAGCTGAATCAAATAAGTTATTTTTAGATTTCTCCTTTACATTAAAAATTTCTATTTTTATCCACATTTCAGTTGTTTATACTCTTGTATTAAATACTGTTAATATATTTTTATATATTATATTAGAGAGTTAAAAGTGTTATATTTTTTAGTGTACTCTCTCATAAAAATAACATTTAAATTATATAAGTATGCATATTTCTTTTCAAATTTTAAATAATTTTCTCATTTGATATATATTCTTAAGATTATAAATGAATTAATTATGTATATTTGTGTTTAAAAAATTTAATTAATTCAAAAACTATATGTAATGTACAATATTAATTAGATAAATGAACCTGTTGTCTAAAAATTTTAAAGATTTTTAAAATAATTTTTTTTTAAAATATCAACTAATAAAAATAATAGGTTTTAAAATTATATTATAAATCTTAAATATACCTTTTTAAAAGAAATTCAAAATACTTTAAAGATTTAGGGACCATGTATCCTACTTATGGACAATAGCAGAACGTAGCTAAAGATTTGGAGAGGAGGGAGGGATTTGAATAGATGGTGCACAAATCTATTTCTTGAATAACAGTATTTTTATGAGCTATTTTTTAAAATTATATGATTTCTCTTACGTTAAATACTTAATTTTTTAAAATAATAGTTTTATTTAATTTTAAATTTTGATATAATGTAATAAGTTCAAAATATTTTTTTAGAAAAATTAAATCTTAAATTGTTATAATCTTACTTAGCCTTAATTTAATTCTTTTTTAAAATTTAATATTATTTTAATTAAAATTTTAAATTTGGATATTATATATAAAAAATTTAAAATATTTTATTTTGTAAATAAATTACCTATTAATATTATTATAATTTTTATCAACTTTAATTTTAATTTAATTTTTAAAATTTTATGTATCTAATAAATAAAATTATATATTAATGAATTATTTCCCTGGTTTTTTTAATTTTAAAAGTTTCATTCCTTTGATTTTTATTAATATAATATAATTAATAATTTATTAATAATAAAATTATTTACTATTTTATTTATTTATAATTTTTATATTTTAAAATATCCATACATTGCATAAACAATATCTACTTTTTTCCATAAATTCATGGCGACTTTTTATTGATCTGTCCTACAGCAGTTGTAATTGATCATGATTTTTTTTTTTAACTTAGATTGTGTTTGATTAAGTATATTTTAAAGAAATAATAATATATCAACTAATTAAAATAATATTGAAAAAATAAATAATTATTGTAAAGCATGCACTTAATGAAGTACAATTGTTTTTTTTTAAATTAAATTTCTTTAGTTTTATAATCTGTAAAATTGATCCTACTAAAAAAAAATTACTTTTTTTTAATAAACCAATTCTTATAAAGCTATTTCTAAAATTTATTTTCAAAAATAAAGTACTTTTTAACGTTAACCTTTTAAATTAATCTTATTATTAAGTACATATTTAATTTAACCAGTAAAAATATTTATTTATTTTTAAAATAAATAATAAATAATTATTTTTTGAAATTTAAACTAAACAAAACATGTTATAAAGTAAAAGAGGATCTTTCCCCCGTTTATGAGCAAAAGAAGATGTTATCCGGTCTCCCCTTTATGAATTATGATGATGGTTTCAGGCTTCGAGGACGAGGAGGTAAAGCAATGAGCGAAAGGGCAAAATTGACTAATACATTTTTGTTTCCTTAGCTTTGGTAGGGTTAGTGATCGATTGCGCCTGAGGCGGGGTTTCGCCTCTCTGCAAAATCGTTACAGTTATCACTCATTTCCGCTAAACACCAGCTTCCTTTTAAGATCCTATCTCTTACTAATTATGATTTCGAAATTCGAATCATTTTATGGTTTCATGCTCAATTAGGTACTCGTTCATGCCCGAGAAAAGGGGCAGGGCAGCTTCCAGTTATGCCAGGAGGGATGAGCTTGATGCAAAAGCTATCATGGAGTAAGGTACAGAATTCAAGTTGATTTACAGAGATTAATAATAAGTTTACTTATTTTTTTTATTTTGTGTTTTGCATTGTTACGGCGGTGTAATGTTTACCATACGGCACTGTGTTGCATTGCTTGAGAACGCAATTCTTTCTGCCGTGCTTCAACATTTGCGTAAATGAAAAAAGATTGCGAGATATATAGCAGAATATAATAGGTTAGTGCGAAACTTAGTTTGTGGACAGTGATTTCGGCTATGTTGGAATCCAATATAGTATAGAAACAAATCACAGGACAACGAATATCCAAGATCCTTTTCTGGACACATTAAAAATTTAAACCAAAATTTTTTTAAAAAATTTAAATAAATTTTGGACATTTACGTGTAACTGAGATATCTGTTTGTGAGCAAAAGGTGCCTGTTGAGTTTGTAATAGCTGTTCAATCTCAGAGAAACGCTCCATTCTGATTTCTGACAAACCCCAGTACTTCTCACATAAGTTCTTCATATTGTGGCATTCACTATTAGTTATTGAAAGTCATTCTCAATGAATGAAAAGGAGCAAGATCCTGTATGCATAGAAGTGGAAAGACTTATCAGTGCTCGACACTAAATCGAGCAGTATCTACCGTGTTAACAATAGACTGAAGCGGTCATGCTGAACAAGAGAGTGCCAGAACTTGGAAAGGCTTCCATTCCATTGATGAAGGTATGTGTCACCCACCAAAGTTGTGCCAGCAATTAATCTGCAGTATGATATGCAATAATGAAAGTAAGTTCCTAAATTCATGCCTTCACATCCAATGTATTTTATAGCAAATCATATATTAGATTGGTGAATAAAGTAGCTTACCAATTGCCAAAATGTCTGTAGTCGATTCGATTACTGGTGTATTTCTGAACTCGGACAAATCTTTAGTCCGAAGTCTATGTTCAAACTCTACTGGCATTCCTATAACTTTTAATTTCTTCAGAGAAGTGACAGTTTTCAGTCCTTCCGGAATCTTTTTCAGCTTCTCACAGCGATCAATAACCATGTGCTCAAGTTTTGGCATTGCACTTTCCTCAACAGTCCACTCCTCCAGTTCTTTCAAAAGAACAAGGCGCAAAATATACAATTTTGGGAACCCTTCAGCATTGAACGTCAGTTCCGGCCAATTGTAGGCCCCTTTACCCAAAATGAGCATTTTAAGGTTTGGTAATCTCTCCAGTTTGGCAATAGACTCCTTCGGTAGGTGGGAGTTATGTAGAGTTAGTTTTAAGAGGTTTGGGGGGAACTCATGCGGATCTGGTAGCTTCTTGATCTTCCCATTTAAAGAGAGCTTCTGAAGATTAGCACACTGAGACAGCTGCATAAAGATTGGAAATTCATCCTCTTCAGATTGAAGTGACAGTGACAGTGAATGAAGATTTTGTAATCCTTGTGCAGTAGTAAGTACAGAATTCACCATTTGTCCTGACAATTCATATATCCCCAGCTGCCTGAGATTGCTCATATTTGCTAAACCACCATCTACTATCCAGTTTCCAGCCTCAATGTGTGGTAGGCTTTGTAGATTGGTTAATGTATCCAATCGTAGATGGCCACTATCTGGGGAATCAAATGGTGTGTACAGGAGCAAATGTCTCAAGTTCACCAACTTCCAAATTACGTTTGGTATTTTCTTCAGAAAACAACAATACCTTAAATCAAGTGTCTGTAGGTTTATCAAGTTTCCAATGGAAGGTGGAAGTTCTTCTTCTAGATTAGTCTTCCTCAATCCTAGATACCTCAATTGAATCAAGTCCCCTATTGTGCTTGGCAGGCTAACTACGCGAACACCATCTAATTCTAATACCCTGAGTAGCTTAAATTTCCTGAAGATGAAATTCAATTTCTTTTCTTGCAGAAAATTCAAATGAAGCCTGACTTTCCTTGCTATATCGGCATTATACTCTCTATTGAAGAACAGCAGGGAACGTGAATGACTAGCATTGTGTTTTAAGAAGTCATACCGATCATGGCAAGAATGTATGGAATGGCGTCGGGATTTAGTTAGCTGAGATGTTGATGGGCCAGCCATTTCACCTTGAAATATTTTGAGAAAATATTCCTCTTTTCCTTTAGAGACTGAAAGATCTCTAAGAAGATCATGAATGCGAATTGTTTTCACTGTACCTAATGAGCTTACTGTTCCCACTTGAATCATGCACCTACCAATCAACTCATTTAAGTATTTCTGAGCAACATCTTCTGCAGTTTTTTCACCTTCTTGTGGTAGAAATCCTTCCGCAACCCACAATCTGATCAATTTTTTGGTCTGAATGTTCATACCCTCAGGGAAAAGACCCAAATAGAGAAAGCATGATTTTATGTGAGAGGACAAATCATTGTAGCTTAGGGCCAAAATTCTTTCTATCTTCTCTTGCTCTTCTAGCAAGTGCCAGCTGATATTTTGCAGCACCTGTTTCCATTCCCCGCTCGACTTGAGTTTCCTAGACAGCAAACCACCAACCACTACCACAGCCAAAGGCAGACCTCCACATTTCACCACAATTTCTTTTGCAAGATTCTCCAACTCTAAGGGTATGCTATTTGCTCCAGGGAATGCCTTGTTGCAAAGCAGTTTGAAACTCTCATCTTCTGTCAATGGCCTTAGCTGATGAGGATTGCTACAGGCATCAGCATGTAAAGCAACGTCCCAGTTCCTGGTCGTGAGCAATATTTTACTTCCAACCTTCCTTTTGGGAAAGGCAGATTTTAGACCATCCCAAACCTCCATCCCCCAAATGTCATCAAGTACGACCAAATACCTTTTCTCATCTAACACCTTGCGCAGCTTATTTACCAACTCTTCCTCATGCATTCTCTCCAATCTATCAATTTCATCTCTGGAGAGAGCATCCACATCCCTGAGAATCCCTTGCAGAACGTCCCTCCTCCTGTACTCTTTAGAGACATACACCCACGCTTTGCGCTCAAAATGGCTGTTTATTTGTGAATGATTGTAGAGTTTCTTGGCCAAAGTGGTTTTCCCCAAACCACCCATACCAACTATAGAAACCACATGAGGCGTTGGCTCCACGGCAAGCAGCTGGGTAAGGAGTAACCCAATGTCATCTTCAAGCTCAATAACATACTCTTCTTCAGAATAAGGCGAGGGTTGTCTCCAATGCCTCAACCTTTCACTGCTGCTGTTGGAGTCGTCACGGGTCATTTCAACACCGTATTGTTCGCGCCTGTCGCATATATTCTTGATTTTAGACAGGATCTTGTCGATTCGTGTTCCCACCTTATACAGATGAATGGGTCTGAACACCTTGTCCAACCTGCTTTGCATTGTTACCTTGTACACGTAGGTTTCTATAAGCTCCTCTGCTTCGAAAGCCACGTCTCTGATTTCGGATACCCACATGCGAACCCGGTCGCTCTCTTCTTGCTTGGCATCTGCGTCCCTCAGAAAGCTTTGCATCCATTTCAATTCGTTCTTCAATCTCTCCACTTGCTCCCTTACCTCCGCCACCGCCAGTTGTGAAACCACGTCCGCTGCTTGTGCCACAAGTAGCTCCGTCAGCTTCGCGACTACCGTTGACACCGCAACCTCGGCCATCGTCTCCTGTCTTCCTCGGCCCCCTAGCTGCTAGCAACTTCTGTTCTGCTTCTCCCAAAAACAGGAGGAGACTTGATCGCCGCCAAATAGAGGGGTTCCGTTCCACTTCCTTTGTGTGGTGAGGAGAAGCTTCCTTCAATCAACAGCGACTCTTTCTCATTATTTTTTCCTTGCAGGTGGATTTGCAAGTACAGCACATTTGTTAATTAACTTTTCTCCGCTATTGCATGTTGCTCTGTCGGTCATTTTTATCTTCACTTATCTTGCCAGGTCCCCTAATTATTATTATTGTTATTATTCGGCTCTAAATAGGTTATTATAAATGAATTATGACCGATTAATTTATTGGACGATTGATGTAGTCAAAATTTTACATGCAATTGTCAAAAAGAAGTAAAAGTATAGGTTCTAATCATCTTGTGCTACTGTTCACTAAAAGAAAGTCGTGAATTTCCTATTGGTTTCCAAGTATTTTTGTAAAATTGTGAATCGTATGATATATTCTGATTTATGAACTTTTGAAGCTTAATTTATTTAATATATATATATATATATATATATTTTCCTATCAAATCTTTTTTGTTTTTGCAATAAACACTATTGTACTTTAATAAATTTTGTATCAAAGTTTTGAAAGTTTTCATCCAGATTCGATCTCTGATCGCAAAAATTGTGAGTCTCAATATTTCTTAAATATTCAATTCAATATATATCTTTATTTTTCCATATATTTTCCATACTCGTCATTTATATCTTATATTTTATAGCTTTTATATTTTGTAAAATGTTGTCTCAGATCTACGTTAGATCCGTTAAGGCCATTAATGGTATCAGAGCCATTGGGTTCTGAGTATCTCCTGTAGTATTAAGTCTTTAATTAAAACAATCGTATTCATCTCTGGCATTTTAATTTTCTTTGAGGGGATATAGGGAAGTCTGCAATCGTATTCATCTCTGGCATTTTAATTTTCTTTGAGGGGATATAGGGAAGTCTGCCATTTTAATTTTCTTTGAGGGGATATAGGGAAGTGTAGCAGTGAGAGCTGTTAATCCTATGGTCAGCCTGGAGTGTGGTCCTGGTAATAAGTCCTGATTAGGCAATAAAACCATTGGTCAGCATTGGTGGTTCCGGAACATAAAATCCTATGAACTCTTAAAATAAAATTAAAATATCTAGATTAACGAGATCTTTAAATAGACTTAGTCTCAAGAGTAATAACCAGATTATAATAAGAAATAGGCAAAATGAAACATCAACTGGCGGAAATTCGCTAACAGTACAAGAAATAGAAGAGTCTCTCCATAGATGGACAATCCCGGTTGTCAAGATTAGAGATATATACCAACAGAGATCATGGTGGTCTCTAAGCCCAGAAGAAGAAACTCATATGTTAGAATATTCCCTTCCAGGAACTCGTAACAACAGAGAAATCCAAATTTTAGAAAAAGAAATGTTAGAAAAACATAAAAAAGAAGGATACGTCTTTATTCACTTAGGATTAATCCAAGTAGCTTTAAAACCAAATTACAAAATAGGGGTGGATCTCCCTGTTTTGGCAGTTCTTAGGGATAAAAGACTTCTAAGACCAGAAGACACCATAATAGCAGCACTAGAAAGCAACCTCCATGACGGACCAGCTTTCTTTAACTGTTATCCTGACTTCGCAATGAACATAGACAATGAGAGAACGGCTCCGGCCATAAGATTACTAATTCACTCTCCCGAAGGAATCGTGGATGATGAAGCAGGACCCTTCCAGATAATATACAGAGTATACTACAAAGTTACCAAAATAGGATATGGTTTTAGGTCTGCCTATCAAACCCCAAAAACCGAAACAACAGTAGTAGAAGCTAATCTTACTAAAAGTAAGGTACAAACCTCAAAACGTTTAAGTCATCAAGAATTAATCAACAGAATTCCCAATGAATGGATATTAAAAGACATTATTGAACCTTCAAAAGAATACAATACACAAATAAGAGAAATAATAGCAGAAGGAAGAGATATTCGTTTAAGCTTCCAAAGAAACAACTCAATAAGAACAAAAACTTCAACAAATCTTTATAGTTCAGCTAGACATTCTGTAGATAATTCAACATTAAATTTTAATATTAGAGGAATAGATAATAATAATATTCCACAAGTCACTGAGCCAGTTTATGAAGGAACATCTCAATATTCTCCAACAGCCTCCCAGGTATTAAATGTACTTGATAGAGAAAAACCTTTTACACTAGATAAAATTTGGATTAAACGATATTTAGATGCAGAACACAATAAGGTAAGAAAGGAATAGTTTTTACAAAAATTTACAAGACAACAACAAATAGAAATAAGGACTTTATTTTATTCCTATTTGGAAGAAATTAGACAAAACCAATACTTTTTCCCGTGGTTAGATACCTATTTAAAACAACAAAATATAGAAAATCCTTTCAAAAAAGAGTTGAATCCCATAGATAATACAAAAACTATTTGGAAAACTAAAGAAAACAATATATTTCAACAAGAATATCCACCACAGGAAACAACTGTAATAGAACTATCAAAAGAAGTTGAAATTGAAGCTTCTCCATTTAAGAAAGCAGATTTAAAACAAAAAGATGTAGAAAAACAAGATATAGACAAACTTCACCAACAATTAAACTATTCTAATACCGTATTAGGAGTTATGACAAAACAATTGAAAAGGATAGAAATTAATCAAGAAGCAGGAACCTCCAAAAAATCCATAGAAAAGCCCATATATAATATATCCATGATGTCCCAACAATCCATAGAAAATTTTAGACAAAAAAGTCCTATCGAAAAGGAATTAGAAGAAATAAAAACGAGAGTAGCAAAATTAAGCTTAGGAAACTCTTCGGTAAACAATATAGAAGTAAACAAAATTGGAACTAAAAATTCCTATCCAAAACTTAAAACCTTCCATAACATACCTACAATGCCTGATTTACTATTTGAAGAAAGAACCCACTTTGTTCAGAATAGCTATTCAGGAAATGACTTAACAGAATGGAACTTAGATGGCCTAAGTAAACAAGCCATTTTAGATTTCACCTCCCAAATGACCATGACAGCTACTGCCTATAAAACAAGAGGATTATCAGATAAGGCCACAGCAGAAGCCCTGATTCAAGGGTTTACTGGACAATTAAGGGGATGGTGGGATAACTTTATCTCCCCAAAAAGTAAACAACAAATTGTAAATCATATTAAATCCGAGACAAATGAGGGTGACGCGGTGGTGACCCTTATTTTTACAATAATACAACATTTTATTGGCGATCCAAGTATCTTCAAAGAAAGGATTGTCATACAACTGGCCAAGCTAAGATGCCCGACTATGTCGGACTACTCCTGGTATAAGGATATGTTTTGGTCCAAAGTAATGATACGAGAATATGCCTTCGCAGGATATTGGAAAGAGCGGTTTATAGCTGCTCTGTCGTCCTTATTTTCCCATAAAGTTATTCAAAATATAGAGGCTAAATATGGTTCTCCAATCCCATACAACCAGTTAACTTATGGTCAAATCCATAATATGGCAGTAGAAACAGGATTAAAAATCTGTATAGATTCAAAAATACAAAACCAACTTCGAAAAGAGAAAATCGTAGGCCAAAGAGAGATGGGCTCATTCTGTTAGCAGTATGGGCTTGAGTCTATCCGGGCTCCGACTAAGAGACCTAGAAAAATAATAAGGTCTCTATCTCATGGTAAACCAAAATATCAAGGTACATCAACCATAAAACAAAAATCCCAAAAAAAGACGTCTAATAAAAAACAATTCAACAATAACAAGAAAAAGAACACATGTTGGAAATATGGAAAACCTGGACACTTTGCAGACAAATGCAAAGTGCAAACAAAAATAAATTTAATAGAAGATGAAAAATTAAAAGAAGTACTCAATAAATTTTTAATTGAATCAGGATCAGAACCAGAAGAATCAGAAAGGGATGAAATTACTCTACCATATGAAGATGAATTTTCTGAAGATAAAATACCCACAAAAGCTAGACCCATCCAAATGAATGAAAAACAATTAAAATATTGTAGAGAATAATTACAAGATTATTTGAAAAAGGGTTTAATAAGAGAATCTAAGTCTCCTTGGAGTTGCTCAGGATTCTATGTAAACAAAGCTTCGGAACAAAAAAGAGGTGCCCCAAGATTAGTGATAAATTACAAGTCTCTAATCCATTTTAAAACTTTATTGAGAGGCTTGTAATTTATCACTAATCTTGGGGCACCCCTTTCTTGTTCTGAAGCTTTGTTCACATAGAATCCTGAGCAACTCCAAGGAGACTTAGATTCTCTTATTAAACCCTTTTTCAAATAATCTTGTAATTCTTCTCTACAATATTTTAATTGTTCTTCATTCATTTGAATGGGTCTAGCTTTTGTGGGTATTTTATCTTCAGAAAATTCATCTTCATATGGTAGAGTAATTTCATATTTTTTTTATAATGAAAAGTTGTAGGATTTAAGTCGCAGATTTCTTTTTCTATTTTTTCTTTTATACTTTCTATTGTTTTCTTAATTTTTGGGGATTTTAATTGTTCCTCAATCCTTTTGTATCCTATTTCTTCATTTAACATTTTGATCTGCTGTTGTTTTCTTTCATTTAGATGTACTTCTATTGACTTTTCTTGAAGAAGGTTTAATTCTCTTGTTTTTTGGGGTTTGAATAAATTCAAAAACTATTGGTTTTTCTGGTACTACTTTGGATACTAATCCTTTTTCAGTTATTTCGAAAGGATATAGCAATGTTAAAAAGGGAGTTCCCAAAATTACTTGATTACTCATGTATTTTACTAATACAAAGGATGTAGAGAAACATACTTTGTTTTTGCATACCTTGACCTCTGAGAGTTTATATTGTATCTGTAATTTTCCTTCATTTGCTCCCGTTACATTTTCTTGGGTTTTTTCATAATATTTTGTAGGGATTATTCCTTCTTGGATGCAATTAATATCTGCTCCTGAGTCTATTAAGGCTCTTAATTTGAATTCTTGTTTTCCAACTGTTAATTTAATTCTACCCACCATTTGTGGACAGTCATTAAGGTTAATAATTCTAGATTAAATATTTCCTGTTGTTCAGGCTTCTGGGATTGTGCATCAATAATTTTCTTACCTTCTAACTCTAAAATCTTGAATTCTAGTTGTATTTGGTTAGTTCTAAGTTCTTGTATTTCTTTTTTAAGTGTCTTGATTTCTTCTTATAGCTCCCTTATTCCTATATTTAAAACTGGTTGTTTAAATTTTACCAAGACATCTTTCATTTCTACCGGCTGAATTCCCCTCTGGTTACTTTCTTCTTTAGTTACCAATTCATTAAGTTTTGATATAAATTCGTCTCTTAGAGGAGAGTCCTCTAATTTATCTATGATGATTATTAAGGTGTTGGTTTGATCTCTACTTAGAACATTTACCTCTTGTGGGGCTATGCAATTATCGCAATCACACAGTCCTGGTCCTAAACAAGAATTCTCATAGGATTCTTGCTCATCATCTGCGGTGAAATAATCTAATTGATATATTTCATTATCTTGTGATGATTCTTCCCTTTCTGATTCTTCTGGTTCTGATCCTGATTCAATTAAAAATTTATTGAGTACTTCTTTTAATTTTTCATCTTCTATTAAATTTATTTTTGTTTGCACTTTGCATTTGTCTGCAAAGTGTCCAGGTTTTCCATATTTCCAACATGTGTTCTTTTTCTTGTTATTGTTGAATTGTTTTTTATTAGACGTCTTTTTTTGGGATTTTTGTTTTATGTTTGATGTACCTTGATATTTTGGTTTACCATGAGATGGAGACCTTATTATTTTTCTAGGTCTCTTACTCGGAGCCCGAATAGGCTCAAGCCCATACTGCTAACAGAATGAGCCCATCTCTCTTTGGCCTACGATTTTCTCTTTTCGAAGTTGGTTTTGTATTTTTGAATCTATACAGATTTTTAATCCTGTTTCTACTACCATATTATGGATTTGACCATAAGTTAACTGGTCGTATGGGATTGGAGAACCATATTTAGCCTCTATATTTTGAATAAATTTATGGGAAAATAAGGACGGCAGAGCAGGTATAAACCGTTCTTTTCAATGTCCTGCGAAGGCATATTCTCGTATCATTACTTTGGACCAAAACATATCCTTATACCAGGAGTAGTCCGACATAGTCGGGCATCTTAGTTTGGCCAGTTATATGACAATCCTTTCTTTGAAGATACTTGGATCGCCAATAAAATGTTGTATTATTGTAAAAATAAGGGTCACCACTGCGTCACCCTCATTTGTCTCGAATTTAATATGATTTACAATTTGTTGTTTACTTTCTGGGGAGATAAAGTTATCCCACCATCCTCTTAATTGTCCAGTAAACCTTTGAATCAGGGCTTCTGCTGTGACCTTATATGATAATCCTCTTGTTTTATAGGCAGTAGCTGCCATGGTCATTTGGGAGGTGAAATCTAAAATGGCTTGTTCACTTAGGCCATCTAAGTTCCATTCTATTAAGTCATTTCCTGAATAAATATTCTGAACAAAGTGGGTTCTTTCTTCTAATAGTAAATCAGGCATTGTAGGTATGTTATGGAAGGTTTTAAGTTTTGGATAGGAATTTTTAGTTCCAATTTTGTTTACTTCTATATTGTTTACCGAAGAGTTTCCTAAGCTTAATTTTCCTACTCTCGTTTTTATTTCTTCCAGTTCCTTTTCGATAGGACTTTTTTGTCTAAAATTTTCTATGGATTGTTGGGACATCATGGATATATTATATATGGGTTTTTCTATGGATTTTTATGGAGGTTCCTGCTTCTTGATTAATTTCTATCCTTTTCAAGTGTTTTGTCATAACTCCTAATACGGTATTAGAATAGTTTAATTGTTGGTGAAGTTTGTCTATATCTTGTTTTTCTACATCTTTTTGTTTTAAATCTGCTTTCTTAAATGGAGAAGCTTCAATTTCAACTTCTTTTGATAGTTCTATTACAGTTGTTTCTTGTGGTGGATATTCTTGTTGAAATATATTGTTTTCTTTGGTTTTCCAAATAGTTTTTGTATTATCTATGGGATTCAACTCTTTTTTGAAAGGATTTTCTATATTTTGTTGTTTTAAATAGGTATCTAACCACGGGAAAAAGTATTGGTTTTGTCTAATTTCTTCCAAATAGGAATAAAATAAAGTCCTTATTTCTATTTGTTGTTGTCTTGTACTGCATCTAAATCTTGTTTAATCCAAATTTTATCTACTGTAAAAGGTTTTTCTCTATCAAGTACATTTAATACCTAGGAGGCTGTTGGAGAATATTTAGATGTTCCTTCATAAACTGACTCAGTGACTTGTGGAATATTATTACTATCTATTCTTCTAATATTAAAATTTAATGTTGAATTATCTATAGAATGTCTAGCTGAACTATAAAGATATGTTGGAGTTTCGGTTCTTATTGAGTTGTTTCTTTGGAAGCTTAAACGAATATCTCTTCCTTCTGCTATTATTTCTCTTATCTGTGTATTGTATTTTTTTGGAGGTTCAATAATGTCTTTTAATATCCATTCATTGGGAATTCTGTTGATTAATTATTGATGACTTAAACGTTTTGAGGTCTGGAAGGGTCCTGCTTCATCATCCACGATTCCTTCGGGAGAGTGAATTAGTAATCTTATGGCCGGAGCCGTTCTCTCATTGTCTATGTTCATTGCGAAGTCAGGATAACAGTTAAAGAAAGCTGGTCCATCGTGGAGGTTGCTTTCTAATGGTGCTATTATGGTGTCTTCTGGTCTTAGAAGTCTTTTATCCCTAAGAACTGCCAAAATAGGGAGATCCACACCTATTTTGTAATTTGGTTTTAAAGCTACTTGGATTAATCCTAAGTGAATAAAGATGTATCTTTCTTTTTTATGTTTTTCTAACATCTCTTTTTCTAAAATTTGGATTTCTCTATTGTTAGGAGTTCCTGGAAGGGAATATTCTAACATATGGGTTTCTTCTTCTGGGCTTAGAGACCACCATGATCTCTGTTTGTATATATCTCTAGACAACCGGGATTGTCCATCTATGGAGAGACTCTTCTATTTCTTGTACTGTTAGCGAATTTCCGCTAGTTGATGTTTCATTTTGCCTATTTCTTATTATAATCTGGTTATTACTCTTGAGACTAAGTCTATTTAAAGATCTCGTTAATCTAGATATTTTAATTTTATTTTAAGAGTTCATAGGGTTTTATGTTCCGGGACCACCAATGCTGACCAATGATTTTATTGCCTAATCAGGACTTATTACCAGTACCACACTTCAGGCTGACCAACGGATTAACAGCTCTCACTGCTACACTTCCCTATATCCCCTCAAAGAATACAATTGCTTTAAATGAAGACTTAATACTACAGGAGCTACTCAGAACCCAGGGGCTTTGATACCACTAATGGCCTTAACGGATCTAATGTGGGTATGAGACAACATTTTATATATATATATATCATCTAATCTTAAATATATGTTAAAGGATTAAATATCTCTATCATATATGATTATTTATTAGTTTATTTATAATTAATCTCTATTTCTCACTTTTACTTTTATAAAAAATTTGTAAAAAAATGTTTTATGAATATACTTTTAATATTTTAGTTTTTAGTTTTATATATTTTTTATTAAAAAGTTAAAAAATTTAAATTAAAAATTAAAAATTATATGTAATTTTAGTATTATATGTAATTTATATCTTATCTTATAATTATATAATATTAGTTATTTTGTTATCTCATATGTAACAAATAATATCAAACATATGATAAGAATCGTTTTACTTTTGTCTTATTTTATTCATTTTTATTTTGATTATCAAACGAATAATCAAAATAAGAAATTACTAAATGTTATAACCTTTAATATTTTTAATATATTTTATCAATTTATATTAATTTTTAGCCATCATTTTTGGGTCAATTATTAATAAGAGTATGTTTAGCGAAACTTTTAAGTTTTAAGCTAACTTTTAATTTGTTTAACTGGTTAAAAAAATGTTTTTCTAAATTTATATGCTTTGTAAAGAAGTTTGTTTTATATAGCATTTCAACCAATAAATTTTTAACTTTTTTATTTTTATTTTCACTATTTTATCATAATCTTATTATATTTTTATATTTATTAAGTAATTTAAATAATTTATTTTATCAAATATTTTTAATTTAATTAATTAACTTTCAACTGACATTTTATGCGGAACATATCATAAACAATTGTGTATCCAACAGATTCCGAGTCAACTAACAAGGCGTTAGCATTTATTTATTTGAATGCGATTAGGAACCGGCATAACCGACCCGGGCTTGTAAACACTCTCTGTTTACGCCCATTATACGCGTATCAGAGTTACATGTATAAAAAACTATATTGGCCTATGACAGCCTGAAGTATAATATATATATATATATATATATATATATATATATATATATATATATATATATAGTCTACTCATGATTTCCCTGTAAAAATTCTCTGGTTAAAAAGTCTGGTAGAAAATTCTTTTGTTTTCTCGTTTTTGGAGTTTGAATTCAAAAACTATTGGCTTTTCTGGCACCACTCTAGATACCAACCCTTTTTCAGTTATTTCAAAAGGATATAGTAATGTTAAAATTGGGGTTCCTAGAATCACTTGGTTACTCATGTTCTTTACTAATACAAAGGGTGTGGAGAAGCATACTTTGTTTTTGCATACTTTAGGTTCTGAGAGTTTATATTGTATTTGTAGTTTTCCTTCATTTGCTTCTGTTACATTTTCTTGAGTTTTCTCATAATAATCTGTGGGAATTATTCCCTCCTGGATACAATTTATGTCTGCTCCTGAGTCTATTAACGCTCTTAATTTGAATTCTTGTTTTCCAATTATTAATTTGATTTCTACCCACCATTTGTGGACAGTCATTAGAGTTAATAACTCTAGATTAAATATTTCTTGCTGTTCGGACATCCGGGATTGTGCTTCAATAATTTTCTTTCCTTCTAATTCTAAAATTTTAAACTCTAATTGTATTTGGTTAGTTTAAGTTCTTGTATTTCTTTTTTAAGTATTTTAATTTCTTCTTGCAGCTCTTTTATTCCTACAGTCAAAATCGGCTGCTTGAATTTAGCTAAAACATCTTTCATTTCTAATGGCTGAACTTCTTTTTGGTTATTTTCTTCTTTAGTTACTAGCTCATTAAGTTTTAATATAAATTCATATCTTAGAGGAGAGTCTTCTAATTTATCTATGATGGTAATTAAGGTGTTGGTTTGGTCTCTACTTTAAAACATTTACCTCTTGCGGAACTATGCAATTATCGCAGTCGCATAGTCCTGGCCCTAAACAAGAATTTTCAAATAATTCTTGTTCATCATCTGTGGTGAAATAATCTAATTGGTATATTTCATTATCTTGTGATGATTTCTCTTTCTCTGATTCTTCTGATTCTGATCCTGACTCAATCCTGTATAGGCAATAAATCCATTGCTTCAGCACTGGTGGTCCCGGAACATAAACCTCTATGAACTCCTAAAACAAAATTAAAATGTCTCGACTAGCAAGATCTTTAAGTAGACTAAGCTTAAAAAGTAATAACCAGATTATAATTAGAAATAAACAAAATGAAACATCAACTAGCGGAAGTCCGCTAACAGTATAAGAAATTGAAGAATCTCTCCATAGATGGACAATTCCGGTTGTCAAGATTGGAGATATATATATAAATAGAGATCATGGTGGTCTCTAAGTCCAGAAGAAGAAACACATATGTTAGAATATTCCCTTCCGGGAACTCCTAATAACAGAGAAATCCAAATCTTAGAAAAAGAAATGCTAGAAAAACATAAAATAGAAGGATACGTCTTTATCCACTTAGGACTAATCCAGGTAGCATTAAAACCAAATTATAAAATAGGAGTGGATCTCCCTGTTTTGGCAGTCCTTAGAGATAAAAGACTTCTTCGACCAGAAGACACTATAATAGCAGCACTAGAAAGTAACCTCCATGATGGACCAGCTTTCTTTAATTGTTATCCTGATTTTGCAGTGAATATAGATAATGAGAGAACGGCTCCGGCCATAAGATTGCTAATCCACTCTCCAGAAGGAATAGTGGATGATGAAGCAGGACCTTTCCAAATAATATATAGAGTATATTATAAAGTTACAAAAATAGGATATGGTTTTAGGTCTGCTTATCAAACCCCAAAAAACGAAACAACAGTACTAGAAGATAATTTTACTAGGAGTAAGGTACAAACTTCAAAAAGATTAAGTCACCAAGAATTAATTAATAGAATTCCAAATGAATGGATACTAAAAGATGTGATTGAACTCCCAAAAGAACATAACACTCAGATAAGAGAAATAATAGCGGATGGGAGAGATATTCGTCTAAGCTTCCAGAAAAACAATTCAATAAGAACAGGAACCCCAACGTCCTACTCTAATAGTTCGACAAGACATTCTGTAGACAATTCAACAATAAATTTTAATATCAGAGGAATAGATAGTAATAATATTCCACAAGTTACAGAACCGGTTTATGAAGAAACATCTCAATATTCTCCAACAGCCTCTCAGGTACTAAATGTACTTGATAGGGAAGAACCTTTTACAATACATAAAGACTGGATTAGACAAGAGATAGATGCAGGGTATAACAAGATAAAAAAGGAATGGTTCTTACATAAATTCACAAGACAACAACAAATAGAAATAAGGACTTTATTTTATTCCTATTTAGAAGATATTAGACAAAACCAATATTTTTTTCCCATGGCTAGAAACATATTTAGAACAAAAGAATATAGAAAATCCTTTTATAGAAGAATTGAATCCCATAGATAATGTAAAAACAATTTGGAAAACTAAAGAAAACAATATATTCCAACAACAACTATAATAGAACTCTCGAAAGAAGTTGAAATTGAAGCCTCTCCATTCAAAAAAGTGGATTTAAAACAAAAAGAAATAGAGAAACAAGATATAGATAAATTCCATCAACAATTAAATTATTCCAATACGGTATTAGGAGTAATGACAAAACAATTAAAAAGAATGGAGCTTAATCAAGAAGTAGGAACATCCAAAAAACCTACAGAAAAACCCATATATAATATATCAATGATGTCTCAGCAATCCATAGAAAACTTTAGACAAAAGAATCCTATAGAGAAGGAACTAGAGGAAATAAAAACAAGAGTAACAAAATTAAGTTTAGGAAACTCTTCGGTAAATAATATAGAAGTAAACAAAATTGAAACTAAAAATTCCTATCCAAAACTTAAAACCTTCACAAATAGACCCACAATGCCTAATTTATTACTAGAAGAAAGAACACAGTTTGTTCAAAATAGTTACTCGGGAAATGATTTAATAGAATGGAACTTAGATGGCTTAAGTGAACAAGCCATTTTGGATTTTACTTCCCAGATGACCATGGCAGCCACTGCCTATAAAACAAGAGGATTATCAGATAAAGCCACAGCAGAAGCCTAGATTCAAGGGTTTACGGGATAATTAAGAGGATGGTGGGATAACTTTATCCCCCAGAAAGTAAACAACAAATTGTGAATCATATAAAAACTGAAACAAATGAGGGTGACGCGGTGGTGACCCTTATTTTTACAATAATACAACATTTTATTGGTGATCCAAGTATTTTCAAAGAAAGGATTGCTATCCAACTAGCCAAACTTAGATGCCCAACTATGTCTGACTATTCATGGTATAAGGATATGTTCTGGTCCAAAGTAATGATTAGAGAAGATGCCTTTGCGGGGTATTGGAAGGAGCGGTTTATAGCCGCCCTGCCATCCTTGTTTTCTCATAAAGTCATCCAAAATATGGAAGCCAAGTATGGGTCTCCAATTCCATATGACCAATTAACTTATGGACAAATTCATAATATGGTAGTAGAAACAGGATTAAAAATTTGCATAGATTCAAAAATACAAAATCAACTTCGGAAAGAGAAAATCGTAGGGCATAGAGAAATGGGCTCATTCTGTCAGCAATATGGGCTTGAACCCATTAGGGCTCCAAGTAAAAAGCCAAGAAAAATAATAAAGCTCTCCTCTCATGGTAAACCAAAATATCAAGGTACAAAAGCACATTTAGACTCAAACCCTAAACCAAAACCTCAAAAGAAAATGTTTAATAAAAGACAATTCAATAACAACAAAAAGAAAAACACTTGTTGGAAATGTGGGAAGCCCGGACACTTTTCAGATAAATGCAAAGTGCAAACAAAAATAAATTTAATTGAGGATGAGAGGTTAAAGGAAGCACTCAGTAAAGTTTTAATTGAGTCAGGATCAGAACCAGAAGAATCAGAGAAAGAGGAATCATCACAAGATAATGAAATATACCAATTAGATTATTTCACCACAGATGATGAACAAGAATTATTTGAAAATTCTTGTTTAGGGCCAGGACTATGCGATTGCGATAATTGCATAGTTCCGCAAGAGGTAAATGTTTTAAGTAGAGACCAAACCAACACCTTAATTACCATCATAGATAAATTAGAAGACTCTCCTCTAAGAAATGAATTTATATTAAAACTTAATGAGCTAGTAACTAAAGAAGAAAATAACCAAAAAGAAGTTCAGCCAGTAGAAATGAAAGATGTTTTAGCTAAATTCAAGCAGCCGATTTTGACTATAGGAATAAAAGAGCTGCAAGAAGAAATTAAAATACTTAAAAAAAATACAAGAATTTAAAACTAACCAAATACAATTAGAGTTTAAAATTTTATAATTAGAAGGAAAGAAAATTATTGAAGCACAATCCCGGATGCCCGAACAGCAAGAAATATTTAATCTAGAGTTATTAACTCTAATGACTGTCCACAAATGGTGGGTAGAAATCAAATTAATAATTGGAAAACAAGAATTCAAATTAAGAGTGTTAATAGACTCAGGAGCAGACATAAATTGTATCCAGGAGGGAATAATTCCCACAAAGTATTATGAGAAAACTCAAGAAAATGTAACAGGAGCAAATGGAGGAAAACTACAAATACAATATAAACTCTCAGAAGCTAAAGTATGCAAAAACAAAGTATGCTTCTCCACATCCTTTGTATTAGTAAAGAACATGAGTAACCAAGTGATTCTAGGAACCCTATTTTTAACATTACTATATCCCTTTGAAATAACTGAAAAAGGGTTGGTATCTAGAGTGGTGCCAGAAAAGCCAATAGTTTTTGAATTTATTCAAACTCCAAAAATAAGAGAACTAAACCTTCTACAGGAAAAATCAATAGAGGTCAATTTGATAGAAAGAAAACAACAACAGATCAAAATGTTAAATGAAGAAATAGGATATAAACGGATTGAAGAACAGTTAAGATCCCCAAAGATCAAGAAAACAATAGAAAATATAAAAGAAAAAATAGAAAGAGAAATTTGTGATTTAAATCCTATACCTTTTCATTATAGAAAAAAAATGAAATAACTCTACCATATGAAGAAGGATTCTCTGAAGATAGTATACCTACAAAAGCTAGACCCATTCAGATGAATGAAGAACAACTGAAATACTGTAGGGAAGAATTACAAGATTATATAAAAAAGGGATTAATCAGGGAATCTAAGTCTCCTTGAAGTTGCTCAGGGTTCTATGTAAACAAGGCTTCAGAACGAGAAAGAGATGCTCCAAGACTAGTAATAAATTACAAACCCTCAATAAAGCTTTAAAATGGATTAGGTACCCCTTGCCTAATAAACAAAATTTAATCAAAAGATTAACTAAAGCTAATATATTCTCAAAATTTGATATGAAATATGGATATTACCAAATATCCGTGAAAGAAGAAGATAGATATAAAACAGCATTTGTTGTTCCTTTCGGACATTACGAATGGAATGTAATGCCACAAGGATTAAAGAATGCTCCAAGTGAATTTCAAGAAATAATGAATAAAATTTTTTATCAATATATGGAATTCTCAATAGTATATTTAGATGATGTATTAATATTTTCAAAAGGTATAAATCAACATAAAGAACATTTAGAAAAATTTATACAAATAATTAAAGAAAATGGACTAGTAGTATCTGCAAGAAAGATGAGTATTTTTCAGACCAGAGTAAGGTTCTTAGGATATGAAATATTCCAAGGAACCATAACTCCCATACAAAGATCTTTAGAGTTTGCAGAGAAATTTCCCAATGAAATAAAAGACAAAAACAGCTTCAACGATTTCTAGGATGTTTAAATTATGTAGCAGAATTCATTCCAGGAATAAGAACAATATGTGCACCATTATATAAAAGATTAAGGAAAACCCCTCCTGTATGGGATGAAGAAATGACGAAGGTAGTCAAAAGGGTCAAAGTTTTAGTAAAGAATCTGCCCTTCTTAGGGATTCCACATCCATTAGCAAACCTCATAGTAGAAACTGATGCAAGTAATATGGGATACGGAGGAATTCTAAAACAAGTACTTCCCAATACTAAAAAAGAACAAATCGTTAGGTACCATTCAGGTATTTGGCATACTTCACAACAAAAATATTCTACGGTAAAAAAAAAAGAAATTCTTTCAATAGTACTATGTGTTTTAAAATTTCAAGATGATCTTTTTAACAAAATTTTTTTGCTAAGAACTGATTGTAAATCAGCTCCACAAGTTTTAAAAAATGATGTTAAAAATCTAGTCTCAAAACATATTTTTGCTAGATGGCAGACTTTGCTATCAAACTTTGATTTCGAAATAACCCATATTAAGGGAGAAAAGAATTTTCTACCAGACTTTTTAACCAGAGAATTTTTACAGGAAAATCATGAGTAGACCAGTAACCTTGGACCAATATGGTCTACCCAAACAACAAAACACCAAAAAGCTTCCGGTTTCAATAGCCACTTCAAGTCAAGTGGTACAGCAGAATAACAAAAAAGGAAAAGAGGTAGCAGAACCTACCCCAACAAGTCATCCTTCTCAAATCTCCATTAGACCATCCTTTTCACCCCAACACCACAAAAATCCACCAGATCCACCATATCATCCTCCAATAAGTTTGCCGTATTACAAAAGCCCATCAAGGACAACAACTTACAACATATGTATATAGCCAAAGAAAAAAATATTCCAGTGATGGTTCTAGAACCAGAATGGTCACAATGGTCAGCACAAGAAATAGTCAACAAAGTATTTCCTCCAAAATGCAATTTTGTGCCAAAATCAACACAAAAACCCAGGAGGTTTTATGAGCTGATTCTGGTTGATACAAAATCAATAGAATTAACTCATAATAAAAATGACAAAGATGAAGTAAGTTTTTCCAAACTAAAAATTCAAAATATTTTATCTTTGTCTGATTGGGGACAACCCCTGTCACAATACAAATCTTTTTCAATAGATTTTAATCCTCCTCATTATAATTATTTTGATTATATTGAGGTTTGGCATAATATTCTTTATCTGTGCCCTAGAAGCCATTCATGGTTCATATGGTTCAGAAAAGGAATATCTTTAAACTTTCCAATGTGGTTTTTTAAATGGTTTCTGGATTTCGATCTCGAAACTTGTATTTTTCCATCAAAGGAAAAAATTTCTTATGATTATTTTTCTGAGAAAACTAGATTCTCAGAAGACAAAAAATTAATAGCGTTTATTGCTTCCCAAGGAATCTCCTGGATTTCTATGTGGGAATTCTCCAAAGAATTTCAATCTGATGATTCATCCATAAGTTATTTAGTCCGAGCGGTGAAGATCAAATGGTGGAATAATTACAACTTGGACTTTTTGGCCAAAGCTAATATAGATGCATGGCTGCAATTAAATACCCATTATGTGGCTCTTCCCATAGCTATGCAGAAAGAATAATTGTTTTTGCAAAATAAACAACAGATAATGGCAACTTTAAGTTCCGCTGTCTCAGAAGAAGAATTTTCCAAAATTCTTTCTCAAATTTCCCCTCAAGCTTCCCAAGCTGAAGGAGAAGAAGACCATGAAGAGGTTAATAGTTCTCCCGAAAACTATGACCTAGATGATTGCTTCGGACATTCTGGTTTCTGAAGTAAAAGGATAAAATATACAAAAGCAAAAGCAGACTGACAAAAGCAAAAGTAGACTGACAAAAGCAAAAGCAGATTGAAAGTAGCAGCAACAAGGACGATAAGAACAAGAAAAGTAAAGATTCTTCAGACAATAATGGTAGAAAAGCATCTCCACAGATTCTTTTAATCAATAATTCGAGACAAGGCATCGGTTCAAAATAAAGGGAATTGAAGGATTGGTTGAAATCCGTGGCTATAAAATCCCGTCCTCAATAGACAAGAAGGCATCGAAAAAATTTCCTTGTAATCTTTCTTTGTCTTTTGAAAAACACTCTCTTGTATTACAATATATTTCTTGTACCAGAGTTTTGAAGTTTCAACAAGATTCAATCTTTGTGATTGTCACAATTGTGAGTTTCAAAAATCTTAATATTCTATTTATTTGCATTATCTTTTATATTTTACAATGTTTTCTCAGAACCTCCTTAGATCAGTTAAGGGCATTAGTGGTATATATATATATATATATATATATATATATATATATATATATATATATTCTTCTAAACAAGATACAGATATAATCATATTATTTGGTTATAACTTTTTAAACTTAATTTACTTAAAGATCTTGCTAATTTAGATATTTTAATTTTATTTTAAGGATTCATAAAATTTAAATTCTGGAATCACCAATGCTAAATCAATGGATTCACTGTCTCTATAGAACTTACTACTGGGACCACACTATAGGCTGATCAACGGATAAACAGTTCTCACTGCTGCACTCTACTATTCCTCCCGAAACGAAAATTAAAAAATAAACAGCAGATTTAGAAATAGAATAATCTTTAAAAAGTAATAAATACCCTTTTTTAATATAAATTACACAAATTAAGGCTCTGATACCAATTCTTACGAATCGATTAATAAAATATGGAATAAAATATGGTAGAAGAAGAAAGATAAGAAGAATTTAGAACTTTAAAACTCTGGTACAAAATATGAAATATTCTAAAATACAAAAGAACTTATAGAAAGATCTTTGAAAATTACAATAAAAGTTTACAAGGGAAAATTTTCCGATGTCTCTCCATCAATGAAAAGGTGGGTTTTATAACCCCGGACTTTAATGAATTAATTTTCTTCATCGTGTGGAAATGCTTTTCTTGAATTATTGTTCGCAAGAACCTGCTTTTCTTCATTGGAGATGCTTTATTTGAATTATTATCTGCAACACTTTGCTTTTCTCACTTATTATTCTTGCGAATCTTTGTTTTTCATGCTTTTTTGTCCTTGTTGCTTGTGTCTTTGGTAAAAGAGGATACTTTTTCAGTTTATTTTTGTTTTTATTGTCAGTTCTGTCCTTCGTGCATTCAAAAGCCTGAATGCACGAAGGGCAGAACTGACAATAAAAGCAAAAGCAGACTGAAAAAGCATCCTCTTTTACCAAAGATACAAGCAACAAGGACAAAAAAACATGAAAAGTAAAGATTTCCAAGAATAATAAGTGAGAAATCTTTTTATAAGTTCTTTTGTATTACAGAATATTTCATATTTTGTACTAGAGTTTCAAAGTTCCAACAATATTTCAATATTACGAAAGATTATCAACATTGTGATTCACAATCTTGATAGTCTTTCATAATGTTGAAATCTTGTTGGAACTTAAACTCTATGAACCCTTAAAATAAAATTAAAAAGTCTAGACTAGCAAGATCTTTAAGTAGATTAAGTTTAAAAAGTAATAACCAAATAATAATAAGGAATAGACAAAATAAAGCATCAACTAGCGGAAGTCTGCTAACAGTACAAGAAATTGAAGAATCTCTCCATAGATGGACAATTCCGGTTGTCAAGATTGGAGATATATATAAGCAGAGATCATGGTGGTCTCTAAGCCCAGAAGAAGAAACATATATGTTAGAATATTCTCTCCTAGGAACTTCTAATAATAGAGAAATTCAAATCTTAGAAAAAAAAATGTTAGAAAAACATAAAACAAAAGGCTATGTCTTTATTCACTTAGGGTTAATTCAGGTCACATTAAAACCAAATTATAAAATAGGAGTAGATCTCTTTGTTTTGGCTGTGCTTTAGAGACAAAAGACTTTTAAGACCAAAAGATACTATAATAGCAGCACTAGAAAGTAACCTCCCTGGATGGACCCGCTTTCTTTAATTGCTATCCAGACTTTGCAATGAATATAGATAATGAGAGAACGGTTTCAGCCATTAGGTTGTTAATTCATTCTCCAGAAGGAATAGTGGATGATAAAGCAAAACCCTTCCAAATAATATATAGAGTATACTATAAAGTTACAAAAATAAGATATGACTTTAGGTCTGCCTACCAAACACCAAAAAATAAAACAACAGCGATAGAAGCTAATCTTACTAGAAGTAAGGTACAAAGTTCAAAAAGGTTAAGTCATCAAGAATTAATCAATAAAATTCCAAAAAAATGGATATTAAAAGATGTACTTGAAATTTCAAAAGAACATAATACTCAAATAAGAGAAATTATAGTTGATGGAAGAGACATCCGTCTAAGTTTCCAGAGAAATAGTCCAATAAGAATAGGAACTCCACAAAATTACTCTCAAAGTTCAACCAGACATTCTGTAGATAATTCAACCATAAATTTTAATATTAGAGGAATAGATAGTAATAATATTCCACATGTTACAGAACCAATATATGAAGAAACATCTCAATATTCCCCAATAGCATCTCAAGTATTAAATGTAATTAATAAGGAAGAACCTTTTATAATAGATAAAGACCGGATTAAAAGGGATATAGATGCAGAACATAACAAAATAAAAAAAGAATGGTTTCTACAAAAATCCACTAGACAACCACAAATAGAAATAAGAACTTTATTTTATTCTTATTTAGAAAATGTTCAACAAAATCAATATTTCTTCCCATGACTAGAAACTTATTTAGAACAAGAAAACATAGAAAATCCTTTTAAAAAAGAATTAAATCCAATAGATAATACAAAAATAATTTGGAAAACTAAAGAAAATAATATATTTCAACAAGAATACCCTCCTCAAGAAACAACTATAATAGAACTTTCAAAAGAAGTAGAAATTGAAACCTTTCCGTTCAAAAAAGCAAATCTAAAACAAAAAGAAGTAGAAAAACAAGATATAGATAAACTTCATCAACAATTAAATTACTCTAATGTTGTATTAGGAGTAATGACAAAACAATTAAAAAGAATAGAGCTCAATCAAGAGGTAGGAACATCTAAAAAACCCATAGAAAAACCCATATATAACATCTTAATGATGTCACAACAATCTATAGAAAATTTTAGACAAAAAACCCTATAAAAAAAGAATTAAAGGAAATAAAAACAAGAGTTGCTAAATTAAGTCTAGGAAATTTTTCAGTAAATAATATAGAGGTAAATAAATTAGGAACTAGATATTCCTATCTGAAGCTAAAAACCTTCCATAATAGACCCACAATGTCTTATCTATTATTAGAAGAAAGAACACAATTTGTACAAAATAGCTACTCAGGAAATGATCTAATAGAATAGAACTTAGATTACCTAAGTGAACAAGTTATTTTAGACTTCACTTTCCAGATGACTATGACAGCTACTGTCTATAAAACAAGAGGATTATCAGACAAAGTCACAGCAGAAGCCTTAATTCAAGGTTTCACTGGACAATTAAGAGGATGGTGGGATAATTTCATCTCTCTAGAAAGTAAACAACAAGTCATAAATCATGTAAAAAGTGAAACAAATGAGGGTGATGCAATAGTAACCCTTATTTTTTACAATAATACAACACTTTATTGGTGATCCGAGTATTTTTAAAGAAAGGATTGCTATTCAACTAGCAAAACTTAGATGTCCAACCATGTCTGACTACTCGTGGTATAAAGATATGTTTTGGTCTAAAATAATGATTAGAGAAGATGCTTTTGTAAGATATTGGAAGGAACGGTTTATTGCCGCCTTACCATCTTTATTTTCTCATAAAGTTATACAAACCATAGAAGTCAAATATGGATCTCCTATCCCATATGACCAATTAACTTATGGACAAATTCATAATATGGTAGTAGAAATAGGATTAAAAATCTGCATAGATTCAAAAATACAAAACCAACTAAGAAAAGAAAAAATGGTAGAACATAGAGAAATGGATTCATTCTGTCGACAGTATGGACTTCAACCCATTAAAGCTCCAAACAAAAAACCTAAGAAAATAATAAAACCTTCTCCTCACAATAAACAAAAATCTCATAATACAAAAACACACTTTATACATATTCTAAATAAAAGTTTTAAAAGAATACAAATAATAAAAAACAATTTAATAAAAAAAAATACTTGTTGAAAACATGGAAAGTCAGGACACTTTGCATATATATATATATATATATGAGCTGAAAAGTTAACTTTACACAGATGCATATTCAGTTCCTGGTGGATCTCTTTTTTATTTTTTTAAAAATAGAATAATTTGTAACCTTTAAATTTAAAATATATATAAATGTACACCGATGTTCATATAGGACCCGTCAAGGAGAAGGACAAAATGGGAGAAGGAGTGACTCTGACACGAATTGAGGTATCTAATCCAGAGGTAATTTACAACAAAGGAAAGGATTTCTTCTCAGACTCGTTGGGCTTTCTCTTGATAAAGAAAATGGTGGCCCTCAAGGATGACGACTTCATGGTTGGGAACGAGGCTCTTGAACACATCTCCTTCCACATATCCTTTTGTACCGATGCTTTCAAAATGTCTTTGTCACCAGCACTGAACTTCGTCGGAACTGTTTATCTTTGAACCCAATTTCTGTTTTTGCCATGGTGCAAGAAGCTCCCAATTTCTGTCACAATTGACTACGTAATTAAGTTAAGACTTTAAGAAAAATAAGGAATATTAGTATCTTTTAAATCTAAACATATAGTGGGCTTATAACATGAGTGGGGCTATTAACACTCTAATGTTCCTATTCTCATTCTTCACTTTTTAAATTTTTAAGACATTTTGATATTTTTCAAGTTTGTCCTTATTTTAAACTAGAAAAAAAAATTATAAACTATTTTATTATTAATTCTCACTCTTAAAATTGCTCTTCTCTAAAAACTTTCCTGTTTCCTCTCTCTCTAGATTACTTTCTTAAATTAAATTGCAGTTTATTTCTAAAGAAATTGGTGGCAATAACCTCTGCAATCATTATAGATCACTATTCCTAATTTGAATATCCATTTGACATACTTATTCCATCTAATGCAAACTGAATATCTAAGGATTTATGTTAACACTTTCTAATAAAACATGATCAACATATACACAACATCTTTATAAAGTTATCAATTTGTTATTATATTTTAACATTAAAATATTATGTATTAATTTTAGTATTAAAAATATTTACAACTTAATAAAATATCATCATAATTTTTTTTTTGTCTTTGAGTTTTTTGTTTGTTATTTTTAACAATACAAAAAAATTAACTTAAGTAAATAATATTAGGGTTGTTGAAAAATTAGGAATTAGGCATAATAGTCTTTAAAAAATGGAAATTTTCTTCTTGATTCCTAAAGAATAAATATTATCATTTTGATTTCTAAAAACTAAAAAAATTGGCTATTTTAGTCATACAAAATAATTTCAATGGTCTAGTTTTCTTTTTCACAAATGATAATGGTAATTATCATCTTTTAAAAATTAATATGATTAATTCTTAATCTTTCATGTATTAAAATAATTATTTATTCATTTTAATTCAAATAAATAAAAGTTTGAATCGCTGTTAAAAAAGAATAATACTGCACAGTAAAAAAATTTATATGAAAATTTACAAATTTAAGATTAACCGATAAAATTATGCCTGGCAGATGACAATATGCACATTTGTAATGCTCCTCAAGACGTGGTTTAATTACGTTTTTTTTTCCCACGTGACACATTCATGCACAAGTTGGATGAACTTTTTTCCCCACAGAGATTTCGGTCGCTGTTCATAATTGTTTATAAAAGTTAATTTTAAAAATTATATTAATTAAGATAAAAATATATTTTTTTATTTTAATATAATTTATAAATTATCATATTATCATTTGTCTATTTTAAATGTTAAATAACAAAGTATAATACTATTTAATTTATTATATTGACACGTAGTATAAGATAAAATAATAGATAACAATTTATATTATCTTATCTTTTTATTCAACTTTCATATTTTATTTTATTTTTATCAAATCAAAAAATTAGTTTTAAATTTCTAACATTCAAAACTTTCTTTTAATTTCTAAAATAAAACTGTTAATGTATAGATATAACTAAGTAATCATCTATTCAATATTTGGATATATAAAATTAAATTATGTTATTTAAATAATAAATTGAAATATAAAAATTTAAAATAAAAAATTAAATTGATATAATTAAATTTTAATATTTTAAATTTTTTAAAATATTAAATTCATTAATCCGAATACAAAATAAAAGTATGCCTTTAAAGGAAATATTGTACTTTTATTGTTGTAATTTTTTAGTTATTTCTACTTTTAGATTTTGTTATATTGTATTGTATAAATTACTCTAAATTTCACGTTCTATTTTGGAATTTTTTACATTTTTTAATGTTTTCATAATCTAATAGATATCCATATATACTTGTGAATTTCCATCAAATCAATTTAATACCCATATAATGGACACCCGGTAAGGAAATAGGTGGATGACAGAAGAACTATTATTCTCTGTCATTCCTATTAACAACATTAAACTTTTTTTGTAATCATTCTGATCTTACTTGATTAAAAGATTACAAGACAAAACGCAAGTTTAACGAAGAAAAAAAAAACATTAACCCGAGAAATAAAAGTAAAAAAGAGATGGAAGAGGTGCGTGACAACGTTTAAAAATGAAATGTAATTCAACGACGGGCTTGCGTTGCGTTTTCACCGGTTTTTCGAATTCATGCTCTTTATATTTATTTAACGTGGGGAAACGCGGAAATTGATTGAGAAGAGAAAGAGAAGAAGGATGAGATTAAGGTGGAGTATAGTTGTGACGGTAACGTTGGCTGTTTTGGTGTTTTGGGATGGGAAAGGGAATGGACCAAAACAAGCGCAAGCCTCTAATTCACCTTCTGCCTTCGTTCAAAACGTCATCTATTCCAACAGAATCGCTGTCTTCTCCAAATCCTATTGCCCGTTCGTTTCCCCCTTTATCAAATATATATATATATATATATATATATATATATATATATATATATATATATATATATATATAAATATATGTGTGTTTCCCCTTCCTTTATTTAATTTAATTTAATGTTATTATGCCTAAATAATTAGGGTTTTGCTGCTTTCTATTTCATGTTGATAGGTATTGTTTGCGCGCCAAGCGCATGCTTGCTGAACTAAATGAGCATCCGTTTGTGGTGGAGCTGGATTTGCGAGGTACTATTCGGTGCACAATTTTGGTTTTACGGTTCAAACTTATCACGTGTCTCACAATTCTTTTTTCCTCTGTAGATGACGGATATCAAATTCAAAGTGTTCTTCTGGATTTGATAGGTAGAAGGACAGTCCCACAAGTATTTGTGAATGGCAAGCATATTGGTGGATCAGATGGTTAGTTCTTACTCTCTCGATCTTTCATCGCCCAAACTTCACCGTTAATCCTTTTTTTTTGCAATTCAGATCTAACGGCTGCAGTTCGGAGTGGTGAATTGCAAAAACTTCTCAGCGCTAGTTGATGCTGTACTAGAGATTTACGAGCAGTATGTGGAGACTCGAGATTGACATCTTTCATGGATAATGAAACTTTCAAGTATCTGGTGCATAACATGTTTTGATGCTTTTCGAGTTTTGGTATTTAGGAATTGCATATCATTCTACTCTGAATCTGCTAAAATTCATATAGAAAAATAGGATTCTTCAGAGGATGAGCTCTAATTGTTGGTAGTGATTTCTTTTGTTTAACCGTTGATCAATTGTGATTTTCAATGTGCTTGCTGGCGTGTTGAAAATTTAAAAATGAGAAAATATGCAGAAAGAGAATATCAATTTATAATGTTAGACTCTGATTACCTCAATCGTTTAGTTCAACAATATTTCTCTCTGATTAGTGTTTTGCTGAATCCATCTCAAATCATGGCATGAGGACATCAAGAAGTCTGACATATTGTTTTCACCGGGTAAACTATAGGCCTATGAATGAATGAACCAACTTCAAACTTCCCTGTGTTACACTATTACGAACTACAATTCAACCGATTCAATTCTGCTTTGGATAATTAATGAAGTTGCAATTTACTTGTACTGAACGTAAATACAGAACAGAATAAGAAGACAGGTTATATTGACAACTAAAAATCTAAATCTGCTTGTAGGTGTATCATCTATGACAGCTTCTATGGTATGTGATAGGTTTCTCGGGACAATTCATTCGAAAACTGAGATACACATGCGATGAAAATCGGTAAAATAGTATTGTAACATTTTTCTGGACAACTGTTGTCCCATGGGTGGATGAGAGGCCAAATACACGTTGCTGCCACTGCACAGCTTTGTCTGAAAATAAACCGTGAATTAAACCACTGTGTTGTACTGTTACGTCCACTATCAGGACAAAGCTACAGAGTCAGGCCGCCATGTGCCTCTCTTTGCACACAGCATTCCCTCTTGTTTGTTGAAGATTATTTCCCAATGTAGAGATTTTAATAAAACTTCCACTTCGCTGATGGTGCTAGATTCATCACGAACAATCAATTTACCTCCCGGTCTGGTTATTCTATCCACCTCTGCCATAATAGCAGTAAGTTTGCACCTGATATAGCCAAAACAATAGATTGGGATTAACATGGTGCAATATCTCAGAATGGGTGAAAATGTTCAAGGATCACACTATCATCCATACCTCTCTTTTAGCTTTGAGAAAAGAGTATCTGCATGCACTAGATCATAAGATCGTGGATATGTGCTGAAGGATTCGCACCAGTCATGGTATATACCAAAAAGACCTCTCTCATAGATGATGGGAAGTGTGTCCGGAGAATGTACGTTCACCACATTGAGTACCCAAACAGGAAGATCCCTCAGAGCTGCTGCAAACCTGCACGCATATGACTAAGGCTGGGTATCACATATAAAAAAAATGTATAGCTGTTGTACCCCAAGTTGAATCCATACCCCCCATAAACAGCTCGCATGTCCATGACATTTCTCACGTTAGACCAAGTTATACCAATGTTGCTCAAGTCGTCCACAACGTTTTTCCAACGTTCATTGTCTGCTACAAAATCTTGAGGAGCTGGTTTTCCATAGATCCCAATCTGCGAGTTGTTCAACCAATATGGGGTTTTCTGTAATCGAAGAGGCCAAGCTTCAGGCCATCTGGCTCCTCTCTCAGCCTCATTTACTGGCACTCTGTGTATACATGCTTGCAGAGGCACATACCTGAAATAAAATAATATATTTGCACAATCAGGATTTGAAATATTGTCATGTATTTTACAGCTCAAATCAACCATACAAAACATGTTAAAACGCCACCACTTCTGTCCATGTTCCAGTAATAGAGATTTACCAGGCAGCATTTGGATCATCATCATCCTTACACATTGGAGGTTCGTTTTGCTTCCTTTGCTCGTAGCATTCGTTGGAAGTGGGTTTGCGGTAAACTGCGGCACCAACACGATTCAGTGTATCCTTGTTGATAGACACAAGCTCCCAACAAATGGCCTTCGTTAGTGAGGTCATTTCTAGAAGAAAATTACAAGATGTCAGTGACTGTAAGGTTGCAGAGTTATCATGTTCGCAGAAAGAAAGATATGATATGTAGCTCTAACCCTTCCATATCTCGGCATCTTCTTCAAGCTTCTGGTACACAGGAGTAGCAGACCAAACAAAATAACCACCAGGTCGCAGAACCCGATTCAATTCCAAAAGCAACATGCCACCTAGAAGAAAAGTTTCCTATTTCTTATTAATCATGGATAGTGTAAAACTGAGCCATTATGAACAATCAATAGGAAATGACAAATTCAAGTTGAAGAGCGTTGTTAGTAAGACCAACCATCTACATGCCAAGGTACTCGACAACGTGCACAATGTACGAGATCAAAGACACGGCCGGGGAATGGCAACCTTTGAGAACCCATAACAGCAGATATAGCAGGAATCCCTCTCTCAAGGGCAAATTGAACTTGTGCTTCATGTTCATCTTTGGGTGCAAAAGACATTGCAATAACATCTCTTTCGAATAAGAAACCTCCAAAACTGCCAACTCCGCATCCAACATCCAAGACCACCCGGGTGTTCTTTCCCCATGCAATGTTAGGTTCAGCCTGCATGAGTCAAATTATAAATAACTTAATGTTCTAACAGATTACATGGTTAAGAAATTGAAGTCATGATTACCTGTTGAACAAAATCAATATAGTGGAGAGCTCCATGAATGAATTGGGTGCCACCTCCGGGAAATGTCGAGAACTCACCAGTAACCTTCACCCAGTTCTGGTGTCCCTTCACCTGTGCTAGCTTCTTGTGTGGTACGTTGTGGTACCATATCTGATTACAAATACAAAAATAAAATTTTCAATTTGAAGATATATAAAAGGCACCACTAAATTTGTTAGAGTTATCTTTGAATCAAAATCACCTTATCTCTGCTGGCAGGCCACTCGATGGGTGTTCTGTAACCTTTGGGAAGTGGCACTAGGCAAGTAGGTGGCTCCTCAGGACAATGCCTTTCCCTGTGTTCGTAGTGTTTTGTGCTACGTAACTTTTTCAAAGCCATTTCATTGTCCAAACATGGTATATAATCGGCACCTGCAGTGACATTACAGAGGTACCAAGTGTGGTCTTCAACTTTCTCTACACTGCCGGATTCATCCTTCTGTCTCTTGTTTTCTTTCTGTGACTGAGCTGCTTGTGTTGACCATGACTTCGTTGAATTCCCATCTTTCTTCTCTGCTTTTGGCTTCCCCATTTCTTCACCCTCACCTTGTACTTTCTGGGTTTCATTTTTCTCCAACTCTTCCTGAGAAACCTGGGAGCTTTTTTCCTTTAAAGCTGCATCCGACTTCTGTTGTGACGTGTCTGGATGGTCTTGTTTCTCTTCATGTGATCCTCCTACCTTTTCATCTTTCTTTGTGATCTCAACATCAACTTTGTCTTCTTTCAATTGGTCCTTATTTGCTTCATCTTCCTTGATTTTAGGCACTTGAGGGTCAACATTTTGAACCTCTTGTTGCTGCCCCGTGCTTTGTTCTTGATTCTCAGCTGCATTTCCATCCTGAGATTCTGTGGCATTCCCTTCTTCACCCTTGTTGTTTCCATCAGAAGCTTCGGTGCTACTTTGCTGAACTTTCTCAGACTCAGTAATTTTCACATCACTATCTGAACCTGCTTCATGTATTATGGATGTTTGTTCTTTTTGAGTCAATGAACTTTCCTCTGATAGCTGTGAGTCAGTGCTAGCACTTTGCTGCTTTTGTGGGTCATTGTTATTTTTGTCATCAGATTTAATGGCATCATCGGGAAGATGACCAGGATTGTCTCCAAAAACAGCAGAAGGATTGTCCTTATGGTCTTCTTCGGTTTTGGGGGTGGTGGTGGTGGTGGTTTCATGGGAATCTTGGGAGGAAGAGAGATCATCATTGGTGATGGTTGCAGAGGTATCAATGGCCGTGCGGGTAGTGACCTCTTCACCACTTTGTGTTCTAGGTGACCCTACAGACTTAGAGCCGAACTTCCATACACCAAAAACACATAGTGCGATAAATGATAATATTGTCAAGGTTGATACGTAAGATGGTGCTGATGACCTCCTATTGTTCCGTGACTTAAACAATGCCATAAGAGTGTGGTGTATGTGTCTAGATGCAACTTAAGATGGGTCCAAAATTGTTAAAGAAGATTATCAAAGTGAGACTGCATAGCGTTAGACAGAGAGATTGAAAAGTGAAGTTTGGGAAGGGAGATGTGGGAAAGAAGATGGTGAGAAAGAGTAGGAAATATTCTATTTGAAAGAAGGAATTATGGATGATCCAAAAGAGTAGGAGTAGGGAGTTTGTTAAGACAGTTTGGTTGCTATGTTAGGAATTTGACGACACAAAGAAATGACGTGAGGCTTTAGTCATGGGTGTGGGGTGTGAATTGGCTACATTTCAACTATACTCTAGCCTTTGTTTCAGGAGTTTGTCATTTTTTAAGACAACTAAATAAACTAGACTTTCCAAATATCATTGCGGCGTCAATTTTAGTTTTTCTTTATAAATTTTATAATGCTTCAAATTAATGATGTTTCCTATTTTTCTTTCGTGGTTCGAAAGATTATCTAGTTTTCTTTCATGATTGAAAATTGTTTGAAGAGGTCATCAGAAAATAATGAACTTTATGTGATTGCGAAAACATAAAACACCCCAAAAGAAATACATTTTAAAAAAGTAGTGATAATAATAAGCGAAGGGAAAGAAGCAAGGCCAATTATACATGTTAACATTTATAAAAGGAATCTAGGTTTAGAATAATATATAAATGATTGAGGCCGGTCCCGTATTTTATTGAAAATGATTTCTCTTCCAAAGACTAAAATAAGATTACAGCAAGCACTGGATTTTCTATTCAATGGGGAGATCCAGGCACAAGAATTGCCAATTTCCATCTTTCCCAAAGTGACCTGGGAGAGCCATCCAAGAGATTTGTAGTTTTATACAAAACAGCTATGAACTAACCAACGGCGAAATGCACTGCCAATCTTAATCTAGTTTTTTGGGCTCAAATTGAATAATGCATGTATGCATTTTTTAGCTTAACTCAAAAACTACCCTTTATCACATTAGTTCTAATGTTATTTATAGAAAAAATTAATTTTAGTCAAAAGTACTTCAAGGGTTTTTTTTGTGAAAAAATTATGTTAGGATGAAATAAACGTGATTTTATAATATTTCAATGTAAATTAAAACATGCATGTAGACAGTGCACTTGGTTTGAGAAACTTGATTCCAATACTCTATGGAATATGCTAGAGAATTTGATCCCCAAAGGCAAGTTAGAATCCACACCGCACACCAGCTATGCAGTACCAAATTTTTTTGAGAGAAGAGGAGAAAAAGTGACGAATAAGAAATTATCCCACAACATTCTGTTTTATTTTTTAATGTGATTTTTTTGGTATTTTTGTAAATTCAATAATAACTTATTTCAACCTCTTAAAAGTTGTCATATGTATTTAATGTAATCAATATTTTTCTTCTACTCTTAATAATTATTATTCTCATCTATTAAAATTAAAAAATTGTACATAAATCCTTCAATTTATTCTATTTATATTTTTAAATTATTTTTTAAAAATAATTAATGTACCTAATATAGTTTTGTTTTTAAATATTTTAACCATAATTAATCTTCTCACATACCTACAGTAAAGTTTCTTAATGGTAAATATTAAAATAACTTTTACTAACTAATTTACATATTTAATAGTAAATATTTTCATATACTTAATAATAAATATTTTCTTATGTTCATTGATTAAACAAAAATAATATTTGGTCTTTGACTTTAGTTTATGTTGATTCTCTAAATTTTTATATATTTTTTATCTATTTTTAATTTTCCAATTTTACTAAGTTATAGATTTTAGTATCAGTTAAAAACTATCATAATTAATAAAATTTATCAGAATTGATGGAAAACTTCAATTATAAAAAATTAAAATAAAATAGAAAATAAAAGAGGTGGTCAAACTAAAAAAATGTTTAAAATTATAAAAAATTATTTTAAGTTAAACATTTATAAAAAAAAATTATTATGATTGCCCTTAAACAGTTATAAGAACACATTAAACAAAAGATACGTTTATTATTAAAAATTAAAAAAATTGTAATATAAGAATAAAAAAATACTTTTTATATTAAATAATATAAAAAATTATATAAATTAAAGATTAAAGTAACAATAATATCTACAAACTAATTATAAATGTATAGATATTAAAAATTTTGAACTATAACTAGATAAATTAAAATTTGATTTTAAATAATAATATTTGAAAAAATATAAAATAAAATACAAGATGTTTGATATAAAAGAAATTATGTAGTATATTAAAATAATTCTTGTTTTCAAAAATAAAAATTAAAATTTAATATAAAATAATTAATAATTAAATTAATAAATTATAAAATTAGTATTTTCAGATAAAATATCTATATGTTTAATTCTTAAAAAAATGTAGGAGTCTACCTAACCCCTTTGTATTGCATCTGTGTTTACGATTTTCATTGAAAAAATTTATTATTAAATATTTTAAATTAAATTAAATTATATATATTTAAATTTTATATTATTTAACAATTTATTATTAAAATATTTTATTATAAAACCAACTGCTCAATTAAAAATTTTTATCACATAAATTATATTTACAAATTATAGATTAATTCCAAATTAATTGATATATAATATTAAAATTAACATAATATATTAATTTTCATAATATATAAATATAATAAAATTTTAATTATATTTCTAGAATTATTTAATTTTAATGAAATTGATACAAAATAAAAAAATATAATTATAAATTTGTTATTAAATTAGCAAAAATTAAAATTTATATTAAGTTATTATCAGTATAAATATTTGTGCAATTTACAATGCATAAATTAATGATCTTTTCTTTTTTTATAATGTATTTAATGTTAAATTTTGACCATTTAAATTTAAATTAGGTAAGATGAAAAAAAATGTATAATTATGATTTTCTAGATTTATATGTAATTTTTAAATTTTAATAAATAAAAATAAAAATTATAAAAAGTAGAAAAAATGTTGATCACATTAAATATATATATATGAATAAATATCAATATTTAAATAATTTAAATATACTATTCTTAAATTTATAAAAATACTGGAGAAATTACCTTTAAATAGAAAAATGAAAATTTCAATTGTGTGTGGAGTTAGTTCTTGATTTCTTGTGCAAGACCCACCAAAATAATGGCCAGTTGTATAGATATGGGATCGATTTATTAATTATAGGTGAGAAAAATAATTCCTTACAACAACGTAAAATGTACAAACAAATTTAGGGTGAAGCCTAAGGTACACACCACAATGTCATGTGGTGTACCAATTTACCATTTTAGCTGATTGAACGGGTCAATTGGGATGTTTCCAAAATTATAAAGCTGTCATTAGTTCGAGTTTCCTCTCAATCAACAACATGCCACCACATTGAACCTTTCTCCTTTTAACTCTGCTCCCAAACTCATGGGAGCCACCCATCACGAATGAATTCAAGTTATCACATACCTCTCAAGCCGTGTGAAAATCGGAAAAGTTGAAGTATTTGTTTCTCTGCTTCTGTATACAAATTAGTTTCAAAATAGTCTTTAATGCCATCAAGGTCATGGAACGATGGATGACACGAAGGAATTTACTCCAATTCAAACAAAAATTATCATTTGATATGTAAATAATTTGAAGGACTAAAAATCAATAACAAAAACTACAATTAATTATAAACCTATGATAACATATTAAAATCAGTATTGTATATGTACACCACATTAAATTCCTATTTTTTTTTCTTTTAAAATTTTCAAAGTCCAAACAAATTGAGGCCCATAACTTTTTTAAAGAAAGCCCAAACTTGGCCCAGACCCAAATGACTGTGGACATCTGAGAGCAGAAATCTACAAAATCAAGCATAATTTTGATTAGGGCTTTACTTTTCGCACCCCCTTTTTTCTTTTTGCACCCCCTTCAATTTTTTGAAGTTTTTTTATTACCATTTTACCCTTAACACCTTCTCATCTATTCCGCAAAATTTTTTTCTCTTCCGCAAGTATTCGTTTGTTCCGCAAATTAATTTACGGAATGCATCAATGTATTTCGTAAATTAATTTGCGGAATATAATTTTTTATTTTCCGTAAATTAATTTACGGAAGGTTACATTTTTACATTCTGTAAACTAATTTGCGGAACAAAAAAATTACATTCCGAAAATTTTTTTACGGAATACGCTAATGCATTCCGTAATTTAATTTGCGAAAAGTGTTTAACATTCCGCAAATTAGTTTGTGGAATACAAAATCCGTTTGTCTTCTCCGATGCTCCTCCGAGGTTTATTTTCTCTGTTTTTTCTCCCACAAAAAACAGAACATATAGATTCAATTAATAAGGAAGAAAATACAACAATGAAAAATAGAAGAAGAAATGAAAAAGAAAGAAAGAAGAAGAAAAAAAGGGGGGTTTTGTTTTCCGTAAATTAATTTACGGAAGGAGGAAGGAGGAAGACGAGAAGATGGAAGGTGGAGGAAGAAAGGAAGATGAGGGGGATATTTTTGTCTTTTCATCAATGAGAGAGGTGTAAAAAGAAATTTTGGGGGTGAAAAAAGCAATCCCCTTTTGATTAGTTCTAAAGTGATTCGGGGCCCAAGACAAAAAAATTTTTGAAATGGTTAGACACGATTGAGCAATACTTGCACCGCGGCACGGACAAGGATCTCTAAATGGCACACTCAATTAAAAGGCTTTCAAAGCGAATTTTATTTTCAAGTATGAAAATAATAATATATTTATAACTAATTAAATTCAAAGTATATCGAATTCTAATTTTTTTTAAAAAGTATATACTTACATATTTTAGAAATATTCTTTCTTTATACACAGAAATTGGGGGGGAGGGGGGGAGTGTCTTATATTAACGTATATTAATGCAAACAAGGATGATGGTTAAGTTCCAACTTCCATGGACATTATTAATATTATTATTCTTCAATGATAACTAGGATCAGATGTAAGAAAATTCCAAAATGCCGTGTGTGTTTGAGTACTTTTGTTTACATATTTAAAGCGATTGTTCGACTTGCGATAAACAAGGACCTGAATTAGGTACCAAACGATAGTAATTTTAAGCGAAGGACAAAATGAATCTTTGAACGTGAAGGTAAGGACAGAAGAATATACATAGGGACAAAAGAAGTGATTTGTCCAAGACATGAAGATGATGGAGTAACCAACTACGAACCATGCGCAGTGTCTATCTTAATCTTGCTTTTTGGGTTCAACTTTAATTACGAATAATTGAATTCAATGTAAGCCATCCCTCCCTTCCTGGCTCGTGACTATTCCTACCTTTCTCTTTCCCTAGCAAATGCTAATTCAATTATGGGTTCTCCCGTTTTTCCTTCATTCCCAATAAATCAAATAAGAAATATGAAGCTTCTTCATCTAGTTTGGGTGGATATACCTTAAAAATAATTAACTAAAATAACAAAGAGAAGTGATAAATGATAAAAATAGGAAACAGAAGAAAGATAAAAGAAGTTGAAAAAAAATTGTAAGAGAATTTAAATTATGATAATTATTATTATTAAATCAAGGAGAAAAAAACACATGCACAAAGTTGCTGTAGCCACTTAATGAGATGTTCATTTTGACTTTTCACGTGGATTAAATAGGTGTTATTAAGACGTAACCAAAAGAATGTTTAGTATATTCATACATTCAACTATTATAATTTCAATCTACTGTTTTTTTTATAAAAAAAAACTAGTCGCGGAAACTATCTCATAATCGACTATTTTTGTCTATGGGCCCTGTATGAGATATTTCTAACATATGACAAGTTATATCGATTCTTTTAAATAAATAATCATCATATTTTATTTAAATTAAAGTTATTTTATTTTATTTAAAGTAAATAAAATTATATTAAATACTTCAATTTAAATAATAATTGTATTTTCTTTAAATTAGAAAAGCATTTTGGTTTAATCCAATTATTTTAATGCTTTTGTGCAAGTTAATAATTAAAAAATAAATTAAAGATCATGAGTAAACATGAAAGGAAATGATATAACTATTTAAAATATAATAATAAAATAAATTTTAATTAAAATAATGTGATATTAACAGATAAATATAAATATAAATAAAAAAGTATTTCATATAAAATATTTAATAAAATAATGTGATTGTACATAAAATAGATATTATTTAGAATTCTGTAACTCTTCATACATAAATTAAATTGATACGACTCTTTTATAAATAGATAATATATCTATAAATAGAGATTTTTTATGCAAAATATTTATCAAATTCTTTTTAATATTCCATCTTGTTATGTTAAGGACATGCAATATACATACAAACAGTGTTTTATATCTTCATATATCTGCGATCTAATATATAGTTCAGTATTTTAAAAAATAAAGATAAAGAATTAAAATAAAACAGTTTATATTTATATTTAAATATAACCGGATATATATATATATATATATATATATATATATATATATATATTGTTGATATGTAACCTACCTTTTTCCTAATTAACATATCATAGATAAATTAATTAGTGAATTACGTTCTAGTACAATAAAGACAGAAAAAGAATTATTATGCGATAAAAATCATTATTATGACAACTTGAGTCATAATCTTCGTTATATTCTAAGAAAAATTACCTATCAAGCTCATTTACGCTAATTTTTTATATTAGTAAAGATAAAATAAATCTAAAAAATTGTAATTATCAATACCTTAAAGATATTATAAATAAATATTTAATATGTATTTAAAGATATATAATAAAAATCTATATAAAATAAACTTTTGTTAACCTATTTTTCTTCTTCCCTTCTAAAATCTAATTCTACTCACATCTGGTAAATTAGGGCTTGAGTGCCTGTTCATTCCCTTTCCTTATTTTTCCTTCTCCTTTTGGGTATAGAGTGTCTTGCTATATTTAAACATGTATTTACTCGTCATCATAACACCTTTAATTACTATCTATCAGTGGATCCCAGGAAGTTAGGAATTCATTATTATTTGATCACGTGCTGTTTACCTGTTTTTCTTCAAATATTTGTTTATCTTAAGTGTATTTAATCAGTCATTTCAATTCATTTATAATTTATTTATTAAACATATAAATTTATTTAACCAAATTAAAATTTTTGATAAACGAGTATAACTTATTAATTTTTCAATATTATCTTAAAATATTATAATAAAATTTATCATTTTTCCTCTTATTTAATTAATTTTACACTATTTATCTTAATGAAATTCAAACCTTAATTATTCTGTTATAAATTATTATTTATTTATAAATATAATTAAATATTTATTTTTTAAAAATGACAAGAATTAAATATTAACTTAAAAACCTGAAACTGTAAATTACATAAAACTATATTTTTATCTACAAAAATAAAAATAAAATTTATGTAAAATACTCAAACATAAAGTTTTATATCATTTTATCAATAAATTTTGTTACCTACTTTGATAACTTTTAACTTTAAATCAACAGTTTCTTATTAATAAATAATTAACTCTTTTTCTTATCAACTTTTTTTTTTTACAAACATAGACCTTATTCACCAATTATACAAGTTAAGAGACATCAAATATGGTCTTTTAAATTACTTTAAAAAAATATGTTTAATATGATAATAAATTTCAATAATTTGTTTTTTCGTTTTTTTAGAGCCAAGACACCTAGTTCATACGATGAAAAGGTATTTTTAAAACGAAACTACCTAATTAAGCACACAATAACAAAATTATAGGGTGAAAGATGTTAGACCCAAGTGAATGATGTTTTAGAGAGTAATCCTACACACTTTATCTGTGCATATACAAAAGAGTTGATTTGACTGCATGAAGTAGCACTACCAACAATCTTAAGATTCCAATTAATTTTTTTATGTTGTGCGTGCATGTACGCTAAAACAGTAATACTTAAAGTTTGTGTGAACACATATTGTATAATCTGATATCTGATCTTCAACTTGTCTTCATTTATTTTAATTAGAAGAGTGGGCATATAAAGGCCTGGTAAGCCTAGGTCAGTACTCGTTTCACTTTCAAGAGTCATATCCTATGATTAATTAAAAGAAAGGCTCTTATCTCATGGCCCACACGTCCAATACCATAACTTAATTAAATTGTGCTGTTTTCAATTGTGACACCCATATCCGGTGGTCATGGTGAACCGGTTTCCAACTTAACTTGTGCATATTCTCTTTCTTTTTCACAAAGATTAATAATAATAATAATAATAATAATAAAAAAACGCTAGTGACCTAATGGTATTAATCAACGGGACCTATATATATGACTGGCGTTGGGATCACTCATTACTGAAACTGAAATGTTACTGTGAATAATGTATTTACTTAGTGCCAAGCAGCTACAAAGTTCATGGATTGATAGCATCTTACTTTGAACCCCGAACTTGGTTGACTGTTGGTCAAAGTTTGAAAGGACACAGAGGAGGATGTTAAAGGAAAATAATAATTGTAAAAGTAGCTATACCAAATTGTTCAGCCATTAACTTATTATTAGCTAGGTTCTCCGTGCTAGCTTCCTTTTATCTTTGATCCTAGTCCGAACGAGAAATTAGTGGGACACACACACATCTCTTAAATTCGTTCTACATTTGAACATTGATTTGTCCTTAAAGCCTTACAAATAATTTCCTTCGTACAACTGTGTACTCTTTAAATAAGCAGGTTTAGGGATTTGGAACTCGTTCTGTAAAATAGAGGAATATAATTATTAAAAAGAGAAAGCCATAGAGATAAAGAACTTTCATATTTGCATTATGACGGGTGAGCAAATCTCATAAAGATAAAATAATCAAAAGGACGGTGCATGCAAAAGATTGATGTCGCAATATTACTATTTTGGGCTGTGCATCACTTTCACCTTGCACTAGACGTTTAGACCACAGTATATATGGGTGGTACTAATAACACTTGCTTGCCCAATCCAGGCAACATCAATTTGATGGAAACTCCCAAAGGTTACATAAAAATAAAACTCATCAACCACGTTCCAAACCAACAATAAATTTCTTACTCTATGTTTTTTATTTTGGATTACATAATTTCATCTTAGATAAATCAATAAAATTTTGTTTAAAAAAATAAAAATAAATACAATATTTTAATTTCATTAATTTTTTTAAGATGATGAAATTAAGTCGTTTTTTCCTTAATCATTATTTACTTGTAAGTAACTTAGACAACCTTTTCAATTAAGTCGTTTTTGCTGATGCGAGAAACATAAGCAAACTTCATGATTAGAAGGATCTTAAGAAATTTTTCCTTGGACAAGCTCGAGTGGCGACACGTTGCTGATTGTAGTTAATAGAGAGACTCTACACAAAGTTGAAGACAATGATTAAGGCATTTGATAACGAAAATGATACTATGCACTTTTAGAACCATATAACAATCAATTTGATGATCTAAAAAGATTCTCCCCCTTTTGTAGATTGGATGGATGTATTACAATTACAGTATTTAGGCCTGCTTATGTGATGTATGTGTACGTACGTGTGCAACCAAATTTGAATGTAGTGAATAAATAGGGACTTGATTCAAAGAGTGAATATGAAATGCTTTAATTAGTTATAGTTAGTGTATTTTTGTTCTCGAAATACATAGAGACAATATAGACACTCAACATCTGACCTTGGTTTCATAAATCTGCAGGTTGTGGGGGCAGGACACTACAACTGGGACGTCGTAGAAAAGGAATGGGACACAAATCCCTTAAGCTATATGCATGTTCTTTTGGAAATCACTTTATCTGGGGTTGCTTCATTCTAGCTCTAAATAAACATTGGGCCAGGAGATTGTCACAAAGTGCGTGTTTATTTAATTATTTAAAGTACTATACACACGTTACAAGGCATGAAACATGAAAGTTAAAATTTTTCGCCTTGTCTTAATTGTTCATTTAAAGGGTTTCAAACCGAGAAACAAACATAGCAAAAGTTCCTTATTCCAACTTTTTCCTATTTTTTATTAATGACAAACAATAAACATTATCTTAATTATTCTTTTGGCTCATTATAAATCCAATGGCCTTTACTAAACTCCACAGAGACCTAGCTAGACCATGAAATTCCTACAAGTATTACACCATTCCATCTTGTCTTTTGAACCCCTAAAACGATCCTATCTAATGGGTGCATTATTATACTCACATACATATAAAAAATTATTGTTACACAAAAATAAATAAATCTAGGATGAAAAGAAAAGAAAGAAAAATATAATATAAAATATGATAAAATAGAAAAGAGATATAAAAAGATATGATATATATCATAATAAAGTACTATTTGAATGCATGATAATCTAAATCCATGTGTATATATATGACCTATATGTTTGGAAAGAGAAAGAAAAAAGTAACTTGTGGACGAGAGCGGGTGAAGACAGAAGAATATTGCAGGATTAAAATTAAACCATATCAGATACGTATTAATATCTTGAAGTCAATATGTATTTGATAAAGGTAAAATACCTATTTGTATCTAAAATATATATGTAGCATGGTTGGTTAGAGTTAAATAGGGTTTTGAGGACTTCATATTTAAGTTTGTGACAGTAGTATAGTGATTTACTTTGTTAAAAATTAACAGGCATAAGAGACGATTGAAATGGAGTGACAGTGGAAATCATGATTCTCCTATAATATATATTTCATGCATGTGCTAAGAAATACGTCATGGAATGGCAGATCTGAGTAACAGTACTGTTGGAAAGCAGGGAAAATGATGGAGATAATTAAAGGGTGAGTTTCCTCTTGCTGTTCTTTTGACTAAAGCCTGGTTCTTGAAGTGACATTGGCATCGACTTTCTTAATTTGCTCCCCACATGATCACTCTAGTAATGAGCTGGTCTTCATAAAGTAGTCTGCCAAAAGAAGAGCTAAAAGAGAAATCTGAGAGTCCACAAAACCATATAATTGGTCCAAAAATTAGTTACTAGTTTAGTTAATTAGGTAGAAACTTTTCAAAGTCAATGATACCAATTAACAGGTCTTCAAGTTTTATTATATATACTGGTCATTCCTTCTTGAGAGAAACAGGACAATTCTCCTTAAAGATTTAATTCACTGAAAGTTTATAAATAATATTTTATATTTAATATGTTTCGTTCTACAGGTTCACCTACCTAATAAATTCACATAATCATATTATATATCAATGACTAATTTTGTAAAAGATTAAGATATTCGGTCAAAACTCATATGATCATTTTTAGGTCCCCACACAAATAATTACGTCTTAGCCTACAAGTTATGCAAGTATTGTAACTGCAATTTTCAACACTCGCCATTAAGATTATCGTGGAGTTTAGGTAACCTACACATTGAAGGCACTGAATAATTGAAAGTATGTGAAAATTACAACTAGCTGCAAGATGTGAAGCATATACGCAAACGGTTTTCAATAAACTTGTCTTTCTTTGTTAGTTTGAGTGATTAACAATTTATTCGTGTTAACTATTTTCTTTTAATGGAAATGAATTTCCCTTTCTCTTTCCCATCTCCATCAATATCACCCATAAATGGCATCTGCTGCTAGGCATTTGATCCTTACCTAGGTCTAAGGAATAACCAGAGGGTCATTTCACATTGTAAAGCTTAATGGTGATAGAAACCCTTTCTAACTTATTTGCTAGGAACCCCTCAGTCATGGAAAATTCCTTATATTATTAGAAAATTAATTTTACACATAAAATTATGGAAATGAATTTTATAATTGTTAAAAATTCTGCAAAAAAAAGAAGAAGATCAAGGTACAACTAAGATAACTTTTTCTTAAACTTAAGACTCGTTCTGTTGAATTAATATTTGCGTAGTTATTGAACATATATATATATATATATATAAACCTCAAATTTGAAAATTAACAAACTTATTATTTAAGCTTGTTTGAATAGTTAATTCTTGGACATTCATGATGTTAGAAATATAAAATATAAAATCATTTATATATCTTTACCTATCTGTTTAAACTTTTGGAATATTTGATTCATAACTTGGCAACAAAGAAGATGAATTTCATTAGTCCAATCAAGATTATCTACCATACTCATTATTCCACTAAAAAAAAGTTGAATTTCATCAGCGCATGGTAACTAAGTTTGTGCATTGTCCATGCTTCAAAATCAAAAAATTATTGTGTAAGAGGAATTTTTTAAAAAATAGTATATAAATTATTCGTATGATTTTACCTAACAATTTAAAATTTTCAGACTGTTAAAAGAATTGAGTTAATTATGTACGCCCATCTAAGCTACTAGTAAGTCAGCCACATATGCCTAACTTATTTCGTGATCCTACTTTGGATGTATTGACTTTACAGATTAGTAATTCACATGCAACTTTACACATATAATTTTTTTTTTGAAAAAAAAATTTATATGTTATGCTTATATGCAATTATTCCTGAATTATCAGTTTTTGCTTTTTTTTTAAAGAAATCTATTCATAAACCGTATATTTAATAATATATCTCAACTAATTGATCAAAGTTAAAATTATTATCTAAAAATTTTTTAAAATATTTTATCTATATTTGGTAAAAAATTATTAAAAATTAATATTTATAAGACAGTTACTAATATTATTTTAAAAAATTAATTTTAAAATATTTAAAATTTTAATTAAAATATTTTTTATTTTTATCTTTAATATATCTTTATAATATCATCTCTATTTATCCCTTATTTTTGTAAATTTAAAACCATTTAATTCTTTCACAATAATTTTATTAATTCTGATATATTTTAATTATTATTTTAATGTATATTATTAACATTTTTATTGAAAATAAAGTATTAAATTTTTATTAAAAATTAAAATCATAAAATAAATATTTTTTTAAAATTTATTTAAAAATTATTTATAAAAAAATTAAAAAATAATTTTCTTTTAAATAACTTTTTCTATTTAATTTGATTTTAATATTTTTATTTAATAAAAATATATTCCACTTATCAAATTCTAGTTTATTAATTACTTATATTTTTATTTATCATTCAATTAAATAAATAATATTATCAAATAATTTTAATTTTAATTTCTAAATTATTTTATCCATTAATCTTATCTAATACATCTTAATGTAGAATAACTTAGAACATATAAAATAAAATATAGTAATATAAAATAATTTTGTTAGGAAATTAATAATAACTAGTTCATTGTATTTTATTTGGTCTAGTTTAAAACATATTAAATATGATTTTATATTCTTCAAATTTTTAGAATATTATATTTAAAAAATACTTTTATTATTCAGTATTTAAAATATAAGATAATATTCCTTTTTATTACACATTTATCTTTTATAGTAACATTAATTAATAAAACTTAAAACAAAAATGTTTAAAATATAATAATTTTACTATAAATAAGAAAGTTAATGATTTTTTAACGTGTAGAAGAATGGACAAGTATATTTTATCATATTATATTTTCGAAGTATTTATAAAATAGTGTTTTTTATTCATTTCCTTTGCTTATATTTTCACGAGTCCAAGTATGACTAGATGAAAAGACAAGACACCTTGCTACTGGCTAAAGGTAAACAATTAGATCATTGTTTATTATAATCGCAACAACTTTTAACCAGAACACCGAAAACGTCGGTGATTGGCAATAAAGTATTAACTGTCAAAAGCTGTAATGCACAACGAAAAAAATGTGCAGGTTTAAATTACAGCCCAAAATTTATTTTGGAGATGGATGGCAAATTTTTCTAAGGTAGAATTATTTAGTTTTTATTATCAAATTGATTTTAATAGATTGTTTGGAGATGGTTAGTTTGACTTTTATTTTTAAATAATATATTTAACAAAATCATGTTATAATTTTTAAAATTATAATTTTTTTAATTATATAATTTGAATAAAACTATTATAGGTATTTTTTAAAACATTTGAAGTAACTATATGTTTAGAATGCAAATTTAATATTATTGACTAAATATAATTACTTTTATACCGGTTAATCTACGTATTTAACTTTTAAAAATATATTTTAGCTTCAAATAAGTTTACTATTTTTTAAGTAAAAGTATAATTATAAAATATTATGGAATTAATCATTACAAATTTTATAATAATTATATAAATTATATAAAAATTAAATTTAATAATATAAATTTTATACTAAAAATATATATTAAAATAAAAATAAAAAATAAGACATTATTCCTCTAAAACAAGAAAAACACGTTAAAATTAAAGTGTTCTAATAAATTAAGTTAGAGCATTAACATCTTAACTAAAAAATAAGTCCAAAATCTGCTGTACTTGTGTTTAATTTTGTTAAGAAATTCTTATATTGATTTTTTTAAAATTTAAACAAATTTTAAATTTTGTAATAAATACATTTAATTTTATCACAAATTTTTCATCATTAATGTTTAATTTAAAGCTTGTAAATGTATCTTTATTGTTGAAAGTGTATTTTGTCATTTACAAAAACAAAATTTATAAAATTATCTTTATAAAAACTATTGAAATTAAACTTATATAAACTACTAAATTTAAATTTTTAAAAACGCTAACAGCTATAATGTACTAAAATACTGTAAAAATTTAATAAATGATAATATCATATTTTTTACATTTATTTTAACAAGATAATCTTTCAAGAATACTTTTTATATAATTTAAAAGTCAAAGGTATTAAATATACCTTTTTGAATATCATAATTTATTCAATAAATAAGCTTAAATTGTTTTAATTTTTATGAAAACATACCCTTTGAATAAGTAATTTTAAAATATATTTGGTTAGAGAGTTTAATTAAATCTTTATCCCTTAACCTTTTATTATGTAGAAATTATGTTATGAAATATATTTAAATAAATTAAGAAGAGTTTACAAATATTATGAATTATTTCGATAAGTTTCTCATATACATTCTCTTAACTTATTCTGTCACAGTATCATGCATAAAAAAGTAACTGCACTGGAAATTTATTCAATCGTTTTAAAAAAAAATAATATTTACCAATATTTTAATATTTAATTGAATTTTTTTTAACAAAAATAAAAACATTGGTATAAATTTATACTAACAGATAAATTCGTTAGTATAAAATATTAATACATTATAATATATTAAATATTAATATATTATATTGTCTATTAGTATAAGTATTCAAAGTTTACAATAAAATTTTATTTTTATTTAAATTTTTTTAAATATTAATAATAAATAATGATTTTGTAGGGAATTTTAGCATTACTGACTCAAATAATTGGTTTTTCTTTTTTATTTTCCAATTACTACGATTGCATATGCGTGTGACATGGTTTGTCAGAGGAATTTAAATTTGTGTTGAATTTATTTATTAAATTATAATTTTGTTTAAATTCAATACATTTACAGTTAAGTGAAATTGATTTTTACACGTACGTATTATGTTCAAACTCCAAATTTCATTTGCGAGAAAAGAAATACATGTTACTTCAACTAAATACTAAATTATAATTCTGTTAAAATTCATTGGTGATTTGTTTGAGAGACACTGTCTTTGTTTTTTCTATATAATAAAAAATAAAATTTATTTTGATGTTTTTACAATCTTTATTTCTTTTATTTATTGTATTAATTATTTATAAAAATATATTTAATTAGATACAAATTTATAAAAAGAAGATATAATAATCAATTAGGTAAAAAATATTCTTATCAATATACAAAAATTTGTTATATATAAAAATTAATATTAAATTTATTATTGACTAAATTTTGAAGTTTTTATAAATTAATTAATTAAATTGTATAAAAAATACAAAAAATAAAATGACTACTAATGCAATGTATGAATGTTCTCAAATCTCCTTCTACTTAATCAAGAGTTAAAATATTTTTGTTGGTTAAAATAATTTTAAACACAAATAACCCTCAGGTTACATTTACTTTTATAAATATAAAAATAATTTAAATATAATGAAAAATTAAATCATTTTAATTTTTTTATAAAAAATAAGATAGATGAAATGACTCATTTTAAAATGCATCAACCGTAAAGAACAAAATATTGCATCATTGATAAAACAAATAATATTATGATCAGAATTAAATAATGAATATATTGCTAATGTGTACAGAAGTAAAATTGATCAAAAAATGTAAAAGTACTTCAAATCAAATTAAAGCCTGATTTATTCACCTTTATTTCATTCTATCGACCTGGGTGTGATCTTTAAAATTGTTGGTATTGTCGTATTGGGTTCATAAAATGGAACATGCTTATGTGATATATGTCTTACTTTAACCCAACTAATTTTCACCCAACACCATGTCTTGATTTGAGTATATGATACTAAAATTCTATTAATTATATCATTTTCAATCTGATTTTATCATTTATGCGCATTGTAAAAAGATTGTAAAAAAATAATATCTTTACCTTTAATTTTTTTATCTAGTCTAAGGTTTTTCATATTTAAAATTTATGTTAGTTTACCTACTTAATCTGAGTCTTGTCGAATGAACCTATTCAGGAATAATAATCTCTCAACATTCATTTAAAAAAATAACAATAAATAAACCGTTTTCCACTTAAATCCATATACATTATTTTTAACAATTATTTTTACACTATATATATATATATATATATATATATATATATATGAAAATGCTATAACCCCCCCAAAATTAAGGTTATTAATTACTCATACCACACGAATCATGTAAAAACTTGCAAATTTTAAGTTTTTATTTTCGATGTAATTTTAAATGAATGCCCTCGATTTTTAAGATGTCGATCATGCTCTTCAAAAGATTGCCCACATCAAATTAATCTTAAAAATAATTTTAGTCATCATAAAAATTTTAATTTAATTTCAATGAACTATAATGTCTATTATTTTAACATAGAAAAGTATGATTTGAAAATTAAATTTATATAACAATATATCACTGATCAAATATATTGATAGATATTGTAAAAATGTTTTGAAAAATACAATAAAAGTTTTAACAGAAAATTAACTATCTTTAAAGGCTAGATAACTGATATGTCACTTGATGAGATTCAAATAAAGAACTTATATATGAAATCAACGACGGTATACATGTTATTTAAGATTTTTTTTCAAGTGAAAAATATTCATAGCATTTAATATGATTTTGTAAAATTTTATTTCTTATATTTGTTTTTGGTAATAAAATGTAAAACCCTCTTTTACTCATTGTAATTGCTGTTAACGTGTTAAAACCTAATTTATAATAAGCGTGCTTAATTTAAGCATATGGTCACCATAAATTGGATTCCTCCGATCCATTTTTACGCACACTATTTATCGAAGAGAAAATGTTTTATATTATCTATTTCTCATATGAGCATATCCATTTCCCTGCACCAAAAATTTAGAAAAGTAAAATTACTTATATTATAGCACCCATTTATAAAAATGATTATATTAAAATATTCTTTTATTTTATAAAATATTTCTTACTAAATTATATAAATTAAAAAATAGTTACAATTAGTTAAAATATTAATTTAAAACTTTTTATACTATTTTATGTTATTTTTATTTAATATCAAACTCTACTATTATAATTAGTTTTGTCGTTTTAAGATTATTAGTTTTTTAATTATTGAAGGGTAAATATAAAAAATTAAAACTTTGAAAAAGATTTATATTCTTCCAATTTCCTAATAATTCTTCTTTGAACAAAATAATTTTTTTCAAAATGGTTGTTATTTAGATTTTTAATAATCTTTTAAAAATTTTCTCCTTATATTTTTTTGGTGGTAAAAATTCAGCTTAGCTGAATTTTTGGATTAATTACTAACATTTCAAGGTTCATATATTTTAATCATCAAAATTTAAAAACTTCATTTTAGTTTCCAATTTTATAAAATAACATTTACTTTAGTTTTTAATAATTCAAAAACAATCATGAATATACAATAAAAAACTGAAATAATTTTTCTACAAATTCATAGATTAAAATAAGATTTTAAAAAACCAGGGATTACAATCTACAACTCTTACATATAATTTTAAGGACTGATTTAAAAATTTGCTCATTTATTCTCTTTAGATATGTTGCTCAATAAAGATACAATTCGACAAAGTTATTCCATTCATCAAGTTATGTATTATTTTTCATAAAAAAATCTTAAAGTGGTCATTTTAAAATAGAAAGAACAATAAAAATATGAAATATTTTTTTGAAGAAACCTTACAAACAAAAACAGAAAAACCATTGAATTATATTATTTGTAAAAAAAAGTGATAATATTATTTTATTATATTAATGGTGATGGTCCAGCGTTGGTCTGCACAAGATAAGACAAGGACTGGTGGGACCCAGAAACAGAATGCATGTGAGCTAGTTACTTAGCATCAGTACTTAGGATTATTTGTCCCAGTTGGGCGTATTCACAAATTGCCAGATTTACAGTCACTCAAAAAATATCAATACTTATTATTATTATATACTATTCTTATATTTTATTGTCATTTATTATATTATTTTATAATTTTTGAAGCTGTATCTATCAGCATACGGTTAAGCCACCGATTTTGCAAATAATATGAGTTTGGTCTGAACCGAATCGAATTTATTTATTTCCAAACAGAAAATAATTTGAAAGGATGTGTGAGGAGAGTGTGCTTGGTGTTTGGGGCAGTGACAGTGACGAGAATGTAAGAAAGACAAGGAGGAAGGAAGCAACCAAATGTTTTGGGTATAATTTTGACTTCTCTACACATCACATGCCTGTTGGGGTGTTCCCATCAAAAGCCCCCCTTCATTTATGGCTGTGATAGTGACCTTTTTCGTCTCTTTACAACAGTTGTCACTGCCATTACTCTCTTTCTCTCTCTCTCTCATTGTTTGTGGAGAAATATGAGTGAGTGAGTGGGGGACTCACTCGGCAGAACCATTCACTATGCAGTTTGTGCAGTGAGTAGAGAAGAAAATTACGGCACGCATACATACCCTGCCCTCTGTAGTCTGTTGGTTGGAATGAGATGAGACTGCCTAAAATAGAATTTTTTGTAATACAAACAAGGTAAATGCCATGACACTTCTTCGCTTCTTTGCTGCAATTGGCTTCGTGACACTACAAGGGAGTTAGTTAACTTTGGGATTGGTGGCATCTTTTGGGACCCATAAAACCTCTATATTCTACGCATCACAAATGGATTCAACATCAACCAAAACCAATTTATTTATTCATTTTATAAATAACCTGTACTACTCTACCATGGTTAATTGTAACAAAACCGTTCATTCTTATCACCAAAAACTAACATTCATTCTCTTCTATTATTCATCCCACAGTTAAGAAATTTATATATATATATATATAACGGTTTATATTTTGATGTATCTCAATATAAAATATTGTGTAAGATGTAGGAGAATAATATTTAATTATAGCAAATTATCTTAATTGTTTAAAGTTTACTAATTTCGTAATGAAAAGTACTCAGGACACATTTTAAGAGTGGTTTATATTTGGATTTAAGTCATTTCATTCTTATTTTTTAAGAAAAAAATATATCAATCTTTTTATATATTTCTATTCTCATAATCATGTAATTTTTTGTAATATTGTAGTGCATTTCTTCAAACATTTATCTCAAATTAATTAATATTTTACTTTTTTAATTTTTTATTAAAAATAATTTTAATTTCATTATTTTTTATTAAGATTAAAAAAATCAACATTACATGTTGTGATATATCTATAAATCATTGTTTGAAAATTTTTATATTTTTTAGTACAAACATAAAAATGACAAAATTTAAGCTCAAAATATTGTGTAAAACTATTTTAAACTTCATCTATCGAATTCTGACAACTTAAAATAACCTTATATCAAATCAACTTTCTACTTTTTTAATTAGTTATCTTTTAAAATATTTAATTTTTTAAATTTATATAGTTAATATTGAGTTTTATCAATTAATAATATGGATAATAATTTTTTACAAATCATTATTAAAAAATAGGACATTGAATTAACTACTCTTGAAAATTTAAATATCCATTTTGTTATTTAAGAATAATTATAAAATATTTTTATATTGAAAAATAAAAGAATAATGCACTGGAAGGTGAGAACACTCGTAACATCCACTGACAACTAATTACTCAATCATGATGTGGAAGGAGATGTGAGATCAATAATTTAATTCCTTGTTAATACTTCGCAACATTGATAACAATAAAACTGTATTTATAAAATGGAGTAAAAGATCTTCTATTAACAAGTATAATTACATTCACAAATAGTAAAAAAAATAAATATTGTCATAATAAATATCTCAAACCATAATCACACTAATAGAATGAGGGAAAATATTTATTTTATAATTTTTATTTGATTTTTAATTATAATATTAATTAATGTTACAATAAAAAATAATCTTTTATCAGAAATATTAAAGAAAAACATTTTAAATAAAATTTTAAAAATAGCAGCTAGAACTTTTTTAATAACAATTAGTACTGATCAAAAGGAAAAGATTTGAAAATAAGGAACTTTCTATTAATTTATCTACCATAATCTCTGATTAGATGTTTTTTTATTCAATATAATTTGTTAACAAAAGTGTATAATTGTTTTTAGGTCAAGTTCTAGCAAATTTATGAACTTTAAATCTCCTAGCAAATTTCTAGCAAATTTATGAACTTTATTATACGGCCTCAAAGCCTCAATCAAGCCAGACTCGAGCCCATTAAAGCTAGGCTTGGCAAGGCAAGTTTCCACCGCCAATCTGAGCAAGCTCTTACAGGTTTTGCCATTGCATTAGAAAAAAATTATCCTAAAAGGAAAATAGATAATTAAATTATTCAGAAATTCTAAATTTTTTAAAAAATTATTTTTTAATCCTTAGTAATTTTTTAATAAACTATCAAAAATGGCTGGCTGTGATATTTTGTTTTATCTTATTAAAAAAAAACACTTTTCCCTTTAAATTTATGCGTGGGTGTATTAGTTAAAAGTAACTTTAAGAATGTATATTATTTTAAATGTGTAAAAATTAATTATTATATGATAAATTAATAAAAAAAGTTGATAAATGTTTAAAATATTGATTATAATAAAATTATTAATAAATAATTGTTTTAAATTATGTTTAATCTTTTAAAATAAAAATGCAATTACAAGTTATACTAAATAAAAAAAATTGTTGTACAAAATCTATTTAAATACAGATAACCACCACTACATACAAAAAACGTAGTTAAATTAATAAAAAAAACAGTTTCTTTTTTTTAGCCTAGACAAACCATGATTAAATCATATAATTAAATTATATTCCTTTTAATCCTATACATACAACACCTTTAACCATGTCCAGTCATTATAAAATTTAGTTACTTTTTTTTTAATTTAAATTTTACAAATAACTTTCTATGAAAAATAATCATATTTAAGTTGAAAATATCTATAACATTGTAAATTTAGTTTTTTTCAACAAATATATATATATATATATATATAAACCCTTAAAAACAATTAAATATATATCATTTGAACTAATTATTTATTGATTATTTACCTGTTTCTATTCAAATTATCAATGAATTTTATTTTTCATAATTACCCCAAACTATTTGAAACTCGTTTTTCATAATTTTTTTTCATTAAATTAATTAATGTTTTTATTTTAAAAAATAAAAAAATTGGGAGTATTATTATTTTAATTTTATAAAATTAATATAAAAATTGATAAATAAAAAAGCAGTTGAAAAGGAATCGATTTTACAAGAGTACTGAAAATTCATTCAAACGATAAAAAAACACTTACAAATAGTTTTCTTCTCTTATTTTATATGGGAGGAAAAAGTAACGAAATTATTTAATTTCATTTATTCTTAGTTAACTAAAATATTATGATGCAATTTAAAAATATTTATACCAGTTAATAAAATAAATATTGTTTAAAAACATAGAAAACATATTCTAACTTATTAAAATATTTTCATAAATTGATAAACATTGACCAATATTTTAAAAATAACGGTTAAAAAACTTGAAGTAAAAATCTATTAAAATTTGTTTCGGATATGTTTTTAATATAAATTAATATTCTTATAAAGTCGTTAATTTTAAATAAGGTAGCTATAATACTAGTATAAAACTTAACCTAAAACACTTTCAAATGGAGTAATTACGGTGGTAACATCATGGCGTGGAGGATGAGAGTGTGAGTGTGAGTCCCAATAATTATTGTCACTCCCTCCTCGAGCCCAGTGTGTGCTCCACGGTTGACTATCTCTTCTCTACAACTTTATTGCAAACATAGCTCATACTTTATCATTTTTCTTTTACGGAAAATGTTGTATGTATTGTTATTTTTATGTAAGTTATTTTTTAAAATTTTATTGATAAAATTAATAATAACCATATTTTTAAAAATATTATTAATATAATAATAATAAATATTTAAAAATAATTATTATCATATTTTATATTTTGTTTAAAATTAAATTTTATAAAAAAATTCATTAAATTTTAATTTTTTAATAAGTTCTTTAAATATATTTTAATATGTATAAAATAGATAGAAAATAAAGAGAATATAAAAAAATAAAAAGATATTAAATAGAGTAAATATAGAAATAAAAATTAAATTGCTTAGATGAATAAAAATAAAAATAAAAAATATTTTATTTAGATTAATAAAAAATTGTAATATAAATTATATTTTATATAATTTATAAAAATAAAATTTAAGTATAAATTTTGATTTTTTAAATTTGTAAATATATATATATATATTTCTTCTCCATTTTTTCACTTATTCGGGATGATTAATTTAATGTAGGATTTGAAAAAAAAATTCTTTCCATTTAATTTCATGTACAATAAAAAAAAATCCATACCTCCATTTCTTTCCTACTTTCCTATTTCTTTTCAATTAAAAGAATCATAATTAAATTTATAAATATTCACTTGTTCCAACTTAGTTTTAATTTAAAAAAATCTAAATCTAACCTAAAGCTCAATTTATAAAAATTGAATTAGATTTAGAAATAAAAATAATTCATCCATTTTTAAATATACCTAGATAATAATATGAAGTATTAACTTTTTATATTTTGTAAACAATATAATTTCACTATTAATTTTAAAAAATTAAATTTATTTAATATATAATTGTAACTAAAATATATCAAATATATAATTTATTTATAAATATAGATATATTTATAAAAAATAAAAAATAAAAAATAAAAAATAGATTCTTTATAAATTTACTCCAACCTAACGAGATTTACAAATGATTTTTTATTTTTTTAATACATACTTCTTCAACTTATTATGCCTATAATTTATAGTTCTATCATTACTGAATATTTTCATAAATAATAAATATACAATGAACAAAAATATAATTTTTTTTTAAAAATCGAAAATTACAATTAAAATAATTTAAAAAATATATTCTACCGTATCTTATTTAAATAAGAGAAAAATATACAAATATTGATATAATTTTTTTTCTCATTAACAATTTATTTTTTTAACCTATTTTCTGTCTTTATAAATAAAAAATGATTCAAATAATAATAAATTTTTATTTTAAAATAAGTAAAAAAAATAACACGTATGTCCCAAATGTTAATTACCATTAACATAATTTTTTTTAGTTACCTATCTTTTAATCAATCTTGATAAGATAGTTATCCGTAGGAAGTTAGATATATTTTAAAATTTTGTTAAAATTTTTATCTTTAAGTGGTTAAGTAAGATATTAATGAATAAAATTTCAATTAAAAACAATTGCTTTTATATAATGAACATCTTGTAACAAATTTAAATGTTAAAAAAATTATATAAGATTTTAAAATTAAATCTTATCCTATCGTTTGTTGTAAAAAAAAAATAATTTTTTGATGAACAAAATAAAATGAGTACTATAGAATAGTATATTTTTAAAACTGGAGAAAAGAACATAATTTTTTATTAATAGGATATTTTCATCTTTATTAAAAATCATTCGTTATTAAAATCAAAATAAACATGTATTATTTTGTGTTTTTTTTTAAATTAAAAGAATTTTTATATGTAATTCTTTATTTTTGTCCCGTTTTATTTATTTTAAACACGAGAAAATACATTGATTTTTATATTTTATTGTCTTCAATTATTTTCCTTTATAAACTCACTTGTAGGAACGTAGACTATGTGTTAAAATATAAAAAATGAAATTACATAATACAATTGAAAATTTATTTATTTTGTTTTAATAATTATTTTAAAATTACATATCAACATTTAATTAAGATTATTTATACAAAATTCACATATTATGGTAAATAAATTAAATATTTTTATTTTCTTTTTATTCTTAATTTATCCTTATTTTCTTTCTCTAACTAATTTGGTTATTTTTACTATTAAATAAAAAAAACATTTTAAAAAGTATATATATCTCTAATAGATGATAGATTTTTTAAAAAATATATTATTAAGGATTTAAATTTTAATCATGTATGGAAACAGTTAAGTTAGAATATTTGTAATTCAGTTAAGAAACAACACATAGTTGAAGAGTTAGGGAGGTTTTATCTAAATAGCTGGATTTTTTACAATAACATTTAGAATATTTTTTTATAACTTTACGCGAAGTTTAAAGGTTTTATTCTTTCTTTTAATTTGTTTTTTATTTATAAAAATTTAAATTAACAAATTTTATAAATTAATAAATTAATTTTATAAAATATAATTAAAAAATTAAATATTAATTAAATAATTATAAAATTAACCACTCTAAATAAAAATAAAAATTATTTTTTTTTAATTCAAAATTTATTTCCATTTTAAAGGATTAAAATTGTTTTTCACTCGGCATACACGCAGACAGTTTACTTTTACTTTTTTTTTTATATTTCTATTCACATTCTTTTAGCATTGATTAGTTCGTAAGATAATAATTTAATTGTTTTTTATTTTTAATTTAATTAGACGTAATTTTTTTAAATTTTAAGCTGTTTACTATATTTACTTTTAAAGTTTTAAAAATTGGTTCTGATTGCTTTTTTTTTTCTTAAATCTTGCACCTTTTTTTTTTAATTATTTTTAAAAGTTAATTTGTTTACTTTATTTTATACTCAAATCAACTAAATAAAACATTAATTTTCACTTAAAATCAAGAATGATTAAATTTTATCTCTTCAAAATTCAATTTTAACAATTGTTTGTTGTTTGATATTTAAAATTATTTCAAATTTAAATACCATTACATATTTTTTTAAAATTAATTAAAAAATATAATTTATTAAAATTTCAAATAAATAAATTAAAAACTAACATTACACACAAATTAAACTAAAAATGTAAAAATTTCAATTAAATCCTAAAACAAGATTATCAAACTATGTCAACTATTAATAGAAAAATATGTCTATAGAACTAAATTGAAGTATAATCCAAATTTCCTTTTTATGCAAATTAGATAAAGATTACATAAAGAGCGAATAAATTAACTATTTTTATATAATATATTAGAAGATTGTCAATTTTGTTTATATATATTAGAATGTATTTCAAAAGCAGCGTATCAATGTTTAAAAAATATAAGAAAATGTTATTTATATATTTATAAGTGTTTGTAAAATATTTTTACATTTTGAATTAACAAAGAAATTCTATAAAAATTAATTTCACCGATTCAATCCTTTTCTTTAGTAAATAGTGCTTATATGAAGTTTAATTAAATTAAAGAATATTTAAGAAAGATATACCATTAATTATTTTTTCTAATTAAAAGATTAATATATTCAAATTGAAATACGTCGGCTCACAATTTTAATTCATTGGTTGTTATTTCTTTTAAATTTCCCAGGTCCAACTCTTTGTAATATTATTTATATTATATATTCTATTTTTTTATTCATTTCGTATTAAATGTAGAACAATTTTAAAAAATTGAGTTTTTTCACGTAATAAACGTTGACAGCTCATTTATTTTTTACATTTTATCTTATTTTATTTTTTAAAATGTACAAAATTATTTTATTCTTGTGAAAAATTAAGTTTTCCATTGAAGAAAAGTTAATGTCAACATAGTATGCTTTGTAAGAGTGAACTAAGGGGAGTACCTTTCATTTTCTCAAACTCAAACTCAATCAAATCAAAGAAGATACATGCATCAGAGATACTTTAAATTATACTTTCTTTTCTTAATTTAAAATTGAAAATGTAAAAAGTGTTGTTAAAAAAGTTTAAATAGTTTTTAATTTAAATTTTATTTAATTTTTGACAAGAATATTTATTTTTAAATTTTTAATCAGTACTCTAAAAACATTTACAAACAATATCATTTAAAAAAAACTATTTTTATTTAAAAATTAATCTGCGTTATATTTAAATTTTTAAATATAAATCAATCTTTAAATAATTATAAAAAATTATAAAATAATTTTTAATAATATTTCTCACTATTACTAATGTTAGTGAAAACTAATTTTAAATTTCACTATTAGTTTTAGTATTTTAGTGGATATAACGAAGTTTTATGTGCTCAATATTCAACTTCAAAAATTTGTTTAAATTCATCACTTTTCTAAAAAAATTAAAATTAATTATAAATATTTTTAAAAGGTGTTAATTATATAAAATTCATAAAAATATTTCAATTTTTATATTAAATAAAATTTAGATACAATATATATTATTTGTAAATTTTAAGAGAAAACATATATAGTTATTTCTTTTAAAGAAAAAATGTAATATAATAATCTTTCATATAAGAGGAATGCTATTCATCCAAAATAAAAAATGAACAAGGTATATATACAAGGTCAATTTGGTCATAAAGTATATATTATGAGACAAAGTTTTCTGTTGCGTGGCAAAAGTGTTGCCTTGATGATGGACATATATAGGTGACACTTGACACAGATTCAGAGATGCACAGATAAGGGAACAAATATCTAAAAGCGATTGTTATCTAATTCCAACTATATAGTACATACATGTCAATACGTCTAATAAAATTGACCAAAATATATCTTTACCACTTGTTATAGAAAATAAATCAATTATTGTTAACTATTTAATTTAAAGATAAATATTTAAAAATTAAGTATTACAAATAATTTTAGCAATATCTTTTAAATTAATCATTTTTAATTTTATGTACTGATTATCATTTTTATATAAATATTTTCCTAAAATATTTTTATTTGATCAATAATTTTTTTATAATAGACACGTAAAAACAATAATATACATTTTATATTTTTAATTAAAATTAAAAATTATATTAATAATTTCTGATAAATTTTAATATTTTTTTACAACATTAATTATGAAAATAAAATTTTTAATATTAAATTAAACAATATTAAAAATTAAATACTTATATCATTATACCTAGATTTTATCCTAATTTACTTTACCAAATAAAGGAAACAGTAGCTTTGAACAAAAGAAGGAATAGAGAATAAAAAAATGGAACTATGAAAATGGAACGGAAAAAATGAATAGAGTTAAAAAATATATTATTAGGTGAATAAAATTTTTAAAAAATATTATCCATTTATTTAGAGAATAAAAATTAATAAATTAAAATATACTTATTATTATTATTATTTTAATAATATTATTTTCCAATAATTATTTATGTATTGAAATTAAAATACAATTTAACACTTTTATTATTATTTATTTATAATGTTTATTATATTGTTTTATAAATTAAACATAAATTTTATATTATAAATTATTTTTCTGTTATAATACATCTATCAATAGATTAACTTTGTATTAGAGAGGCATATTTCATAAAAAAATTATATATATATATATATATATATATATATATATATATATATATATATATTTATAATGAATTTGGAAGCCAAAGGTTAACAAATATAAAAAGATCAAATTAGAATGGCATATCTGCCGGTCTCTTTGTTATATCTTAGACCACAGGAGAAGACACGGTTCTATAATAGAATGAATTTTTTTTTTCACTTATAAAATATATTTATTTATATTTAACTGTAAACTATTATAACTATTTTATTTTATATTTATTTTATTTTTAATTTTAAAATAAAATCAATTATTAAATAAAAAGAATAAATAAATGAATGAATGACAGTATTTTTATGTAGAAGATTAATTACTGTTTTAGAATTAATAAATCCATCTTGAAGGAAAAGTAATAAATCATCAAAACCCCATGAAACTACCAACAACACCAACCAATCCCAATCGAGCAAGGACTGCATTGTGCGGTTCTTGCTGATAATTTTGAAATTCTTTATGTTATTTTGGACTATTGGAGAATGAAATTACGTTTCCATGTAAAACTAATAACCACGGATGATTGAAAAACAGAGGTAAATATGAAAGGTAACGTCAATGGTAATTTTTAAAAAGTAAAGTATGATAAAAGTTTAAATTTTTTAAGAGAGATATTATTTAAAATTATTTTAATCTGAAATAAAAATTATTGGATTAAAATTTATAATATTCTAAAAATTATTTTATCATTATATATATAATTTAATAATTATGCTTTATCCAAATTCAGCTAAAATTATTTTGAGTTTAGATTTGGAATTACTGTTTATTTAGTCACACTTGCTTAATGATTTTTTCAATCTTTTTGGATATAGTTGATAAAAGTATATCGTTTCTATTTTTATTTATTTATTTAAAAATAAAAAAATTTAGTTATTATATTATAATTTTTGAATAAATTTTTTAATCTATCCTTATTTATTTAATTAAGCTATTTTTTCTTTATTTTTTCTATATTGACGAAAAGAATATTAATAAAAAAATACTAATTATATCATTTTATATTTTTATATTAACAAATAGATAAAAATAAAATTTATTTTTTTAACAGATAAATAAGAATAATTTCCTTGTGTAAGTAATTAATCTGAACGCAACTAAGGCAATTTGAGAGAAGGAAAAGTTCATGGAATAAAAAAAAAAACAGTTTGGTTATTGATCGGTAGAATAGCAAATTTTTGTACAGAACGTCTCTCTTTGATTTTTGGGCGAAGGTTTTCATAGTGATCATTACATTGCATCAACATCCTTTTCTAAATTAATATTTGATCACGTTGAATCTACCTTCTTATTAACGCAGCTGATAACAGCATTGTAAAGTTGGATTTAGATTTGTTCCTTTACAAAGTTAAAGTAAACATAGACATCCTCATCCAATAAATACTATACAAAGCATTAGGAACTGTTATTAAACCATAATTTATTTAAAAGTATTACACTGATTAACAAGCAGTAAACCATCCACATATATATAATATATGATCTGAGAAGTAAACTAAATATGTGTAATATGATGTTTAGAAATGCATTGATGTATCCCTGGAACAGGTTGTAATGAGAAAGTGAAATAAGTTTGGTACGTTGATAAAGTAACGAGTTGGTGAGTGTGTGAGAAAGGATAGTTGTCCAGTTGTTGTTGGAGTAATTAGCTTTGTACCACAAATCAGGAAATTGGCTAGTACAAGACGTGAGCTTGTCAGACCGATCAATACTATTTTGGACATAACACCAACTTGCTGTTTGCCTAATTCAACAATCCGATTCGCTTCATCCATTCCGCCACTACAATAATAAGGTTTTATTGCATTCTAATTTTTTTTATTAATCATCTTAATGTATGTTAAAATAAATATTAATAAAAAATTTGTTTAATATCTTAAAAATATTAAAAAAATTGATATTTTTATTTTAAAATGAAAAATATATAATCAAACTTATTTTACTTATCATATCAATTCACCTCTCATATCTTTCATTTAATTTTTTTTTTAAGGATACATCTACATTTATATTTTTTTTTCCTGTAAAACCTTTTTAGTTGGTATATAAGAGTATATCTAAAGGATTTGCTTAAATACAAAGTATACTTATGTGTGATAATGGTATTTATACAAATAAGTAAAAAAAAAAAGTTACCTAAATATTTTTATTATATCTTAGATAATTTAAAGTAAGTTGGAGTTGCTGCTACATTGTAGATGGTTTAACGGCCATGATACGCCGAGTTAATTATTTCATAACAATTTGCTTTTCAGAGCCGTAAAACCAATATTCCTAATAAGTACATAACCTTGATAAAGTTAATTTGTCCAAGTAATTAACTTCAGGCACATAAAAAAACAAGAAAAAAGTGATAGAAGGAATTAATGTTTTATTATCCATCTTAGTTAAATTGAATGCAAATAGAAGTTCATCACATATAGTTACGTAACTAGGATTTTTGAAAATGATAGGCAAACAATGAAACAAAAAGTTCTCTGTCGACAAACCCTTTTCTGTATCCGGCCAATTTAATTTATGATTTATATCCGAAGTTGAAAATTTTGAATGAGAATTGCATCCCGTGTACCGTGTTCTCTCTCTCTCTATTGCTTAATTTAGATCAAATCCAGAAGCATTGTCGTCTATCATGAAACAGAAGGAGACGAAAACATTTGTTGCTCAAAATATTCGTATCTCTCTCTCTCTTTTTTTTTTTATTGTTGGCCCTCACCTGTCTTAGAAACTGGTGCACGTGGTTTTACAGTTGGAGTCTTGGAGATATATCGTATTTAGTCCAATCTAAAGTTTAAACCAAAATCAGCCCCAAATCTAAAGGTTGTGATATTTACACCTTCGATGAATCTGGCTACTAAAGTCGAGTTTAGACATACTTTGAAATAACAAAGCAAGACAGAAGTTGAAATTGGTATCTACATATAAAGCCAATTCATTTAAATGATTGAAGTTCAATTAACATATTACTTATTTTTCGTAATTATATTGGGTAAGGATTAATTTATTTTAAGAATATTTTTTTATCAAAATTTATTCATTTAATGATTTTTTAAAATTTTAATTTTTATCAATCCAATCTGTTAAAATAGAAAGTGTTTATCTTGTAAATAAAATTAATAAAATCTCATAAATACCTGACAATTTTATTTTAAAAATATCCCATCATTTTTTTTCTTGAATCATATTTTCTGACTTCAAATGTTATTCTTCTCTCCTACTTATTCTCAAACTTTGTTAGCAACAGAAAATTTTCTTCAGGACTTTTCTATTTTTTTAATAAGGAGTATATGAATTTTCTAAGCTTTATTTGATCCATGAATTTGAATCAGAGGACTACATATTAAGTAACAAATAAAAAACAAAACTTGAAAAACTTCCGTAGCAATAGAAAATTTTCTTCAGGATTTTTCTATTTTTTAACAAGGAGTTATATGATACCTTCATCAAACATACGGTTAGTGATCTTTCTAACACGCAAGTCCTTTGTATTCTGTTTATTTGAAAGTTAAAATGATCATTACTAAAATTGATTACATTTATCGATAATTGCCTTTTTTAATCTTTCGATAAACTTAATAACTATATTCTACCGAAATTATATTATTCCTTTATTTTTTATTACCGGCGGTTTAAGGTTATATAGCAATACATAAAATAGAAAATAATTAATCTACCCATTAATATTAATTTTATTTGTAATTTATTAATATGAATTTTATGTTACTCGTCTATTACTTTCATATTTCATACTGCTTTTCTTTCTTTCTTTCTTTTATTACCGTTTGTATAAATTGTATTTAGTTTAATAACATTGCATTAAACACTACTCAATTAGTTCAATATTTGTTCTCAGCAGGATTTTTTTAGTGAGATGACCATTATTATATAAAATAATTTAAATGATTAATTGTTTATTATATGTCCCTAGCCTAATAATTCTGGTCAATGACTGTCTAATTTCATGCTACAATAGCAGTTAATATTGAGAGTTGATGAGAGGAATGGGATGAGGAAACAAAAAAGGCGCATATAGTAAATAGTAGTACTTGTAACGCGAGTGACTTGGTTAGTAAATGATATAGTTAATAGAAACTATAGCCATGCACTGATGATCAGTACAGTAATGTGACAATGTACTAGTCATCTGCAGCATCATATGAATGAGATATTGAGACGGAAAGGTTATTGTAAAGTGAATTCCGTTGTTGGTCTCGGTAAATTATGTAGAATAGGACCATCCTAGCTTTAGGTAGCTAGCTATTCCCTGATCCGTGCTTACATGCATAATTCATTTATGTATATAAGTTTGAACATGAACTATATATGTATGAACTACCTTTGAGATCAGTTATATAGGTTGCCATCCTCGTAGATAACACTTGAGCCACTGGCATTGCAAGCTCAAAGTCCTCTTTAGGGGTACATATCGTTCATGCTCTTTCATTTTCATGTTACGGCCGGCGCATGATACACGTATATAATTCAAAAATATAAGTGGTCCATACATATTCCTCTTCTTAAATTATTGTCGTCTATTTGTAAAAGTGGGTTTGTCCTTTGCCTACATTTTTCTTAATAATAATAATAATAATAAATACTGTATAGTTTTATATTTCAAATTTTATAACTCATTGTTAATAGTCAATTTGTAAGTGATTTCATTCTTAATGTTGTTGAAGTTGATAATATGTCCGGATTGTAGAACGAGAGAAATTATCACTATAAATTATTATTTTTTTGTTTAGCGATGATTTTCAGAAATAAATAGTAATAATTTTTATTTTTATTTAATAAATTTATATTTATTAAAAAATAATTTGACGGTCCAAATTGTATAAGTATTAAAAAATATTTTTGTAGCCTTGCTATAAACTTTTTTACGCGCAACAATACACAGTAAATTGCTACAAAAGAAGTGTATTAAGAAACTTGTAATGATGTCATTTTAATCACTAAAGATTTTTTTTCTGTGTTATCTATCATTTTATAATAATAATAAAATTTGTTATTTCTTGGAATAAGCAATAAGAATCTTTTAGTAAACACTTTAAAAACTGCTATTTATTAATGATTTTATGTTAGATTAACTTTCGTTACTATGTATTTTTTCTAATGAAATTGAAACTATTAATATAAGCCCCGCGAGCTTAGATTAATAGTATACTATATTAAAAAATGTGTTTATTAATACAAAATATTAATACGTTATTAATAAATCAATATTAATATACAAACTTTTTTTCATATAATTTTTAAAACTTATTCTAATAAATTAATTTTTGTTTAATAAAAATTATACTAATTAAGATTGTTTTAATGTTTATAATGTTAATTGTTAGTAGATGATAATATTTTTATAGTAAACTTTTTTTTAGAGTTTGATAAATTAGTGTTTATTTTTTATTTTTTAAAAAATTCTTATTTAAGTAATATTTTAAAAAAAATTAAAGAAAAAAACAGTCCCTAGTGATTCTTCATTTTTGGTTTTTGTTAATTTTACACTGATTTATTCGAATGATAAATGTGATTTAATAATAGACCCTATCAACTATTTGTTAAAATTCAATAATTTAGATACTAAAAAATTCTTAATAAATTTTTTAAATATATGTTTATAATGATTTTTTAATTTAATAAATTTAAATAAATAATAATGTACTATTTATTGAATGTATGTTTTTTTATAAATAATATATAATTCACTCAATTTTTTGAAACAAAATTCTTTCCTTTTTAATTCGTTTATCATTTTATTACTCCATAAGATATCGTAAATCGATTCATCCATTTTTTTGTTTTTCCGATCCTATTTTTTAAAAAAATACTGTTATATTATATAATAACTAAATACAAAACTTATATAACAAGGATAATTTTTCAAAACAAATATTATTTTTTCAATTAGATAAATTGATAAAAATATATGAAATTGATTAAAATTAGATTAATAAAATTTAAATTGAATTATAATAATTATACTGTTCAAGCTATAATTAAAATACTTTTCAATAAATAAATTTTAAAAGTATATATTTATAAAAAAAAATTGATAAAAGTTATAACTCTCGTTATTTATTTTTAAACTTTTTAAATAATTCTCTCTACGTTTTTTACATCCATCTATTATATCATATGATATTCTAACTTTTATTTCTATTTATTTTATATTGTATATATTATTATACTAACTTAATTTTAAATACCATCTGATTTTATTTATTATTTTCCAATTATTTGTTATTTAGAAGTAGAAAAATATTATTTTTAAGTTTATAAATAATATTTAATAAAATTCTTATTTTAAAAGTACAAAATATAATTAGTTAGTTTGTATAATCTAATACTTTAAATAGATATATTTTAATAAAATTATTTTATTTTATTATAATAATGATAGAGAGAAAGTAAAATATTCGTTAAGATTCAATAATATTAAAAATGTTTAAAATAAGACGGGAATAGTATTTTATTCATTTTTATTTAAATAATATTTATTTTCTATTTTTATGAAATGAATTAATAAAGTAGTGGAAATGGATGAAAGTGACCCGTTTGGAAATTGATGAATTCGCCACGTAGAGCATCCAGTGACGTTGCCATCGCTAAACTTCAAACGACCATATATCATCCGTACAAGGGAGTTTGACCCAAAAATTTCACGAATCGCAAATTTCATAAGTCACGCCTTTTCACACAATCGCTTATCATTCCGGTCCCACCGCCCTATGCCTCAAACGCACTCCAACTCGAATAACAATGCCATTGCTAATCTTATTGACTTCCTTTTTATGGGATTGCCTATTATTATCCCCTCTTTTTATTATTATTCTAATTTAAGAATAATTTTTATTAACAAAATTATAATACATATTTTGGAATTCAGGGATACCCTTATTTTAAATATATTTTGTTATTTAGAAGCTATTAAAATTAATTTAACTATAAAAATTTTAAATTAGAATATTTTTTATGTAAAATTTTTAATTTAAACTTTGTTGTTTTATTTGTTATAAAAAAATTTATTGATTGTAATAATTATGTGATGATCGAAGAAAATTTTAATAATATTATCGAAGATAAATTTTTAAACTAATCTTTTAAAAATTAAAAATTTCATGCTATTTTACAATTACTCTTTATTCTTGTATTAATTTTTAAGTATTACTTTATTAAGAATTAATTTTTCGAGGTAAACTTATATTCGTCCTCTGACATATAATAATGGCAATAAAAAAAAACTTACTATTTAACAAGCTACAACTGAACAATAATCAAATCCTAAACATGTGTTTACATTAATGATGTTACGACGATTATTTGTTGTTTGATGAGAAGGTAGTGAAGGGTGGTTTGAAAATGATGTGGACCTATGAGTATAGGTAATTCATGAAGGTTGAAGCAATAGGTCTCTCTTTTGTGGTCAAATCAAGCAATTGTTCTCCAGAAGTAGTGTGCCACACACATCAGATCACATTAGCACTAAAGTCCGTCCAACTAGTTATTCATGAAATCGGCGACTGATTGGCACTGATGGTTAATTAATTTTATTTTATTTTTATTATACAACCTAGGATAATTTCTATTTTGATATTTCTCTTTTATTGATATTATATTTTTATTTTATTCCATCTATCTCTAAATGTGTAATAATATTTTTTTTAAAAAGTCAAGAAAAAAAAAAGACATCCAGTCTTTGACTTATTTCCAATATGAGAAAATTTATAGTTTGCTACTGTAATTTCTTTTTAAACAAGGTTGAATTAATGTGAAAATCTTATCAAATTAGTAAATTTATAATTAATTTTTTATAGTTTAAAATCTTTTACTTAAATCTTTGTATTTTAAAAATTGATATTTGTGTCTTTAACAATTGACACTGCAATACTTCCGTTAAAAAAATATTAACATAAATTTGTATGTAATAACTTTTTCCCTTCTTTTATTATTATTATTATTATTATTATTCTCTTTTTTCTCTTTTCATTCTTTTTATTATCATATATTTTAATTTATTAAAATAAATGTCGACCTGTGAAATATTTAAAAGTTTATTAAGTATTTTAAATATTTATTATAATAATATATTTTTATTATTATATATTTATAAGTTGAAGTCTTAAAAAGAAACAATTCCTTTTTTCTTAATAAACTTTTTCCGTATTTTACCATTTTTAAAATATAAAAAATACAATAATAAATAAATATGTACTTAATATATTTTTTAAATTTTTGATAAATATTATTGAAATTTTAAAAATATTTTTTTATTAAACGGTAATTAAATTCATATGCATCCTAAATTTATTTTTAATATTTAATTATCAATTTTTAATTAATTATCATAAAAAATATAATTATATTATAAAAAATATCAATTAATTTAATTATATATATAATTATTTTAAATAAATTTGTAACTAATTACTAAAAATGTATAATTGATTACCTATTTTTAATAATTAATAATTTATTATATACATAGTTGAATTAATCATAATTTTTTATAATATTAATAACAATTTTTTTTATTTCTTTAAAATTGGTAATCGATTAATAAAATAAAGTTTTAGAATAAAGACAGGAGAATATTTTTTTAAAATATATTCATAAACTTGCCTTTAAAAAAATCACCAACATGAAATAAAAATTTAAGTTTAATTTTTAAACAATGATATAATAAGATATGTTGTTCCTTCTTAATAAAAAAAATTAAATTAATATAAAACTAATGAAAATTTTAATAAAATTACAAAGACTTATATGCTAATTTAATTTTAATATAAATGAAAATTAAATATCTAATAAGAAAAGGGATATGTTTTCTTGCTAGTAATGCCTTTGATATCGATGTTTAAATTGTTAAATATGCCATTGGCATACCATAGTAACATCAATATCAATAAAAGTCAAATATAATGCTTAAATAAGATATAATTTCATTTATATGATGCTTAAACAAAACATATGGTTAATAATCTGTCTCATTTTTTTTTTCTCCTCCTCGTTTCTTCATTTATTATTAACTGAGTGCGAATTTTGAGAATAAAACTGGAAACAGATCATTTTGATCCCTCCCCACTCATAAATGGCTTATCTTTTATTTTAGTTTTGCTGTAAATTGTCGCTACACTTTCTAGATATGTCGTTTAGTATAAAAAGATATTTCTAAATCTGATTGCAAGATTCATGATTTTGTAAAAGAATGTTTCTTGATTTATGACTTGGTATAGCTCTTTGAAAAAATGTCTATCTCAGTTCTTAAATTTTTTTAAAATTAAAAAAGTTAATAAATATCTTAATAACATAAATATCTGATGCACTGAATATATTAAATATAATAAATATTTTTTTTAAAAAACTCATTACTTTTAAATATTATATCAATTAACCCTAAAAATTGAAGTTAACAATGTTCTTTTTAAAAAAATTAATGGAATTGATTCCAAAACTTTTAGAAACCAAAATAAAATTTCACTAATATAATTACTTGGGACATATTTTATTTTTAATCATAACTTGGCTAAAATATGTTGAAAAATCAAATTGTTAACCTTAATAAAAAATTTACAAGTTGTACATAGTAAAATTTGTCCACAGTACATAATTTATAATCAACTATAAATTAATAGAATTTTTTTTTAATATCTGTAAAATATTTTTTTAATTAAAAATAAATTCATGCAATGTACGAAATTATTTTTCTTATAGTCAAAATAACAAAATACCGAATGGTTTTAATTGGATTAAAAAAAAATCATTACCGTGCTTATATTATATCCTCACCATGTCTTTTTCACAGGACGTCTATGTGGGAGATTTATTTTGTCATTATATGCTCGAAACAGTTTACTTTAGAGAAGTATTTACTTTTTTTATCTCTTAGGAATAATTGTCAAAAATTAATTATATTATAGAATTAAGATGTTTTTGATTACTTATAATTTAATTCCTTTTCAATTAAAAAATAATAATTATGTAAATATAAAATTGTTTTAATATTTGATCTTGTTGGTTTCATTTGAGATTTTTTTATAAAAAATACAAAAATAGTACTTTATTCATTTCATTATTTTTTTCAAATATTATTGTACAAGTGTTTTCAAATTTTCTTAAGAACAATTTAAAATAAAATGATATTTTATAATTATTTATTAAGATGTTTGTTAAAAGAAAACACATCGTTATATATTTTTTTACTACCGAGCTAATTATAAATATAAGATTATTAAAACAAAAGGGAAGTAACAATAACATTATAAAAGAAAATATTATATTAAGTCATGAATCAAATGATGAATCGAAGAAGTTGATAGAATTGATAAGATAACGAGAATTGAAATAATTTATATAAAATCTTAAATTTAAAATTCGTTGTTTTCATTATAAAAAAATGATGGATCGAAACGTAGATGTACACCGACAAACAGGCGTGCATATACGTAAATTGACGTTTCCACGTACTCTTGCAAGTTGCTTACGGCGACTAGAAAGCTTTCAAATAAAAATCAACGAATAAGTAAATAAAAGAGAATAAGTACCAAAAACAGAAAATAATTTTTTGGTATATTCTCTTAAGTATTATTATTTTTAATAAAAGAGCATTATATAAAATCAAATACTTCAATTTTTTTAACATAAAAAAAAGTAATTATTCAATTTTAATATTTTAACGTTGACAAAGTATGTACTTTAATTTATTTTATATGAATGGAAATTGTAATTATTCATCATATGTTTTAATTAATTTAAAACTACTTATTTTATGCTTATAAAAGAAATTTTAAAAAATTAAGATACAATTATTTAATTCTTTAAAATTGTAAGATATGAATTATTTAATGAAAGTTTTTTTATATCTTTCAAAGTGAATAAATCTGTGAAGTACAAATATGGAGACACAGTTATCCAGTTATCCTTAATTTCGGTTTGGATATTTTAAATCATACTTAATTTTAAATAAATGGTAGATGTATCTCATAACTTTATTTTATAAATTTGTTTACTTTCGAAAAACTTTTGAAAAAATTGTGAAAGATATTCTTTAAAAAAAAGTGCGCAAGAATATTTACTTTTGTTGTTGATTCTGAAAAGTAAGCGCTTGTGAAGATTACGCTTGCGATTCGAGATAGTGTGATGAAATATTGAATATATATATATATATATATATATATATATATATATATATATATATATATATATATATTATGGTGATAATGTTTTTTAGGGAATGTCAAAATATTATTTTGTTCGTCGCAATAATATAAAGCAAGTAAATGGCAAAGAATATAATCAAATTTTTATTCTAATTTTTGACCTTGAATCTTTAGACGTGGGATTTTATTATTATTTAAGTTTAAATTCCTAAATATTTTTACTAAAAAATAATTATTAATTTAATTTTTTATATAAAAATATTTTTATTTTTACACCCATTTTTAAAGTTATTCTTATTTTAAATCTCTTCTTCTTTTCATTTTCTTCGATTGTTTTTAAATTCACTCCTTTCCACTTAAATTTAAACAATTTTTATTTTTTTTTCATGTACTTAAATTAGTCATGCATACTTATATCATGGTTTAGAATATTTTTAATTTATATTCTTAAATATTTAAATTAAATAAAAATAGTTTCATATTATATGAATTACTCAATAGTTATTTGTTTCTTGATTTTAAACCTATTTTCTGTTTTTAAAATCGGGGGACTTAACAATATTTTAAAATAATATATTTTCAACTTTTACAATTAAAAAAATGAAAAATTTTAAAATAATATGATTTTTTTATTTTCAGTTACTTATTTGTACATCTTTTTCTTTATGCAATCATATATTATTTTTCGACTCTCGCTTTTATATTTTCTTCTAAAACACTGGTTTGATAATTATTTTATACAATAATAATTTAAAAAGTGAAATAAAAAACAGTCAAACACTCCGTTGTTACTGCTAGTCCTTTAAATAGTATTTATGTTTTTGATTTAATTAAAGTTTCGTGTACAAAATGGGATTACGATCATTTTTATTTAACAGGTTAGCTTAGATTATATCAGTTTTTTTTTATAAAAAAAGAATAATTAAGCCATTAGGATAATGAAAATATTAGGTTAATTAATGTGTTATAAAATAAAAATTAATTGTAAATATATTTATAATATTGAATATTAAAATTCTTTGTATGAAGAATTAATGAATAAATATTTTATTAACACAAATTTTATATTAAATATAGAGTATTAAAAAATTTAGCAACCAATACGTATGAAAATATGTTTAAATTTTTTCAAAATAGGATACAAAATACTTTATATTATTTACTATAAAAAGGAATTGGGATGGTATTAAGCAGAATTATTTTGCTTTTCCCCCCTGTACATTAGCTTTCGTGAAATTTTGATCTGTGTAGTTTTAATTGTTAGCATTTAAGATGCATTTAATAAAATTGGTTGATTAATTAACTAAAATTAAAAACTAAATTCATAAAAATTGATAAGATAACTGGTCAAAATAAAATTATTTAGTAAAATTACAAATTTAAACTAACTGATTAATATAAAAATGACATAAAAGATATTTTTAAGGGAAAATTTATATTAGGAGTATAAGAAATATTCAAAAAGTATAAAATGTTGAAAAATTAATTTTAGAATTTTCATATATAAGTTAAAATGTTTAACTGTATTTTTATTTAATTAACACTTTCTACTTTTTATTTTATTTCACATAATCTATCATCATAAAAATTAGGATAATATATTTGATAATTAATTCTCATTAATAAATATTTCATAATATATTTTTAGCCAGTTTAGCAAAAAAAACAGTACACTATAGTTTAATTGCATAAACTTATATTTCTTTTAAATATTTATTTATTTATTTTGAATAAAATTTGAAATATGTTTTTTAAAGTAATTACATTTTGTTTGTTAATTTAAATTTTTACATTTTGAAAAATTAAATTAAATAGTGTAATGATTAAAATAAATAGGTATAGATTAAAAATTAATCTAAAAATTAGTATTCCATACAAGTAAAAAATAAATATATCATTAACATTACGTAATCAAGAGTTTGTAAAAAGTAAAAAAGACAAAATAATAAAAATAAACTTAGAATAAAAATAATAAGATAGAAATTTAGAAAAATATTATTTAAAGTAGCATTTTGAAAAAATTCCAGTTACTAACCTAATATATGCGACTATTAAAATAGATTATATTTATCAAACAGCTGTATTAACATTTAAGCTAACTATTTGAGCTGGAAGTCAACTTGTAACATCACTTTGACCTTAATAAACTCATCATAATTTTCTCATTGTAATAACTAAGTAACTCATTTTAAATCCTGTCCAATGGCGAATATATATATATATATATATATATATATATATATATATATATATAATTTATTAATATAACAGTTAAATTGATAAAATTTTATTATTTATAAATATTATTAAAAAAAATAATTTTAAATTAAATTATTTTTAATTTTTCATTATATATAATATAAATATATTTATGCATATTAAAAATAAAAAACTATATAAAATATAAATAATAAAAAAATCGAAATGTTTATTGTAATGGAGCCCGTTTTATTTTTCTTTAAACATTTTATATATTCTAATTATTGCTAATCTATATAAATCAACGTTAAGTTATTTTTCTACTATTGCTGCTAATTATTTGATAATAATTAGAGAAAAGGCCATTAATGTTAACAAGAATCGAGATAGTCCATACGCAAACCAAATGGGAGTTGGAGAACCAAAATTAGTTGTAAACTAAGGTCTATTTAGGATGATTTTAAATTTTAAATTTTTAAAATAAAATTCAATTTTAATTTTGAGTTTATAATTTTTAAAAATTATTATAAAATGATTAAATTATTTTATTGTATTATTTTATTATTAATTTATAAAAATAAATAAAAGAAATATTAATTTAAAAAATTAAATTTTATCAAAATAATAAAAAATCTAAAAATGATTATTGTAATAATGATAATGATAATAATAATAATAATAAAAATATTATTTATAAGATAATAATAATAATAATATGATAGTTATAATATAAATAATAATATATAATTATATAATTTTTATTTTAATATATTATTTGAAAATAAATATATAAAATAAATAAATTTATATGTTATTTTTATAATATTTTATATTATTTAATATTTATTTTATATTAAATAATATATATAAATATTATAACATTATATTATAAATAAGAATATAATATAAAATTATATTATAATATTATAAATATAATATAATATAATAAATAATAATAATATTTTATTATTGATATATATAAAAATAATAAAATAATAAAATCATAAAAATTTAATTTAAAAAAAAATAAAAATAAAAATAAATTATTATTATTATTACTATTATAATTTAAAAAAATATTATGTTATCATATAATTATATATATATTATTTAATAATTAATATAAAAAATTAATAATTTTATGTTTTATTATTGTAATATTTTTATGTTATGAATATTTATTTCATATAAAATAATATAGATAATATTATATTGTAAATATTTAAATATTATAAATTTATATTATGATATTATAATTTATTTATAATATTTATATATAAAAATTATTATTATTTTATTATATATTTATAAAAAATTGATAAATTTAACAAAATATATTTTTTAAAATATTACACATAAAAAACTAATAAAATTATTATTATTGTTATAATAGTATAAAAAAATAATCGTAATTATGATTGTAATATAGTAATAATATTGATGAAAGTAATAATTTAAAGGTACTTTGATAGTAACGATGTATTTTGGTATAATTAAAAATAAAAGTTTTTAATTTAATAATAATAATTAAATAATTTTTTTAAAGTTTAAATTAAAAATTAATTATTATTTTTTGTTAAATATATTTTATTTTTATAATTGATGTAAAAAAAATTAGAAACTTATTACCTGGAACTTAAGGTGTTCGAATTGAATGGGTATTTTAATCTTTAAATAAAATAGAAATGTCTTTTATAATAATTTTGTACAAATAATTCTATAAATTTTTTTAAAATAATGTGTGCAAATCTTATTTTTATGACATTTTTTGTATATTTATAATTTATTCTATTTTTTCTAATTAATGTATAGCACCGAATTTTCTAAGCCAAAACATTTCTATTTTAAAAAAATATATTTAATAATAAGGTAAGAGATAAATATATGATAGGATAGAAAAAATTAGATGAAAGTGGATTGGATCTTGTTTAATTTATGCGGATGTGGATTATTGTATTTTGAGTTATTTTTATTTTGAGTAAGTGATGATGAGTTTAATGATGATTGAGTTATAATTCGTAAGTCTTGTCAATCCTTTTTTATAGTAATTAGTTATTAGTTATGAGGATACATAGTAATATATTATTATAATATAAGATATAAAAATATAATTAGGGTGACGTGGAAAGGAATGTGTAAAAAATGTAATTAGTTTTTGGGTGCAGGGAAGACGGAAGAGTGCAGTGATGCATGCTGCAATGGGTGGCATTCGCATTTCACAATGGCATTTCTGTGACTGTGAGTATACACCGTACGGCTGGAAGTCTCTGCCATAAGGCTCATCCTCATGCGCTGGTATTGCAGGTCGGCGCCTTCCTTTTTTCTCTACTCTCTAACCATATTAATCATCGCTGTCCCACCCCATTTTTTACTCATTATTTCATTAAAGAATTCATCATGCTTCATTCCTCTGTTCAATTACACTATTGCCCTCCTACAAATCGAGTCAACTCTACTTCAATTTTGTGTCCATTCATACCCTTTCCCTTCCTAATTGCTAATTATTTAAGAAAATAGCCGCATAAACCTACGACTCAGTTAATAATATTATATCTCTATTACTATTTAGTATTGTACTATACATTCACCATGCTGTATTCGAAAACGAGAAGCCTTTTCAATTCAAGCTGTTTGTTACCAGTATTAAAAGGATACTACAAAATTCGGCGTGGAAAATAAAAATTCAATACGAAAAGAATAGAAGTACGATCACAATGCGGTGGGGCTGTGTTCCCCTCCTTCGGCACATAATGTTTGCAGCCACATGATTATTTTTATAGAGACCTGATCAAGTCACCTCTTTTTCACCATCCCAAATCTCTCTACCTCAATAAACTAATCGCACCAAAATTGATTCGTCCATTGCCATATGGAAAACGTAACCTTCGATTAAGCCAACAGAAGAAGTTTGTCCCAAGGTGATTCGAGTCAAATTACAAAATCGAGCTATATTCATTCATTCAATGCATATGAACAATAATGTTTATTTTATCCGGTAAAATAATTTTAAATAACGGGTAAACGGCGATAGGGGTGTGTGGAGAAGAATTTGAATAGAAATGAAAAGAATATAAAATTAAGGAAGATAAAAGAGGTAATGTGTCACGAAAAGCAGCGGGTTTTCCGGTAAGAAAGGACGAGGGGCGCAGAAAGCAGTTAGATTTGACACGTGGAAGGGTATGGAACGTAGGATGGGATTGGGAATTTATATGGACCGTGGAGATGAGATGAATGACATCCATTCCAATAGAATTTTGATAAAAGAGAGAGAGAGAAAGAGAGAGAGAACGGGCAAGTTACTTACTGTAGAGTGGGTTTTGTTTTGTGATAGTGCTAAGTTGCTAACTTAACCACACCACAGGCCACAGACACAAAAGGGGAAGTGGTCAGAACGAGAAAAAAGCTCATAAACTCTGCGGAAGAATCAGAGAGAGAGAGAGAGAGACAAAGAAAAAGAAGAGAGAGTGGGATGAGAGACTTAAATTGGAGGGGCAGCACAGCAGAGAAGGGCATGGCGGCGTTTGCAGTCGTGCTTTTGTGATTGTGGCTCCCTCTTTTATTAATGCAGCTTGGCGCTGGCCGAGAGAGTTGAAGGCGCGATTAACGCTGCTCCCGACACTATTCCTCGTCTGTCCTCAACCAACAACCCTCAAAAATCAATTCACCCCTTTCCCCAACCACAACAGCTACTACTTGCACAAGTTAAGGATAGGAATCCAGAGAGAGAAAGAGAGAGAGAGAGAGAGTGGAGAGTGGAGACACACGCACACAGAACCCAAAAAAAATACAAGAATTTCAAGGAAAAAAAATTACACCTACCTGTTGTGCGGTCGTCTCACTACCAATTTGAAAACCGCAGGGAATTAATTGAACGGGAAGCAGTGGTGGATTTGGGTTTCTTAATTTATTATTATTATTATTATTTATATTATTATAACTATTCTTATTAATTAATTATTTATTTATATGAATATTGCGTGGGTTAGTTGGTGAGCTCGCGATCGAGGTAGTATTATTCTTGATATGGATTTTGTGTCACAATTGAGGTCAGGGTCTGGCATAGTGAAGGAGGCACAAGAATGGCGGGTTTATTCTCATTAGGCGGAGGAAGAGGGAGCAGCAACAGCCAAGAGGAGCAGGCGCAGGAAATTGCTCCTCCCTCAGGCTTATACTGGTATAACAAGAATGACGACGTTTCCTCTTACCAGCGGGGTTTCGAGCTATGGAACCAGCAACAACAGCAACATCAACATCTCATGGGCCAGCCTGCTCAGCCTCAACCGCGTCCTCTCTACCCACAAGATCTTTACTCTGCGTTAGGAGTTGGGCCCAGCAGGCCCATCTCGGATGATCATTCCTCGTCGAGATCGGGCTTTATGGTTGGAGGGAGCGGAAGCGGAAGTGGAAGCGCAGGAGGGATTAGCTGTCAGGACTGCGGGAACCAAGCGAAGAAGGATTGCCCTCACATGCGGTGCAGAACATGCTGCAAGAGCCGAGGCTTCGATTGCCAAACCCATGTCAAGAGCACCTGGGTCCCCGCTTCCAAGCGCCGTGAACGACAGCAACAACTCGCTGCTTTGCAGGAGCAGCAGCACCATCTAGAAGTTTCCGGAGATGTTTCTCGAAGGCAGAGAGATCATAACCCGACTTCATCCTCTCCTCTCGCCTGCACTCGTATGCCTTCGAACCCCTCATCCTCAGGTATATACACCCTACATGTTCATGTCCATGTTCATGCCCATGCTCATGATGTTGTTGCCGTTTTGTCTTGTCTTGTCCCGCACTATCCCACCGGCACCTCACAGTTTGTGTGATTGACTCATGAGAAAGGGAAAAGAGAAAGGAAAAAACGTATGTGTATGGAAAGAAAAGAATAATGGAGAGACGCGTCGAGTAAAATTCTCTGAAAAGATATGGGAGCGACTGAGAAAGTTTTGGAAGCATACACCGAAACAAGGACGGTATCGATTGCGTGTGAAGCAAAATTTCTCTTTTTCTCCCCCTTTTCTTTTCCCCAACACTGTTGTTTAGTAGCCCTGACGATTAGATTGACAGCGAACAAGAAGCTGTTCTCTCTCTCTCTCTCTCTCTCTCTCTCCTTCTCTCTCCTCTCTCTCTCTCTGTGCGTGACTGTCATCTTTCTTTCTCTGATAACACTCACTGCCACTTACTTACCAACACATTCACTTCTTTCTTCGTTGATATATCATATGTGTTTGTCTCAGTCCTGTGGTTAGATTCTATTTCATTCTCTCTTCTTACATCTCTTTCTATCTATATTATATTATCCAACTAATCCTTCTTATTTTTCCTTCCCTTCTCTCTATGAAATAAAAAAGGGTTGGAGGAGGTGAATTTTCCCCCCATGGTGAGGTCTGCGGCGGAGTTCAGGTGCGTACGTGTGAGCTCCATGGACGAAGCGGAGGAGGAATACGCATACTCAACAGCTGTTAACATCGGAGGGCACATGTTCAAAGGAATTTTGTATGACTATGGTCCAGATAACAGTAATTACATGGACAGCTCCTCCACCGGTGTTGCTGCCTTGAACCTCACCTCCGCCGCTGCTCCAACCACTGCTGGTGCCGTTGCGTCTGGGGCTCTTGTTGATCCTTCTTCATTGTATCCTGCTCCTCTTAACACCTTCATGCCTTCTACTGGTGGTACGCAATTCTTCCCTCACCCACGATCTTGAACAAACAATCAAACAATCCCCAAACAAACAAATTTTTATTTTATTCTATTTTTATGTTTTAATTTAGTGTATCCTTTGTTATTCTTATTATTCCCTCGCTCCCTCTCTTACCATTTTATGACATTCTAGTGCTAAATTTTATACGCATTCAAGTAGGAGAGAAAAGAAAGAAAAGAGAACAGGAGAAAATGCAGATGTTTCGTGGTTTTGTTTTTTAAGCAAATTATCAATGCTTAATTAGTTTTAAAATGTATCATTCTTCTTCTCTTTCTTCTTGATAATTGGTTAGCTACCTAAAGCTATTAATTTGTTTCTTTCTCTGTACGATATAATGGACATGTGGTTCTAATATTGTGGTGTACTTCGTTTTTGTATTTTTTTAATATTATTTTTAGGGGTTGGTTTTTTTCCCTTCCATGTTGAATTATGTTACACTGTTTGGTTGGTTTTCAACTTCGAAGCTGCTTTTTCCCTGCTTATCCGTATGCTTGCCGGTTTCAAATTGAACTCAAAAAACAGTTTTGATCTTTATTTGGACTAACTCTTCATGAGGAATTTTGTTTTGTTTTTTGTTAATTTTTCATATTTCGGTATGGGCGGTCCAACCATGCATGAGCATTCAAGTTTAAAAGGTGAAAGATCTCCCTCCTTTCTTCCCATGTGATACTGTAATTCTAACATCTTATTCAATCTAACTTCGCATAGATGTGACGTTGATTACCAAAGAGGAAATATTGCTTATCAATATGCTCATATTTAATGCACATGCAGGAAACTATACGTATATAGGGGAACACTCCATTTTATGTCTAAGGAGTACAGCATATGGCATAATACAAAATGTTGCTTGATCAAAGAAATCTAAAACAAGTAAAACAAAAAGAAGGGCTATAAGATGTCAGCATTTTCCGTAACCTTGTGATCCAACTTGCTCTCTCCATCTCATGACTGGCTACCCCTGTACCCTGATCAGTTTCATTTAAATCACTTTTTTCGATGATGATATATGGGCTAACAAATGCTAATTAATCCTCCCTTCATGCCATTTTCTTTATCTATACATGTTATACTCCAATTACACACCTATTTGTTAATAACTAACTAGCTTCAAAAGTCAACTTTTTATAATGTAGTGAACCAAACAATAAATTCTTATTTTTATTTTAATAAATTGCAGAATTTATTGTTTAGTTGGGGAGAGATTAGGTGGAAAATTTTGATGTCGGAGACAAGACTAACTAGCATTTCTTTATAATATACATTTTATCTTCCTGAAGAACTTTTCTTTTCCTACCAAAGTATACATTGAGAAACATTTAAGAAAGCATTTATTCCTATCAATAATATTTATTTTTCAATTGAATTTTTTTATATCGATTTCATGAAGGATATTGCACACTCCTGATTTGAGTTATGTTGGTTTCAATTCCTCCAAAGCATGGATGACATACACATTGATCTAAATGAATTTTTCATTACAGCTATAAATATTCTGACGCTTCTTCATGTTTCACTTTTCCATTTTCATCCTTAACAAGCTCGAGCTCTATTAGAGATTCTGTCAACCATCAATAAATTTCCTTAAAAGTCTGTTAATAATAGAGAACATGGTAATATAATTGCTTTTGAAAAATTACATTGTAGAAAACCAGTATTTTGCATTCTTCAATTTTCTTGAACATTGCTTCGGACTATGGTATTGGACTTATTTAGTTTACGTTTAATTAAGCCACTTATGAGGAATAATAGTGCAGGAAGGTATAGGAATCTAGCTGACATAAAAGATCTGAACTTCCTGATTCTTTTAATTTGCCTCTGGTTTTTAAAAACTTTATCTGCTAAGATTTGACCAGTTATGGATTATATGTGTAATGTCTCGTGGATTTGACACTTCATTGTCCCTTGTAGTTTTCCTCGGTTTCATGAAGTTTAGAGTTCATATTAAGTGCTAAAAAAACTAAGTGTTACTTCTAATATTTTCTCCTCTAAAACCTTTGAGGTTGAGGTCCTAGTTTGAATGTACCTTGTCTGGTTGTTGGCCGGGTTCACGGGAATGATAAGGAAATGTCAGAACTTTTTATTTTTATTTATGAATTTTGCGTTTTGGAATTGTGTTTTTGTTATCCAAGTTCTTACAGGAAAAGATCATGAACCCCCAATGAGTCCTTCTGTCTAGACATGGTTGGGATCCTTTTTAATATTTGCATTTCAGGTAGAAGAAATATATATATATATATATATATATATATATATATATATATATATATATATATATATATATAATAAGATATAGGAAAAAGATAAGTAAATTAAAGTTTTTATTATTTTAAAGTTTTATATCTTTATCTATAGAAAAAGCCACATTTTTAAGAAATGGAAAGAATTTGAACATGTCTAGATGTCATGCTTTGTCTTTATTTCGATAGTAAATGTTAAAATATATATTGCTGTTATATATTGATGTTGGTGGATAATGTTAAGACTTTATTTGCTAGAAAAAAAAATTGAATGGGTGGATGCGGTAGTCTTCTTTAATATTTACATATAAGCGCCCAAGATGATCTGAATGCAATTTGCCATTTGCTTTATTAATAAGAACTTGTATGGTTGACAATAAATATAATGTACAATAGCTCCTAGTGTGGATATCACATTGTCATCTTACATATTGATTTCTCTTCGTGATGGGCTTGAGTTAGAAACCTATTCTAAAGGCAAAACAATTACCATGCGGGCATGTTTGTCTCAGCGAAAATGCTTATTCAAATAGCGTGGCCTAGCCCTTGTTCTCAATTAAAAATAACCGTACATATAAGTTGCAAGTTTGTTTTGCAAAAGTAACCGTACTTGTTTGTAAGTTCATTTCGCTGTCTTGTTGCGGATGTAGAACTCTAGTCAATTTCTATAATTCATTATAAAATAATTTGGTTGTGTTCTGCTTCAATGCAAGCTATGGGTATTTAGTTTGCAATTTATGATGAAACTAAATAACTAAACAACCGTCCATCAGTACATATAACGGCATTCATTCTACTTCTGTTTGATCTTATCATGTAAATGAATATTCTCTCATGCATGATATATTATGTTTAAATATTGTGGATATCTCGGTAAATATGAAAAATGTCCACTAATTTGATATCTACTATGAAATAGATAGATACAAAATTTGTATCTAGTTTGTGGCATGAAATTTGATATAAAAACATCCGCCAGGTTATCATTTATACCCAACTGTGTGTTGAGCAGTGGAAAAGCATGCTTGGTTGGGTTTGTGGTAAGAGGTAGCTAGTAGTGCCTTTTGGTATTTCTACGTAGAGTTTTCGTTTTGAAGCTTCGATTTTTTTCATGGTAAAATTTACGCTAAAAATATAAAATCACAACCCTTAACCTTGATGCAAAACGGTGGTATGATGTGTGATAGCTCTATATTTCCCAGATAAACGACCTTTTGAAGGTATCTGTATGTATTAGTCACAAAAAGAAGCCCAAGGAAATCAGAATTTCTAGAATCTTTTCTTCCCTAACAGTGAAAATACTCAGATCACTTTACTAATTACTACGAACGAGGATGATAGTTGCGATCTCCATGATCTGCCCGCTTTAAGTCTTTCCTTCTTTTTTGGATTCGTATTCTCTCTTATGCAATAAAAAGTACATTAACACCGTGGAGTTGTGCAGTGGCATTGCGAAAGCAAAGGAATAAACTTGAATCGGTTTATTGATAAATCGTGGAGCGTATAGTAGCAGTTCAATTGTATTCGTTGCTTTTGTTAACAAATAATTCCTACGTCATAGGCTTTGGTTTAGCCCTAGGGTAGTCTGCTATATGAAAAAGAGTAATTATATTCATAAAAGAAACAGCCAAACAGGTGTAGAAGGGAAAGGTTTGTTCCAACACACACGCACACACAAAGTTAAAAACTATTAAACTGACATGTGAGAGCAGCGTATACACACCTCAATTTCATAGCCTTCCTTGTAGCCCCTGACTTTGAAAACTCTAATGAACGCAGCTTGTTCACCGGTATCACAGGCAACTTTAGCTTGAATTGTGGTTGGTTGCAAGCCCCAGTGGGTGATGGTGTAGTTTACTGCAGTGATGAATTATGGTTTTCAAGGACTATATATTGTTTATATAGGGGCTCTTTGGTTGTTGTGGAAGCAGACGTCCCTGGCAGTACCTGGTTTGAAATAGACTTAACAGTTCACGTGTTCATAATTATGGTTGTATAATTGAAGGTTGGTGTCTGAGTGAGGTGTAGGCATTTGAAAGTCTGATTTGAACAGATTTGTTTGTAAAGCAGGACCAAAGGAAAGCAAATCTATGAACGCTAGGGCTTCTTGTAAAATAATGGGTGGATGATATTTTCGTACCGTTACAGCGGAAGCATAGCAGTGGTATAGGGTGAGGCCAGACACATATAGGAGCCTACTGCACCATAATGGAATGGTGGTCTCAGCTCTGTGCCATTACAGTTCTGGTGGTCCCAACAATGCTTGTGCTGGTTGGTTAGGGATGACTCAGGCTGCTCTCTCTCTCTCTCTCTCTCTCTCTCCAACAAGTATTGTTATAATGGAATGAAGAGAGGAGTAAGATTTGATGTTGATGAGGTCGTAAACCCTGCAGACAATTAATTTGTTTTGATTAACTCATCATGTCAAATGAATTTTGGCTGCAGTGTGGACGAGGTAATCTTCTTGATCATGGCCCAAGTACTTGTTGGTGCATTTGATGCACGTGGAAAGATACCCCCCAAGGCCGAAACTATATAAACTCACTTTCTTTTACAACTTCTTTACTTTCATGTTATATCATCTAAAATTTATGCTTCACTTCCCTTTTCTCTTTCTATCTCTCATTAAATTTATATTTATATTTATATCTATTACTTTCTATAACAAGTATTCAATATAACAGTTTATAATTATGTATCTAATTCTAATTATCATTCATCCTAATAATATTTTAAAACAAATATTTTATTTTAATATATTCTATTTTTTATCTGTCTCTTTTTATTATATTTTTTTCCGCTGACACATGTCAAATTAGATATTACAGCAGAATATAAGTAGCACAATAGTGGAACTTATTTTGTTCTGTTTGTTATTATTAATATTTGAATTTTCACGTACAAAAAATTTGTTTGGGAATTTGGCTAAATTGATGAATAATTTTGCTATCTGGGTTGTATTGAAAACGAAGATTTTGCGTGGTCAGCTGTTGAGAGTATGTTTGACATTATATAATTTGTAATCTAGTAATATAATTATTAAAACAGAAGATAAATACATTTAAATTAAAATTATAAATAATAAATAAATAGAATTATTAATTTTTTTATGATATATACATATATAAACTTTATATTTAAATAAGAAAAATAAACATCGGTTAAATATGATAGTGATAAAAATTGTGATAATAATAAACATAAAATTAATTTATGAAATATTTTACTTTATTAAGTATAACCATAAATGTAAAATGAAGAAAATATTTTTTTCTACAGAACGAAAAAAATATGATAAAAAAATGGTAGATAAAAGTTATAATATGATTAGAGATATTTACTTAAAACATCAATATATAATAGCATCAAATTAATATTTCTAAAATTCTTTTTACCAGATAATTAAAATTTCAGAAAAATTATAGTTATATCTTTTTAAATTTTTTTAATTAGATTTAATAATTTGATGCTATAAGAAAATATTGTTTTTTAATGCTCTTCTCTTCTAACATTTCCTAATCGTGGCTAATTATTAATCTGATAAAACCACCTACATTTTTAATAAACTGACATTTTAAAAAATATTGAATTTTATCATGTTCTTTATTAATATTATTAATTTATTATTATCTGTGTAGCTAAATTTCTTTTTATGATATAAAATTTTAATATCGAGGAATAATATGTTTCATAAGCTTGAAATTAAAATTGTAATTTGTTATTATGACATATGATAATTTTATAAAATTTATTGTTGTACAAAATTTTTGTATTATTTGTTTATTTAAATTACCATTTATGATATTGAAATATATCTTGTGGGTAAGATTTTCATCTAAAAACCTTAAATGCTAATAGAACGATTGAGCTCTACTCTGGAGTGTTTTTCTTCTACTGATTAATCAACTAAAGTTTGGTTCAGTAGTTAGTCCTTCCTTTCTACAAATTTGTCAGTACATATGTCATCGATATATTAGAAGTACAATGGGAATTAATACCGAAAGGAATAGTGGAAGGAGTCGAATAGATATATACTTCTCCTGAACTTCACTTAATATTTGTTGAAATATGCCTTCAATTTTAGAATCTTAGCATATGCCTTTATTAGCATTTAGAATTTTTTTTTTAGTACGACGGTGATAAAAAGATTTTAATATATGACTTCAATAAACCTATTCAATTTTTTTACTATTATTTCATTTTCCGTGGTTTAATATTTTTAACATTTTGATAGTATTGTTTGCAAGACAAAAAAGTTATCTTGTATTTTATTAAGTAATATATATTTAAATTTTTGTTACACTTTTAACTTTTTTGTTTTATATTTCATGATCATTTTCAAAATTAAACATAGAATAAGAGAAATGGATCCTTTTATATTAAATTAAAGTATCCGTTCTCATAGAAAGGTATTTTGCTATTTATACTATTGCACAATGAGATATGTGATGTGAATGTAAAATTATCTTATACCACTGTCGAATATTGTATACAGCATAATTTAGTATATCTACTTAAGATAGGAAAATACTTGCCTAATTTCTAGAGATATAGTGTAATCTTCTCCTAATACATGTAACTGATCAAATATCATACATCTTCTTGTTAGGATTGAATGATGACATACACTCAGATTCTTTCATATACCTTCAACTAATAACAAATCAAATGCATCTTATATGACTAGGTTCCTGTTAAGGTTGAATGTTTCGGCTTTATGTAGCAGTAAGTTTCTAAAATAATTGTAAGGACTGCAACATTAGAGGGGAAATATTTTTAAAATTTTTTTCACCTAACCTATTTGTTTTATATCTGCTTTGACTCCCTTCAGTGAAATGTTCTATTGCTTTCTCACGTGAGCCACGTCGGTCTGTGTTGGGTGACGTAAGAGATGTGAAGGGGGTGTAAAATAGAATAGGTGACATGTGATATATTTTTTGCCTTTTCCATCTATTTTAGTATTTTATGTGGCTCAAAAATATATAAAAAAATCCCAAAGAATGGAAAATAAGAAATCTAGATTTCCCAATCATGTTTGCATGGAGGTGGAGTTTAAGTGACCGAAGTTGAATGGACGCAAGAATTTGCATGAAAAATTGAAATATGTGGCGGTCTCTTCCATTGATTTAGAAAACAAGTGTTGGAAGTGGGATCCGTCAAGTTCACGCTTGTTTGATTTGTTTAGTTTTAATTTTTTAAAATGTAAATTAATAGAAAATAATAATACATCAAAAAAATAAAAAATAAAAAATAAAATAGCTTAAAATCATTTTATTTTTTAATATTAAAAACTGAAAACAGTATTATTTTTTAAAATAATTTAAAAAAATTTACTTATTAATAAGTTTTTTAATTTTTAAAAACAGAAAACTGCTTTAAAAAACAAAAAAAACAGACCTTAAATTGTTGTTTTCAATTCTATAGCTGATTCTTCTCTTTTTTAGCATGCATCGGTGATATTTCTGATCAATAACTAAAGACTAAAATTTTTTGAAAAATTGAAAATATTAAATTTTATCCTATTTAATATTTTTTTCAACATATTCAGTTAAAAAATTGAATCTTCATCAATAATTAAATATCAATAACCAAGAATATTTCTATATACTCAGTTAAAAGTCGAATCTTGATCATGTTTAAAATACCTAGTTATTTCCTTATTGTATCTCTTAAAATAAGTATGTATTTCTGATAAAACCCTTTCAAAGAAATTTGGTCTTTTAAATAAATTATTAATTCTCCAAAGTGATAGTAACAGAGTATCAATGATTTGGATAGTATAAATTGATTTCTCTTTCTTATCCTTTTCTTCCTTTGGAAGGTAAAGCAAGGACGTTCACTCAGTCATGACGACAAAATAATGCCATCATAACCGTTCTGAATAATCGGATTATTACCATCTGATTTATCCTTAGTAAGAAAACATGACAGTTTTTATTATTGATGCAAAATTCTCTCCAAAAGATCCACGCACGTTAGAATTCAAGCTTTCGAATGGGTAACTACCTCATAAAGCTTCATTAAAATTAAAATACTTACAAAGACTAAATTGAAAAAACAAAGGAATTTTTTTTTATCAAACTGGAAAAAATATACACCTTTCAAATTAACTGAGTAATTTTCTCAACAAACTATTCTTTTCTCGTCTTTGAATTATTTGTTGACAGATCTTACTCCATGAAGATCTAGAGTTTTGGCCTAAAAATGGAGAGGAATTTCGAGTTGTAGTGGACACTGAATTAAATTCCGTCCTTAAAGCAAGAAATCCTTAGGAGGTAAAAAGTATAGAGTATAGCTCCTCACAACAGCAATCAAATCCCGGAAGCAGACAGTATAGTTTCCTCGTAATATTATAACATCAAATTTCCTACATGCAAGATCATCTGTCACTTCTGTCCAAATTTTACACTCAACAGTCCTAGACTGCTCAATTTAGGCACCTCCTCGACATTTCCTTAAATTCTACGCATTTTGAATACCCTCGATTATCCAGTGGTTGCACACACACCTCACTCTCTTGTGTTTCTTCAATAGTGCCCGCAAAGTTCAGCTAGTATAAATTTCAGTTCCAGCTTTTCACCTAGGACCAGATGAGGGGCGAGGCTTCCCCTTCGCGGAATTCAGGTGCTGGGTGACAAATATAACTCCCATCACGACTATGAGACAGCCAACCAGCATGCTAAAAAATAGAGCACCAGGTTGCCTGGTCTGGACAAAGCCGTATACTCCATTAGAGGTAACAAGAACAAGATCAGTGAGCCCATCATTTGAGAAGTCCTCACAGATCAAGACATGAGTTGGTGGACCAGGTAGTTCAATTGTAGCCAATAAACTACCTCCGGGTGATATTATCACAGCTTCTTGTTCTCCAGCTGCGAGGATCATTTGCTGATTATCATGCAACCGCAAGGAGAGGGGCTTTAGTGTAGGAATCACCACACCACTTTCCATCATCCCTGATGGGGAAGGCAGATTTGACCATGTAACACCAGTTGATTGTTGCCACTGCCAAATAGCATCATGACCATGCAAGCCAGGGGAGTATGATGTAATCTACAAGGAACAATTTTTTTCCAAGTCACCAATATCAGCATCATAAGATGTTATGTTTCCATTTGAACCTATTCAAGAACTAGAGAAAGCATCTTTGATATTTTGAAGGATCATATTTGTATTTTGTTTTCTTTTTTGGGGTACATTGGAAGATTGTATTTTAAATGCTCACATCCAATTTAATCCAAAAATCCCATATTTAACAAGATTCTGTAGATGTTTCTTCTAGAGAAGTAATCCCCACGAATATCTCGAAATGCCACCAATATAAATTAAACTTCACTGGAAACACTTTGATAAACAAAATTGAAGAACTAGTATTGGTGCTCAAACAAACTACTGAACAAATGTTAAAAACACAAGTCAAACAATAGCATACCTCTCCACGATTTGTCAAAAAGATAACATCGCCATGACTTCCCTTCCGATGCCTATGACCATCACTTTTAGGAATTAGAATAGGTGTTGCTACCTCTAAAGAAGCAATATCTGAACCTCGGCTGTAGCTTCTATAAAGTTCTCCATGTTGGAATAAGTTAAAATGGGTATAATGACAAATAGATACATTGAAGAGTTGTTCCCGAATTGGTACACCAGATGTGGCAACAGCCCAACAAGGACGAAGCACTTCCATGGACCCACTAACTACACTCTGCTCAGCACCATTTCCTCCAACCGCCTGATAGGATAAATACTCCGGACATCAGGCAGAAAAATCTCCCCATTTATTATCATACCAGATTAATATGGTCTAGCTCGTTTTTTTAATCAAAAGATGTGTAAAAACATGAACCTGCACATGATCCAGAACTCCATCACCATTAACATCAGCATGTAGACCACCTTCCTGAAGATGAAGCTGAGATAAACAAAGTTGTCATTACACTGGATACAAGAAAGTTTGTGGAAGAATTATTGACATGGCTAAAATTAACATTTTGGCCAAACCCAGGCCTGTATGGATATGCTACAATCACAGGAGCAAATATTTTTCAGACTAGAGATCATTGTGCTCAATAAGATAATTGTATCAAAAGATGCAGCTTGACAATTACTTAAAGCCATCAATTGGCTCAGTCAATTATTTAGATAAATATGCATTGTAACTTAGATAAGCATGGTAAAGCAATAAGTTCAACTTGACTAGAGGTATGATGTTTACCTTGCATATTGTTCGGCCGGATGCCAGATGAAGAGCTTCTATCCCTTCCTTCTGATGAGCCACGACAACATTAGGAACCCACCAAACTTGAGTGTAGTTGGTTATTGTGGGAACATAAGGTAGGTGCTGCATCCCAAATGATAAACATCATGACTGCAAATTCTCTCTCAAAAAGTTTACTTTCTTATAATGTCATAACATGCCACCCATTCTTTTGTTAGAAAATAATCTTATAGTAGGCAATAACATGAAAACCTAAAGTAATTAACACAAAAATGTCTAATTAGGCATATTGACGCCTACAAAAATTTCTAGCTTAAATCATGTTCAGAAAAGAATTTGGTTGTCTAATTATAGTCATCTTAAAACTAGTTATCGTTATGTCAACAATCAAATGAATTCCAATGACAGAATCGTTCAAATATAACCAGCATTGTTAGCAGTTGCATGACATGGTTTGTATTAACCTTCTTAGCTTTAGCAGAACCAGCATAATGTGCTGCTTTCCCAATTATGTTTGAAATTTTTTTGGTTGAGTCCTTCCCTGGAGGATGGTTTTCCTCAGGCTTGTTAAAAGGGAAATTCATGGTCTTTCCAGGTGTTCTCTTCAATGCTTTCCTCTTGTGCCGCCTGAAGTGGCCAAGCTTCAACAAAGTATCCTCCCTCCTATCCTGATAAACACATTTATATAATGTCAAGTGTCGATAATATTTGAAATTAAGCTTTAGTGCAGAAGGCTAATCAAGGTTGACAAATATAATGTACCCAATGATGTGGCATAAGTCCCAGGATTGACTCTCTGAATTCCCTGCATTCAAACTAGAATTTCACATGTCACAGGAAGCTACTTTTAGGGGGATATATAATCATAAACAAAGATTTCATAAAACATTAAGTTTAAAATAAAATACTCCCCTATGTGCACACGCTAGTGCTTCCACACACAGTGGAGGGGTTGAGGAAGATTCTCAAGTACACTTGGATGCGTACTGGAGTTCTTCTTGTAAGCCCCATACAAACAAGCAAATATTTGTTTTAAATTTTGATGGTTGATCATTGTAAGAGAAAAGGTGCATAACACAGATATAACTAGAAGTCCAGTCTACAGTGTATAGGAAGTTAGGAGCACATTTACAAATATTTGTTTGGTGTACTGTAGCCGAATAGAATGGAGTGGGAAAGGATGGTATTACTTATCCTATGTTTGGAAGTTGTTTAAAACTTTCGACTTTAGAGGATTAATGAGGAAGGAAAGGAATGAGAAAAGTTATTAATTTGGAATTACAGTACTAAATACAACAAACATGTAAACTGAACTAAAGGGCAGAGGAGTAAAATCACAAGTATATTTCTAAGTTTTGTAAAATCAATATATTTGAAAAAGAAAAAATGATTCCATTGCTTTCCCCCCAAATCCAGCCAGTTGACAGGTGAAAGGTCACAAAGGATGGAATGATTTTTTATACCACTATATTCCATCAAACTTCCCCAAGCCAGTATACCTTTAGGATTTAGTTGAGCAGTTAAAAGGGAGTACCTCTCCAGGTTGACGTGTATTCAGAGCATGAGCATCAAGTTTGTAGTTATGTTGTGGAAGTAATTGTGATGCATCTGAAGAATGTGCTTCAATGTTCTAAAAAGTGAAAGACAAAGCCAGTAATTAGAATAAATGCCACAGAAGATTATTCAATAAAATAGATGTCAGATTAGCATCAATGGCACATTCAATCAGACTTGACCACAATGTTGGTTGTAAAACATCCAATCTAATATAGCATTGGAAACAGACAAGAATTAAGTTTAATGCTTGTTCGGAAGTGGTTCATTTATTTGATGGAGTATTTCTTTTTTTTTGGAAAAAATATAATTTTGCCCAGTGGATTAAAATCCTAGTACATGTGATTGCAATGAGCTTTAGTATCTTTTCTCAAGGGTATAATTTATTCACATCAGACTATAGCTCATTATTTTCTGTATTTTGTGACCTTTTTCATGTTTCTTGTGCTGGACAAATACAGACTATCTAGAACCTGATGCCAGGATAAAGTGGGAGAGGTTAGAGAAAGTGAACTAAATGAATGTAAAGATAGGAAAATGTATCCTTCAAACCAAGAAAATAATTGAAAGAAACTGCATTTTAAACTAAAAGAAATGATTGAGTTTTAATTTAGCATGATGACAACACCCAAATAGAACATACTGAAGACCAAAGAAAAAAGCACACACCTCATTTTTTCTGCTCCATCGTTCAACGCCAGATCGACCAGCAAATGCATAAAATGCAAAATGGCGTAAATCCACAGTTCCAGAGTTTTCAGAAGCCTATCCAAGGCAAGAATCAGAATAAATAGTCAAGGACTTCCGCCACCAAAAGATAGGAAGTGAATAGGCATCTTCCTGACACATTTTTTGAGTAAAGAGAAATTTTAAGTAAGGAATCAAACTGACTCCTCTTTTATTTAGCTACCTGATTATCAAGGTCCAGATTTATAGGCTACTAGCTGCGGGGTGAATAAAATTTACTGGCCAAATTATGCCAACCATAGTGAAATTTTATAGTTATCTATCTATCTATCTATCTATCTATCTGAGAATATGAATTCAAATTGACAGTTTAAGAAAAAATAAGATCAAAATTGAAGACCTGAAATTAAACTAGACTTAAATAAAGCAAATATATTTAACTCAAAGTTTAACCCAAAATCTAGTATTTTAAGCAGGTATTAGTATGCTGCAAGATGGTAAAACAAAAAATGAGCACAAAATTTAGCATCCACTAGAAACATGTCTAAACCTCCTTTTCAGTGGCACTTCTTCGATGCTGCTCAGCAAATCTGGCTCCCATCCCCATTTCTTCAAAAGGATCCATAAAAATCTGAAAGTGGAAAGCAACCAACATAAGCTACACCAAAATCAATTCACAAATTAAGACAGCAAAAAGACCAAGTTACCAATTGTTAGCAAAGAAGCAGAGTTCAGATTAGAAGATAACATTAAATACTGATAATTTCTATCAGAGATGCAGAAATCCAAAATCATTACCATTATAACAATCAAATAACAAATAAAATTCTCTGAAACTAAAGAAGTAGCATTGCACCGACATTACTATCATAATTCATCAAATAAAAATGCTGAGGAACTTTCAAGTCTAGAGAGTAAAAGAAAACATGAAATGGCCACAACCTTATGTCACTTATAAACTGTTCAGTTGTTTTCACCTTTTAAAAAGGATCATAAACACCATCCACAATATATTGCCAGTAGCACATAGAAAGGGGCATACATAATGGAAAAGGATCATAAAGCTGGAAACAAGGACGAAAGTGACACATACATGTGGCTGTATCTCCATCCTGCCACCAATAATGATCAATCCAGTATCCCCATGCTTTAGTGTATAATTGCTTATAGAGATTGCAACTTCCCTATGGTGAGCATTATGCGGAAAATCTTCCTATAACAACCAGTAAAAGAATTAGTAAACTCAACATAATACAATAATAGGATAATGGTACAACTAAAAAATCATACCTGTAAATTGTTTTCCCACAACTTTTGTAGGTTGGAATCAAAACACATTACAGACCAACCCGATGTTACTACGACCAAAACCTGTTTCTGAGGTTGCCCAATTTTATAGCGGTCAATATAGCCAGTGGCCATAGCAACAGGGCGTCTCCCAGACATGACACGTACTTTGTCAGGCAACAGAGACACCTCGGCCAAAACACGTGCCTCACTGAACCCTTCATCGACACGCCTACTATGGGGCTCCAAAACCTGCCACACGCACCATAATTACAAAATCCAGTTACCACCACCAGTATCAGTTGTAGCAAAGCTATCAAGCAAATTCAGAAAACAGAAAAGAAAAACATTAGCAAATGTTTCTGTAAGTATGCACAGATTGACACTTGTATTATGAATGAAGAATACTGAAACAAGCATGAAAACTTAAACTGAACCAAATTTGCGTCATGCGTGAAGAATTTAAAACAATTTCTGAATTGAATGCACCTGAATTTTAGCGTCATGAGTAGCTATGAGAACTTCCTTCTTGCCGTCTCCGTTTAGATCAGCGACAAGCGGGGGCGGAAGGCGTTCGGCTTCGTATTTGATAGGGTATTCATCGGTGAGGTGCATCCACGCATCTTTGAACGAAACACCGCCATCTTGCTAAATGAATTAAAACATCAATCGAATTAACCAATAAAAACGAAATTGGATCGTTTGGGCAATGCGAGATTGCATGTATTAGAAAGCGGGGGTTAGGGTTTTAGAGTGAATGTTGGGGAAAAGTAAGGGTACCTGAAGAGAGAAGAAAATGGCGAAAGCAGAAAGCATAAGAATGGCCAAATCGCGCTTCCTCATGATTTGTATGTGCAATTCAGCTGCTCTCTCCTCTTCCTCTTCCTCTTCCTCCTCAAAAGTTCAACAAACCGCCACTTCTTGACTTGACGTCTCTCTTCGAGACTCTGAAACCACTGTAAATAAATGACGGTTTAAAAATTTATTTTGTGTTGAATTTTATTTTATTTCTTTCTGTTTTCTGATAGGAGAACTGCCCCATCATGCATAAACTCTCAATTCTCAGCAAGTAAACTGTAAGTATTTTTTACTATAATCTCTTTTTTTTCAATTTTCATTTAGTCTTTAATTATGTAAAAATATATTTGTTTTATTTTTGTATCAAGTCAACTAAATAATTTTTTTAAAAAAATAAAGACTAAAGTGATAGAAACTTATAATTTTATGGATTAATATAAGGATTTATTTGCCATTGTATATTTTTAACACTATACAAGTGTGTAACTTTATTTTACGGACTAAGCTGAATCCTAACTTTGATGTTAATTTGCAAAATTATTTTTTATTAAAAGATGATTTGGAGCGAATTTATTTTCAGATATTTAAACTTAAAAAAGTGGTTTTGATAAAATTAAACAGAATAATTAGCTCAATTTATGATAACATGATAAAATTGTCACCGAAGTTCCAAACCCCATTTTGATACAAATATATGATAAAAACGATTTTAGGTGATTAAACCGTTATATATATATATATATATATATATATATATATATATATATATATTAAATAATCCTTGTTTATATTTTGTAAGCATACAATCAAGCATGTTATTAGTAAGTTGTTAGGATTAATTTTGTGGTAAAATAATTTATATAAAATCTTGAATTTAAACCTAATTAATGTTTATTATAAAAAAAGATGTTGTTAGTAACTAGAAATTCTTTCTGTTTAACAAAGAGATTTATTTACTAGAGAGATACACAAGTGTGTTAGTGTATATAAGATAAAGAATATTATAAAGAAACGGAAAGAAATGAATTGGAAAAAATAAAATAGACAAAAATTTTATCCATTATTAGTTTGGTGTCAAAATTCCAACGTGATAATGTTTGGTTTTCTAACAATTCCTGTGTAATGAATTTAAATCTTTATTTTTTAAAAAAAATGTGATAATTTTATGTTTATTTTCCTTTTGTATCATGTCTTTCTTACTTAAAATACATATTATCTTGAACATCAAAATTTTTAAGATAAGATAAATATTCAAAACAGCTGAAGAAATTCTAACATGATATAAAATTACATTTAATTGTAGTCTAACTTCGTTGCTCCAGATTGTAATATTTTTTAAACAATCACAAAATGTAATATTATTAAAACGAAATTACAAGCACCAATACACAATAGTGGAGACAATTTTAATTCCTTCCCCATTCTAATTTATATTTTTATAAAATATTACTTTAATTTTATAAAACGTCATGTATATTGGTCTATTTATATCAAGTTTCTCATTGGCATTGAGGATTAAAATGAACTATATTTTATAAAATGAAACATTTTAAGATTTATAAAATTAGAGTCTGAAGGGAGAGGGTTACAAGTAGTGAAATGTTCAATTGCCACGGGGTGTGAAGTTTAGGGATCCAATCAAATAACAACAGCAAAGGCCAGTCCACAGTCACATGAACGCAAGCGATCTAATTGCATAGCAAGCAGTAAACACTAAAAAACAAAATGGAGTTGTCTTTTTTGTTTGTCCACAAACAGGTAGATGGATCTGTATCTCAGACAGATTTTTTCCCCTTTCTCTTGTTCTCCTGGTCAACCAGTTCTAAACGATTGAGCTTTCTCAAAACTAAACTTCCTATGTTCTCAACATCTGCTTCTCTTGGGGATTCAGAATCATCAGTATCTGCAAACAAGCAGAAGACTAAAGAACATGGTGCCTGAGCGAGCTAATCTGCACATAGCCTTAACGTTTTTACAATTATGTTATGCAGGAAATCATATAGTTCTGAGAATTGCACTTGATACAGGTGTAAGCAAGCTTATCTTTCCTATCTATAGAAACATTACCGCCCTGCTTCTTCTGGCTCCCCTTGCATATTTTTCAGAAAAGTATACAGTTTAGCTCTATAGTACTTATACAAGAAGCTTTTGATTATTCTCATTTCAGCTATCTCACTTTTTTTATGCTTTAAATCTACTTTCAGGAAAGACAGGCCTTCAATAACCAGTTATGATGTGGTACAATTTTTCCTACTTGGACTTGTTGGGTACTATCTCTTCATAAAGTTATTCTATTGATCACACTAAATTGCCATGACATATTTGTGTAATCTTGAAATCCCACTTCTGATTCTGGCAGAATAACAATGAAAGAAGGGTTCTACCTCTTGGGTTTGGAGAGCACATCACCTACGTTTGCTTCTGCTATGCAGAACTCTGTTCCGGCCCTCACCTTTCTGATGGCTGCAATACTCAGGCAAGCTACAAAAATCCTTAACATCTAAAATTTTGAAGGCTGAGATGAAATACTTATACTTATAACCTTACTTGTTTTATTGTTTATGTGAAAGTGCAGATATGAGAGTGTGCACTTCAATAAAATACATGGTCTGGCTAAGGTCCTTGGAGTCCTTGCCTCTGTAGGAGGAGCTTCAATCATTACCCTTTATAAAGGACCTGTCATTTATACTCCACATTTGGCATTACATAGGGAACAATACTTGTATCTATTGGGGGATGCAACAGGAAAGAACTGGAACTTGGGTGGCATCTATCTCTTTGGCCACTCTTTATGTTGGTCTGGTTGGATTGTGATGCAAGCATTTGTACTGAAAAAGTACTCAGCCCCACTCACAGTTTCTGCATTTACTTGCTTCTTTGGTATCTTGCAGTTTTTGACAATTGCAGCCTTTTTTGAAAAGGATTCCAAAGCCTGGCAGCTCACTTCTAATGGAGAGATCTACAGTATTTTGTTCTCGGTTTGTACTCAATCTGCATATTTCATTAGCATGTTGGTTCACTTCATCTTCCCATCTTTACCACAAATATCAATTTTCTTTGCGGCTAATGATGGAAATTAATATTAAAAATATTGTTCACTGTAGCAACTGGCAAGCTTAAGTTGGTTTTACCTTCTTACTTAATCGAGGATCATAATTGGTGACCTTGACATGAAGAAAACTCATTTTAACTATTAGTGGTCTTAGCATATAGATGTAACTCGTTTTTATGTTAAATGAAATTACCAAACATGACTCCTAGGATGACAGAAAAGGGTGGTTTGTATTAGGGACTGGTGACTTCAGGGTTGGCAGCAGCAATACAGATATGGTGTATTGGCAAGGGAGGGCCAGTGCTTGCTTCAATTTATCTACCTTTACAAACATTACTCGTAGCTTTGATGGCATCCATTATTTTTAGTGAAGAATTCTTCTTGGGAGGGTGCGTTCTTTTATTATAATCCTAGCAATTTTAATTTCATTTTGTTTCCTCAATATTAAGAACTTCTAGTTAGATCATAGAAGTTTTGTTAATATGATATCTTTTACCTCCGGTTTATGCTGTAGAAATCTAATTATTTTCAATTTTGGGAATTGGGATGCAGGATTATTGGAGCATTCTTAATTATATCCGGTCTGTACCTTGTTATATGGGGAAGAAGTCAAGAAACCAAGTCCGCCAAAGAGGTCATAGTCCCTGTTGAGCCCCAGAATCATTGGGACGAAAAGAGTGACACTTCTTCCCCCATCCAACCATTGATTCCTACACAAAACTCTTAAGAGGAGAAAGAATTTATATGATAGCAAAACTGTGAAAGTCGCTTATGGTGACTGGTGACCCAATATTGCCACATTTCATTGTTGCAGCAGGGTTATCACATGTTTTGTTACTAATTCTGGTAACCTCTGCTGTTGACCACACATAATCATAATTGACCGAGTTTGAATCTTCTTTTTTTTATATTTTTGTTGATTTGTTGTAGTTTATAGTTATAACCCTGGCCATATTTTCGCATAGTTTTCAGTTGGTAAGATAGTGGGAAGGAAATATTGAAAACAATATTTTGTTGCTGTGATAATTTTCTTTCTGAATTCTTAAAAAAGAAAAGTAAAATAAAAATATTCGTCCCTTTTATATTTGTTAATGTTCACTGAAAATGAAAATAACAGATTAAACAAGCACTCCTTCAGTTAATATACAGTGGACGCATCAACAGGGATTGGGTCTAACACAAAAGATTGATTCTCATATCTACGGTTTGAATTTCTACCGAGAGACGTATTAACCCAAGAAAGTTAAAAGATGAAGAGTGTCTTTGGAAAAATATTTTATTTAGTTTAATTAAAAAGTATATTAAGATGTTTTAGAATTTTATTTAGAGTGTTTTTGGGAAATATACTTCAAGTCATTTTTATGTTTCCAGCTTCTAATTAAAATATTTTGTCTATCTTTATTTTAATATATTTTTATAATTTGATTTTTTTATTTATTTATTTTTTATAAGTTTAATATTATTTAATTTTTTATCATAATATTATTAATTTTGATAAATTTATTTTTATTATCGTAAAATATTATATTAAATTATTATCTAAATATATACTATTTATTTTAATTATTATTTATTTTGTTTTATTAAAATATTGAATCATTTGATAAAAAATTAAATTATAAAAAAAATATTTTTAATTAATTTATGGGTTAGTTTTATTAAACATATTCTAAATTGTGTTTTTGATATTTTAAACTTAAATAACTTTTTGAAATTTTAGCAAATAGTTTATCATTAAAATATATTATATAATAATTTTTTAATGTGTAAGTTTTTATTGAAAATTATAATATTTAATATTATTAATATATTTCATCTTGTAATTTTAATAAAAAATTATTGTTTTTTAAATATATTAAAAAATGATTTTAAAATAAGTCAAATAAATTCACATATAGTGCAATATATCTCTTAAAATAATTCACAGTGCATTTAAAATCATAATTCAAATAAAAATCATAATTCAAATACATAAGTTCAAAAATTATATAGAAGTGTATGACTTTAAGAGATAGAAAAGAGATACTCAAGTTTTTATTACAGTTGATCTTTAGAATACATTGGTCTATAACTCATTAGTTAAGAATTCTACTTCCTAAATACTATTTTACAAATCTTTCTTATTCAAATATGCCTTGATACAAGGATTTTCAAGTTAGTATTTATAAATTATAGTATAAGCATTGTGTAAATATTTAGATAATTCTTTAACAAATATTTATGACATTTTTTTAAGGATTTTATGCGAAGTTTTGTATTTCAAATTTTAACATGTATAATATAAATATTTATTAAATAAACATGTAAATAAATTATTTATTTAAATTGAGTCTAAGATATGAAATACTTTTCCCAAAATTGATTTGACATGTCAAACACATAAATCATGGACCAAATAAAAAAGCAAACAAATCAAGGGGCATTTCCAAGTTGACTTGAACTTGTGTAGATAGAGAAGCATGTCATGAAATTTAGTATTTATGAGATACTCTTCAAATCTTCAAACAATGTAATATCATATATTTATTTTTTTTTTTTTATTGTTATCACCATTTGGTTTAGCCTTAGTTTTTTTTCTTCTTTAGATTGTTGATTTTAAGATTTATACATACTTACATCAAAAGATAATTTTTAAATTTTTTATATGATACATTTTATTTTTTAATTATTTTACACCCAATATAATTTTAAATCATATTAAAAGTGGTGGTATATTTTTAATTATTAATTTTTTAAATTAATTTTAAAAATATAATATGTTTGTCAAAAATAATTTTTAAAAAAATTTAATTCACATCTAAATTTTTTTATTAAATATTATTTTTAATTTTAAAATATTATTATTTTTAATCTACCAAATTCTATTACTATTACCATTATTATAATTATTATTAAATTATTATTTTCATAATTATTATCATTATTTCGCTGCCGCCATCATTATTATTACTATTTTAACTATAATATATTATTATTATTATTATCTTTATTATTATTATAATTATAATTATAATTATAATAATTTATTTTTTATTATTTTAAAATTTTTAATTTTTTATTTATCTATTTTTTATATATTAAAAAAATAAATAATATTATTAAATATATAAATTATATAAAAGTTAAGTTATACTAAATTTATAATATTATAATATAATTTTATATTATATAATTATTTATAATATATATGATTTATATATAAAATAAATATTAAATAATATAAAAATATTATAATAATAATATATATAAAATTATTTATATTAAATATTGATAATTAAATAATTTATAAAATATAAATTTATATAATTATATAATATTTTTTATATTATAATAATCATATTATTATTATTATTATTTTATAAATATTATTTTTATTTTAACTCCTGTTATTATTATATCTATAATAATAATATTTAATTTTATTACTTTAATACATATTATTTGAATTAATATTTGAATTTAAATATTTTTAAATTTATAATAAAATTATTTATTTTTTTATAATAATTTTTAAAAACTAAAATTTAATTTTAATTTTTAAAATTAAGAATTAAAAACCATCGGGGATGTTAGGGAACGCTTAACGTGAGGAATCCGAAGTTCACCACTACTTTGGTTGATCACTACCTTCTGTTGAACGAATTTTGAACGTTGGATATGTTAAAAATTATTTGAACGGTAAGGATCATCCAATCACTAGTGATGCAACAAATCCGGCATACACGTTCCCAAGATTGCCAGTTAGTCCACTCTTATATATTGTTTGTAAAAATACAGACACGGTTGATGGCCTCAGCGAAGATGGAGGGGAAGGTATAGCCATCACCAAAGCCACAACCAATCAAAAGAATAATTGAAATCACACAATCAAAAGGATAACTTAAGGTTCTAATGTTTCTGAAAATGGAGCACAGAACAGATAGCCTCAAACTGAATGGCTACATACATAGTAGGGATATTAAAAGTCTCAAACTTGATTGGGGTCATGTTCAAGCGGTGAATGTTGTGAATGTTTCCATCAATTTTCTGGAAAGTCGATGTATGAGGATTTTTATGCAAAAACAATATTTATGAAATTAAAAATGTGTTTTTTTCTTCCAAAAAGTCACAAGCTTCCAATATGAGATTATCATTCCGATAGATTCTGAAGGACAGGTTGTAGGACAGGCGGCGCTCTATGGTGTTCACGACGGCTTGTGGGAATGACTTGATGGAGCGTCGATCTTGGGCTTTCAGGAAGAATGACATAGAAAGATACAACGTGGATGGACTAAGTTATAAATATTGAAAATAGAAATACTATTCAATAAATATGTCACAAATATAACTTGAATTGAATCACATATTCACATTCCGCCTTTTCCCTCACCGCTCCCTGGACTACCGTGGGCAACTTGTGACGTTCCCTTTTCATCCAATCATTTTTTTTGTTTCATCAAAATCAAAGGATTAAATTATCTTCATTTTAACAAATATTTAGAAACATAAAAACAATAATATTTTTAGTGATAAAAATAGCATTTGATACTTTGAGGATATTAAAAAATGAGTATTTTTTTATTTTAATTTAAAATGACTTCATCGATTTGCCCTGTAGAAATAGGAAAAACTTTGTTCATTTTTTTAATAATAAATAAAGACGTGAGTTTTACCCAAGTAACAGTCTCCTCTTGCAATCAATCCTTAACTGCTAGGTTGTGAAATTGTACACACGCACACGCAGCTGCACAGGTGGCCGAGTAGCTTGTTCTGCTTCCGCTTTACAAGGTAATTGGATCCGATCCCTCTCTTATTTTTACGTTCTGTGTTGACGATAATTCTTGCCCTAAAAGCTAGGGTTTCTCCTCCTGCTTTATATTTTCGCATGAATCGCACATATTTTTTAGATCCCAGTTTGGGGATAATTCTCCCATCAATTCATCTCACGCAATCAAATCTCAATCTGGAATTTCGAATCTTTCTACTAAATTCGGTTTAGTGTACTGCATCATGATTGTTCTTGAAACCAGCAATTGAGGATCTTGAAACATGAAGGAAATGCAAAATTTGAATTCCATTATTCCTTCACTTAAATCATGGAAATTGGAAACATTAGGCATTAGAGCTGCATTCATGGTGTTATATAGTCTTGGTGATAATTTGGTTATGGTTCAAATAATGTATAAACCTATGCCTATTTACATCTTGATGACATTCAGGTTTATAATTACCTGCTGTGTGTGGGCAAGTCTGTGCTCTCCCAACTTTTGCAATGGCAGCAGAATTGGATACCGAACACCAGCAGATGATGAAAGGAAGTTTTTCCCAAACTATGCAAATTGATCCCGGAAGGGCTCGATTTCCATGCTCCGTTGTGTGGTCGCCACTTCCTGTGATCTCATGGTTCATTCCTTTCATCGGTCACGTTGGCATCTGCAGAGAGGATGGAGTGATATTGGATTTTGCTGGGCCTAACTTTGTGTGTGTGGACAATTTTTCTTTTGGAGCTGCCACTCGCCATATTCAGATTCCCCAAGAAAAGGTATATGATATCATATTATTCTTTCTTTGTGGGAAGAGAACATAAAAGGTCTGTTTCTCCATTAGTAAACAAATTTATAGCTGGAAAAAAAAAACTGTCATGAATTAAGCTGGGTATTGCTATTGTCTTTGGGACAAATCGAGAAGCAGAAAGCAAAGATCATACCAGTAAAATTGGATAAATTTTCCAACAGACACTGATAGGACCCCTGAATTTGTTAGGCCCAAAATAACCAAAGGGTTTGTGCGAAAAAAAAAAAAGGGGTAATGAGGAGAAGTGTGACTAACTCTGCGGAGTATACCGGGAGAGGGGGACACAAGATTCTGTTAGGAGGGTTATATGTAGTGGGTGGGGAGAGAGAAAGGGACGGGCTAGACACTCTCAAATTAGTGAATTGAACTTTGGGAGAGACTAGACACTCTCAAATTGTCTAGAGTGCTGCTATTTCCTTGCTGCATTGTATTTTCTTCTTCTACCTCAGGTACTATATCACCTTGATAGGCTTGAAATCAGTAATAATACAGAGTACTAATCAGTCCAACCCATCTGTTCTGCTGCTATTGTTTTGGTATCTATCAGACACTTACAGAAATTAAAAATAAAATGAATCAAATTTCTCATGGACGTTAAAAATAATTTGTACACATCAACTTTTTTAAAAGTTTCCTCCGCTAACTTCTCCATATAAGAACCTATAGACTTAATAGAGCTTGACATACTTGCCTCCGAAAAGTCTTGAACAGTAGGGTTTTACAATTGAAAAGTTGCTGTAAACTAGAAGCTAATCCAAACTGTCCTACATCTTTAGTTTAGCTTTCTTTTGTGTTGGATTTTTGTGTCATGCTTTGATATACACTAGTGGGGCTCCTGTAACTGCTGTGAAGAGTTATATTTCAAAGGAACTTTTTGATTTGTCCTAGTTGTTAGCCTATTTGATTTGCTGCTCTTCATTGCCTCTCTAACTTTGTTTAAAATAACTGTCGGCAGTGTTGCATCCCTTTAGGCCAGTCTGTGTACAGTGGTGAGGAATACTACATGCAGGATGAAACTAGAGGAGACTTGAGGACTTGGGATGATGCAATACGGAAGAGCACTCAAGAATTCCAACATCGATCTTACAATCTATTTACCTGCAACTGCCACTCATTTGTTGCCAACAATTTAAATAGGTTGGGCTTCCTATCTGGTGGATGGAATGTGGTGAACCTTGCAATTTTCATTTTATTCAATGGGCACTGGGTCAGCAAAGCATCTATGCTTCGATCTATCTTACCATTTGTAGTTGTATTTTTTCTTGGAGTCACATTTGGGGGCTTCACCTTCCTAAAGTTTTGGTTCTTCTTCACTTCCATTCTCATTGGCTGGTTCCTTCTTGGCTCTTACTGTTTCAAGAACTTGATTCAGTTGTAGCATCTGTTTCTATTATTGGTACTCGTTCGACTTTGTATAAAACTGTAATACATTTAAGTTTGTGAATTATAGCCATACACTTCGAATCCAGATGATTCTTGTTGTCTTCGATAGGACTTGTTACTCTTCGGGTATCATTTTGTTAGATAATGGAACATGTAGCATCCTGTTCCATATTTTATTGATGCCTCCACTGTCTGTCACCTTTCAGTAACAGATCGAGGTTAGTATATATGGATTTTGATTAGCCCTTAACATACTCTGTTTTACATTTGGAAATAAGAGGGGAGCTGCTATTTCATTGAGTATTGAATTGGACTTATTTGATTGTTCAAGTTATGGTGAATTTCAGGAACATGAAAAACCGCAGCGCAAAAGATCTGTCACATAAAAGGCAAATGCTTCACCATCACCTTCCCGGCATGCATCACTACGGATACCTCGATGCCACCATCTAGGACATCATCTTTGTGCTCATTTGATTTACAGTTAGAAAATTAATTTTTGTATTTCATATTAAAAAATACATGTCTACGAAAAAATCATGATTTGGATTAATTTTAAAATATATCTTGATTAAATTGAACTGTTTAAAATTAATTATGCTTTAAAATAACTCAATTTTTATCTTCTGATTTGTCAATTTCAGTTTTTTAATAATATTTCACGATGGCATTAGCCGTTACAAAGAACATGAACGTGTGAAAAGCAACCTTTCTTGTTTTTTAAATAATAATAATTTTTTACCTTTTTAAAAGCAACATGTAAGCAAGGAAATATTCTTGTATACAATTTGTACAGAGCCAACTCTTGAAAGGCATACTTGCTCTGGTCCGGGCAATATTCGTATCTTAACCATAAATAGTGAAGAATTCAAAAAGGGATGGCCAAAAATAAAAGTTGAATTTATTCTCTTTGTAATGGGAATCCACTGGGTTACTAAACGTGGGCATTCTGCAAATTCTTGAAAATGTATGACGGGCTATTTGATATGTGAAATATTTTTTATTTATAGAAATTGTTTTTCAGAAATTATTAAAAGATTTATGGAAATGATATTATGAATATAGTATAATTTTTTTACTTTTATGAATTTTTTTATTCTCCTTTTATGGGAATGTTTTGATGGAAAATATGAATTAAAAATATTTCTAAAAATTGGTAATTTTCTATAAAAGAATATACATACCAAATATAATTAACATTCCCAAATTAAGATTTTTAGAAAAAGTTTAAAAAATTCTTTTACTAAACATCTCTAATTATTTTGGTAACGAATTTTTTTTTTCATACATTACCCATATTCTCTTAGACATGATAAAATATCCTTTAACAATCTATTAATAGCAATGTAATATATTGCTATAGTTAACAATACAGAAAAAAAATGTAAATGTAATTAACCATTTAATATAAATGGTAAACAAAATAATTGTTAATTAATTAACAAAATATAGTTAATCAATTATTTATATGATTAATCAATGTATATAGTTAATCAAGTGATTAGTGACGTAGAGACAAAATGCGTGTGTGATTAATGATGTATGATGTAGAAATTCAAAAAAGTGTTGATTAATCAATTATAGCTATGGTTAATCGATTATTAAAAAATTATTTAATTAACAATTATGGTATATGTAGCCAAGAACTTAAAATTAAAAAAAAAATACTAAAAATGAGAGTTTATTAGTTTCTGGAGTACGATCAAAATCGGCTCTAATGGATAATAACATTGACATGTAAATGAAAAATGTTTTTTTACATAACCAATGAGGATTGAAGTAGGTCGTCGAGTTAGACTTTGAGTTTAAGTTTGGTCTGTTTAGAAATTTTGAGACTTGAGTATGAGCAGGTTATCGGTTAAATACTTAATTTAAAACGTGTGAGACTTACAAATCTATTTAAAAGTCTGTATTACAAAAAAAATAATAAATAGACTTAAAGCCTATATAAATAATTGATTAAAAAAGCTTCCAAACTTAAAGTATACAAAATAAAAATATCAATAAATAGACCTAATATATATATATATTAATATTATGTAAATAAAATATAAAATAAATATGATACAAATATAATATATTAAAATAAATATAAATAAATCTTTAAATAAGTTAAATAGGCTTTTTTATAAGTCTAGGACTAATTTATCTAAAAAAGCTTTTTAATAAGTTTGAGTTTATCTATTTACTAAATGAGCCGAGTTAAAGTAGCTAGACAAACCAGCTCTTGTGGCCTTATTCACTTCTATCCTTAATAACCAGTTAATTTTATCACTTTAATACTTTAAATTATTTTTTATTGTATTTATTATATATTTTAGGATGTATTAATATCTCTTACGAGATTTTTTTTAATGAAAAATCTCTTAAAAGAATAACGAAAGCAAAATAAAAAAATTTGATCAAATTTAAATTGCTTTAAATTAGAACGGGTTATGTTTAAATTTATAATTATAATTAAATGGTAATATAAAAAATGGCCAATATGCTTCAATCAGATGATATTCCACTTCAAAATCAATATAATTCAACTTGCAAACACCCTTAAGAATTAAGATGCATGACTTCATATTCAAAAAACTCTCGATTAATTACTTCTGAATATTTCCTCTTACATCGGGATTTTTGCTCCCATTTCAGGTACTTATAATTAATATCAAATTAATTAATTTAAAAATAATTTTATATATTAAATTAGAATATACTCCTTTTGAGTGAGTTAATCTATTATGATTTGTTTAAATTAAATTATTTAAAATTAATCGTACATATTTTGTATAATCTTAAATATTATCATTTTAATATACATTGTTAATATTCCACATAAATTAATCGTGCGTACTTTCTTTTATAATTTTGAATATTTTGTCTTTTAAATTTATACTTTTGAAATTTTACCTAAACTTCAAATATCTATGCAATAGTACGTGCGATGCCTCCTACTTAAAAAAAAGGATGTCTTTCGTCATTTTGAAAGAATCATATCCTATTTTGCATCCACCTCCTATATTATTTTCTTTACATTTTTATCTCTATGATTCATAATTAGAATCATATTAGAGAGGAGCCTAGACGCTTATAAGTCAACAAAAGTTTGCCTTTTCCTTTTGTCTGCAATTTCATGTTATAGGCGTTTCCCTATATTTCTAGATGGTAAGAAATAACGAGAATTTGAACTAACAATGAAAATAGGTTTAAGCAATCCAGAAGATGATGATAATATTAAAGAAATAAAAGCAATTCTGATGCGTATAATCCCGTTCGCACCTGACCTGATGCGACATTTCAATTGTCCATGCGGAAATATTTCAGTAATGAGAGTTAGTAGGATATAAATATAATATAATCAAGTGTATCTTTAAATTAATTTTTTTAGATAAATAATCATTTATTTTTTGGAGTCCTTTCATAAAATTAAAAAAAATACTTTTTCAAAATAAATAAACCAAAAATTAATTAAGATGAAATTACTGTAATATCTTAAAATTATATATTTATTATTTAATTTAAAATTTTATTATAAAATAAATTTTTAGATAGTTCAAATTTTAAAAATTATATATTTTAGGTAAATAGATCAAGTTGAAAAATCCTTTGGTTGAAAAATAAGCTAACCCATTTAAGGTAAAAAGTAAAAACGACACAATTTTTTTTCTTCTTATTCTTGTTAAGTAAGTCCACAAAAGGAAAAAGGCCCAAACGGTAAAGAGAAGATAAAAACTAATTTTGGCCGAATTTGATTCTCCTAGATATTTCTAAAAAATGCAAGTCAGTTCCATAAAGAGCACAACATTATCACAGTAAAAAGAAATTTGTACAAGTCAATTACTTGAACATAAAATATTTTATGCTAAATGAATTCGATGTTTGGAGGACTCGTGCACTTGATTCCAAATCCATATTCAGATGGATGATTATTATTTAATTTCGCAATTCAACTTATTAGCATGAAGCATATAATAATAACATAGAAATACATAATACATTAAGTTATGGAAAGAAAATTATCACGCATATGCATAATAACATACATATATTTTTATTTAAAAATAATTTTTTAGATTTTTATTTTAAAAAAAAAACAATTTAATTGTTGGACAAAAAGTATAAATAAAAATGTAGGTTTACATTATCAACATTGGCCTATATTCGGATGTAGACCCTTTGATTACTTTTTTTAAAATCTTAGTCGTTGATTGAAGAATGTAATGGGATGGATTTTACTATTTTTATGTGTATGTTACATATATATAAATATATGTTACTAAACATATGTATAATAAATATTATTTATCTATCTAGATTTTTTATTTAATAGCTAATAATTTTATAAAAAAAAAATAGATCTAACGGCTTATAATAGAATGTATATTACGATCTACATGTAAAACAAGTTTTTTCTTTTTTTCTTATATGTATCTTAGAAATTTATTCTTTTTAATTATTTTTAATTTTAAAACAGATGGATTGGGATGTAAAATAACAGGAAACATTTGCGATAAATAAAAGGGAGGAGAATATCCGTGCGATGTTCATGGTTGATGGCAAATTGGTAAAAATAAAGAAAGAGGAGGCTTTTTTTGATGAAGCCGCCTCCTGGTGTTGCATATTTAAAGCAGCGGCAGCGAAGCCATGGCTATGCGATTCTGAAATTTGTACCTAACAAACAATTCTGTGAAGAGAATCCTGATTGAGAGAGAATGGCAGGCGCATCTGAAGAGGGACAAGTCATTGGCTGCCACACCGTTGATGCATGGAACAACCATCTCCAAAAGGGCAATGAATCCAAGAAACTTGTACGTATCAACTCATCAATCTTAATTCCTTTCTCTTCATAATTAATCTCAATCTATGCCACAATGTTCATAGGAAGACCAGAACGCAAATTTATACCCTAAGTTATATCCGGATTCATTTCTTTTGTGATCATATGATTTAAAAAAAAAATAGGAAAAAAATTATAAATGTTAGATTCAAAAGAAACACCGGTGTAAGTTAGCGTGTAGATGTATAAATATTGGTATTTGTAGTTATAAGTAATAATACGGGTATCCTTTGTTTTCCTTTTTGTTATTGTTTGACTTGATGCATCTGGGACTGGGTTGTTTACATCACATATCTGACAGTATAAATATAATGTTGAAAGACCATCCATGGATTCGATCTTTCCTAATCTTTATCATCATCATCATGGCCTTAATTGGTTTTGAAATTATTTTTTTTACTTTTGTAAAAGTACATTTTTGTTTATGACATTTTGTGTCATTTTATTGGAGAAATACTTCTCTCATAGAATGGTTATTTTGATTCCTGAAAAGATTAGGAATAGGTTATATTAGTCTTTCTTTGAAAATAAATTATTGATTATTTTAATTTTAAAAAATTAAATAACAATCATTTTAACTGTTGAGAGATAATAAAATTTATTATTTTAGTTTCTAAGAAAAGATAAAGGATTGATTTTTTTTTATCCTGAAGGGATAATGATAAAATTTCTAATTTTCAAGAATTAATAGGATGGATCCTTAATTTTTTTTAGGGATCAAATTGAGTATTTATTTCCTCCTGGAGAGATTGATGAAGGGAATTAGACTGATTTTATTTTTCATTCTTCATTATAAATTTATAATTACCTGTTACATGGCCAGTGGCCATGTTAATCTACTCACATGGCTTGTTTTAATGACAAATTCCACAGGCTGTGCCTTAAATACATCTCAAGTTTTTAATTGGTTGTGCACAACATACTCATGTGAAAATTGCTCTTTTTTCAATTTTTATAGATCATGTAATTATAGAATCTAAAATCCAAACCATCTTTCCCCTTTTATCTAAGAGCCTTCCTGCCCCTTCAATAAAAAATAACACCTCAAAAAAAAAAAAAGACAAGTAATTTCTATCCATAACAATGAACGTAGTTACCATATTCTTTCAATTGATTTTTGTTTCCGTCTCTGCAACGCAAAAGCACTTTCCGATTGTGTAATTACAGTTAAATGTGATAGGGAAACGTAGGAATAGTATAAAGATTAAAGAGATGATCTCTCGCTAGTTACATACACTCTTTAAAATGTTGAAAATTTATTTTTTTAAAATTTTTGGTAAACTACAACTTTTTAAGAGTTGAATTAATTTTTTCTGTATTAAATTTTAAATTAATGTTTAAACAGTTCACTGGAAGATGGAAGTATAAATTTGCCATGAAGTTCTATGTAGTATATTATGACTTGTATTTATCTATCATTGTTAATCGGAAATTTGAGATATATTTACCTTGTAATTGTGCAAGATTGTTGTGGATTTTACTGCTTCTTGGTGTGGACCATGCCGTTTCATTGCACCATTCCTAGCTGAGCTGGCTAAGAAGTTTCCAAATGTCATATTTCTGAAGGTGGATGTGGACGAATTAAAGGTAAAAAAAAAAATGATAATTTTTATAATCACAGGGAAATTAAGAAGGAATTAATTCATAAAAAATTTGTTGATTGCAGAGTGTTGCTCAAGATTGGGCTGTGGAGGCTATGCCCACTTTTATATTTCTGAAAGAGGGAACAATTCTGGGCAAAGTGGTGGGAGCAAAGAAGGAGGAGCTGCAGCAGACTCTGGAGAAACATTTGGGTACTGCTAGTGCTTAATCTTTCTTGTGCTTATCAGATACATAATATTTCCTTTCATCTTTATGTTGGCTGTTTCTGTTGTTGCACAAAGGGGATCACTCCTATCATCTATCTCTAAAGAGAAATCAGTCCTTTCTTTCGTCTTATATAATGGTGGACGGTGCTACTTTATAAATTATTAATCACACACTTTCCTATTTCCCCTTCTAATATTAAAACAATTGGGAATTATGTGCACTCATATTTGTTTCCATAATAATTCACTTATATACAAAAATTATCGGAAATTCATCTACTTCCGAGATTTAATAGCTAACAATTTTTCTATTTTTATTTTAAAAAATATATTAAAAGTTGTATAAATATAAATAAAATAAATATAAATATAATATATTTTTCATATGTATGATATCATTTTGCTATTTTTTTTTAACTTGTTTGGGGTATGTTTTAAGACTGTTAATAAGGGTATGTGTGGAATTGGGAGACAAGTTGAAGGAAAGAATCCAGAAAAAATAATGGGATGGAAGGGCCGATTATTCCAAACATTGAGTCGAATATCACATCATTTAACTCATCCTCCATTTCAATAATCGATTACAATTTTATTAAAGTTGATAATTGACTAAAATAATAATAATATTTTTAATTTAATTTAATTTAATTTTATCATGATAAATAAGGAAATGAATTATTTTTAATTTTATTATACAATAGTAATTTGATTAATTTTTCCTTTAAAATGGATAATATAAATAGCTTGAGTTAAAAAAATAATCTCCCAAATAAATAATGTCCTGCGACAGTTTGAGCAAGGTCTCTCCCTCACACAGCCTAGTTCTTCATTCTCGAATAAAGCAGATGGATTATGAATAAACTTCCAGAATTCACATCCCCTCCACTTTGTTTGGAAAAGGAATAAAATAAAGAGATGAGGAATAAAATAAAAACAAAATAGAAAATATTATTTTGATAAATAAAAATAGAATTTAAAGAAAAAAAAATCACTTATTTAAATAGAAGAAAAAATAATAAATTATTTATAATAATTATGAAAACCTTAGTTTAATAAAAAATTTAAATTTTTATTATAATATTTTTATTTTTTAAATATTTTTACAGTATATAAAATATTATTTAAAATAAAAAACTGCATTAACTGTCATGATAAGAAAACAAATATATGAATCCTATATATAATCTTACTAATTTTGGGTGAAAGCTAAGCTCAATGTGAGGGACCAAGCTAGTTTGAGGTAGTGTTGCAGTATTATACAGTAACTATTAGGAACAGGAGTTAGGACCTGTAACTGTATTCTGTTATACAGTATCGTTCTGTTATCGGTTAGATGTCTATGCAAATAGATTCGTACGATATGGTACTTTTTAATTTGTTTGCATTGCAACTGGAAAATGAAAAGGAAAGAATAAGAGGCAAACATTAACATAGTGCACAGAAAGTGGGGTTTAAAAATAAAAACATCATGAGAGAATGGTTACACTTACAATAGGATCCGCTCCCATTTGGAATCCAATTTACCCAAAAAGTAAGACAAACGAAAAAACATCACACAAACGAAACTGTCTCTCTTCCCAGGGCCCATATCCAGTTAAAAACTTTTTAAGGCCGGGAACTATGACTCCACACCCAAGAGTCCAAATTTTGGACTCCTATTCAAGAATGACTATTTGTACAAGCCCGTTAACACACCACCACTAAATAAAATTATAAACCACGTGCCTTTGGCACCAACATATGAGAACAAAGGTTACTTCCTTCCTAAAAACAATTACCGCATTTAAATTCTATCTATACTCTTATTCTTCTTTGCTTTACTTGTTAAGTCACTGCGGACTCACCACATGTAAAAGGGTGTTCCTTAAACCATTCAGCCCCTCCAATTGGTAGCTGTTGGACCGCAAACAGCTTCAACTGATAAACGCTTCAACACATTAGGACATGGGTCTTGCCCAAAGTTACTGTTTGATACAGTGATCGTGCATCTTGGCTTTCCTATACATTTCTGTGACAAATGAAAACATGAAGAGCACAAGTTATTTTATCATCCGAAGAAAAACTTGTTATGAAGTTAACGGGTTTGAGGTGCAATAAAGAGTGGTAGAGTAGAGACGTAGAGTGAGAGTACCTTTTCTAAAATGGAATAGGATGCGGGAGAATGACAAACTCCCTGCTCATAATTCCCACAGGTCCCCAAAGGAGTTCCAAAGCTAGCAAATTTAATGGAAGAAATGGCCTGACCAGGACTACAATGCAGGTGAACTTTTGGAGGATGGAACTCTTCTGACTTCCCATAGCTCTCAATGTGCCAATTCCTAATATTTGGGTGGTACTCAGACACATCAGCACAGACACTGCTTACTGATCTCTTTACAAGTGAAATCCTTGAAGGATCTCCCCCAAGTTCCTCAAAAATAACTAACAAGTTTTGGTTTGGCTTCAACCAAGATCGAGGTACATGGTACCTGAAATATTTAGGTACCAAATATAAGGTATTTTGGGCATGAGTGAGTGAACCATTACCTATATAGTGTCAATAAAAAACAACACTTACCATCGCTGAGTTGGTTGGCCACAACCCACTTGGCACTTTGGAGGTCTAAATGTGCCGGCATAGCTGCAGTCGTCGCAATTACCACTTGCTGGAGCTGTCCAGTATCTTCCAATGCTCTGCCCATTAATCCATATTTGACCTTTACCCATACCCTCCATGTCCAGTGCTAACGGCTCATTTCCTTCAGGAGCATTGAAATAAGTCTGCAAAATTTACCAATCAATTTTTATCATTTTTGAGAGCCAATATTTGGTTTCAGTCAACCTTAAGCACATTTCTGTTTATTTTTACCTTGTGCCATGTCAGTGGCTGTTTTTTATCTAAAACTAATGCTGACTGCATCCACTCTACAGAAGAGATACCATTTGGTGATGCAAGATTCATGGCTTCTCCTTTCAGCCCAACCTGTTTTAAGAATAGGCATGTCTTAGTTGAAATTTTCTTTGTAACCGAGTCAGCTTAAACAGCTAAAGTAAGACACTAAGTAACCTGATAAGTCCATTTCTGCCAAGACAAATCCCACTTTCCTTGGTCAAGTCCATGGAGTACAACTGGACCAAGGATTCCTGTGTTCCAACTCTCAAAATGTCCTCCCACGTTCTTTGACAACACAGCAGAAAAGAATGATATTAGTCATTAGTAGACAAAGAAAGAAGCTTCTACTAATAGGCAGCTGAGACAAGAATAGGGTGGATGAGTGAACATGATGACAGCTTGCTCAAGTAAAAATGGGTAGCTGCCTCAATTCTCAAGATTTGATGCAGTAGGATTTTGGAAAGTAAAGCTGGAGAACAAAACTTACAGGAAGTCCAACAGCAACACTGAGCAGAGCTATTCTGTTCGTTCCAGCACGAAGGTTTACCGTGCCAGTATATCTGAATCTCCTGTCCTCCCTCGTTCCATAGGCAGAACCTGTTTTTAACCATATATATCACGCTTCCTTTGACTAATCATATGGATAGAAGATATAGTAAAGAAGAAAGCAGACTACACACCAGAAAGTTGACCATTGATAAAAACATGCACCGCATGGCCTGTGGACTGAACAATGAGAGTGGGGAGTTTGCCTCCATGGAGAAAGGATTCGGATGAACCTATATCAACACTGTAGACAAATGGACATGAAATAAATTAGTATAGTCAAACTGGGTTCTAAATATTTATTATTTAGCAGCAGGAACCTATGAGAGATTCCATTAAAATGTCAAAGTCATGCTATTTAAGCTGTCCACCCGGAAGACTGATTTAAGACATGTACATCATAGCTATATCACTTCCATATTCAATTCAGCATCTAGTAAAATTAGCCTCTCTTTTTTCATGGTTGACGGTTGATGCAAGTGATCTGTTGTGCTTTTGAAACATGTTCAAACTATGAAGAGAATTGCTAAGCATGAGGACTTGATACTTGCCATGGTGTCAATGTGTGATGGAATTCAAATAAAGAATGACATTCATATTTCAACTAGCTAGGAATCTAAAGTCACAAAGAACTCCATAGTAATAGTCTCAGACTGACGAAATGACTTAAGGAGCAAACTAATCAAACATAGAAAATCAAGCTTACCTAGTGATGTACCAAAGATAATCACTTGTATCCCGTGTTACGTTTATCTGTTCTAATAGACCAGTAGTAATTGTAACTGGAGGGCTGTCATCTAGAGAAGAAATATCTTCATCAAAACTCTCCCATGAAAACATATGAGTATTTGTTGGCAACATTTGCATCTGCGATGTTTGTACTCCAACCTACCAGAGGGAGAATATGAATTTAGTGGTTTTACAAAAACTATTGAAACTCGGTGACTGGACATGTTGAAGGGGAATAAATTGTGTCCCAGGAAGTACAAGTGATCCCTGAGCACCAATGGAATATGATCATTTCAAATCTCGGAGTTCTATTACATACTTTTGCTGTATTAAAAACAACGTTTCTACAATCAGGGAGGATGCTGATGGACCAGGGAGGTAAGTTATAGTGCATATTGTTGAACATCACTCTAATAGCAGATTTTGTATCATAGTTTGAGAGAAAAGCAGCACAATGTCCAGATTCTGTAGTGTATACATAAGCCTGGTAAAAGGTAAACATCCACAAGGGTCAGTAAAGAAACTTATGGCGCAGAGAGGAAAAAAAAATACTAGGATTAAGTTAAACCTGCTGGAAGTTCCCTAACTGAGTAACAACCGGGTCAGTTGAAACTAAAGCCTGCTCGCACATCTTAATAGCCTTATGAAGCTCCTTTAGATGACCATACTTTGGTTGCCTAATCAAACCTGTCATTTTTTATTCACAAAAGTAGTCAGTAAACTCATCAGTAACATAGTCCAGGGGTAAAGTCGTGACAACTAAATCTTCAAGTGGAAGCATGGAGAAATAGTGCCACTACAGTCTACTGAAGTGTGCTGAGTGTCTTAACTTAAAATAACTGATATATATATATATATATATATATATATATATATATATATATATATATATATATATATATATAAACTGTAACCACCGGCAGTTGCATAAATCACAGAATTTTCAGTTCTCACCATATTCATCCAGTGGAGCATCATAGTCATAGCTTGTAGTGATGAAAGGGCCTCCAGCTGTACGGCCAAAGTTGGTTCCTCCATGATACTACATGTGCAAGGAAAGTCACTAGAGCAGGCATCGTCTCATGATCAAAGTTTCAATTGTTAAGTCAGTATAAGAAAACCAACCATGTAGTAGTTTACATAGGATCCTCCTTTTTGTATGAATCGGCCAACTGCAAATGCCAAATCCTGAACAGGTCTTTCATGAATTGGACCTCCAAATTCAGAAAACCTTCATATTTGACAGAAAAAATTATACAAGTTCATTTCTTGAATTCCAAATTTTGAGGGTAACAATAAAAATGATTACCAGCCACTCCAAGCCTCTGTCCAAATTGAAGGCTTATTGGGTCTATTGGGAGTGAATTTATCACAATAGAAGCCATTGCACGTGTTTATCTGTCATTAAGCAGGAAGCAGAAACAGATTAATTTATCAACTACATTCATGAATATGCAAGGTTCTAGGGAAATAGTAGTTAGGTGCTACAACTAGTTGGAGACTACAGCTAGTTGGGTGCTCAATTTTGTTTTACGATACACCAATTGAGTTTTTAAAAATAATAATAGAACAAGCAAAGTAAGAAAAAAAAAAAACCAACACTTTAATGGTGCATCTGAGGATAGCATGTCATATTACACAATTTTTTATAGGAAGGAAGAATGAGAATGTTCACCACTGGATCTGGCGCATCATCTTCCTTGCACATCACCCACGGAACCCCGGTTCCAGTTTCAACAGCCATTCTTGCAGCCCAGGTCATATAATTATGACCAGGAGGTCCAAATAATTTACTCTGTGCCCCATACTCATTCTCAATCTGAAACAACATATTATGCATATATCATCATCATCATCATTGTTATAACTACTTAGTTTAGATCTAAATAGACAAGTTTACACCCCACCAGTATCTTTCCTAAAAAAGGTAGAGGAAACTGGTCGTTTATAAATACACAAAAAGCAAGTTTACCAAGAAGACTAAAAAACCACCTGAGAGAGTATGATTGGGCCACCCTGGGACTCATAGAGACGTTCACTCTTCATCATTCCCACAATCTTCTCGGTGAACCTTTGCATTTCCCTCTGCAACATCGTTCATCGGTCATCAATAAAACTATTTCAGTTGAAAGAAATTTCGAATTTTTACTTCTAATTAGTTGTTCAATTATTGTCTAATAAAAAAAATGAGACCTTGAAAGGTTCATTGTCCGTTCTAAAGCTAATGCCAGGAACATACTTGAGCCAAACAGGAAATCCTCTGCACATTACAAGAGAAAAAAAAAATCATTGAACAATCAAAGACAAGCCAGAACGAAGCTAATTTAAGGAAAATGAGTAGGCAGAGAGTAAGAGATTGAAGGTACCCGAAATTCCATTCTGCACAGACATAAGGTCCAATGCGAAGATGAGCAAATAACCCTGCTTTCTGTATTGTCTTCACGAACCTCACCAAATCATATCTTCCTTCAAAATTGTACTGAATTGAATCGCATGTAGGAGCAGAGAGAGTAAAGCTCAAACTCAACAAGCAAAAAAAAAAAAAACAGAACTAAGAAACTGAGGGAAGAAATATAGAGAGTTAGTGAAGTACAATGCCATGAGAAGGTTCGTGAACATTCCAAAAGACGTAGGTTTGAATAACATCCACACCTCCTTCTTTGGCCTTGTGAATCAGATCTTCCCACATCTACATAGAGAGAAACAAAATGGGGAGAAGGTAAAGTTTCTTTTTTTACTCAGAAATAGAGACGATTAAATAATGGTAAGAAAAAGAAGAAGAAAGTTACATCAGGGGTACTTCTGGGGTAATGTATAGAACCAGAGAAAAGGATTCTCCTCTGGCCATTGATAATGATGGCCTTTCTGTCATAGGTGACGCTACAGTGAACCACTTCAGAACCCAACCACAATGCCAATGTCAAGCAATAAAGTATAAACTGCAATTTGGAAACCGAGCTGGTTTCCATTTTTACTTTTCTCTCAACCACGCACTATCAATGAGGGAAGGAAGAAAGAACAAAAACAATGAAGTTAATGGAGAGAGAGAAAGAAAAAAGGAGTGTTGAGGTGTGTGGTATCCAAAGAAAAAGAGTTGGTTTGGTGAATGATGACAAATAGGTCAATTTATGTGTGTGTTGAGGACAGGAAGTGAGTGTGAGTGGTGAGTAGACTGATTTATAAAGTGGAAGTGGAAACAGCTTTTTGGTTTACTCGTTGGTAGCCACAGGAGTGGAGGGGGCACCGCTGCGTGGCGTGGTTGCGAGTTAACAACGCAGTAAAGTAATGTAGATGTAGTATAATACATAATGTACATGTCCATAATCTCTCCCAAACACACAACTACAACTACACTGTGTTTCTGTCACGTCAAGATGAATAAAGCTATTCTCTACACACTTATAAGTTATAATACTTTTTGCCATTTTCTTACTTGTTAAATAAAAAAGTTATCTTTTATATTTTAAACTAGTAAATAATGTTGTTTTTATTTTAATTTTATAAATATTGTTATTCAAAAAATTAAGAATGTATGAATTTTTTAAATTTATATAATTTTTTTATAAAAACTTAAAGAGAACACTAGATTATTTTTAAGTTTGATTATAATTTTTTTAATTATTTAATTTATGAATAATTTTTAACTTTAAATATTTTTTAATAAATTTGATTTATTTACTTTTAAAATTCAATAAATTTAGTTTCGTATTTATTTTTAAATTATTTTTTTAAAATTTTTGGAGAGATTTATAATATTATTGGAACAAGAAATAATTTGAAATAAAAAAATATAATATTAAACTTGAAAAAATTGATTTTTGTAGAAGCTTTAAGTATAAAATAAGAATGGTAGATTTTTAGGTAAAAAATAAAATTAAACCGAAATCATTAAATTTTAAAATTAAAGAACCAATATTATTTTTAAAATTGAAAAATTAATACATTTATGTCAAATTAAAAGAATCAAAAAAGAAATTAAAACTTATTTTATTATTGTAAAAATATTAATTATTTTTAATAAAATAAATTTAAAAATGAAAATAAAATTATTAAAATAAATTATTTTAATCAAAATACATTATTATTAATATGTTGTATCAAAATTTTTAATTTAATTTAGGATTGGATAAGTATAAATCTTTAAAAATATACTTATTGAATAGTTTGAATTCAAATTTATAATATAAGTATGGATAATGTGAAATGAATATTTTTTTTCACACTAATACGCAGGCACTATTGTAAATAAAGTTTTTTCTTTCTTTACATACGTACTTTTTTTTTTTAAATTACCGCTTTTTTATTTTCTTTTCCTTAACTTTTAGTTTTAACTTACAACTGTCTGAAAATCATCTTAAGTAGATAACCAAAAGGGAAACATTTTGAGTATAACATATATCGGCTTAATTTTTTATTAAAGAGACTTGAAGTTCAGATCTTATTTAAAATAAATGCACTCGCAATCAACCTAAAGATAGGAAAAAGCTTTAATCTCATGAAATATTTTAGTTTACTGATTATAATGTGTCATTTTCAGTGGGTAACATGCATAGAATTAAATTCAATTCTTGCATAAATAAAGGTGTTTGTTGGTAACTTTGTATTAAGAGCCTACCAGGATGCAAGAATAGTTGTTTATTTTCCATAAATAGTTTCTGAAATCAATTCTACATCTACTACTACAGTGTAATAACACAGAATTAACAAGATACAAATGTAAACCAACTTATGGGGACTCGGTTCGATAAGCGTGTGAATGAAATAATGAACGAGGCATTTATGAACAATCATGGCCCACACATGAGTGCTGGTTTCATGTGAACCCGAAACAGCCCTTTGCTTTCTTTGTGATGATAATTGGTCATGTACTCATGTCATGTGAACCTACGGTGAACCAAGACCTTTGTATTGTCTTGAGAACGGCCATTTACTACAGTCACAATTTCACAATGTTGAGCATTTTCTTTAAAAAAATTTGAGAAAATAAAGTGATATACAAAATAATCAATTACTAGGACCATGACACAAACAACCCTCACCTTGGACATAAAAAAAGGTAAGCTTCGCCTTATTTTTTGTGAATTTATTTTGCCTTTCAAGTGATTCCATACTCCTACCACCTTTATTTGTCTCAACTTTCCGCTAATGACCGAAGCATAAGGAAAAATTAAATGAAGGATGGATGAGACACGAGGACTACCTTTCTTATTTTTGTTCGTTTGGTCACTACTTATTTATTTATGTCTCCATGTAATAAGCGAGGTTCAACCATTATACAAAATGACTTCTTGCCCGTTTGTATCTATTATTTGGAAATAGAGTTTTTTCCGGGGGAGTGCATAAGAGAAAAAGTTGAAGGGGAAGGGGGAAAAAAGGTGCAAAAGAGAAAGTAGGAGAAAAAGTTGAATGAAAATATAAAGATAAGTGTAAAAGAAACTAGAAGGGACAAAGGCACAGGAGATAAGAAAAAAGTGAATAAAATAAAATAATATATATATATAGGAAGAAAAAAAGTAGTTATTGAAATAACAAAAGAAAAAAAAAGTAAAAAAAACGTAAAACTTAAAGTGCGCATTGAGAATTAAAGAAGAATATTTTTTTATTTTATTTAAAACTTTTTATTTTATTTAAAAAATTATCTAAACTTGCATTATTTTATTTTTTAATTTAATATCCAAATAAATCATTTTGATATCAAATATTTTAAGTCTGTTAGGAGCTTAAATTCCTCTCTCAAAATTCTTCATGATTAAAAATTTATTAATATACTTTCACTATGATTTTCAATGTATCTTTAATATGATTTTTATTAAAAAATTTCTATTTATCAATTTTTAATAAATATTTTAATTTTATGTTTGGCTGGAAAATTTTAAAATTTTAGATAATATGAGAATTAGTAATGAAGATGATTAAAAAAAATTAGTTTTTTTAAAAGTTTCATTTAATTTTTTTATTTAACATAATAGTTATTTAATTAAAAATTAATATTTTAAATACTTTCATTTATTATTTGAATATATATATATATATATATTTTGAAATTATTATACCCAATCATAATTTAAAGACACTTATTAAAAAGACAGAAAAAGAAAAGTTAAGCTGAATAAAGAAAAAAAAAATGCCTACAAGTTCTTGCCGTGCTAGTTTTCGCAGAGTGATAACTGAAACTGAATGGAGAAGTACAAAATTAAATTTTAACTATAGAGCTCTGACAGATTCAATGATTCATGTTCTCATTGAGTCATGTACATATTTAAGTAGTATTAATTAATTAAATATATGGATATATGCTGCTTACATATTACTTAATTTGTACACTTTTATTCAACGTAATTTTTTAATTTTTTTTACTTATACTCAACACTCACGATAGAAATGACTATTGTGAAGTTTATTTTAAAAATAAGATTCTTGTATATAATTTGATCCAAATAATTTAAAGATGTATACAATTAAATAGTATAGAGTTGAAGAACAAATCTTAATCTACGTTGAGTAACCTGTAAGGCTATAACCCTAAAATGTAAAATATATTAAACATTAAAGTAATATTAAAAACAACAGAAGTGATAATTATGACGTTTTGTCATAGTGCGTAAAAGTATTTTATTTTAATTGTTCATAAATTATAATACTATTAAAAAATATTAATTTTTATAATATTTAATTTAAATATTATGTAATTTATATAATGTAAAAAGTTTTACATCAATAGCATATCAAAATTAAAATTTTGTTCATAATTACTTAATTTAATTGTTGTATATAAATCACAAGTTTTTCGCTGAAGCACTCCATTTAGTTTGGAATAGAAACAAAAAGGAAGGCTTAATTAAAAATGTTAGTTTAATAACAAGTTTGTAATATGTAAGTAGATATGAATGAACAGGCACACTATTCTTTATTCAAACATTAACCATGGCAATTAATTAATTGGTTTTATTAAACATTTAAAGTAACAAGTTTTTATATAATAACTTTTTTTAATAAAATTTTATTATTTTTAAATATTTAAAATCAATTTTAAAGGATAATGTTACTATTTTTTAATTAATTTAAACAAACATGAACTAATTGCAATAAAAAAAGGGGGAAATAAAGAATTATATTGTTTAAGTCAAAGTTAATTAAGAACCAGCAAAACATAAAAGGATCAGAGTATGCATGGTCTTATGCACGAGCATAGTATATAAATAGAGCAAGGCTTGACTATAACCTTGGATATAACAAGATGATAACATCAAATTTTCCCACTAGATCCTTGCCTTATGCAATGATGGTCTTTAAATATATATCAGGTGTTCACTTTGAAATTCAGTAATTATTCTTCTTAGGTGACATTTCATCTCCGCTTGATTGGTATTCCTTGGCCCTTGCTTCTGCGAAATTTTGCATCAACTACTTTTTCACCCTCTTCCATAATTTAGTAGTTTCTTTATTTCTTATTAGACATTTAGATTGTAGAGGTTACTTTGCTGATTTTAATATTAAGAGTTACATAATAGGATAATTTACGTTTTAAGAGCATATGTCTTCTTCTAATTTGGACAACGAAATATGTTTAAAATGAGATGTTAACTTGTTCGTATCAGCTATAATTTTGAAGATAATAAAAATTTAAAATAATCCAAAGTGAATTGAAGTTTGCATTTATTTGGTGCATATTCCTATATTGTGTTGGTATATTATTGTTGTGCATGCTTTAATCTGCAGACACCAGAAACATTGCGAAATAACTTAACTTCTGGCTTGTTCTCCCGTTATCTCCATGGTCTTTTTCATTCACATAAACATCTGTAAGGGAATTCTAATGCCATGGTCATTATTGATTTGCAGTTTTGTTATATTTATGCAGATTATTTGGGATTTTTTTCAATGTTGAAGTTTCTTGTAAATGAATTATAGCTATATTGAATGGCAAATTTTTATTTGATTATATATTTGAACTGCCACAATTTTTTTCTTTTAAACAGCGTGATGCTTTAACTGCCACAATATTAATATTTTTAAAAAATCTTTGAAGAATTTGTTCATATATAACAATATTGTTCTCTAAGGTGATATTTTACAGTGATTAATAATCATTCTTTAAAAAAAAATTTAAAATGCTTGAAATCGTTCTCATAACTTACACGGAATCGTTTTCCATTTTTTTAGTATAATACCTCCTGTTAACATGAATTGTGAATATAAATTAAGATGCAAAAGCTAAATGAAGATTAATTGTTAATAGTACAGAAGAAACCGTGTCTGATATCTGCTGACCACAATCATGCATAGTTTTAAGAAAAATATTATTCTACATTTCAAAATAAAAAAATAAAAATATAATATAATAAAAAATACAGAAAATTATTATCTATGCACTGGATATTGGATCCTGGGCTCCCGAATCTTGACGGAGTTAGCCACATTTGGCGGGTGGGAGACCTTGTTATTTTATTGCATGCAGCCTTGGGTGAATATCTTGATTGGAGATAAAGAATTAAAGTTCGTTATTCGTTAACCGAATATTCACTTTTTTTTTTTCAAAAGCAGTAAAAAGATGGCAAAAAGATAGAGAAAGCAAAAACATAGTTTGTGCAATTGTGGATGTGCAGATGATCCCCTAATCTAGTTTACTCATCGAAAGCACTTCCTTTTACGTTATAATAACCCATTATTAAGGCCTGAAAAATCACATTGTAGGTGCCTCTTAAATTGGTTATAAGTTGTGATCAGCGCAAATAGTTAAGTCATTAAGCAAGAGTTATATGGTATATAATATATAAAAATGGTTGGTAAATAGTAAGTCATGATATTCATGATATGTGTCCCAGGAATTGAATCACCCACATGGCCATGTTTGATTCTCAATCCACCCAGTAATTCCGTTGGATATTTTCATTTATGATGTTCTGAATTCTTATCAATTAAAATGTAAATAGCTTTTATTTGGTTTGGTCTTTCAGTTTTCTTCAACGTTTAACGGCGAAAAGAACGGATGGAATTGGAATTTAGGAGGCTAGCGGCAGTGGGGCTTTTGAGTCACAGTCCAATATGATTGTAGGCCACCCACTTTTTAGTTGTTGACACCTAGCGGATATCTTGGACTTGAGGCCTCATTTCATGGTTGCTCATACCATGATTAATATACCAAACTTTTCTTGTCTCAATCACTTGTATCATACACACTTGTGATTTATGTACGTTTATGTACATTTTGGATGTCAAACAATAAGAATGCATCCTTTTGTTGATATAATAAATAAACGATGCCTTTGTATTTCGCCCCCATAAAGTTCGTTCCACCCACTTTGCTATGATTATTTAATTAATGCGTAATATTGAGATGCTCTCTATAAATACTCTCCATGCCCCTATACCTTCATTTTTTTTTTCTTGTTTTTCATGGGGAATTAAAAATTTCGTTCATGCATATTTATTATGTTATATTTTTTTTTCAACATTTAAAAAAATATTATAAAAATATAAAAACATTATTTATTAATTTTAATAATATTTTAAAAAATATTGTATTTAATTTATGTTATAAAATATTATCAGTAATATTTAAAAAATATTATAAAAATATTATCTATTAATTTTAGTAACACTTTTAACAAATGTTGTATTTGATATAAGTTGTAAAATAATATAATATATAATAATAATTTTAATATTTTTATTATGGATAGATTCTCGTTATCAATATAATTTAATTTTAAAAAATAAATATTTTTTACTATTTTAGAGTAAAAAAAATTAAATATCATAAATTACTAGATTATAAGATTCAACCATCAAAACATTCCTAAATAATTATTTTTTTTTACATTGTTGTGATTATTGCTTGGTCGGATTTTAAAAAATAGAATGTAATTCTTTAAATGTTGTTATTATATTAAATCGGTTATTTTTCTAATATTTGCATTTAACTTATTATTTAAGTAAGCATGATATCATCATATTTTAAGAGTAAACAAAGGTCTTGCCAATAAATATACGGAACATTTTATCACCCTATAAGGAAAAAAAAATAATAGATAGATTGGGGGAATGACCACTGAAGTGAGTTGTATCACCGTTGAATACAGACATTCCGCGTGCCGTGTGTTCTTTTGCTTGCCAATTAGAATTAAAAACAAGAAAGATTATTCTGTTCGCAAGAAAGAGATTTGTCCCTCACTAACATACGATCACTAGTGTGATATTTAACATATATCTCATTATTTTATAGTTTAAAGATTCATCTTCGTCAAAATTACAACAACTTTGCAAGATATCCTTTTTATGGAAGAATTTTTTGGTAAATTAAGAACAACAGTTATTATAGGAACATCTATATATCACACTATCATTATCTATCATAAATTAAGATTTTCCATTATGAAATTTAAGTTTTTAATGATAGCACGTTTAGCTACCATAAATTTTATTATCAAAATTTATCATGAATCGACATTGCTATAAATTATCGTAGTTATCAAATTTTTTTGCCAAAATTATTATTGAATAATCATAATTACTCACATCACTATAAAATTTTACCTCTTTTAAGTCTAATAAAAGTAGTGTAAGGTTATTTTTGAGATAAAGATAAAAGTTTAATAAATAATTTTTGATTTTATAAAAATTAAATATGTTATCCATCTTTGACTTTGGTAAGAATCAGGATTTTTGGAAAGTCATGTGAATATGAGGGAGATGTGCAACATCATTTTCACCACGTAAATAATCTTAAGTATACATCATACTTGTTAACGAATTATTAATAACTATTGAATGGGATTAAATTATACAATTTATAATTTTAGAAATAGATTTACAATTTAAAAAAAATAAAGAATGAATAATAATAAAAATAAATTAAATTAAGTTAGATTTTAAGTGTTAAAATTTGATTTGTTTAAAAATTTTAAAATTAAAATATAAATAATTTTTTTACGAATATCTAACTTATTTTAAAATCTATTATATTTATAAACCTATTTAAAAGTTTACAATATAAAAAATAAAAAATATATTTAAAATTTATATATATCATCGATTAAAAAAATCTGCATGCTTAAAATTTATTAAATAAAAAAATTAATAAATAAATATAAAGTATATATATAATTTAAAATGTTTATCAGTTTAAAATTTTGTATAAAAATATATTTTAATAATATTTTTTAAAGTTGTAGCATTTGTTAAACTAATTTTTATTAATACTACTTATATAAAAAAATTAATAATTTTATTATTTTTAAAGGATAAAATATTTTAAAGATCTATATAATTATAAATTAAATAATTTTAAAATATTTATATTAAATATTAACTATATATAAATAAAATAATATATATAAAAAATATAGCATATGCTTGCATAAATAAGTTTAAATATATACAAAAATTAAAATAAAATGTAAAATAATTAATCAAAAAATATAATAAGATACATAATATTTATAATAAATATTAAAAAAACTTGACAATAATTTTTTTTATAATTATCTAATTTAAAATATTATATTAGGTAATAATATATAATGTATAATATATATTTTTCATACAAAATCATTTTATGTAAAGATAATTAACTTAAATCGTATCTTATTTAAAATTAAAAATATATAAAATATAATTACAAAATCCTTGAAGTAGACAAATATTATAAATGAAAGTTTTATTTTGAAGACAAGTTAAAAGTGTTCTAAGATTTATTTTATTTAAAATTTAAATTTTTTTAAATATATTATATAAATATATTATTATTATAAAATTATAATATATTAAAATAAATATAAATATAATATATAAAAATAGATAAATTTCTCAAATAAATTAAATAAATATTTTTATATACTTAAATTTAATTTATTTATTTAAAAAGAATTTTTAACTATATTAAATTTATATATTTATCAAATAAATTAAATTTAATCAGATTTTGAATAAGTATGATTGGCCGTAAGCTTCTATTAAGTAATTATTTACAAATTATAATACTATTGAATAATAAAAATTATAATATTTAAGTCAGATTTTAGTTGTTCACAAGTTAAGTCAGACGATAAACAAATATATATATATATATATATATTGGAATTAATTTATATTAATATAAATTATATTATTTAATATTTTTTATTAGATAATTTTATTATAAATTTAATTATAATGTAAAAATCATATTATATAAACTGTTTATAAAAATTATTAATAAAAAATTATTTGATACATTATTCATTATATTAAAATTAACATAATATGTACATTTGAAATATATGAAATTAAGAATTATTTAATTATATTCTTATATAATTTAATTTTAATAAATTTTAAATAAATAAATCAAGTATTATATGATAGTTATAATTGATAAACGAATAAACCAAAAATATGTTATATAAAATTATTAATTGTGGTGTAAAATTTTCTGTAACTTATACCGAATTAATTAATTGATCTTTCTCATATATATATTGGAGAAAGTTGTTGGATGAGAATCGTGTTTTTATGTGAAAATATGAGAATAAATCTAATCATTAGTTCTTACAATAAATGATCATGATCAATACATAAAGTCACGTAATATTTTTAAATCTTCATATGATATTTAAAATGTTTATTATTCATATATACTTATATAATCTAATTTTTTTATTCTCATTATTATATATATATATATATATATTTATATCATATCATTTTGTCAATATTGAACTATTTCTATAGAAATAAATTATAACCGCTTATCTATGGATATGGTTTTGGACTTTTTGGTAAAAATGCTCTTTTAAAAATAATTTGAGTACGAGTTTTGTTACGGAATATTTGTTTCAAACCTTAAAATAATTATAACAAACTTTTTATAACCACTTCAACATTAAATGTATACTATTCAGCTTAGGCAAATCATTACTTGTCACGTTGTAGGGTGGGGGAAGGGGAAACCAAAAGCACTTAAAAGGGTTACATTAGGTAAAAATTCTCAAATTTTTAATACAACGAATGATTCATTAGCACATAGCTTGAATGACCATTAAGAAAAATATATCAACCACTAATTGGTAGACCTAGTAGCTTGATAAAAAGTGAGGATGTCAACCCCATGAATAATCTTTGAGAAAAAGAGAGAATGGGATTCACTAGCATTTTGCACGCTCTTCTATGGATATTCCTCAGCTCCATAAGATTTACTCAAAACAATACACTTTTTTCAGTCAACCATAACCAGCTATTATCCAAGTGCCAAGGGGGGTAAGGGTTAAATTTTCTATGGCGCTAAGTTGCTCATCAATAAATTAACTAATCCCTTTTGGTCCATCATATTAATATGCACCCGCTTTCAATAATTTAGACCGAACTTCTACTAATTAATTAATTTCCTACACTTTATTCGCTTTCCTCGTTTTGGCGGGACCGTCATGAATTTATACATGGCGCCACAAAAACGAGCCTTTTTCCCGGTTTCCTGTGTGGGTCACAGGGAGCCGTGACATGTGGGTATCGGTTGGGTAAGGTGCAAAGTGTGACCAATGTTTTGGAGGAGACCATTATGCATTATGCTGTGGCCTTTTTCTTTTTCTCATAGTTATCTCTATTTTTTCTAATACTATATTTCAAAGACGGTTGGTTGGTTCAAGTATTTTTTAAAAATTTATTAACTATCAGTGCTAATCGTTATGTAAGGAGGCAATTAGGCAACAACCATTTGAATAGACTATAAATAACACTTGGATGAAAAACAGATGTATCAATTAAGGGTGCACATAAGCAAAGTTCCTAATTAAAAAAAATTATTTAGAAAATTTGAATCTAATTATTTTATCACCCCACCTGGCAGTGAAACAGAGAGCACAAAAATCACCTTGTTATTGTCTGTCATAGAAAAGGATAACATAAATAGAGAACAAAAGAGGAGACAACTGTTTTTCTCACCTACAATATTATTGTAGTCCATCCCTGACCAAAGAAAGGATCAATCATTGTCCATTCCAAAATGCTAAAAAAAGTAGTGCATTCTAATGGATTGAGAGCACGACATACTCGTAATGAATTACGAATTCCCAACAATCATTGATTGGTTGGTTCCATGCTTTGCTAAAGTTTCATTGTTTTGGTAGAACAGAGCAGCGGCTTCGTATTACTAGACAAGTAGAAAGTTTGTAATGATACAACGACAACAAGATGAATCCAATCAAGTTACATGATCAGCTCAAACTCAAAGCTGTTTGTGTCCCACAATATATGGGTAAGCAATGATGTATGGGGACACATCACATTTTGGAAGCCTTTTTTATGCAATTCGCTTTGACCATAGATAGAATTAAGAAATTATAGTTGGTATCAAATCAGGTCCCACATTTTAGTTTGACCTCTATCTTGTTGAATAATTACTTTTCAGACTATGTAAAAATAATAACAATTATTCAATTTCATATTCTTGTTTCATATTATTAGGGTTGGTGAGGAGCCCATGACTTCAATCCTAAGTCCAAAGACCAAAGGAAGGAAAGTTGGGCTTCAGGTCCAGTTATTTGGGCTTAGATGGGCCGTTAGAAGAAAGGAACGATGTATCCATCTATCTCCATGTCGTGGTGGTGCACGAGAGCGGTACCATGCTTGGCGCCACAAGACGCGTGGTTGGGTTCATTCCTTGGAGGGTACGATCAGTGCGGCGAGTGCATGGAGATGGGGAAGGTGAAGAGCGTTTACATTTTTACAAAAGCAGAGGCCAACACATTCTCATCAACCCTCGAATTCTGGATACCATTGTTCGGAAATCCGCAATAAACCCCACCGACACGGTCCTCGAGATTGGACCCGGCACCGGCAACCTCACCCTGAAGCTTCTAGAAGCCGCCAACAAGGTTGTAGCCATCGAGATCGACCACCGCATGGTCCACGTTCTCAAGAAGCGCGTCCTCGAACGTGGCCTCCAAGGTAAGCTCAGGGTAAGTGTTAACTTAACTAACTCACCTCACACCTCACATCACCTGTTCGATGAAATGCCCAACCAAAAAGAAAAAAGAAAAAAAGACACCGGTTTTTCTTTTTGTAGGTTTTTGAAGGAGATGCATTGAGAACCAAGTTCCCGCAGTTTGATATGGTGGTGGCGAACATTCCTTATCGGATATCATCCCCTTTGGTGATGAAATTGGTGTATGGGACGTCGTCGTTTCGGAGTGCCACTCTTCTGCTTCAGAAAGAGTTCGCTCGGAGGTTACTGGCTAATCCCGGTGACTCCGAGTTTAATCGTTTGGCCGTCAACGTTAAGCTTCTGGCTGACGTAGAGTTTGTGATGGATGTGAGCAAGAGGGACTTTCTCCCTTCCCCAAAAGTTGACTCTTCTGTTGTCATAATACGCCCAAAGCCTCAGGTTCCCAATGTGGATCTCCTTCGGTGGAGGGCTTTCACCAGGACTTGTTTTTCAAACAAGAACAAGACCCTTGGTGCCATTTTCAGGCATAAGAGGAAAGTTTTAGAGTTGTTCAAAATCTCGAATGAAAATGATGGTGTTTCTTCTTCCCACAAGGAAAGTGATGCTCAAGATGAAGGAGGGTTGACCTCGTTCAAGGAAAAGATAATTGAAGTGCTTAGAACGGAAGGCTTTGAACATAAAAGGCCTTCAAAACTTTCTCTTGAGGAGTTTCTGCATTTGCTCTCTTTGTTCAATCAAGCTGGCATATATTTTGATGGTCGCCATAGACAGTTCAGGAATGAAGATAGCATTGAGGATGAGGATGAGGATGATGACTAGTGCACCCTGCAAATGTGAGATACTTATCAACCACTTTGTGTATGTCACAACATCATATTGTTTTTTTCACTTATTTTGCAGCTGGCTTAATATCAAGAATGCAGGCCTTCTTGATGCGATGATATTTAATTTTGAGGAAAAGTAATATACACATGGAGAATATGTGAAAGCATGAGAAGTGAGAAGAGTTAACTGTAACAATTAAATCTTACATGATTAGTCAAGATTTGCTTAAATTGATTCTTATTTTGAGATTGAATGATTGGCATCAACTTTTCTCATGCTCTTATTTGATACTCCCCATAAGTATATGTTGAAAAGATGTACCCTGGTATGCACTTCAGCCAAAGCTAGAAGCTGCATATCTAATTCACGGTATGATTTTGGTAGTTATAAAGGTTCCCCCTCCCCCCAAATTGCTATATGCTAGAAGCAAATAAAAGATTCATTAGGTTTGGCATTGGATTCAATTGAAGTTTTTATTGCATAAGATGGATCTAGCTTATGGCTACCCAGGGTCAAAGAGTACTGTTGCAGTATTTTGATAGAAAATTAACCTTGATTACCCTGTATTCTTGCATGGCCAATTTACTTTTTATATCAACTATTAAAGTCTCCTGTCCCTTTAATGATCACTACTGCATATTTTGCATATGTAATAAGTAGGTTTGTTTTAAGATGATTAAGATCCTTCTTGGTTTATTTGTTGCTAATATAGAAATTTTAAGATCAGTATGTTGCAGATGAGGCAGTACTGCCGTCAAAATCCTAGCTTGTATTATTGATGGTTGAAAAAGCTATTATGAATCCATGGTGCTTTTTATGTGATCTAGTAATCACAATGTATTGTTATGGATTGGCCTACTGAGTTTTATTTGAGTTAACATGCTTATTATTATTATTACAATCCGGGGACTTCAATTAATGAGCAATGAAATGAAAATAATTCAAGAAAATAACACGATGGAAAATCTCAGTTTGAGAGTTCCCAGTATCGCTGTCAAGATCCCAGTCTGTAATTATTGATGGTTGAAAAAGCTACTGTGAATCCATCTGCATTTTTATTTGACCCAGTAATCACAATGCATTCATATGGATTGTCCTACTCAGTAGTTAACATGCATGATGTGCAAGCCGGTCAGTATGTGACCAACTCCATTATAAACCGGTCAGCTTGAGACCCACTGGACCCTAAGCTTGGGCTCAGAATGTACCTCGCCAACAAGCTCTTCCTAATAAACCGAAGGACGGCAGTGTCCAAAGAAGAAACGCTAGAGGTAGCATCGCATCTTGACAAAGAAATAAAAAAGAAGCATCGCATAAAGCTTTTCTTTCTTTCTTTTAAATTGATTTCTGTTAACATGAACAAGTAAAGGTGCTTGTGTCATTGATTAAATTTAGTCTTGCTAGCAAGTCGTTTAGGACGGGCCTTTGTTACGAGGCATTAAATATATCACTTTAGATAGTTCTAATGACTTTAAAAAATAAACATTAAATGAATTTTGTATTTTTAATAAAAAACTATTTCAATTTTTTTTTACCAATGTCTTCTCAAAATAATTAATATTTGTGTTAAATTTAACATGCATCGTAATTGTAACCAACCAAAGTTCAACGATAAATATTAAAGACCTTAACATATTATGGACAAGTTCCATTTAGAGAAGCTTTCTTGTTGCCTCTCCTTTTTCTATGACCCATTAAAATGTATTTGTTTCACGGGATCCTAAGAAAGGCATTGGGTTTGGTGGGAAGGAACAAGTATAGAATTCTGCTTATTGAAAATAACAAAATTAGATATCCATTTTTCTGTAATGTCCCTAAAAGAGGGAGTAGAATCACGTTGAAATGCTACAACACAAAATTGGAAAGAAACTTGACACGTTAGTTCGTCCCCCCTGTTTACAGTTGAAGTTACCTATTACCCATACCATTCATGTACATTATAATATTTGAAAATACTATAACCAGTTCCATTTAGCCATAGCGGGGAGCATACATGTTAAATAAGTATACCTTAATCTGGTGAAAAGTTAGTTATTTTATATTAAATGTAAAAAAATATTCCACTTTATTCAAGTTCTAAGTCATAACAGAGGATAAAATTGCTAGAAATTGACTCACTTCTTATGTAGAGAAATAAGTTAATATTAGAAATTCATCATGTATTTTAATAAGTAGATAAGGGTCAGGCTAGGACGCAAGTGTAAGGCCGTTCAAGTGAAAACAGCAGCCGGAGAGAAAGGACAATAGGTTAAACCATTTTCTTACATACAGCTGATAGTAACCATAAAAATTGCCTTAGAATAGTCATTAACCATCGGATCAAACCTAAGCTTTTGCTCTTAAAGCTAAATTTTTGCTAGTGGATTCATGGCACAGGCAGATTGGTGGCGACTCATTACTTACAGCATGAGATAGTTAATTCATACAAAACCTCTATTTTGAGATGTTTTTCATTTTTTTTATTGTAAACATTGTTGCTTTGGATATTTGACTGACTATTAGTAGGGTTTGTGTATTTAATTGAGACTTGTTTGTACACCCGTTTTAATTATAATAAAGTTTGGTTTAATTTAATGGAGTCGTGATTTTTATCTTTGTTTTAAGAAATTTCACATTTAAATTATGGTGTTTCTTATTATGATTGTGCTGTTTTTTTCAACTATATATTTGTTTTGCTGTTACTCTCAAATTCTTGCAAGTGACGGAACGTATTTCCCCTGCCACTACTGTTATTAATTTCCCAATTAAAATACCTGGTTCTACCTCACTCCGTTACTATCTTGGCATCTCTAATAATGCTTGTATAGTTTTCTTGTTCCTTGTGAAAAAGGGCAAGGATTATTCTCTAAGCTCAAGTCATATGTAACAATTTTAAAGTTGTCAAATTGAGCAACGATGGGCTTTTTGAATAATTAAAGATAAATTTGAACATTTTTTATCAAAAAATGCAAAAAAAAAAAAAACAGTTTCGCTGATATGTGTTACATGACAGACTATTCTATCATTTTATTATTATTTGTGAGCTTGCTTTCATTTTTACAGTGATTGAAACTCTTCATTTTTAATGATCATTCATGTGTCTTGAATGTTCTTATACATTGATGTATGTTGATTTTATTCTATATAAAAAAAATTAATTTAATTTAATTTTTTATTTCATTTTCTTATAAATATTTGTTTTAAAACTTATCTCCCTGTAGTAAACAAAACGGCAGTGTTGGATACCTAGAGATTCTTTTGCATTGAGTTACACTTTGCTTAGCATTTTAGTTGTATAAATGGTTTTGAAACCGAGGGTGTTGATTGCGGAATCATGCTGCTGGTGGTACTAGAGTTGTACTACAACTCCTCCACCACAAATTGCGAGAGTAACAGCGGGTAGTGGAGCACGAGCTCGTACATGCGATGGGGCCAAATGTAACGCAAAACCCACATGGAGAATTAACCCACCACAATCGTTACATTGGCATCAAACAGAAATATATTAAATATATAGACACTGTCAACTTCAATCATCCCCTCCTGCATTCATTTTCGAAGATAGATATTGGATAGAGGGCCTATAAGTACCTTTCTTCTCTGAAAATCGATGTGACACAAGAACTAACATCTAATAGAGCTATCACAATAATACATTACCCCATTTTCTGGGAAGTCCACCTTATTGTTCCCTTCTGCTTATTTTAAATTAAGTAAGCACACAACACATACATATGTTGCTCTCTCCAATTTCTACCTTCGTGGTCTAATTCATTCATTCAAGCGTTAATGGGTTGCAGGCTAATTGGGAGCTTATTCTTCATCTTGACCGTAGGAAAGTAGACTATTTCATCCCTCTCAGCGACCCATCTGCATGGTAATCAAGACCAATTACGTTCTTAAACCATTCAACATTTTCAAAAATAATTAATCAACCAATCACATGTATATTATTTGTAGGTTAAATTAATATGTAGATTTTTAAACTATACAAATTTTTTAAATAAGATTCTATACTTTAAATTTTAAAATTATTTTCAATTGGATCCCTCCTTTAGGGTCATCCAGATTTAAGTGTTACAAACTTATACAAAACTTTTATATTTACATACTTTGAAAGTATTGGAACTTATTTCAAAATTTTTATTTATTCAGGACCTACACAACTTAATCCTATTTATATAAGTTACTAAAATTGATATAGTTACAGGAAATAAAGATTAGAATAGTTTAATATAGGATTATAGATTTAAATCTCATCGTTTTCTTTATTATAAAAAAAAAAACTCAATCTTATTTATATTACCTGTAAGTTGTGACAAGATGGTGAAGGAAAACAGAGATTTCTAGCCTGGAGAGTTCTAAGCCAGGGCATAGTCTATTTCCACCACCAAATGGGGCAAAGTAACTATTACTAGCCACAACTCCAATTTTCTGCAAGCATAGATCATTAGAATGGCTATTGTGATTTTGAATTCCTTAATAAATATGGTGAGATATAGCTTTAGAAGGTTACCTCCCATCTCCATGGGTCGAACTTAAAAGGGTTTTCATAGTTCTTGTCATCCAAGTGAACAGAGGTAAGAGATGCCATAACACACCAGTCCTTAGAAATTAGGTGCCCTGCATATGCACAATAGTGAAACTGCATTAGCATTTTCTATGTATGCATTATTGAAGGCCAATAAACTACCTCTTGCGAAGAACTCACCTTTAATTTCCACATCTTTCACCGCTTTCCTCCAAATGCCATTAACAATATGGGCCATTCTAAGAGTCTCACTAATGACCTTTTAGAAAGGAAGTGAAAGATAAATCAAAGAGCAAAAATGTTAAGTACTTTTTAATAAAGGAAGGAAAAATTATAATGTATTGGTAGGTAACTTTGCGTATGGTAGTTAACGTTATAAACTCACATTTTGAGTGAATGGCAATGACATATAATCAGTCCATGCATAATCATCTGACCCATTATTAGTCTTCTGCCTCTTCAGTTCCATGTTCTCCTCCTGATAGGAAAATAAAATAAAATAAGATTAACCACTTGAATGTAATTTAATTGATAAAATATTTGAGCCAAATTACTACAATTATTCATTTGTTTAGCAAAATGTCTTATTTATAGATTGGTTAGTTTTATGTCATGTAAAATATGGAAATACTATTATACTAATTGTGCGAAAGTACATGAAAACACTGACTTTCATTGTGGGTTCGTTTTCAGCACCCTCGAAAAAGTAACGGATGAGGAGAATGAGGAATCATTCACATAATTGTCAGACAGAGTCACATAATGTTATCGTGCGGGAATTCATAACAGAAAGATGCAACCGATAGAGTGATAATGTGTATCCAACACAGTTCATATGCGACAACTTTTGAGGCAGAGGTTCCGAATTTTCTAAGTTTTTTAAATTAGGAATCATACCCTACAGTGCTAACATAATGCAACTAAATAATATGTCGGCATGAAAGAATATGAGAGTATTTCTTCTGCTTTTTTTTTATCTATATATTAAAAGAAATTAAGAGGAAATTATCATTTCTTTCTTGAAAGATATGGAAGGTAATTCTATCTAAGTTAAAGCTATTCATAAGACTAACTCTGATAATAGAGATTTTTTTTATATATAAAATTTGAATCTAAAATTTTGTTTTAAAAAATTAAGCATACACTACTTGAACCAACCACTCATTAATATTTTAAAAAATTAATATAATATTAATTATTAATTTTTAATTGTCTTTGTTTTTAATTTTCCTTAAATATTTTACACACTTATTTTACATACATGAGAGAAAAATAATAGCAAATATTGTATTATGAAATTAACACTAATTTTAAAATAAATTATATTATTTAGCCGATGCATTATCAATAAAACAAATAGCAATTCTTTCATTTTATTCTTTTTATTTACTCTTTCATTTCCTTTTATTCACCGTTTAAGTTTATAGTGCTAGACTAATTAAAATGAATAAATTTGTATTTTTATTAAAATTATTTAAAATTTCTCAATATGTTTCTTATCTCACTTATTTATTACTTTAACATTTTATATACTATTGTTTCTCTTTCTTTGTTTAAATATAATATAATTGAAAATTGATAAATAATAAATATACATTTTAATAGTATTTATATTCTAAAATTTCTCATTTCTTTCTATATCTCTGCTATTTTTTTTATCTTTCTCTTCTTTATCACTTAATAAACTTCAAATAAGATCTATGAGTATCACTTTCTTTTTAGAAACTAAGTAGGCAAAGTCTTAATAGATAATCAATTGAAGTTTGAAAAAATTATTTGTTGATGTATTACTTTGTTATAAATATTAGAAAAATGACAGTACTAAATACAATAAAACAACCAAAAGGCAAAGAAGAGAAAGAAGGAAAATAAGCAGCTTTCGTGTTAATGGAATTGGCAGTAGTTGTGCCCTTCGGCGGCAGAAACTTTTTTATTGTGATTAATATACATTTTAACAACATTTTTATTTTAACATATTCTATTTTTTATATTTTATTCCACCTATTTTAATATGTGCAATAAGAATTTTTTGAAATTTTATTAGTGGATCTATTTTACGCCGTTGAGTTCAATCACATCAACATACCATACGGTCAGGAAACACTTACACACCATGTGAGGCCCACGCCCACTCGTGTGCGCTTTATTGTGCTTCCTTCGAAAGCGACTTCTTAGAACAAGTCAAACACTTTTATGGGCCCACATCACAGAGGACCACGCCTCCTTGGGGCCCAAACCCAATATTCATTCCCAACTACCAACCGTTACCGTTCCGTTTGGTAACTCCTCATTCTTGTAAAATTTAGTATTAAAATTAAAAACAATGAACTTTAAAAAACACTAAACTGTATTTAGTACTTCCCATAACCATTTATGAAAACCATACTAACGACTTTTCTTAAATGACTGCATAACCACTATTTTTTTCATCTAAGTGTATGCTTAATTATATCAATATTTTGGTTAAAACTCATTATTCACTCTATTTTTTGGATAATATAAGGCCCAAGGTGGTTGTAGAGTTAAAATAGAAATGCTTTTCAGGAAATGTAAAAGGGCATAGATATTTGTGAGATGGTTATTTGCCTTATTATTTATTTGAAAACAATTTGGATGATTATTAAAAATGAATAGATAAGTTATGAAGGTACCATGAGTTTGGATAGAGAGAGAGGGGAGTGAGAGAGGAAATTGAGGGCCACTGTCATAGCCGTAGGAAGAGTCTCCTCCCCTGGTATCATCATCTCAATGATGTTTTGGCTAATCATTTCTGGAGTCAAGCTTGATTCACCCTTATCCCTTAACAGCACATCCACCACATCATTCACTGCATCACCAACACCATCTGCATTGTTTTCCATCATTACCTTCTTCCTCTCCTCTACTAACTTCCTCACCATCTTCACCATCCTATCTTTAGCCTGCACAATTCACACACAACTATCACATTCTCAATTAATTAACATTTTTCCTATCTTATGCATCAAAACCACTATGTACATCAACATGAATACATGAAAAAACATACTTCAATGCTCTTCAACCTATATACACACTAGTGTGTATATAAAATAAAAAGGATTGATAAATTAAAAGCCTAATAATAATAATAATATGTGGTGGGACCTTCAAGGATTTATACAGCCTTGTTCCTGGAAATTTGAGGGGTAAGCAAATCAACCCTTTGATGAACTCAGAAAATTCTCTCTGGAGGAAGTCCAAATCTTCACCGGGACCAACGCTCATCAGGACTTTAACCAAAACCGGAAATGTAATCTGATATAGATGCACCCACAAAAAGTAAGAGAGAGAAAAAAGCTAATGTTAATTAGGAGATTATATATATAATAAAGAATAAAATTAAGGGGGTAAAAACAAACACAAAAAGAACTGGAGAGAAATTAACGAAAAAGAGAGACCTTTTTGACTTGATCTTGAAAATATATTATAGGTTGGTGGGTCCAAGAAGCGAAGCATTGTTTGACGGAGTGTTCAATGTCTCTAGTGATTCGAGCTTTGAATTGTGGAGATCGAAGGTAACCTGCGATGAGTGTATGGACTTTCTTATGCGTATTTCCGTTCATTTTGAATATAGATTGTTCTCCCATTAATTCTCTGACTGATTTTGGATAAGCAGGGACGAAAACGTTCCCTAAGTTCTGCAGAATCACTTTGTTCACGTCCGGGTCCGTCGACACTATCACACTGCTTCCCAAAATGTTTGTCTTAAACACATTCCCATACCTGTTCATACATATATGCATATGAACTAAACTCCATTTCCATACATATTTCTATTCAACAATAAATTCATATTGAAAAAATAAATTTAATTAACTAAACACATGCTAAAAATATGTATAGTTGCTGCTTATATTATGCAGGCAAAGATCACATACACAAGAGAGGCCATCTACCATGTAATAGATGAGTCTGTTCATATGTAATAGATGAATAAACTTGATCTTTTGAATTATATTTTCATCATGTACTTAAACTATACCAGCAAATTAAGACCTTGGCAGGATATATTTATTATTGGATCACAAGGGTGTCAATAATAAAAACATGAATTAAATTCGACTTAATTTTTTAAAAAGTAATTATTTTATTTTTGTTAACTTTTCAAAAGAAATTTTAAAAAATAAAAAATTATTTTTCTAAAAATATCAACCAAATACATACTAAAAAGCACCAGAACTTGTGTGGATGGTTAACTTCAGGAAAGAATTTTTAAAAAATAAATATTTATTTATTTAAAATTAACCTAAACTAAAATATATATTACAAAGCTCCATCACTTATATGGGTGTATTTGTATGGACACACAATGCATGAACAACATTTAATTAAATTTAAAAGTTATTATAAAAATTTTGATTATTATATGTTTTAATCGTATTTTTATCCTAATATTTTTTTCCTTCTATCATATTATATTTTTTCAAATTTTTTACGTTTTATCATTTTTTCCCTTTGCCTTACTGCATCAACTTTTAGATGTATAGAACAATTTTTCTTATCATAATTAAGAAAGTTTTTTTAGATTTAGCTCATCTAAAATGTTAAACTGTGTAAAATGAAAATTTAAAATCACCTTTTATCTTTAATTTAAGCAAGTCAAATTTAGATACTTTATTTCAAATTAAAGTAAACATACTCTTACTTATTTTACATCTTTTTTGACAAACAAATCATGATTTCGTTGAACACTCTTTCAGATCACTTGATTAAAAGGGCATGGCTCCTTAATAACTATACCGTTGTTAAACTATTCCTGTCATAAATTAGCCTGTCTTCCATACGCACAAAAAATACACAGTTCTTTGACTCAAGTGAGTAAAGGATAAGACAGATCCCCTATCATATTCAATGGCAAAACTCTACTCACCTATGGTGTAAGTGACCTGTGCATGCTTTCAGGAGCTTCACTTCATATTGTTCATACTTCTTGTTTTTTTCTTATTGGGTATCTTCTTAGTTTAGGCAACATTTGATTTTTCCTTTGTAAACTTCCCCTTGTCTTTATATATTAATTATAAATCTTCTCAGATTTTATTTTATAAATTCTCTTAATATTTATTAAATAAAATATTAAATACTTTTATATTTTTGAAACAATAAATATATAAAAAATTATTTAATATAAAGATTAGTTAAAATATACAACAAAACTCTTATAAAAAGAAAATTTTATTCCAACACAATTAAAAAAAACTTTAAAAAGAAAGATATGATATAATACTAGAATTGAATAAGGATAGAGTTATAAGAGTAGCTTATCTAATATTAGATATGAGTAAATAATGATAATATAAGATATAAATTATATTAAAATAATAAAGTTATTACTTTTTATCAAAATAATGTAACTTTTAAAATTTAATTTAACTTTTAAATATAAATATATATAGATATTAAAAATACATATAAATAATGTTAAAATGATAATATCTTTTACATTTAAAATTTAAAATTTAAAATATTTTATATTTTTATTAAAAATTTAAATACTATTTTAATAAAATATATTTTATGAATAATTAATTTATTTTTATAAAATATTAAAGATGATGCAATATAAGAGATAAGAAAGGAAAGAAGAAAGTTATCATATCTTTATGATTTATAATCCAAAATCCTCTTCAGTATAAGAAGTTGAACTACTAAAATAGTTAGGATACAATCATTCAAGAGTATCATGTCTTATTGATTCTGAAAATACCGTAAATAAAATAAAATTAGGATTAATGATCATATCTTATCTTTTTTATTATCATCAAACGGATATTAAAAATAATTTTGCAACAAATTAAAAAAAAAACTTCTACAGAAGTTAATGAAGACTTTTTTTAAAAGAAAAACTCACCAATGGTTATCAAGCACTACCTAAACTAATAAAAAAAATTCTATAACGAGTTCTTAATTCTCATAACTTAACCTTTAAATTACCATTTATTTTGTGAAAATATTTTTTGTTTTAAATTTTATTTATAAAAAATGATACCTTACTTTTATTTTGTTTCCTATTTTAAAAACTTTATAGAAAATAGTAAAAATTATTTTACTTTTTATTTTTATTATTTTTTTACAAAAATTTAAAGGTGATATTTGATTTGTAAAATATTGTTTATTTTTATTTAAAAAAATGTTACGTTATTTTTATATTATTTTATATTTTTAAAATTTTGTAAAAAAAAACATGAAAATAAAAAAACATTTTTACTATTGTATGTACAAAACTTCAAAAATAAAAAAATAATATTTTATAAATAAAAAAATAGAAAATATTAACTAGTTTCCCCATTTTTGCTGGCCGTGCTCATATGCTACACGCCCAAATATATAGCTAGTTGGATAATTATAACAGGGCGCCAATAAAAATATCACGATTAAATAGAAGTTAACATTTCTAAACTACAGAGGAATTATAATTTAAAAACTATATACAAGTAAATATGTGGTTAAAAGCTTAATTTTTTAATTGTTTTTACATGTTAAATGGAAATCATTAATTTTATTAAAAAATTATTTATTTTGAAGAATTATCTTTAAAAATTGATAAAAATAAATTTAATTTTTAAAATAAGTTAACACCCCCCCCCCAACACACACTTAATTTTTTAACATCCATTTCTATTAATTTGATTTGAGTTGAATAAAGTCATTTAGAAAGGCAAAATTATCTTTGCAGAGATGTTTTTCTTCTCTACTTACAAAACTCTAAACACATTATATAGGGTGTGGACCACGAGGACCAAATTGTCACCAACACAAGCGAATGTGGCAAACGACCGTAGTAGACATCTTAAAAATTGGGCCTTCACAAGGAATAGACTAGAAGAATAAGATATCCAATTTTATTAGTTTTTATTCATTTTTAGTGATATTGTATATAATATGTATTTAATATTACTCCAAATAAGGATTCAGATTTTGCTTTTGTAAATTGACAATTGACTGTTTTGGGAGTGAAGAAATTTTACTTGTCAATGATGTATAATGTAAATGCTGCAACCGTCTTTGTGGAGCAGATAAGCGAATAAAGGGGGAAAAATAAAAAGGTTTTGGAAAGTATATAAGCTATATAGGCATGCATGTGATTGGGGTGGTGGAGAATGAAAGGATGAGAATGCAAGAAAGCAATAAGAAGCATATATAAATGAAAATGATGGATGTGTGGTGAGGAATAATAGGGGATAGAAGCTTACAAAGACTTGCGTTTTTCCAAGAAGCTGATGGGCCTTGAGGAGTAGCCAGAAGCAATGTAATCAAGGGTCTCTCCAAGCAAAGGCCAACCAGAGTTCCCTTTTGGAATTTTGCCTCTTCCCACCGTATTCTCCTTCTTCCCACACACAAACCACCAACCAATTAACAGCATACCCATCACAACCCATAGACTCAAAATCCAATCCATGTTTTATCACTTTCAAACCGTGCTTGTATAGCTATATACCAATAACTTCTTAATCAGTGATTATTAGGTTCTCGGTTTTCACCTCATGCAGCGGTTTTCTTGTACCTGATGATCACTGTTATTGTTTTGGGTAAAAAAGGAGAGGAAAGAATATACAGAGAAAGAGAAAGAGAGAGAGAGAGAGAGAGAGAGAGAGAGGTGTTGAATGTTTGATAAGTCAAGGGAGAGACTTCTTTTTGTCTTTCCCATAGGAGAGTGGAGATTTATAGATATATATATATATAGAGAGAGAAGAGAGATTGTGAAGATCTATATATTGCTCCAAACAATCATTTGTTGAAAAGCAAGGGTGAGAATGAGCAACGGCCTGCAATTCAAGTTTGTTTTTAATGGATAAAAAAAGTTTAAATAAGTTGGAACTCAAAAATTTACCGGATGAAAATGTGTTTCAGCCCAAAAAAATATTTATAAGGATTTTTACAAATCACCTACCAACAAATAATAAGTTAGATTTAGTTTTTTAAAATCTAAAGCTTATTTAAAGTTTTATATGACTAATTTATTGATAAGGTAAATTTAATTTTTTAACAATTCTTTTTAAATAAATAAGATAGACTTAAATGTATACAAACATTTCCTTTTATATGTTAAGTTTTTATAATTTTATAATTTATTTTTATATGTTAAGTTTTTATAATTTTATAATTTATTTTAATATATTATATTTTTATTAACTTATGTACTGATCTTTCTAAATACTTAACTTTTTCAATTTTTCTATTATATATATTAAGTATTTATTAAATTTTTTTATATTATAAATTTATAAGTAAATTTATAAAACTTTATAATGAATTAGACTTTGTTAAAAAAAGATTATCCTAAATAATAGATAGAAACTCAAATTTAAAATAAAATAAATATATTTATATAAAATCTTATGTATTCTCATCCTTAATATCTTTATTCAATTTATCCAACCCAACATATACCATTGCCACCTCATTTCTTTTGTCTATTTTTTTCTACTTCCTTTTACTAAATATCTTCTTTCTGCTTATGAAACATGTCTAAGCAGTGAAATTTGCAAAGACACATATTGATATATTTCAAAAAAAATTAAATACTATATCATTCAACTTCATATTTCTTTAAAGCTTTAAATATTTACATGATTTAAATCTATAATCACAAAACATGATTTCGGAATTATAATAATTTTTTGTAGTAATACCTTAATTAATAAAATAAATGTTAATTTATTTACGTTGTATTAATTAAAAGGATTTTGATTAAAATATTAAATGCTCCTTATTCAATGTTTTCATTGGGAAATTTGTTATCAAATCTGAGTATTAAAGTATCATAAATTTAACCAACAAAATGCAATGATCTTGGTAGGTAAGGCCTCACCCACTAAAAATTAGTCAAATTAACAATCACAATGATTAAATACGCTTCGATGTATTTAGAAAAAATGCGATATACATATATATATATATATATATATATATATATATATATATATATATATGTATGTATATGTGTGAAACATGTGATATATATTAATTTATTAAATTTAATAAAATACTATTTTGATATTTTTTATTAAAAAAATTATTATTCTGATTTTAATTTATATAATATTATTATAAAACTTATGTATATAAAATTTTATTTAATTTAAATATTTATCAATATATTTTAAAAATAATGCTTTATTAAAATAATATAATAACATAATACTGATTTTAAAAAATTATATAAATTTTGTAAATTTAAATTACGATATAAATTTTCCAAATTTAATAATTAAGTTAATAAAAATTACTTTTAATAAAAATATTCAAAATATCATTTTACTAAATTCAATATTCCGTCATATCATTCGATTCTGATATGTGTATATATCACGAGTAAAAGGCATAATAAAAAAAATTATAAAAGTTAACTTTTATATTTGGTTAGAATTATATGTGCTGAGATACTAATTAAACTTATTAACTGAATAGATACAGGTGTACCCAGCTGAGATGTAATTTGTGTAATCAAAACATATCTGAGCTAATAAATTTACTTATTTAGATATAGGTATAAAATTCCTAAAGATTTCTCATATCTCTCACTTTTTGCAAAAAGTTTAATTTTTGTGAATGAATATGTTTGATAACTTATTTCAGTTAATGATTAAATAATTAAATAAAATAATTAACGTTGTTTTTATTATTAATAATTATTTGATAAAAGTTATTTTCATTTTATTTTTAATATATTTTAATAACTTTTTTTATGAAATATTATTTTTATATTATTGTATAATTTTATATTATTTAATTTAGTTATTAAATATTTTATTTAAATTAAATATAATGAAATATTTATTTTCATTGATAAAAAATTAAATTAAATAAATTATTTTCATAAAAAATTATTTCAAATTTTTATTAAAAACTAATGTTTTTAATTTCAAATAAAAAATATTTATTTAAAATATATCATAAATAATAAAATAAATAATTTATCAATTTTTTATATATAATTATCAAAATAATTATAAATTTATTTATATAATATTTTATTAATGAAAATATATAAATAAGAATAAATTTAAAAAATTATCCTTATTTTTAATAAAATAATAAAATATTAAAAATTATGATTAATAAAAAATTAGAACATTCAAAGTATAGTCTAATACTTATATTTTTGTTTATTATTTTATTTTTATTTACTAAATTAACAATTATTTTTATTAAATATTTTTATTTTAATAAAAAAATTATTTTCCAACTTTTAATTATTTTTTTAATTTTTACTTATCTTTTCCACATGCAACTAATTTATTTGTTAGTTTCTCCGAACATATCTAATAAATATATATTAATCATAAGCCTTTTCCGTCTAATGATAAGAAACTAATTTTAACTAGTTTCTTATATAAATATATATATATATATATATACATAAATTAAATAAATGTATTTATATATTGATAATTAAATGTATTGTGTAGATATGAATACACAATATATATATATATATATATATAATAAAATTATATAAATAATTAAATATATAATTAAATATCATCAAAACATATATATATATATATATATATATAAGATAAATAAATAAAACAAAAACATTTGAGATTAGGTAAAAAATTAGCGTAACGATACATTTAATAAAGTTTTATAAATGATAGATTATATATGTTCACTCATTGTATTGACAGTTTTCATGAAATAATTAGATCGGAATATAAAACATATCATATAATTAAAAAATGAATTAATATATATTTTATTTATTTTAATATAAGTATGTTATTTATAATTTAAGTAAACTTTTATTATTATATTGCATATTAATATAATTTTGGTTTATTTAAAATTTGGTATAATTAATTAATAAAATAATATTATATAAATTAAAAATCAAATCAATGAAATTTAATATTGATACATAAAATTGATTTAATATTTTTATTTTTTAATTTAATATCTATTGTTAATTTATTATTTTATATAAGATATTAGGATTAATCTAATAATGAAGATAATTTTTTTTATAATATTATGATTTCAAATTTCTTTTATGATTATACAATCGAAACCATTATTGTGCCATGTAATACATGTGTCTATATTTAAATGTGTTTCTTAATTAAATGTATGTGACTGGGTAGAGAATGAGATACACAAAATCAAATGCTTGTTGATAAAGGAAATTGATTTCTTTAAACAGAATCTTAATTTCGAGGATTTTGTTTAGTTAACCTAATTTGAATTCAAATAATTGATATTCTAAGTAATCCAGGTAACACGGTTTTATTATCATTCTACAATTCTCTTTCCGTCTCCAATAAAATAAAATAAAAGACATTTCTATTTTAACTCATATCACATATATTTTTCATAAAAAATAATTTTATTTAAAATTTAAAATATTAATAATATAATAAAAACAACTCTTATAAAAAAATTAAATTTAAAATCATATTTTTAAAAAATAAGAACATATATCATTTTAATCAATTATTCATAAGGCAGCCAAGTTACTTCCATTTAGTCATCTATACCAATTTTAATTAAGTCCATTTAATTTAATAGAATTAGGTCCGTTTGTTTTTTAAATACTCTTAATAAAGATTTATTAAAAATAACAAAAACATCTTTTTAAAAAATAGATTCAAAGTATAATTATACTTTTTTCTCAAAATTTAATAAAAAAACAGAACTTAAAATTTTTTAAAAGTTACATGTATATTTTTTTTTCAAAGATTATTTAAATAATTATTTTTCAAAATCATATTTTCAATCATGAATAAATCTAATATGCTTACATGATTGAGTAACCTTTGTTGAATAATATTTTTATTGATCCTGAATAGTTCATCAAGGACTATATATTATTATGATAATACTCCATACTCAATTATATGGACTTTTACACGTTCAACATAATCAATAGCAACTATTAATAAGAAATAATAATTTTATATAAGAAATAATTTAAGATATATATCAGTTAAATATATATTTTTTGTTTATTACTTTATAAAACGGATAAAAAATTGTAATAAAACAAGTAATGTAATAGGAAGACAATGTTAATGCGAACAATACAACCTATAATTTAATAGAGTTGGTAATCTTGAGGTAGACATGACAATGAAATTTCAGTTAATGGACATTTATTCGATCTTGCCTCGATGTTTGTCTTACCTTTACTTTGAATTTGCTTTAATAATTATAATAATATTTAAATAAAAATGTTAAAATTTTTATTTTTTATAATTATTAATATATTTTATATATTGATTAAGCTGAAATATTTTTAATATATAATCTATTTAAATATATATATATATGTAAATAAATAAAATCTATAAAAAAGTTAAAAAAAACTGTATATATATTGTCACAATTTTATCCAAACTCAATAAAACAAAAAATTAATTTAACTTTTTATCTCTATTTTGCGATTTTCATGTTGACCGCATGACTTGGTCTCTCTCTTTTTTATTAAATAAAGTTTGGCATCTGTGATTACTATATTTGATTTATGAGAAATGATATATATATATATATATATATATATATATATATATATATATATATATATTGACAATTTTGAAAAAAAATAAAAGGTGTAATTGAAATTCTACTGATACATTAATATTTTTTTCTTGAGTTATGCATATTATTTATGTTCAACCATTCGTAGCAGGACCCCTAACCAACCTTTATATTCTCCATTACGAACAGTTTGAGATATCGGGGGTTGTGGCACAGTAACTTTCCTTTGGTCGGAAGAAAATAAAATAGAAAAAATTAAAAATTAAAAATAAAATTTTTAAATGTTATTTTTAAAACATTAATTATTTAAATTAAATAAAATATATTTCTATTTCTATTTATATTCTACTTGTAAATAAATTATATTATTTATAGAAGACTTTTTTCTATTATATTACTATTTTATCATTTTTGTTTTTATTTCTTTTTAATATATACTTTATTAAATAAATAAACAATATAAATATAACCTTTTTAAAGAGTATTCATAATTCGATAGAGACAAGACTAATATTTCAATTTATCATCTGATATTTTAGTGCAAATTAAAACTTAAAATGCAGACTACAATGTTGACATTTTAACGATATAATCAACATATTTCTTGTCAATTCAATATCTTGTTCCTGGTACATTTTAATTTTATTATTATCTATTTCCTCAATCGTAATATTTAATTATCAAATGTGTAAATATGCCCAATTTATTCTTTTTCATAAATTAATCAAATAAATAAACCAATAATAAAATATCCTGTCATCAACTATTCATTTTTCCTTCTCCTTGCATCGTTTGGATAATTTATTTTTTTGAGCAAATCAATTACTTTCCACCATCTACACTAAATAATTTCAACTACACACAATCATTAAATGAAACTTAGTTATGAATATGTTAATGAGATAAATATATTATATATAAATTGAATTATTAAGAATATATTAATAGTAACAAAGTTATTTAAAAAAGTTAACTAATTCAATAAAGATATTGAATGTCACCGTCTTTTCATTGATAATTTTAAAAGATATTAATTCACAGTTAATTATTTCAATTGTAATTGAATTGAGATATAACATATACCTCTCTCTATATCTTCCTATAAAACGATGTTACAGTAGACATTGAACTAAAATAAAAATATATATTAAAAAAATAAAAGTTATAATAAATAAAAGCATTTTATATGTAAATTTATATAAACTTTATTCATTTAAAATATATTAAAATAAAATATATTAAAATAATTAAAATAATCTTTTAATATTAAAAATATATTTGATGTATTATTCTATTTAGATAAAAAAAAATAAGATAGTTAACTGAAATTTTTTAGATTATTTAAATTCTATTTATTATAATAACTATTTTGATAATTAAATTAAATAAAAAATCTTTACTTAAACACTATATTCACTTATTTTTAAAATTTCAGTTATTAGTAGAAAGTAATTATTCAATTTTTATTTATTGTATATTTAATAATATTTTTTATTATAAAATATTATTTCTATTTTATTATAATATTTTAATCTATTCATTAAATATTTATTTAAATTATTTTTAAGAAAATATTTAATTTTTATTTTAAAGCTTACAAAGATAAAGTAAATATTTTTTATAAAAATATTATTTAAAATATATTTATAAAATTTGAAATAAATATTTTTAATTTTAAACAAAGAAAATATTTATTTTAAATTACATATAAATAATAAAATAAAAAATGAAATTATCAAACTTTTTATAATATATAATTATTAAAATAATTATAATTTATTTATATATTATTTTAATAAAATATATATAACCAAAAATAAATTAAAAAATATTAATTTTATTATTATCATAATTTTAATTTAAATAATATACATATATAAATAAATAATTAATAAAAATAATAATACTCAAATGATCGTTTTTATTATTTTATATTTATTAAATATTTTTATTTTAATAAATATATTTTAAAATTTCAGCTTTATTTATTTTTTATTTTTTATTAATTTGTTATTAATTTTATTAAAAAATTAAAATTTTATCTATTATATTTAACTTTTAATTAATTTATCTGCTAATTTTAACAATCAGATCATAAATTTAATCAAATGTTTAACTTATTTGATAGTTTTTTTAAAAATTATTTTATCTTATTAATTTGTTTTATGTTTAACTTATTTGATAGTTTTTTTAAAAATTATTTTATCTTATTAATTTGTTTTATGTGTAGTTTTAATTTTTAAAATCAGTTTAATTTTCCTGTTTTAAAATTTAATAAATTTGGTTTCATGATAATTTTTTCACCTAAAACTGTAATTTTTATTTTTTATACGAAAAATTTATAAGCAGAATTAATTAAACTATTTTTATTCAAAGTTAATTAATCAAAATATTAAGTTTCATTAAAAAATAAAAAGATTATATTCCATCTTTTCAAATAATTATTTCATAACTTATAAATTTTATTGATTTTTTAAAAAAAATTACTTTGAAAATTTAAATTATTTCATACTTTAATATTTTTATAAATATTTTTAATAATTTTTAGAAAAATTTATTGTTCTAGTTTTAAAAAATAATAAAAGAACTAAATTTTCTATATTTAAAATAAAAATTAATTTATTAAAAATAAAAAGTTAAAATTATTAATAATTTAAATTAAAAGATTAAAAATTAAAAATCCAATTACACCTTTTTTAATTCATTATTCTTATACATTGTCCGAAACGGATTGTTTTTGAAGGGAACTTTCCAATCAAGCCAAAATTTGTAAACTATTATTTGTATAAACTAGTTTATTATGGTTTGGATAGTGTTACAGAAGTTGGCAATGAAACGTCTTATCGTATATCAGTTGGTGCTGGGCCAGTTTTCTGGCAGATGCACATTATATATCACACTGTGAGAAAAGATTAATGCCCGCTGCATTTTACTCTCAAAACTTTTTATATCTGCTCAACTGTCAGAACTAAAGTTTATATATATATATATATATATATATATATATATATATTAGTTATCATTAAATATTAACTTTTAATATTTATATTAATTTAATAATTTAATATAAATTATAAAATTTATTAATTTAATTATTAAATTATATTATAATATTTAATAAATTATACATATAAAACTTTAAATAAAATAAAAATTAATATCATATAATTTTATTTTAACATTTTTTATATTATTTAAATTAATAATTATATAATATATTTTTAAAATTTTAAGTTCTGTAAAATTATATATATAATCTACTTAAAAATTATAACATAATTTAACGATTAAATTAATTAATTTTATATTTTATATAAAATTATTAAATTAAATATTAAAATGTGGTATTCAATATCTATCAATTCTAATATTATATATGTATAATCAACAGAAATTAATTGTTATTAAATTACAAAATATTATTTTATGTATATAAAATAATAGGTAGATAAATATAAAATACTTTTTTATTTTTATATAGATGTAAAAAAAATTATATAAAATAAAAAAATTATACAGAGTTCAATTATTTTGTGTTAGAGTTAATTTGATAAATTTTTTATTTATTTTATTGTAATATTTGTCTTTATTTATATTTTAATATTGATAGAGGGTATTAATAGAAAAATATTAATTAATATTATTTTAAATACTTTTTATACATAAATAAATAAATAGAAGTAAAGATAGGAGGTAAGAAGGGTAAAACCATTATGGCCATGGCCCCCCATACCCAGAATTTTCAATTTTGTTGATGTTCTTGTGTAAAAAGAAATTATGGCACTCTCGACACCTCTGAACCTTAATTGTATCTGACATGGGGCTTAAAAATTGTCATATGTGTGTATATTTTTAATATAGATTGAACTTGATAAATTAGAGAAATAAATCTTGCATCTTTTAATATCACTAGTTTAATTATGATTAAAATAATAAAAATTAAATATATTTTTTTTTAATTGTAATTTTAACCATTCATGTTTTAAATATTAAATTTATTGATTCATTTTTTTAAAATAGAATTTTTCTCATTATTTATATGTCATGTTACGTATCAAGTATTAATTATTTTAAAGATTAAAAATAATTAATTTTAAAAAATAAAAAATTAAAACCAATCATATTAAGAATAAAAAAGTAAAACCAAAACTTTAAAATTTCAAAAACATTAAAAATATTATTAACCCGTATAGTAAATTATAAACCAATGTATTCGCCAATCTAATACCTACTCTCCTTTTAATAATAATATTCCTTTGTTGTTATTTTTTATATTTATTAATAATATTCTTTGGAAGATAGAAAATTTAACAAATATACACTTTTATTTTGTTTTTTCTTCTTTTTATATTTATCATTTTTTTATTTAAAAATATTTTTTTAAAAATATTTGTAACTATTTGTTTACTAAAAAATCTTTTTAACTTTGTAAAGAAAGAAGATTGGAGGAAATGGTTAGATAATAAATGATATTAAGATATTATTTAAGGGTTTTTCTGCCTCTATTTTTGTTAAGAAAAAATAGAAGCAGAAAGAGAGAGTGGGTTGAGTGTGTGAAGTGTGACGCACCACAAGAGTGCATGTGAGAGAAAGGTTATGGGCCAATGAAGGAAAGATGGCGAACTGGTTAACGTCTTTTCCTTCTTCCACTTTTGCATTATGGACTTATTGGTGCTTTCGTCTAGTCTGCATCGTTCCTCAGTACCACACAGTCGCACTCTTCCCCACCCACACACTCTTTGTCTCTATCTCTCTCGTTTTCTCATGCACTATATATTAATATAATTGCCTTTGCTTTTTAACACTTTTGACACAACATGAGTTTTGAAATGTGTGATTATCATATGCTTTTGGTTGAGGCAGATGTAGATACCAAAAATCAAGTGGTCCGTTTTTTGCATTTTAATCAAAGGGAGAAGGAAGGTTTTGCAACCCAACTTAGAGAGAGGATCATTAATGGTTTCAATGCTACTAACTAATTCAGTATGGACCATAGTCCCCGAAATTGATCAACTTCGTGAGTGAAGTCATTGCCATAACACCTAACATTGATTCATCCTTGTCATTCCCAAATGATATTCGTTTTTGGTCACCATTTCGAGGTTGGGGAACACACAAACATCTTGATAGTTCTATTACACATGCAGACCCGACATTATGCTTAAATGCATTTTGCGCCTTCCAAAAAGAATTGGGGAATGTAGTTATGTAACAGAACATGACAATTAAAACTGAAAAATATGAAGGTGTGGTTGCCATGCTATAGACGTTATTACCCCTATCAATTTGATTTCCCCTCTACTCCCTATCCTTTTAACATTTAAATCATTTCCCCCTATGCAGCTCCAATACACCACATAGGGTCAGGTAGCTACTAGCTAGCCGCGGAGAGCAATAGAAAAACTACTTATTACCATAATTTTATAAGTGATGACATTAGTCTCACTAGACCTGTGATGTTCGATTTGGATCAATAATTTAATTAAATATTTATTTATTAAATAAATTCTTATCAATCAAGATTTATAGCATAAATGTAATCATAAAATTTATAAGAATAAGTTTAAAGAAACTTATTTTGATTATATAAAAAAACTATAAAACAAACAAACAGAAAACAACTAACAAGAATCGTAAGCTTTTTTAATAAGCTTAAGCAACCTCTTCCAAACACCCGCTTAAACTAAGAATGGGGTGGGGTCAAAAGCCACATTCTTCCTTATGCTTCATCAAAGCACACTTGTCAATCAATGTTGAAAGACAAAAAATCACAAATAATCGTCCCTAAGGCTACTTGATTTTGATGTTGCATTGCAGGTTGTCAATGGGATTTTCAATAATTCATATAGTATAGTATGATGTAGACTCAGACCCTTTTAAGGTAAAGAGAAAATTAACAAAGAATACAATATTGATCTAGCTGATGTGTTGTCGATAAATACACAATCTCTCACTCCCTTGCAGTGTTTACCTCCATAAAATGTGCTGTCATGTTGTGTAGTCAGCAAAACTAGGAAAAGCAATGAATGATTGACTATATCCAAAAATTGGCATGACAAACTGTTTATGCTGCAAGGTTTTATAAGCTGCATGCAACAGCTTCTTTATCCAGATTACTGTAAAATGAAGTCAGTTTAGTTATAGCAAGTGCTTCACCAAAGAGTGATGCCCTTGAAGATCTAGATATGCGGACTTCAACATAATCACCAACCACCGGATTTCGCATTGTATTAACATCTTCCCTGTCTGGGATTGGCAGATTGACAAATATTACCCGATGGCCCTTGTCACTCTTGCCCATTAGTTCAGTATCTGGAGCTCTCCTATTGGGTCCTTCAACTAATACAAGCTGTGTAGTTCCAATCTGAGAGTCATAACACTTTCCGGTGCTTTCACGAAAAACCTCAATAAGTTCAGCTAGTCTCCTCTGCTTTATTTCCTCAGGAACATCATCAACATAATTTCTATGGGCATGAGTTTTCTCCCTCATGCTATAAGCAAACATGAACGCCATATCATAACCAACAGCTTTTACAAGAGTCAACGTGTCAGAATGTTCCTCCTCTGTTTCTCCACAAAAACCTGTTTAGAATTGCAAAGAAAAATGATGTTTATACAGTAGAATGATGGTCTGGCAAAGAAAAACTGCAAGGGAGAAAGTTTTGGGTACCACACCTACAATCCTACAGAGATAAAGTATCAATGAACTTATATATCTTCAGTACTTCCAGCAAAATAAACATGTTGCGTCATATGGTATATCAATACTGGCATGCTACTCAACAACACAGAATTTGACAATGATCTTTGTGAATAAAGATTTTATTTACACCTTTATTTTGTTGTGAATTTTTTTTGACAAAGTTGTCAATGATTTCAGAAGTGCAAGATTTGCACTTCTAAAGATGTATACCAGATGGATTTTTTTAAAAGTGTGTAAATTGAGTATTCTAAAAGACTGAAACTAGATAGCTTGAGAAAATAAGAACAGGGCATTCCCTTAGAATAAAAGGTCACTAATGGGAGTTTCTGCTTCCCATGTTATTCAATTGTAATTCTCTTTCAAGGTGCAAGCTTATTACTATAAAAAGGTCAGTAGATATGGCACGATTATATTATTAAAATATAGAAGCTATAATTGTGAAAGTTCATCACTCATCAGTTGAAATGTAGGTGTTCCAATTGTAGAAGGTCAAATTAATGAACAGTGAAGGAAAGGAAAAATGACAGAAAGAAATAAACTTAAAAAACATATTACCACAAATGAAGTCGCTACTTAAAGCCACATCTGGAATAATGCTGCGAATTTTTTGCACAAGATCTAAGTATGCTTCACGAGTATATCCTCGTCTCATTCTCTCAAGCACCGTGCTACTTCCTGTTTGTGCAGGTAAATGTATTAATTTGCATATATTATGTCTTTCTCGCATTAGATAAAGCAATTCATCTGGGAAATCTTTAGGATGCGGAGACGTGAATCTGAATCGCATCTCGGGAAATTCTGAGGAGAGTCGATCCAGTAGATCAGAAAACCTTAAGCCCATATTTTTTACCCTAGCCAAGGTGGAAAATCCCTCACTAAGTTTCCAATTGGACCCTGGTTCAACCTCTTTCTCAATCCCAGATGCATCATTGTAGCTGTTCACATTCTGGCCAAGAAGTGTTACCTCTTTCACACCCTCTTTCCAAAGCTCTGCCACCTCTCTCACAATTGATTCCACAGGACGTGATCGCTCTCTTCCCCTAGTGAAAGGTACAATACAAAATGAGCACATATTGTTGCAGCCCCTCATCACCGAGACAAAAGCAGCAACCGCATTCTTGGAGATTCGAACTGGATTAATATCAGCATAAGTTTCCTCAAGTGAAAGAAGAGTATTGATCCCTTTCTGGCCATAGTCAACCTCCTGTAGTAATCGCGGCAAATCCCTGTAAGCATCAGGCCCACAGACCACATCAACCATTTTGTCTGCATCAAGTATCTTTTCCTTTAACCTCTCAGCCATACATCCCAAAACCACTACTTTTGGAGGGCGCAGGGATTGTGACCTTCCAGTAGCAACATTGCTCTTCCAATGCCTCTTAAGAAACCAAAAGTAATTAAGCCTCTGCCATACTTTCTGTTCTGCATTATCTCTGATGGCACATGTATTGATGAATATTATCTCCGCATTCTCAGGAACACTCACAACTTCACTGTAACCGGCATTTTTCATTATAGACAGGACAATCTCCATATCATTAACGTTCATTTGACATCCATAAGTCTCATGATATATACGACCAGTGGAAGGAACTTCAGTATCTGATACAAGACTACCCGGACATACAAAAAATAAATCAATAACCAATTAAGAGATTTCATCCATAAACCCTAATCTATCCTATCCAAAATTTGCAATTCTGCAGTAATGAAATATTCACGAGGGCATATACATAATTTGAATTTTGAGTTTGACCCATTGCATTTTTCCGCTGTCTTTCCCATATTCTCGTATATCATTCTCCTATGAGTCATGAGTGATAATATTCAAAATTGCAAAAGGAGAAAAAACATTGTCTTTTCGATGAATTCGTTAATATTAAGTAAAATAGCAAATACCCACCGAGCAAATAATTAAATTTCGGAGAACATAACATATAATAATTTAAACCCAAAAAAGTAAAAGAGGTGGGTGGCGTTGGCAACAACTCACTGGGGTTGAGCATCCGAAGCAGTAAGTGTAGCTTGAGGGATGAAGTGACGGAGAGTGCTGGAACTAGAGAAGGTTCTGGAAGCGGCGATGAGATTGAGAGAGCGACAGCGTGATGATGAGGTTGAGGTTGATGCTCGATAGCCATAATAAGGTTGTGGAAAAGAGGCATTGGGTTGATATTGGTGTTTGCATTTATGATGGAAGATTGTGAAAGTAGAAAGAGAAGAAGGACGATGAAGCTTGAGGCGTTGAGCAATGTGAGGTTGGTTGATAATGGAAGAGAGTGAGGAAGCCATCATCTATCTGAATGGAACTGCCCCTGTTATCTGCTGGATAGGGCCCTTGCGGCCACAAAACCATCCATTCCCAAACACCCTTTCTCTTCTTCAAAGTTCTATATCACCGTGTTATTTTCATTTTTTTAATTCTCAAATTAAAATTTAGGCTAAATCTTTAATCTATTAATTTCAATAATTTGAATAATACCTTTGCATAATTAAAATTTTTTTATTAAACTTTTATATTTTAAACTTTTTGAAAATAACTTCTCTAATTGTATTAAATATGAATAAGATGATATTTTTATTTGATAAATTATATTTTTATCTTTACTGTTAAATTTAAATTTTTTTACAAGTACATTTCTCTATAGCATGATCTTCTCCAATATTAGAGATTTATTTTGAAGAAAAAACATAAATATATTATAATGTGTGTAAAACTAGTATATATGTGAGTGAAAAAACCTTTAAAATAAAATAAAAAAAATAGGAAATAGTTTTAGCAGTTTTTTCATTTTTTAAATTCCAATTTTACGGATAATATATATTCATGATCGATAGTTAATATGTAAAATTACATCTTTATTCCTCTTAGTCTTCGAATTTGAGGTGATTTTGTAGATTCTTCATTTGTTATTGATTCATTAACCGCATTTTAAATATTGAACATAAGTATCTTTCAAATCTTATATATATATATATATATATATATATATATTTCTTCACCAATATTAACATATAAAATTAAAAATAATATTTTTTAATATATTAATATCAATTTACTATCAAATATATTATTTAATAAAAATATTAAAATTTGTTTCATGAAAAAAAAGATTGAAAATCAAAATAATTTATATAAAATTTTAAATTTAATTTTATTATTTATTATAAAAAATATATTTATATATATCATCTAATAAATATTAATTATAATTTTAATTTATTATTTTATAAAATTAATATACCTTATTTTAAATTAAAATTGATTATATATATTCTATAATTTTATGAATTTTAAAATATTTTAAACGAGCTTACAATTTAATCAAGTGTTGTAAAAATATTATATTTATATTTATATTTATATTTAATTTTTCTATTAATTAAAATTTTTAGTTTTATAAAATCATAAAATAAATAAAATTAAATATAATAAAATTAATAGAACGTGCATGAATAAAATATATGGTAATATTTATTGAAAAATAGTAAAATTATAAATTTATTTGATAAAATTAATAGATAAGCTAGCTAAAAGTAAAAAAAATATATATATATTTGATATAATTTTTAAATTAACTTATAAATATAAAATAACAAATAAAAATATGATTATTAAATTAAAATTTAAGTATTATAATTTTTAATATATAAATAAAGTTATTATATTAAAAAATAAGGATAATATTTATAATTTATTTTTATTTATATATTTTTACTAAAAGTTTTATAGCAAAAAATTTATAATTATTTTAATGATTATATATTTTAAATATAATTTTAATTATTTTATTATTTATAACATATTTTTAAATTAACATATTTTTAAATATTTCTATAAAAAATAGTCATTTTAATTTTTATAAATTTTTTAAAAAATTTATAAAAAATATTTTCAAATTTTATCAATAAAATTTTAATATTTTATTGTAAATAATTTAAATAATATTTGATAACCACTATAATTTAAGCAACAAAATATAAAAATAATATTTTATAATAAATAAAAAATTATCAAAGTATATTAAAAATAAAAATAAAAAAATGAATTTTAACTAAGAACTAAAATTTTACAAATTAATGAAAGTAGCATTCTAAAAATATTATTATATCAAATAAAATTAAAATTTTCTTAAAAATATATAAATAGTTATTTTATTTTTTATTTAATTGAAATACATTGCCAAATATACTTTATAATAATAAGAATAAAAAAATAAGCATATTTATAGAAAAGATAACTTATTTTTATTGTTCAACGAGTTTTTCAAAATAAACAAATGATTCAAAATTTGAGACCTTTAGTTTTTAATTTTTTTTTAAACACCTTTTTTATAAGAAAGTTACTTCTCAATTTGTTTAGATGTTTGAAAAAAATTGTAAATATAAATGTAAAATAATATATTTTCAGCTTTAATTTTTGGGATGCTAACAAATAGCTTCCAAAATAATCTATAGTAAGACAAATGAGAGAGAAAATGATTATAAAAGAACATATTTATAAGCATAATTATCCTTGTTGAATATTTAAAAATTACAGGTCTCATCTCCTACATTGTGAACTTTTTTGTTTAAATTAAAGTTATATTAAAAATATTTTGAAATTGTTATTTAAAATAATTTCTTAAAATAAAACAAAAATATTTATTTATTTATTTATTTTAATCAAACAAGATATTAAATTTTTATACAAATATTTATTTTTCTCATAAATTAATCTTAAATAAATATGTCAGTGTCGAACTTTTTATATGCAACTTAAAGCATTTAATAGTACAATTTTAAATTTTATATGTTGGATTGATTACCCTATTCAATGTTGTTTAACATAACCTTATTTAACAGTTGACAAATTAAAAGAATTATTAACGTCCATTATTATAATTTCATAAGAAGTAACAATGATTTTATTTCAAAGAAATATTTAAATTGATCCCTAAGAAAAATATTAAACCCACTCAATTTACTTCCTGATAAAACAAAATTTTAAAAGTAATTTTTAAAAAAATTATTTCTATTAAAAAAATTCTGTTTAATTTAATAAACTTATTTACAAAATCTATTAATTATCTGATACAAAACCTGTAATTTTTATCTTGCAGTTTTTTTTAAAAAAAAACTTGTTTTCTTATCTAAAATAATGTCATTATTGTTAATATATAAAAAACACAAATGAACTAAAAATTGAAACAATGTCATGCTTTTTATTTATTTTCTTTCTTCATAAATGATGGAATTGAAACCTTGATCTAAATTTACTTCTCATATTGTTTTTTTAAATACGAAACATACAAATAATATGCATATAAGTATAATAATTGACAAATATAAATTCAAACGGACATATAAGACACGACTAAATTTTGAAAACAATTAATATCAAATTATCTTTGACAAAAAAAATAATACTTTAAACTCAAACTAGACGATGTTAAATTGAAAACTTATACCAGTCCCAGAATCCAATAACATGACAGAACATACGGAATTGATTCTTATTTCTCTAACAAGTATTACAAACAAACTAATACGTAAGCAATACCCTTGATTTCACCATAGAATCCAAGACTTCAACTGCATTTAGTTACTGCCAAATGCAAGTCTAAACATTATTGCTATAATTTTCACAGTTCAACCATGAAGTTTAATAAACAGAACAGCAAGAAAAAACACGAAATGATGTTATAAAACATCTAATTATGCGTACAATCTAAATTCCAAACCAGCACGAGTGAATGGAGAAAAGAAAAGAAAAAATGTAAACAAATATCTGTATACTAACATATATTTATTTATATTTATAATTTAATGATTTATAATTTTTTTAAAAATAAATCTAATCACCTACGTCTAAATGTATGGAGATGTAGGAAACTGATTGTATTAATTCTAGTTGAAACTTAAAAGGAAATGTCACGTAAAGGGAATCAAAAGGAGAGGAGCAAAATTGTATGAAATGATACAGAGAATGGTAGAAACCTACAGAAAAAGAAAATGGAACCAAAAGGGTCCAAATATCACACCTATTGAAAGGCGAAAGCAAACTTCGAGACATGAATGAGGATTTTATCTTTTTTGATTTAGGACACAAAGGAACAAAAAAAGAAGAGAGGAATAAAAATAAAACTTTTATAATTACAGTATATGTACTAAAATTAGAAATTAGAAATAATAAAGATGTGTACTAAAGAAGTTATTACCTCAAAGATGGACACCTCATCAAAATTTTTAAATTATGTGTAGTAAACATTATTATCATTGATAGATAGATTATAATAAAATATATAATAAATTTACTTAACATAAAAATAACTAAAACATTACTTTTTACATTTTTAAAATCACATTCTTTAAAATCTTAAGCAAACAACCACTAATCATTTTTAAACAAGCACCAGAAACAAACCACTTTTATTTTTACGGTGTTTGGATTTATATTTTTTTAACTGATTCTATGCTTTAATTAATTTTGTTACTATTATCTTAGAGCATTCTCAAAAGAGATAATAAAATAAAAAAGTATACATGATAATAATTACTTATATAAATAATTTAAATATTTTATTATATTTTAACTATCTAAGCTATAATTATAAAATTTAAATTTAGTTAGAACAAAACTCAATCAATCAACTCATTTGAATGATATTTTAAATCAAATATAATATTAATCTAGTATGATTTGATTCAACTATTTTTTTTAAAGAATGTAAATCAATAAATTGATCAATTTAGTTAGATTAATCAAAATAAAAAAAATTAAAATAATATTACTTAATGTTAATAATAATAAAAAATATTAAAACAATAAACATAATTTAAATTTTTTAATTTTTTTTCATAATTTAAATTTTTAATCTTATTTCATTTATCAAATTTTAAATTTTATTTTTTAAAATTTTATCTCAACTATCGTTTAATTTTATTAATTTTTTTAATTATTAACTCAAAATATAAATTTTAATGTTATTAATTTCTATCTAACATTTGAAAAAAAATTATATAAACAATATAAGGTTGGTCCTAAATTATATATTTTATTAATTAATTAAATTTTTAAATATAAATTTTATGTATTTTTAATTACAATTTTATCTGTCAACTTAATTTTTAATAATAATTTAAAATATTTTATTTAATTATATTTTTAATTTATATTTTAACTTATACTGAAATAAATTTTTAATTCTTATTTTCTTATTTACTTATATACTTATATAATAGTAATTATTTTGTTTTTTAAATTTAAATATTATTATTTTATAAATAATGTTAACTTATATTTTTTAAAATTTAAATGTAAAGTTTATAAATCTTGACGTACGGATTGTATCAATGATTACTCATCTAACCATGGAATAGTTTTATAACATTGATTGCAGCCATTGATGGGAAGCTAAAGCTGTAAAATGGCGAGGCTGAATAGCAAGTCCACAGTTGGATTCCTCTTACGCTGCTGTCGCCGACCCAACACACCTCTTCTCCCTTCTCTATGGCCCTCTTCTCCTTTTCCTTTGGTGACACCTTCTGTACCGAAACTTTTGCCCGTTTTCAACCCATTAAGAAATTTCGTGGAAGCTAAAAAATGGAATTTAGGAATTCAGCACAAATGTTATGGTTCCATGGCTGGGTTGGTTCAAAGGAACCCCAGATTCTCAAAGTTGAATGACGATGATGTTAGATTCTTCCAAGAAATATTGGGTACCAAAAATGTCATAATGGATGAGGAAAAGCTCATCACTGCAAACACTGATTGGATGCATAAATACAAAGGTTCCAGCAAGCTCCTGCTACAACCACAAACCACTGATCAGGTTTTTTATCCCTTTATTTATTTGTTTTGTTCATTTTTCCTTTGCCTCTATTGAATAGAATGAACAATTACACTTTAGAACGAATCTTGGTTCGGTGAAGCATTTGAAAATTGATTCATTTCCTTTTGCAGGTTTCTCAAATTCTGAAGTATTGTAACTCCAGATGCCTGGCTGTTGTTCCCCAAGGTGGAAACACTGGCCTTGTAGGCGGAAGTGTACCTGTCTTTGATGAAGTATACCCTTTAATTCATTCTCTTGCATAATAAGGGTTCAGCCTTTAATATATTAAAAAAATACTCTTTATTACATTGTGTATTGACAGCTTCCTTGTAATCTGGTGCTGTAGGTGATTGTCAGTCTTAGCTCTATGAATAAGATCATATCTTTTGACAAGGTAAACCTTTTACTTCTTCAAATCCATATTTGTGTGAGTTCCGTTATTTCTTAGTTTCTCTGGTTTTATTTGGATTTTCTGTTAATGGTTTTGAGAACTTCATATGTATTTTTTTTAGCACTGTACAAAGTTTGTATCATACAAAAATAGAATCATTCTATCTTTCTTATATCAATGCAATAATGCATTATTTTCCAAAGCTTTTTCTTTTGTAAATTTTTTTTTTGTATGAGTTGGGATAATATTGGATTAGCATGTTTTATGTTCAGAAAAGAGCATTATAATAAAAAAGCTGCAGGTCGAGCTCGTCTCTGAGAAGTTGTTTTTGTGAAAACATTAAGCAAAACTATGTGGATCACTATTCATGAACACACATGCAATTCACCTCAATGCAGCAGTTTTGCCTTATAAGAGCAAATTAAATCTAATTCCACTAGTCACCTTGTAACATTTGCTTGTGTAAATTTGTTTGAATTATATCAATGGAATTGAAGTCAATGTCAAACATGAAAATGACAAATCTGTGCACTAAATTCTGAAGTTTCTGTCGATGTCTTTTTTAGGTTAGTGGAATATTGGTATGTGAAGCTGGGTGCATATTGGAAAATATAATGTCATTCCTGGACAATGAAGGGTAATCCTTTTCACTTTATAAAGTTATTGTAATTTGGATCAATTTCACAGACCTCTAATTTTGAATTAATAATTCTAAAACAGAACTTTGCTTGACAGAATTATATTGATAGTGGAAAAAAGATTTTTCTTTGATTTGTTCTTTTCTTGAAGTTCTATGGAGTGCAAGTGCAGTGTCATAACCCATGTCTTGAAAGTTTTAGATGATCTATGACCCTTTCTTAGCTCATTTAAGTTATGCTTTCTGTATTTAAGTTGTGTACACTTTTCATTCAGATTTGTTATGCCACTAGACTTAGGTGCAAAAGGGAGTTGCCAGATTGGTGGAAATGTTTCAACAAATGCTGGTGGTTTGCGTCTTGTCCGTTATGGATCCCTTCATGGAAATGTACTTGGTAAGAAAATACCAACCATTAAACTTGACTATTCAAAAAGGTTGACCATTACTTCTTTTACTATATCATACTATACGATCTGAATTTTGTATTTCCAAAGTCAGTACCTTAAAGCTAGATGATTGTAATGATTTGGTCATTTCTAAAATGGAGTCCAGTTGAAAGGTGGAGCCATTTTCATGTTGGAGCACCAAAGCCCCAAGATTGCTCAATATATTGCAAACTTAATGGCATATTTAATCTTTTTCTAGGTTCTACCAAATTTATCTGAAGCAAGCTTTTAATTGGTTGTCAGGTGTTGAAGCTGTTCTAGCAAATGGTACTGTACTAGACATGCTTAAGTCATTGCGCAAAGATAATACTGGCTACAATTTGAAACATCTATTTATAGGTATGCAGTTAACAACAATTCATGTTTGGAAAGAAATAGTTAATCTGATTCTAAATTAACTTACCAATGATGTAGGAAGTGAAGGTTCCTTGGGAATTGTTACTAAGGTTTCAATACTTACCCCACCAAAGCTATCTTCCATAAATGTGGCTTTTCTTGCTTGCAAAGATTATAGCAGCTGCCAGGTATGATCACTGTTCTTATTTTCAACTTTATTTTTCTTGGTGAATTTCTTAAACTGATTGTTGTTTTATTCTGTTGCTGCATTGATTGCTTTAGTCACTTCTGAGGGTTACCTTAATTGATTGCCCTTTATTGAGTTTTGACAACATTTTACTGAGGGATTGGGAAGCATTATATATATTCTATTTTTTTTTTCCTTTTTTGTTAATGAGGACCCTTGGTGCCTGTTTGGTTTGAAATTTTTTTATCTGTTTTCATTTCTTGTTTTTCACAAATAATTGATGCAATGCCTTCTTGTTTTACTTTTTTTTTTCCTTAAATTTTAAAGATTTGTAAGTTATTTACTTATTTTCACCATTTCCCATACATTTGAAAACAATAAATAAAAATAGAAAATGTTTTCTTGCACTAAACATTCCCCTGTCTTCCAAATTCATTTTAACTTTCTTATCATTATATTACCACAATTGCTTTTGAATAAACAAAGAAAATAAATCTCTAATGACTAGATATTAAGCTATATATGAACTTTCCGTTACCAATTAGGTAAAATTACTGTATTAGTTCACCTATTGTATTCATCTATCACATCTTCATTTATATTGCTAAAATAGTAAAGTTTTCTGAAATTTGTATGGTCATGTTTTCTTGTGCAGTACAGTGTCCTGCAATTTATAGTCAGTTTTTACTGGAAAAGTTTGTGCCAATATGCTTTGCCCTTTTGTTTGAGAATGAAACAGGCATACATCTTATCAATTTACTTTTGTTTCTATTCTGCTTATCAGAAACTGCTGCAGGAAGCAAAAAGGAAACTTGGGGAGATTTTATCTGCATTTGAGTTTTTAGATGGCCAGTCTATGAATTTGGTAATCTCAACTGATACTTTGTGATGAAATTAATGTGTATGCTGATTGCCACTTATAAATGAAGCTGTCTTGATACATACACATAAATGCGACCTTAATCCAGGACTTCTATATGTTTGATTGCCATTGGATGATTAACTATTCTACAATTACTAAACCTGTATCAGGGAAAAAAATTTGGAACACATCCTATATTATAAATTTGAATTCTCATTCTTGAAAACAAGATAACCACTTTCTTATGCAGCCATGTATCTTTCTCATTTTGTGACACATTTCTTATGAGTTTATATATCAAGTCAGTATTTCTTTTCACATTAATTAGTTATACAATCAAAGGAAATTTTTAGTTTCCATAATTATTTTAATTAATATTTAGATCTCTTCAATCATAATCAAGTATAATGGGATTTTAGCAAATCATCATTAAAATAATTTTCTATTAAGTAAACTATTTTTCAAATTTTTAAACTTCTATTTTTTATGTGCAGTAAAACAATCTATTCTTCGATATTTTTTAATTATATTTTTCACATTTTATGTGCTTTTACGAATAATCATGCAATGCACCAGATACTTGATAATTTCAATGAAATTTTATGACATGACAAATTCATGTGTTTGGGTATTTAAATTAACTTTATGCTTGGTATTACTAGCTATCCCTGTACAAGGTGCTAATGGTAGTATAGTGATCTTGCATCTTAGAAGTTAACGAGGCAACAACTGGCATACCATGCATGTGTGTGTGTGTGTCTTTTGTAGTTTGAATTAATGTATAATACAGAAAACAGAAGTAGCATTGGTGATGGTGAGATGTTGGGCACAGGAGTAACAAAAGGAAAATTAATTATCACATAATGCAGACCATTAACAAAATTTAAAATTATATCACTTGGAGATATTTCATACTGAGTAGGTGGTAAGGAAAGCATAGAGATCATACATATACCTGGTGGTGAGACTTACTAATGAAACTGCATTTTGATGAGTTTTAGTTTATGCTGGTATGTTGATTGGATTTAACATAAAAAACATGTAAAATTCACATAAACATCATGAAGAAATTCTGCATGTATTTCTTCTTTTCGCTTGTGTGTAATTTCATTAATAAAATCCTACTACAATTTGATCATCCCAAGTATTTGAAGTCAACTAAAGGTAAAGTGTGCTTGCTAAAACATACACATATCAAAAAGCAAACTAGGACTTTCTGGCCAATACCATGATATATGCATAATAACATGTCTATGGAGCTCCGTTTTTTTTTTGAAAGGCGGTCTATGGAGCACTTGACTTTGATCTTTTTGAAAAGGGCCTACAGACTGTTCTCTTTGTTATCATAAAATTCATTATGTACTTCACATGAATTACTAAGTAATATCTGGTAATTGCAATATATAAAATTTACATTGGTCATAACATTTGCTCTTAGTCTAGATTTGTTTTATGGAAGGACACAAATTATTCCTGTAAAATTCTAACTCATACTACTGGGAAAATGATTAGAAGTGTGTGACTTAATTTTCTTTTCCCTTTGTTGGACTGTATTCATCCTGATGTGATTGGATTTCTAACAGGTTTTAAATCACCTGGAAGGTGCTCGGAATCCATTACCTTCATTGCATAGCTTTTATGTGTTGATTGAGACAACCGGCAGTGATGAATCTTCTGACACGTTAAGTCCTTGCCATTTTAACTTGATTGACTTTGTTCAATTTAGTAGAGTAGATTACGTTGAACTCCCTCATCAATCATATACCTCCATTTGAATTGTAATTTATGCAATTTGTCACGATCATGGATTTGTTTAATACTGAATTGCCTTCCTTCTCATCTCAGGCTTTCCACTAGCATTTTAAATATGCACCAGCTACCTCCTTTTATCAGGTTTTGGGTATAAGAATGAGTTGCAGGGTCTATTAAGTAACGGATAAGGGAACGGTTATTATAACTATCTATGCTCCATTGTTTCACTTACATTACAGTGTCCTAAGTTTTTCCAAATGAAAATTTCTGTCATGAACCTTCAAATGTGCTTGAACTTGTTCTTATATATATATATATATATATGTAGTTTTAGATATCAATTCTGAACGTGTAATTTAGGCCCTTTACATATGATGTTATTGTTTTATTTTGATATCTCCAGACAAAAGCTTGAAGCATTTCTACTTCACTCCATGGAAAATGAATTGATATCCGATGGTGTTCTTGCGCAAGACATTAGCCAAGCATCATCTTTTTGGCTTCTGCGTGAGGTTGACATTTTTCACTCCATGATTTTCCTTTAGGAAGGAATACCCTATGCTCTTCAAAATAAGGATATATCCCTGCTGTGCTCAGCTTTTAATATCAGTGATCTCATTTCTCTGACCTGGTTTTTCAATTTTTGTAGTCAGTATTTTTACCTCTATAATTCCTACTTCATCTTAAAAATCAACAAGCTCGACCAAGTTAGGTCAGCCGTACACCGTGCATTTGGAATCTTCTTAATAATGTCATATTGAAGTTATCGTTGGTTACATGCTCTTCTTATCCACTTGCTTGATTACTGAGTCTCTCTTCTGGCTTTTTCGTCCTTAGAGCAATTTTCAGTTCAATTTATATGGTTTATAATTTTATTCTGTGCATGATTCGAACTTCCTGCTTAATTGCTCTTTTCTTTTTTTATGTACTAAGTTGCTCATATTTATTCTGATTTCAGCAGTTGCCATTTGGCTCTAGTCAATGCTTTTTCAGTTATAGACCCTTGTTTTCCATATATTTCTTTTCAGTTTACTGGCATGGACAAATAACTGCAATTTTACACATATTGAGTGGCATAATTACAATGATTGTGCTCTAGAAATTAAATTCATTTACTTGTTTTCATAAAGAAATTGAAAAGGATACACGCATGCGTGCGTGCACTCATATATATATATCTCCTCAAAAATGCTTTTTTTTTCTGTTCCGCAATGGTTTGTCATTGGTAACTAAAATTTCAGTTTAGTTGGAAAATTTGGTTTGTTTTTCTATGAATAAATACTGTTGTAAAGTTTGGCCATATTAGATGTTATCGAATGATTGCAGGGTATACCAGAGGCATTGATGAGAGCAGGACCTGTTTACAAATATGATTTATCGCTACCTATTGAACATATGTACAATATTGTGGAAGAAATGTCATCCAGACTAGGTAAAAAATCAGACAAAATTCCTATTTAATTGCTCTATTTTGGTTTACTTAAGTTTGTGATACAGTTCAAATGGGAAATTAATAGACAAAATGAATGTGGTAAGTATGCTTAGTTTGTTATCTGTTTATCACAATTAAGCATATTAATTAGAACATGATTTTGTATTTTATTTATTTTTTGGACTGTAGGTAATACAGCTAATGTAATTGGATATGGTCATCTTGGAGATGGTAATTTGCATTTAAATATTTCTACTCCTCGTTATGATGACAAGGTAGCTCAAACAAACTCAAAATAACTGTTTGGTTATGAAAATGTTCTTTCTATAAGATTGTGAGTATTAAAATTTGCAGATTTTGTCGCAAATTGAACCTTTTGTATATGAATGGACATCTAAGCTCCGTGGTAGTATTAGCGCAGAGCATGGTATTGGGCTAATGAAAGCTAACAAGATTTTCTACAGCAAGTCACGCGAAACTGTATGTATATTATTGACTTAAAGTTGAAGTTTTCCTCTCCATTTGATAATGTAAAGTTGTGAATTGAATATCTAAACGAGTATCAAATTGTACAGGTGCAACTCATGGCTTCAATCAAGAATTTGCTGGACCCCAATCACATACTGAATCCATATAAAGTTCTTCCTCACTCTCTCATTTCATAATCTGATGTGGAAAACTTTATCTTGTATGCATATCTTTGCTCACTTCTTTCTTAGATCCAGCAAGTACACATGAATTCTCTCCGCATCACATACTAGTGCTTCACTCATGTTAAAGACATTAATAATTTACTGTTAGAAACCAAAAACATAAAAGAAATAAAGGTTAAAAGTTCATTGCTACATTGTGAATTAAATAATTGTGTAATAAATTTCTGTTAATCTTCATAATGTCTTATTTTCCTCTTTCCCGTCTATTTGATGATATTTGGCAACGCTCTTTACTTAATATTCCCAAAAAGTGTGTCCAATTTTTTTTGTCGATATCTTATTCGTATTTGCATTCAGTGTCAGATTACAAAAAAAAAAAGAAAAGAAAAAGGCACTCATACAGTGCATGGTGCTTTCAATAGTATGTGGAAGTGACCTTTAAAATAATTGGTTCTCATTCTCACCAAAATATTTTTAAAAATCTGATGAAGCCCCCTTAATATTATTATCAGAATGATAAAACTTTATGCAATTTGTGGGGATGGAGTCAATTATCAAGAATCATTTGTGTGGCTAGTTGTTAATCTAACAGAAAAAAAATTTCCAATTGCATGTTTTCGTGTGAATAAATCTAATTATATTTCGGTACAAATAATTTTTTGTTTATACGTAGATAGAACTGAATCTACTTTTAGTTATTGTAAATATGAGACCAAATTGCTAATACGTCCTTCTAAAATTTTTTACACTTGCAATATATAAGAAGTGAGTCTCCTCTTATTATGGGGCTTGGTTTCATAGAATAACGTCCTGCATTTCAAAGAAAACAATATGTTGTGCGGTCTAAATTTAACGTATTGAACATTTTTTACATCATAATTATTTTAAATATTTTATGTAATAAAAAGTCTTTAACTGAAAGATTTCCTATTTTTAAAAATAAATCCTAGAGAACCTTAATTCTAATGCCATTGTGGTCTTGGATGCTAGTTATAATATGCATTCTTCCTCGAAGCAGGTTCATTGCAAGATATATAAAAAAAATAAATGAATGATAATCGGTACCTTAAGGTTAATTTTGAAATCAGTTTTCCAGCATTTAAAGAGAATTTGAAGAAAAAAAAAATATCGAAGATACAAGATAAATGAAAGCACTTTGTCATATCAACAACGGTACTTTGCATGCATGAAACCAAAACTTAATGAGTGGCTATAAGCAATCTTCTAAAAGCTATTTTTGACTTGCAGGCTGAACCGGTCATACGTTGAAACAGACAAACAGTTATTCTTTTCCTTTGAATATTTTTTAGTTTAATTATAATTTAATCACAAGTTTAATCAATTTGGTCATGATTAAAACATATTGCTGGCTTGAATTACAATTTATTTTTTGTGGTAGATATCTTCAATTTAATTTTTAAGACATTAATTATAAATATCATAACCGGAGGAAGTAAAAGCCAAGGAATAACTTTTTCTGCTAGCTAGATGCGTTGCTTAATGCATTAAAAGGCCCTTTCTTTTGAATGAGTATTCTAAATTCATAAAAAAAAAATTGTTGATACCAAAACAAAAGTTATTAGCCTGCACCTTAGATTTTGTTTTGTTTATAATTTTGAGATAATGATTCATATATTAAAATGCTTCTAAGAACCAAATATCATTTGCTGAAAGGATGATAATGGATAGTAATGCCAATCATGTAGTTCTTTATGGAACTTTTTTTCTTCTTCTTCAAAATACACATCTGTGAGAAAAATTTGAATATTGTATTTTCTAACATTATTAACCGACGTTATACATCCATCTTCTGAAAGTTATTCAAACCACTCTTCATCAACCTATACCTCATAGGTTATTTGATGGCAGATACGTGGAGGCCTACCTAGATGATCATTTTAAAATTTAAAGTAATATTATTGATGCAACATATTTTTACAATATTTTTTTAATATTATTTTTTAGGTTAAATATGTTTTTAGTTTTTATAAAATAATTAAATTTTAATTTTAATCTCTTAATTTTAAAATTTTTGGTTTAAGTTCTTATTTATTAAAATATCTTAATTATAGTATCTAATATTAACTTAAAAAATATTAAATTAAGTTAAATTAATTATTATTAAAAAATTGAACTATTTTATAAAATACTTTAATTATATTTGTCTAATTATGATTAATATATTTTAACTTAAAGAATATTAAATTAAGTTAAATTAATTATTATTAAAAAATTTAACTATTCTATAAAATATTTTAATTATATTTCTCTAATTATGATTAATATATTTTAATTTAATACAACTTGAATTAACATTAGAGATTATAATCAGTATATTTCAAAAAATAAAAAATTTCAATAAAAAATTTTAAATTTTAAGGAAAAAATAAAAATTTAAATATTTTAAAAAAATTAAAAACATCTTTAATCCTTTTTTTTATCACATAAACAGTTTTATCTCACATTTTTCTTTCTTTCCTTCTGATGTCTTTTTATTGTAAAAAAGGTTGAATAAATACAAATTATCTTTTTTTATAGGACTTTTAAGTATGCTTTAGCGTGGTACCTCAAAAGCATGCTCTAGAAAACAAGAGAATAAACATTCATCAGGGTTTGTCCATACTCCATAGTACACCCATCTAAGTTTCTACTTTCAACTACTTGCTATATTTTGACCCAAAGTTTTCCCAAAGGACAAACTGTGATATAAGTTTTCCACTAATCACGCGTGGAATATGCTTATCTTCAATCCTGAATTTGCCATGAAAATAAGTAAAATTTATAAGTTTAAATTTGTCTGGTGCTCAACTTGGGAAAGTCAATGCGAAGCGTCCACTTGAAAAAAAATTAATAATACTCAAACATACCCATGATTTCCCCCCTTGTTCTTAATATTCTCATCATTGATTGCGTTACAAAAGAAAGGAACAAAAACTAATGTTGATTAGTTTAAGTGATGTAGAGTTTGGGTAAGCAATATATAAAAGTAAAAGTCTTAGAAAAAGGTAAATCCACATAACTAGGATTAATTAGGCTCTAAAATAACTGTTAACTATAATGGATATAAAAAAATAATAATAGAAAAAAAAAAGGAGAGAAAATGTATCAAGGAGTTCCAGTTGCAGGATTCAACCAAAATTCAGAAAAATACTTGAACTGTTACTATATTAGATGTTGTTTTGTCTGTGAAAATATTTTTTAGCTTTTAGTTTTATTTTTTGGTTTTTATTTTTATTTTAATTATATTTTTATTTTTTAAATTTTTATATAAAAATATTATTATTTTTATATAAAACTTTAAAAGTAAAAAATAAAATAATAATTTTACAAATAAAAAATATTTTTAGAAATCAAACAAGTTCTTATAATTTGATTCAACTCTCACTTCTGGTTTCAATGAATTAAGGTTAATGTCTTCATGAAAAATTCTAAAAAAATTATCTATAAATTTTAGGGTTTATATATTATCAATATAAAAACATTATATTGTTAATCAATTAAAAAATATTATAGGAATAATTTTTAAAATACTTATTACAAAATAATATTTAATTACATGATTATATAACAAAAAAATTACATAATAATCAAAGATTATATCATAGTATAAAGTATCTATTGTAAAATACATTGATATTGTGAGTATATTACAATTTAAATTTTATTAATATTTAACAATAAAACTATTTTTTTATGGCTATGTTACGTACAAAAATAAAAAATTACCAAAACATTTAAATCGGTTAAAATACTCTTTAATGTTTTCATTTATTAATATTGTCTTTCCTAACTTAGATATTCATAAAGAGCTTTTGTAGCACAAGATACACTATTATTTTTCATATCTTTTCTATAGCAAATTGTTACGTCATTATATGTTTAAAATGAAGAGTGAATGTGACTATTTTTATTTGCAAGTTAATAATCAAAACTTAAAATTACAGTAGCTATTTTATCAAAATTCAAAGCTATTTATTCTTTTTTACAACAAAATAATTAGTTGAGTAGTATTATATTTAAGTATATTAAAAAATAGGATTACACAACAAAAATAGGAATGGTTCAAATGAAAGAAGAACATTTTAAGTAAAAATAAAAGTAAATAAAATTATTTGAGATAAATTTACAGTTTGATTTATTTAAAGTTTAATTTAATTCGAATTGTTTAATAAATAGATAAATTTAAAAAAAAATTAGATAAATAAAATAGATATAAACTAAATAAAAATTTGTTTAATTTATTTAGGATCTATTTATTTTTATATATTATATATTTATATTTATTATATTTATTTTAATATATTATATTTGTATAGTTTTATATTTATTATAATTTTTAATTTTAAACAAAATAAATTTCTATATAACTTTTTTTATTTTTAAAAATAAAACGCTCCTCTAACATTCTCTGAAGGATTATAACTCAATCCTTGATATTTGAAGTGATCTTGTCCAAAAAAATATATCTTCTATATAAGACTTGTGTATGTTAATTTAATTTTTGAACAAATGCTCTATATTTTATTTTAATTTTTATGTGTATCCAAATATTAATTTTAGGTTGATTTATTATCTTTAATAATTTTTATATTTTAAGAAAATTAAGTATTTTTTATTAATTTATTTGGTATTTGAAGATTTAAGTTTTTATCAAATTTTTATGATAGTACAAATAATATATTATATTTGCATATTTTTATTTTGTATATTATTTTTTATTGTGTATGTCATATAAATTATAATGTTATATGAATTTAAAATAATATACTTGATTTATTGTTTGTTAGATAATTTTGATTTATTTTTTATATAAGTAGTAAGGTAAGAGCTGGATTGATAGGTTTTATAATTTAAAAAATATTAACATATATTTTTATAAAAGGCTTTAAGTTTGAGAATCTTTTAAATAATATATATATATATATATATATATTAGACTTATTTAATGTTTTTTAATCAATTATTTATATACATTTTAAATTTATTTATTAACTTTTTTTTAATGTAAACTTTTAAACTTGTAAACCTTATAAGTTATAAAATAAAAAAAAATATTTGACAAGTAATAGATTTGAGTTGGATCTTAAAATTTTTAAATAAGACAAACTTAAACATTCAAAATCTAATTTGACTCAATTTATTTTTATCTCTACTTTTAAGTTATGTCACAAAAAATATCATCTGGTGGTTAAACATAAAAAATAATAGTAAACAAATGCACATCACCCTTGGAGGAATAAAAAAGATTTTATTTTATTTTATTTATATTTTGAGGAGGTCATGTTTGAGAAGAAATTTTTTTTATAAATTTTTATATCGTAAAAAAATTTTTAAAGCCTATTTACATTATAAACATATCGTCTAGGGATGGAAATAGACCGAGCTAAATTAGACTTTGAGTGTGACCTGTTTAAAAAATTTGAGGCCTGAACTTTTATGTTAAGACTACAAACCTACAAGTCTGTTTAAAAGCCTACATTACAAAAAAATTAATAAATAAACTTAAAGTCTACATAAATAATTAATTAAAAAAGTTTACAAACTTAAAACCTACCAGATAAAAAGGTCATTAAATAGGCCTAAAACATATATATATATATGTTAATATTATGTAAATAAAATATAAATTATAAATATAATATATTAAAATAAATATAAATATATAATATATAATATATAAATAGGTTCCTGAATAAGTTAAATAAGTTCTTTTATAAGTCTAGACCTGACTTATTTAGCTAAAAAGACTTTTTAACAAGTATCAGTCTATCTATTCATTAAACAAATTGAGTCTAACTAGGTTTTAAACTAACCGAATTATAGGCTCCTGTCGACCTTGTTTATTTCCATCACTAATATCACCCTCGAGATTAATCAAACCTCTACATGCAAATAGAAAGAAAATAAGTTTATTCCATGTTTAATGTAATTTGTTTTAAAGAAATAATTGTCTGTTTTTTATTAATTTATTAATAAAAGTAATTATTTTACCAAAATAAATTATTTACCATACCGAAACCATAAGTTACACGTTTCCCATTCTTCAAGGACACATTGATTTTTGGACCCCAAATCGGATAGGTCCAAGAGCAGAGAACAAAGGCATGCTCCACAGACCATGGACTCTTGGGACTGAATACATGGGATTATGATAATTTTTTTTTTTCTTTTGAATGAATTTTCCTTCGCTGGTAAGAATTATGAATAAAAACGATAAAAATCAAACCAATATTGAATAAATAAGAATATAGACTTCATTAAAAAAAATTAATTCTTTGGATTTCTTGTTAACAGATAGAGATATTATTTTAGAAAAATATTTCTTTTTTTCCTTTTATCTAATAAAAAAATAAAAATTTTGGTATTACTTATCTATTCACTTTAATTTTTAAGTAAATAATAATTTTTTTTCATATATATCATTATATCAACAGTAATAAATAAAAATTATATAAAAGATAAATTTAAATAATTTTTTTAAAATTAACTGCATTAATTATATTTTTTCTTATTCTATACCATAAAAAAATGAATGAAGTTTTTTCTTTTCAGCTACGGCAAACTTTCTGTCACTGTTTTAATCCCAAGAGTGAGAGTGGAGGGACCATTAGATTCATATGAAGGCAAATAATAGTGCCTAACTGTTTTGGGAGTTTCACTTGACAGCCTGGCTGAATTATTATACCACCATCGTCCATAACCAAAGGAATTTGATATTCAATGATGTTTTTGTGTATGAAAAATCTTAACTATGGACATTTATCTTCCTATTCTAACTTAGCTTTATTATACGAACATCACTATCACTATCGCTAGGGATCCTCATGAGGTTTTATATTAAATTCCCTTTTTCAATTTTCGCACTCATCGGCCAATGGAATGTAAGAAGGGTCAATACAAAATTATGGACAACATCTTGGCTTTTCAATGATTCCATGTTTTATGCCAAAACCTTTATATGTTTTGAATTTTGTTTAAATTATGATCATTTCCCTTACAGGGGCTATATCCTAACGCCCAATCACTCTCAATGCCTTATGTATGACGTATACATGAAAGCAGAAAAGAAAAAAAAAAAACTAATTAACGATAATGATGTTATCAGCAACAGCCACTCCTCTCTCTCTTTATATACCTTTTTTAATTTAATGCTGTGTTTGGTTTTATAGAAGTGTGGAGAAGAAAAGTGGAAGAAAAAAAAAAAACAAGAAAGACAATATAAAGGAGGAATTAAAGAAAAAAAAAACTAAGGTATGTAACTAAAAAAACACTGCAAACAAATTGAGAGAGAAGGAAGACTATTTTTTAAGAATACCTAATTAATCATTTATACATTTTCTTAACATAAAACAAATTACATGTTATTTTATATAAGGACATGAATGTTTCATATTAAAATGTAATTTTATTTTTAAAAAATATTTTTTTAATTCATTTTCTGTCTCTTTTCTCTCGAACTGCTTCCTTAACATAAATCAGATATAATTGAATCTTTTTGTATAGAGAGAAAATTTAAACGCACTCTACATATTTATTTCATATGATGCAATAACGTTTTCCATATCGCAATATGTGAGCTTCTTGTGTGTTGTTAGAACTAACTTAAATAAACAAATAACTAATCTATTTCATCAAGTAATATTATATTTTAACATTTTAAAATAATATTTTTATTTTTATATTTTTTTCTTTTATGAAAGTGAAGGTGAAATCTTCCTAATTTTTTTATTTTTAAAATAATAATAATAATCTTTTATAATTTAAAATTGAATATCTAATTACATATAAATATATTTATTTCAAATATAAATTTATTTTTTAACATCCTTAATTGTTTTATTGATTATTTTTATTTTCTGTTCGAAATCAAAGTGTCATTCTGACGTGAACATATGTGCGAGACCTGACCTCATCATCAGGATTCCATCATTTCTCTTATGTTTTACCACCATAAAAAATAAAATAAAATTGTATTATATTGTATGATTATACGGTCGCACCTTTTATATAATAAAATATAATACATATCTTTTATACTCCTACCGTGACAACATTTTTTATCATAGTATTTTTTTCTTAAAATACATTGTTTAATTATTATTTTTTTTTTATTTTATTTATTAAAATTCTTTCTCTCGGCATAAATTTCAACCTTTTAAAATAATTTTCTTTAAGCTAAAGCCTAAAAGTTATGTATTTGTCTTAAATTTTAATGGTTTCTACTTTCTATCGTCAAACTAATACTTTCAAAATTTATTTTTTATATTAAAATCTGTTTTTTTAACAAACCTCGGTTTATTACATTTATCTATTGGCTTATATGAGTTAATAAAATACATTTATTGTAATATTTGATATTTACATTTATTTAATGTTTTTAAATTTTCAGTAATAGTAATCTTTATTTTTCATCCTCAAACCTACGTACAGTATTTTAAGTATTGAATCAAGTAAACGATTCAAATGTCACAATAATTTATAGCGTGAATACTTTTTACGAACTATAGCTTATAGTATTATTATTTTTTTTTTTTAAATGGAGCTATCCAACTTCTATATTTAAAATCTGTTTGGATAAAGTAGAAAATAGAAAAAAAGAAATATAAAAAATTAAAAAACAGAGTAAAAATAAAAATAAAATGTATGTTATTTAGATGGGTAAAAAAAAAGAAAAATATATATTAGTAATATCAATTTTATTTGATATAAATTTATAAAAATAAATTTTAATTTTAAAAAAATATTATATTTTTATTTTTTTAAATATATAATAATTTTAATAATTTATAATAAAAAATCTCTTTTTCCCCTATTTAAATATGAATAAAATTTACGTAAAATCTATCAAAAATATTTATTTTTATTCTATTTTTATATATAAATAAATAGTAAAAAAATTATATTTTTACTTTTTTTTTTCATTTCCTCCATTTTTCATCCAATCAAATAAACCAAAGAAAATTCAAAATCAACTCCGCACCCAAAATTTCCGTTAATACAATGTTAGGTTGCATTTGATTTGTAATAAAAAATATATTTCTATTTCCATTTTTGTTTTTTTTACAAAAATTGTAAAACTAAAAAGATATTATTTTCAATTTTTATTATTTTTAATACAAAATTAAAAATAACAATCTTATAAATAACTTATAAAAATACTTTTATAAAAGCAGTAAAAATAAAAAATATTTTCTTAAACAAACGCACCCTAACTTTCTTATTACCATGTCAGAAAAAAAAACTGAAGTAAGACACAAAATATAGGAATCAAAGTGTAGTTTTCTTAAGTTATACAACAAAAATATTTAAAAGTGACTTTTTACCTTGAATATTTTATTATTTGGCTTTTAACATTCAGTTGCATTCAAGGTAACTTAATACATAAATATTGAATCATAAAGTGTCAATAATTTGATTTTTAAAAAGAGAAAATAATCCATCTTATATATTTTTAAATAAAAAATATCACAGACAATGATCAAATAAAGAAAAATAAATAAAACTAAATATGAGAATTTTAATTTTAAAATTAATTAAATAGTACTCAAAAAAATTTAATAAAATTTAACTGTAAATTATTTTGTTGGATAAAATTATAATATTTCTTTATTTTCTAAATAAGTTGTAAAAAATCAATTACTTAAATCTAACATTTTTTTTTGCGCAAATTCTAATTATTACAAGTCTCACTTTATTTAAAAAAAATGTTAATCATAAATTTATATATCAAACAACAAACCTTATTTTATGAAATGGCTTCTGAAATTTAATGGACTGAAGATTAAATTTTTAACCCTAATATCAAAATACTTATACAAATAACAACATAAAAAATATAATTCAACATGTCAATGCTGAATTTTTTATATTTAATTTGTTTATTTGAGATTTTTTAATTTTAAAAAGTTATCTGAAACATATTTGAAAAGAAAACCAAAATAATAAGCAACAACTAAAAAGGAAAACATAAAAGGTGAGTAGTAGTAATCAGGATAAATTATAGCAGCGGAAAATAAAAAGATTGAAAGAGAGGACGAAAGTAAATAGACAATAAACAACGCGTAAATAATTACGCTATTGGTCAAAGATTAATTACTGATGGCAAAAAAAAATTAAATAAAAATATATTTAACGTAGGAATTTAATTAGAATATATTAATATTATACATTTTTATACTATCATCTAATTAATAAATTCAAACAATTACTTTTAAAATATATTAGCTTAATAATATGTTAACCATTAAGATTAACATAATAAAAGTTTTAATACTTTTATAAAAAAAAATTTAGATTTAAACTTTACTATCCCAATTATATAAAAAAAATTGAACAAGTACCAAATTTAATCTAATAATTCAATTCAATATAGGATAAAAATACCAAAAGAACTTAAATAGACATTTTTAAAATTTTTAACCTTTCCAAACTTGTAGAATTGGATAACTATAGAATATGTTTGATAACACTTTTCAATTAGATAGAATTTTAGTTAAATTTTTCTTAAAATAAAATAAATTTATCTAAGAAGTCAGATATTAATAAATTTTATAATATTATTTTACGTTATATGTATTTCTTATTTTTAATATATGTTCACGATCTTTTGTTTACTTCTTTATTTTAAATCACAATAAAAATACTAATTTAGTATAAAGTATTATATGGTGTATTTATTTTTATTGTTACTAAATACTATTTTTGTATTAATGTTTTGATATTATGTTCTTTATTTTAATTATTACACTATTTGATTTTTATTGATAAAAATTTTAAATTATAAAAATATTATTATATTAACATCACACTTTAAGTATGAGGATTTTTAATTTAATATATAGAGGTTTAAATACTTGATCCATATTAATTTTTTGAAAATTCATTTACAGCTTTGCTCATGTATATTTATATTGAAATTGATGAAAAATTAAATTAAATTCACATTTGTTAATGCTAAATTAACCTATTAAATTTTTAGTTTATTATAATTTTAATTAAGGTTTTATAATTTAAAAGATTTAAGCTAAATTTTATAATTTTAAAATTTATAGTTAATTATTAATAATTAAATTTATTAAATATCTGTTAGGCATGAGTGATATTATATTTTTATTTGATAATATTTTCTCACCATTAATTATTGATTTTTATTTTTTTACAATTCACTTTTCATACATATTTTTATTTATAAATTCTTATTTTTTGATTTATTTATCCTTGGATGTAAACGAGAAATCATCATATTTATTTTATCATTTGCAAATAGGTATTGTCTTTGACCAATATTCAAGATATTGCATGGTGAAACTCCTTTCACACTTCCTTATAAAGTTAATCAGATAATTGAAAATAATTTATATTAATAATATTATATTTAAAAGAAAATAACACATGAACTTGAAGAGAATATATATAAAAAATTTGTAAAAAATATATATTAATATTTAATAATTATTGAATAAAAAAATATCACACCTGTCATAATCTTTTAGATTATCTATATTCTTCCTTTATCTTACTTATTAATTATTTATGATATTAATGTAATATTTTATAATTATATTCAGATCTAATTTATTCATTAAACTAAGTAGTTAATCATATTTGTGTATGCACATACACATAAATATATTTATTCCCTTTAACTTATACAAGTTTCACATTCTGCTGAAATATAAATAATCCAAAAAATTATAATAGTATGATACAATAAAGTACCAAAACAAGGGAAATATACCAGAAATCATATAGAAACTGCACTAGACTATCCACCGGTATTTCAAACTCACCCTCAGTAGTGAGAGATCACTCCTTACCCTATCGGTAACGGGAGAAATCTGAACCCTCATATGGGTCTTTCTCTACGTTATTCTCATCCTCTCCATATTCCTCTCCATCCACCTCTACTACTTCATTGTCATATCTACTCCTTGAAGGTCGTGGGTGGGTACGAAAAGGACTTGGCCCGCTGTGGCGAGCCGCAATATGCGGAAACTGTCGTAAGGTCGACTTTCTCGTAGTTTGCCGTGAACGAGGCGTCCCCCTGGTAACAGGAATGAGAGATACCGTGTCAACCTCCGGAATGCCCACCATTGCAAAATGTGGTCCATGATAGGGAGGAGTGTCCCTTGATGATGCAAATGAAGGTGGTGGAATCATTCGCTTATAATATATCTGTCACGAAATCGGTACGGTAACATTGGTGGCATAACCATCGGAACTCGTGACTCTACCTTAGAATGTGCTCCTGTAGTGACATCCGGTGTTAGGTGGTGGATGCAGCGAAAAAGATGCATCGGTCATCCAGGCAGTCACTCTACCTTAGAATGTGCTCTTGTAGTGACATCCAGTGTTGGGAGAGTGTCGAACCGATTCTTCATTCTCCTCATCGACTTCAATTTCTATATCGAGATGAGGACGATCCATCACGTAATGACGAAATATCATACATAGAAATAGAGGGATGAGGGAGTGAGATATTACATTCAAGTAAAAGTTGTTAAGGAACAATATGGTATAACATATATTAATTACCATGAGCAAATATGATATACATGCGAGTAAGCTAGTATCTAACACCTTACTCTAGGTTTTTATGTTCCTATGATGACGGACTCCCGAATTAGTAGAGATCGTTGCATCGTATATCCCAGTAATCTTTACTAATTTAGGGTTGATCATCCTTACAATATGCAAATGTATGTGGGCCTAAATCTCTTCGCAATTTTATCAAAATACTAAGATCCAATTTCAAGTTACAGTGTGTACTCGACAACACTAAAATAATCATCCTCATTCCACAACATTCTGAAATTGTTCGACCAGTAATGATAATCGTTAGGGTTTTGTCGATGCGGTCAGGTTCGACCAGGGCAGTCCCGTCTACAAGGAGCAACCCTGGGTCATTGGGAGGCTCAACCCCAGCTCACGTACCCCTAGGTTCGGAAGGCCCTACTATCATGAATTTCGATATACTTCCATATGAACTGACCCTTAGATTTTTCAGCTTTATTTCACATAAGGGGTCGCAGATTATCCCCATTGTAACTTACAAAACAATTTCATGTAAATGGTGCATGTTGACTAATTGTTCTAATTTCTATCTCTATCTCACTTTGAAGACATTGTCTTATTCTCAAGGAGATGACCTCTTAGTCCTCAATCAATTGTTTGATTTGTTCAACACTATACGTGTATATATTTTTCTATATTTAATTATATTTTTTACCAGCTTAAACGAGATTCTCAACCTCCGATAAATATCCTTTAAAATTTAAGTCAATAATTTTTTATAAATTAACTACTAATATAATCTTCTTCGATAGTTTTGTATTTTATTTCTTTATACTAAGGGTTAAATATAATGGTTTATATATAAATAAAGTCAATTAACTGTTAATTATGTTTTTATATAACGTAGGAATATATTAGAGAAAAAAATAATACCTATCATAGAGTATTAGATTTTTAAAATTGTATAAAATACTAGATGGTTTCCTTTTTCCTTCAAATTTATTAATTGGAGACGTCTTATATTTATTACGTCAAAATATATATGTAGAACTTAAAATTATTAAGTAGGATCCTATTTTAAAATCTTCCTATGCAACTCCATGTGTAAAAATTATAATCCCTATAATTTATATTAATTTATATAAGAGTATTTAATTTTATATTTCCTACAAAATTTATTAATATAATTTATAAATAAATTTATATATATTTTTGGGCACCTAAAATTTTTATATCACATTCCCCTCCTTCTAACTTACTTAATTTAATTCTTAACTAGTTTAATTTTCAATTTATAATTATATAATATTTTACCTTCATTTAAATTTAAATACATTCACAAATAAAGTTATATTATTACATAATTGATAAAAGTTTATTCTAAAATAAAAAATTTTAAAACTATTCTTATAAACAGTTAAATTATATCTAAAATTAAATTAAATCTCTAAATTTATCATATAATTAATAAATTTTATTATAAAATAAAAATTTATAAAACTACACTTTCACTCTACTTAATTTCTTCCGCTTACCTAAAATATGAAGAGTGATAAAAATTTTCTTTAAATCTTCCAACAAAATCACGAGCTTAAGCTTCCCGTGCCTTTCAATTTCCTTCGATCTTCGATTTTAAATTTTGCAAATTAAAACCCATTTGTCTTCACTCCACCCCTATTTATAACTATTAAAGTTGTGTGTGCGTGGCATGTGGCAGGCGGTGGTTGCTTGCCACTTGCCTTTTTTTTTTTTTTATAAATATTATAACATCACTCGTATTTAATAAAAATTTAACAATATTAATTATCATGAATTTAATTATAAAACTTTAAAAGTACATAAATGTAATCAAAGTTTTAAAATTTAATTAAAAATATAATAAAATCATAGACTATTAAATTAATTTGAGTTAGAGAGAATGAACTTTGTAAACAAATGCTGAAGAGTTTGACTATCCGATATTTTTAGCATTAGTTTAAATATGTGATTTTCGGTATGCCCGTGAGAGTAAATAAAGATGATAAAATTTTCATATTGAAAAAAATTTAATTGAATGTCTATTGTTCAATAAATCACGAATAAAAGTAGAATTTAAGAATTTGAAGAAAAATATATATAAAAAGAAATTTGTAAAAAAAATTAAATTTAATAATTTCTGAAAAAACAATCAAATAAAAATATTATATCATTCATATTTAATAAAAATTTTATAATATTAATTATTTATATTTTTAAATTACAAAAATTTAATATATTTTTTAAAATTTTAATAAAATTATAAGAATTAACATATTAATTTAACTTAAATTAAATTCAAATTTTATTTAGTCCAAATTTCCATTATAAGGGAAGGAGAACCCCAAATTAAGTTGCATCAAACACTACCTTAAGTCTTGTTTGGAATTGGTCATGGATTTGTCTAGTTTAAATTGATTTCTTAAAATATTAATGTTAACAAATTTATGTCTGCAGATAGGGATGGCTCCTTTTCAACAATATGAGGGCACATACCCTCAATCAATTTCAAATTTTTGTAATAGTGCTGTAAAGTTAGGTTGTGATTTAAGTGTCAATTAATTTATAACTTAGCTCCTATGAACTCGAAGTTTTTCTCTTGTAACACAAGAAATATTATTTTGTCTCCACTTATACCTAAAATTTTTAAACCCGTCAATGTTTTAGATAATATTTTAATGTAGATAGATGAAAATATTTTATTTGAATGTTGCACTGGAATAAATTTTAAAGATTAAATGTATGTATATGTTTTTTAAAAGTTTTATAAATCCGATAGCAAGAATATATAATCTCAAAATCAATCGTAGTCACCACATAGTTTATTTTGTAAATAAGGAAATTTAGCGAAACATATGTAAGTCATTATTGTGCATTGCAATCCAATCTTTGTTGACAAGGAAACATGATTCAACAAGTATCCTAACATACTCTTAGCATATTGGCATGAATACGACGATTTTTTTTTTCACGGTAAATAGATAAATGGGTCCTTAAAATATATTGATTATGGTTTGATTTTTGACCTGTTTACAAGATAAATGTTTTATTAAGAGAAATCGAATTTTACTTTGGTGATAATTTTTTTCCTTTAAAATGAATTAATTTTGAATTATCGACTATAATACTTTTAATGTACACATACAACAAAAGTCGTGTATTGCATGTATATTTTAAATTTAGACAAAAAATAAAAAATGAAAATATTAAAAAGGTGTAATGTTTTTTTTAAAAAAACATTTAAAGTTATGAGAGAATAATTCATTGTTAATTTAGATAAAATATAAAAGTATGGATTAAAAGAGACAATGTTTAAAATTATGTAAAAAAAACTTTGCAATTAATTCACAGTAACTTATATTTAATTTTAAAGCAGAGATCTTTCAAAAAAATAATTTTGAGGTACAAAAAATAAATTTCTTTTAAGAATAAGGCTCACTTAACTTGAACTTTCTCTTCAATTGTGCAAGTGAAAAGATTACATGTGCCATTTTGTAAGAAAAAGAAAACTAAGAAATTAAATTTCTTTTAAGGACAAGGCTCACTTAACTTGACCTTCTCTCCAATGTTGGCAGGGAGAAATTTTCATCTTTAATTTAATGTAAAGTTCATTATGAATGTAACCAAGTAATTTTTTTTAAGAGGGATACCCGTTCTTGTTCATTTTAAAAAATATTTTTTTGACAATTTTAATACAGGGGACAAAGTTCCAAATAATTTTTTCACGAATTTAATACTTATCAATACAAACAAACATATTTTATAAAATATTGACATGCATTAATCGAAAGAAAGAAGTTAATTTTTTGGTTACAGAAAGAAAGAAGTTTACATACTTTAAGTATACAATCTTAAGTTTATCATAAACTTACGTGTAAAATGAAATTGTGATCTTCCTATTTTAATACTGAATGTTAATTATCATAAATCTGTATAGTGTTATACACGCAAATATATTTTAAATTCAAAGATTTTAAAATATTTTATTTTAATTTTTAAAATTGATTACACAATGTTTAAACGAAGCGTAATGGAGATGTACCTCCATCTTTTTTCTTTAATACTTCTTATTATGTAGTGATAAGATACATAGAAAAATAAATTATTTCTTTTATTTGATTTTGACATGTCCTAATGTACTTATTTATTTTTGCTCGGGGTCAAATTGCTCATGATTATTAGCTTACTGACATGCGTTCGGTGCAAAACCAATTGGAGCCTTTATATTTGACAAATTGGATTTATGAAAGACTTGCGTATAATTTTTGTACATGTAAAAAAGCAGGAATAAAATAAAATAAAATAAATAAGTATTTAATTATTAGTTTGTATAATAATTATTTTAAAAAAAATATTTAAAATAATTTATAATTAGTTAATTTTTATGCCGAGTATGTCAAAATTAAACTTAACAAATAATTTAATAGAGGAAGATAAAAAATACATTATAAAAGTGTATGCAAATTCTTTATATTTTGGGAAGGATATCATACATTATTATAAATGTTTTATACAATCTTTTTTCTGAATTTTTTTATCGGCATTATTATCACAATTTTAAAAATGTGCGGCATTGGTTTGTACCCGTGAGGGTAACAATATTGAATCAATCCTGGGTTAATCTGCAATATTGTCTTCTTCTGCACGTTTTGGTGGCAAGCTATAAGACAAGATGAAACTCTCAATCTTTTCAAGAACAACGTCACACAAATACTTGTTTGCAAGTAGAATTTCCGCAGTGTCCTTGAGGTTGAGGATGCGCCTCCCTCAAACTTTGGTTTTAAAAATATCTAACAATTTAAAATTAATACCATCAAAATTAATTATATTTAAAATTTTAAATTCAATAGACACATCTTATCACAAATGTGGGAGCTGGTTGGCATATCAAAGACGAAACCGGGTATTGGTTTTACGGTATATATATATGTGGAAGCATGTGCCTGTATTAACATTTACCATTACAACTATTTATAGTTTTATACCATCTACTAAATAAACCATATTAGAAGAGAGCTATAGTGATTATCACATTGCCGCAGTTGTTTACAATCGAGAATATAGAGTATCAAAGCTATGCGCTTTTGGTTCCATTCCATTATTGAAGTTATCAGGTTTATGTTCCAGTGTGAGTGGTTATTCGCAAAACATGTCTACGGAGAGACTTTTGTAATATTACATGTCTAGATTGCCACGCTCAGAAAGGTTCAACATTTCATCCTGCAATAATCACTAACTTGGTGTTGGTGTTGTTGCTCCTCTCATCCTCTGCTTGCCTGGGACAACTACCTCTTTCTTCTTCCTCATAATTATACCCTTCTCATTCAGGCCGTGTTTGCTTGTCTTCTACAAATCTATTACACACGAGAAAAAGATCTCATAAAAATAAAATTGTCTGTTTCTTCAAATGTTTTTTAGCTTTCAAGTTATTGAAATTTATCTAATGTTAAAAAATTAACATCATTTTATATAGGATTTTGAATTTAAATTTTATTATTTTCATTATATAAAACAAATATCCTTTAACTTTTATTTTATTGAAAAATCAAACACATACGAAATGATAGGATATAACTATGACGAAGAGAAAACTGTTTTTTTATTGATTTTAAGTGTAAAAAATAATAAATTTTTATTAAATTTTTTAAATAAAAAAAATATGAATTTCAGTTATAGAAAGCTGAATTTAAAATTAAAAAAAAGAGAGAGATAAAAAGCCAGTTTTTAGCATCAAGAAAAAAGGAAGGTAAAAAGTTTTGATGCATTTAATTTTTTTAGCAATTATAGTCTTGAAGAAGGTCTCTTAAAAAATTAAAATTGGAATATCCCATGCTAAGGAAACCCAAAGAGATAAAGACTCACATCAAAAGGAACACATAACTTAATAATATACAAGTAAGTGACCAATCCCTACAAGATAGTAATCTAAGTAAACTTAATCTATATTGTAATCTATGCAAAGGTTAAATATAATATAAAAAGTAGTAATAATTATAAAATACAGCGATGGGTGAGGAATAAGTTTTATGAATAAACCGTCGTCGCCGGTAGCATTGTCTTGTCCATTTTGTCAAACTCCACTTCATTTCACATTACAAAAATTTAATATTTATATATATTATTTTTCTTTCTTTCTCTCTCTATATATATATGTTTCTTTTGCTTTGTTAATTCAGAATTGTTCGTCCTGTGTACGCGCAAGAATCATGACTAGTTCGTCTGGTGCCGCTCGCAAGGTTAGCCCTAAGTCGCTCCTTCCTTTTGATTGTGTCTCCCTCTCTGAGTGTGTTGATTTTAGTGGTTGAATTGAGATCGGTGATGTTTCAGAATCTGAGTAAGATTGCCTGCAATAGGCTCCAGAAAGAGCTGGTGGAGTGGCAGGTGAATCCCCCAACTGGTTTCAAGCACAAAGTCACCGACAATCTCCAGAGGTATTAGATTCTTCTAATTCACCTCCAAATCCACCACGATTCTTCCCCCTTCCCTTGGATTTTACTGTAGCGCTTTCTGTTCTTTCGATTTCGTTAATCGCTTTTTCTTCTTGCATGCCTTCATTGTTCCTTTACATTGTTTTTGCGTCTTTTTCTTTGTTTATTTCTGGAAGGTGGGTTATTGAAGTCACTGGCGCTCCTGGGACACTTTACGCCAATGAGACCTACCAGCTTCAGGTCGATTTTCCTGAAAATTATCCCATGGAAGCTCCACAGGTTCTTCTTTTTCTCCTTCCTATACATCAATTCAAGTTTTCTTCTGTTCATTCGTGCTATTTTTCTGATTTCTGTTATCCATGGTTTTACAGGTCATATTCCTGCATCCGGCTCCACTGCATCCCCATATCTACAGCAACGGCCATATTTGTTTAGGTATGCGTGTGGATTTCCATTTACCGTGTTTTTGTGGTCTAATCTTATGGGATATTCCGTTGGTTAATCAATTTTTTCTATTTATATTTTGGCATGGCCTTCTATTGCAGGGTTTTTGTATCTGTTGCTTTTGTGTTTATTTGTATTGACTTTTGTGTTCTCCGTTCCTTCTGATAATGACATTTACTGTAATTTGCATAAGATTTTCCTTTGAAGTCTTGACATTCAGAATTATAATTGCTTGCAAAGAGTTCTTCGGTAGTAGAGGATGGTGATGGGTTCTCTACTTGTTTAAGCTTCTCCGATGCTTGAGAAAATCTATTTATTTCACAATTCTAAAAGAGCAATTCTTTATCTTCCTAAAAATTCCTCCTGATCACTTAAAGGAAAGGAAGTATTAAGTGCATTTGAAGTTTTCAAAACAGTGATACTATTACATTGTCGATCAATACTTTCAGTTTTAGGTGATTAGGATGATTTGTTTGGAGGATATGGCATTATTCAATGGAAAATAGGTCATATTTAAGAAGTTAATAAACCTTAGAAAATATGCAGAACAGGAGAATATTGTAGCAATTTGGCCTTGATATTTTGTGCAGATGTATATCTTCCTGATTCAGCTTGTCTATTAATCCGATGAGACCTCAATATGAGTTTGAACATGCAAGAAATGTGATTTTAAGGCCATAGATTAGCTAAGCAGAACAATAGAAAAGCTATGATATATACAATACATGTCAGGAATAGAAGGAAGCATGTGTCCCACTTTTCTTATCAAGTGCTTTTCTTTTTCCATGTTTCAATGCATTTGCGTCTTGATTTGTACAATTGAATGGGATTTGGGAAGTGGTAAATCTTTTCTTGTGATAAATTGCAGATGGCTTTGCTTGCACTATATGATACATGCACAAGTTGATGTGATTCTGTATCACCAGTGTAAAACAGAATTCTATTGTTTGTTGATTTTTTTTTTCTTTTGCCAGTTTGAGTGATATTGGAAATTTAGGAAAGCTTGAATTATTGAATAAAAAGAAATTGAAGAAATGCTGTTAAATTCACCCTATTATTATTAGTTTGCTCAGTTTTCCATTCTTCATAAATAGGGGTTTCCTTTAGTTCCTCCCTCGATGCACCCTATGTGGTTGTTCCTTTGCTCTGTTTTCATTCTTTTGAAATAGAAGCTTCACAGTCACCTGCTCACTCTATATACACGTTATTTGACTATATCATATTATCATTTATCTGTTTTCATTCTTATAAAATATAGACTTTGTGCAGTCACACTATGTGGCTCCTAAGGATTAGAATAAGGGGAAGAAAGATGCTACCTGAGAACATTGTACGCTTCTGAATAAGAGCACTGATACACATACATACAGACAATGAAATCCACATCCCTATACCTGCAATTGGATGGCTGGGAATTTTTTAAAAAATTTCTTATCCGATGGCCGGGTGTAAGATACTGTGCCGTATGTAGGCACATAATTTTTGTATTAATTAGATTTCACTTAGGATGAACTACAATTTAGTAGGAGCACACAAAGAATTATGAATTTACTTATTACTTTCTGCTTATAATGACATTTTGGTATCATTGGAATTTACTTTTTCATTGATGATATGTGAAATTTTAAGTTTTATATGAGACTTCTGATTATTTCCTTGATGTTTTAATCTTTTAGATGTTGAATCATATATTTGAGTTTTTATTGATGTGTTTCTAGAATGATTTGAACTGTTATGATCATGATTCACATCTCAAAATTGAACAAGTGATTCTTGATATGCTTCACAATTTGACAATATATTTCAAATTTCATATTCATCTTTAAAACTGCCTCCACATCTCTAGGGTCTAAGTCTAACTTCCGGTTGAGCTGGTTTTCTTGTTTTCTTTTTTCCCTTTTTGTGTGTGGGATGAATTGACTTGGAGTTTGTACTGAAAAATGATTTAAACTTTTTAAATAAATGGTACAATATCTGACTAAGAGATTTTCCTTCATGGTTGTTTGGACAACTGCCCTTTTGTCTCTCTTCTGTTCATTCAGCAAATGGTTGTCGGTTATATCAAGAAATTTTTGTCTGCCCCCCCCCCCCCCTCTCCTTTTTGGTTATAAAAAATATGCATTTGAAGAAGGGTAACATTGGAGAGAGGGAAAAATGGAAGTTAAGAATGCGATCTTATCTCTTGTAGTTTTCCATCTACTTGATATTGTCAGTGTGAAGTATGTTAAAATGGTCAAGTCTTTCAATTTTTGGAATTTTATGTTTGTAGAATTTTACTTTGACATAATAGTATTTTTTTCATTTGCATATTTGGTTTTAAAAATTTATAGTAGTTATAGCAACCCTGAAATACCATCCATTTTAGTCACTCATACTTCATAGGTAGCCATTTTTTTAAAGGAAAAAGTATGATTGTCTTGGTGCTGTTTTTGGGTTGTGAGCTGACATTTGGTATATTTGAAATTGTGCAGATATATTGTACGATTCATGGTCCCCTGCAATGACAGTTAGTTCTATCTGCATTAGTATTCTCTCAATGCTTTCAAGCTCAACTGTAAAGGTGTGAATTTATGTCCTATGAATCTTTTATATTCCCAAATCTTCTATTTATGCTGTGATAGGATCACTGTCCATATAGGACACTATTTTTTTAACCAAGATTTGATTAAAAATTAATTTGATAAATGGTTGGTTGGTATTTAGGTGGGTCAGTGATCCATCATCAAATGGGTGTCGTTTTGACATAATAACTCTGACTTGATTTCTTTGGCAGCAACGCCCTGAGGATAACGATCGCTATGTAAAGAACTGCAGAAATGGGAGATCGCCCAAGGAGACAAGGTGGTGGTTCCATGATGACAAAGTATAATAACTAGTTTTCTCTATTAAGTCTGCAAAACTAGAGTAGAGGATTATCCTTTTGAAAGCAAAATGAAGCCATGGGAAAAAGCATTTTAAGAAACCGGATCCCTTTAAATTAAATGGATAATAACTCTGCTGTAAATTGGCATTGCCTGGTATTTGTAAAGGAAGAGGAAACTGTGTCTCAAGCAACTTTAAGGAGCAAACAAACTCAACACTGGTTAATCTCAGGTATTTGGATGTGGATATAGGTGGTCTGATTAACCCCCTTATTGATAACTTTGTCGTGTTTAATGCTTTCTTTCTTAAGAATTATGCCCAATATAACTCCGAATTGACTATATGCATTGCCAATATTCCAAGTTTCAGTAATGATATTTAAAATAACTCCTGATATTTATATATTTGGCCGCAAAAATTCAGGGGTAGTAGTCTTTCCATGTAGTCAATCATTATCTTGCTGATGCTGCAAGTTAGGAACACTGGAAAGTTGTGATTTTACTTTTGGTTTTCCTTTTTTACTTTCATGATTTTCACCTCAAACACATAGCGCTATCTAAATCAATTTACATAGTTTTTAATAAAAAAAACAAAATTTGAATGAAATATTTTTTCCTATTCATATTATGTAGGTTCATAGATCTAAATTGATTTGAATGTGACATATATATATATATATATTTCTAGTCTAGCATCTTTAACTACTCATAAAATCTCTAATGTAAGATTCTGCATCATCTAGTTATTGAAGAACAAGGTATAAAAGTTAAAAACCAATATAACTTCCTATGTAGTTCACTTATATCCAAGTTCTGGCTAATCCGTTGTGATAGCAAAGTAACAACCAGAGACTCAAGAAGTGAGCTGTATGATTTTCTCGAATGAATAAAAAATTAAAGCCTTGTTTACTTTGTGTAGTGATATTCTCCCCTATCCCAATTGTTACTATTGTGACAAATAGTTATTTTTTAAAAAACAAAAAGTAAGTCTGCTTTTCAGATAAATTACAATTAATTTATATCTCATGTCACAATTATGACCTAAGAATGACTTATCCAAGTTATACGGATGTTGTTGTGCATTTACCATGGCAAAAAATCTTAAAAAGATTCACTTCACTCAAGGAGAATCATAACTGATAATTAGCTAAAAAATTTAGGCGATTGGATACTTACTTTGTTTCTTAAGAAAGTAGCCTCCTTAATAAAAAGAATCAACGTATTTCTTAGGTACCACTTTTCTCCAAGCTTAGTTCTTTACCTTCTAGATATTCTTCCTAATTTAGCCATTAGATTTTTTTGCATGTGTCCCCTGAAGTGGTCGTCATTTATTAGAGCAAAAATACTTTGTTAGTTACATAGATTTCACTACATCCAAATAACAACATATATTAGTCTTTGGTAATGTTTTTATGAAATTTTAGAATTACGAAAGCTTTTTTTAAAGATTTCAAACTTTAGGAACTTAATTAAAAATATGATAAAATTATATACATTTAGAAATTAATTTAGCCCATACTTTTTTTAAAACTGGAAGGACTAGCATCAATGAAACATACTTTTAGTGGATTTAAGCTTCATTTATCAATAGAATTTAAATGTATTTTACAAGTTATATATTTATGTTTCAAGAAGTTAAATTTACCATACCCCATTGATAAAAAGAGTATCAAGTTACTACTACTTCTTGCATGAAACATGATACAGATAACCTAATTAGTTGAATTTAACTTCTTTAAAGAAAATAAATGTACAAGGTAAGAAAGTAAATCTGCATTTGCTGTTAATTTCAATTAATGTGTCTTATAATTATAGTTAATTTAAATTAATGGTGAATATATTTTTAATTTTTAATTTTATACATTTAATTATTTTTTTAAAAATCGTAACTAGTTACATCCAATTCATGCATGAACTTCCAAGTTTTTATTTGTCAATGACAGCATAAAATAGAAAAATGGTGGATTGAGAGGATGTCGCAATAGTACGTATAGTATCTTAAGTCCAATTTGCTGAAGCATTAAGCCCATGCTATAGTGGACAAAGCCCATGAAAGGCAAAAGTTATTGGACTGAAATTAATAAACAGAATAGTGTTGAAACATAGAAACTTTAACATCTTTATTTATTTGTTCTTGACCTCGTAAAAAAAAAGAACATCTTTATTTGCTGTTTTTTATTTTTAAAAATAAAGTATTCATGATATTTAAAATAATTATTATAAAATTTAATAATTTTTTAATGATATAACAATTTATGATTGGATATTTACTATAATTTTTTTTATAATCAGTATATTTTAATTTAAGTTTTAAAAAAATGTTTTTATATAATTGTGTGTAATGTTAATATATAATTTTTTTAAGGTTAAATATCTTTTTATTCCTTCTAAAATATTTAAATTTTGATTTTCTTCTTTTAATTTTAAAATTTTTGGTTTAAGTTCCTCATTTTTTGATATATCTTGATTATAGTTTTTAACATTAACTCAAGTAAGATTAAATCAAGTTATATTAAACATTATTAAAGATAATTTTAATTATTTTATATAATATATTGATTATATTCTTATAATTATAGTTAATATATTTTAATTTAATGTAACTTGAGTTAACATCAGGATAAAGTATTTCAAAAAATAAAAATTAAAACTAAAAATTTTTAAATTAAGAAATAAAAATAAAAATTTAAATATTTTAGAAAGAATAAAAATATAATTAAGTTTTTTTAAAATATGAGTGATCTATCATGTATGATGTTCCAAAGTTTACGTAAAATCAACTTCATCCGCAATCCAGTTCTAATAATAATTAATTTTCGGGAAAAGAAAGATAATGATCCTTTTTTAATCAACAGGCTTTAATTGTTGATTTAAAATGATCTTTACTTTATGAAATCAATTATAGGTAAAATTGAGTTAATAAAGTAAGTTATATTTAAATATTTTCTTCTCAAAATTAATTGTCTTTGAAATTTAATATAACTTTTTTTAACTTAACTTAAAAATTATATATTTCAATTATGGTCAGATATGATTTTAGGAGTGAAAAGCCAATTTACTCTTAGGCCGATAATAAATTTTTACAGCAAAATTACATTTCTACATTATAAACGTGAGTTTGGGATCACATATAGAACGTAAATCCAAACATGCATTAAATATTAAATTTCCGGCATGAATATCCTGGCCGAGAAGTGAAGTGCTATTGTCCAATATGTATTGTAGTACCATGTCTATGCTGAGATCATATCAGAAGTGATGGAGCTCTCGAATAAACTGGCAGATGGAGATCATGTGTTAAGCAAACAAGCCCTTAATCTGTAGGCTTCTTGTATCTGTGTTATTTTTCGTTCTTTCTGTTTTCCACTCACATTATATATATATATATATAGAGGTAATTATGTAATTATTAACTAATTTTTTAACCATGATTCACTTTTATTGTTTGTAATAGAAAAAAAAAACATATAAAATCTTTAAAAAGAAGAAAATATAAAGAAGAAAGTTTAAAGAAAAATATTTAGGATGGAACTATTGTTTAGAAGGGAAAATCGACACATGCGTCATTAAAAAAAGGCATTTCACACATTATAATTTATATTCTTTTTAATACTTATAAAAAAATTTCTATAAAATTTTAAAAAATAAATATCATGTATAAATAATGTTGTTGAAAGGAAAAATATATTTTTTAATCTAAAATTTCATATAAATATTTTAATTTTAAATTTATTTCTTTTTTAATTTCAAATATGTTAAACCAATCTTAATTAAAGCATTTTCTTTAAGACGGAATGACTATGCAGTTTATGATTTATGAATATAAAATAATCATAATTTTTTGTATACTTTTTAAATTTAACATTTTCTCTTTCTTCCTTTTTATTTTTCATTTTTCTCTCAATATGTATCTTTATGAGTTATATTATTCATATAATATTTTTTTTATAATACTTTCTTTTTGTCTCTTTCAATTACATTAAATATTTTAGTTAATAATTCCCTTTTCTTTTTTTTATGTCACTCTTTTTGTTAATAGTCTCAACTCATTTTTTATTTAATAAGAAATAAAAAAATGTATTTTTTATGTGAAAATATTTATTTTAAATGTAAAATATAAAGATAAAAAAAAAATAGAAAAGGAGGGTTGGATTCCTTGTCCAATCTAAGCTCAGATTGAGAAGGTGAGAATTCAGTGTGAGCGTCAAATCCAGCAGACCTACGCCTAGCTACTGTATCTGCATCCACATGAACATTATAGTGATACTCAAATGAATTAATTCAGATAAATGCTTGAATATATCATGGAAGATAAAGAAAAATGAATGGTGGTTACCAGTTATATAAATTATCTAATAAATTTTATATTCGAATTAATCTGATTAATAATTTATTGAGAAACTTCTTTAAAATAATGATTATTTCTTTTACAATACTCCACGCTGCTGAAAACAAGAGTACTACAATGACCAAAATCTATCACCCTTACATTAATGCCACTAGTAGCAAATAGATCAGTACAATGAATTTTGTTCAAAAATCAAAGATTTAAATTCATTTTAATGCTGTTATGTTATACCTTAATTCCCATTGCTGAATTAAATTAAACATTAATTGAATGCTAACACAATACACATAGTATATGAATTGAGCTGATGAAATTATTGGTTATTAATTGGACAAATGACATTTGATAGTTCTGTTTTATTGAAAAAAATATGATAAGATAACTCTTAGTTTCTTTCTTTTACACAATTTTTTTAATTTATATAAAAATATAATATTATATATCCTTATAATTATATAATTTTAAACAAACCTTCTCTAATTTTATATAATATTATGTGTATAAGAGAGGTTAAAACAATATTAAAAACAAAAAAAATAATCAAATATCTTAGGAAGCATTAATGTAATTTGCTTTATTAATTTATTCAATTTTAGATCTGAAGCCATGAAAAATTTGAGTTTGAATTTTTTCAAAATTTACCTTATAATTGATTACCTAAATGTGATAATGAATTACTATAAAAATTTATAATTAATTTTATATAAAATAATAGTTAACTTAATTATAAATTTGATTATTAAAAATAGTTTTATAATTGATTATCAACTGAAGTAATCAATTATATAAAAATAATAATTAATTAATAATTAAATATATAACTAAATTAAATATTTTTTTATAATTTTTTAACTAATCAATTAATAAATTTTAGTAATTAACTTTTAAAAAATATATAAATAGATATATTTTCAAGTCATGTTTAAGAATATTTTTGGAAACACTTGAAATAAGAAGCATGTGGCTCACAGGGTGAGCTGAAAAACAGCGATTAGCCAGGACTGTAGACATTGGATTAGAGAAAGATGGGACGGGTCCTAATCCTATGCTACCCAACAACGTTAATATCTTCGAACTTTCTCTATCACATTGCCATGCCTCGATATTGATGAGTGGTTCAATTTGTAAGTAGTACCAAGCTAGCTATACCCACTATTTTCAGTATAATGACACCACATGCTGAGACCTGTAGCCGCTACAGGACATTGCTCATGCTGCTGTAAATACCCTAAAACACTATGTTATTTAAGTAAGTAAGGATGTTTACAGAATTTAGAATTTGGGTACAAAAATTATTCAAAGGCTATATTATCTCTGTTATAGAGATTGTCTTATTCCTCATTCGGTACTTATTTTTTATTGTCATATTATAATTACAATTAAAGGAAATTTTAGAGGAGATTCTTACAGACCTTAATTTTTCTCATTTAGTCCAATTTTTTCTATGATCTATTCCCAGATTAAAATAAACTCCAAAGACCAAAAGTTTGGGTGGGAAGCATACTCGGTTGGGTAAAGGGAAATGTTTATTGTCATTCCCTTTAATTAGTTTTATGTTTATTTTTTAAAAATATTTTTAATTAATAATTAGTAAAAGTTGAAATAAATATAAAATTAATTAAAAAATAACAATAAACAATGAAAAAGTGACAACAATTATTCTCTGAATAAAAATATAGTAAGAGAAAATTAATTATGGTCATCAGTGGTATTTGTTCAATCATTAGAAGTGTATGCATAATACTGTACATGCATGTCTTTTTGTCATGCTCCTGCATTCTTTATTTGTAGAAACAGAGATTAGCCCCTTTTTAATCAATTCCTGTTATATGATTCATAAATTAATCCGAACTTTTCAATTGTAATTAGCTTTGACAAGAAAAAAATTTAATTATGCTTTGTTTCAATCATATAGGAAATATAGGAAATATAGGAAATAGAAAGAAAAAAAAATAAAAAGTAGAAAAGCTAAAATAAAAAAAAAGTTGTTTGGATAAGTTAAAATAGAAAAAATAATTTCTTTTGTTTGGATGAATAAATATATATATATATATATATATATATTATTAGTATAAAACTCAACTTAAAAATTTTAATTTTTTACTATATTTTTATTAATATAATATTATTTTTTTATATTTTAAAAATTTACAATAATTTTACTCATTTAAAATAAAAAAAAACACATGCTTCTTTTTTTTTCATCAATTTTAAAAAAATAAAATTTAATAAAACCTACAAAAATTAGTTTATTCTCTTTTATTTTCATGTACAAACAAACTAAAATATTTTTTCATATCTCATTGATTTTTTTTCTCTTTCTTCTCCAACCATACAGTATTAATTTATGTTTGATTTAAAGTTAACTAAATTATTTTAAATTTTTTAAATATTTTTTAGATATATCAATAAATCTAAATTATATATTTTATATTAAAGAATCCGAGAATTAATTTTTAAGTTTAAAACATACAAGCATGTAATTAGTGTTCTTTGCCTAGCATAAAGCCATTCCTTTTCCATGATTTTTGTGACGGATAAACATGGAGTTGATGTTTTGGGATATCATGTTGGGAGCAGTTATAAAAACTTGGAGTGCACTCATCATGACTGAAATAAAGTAAGCAAGAAGGTAGCTAGTGGGTTAATTTCCTCTTTTGACAGAAATGAGTAACAAACAAGAAACAAGCAGTAAATTAAGGTATTAATTGAGAAAAATATCAACAATTGAAGCAATGATTGAAACCTTGGCAAGATCATTAACTAAAAGTTGAATATGAACAATGATTTAGACTAAAAATGGTAACATAAAAAGGGTTAATGAAGGATGTTATTTGAGATTTTGGGTTGGTGTAATAAATTGAAGTATGAAGAGGTTGCTGGATATTAATTAAAGTGTACCAGCTGTCCAATAATAGTGGTATTGCCTTTTCTTTTCACACACTTTCACCAATATAGAATTTATTCGGAGTTACACTCCAAGGCTACTTTTTCTTTGGCAGCATAGATTTCCAATTTTGGAAAGCCTCTTCACTGCTCTCAACCTTTATCTTTTTTGTGTGTTAGAGTTGCTACTGAGTAGGGACTAGCCTTCTCTTGGGTCTCTCGTCTCTATTAATATTGGGTTTGGAAAGGAAAGGAAAGGAAAAGAAGATCCATAAGCATAAACATAAGCATAGGAGTAAGTAGGTAGGTAGTGATCGATCTCGAGATGGGTCGTGGAAAGATTGAGATAAAGTTAATTGAGAACCCCACCAACAGGCAAGTTACCTACTCCAAGCGACGGAATGGTATCTTCAAGAAAGCTCATGAACTCAGTGTTCTTTGTGATGCTAAGGTTTCTCTCATCATGTTCTCCAAAAACAACAAGATGCATGAATATATCAGCCCTGGCCTTACGTTCGTATCATCCTACTTTTCATTTCACTTCTCTCTCTCTCTCTCTCTCTATATATTTAGCAGTGCCTTCCTTTTTTTTATTTTTTGGTTTTTTGTTCCATTCACTGTGACTTGTGAAGCAGGACTAAGAAGATCGTTGATCAGTACCAGAAGACTCTGGGGGATATTGATCTGTGGCGTTCCCACTATGAGGTTAACCAAGCATCCATCTTTCCTTTTATTTCAATTTTGGTGTTTGTGTTTTGCTTTGTTATTGTTACTTATTACTTGTTTGTATTCGTATACGCTTTCAGAAAATGCTTGAAAACTTGAAGAAACTGAAAGATATTAACAATAAACTCAGGAGACAGATCAGGTAAGTAAAGCACCAAAAAGGAGTTAATGTTTTTAGTTGTTCTTATTTTAGTATGCTCATTGGTGGAGTTGTGAATTCAAAAGGCATAGGATAGGTGAGGGGTTGGATTTGGATGATCTGAGTTTCCAGCAACTTCGTACCCTTGAAGAGGATATGAATGCTTCTATAGGCAAAATACGCGAAAGAAAGGTACAATCTTTCTCATTTGTTTCAGTTAAAAACTGGATCAGAAAGGAGTTTATAATGGATGGTTTAACAAGAACCATAAGCTATTCTTATATCCTATCTTAAATATCCCTAAAGGAAAAGATTAATTTTACAACCTATTCTCCTTCCTTTTTATTTTCTCTAACAATTATTTATTTTAATGTAATTCTACAATTATTTATTTTTGATCAAAATAAATTTTACTTTTAAATTCATATGTATGAACCAACTTGGTAAATTATGATTTTGCTTTAAATAAAAAATTTATATATATAAGTTTGTAAATGCTCCTAAACACAGTTCCATGTGATTTCTTTCATATCTGAAGACAGTTTGTCCTAAACTTTAAACTGATGTTTTTCATGCATTTTATTTCACAGTTCCATGTAATCAAAACTCGGACAGATACCAGCAGGAAAAAGGTCAGCAATTCTTGTAATTAATGATTAATTAATCTCTCTAGTTTTGTAGTATAATTATGAGTTTTTTTTTCCTAGTTATAGTCTAGTTTTGTTTGTTTTTTCCTGGTTCTTGATAATCTAATGAACCAAAGTTCTTGTACAACATTCTGGGAATAACACAGGTTAGAAGCTTGGAACAAATGAACGGAAACCTGCTGCTTGAACTTGTAAGAACTTTGGTTTTAAAATTTATGTTAAAAAGACATGAATGATAAATGTTATTTTGATTGAAAATGAATAAAGAGGAGGAAATAATTTGTTTCCATTTTTGACAATGTAATATTAAGAAGGAAAAGTTGATGATCCATCCACAATTTCTTTTGCACGATGAAGGAGAGCAGGAATCAGCAGTTGCACTGGCCAACGGTGCCTCCAACCTGTATGCATTCTGTCAGCACCATTCTCATCTGAATCTTCCACACCATGGAGATGCCTTTAAAACTGATGATCTGCGCCTTGCTTGAATTAAATAACAATGTAAATTAACTAGCTACCATTTCTTATGTAAGCTTTTTACTATCCCTATTGAACCTGTTCAACCCAAAGTTGGTTCCAACATCTCTATCTAGGTCTACTCAAGTGTGTGCTCTGCAAAACAGAATGACTCTATTTTACTTATCATAAGTTTATATCAGTGTGTATGCTTTTAAATTGCTCTTAAATTTATTTTATATCTTTATTATTTTTATTATATTTTATCCATCTTATGATCCATGCAAGAGATTTTATATTTATTTTATATATTTTTTAATTTTTATTATATTACTTCTATCTTTTTAACCCATGGTATGCCCCATGATTGAGATTGAGAAAAATATTATTGTTTATGGAAATTTTATTAATTAAAATAAGTTTTCACACACAACAATCGAGAAGTTTTCAATGAAGGACAAGAATTAAATATGGTGTCCCTGTGGGACACTCCAATGAAATAGGATTCAATACTTTGATCTCAGAGAAAAGAACAATATATCCCTCAAGTTGTGTAGCTCTCGGTTATGTGCAGTGTCTATATATCAACGTTTAAGCTAGCCTAGGGACGGTCTAAATCACTGTCGATTTGCTATGTATAAAAATTAAGAGATTTTTTTTCAAGAGTTTGTATCCGTAAACTAGAGGGAACAATCGCATAACAACAATGATATGTGGATATCCAACAAAAGTAAACATTCATTTAATATTTTTTTTCATCTATTTTTATCACTTTCTTTTTATTATATCATATTATTCATTATATTTATTATTATTTTTATTTTCTCTCTCAAAATGAATACACTTAAAAGTTGTCTACCAAATATTTTCCTTCAGAAATAGAAGAGAATAGTACATTGAGAACTTGAGAATGCATGGGGTATGAGTGTATCTCTTTGTGCGAGAGAGGTTGCACCGAAGAGACCAATCCATTACCATTTGATCAAACTATAACATCAAATGAAGATTATGATAGACGAAGCAAATCAATGATGGATGGACACATCCACACTACCGTGCCTAACGGTTACTTGCAAGTCTAAATTTGAATTGGAGTTCCTTTAGTTGAAAATTTAAAAGAATTAATTTTGATAAAATTAATTTGTTAGATAGATTTTAGTATAATTAATGTTTTCTTAGATATAATGACCTAAAAGCAAGTTAAAAATAATTTATTTTATCTTAATAAAATAAAGTAAAATTACTTTTAGATGAAAATATATTTAAATAAAAAATTACTAAAATAAATATTTAATGTGTTAAGAAAATGATTCAATTTTGTAAAATTAAGTATAATTGAATGGCTATATTAACTTAATGATAAAAGGTTAGAATAGTTTATTTTAAAATTAAATATAGTTATTTTTATTTTACATAAAATAAAAATTAATAAATAATTCATTTTTCATAATCTCATTTCATCTTAATTTCAATGAAGGTTAAAAATTTCGAATAAATTAATTACAATCATCTTAATAGCTTTACTCAACCTATTTAATATGATATAAATAAAAAGAATGTAATTACAAGTTAAAATCTCATTTAAAGTATTTTTAGTTTTAAATTTTAAAATTTTTAAATTAAAACAAGATTAGCGTTATAATTTAAATTTCAATTTTATTGTGTTTTAATTTTATTAAATTATTGTAATATCTTTTTTAAAAGCTAAAATAAAAAAATTACAATACAAAAATTAACTAATTGTATTGATAGAAAGAGTGATGATAAAAATTATGGAATATTGATGATAGTGGTGGATGGTGTTGTGTGATGATATTGATGATGATTGAGGATATTAAACAATGGAGATGATAAATGAGCATATCTTGTGGTGGTGGTGTTGGTATAAGATGTTAAACAATAACAATAATATAACATGGAGATAAATTATATATCATTGGATCTTAGATTGTAATGATAGTTTTAGGCTATAACAACAATGTTGGTGATGATAGAAATAGTGTGGATAAAAGATATTAAGTGAAGATTATGAAAAATATTAAGTGATAATAATGTTGGTGGAAAGTGTAGAACAATTATAAATGATATCAAATAATGACAATATATAAGTAGGAGTGATGTTAGAAAGTATCAAATATAATACCTATGAAAAAGATGTAAAATGGTATTAACTAGAGGATGTTAGACAATAAAAATAAAAGATGTCAATTAACAATGATAGTAGCAAATATGAAACAAACAATAAATAATTTTAATTTTTTTTATAATTTTAAAAATTAAGATAAAATTATTTTAAAAAATTATGTTAAAAATTATTTCAACCCCATTTTAATTAAATATATTTTATTTTAAAATCAACGTTCAAAAATAAAAAGTCAAACTTTACAACCATTTGACATAAAACTAATTTTTTAAATGTATCATATAAAATATCGGTAGAAAATTATTGTATCACTCATAATTATATAAGTAAATATTTATATAATTATCGCACTGATTTTTTATGATTTTATTCTTTAAATTATTTTATAATTTTATTTTTTAAGAAATTTATTGACCTGTTAGAAACGAAAAATATTAAATAATATATCTTTAATAAAGTTATAAATGAAATTACAACAAAAACAAACGAGTAAATCATAACTTAGAAAAGTTAGTTTTAATATTATATAAATTTTTTAGTAATTTGAATAAGAAATTAAATATATTTAGATCTGTAGCAATTGACTTGTGAGATCTGATATTTAATATTTTATATTATTTTTTCTTATATAATTCTATTTTTAATTTTATTCACCGTTTTGTTAAAATAATTAAAATAAAAATATTAATTCAATTGAAACTTTTTAAATTCAAATAAAATGATATCTTAAATAACTTTAAATTTGAATTAATTAAATTCATGAACACCCTTATTTGGTATCACTAATTCTCAAAACTTGAAAATTTTTATGTATATGTTTGGATAAATTTTGACAAAAAAAAAAGTTTATTCAAGGAATCAATTATATTTTTAATCTATTATAACTAGTTTATATAAATAAGATTTATGCTTATATATGATGGTGATTTTAAGATAATTTTGTTTTATTTAGAATTTATAAAATAAATATTTTTTACGGTAATATTATAAAACAAATTTATCAAATTATTTTAAATAGTTAGTTTTGTATTTTTTACGATTAGTTTTGCATTTAAAAATGCCATTTATGAGGCATAAAATAAGAAAAGTAATAATTAAAACTAAATGTTAATTTTAATCATAAATATAAAATTTTTATAATAAAAATGATTATAATTAAAATCTTCAAATATGAATAAACGGTAACCGGGACAACTTGTCTTGATTCAATGACTTTTTTATTAAAAAAATTAAAAAATTGATCTCAAACAGAGTTTTGTTTTGTCCAGTTATATATTATTTTTAAGTAACCCAACAGACACTCAAGTGCCCCACCATGCGCCTCGATAGTACAGTTGTCAAACGAATTAATTATAGGCCTGGCCCGGAGAAGTTAACCCTGTCATCAATGTTGGGCCCAGTCGAACAAATTATTAAATGGGCTTGAAACTTCGAATCCTAACTTTTTCATTTAATAGTTTACGGTTAAATATGGACAAAAAAAAAGAAGAAAAAAATTGTTGAGTAAATGGTTCAACTCATCATACCATCATTCAAGCCTTGATCATTGGTTATAGAGATTTTCCTCTTAAATAGTAAGATGAAGTATTTTAAAGGATGACATGTATTTATATTAACCATTGATTAAAAAATTAATGACTGAAATTATAATAAAAACTATATATATATATATATATATATATATATATATATATTACTTTATCCTTTAAAATGAATATTCTCACTTTAAATTAAAGAAGCCCAATTCTTGTAAGTAAGATGAAGTATTTTAAAAGATAGAATTAATTTATAATAACTTGATTAAAAAAAACTAAGGACTGAAATTATAATAAAAATCAATTATATGTATAATAAATATTGAAATAGTAATCACTATTTTTTAATAAATGATTATAAATGTAAGTGTACTTTATCCTTTAAAATGAATATTCTCACTTTAAATTAAAGAGCCCAATTCTGGTTATAAATGGCTTGTTCTTTTTCTCGATGACCCAGGTACAAACAAAATAGTTACTTCACCTGCAGCGATTCATAGACTTATTTATAATAAAATGTGGTAGCTTTTAAAATGTTGAGATTTTGTACAATTGTTTTAAAATTATAAGAGAACCCACATCGGTACAAACATGGAGGATGTTAGGGAGAATAAATCTTAAAAGGGTGGAAGAAAAAAAAAACTAATAAGAAAAATAATAAAAATGTAGGCAATATTTTTAAGGTAGGAACAAATATTCTTTTCAATCTTAAATCACGTCACCAATTTTAAATTTTGAAACGTTGGAAGCAAACTGTGTTAATTGTGAATTTCTTACAAGATTTAATAAATGTCATCGAATATGTTTTGCATTTTAAAATTTAAGTTGTTACAACAATCACATTTATAAAATAATAATTTTCTTTTAATATTGTTGATGGTTTGTGCGTGATATTTTTAAAATATAGATAATATTTTGACAAAACAAGCACTATAATAAATATTTTTTGTTATATTTTAATTTAAATTAGCGTTTCAACTTGATAATTAATACAATAAAAATTAATACTAAATATGAACACACAATAAGTAGTATTTTAATGCATTTATTCACATTTATATAATGAACTTAATAATCCTTCTTTTATAGAATGAGCCTTATATATGTACCTTCCCTTTCACCTAATTACATGTTTTTTTGACTATGAGAATATACATCTTTTAAAATTCTATATAACATTAAAATAATTTATTTAATTATTTATTCAGTTAAAATATATCTTTACTTTTCTTGATTGCTTAATTAATACTCAAACTTTTCAATCAATATTAAGTATAAAATATTAATTAAATTAATTTTAGAGTGATTTTCTAAATCAAATCTCTGTACTTTTAATTTATTTTTACTGAAAATTAGATTAATTTTTATAATTTTATAATTTAGTATTTTATATTTAATCTATATTTACCAGTACCTGTGCAATAATATACAGGATGTTTGCTAATAAAGCACAACTAACAAAAATTTGTATTAAACTGCGAATGTCACACAAACATACGATATTGACATATGGTGTTGAATGTGATCCATGATTGTAAAAGCTATATAATGGAAGCCAAGAAATATGACAGGTTGAACCAGATTTAATTACAAAAAGTATGGTAACATTTATTTTTGTTAACGAGATGTGTGAGGTTTTAGTACAAGTTAAAAATAAGTTCCGTTTATAATTGTTGTTCGTCTAGACATGATTTTGGCGATGAGGTGATAAGTTGTACCAAATGCGTGACTTTCGGGGACAGCTTATCCATCAAATGCACGAGTGTTTTCTATCAATAGTTTGGTAAATTGGTTGGAAGCACCAATAGGAATTATTTCTGTATAAGATTGGAAGGCCCCTCTGAATGACTTTGCCAAAATTTCAAGTTTGTTTAGCCATCATCAAAATGCCTAAACACAAATCACTAAACTTTAACATTGGGACCCAAACAACTTTGCAACCACCGCCATTGCCTGGCATTTGATTCCGTAATCTCCACCAACCAACCTTATGCACTTTCTTCCATCTTACGATTACCTAATAAACTGCTAAAGTCCACTTCCGAGATAATAATATTAGACAGTTACCCATTTCGGGATTTTCCATTCTTATCCACACAAAAATAAATAACTTATAACATTTTTTATTTGTAATTTTTTCGGTTGAAATATAATTTACGAGGGCAATTTATGAATGTTGGATATGTATGAAGCAGCAGGAAACATACATAACGGCTAGCCACAAAGAAAAAATACATTATAAAAATTAAAAGTACATCCAAACGAAACCCAAGCTAAGGTTCATTGGCGAGGGTGGATCGTCGGTATATAAAATAACGAATGTATCGTTACCGAGACAAGAAGACTGAACGCAGTGTCTAAACAGCAAAGAAAGGTTCATGCCTTTCTTCTCTTATGAAAACAGAAAAAAGAAAAAGAAAAAAGGAAAAAAAATAACTTGGAAAAGGTTGTAGCATTGGACAAGTGTCTGTGAGCCAGCCGTAAAATCCACTGAGCGAAAAAGATCTGTGAGTAGTTTGAGTGGGGGAGAAGGCTAAGCTCCACAAAAGTGACCTTTTCTCAGCCTTCCATATCTCATCCTTCACTCCGTACTCTTTTCTTCCATCACCATCAAAACCAACGGTTCTGATTTATTTATTCCCCGTTCTCTCCGTCTTTGGGTTCCAATTCCATACGCAGAGATGAGGTCTCGGTGTTTGTCTCTGTTTGTTATCATTTTAGGTTCGGCGTTGTTGTTGGGAGCAGAATCAAAGACATATTGGGGAGACGCTGCGGTTCTGAAGCAGTTGAAGCAAGGCCTGGATCCAGGTTCGGTGAGTCCAGGCTCGTGCGTTAGTTCCTGGGACTTCAGAATCGACCCGTGCGATAATCTCTTGGGTGAGAAATTCACGTGCGGGTTCAGGTGTGACGTCGTCGTTTCAGGTCTAAGCCGAGTCACTGAACTCACCCTCGACCAAGCGGGTTACGCTGGCTCCCTCTCTTTCTCTTGGAACCTTTCTTATCTCGAAACTCTCGATATCTCCAACAACTACTTCTCTGGACTCATTCCCGATTCCTTATCAAAATTGACTCGTCTACGCCGACTCAGTTTATCATCCAACTCCTTCTCCGGCGAGATTCCCTCTTCCCTCTGCTCTCTCTCCAACCTCCAAGAGCTTTACCTCGACAACAACAACCTAATAGGAACAGTTCCACAAAGTTTCAACAACCTCGTGAACCTTAAACGGCTCGAACTTCAATCCAACAAGCTCAGCGGTCACGTTCCCGATTTGGTTTCCCTCAGAAACCTTTATTACCTGGACCTCAGCCACAACTCCTTCGCCGGAGCATTGCCGCCGTCACTCCCCGCTTCCTTGCTTCAGATTTCGATCAGGAACAGCAACCTAAGCGGAGCATTAACATCTGAAAGCTTCAAGAACTTGATGAACTTGCAGGTGGTGGATTTCAGTAACAACCAATTGAGTGGCTCTGTTCCTTTGGTTCTGTTCGAGCTTCCGTCGCTACAGCAGTTAACACTATCCTTCAACCAATTCTCCTCCATCGAGGTGCATTCTAAGGGAACGGGATCGCAGAGCGGGCTCATAGCGGTTGATCTGAGCAACAACAAGCTTGGAGGGGTTTTGCCGTCGTTCATGACACTGATGCCAAAGCTTTCGTCTTTGTCGTTAGAGAACAACGAATTCACAGGTGTAATACCCACCCAATTCGCGGTGAAAACGGTTTTTCCCGAAACGGGGATGTCTCCGTTTAATAGGCTTCTCTTAGGAGGGAATTACTTGTTGGGAGGGATACCTCGGCCTTTATTAACGCTGAAACGTGATTCTGCAAACGTGAGTCTGGTTGATAACTGCTTGTACAGGTGCCCTCACAGTTTCTTTTTCTGTCAGGGTGGACAGCAGAAGTCTCTGGCTCAATGTAAGAGATTTAGCTCTCATCCCTTAACATAAACATCATCACCATCATCATCATTTCCAGACTCGTGTATAATTTTTTTTGTATTTTTCTTTCTTTTTTTTTAAGCTTCTGATTTCCGTTATTGATTGATGATGGAAGATCTTGTCTTAAATACAGCAATCATAAAAGGGAATTCAGCTGTGGTTAGGTTCGTTATGAAGATTAGATTACATTTACATTAGTGTTTTGGTCAACGCCAAGATGATTAGATTTTGTCTCTTGCAACCATGTGACCGTGGGACGGGGATACCCTCGTTTGGGTGGGGCCCTCATTCAGGCTCACCCATTCCATTACCAGGATAAGTATCATAATGTATCACCATTTTCTTTGTTATTTTTTTTTTCTCAAAGTGTAGATTCCAAATCATTGAGGCCTTCATTGCTGGGCCCAGTACAGAAACAAGATGTGGTTCATCACCAAACTACCCCCTCTTGGCAATTGGATCAAGCCCAAACAGTAGTCCATTAACATGTTTGAAGAAGTCTCGTCTTTTCTGACGTCAAACAAGGTTTGTTTAGCAAAATCAACGTGGATAATAAATAAAAGGAAACGTCCAAGACCAAAAATAAATAAATAAAAGGAAAAGCTTACTGGAAACGATGTGTTATCAAAACCAATGTCACGTTCTAACGCTCTATATTTGTTTCTTTCTCCTATTTGTCGTGTCACGCTTTTAATTCGATAAACAAATTTTAAATATTTCCACCAAAAAGTAATTTAATTAAACAAATGGACTAAAGTAGCACGTTATGCAACTTTGAATAATCGTGGCAAATTTAGTAGGGATTTTCATTTTTAATGTAAAATGTTTATAATGTAATTAATAACTAATTATTACATTATATAACAAGTTTGATATTATCTTCTAGGTTTCAAAACAAAAGAAACTTTCAAGGTTTCGTTTTGTCTAATAAATTGTTATCTCTAACCAATTATCACATGCCACTGTACACTTACTTCATTACCGATACTCCTTTTTGGGCTCCTTTAATCTAGGGTTACAATTAATTTTATATATCACGACACACATTCCAAAATATAGTATTTACTTCAAATTAAGATGAGCACACATCTCAATCCAATGATTCAAAATATATTGTACTACATAATAAAAATATTTATATATTTAATTTTTTTGATAAATAAAAGAAGTAAATGAAAATTAAAGAAAATTTATAAATATTTAAAAGCAAAAATTTATATATAATAAAAATTAAATTATTTAATTTTAATAAAATTAAAATTCACCATCCAAACAAAAAATTTTAAATAAAAAAATTTAAATTTTTTATCTAAATAAAATATTTAAATATTTAAATCTTTTTAAAATGTTAAAATGCCTCATACATAATAATAAGGTTAATGTTAATTTCATGTCTAAACTTTTCATACAACCTGTTAATAACAGCATCGGCTGCGGCACTTCATATTATGGCATTTTTTCTTTTAAAAAAGTATTTAGAGCTTTTCTTTATATTTTTGTACAATTTATTTTGAAGAACTAGTTAATGCCATCATTTATTTTTTGAGAACTAAATTAAATTTACTTATTTTTAAATTTCAAAATAATAATTTACTCAAACACGGAGCGAGTTTAGGGGTGTTCAATAAAATGTTACAAAACCTAGATAGTTTCATTTTGAATGGAAAAATATTTCTTCATGTTGACATTGGTTGTTGAATTTTTTTTTTTAAATACTTCGTTAAATTGGGGGTGTAAAAAGATATGAGATATTTTTTTTTTGTACGTAAGAATATCATTGGTTATTTGAATAACATTTTCTCCAACTCAAAATAAATGACTTTTTTTTAGTAACAAAAATTTTAAGAGACGGTGGTACTCCATTTTGAGTGGGAAAAGTTTTTGAGCTCAAAGAATACTTAGAAAAAAACTTATATTCACCCTACCCTTGTTGAAATTCGAAATGAAGTTAATTATTTTTAATTTTGAAATAAGAAATTAAAATTATTCTTTTATTCTATAAACATGAAATTTGGATATCAAGTCAATTTCATATGGCTAAAGGCAATATATATATATATATATATATATATATATATATATATATAAAGGTATGAATTAATGTCTATTTCTTAATAAAAATTATTTAGAATTTAATAAACATAGATAAAAAAGAAAATAATGTTTGACATCTAATTAGTTGTAATTTTAAGTGCTCTCCACTCATTTCAAGATAAACATAAATCATTTATGAGTATTTTTAAACGCTTATGTTTTCTTTACCTTAAGTTGGGACACACTGTTTTCTTATCCTATTTTTATTAAAAAATTCAATGACAAATTAATTCAGCAGAGAATTTTATGTAGGTAATATAGTCCATATGCTGAAATGCCTTTTAAAAAGGATTTTGTAAACATGTGGACCAAAAAAAAAGGACTTTGTTAACATGTATTTGTTACCTACCATGGGAGGAGATTCAACGCAAAAACTAACTATTTGGTGGGAATGCTCATTAGCTCGTACATTATATCAATTTTACATTCTACATTGAGCAATTACGTGTTATTTAAAGTTGTGACACTCTTTTATTTAATAGGTTAGTTTTTGAGTTTGATTTACTTAATGTACTTAAGTTAGTTAAGTTAGAATTATTGATTCTTTCATTAAAATTAAAGTTGAACTAACATAAAAAGCTATTACAAGTTGGGTTAAGGTGCACCGTCGAGAGTAAAAGAAGGATAGCAATGTTAAGCCTGTGATACTAGGAATTTTTTACTTAACAGGAGTTAATTTTTCAATTTGGTTTTCTTCATTAACTTGAGTTTATAAAGGGAAAAAAGTTATTTATTATGCCCATACCTGTGCTGTGTTTAAGGGAGTGGTGTTAAGATTATTCTGTCGTGTCGAAGAGCTTCCAGCCAACGAATTTGTAAAAGAACTTCATTGACTGGGACGCGGTAAAAGCATTTACAAAGACCCTTCTAAAACGTATAAGTTAGTCAAGAATAACAAAAGAGGAAACATAAGGAGAAAGATGAACATAACTGAAATAATAATTATATATATATATATATATATATATATATATATATGATTAATGAATAATCTAAAAATTTTAATCAATGATGATTTTAAAAGATAAATAATGATAAAAAAATATCCGTTAATTTTTTTTAGTGTATTAACTGTATATAAAAATTAATATGTATTTTAAAATAATTAAAATAATTATATTATCCATTACTTAAAAATTATTATGAATATATATTTTAAAATAATTATTACAAAAATTTATAACTTTTAATCATATATATATAAATCAGTCAATGATTGAATGGCAATATAAAAAAATTTATAATGGGAATCAAAGGTAGATGATGGGCCTCGTAGCTTATTATGGCTACTGAAGACCTTAGCTTGGCCCAAAAATAATATGCATGAGGCAGCATCAAGCTTGGTACTATAAGCTTTGACCACAGGTTACTACTATAAACAACAGGTCTCGAGTGGTGTCAAAATCAGCGATTTGGTAGTCTACTAATACCGCACATCGCATTTTTTATTTCTTTAAAGAAAATATCAAATATTTTAATTTAAAATATTTTAAGTACTTATATTTTTATTTATTAATTTAACCTTAATTTTTTAACATGCTCTCTGGAAAACATATGCAACTCCTTAAAAAATAATTTTTTAACATGACTGAAAACGCAGCTACAACGACAATTAATACATTATTGTATTAATAGTAATAAATAATTTTAAAAAATTATTAAAAAATAAAGATATTAGTTGTTACATTAATTTTTTAATAAAAATTTAAAGATCTGTATTTATAAACAATATATTATTTTAATTTTTCATATATTAATAATATATATTAATATTTTATACTAACAAAATAATTTGTTAGTGTAAGATTTTTTTGTTTGTATAAAATTATATTTTTCATGTTAATAATTTTTTCTAAAATGTACACTAAAGTAATATAAGATTAAACTATTAGTAAATGATAGTTTTTCTTTTTCAGTGGGTAACCTGTGTATAAAAGGAATATTGCCTAAAATTTCTTTTTATCTTAATAAATCATCGCTTCAGGGAGTCAATTGTAGCACCGAAAAATGTATGAATTTTGTATAAAGAAATGACTTGACACGCATCTCGCTCTTAATTCTTTTCCCTTAACTACTCATTGCTCAATCTTATTATTTTCTTTTAATACATTATTGTTTGAGAGAGTCAATTATAGCACCGAAAAACGAATAGAAAAATGTGAGTATGTATGAATTTCGTCTACAGAAATGAGTTGACACGCATCTACCTCGTAATTTTTTTTCCTTAACCACTCATCGCTCAATCTTATTATTTTCTTTTGTATGCCATAATTAGAAGCTTTGAAAACAAAGTTGGAACGATATTGGTAGTAATTTCAAAAGTGTAACCATCCTATAAGAAACGATTGTTTATCCTTCTATGTGTCTGATATTCTCTGGTCACCAAACCCCCACGCCCAACATTCGAACTTGCCGCCACCTTCCTCCAAGCATGTTCTAACAAAAACTCTGGTATCCGTTAAAAAGAGGGAAAAAATCTCACATTAATTTAATGTGTTAACACAAATTAGGTGTCTCATCCATTATCCGTTATCTCTATACAGCTCTAGTCTCTTGATATGTTGTCTCAAGAATTTGAGATTACCAAAACCAGCGTAAATACTCCACAAATATTAATCTTCCATCCCCATGTCTTTGCATGTGACCGATGTTGCATTGAACAAGCTACTTGTTAGTCACATACTACAGTTTTACACCCTCTGCACTTACAGTTGTCATCAACATTAAAATACTAATACACCCTAAGCTACAAAATCCATAAACCTTAGGTTTGACAAATGGATTTATTATCATACCGATTATCATATATTTTCATATTATTTTTATTTTAATATATTTTATTTTTATATATATCTTTTCTTATACTATTACATTTCTTATGTCTTTTTTTTTTCTTTTATCATATTTTATTATTTTTAAATATAAAACAATATTTCTCGGATTTATTACTGCATGCAACCTTTTTCCGGTCTATTAATATCTAAATTCAACCCAAATATTCATCCTTTTATAGTAATAAATTTATGTCTCAGACGTACCAACCAAAATAATAATCGATGCAGTTTCGTCAATGAATCTTAAATGAAAATTGTTATTTATATATATATATATATATATATGTACCTATCCGTTGAAATCAAATCCAAAATTCATTCAATTCACTCCTTCTCCACCGGCTCCCTAATATTAATATGACTGCAAAAGCTAGGCCATAGATTTTCCCATAATTACTTTTACTGAATTTTTATTCTGTGCTATATGATCATAAGTGCGCTTGAAAATTTAAACAGTTTAGGAGCTTTTAGAAAAGTAAGAAATTCCAGGTCGCGCCGACGCATTATTGAGAGGAACAGTGTTGGCACTTTAAACAGAACTAATAGGACATGATGATCCTCGACTAGGATATGAACATAATCAAGTAAAGATTAAAAAGGAAGTACACACTTGAGGATAATGACGTGCACTATAGGACTAATATTTGTCTGTCTAGGAATTGAAACTCGTAATGCCGGCGAGTTTGGAAAGGTTTATGGAGAAGGGTATCAACCAACCATGTTGGCTTCCAATTACTTCAACATGGAGAAGTGTAACAACCAACTTATTTACATATATATATATATATATATTCTGTTAACTTATATCTGTATATATTACAAACTTAACCGTTATAAAAATTTTATTTTTTTAAAAAATTGCACGGCTATTTAAGAAATGAATTCAAATGTAAAATACTGCACAAATCTGCGTATTTTTTTTTTTCAAATATATATAACATGCATTGATCATTCAAGACATGGTAGAACAATGATTTTTATCACGATTAAAGAGGATGATGTCTCTTTACCTCATCGAATTGTGGCAACGATCATTTTACGTGTAACTAAACTTACTATTCTTTTTCATTCCATGTAGTATTTGCCTTATGAGAATATATCGTGTTTTATAAGGTCTTATGCTTTATGCTGAGCTTAATTTCGATTATCTTATTCGTTACCTTTGAGCATGATGTCCAGACCATGTCAAAATTGTAGAAAGGATCATTTGATACGGAATGAGATGTATTGTTATAGGTTGCAAAAAACCAATCTCAATTAATGAAATTATTCTACTCTAGGTATATGCACTTTGAAGGTAATGCTCTAGATCTAAGGTCTTATCTTTTGCACTGGGCTTAATTCGGATTGTCTTGCTAATTATATAAACCTTTATTTCAACCTTAAAATAATCAATATAATATGTATAACACTTCCTGGTAAATAATTATCAGCCTAAAATCTACATATGTATATACCACCGTTGGACTCTTTTTCCGTTGGTTAAAGGCACCGTATAAAAAACTCTTACCCTCTAGAGTGTAAGGGCAACAAAATAAATCAAATTAACAGATTGAATAACTCAACGTAAAGTAGTAGTTGAGAAAAACAAAATACAAACTAAAATATTTGCTTGAGCCGATATATATATATATATATATATATATATATATATATATATATAGGCTGAAGTCAATTAGTTGGCCCAAGACATACAAATGGTCCATAAGTTTTAATTTCTTAATTTGAATTAGTATAGAAATAATTCGAAACTTTCCTTTCCAAGCTTGCTTATATGTATGTTTGTGTATGTATGCCCACATGTTTGGTAAATATTGATACATAATAAGTATTTGGTTTGATACCATAATTTATATTTAAAATTATCTGTGTATATATTAATAGGTATATGCTTATTCATGAAAAAAAAAAAATTAGCCCTTTTGTAAATTTTTTTATTTAAATAAAAACATTTTTATAAAAAAATGTGTGATACCAAAACAAAAGCATCTGTTTATCATAGCAATTAGGTTAAGAGATGAGCATTATTGTGGTATGCGTACGTGTGTAGAGAACCTGGGCATTAAAATTACAAGAGTGAATTTATTGCACCATATAGCTAACTTTTTCTATCGATTTGATGTCATTAAAATGCCTGACGTATTATTATTCTCTTTTTTTTTCGGGGGGCTGGGGGAGGGTATTGGAGATTGCCATATTATTATTCTTTTAGCAAAACAATATATTTTGTATTTTTTAAGCATTTAGCACAGAATAATTTTTCTCGTTTGGAATAAGAAAAAATATATATTTATTTACGTTTGATATAACAATTAAAAGAAAAATATCTTGAATTAATTATTATTGAAATTAATTAAAGGACGAAAATTTAAATGAATCTTTTAAGAAGTTATTTTATTAAACTCATTATTTTCACTTAAAAATATTTTTCAAAATTATCTTCATTCAATTAAAAAGTTTTCAAATATCCTTATTTAAAAATAAATTTTAAAAAAATTGAAGACTTTTTTTACTATATCAAATTATTATTATTTTTAATTATCACTAAACACGTTCCTCAATAAGTAAAAATTTCATTCAGCCAAGTTGAAAATTTCGAATTCAAGTCTCTAGTATGTAATTATATAAAAAATTTTAAAAAAAACTTTATCATATCTAATAATGCGTACAGAAGATTAATGTGATAAAAAAATATTATTTTTCTTAAATAGACAATAAAAAAACTAATTTCCTTAAAAATAAACTTATCATTGTCACTTATTACGTGGGGACAGAAAGAAAAATGGGTCCTTCTCATATCATGATAAGAGCACCACTGAAGGGGTGAATTAGTTGACATTGAAGCCTAATATGGATGTCTAATTCTAAATACATAAACATCATAGGGAGAATACTGCCATAATCAATTTATCATCCCAGTTGGTGAGGTCAGACTGACCAATGCATGAAGTAAGAAGCCACGGTAACCTTCTCTGTGCTTTTGGGGGCAATTGAAAGTGACCTTTTTTTACATCTATGTTTTTATTTAGAGTCCTAATTAAAATACCTCTAATTAAGACATTGAAGTTAAGCCCGTTTTATTTGGCTTAAGTAATTTTTTTATAGTAATATTTAAGGTTAACCTTTGCTAATGTCGGCATTAAATTATTTAAGTGAACCCCTTTAATGTCCTTAAGATATAGTTAGGTGTCTCTCTCTTGAGTCGCTCTCATTCCACTTGACAAATGAATCTGGAAATTTCCACCGTAATTGATATGGTTCAGATTACTTTTTATTTGATCTTTAATTTCTGTTCTAAATCAAAATTAATGAATTAACAATGGAGAAATAAAGTGACCATGATGCTACGAGATTGTTCAAGCAAGTTTTGGATGTTATAATAGGTCATTAATCATATTGGCTCCAAGTTTCGTTGAAGACGTTGATGCCTATGAAAATTGCGATCTAATCATAGACGCAAGCTTTGTATCTAAGGCCATGCTTGAAGTGCAATCAAATTATTAAGTGAGAAGATAAGAGGTATCTTAATTAGAACCGACTACCCTTAATTGAATGGGTAAGACAGTTTAGTTGGAAGTTGAGGGAGAGTTACCATAATTCAAAACATTAACTTTCATTGACGCTAATTAATATGCAATTTAATGAGCGAAATGTGTATTGTATTCTTGTTCGCTAAAAGCCTTAACTTGTCGTCCTTTCAAACTATTTGAGCTGTCCTTTCAAATATGAACTATGCCTTAAGATATAATAAAACAAATGGACAATGATCTACTTTTACCTTTTTAAGTAAAATATAAATGCTAGCAAACCGTGGCTATGCGAAATACCAAGGATAAATATAAGATGTGTAACGATGAATTTGAATTTTGATTAAAATAAAAAAGGTTAGTATGTACAAAAAATTATCAGGTTATCACACAAGAATTATTGTTTTAAAGATTTAAAAAAATATTTTTTTTATGAATATTTTGTAACTTATATAAATCTACATAATTTATATTAAATCGATATAAAATATATTAAATTTTGATAATTATATTATTTAAATTATTATTAAAGTATTTTTCGACAGATAATTTTTAATAAATAAAAATTTATAAATTCTTTTTACATAAATTAAAATTATTATTTAAAATTTTCACTAAAAATTATTTTTTTTAGTAAAATTATGGCATGCAGAAACAAGGGAGCAAATGGCAAAGATGGTTTTGTTTCTTGATTTGGCAGTTTAATACAAATTTATATTTATACCATGCACACATGAATATGTGAGAAACGATTAACCTGCAAAGTAAGAAAGCAGGCAAAACGACAGCTAATCTTTTCCATAAGCAAAATAATTAACAAGTAATACAATAAATCTTTGAATTTGAGGATGAACCCAAGGAGTAACTGATTTGACTTCACCAAACACGATAACGACATCTTCCTCCCGATTGATTATATATGATGCTTAGATACAAATTTCCTTGACCTGAATCCATCAATATACCTTCTTTTTATTCCAAATCAAACGGATAACTATTCTAATTGGGCATTGATTCTTCGCATATGTGTATGTGGATAAGTGTAAGATTTTATTTTGGCCACATATATTCGCGTAAGCAATGATCAACTAAATTCAAAAACTAAATCAAGTAGGATTTAGATGTGAACTCTCGGCGACTAACATGGAAAAGGGTCGGTTGAAATCATTTCATGCAAGGAAATAATGTTGTAAAATATTTTTTTTTAAAAATAATTATTCAAGCAGATTGAGATTAGTAACAGCATGGATATATATCTTATAACTAAAGCTCTTTAAAAGGTGATCGGGATGAACTGATAAACACAACACATAAAAGGGTACGTAATGCTTCTCTCACCCAAAACCTAAGCTGATGGTGATAGATCACGTTTAAGATAAACATGGGAACGACATATGTAACTTGAACTTATATAGTCCAAGCTAACATTGATAAAATATCTAATTCCCCCGAGCATAAATAAAAATTTAATTATATTATTTTTACTGATAATTAATCAATGCATATTTAATTTAATTTAAGCTACTAAAATTAATATAATGAAAAAAATTAAAATAGGTTATATGAAATCACACATTTAAATTTTATTATATATAAAAAAATTAAAAAAATTATGATGCATATTTATGCACATTTTCACATATACAATTTATCAAATACTCCATTATAAATTTTTGAAATGATTTCTTAAATTTATTTAAAAAAATAGATTTTTTTTATGTATGTTTTTTTATTTTATAAATTGATACAAAATTTATTAAATTAACTTAAAATATATTTAATCGTGATGACTATTGAAGTTATATTATTTATTATAATTTTATTTTTTGTCTTTTTTATCGTATTATTTATTTATTTTCTTTAATATTTTTCTAATTTTCTCTTATTTGTAAAAATATAATTAAAATATATGATAAAAAATTAATTCAAAGAATTAATAGTGATGGAATCTGTTAAGAGGTGTTAGATAGAAGTTTGATTTCCACCAAAGACGAAATTATTTGAATAGTTGTTGAACTTATTGAATAATTAAATTTTTTTTACCTTATTATACGTGTATACTAACAACATATTTTTAACATAATCTTTAACATATTTTTTATTGAATATTTTCAATTTTCACCAAAAGACTTCTCATAAAAAATCAATTTCAGCCTCAACCTCGGTCGATGCATAAGATTTAGAACAATATTCTTATACTATTTGGATATATTTACATAGCTTGTCATAAAATTTCTGAATATCTCTATTTTGATTTTGCATAACCGTGTGAATTAATGTACATCAGATGTTATTTACTATTTTAGCGCAATTGCCTCAAAATCTCTTATAAATAACTACTTCAAGGTTTTAATATATTGTTTTATCAAGAAAATTCTCTATAAATTATAAAGGCAACAAATTCCCTATAAAGACAGTAAGTAGTGTTAGTTCTCAAGGCTGCTAACCTTCAACTAATGGCTCTTAGAGGTATTTCAAAAGGTCTATATTTAAAAAGAAACTAATAAACATTTTGTGCATTGTATGAATGTTTTTTAAATTCAAATAAAATCTAACATATATATCAAAAGGAAAATTATTTAAAATTATAAAAAAATATAAAAGATTGATTTAAGTAAATGGGTATATCATATAAATAATTTATTTAGGATGGAAAAGGGAAGATTTGATTTGAAATAATAAAAATTAAAACTGAGATTTGAGAGAAAAAACTCATACTCACATCAGGTTACATTGGGGGTCCACGATCATACTTTGTAACTATATACCCCAACTTGAATCCCGGTTCAAGTTTAAAGTATGAAGAGGAATCGCTTAACAGAGTCAAACATTTGATCAACCAATTCTCTTTGTTGTAAATCCGAGTCCTTAATCTTGGATATGAGAATCTTTTAGTAAACTCTCCTTCTTCCTGACATGTTTTCACCACTACACAATATACTTATTTTATTTTTTTATAAAAAATTTAAATTATTTATTACTTTCAATTTTTATTTTTTATTAAATTTTATATAATATGTTCATAAATATATAATGAAAAGTCAATAAATTTTATTATATCAAGTTTGTATTATTTATCATTATCTACATATTAAAAAACTATTTTTTTATTTATCTCAAAGCGGTAACTGTTTGAAATTTATAACTTTAAAGTTGATTCTAGAGCGAATAATTTTCAACTTGAAGGTGCATCCGTCAACAAATTGCAATAAATGTTTAAAGTGTCGTATTTGAGAAAAATCATTTGGATTGACATTAATGATCTGTTCGGAAAGCGATGTGTAAGAATAGATTTTATTTTTTCACGTTTAGGAATATTTATCTTTTTTGGACGATAAAAAAATAACTATTTTTTAAATATATATATATATATATCTAAAAACATATAATAAAAATTTAATATAATAAATTATTTTCTTTATTTTTTATTTATATAGATAGAAAATAAAAAATAATTTTTATTTATTTGTCTCTTTAGATCTAGTTGTAAAAATTGAACAAAAATGATCAATTAGAATCGGGATCGAACATCTTTTTGAATCTCTGAACAATAAAACCGTATAAACCAAGGATAAAAAGATTGGCCTATTTAAAAATATTATTTTTATATTTTTAATAAAGGAAATAAAAATTATAATATATTTTATTTAATCTAATATATATAAATAATTTTATAAAAGGTAGGAATAATTTTATAAAAGATAAATTAAAAATATAAATAATAATTTATTAAAATTAATAATATTAATTATTTTTATTTAAAAAATAAAAAAAATTATTTAATAATTGTTTATTATGTATTTTTAAGTACGTATTAAAAAATATAAAAGAATAATAAGCAAGTTTCTCCATACACATATATGTAAAATAATTCATATATTATTCAGATAAGTTTTAATTTAAAATATCTAAAAAAATACTTAAAATCTTAAAGAAAAAATGTATACACAATTATTTTTTGTAAAATCCTGAAAATATATATTAAAATAAAAAATACTTAGGATTATAAATATATATTGTTAAAAGATTAAAATAAAGTTACTTCTATAATTAAGAGAAAGATTAAAAAAAAGAGAGAAATATAAAATAAAATAAATTATAAAATAATATTATAAAAGATAAGTTAAAGAATATTATACCTGATGTTATTAAAAAGAAAAGGATGAAAAAAAGAAAGAAAAAAAAAAAAAAGATGTTAAGGATATAAAGTATTTGTAATTTGTACAACAAATAACACAGTAGCATAGCATAACATATGCTTCGAGAAAACACGTTAAAAGCGAAAAATGAACATTCATTCCCAGTTACCAAAAGTTTGACACTAAAAGACATGATGTTCAAATATTATTTATTTCAACAAAGAAAATATTACAAGAAAACCTTTTCCTATGTGGATTGATGTAGCATAGATTATGTACACATTGAAAATCGTATATCATTTAATTGCAAATCGAAATGGTGATGCACTAAACTGCATGAAAAACAAAATGCACCTAAACCATTTAATTGTGTCAGTTTTGACAAAACGTACCTAAACCAGATAATTGTGTCAGTATTGACGAATTTTTTCCAGTTTAGCTTGTCATGCAAGGTGACTTTGCCCGTAGCGAGACAAATTAATTTTCAAGTTTTTGTTCAAAAATTTTTAAACGAAATTGCTTACTATATTTTGAGGGCTTAAATATTTAAGAAGTGGTTGCGTTAGAGTTACTTATTAAATTGCTTATTTTATGTTTAAATAGATAGTTTTTTTTAAAATAATGTATATATATAAAACTAACATAGAAATTATTAAAATAAAATTTAAATATATTTTTTAAAATTATTAACTAAAATAATATTTTTTTCATAAACTAATTATTAAATGAGTTAAATATGTTTTTATTCTTCAAAAATTTTAAAATTTTGATTTTAATTTTTAAAAAAAAATTATTTTGATTTCTTATTTTTTAAAATGGATTCGGTGTTAGTTTTTAAAATAACTTATATTTAATACATGTTAACCATGAATGATTAAAATCAGTTCATTTTAAAAAATAAAGGATTAAAACTAAAATTTTTAAAAATATAAACTAAAATTAAAATTTTAAAATTTTAAAAAAATCAAAAATATATTTAATTAGTATTAAATTAAAATAAAAATAAAACAAAATTTTAATATGCTATGATATAATCCTTTTTCATTTTAGATGTGTATTCAATTTTAAACTAGTTGATTCTTTATTTATGTTTTTTTACTCTTCCAATATATTTTTTTAATATTTTTTTATAGCTAACTTTTTCATCAATCTCTATTCCTTTAGGTAGGTTGATTGATTTTTTCCTTATTCCCGTAGTGTTTCTATGCTTAATTTCACCTATTATCTAGGTTGCAGTTGCAGTTGTTGAAAAAAAAAGTCATTACGGTGAAAAAGATTACAGTTTTAAAAATCAAAATTTGGTAGACGTTGGACTGTATATGATTTTTATTTTAACTTCAAAAGTTAATATAACAATATATAAAAAATTATAATTTAGAATTTATATATGTTGAAATTTTAAATAATAATATTTAAACAAAAGATTTAGAAGATAATTTCTTTTCTATATCTAAATTGTTATAACCTGATGATATTTATAAGAAATTTCAGTATAGCTAACAATCAAAAATTAAAATGATAACGATAAGAAATAATGATATAATAATTTTTTAATAATTTTTTAACACGGATAGAAATAAAATTGCCATAAATCTTTAACGGTTACATAATAAAAAAAATGTAATAATAACATTGTATTTTATTATTATAAAATATATTTTAAAATTACGAATAAATTATATTTATAAATTATTATTACAATATTTTTTGACTAATAATTTAATAAGTGACAAATTTTTAAATATTAAAATTTAATTTTATACTTAAATATTAATGTTCAAATAATTGAATTAATATATAGTGAAGTAAGGTAATAACTTTTGTTTAAAATATAAATTGCTCTCTGTTGCACATATTATAACTTTAAAACGTGGAGATTTTACATTAAAGTTGTTTAAATCCATTCTTGTATTATCTTGATATTGTTTAAAAAAAATATCTACTTTTACCTTTTATATATATATATATATATTAAATGTTTCTCTCAAACATCATGTGTCTCTCAAAAAATACTTTGTCGGAATTGTGAATAATTTTTTTTAATACTTCATTTTGAAAGTTTATCAGATGCATCTCAAGAACACTCTTACATATATATCAAATGGATCTTAGCATTGTTATATATCTCTTCCAAATGAACATTTCCTCAAATGTATCTCAAAAAACGCTATGTTATAAATACACCGTCTACAACTCAAGTTTCACAGTTAAGATCATGTATCTCTTGCAAATATCTTTTATACATATACACGTTGAGTACATTTTAAATACAACACTATTACTGCTACTGATATGTTTCTTTTTTGAAGGATTAGTAAATATATCAAGTACATCTTAAAAACGCTATCATTAAAGGCAGTGTATCTTTTTGAAAGCAGCATTACTTCATGTTGAAAGGATATAAATATAATAATATAATGCATAGAAGTAATCATATAACTTAGTTTGACTAATAATTGGGTATCTATCAAACTTTTTTCATAACGAAGGCTTGAAGATCACCACTTTCAGGGAATTTAGGACAACTTTCTTATTTAATCATTTAGCAAAAGGATTATAAGATTTTTTGTTTTTTTACTTTTCAAATATTCAAAAAAAATTACATTATTCTTAATTTTTTAAAATAATAATAAAAATATTATTAATATTATTGATTTTATTAATATTATTATAATGACAGTAAGAATGATAAAAATAATGGTTGTAATAATTATAATGTATATGGTTTTAATATGGTAAGGATTGTGGTACAAATAATATAAGTAATTATGGTGATAGATGTGATGGTTTGGTGAATGATAATGGTAACTATAGTGATTATATAGTTCAGTAGAATTAAGAATGAAAATATTTTAAAATTTAAAATAAAAAAAATTATATTTTTTAAGATTTAAATTAAATTTATTTTAAAAATATACTTAAAAATTAATTTGAAATTATTTTTTAAATAAATTTTATTTTTAAAATTAATTTTAAAATAAAAAATAAAAAAGGTCGCAATCACTTTGATGGTGTGTAAGATTTTGTTTGGAATATCTAAAAAATAATTTTAAATTAATTTTTAATATATTTTAAAGATAATTTTATTTTAATTTTTAAATTAAAAAATTAATTATTATTTATAACTTTAAAATATCTTTATCTCAAATTTAACAAATTACATAATCATTATTATTAACTATTATTATTATTATGATAATCACTTTATAATATCATTTTATAATATCACCATCAATCACGAATATAATTAAAATTTTCACTATTATTATTATTATTATTATTATTATTATTATTATTTATTTATAATAATATTTTATTTTTATTATTATTTAATTTTTTTAAATTTTTTTATTTTAAAAAATTAATTTTTTTATAATATTTTAATTTTTAATTTTTTAATTATTTAAATTTTATATTAAAATAAATAATATTATTTAATATATAAATTATATTTAATTTAAAATAATATAATATAATTTTATTATATAATTATTTATAATATAATATTATAATATTATTTTTATTTTTATTTTAAATAAATATTAAATAATATAAATATATTATAATAATAAAATATAAATTATTTGTTTTGTATATTATTTATTAAGTAATATGTAATAATATAGTATAATATTTTTTTTATTAAAATTAACACTATCATCATATTAATAGTAATATAATAATATTCATTATTTTTAAAATTTTAATTTATTTTTATTTTTTAATTAATAATATTTCTTTATTTATTTTTATAAGTTTACAGTAAATTAAATAATATTTTTGTTATATGAATTATATTTTATTTATAATTATAATATGATTTTATATTATATAATTAGTTTAATATAATATTATAATATATATTATTTTATATTAAATAAATATTAAATAATATAAAAATTTTATTATAATAACATATGAATAATTTATGTTATATTGATTATCAAAATGTAAAAAAAATTATATAATTATATAATTTTTATATTATAATTATTACTATCTTATTAATACTTATTATTATTGTTATTTTATATAATTATTATTATAATTTTGATTATTTTTATTATAAAAAAATAATTTTATTTATTTTTAAATAATATTTTTTATTTATCTATTTATGTAGATTGACAAACTATAAAATAGAATAATTTAACTTACTATTATAATATCTTATAAAAATTTAAAATAACCAGATTTAGTTCTTAAATTAAAAACTAAATACAATTCTTAACTGCATACAAGATAAACTCAAATATCAAAATGGGAGATCCTCCTTAGCTGGATGCACTCTGTATTCCACGCTCTTTAATTTTCGTCAATTTTCATTCATCTTTTAATTTATGATCATTGTTGAATTATTATTATTATTATTATTATTATTATTATTATTATATATGGCATGTGTTTCACGTTGATAAGAAACTTTATTATAATAAACTTATTTTGTGTTGCTTTTGTTACACCTCCGTTAAGGTCAAGATATAACATATCTTCGTTTCATGTTCTCATTCAACAATTACTCCTGTGTTCATAAACTGCACCAACTACAATTATATATATATATTCTAAATGCTTCATTTTCATTTTGTATACCATATGAAATTTTTTATATATGTTTAAAAACGTTAGTGGCAGAAAGTTTTACCTTTGCTGTGGATAAAACTCGATCTATTAACGGTTATTATTACAAAAATTAACAATTTTAATTTTGTTTTTATAATATGTAAATTTTTTATGATCTTAATAACACGGGCGAGCAACATGAAGTTTTCTCCTAATATATATGTTGATATTGTGTAATTTTTTTTTTATTTTGAAATATTTTATACTTGACAAATACAGAGTATATCAAATACATTTATATTAAAACAAAGGGATGATCTGATATGTAACGAAAATCATTCCAAATAACAATTCGTTTCCTCTGTATCTTGTTTTGATAAATATTTTTTTAATTGATAAATATTTTTTTAAATGCTATTTTGAAAAAAAAAAATCCTGCAGCAATTTTAAAAAAATAAAATTTTAAGCAGTGTTTAGTTCAAAGAATGTACTAAAAAAAGTGATTTGTTTCACTTATCCTATTGTCATAATCAGTTTCTGGAAATTTTTTTGATAATAAACTAAAAAAATATTATTTTAGTAAAAAAAAAAACTATCATATTAGATCACTTAGACTTATCTATAATATTAAACTCATTTTTACATCCCAGATATTATTTCACGTGTTATGAATTCAAAAAATAAAACTAAAAATCAGATTAATGATATTGGTACCAATTGTTTGTACAATGTATATCAAAGGAAAATTACACTACATTTACATTCTACTTGTTTTTTTTTTATATTATTATTTAAAAACAAAGTGCTAGAAAATGTAAATTTTTATAAAATTTAATTGAAATTCATTCACCGTTGATTTTGTACTTTCATCTAATTACAGATTGATATATAATTAAAAATTGTTAATTTATGTAGTAATTATTTTAAAATTTATACTTATTATTATTTTTAATTGATATTATAAAAAATTATATTAATAACATATTAAAATTAATTTATTTTAGTATATTAATATCATTTATGTATTAATATACCATATATATATATATATATATATATATATATATATATATATATTTATATATATATATATATATATATATATATATATATATATAACTTCACAATCTTACTTTGAATTTCAATGTCTACAAGCTTTTGACTTTTGGCAGATGTAGAGTTTGATTGATCATCCATGTATGCATGGTTTCGTGTATTCCAGACATTTAAAGAGAGATATTTTGTCAACTGCCTGGTTAGCATTAAAGTTGTCTATTATAATCCTCAAAAGGTAAAAATCTCATTTGAATTTGTCATTCCCCTGTAAACTCACAAATTTCTTTCCCTTTCCGTTGATTCCTTCTAACTTATCTTATTTGACTTATTACTTGTGTTTTAAATGGAGGTAGTGATTATATAACAAAATTATTTTATAACTATCTATATTTTAAATTTAATAGTTAATAATATTTATTTTAAAAATTATAAAAAAAATTAGTCAAATATAAAATAGAAATAAGTGTAGTATATTTTTTTATATAAAAGAATCATTTTGCTATAGATAAGTATTTTTTATTTATTTAAAAATATAAATATTAAAAAATAGAATTAATATTATTAATTTTGTAAATTATTTATTTATTTATTTATTACAGTTAATAATAATTAAATATATAAAGATATATCTAAAATAAATAATTAAAATTTTTTAAAAATTAAAGTAAACAAATAAATAAAAAAAAAATCTTTTTTTACAGATAAAAGAGAAGAAGAAAGCAAAATAAATACAAAAAACCCATAGTCATGATACAATAAAGAGAGGCAAACACAGCTATGCATCGTGGTGTAATGAATTTCTATTATTAGGTTGTGATGTGAAAACAAAAATGCCACTTTTCGCTTTCTAGTGTCTGCAGTTCATTTAATTAGTTTTTCCCGGAGACTATAGAATATATAACTTGAACCGGATATTAGCCGAATGTAATTTTTCGGATCTTAACATACTTATTATTTTTATCGTTATATAATTATTAAAAAATTATTAAAAACAGTTAATATTAAAATATAAATTTATCTATTTATACTTTTTAAATATTTTCTTTTTCTACTAATTAAAAGATTAACTTCTAAAAATTTAATTAAGATGACAATAATAATAACACCCTTTAAATTTATTAACCTGAAAAATAATTAAAATTTTTAAAATAAATTTATAAGTATAGGAGTTTATCAGTTATTTTCTGTGAATAAATTTTACAAATTGTAATTAACTTCAATACCGGTCTAACATTTGTTTAGGTCTAAAACAAATTTTAGAACAAGACCTTATAAATTGATGAAAATAATTTATTAACATTATTGTCATTTTATTTTAAATTTATCTTTCAAATATTTTGGACCTAGATTTTACAGGAAAAAGATTATAATAAGATGAAGTAGATTTTTTAAGAAAGCATTTAATTACCCCATTTTACATATTTTATCAGATAAAAATTATTTTTAATTTTTTAAATCTTTTTAATAAATAAAAATATCTTATAAGTCTGAAACTGCGGTTTTATTTGCTTTAAAGCGGCCGTCCACAAATATCATTTATTGTTATTACTTCTCTTGTTTTTTTGGTTTATTCTTTCTCCATCAACGAGGCACGTGCAAAATTTTGGAAGATATTTTTAGCTAAAATTATTTTTTCTACTGATGAAACATGTACTCTATTTACCACATATACACCTAAAAAATAATAAAAAATAAGATAAATAATCTGATGGAAAAAAAAAAAAGTTGTAGAAAAAACAGGTGCAAAGAAATCATTACGATAAAAAAAAAAAATGCTTCGTGTTGTGTCTTTCGTTTACCTACGCAGATATGTAAGAGCGTCTCCATCTTAATAATATCTTCCAATGTGTAGACGAAAAGTGTGTGTATATAAGTCGCATAATATTCCCTTCAAGTTAGCAACAACACTTGGAGTTGCTTAATCCCTTGAAAGCCCCGCATAGCAGGTGCACAATATTCATATTCTCCCCAGTAAAAAAATCCATAAAAATTATCTATCTATCTATCTATTTCGATAGCTAACAAAGAAGAAAGAGAAAAACTCATGGATTGGCTTGTAAAATTTCATCAAAGCATGGCCAAGAGGCTGGAAGTGGAACCATTCCTCATGGCGATGTTACTAATCGCCCCACTAATACTGGTGTTGGGTTTAGTGTCTCGTATTCGACGAAGGCCACCATATCCACCAGGCCCAAAAGGGTTACCCATAGTAGGGAACATGCTAATGATGGACCAGCTAACCCACCGAGGCCTGGCGAACCTTGCAAAGCAATACGGTGGCATTTTCCACCTCCGCATGGGGTTCCTTCACATGGTTGCAATTTCAGACCCAAACACGGCGCGTCAAGTTCTCCAAGTCCAAGATAACATCTTCTCTAACCGTCCAGCCACAATAGCCATTAGCTACCTCACTTACGACCGTGCAGACATGGCTTTCGCTCACTATGGTCCTTTCTGGCGCCAGATGCGGAAACTCTGCGTCATGAAGCTCTTCAGCCGCAAGCGAGCAGAGTCATGGCAATCCGTGAGAGACGAAGTAGATGTCGCTGTACGCGCCTTCGCCGAAAACACCGGTAAGGCCGTGAACATAGGGGAAATGGTATTTAATCTCACAAAGAACATAATCTATCGTGCGGCGTTTGGATCTAGCTCGCAGGAAGGGCAAGATGAGTTCATTGCGATATTGCAAGAGTTTTCCAAATTGTTTGGAGCTTTTAATATCGCTGATTTTATACCTTACCTTGGGCGCGTTGATCCTCAAGGGTTAAACGCTAGACTCGCTAAGGCTCGTGGAGCACTTGATAGCTTCATAGACAATATAATCGATGAACATGTGGAGAAGAAGAAGAAGAAGAAGAAGGTTGGTGGTGATGGTGAAGAAGAAACCGACATGGTTGACGAGTTGCTGGCTTTCTACAGTGAAGAGGCTAGGTTGAATAATGAATCCGACGATTTGCACAACTCCATCAAACTCACCAAGGATAACATCAAAGCCATCATTATGGTATGCAAGCACACATAAAACCACTGTTAAATATTAAATATTAAATATCTCAGCTTTATTTCTACCGTGGGATAAACAACGTTACTTTATATCAATTAATGAGATTTTTAAAAAAAATTAACTAACAATAAGTATAATTTTTAATATAATATCCTAATCTTATTAGTTTATTTTATATAGGATTATTTACTCAAAATAATAACTTAAACAAACCTTTCAGTGATAGCTTTTAGTGCTTAATTAAAAAAAATAGCTTCTAATTTTGGGAAGCCTTCCGATTATAAAATCCAATTGTTTACGCTTTCTAAGGTGTAATCATAAGCTCTTCTAGATTTGAAAAGGTCAGATGAAAGTTTTTTTAAAAGAAGATACGTTGATTTTTTTATTTATAATTTTTATTGACTGTTTATATAACCAGCTTCCTCTTATTACTTTCTCATCAATCAAACTTGATAAATTGTTCCGACTTAAAAATAAAGGTAGATCTATCTTGATTTATAATGATTTTGTACATGAATTTGTTTTTAAGTTACATTTTTAATATATTATTACATAAAGAATGACTCGTGTTATATATATATATATATATATATCATATTTTTTTATTATTTTAATATTTTTTGAAATTTTTTATTTTGAAATTTTATTTAAATTTAAAATATCTATATATATTACATGAAATATTTGTAATTATACAAGTATTTGCATATCCTCCAGTTATGTTATATCATTGTTCGCAAAGTTTTAGTTTGATCAAAGTTGGATTTGCATGTCTAACTAAGAAATTTTCTATTTAAGATTTTTTAATTATGTAAGCTCGCAACACTATAAATTCAGATCTTTTCGAAACACTTATGTAATTATTTTCTGTACTAACCAAACTGAGTCGAATTCATTTAAAAACATAAAAATATTTAAATAAAACTTTTAAAAAAATATATGTCCCCAAACCAAATACAATCACTTATGCTAAAAAAAATAATGAAGGTTTACTATAGTTATTGTTATTATTGACTAACTGAAGAAGAGCAAATAAAGTAGATTGAGAATATAAGATTTGGAAACAAAAAGGCACCACACATGCAGTGGACATCCCAATGAGTTCATAGTGGGTATGGGTAGGTGTCATTTCTCCGTCCATATAATTTTAATTAAAATTTGATTTTATGTGGAAAATTCAATAGTAGATTTTTTTTGTTGCGGCATAGAAATGTGTTAAACAAACACTAGTAAAATTGATATTGGTGATGATGGTACGTCGACATAACAGGACGTGATGTTTGGAGGGACGGAAACTGTTGCGTCAGCGATCGAGTGGGCAATGGCGGAGCTTATGAGAAGCCCAGAAGATTTAAAGAGGGTCCAACAAGAGTTAGCAGATGTGGTGGGCCTGGATCGTCGGGTCGAAGAGTCCGATTTCGAGAAACTCACTTTCCTCAAATGCGCCCTCAAGGAGACCCTACGCCTTCACCCACCCATTCCACTCCTCCTCCACGAGACGGCGGAGGACACGACGGTCGACGAATACTTTGTCCCGAAGAGGACGCGCGTGATGATCAACGCGTGGGCCATTGGTAGGGACAAGAACAGCTGGGAGGAACCTGAAAGCTTCAAGCCCTCCCGGTTCCAGAAACCGGGCGTGCCTGATTTCAAGGGGAGCAACTTCGAGTTCATTCCTTTCGGGTCGGGTCGAAGGTCCTGCCCCGGTATGCAGCTGGGTCTGTACACGCTGGAGTTGACGGTGGCTCACCTCCTTCACTGCTTCACGTGGGAATTGCCTGATGGGATGAAACCCAGTGAGATGGACATGGGTGACGTGTTCGGACTCACCGCTCCAAGGGCGACCCGACTCGTTGCCGTGCCAACCAAGCGCGTGGTGTGCCCTCTCTTTTAGAAACAAACTTACAATTGGACCCTTTTTTCCCCCCTTCTTTTTATCCCCCAATTAAACATAAACATAAAGAATGAAAAAAACTAAGGCACGCAATAAGAATGAAAAAACACTCTTCTTGATGTGAGCTTTTAGTGCCGAAACACTTATGTCAATTAATTAATTGATGTATTTTCTTTTTTCTTTACCCTACTTCCATTTTGGTTCTTATATGTTGAAATAAAAGTGAATTTGACCATTAAAAGACACTCGCTGTGATGGAGTTCACTGTAATGCCCAGCTGGATTTTGATCCATTCATGGACCAACTAAATTATCCGTTATAGTCAGTTACAATGTGCAAATTGGAAAATAAACCTCTTATTTAATATGAGATTCCTTTAAGATTATAGTGCATATTTTCCTTTAGTCCAACTGTATAACATAATATAGTAAAGTATTCCTACTTTACAATTTTTTAATATAATATTTTTAAATATTTTTAATAATTTTTATATATTACCTAAAATTTTATTTAAATTATATAATTTTATAAAATACTATATAAAGTAAATTTTTATATTATCTAAAGTATTATAAAATATTTTAGCATTTTATAAAATAGAATTTTGAATTTTTCATAATTTCTATCATTATACTTTATTACAAAAATATTCTAAATTATACATGTAAAAAATATTTTTTAAACATTTTAATATCAATTTTTCAATATATATATATATATATACAACAATTTTTTTATAATTATCAATTTTATTAATTTTAAAGTGCCACCCATATCATTTATGCACGTAAATTACAAACATTTTAACTCATGTAGCATATTATTATTATTTGTCTTAAATATTCTCATGTATACCTTGTACCCTTTTACTTACTATATATAATTAAAACAATAAAAATATAGTTCAAATTAAGCTTTTTAAATTTTTTTAATAATTTTAAATATTTTATTTTATTTCATCTTTTTTCAAATAAGTAAAACCTTTCGCTCTCTTTCAATTATATTTTATGCTCCATTTCCTCTTTTAAATAAGTCAAACATGAAAATACCACTGATCTTGGATGTTATAACAAGTATGCTAACTACTAACTAGTATCTTTAATTTTTTACCTAGTTCCTTCCGTCCTTTGTATATATTCAATTTAATGATGTTTTAAAACACTTTAAAAAAATGATATTTTAAACATGAAATTATTTTATTAATTAAATTAAATTATATAGATAATGTAAATATTTTTATATTATTATTTAATTAAAAATTAAATAAATATATAATAATTATTTAAAAAGTTACACCTGTTATGATTTTCAATTAGTTGAAGGTAAAGTAAAATTAAACCTAATTTATTCTCAAAACAAATTACCAGTTTAAGATCCTCGTAAACTTATTTTTTCGGCAGCCATATACATAGCAAACTCAGTTTGCATTTAAAATTAAATTTAGTTCTGGTCTAATTAAATGCAAAATAATAGATTTCGGTAATACAAAACATTCTCAACTCATTTACAAATGTATTTTTGTCAGGTGCATATGCGAAAATTTAAAAAGATTCTCAATGTAACTCCCTAAATTGGATACCAATTTAAATCTTATCCATTTACGTTTTTTAGTATTTAATCAATGGCTCTTGTTAGTCGACCCATGAATGGAGCAAAACGCAGCTGATCCATTGTAGTGAACTCCGGCTATGATGGTACTACCAATATTGGTGTGGCAAATTAATTAGGTTATACGATTGTGTAATTTAGTTTCAATTTTGTCTTTGCGGCGACAGTAAATGAAAGTTATATAAATATTTATATGAGAAATTAAGTTTTTAATGTGAGGATTTGACATCAAATCACGTAGAAATGAAGATGAAGATTAATGGCTTGGGAGGGGAAAAGTAGAAATGAAGTTTGTGATTTTGGAGTGTGAAATGAGAATATCTGGCTATTCCAAAGGAGGATTAAATATCAACAAAGTGTGACATCTCTTAGGTTGAATGGTACGTCCTAATTAATAGACAATGATGTTGCAATGTGTTGAACCCCATACCATAAATTCGTTTCCTAATTGAATCTGAATTTGGTAATAGTTTTGGGGGTTTAAACATCTGTGCCTATGGAAGTATGAATTCTTGCTCACCACTGCTCTACATGTATATTTTATTAAACAGTTTTTTTTTTTATTAAGAAAAAAATCTTGGGTGAAAAAAGTCAAACTTAAATTACAATCTTGACATGAATTATGTATTTAAATTTACCGGTGTATCTGGAAGGGGGAAATGGCGTAATTTGTTGTGTATACGGGAGTGCATAATATACAATATAAATGTGAATTATATTAAAGATGTAGTGACGTGTAAAAATGTGTTTCAAAGCATATAACGGAAGCTGGAGTGTTTAGGTGAGAGTTGTAAAGAACATTAGGCCTTTCTTTGAATTTTATTCATACAATTCATCCAAATTCAATATGAAAAATTAAACAGTGAAAGAGACCCTTCATTGGGCCCTTTTGTATCCATAACCCAAGTCAACAGAGGAGCTCCACCGGGGTTGCCAAGCTTTACGGCGTTCAACCACTTTTGTGATACTTGGACCCAAAAAAATAAAAAATAAACCCTATTTTGTGATGCCAACACAGACTATTCTTGAATTTAGGGTCCGTTTGTTTGACTATTTTGCGTTTGAAAGAAGAAGTTTTAGCATTCCTTATGCTTAATGCTTGTTGGTCAGAGTGAACACTCGCTGTTTTCAGACATTTCGAATCTCAAATGAGTTAAATCAACCGACGGTGATTTATTAATATGTCTCTTGTTAACGTGTGGGGTTACTATTCTTTCCTAAATTGTTAGGTATTAAATATTTTAAATCTTATCTTTCATTCTTTTTTATTTGTCGACAAAACATTCATACAAAAATTCAGAAAATAGTAGTAAATCATTAAGTGGATATTTGAGGTGTGGGTGGCATTGAAACTGATTTAGCTTGGAATTAATGATTTAGAAAGGACATTTACACATTTTCTCCTTGATATTTAAAAATGATACTCTTTGTTTTTTGTTTTGTCATTATTTTAAAAATTTTAAATAATATTTATTATTATTATTCCATTATAATCTTATTCTTCACAAGAATATTGATTGATATGAAAAGTAAAATAATGAAAGAGGTTGAAAATATGATAAAAAAAATTACACAACAATTTTAACATAAATAAAAACGTTAATTAACTTTCTTAATTTATATGAAGTAAGTAGTAACCTTAAACAACAGATAAAGAGCTAGAGGAAATAATATTTAGAAAGTTTGTTACTACGTACAGTATAAAAAATATGTATTATGATAGATGATTAATAAGTATTCAAATCATGATTTGTAATGAATGGGACAATATTATTCGAAAAAAAAATGACTATAAAAATGTGTTTATAAATAATTAATTAAAAGTAAATTTAGATAAATTTCTTCACAAATATTTATAAAAAATAAAATAAAATAAATTAAAATTCTCATATGTAAGATATACATTTAAATATTTTCAAAATTTCTAATCTAATTTAACTATTATATATCATATATTTTGTAATATATATTAAATATAACATTTTTAAAAATATTACTAAATTTAATAGGTAACATTTTATATATTTTTTAAGTATTACTAATAATATTTTACGATATAAATTAAATATAACATTTTTTAAAATATTATTAAAATTAATAAATAATATTTTTTATATTTTTATAATAATTTTTAAATATTATAAAAAATGTAATATGATGTAATCCTTATTCTCACCTATAAACTTAACATATTAACACTCTTCCTATCGGAAAATCTTACTTAACAGTTAGATTTTATAGTTGAAAAGCTCACATAAGTTATAAGCTAATCCAAAATGAGCCTAATCCTCGTTGATAATTAATGCGTGAGTAGGCACACAACCAGGGTGCGATAAATTAACTATCAAAATCCTAATTATAACATGGATAAATTGAATCAGAAAGGTTAAATCCGTGCAGGTTAACCCAAACATTACGTGTGTAGCTAAAGTTTTAGCAAGAAACTGCTAGCCGTTCATATCATTCTTATTTCCCAGTGTAGAAGCAAACTTTTACACAAAATAATTTTAAAAAAAAAAACAATGCAGCTACTTTTTTATTTATGAAATCAATTATCGTTTATGAAATAAATTACAGAAATGATTGAATCACATGTGAACGGTACTCTTTATCCGTCTACCTCATCTGAAATTAGACAAATTAGATATTATCTTAAAAAAATTTTAAAAAATCCAACAATTTATACTCATCTAATCTTAATGTAAACGAGTAAAGAAAATTATTGATATATACTCAATCAATTCTAAATTAAATATCTATGAGATATTTTATTTGTTTGGGTTTTATTAGAATTAGAGAAAAAAAATTGTGAGGAAAACACAATTAAAAAAGAACTTAGAAACATTACAACTGGACAAAGTGCACAAGACAATCAAATTTGATCTCGATTAACCCAAAAAAGACAAGAAATGTCATCTCAAAGAGGACCCCCCAATTTTGTGTTTCCCTTTTTTGCTACCACCGTAGAAGGCTTGTTCGTAGTTGGTCCCAAAACAAGGTCGTTTATGTACAATTATAATGTCATACACCATTTCCCGCGTCGGCGGCACCACAGGATCAACCATCCCCACGAGCTAAGCTCACCTTACACATAAGTTGAAGCGTTATATATGTGGTCGAGAAGATAGCAGCACAAATATACTAGTAACATGGACATCATTATAATTGAGCCCACTCCTTATTCTTATAATTCTGAAATTTTAATTTTTTAATATTTCTTTTACATTTTACATCTTTTTCTTTCTTATCATACCATCACATATTTTTCAATTTTTTTTTAATTTTTCTCTTTTTTACACCTATCTCACACCCATGATGCCAAATGAGATATTATTATTGTGTTCCGCGCGCATTGACAACTGTATGAACAAAATATATGGACAAAATGATAAAATTCTATTCCGAAGAAAAGATCTGATTAACTTTTTTGAAGATATTGCATGTTTTGTTCTGTAAGAAAACAACAGTACTATAAGATGGTTTAATTTAAGATGGGAAGAGCTGCACACAAAAGCAGATATTGAATCAAGTGTTCCCACGCAGTACTTCATACCATATTTGGCTGATTATAGTTGTACTTCAAAGCATCAATCTCTTGAATGATATACCAAAAATAAAGAAAATCAAAATGTTGGGAAGTCATAGTAACTACAAAATTAGTTTTGAATGTTCACAAATCTATCTTCTTAATTTAACTGTTTTTAGTTCTCCATTCCAAGTACATGTGTCAAGTTTTCCAGACTTATTATTCCCAACGATTATTTGGACACTTTTGTAATCTCTCATCTTACTTATTACACACCCAAAAGGATGATAAAATCAATTGATCCACATAATTCACCTATTTTGAGGAGATGGGTCGTGTTTTAGAATCCAGTATCTCACTTAACTCATTCCGTTGAATTTGTTGTCCAAAATAAAGCAGCGTGGACAGGTTGAATGGCCATCATGTCAAAATGATAGTAACTAAAAAAATTATCTTGAGTTTTCACAAATCTATCTACTTAATCTAATTATCTTGAGTTTTCTAGGCACACATGTCAAGTTTTCTAGAGTTATTATTCCCATCCATTGTTTGGATACTTTTTTTAATATCAGATCACTTTCAATTCAATAAACTCTTCATTAGAGGAGAGACACAAAACGAGTTGACTTGGCAAAATGCACTGTAATTTAGAATCTGCTGATTAGTTTAACTCATCCCGGTTAACTTGTTCTCCAAAATGAAGTGAGACAAGTAGGTCGGTTCTACTTGATATATTTTTTTATATGATTAAAAATTAAAAAGATATAACTTGGCAATTATTTTATGATTTTAGATTGATTATTATCAACAAAATTTATCATATTTAAACATGTATTATTTTATGTTTATTTAATTAATGCCTTTTATTTTTAAATTAATTAACTTGTCTATCTACCTTAATACAAGGTTTGTGCTCAACTTGTTTCTAAAAACAAGTCAGGTCAATCCGAATTATTTTTAGATGGATTCCTTTTAGTTATCCAACTGTTGCTCTTTCCCATTATTAACTTGTAAAATAATATATATATAAAATCGTGCTAACCAATGTCCTAGAACATGGTTAAAGAAATAAAAGTAATAATTTTTTATTCAAAATTACATCGAAATGCATTAACGATTATAAGGAAAAGTGTACTAATATCATTTTAATAAAAAAAACTCACTTTTAATTCTTGAAATCTTACAACATAGACTAACATTTCCCTAGTAATAATGATCATATATTACTCGAGGACGAACCTTGACACAAAAAATTACTGTCTAGAAGCTAATCTTTTGGAAAGTATATTGGTAATTAAAATTTACCAACAACGATTTTTTTCCCAATTGTTGAAATCACATTAAAAATGTAGTGTGTTGGCTTTAATGATAGATGCTGCTGATGTAGTTAACAGGCCTGTAATGATTCATACACAGGGCAAGGCATTGATTCAATCTAAGCATTTCGGTGAAAAGATAATTATTACTGTTATATTTCTTTGGAAATTTGAGGGAGAATCCGATCCACGTGACAGGGGCACTAGGAAGTTGTTTGTATATTCAAACAAAGAATAATTAGGAAGCATCACAGTTTGCGAAGATTGCTGTTATAAACGGGATAATACGTATCTAAATCAAGTTCATCTAATACATGTTGCGTAGCCCACAAATATGAAGAATGGCCTTCAATGTGATCTGTGATGTCAACCTGCAAATCCAAGGAACCATTTTAGTAAAAAAAATCCAAATCCAATGAATTACGAAAGCTAGCGCTGAATCATAATTTAAGATAGCAACTTGAATTTGTACACAATGAATAATAAATAGCAAATTGCAAAAATAGTCATGCGCAGCCGAGAGCACGGAAAGAAAAACTAACATTTTGGATCCCAGGAATATCGATTGGTTGGATTCCAGCTAATCCCCGAGAAAGTAGACTGCACAAAATTAATAGATTAGTTTCTACTTTCTGTCTGCTAAAAACTCTACAAGTAATCTTTCTATTTATGTGTGTGTACAGAATTAAAAGTATTTTATTCAAACTGCTTAATCATGCTCTTAATCAGTTAAAACAACCGTGACATAGGATTTTTTTTCTACCACCTATTTCTCTCTCCCCATGAATACATGGTCTCAAACAAAAATAGTATAATGCAAAAGTTGACCACAATTATGAGAACTTTATGGATCCAGGTCCATAGATGAAAGAGTAAATGAAAATATGGAATGTTGTTCTCTGCTATTGCAGGATCAGAATGTCATAACTCAAATTTCATGTGTAAAACTGCAGAAAAGGAATTTGGTCCATGGATTATGTGGTGAGAATCAGGAATACAGCACCAAGCGATTTCATTTTTTGTTTTGATTTTTGAAGTGAATCTGTGGAAGTATTAATTGGTCCGTAGGGTAGGTACTAAGGATCAACTGGAACAAGCACCAAAATGCCACCAAATTCTACCATTACATTCATCTACCTGGCATGGAAAGCAACTCCAAGCATCCAGTCATTTCTCGAATAAGCATTCACAAATCTTCCTGCTACCATCTACAGATACCAGGATCTCATAAAAATTAGTAAATACTATATCTCCATCATACATGTGAGATCGAGAAGGTACTACTGGGAAAAATTAAAAAATCCCCTTCCACCTTTCTAGCAGCTTCCCAATTCTCATCCTTGATTGCAACGGGTGCTCCAAGAAGAACAACTCTTTCTACCAGTTCAGCTGCCAATAAACAGAAGAAGCACCTCAAAATCATTGAGAATGGGAATATCTTATTTAACAGATCAACACAAGAGTCCCATGGATATGTCCCCCACCTCCAGACATTCAATAAGATTAAAAAGTCCCCAAGGAAAGAAAGAAAGAAACCCATCACATAAAGAGACAAAAAAAGTGGAGATACATACCACCGTTTTCTGTTTCAGCCAAACACTCCAGACACTTGAAAATAACTCTAGCCCCAAGGGAGTAACCTACAAGTGTCACAGGTCTGAAATTCGGAGATTAAAAATATTGCATATTCCACAATTTTATAGGAGCAACATTTTTACAAGAAACTTCGAAATAAGCAAAATACCTATTTCCCTGCAATCCTCCCATTAATACTTCAGCAAGTAACTTTCCTGCCTTGTCTGTTCTGAAAAGTGAAATTATCTTAGATAAGCAGGATTAATTATAAACTAAGAACGGAAACTGTCTGTAACAAATTTTTGGTTGAGATGCTGAATAAACATCCCTCCTTACCAGGCCTTTTATCCTAAAAAAGAGAGAATCATATAACATCCTTGGGATGCCAGAGCATCTCAACATCCTACACTATATCCACTACTTGGTTTTTGACTAGAAAATGATTGCGTTTAACAAACAGGTAATAAGCAAATGCAAGATTTCCTTTTCACGTGTTAGATGATGAAGCCTTAGAAAACTTGTGGCTAGGAATAGCACAAATGCTGTGTGCTAAGCAAGATCCCCTCAAAATTAGATTAATTCAAATTAGGCGCATGCTGTTGCCAACATCCATGACAGTTTTTCACGTTTAAGAAACACTATCAATCAATTAAATTGTTATGTATATCCAGCAAAAACAATTGGAACCCTTGAATTGCCTGTGTTATTAACAAAAATAGAATTAAACCTGTCAATAGCAATTGTCCACGTGCTATCTATGAAATCAGTCGCTGCAAGTAATGCAACTGGCCAAGCCAATGCAGTTACAAGTGCACTCAACACAGTCATCATTGCCCCTTGCTTCATCAGTTCCGTTGCAATTCCTAATGCAAATCACAGCAATATTGACATCATATACATCTCTATTTAAATATACTATACAAAAAATGCTAAGCCTGAAACCCAAACCAATTACTTGAAGTAAGCCAATCCTGAATTGCAGTGCTGAGGGCAATTAGGTTCTTAGACTCCCACTGCAGTGCATACCTAACTTTTGGCAAGGCATATGAATGTCATTTGTGTAGCAAGGCCATAATAAATTATTACAATTTTTAAAATGAAGAGAGAAACTGTAGGAAATTATGTGATTACAATTTGATATCATAATCTTAAATTAAGTTTGGCTAATGAAATTCATATTCAACAATAATGTTCCCAATTGTATAAACTACTTTAGGAGAAGGAAAATGGCAAATATATGTACCTCTCCAAGTTGTCATTCAGTCCTTCCCAGGGCCTTATAAAATCTTCCTCTTCAAAGATAAATCCAGAGACCGTAATCTCAATCCCAAGCCTCTGCAAGCAGAAGCCAAATAAGAATCTAATTTGAAACGATAAACTAAGCACAAAAGTAGTGTTAGATAATATGAGAGGTTAAACAAAGTTCATATGTGCATCTGAATTCAGATCATAACTCAAGAAATAGTCATCAGCAGGTAGAAATATGAAATCAATAAAAACTTACGCCTTGGTTATGGTTTTCTCCTATAGCTTTGAATTCAAACTCGTCAACACCCCCAACCCTCCTAGCCATTTTGGTTCCAGTTAGTCCAGCTCCAGCAGCTAGTAAAACAAAGTGATATATAAAATATTTTCATCATCTAAAAAAAGGAGAGTCACCAACAGTAACATAGACAAGAAATAACTACAATAAGTAGAGTTGATTATCCTATAGATCATGAATGTTTCCTAATAACAGAAAAAAAACTAGCATGTACTGCAAAGGGATATTGTAAATTGAAGGCTAAACGTAACATCTTCAGGATTATAGGATATAGGCAGTATTAACAGAATAACATGCATGCTAACTCCTCCAGACTATTCAAAAATTAAAGAAAATTCGTATATAACCTTTACAACTCCTTGAAAAGGCAATTCAAAGAGTTCCCTTTGCAACTTGATTGACAGTTATCTAATTTATCTTGTTCAAGCAATTACTGTTACAACCAAGCCTTTTTCTACCAGGTGGTTTTTGATAAAATGAATCAAAGGTCACCATAAAGCAATTACCGTAAGCATGGTTATCAAGCAATTGTAGCAATAAAAATGTAAGTAGAGCAGCACTGTAGCACAAAAACCATCATATTGAAGCTCAACCCAAAACCCTAAAATGAAGACAATACACCTCTAAGACTCAGTGGTCCTGATAATATGCACAAAAAATACTGGAAATTCACAAAAAGGCCACATAAATTTGATGTAAATTGAAGACATAATAGTATAGCATGAGAAGATTCTAGTAAAGTCCAATCAAATATAAGGAAATATATACCTCCAAATGATGCGGCAACAGCAACAGAGCCAGCAACAGTTCCAGCAGCAGTAGCAGCTGCGGCAAATCCACTTGCTCCAATTACAGGGATCAGAGTGCCCAAAGTTGGAGCCAAAGCACCAAGTCCTGCAGCAATTGCTGGGGCAGCTAATCCTGTTTAATGTGTAAAAACAAAAAAAAACAGTCAAATCCACTAGGAAATTTATTCAATTTAAAATTATAGATCCCAGAACACGGAAAATACATTAAGGTATTCATACCACCAGTAATAGCCATCAAAGTTCCCCCAGTTACAGCAGCAGCACCAATGATACCACCCCGCTTCCATTTAGCCCACTTGCTTTCTTTTGCTTGAGCTTCTTTATTCGATTCTTGCTCTTTCATTAAAGCAATTGCAGAACTAGCAACTATCGTCTCAATGGCCTCCTGCAAAATGAAGATTCATTTCCATCACTAGAAGATATGGAAACAACAAGAATTTTTTTAATACAGGAGAACTTAAAAAAAAGCTTATGGCATATACCCAAGTAGAAGTAGGCTGAATAAGTAACTCAGAAATTGAGGGGGAATGTCTTTTTTAATAGTCTCCTGATCACCTCAGTTTATAAAAATTTGTTTACCAATTGCGTTAGTTACCAATTAAATGATTCATTTCACCCACCATTTTTGCCGATTTGATGTCAAGCCAAGTTGCCAGCAGCCGTAGAGTGACACGATGTCGAGCATCATAGCCTTTTCTCTTCCGGTTAGATTTCTTGTTTTTTTCACCTAAATCTGATAGACAGGCAGAAAGAAGTTCATAGAGAACTGTCACTTTCCTCTGATAGCTGAGCATCGTTACCTCTTCAATTGGACTCTCACCAATATTACTATCAATAGATCCAGGATGGGAATCTTCACAGTCATGGAAAGGAGTATGTGTCTCCTCCTGAGTTTCCAAATGCTCATCTACCTTCTCAGAATTTGGTTGAACATTAGCAATTGAAAACTTTTCACGGCATTGATGCTCATATTCACGTAACTTCTCTCTTTTAGAGCTGAAGGACTCTGAATTTTTTTCCAGGCTAAGTACCACAGCATCAACGGCTTCTGACAAAGCAAGTTCTTGATCTGGCCTTTGGGAACAATCATCATCAAATTCTTCTGATAATAATCTCAAGAACTGTGACATCCACATATATTATCCTTATGTGATATATTTGAAAGAAGAAAAGCATATCATTAAAAAGATAACATCTACGGATACAAAAAAGTAAAAACAAAAGAGTTATGCCATACAGCACCAAACTTGATGGAAAAGACACTGAATCCAATGTGGCAGTTAATAGAGAAGGGGGGAAAAAGCAAAAGCATTGGAGGGCATAGGAATGCAAGCAATATGATATATATAACACACTTTTCAGCACAGCCTTTGTGATCAGTCAGTCTTTAAAAATTCAAAGCAAATTTTAAAAATTGATCAATTTATAAGATAAGGGCTTTGACTTTTAAAAAAATTGATCAATCACATGCTATAATATGTTCAAAATAATGTGTTGTTAGCATTTCTCAAACATGAGTAACAACCCATGTCATGCCACACATAGTGTGGTAAATAAATGGTAATAAAAAAGAAAAGTACATCCATCCTCTAACAAATTTTACCAATGACAAAGTGTTCAAATACACGAGTTAGGCATGCATGATATATATATCATTGCCATCAAGTACACAAGTATAAACAAAGACGAAAGTAAAGGAAACAAGCGTGTACGAAGCAAAAAAAAAACATGTCACCAAATGAATAAAAGATGTACAGAATTAAAGGAAAATTGAACATCGAACACAGTAATCCATGTTTGGAATATAGGAACATAATGGAAGCAACAAAAACATTAGAAAGCAAAAGCACGAATACATAAGTAGAGCATAAGAGAATAAGGGTAAAGGGGAGATAGGAAAAGGTAGTAAAATGACATACTGGTCCCACGTGACGTGTAGCTGAAGAAGACCCAGCAGTTTCCTCGAGTCCAGACCAAGCTGCAGAATCAATATCAAGGTACCTGCAATGCTCAGAGAAACAGAACCCAACATAAACATAACATAACATAGCACAATAATTCAGATTTTCATTTTCCTCTTTGCGGTTAATTTCGGAACATGAAATGAAATCATACATACTTGAAAACCGGGCGGAGTAAACCGGAATCGCGGTGGACCCAAAGGTTGGGATCTTCGGAAACTGCACGAGTAGGGGAACTACTTTCCGGAGGGAAGTCATCGGTTGACAGGCCCAGTGGGTGGGTCTGGTGAAGTTGGGCCTGGTGCAGAGCTAGCCCAAACAACGCTCCCGCTGCGTATCGCAGCGTCGGCGTCAAATTCGACGTCGCTGCCATCGCTCTCACCCCTAAACGCAGACGCGATCGTCGTATCGATCACGGAATTCTAATGATCCACTGCTGACTGGACTTTCTTCTTCTGTTACGCTTCGGAATTTGAGGAAGTTTTCTTGACAATTATGCTGAGCAATTCAGCAGCTTCTAGCATACGCTTTTAGTCCTTTGTTTATTGTTTTCCCCAGTTTACATTTCTCGTTAAACACTCTTCCTTCGTCTACATCAATTTCTTCCTCTGTATAAAAATTATTTTTTCCGCATTGGTAAAATATTAAAAGTAAAATATTTTACTATAAATGTTGATGATATGTTTTTAGTATAATTTCAATATATTCCAATGCAAAAATCTTTCTGTTTTATATTTTAAAATTCTTACTTTTTTTAATTACAAAAGTATCTCATCATTTTTACTTTATTTTTATTTTAAAATTTTGTATAAATAATGATAAAAATATCTTTCTATTTTTTTAATTATTTGTTATATAAATTTTAAAACTTAAGTGACATTTCTATAATTAATAATAAAAAATATGAAAAGAAACTAAACAGATCCTAATAAAACTTTTTATCTTTTAATTTATTTGGTAGTTCCCTAAATACACTAATTGACAAAAAAAAATAATTCTGTTTCTACATTATTTTTTGAAGGAACAAGTTGAGCTGGTAATTTGGCGTAACAGCATTTTATAAAATGCAATTACGGCAATTATGTCAAACTATATTTTAAATAAAGTAAGCATTCATGAGAATTTTAATTTTATAGATAACACTAATTATATTTTAAAATATAATATTTGTTAAAATAAAATTAACTAATTTTTAAATTATATAAAAATTTTCTGACACGTGAATCGATAAAATTAAAAGTTACTAAATAGCATAAATTTAACAAAATGCACTCTTTTAAAATGTTTCTAACCCACCCATTTCCACACACATATACAAATAAACCAGATTATATCTGTTTAAGACATTACATTCTTGTTCTCTTTAATAACTCTATAAAATATATCATTGTTATCAATTTTACTGCCAAATCATAATGATATATATCACTTTAATAATTATGTCAAATCTGGTAAAAATTGAGCAAAAATAGTGAAGGATTAAATCTATAAAATATGGAAGAAATTAAGATGATTAAATAGATAGAATCTAAAAATCATGTATCATATTCATTAGAAATGAATAACGTGTAGCGTCATAGTTTCATGTATTTAATTATATCACAAAACAGTGGGGTTTAGGAATTTGTCGATCTTGTTTGAAAGTTTTGATGCCCCCCCCCCCTCAAATCTAGAGGGGGTGAAGTGCAATTGGCTCATCTATATCAACTAAAATCCAAACATAATTAACACTTTTTCATTACATCTTCATCCATTTTCCTTTTCAACAATTTAGTTGAAATTCGGGCATTTGAGATCCTTCCTAACATATGTCAACACTTGTCCTAAATGGATTCTTAAAAATTTAGCCAAATTTGTTATTTGTCTATGTCAATTTCTTTTAAATTTGATTCTCTAAAAGCATGTGTCTTCATCCTTTCATGTAATTTCATATTTGATTTATGAATTTTTTGTTTTCTTTTATTTTTTCATCACTACCTCATAAATTTTCAATGCTAACATTCTAGATTGATTCAATCTTTTCTCCTTTGGCACTCTTAATTTTTCTATAAAACAAACTCCAATAATTGATTCAAGTAAAAAAAAAAACAAAAAACATTATATGAACCATAGAAAAGGCAATAAAAAAACTAATAAATTACACAAAAAATATATTAATATAATACATTATGTGTAATGAAATCCAAAGTATATACGTGTTAATTCTAACAATTTTATTCAAAATAAGGTGTACAAGTCTAAACATAAGACCTATGGTAACTTAAGAATAATGTTATCATTTAAATAACTAAGGATAATAAATTTATATCATATTAATTTTACTATAATAGAATCATATCAGATTGATCATAATCAATGCTTTTAAAATTGGATCAATAAATGAACCAAAAAAGGTACTAACATACCAATGATTTATTAATAATTAAATTGAAGTTGAATTATGATAATTAAATATATTTTTAATTATTTAATATATTAAATAAAAAACTAACATAAAATTATAAAAAAATAAGTTAAACAAAAAATTAAAATTAACATAAAAGAATCATAATGGATATTCTATAAGATAAAAAATTATAATAAATAGTTAAATAATAATAATTCATATGTATATCTAACATACAAACCTTTATTTATTTTTTAAATATTTAGAATAAAAGAATAAATATATTTTTTACATAAATTTATCGAACTAATCAATTTGATTCAATTTTGAGAATAATGATTATAATAGAGTATATTTTTATCTTAATAAAAAATAATAGTGTGTTTAGATTATGGGTTTAAAAATTTTAAAAAATTCAAATACATAAAATTTAATATTTTATAATTATTTTTTATTTTTAAACTATTTTGTTTGAATAGAATCATTTAAATTTGTTATAATTTTTTATTTAGCTAGATCAATTTAAATTTTTTATATTTTAAATTTTCAATATTGATTAAATGAATTTATTTACAGGCTTGAAACTTAAGTATATTAAAAAATTAACATACTCATAAAATTTTAAATTTAAATAAAATATATAAATAAAATAAAAATATTTTTATTATTAATAATAAATATTATATTTTACCAATGAGAATTTAAATCAAGAAATTGATTTAATTTCATTAAAGATGTCAAGTTTATCTCAAATAAAAAAATATGTGTGATTTAACTATATATGTATATAAAATTAAAGATAAAATTAAAAAAAATATATTAAAATTATGACACATTATTAATAAGCATTATAATAAGGATAAAAAATGAAATGAGGTGAAGATGGGAAAAAAATTAGTAATCAATGAGATAAAAGAATCTATAATGTTGTTATGAAAACATCGATGTCTATGTACAATTAATGGGTGCATCATCTACAAACATCCTTTGTGTCAGCGTGTCATCAATGCCAGCATCTATGTTAATTTCTCTAAGAAATATAAATTTTGCATACCAATTGTATTTATACATCCAAAAACATATTATGCCAGCACTGGTGTGTATGTATGCGTTTCAAGACTTATATTTCTAGAAGTCCTCCTACAGGATTTAAAGGTTTGAACACAATGGATATTTAAGAAAATAAAGAAGGAAAAGACAAAATAAGATGAAAAGAAAATTAAAAAAGTGAAGCCTCTAGATCAATTCCTTTAATTCTCAATTGATTAATTTTTGTTCCTCACTGGTAACCAAAGTCATTCATGATGTAATGCAATGATTCTGGTGAAGGCAAACATGCTTGAAATTTGCTCCAATATTAGCAACTCAAATATCTAAAATGGTGAAAAATTGCTTCAGTTTAGTCCATGGAAAAAATTATCCTAGAACAAATCCTTATCCTTTATGCCCTAACTTTTGCTCATGATTTCCTTTGTTTTTTCTTTTTTTTCTCTCTTTCTCCCCTTTCTCTATTTTCAAACAAAGAAATGAAAATTATGAAACTATAAACACTTTATATAAATAAAGTGTTTATAGTTATAAAATCACTTATTAATTAGAATTAACTTTTTAAAACTTGGTAATGTGATCAAGGTCAAAAGTTATATAATGAAATATATAAAAGGATTAAATAAAGATTTAGGGGTTAAATAAAATTAAAAATCTTCAGTTTAATTTTTTTCCTCCTCCTTTTATGATTTCATGTTTTCTTATCAAACTTTTTTTTTCTTTTTATATTTGCCTTTTCTCTTCCTCTATAAAAAGGTCAACTTTCATAATAAATTAATGGTAATTGTAATGGTTAGTCTTTGTCCAAGGTTTTTTCTGTGTTTTTTTTTTTAAAAAAATCAAGTTTAAAGGAGCATAATGGATGCTTTTTAGGTAAAGAAAATAATTACTTTCCATTTTAAATCATAATTATTTCTATTTAAAAAAAAATACTTTTTAAACCTAGTTAGAGTTTTTTTTTTATAAAAAAAAAACCCTTTAACAATTTCCTATCACTAATTTTACTCGTTCTTTTTACTAACTATTTCTTTTTCTTATCATTTATATTACACCTATTGAAAAGATAAATGATTTCAACACGTACAAAAAATGGTTACTGAAGAACTAACAGAAAATTAATAGCACGATTTTTAACTCAAAAGAAATGGAGAAGAACCAAATAAAAACTTGAAAAAATATTAAAAAATCTTATAATAAATAATATTTAGTTTGCGATTTTAAAAGAAAATATTAAAAAAAATTAACCAAACCGAAAAATATGGTATGATCTAAAAGGTTGAACTCATTTAGTAAAATAAAACTTGTGTTATTCTTTTTATAGCGTAAAATAAAGCTTAAACAACGTTAACATAATTTCAAGATCTAAAATTAATAGTGTGATTAAACAAGAGTAATAGCAATCAAAATGCAAGTTACTTCCCTCCTTCACAATTCGTGATTGGGTTACTGCACTGTTAAACCCAGTTTTTAAATATCCAACCTGCCAGTCTGCCACAGGCAACTAACTAGATTCCAAGCTTCCTCACCCTACTCGTGCAACCGCACGTGCATATAACACAACACCAGAACGTAAGTTCTAACTGTTAATGTAAGTTGTTCATGTCCCTGGCAGACTGGATAGTATCCAATCTATAATGCGTTAATTCAATCCAAGGATTTAATTTATTTTATTACATATAAATTTCTTTGCAAATTAGAAAAAACGCCGGATATGGATCCGTTTGACAATGAAACCTAGGAAGTTCTTCACATTTAAAATTCAATGAAATTACATAGCATAATGGACAAGACTACCAAGAACCCTAACGCTCTTTCTTTCTTTCTTCATTAACAAACAAATAGTGAAGGAAGGCGAGAGGTTACTGTTTGCAAAGAATGCTGTTATAAACAGGATATTATGTATCCAATTCAAGTTTATCTAAGATCTGTGTAGCCTAAAAAGATAAGAAAATTGGCCTTCAACCTATTCTGTCATGTCAACCTGCAAATCAAAAGAACCATTTTAGCAAAATATCCAAATTCTACGAAATATGATGGCAACTTGCAGAAGTAGTTATATGTAGCAAAGAAAGTGCTGAAACAACTTACAATTAGGATCCCAGGAAAATTGAATGGTTGGATTCCAGGTAATCCCGGAGAAAGTAGACTGCATATAATTAATAGGTTAGTTTCTACTTTCAGGTCTACTAAAAGTAATCCTTTTAAAGTAAATTTTCAAAAAAAATATATTATGAGCACTCATTGATTACATGAAAACACAAATGTTCTTTGTACGCACCTCAACTTCAGAATTCTTTGATGAGTGCTCCCCGGATATTCTTTGATGATGAGGTGCATCTGCTTGCTGAAACGGTTTCTCAGCTGTTGTGGATTGAGATGGCAACTGTAAGTCACCTGTGGAGCTCAGTGCATCACCTTTACCTGCATCAATCATTGGGCTAAGCCCATCTGCAAATCTAAGACAATCAGTTATAGAACCGTCAGTCAGCTCCTCACCACATTTCATGATTGAAGTGGGAGATTCCAAGCCACCAAATGACTCCATCTCCATTGCCTCCACTTCTGCCAACAGATCTGAAACTGACTCATCAAAATCAGTTGGTTCCCCAAAGATTGCCAGCCATGTAGATGTATTACATACTGGATTTGTTTCATTAGGGCATCTCCAATTCTGATCAGTAGATTGCCCAGAATTTTCCTCACTGTCTGATTGTTTCTGACAACTTTGCCCACTATTAGTTTGACCCTCAAAAATCCTGTTCAAGTCAAAATTTCCATTTTCTTCAGTGTTTCCCCCATTCCCACCTTCCCTTAATTTATCAGAAGGATTCTCGATCAGTTTCTCAGAAAAGGCAGTTGAAGGTAGTGAAGGGTTTACATTGGGGTGGTCATGACAAGAAAGTTCACATTTCGATGACTCTTCCCTCCTTTCAAGATTTCCACTTTGCCCCTCATTGTTATTACCATCTGCTTGTATAGTCCAACAAGGAGACTGAGAGTGCCATCCATTGCTCCTAACAGATTCATCTTTACCATTAGATTGTGTACAAGCATCATCCACCTTTTGCTCCCCAGTCTGCCCAACAATTTGGCTGTTTGCACAATGTTCATTTCTTGTCACATTGCTCCCACCATCATGACTAATTTCTTTATTATCAAAACCATTTGCCCCCAAAGAGAGCTGCTCACTGTTGGATGGCAATGACACATTTTTGGAACACTTCCCAGTCAGCACATCAGTTAACAAGACAGACTTATCTTGTTTCTCATCAATCTTCCATATTCTTATATCTGGAGGAAAATATCCACTTGCTTTCCACTTATACAGCTGCAATATAGAGAACGGTCCTTGAACCTTCCCAGTTGGATCCTGATAATGCCATGGTGTACCATTCGCAAAATCACTAATAGGCAGCTCCATCCCTGTAGAAAGATGTGATGATGAAATATCTCCTGCAACACCAGATGCTTCTAATCTCACAACGCCTGCATTAGTGCTATCATTAATTGCTGTTTCATTAGGGTTAATTAGATTCTTTATTATACATATATTCACAGTTTTCTCACAAGTAGTGAGCAAGACTTGTGTACTACATCCAACATCATTCAAGGAACCATTCCAATTATGTCTATGCTTATCACTTCTCTTAGTTCAAATTATTTGATTCTATGTCTATACAGGAGCTTTCAGAACCAGAACCTGTCATCTTTAAGATGATAAGGTTCACCGGAAGTTTTACAGAAGAGTACCTTTGAATGGGTTTTTAGCTTGAACAATCTCATCAAACGTCAAAGCTAGCTTTTCTTTCAAATATATCCAATACACCTTGAAAAGATACTCCCAGCTGCTCTTGTCATCAAAATCCACTTCACACTATAAAAGTAACACAGAAAGGAAAAGAAAAAAAAAATTAGGCCATGATGCCTTCAAGTATCACTAACTCAACATCAAGTAACCATGTACATGCATCTATGAGGACATTGAACATACCGTTGCCTTATTGCCCTGGGCGCAGTTCTCTATCAGCATTATAGTCTTCTTGCACATTCCGCACAAACCTTTATTTCCTCTGACACAGACAAAATCAGCATCTTTTGTGCATCCCTTGCACAAAGAATATGTACAAGTATAGCACATATAATGCGATGTCTTCCCACAATCACTACATATATGCCAACCTAAGTTGTGCAAAAAACGAACTTTATTAAAAGAAAGCTATGTCATTTAATACATACTATTATAATCCAGAACAAATAAAGGAGACTGACTTCTCAAAAGTAAGGGGTGAGTATGCACCGGCTAGCAAATGTAATAATTGCAAAAATCTACCGAGGGAGATAAAAGTGAATGGCATTGAAGTACATTGAGTTGATTCCTTATGATCAAAGACATTTATCCAATTATTTCTAGCAAAAACACAGAAAAGAAGAGACACATGCAAAGGAAATCTAAATACTACTATAAAAAACACAATCTATGCAAGTGGAGCCAATGTCGTTCCAACATGCATTTTTCCACTCCGAATTAAAGCTCGCTTGACACAACCATGTCATTGGTTAATCAACCCCATCTTTAATTATGTTTTAATTTTAAAAAAGTTCAAATTCAAATTTCATTTACAAAAAGATTTGATTTCATTATAGCGATAAAACATAAATTAATCACTTTCAAAATTGGAACCTAAATATAAGATTCTGTAACTTCAAAACTTTAATTGGAACTCCTCAGTTCGTATAACCATTATGTATACAAAATACAATATAGAAGAACAATTAAAAAACCTTCAATATCATTCCTCATGTTTCAAAGACCACATGCAGAGAGCAAATCAGATCCGCTTGCATGTTAATTAGGGTATTTCAGCAAAAAGAAATATACACATACACAGTTCAAGAAGAAACATACCGCAATTCCATTTGGCTTTCGAACGGAAAAACGCCTCGTCTCGCTTGATACACGATGGATGATACGCTTTGGGACAACTCCTAAAAGGAGAAAAAGAAAGAAAGAGAGAGAGAGAGAGAGAGAGAGGGAGAGAGGGAGGGGAGAGAGAGAGAGAGAGAAAGAGAAAGAGAAATCCTAGAATGATTACAACTCAGTAAACGCAAGTGAGACCTCACTCGCAAACTAAAAAGTCAAAGTGAACCTGAATTTGGTAAACTCAAACTCAATTTTCGCAAAATTGGGCAATTACAATTTACATCCTCAGAGAAACATTGACTCACCGACGATCGCAGAGAACGAGACTTCCGCCGTCAAAGCATATAAAACAAACATCTTCCTCATCCTTTTTGGGCCTTACCAGAGGAGGAGGAGGAGAAGTTTTCAGAACGCCCTTCCCCTTCGCTGGACGACCACGCTTCCTCTTCAACAAAACAGTCTCACAACCACCAGTATCTACCTCCGCCGAGTCAACCTGACGAGCCTCGGTAACAGTGACTCCAAAAAGCTTCGACTCCTCTAAACCCCCGAGGCCACCGTTCACGACCCTCGCGGTCTCCAGCTGCTGCTGAAGCTGCGTTTCCATGGAACAATCGAACTGAATCGAAGGGATATAATCAAGAATTGGAAAGCATGAATTGGGGATAGTCAAATCGCTCGAGAGAAAAAACCCTAATCGAAAATTAGGATTGAGATTGGGGGTGGTCGGTCTAATGAGATGAGTGGGCACACGGAATTGGAATTGAAATATGGACTTGGTGCAGATGTAAGGAGACTTGTCTGTTTCTTTCTTCTTTCCTTTTTATAATTATTAAGAAAATATATATATATATATATATATATATATATTTTTTTTGCCTTTTCGCTTTTACCTTTCATGACAATAACCATATTAAAATATTATTATCATTATTATAAATTAATTAATTAGTGTTTATATTTGGTTTATGATAATTCCCCAAGATTGTGAATGAATGGACAAAAGCGACTCTTACGTGTGTCCGATTCTGCGTTTCCCCAACAGCACGTGGTTAGTTGTTACCGAGGAAAGGCCACTCATTGTGGGTGGGACCCACTTAGCTATTATGTTCAATGCCAAAAACATGATCCAAATCACTCTCCTCCTCCTCTTCCTCTTCGTTTAGCCACAATATAATACTATCTATTACATATTTTAACATCAAAAACAAAATATTGGAGGTGCAGTAGGTAGAACCCGTCTTACATTTTTTTTTTCTTGAGGAAATCTTGCATTTATTTAGTTTTTTTAAAGTCAATTTTAAAATAATGTGTATTAAATAGTTTATTAAATTTTATTTTTTAAATGTAAAACTATTTATCAATATAAGAATTTACCGTTATTGTTTTTATAATCAATAAAAAAGTCTAACAAATTTTTAAAACATACCATTTAAATGTTTAATATTAAAAAATGTATTTTTTAATTAAACTTAATAGTATTTAAAAGTCAACTGAATATAAACAAAAAGTATTTCTTTCCTAACAAAGAAAATAATAAGATAGTAAGCTTATTTTTAAGGAAAAAACTTTTGCTTTAAATATTATTTATAAATTAATTAAAAAATTTATTTTATTTATTAATTTTTTATGAAAATAAAATATTAATAATAAGGAAAACTTTTTAAAATTTGTTTATTTGGAATGTAAAATAAATAATTTACTTATTAGATTGTGTTGATTATAAGTATTTTGATATTTTTAATTTAAATTTAAATTTTATTTTAATAATTTGTATTAATTTTAATATTCTGATCCTAATTTTATTTTAAAGATAAAAGTAAGCTCACGAATAGGTTTTAAGTATTTAAGTTTGGATTTATTATATGTTAAAAATAAATTTGTCAAAATCTGATCTAATTTAAAATTTATAAAACCTATTTACATTACAAAAAAATCAACAAATAGACTTAAAAATTTATATAAATAATTAATTAAAAAAATTGTAAACTTAAAATCTACAGGATAAAAAATCATTCAATAATACTAATATATATATATATTACATAAATAAAATAAATATTATACAAATATAATATATTAAAATAAATATAAATATATAATATATAAATAAATTTTTAAATAAATTAAATAAATTTTTTTATAAGTCTAAATCTGATTTATTTATTTAAATTTTTTTTAACAAATTTAGTACATCTATTTACTAAACAAGTCAAATTAAATTAGATTTACAATTTTTATTTTATTTTTAATTTTTGAATAAATTTAAGTTTAATCCTAATTTTAAATATTTTATTTAAATTATTTTAAATTTTTTATTTAATTTATCTGATTTTTTTAAATAGAATTCAGATAGTCATTATTAAGATCTAAAATATGAATTTAAATTGAACTTAAGTTTCAATTCCGTATCTGGATTACTGAAATAAAATTTTAATTTTAATGAAAAACTAATGCACAAAATATCTATATTACCGAACAAATTTTTTGTCCTTATTAACATATACGTTCCCTGTTTTTCTTCTTTTTCCTTTCGGTTCCAATTGCAAAACCACAAGCTTGGTTTTGGTTCATTATTGTGGCACAAAGGGATTGTATGGTCAAAAAGTTGGACTTCCAGTTTTGCTTTCACACAAACTTTTCCATCTGTTTCCGTTATTATAATTTCTTTTGTGGTGATTTTCGAAATTTAAAAACAAGTAGAAATTTTCTCTCTTTAAGATAAATTAACTTTTTAGAAAAACTTCTTTCCAAGTGATGTTTTGCCCCTGCAAGTTAATCAAGTCATTATTTTTTTAATAAATTATTACATCACTATTATGATGTCTGCTGTCAAGAATTTCAAGCATTATTTAAGATGTTGCCCATAATTTACCTAAAAGACATGATATCGTCCATCATAAATGTTTGGTTTGACTCGTAGCTTATGTCACTTAAGAGCCTCTTTCGGAGTTGAAATTTTTTTGGTAGATATGAAAGGATGTGATTCACGTGTATTTACATTTTTTTTTTATGATATCTTTATAAATATCGTACAATTCATTTTGAATAGCGTGTAATCCCAATTTTAATCTATTCTATTCTATTTTATGAAATCACTGTTCCCTGTGCTAAACACGACATTATAGTTTAAGAATAAAGGGTTATTTCAATTCGAAAATAGAAAGTCAAATATCCAATATAATATTTTAAATCATGCATATGCAAGAAATATTCATGTCTACATCGATTAATATGGTGATGGGTAAAGTGGTTAATTTAGAGAAAGATGATTTCATTTATAAAATATTAATGTATTAGAAATTTGGCTTCTATTTATTTTTAAAAATTAACTTTAAAAAAAAATGATTGTCCAAAATTTTTAAGGAGTATTATGGTTATAATTTTAGTTAATATAGAATATCTTGCCACCTTTTTTACGTAGGGAATAGAATATTTAAGAGGTAAAATTTATAAAAGTAGACATTTATAAGTAGTTTAACATTAATATTGAATAAATTCTATATTATACTAAAAGGGTACGTTTAATACGTTATCTAAAGCCAATTTTAAAAAAAAATTGCTCAAATTGTATAAAAATTATTCTGATCATATTTCTGATCACCTTCACATCTTAACAAAAAGGTTTTACACATCCTTAACAAACAAAACCATTTCAAAACATGTTCACGTAAACTAATCTTAAAGATAAGATAAGATGACTAGGATAGTTCTAAAAAGAGAACAATTCAAAAAAACAATCAATATCCCGGCAACAAGAGAGGTATTTATTATCATCTTTAAATGGATATTTTGTACTTAGTTTCCATATTCTAAATTGGTAAATTTGTCTTTTTTTTCATTATGACGGTGAAATTGTCATTTCCCATTTGAGTTTGCGGCCTGATAGCACCACACATGTCACAATAGTTACATGCCATGTTGCTATATATATAAATGATATAATTCATGTAGTTTGGAGGTTATTTGGTGTGGGAGTACCCTCAATCAACAAGGCTTCACCTCAATCACCGGCAGCATTTATTCTTTGAATTTGAGTTTGAGAAATGCAATGTATGGCTTTAAGCCTGGTAGGTATGTAGCTTAGTTATAATGTAAAATCATATAAAACATACATAGGATTTCATGATGGATTGAAACTATGTATAGGATTAATTATATCAGTTAGGATTCCTTATCCAATATTATGACATTTCTGACTAAGAATTTTGCATCGAAGTCTCAGTTAGAAAGACGAATTTAAGAGGGAGATCCTGCTTCTTGTTGTTATAAATAAACATAAGTATCTTTCTTTCTAAATTCTTGAAGAGAACTATCATTTTTTTTGTTGTTCTTTAAAAGGTACACAATTATTTATGGATTTTAAATTCTGGTATTTATATCTCAGTATGAGTAGTTTTTACATTACATGAAAGACTAAGGAGGTATATGCTAAGGTTTGGGTTCTTTGAACCTCATATCAATTTGGTTTTTATCTCTTATATTCAGTGCATATTTAATTCAGTTTATGTTGAGAACTTCATTAATTATTTATTTTTTGTCAATTTTTTAGAAAATTTTTAATTAATAAATAGTTATTCTTCTTAACATAAAGTCATTCTAAACATATTATTATGACACTTGTTGCTTCAGTTCATTTTTATAAAGACTTCGGCCTCTTTTACAAAGTTGGCCGTAAAGTGGGTCTAATTTATTACTTTCTCTGTTACATGGTTGCGGAATAATAATATTTCACAGTTAGCATTTTTTTTTCTGTGTATTTTCACAAGTTAGGCATATTTGATATGAAAAAAAAATGTTATTAATAATTTTAAAAAATAATCCTTTTCGTTTTAAAATATTTATATAGAAAATGATAAAATATATTTTTCTCGTTTTGATTATTTTTAATATAAATATTTTACAAAAAAAAATTAATATGACACTTTTTACAATTTTTACCCTTAGTAAAAATGAAGATAAAAACAAAATATTATTTTCTTAAACCAAAGATATCATAAGTTACATGTTGCATACACTAACTTAAGTCTGTTTTTGCTTAATTTGCTTATGTTGGATTATTTTGCATTGTTTATCATTTTTACCTTTGTCATCTTCCACTTGATCTAGAAGAAATTCTACACTCTGTACCTTATCGAGTTTCGTGCGTAGATGTATGTATTCATATTTTTTTCAACCCATTAATTGTCTTTTTTGTCAGATTGTCCCTTTTTTTTCATTTTAGTACTCCATTAACCTGTTTCTTTTTTGAATCAAATTAACTTAATACCATCTAGCGACCCTTTGCAGTAACCACCATACTTCATCTTCCAAGCACCAAAGAAATGCATTAGCCACCACTATTCCACTTGGAAAACTCTCAGTATATATGTAGGAAAGCAACAACACACAAGCTGTTGTTCCATTTTTTTTCATCAAACCAATCACAGATATCTAGTTTAAGAATGGATTTAGATAATGTGGCCTTAAGGTAATGGTTTAGATGGAGGAGAATGGTTATTCTTTAATTTGGTGATTATATATAGTGGACATGGTACTGCTCATGGGAAAGAAAATGGTCCTGGCCTGATGGTAGTGCAGTGAAATTGCACAGGGGGGCCCACACCTGTGTTGATAGTGGACGGTTTGTGACTTGTTTGGCATGGAGTTGTGGTGTTGTCACTAGAAGTGATCTAGTAAAATGGTACCAATACATTGCTTGGTAGCAAAGTGAGGTTTGGTTGTTTTGGAGTGGACCTATATTAATAAAAGATGAGAAAAATGAGGCAAAGAAACAAATAATTAAGGGCCATGTTAATTACAAAATTTTTAAATTAAGGGTTTAGAAAAGAGAGGTGCATGGATGCATATCTTACTTAAAAGGGGCATGTTAATTAGAAAATTCCTTTGGTCTTATTTTTGACATCATGTGTATTCTTTGACTAATCTTTAAAGTTAATTATGCTTCCTCCTTTGAATATGATGGATACATGTATGGATTGGGTTTGATCATTCCTATGGCCGGCCTTCATTAAAAGCTACTACGTTCAATGAATTAATTTGCATTAATGTTTGAAGAATTTGATCAAGTCTTTATTATTGTTGTACTGTGGAGTGTTGAATTTATAAAGATTTGTAAATTTATACAGTTAACTTTTTGGCGTGCATTTCATAAGTCTATCAACATGTTTACAATCACTTTTAGCAAAGTCTTATACTAAATGGATCATATATGAGGACTTAGGTAATTTGACTATTGCATATGTTTTAGACTTTACCCTTATAATTGCTTCACGAGAAGAAAAAGGAGCTGAGGGGACGATTAGTTAGATAAAAATGAGAATTTCTGCTTTTTGGACATATGGACAGATGAAAACAAAAAAGGGAAAATAAATTGAAGCAATAAGGTACATGCAAGTGCAACCCACCGTTTTTTTTTTTTTTTGCTGTAGGAAAAGAAAATGTGCAAATGCTTTAATTCCCAAATGCTTTCTAAACTTGTGTTGTGTGTTATGGTCAGCACGAGCAAAATATATATACATATATATATAGCATGTGGTAATTGATAAAAAAAGTATTAATTCTTAAGTTTACTCTATATTAGTGTAGATTGTCTTTTAAACATTAATTTGTTAACATCTATATTCTAAGTCTACACTAATGATATAATTTATTAATAATCATATTAATTTCTTAAAACTAATGGAATTATATATTCATTCATTGTTATAAAAAAAATAGTATATTTACATAATATCATTTGACATGCATGAATCCATAATGTATATATTGATAAAAGTCTGATTGCTGATCAGGTATACAAAAAGAATTGTAAATATTTGAGACTAATCGATTCAGTTCAAAAATATTTAACTGTTGGCTAAAACTGTACGTATCTTAATGCATTTTGGGTCATTAATTAGATCCCAACTCATCTACTATTATCTACCGATGGTTTGTTTAGATAGTATTATTTAGTGTTGTTTGAACTTTGTACGAGTTCTCATCGTTATATTGTTGACGCAAAAAACTTTCTCATCGTTATATTGTTGACGCAATTTAAAGTTTTTTGCTAAGTTTATTTGGTTGAAAAGAAAATTTTGACCAAATGCTTAAGGTAAGAAAGTAATGGAAGGTTCACTAAAGACGAAATGAGGTCAAAAATTGAAGACGAAAATTCAACATGTTTGACCTGGTTTGGATAGAAATTGGAGTGAGCTATAGAATCTAGATTTGACGAAATTGAAAATTTATAAGATGTTTAAAATATTGTTCAGAATTAAAAAGTAATTATATTAATTTATTATATGTTTAAACTTTATTTAAAATTAATATAATATAAATATGGATATTTTGAAGATGATGTAATTTTTTTTAAAAATTTCTCTTTCGATAGTATTAAGAGTTTATACTATCCACAGCAAGATCAACCTATTGTGATTAATATAGTAAAATATTTCTACTAAAAAAAGTTTTTTAAATATTTTAAAAAGAAATTTAAAAATATAAAATTTTACATTACTACACTCTGAAATTACTTTTATATAAATGGTAAAAATTTATTTCTATTTCTATCTTATTTTCTATTAGTTAAATATGATATTAATTAAAAAATATAAAATTAATTAGAAGATATACAATAATATTATTTCTTTTTTTATTAACATGATCACGTAATTAATTATTTATTTAAAATCTAAGATTTAAAATCCAAAATTTAAAACTTAATAATTCAAAATTTAAAATTTAAAATTTTTAATTTTATTAAAAATTAAAATAATTTTTTTAATATTATTATATTATTTTATTTTTTATGTTAATGAAAAATATAATAATATTTTATTTAAATTAAAAATTTATTTATTTAATCAAATTAAATTTTATAATTTAATTATCAAATAATAATTTAATTATTAATATTACACTAATAACAAATTAGTCGTATTAATTTACTAATCAAAGTTTGTATCTAGCAACATTCATTAATAGTCAATAAAGTAAGATTCTTTAATTTAAAAACTACATAAGAACAAAATAAAACTTTTTCGATTTTTCCTGCTGGTTAATCTTAGAATGTCATATAATTGTTAAATTCTAATTAGTTAATTTTTGAATGACTCAAATAAAATTCTTTTTTTTATTTATTCAATTTTCTTTGTCAAGGTCTTAATTTATTATGATCTTAGAGCTCAAACTCATCACCGAGAGTTGATGATTCCTTCTTGATCAATCATTAATTCTACAAATATTAGGTATCTATAATTAAAGTATAATAAATAACTTTATCAATTATTATGACAGTCTCAAATCAAAGAAAATTTTAACATTGTACTCTTTATAAGAATATCCTATATACAAATTAGTAATTATAACCATTAAAAACTCTCAACTGAGTCGGTTCACTGATCATATCTCTATCTCTGTATGTATCATCTATACATGTAATTTAATAAATTAAATACTAAAAGAATTATCTCATTATTATGATCTCCATCATACTGTTAAGTCTCCAAATTTAATCAAGAACATTATCATATTAAATAACTAAATTATAAATATGATAATAAAATATTTGACACATGATAGATTGGATTTTGGGTATACTTATTTTATCTCCAATGTAAATTATCTTGTTTGCTATGTATCATGTTACGCCTAGAAACTTGTTTGTAAAAAATATAACAAGTGTACCCTGTCGTTTTAAGAGTAAATGATGAGAACTTGGTTCAAGTATTGATTTCTCAATATTTCTACTATTTGAATTAACAATATGGAAGAATTAACATTTATATGAATCTAAGTTATGAACTATAAATTCTATGTCTAACAAGCAAGTTTCTAAAATGAACTAATGTAGAAAGAATGAAATTTATGTGAAAAGTATTGAATAACTATTTTATAGAAAATCTAAAATTCACTTTACAAGAATTAAATTAATTAATACAACAAATATAAGGAAAGAATTAATCCATCAAAATGTTAGGGTTATAGTTCATCTAATCTCACCTAAGTAACCTAAATTATCACTCTAATTCAAGCTTCAAAAGTATAGTTAAATATCGAATCCACTATAATAGTTGAAGTTCAATTCCTTGACTCAACAACTTTTTTCCCGAGATGAGAAACTTTAATCCCTTAGAAATTGCTAATTGGAGTAAGCATTAGGTTTCAGAATTTTCATGACCTCATAATTGTTGATCTCTATTCCTAGAATATTTCTACTTATGTTATTCATTTCAGTTTCAATTTCTACTCCAATTTTTTAACTATAAATAAAAATATAAAATCAATTACAAATGGTTAATTCATAAAGGCATTAAAAATATAGAAGCACAATCGATTTAAAGAGGATAACTTGATATAAAAAGAAACAACTTAGATCATAAGAAAGTTGAAATTAGAATCTCTCTTATCTTAATTAAAAATTTAGATACATGTGATGAAAATAAAGAAAATAAGAGAATAAAAAAAAGAAATATTAAAGAACTCCATAAAACTTGATAAATTTTATATTTTGATCCCTCAAATACGCAGATCCAACATTTCAAGAGTTGTAAGAGAAAAAATTGAAAAAAAAAAAATTTCAACCATAAAAAATTGTTTATATATAAAAGAATGAGTTATTTATACATGTTATTATGCAAAATGCATGTTCTAACTTATTTTATTTGTATTGTCAACACAAATGTATTTAATACATTTTTTTTTATTATCAATGTAAGCTCTTAAAATATTATTTAATAAAATAAATAATACATCAAAATTAAAAAAATTATATTATTAATAATTTTTAAAAAAAAATAAATTTTACTAATTTTTATAATTTATATTTATATATATATATATATGTTAAAAAAATTATTATTTTTTAAAAATATTACCAAATAAATATCCTGTTTCCACGTATCAAAACTTGAATGTACCGGAAACGAAGGAACAAGTGGGAAGACATATTGGACAAAAGAAAAGGGCTTGAAAAACGAGAAGACCTTGAGAAGCTGTTTTTGACTTAAGGCTAGAAGTATTTTTTTAGGAGTTATTGGTTTTATGCTTGCTAATCCTGGTGGATGTAAAAAAAAAAAACAGGAACACGTATCTAGTGGGAAGAACTTTGCCAATATAAATATTCATTTATAAATAGGTAATGTGATGTAAATTTTACACATATAAAATATAATTAATTGTTTTGCTTATTCAACCGAATCTTTGCTTTGAGACTAAACACCAATCAAATTTCAGTCGAGACGATTATTTGAGGGAAAATCTTGAATATACATTTCCACTATTCTATTGCTTTAAATTTTGTTCATTTAATTGTTTCATTATATTTCCCTTGTTCATTTTTCTTTTAATTTTAACCATTAACTAACTTTAAAGTTCTTTCATCATATTTAAGTGGGTAACAATCTAACTTAAGGTATTAAATTTCTAAAAAAAAATAAATTTAAATTCAATTTTTTACGTCTAAACACACATATATATATATATATATACATATATATATATATATAACAAAATAGATCTTGTGTTTCATCATTATAATGCAGTTTTTGGAGATATCCTTTGCTGGCTTTGAAGTGACCTGTTGTTTACCATATTCTTCGTGAGAGCAACACTTCCGAAAGAAGTGCCACCTCTTGCTTTGTCTCATGCTCCTTGCAGAACGGATGGGGGTTGTGTTCATGAAATTATGTATAGTTTGTTGCATTGTTTTGTTTTTCTTAATTATCCTTTAACTGGAAATAAACTTTTATTTTGTACTTTTTGTTAACAATGATTTGTATTAATTGTAAAAAGGAAAAAAAAAACTTAAATACAGCGTAAACCAATTCATTAGTAATCTGTCATTTGATCATCTAATGTTAACACTTTGTTTATTGGGTTTAAACATGCTGACAACCACATGAAATGTGAAATTTAACATTTTTAAGGAGATATTATTATGATTGATAATTTATTTATTCATTCATTTAAAAAAGAGTTCTCTCCCTTTCCTCCGCAACGGTATACAAGAGAAACTATTCTTTCTTTTATTTTATTTATCCTGTTTTTTTATTTTATTTATCCTTTTTTTTATATATAAAGATAATACGTGAAAAACAAGCTTCTTTCCATTTTATATTTTTATTCATAGTCTTTTTCTTTGCTTTTATCTTCTTTCCTTTCTTTTTCATTCTCATCCGTGATTAACAGCTTATCATTAGAATATTCATTTATTTGGTCCCGTTTTGGTAATGCATACAATTCTACATATTCAATCTAAAAAAATTTAATTTTTCACAATCGTTATTGGGAAGCTTTTATCAAAAGATGTTAGGAATTAGGCTTCGCCTCAAGTACCTTAGTTGCAACTTATAGGAAGTGTATATTTTAACAGTTTCATTATTTGAAATAACTATTTCTATCTCAATTATTTGTTATCTTTTTCATATGCATATAACAAAAAGTTATTTACACTATAAATATGTACAATTTGTATAATATAAATAAATAAATAATCATTTTAAAGCCTAAAAAATTAGAGGTTATGTGCTAAACAACTACATTATTTGTTTGATCAATTCTAAATAGTCATTTTAGTGCTTTGCTTAAGATTGATACTAGTTACTCTTCATGGCAAAAATTGATGTTCCCTAGCTACGAAGCTTATTCATTTTAAGGATTAAATAGATGTTTTCATTTTCTATAAATATAATTTAATTTGATTTTAATTCTCTACAAAATTCTGTTAGTTTTGATTTTTGTAAATTTTAAAATATTTTAAAACGATACCATCGTCATTTATTAATAACATTATATACATCTAATTATACCATATCTTGTCACATACTATATCAAAATAATTATTAATATAACATGACTGGATGAATGTCAAATTATTACCGATGAAAATTAAAAATAATAAAAAACTAAAATTTAACAAAGTCATATTTATAAGATTAAAAATATTTTTTAATCCTCGTTCCAATGAAGCTAAATTTAGATTCTACCTAGAGCATAAAGCGGTAGGCAATATCCTTAGCTGTTAAACTGCTTAAATGGGTACTTTTGGTCTAGACAATGACTCTTAAGTATATCAAAGGGTTATTGATTCCGCCTCAGATTTATGGCCACGCGCAACACTTTGTGTTTGTTATTTTAATTATTTAGACGTGTTCAAAGACATCTTATTTGGTGGGCAGGTTTGTGCCTTATCCCATTCTTTTGTTTCTTTACGTACTTCTCTTTTTCGGAAAAGATTTTGGTGAATTGACAGTGGAAATTACCCGACATGTCTGTTGTATTTATGGACTCCTGAAAATATAATTGTGTGTTCCATACAATGACCCTGATCATGCCTAATTGCCTATTTCAATTTGTCATCAGTCGGATCCGAGTCCAATCAGGCAAACATTTGCATTGAAGTATTTAGATTGGTCCTGATGTTGTGGTAATGTTCTCATTTTTGCAATGAAAAAAGAGATAAACTCAGGCTGTTTTTCTCTCCAGCAGTTAGGAGATATTTTAGGAGGTAAAAATAACAGCAAAGAAAATATTATTAAACCTATCACAAAGTGGAAATAAATGAAGGTGATCTTTTATCTCTTTCAAAGTGTATGATTTTCCTTGCATGATCTTTTTTTCTCTATCTCTCTAAGGGCATGGAAGAACAAAAAATTGTGGTTAGCTTTGATATGGATTTTGTTTATGGAACTTTCAAAAGATTTTCTTGCTTGTTATCATTTAGTTGACTCTCCTTATAGTCAATTTTGGAATTGGGACGACCTTCCTTTCAAACGCAAAGCTCAAGCTACCTTTTGGGTTTACTCTTTTGTATGGTACACTAGAATGTGTCATTCTGTGTTTACAGCACCTACTAATTTAGTAGTTTGGCCTATTATAATGCGGCGAAGAGACTGCCGATCTATACTATGATTTCGTTAGCAGGTGACTAGGAATAGTGTGATACTACAACCATAACTCTTCCAGTCATGATGACGGTACATTTTAGATATTGTGCTTTGCTATGTAATGTATACAGCTCACATTGCAAGTAGCAACCTATTTTTTTCTCTGCTATTGGTTCGATCTCAAAAATCAAACTTCCCCACAATGATCTCACTAGTTATTTATAACGTAAATTACTTTGGAAAGCTGGGGAAATCCTTATCTGTTTGACAGTGACACTAGGAAGTTCTTCACATACAAAAGTAATAAAATCATAGCGTATTTCCCATCAAAATAATTAAAACCCTCAAACTGCCGACTAAATGAAATAACAAAAAGCACGGTAGATGCTTTCCCCCTCACCATGCACAAGTTCTATATAATCAAGAGATAGAAGTAAAAATGTCTAAAGTAATTGTCCACGTGCGGGCTATGAAAGCAGTTGCTGAAGTGAGGCAGCTGGTCAAAACAATATACAGTTAAAAGTGCACTCACAACAGTCATCATTGCTTGCCCTTTGATTCCTCCGTTCCAAGGCAATTCCGCACGCAAATTCAGCAATTTTTGACATCGTACATTGCTAAATTATACTAGCAGCCAGAAACAAAAACCAATTACTCCAATACTGAATTGCAGTGCTCTCGGCAAATGAAGTCTTGGACTCCCACTGTAGCACATAACTGACTTTTGGCAAAGCCATATGAAATGTCATTTGTTTTACAAGGATCATCAAGCATTAAGAGTATTAACAATGCAATTATTGAAATCAAGAAAAATAAAAGGCGATAACAATATAAATTAAGTAATCTTCCATCAACATCAAACATACTTAATGCAAAAATTAGCTCTCCAGATGTCATTTCAGTCCTTCCCATGGCCATATAAAATCCTCGATCTCATAGGACAGATCTAGACAACAAGATCTCAACCCCTAGCCTTTGCAAGCATAAGTTCATTAAAAATCTAATTTGAAACAGTAAATAAGCACAAAAGTAGTGATAATAATACGCAAAAGGCTAGATAATACTCAAACAAGAGTGTATAATTCAATCAAGAAATGTTACCAGAAAGTAGGAATATGAAATAATTAAAACTTACGCCTTGGTTATGGGTTTTTCCATACTTGGCAATATTCCCAACTCCCCAAGTCATTTTACCTCTAGTAAGTCCAGCACCAGAAGTTGGTAAAATCGGAAGAAAAAAATTACATAAAAAAATATTTCATCTAGGAAAGGAACATTACTAAACTGTACAATCTTCAAGAAAATAGGATATAAAGAAGTAAATCTGCGTGAATCACTCATCCAGACTGTCCTTAAAATAAAGACAAATTCCCATATAGCCTTTGCAACTACTCTTCGGCAAAATATCGAATACATCTTACTCAAGCATTTCTGTAACAATGCTAAATTGCAAATCAATAAATTGCAGCAATAAACATGTACAAGTTAATGTAAATGAAGCACAAAAATTACTATTATATTGAGCACTGACTGGTCCAAAACACCAAGGTGAACATAACATGCCTCTTAGACCCATAAAAACTTGGTGCTTCAGACAATATCCTTAAACACAGGAATTTCACAAAAGGCTACTTAATTTATAGCAAATACAATCATATACGTATACCTCCATATGATGCAGGACCAGCGAAAATTCCTGCAGTACCAGCAGCTGTAGCAAATCCACTTGCTTCAACTACATGGATCAAGGTACCCAAAATTGGAGCCAAAGCACCAATTCCTGCAGCAATTGCTAGGAAAGCTACCAGTATTCAATGCTTGAAACAAAAACATCAAATCCATGAAAAATTTAAATAAATTTGAAATTGTACATTCCAGAACAAAATTAGGAAACAATGTTAAAGGTATTCATACAACTAGTAATAGTTATCAAGGTTCGCCCACCTAATGCAGTAGTACCAATAAAAACACATTACTTCAGCCCACTTGTTTTCTTATTATTGAGTTTCCTTTTCAATTGAATCTTGCCTTTCAATGAAAGCCATTGCTGAACTTCCAACTATAGTCTAATTGCCTCCTGCAAATTGAACATTTGTCTTTATAACTAGAAGATATGAACCCAATAAATTTAAGATTTTTAAAAAATGACAATTTAAAGCAGAGATTATCACTTGTGCGCATGCAGGGTTAGGCTTACATGTAACCTAGAAATCAAGGTGAATTTAGGGTTTAATGCAGTATAAACAGTAAAATCTTATACCTCTATCTCATGATCACCTCAACTTATAACAAGTTGTGGCTCAATCACATGGCATTTCCTTCAAGATTCATTTTACAAATCATTTTTGTCCACTTCGATATCAAGCCAAGATGCCATTGCCAACAATCATAGAGCCACACAATTCCAAGCATCACATAATCCTTTCTTCTCCAAGTATATTTCTTGTTTACAAACTACAACAACTAAATCTGACAGAAGCAGAGTTCATATAGAACTATCATTTTCCTCAGATAGTTGAGCATCACTACCTCTTTGATTGGTCTCTCATCAATACATATATCTACCTTCTCAAAATTTGGTCAAATTCTTATCCAGGATAGGATCATAGCATCAACAGATTCAGATAAAGTTCTTGAGCTGATCTTCGAGAATAATCATCACCAAATTCTTCTCATAGTAATCTCAAGAACTGTGACATTCACATACATTGTCCTTAAGTGATATACTGGGAAAAAGCATATCATCAAGAAAAGAATATATATGAAGTACAAAAAAAGTAAAAACAAAAATAGTTCACAATATGGCACCTAATTTTAGACACAAGGAACACTGAATCCAATATGACAGTAATTAGAAAAGAAGGAACAATCAAGAACATCAGAGCCAAAAATATCAGAAGCAATCCATGCCCCATCACATACGGGTACAGCCAGAATAGTTTCTCTTTTCTCATTTTCTTTTGCTGTTTTTAATGTTACCAACTCACCTGGCTCCCACAGAGGCTACAGAGGCTACAGTGGCAAGCCATTGCATTCAGAATTTACAGCATTAGAGCCTTTGAGATTTTGCAATCCAAACATGTTAACATCAATTTGAGAGCTCATATCCAAGAATATACTCATAATAATTTGGTATCAAAAGAATAAATAAATACACACAAATATATTGTTAGAAAGGAAGAAACAAAATGAACAGAGAAAAACATAAGCAAACAAATCGATAATTAGCAATCACAAAAAGAGAGGTAGATCAAACTAGAGAGTAGTTTCATATAAAAAAAATTATGCCACTTGACTAATATTGTCAGGTTAAATTACAACGATTGGATAGAGCCAACTTCAGATATGTTAAGGATTACAAAAAACAAATGTGACCAATGCTAATGGAATCTAAAATCATGGGTGCAAGTAATCACAGGATGCTCCCTTCTTACAGTACCCACTTTCATAAAATTTACATACTCGCTGCCCTTTGGGCAGAGGCCTATATGAGCCTCCATTGCCAACACCAAATAATGGTTGCCTGTTATATGCAATTCTGCCTCTACCAAAACCTGATTCCCTACCATGACCTTGAAAACCCCGATCTCTGGGTACAGAAAATCGATCGCTACCATATCTTGTTTGGCTATCCCCAAAGCCTTGAGTTACTGCAGAAGTGTATGAATTTGAGCTCCTGTTTTCCTGCACTGCTGTCTGACATACTCCCCAACCCATGTTTGCATTTCCTTGATCAATTCCACTCCATCCAAAGTGCGGGTTTTCTGATCCAAGTCTCCAAGTGGTGTCTGTAGCCAAGCCCAAGGTTGCAGGGGATGGAACAATGGGTGAATTTTCTGAGCGGGACTCCCACTGATTACCTGAAACACTAACATTCTTTGTACCCACCTCAACTTTAGAACTTCTTGAAGAATGCTCCCCAGATATCCTTTGATGATGTACATCTGCTTGTCGTAATGGTTCCTCTGCTGGTTCTGATTGAGATGGTATGTTTAAATCACCTGTGGAGCTCAGTGCATCACCTTTACCCGCGCCAAGTAGCTCTACAAAACTGAGACAATCATTTTTAGAGCCTACAGTCAATTCCTCACCACATTTCATCATTGATGTGGGAGATTCCAAGCCCCCAAGTGACTCCATTGCCTCCACTTCTGCCAACAGATCTGAAACTGATTCATCAAAATCATTGGGTTCACCAATGATTGCCTGCCATGTAGATGTATTACATGTTGGAGGGGACGGGGGATTATGCAAATCAAATCCCAGCTTAAGCGGTGATGTTTTTGTCCCAGAAACATGATCTGATGTGGTAACCAAGCAATTGGAAGAACTATTTACATTAGGGTGTCTCCAGTTCTGCCCAGAAGATTGCCCTGAATTCTCTTCACTATCTGATTGCTTCTGATAACTTTGCCCACTATTACTCTGGCCATCAGATGTCCTGTTTGAGCCATTATTTCCATTATCTTCTGAGTTTCCTTTGATCCCATGACCTTTCCTTAATTTATCAGAAGGATTCTCATGCAATTTCTCAGGAAAGGCAATTGACAGTAGTGGAGGATATATATGCAGCTGGTCGTGCCATCCATTGCTCCTAACAGATTCATCTTTGCCACTAGACAGGGTAGAGGTATCATCCACCTTTTGTTCCCTGCTCTGCTCGATAACTTGGCTGTCTGCAGAAATTTCATTCTTTGAATCATTCTTACCGACATCCTGACTATTATCTTTATTATCCAATGTAACACTGACCCCTAAAGACAGCAACTCACTGTTGAATGGCAATGACACCGTTTTGGAACACTTCCCACTTAATGCCTCAGTCAACAATATAGAGTTATCTTGTTTCTCATCTATCCTCCATATTCTGAGATCTGGAGGGAAATGTCCACTTGCATTCCATTTGAACAGCTGCAACAAAGAAAAAGGTCCTTGGATTTTCCCAGTTGGATCCTGATAATGCCATGATCTATCATTCACAGAATCATTTGACTGCTCCATCCCAGTAGAAAGAAGTGATGATGAAATGTCCACTGCAACAGTAGAAACTTCTGATTTCACAACTGCCTTAGTGCTATCATCAATAGCTGTATCATCAGAGTTGATATTATTCTTTAGCATGCCTATATTCTCAATTGGTTCACGGGTAGTGGGCAAGTCCTGTGTTTTGCATCCTGCATCATTCAAAACAACATTCCAAGTTTTGGGAAAAACAGACCCCCTCTCTCGTCTATCAAGTCCAAGATATTTTGACCATATATTGCCATCTGCATATGCATGATTATAGTTACCATGAGACAGGCATTGTCAGGACAAAAGCAAAAAGAAACGAGAAAACAAGGCCAGTGGAGTAAATGAATGCTACCTTGCTTCCTTCCATTAGACTCTCCATCATCTTCATCAGACTCAAACATTGAATCCAAATTGGGGTCAGAGTGTATATCCGGAATTTCATGCAGCCTGCGCTGACGTTCCTCCGGAGAGTTTAGTAGCTGCAACTTCTCCACATATTCTTTAAGCGTGCAGTTTAGTCAAGGAACCTTGATGGCACATTAATAAATATGCAGAGAAGCCAGTCACCAACTAATGTGCATTTACCCACTTATTGCTTAACCCATCCTTGTTAAAATTTCTACCTAGTTTACAAATATTTTAATCATGCATGCCAACTTTTTGTTAGAAACAAAGTAGAGCACCATATCACATGGCTGCAGATTCATTTATATAATTCAGCAAACATTAATTTCACAAACTACACTGTAAATAAAATAAAAATGTAGTCCCAGCAAGAATATATAGACACAAGATAAAATAAGACAGAGAATAATGAATAAATAAACCTACAACATTTTTTAGCATGTAGCTTTAAATGCTTCCATTGAATGACATTTCAACATCCATTCAGCTAGGTATCCCTAATGGCTTAGTAAACTAGACTAATATGTATTCATAAGCATATATTTCAACAATGGATGATGAATAGTTGTAGAATCAAACTGCACGTTATTCAGTACCCACATTTAAGCATGTTTGGAGAGGAATGAATGGAGAGTAAGTAGTAATGGTAAAGGATATTCTTTTCTGTGCCCCTTTTCACTTGCTCTATCACGAAGATGATTAAGCCGCAGTATCTCCGCTTCCAGCAACTAGATAAAAGAAATAGCATTGTCATGCTTAAAAATATGCCTAGTCATATCTTAAAGATACAACATTGAAGGATGATATTGACTGTGCTTGAATACAAATATTATTCTGATGATAAAAGTGGGGGGGAAATATGCTTCTAAAATAAGAACATTGCTATTTCAAACCAAACGTTTCACCAAACTCACGTATTGAGTCCACTTGGCAATTGTTAAGCGGCAGATAATAATTGTGCTATACAAATTGTTTAGATGTAAGAGGATGTAGTTTTGAGATGCATAACATGATACTCTATTAAATTTCAGTATAGATTTTTTATGCTTGAGTTTTTCTAAATATAAAATGAGCAGTAACCAAAAACCAGATTTCTATTTCTATACCAGATAAAAAAGGAAAGGAACTTACATCATTAACTCTAATTCCTTGAAGTGTCAATGCTTTGTCCAGAATCTCTCCCTAAAGCCAACAAAAACAGTCATCCTAAACTCACAAAACAAAAAACACTTAATGGAAGTTGACATAATATACACACTAACCACAGTCAATCTCTTTGAGAGCCCATATTTTATACTCTGACGCAATCGCTTGCATTCATCCTGGGTATAGAGTAAATATACTAACCATCAGCAAACTCAGAAGAAACTTAATTATTTCACACATTCTAGAGTTTCCACTAAAGGTAATACAATTAAAGTAATATCTATTTACCTCAGAGAACTCCTGATTTGAAATTTCATCAATTGATATAACCTCCTTCCTGTTTAAGTTTAAAATTTCAAGCTTAACATCAGTTGTTCTAGTGCCAATTTTGTAGGGTTCAGCAACTTTGCTTGTACCTGCACAAACAATTACAGAAACCAATTTCAACTAGTGTGCAATTTACAATAAGTGTAATTTACTGAATATTGAATGCAGTAAAAATTCATTTACCTACAACTTGGACAAGTCTATACATATCTTGTTTTTGATCACCACTAGAGATTCTTATCCGCACAAATGAACCAACAACTTTCTCATGAATCTTTTCAATATCTTCAGTTAGATTCTCCATCAGACCTCGCCGCAAATAAATCAGGTTAATGTTGTGAGCATCTATTGCAGCATATGCATCAGGATTATTTCGTGACACTAGCACATCAGCCTTTTTCTGGGTTTTACATTTCTTGTCACTAGCTAACATTAACTGTTTATTGTAAGTGTCAATGGCCTCCCCTTCACTAGCACCAGCATCAATAATTCCTGCTCCAAAAGTATTTTCTGCAGGGCCATTGTCTTTTAAAAGAAAGTGGGATTCAAGGAGCTGTAGCATTTCAATGTGGCCAACACGTGCTTTCCCAAACAAATTTAATAGTCTAGAGTCACAAACAATTTGCGATTTCTGTTGAGGATCACGAAGATTATTTTTCTTTACATACTCCAGCAAGAGAGTCTGGACATCATGTTGAGACAGGTAAGATGTATCACCATTTTTCATATGTGCAACAAAATCTAGAAGTTCTTTTGATGCCCATTTGGTGCATTCAGGCAAAGACACACCACTGTCACCACCTGAAGTTATCCTATCAAAGCAATCATCCTTACTAAAAAGCCTTGGCTGTCTCTTGGGCTTCTTGTTTTTTGAATTATTTGATTCTATGTCTATACAGGAGTTCTCAGAGCCAGAACCTTTGTCATCTTTAAGACGATAAAGTTCATGGGGAGTTTGAACCTTACAACTCGTAGGAGCACCTTTCCATGGGTTTTTAGCTCGAATGAGTTCATCAAATGTTAAAGATAGCTTCCCTTTCAAATACATCCAATACACCTTGAAAAGATACTCCCAGCTGCTCTTGTCATCAAAATCCACTTCACACTGTAAGAGTAGCACAAGCACAAAAAAGGATAAAAATTAAACCATCAAGCAATTTTGGCATCATTAACTCAACACAGGTACCCCACCCCCTCCCTTTTTTCCAAGCACATACAAGATAGAGAGAAAAGGAGCAGAAGGGGGGCATAGTACTGGTGTGCCAGCAACCCAGCATAGATAAGGAAGTTAAACATACCTTTTCCTTATTTCCTTGGGTATTGTTCTCAATTAGCATTATAGTTCTCATGCATATTCCACACAAACCTTTATTTTCTCGAACACAAACAAAATCGGCATCTTTTGTACATCCCTTGCACAAAGAGTAGGTGCAAGTATAGCACATATAATGGGATGCCTTCTGACAAACACTACATATATGCCAACCTGAGTAGCACAGATAAAATTGTTTATTAAAGGAAAGCTACCAATTTAATACATGCTAAAATATTAAAACCCAAAACAAACAGCGGTGATTGAGTTCTCAAAAACAAGAGCGTAAATGTCCGCTAATTGGCAAATGCAATAAATACGATACTCTATTAAACAAGATAATAGGTGAATAGCATTAGAGAATATCGAGTTGATTTTGTATAATCTATGACAATTGTCTAATTCCAAATATTTCTAGCAAAAACACAAAGAAGTGACACGTGCATAGGAAATCAAACTATATTCCGAAAAACACGAACACGCAGGGTTAGTAATCCAATTGCATGCCAATAAAGCAAAAATTAATAAACGCAACACACCGCAATTCCACTTGGCCTTTGATCGGAAGAACGCCTCGTCTCGCTTAATACACGCGGGATGATACGCTTTGGGACAACCCCTAAAAACGGAAACCAAAAGAAAGAGAGAGAGAGAGAGAGAGAGAAATAAATATTAGAAAAACAAAATTGACACGGATCATTACAATTGAATAACGCATAATTGAATAAGTAACCATAATAGCAAGTGTAGATAGAATCTATACAGACACGAAATCCATTTATAGAAACCATCGCAATGATGACTCACCGGCGATCGCAGAGAACGAGGCTACCACCATCGAAGCAAATGAAACAAACATCCTCCTCGTCTTTTTTCTGCCTCACCGGAGGCACCATTTTCGGAGCTCCTCTGGCCGGACGACCTCGTTTCCTCTTCAAAACGGCACCGTCCATGACGGTGACCTCCAAATTGGGCACACAACAACTAACCTCTCTCTCGGCCATGTCAACATCGCGAGCGAGCGCGACGGGAACTCCAACCAGTTGCGACTCCTCCAAATCCCTAACAACGCTCGCCGCTGTTTCCGGCTGCGGTTGAAGCGGTTGTTCCATAAGAAGAAGAAAAAAATTCGAATCGAATCGAATAGAAAAAACAGAATCAATAATTGGGAAACATGAGTTGAGTTGCGTGGTAGAAAGAAAACCCTAGCATCGGGAAGAATTGGGGTCCGGTGTTGTGTTGAGTGGGCACATGGAATTGGAAATGGACTGGGTGCAGATGAAATAAGGTACTGTTTGTTTTGTTGGTAATTTCGTGTCAAAAAGCAAAAGAGATCCCGATTGCTAGAGAGAGAGAAAGTGTGGAACTCTGACCTCTCTCTCAGTGAGAAGACGGTAGGACGACATGGTCACTGGGGATTGGTTGAATGTGGGCAGCTCCTCTTAGCCCTCTCTCTCTCTCTAAAACAATAATATTAATATTAATTAATTAAATGTTCTCAATTTTTCATCTTGTGATCATTCTGCGAATTCAAAATTGTGAATCGTCAAACGCGACTCCTTTTGAGTACGCGATTCTGTGTTTCTCGAGCACCACGTGGTTAGTGGGTGCCGAGGAAAGGCCAGCCAATGTGGGAGCCACCTGGTTATTTTGTTCAACGCCAAAAACACGATCCAACTCCCTTTTTTGTTCAACACAGTAGCCAAAAAAATATTTTTTATTATTCCTTATACTTCAAATTAAAATATTATACTCTATATTCCCCATTTTCAGTTTTAAAAAAAAAAAAAACTTCTTTTCGCTCAGTTTTCAAAAAGGAAAGTTAGGCTTGGTTTTTATTCGTGAGGCACAAAGGGGATGTTCGGTAAAAAAAAAAAAAAAAAAAAGTAGACTTACTTGTTCCTCTTTGCCACTAGCTTTCCCATTTATCTACATTCTTCTGTTTAATTCTTTAGATGGTAATTTTCTAAAATGGGTAGGGCATAATTTTTTGGCAATTTACCTAAAATAATAAAAAACATATTTTATACAGTGCCAGCCAGAAATAGACAATTGACATCCTTGTTGTGCGTGTGTTATTCGTTGCAATAGAATATTGGGAGATGAATTGCACACGAAAGTGAGTGACAAAAAAATGGACTATTCATAATTGTGATTTGTGATGAAGGTTTTACTCGCTCTCAAGTTAGCCAGGATAATTACGTCACTGTTATGATACCTGTCACGAAGTCCCGGCATTATTTATGTGAAGATGCTATCCTAATAAATGCTTCGTTTGACCCCTTGGATTGTGTTACTTATGATTTAGAAAATAGGAAATCAAAAATTAGGAAAGGATAGATAGAATTATAAAAATTTAAGTAAAACTAAAATGAAAAATAATATTTGTAATATAAATTTTAATTTAAAATTTATATTTTTATTAATATAATTTTTTATTTTAAAAAAAGTATTTAATAATTTAAAATAAATAAAAAATTTGATCTCCTCTTGAGAGGAAAAAATATTTATATAAATTCTATAAAAATTAATTTTTCCTTTCATATAAAATAAATACAAACAAATGAAGAAAGAAAAATAAAATTTATCAAACTTTACGAAATGATTTTTTAATCTAAAAAAAATTCAATCAAAAGATTTCATTTAATTTGTTTCAAATGAAGAATTCCCCTCCTATAGGTAAATTTGTTTCGTAGAATTTGATTTTATTGACAAATGTTAAAGGAAAATTCTCAACATTTGAAAAAAAAATACTGTTTTTGAAGTATTATAATCTACTGATTTCATTTAATCTATTATATCAACGTATGTTTGTGTGTAATTACTATATCATTATAATATTAAGAATATAAATAAAGATAAAATAATATTATAAATGTTTACTTATAATATAATAATAACCAACGTTTTTATAAAACAACAATTAATGATTTGTATGTAAAATGAAAAGATTATTAAATTAATAGTCGATTTATATAATTTAATGATTACAATATTACTACATAAAGATATTAAAAAAATATATTATAAATTTGTACTCGTATTAAAATAATCATTATTTGTGAAATAATGTAAAAAAAATACGTTACTAAATGAATAATCAAAATAAAAATCTTATAATTTTTATATAAATTTATTTATAGTATTTTTCCATGATTATTTTATTATAGATTAACCTCTCCAACCACAGAAATGGAATAATTTATGATTTCGGTTCTAATAAATACGTAATGGATATAAATTAGGGTTTAATAAATATGGATATAATTAACAATACTTAAATATAAAAATGTATTTATTTTTTTCACTTTTTCATACTCTTTCTTTTATTTATCAATAAGTGAAGTTTTTTTTTCTTATTTACATGCATTCAAATGATTTTTTATTTTTATTTCTCTCTGCATTTTTTTCATGATCCAACACAAAATATAAATTCATGAAATGCAAATTAAATACAATCATTTCTATGTATTTTAGTTTTATAAATTGCAAATTATTTGGTCCAACTTTAAACTTTTGATAGATTTCATTATGAATTTTTAACTTACAGTTCTAAAGCTTGCACTAAACACTTAGTGCAAGTTTACTAACCCTAAAATCCAAGTTTGATGAGGCATATATCCAAGTTTGATGAGGCACATAGAGAACATTCATGTGTAACTTTAATTTTATTCTGAACACGAGCTTCTTATATATAGATAACGTAGGATTTATTTATTTTTTTACTCGTATTAGAGATAATATGAGACTATCGAAACTTGTAAAAAATGGAAAAATTGGTTATATATTCTTAGATACATTACTTTTGTATTTATGAAAACTTTACTCCGCTAGGTGTACAAAACACTAAAAATATTGTTATATTTTTTGCTTGTACCAATTTAAATATTTATAAATAGAACGTTATATATATATATATATATATATATATGGCGCTTTCTTTAGATATTTTAAAATTGCTTTATTGAGAAATTTTTTTTTAAGAGAAGCAAACTAAGTTTTCTTAAAATGACATGGCGTGGAATAACGGTTCTCACTCTTCTTTTCACTTAACTTGGAATACATGAATGTTATTTCTTGCATGTTAAAAGATATCAATGCAGGGAAGAATCATAAGAAGGAGGGATTAAAAAATATTTTCATATATATAATTATATATTTTTTATTATGTATATGGAATATCTTTAATCAATTGTTAAACATTAACCCTGTTTAAAAATAGTATGTTATCTAGATAAATATATAATTTTTATAGTTAATATATTTAAATAAATAAATTATTTATTAATTATATCAAATTTATTAATACATATATAATAATATTACTAAATTATATTTATATTTTTTACATTTGAGAAAGTGTATAAATATTTTTTTATAAAATATCTTTGGGAGCGAGGTTCATTCTTATCCTTTTTAGGAAGTTGTTGTGTATATATTTTTTATTATTTTTATTTTTATGTAAAATATTTTTTAATAATATATATATATAACAAATTAAATTAAAAAATTACCATTCAATTTTACCATAAACGATCAAGATTAGAATATAAAAAATCTATAAATTTTTAAAAATTATATGATCTTTTTACGTGATTATATAATTTAAAAAAATTTAATGTTAACCATCTGTATATAACCATATAGTTTGAATTTATAATTATAATTTTAACATAAAATTAACATTATATATATAAATACACGTGTATGTATTGTATTAGATGATCATCTGAGTTATATATATATATATATATATATGTATGGTTACTTTGACAGGCTCCTATGTGTTTGGTGATTAAAGTTTAATTGCCATGCAAGTAAATGTAAATAGAATATTGGAAATGATGCACCTAATTTCCACCTAAGCTTTTAAGTTGTCAATGCTTCATGTATAAAATCAATGAAAGTAAAAGGATCTAATTAATTCCACTAAAAAATAAAAAAAATTAAAATGATAATTTTTCTGTATTTTACAATGATCAAAATCTATGTGAATTACAAACTTTCTTTGTTTAAATCAGATTTTTTGAGGATCTTAGTCATGATGTTATTAATGGTATGGTTACTTAGATTCATCATTTCTCTTATTTTATCGAAGGTAATAATTTCTTGATTTAATTGAAACATTACGTCTTTATTTTTGACACATCTAATCACGACGTAAGGAGAGTAAATTTTTTTAGTAGGATCTTTTAATTCTACACTCTCTTATTTTTTCTAAATTTACGAGGCCTCTTGCTACTTAAGCATGAGGCATTGAAGTCTTTTTTCAAGTACATTTAGAATGTCTTTTTACGTCTACTTTTGCTTCTTCCCTGAAAGGAAAGGTCTTGAAACAATAAGAGAATACAAGTTGCCCGAAACATAGCACCATTAAATTTCTGGTAAGTTCAATAACTACTGCTATTAACTTTCAATTCAAACTATTACATTTACAGGCTCGCAAAGTGATTAATTAACACACAGAGACACATTAGAGATGGTAGAAATGTTTCATTTCATATTTATATTGACTAGTCAAGTACCTCAAATTACCATTCTTTTATTTTTATACAACAACTTGCTAGTCTAGTATCTCTATTTACCATATATTTTTTTCTACAAAAACAATGATATGTGCATGTTCTTTTAAGTTTCATGAAGAGGTAATAAGCATGGCAACAATGTATATTCTTTTTAGCAACAAAAGTCGACATGTATTTTTCTTGTGCATTGCCCTTAAAAGATCATGCTTTAGTTGTTAATTTGTTATATTTTTTTACCATTTAAAGATTTATATTAAAAAAATAAAAATGGATCATCTTTAAAAAAGTACTTGTTGTTTTTCTTAGAAGCACCCACATAAAAAAGATAAAACAAAATAAAACTCACAAATTTTAAGTGATTTAATATTTTGTTTCTATATCCACAAACTCACATGAAAAAATTATTATCATTTGTAAATTTTGTATGACAAAATTGTAAATTCTTTTTTATAAAATTCACACGAATACTACAAATTTTTTCCACCATACAACTAGTTAAATTTCAATCACATCTAAAATATTATATTATTGTAATAAAAAAGTTCATACTAAAACTTTATATATATATATATATAATTTTAATTTATTTATATTTAAAAAAATTTAATATAAAACTTCAATAAATAATATCCACCTTGATACAACATAGTTTGATTATCCAAGTGAATCAAAAAATTCAAATTTGACTGGTTAAAATCAAAATAACAATCCAACCATTGTTATGATAAAACTCACTTACTTAAGGATACTAAAAATATTAGTAATTATAAATATTTACTGATAGGCCTAATAGGCACCTGCATGTTTATAGAATAAGAGAGGATTAATATTGTAGTATCTGCCCTGTTAGTACCTATACACTCATACAAAAATTGTTATTAAATATTATTATATTATTTTTATTATTTTATAATAAAATAAATTTTATTTTATTATGTTATAATAATATGTTTAATATATCAATCTGTAATAATATTATATAATCCTAATTTATATTATATATTATTATTATAATACAATACTTTAGTATATTATATGATACTTTTTAATTTTTGTTATAATTTTTAAATTATTAAACATCAATAAATATCCATAAATTTTTACTATTTATATTGATACTGCTTTTCGTTGCATGGATATAAATAGTACTCTATCATCCCATTTGAAATTTCTTATCTGTTAGATAGATCAAGTCGGCTGACTTCATACAATTAAATTTATGTGGTCAAAAGAAAGGCTGAGAAAAAAAAAATACTAAATATATATATATATATATATATATATAATTTTTATAAATTTAGGCTCCGTTATGGATTTTTAATTTTTAATTTTAAAAATATAAATTTATTAAAAAAAATAATTAATTTTTAATACACTTTCAAATTAATTTTAACTTAAATAAAAAATATTTAATTATTATTTATAATTTTAAAATATATTTTTTTAAAAAATTTATAAAACATTATACCACCATAATAATTACTTATATTATCAGTTATTATTATTATAATAATTTTATTTTTTAATTTTTAATTTTTATTATTTTAAAAAAATTAATTATTTACCTATTTTTTACAAATTTATAAATAAATAATCCTATTTAATATTAAAAATTATATTTAATTTATATTATTATAATATATTTTTTATGTTATATACATTTTTATAATTAATATATATCATTTTATATAAAATAAATATTAAATAACATTAAAATATTATAATAATATATAAAATTATTATTATTTAAAATTATTATAAATTTTAATATTTTATTATTAAATCAATTTTAGTACATATTTAAATTTTTATAATTTTTATTAATTATAAATGTTTAATAATATATATTTTTATAAAATCATAATTAGATTTCATATATTTTACTTTTCAATGGTAAGAATTAACTAGATAAAAATATAATGAAATATTTACATTAATAATTTTTAAAATATTTAAAAATTATAAAAATGATATATATTTAAAACTTACAAAATATATTTCAATTTTTTTAAAATAATTAATTAACCAATAATTTATAATTAAACTTAAAATAAATAGATTATAACTTTTTTTAGCTTTGTTATATTATTTTGGAACCGGATGTTGGGTATTATATTTGAATTTAGAATTTTATTTTGATGTACTGTACATTTTTGTATATTATCAACCAATTGAAAATTAAAGTAAATATAATTTTTAAAATAATTAATATAAAAAAAATAATTTATAGTGATGTAATAATCTATAACTAGAGAGTGTAAAAAAAAATTCACTATCAATATATTTTAATTGATTTTATTATTTTATAATCAAAGCTTTCCTTTTTGTTAAAATGAATAAATTTTATAAATTTACCAACGTGTAATTTAATCGCTATTGCATTTTATCCAAAGTCTGCTAGTTTAAGTGGTAGTGGCCTAAATTTTAAGTGTTAAATTTGCGAATTAAAAAATTGCAAAAACTTTATCCAGTCAATTTAGATTAATCGATATTTAAAGTTGTTTTTGAATGTCGAGAGCTTTTAACAAATTAAAAAGTAAATCAATTATATCATGATGGTGATAATATAATGTCTGTAGCATGTTATTTTCTAAGAGTATTTATTTTCTCCTACTTAAAACACTTGCATCTCCCAACATATAAAAAATATGTACCAGGAAGATTAGTTAAAGTTAAATATAAAATATCTGTTGATAATTTGTGGTGTTCAGTCATAAAAGCTGAAGTTGGTTATAGATCAAGACAAATCTAGTTGTTGAAATTCATATAATTCTTATCATGGATAGCTATAACATATCTTAGATCTATTTGATTTTTTTAATTTAAATTATAAGATAAATTTATTCGAGTTAACAATATTTATAATGTAATGGATTTTTTTTAATATTTTATACATATTAAAATATATTTAAGAATAATTAAATATGTTTTACTTAAATTAATCACTTATTAGTTTATTTAACCTTTGAAACATTAAGATTGACTGAGATGGTAATATTCTAGATTATTAAACGGTGCATCAAGATTCAAACATACGTTGGAATCAATAGAAGTCCTGCATAGTGAATAAAACCTAATTTAAACATGTAAGAATTTAAAAGGATTTTTATTATTGATTATGAATTTTGGGTTCCTAATCATTTAGATTATTTTTTCAATTGATATTATGCTAGTTTCTATATTTTGAAATTTAATTAAGACTCAATTATGTCGGTAGTTATCTACTTATAATATATGCGAAAAACATTGATTTTAAACTATCTTCTTTCTAAGGTGAGAGTAATTTTTTTCTTTTAAAGGATTGCAAATTTTTTCTAGAATGATGTTAAAAAAATGTAACCATATTTTTATACTAAGTTCTCCCTCAAATTTACAGTTGCAAAAATCTCACTAAATCAAAGTTTATCTCTTTTGATTTGTAGATTATAAATACTATGGTCAGATTTATGAGCTTTCATTTATACATATTTACGATAACGTTTTATTTTAGGATTTATTATTGTGTTCATACATTCTTTTTTAATCATGTTTCTTATTCTTTGTCCTGTACGAGTACATACATGTTACTATATTGTTTTTTAAATGTATTCAGAATATATTGAATATACATTTTTTCACATTATCATCTAATTATTAATTATTATATCATTAAAAATATTAAAATTTATAATAATTATATTTAAAAATATATTTATCATAATTTTTAATTAATTAATAATATAAGAATATTTGTATGAGCATGTTACAATTAAACTCCTTTTTTATATATTTAAAAGTATTAATTTGTTTGCCATTAGAAATATCACAGGAACGGTTTGTGAGGGAGCATTTGTTATTTACTTATCAAAACAATATAGAGGGAAAAAAAATTATTTATTAAACGCTGTTGAATAATGGTCAATTCAAAGTAAGGGGTTATTGATATGTTTAAAAGTATTATTTTGTTTGCCATTAAAAATACCACAGAAACGGTTTGTGGGGGAGAAATTGTAATTTACTTATCAAAACAATATAGAGGACAAAAAAAATTCTACTTATTAAACTGTGTTGAACAATGATCAATTCAAAGTAAGGGGTTGTTAGTGTGTATCTTAGAGACATATTAAGAAACTAAAACTATTAAATGAAAAACATGTATTTAAGATTTTAAATTTTAAATTTATTTAAAAATTGTTTATAAACAAAATATGAAAGTATCACCAAGTAAATTTTTGAAAAAATTGAACTATCAAATTAATATTTAAAATTAATCATTAACACATTAGTGTTTCAAATTTTTGTTACTAATTTTAATTTTCAATAAAAACTAATTTGATAATACTTAGGATATTTAGTCTTAAAAATTTAGTTTATGATAAAGTTAAATTAATTTGTACCAATTTAATTGTTTTAAAATATAAATATAATAATAATTTAAATTTTAGAATAAATAATTTAATAAAAAAATTAAATATTTAAAGAGTTATTTTAATAAAAAATAAAGAAACTGACCTAAATTTTAAATAACCTACGCATGACATTTTCGTCCTAATATGACATTTTTCTCTTTATAAACAATGAAGGTGAATAATAATACTATTTTTAATCATTAACCCCAATTTTATTATTCAACGAGAAAGAATTATTGGACAGGCTGGGCGTATCAATTTTTTTATGAAAAAAAGACAAAAATTAAAATAAAATAAAGAGCTAATAGAACCGGGAACATTGTGCCAAAAGTGGATCAAAACCCATACGAGGTTTCTCAAGCATAATCAACGTCTCTAAAAATTGGCTTCTCCTAAATTGTTAATACTACACGGTTTGTTTATTTTAACGTTGAATAAAAATAATTGATATGGTGTCAAATAATTTTAATTATATTTTTTAAAATATATCAAAATAAAAGAAATTGATTTTGTGACTTTACCAAACAAGCATAGCTATATCTATTATATTAGTAGAGTTTTTTCATTAAATTGTTACATGGCATGCTTTCTTAATTAGAAATTCTTCATGATATTTTCTTATAATTTTTTAATTTTACATCAAATTTATATTTATTGTATATATATATATTGATCTTTTGTATTTAAATTTTTTAAACTTATCATTTAATCTTTATTTTTAATTACTTTCTAAACTTATAAACAAATATATAAAAATTTTATAAAGTAACAAATAAAATACACAGTAATATAATACCTATCTAGTAATAGAAAAAAAAATACTTATTTGATATTTTTTTTACTTAAATATAAGTCTGTCCTTATAAGTTTTAATGAAAACAATATCAAAATATATTTTTTTATCATAACTTATGTATTTGATTAATAAAATGTTATAATTTTATAAATAAAATATTTATATTTTTATGAGTTTAAAAATATTAGATACTTCAATTTCTTATTAAATTTAATTATTTTAATAATGGTAATAAATGAATAGGAAAAATTACTCTGAATAAATATTTATTAATAAAATTTGAATTTTTATTAACAGAAAAAACTAAAAAATATTTATTTAAAAACTCTTTTTATCCTTAAAACATTGAAAAATATAACAAAATATTTTCATTATATAATTTAATAGAATATTTATTTTAATATCATTTAAAAAAATAATTTCATATATTTTATAATGTCTAAATTGATACTAAATAATTTTTTAATTATAATATACTTATTTTAATATTTCAAGTAATTTAAAATAATTTATTTCTTATAACATAGTGTAATATAAATTAAAATTTATTTAATATTGTTGTATTTTATATATATATATATATATATATATATATATATATATACAAACACAAACAAGTACATTATTTGGATACGAAAACTAGCTGATATTAAATTTGCTGATAACATATTCTTAATGAAAATATAGATAGCGTTGTTGGTTCCTTAATATCTGAAATCAGGCTCGAAAGGTGGTGACGTGAAAGTTCTTGGTAGAAGAGTTCACAAACGCGAAAAGACTATTACTTTCACAAGATAATTACGAAAACCATATGTCACGCAATTTGCAACCTTCGTAACCCCATGGTTCTGCTTTAAGGTGTTGCTTTGCCCCGTATGGCCCAACTTCATCCTTTGAATAATCAATGCCTCAATGGGATTGTCGACAACAAAAAAATGAATAATCAATAATGTTAACCATTTCTCTATTGTTTCAGCTTCTTACAGTGACTTTGTTTGGCCATGAAGCAATTCAATAACTAGTTTTAACTTTGATCAATTATTTGCCGATACCTTTATTTTGTCAAAAATAAATTGAAAGGGCCAAACACATATTTTGTCAAAAATAAATTGAAAGGGCCAAACACATACCCACCATCAAACAGCGACGTTGACAAAAATAAGCTTCGTTTGGCATTATCCTCCTTTCATTTATTTTTGTTTGTTTGGGATAAAAAAAAAACATTATTTAGTGGAAGTGAAAAAGGAAAAAATTAGGTAGCGGAAAATTAGTTTTTAAAAACACTTTTAATCTTTAAATTTGATTTTGAGTATTTAAAATTAATAATTTTTATAAATATAAATATTTATTTATTACAAAAATTAAGAAATAATAAACATTTTATTTTTAATGAAATATAGTAATTTTTAAATGTTTAACGTCAGTTGAGATTAACAAAATTAATTAGTTTAAGTTGTTTATATGGATAAAATTAAGGGGATAGAAATACTTTATAGTGAATTTTATATTAAAATATTTTCTTAAAAGTGGGATGAAACAGAGGTAACTGGAGTATTTTTTATTAATTTTATTATAAATAAATTTTTATATAAGATAAAATATATTTAAAATAAAAATTTATTAATAAAAATATTATAATAATTTTTTTAAAATTATTATAAATATTTTTTTTATATAACTTAAGTATTGTTTTGTTTTCATCTATATAACTATTTTATTTTTATCTATTAATTGACATTTTTATTTTATTTTTCGTTCTCTATTTTTTTTTTCTTTATTTCATTTATCATGTATTAAAGGAATTCAAGCTGAATTGTCTACATCCTTGTATAACACATACTGTCAAAGGAAAGAGCTAGGAGATATACATCTTAATTTGATTATCCGGAGTTTTCAATTGGAGTATTTTTATTTATTTTTGTCTTATTTTCGCATATCTCATTTACATATATAATAATGAAATATGGAGTTGTTTGGAGTTAAAGACTAAATACCTGTTTGTCATACCATTTACATTTTTCAAAATTTGATTTTACGTATCTTATAATTTGATAAGATGGTTATGCATTTTTTCAATTCATATAAACATGATTTTAATTATTTTTTTTTCAAATACTTGGGTCTTTCGAACAAACAAAATAACAACAAGGGAATATTCCAATCAATCTTGAAGATCCCCATCCAAAACTTCCTTGAGATTGATATGTAACTAATGCTCCAAACAGTGACAGCTTAAAAAAAGTTTAGAAAAAAGAACAAATAATTCAATATATAAATTAAGTATATAATAGTATATTAAATAAATTACACATATGGCTTCTGAAATTTATTATATAAATTAAGTATTCAAATTTCATCTTATATCTTTATATGTTTAACATCTATAATAATTAACTTCTATTGATTGATCATGATTATTATAGTCGTAAGAAAGTATCCTTGATATTTTACGACAACCTCGTATTACCTTATTTTAGATTTATTTTTTAATGATTTTGTCTTTCATTTTTTTTTATAATTTTTTGTTCTTTTTAATAGAATACTCGTTTCTATATATTTTTACATAACAACAATACTAAAAGTAATATATTATAATAGTATTGTATTACATTAATATAATATATAATAATAAAAAAGTATTATATTATTAAATATTATATAAATGATATATTATTAAAAAATATACGTTATATTTTTATAAAAATATAATATTTTATTATAAAAATCAAATAATATATTAAAATATTCTTTTATTGTTTTATATAATATATTTACAGTGATAACTAATTTTATCTCTGTATAACAGAATTATATATGAATTATAACAGAAAATTAATGAAGGATTATAAAAAGTTAAAATTTTAAAATAAAAAAATCAATGATAATGATATAAGTTTAAAATTATAAATATATTATTGAAAAATAAATATAATAGTAAAACTATCAGGGAAAATGACTATATTAAAACAAAAAATTTAATAAAAGTATTATGAACAAAAAAATTTAAATAAAGTAATGAAAATAACTTAAAATTAATTTGAAAATCATACTTGAAAAATATGTAAAAATGATGAAATTTAAATAATAAATCAAAAATTTATTATGAAATGTAACGAAAAATATAAAAAATTATAAATTTTTTATATTTTTTATAATAATATAGATTATATAATTTATTAATCAATGATGAATTGATTTAATTTTTTTAAAATAATATAAATATAGAATCTGAAGTAAATGTGATTAATATATGAATGTAATTTATTTATTTCACTCATTCAATTGTAAAATATTTTTTTTATATAATGTTTATATAGAACATTTTATAGTTATTGGTGCAAAATTAGAAAGTTTACAGTGCAAGTTTTAATCCACTGAAAAAACGTTGGGATCGTTATTTTTTACTATTATATAATTTATTAAAAATATATATTAAATTTAAAAATTATATTTGATTCTGAATATTAAACCGTTTAAATCGTTAGTAGAACATTTTTAATAATTTTTTTATAAATATAAATTTATTGAAAAAATTGATAAAATTAAAAATATTACCATTTATATTTTAAAATTATAATTACTTTTTTTTAATCAACATCCATCTTAATGATGTTATTTTATAATTTATGATTTTTTATATGAAAGTATGTTTAATTTAATTTTTTAAAATTATAAATTTAATAATTTGCACGATGATAATTTTTTTAATTTAAATTTCTTATATATAATTATTTTAAATTTTAAATTTTTATCACTAGAATAATTTAATGGTTTTTTTTGTTTTACATAAAAGCATGTTTAATTTAACTTTTTAAAAATATAAATTTAATAGTTTACACAATAACAATTTTTAGAATCCATATTTTTTATGTATAATTATTTTAATTTTTAATCTTTTATCATTGAAACAATTCAATAATTTATATTATACAATTTTTAAAAAATCTCAAAAAATATTATTATAATTTATTTTCTTATTACACGTTAATAAGGTGAAAAAGGATAAATTTTAAAGGCAAAATTTTATTAAAATTAATTGCATATCACGTTAAACAACTAAGAAACAGTACATGATGTTAATTACCTTAAGTAATTAAGAAAGTTATTGCAGGTATTTAATAATATTATCTAATTGTTCTTCTATACTTATATATATTATTTTCTTTATTCTCTTTATTAGTATTCTACTTTCTATGATTATAATATCGTTTTATTATTTTTATTTTGTAACACTAAATGATTGGCATCTCTTAATTCTATAACATTTATTTTTTACATCTCCTTTGCGGGTTTTTTATACTGTATTTTTTAATTTGATTTAATTAATTTATATTATAATAGTATTTCTATCTCTTTTATAATATTTTAGTATTATTTTTAATTTAATTTTTCACAAATTTATGTTATAGTTCATTTTCATTCTTAGTTTTTTTTTACATTTTAAACATTGGATCACCATCATTATTAATTATTAATCATCTTTATTGTTTTTATATATTATGATTTTATATACTATAATAGTTACAAAATTTATTCAACATCTAATGAAAAATTAAATAAAATCAAAATTTTATTGTTTTAAAGTTTAATTCAAACATTTAAAATTATAAATTCAACCATTAAATTTAAAATTTGCATATCTTAAATTAAGCTTATAAGTTTGACATAAATAAAAAATTAAGTAATATTAATTTATCTTATTTTATTTTAACGTATTATATATTATTTTAAATATAAATAATTTTTTTATTTAATTATATATCTACACATTTTTAATTATATAATTTTATACATACATAATCATCAATATAGTAATATGATATGAATTAAAAGTTAAATTGATTAAAATTTTATTTAATAAAAATTTATTAAAAATAGTCGTATTAAATTTAATTTATAATATCATATGATCATGACCTATTTGTTTATTTAGAGGAAGAAAAAAAATTATATAAAATAAATTTTTATTAAAATTGTTCAACAGGCTTTATAGTATATCTATTTTTTATTTTATGGTATTATATTTAATTTTGATTTATATCTTTATGTAAATAAATAAATATTAATAAAATAATAATTAATATTTTTTATATCAAAATAAATTTTCTTTAAAATATATGGTTTGATTATTTTTATTTTGAAAAGTTAACCTATACTATTTAAAAATATTTAATAATTTAAATTTTTTATTTAAATTTAATCAAACGGACACATAATATATTTGAAAATGATATTATCTTAAGTTTGATATACCATCCAAACTGACAAATGAAATACAACTTCACTTTTAAAATCACTTACCGGTTGATTTAATCATAAGAAATCCGTACCTTGTATATATTTTTTTAAAAATAGTGATAGAAATAGATTGATTTAAGTTAGTATGATTTATTTTAAAAATTTAAGTTTATATTTATTATTTGTTATAATTCTTATTATTATTATTTTATCTGTTTTAAATTTTATAAATTTATTTAAAAATTTATAATATAAAAAAATTAATAAATATATTTAAATATTATATAAATTTTTTATTAAAAAATTTAAACTTTTAAATTAATAAAATAAAAAAAATATAATTTTAGAATATGTATATTCAATATTAATTATGTATAAATATAATATTATATACCAACAAAATATAATGTATATATATATTTTTTTTAATATATAAAAATTAAATTAAAATATAAAATATTTATTTTAAAATTAAAATAATTTATATAATTTTTGTAATAAATATTAAAAAATATTATAATACAATTTTTTTTACTTTAAATTAAAAATATTAATTTTTAATAAATTATATAAATATAATATGTTATAATAAATATAAATATATAATATATAAATATAAATAAATTTATAAATAAGTTAAACAAACTTTTTAATAAACTTAAAATTAACTTATTTATTTAATTTTTTTTCTAATAAATATAAATTTATCTATTTATTAAATAAATTAAATCATGTTAAACTTAAAATAAATAAATTATATATATATTTATCGAACAACTTTATTTATTTTTATTCATATTTAAAAATTAATAAATACAGATATCACTAAAATATATATTTATTTTTTATAAATTAAATTGAATTTTTATTTTATAAAAAATATGTTTAATTATATTATTTAAACATTTTTAAATAATATATTATTATTATATAATCATATGATATGCATATAATTACATAAAATATCAATGATTATTATAAGATGATAATTAATATAATATATTTTAATTTATTGTGATTAATAAAGAACATGCTAGTTTAATAAAAAATATCATATATTAATAATTATTATGAGATGATAATATATATACATGTTTATCTAAATAATTATATATATATATATTAATATTTAATTTAATAAAAAAAATAAATATTTTTAAATATAATTTATGTTTAAATTTAGTAACTTTAAGTTTGCATATTTGACAAAATAAAAATTGCACCGAAGAAATTGGTGACAACTAAATGTTTGGTGATGTTTGAGTAGAACATCTTTGGCATTTACAATGTTGAAAAGGGAAATCGAAGGTTGTGTTTTGTGTTTGGTCAAATGAGATACAACCCTATATAAGGATTCAACACCTGCCTGTTCTCATTTACTTTGTAGCATTTCCTTTGCCCATTAAACTTCAAAAATACTAAAATATCCCTACCAGCCACTAAGTTGCTTTGCTCATACCCAGACTTTGCGAAGCCACATCTATAAACTTTTTTACTAGAGTGGACTTACAAAAATAATTATATATATAAATAGAGTTTAAAAAATAGTATTTAGTATAGAAGGTTGTAACAATGCTTATATTATATAAATTTATATATTATAAATTTTAACGCATAAATTAATATGTTATAAATTTTAACATATAAATTAATGTATGATAAGAATAAATTTAATAATTTTTTATTTTGGACACATGTAACGCTTAAATTTATATGTTACAGAGAAAAAATTAAATAATTTTTTATTCTAAAAATATGTGATGCATAAAATAATTTTTTATATTTTTAATTTAAATATTTATTTTAATATTTTTTCTATTTTATTTATATTTTTTTATATACAAAAATAATTAATTTTAAAATTATTTATAATGTATTTATCAAAAATTTATTTTAAAATTTTATCTTAAATTTTTTTTGAATCCTTTCTCTTTCTTTCTCAAATCCTCAAAATTCAAAATCACTCATCAATCTAAATCTTAAACTAAAATTTTATAAATCTATCTTAACCGATTTCTAAATTATTTTAATATTATTAATTTTATTCTCTTTCACAATATTTAACTCTAACCATCCTTATAAAAAAGAAAAAAAGATTTAATTTTTTTAACCATATAATGCATATTTGGAACGATTATATCATTTAATAATATTATTTTAATCCGTATAAATTAATACATCAAATCATAAAATATTAGTTAAAAATTAGTTATATCGTATAAATTTATGTATCATAAAATTTAATGTATAAATTTATATGTTATAATTAATTTTTAATTAATATTATGATTTGACACATTAATTTATATGTTAAAATTTTTAATGTATCATAAAATTTAATGTATAAATTTATATGTTATAATTAATTTTTAATTAATATTATGATTTGACACATTAATTTATATGTTAAAATTTTTAATGTATAAATTTATGTGTTATGATAAATAATTATTTTTTTAATCTCACTTCTTTAATAAAAAAATCACATATATAAGTATTATTGTTCTTTGATCTTCGACCTGTCTCGGAATCCGACCCTTCTCTCGGTAATTATTCGTCCCTCTCATTGTTAATTTAATTATAGTTGATTAGTTTTGAAATTGAAAAAAATCATCCAATCAATCTGTGAATATTTCAGTTTATATTATCCGATTTCCATGTTGCACTGCAGTAATGACAATTCTTCATTTGCTTGTTTAAGTAAACTTGTAAAGATAGTGATTTTATATTTTGTTTTTTGACGGATGAAGTTATTAGGATAATAGGATTACTTTGTCAAAATCATGTCATGTTGTTCTATTTAATAGTTTAGTTTTATTAAAAAATCATCAATATAATATGATATAAATTAATACTTAAATTAATAAAAATTTATTTAATAAAAAATTAAAAATATTATTTTATTAAATTTAATACATAATATCATCTTGATAATATCTGTTTATAATATGCTATGAATTAAGATTTAAATTGATAAAATTTTATTTAGTAAAAAATTATTATTTTATTAAATTTAATACATAATACTATCTATAACTTATTTATTTATCTAAATAAAAAAATAATTTTATTAAAATTATTCAATAAACTTTATAATGCATATATATATATATATATATTTTATTTTACCATGTTATCTTTATTAATTCATTTGTATAATAAAATGATATTAATAAAATAATAATTAATATTATTTTAAATTTTTATATAAAAAAATAAATAAATAAAATTTATTTTAAGACACTGAATTTAATTATTTTAATTTTAAAAATTAACTTATATTATTTAAAAAATTTAATTTTTTATTAAAATTAATTTTATTTAACTTTAATCAAACCGATATATAATATATTTGAAAATAATATTATCATGCACTGATATAAATGGAATAAAATTTACGTTTTTTTTAGAAAAAATTCTCTTACGTAAGCAAATAATTATTTATATAAATATATTATATTAATTTTAAAAAATAAAAATATATAAAAATAAAAGAAGACGAAGTTAGGTAAAGAAGTATTTGTTAAAAAAAACATAGAACTCACATCAAAATGTGTGCATGTTGAAAATGGAATGTGGTTTGAATTTAAAATAATAAAAAAGAAAGTGTGGATTTTCGAGATAAGAATCACCTTTGCTTTAATTAACAAAGACATCCATACATCACATTTACTCATAAAATATTTATTGTTTTCACATTAGTTATTTAAATACAAATATATTTTTAATTTTTATAAAAATTATAATTTGTTTTTAAATATACTTTTAATTATATTATTTAAAATTTAAAAAAAAACATATAATATTATTATATGATTATGTGATGGATATATAATTATACATTACATGAATGATTATTATGAGATAATAATTAATATAGTATATTTTAATTCATGTCATATGATAAACAAGGAGCATGCTAGTTTAATAAAGAATATGTTATATTAATAATATATATTATTATTATATGATGATAGAATGTGTATATAATTATATAAATGAATAATTATTATAAGATGATAATGTATATGCATGTGTGTAAATGTGGTGTAAGGATGTCCGTTGATTTGATCTACCGCCAAATAATTTACCCTGTCCGTTGATCAAAGACTAAATGATTCGTGACGTGTAAATGGAGCATCTTTGGCGTTTGCGATGTTGAAAAGGGGAAATCAAGGTTGTTTTAGCGTCTAATCAAATCCAATCGAATCGAACGCTGTAAAACCCTATATAAGCAAGTCCTCAACACCTGCGTGTTCTCTATTGCTTTGATCTCCCAAAAGTAACGGAAGCATTTCCTTAGCCAATAAACTCCAAAATACTCTTACCAACCACTATGTTGCAGAGACCCAGACGGCGTTGCGAAGGCACAGCCATGGGCGCTATCGTTCTTGATCTCCGACCTGGTCTCGGAATTGGACCCTTCTCTCTCGGTAGTTGCCCATATCCTATTCCCATGGTTAATTATAGTCTCTTCGTTTTTGGAATTGAAGAATCATCCAATCTATATCCAAATTTCAGTTTACATCATCGAATCGTATTTCCATGTTGCACCCTAGTATCGAAGAGAGTAATTTTATATTTTGTTTTTTTGATCGATGAAGTTATTAGGATTAGTTATTCAAAATTTCAATTCAACAGTTCAATTTATTTGACGGTCGAAGTTTATGCTGTTGGCATCCCTTTTGTCTTTTTAGTTTTGCTAATGTGTTTGCTGACTTAGCTTGCTACTGTGTTCTTATACTGTTTAGGAATGCCTATATGTGAAGCATTTGCTCAGATTGAGCAGCAGCCAAACATATACGATGTGGTGCATGTGAAGTATTTTGATGAGGTTTGTCCCATATGATTCTGAGTTAACATCTCGCCATTTGTGTTGTCTATGCTTGTGTAAACTTGCACAAGTACTGTTGTTTCTTCAATTTTGTTGAATTGACAGTTTGCTTTGGGCAGGCTACTATCTGGTGGCTCCGCCTTTATGAAGCATCCGCTGTTTTATTTCCTAAGAGTATTTATCTTGAATTTCTTCTACCTTGTACATATGTAGGAACCCCTGAAGTTGGATATCGTTATTAGCTTTCCAGATCATGGCTTTCATCTCCGTTTTGATCCCTGGTCTCAGGTGTTGTGCCTTTTTCCCCCTTGTCATGCTGCCAATTATTGGTTTATTTTTTAGTGTGCGTATGTGAGTGTAGAGTCCTTGTTTGGAAAAAAAAAATGAGATGATGTGTCTCAGTCAGTGGAGTTTTTGTTAATTATGTCTTTAATAGGAAGCACAATCACTTGGTTAGCTAGTACCTGAAATTTAGAATAGGTTTGATGGGGACCATTACTAATGCTTTAGTAGCATTGCAGTCTCACGAATAATTATCAAAATACATTTAAATTAGTTGAACATGTATTTGAAAATGAAAATTGAGAAAGTGCATTACTGCAAAAAATGAGTTCTGAACATTATATGATTCTCAAAGAAAACTCTGTACCTTTTAGTTTTATTATCAATGAAGTTCATTCTATCTGCATTATAGATCATGCTAAGTGAATAAGTAAATGGAAAATTGTACAAGGATCCTGTGGTAATTGAATCGAATTCTATGCCTGCAGATAATTTTTTTTGGACCAATCACTTATGTAATTGAAGTATAGAATTTAGCTATACTTTCTTTCTCAAAGTTCATTGGGGTAGATTGTTTAATGTGATCCTTCCCATCAGGATGATACCATGCTTGAGAATTTGCAAGTTTTAAAATGATATTGCTCTTTTATCCTAAAGTTATGGAGCATTTTCAAATTTCTTTTGCTTGAAGATCTGAAGCTCCAACTCTGTTGTACACATTATGCATAAGTTCTTATGCTTTCAATCATTTTAAGCTGTTGTGTAGTGCTTGAATTTATTGCCACCTATGCATGACAAAATGACTCTGTCATGACAAAACTTTTCAATGCTATTTTAGAGACTACGCCTTATTGAAATATTTGATGTAAAGAGGCTTCAGATGCGGTATTCTACATCCTTGATTGGGTGAGTATCCTATCTTTTAATTTAATATTTACTATCTATTTATTGTTAAACATTATGAATTTTTTTTGTACTTCCAGGGGATCGTCTACCCTAGCAACTTTTGTTGCTGTATATGCACTGTTTGGACCTACATATCCTGGAATTTTTGATAAGGATAGAGGCATTTACACTCTATTCTACCCGGTACATTTTTGGGATGTCAAATGCATCATTATTACCCTGTTTTTTGTTCTACAGTTCCCACATTATTACTTTTTGGTTTACATTTTTCTTGGTTTGGTCTATAGGGGCTTTCCTTTGCATTTCCTATTCCAAGTCAATTTACAGATTGCTGTCATGATGGGGGAGGTATTTATTATATCATCTTGAAATTGAAATGGTGCACTGAGTTTTCCAATTCTAATATGTTAACCTTTTCTCTTTTCATTATGAAAGTGGAATTGCCATTGGAGTTTCCAGATGGGACCACCCCAGTTACATGTCGTGTGTCTATATATGATAGCTCCTCTGGTAAGAAGGTTGGTGTGGGGTCCTTAATGGATAAGGCTTCCGCTCCTCCATTACCTGCTGGCAGCATTTACATGGAAGAGGTTCATGTTAAGGTTTGGGTTCTTTAAACCCTATATCAGTTTGGGTTTTTACTTATTTAGTATAACACTTTTAGTTAACTTCATTTAGAATTTAGAGAAACTTTCTGCCCCATTTGGTTAGGTGGTTGTATTATTGCCTTCTTATTTAGTTCTTTCTCATTATATAGCTGGGGGAAGAATTGTACTTCACTGTTGGCTCTCAACACATTCCTTTCGGTGCATCTCCTCAGGTTAGCTTTATGCTACATAGAATGAACCATTTGAGCTATGCTTTTAATGGATGAAGTGTCCTGTGCTTTATGTTTCTTATTTAGTCATCTTCCACTTGATTCATTTTCTTTATCTAAAGCAAAGTTGACGATATACTTCCTGTATTATATAGGATGTATGGACAGAGCTTGGACGTCCCTGTGGCATTCATCAAAAGCAGGTACCATGAATCACTACTAATTCTTAAAAAGAATGTGATTAATTTGTAGGCTTTTTTGTGGAATTACACTGATATATGTTGCAGTGATGTCTACAGGAAGTAAGTAAACTCTTTTCTGTGTATTTATGGTTAGTGTACTGTGGCAAATTGGATTTTGTGAAGATTTATGTAGTTATGCCATTGAGACTTTGGTGTAAGCTTCTTGAATCTGGCAGCAACTTTACAATTCAATTTTAACAATTTTTTTGAATGGCTTTTCAACCTTTTGAACTTAACAATACCATCTACCTATAATGTAATGCATCATATAAGGACCTAGGTAATTGATTTCTGCATGTTTTAGACTACGCCTTTGTTAGGTAATTTGGTTGAGAAAAGAAATAGGGGACAAGAAAAATTGACAAAAGGGGAATTTGTGCTGTTTGGGCACGCTTTAAAAGTGGATAGCATAGGCCCAGTGGGGAAAGAAAATTGAAGCGCCTTTGTTAGGTAATTTGGTTGAGAAAAGAAATAGGGGACAAGAAAAATTGACAAAAGGGGAATTTGTGCTGTTTGGATGGACGCTTTAAAAGTGGATAGCATAGGCCCAGTGGGGAAAGAAAATTGAAGCAAGATGGTACATTGATCCACCAAATTCTTTCCCCCGTTTTGAGTGTGGGAAGAAAATGAACAGAAAATTTTCAACTGTTTTATTTCCAAAATTACCTACACTTCTGTCATGTTCCACATGCTATGTAGCTATGCTTACGAACTTCCCTTTATGTGAACTGATTGTTCTTTCCAACCTTTTATTTTCAATTTGTCTTTTTTTTTTCTGGGGAATTTGATGTGCAGAGCTACATAGATATGGTATTTTTTTATGGTTCTTGTATAATGTTGGATATATGGAAGCCTCAGGCTTGCTTAAATCCTTGAGGACAGGCTTGGAACATATGGGGATCTTGTTATATGGCCTCTAACTAATACTTTAGTGGCAGATTTTACTAGATCCCCTACTATAATGTAGTCAACAAGTTCTTTTTGGGTGAACACGCAATTGACAAGTTCTTTTTGGGTGAACATGCAATTGACAAGTTCTACATACCAAGCATTGGGGTGGATCCAAACTTAGGTTATCAAGATAAAACTAGCAGTCAAAAGAAAATCTGCAGCTCATTATTTCTTCTTGCAATCTTCTTATTGGTTACTCTCTCTTCATGGAGGAGTGTTGATGTTCACTAAATATAATTAGCTATTTATTTAAGAAGGCCAACTCTGAATTCTACCTTAAGCATAAAGCAACACTGTAATTTTTTTAGCTAGAAAACTTTTTGAATGAGTATCTTGTTTGTGTGAAGTCTGACTCTTAATTCTACAGGTAGATCAAATGGTTATTCATTCTGCCTCAGATCTTCGACCTCGAACAACTCTCTGTGGAGATTACTTCTATAATTATTTTACCCGTGGTCTGGATATCTTATTTGATGGACAGGTCTGTAACTTACCTCATTCTTTTATTTATATATGTTCTTTTATTTGATGGATAGGTCAGAAACTTACCTCATTCTGTAACTTACCTCTATGGACATGTCTATTGTATTTTCAGACTCACAAAATCAAGAAGTTTGTGTTACACACTAACTACCCCGGTCATGCTGATTTCAATTCTTACATTAAGTGCAACTTTGTTATCCATGGCTCAGATTGTAAGCAGTCTTTTATTTTCATTGCAGTATTTAGATTGATCTTGTTGTAGCAGTTATGTAAATTTTTGTTATGAAATAAAAGATGAAATTATTTTTCTCCTTTCCAGCAGTAGGGGGATCTTTCTCAGAAATAAATAACAACAAACAGAGGGTTATTACACCTAGCACGAAGTGGGAACAAGTGAAGGTGATCTTCTATCCCTTTCAAATCAAATGGTTGCCCTTATTTTGGATGATCCTTTTGTGTTATGGGAGATCTTTACTTGAAAATATATGAAGTAATTTGGAGAAGAAAATTGCGACTAGCATTTGATCTGAATTTCTTAGAATGTTAAATAGACATTGTACCATATGATAGCTTGTGATTGACACTTTTAGGAAATACTTGGGGATTGTGGGCGAGCTGCCATCCAAACACAAGGTTCTGCGAGTAATCCTTTTGGTTCTACTCTCGTATATGGTTATCAAAATATTGCCTTTGAGGTGCGTTATTCACTCATTGTGCTTACAGTGACCTGCTAATTTAATAGTTTAGTCCACTATGGTGCCTTGAGGAGACCACTAATATTTTGGTGATGTTAGCAGGTGATGAAGAATGGTTATATTGCAACAATAACTCTCTTCCAGTCATGATGAGGTAATAACTTTCTTTTATTGTGTGTTCTATGCTATACTTAATTCAGATAGCAGGCTATAACCTTGATTTTTCCCTCCTTAATTCTTAGCTATCAGTTCATTCTTAAAGTTCCAACTTTAATTCCTACCAGCCAGTATTAGATCATTTGTCTTCATATTTCCAGCTTCAGTCTGCTACATTTTAGATTTATCTATCAGTCAAGTTTTTGTACCATGTTAGTCCCGAGTCTTGCCATTTTTCATCCAGTTTCTAGTTTATAAATTTCTACTTGGATTCTCAAAACTATGAGTTGCTTCCAATTGGGTGCCCATTGCGACCAACACAGATGTCTATAAATTTAGTGATGATGTGGTAGATGGAGAACCCCGTGTGGTTACTAATATGCCATTTAGTTTGCGTGGATCCAAGGATGTCAAATCAACCCTTTCCCCTCCTCCCCAACATCATGTACCAGTGACTGTTTTCAGGAAGAGGGAAATGGATCATGTGGCCACCCGTTGAAGCATGTTTGTTTGAGCTTCAATTCTTGAGAGGTTCACCCATTGGTATAATGCTAAAAACATGATCTTCGGGAGTGATTCGCTGAGGGTCTTCCTTTTTTAATCAACGTTGGCTTGATAGAATTCAGAACAACCTGCTGTAGTCTATGCAAATGAAGTTCGCTGCCACATTAGCACTGAATGAATGGATGTCTGATTGAACTGATCCCGATTGAGAAACATTGGATAATGTTAAGGATTCAATTAGAATCTTTTCAACTACAACACTGCAAGAACTAATTAAAAAGCTCGGCAAACCTCTAGGCATCACTATAGTAAATGCATTTATTGTCGGTGATCAATAACACTTGGAAGTTAATAACTCTTTTGTATATTGCTCAGGGTCTTTTGACTACTCGTAATCTGTCCGTATTGGTCTAAAATTTCTCAAGCGTGGCTTTGGAACTTCACAAGGAATAGATGGCTAGGTTTGTACCGTCACTGTGTAAATAGTTCAACCATCCGTCATCATTGTCGTGGCAAAGGGGCTATGAAAATTTGTACAGCTGTGTAACAATTTTGTACAGATTAAAAGTTCTGTAATATTATGTAATTTTATAACATTGACAACTTGCACAAAGCGAATGTAACAAGTTCCTTTTGCTTTACATGCAAGTGTTAATGAGATTGTCAGATACTTTCATTACTATAATTGTACTCTGTCAACCTTATCTCTATTCCTTCCATTTGTCTTTCTTTGAGCTCCTTTCAGATGGAACGTAGCCACCTTTTATCCTTTAGTAGTTTTCTTTCTATTGTAATGAAGCGTGAAAGTCATTTTAGGTCCTATTTTACTGTTTCTCATTTTCAAGCTTGTTGTCTAAAACAACAAAATGAAAATATTGTGAGAAAAAGGTGACAAAATAGATCCTTAGATTTTCGGTCTTCTCAACTAAGCTTACACATGAACCAATCAATCAAATTCTCAATTCATATGTAGAGTTTTGTTAAATTCAGTACTTTGTTATTTAAGATTAATAGCTAAACAATTTACTTAAATGTTATATATACAATTTATTTAATTTTAGTCAGCCTTATTAGCTATGCTACGAAACTTCAAAAATACCATTTCTAATGTGTTAGGGATGGACCTGCCATCACCACCCCTTTTCAAGGATGTGATGGAAAAGAATATTATACCTAAGGTACTAATTCACTTGATACTTTGCTTGTTGCATATGAGATTTTGTAGTTGATATAATTTACATTGAGGCGGTCCTGTTTTGAAGTTTGAATCTTGTTATTTTGGCTGTAACTGTTATCTGAGAGACATGTAAAAATAGGAAAATAATGGATACGAATGACTGGAAGGATGTTGTCACACCAAGACTGTTAACTTATTGTCACGTATAAACCATTATCTAGAAACAAAACAAATTGTTTGATAGAAGAGAGAAAGATAACATGTAAAGTCATATAAACCATTATCTTGAAATAATTGGATAGCTGAAACTTACTAATTAAAAGAGAACATCTGACACCAACCAAAGACATTTTGAGGTCCATGATGCAGGCAAAGTCCTGATATAACCTTAAAGGGCCAGTTGCTTCAATGTTCCAACTATACAAAAAAAAAAGCATTGTCCGTAATTTGCATGAACGAGTGCCGAGGATAATCATATAATATATGTCCCCACATTTTTGTGCAATTTGCAGCCACAATTTCTATATAATAAATGTCTTCCATTTTCTGATGCATTTTTTTTAGCCAGTATGAAAAAGATTTGTGTAGCTATTTGCTTTCTGGAATTTGTTCTTTTAAAAGTAATGCGGGATTTCCCAGTTTCATAAGGAAACTTGCTCCTAGCTGCTTGGTGACTTAGTTCCAATAAATTCCTTGACATGTGAGGTTTCTTGTTTGGTTAATTTCCACTTAGTCTGATTCTCTTCAACTTGAGCTCCCAACTTCCATTATTTTTTAACTGCGCTGGAAGCATATCATATGGGAAGATGCCTCCCAAGCATTTTCATAAACTTGAGAATTAACTGGAGGAGACAAATTACTGGAAGCCATTTTTACACTAAAGTTTCTGCCACAAACTACTTCTGTATCTATTTGTAGTTGAAATTCCCATTTTCTTGTAGGGGGTTGGTTGATGCATTCATTTAAGATTTCTGTAATTGCCTTGGGGTTAATAATTTTGCCTAGAATCACTGCTATCTTTTACGTGGGAATAGACATATTTTTACTCTCATTGCTCAAGATTTATGAATTTAAAATGCATACCCATAATATTTTTCCGTATGCCTATGACATTTTGTGTAGTCTAAGTATATTTTATTTGAATTCTCTGCCTGGGAAATGCTATGAGGTGAAAACTTAAAATAAAAATGGTATAATCCTCATTAAAGGAAGTATAATTTGTTCATTTTACAGTTCTATGCATGAATTTTATGTTCTTTAGTTTTCTTGCTCTGATGTGAGTTTAGCATTTTATTTTGCTTCGTCTCCCTCTCCCTCTCCCTCCATTTCTCCCTTCTGAGATTGTCACAGAGGTGGTCCGTCCTCATATAGCAAGGGTGCAGTATCGTATTACCAGATTGCCTAAGTATCTGATTCTTCACATGCGTCGATTTACTAAGAATAATTTTTGTGGAAAAGAATCCTATGTTAGGTAAGACCTTATGCTAAAATGAGCTGTAACACATTCACAAGATGATATCAGCAAACTTATTTATAACTTCACCTTAACCCAATCAATATTTGCTTCAGTCAACTTTCTTGTGAAGAACCTAGAGTTGAAGGATTAGATTCCCTTGCCAACCTGGAAAGAAAATGAGAAATTTCGATCTAAATATGATTTAATTGCCAATGTTGTTCATGACGGCAAACCTGGTGAAGGATTTAATTTCTTAGGTTTTGAAATACTTCCAACACTTGTGTGATATCTAGTTGGGCCGTCCTCCAACTGAGGCTAGAGAAATACATTATTCGCTAACAGTTGAACAAACCTGAGTTATGCACCTAATCTTCAATGGAGTGGTCTATGTTTTGAGGTGGGTGTGGAGGTAGGACTTCTGTGTTGGTGTGTCAAAAACTGAAACCGGAGGGCGAATTTAAATTGTGCAATTGAAGGAAGAATAGGACAGGATTTTTGAAGTGGCACAGAAAGTTTGGGCAGAGGTCTTCTTCTACCTAGCAGAGAACAATGTCTTATTTGAAGCAATCCTCCTCAAACCAAGCATAGTACCTCACTTATGACAAGCACCTTCTCTAGCTAGCCACCCCTCATTCACTTTGCCCAAACTCACTCACATTTGTGTAACATGATTATTATTATGTCATTTATTCAAGCATTGCTTTGTTGAGCATTGATCAGTCCTGGTCTGGAGGGCAATAGCTTGAATGCCATGTACCAAGCGCCCATGATACGTTTCATTCTAATAGGCAAGAGCCCTTCGAAACACGTCAAAAAGTGAGGAGGGAGACACAGAATGTGATGGAGGCTCAGGTTGCTCCGCTTGTTCGTGCAAAGAACAACTCTTCTGCTCAGCTTGGAAAATACACTGGCGAGGGAAGAGTCTGAATAGTCGAAGCAAGTAATGTTCGTTAAGAACTATGTTTAATTTACTAAGAAAATCTAGAAGATTGCGTGAAAGTTGAAGCCGAAGAGTTGGAATTGCTGACGCTTCCTGTAACGAATGGACTGACGAAACATTGCCCTCCCATTTTGAATACTACTATTGTGTTTTCGGCCATGTTTAGATTCTAGAAACCTGACCATGGTATATAAATAGGCATGTCAATTATTCTAAATGACACAATTTAACTCATTGTAAGTTATGAAAGTTAATGAATACATTGGTGATCTATTGATGACCGCATATCCCGTCTTAATGATTCTTATCCTGTCATCCGTATGGAGGTATAGAGAACTGTGTTCCTTCCTCAGCAATGATACTTATTCTAACACATTATTCATTCTTCGCGAGACTGTAAAAAATAAAGGCAGGAAGTGATGACTAAATTCGCCCCAGTAGAAGGGAAAGGAATGGCCTAAAATCACTGACAAACACGTGTTCCTGATGAAATTTCACCGAGGCTAGTGACCCCGAATTATTACAAACATTAACTGGTACAATGTTATCTGGCAATGCCATAGACATGCTATAACTAGATACAATATTTATATTGCATGAAATGACATTCTATGTTAACATCTGTTTTGCCTTGCCTTTTGTCAGTTGGCACAAGGGTGACTCAAAAACTATGTACTTAATGGAGTTAGCTGTACTAGAAATCAGGGTATGTTGTTGTACATCATTTACAAATAATCAAATACATTTCTTGCCCGTGTCATGGCACTGAGATAGCCACAAGTCCATGTGCTCTATGATCTTTTGCCTAACTTCGTGAACTGCTTCAGGGGATGTGCAGTTCTTCTCATCACCTACAAAGAAAATTCACAAGGTTGATAACAGTTGTCTGTAGATAGGATGACAAGTGACAACTACAGAGCATTGGTCACATGATTTCTCGATTGTTTCTTCCTTGAAGTTTTGATTATTATTTAAAAAAAGAATTCTTTTTGCCGAGCATGAATCTATTTGTTGATGTGTAGAAAAAGAAATCTTGGTGATCATGCAATTGAACTACTGATGACAACCCAAGCTAACTCCTAAAATTTGCAGGTTCGAGATTGGTAAGCCTAAAATATCAAAACCACAATAATTATTGGAGTGCAAAAATTACACATACCTTCAAGGTTAAAGGGGTCTTGAGGACATCCTCGCATGTCAGTTCCATGGCCACAATTGTAGCATGTGATAGTGTACGAAGGCACTGGAAGTTCAGGAGTGATTTGGCAGTATTCAGTTAATGGTACAAGAACACTAATTTTGCACCAGACATCAAAAGTATCAACATTATGTATTTTATAATGTGACTCAAAACTCCTTTCTTAACCTAAATGAATACTACCGGATTATACATGAGTCATTGCCCAAGATCACGTAAATCTGAGTAAAACAACTGCATACAGCAAATTATACATTTACTTAATAGTAACATCAACAGACATGAGCCAGTAAGCAAAGAGCCATCAAACAAAACAATGTGAATCAATGTATCGTTGGATTTGAGAGAAATGCAATTTTTGACAGATTAACATTGTGATGGTGCAAATAAAGAATGTCATTATCTAAATTGATAAAGAAAATTCCAACTCACTATCAGGGGAAGAAATTTGTTTCGATGCATGACGCCAAGGATCTTGTGAGCCATTTGTAAATACTATTTTGGAACCTGTCCATGCACATTACATTAGGATAATTGAAATGATGCCAACTCAAGATGATTATGTATAGTATATTCAGAATAAAACCATAAAAGAATGTAAAACATGTAGTGTCCACTGTCCAGCCCTAATATGACATAAAAGAAGTTTTACTTGGAAGAGTATTTTTTTTATGAACTCACTTATAATTGTAAGTACATGGTTCAAAATTCAAATTAAAAAATATGTAAACATTGAAAAGACATCCACGTTAAAAATGACTTAAAAGTTCAAGATCACAATCGTCAAGGCTTGATAAAGATAACATTTGTCCAAAGGAAAAAATAACTAATGTATATATAATGAATTTGAAGAAAAGTAAGAGTCATGTAAGCAAATTAATTATAATTTTTGCACAAATTATTAAAATTAAAAACAAAGGAAACAAAATGAATAAAATAAAAATTTGGGTGGAGGTAAGTTTCTAACCAGCAATTTTTGTGCCTCCATAATATATATTAGTTGCGTCCACATAAGGAATGATGCCACCTTCTTTAAAAACATTTTTGCAAAGGTCCAAATGGTATCTGGAACGTATGAGAAACCACGCAATAAATTTACAAGATCATCAACCGGAAGTATTAAAGCATAGTTTAAACAGTTATAGAAGTGATGAAAGGAATATTGTCAACAAAGGTGTTATGAATAGTGGCAATAAGGAGATTGCCTTGTGTCAACTTTTGACGAACGTATACTATCATTTGAGGGAGCCACCTGAAAGTATGCAACTTCAGTACAAACTTGAAACCACCATAGTCTATCAGAACTGTTTTCACTGACATCAGTGTTTTTCAAGCGCTTCTGGTTATAAGTTTGTACATCAACACCATAGGTTCCAAGGAAGTATTCTTTGACATATTTGGCATAAGCACCCTACATAACAAATCATATATTTTCCATCAGATGGGTCATACACTAAGAGACTGATGAAAGGAGGCTGGGGGGGGGGGGGTTGCAAAGGCATCTGGGCAAAGCAGCATAAATGCAATAAAGACAATGAGTGATTAACAAAAACAAAATACAGCATATATTTTTTTTAGACAAACCCACAAGTGATGAAAAAAATAATAATAGCAAATTATGTAAAGGCTAGAATTGATCAGCATATCATGACAATCAGAATCCCATGGTCCTTTTATATGATAAAATACTGACTTCCAGGTTTAGTTTGAAGAACAAGGTTACAGCAGTGTGTTAGGAACCGGATCAGAATTACAAGAAAGACTCTTTATTAATAAAAAACAGCAGTACAGTCCAGGTTTGAGAGACCTGGTTCTCTCCCTATGCCCAAAGGCACCAATCCTCTCACAAATTAACCTCCTATTTTCCTGCTCCCTGCCTCTATATTTATACACTTTACAGAACCTAGTTAGTTATTTCCAACTAACAAGTAAAGAGGAGATAACTAACTAACTATTATCTAACAATATCTAACAATTCTTCCCTCCTGAAGATTCACCTTGTCCTCAAGGTGAATGACTTGTGGCTGCTAGAATGAAGTTCCACTATTGTTCCAACTGATCGAAGCATGATGATCATGCCAATTCTACTCCGCAGCCCAGAAAATAGCTTCCATTCCTCCTGGATCAAACACAAATATATGAGTGCCCTTATTCAATTTAGGTGCTCTGTTTTCTGCTTCCTTTTGACCTTGAAACAGCATGTTAATGCCACCTTTCCTGAATCTGCACAAGCAATAACCATGACCTGTTCTTGAAATTTGAAACTTTGTTGGGTTGTTGACCCACTGAAATCTTGAAATCTGAAACCATGAACAGTTCTTGAAATTTCTGTTTGCTGTAAGAGAAGTAACTCTTTGTTCTCATTCTGTGATGCCAATGTTTTTGCTTCAACCAAATTGGCTTCTTCTCCATTATTGAAATTCAGATTCTTGATCTTCAACTCTTCATTTTTTATTTTATCTTCTTTGCTCTCCAAATTTTCATATTCTTTTATGCTTTCTTGCGTCAAAGAACCTTCATTTTCAACCCAAACTGGTAGATCTGGGTCATATTCAGGTTGAATCACTTGAGCAAAGCCTTCACGAAGTCCCACCATGATGCACTTGGATGGTCCTCTTTCCATACATACCACCAAACAAAAGCTTGTGCTCGCATAGCCTTCCCAACCATCTTTATTTTTTCCTCTTCAAGTATTCTTACAGCCTCAAAATGCTGCTCCACATTAATCAGCCACCAATGGGCTTCTTTTCCTTCAAAATCAGGAATCATCTTCAAGATTCAATACCTACAGCTCCAAGATCGGAGCTCTGATACCAGTTATTAGAAACCAGATCAGAATTACAAGAAAGACTCTTTATTAATAGAAAACAGCAGTACAGTCCAGGTATTCAAGAGACCTGGTTCTCTCCCTATGCCCAAAGGCCCCAATCCTCTCACAAATTAACCTCCTATTTCCCTGCTTCCTGCCTCTATTTATACACTTTACAGAACCTAATTAGTTATTTCCAACTAACAAGTAAAGAGGAGATAACTAACTAACTATTATCTAACAATACCTAACACAGTGCAAGAAATATAAGCTACCATGACAATTGAAAACAGATGGAAAAAAATTGGATAAGTAGAGATGTTGTAAAGATTTAAGCCACATGGGATACATATCAACATTAACATTGAACCAAGTATATGATAGCAGACCTTCAATAAGGACAGTGTACAGTGCAAAAATTAACCAAAGCTGTGGGGGATTAGAACCAAAATGCAAAACAAATGAAACAAACTAACAGAACTAACTATAATTAATGCTGATTAAAGTTAGTCAGCTAGATGGGGAGGCAGTTATACATATAGAAATATAGGGGGAAAGGGCTTTGGGAGGCAGTGGCAACTCTGGAGAAATTCTGAAGAGGAAAGCACCAAAGTCTCTCAAACACCTGGTACATGTATATAATTCTGTATTCTTTTTCCTTCTTTATTCCTCTTTTGAGGCCACAAGGCTACAAAACATGGGATTGAGAGTTCAGTGCAATGAGAATTCCTATTCTTTTCTATTTCTTCCTCTTAACCATTTCTACTACTATATAGCTATAGTCTACATATTCCCAACAGGATGCTTTATGCTCTAATCATATACAATGTGAGGTACAAAACAAACCCCAAATTACAGCTGTGTAATAAGATGAAGAATTTTACATTACTATCTTTTGACAACAAAGGAAAAAAATTACACGCAGACAAACTGAGGCCCACCCAAAAAACATCAAAGGTATATTCAAAGTTTTACATCAAAGACATGCTCATCGAGGATTGAGCCATTTCATTACATTAAGGAAAAAGTACTAGATTGAAAAGCATACCACCAAATCCTCGCCAGCCTTCTTTGCTTCTACAAGAGGCTTGCATAATATATCTGGATTTCCATATTGAAACTGAAACAACCAGAAAAAGAGGAAACAACATGGTAAATTTGAATATAAGATAATACAATGAATTAAAAAAGAAAAGGCAGGAGTCATATCAATTACAGCTGTAGCAGCAGCATCGGCCAAAAAATACAAGAAGTCACCATCAATTTCAAGCTGTAAAATCAGGGAAGAGTCAAAATACAATATGGGAAACATATTAGAAAATCAAGTGGGGAATGCAACTCATGTTTGGGGTAAATTACAATATGCTTTAGCAAATGTAAGAAAGGAACGGAGCATACATCAGCTGCATTAAAAGAATCCTTCAGTTTTTCCTTTCCGTTGATTGCAAGTTTTTGTTCAATAAGTTGAGTGATTTCTTGTAATGCAGCTTTACATTCAGCACCCGCTGACTCACCAATCTGCATATTAAGGATGAAAGTCCAAACTTGACTTAACAAAATAATAGGGAACTTTGCTTGATCCGTAGCATATAGACTAAAACATAAAAAAAAAGGGGGAAAAAATGGCCATGAATGAATATATCTTCACCTGCTTATCAAATTCTGTGAAGTTGTAAACAGCAAGAACAACTGCAGAACTTGCAAGACTCCCGCATGTTAAATGAGGAAACTTAAGACGGAACCATGCACTGAGTGCCCCAGCATATGAGACACCAAAAACAAACCAGGGATTTTCAGTTTCTGTTCTATTAAGCTTTGCATTTAGGGAATCCTACAAGAAAAGTACAATAAGCAAAAGAAGAAAACAAACTGAATAGTCTTATAAATACTATATAGCATCCTTAAATGAATAGAAGGAGAAAATGACAAATCAACAAACAGAAATTGCTTTTATCATATATACATTATGTATAACAAAGCATGAGTGTGTTGAATTCTAGAAATTCAAGTTTGCACGAGGGACCATTTAAATGCATCAAAAAGCACAAGTAGAATCGTGCCATCTTCCAAGCCCAGGTCAAGTACAAAAGAAATAATTGATAAGTAACAACCTAATCTTCTGTTCTTAGGGTCCTAATTGTCCAGGAGTATTTAAAAGAGTGATGACCCTAAAATTACAGGCCACTAATCTGGGCAACTGATCGCCAATTAGGATGATTGAGTATTCTTGTTATTTCTCCCATAATTAGTACAAATTGAAATATAGGTTGGAGGTAAATCATTGTGCTTGATCCTACAGCCTTTTTTACGTGCCCATGTGCTCTATATTTTCTTTCATCCAAACCCTTATTTTCTTTCACCAAGAAAATTTTATGGACTGCAACACAATGCCATGCAACTTGTATTAAATAGAGAATTTAGAATTGAGTAACAAAAAACATCTTACTGCATTAAATGTAAATCATATAAATCTAAGTTCACTAAAATTGAAAAAATGTCCTTTTTCTCTGCAGCCATTCACAATTAATTGTTGAAATAAACCAATATCTCCCGATTCACTATCAATGAAATCTCTTTCGGTAAACATTTACAAACTACTGGATCCTAGAATTTGATTTTAAGCAACTTATAGACAAATTAGATCATTGCTATGCACGATATATGCTTCTTCAGTCATTCAAATAGCAACAGAGACTACTTGTAACTTTTTAAACTATTTTCTCAAGGTATTAGTTTACTGGCTTCATTTCTGCCGAGTTGTCATCAAGCAGACAGGTAAAAATTTAACTTGCCTGATATTTCTGGCGGAAAACAGCCAAATCAAAGAGCGCCTGCTTGGATGAAAGATATCTCAATTTTGTCGTTGTCAGCGATTTAACTGGAGAACTCTTTCCATAGTAGCGATGCTCAAGAGAAACCACAGCCGCTCCAAACTTCTTTGCCAGGACCTATAAATGTTACAACACTTGGACTTTTTTATATTAATATATTAGCTTCATAAAAGCCGCAATATTTTTTTAGGAAAAAAAAGAAGTCAGTCTTGTTAATCACTAAGATAAACTAAATTATGGTTTCAGTAATTTGGGGTCAAACATATTAATAGAAATTACCATTTTGGTTTGGTTTGTGAAAGATAAATAATCAATCATTTATTCTAATTCAATCCATTAATAGTTCATTTTAATCTAGCAAAAAATTAAAATAGATTTTTTTTTTAAGGATAACTGTTATTTCCATCTTTTACAAATTAGTGTAAAAGACTCTAAATCTTTGAGGATCAAGACGATGATTTACTCCGCTAAGACTAAGATACATAGGACTCAAGCCAAGCTACAATTTAGGATTTTACCACAAATCTTTGCTCTTGAATGGAACACAACAAAAGCCATTAAAGTATGAGAATCCAAATGTGGACCAAGAATGGCCACTTACACTAATATAGTCGTTTTTTATCCCATGGCATGAATATTCACCACAGATTACCAAAAAAATTGGTCCATCCGGATTCTGGAAATAGTCAAGGAATTCATAGTAACGTTGCTGAAATTTGCGGTGATCCTGCAGTGCATGTATAAAAGCAACATCAACCACTTGAGAAATTGATAAGTAAAGGTGGCAAATAATGGTAAAATTTGATTGCTGAAAAGAGATTAAAAAGAGAAGAGTACGTATGGAGAATAGTGGTCGAGCTTCTGGGAGAACCACAATTCATGGTTGGTTAGATACTTGCCGCTCTCAGTTTCAGACGACCGATTTAGCACCGTGTTAGGTGTCGCAGCCACAATCGGAAACAACAGTAACGGAAGCAACAACAAACACGACCACTGTCTCATTGTCGTTTTGGACAGGATTGTCTCTTTTCCAAGCCGCTCACCTATTGCCACCCTTCAAAAATCGAATGACGGGGCTATCAAAATAAATATATGGATAAAATATAAAGGGTAGGTCCTGGGAAATTTTAAAATAAGATTTTATATTTTAAAATTGGTAAGTATTTCAACTTTTCAATTATTTTTAACTAAAAAAATATCCGCATGTTGCACCAGATTTGTATAATTATTAAAAAGATTTGTGGTTTTAAAATAATTGAAAAATATGTTAAGAAATTGGACTGTTACAATAATTAATCATATATAGGTATATTTTGTAAAAGAAGAGGACAAGCCCCTCAAGAAGAAAAAGCTATAAATACTACGGAGAGTAGAAATTCCCCTGATATCAAACAACTGTACTATAATTTAAACAATGTAGGAAGACTCTTGATAACAACCCATGTTAGCTAACTTGTATATATATGTATATACGTCAAATCTTGTGAATACGTTAAATCTTGTATATATGTATATATGTATATATGTATTTCACATAATTATTGGCTTTTCTGTAAACATGCATATACATCAAATCTTGTGAAGAATAGGTACGCCATTTATTGTAACTACCCAATGTTGGATGTAAAATACTCCAGCTACAATTTGATATTCCAATTGAAGCTGAGTTTTTATAACCCAACTCCCAAGCCAAAACTAAACCCTTTGGAACAACCCATAATTCAAATATATATATATATATATATATATATATATATATATATATATATATATAGTTATTGCCAGTTTTCTAAAAAAATCATGAAGTCATCTTTTGTTTTGATCTTTTGTAACATCACTGGTTGCAGACAACACATAAAAGAAAGAAGGTCAATGATGTGTTGAAATTTATTAATGAACGGAAGATTAGATTAATAGATCCTCTGCTTAAAGTTGTAAGATTAAGATAAAGGACAAAAGATAAAAGATAAAAGATAAAAACATTACATAAATGATGTATATTGATTCGTTCATGTTAACGAAGAGTTAAGTTCGGTTTCTATATTTAAGATATAAATAAAAGTTCTATTAAGGACACAACATCCTTATGTTATAAACATACTTTTTTTTTTAATATATATATTTTTTTTAAACCTCTTCATATTTCTTTCGAGTATTTTTTTATAAATAAATTTTTTTAGACTTCTCTTCTGAAAAATAAATAATATTGATAAAAATTAGAAATAAATAGGCTACAACACTTAGCAGTTTTTTTTTTAATACAAAATTTTTGTTTTACATAAATAAATAGATGAAAATCCAGGTTATGTTCGTAAATAACTTCCTTTATACAGTAGAAGATAAGAAAAGATGTGAAAATATTTGAAATTTCAACAGTTGAGCTTTATGCATTGTATTTGAAACAAAAATTATTTTTTTATTTTTTATATAAGTTTTATATTTATAAATATTGATAATTCTTTTTATATAATTTGAAACTTGTATTAACATAATTAACTTTTTAGAGGAGAGAGTATTTATTCACTCAAGAATTCATATACCAGTAACAGCTGATAGCTGATGTAGAGATTTTTTATCTTGAACGTTGAATCATTTTGAACGTTGAATCAAACCGTAAACTGTTAAGATATTGCGTGGCTTGGTTGTAACCATTCTCCAGACCATGTATTGATTTTTGTCTAAGGAAACTAATTCTTTTGAAATCATACAGTAAACATAATTCTAAATATTAGTTTTATCATTATTAAAATTTGGGATAATTTGTTGGAAAAAAATAAATATTTCAAAACATTTTAAATTTAAAAATAAAATATTATTTAAAATATAATTATAATTTATTAATTATCTGTTTAAATTTTGACAATTAAATATTTAATTATATATTTTGTAATCATTATTTTTATTATTAATTCTAATTTTTTGTAAATATGATTAAATATACTGAATCAAATTATTTATTAATTTAAATATCCATGTAAAATTTCATTTGAATTTCAATTTAAAATTTAAATTGATTTAATTAAATTTTAAATGATATTTAATTATATTTATCAGCAAGTTGATTTTTAAAAAGACTCATCTTATGCAAGGGGATTATTCTTTCCATCTTAACACTCTCATCATATTTAAAATACATCTATGAATTATTCATAAATCAATCACTTTTACTATTTCTTTTGCTGTTTTATCGCAGAGACCGTTAAATCACGCAATAAACACACAAATCCTAACAACAATACAACCATGTCCATGAGTTTAAGAGATCAAAAGATAATATCATGTTAATTTATAACTAACCTTATTTAGACAATTTGGTTCCCAAAACAGTTATTTCCTTTTAATGTCTTATAATACCACACGGTTAATCTTGTTTGGGGCCACTATTTGTATTTAGAGAAATCCATGTCAAAGAAAGAAAGATTAATTCCAGTTTTATAACATAATTAAATTTTTTATCATCCTTGATTAAACTAGTCTTATCCATTGCAATGTGCCTCAAGTATGTATGAACTGTAATATGTGCTTTATTTGATATTATAAAATTCTTCTGGTGTAAATAATAATTACTCAAATGCTAAACAATCCAGCAAATTAAAGGAGGGATTGATTTTGAGACTCACTTGTCCAAAATAATAGGTACAGACGGTCAAATTGTTGAAACTTATAGCGTGTAAGATTATTATTTTCAAAGTTTTTAAAGATAACATAAACTTTAATCATACATGTAGTTTTTTACTTATTTAATTTGAGAAATTCAACGTGATCTAAACTATTAAATAAATATTGAAGAATCCACTTCAAGAAACAAACAATAAGACCATATAAAAAAGGAATTCTATTTTCATTCAACAGGTAATTCAACCCGTATTTTCTATGTTATTTTAGTTGGTACTCAAATTCTACCTCTTGGATTAAGTCCTTTATCATGCTAAGAAAACATTCATAGAGTTATAGTAGATCTTCCAAATTAACTTATTTACGATGTTTTGGTTTCTCAACCATTGGTTTTGATAGTCCACACAAATTATATTTTGAAAAAGAGTTGAGAGTTGAAAAAAATTAGATTTTGAAGAGTTATAAGAGCTACTCCCTATATTACCAAATCAAGAAGAAAGACGTATGAAAAAAATAAAATATATATAAAAAAATGTTAGGTCAAGATAATAAAATATATAAGTACAAAAAAAAAATGAAATACATTAACTACCACACATGCAAACATCAATATTATCAAAAGAATTAAAAGATCTAAACATTCTAAAGTTTGATGAGTTGTTGAAATCTTTAAATATTTATGAGCTTGTACTTAACCAACCAACATACATGAGAGAAACAAAAAAATTTATCCTAAAAGTTAAAGAAAATTTTTACCTTAAAAATTAAAAAAAAAAACTTAAAAGATAAAAACAAACAATGGTTCTAAAAATAAAAACTTAAACAAAACATAAATTTTTTTTACCTCCAAAAGAATAAAAAATATGATTAAAAGAAAAAAAAAAGTAAAATTCAACAAACTTACAAATAAAGAGAAGAAAAAAAAAAAATTATTGTAGAAAGTAAATCACATCAAATTTGACTATCTTAAACTAAAAAAAGTTTCTTACAGAAAATTGACGTCAAAATAGAATGATTTCGATGAGTTTATATTAAAAAAAAAAAACTTTTACGACAAACATTCAAAATAACATAAAAGAAGAAGAAAAGATAAACTGACATTCATATTCAATTTTGTAATATTTTTTCATAATTTAAACATTGTTAATAAAGGTTTGGCGATATTAACTTCAACATAGATACACCCATATTTGCCAATTGACATTCTATTATCCTTAGCCCATTGACATTATATCATCCTTAGTTGTTGTGCCAATTCTGCCACCAACAATGAAACGAAGAATTGCCCCATCATATATAGTATTCAATGGGAAAGCCCTGAAAATCTCACCCCAGCAATCATGTTTTATATTTTTTTAGAAGGATGAAATTCTGGTTTCCATTCTTACACAGTAAGACTGAATGCGCTGTATATAAGTTCACAATAAAGAAATCGTGACCCAAATCGATTAAACTCAACCGTCTTACTTTATATGTCTTTGTCTTTATCTTTCTTCCTAGAAGTTTAATTATCAGACAATCCCTGCAAGGTTTACTAATCCTTTTCTTCTCCCTTTTTGACAAAATAAAGGAAGGGCATTGATACCTTCAAGCATTCAAGCATGTTCTCTGTCACACACATTCTTGTTCTTTATACGAGTGTCTCACGTCCTTGTTTTTTGTTCGTTCATGCTCCAATAATACATCATCATATTCGAAAGTAAGTGATGATGTATTAATAAAGTTTTTATCTCCTTCTTTAATCTCTTTTGTACTTTTTTCTACCTTACTCTGTTGACGAACCTAATCCTCTTTTGCGATTGTTGACTCTTACAAAGCTTTGGAACATGTCAATGATAACTCAACAGTTGACAGAATCATAATTATTTTGATATAGGTAATAAACAACATTTTTAGTGTATATTTTTTTTTAAAGATTGATAATACAAATCGTCAATTTTTAGTACCACAAGTAAGTTTATCAAATGTTCCGTTGTAAAATACATTTTTAATGTAGTTTATATATATTTTCTATCTTAAATAATAAAAAAATTCAACTTTTTTTTATGGTATAATTCTTAACAATACAATATAACAACTTATGCATAACAAAATATATGTAGTTAATGTTATCAGTTGTTTTATCAATATTATTTAAAATTCTACCATGATCTTCCAATTATCGTTAATAATGTAATTATTGATTTTATTAATAATATAGTTTATAAAGGAATAAATATGAAGTATTTTTTCTTTTAGAATCTTTTAATTTACATTGATGATTGAAATTTTGGAGATGTATTATAAATGATTTATTTAAGCAAATTATTCATTTGCGTCAGCAGATAATGCCTTAGTATTTTTATTCATATTGAAATTTCTTCCTCTTCTTGATTATTAATATTATCTTATCATCAGCTATTAGTTCTATGAGTCAAAAAACTTATTTCACTTAAAATTTTAATATCCATAATGTATGTGTAGTATTTACTTACTATACTTATAGTTAATATTATCTTTCTTTTTTCATTTCCTCTTAGCTTAGTTCTTTCAATAACCTTATCAATCATTTTAAAATTAGATCTCTTTGTTAATTGAGTGAATTTAAGCCATACTTGTTTCATCTCAATTTTTTTTTTCAAAGAACAAATTGATAAAAATTACTATTTTTTCATAATAAGTTAAAATAAACATGCACATACTTATTCGAATAGGTGTTATTAAAAATATTTAAAATTTAATATGTTATTTAACATGATAAAATAGTAATAATAAAACAAATATAATTGTAAAAGAACGTAAAAGAAAATAAATATGATGTAAAAACATGTATATATTATTTAAATTAAATAATAAAATATGTAAAAAATTCACTTATTAACTTTAATTTAATATTTTTACATATGAAATTAAAAATAATTTTATAATATCATACTATTTAAATTTTATATTAATGATAGTGTCAATAATACATGCAAATTTTGTAAATTATTTTGTTCAATTCTGTTATTTTATTTATTATATATAAAATTTTGTAATTTAGTTTATTCAATATATAAAAATATAAAAGTTCTATTATGTGTTTTTTATTTTTATTTGATTATTAGTAATATATAAATTTTATTTATTATAATGCATAAAAAATGAAATGAAAAAAAAATAATGTTTGTATTAAATTGCTAAAATGTGAAAAAAGAAGAGTTTAAGTAATTTAAAGTTATATTAATATACATTTAAATTTTGTTACCTTTAAATGTTTTATAACCAGCAATAATTAAATTTTTTTTTAATATATTGAAAATTAAAGTTGCTCAAAATAATTTTTTAAAATTTCAATTAAAACTTAAAAGTAAATTTATATATATACTTATCAATTTGTATATTTTATCTAAATTTTTGTTTGAAATTATTATTTTAAGATATTTTTATAAACTAAATTTATTCTAAATAATAAGAAAAACTGATACATTCTTTAGTTAATTATATTTTAGTTCCTACAAATATTGCAAGTCTTATTTTTAGTTCTTATAAAATTTGTTCTTTTATTTTCATTCATAAGTTTTATATTTTTTTTGTTTTTAATCCTTGATGCTAACTTGTCAGTATATAATATTGATAAATGTTTAACTAAACTTTATTGCATGTACTAATTTATTATATATATATAGTTATCTAACCAATTTGTAAAATTAATAATATGTGCAGTAAATAATTTCAGATTTTAAAATCAATCTAAAAGTAAAACATGTGATTTTTAGCTGATTATTAATCCTTTAAATAATCTTTAATTATTTGTCTCCGTTGATTTTGGAATTATATGCGTTCTATTTATATATTGTTAAAATGATGAATTTTCAATAGTTCTAAAAAAGTAAACTCGCATGCTGTATTTGTAACAATTATTATTAAATAAATATAATTATTGTGGTTAATTATTATATATATGTATATAATACGTTAATACGTATATATGTATATACATATTATTGGTTTATTTTATTTTTAGGAAGGAGGGTTTAAGTGAAGCGGAAACCGCATCAAGAGACAAAGTAACAGGGTTCTGTTTTACGAACGAAAACCACGGAGGAGGAATATCTTCAATTCAACGAAAATGAGATACAGAAAATGAATAAGAAGCTATAAATGATGAGGAAGAGCATTGCATGAAACGACAAAGAGGCTGCAAAGAGTTTGCAAACCAGAATAGAATGATTGAGTGAGTGTAGGAATCATCCACTTCCGTCTTATTCCAACCTTGCTGCAACTGTAAGTAATCGCATTCAGATTCAATATCAGTAAAACAGAGATCCATCCTTTTCTGCTTCCGCATCAAGTACATGCAATTCTGCCTCCTCATACTTTGTAGCAGTTACCAATAGGTGGCCTTCCTCATTTCTCAATGCAACATCCATTCCACTCCTAACCCCGTTTTTAACCTATGCATCAACGTTCATCTTAACTCTACCACTCACACGAGGAATCCTAAGCAAATTGTTAATATAATAATCAATATTTAACCCATGTACATCATTAAATTGTTAATTTAAGGACTACATGTACATCTAGATTTTATTGGTAAAACAGTATGTCTGTATTTAAATCTTAAATAATGGACTCTACTTACGATATGTTTAATTTATTTTGTTGCAAGAAAAAAAAAACAAGGTTCGAACATAAAATTTTTATATAAAATTATTTTAATCTTTAACTTTAACTAGTAAATTAATTCTAATAATTTGCTTAATTTGATATTTTATACGTTTAAAATTTTTAAAAAATTCGAACATATCATATTTTAAAATAAAATTATATAGTATAATATAAATTAACTTTTTAATTATATAATATTAAATATAATTTTATTAGATAGATTATATTTATAATATTTAAAATTATTTAATATCTTATATTTATATATATATATATATATATAATATTTGATAAAATATTTTATTTAATTAAAAATTTTAATTTTGTTTGATTACTGGATGAAATATTTTATTTATTTTTATTTATAATATATTTTTATAATTTAATTTTTATTTATCTATTTATTTATATAATTTTAATATAATTTAATTTTTTTAATAATATTATTAATTTTGATAAATTTATTTTTATATTATTATAAAATATTATATTTTAAATAATTTTTTCAATTTATATTATTTATTTTATTATATTAAAAATATTAAACTATTTAATAAAAAAACTAAAATTATAAAAATATTATTTTAAAAAATATATTTAAAATTTATTTATGTAAAATTTAAAATAAATATTTTTATTTTAAAAATTAAAAATTTATTTAATTAAATTTTAATATTTTTTATTAAAAAATATAACATACTTATCATATTTATTATATTTTAATTCATTATTTAATTATATTTTTATTTATTGTTTTTTACATTTATGTTGAATAATTAATTTTATCAAATATTTTATTAATTTTTAATTTTTATCTAACTTTTCAATTTTTAGATTTCAATTAATTTATGCTAGTTTATCATTCATAGTATTTAAAATTTATTTTTAATTTTTAATAATAAAATATTGATCTTAATATTTTTTTCGCGCCCTTTCTTTTTCACCAAGTTAAACTGGTGGCCATTTATATATTCAAAAGATAGGAATAAATTATTGATTAGATATTGTTCTCTTCCTTAAAAAGTCTCGTCAGAAATTGAATAAAGTCCCTTATTTAAGCACTGTCAAGAAAATCGATAGTTTAATCCATTGTTGATATTTGATAGATTGATATAGGCTAAAGGCTATTTATGCATGATATGGTTTTAGCATTTCAGAAGTTATATATTCGAACTTTGACAAGATGTTAGAGATTGTTATTTACTTCTTCCGTTTATTTTATTTTATGTTTAAGGCTTTAATAGATAAAACGATAAAATAACAAACATAATTAATTTTTTAAATTTCATAAAATTCATAGAATGAATTATTTTTTTATTATGTCTCTTATTTTTATATTAATTAAATTATTTTAAAAAAATAAATACTAATAATAGTTAAAATAAAAATAAATATATGTAATTTTTTTTAATCCTGGAAAATAATAATTAAAATAGAATAAAAATATTGTTAAAATATAAAAAAAACGAATAGAACAATTATGTTGAAATGACATGTAGTCACATGATTTTAGTTATAATTAACATATACTCTATGCATTGCACTAATATTTTAATTTTTTAAAAAGTATATAAATAACAATAGATTAAATAGAACAATAATTTTTATTATTAATAATAAATACTATATTATAATATTTTAACATTGAAAATAAATTTAAAATTAAATAAGTATTAAAATTATAATATATTATTCTTATAAATGTAATATATTTAAATTTAAAGAATTAATTTAAATTAAGATTAATTAAATTTTAATAATTTAAGAATTATTTTATTTAAAAGTAAAGATAGCATTTGTTATAATATATTAGTAATCAAATTTTAAATTAAATAAATATTCAAAAGGAAAAATTAAATATTTAAGATAAAAAATCATTAACAAAGTAAGTTGTTAAAATATTTTTATTTTAAAAAGTTACAATTTATTTTAAGTATAAATGAATATTTGTTATTAAATTATATTTTATAAACATTTGAATTATTTAATTTTAGTTATAAATATACAAAATAATATTGTATAAATTAATAATTTTATTAATGAAATTATTAATAATATCATTTCATAAAATTTAATACTCTTAATTTTTCTCACTCTAAAAGGCAATCAAATTTCTACCATATGTTACCTCAAAAAAAAATAAATTCAATCATATGTAGCATCGGGAATGTAGGTTCCGCAGGTTGTTCAGAGAATAGTGCATAAATAATTGTAAATACTTAAAGGAGGGAGGGAGAACATGTATTAATTCAATTAGAAATTTAATATGTCAAAAAACACTTCGGCATATTTGGTTTCTCGTTTAAAATTCTAGCATATAAATAAAAATATATAATTAATATTTTAAATTGTATAAAAATTATTGTATGTTTTTATTTTTCATATTAATTTATTTATTGTAAAAGACACATATTAATAATAATTAAAAAGATGATAAAAGTATTTAATATTTTATTAATATTGTAAAATATAAATTAAAATAAAATAAAAATATTATCAAAAGTTTATAAAAATTGTATATTTTTATTATGTTTCTTATCTTTTATATTAGTAAATTTATTTCAAAACACACAAAATAATAATTAAAAATATAATAAAAATATTTAATATTTTATCAATACTGTTAAATAGCAATCAAAATAAAATAAAATAATATTATTAGATATCAAGCAAAATATAACAAAAGGAGCAGTACTTTTTCATCTTCCTAAAGACAATCTACTTCTTCCATGTGTTGGGAAGGTTAGGAGGGTCCGATGTGTTCGCAGAAGGGAAAATTTAGGATGCTGTAGCTTAGTTATGGAGCATCCAGCCCAATAAATTTTATATGGTAATTTTTTTTATTTTTTCAAAAAAAGTAAAAAATTATTTTTATATATTTATATGCTTTAATTTATAAAAAATATTAATTTTTACATATATTTTTATATTTATTAATTATAATAAATGAAAAATAAAAATAAAAATAATATAAATAAATTAAATAAATAAATAATTTTTAAAATATTAGTAACATTAATTATTATTTTTAACAGATAAAAATAATTTTTAACTGTTATAAATTTTATGGCCATTAAATGTTTGATATATTGAAATGTACGTAAGTGACAAATGAGGATATATAAATCTCACGACTCGTGTATTTTAGGTAGATTCCATTATTTCTAAATTTGAAATTTACCTTATTGTCCCTATCATAAGCATTGATATTGAACACTAATGGAGAACAACCCTCTCCCACCTAGAAAACAACAGAACCATTGGATCTTCTAATAGCAGAGCTAGGCTTGGCTCCAGGTGCCAAACCAGAAAACTCCAAAGGCCTTTCAAGAAGAGGAGGAACACCACAAAAGGTGTACCTAATTTGAGCTTAATCATGGTAGTTTCATGCCACGTAAGAATGACCTTGGTTAGAGAACATTAAAAAAGGAAAGCTCTCCAATTTTAGCCTTAGAATCTTCAAATATTGAAACACAACAGAGGGTGAGGGTTTAGTGTAATGGTTGCCGCGGGGAGAAAGGAAACGTGGAATCACCATGGTGGCCCTATACGGTGGTGATGCATGGAAACAATTTTCCGGCGAAGGTGTTGCGATGGTTTTCGTGTTGTTGTGATACACAGTTTTGAGGCAGTGGCGGTGGGCTTGCGTATTGCAATGACGACGATGCGGTTGGGTTCATGGTGGTGATTTCAGTTCAGAGACATCGCTACCTAGGTCGTGCACGATGGTTACATATTGTATTTTAATATTTTATATTTTTTTAATCAGATCATATATAATATTTTATTATTTATTCTATCTTATTTCACCAATCTTTTTAGGAAAAAAATTTATGGGAAATTTTTAAGTTTTTATCCAAAACCATTATACCAATAACAAAATCACTGTCTCAATCCGTGTATCAAATCTGAGCCATCCATTATTGTTTATTTTTAATCAATGGCTACAAATAATGATGAAAACTATGGACCATAGATGCTCTAAAGTTTGCAGGAGTATAGACTCGTTCGGAGAATGATAGTGAAGTTCCATGCTTCACCTCCTCCGTCCTTCTTATGGTTGGTTTCTTTTTACAAAGTAATGTTTTTCCATTTTCTTTTTGAGAGTGATTTATATCTTCCTTAAACTTTCTAGAGATAAATATTCCAAGATCTAGAGTTAAATTAAAGAGTAGAAGAAATATAAATGAAAGGATTGGCTTGAATGGTATGTCACCCATACCAGACTTTAAAATAAATAAACACGTGACTTCGGTACTATTTTCATGTGACTGACTATGACTTGAATCATGGTAGGTCATTTCACACACACAAAAAAAGAAATATTGCTTTTTAGTCAATGTTTAGCTTTTCACTCCTATTTTTATTTATTGATTATCCCAAATTGAATTTATTGTCTTTAAAATATAAACGTGTACTTTAAAATATAAAGTGGAATAATAATTGGTGATTAAAAACTAAACGATTGGAATCTTAACTTTATCATAATTTCTACCATACAATCTTAATTTAAGTTGGAACACTTCATCACTTTAGGGGTTGTTTGGAAGTAGGTTTTTAGAAAGAAAAAAAAAAGGAAGAAAAAGTAAATTTTTATTTTTAATTTAAAATAATTATTTATTATTTATAATGATAAATAATTACTACTTTAAATTTATGTTAATATATTATTTTATTTTTAAAAATATTAAATGAAAACAGACTATTTAAAATTAAAAAAATTACTTTCTTCTTATTTTTTTTCTTCAAAATTTTCCTTCCCAAATAACTACTTTGAAAATTCGAGTCCTATTCAAAATTATACCATTTCTTCCTTTGACGTGTGAAGTGTAATTGTACCACTCCTTCGGAAATTGCATAAGTAAACAGCCAAGAGCATATTATACCTAAGAAATTTTAGGATATTTTTCTCCTTTTGTATTTTGTATCATACTTGGAAATTATGTATTTTATTGCCTTTTATTATATAAAATTTTAATTGTTTATATATTAATTTTAAAACGTTATAATACCTAAGCCACACATTAGATTGCTGAAAATTACAGAAACTAGTATATCGTACAATATCGTAACCATATCCATCCAAGTCCAACTTAGATGATTTTGTTCCCCGAATGGTCGAGAAAGAATTTGTAGCCGTGAAGGTCTTTATCATTGTAGTTAAATCATGCATAATGTCCAGGGACATATAGGTGCATAATTATTCACTAACCAAAGCTGCAAACAAGGCTGCTTCCTATGATCAATAATAGTCTGTCCCAAAGAACCTATAATTTCTGCCATCACCATGTATGGTTTATTTGGAACATGAGAAATTGAGAATAGAAGAAAGCTACTGAAAGAAAATATAATTGTTGATTTTAATTTCTTTTATTAAGTAATGATATTATTTAAGTAAATATACAATTGAATCTTTAAAAATTATATTGTATGTATTATCAACCCTAAAAGATGTCAGTGTGTTCAATCTGGTATTAAGTTTGTTACATTGTGATCATTCTCTCACAAAAGCATAAACAATATTAATATAAAATATGAACAAAATTAGCACATTCAAAAATTAAAATGTATAAATTGACATATTTTGAAACTAAAAAATTCCTTAAAAGTCCAAATTGTGAGTAAACAAACAAATTTAGAAATTAAATTATATGCACAAACATTTTTTTAAATGGAAGTATAAAAAATTTTAATGGCAAGAATCAAAATCAACAGCTTTTACATAATGATGAACCAAAATTATAGAAAATGATAAAAACTATAATAAAAAAATATAAAATAAGAAACTAAAAAAAAATCATTTTAAATATATTTTTAGTTTAGAATAACATAAAAATAGAAAAAAAAAATAGTATTAGATCTCTTCTAAATTGTCAAAAAAAAGGGTGAAAAGAGAGATCCTCCTTTCTTTCTGAAAGGAGACTCCCCTATCTTTTTTTGCCCTTATTTTGGTGTCTCTTCTTCCTGTACAATAAATTTTTGCTTTTAACTAAAAATTCTTAAAGCGAATTAATTCACATTATAAACAAGCTATACTAAAATTCAATTTATAGTCATTAAATTATTGCAAAGATTATAATTTTTGTTCAGTTAAAATAAATTTTCAATTAAAGACCTAAATGTCTTTCTAAAAAAATAACTTTTATTTCTTCTCATTCTGTTTCACACTTCTTTCTTACCAAAGAACTGAGCTTAAGGAGTGTGGCAATAAAAAAAATGTTTTCAATGGCATACAAAACTGAAACTAGAAACAAAAGTCATCAGTCAACACACAATTCATTGAAAGGGATCATAGATGTACAATTAACAATGCTTCGGAGTACTAATATGATGTGTTGAACTACCAAATTAAATTCCTACATAAGTGAACAAACTCCTCAAAACTCGAAAAGACTTGGTGCCTCAGTGCCTCATTTGCCAGAACAGAGAGTATGTCATCCTTGTGACTAGCATGAATGAGAACAAAATGAAGCTTTTGCCATTGGTAGATTTTGGTGTAGGATCCTGTCAGAAATGCATTGCCTAGTTCAATGATTATGGCTGCCAAGAAAAGAAAAACAGTATATATATCAGTGCACATCATGACAATGTTATGTTTAGTACAAATTTTATAACTTACAAGGTACAGTGCACATCATCAAGCCGTTAAGTGACTTCACTCAGGATGGAAATATGAACGATATATAGCATTGAAATTTGAGTTAAAAGGGGAAGAGGGGTGTTTATTTGTGCTCAATATCATTGTTCAGATCCAACTCTTGAACCAGATATAGTTGAAGTTTTTTGTGTAGAATTTATGGAATCCCTGATTCAGAAGGAAGCAGTATGTAAAAGTACAAAATAAATTTCATATCTTTTAAGGTGATATGTGAAGAATTTTCAAACCCACAATTACAAGTACATATCATGATATCAATATTAACTTTGAAATGTTAACTTCTGCAGGTTGCAGCAGTAGAGGGAATTACGTGCAAGGGACCAGAAGATGTTCCTTAAAAGTAAAGTTGGACATCTGATCCCACAAGACATGATTAAGTACATAGTGGAAGCGGAACCAAGTATCAAGAAAGTTGGGTGATTTCTTATTCACTGAAAAACTAGCTCAACTTTTGGAAGACGGAATGGGCTACATCCTACAAGTTTCTTGTGTGTTTGGATTTGAAATTTAAAACTTCAAAGAATATGAAATTAATAATGAGTGATAATTAAGAGAAAAGTTATGAATGATAATTTAAAGTGAGTTAAACATAACAGTAAAATGTTTTAAATTCTCTCTAAAGCCGTGTCATATAAAACTCTTTCTATTAACATAAAAATTTTCCAATTGAAATTCTGCATCATTCTTAAAACTCTTTTCTTTTTTATCCAAACACGTGTAATCTAGTGATTTAAAATTATTCTATCTAAATGTAAGATAATCATAAAGTAATTTAACAATCACATCACATGTCATTTCAATACGAGTTTCATATCCCAATCATAACTATCTTAGCTATTTGAACAAGTTTACTATATTTAAAACATTAGAGATAAAATGATCCATATTCCAATGAGATGGATCTATACTAATAGGGTTTATAATTCCAGTTCGCAAGTATTCGCGGTATCTCACTTTGTGAGAAACACCAATATCAGAAAAGAAATTTCTAACAAGTCAAACAAATTTTTCTTCCCATGCATTCTAACCTGATTATTTGACGCTTGTTCATGTATTCTGTTCGGCTTCATGTTCAAATCAATCATTTTTGTTTCCATCTTGGTATGACCATCAGAATCAGGTCCTGGTGTTGGAACCAGAGGCATCCTATGATTTTGTTGCTTCTCACCCATCTTTAGTTTGGGAAGTGGATTTTGTCCTCTTTTAGTCTCACCCGGTTCAAGTGGTTGTGGACCCGGATTTTCAGTATGGCTAGATTTATCTCCTGGAAACTATGGAACAAATAGATATTACAAAACTTTAAAAGATCCCACATGGTATCAAGATAACAAATAAGTAAATCACTACTAGGAGATATTAGAAAAATTTAAAAGATCCCAAATGGTATCAAGATAACAAATAAGTAAATCACTACTTTGGTCCCTGAAATTGCAAGTGTTGTTATTCACTTTAGTTTGTTTCTGTTACATTTTTCCTATTAAGGACCAAAATGAATGACATTTGAGGCTTTTTGTAAAGAGGGAAACTAAAGTGATTAACATTTGCAATCTCAACTTTGAGGGACTAAAACATAGGTTTATTCAACAAGCAAATTAAGACCAATTGATGAAGAAAAGGAGAGGCTCACCTCAACTCTTTGCCTGAACAGAAGATATCTTCCGTGTGTTCTTTTACCTCCAACATGAACTATCATATCACACTGCAAACAAAGCGAACTTCCATCCGTCTCGCAATAGAAGAAAGCTACATCCAAATTGAAAAAGTGGAAACATATATAAGCAATAGACATATGAGAAAGACTACGAGAACAGAATGAGCAAACTACCTACCGGGTGCATTCTCACATATGTCACATCGTGGCACATCACTTGGACTTGCAAGACCAACCCTCACATGCCTACTAGCTAGCTTATTGCACATGTGAACCTAACAGCTCCAAAAAGATTAAACTTGAGTCATTGCTTGAAAGACGTTGACCAGGATAATCAATACCAAATTAAACAAAAAAATCAACTTAGATTTCAAATTCACCCAAATCCATGAAAAGATCAAAGCATATCTATGAAGCTACAACAAAGCAGGAGGGTCAAACAACAAGACCTTCAATTGTTACCCTATCAATTGACTTGTCCAAGTTCTGGCCATGATTTCAAAATTGGTACATTACCGATGAAACATCATAATTGTGACACACTTTCAGAAACATGAGATTATAACATTGAAGTCAGCGATCAAGGAGGGGAAACACGAACCAACACATGATTAGAAAGACAAATCCGTAATAGTGAGCATAAGAAATCAGCAAAGAAAACCTCAAAATATATATATACCTTCTCATCACAGGCACGACAAAGTGCAGCCTCATCAGCGGCGCAGAAAACTATAGCGGCCGCGCTCTCACAAGCGTCACAAAGCGTTCGCATAATTGGAGTCTCTCACTTTCATTGCTTCAACCAACAAACAAAGAGAAAGTTAAAGTGAGACACAGAAGAAACAGCCTCCTTTGGATAATAATAATTAATAATAAAGAAAAGAGAGAGAGAGAGAGAGAGAGAGAGAGAGAGAGAGAGAGAGAGAGAGAGAGAGAGAGAGAAGGGCAAAGAAGAAAAGACAGGTTTTCACCAAATCCATGTGGGTGAGATAGTTTTGTTTGTTATTCTGTATGAGGGAGGTGAAGAAGGTGCTTGACGATGATGATGGGGGAAAGAGTATGATTAGAGTGTAGGATAAAAGAGAGGGATTTTGAAGGAGTGGGGGGACCTTAGGGGAGGGAAGGGTTGATTCCAGAACTTGGCATTTGCATTTGCAAAGACACAATAAATGAGTGTTTGTCAACTCTGTTGGGCTCAAACGTTACTTGGTAGCCACAAGTTCAAAGCCAATGTGGGGTTGACAGCAACTCACCCTTCATTCTCGCCCACCAATTAATTATCTTGCATGGGACCCACCTTCTTCTAGTGTTTTATTGTTGCTATGCCTATTAGCCTAACATTGCCTTTCCTCCATTTCCATCCTTTCCAACCACAAAGCAAAGAAAACGAATCTTCACTCTCTGCACTCTAATTCCATTTTTCTCCTGTGTGTGCCCACTTCCACTGCAAATTCCAATCTTTTTCTTATACCTCTTTATGTACTCTACCCAAAAATCCATTCCAACAAAATTTGACACGTGTCTTTTTACCGTTTACTTTTACAAAAACAACTCTTCTCATTCAATTTCCTTATCTTCTAACTGCCCTTTTTTTAAGTCTTAAATATAATGTTGCTCACTTTTCTCCTGCAACCAACCTTTTGCATTTAAGGCGTGAATAAAGTGATCAACATTTAACAAAAAAAAAAAATTGTTAGCGTACACATATGTTTATATTCAGATAGTTGATTGAATCTATTTTTTATTTTTTTTAAAAAAAATCTATCAATTATTAAATAAAAAATACAAATTGATATATGATACTGTAACAATATTAGAATTCTTGTTTTTTCCATACACCTTTCTTATAATAGCGTATACATCTTAAATCTACAATTTTAAAATTTTAATCGGATTAGGTCTTAATTAATTAAGGACTGATTTCATAGATTTTGTCATTTACTCTTTTAGGGGGCTGCTGGATTTGGGTTGATTTGTTGATATCTATGCTAACCAATATATGCAAGACTCAACAAATTATTTTTCAACATCTTCTATATATAGTTGGGTAAAAAAATGAAAAAAAGAAAGAAAGAAAAAGGAAAAAGAAGAAGGAAGACTCTAGACGCCTGTTCACCGTCTATAATTGGAAGGACAATAGGACATGAATAAATTCCTAATTTTTGTTGCTCCTAGAAGAACTTTTCCCAATAAATATAGAAGTGCACTTGAGATTTCTGTTCAACTTGTCTTTAAATACCTCCAATGTTGTTCTGCAACATATGTTTCAGAAGTTCGGTTAACTAGGCTAGCATATTTCCGGAAGCTACCATTTTAGCTAATGCTACCCTTTTAAAAGTTGAGAATTCTCCATCAACAACCTCCAAGTTGTCTTGCTTTTTGTTCCAGCTGATGGTCCATGGTGGAAAAAAAATGAGTTGTTCTGGATTACTTTAGCCTTATTCTTGTACTTTAACCTTTTCCTAGTTTAATATAAGAGATGTGTTGTTATTATTACTACAATTACGAAAAAAAAATAGTCTTCATGAGTCTACATTATCAATCAACACATTTATGATGCATTGGACATTTTAGGAGAAAATTATTAATTTATATAAATAAATTTGTCACAAATCTTACTACTTTTTTGCATTGAATTTGAACCATCCATATTTGGAAACCTTGTGTCTTTGCCAGCTCTGCTATGTGCCCTGTGGAAGCAGCACAAGTTTGGTACAGGCTGCAAATTTCATCACTAATTGCCTCGTGCGGAAAAGAGTTGGGAAATAATGACAAATCCACTGGTGAACATAAGATATAACTTGGCAATTCACAATTTCTTATTATTCCAAACAAAACATAATACAATAACAATATAATTTTTCATTGGTTCCCTTACAAACCAAGACTTAAGACCATATAAGAGGCATTTTGTATAGGTTTTAACAGAAATTAATAACAATCTTATCTTCTTATCCCCCAACCTATCATTTTTTGTTGATAAGCAAACTCCTTTTTTTTATATCTTATAAACAAAAAAGAAGGAAGATAGGGCAGTGAAGTTAATGTTCTTCACTTTGTTGTTATAAAACTATTGGCAGCTTAATTAGAAGGAGAAGTTTATCATGTCCATGCTCAAGCTTTCCATCATGACATTCTCCATGAATCCACACTTGGAAGGAGCAGTCTTCTTAAAGCTCTGGCCTCGAGGTTTGAAAGCACAGGAAGAGATAGGAATAATTGGAATATTCTCACAGTTACAGAGCTCAATCATGTACCCATCAGGGTCATGGAAGAACACCTGGTCCACCATGATTCCTCCTTCCTCTACCACAGCTGTGACATACCTCATCCCCCTCTCTTCTAACCTCTTCTTAACAAGCTCAACATCTGTACACTGCCCCAAATCAAAGCATTCCAATCATCATCCATGTGAACATTAATTAGTGCTATTATAATTAAAGTGAATTAGAATAAACAGCTTAATTAAATGCTTATTCATTAAACCTTTATTTCATGAAAGTTTATGACTATACAATAAGATCAAATTTATTTAGAACCTTGTTGAAATTGAAATATGTTTCTTTTAAGTCCTTCTAAACACCCCTTAAAAAGCCTAGTTACCTGGAACGAGATATGGTTGTCCTTGGGATTAATAGGCCTTAATTCATTCACGCAGGGTTCAAATTCATCAATATCTGGATTCTCAATCAAGTGTATTCCAATACCGTAGTTGTAAAACCTACAAAGAAAATTTAACCCACATGTTTCTATTATATAACAATACAATGGACATAGAAAAGGGGCAATGAAGATAAACTAACCAGGCTCCATTGAATCTGAAAGAAGAAGGGCGTTTGATTGGAACAAAGCCCAAGACATCCTCATAAAACTTCATAGACTCCCACACTGATCTGCACAAGAGGGATACATGGTTCAGTGAGAGCAATGGAAGTGGTTGTGCTTCACAGTTTCCAACTTCCTCAATCTCCATCTTCTATCTTTGTTCTTTCAATGAAGATCTGCACTCAACTTAACTTTCTCTTGTGTGTTCACGTTTGAACCTTGCTGTGAATGTCATTGCTAAACTGATTCTTATATAAAACATGAATTTGGTAACATCTCCAAACATTATCCAAACCAGTGCAACAATTCTAGTAGGAACCTTCCTGGAAGGTTCTTTTCACCTATGGAAACACAACGAAAAGATGCACCACCGTGAGTAACATACTACATTCAGGTCTAGTTTTCATTCTATACATGTTTGTTTGTTCCGTGCTTGTGATTGGAAGAAAAGTGAAGACAAAGGTGTACGTGTTTAATTTAGCTTATTTTTTAAAAAAATAATTGAATATTTTTGTTAAATTTGTGTGATTATTTTCTTGAAATAAAAGCTAATCCAAATTAGTTGTTGACGTTAATAATAATTTCGCCTTGGTACGATGGTGGTATATGGTATTGGTGAGATTCAGCTACCAAAGGGGAAAGAGGTTACTACCATACAGAAAGCAAAAGTTCAAAATATAGAAATTTCTAAGATGCTTCCCTGCATAAATTTGACATTTTTCCCGTTATTTTCATGTGTATTGCTCAAGGTCTACTTGCTAGTCACCACTAACTAGTGCGTCTTCGTAACAACGTTACCAACGTAGGTTGCTCTGTTTTGTACGGACCTGCTCTTTCCTCTACATATCAGTATATATCATTCACACTTGTATCAGGACATTACCAGGCGCAAGTTAGCAAATCTTTCAAGCTATTTGTTAACTTGGCCCAAAATCGCGTCTTTTTTTATCATTGAAGATTAACCTCTTACTTTGATATTTATGTTTTATGTACTTGTATATGGATGTACTATGAAATACGGCGCTTATTATCTCATTTATTGTTACTTCCCTACACATTTATTGTGTTCACTCACACAAATTGTTCTACACAAGCAATAAAAGAGGGCATACCAATATAAAGTTTATTTCATGTTTACTCATAAAGAAGATCTATACCATTTTTTAACATACGGTGTCTATGAAAATTAGTAAATAAAGTAGCTGAAAATTTTAAAAAATTAAAAGCTATAAATTTTTGATTGAATTAAAAATATTTAATAAAATTTAGTAAAACTAGTAGTTGACAGTGCACGAAGGTAGGATGGCAAGGCAATGGGGCTTAATGGAAAACCCACTGGCCACTATAATGTAAAGTATAAAATAGAAGAATCAATAGGGCTGTTTTAATCAATAGAGCTGAATGTGTTTCTAATCTCTCAATTTTTATTGTAGGGCTTTATTCAATCTTGGACTAATCATTTGTGAGCCCATAAATATGGTAGCCGAGCCCACTGATCTTAGCTACAGCCCATTTAGAAGAGGAAATGAATCACCATTTATCACTGTTAAAGGTTTCAAACTTTGGCCCGCCATTAAATGGAGCAGGGAAGGCTGGCCCTCTTAATTGATGGGATGAGATTTTGTCAACTCAACCTCTGGCACACGTGGGCCAAAAAAGGAAAAAAACAAGCCTCTGACACACCATGTCCATATGTTTCAACTTGCAACTACTTTGTAAGTAATCTTTATTCCTTAAAGTTTTAAAATAATAGTTATGTGGGCTCGTTCCAATCATAGCTAATTAGCTATACTCAATTGTTTAATTTATAGAAAAAATTGAGTGGACGAAGTTCACTAAATCATTCAATTAAAATTTTATTAATTTAAAATTTTAATTAATTAAAAATAAAATTATTTTAACTAAAGTATCTGAAAAAAAACTCTTTAATCCCAATTAATTTCAATAATTTAAAATTTTGATTAAGATTATCTTTTATTTTTAGTTAATTATTAATTAATTAAAATTTTAAATTAAATATTTCATAATCTTACATAATAAATTTAGTGCACTCAAATTTCTCTAATTTATTTATACTTTTGTAAAATTTTCCAATTCTGATATCATCACGCCTGCTTATATTAGGGAAGAGTCATGAGCCTTCAAAATTTCCATTTATATATTTGATCCAGTTAATTAGTACTTTCTACTAAAACTTTGTCATTCTATTTTAAAAATTACACCCACTAGAAGACCTATCAAGCAAATCAAATAGTTATTGAGTTTCCGTTGCCTTGTACAAATTTTATTTTCCCTTTAGATTATTTATCCTATCTTTTAATTACATAATGTTATTTTATATAAAGACTAAAAGATAATATTAACCTCATATGGAGACTGAAATATTAAACTTATTTAAAAATTTATATGTCATGTTAGATTTTTGTTATGCACCTTAAACTTAAGCCACATCGACAAAATTATGATCTTTCATATAAAAGTTAATCCGAAAATAAATATCAAGAATGGAGATTGAACAATTAATTTAGCCTATTCTCATTTTAAGGTACTCAGGAGTTTTCAGTGGATTTGTTCTCACAATTTTCGATATTTTAAATATATATGAACAATTGAACATTCAGTAACCCAAGCCAAAATTTTTCAAAAAATTAATATACTATGAAAATCAAAACCAGATTTCAATAATAAGTTGCTTTCACTCATAAAGTAATCTATGACGCGATTTGCATATTTTCTCCCGTTTATGGATGAACAAAAAAAGAAGATAAAGACCATTGTATATTTGTATGTGTATGATTTAACAAGAAGTTTTAAAAAAATTGATAATTTAGCGGTAACAAGAACTCACACCTGGCTGGTACGCAATTAAGTATTTAAGTACATTCCAAATGTCGCTGGCGACTGTGATTTCAGGTTCGCTAAACCTAATCCACTTGTGGAATGACCCAAGTAAATGATAAATATTAGGTTAATCGTTGTTAATTAGCCCATTTCATAACTTGAGCCATTTGGATTCATTTGTCGGTTTGCAATCAAACTTGGGCAAGTTTAATTGAGAACATCACTCACCTAATACACCTTAACTAACACCTAATTGCGACCATCCTATGTTCATAATTGCAACTGCATTTTTTTTTCTATATATAATTATGGTCGTTAATTATTATCACTGCAGGATGGGCTCTCTGCAGTTCTAAATCAACTGCAACAGATCCAAGCTATTGAAATATTTGTGTCATGAGAAAAGAGTTATATTTCTTCCATTTTATTTTAAATGTGACTTATTATTAATGTATATACTTTTGGAAAATAATCGATTTTATTAATTATTGTGATAAAATAAATTGATTTTATTAAAATATCTTTATTAAAGATATTAGTTGAAAAATCAATAGAGTATATAAAAGCATTTATCTTCTTTTCAAAGCAACATACATACATAATGGTTAGTTTGTAAAATTTATTCTTACTAAATAAGGATATTATTAAAAAATAATTAATATTCTTATTTAAAATAATAAATATATTCAAAATGAGATAAGTAAAATTAAACATATAATAATCTCAACTGTTAGATCTTATAAGTGCACAACATGCAGTTAGTTTGTCGTTTTAGAGGATCTTCTTCCAATATCACTGCAACAATTAGTGTTTAGTGGATTGGTTAGTCTTTTTTCTTCAAAGAAGTATTATAAATATTAGGGAGGGAAAGGAGAAGACAAATTCCCCTCTTATATGTATTTACTATTTTTTTTTATTTGAAGAAAGTAATTTTTAATCCTTTTTAAATTTCGTAGATGTACATTTCATACAAAGTAATTTTCCCTCAATAATTTTTTTTTCAATAAAACATACTCTTTTGAAGTTTTCTTTTTCTAATTATCCGCAAGACCTAATTCCAATACCTCATTAAAAATTCCTTTACACTTAGACTGGTGAGTATTATACAAATATATATTTTATTAAAAATTCCGTAACATAGATTAAAAATAAATAAATAAATTAAAATGGTATATCATGACTGAACTTGAGAATATAATGTAGCAAAAGGTCCATATGTAGTTCATAATTCTTAATGATAACCTGTTGGCGCAGTGTCCCGTGTCTCGGGGTCACATAGGGCTAATGCCCCTTCAGATGTGTGGAACAATACGATCTAAAGAGTTTCGGGTTTCATTTTCATAATATTTTATGCTGTTTGGAATACCCTCAAGCTGTTGCATCCGAAATTGTTTTCAATAATTAATTTTCCCCTTTTTCTTCCATAGACATGTGGTCTGTAAGAGATTATAGACATTTCAAAATGAAACTTCTATAATATAGATAGATACAGGCCATATCATTGACAATGTTTATACGATCTAGTTAGCTTTCAATTCGTGGACCATATATATGTTATATATATACCTTTCATGTCAATTACTATTTTGTGGCTATGGAAATACACTGATTTTTCTCCAACTTAAGTAGTTATGATACTTTGATACTGTTTTATGTATATTTATCCAGAAGGCAAAACATGAAACTCACTTATTTTTAAGATAGTGTGTTTGTTTTTTAAGATTTATTTTTACATTTTTAACAATGTTGAGATAATTATGAAATATTTTCATATTTGCTAAAAGTTTTAGAAATATGAGCATTTGTTTTGATACATATTCAATGCGAAGATAGTTATATTATCTATTAATTAAAAACTATTTAAAATGTAATTTTTAAATTATTATTATAAATATCTACAATCTATACTTGAATAGATATGCAAAAAAAATTATAATAACAATATATTTTAATTAAATTTTAAAAATAATTTTAGATTAAACATTTTTCTAACGAAACTTATTTCTAGTATGGTCTTTGTCACATTTTGGTGGTTTTTTATTTGCATGGTAAGAAATGGAAGATATACTGCATTCTTGTGAGAATATGGAAAGTTTTAGATTGGATCTTCACAATGAGTTCTCTCTCTAGCTTCTCTTTAGTCAAAATATTAACTATATATTTATAAATTTAAGGGTTCACATAAGTCAAGTTAACAAAGTAATAAATGATCGATCTACTTCTTAATTTGGTTAATATAATTGTAAGATTAATTGACCACGAATCTGATATTAGTTAATAACAATACGAGCTAAAATAAATTTCATTGCGATTGACAGGTGATAAATGAAATTGGTCTTTCTATTCTTTAGTGGGTCAATTTTTTGCTGAAGAAAAGGTGGAAAGGATCCAAATAAATGGACGAAAATTTGTCATATAACTCAACTAGTAATTACTTTCATTAACTTTTTATTCTTATACTTCTTGTCTATTATTTGAATTTTGATTAATATTTTTATCAATAAAATTATAAACAAACAAATTTTTTAATTTACCTAAAAATAATATTCCTAATTGTATGTGTGAGAGAGAGAACCTATATATTTTATTTTCTAGATAAATATTATATATATGTAATTATAATTAAAAAAAATTTAGTTAAATATAAAATTTTATCAATTTTGTTTGAAGGTTAACTATTTTATTAAAAATTAAAACAATAGTGTGGCGAGTAAAATAAATCATGAAATATTTAAAAGCTCAAAATGTTAAAAATAATATAAAATGTTACTTTTATCGAAATATTAAAAATAAAAATAGTAGTAACTACAAAATATATAAGTGAAAAAAAAGCTATTTATCAAATAACTATATGTTAATTAAACAAGCTTACAAATCAATCAAATAAAATATAGATTAATTTTAATGTACAAAATAAAAATTTATATCTAATAACTTTTTATTAAAAATTGTAATATCCGATATTTTAATAAATACTATAATTTTGATAATAACGTACTATGTATTAATTTTTTATTACACATCTTAGATACATATTAAAAAATTAATTATAAACTACTCGGTATGATTAATTTAACACACACTTCCAGTTTATAATTCAAGTTCTTTATTAAATGTTAAAACCAAGTAATCATTAGGAGTCCTGCTCAAAAAGCCAAGGCACTCTCGCTTCACGTTTATTAAACAACGTATTTAAATTTTAAATATAAAAACACTTATTACACGCCTAAATGAAAGCTACATGATATGAACCACGTATCGTTTTCCTAAAAATTAATCCAAAAAACAAATTTTATATTTCATTATATCACAAGTCATGTTTTAGGAAGGCTGGTTAACTCAAAAATTATAGAAATTTCCTATTCGTTCTAGGCATGTGTTAGTTGCTTAAAATCTTTAATATGTATTTTTTGTATATTTTAAAATTTCTGTGTCGGCTATGAATGAGTTGAATAGGAAAAGGAGGAAGAAAAAGAGTGACAAAGAAGGATCAAATTAATAGGACATGCACGTGTAGGCATGCTGTTTCAGCACACAAAAGTCCAAACGCATAAATGATAGTTTTGTATTGTACATTGGAGTCGATTATGTGACATTCATTTCATAATTCATAGTACCACAACCATACCAGTAATGGGCCTCTTCAGTCCCTAGCTAATGAAATTTCTCTCTCCAATTCCACGTCCACCATAACATGCACATGGTCTGTTCAACCTACATTACTTGTTTTGGTCAAAAGGTCCCCAATACCTTTTTCCATTGCCTCATCTTTGGGAATAATTGTGAGAACGTAATACTCAAACAAAGGTGTTCAACCACGACCATAACTCTTGCATATTCTAACTAATTAAATATAACTATAACAATCTCATAATCATTAACCAACAGTGACCACCTCCACAATAATGTGCACCTCTATTATCATAAATTTTCCACTAAACTACATAAATCTATAAAATTTTGGTTTCATAATTTACAATAAATTAAAAATTAAAAAAATAAATCCTCCTATCATCATAATCAATCCGGTTGTTGGATGCAAGAATCTTGTAAAAGCATTATTCTTCAAGTTCAAACTACTGAAACTAGGGACGATGTTAAGGCCTTTGAAACTTAAAAGTAATTATAACACTAGCAAGATTTGGAAAAGTGGGGAGAAGGCACCACGTGCTTCACCCAACTTATGGGCTATGGCATTGCATGATTCAAAACTTACTTTTCTTTTCACTGTTACACCCTGCTCAAAATTATGGACCCTTTTATTATTATTTTATCAATTATATGCAAGTTAATGAAATTTGGAAGCACCATGCATGCAATGCAAATTAGATACAGGGTTATGGGTAGCTTGGTAATTTGAGGTATAGTGATTATCATAGTCTATAACATTAACGTGGTGCTGTCTGTGTAGTGTTGATATGTTATATAATGTAATGTAATGCAATGCAGCAAATAAATTAAGAGGGGGACACCATAACCTCTGCTCTCAATTTCAAAAGCCGAGTCACAGCAACACTGAAATATCCACAGACGCACACTCCTTTTAGACAGAGAAATGAAAGGAGAGAGAAAATGCTATTTCTGCTTTCTCTCTTTACTTTTAAGCTCTCATTAGCTGTTCCCCGCATTTGCACAACAATGTCCTTCTTTTCCACTTGAGAACGCTTTTGCATGAGGTGAATGAATATTTACATCTTTTTTTATTATGCAATGCTCTTTTATTTCATTATTATTATTATTATTATTATTATTATTATTATTATTATTATTTCATTTGTGTTGACTTTGAAGTTTGAATTCCACATTGTGTTCTCCAAACCAATGCACGAAATGGAGGACTAAAATTCACCGAATTCTTTCTTGTTACAGCTGTTTAAGGCCGTGTTTGTGTTGGATGATGAAAACCAGAATCTGATATGGAGTGTTGTTTATGCTGAAAATGTGAGATTCACTAGCAGTTGAGTTTTTGCTTGTGGCATTAAATTTTTCTGTCAGAGGAACAATCCTATCAAAATCTGGTTTCACTCTGATATTTTGCTGTTTTTTTTTGGCACTTATTTGTTTTTATTCATATCCTATTTGTAGATTTTTCTTCTGGGTTCTGTTTGGATTAGGTACAGACTAATGTAGAAGAATGAAAAAGGAGCTAAAAAGAAAAGACAGGATTTTTATTGAGACAATTATATCCGTTCATTTTTTTCAAACCTTTCTCTCTCTGAATTTAACTGCACATAAAGTTGGATGAAGAATTTTCCTTGAAAAATCGAGTCCCCATGTCCTTATCACCTTTGGTAAATTTTCTTTTGCATAGTTCTAAACTTTTTTTCTATATTCCATGTGAGGAAGAATTTGACAGTCTGTTTTTTGGGATGGGGACCATTTCAGAAAACTCCAAGTTTTCCACAAGAATACAGAAACCACCGCATTTTGTTAATTATAGGACCTTATGATATTAGTCAATTACTATTTATTTCCTCCCTCTGACATCTCTCAATATAATATAAAATTGTGTAGAATATTTATTTATTTTCTGCTAAATGGTGCGGTAAACCGTGATTAGTTTTTTGCTGCAGATAATGATTGGGGACTAAAGCTTGAGTTGAGTGGTCCTTGTGTTCCATACCATCCCAACAATGAGACACAAGCATTATGAAACAATTCGAAGAGTAGTAATAGATTAACTGAATACTAAAGTGGTCTTTGGAAGGCTCTGAATTCAATGACATGTGATATCATTCTCTTGGTTGGAATCAGAGTTTAGACAAGTTTTGAGGAGGAAGTGGATGAAAAATGGGTTCTGTTGGAGGGGAAGAGTCAATTCAAGAGGCTACAGGCCATGAAGAGAGGATTCTTGTTTCTGTTCGTCTTCGTCCTCTCAACGATAAGGAGCTTGCAAGAAATGATGTTTCAGACTGGGAATGCATCAATGACACTACTATTATATATAGGAACAACCTTTCAGCTTCTGACAGGTCACTCTACCCAACAGCATATTCATTTGGTATGAAGACACTTCAATCATATTTGATTTAATTTACTTCCCATACTGCAGCCCCAGATTGTGTATGTATTTGTCTGGGAGTGATTCTTTTTGTAAGGAAAGAACAAATGTACTTGGAGTATTAGGGGGGAATTTTCCAAATGTTTCTGTTAAATGTTACAAATCTGGCCATATCTACACATGAAGTTCAATTTAGTCCATACAACAAACCTGTTGTACCAATATTGTAATTGACTTCAATCCCCTCAAATGCAAAGTTTATGATGAAACTTGCTTTCCTCTTCTGATCTGCCTTGCTTTCCTTTTGGCTACAGACAGAGTATTTAGGTCAGATTCTTCTACAAGGAAGGTGTATGAAGAAGCAGCTAAGGAAGTCGCTCTTTCAGTTGTGAGTGGCATCAACTGTGAGTTTCTTCCCGTTGTCTTCTTTTCCTCCTTCATCATCCTCAGCATCCATGGAAATTTTTGTGTTAACGTCTTTTGATCTCTCCCTTGGTATCTAATTGATCAGCTAGCATTTTTGCATATGGACAAACAAGCAGTGGAAAGACATACACCATGAGTGGCATAACTGAATACACAGTAGCAGACATTTTTAACTATATAGAAAAGGTAAATGAAGTATGCACGCATCATTGCATTACCTTGTCTTTCTCAAAAGCCATTTTTTGATTTAGTTTTACCTTTTTCATAGCACACGGAAAGAGAATTCATTTTGAAGTTTTCGGCAATTGAGATTTATAATGAATCTGTAAGGGACCTCCTTAGTCCAGATTGTACTCCTCTCAGACTTCTTGATGATCCAGAGGTAAATATCTTCATCATTTTCTACAGAGCTAGTGTATGTGCATTTCACTTACTGTTTAGTTGGTCAATTTAACAGAGAGGGACAGTTGTTGAGAGACTGACTGAGGAAACTTTAAGAGACTGGAACCATTTTACAGAACTTATTTCTTTCTGTGAAAGTAAGGAGGGTTTGAATGATTCTTACTTCAACCAAGTTACCTTAAGGAATATATTTCCTTTTGTTTTATTTTCCTCTTCACAAAAAAATTGCTTACTTTAATTGATTGCATTTTTGCAGCACAAAGGCAGATAGGGGAGACATCACTGAATGAAGCAAGCTCCAGATCTCATCAAATTCTCAGACTGGTATTTTATGTTATTATTTTTGTTAAAAGGCTACTAACTTGGTGAACATTTTTTATGCATCCTTCTCTTACATTTCCTATACAATATGGTTCCTCAGACAATTGAAAGTTCTGCACGTGAATTCCTTGGAAATGACAAGTCTAGCTCTCTTTCAGCTTCAGTGGTATAACTGATTCCCTCAGATTATAGGAAAATATTTCCAGCGTCAGTTTATCATGTTAAAAAATTATAGGAAATGATATGATATATTTTTTTCTGGCTACAGAATTTTGTTGATCTTGCTGGAAGTGAGCGGGCATCCCAAACCAATTCGGCTGGCACAAGATTGAAAGAGGGTTGCCACATAAATCGTAGTTTACTAACTCTAGGAACTGTTATCCGCAAACTCAGGTTAGCTTATGAAGATTGTGTTTAAATATTTGTGACATCCCTAAATGCAGATCATGAGTACATGTTCTTCAAGCTTCAACAGAACTTTTAGTTCTCTTGCCAAGGAGCCAAAATTAGAACCTTTGCTTTACATGTAATTGAGCTTTAGATAAGCTTGAAAGAGAACTGAGACAGAATGCGGAGATGTTATACTCATAATACTGTTCACTTTTATAACCATATGACTCTCTTTAGTTACATGAAATCTGTCCTTGTAATGGCTCTTGGCAACCTTTTTGATGGCCTCTTCCCAGATGAAATTGTGAATTATGGTTTACTGGTCTTTCTAACTCTAACTGTAGAACCCACCGCATATAGCTGTATTGAATACAAAAATACAAATAAAGTTCATTTGTCTCTGTTGCCTTTCCTGTCACCACTCACTTTTAACTTTGTTCATTTTGATCAAATGGTCCATTCTATTTTTTGTTTTCATTTTCACTTTTGGTACTAATAGGTAGCAATAACAAGTATTGGTAAGTTATAGAAAGCACTCTTTGATCTACTGTATAAAGCCTCAAACTCCAATGTACTATTTTATCATGATTACGTTTTGCTTGGGAGGAATTCATGCTTAGCCAATCACACCGTGTTACTATATATTTTACTACTATGGGACATTATAAGCAGACAAATGCTTTCCAGATTAATCTTTTCTTTTTTTAGAAGCATGCTGCATAATTCAATATAATCGATGTTTGAAATATTAGGAATATTTCATATAATTTTATTTTGGGAATTAGGGTGAGTATTTCTTTTTCTTTCATCTTAAAAAAACAAAAAAATTGGTTGCAGCAAGGGGAGACATGGACATATTCCTTTCAGAGATTCAAAGCTAACCCGCATATTGCAGTCCTCATTAGGAGGCAATGCTAGAACTGCTATCATCTGCACCATGAGCCCTGCACGGAGCCATGTTGAACAAAGCAGAAACACCCTCTTATTTGCAAGCTGTGCCAAAGAAGTGGCAACTAATGCACAAGTCAATGTAGTGGTGTCTGATAAAGCACTAGTCAAGCAATTACAGAAAGAGTTGGTCAGACTGGAAAATGAATTGAGAAATTCAGAGTCATCCCACCTTACATCTGATACTGCAGCATTGTTGAGAGAAAAAGACCGTCAAATTGAGATGGTAATAATAAAGCTTTTGTACCAAACTCTTTTTTTTTCAGTTTAATATAGGTTTATAGTATGTATCTCACATCATGGAAAAATGCTAAAATTCCAGATAGACAAAGTGGTAAAATACATCAGCTTGCCTTATACTATTTGTGAGTGTAGTGCATATTGTCACTGGATTGTCGATTCAATTGTTTGTTACTGACTCTGTAATGTTATTCTGTGATTCTCTCGACATCTAATCACATGCCTTCTGTATTGTTGCGTCTCCTTGGTTACATACTCCTATACTCATTTTTAATGTTGAACACAGTCCTTTTCGTTTGTGAAGCTTCCTATTTCCTGAAATGTTCCTATTTCTGCTGAAAATTTTCAATACTAAATGCTAAAATATTCTTACTTTTTTCCAGTAGCAAATAATAGACCATTTCATGTTCTTTAGTCATAAAACATGATATTCAACTTGGTTTGTGGCACTCCCTTTATACTCGAGTTTACTAGGACAGTCGAATAATCCATGGGTCCAAATACTTCTAGAATATTTTTAATTCATCTTCTATTTTGCATGCTTATTGGATTATTTATACCAAACATTTTATGGAAAACGTCAATGATAAAATCTGCTTGAGATAATTTCTTTCATTTTCACAAATAATTGGTTTCAATTTTCAAGCTCCTTTTGATCCTAAGGTGAAAAGAGGAAACTCTTATCTTGACCTCAAATATTTCTAGTTGTCAACATCCCAGGGATGGCCTTCAACTGGATAAAAAGGTAAGCTTAGGCAAGGGAATTCTCTTTTTAATACCCTTCCCTCAAACATCCACTTTTCAACTAATTTGTGATAGTCTTTTCATTTTTAATTTCATTTTGAGGAGACAACTTCAAATGTGCTTTTTATATATAGTCACTGAACATTCAATAAGTAAAATCCTGTGGAATGAGGACATTGTAGCTTCACTACCTCTGATGAGTATGTGTTTCTTGTTGCTTGTAAATATAAACTGTGTTCTCCCCTCTGTCCGTGCAGTTAAAGAAAGAGGTGAAAGAGCTGACCTTGGAGCGGGACCTTGCACAATCTCAAATTAAGGACATGCTGCAAGTGGCGGAAGATGATGTGTCTTCAATAGAAGTGGTGAGTATATTTTCCCGCTCTAAAGCTTGAAAAGTAGTAACTGGTGTGCCCTTTTTCTAATCTAATTAATTTTCCTGCCAAATCTGCAGGAAATTGTGGATTCTCAATATCCAAAATACCGTGTGAGAAAATCGTGGGACTTTGAACATCAAAGAGAGGAGCGAAATGTATTAAGTCTTGACTGTGAGGAAAGTGTCAGGTCCTTTGATGCATCTCAATATTCAGATGGACATAGTTTTAGTTCTGATGAGAACTTGTTCCAACTCCCTGACCTTGAAAAGAATCTTCTGGTCAGAAGTTCTTCCCCAGTGCTGCCAGTTGCAGGCATTGATGCTGTTCCAATTGATTTGGATCAGAAAAACGTTGAAGATCAGCATGAAGAGGACTGTTGTAAGGAAGTTAGGTGCATTGAGATAGAAGAGCTAATTACAAACACACATACAAATTCAAACCCATCAGATTTAAGATCAAATACTTACACTGATTCTGATGCATCGTCTCCTGGTGCAAACACAGCTATCACAGGATTTGTTGTGGTTGATAATGGAGACAAAAATAATCAGGATTTGTCTCCATCTCGGTTAGAGGAAGATAATAGATTGAACCATTTGTGCCAAGATTTTCAACTTCCTCCAAAAAACATCTTTCCTTTGCTGACAGAAAATAGTACAAGTAGTTGCAGAACCTTGAAGTTGAGCCGAAGTAGAAGCTGTAAAGCAAGTCTCATGAGGAATTTATCTTCAGATTGGTTTGAAGAGGAAGATGTAATTCAGAACACACCCCCAATAGGGAATGAAAAAGACTTTGCTGGAAGACCTGAGAGCTTTCTGAGGAAGGTTTCTACACTAAATTACAATACCAACGCAGAGAGGCTTTCGTGGAATGGCCATAGAAATTCTGTGGAAAGTTCAGCTGGTGATTATGTAAAGACTGTGAAATCCTACACTGACAAGGAAAGTGAGGGTAATGGTCCTTCAGCTCCAGAAACAAAGGAAATGGAAAATCTTAAGAGGTTGAATTCACTGGCTGACCATGAGGTCTGCTTCTATTATAAATCTTCCTTCTTTTGTTTCTTCCTCTCTTACAGTAGTCTTATTTCCAACCCTTGATGGCCAAATATCAGTTGACACATCCAATTCATAATTTTTTTAACCGTTGTTGATTCATTTTTATAATTCTGCTTATCCCCTTAATTGTATTGATATAAGTAGGCACATACACATGGCAGAAGCCCTATAGATTATATTGAGAATTCAGTCAGTGATTCTTTTAGTTGTTTTATTTTTCATGACAGGTTCCGGGGACAGGATTGGATCACCCCATGTCTGCAAAGAATGTCAAAAATATTGGCTTGGACCCCATGCAAGCTGATGGAGAAAGCCAATCAGACTGGCCATCAAAATTTAAGAGGCTGCAAGGAGAGATTATTGAACTTTGGGATGCTTGTAATGTTTCATTGGTTCACAGGACTTATTTTTTCCTTCTATTCAAAGGGGACCCATCAGATTCTATTTATATGGAGGTAGAGTTGAGAAGGCTATCATTTCTTAAACAAACTTTTTCCCAAGGCATTCAGACTGTGGAAGATGGACGAACCCTCACCCCTGAGTCAAGGTAACATGTTTCAAAGTTAAATCCATTTTGCAGAATTTTAAGAGTTTAATTTTAATACATTGTGGACAAACTTTATAATACTTATTATGAAAGTTAACTATTTATAATGATATGTTAATTTATGATTAGATGATATCAAATGGAGTATTTCAATTACATTCAAAAATTTAAATTGAAACTTTACATTTTGTATAATATTAATAATCTTACAAAGCTTTTTCACTTGAAAACAGCATGAGATATCTTAGAAAAGAGAGGCAGATGTTGAGCAAGCAAATGCATAGGCGGCTATCTAAATATGACAGAGAGAACCTATACTTGAAATGGGGCATTCGATTGAGTTCCAAGCATAGGAGTTTGCTGTTGGCCCATGGCTTGTGGACTGAAACAAATGACATGAACCACATTAGAGAGAGTGCAACCATTGTTGCAAAACTGGTTGGTTCAGTAGAGCCAGAACAAGCATTTAAGGAGATGTTTGGACTCAACTTTGCTCCACGTAGGAAATCTTTTGGTTGGACATCCAGTGTGAGACATATTTTGTGAGTTTGGTTTGGATTACCTTCATAGGTAGTTTGGTATGGCCATGTAAAAATTTCCCGGCTCTATTTATAACATAGATAATTCTTTTCCACCCTTATTTTAGAAACAAATTGATTTCTGTTGTATGTTCCTAACTCTGATGGCTATTGATTGTAAAGTGGTTTGTAAAGGATGTTCAATTCTATGGTTATAGATTTGTTCATCTGTTGTAGACTGGGTCCTGATGGAACATCACGAATGGTTTAATGTGGACTGTGACCTGGATTTTAATGCTACGTGATTTTCCCCCTTTTTGTGTTGTCCTACAAATTAGATTACCAATTTACTGTAATTGACCATTCTTAATGAATTAGTTTTAATGAACGTGGAAATCTGACGTAAAAATTTAAATTTGTAATATAAATAATTGATAATATATGCTTTTTTTATAACGTAGAAAGCCACGAGGATCGAATTCCGTATTTATGTTAAATTATTTTAATTTTCAACCTCGCATTAGTGGTTTCGATAATATAAGAATTGATTATTAAAAAGAATATTTTTATTTATTTATTAGTAAAAGGTGATTTCAATACTTATATTTAGGAGTTGCGTCAAACCGTAGTTTTTTTTTTTTCGCATGAGCACAGAAATTATTTTTCACAAATTTCATACATACCTTTTAAAAATTTGTCTTCATTTTTTAAAAATATTGGTTTCATAAATACCTTTGCATACATTTTTAAAAATTAATTTTTGAAAGTATTATTTCCACATATATAAAATATATTTTTGAAAATTAATCTTCAAAAAATATTTTATATATTTCTAAAAATTAATTTTTAAAACATGCCGAAAAAGGAGATATTGCTGTGAAGGAAAATATACTTTTGAAAATCAAATTTAAAAGAGAGAAAAAAAAGGAGGTGTGTTTATAAAAAACGAATGAGAAAAGTTTGGGCTGCATGAGAGCATGTGTAGTGTGTTAGTAACCTACAGATGATGGGCTTGATACATGGACCAAATTTCCTATAGATTTCAAAGTAAATCCAAGTTAATATTTTGGATTTCAAACATTACACAAGTTTAAAGAAGTTGAGTCCAAACATCCTTAATCAATGTTTTTATTGGGCTAATTTATGAGCCCAAATAGTTTTTCTCCTGGCATTTTGTAAAGGAGTCAAAAATTCAGGTGAGTATTGGCACGTGCAACCCAGCAAGCCGCTAGTCAGATTACATCAGTTGAAGTATAGTATGAATTTATAAGTTGTTGGTTCAGTTCAATCTCATGATTTACATTTTCAAGTTCGCCGGCTAATGGTCACAACAATTTTTAGTTTCAATGTTATTAAATTATTCATATATTTTGATAGATTACTTGGATCGGTATAGAGACTCAATTCATATTTAAATCCATTACCTGGTAACTATATTTTGACGGACCTGTTTGGATCATATTTTGAGTTATCTCAATTTATTTTTGAACTTTCCATTTTTAAAAAATATACCTTTTATTAATTATATACTATAATAAGTTTTTCTGATTTAATAGGTAAGATCTTAATAATATTATATTATATTTAAATTAATATTATTTACTTTAAAATATATATTTGTTAGCATATATGTAATACATTATCAACCAATTAAAAACTATCCTAAATATAATTATAACAAATTTTAAAAATTTTAATTACACAACAACCTTCAATTTAGTGACATTGTAAAAAAAATTATATTATCAATATATTTTAATTAAATTATACATTATAAAATAGATATCAATTTTAATTTTATACTTATTTAATTTTCTAGTTCAAATATAGTATTACGATCTATATATTGTACCAATAAATCAGATTAACTCCATATTATTTTATGTATAATTTAATTTTAATCAAATTAAATCTAAATTTAAATACTTTTTTTCAAAATATGGTTTACATCGGGTTATTCTTAAATATAAATCGTTGAATTTCATTTTGAAAAAAAAAAAAACAACTTCATCATACCTGAGGAAATCTCATTGCTCATCATTCCATCCACAACTAAAATATATGAAATGAAAAGGAATGATAATTTCACCGTAATCTCAATAATATTTTTTAAAAAAATATACAAATAAATTTAGTAGAGATGAATGAAAAAATGTAACATAATGTTGTAATAAGTGTATACTGTACAGCTGTGTTTAACAAATACTTTATAAAAACACGGTCCATCATGAACTGATGATAGTAGGTGGGTACATTTTCTGAGGGAGAAAGTTCTTAATTCCTAGTTTCCTCGCTGGTTAGTGGTTTACTTTTGTTTAGGGAAACACCGTTTTTTTCCTTGAAAATTTTGAGATCGATTTTATTTTTTAATGATTTTTTTCGAAAAATAAGGATGTTGATTAGTTTAACAAAATTTTAATATATATTAAAGAGAATATACTAAAAGTTTACATATAATAATTTTTATTAAAAATCACATGATCTAGAGAATGTTAACTCAATGGAATAGAAGTGAATAATATTTTATTTGTATTTATATAATTAAAATTAGAAGGTATCTTTGTTGATAATAAATATTCATACATTAAAACAAACATCATGTAATGTATTATAACATTATATTGTAGTAAGTTATATAATATTATTAAAAATTGTACTGGTTAGCATGGTATAATAGTATATAATATGTACCAAATATAATATAATAAAAATGTATATATAATAAGTTTTTATTAAAAACTATATGATCTATTTAAGAATGTAAACTGGACATGATAGAAAGAGGTAATCTATTATCCGTATTTATATCATTAAAATTAGATTATCTCTATATTTCTGGCGTGTATTCATGAATTAAAAAAAACAATATATAATATATTATTATATTTTATTAGTATTATATATAATATTATTAAAAATGAATTAATATATTATAATATTATTATAAAATAATATTAAATAATTATTATCTTATTATAAATAATAAAAAATTATAATATTTTAAATATATTTAATAAACATTATATTATATAAGTGTATGGACATCCATAAAATAAATAATATAATATCCGTCTCTATTTTTTTATGAGTGTAGATATTTTTGTCATTTCTAGATTCAATGTATTGAAAGCATTAAATATTATAATTTTAAGAAAAAAATTTCTATTTATTATTTTTATTGAATAAATACATTTATAAGATAAATTTAATTCACTTTAAGTACTAAATTAATGTGAAAAACCATAATAAGTTTTTAATCTTTAAAAAACAGATTTTATTTTCAAAAATTAATATGATTATTTTAAAATAATATATTACTCTTTATCTTTATTATTCAATGTTCAAATCAGTTGAAAGACCTACAAATTTTAAACGGTAAAAGTAATGCACACATATTAATTTATGAAAGTATATATATATATATATATATATATATATATATATATATATATATATATATATATATATATATATATATATATATTATGTGTGTAAGATTTTTTTCCCTAATTTAAACCCTGCAATTTCCCTCATGAATTATGGTCACCCATGTAATTGTCTGTTCACGACTTCGCGAGTTAATCTATTATGTAAAACCAATTTCAGACTTATTTTCAATTGGGATGATACAAGCCTAATTTGAATTGTATAATCTCAATTGAGAACTATTTTTCTCTCTCTAATTAATATTCAAAAGAGGCAAGTTAATATTTGGTAAATAACTTTCTATAGAAAAAAGGAAAAATAATACTTTAATATATTGAAAAGGCCAAAGAAGCAAGTATCTGAAATTATATTTTTTATTTTGACGGTTAAAAAGAAAAAAAAATATTAATACAAAAGAGGGAAAGAACGTAATTTTATATATATTTCACAATATACTTAGCTGGTTCTGGTTAAATATTTGGTCAGAAGGTGGGAGGAAAGAGATACACAAACACGACTCTTCACTGGCTATAATGCACGCACGCACCAAACTGGTCCCGTGTTGCTCATGGTGCGAGCTTTCTCCAGTCTCCACCAAAGTTGGATGCAAGGTTCCGCTACCTTTCCATTATCTACAAACGAATAAAGAAGCTGGTCCAATCTAATTAAATGTTGAGAAACTAGCTATGGACAAAGATTTTAAATGGAATTTGTGAGTTGTGTGCGCCTTTATTATTCCGTTTCCCGATCGAGGGTGGAGAAAAATGTTACCTGTTACCATTCAATTCAATACAAACACATAAATATATAGGCAAAATTGAATGCCCTACCCTCGCAAATCACATTGTCACTCTGCCCACATTAACTATATGTTGATGAGATGATGATGCCCCAGTCCTATACCACTCAGGAATTTAGGTTTAAGCCACAACGGTTTCTTAACATATCTTAAAAGCTTTAATTTTATGCATGGTAAAATTCCATTTCTCACCCACTGCCCCATTGGGTCACTCCTACTCCACCCACATAGCAGCTTTGTGATCAATTTCTGGCACTGGGTAGACCACTTATTCCGGTGTGGACCATTGCACAATTACTACAGAATTATGAAACCAAGGATCATGTTGTTAAAGTGAAACCCTTTTTAGTTGGCATAATGTCCGCACCAGCTTAATGGAACATAAAATAGTGACCCATTTTCTTTCTCTTTTTCTCCCTCCTTATTTTTCTTTAATTTCTAAAATCGTTGTAATCCAATTTACAAAGACACCGCATTGATTTTAAAATTTAAATTACCTACCAAACGGGGTTGTCTTTACATTGTCAAAATTTTCAACTAAAGTATCAGATTTGTGGTCCACCATATTATTGATTGACCTTAATCCAATTTGCTCCTTGGGGATTTAGCCTTTGCTGTACTTTCCCACAAGAACTTTATGGCTAAATAGATTCAAAAGCCTAAGTAACAGTGAAAAACTTGGCTCCTTTTGCTTTCAGCTTCAGTCCATGTATTGACCATTCAACTGAAAGGGAATGGACGATACATAACTTTTAAACTTTTTAAAGATAACACCTAATGCCCAGCCAAAATCATGGGGGAGGAAGGTGTGTGAAACTATAAAGTGCCAAACATGAAATAATATGTCTAAGCCGTCCCAACATAAAAAGCCCCAGTTTCCCCCTATACTCTCAATCATCACCCTGTTGCCGATTGTTTCGCCCTTTCGTCTATTTCCATTTGAATGGCCCCAAGAGAGAAAAGACACAATGGTTGAGGTACACCAAACCGCAATCTAAATCCCAAAACTATTCAAGAAATAAAATATATCCAATAAATTTTTTATTTATAAAATGTACAGTTTCAATTTATTTATTTTTTCAGAAAAACAAACCATAACCTCTGTTCAATAGGCAATAAGGTTTTTTATTTTTACAATTTAAAAACAAATAGTGTCCTCACTTTAGTTTAGTATTTTTTTTTCTTTACAGTAGATCTTGTAACCGTTTTTATAATAATAATAATAATAATAATAATAATAATAACTAATAAACACCCCGGCACATTCAATGATATTAATTAATAATTTTAAAACAAAAATGAAGAAAAAAAAAAGTAAAGAAGAGCTCAATGATTCAAGCCACATCACATCATATGAGGTTAAAAAGTTTGTAGACCCAAGGGTCCCAGCAGAACATCACCCACAGTGCCGTTTTCAAAAAAGGGTTCGTTCAAATGGTTTATAGTTCTAGGAAAGAGGAAGATATAAATAAAATAATAGCAATAATAATAAAGAAGAAACAGTCACGATTTACAAACTAAAAAGACAGAGAAGGCAGAGTTATGGCGTTATGCAACCAGAACTGCGTTTTCGTGTACGAGACACAGAAATTACACAAATTAGAGGGAGAGAGAGTGTGTCGAGCACCCTTTTGCTTAGTAACGGAGAGTTGCGTTGCCGAATCTGGAAAATACGCACATCAGCGCACACTTAACTCCTCTCTCCTCCTTTTATTACTTGTTATTCCGTAGGTGTGCTAATGTACGCCGCAGTTGCATCCCTTGCTAACCTCAACACCCTCTCATAACCTTCCTTTATTATTTCTGTTTCACTTCTACAACGGTAACCAATAACCATCGTTGCGTTCATCGCCATGCCTACTCTTCTTCTCCTCGTGGTGCTGTGCGCACCGTTCTTAACGTGCGCCGATCGTGGCGCTGTAACCGTCGCTGAGATCCAAGCCTTGACGTCCTTCAAGCTTATACTTCACGATCCTGTCGGAGCTCTCGACGGTTGGGATCCGTCGTCTCCGGCGGCTCCGTGTGACTGGCGCGGAGTTGCCTGCAACAACGGTCGAGTCACAGAGCTTCGCTTGCCTCGTCTTCAACTAGGTGGCAGACTCAGTGACCGTATTTCAGAGTTGCGCATGCTGCGCAAGATAAGCCTTCGTTCAAACTCCTTCAATGGAACCATTCCTTCGTCGCTCTCCAAATGCGCGCTTCTACGCTCTCTGTTCTTGCAGGATAACTCATTTTCCGGCAATCTTCCGGCGGAGATCGGGAACCTCACCGGCCTTCAGATACTCAACGTCGCACAAAACCACCTCTCTGGAAGCATCCCCGGCGAGCTCCCTCTCGGTCTCAAGTACCTCGACCTCTCATCCAACGCCTTCTCCGGCGAGACTCCGAGCACCATTGCCAATCTCTCTCAGCTCCAACTAATCAACCTGTCGTTCAACCAGTTATCCGGTGAGATTCCGGCAAGCTTCGGGGAGCTTCAGCAGCTTCAATACCTCTGGCTTGACCACAACTTTCTCGGAGGAACTCTTCCTTCGGCGCTTGCTAATTGCTCTTCGCTCATGCATCTGAGCGTTGAAGGAAACGCACTCGGCGGTGTGATTCCGTCGGCGATTTCGGCGCTTCCAAAGCTTCAGGTGATGTCACTCTCGCAAAACAATCTTACTGGATCCATTCCAGCTTCCGTTTTCTGCAACAGTTCGGTCCATGCGCCGTCGCTTCGTATTGTTCAACTCGGATTCAACGGTTTCACGGATTTCATGGGGCCTGAGACGAACACGTGTTTCAGTGTTCTTCAGGTTTTGGATATTCAGCACAATCGTATACGAGGCACGTTTCCGTTGTGGTTAACCAATGTGACCACGTTGACGGCGCTTGACGTTTCGAGTAATGCACTTTCCGGCGAGGTTCGCCCGGAAATAGGAAACCTCGCCAAGGTGGAGGAGCTGAAGATGGCGAACAATTCCTTTACCGGCATCATTCCGGTGGAAATCAAGAAATGTGGGTTCCTTAGAGTTGTTGATTTTGAAGGTAACGAATTCGGCGGAGAAGTTCCTTCGTTTTTCGGTGATATGACGGGCCTGAAGGTGCTATCTCTTGGTGGAAATCACTTCTCTGGTTCGGTTCCGATGAGTTTTGGTAACCTTTCTTCACTTGAAATCTTGAGTTTAAGAGGTAATAGCTTGAATGGAAGCATGCCTGAGACGATAATGAGATTGAGTAATTTGACAACTCTAGACCTTAGTGGAAACAAATTTACTGGTCAAGTTTATGCAAGTATTGGGAATTTGAATAGATTAACGGTTCTCAATCTGAGTGGCAATGGTTTCTCTGGAAAAATCCCTGCTAGTTTGGGAAATCTCTTCAGGCTAACTACACTTGACTTGAGCAAACAGAATCTTTCTGGAGAGTTACCGCTTGAGCTATCGGGGTTGCCCAATCTGCAAGTTGTTGCTCTGCAGGATAATCAGTTGTCTGGGGATGTACCTGAAGGGTTTAGCAGTTTGATGAGTTTGCAGTATGTGAACCTCAGCTCTAATGCATTTTCTGGCCATATTCCTGAGAACTATGGTTTTCTTCGTTCATTGCATGTTCTTTCATTGTCCGATAATCACATTAGTGGAACAATACCTTCGGAAATTGGAAACTGCTCTGATATTGAAATTCTTGAGCTTGGATCGAATTCTTTGACAGGTCACATTCCTGATGATCTCTCTCGCCTCGCCCATTTGAAAGTGCTTGATTTCAGCGAGAACAATTTAACTGGGGATGTGCCTGAGAAAATATCCAAATGCTTGTCATTAACGACTTTGCTGCTGGATCACAATCATCTTTCAGGTGCCATACCTGGGTCGTTGTCCGATCTGTCAAACCTAACAATGCTGGATCTCTCTGCCAACAATTTAAGTGGGGAAATTCCAAGTAATTTTTCTACGATCTCTGGTTTGATGTACTTCAATGTCTCGGGGAATGACCTGGAAGGTGAGATACCGCCAACTTTGGGATCGCGGTTCAACAACTCCTCTGCATTCGCAGATAATCGAGATTTATGTGGGAAGCCACTGGATACAAAGTGTGAAGATATAAACGATAGGGACAAAAAGAGGTTGATTGTGCTGGTTATTGTCATTGCTTGTGGAGCTTGTATACTAGCTTTGTTTTGCTGCTTCTACATTTTCAGTCTATTGAGATGGCGTAAAAGGCTCAAGGAAGGGGTTTCTGGAGAGAAGAAAAAGAGTCCTGCTAGAGCCAGTTCTGGAACAAGTGGAGGCCGTGGCAGCACTGACAATGGTGGACCAAAACTAGTGATGTTCAACACCAAAATTACTCTTGCTGAAACAATAGAAGCAACAAGACAATTCGACGAAGAGAATGTGCTGAGCAGAACAAGGTACGGATTAGTATTCAAGGCCTGCTACAACGATGGAATGGTCCTTTCCATTCGCAGGCTCCCCGATGGAGCATTGGACGAGAACATGTTTAGAAAAGAAGCTGAATCACTAGGCAAAGTCAAGCACCGAAATTTAACAGTTCTCAGAGGTTACTACGCTGGGCCACCTGACATGAGACTACTAGTCTACGATTACATGCCCAATGGAAACCTTGCAACTCTTCTCCAAGAAGCTTCTCACCAAGATGGCCACGTTTTAAATTGGCCAATGCGACACCTCATTGCACTAGGAATTGCCCGTGGCTTAGCCTTCCTACACCAGTCCACAATGGTTCATGGTGACGTGAAACCACAAAATGTCCTGTTCGATGCAGATTTCGAAGCCCATTTATCAGATTTTGGGTTGGACCGGTTAACAATAGCCACTCCAGGCGAAGCCTCCACTTCAACATCCGTTGGCACATTGGGTTACGTGTCGCCAGAAGCAGTGTTAACCGGGGAAGCCACGAAGGAGGGTGATGTCTACAGCTTTGGCATTGTGTTATTGGAGCTTCTGACAGGAAAACGGCCTGTCATGTTCACCCAGGACGAAGACATAGTGAAGTGGGTGAAAAGACAGCTGCAGAGAGGTCAAATAACGGAGCTATTAGAACCAGGTTTGCTTGAGTTGGACCCAGAATCATCAGAGTGGGAAGAGTTCTTGCTGGGTGTGAAAGTAGGATTGCTTTGCACAGCACCTGACCCTCTTGATCGACCAACCATGTCTGACATCGTTTTCATGCTCGAAGGTTGCCGAGTTGGCCCTGATATCCCATCCTCCGCAGATCCCACTTCTCAACCTTCTCCGGCATAACCCAAAATGCAAATTTTTCCGGTCAATTTTTTTGTTTTTTCGAAAACCCTTTCTTTTAATTCAATTTCAGAAGTGTAACTGTAGTAGTTCTTGGTTGTTAACTTGTTATTCGATTTCTCTCCGCCGGGATTCTTTCCCTCCAAGGGGAAAAAAATATAGATAAGGAAATATTGCAGCCATTTTTCCATTTTTTGGGGCCATTTTTCACGGTTTGCTTCAAAGTGGGGCCGGACTCGTAGATGGAGAGATGGGGACCACGGGAAGTGTGTATTTGTATTGTGATGCTATCACTCTCGTGTTCATTAGATCATAGCTGGTCAACGTCTTTGACAAATGCAGCGATGTTCATGTGTTGCGATACGGACGCGGGAGTGAGGACAACGGGTGGGGCCCGCTCGGCATTTCCCGCCAAACAAAACGACATGGAATTGCTACTGTTCCCGTCTGCGGGACGGACCTGGTTTTTCTGACATCATCATGTGGTCTTGGCGCAGGTTCCGGCAACGGAGATGGATGATGTAGCCGTTAACATTGTGGGGTCCGAGGTACACGCTGTTTCCAAGGGTAGGACATGGGTGTTTGGTGTACTCAGTCAGTCTGGTGCAGCTTGAAGGACTTGTACTCTTCCTTGGCGCGCCATGTGGCTTTTTTTATGCTACCTTAATGAGTTTTTTCTTATTTGTTTTTGGTTTTGTGGAAAGAAATAGATAAAAGGCGTGAGGGACGGCGTTATGATTGGCCATTTGGCCATTTGGCCCACGGCTCAACAACTCTTGAACTTTTTGTGGGTCATGATCATATCCGGCATTTATTTTTTGAACTGGATTCTGTCTGATTACCATTTTTCGCTTTTGGGACTTTGGGGGCACTTGGCAGTGCTTTGGGCATTCTGGGAGGAGAGAAATAATTAAAATAAACCATGTCCATATGTATCTGATTTTTTTTGCCCATTATTTTTAAAAAATTTCTTTTGCTAAGAAAGAAGCTTCCTATTTGTGATCGGATCCGGTTTTAGGGTGTAGCTGGGCGAGTCCAATTTGCCGCTGTGTTTTTTATCCAGGTACCCATTTTGTAGTATGTGGTAGAGGGGCAAAGTACCAAGATTCTCTCCTCAAGTGGAACTGGCATTAAAATTGGTAAAGCATATATATATATATATATATATAGAGAGAGAGAGAGAGAGAGAATAATATTAAATTTGCACAAGGATCTGGAATATAAGATACAAGTTGACTGATGGTGAAGACGGGAGTGGGGGGACACAAGGTGTAGTGACCGTTAAGGGTCCTTCCAAATTTTATAATCGTTTGAATCATGTGTAAGATGGTGAACTGGTGAGTGTGTTTAGTTTTTAACCAGTGATGAGATCCAAAATCCAGTTATAGATAAGCTTTTATTTTGTCTTGCACTTGACTATTCGTAAACATGTTATGGTGTTTCTTTCCAAAAAAAATTAAGTTGACAGGCTTGTTTGGCTTGACGCTTAGAAAAATCACTTTTTCATATATGTTAATAAAGAAACATCTTTCAATAAAAGTATATTATTAAAATTAAATTATAAGTAAATTTTAATCTTATTCAACAATTCCAAATTAATTTTACTGAAATTAATTCTATTTAATTTTAAACTAAACCGACTCTATATCGTTAAAAATTAAACGGAGATATACACAAGTTTTAATCTTATTCAACAAATTAAAATTAATTGTCTAATTTTAACTAAAACAACTCTATCGTTAAAAAAATTAAACGGAGTTTACATCCATGTACAAAGCATTGCGTCCCTAAATCTTGAAATTTTTCACTGTTCCTTTTTTTGATCACTGTTCCTTTAACGGTGGTTTTATTTCTTTGTTTGTTTTTAAATAAAAAAAAAAGGGCCTAAAAGCAACTAACAAATAACTAATGGGTTATTTGAGCTTTTAGCTTCTAAACCACATTTATAGAAGGCTGAACCTGTTTTCATCCTTTTTACGATTTATAGATATTTGTTCTAAAGATAATAATAAAAGAATTCCGAGTATATTTTTTATTAAAAACTATACTCAGAATATATTAATAATATTAATTATTATGTTTTTCAATAATTTCCTTTTTTTTATTCTTTAATCTTTACTGTAATGGTTGACAAAAATATTTATTTTTAATACCACACATTCTTAAAGTTACGATTTCTTAAATAATTTTTCTTCGGTATCTTGATATATTGAAGGTTAGGAAATTATTTGTGTTAGAATCAATAAATTAAAGACCTATTTTAACAATATTGTGTCATCTTATTAAGCGTTTACTTCATAATTATTATTTTTACATTTTAATCCTTCTACATGAATCTTTAATTATTCAAAGTTAATTCTTTTATTTGTTATGGATTATATACCGAAGTTAGCCTCAATTATTTTTTTAGATTGCATTATTTTTATATGATAAAAAGGTATATGATTTTGAATATATTTGATAAAATTAATTGATAAGTTAATTTAAAAATAAAAAATAAAAATTGAAAAGATAGATAAAAATTAAAAATTAATAAATATTAATTAAATTAAAATTATTTGATAAAACTGTAAATAAGAAACAAACTATTCCAATTATTTAATAGAGGTTAAAGATTAGAATAATTTTATATGAAATATTATATCCAAATTACATTACTTTTTATATTATAAAAAAATTAATAAATATAAAAATAAAAATTAAGATATAATTAAATAATGGATAAAACATAATAAATATGATATATTTATTTTTATTAAATAATATATTATTAAATAAAATTTTATTTTTAAAAATAAATTATTTTATAATTTAAATTTTTTTCAAACAGTTTAATATTTTTAATAAATTAAAATAAATAATGTAATAATTAAAATAATATTTTAAAATATAATATTTTATAATAATAGAAATAAATCTATCATAAATAGTAATATTATTATAAAAATAAAATAATATAAAATTATAAAAATAAATAAATAAATAATTAGATTATAAAAATATATTAAAAATAAAAATAAAAAATATTTTTTAAAAATTACTAAAAATTACTAAAATAATTTACTTTAACAAATAAATTTAAAATATCTTTTCAAACTTTTTAGTAATATTATCTTTCAGTTAAGTAAAATGTTTATCAAGTAACTCTTTCTCGTACTGTTGGTTGGGTTTTATGTAACGCAAGTCCCTTCAATGTTTACTTTATATGTGGTTTTGTTGGTCAACATTTATTTTATTTACAAAAATATTAGTTTTTTAAAAAATATTAAAAAACAGTAAAAATAACAAATTTATTTATTTTATAAAACATTAAAAATAATATAATATAATATTTTTTATAAAATTAAAATTAAAAAAAATCGTAGATCAAACAACTCGTAAACGTTATTTTTCGGTTGATGTGCAACTAAATTGCCAAAATCTTTAAATCCACAAATAAGTAAGGATTCTGAGTCAGGTGGGTATCTAAAATCAACATTTTTGTGGGCTCCAAAACCAGTCCTACAAGTAATATGGACTTATAGCATGATATATTCGTTGATAATAATGATCATGAAGCCTTAAAATTTAGTTATAATTCAAGATTTGAGCTGATAACATGATTCAGTCGGTGGGGGAAAAATAGTAAAAAATAAACCGTCTCCTTAAAAGCCTTTTGGATAGAAAAATATTAAACAAATGTCAATGCACTAGTTAAGGAATAAAAGATAGGTGTTTTCTTATTTCATAGAAAGTGCGTAACATTAAAGTTTTTTATAATTTATAATATATCCCAACTTAATTCCCAATAAACTTTCATTTATTGATTTGTTAATCAGTTTCTTAAAGGAGATGATTAGTAAAACCCAAAATATTAACAGAATAAAGGAATTAAATAGGTTATTAAGTTGCTTGAGAAAGGTTTTTTTTGTGCCTTATGGACAGTGGAACTCATGAACAAAAAATATATAAAATTATAGTGATTTTATAACCAAAACAGAAAGAGAAAATGTTTGTAGAGCCAAGGAACAGAGAAGAATAAGAGAACCATAGCTATTATGAAAGAACAATTTCAATCTCAAAATACAAACTCTATCCCTATCCTGTAGATAAAGGTGTGGCATAAGCTATTTTATACATAAACAAATTTTTTTCATGTCGATCTTGCCTAAAAGCACAATCTTCATATTATTTTTGGTGAACCACAACTTTCATGATTAAAATGAATTGCGATTAAAGATTTAATCTAAGGAAAAAAAAAGATTTTTTAAGAAAATTTAGATAAAAAAAAATCTAAAAATTAGAGATAAAAATCAGTTGAACAATCCAAATCAATAATTTGGTTTATTTAAAATTTAATTTGATGTAATTTATTTAATAAATAAACTCAGAATTTGTTAAAAGATGTTTTTAAATAAAAAATTTAAATTTATAAATAAATATATCTAACCTGCTTAAAAATTTATTTATCTTTATATATATTTATGTATTACATTAATTTTAATATATTATATTTATATAATTTATTAAAAAATAAATTTTTTAATTTTAATTTCAAACAAAATAAATTCTATATGATTTTATTTTTGTCTTTAAAATAGAACCTCTCCTACTATATTCGTTTACCTCTGATTCCAAAATTTCACTTCATATATTTTTAAATTTCGAATAAAATATAGTTAAACTAAACTTCCTTTATTCAACCATTCAATCCTTAGCATCAAAAGTAATTTTATATAAAAAATATATATAATATATCATATATTATTTAATGTGATATCCAAAATAAATAATTGTAAAATTTTCGTTGAAATTTGTTTCAATATTTATTATAAATATTATATATATTACTTTAACTTTCATTTATATTTAAATTTGTTTATATACAAATTTTAGACTTATTTAATTTTATAGATTTTAAATTTATAAACTTTTTTAATCAATTATTTATATAAATTTTAAATTTATTTATTGACCTTTTAGTATTTATACATGAAAAAGTTCAAAATCTATCTTAACTCAGTTCATCGAAAATTAACACTAGCTTAAAAAAGGATATTTTGGATAGAAAACATTTAAAAGGTAAAAGGAAATAAATAGGTTGTGAATTGCTTTGAGTTTTATGTCCCTCCCCCCCCCCCCCAAAAAAAAAAAAAGATATTCAGGTCATAGTCAGTCTTCCTTCCCTCATCTTTCTCGTTCCACAATGTTTGATAGATGAGTTCAGGGAATTAAAATCTAAAAATGCTTTAAAATACGTTATGGCCTGATCCAATCAACCAAAATTTAATCAATCTGTTTAGAATAAATTAGTTGAAATATCCGGTATACCCAATTCAACCCCATCTAAATTTAGTCAACTTGAATTTCATTCTTTCTTTTCTTCTTTTTTTCCCAACCCAGTTCAATCCAACTTCAGATCGCCCTTAATATGTATTTTACTTTACATTACAAGCCAATCTTTTATACAAGAACAACGACATAGCTACAACTTACACGAACTATTAAGCCGCACGCACATGAAAGAAAAAATCCATCATGTTGAGACTAACTAAAAGAAACCACATTAGCATATTACATCTCAATACAACCATAAAAAAGGATCTTGGGATTTAAAGGTGACGGGGTCGACATACAACGCAATACTAAATGTCATTTAAATCAACACAAACATCTGTTTTATTACAGAGAACTCTAATCTAGTTTGGATTCAACATAATTAAATACAATAATGGCCAAGAAATAGTTTGATAGGCTTTATTTGTGGATAAGCTCAATTTTTTAACTAGATAAGAGTCATAAGACGAATAAAGAACATCACAAAGCTGTACTCTTACCAAGACCAAGTCGCCGGTAACACTCACAATTCGCGGTTCTGTGCGCTACAAGCAACAGGAAATTTTATACTAATCAGCTCTGGATTGGCCTGCGCGGGAAGAGAGGATGATGCCAACAATGAGACCATACAATGCCAATGCCTCCGCAAAGATGAGAATGAGAATCATCCCAACGAAAAGCTTTGGCTGTTGGGCATTTGCTCTACAAAAACCGTCCATTTCCAGCGTGTCAGATTCAATAAATTAAAATAGAGACTAAAAACATTTATCCAGTCAGAGTTAAACAATCTCTCGGAAGATAGCATCAAAATATCAAAAGAAGCAGCAGCAGCAGCAGGGATACTGGCGTTAAATAGTTTTGGGACTTTCAATTCAATCAACAACAGACAAATACTGATGTACATCCACACGTTGCCAAAAAGATTAATCATGTCATAACAGCTGTTTCTTCATTGTAGACTTGCAACCATGCAAAATAAACTAAATATCAACTCTACCAACCAAAAAACAGGGTGTTGTGTAACAATAAGAAAAACCGTTTGTTGTAGTCCAAATTAACTATCAGCACGTTTGGACTTTGGATCCAAAGTTCAAAGGCCTCACAATCATGACCAGGAACAAAATCGTGACTGTATCATAAAAATTCAGTTATCTTCTGTTAAATGTGATTTTGCTCCAAACTGTAAATTAAACTAGAAGTGGGGAAAAAGCCGTAACTTGTGCATTAGGTTGAGAATTCAGTACCAAGTTTAAACATAAATCACTTGACCGGAAACTCACATTTAACCAAAATCAAGAGTACAAACACCAACCAAAACAAAATCTCCAACTAGGTCTAAATCTCCACCAATACAAGAAGTACCTACTACAACACGAGCATCCAAAACTGTAAAGCCTGGCAAGTTCAGTTTTGCCATTTGCACATTAAAGAAACAATATCCGTTGCAAAACAACAACCATTTGTATAGTGAAGGAGATAGTATATATTATGACATAAAAGATGAGAAAGTGGAGTAGAAAATGGGAATACCTAACACCGGCGTCACCAACGATGCCGATGGCCATGCCAGCGGAGAGACCGGCGAGACCGCAAGCGAGGCCAGAGGAGAGGTGAGCGTAACCGTCAAATAGATAGTAAGATTTGGCCTTAGGGTTAATGCCGGTGCTGATGATGACGGCGATGATGAGGCCGTAAATACCTAAGACACCAGCCATGACAACGGGAACAATGGATTTCATAACAAGTTCAGGTCTCATGACACCCATTGAGGCAACGCCAACACCACTCTTGGCTGTACCGTATGCCGCTCCCATGCCTCCATTACAATCACTTATTATCAAACAATTTCATAAGGAAATCAAAATTAATGAAATAGAATCAATGAATCAGAAGCTTACAGGAGAAAACTAGGGCAGCCGCAGCGCCCAGGAATCCGAAGAACGGAGCAGTTTCATCGCCGCTGAAGCCAACCATATTTGCTTCGTCAAAATCGAAATCGCAGTTTGAGAAGGAGATCTACACTTCCCTTCCCTTCCCTTCCTTTGCTTTGCTTCTCTTACCTCAACCTTCGGTTCAGTTTTCGGTTCGGCTTTTTATTTCTTTTGGACCAAACGGAAGTTTCTTCAGTCCGTGGTTCCCCGCTAAGTTTGTCATCACTCACACCACAACTAATATAAAGCAAATATTTTTAAGCCACTTATTTTTTGTTTGATTAATACTACTCATTCTCCTTATATTATTATTAAATGTAGAATCAATTAAAGGAGATTATTAAATTTTATTTAAAAAATAAATAAATTTATATTAAGTGAATTGTGGAAATTAAAGTATAAAAATTATATAAATTTTCAAATTTTATTTATATAACTGAATTTAATTTGATATATTGCTAGTATAATTTTTTTAAAATTATTAATTATTTAAAATTATTATAAATTTTTAAGAATTTATAATAAAAGTAAATAATATTTTCATAATACGGTAATTTAAAATCATATGGCGATGTAAACAGTTATTGTTAGTGTATTTTAAGAAATTTATATATAATTTTATATGTATATTAAAAGCATCCTTTAACTAATACAAATTTCTAATAAATAATTTAGTAAAACAGGTAAGACTAATAAATAAAATAGTCAAAAAATAAAATTAATGGTAAATTTTCAATTTTTAAATTAATTTAAAAACAAATTTTTTTATAAAAATAATTTTAAAAATATTTTTATTCAAATATTAAAAAAATTACTATTTTTAATTTTAAAATAATTTAATTTTTAAATTTATCAAACTTTTCTTTATCATAATTATTATTATATTATAATTATTGTTATTATCATTTTTATTGTTATTATAATAATAATAATAAATAATATTTTATTTAATTTTTTATTATTTTACAATAATTTAATTATATTCTAATCTTTTATATATTATAAATAAAATTTATATTATTCAATATATTAAATTTATAATATTATAATATTATTTTATATTATATAATTATTTATAATATAATTTCATAACATATATTATTATTATTATATAAAATAAATTCTAATTCATATATTATTATTATCATTATTATTATAAAAATAATAATAATAATAATTTTTATTAAATTTATATTATATATTATTTTAAAATTAATTTTATTTATTTATTTTTAATAATTTCACAAATAAATTATCTAATTATATAGAAAATTATATTTAATTTATAATTTTATATTCTAATTTTATATTATATAATTTATTATAATATAATATATTATTTTATAGAAAAATAAATATTAAATAATATAAAAAATATTATGATAATATATAAATTTATTTATGATATATATTCATTATTAAATAATATATAAAATAAAAAATTATATAATTATATAACTTTTTATTATAATTATGATCATATTACAATTAATATAATTATAATAATAATAACAATAATTTTATTATTATTATTATTTTAATAATTTATATTTTTATTTATCTAATTATTATATATTCAATAAATAAATAATATTAATTAATATATAAATTACATTAAATTTATAAGATTATGATATAATTTTATATTATATAATTATTTATAATAAATAATAAAAAAATATATAGTAATAAAATTATTTATCTTAAATATTAATAAGCTTATAATATATAAAATAATTTTTTATTATTATATTATAATTTTTATATTATTAATTATCTTATAAATATTATTTTTATTCTTATTATTATTATTATTATTAATATTATTATTGTTATAACTATTTTTCTTATCGTAATAATAATAATAATAATATATATGTTATTTTTATATAAATTAATTTTTAAAATTAATATTTAAATTTGTATATTTTATTATTTATTTATTAAAAATAATAGAATAGAATGAATTTATTTTTATTTAAATATTAAAATTTAAAAAATAGTTTCACAAGGACCTGAAATAAAAAAATATACTAAAATTAATTTTCAAATTAACTAATAAAATAAAATCATAAATTAAAAATATGATTATAAAGTTAGAATTGAAGTATTATAATTTGTTATTACTTTTAAATTTAAATATTTTTAGTTAAAATAAATAATTCTATTAAAATAAAGATAATATTTTTAAATTATTTATATATTTTTATATTAAAAATAAAAATTTATTTTTATAATTATTTTGATAATTATATATTATATAGAAGAAAATTTGATATTTTTTTTATTTAGTTTATTATTTATGATATACTTTACAATAAAAATTTGATTACATAATTTTTTGTTGTAAACTAAAGAATATATAAATTAATTTAAATAATATTTTAATGAAAAATATTCAATTTAAATATTTATTCTGATAAAAATAAAAGTCATAATAGGATACCTAGCTTTATAAAATATAATTTGATGAATGTTTATGTTCTTTCGGCGAATTTTGTTTTAAAGGGGTTGCTCAGTCGATAATTATAATCTTTTTTGTTAGGCTTTATTTAATAGTAGAATAGAAGAATTAATATAAATTTAATATGTATTATAATATAATTTTATTTCGTTTATTTTAAATGTATAAATAAAAATTTTATTCAAAACAAATTTAAATTACATAAAAAAAAATACTTACATGACCTTTTCTTTATGAAAATATTTTTTTGTTTTATTTTTTATTTTTACTTTTATTTATAAAGATGATATCTTATTTTATTTTTAATATTTTGTATAAAAAGTAGTTAAAATGAGAAAATTTCATTTTCTGTTTTTTTTTTATTTTTTATTTTTTATTTCACTGTTTCTAGTATAAAATTTTGAAAATACAAAATAATATATTTTTTTTAAAAATAAAGGTAAAAATATTAAATGAGAAGAAAAAATATTTTTCCAAACCAAATACTACTTTATTTTCTGAAAGTTTCAATGATTTGTTTAGTTTTAAATTTTTTAAATCGATTTACCAATTTGAAAATGATTTAAATTAATTTCTAGACTTCTGTATATTTAACGATGCTAATATTATACGAAAGTGTAAAATCTGGCAAAGCAAATGTTCATGAAAGTTAATAAGCAGTAGAAATATGAGTGTTTTTTTTTTTTAAATTAATATGCGGCTTAATGTAACCAAAACAAAATGAGGCCCAGTTTGAATTGTGGCCATCCTATTCCGAAGATTGATTGGGCTTTTATGACAAAGGTTGGTCAGCCTGTAATTTAGGATCATAACCACTCCAAAAACAAAAAAAGAGAAAAGCGTTTCATTTTTCGTGACAATAAATTGAAACCAGTTCAACCCAACAAATATGAGTATTATACTTTCTCGGTCTGCGTTTGTAAGTTTTGGTATTTGCCAATTGTTACACACGAATCGGTCCGGATGTTTTAGGCTTCAAGAATTTATTACGTGATATTTTCTTGGACTCTTGAGAAGTAATGATTTTAGAAAAGGACAATTGCTTTATACATTTTTTTTTTCCAACTTAATCCCTCTTTTTGTCTACATAATTTTTGCTTTTAATTTTTTTAAGTATATAATTAAATTATGAACTACACTTTTAAAATTAATATTTTAAAAGTATTATATAATATTTGTGATAAAAAAAACACTTTAAAACTTTATTATTTTAATTGATGGGATAATGAGCAATTGATTTACCAGTGGTAGGGGTAACTCACCTAAGGAGCTTAACAATGAAAAATCTAAATGGAATATGAGTATAAATTTTCAATTCAGCTTGAATTTAAATTGATTGGGTTGTGTTTCAAAAATTTAAAACCATTGTATGATTTTTAAATTTTATATTGCAGTTCGGGTTGAGTTAGGATTGCATGATTTGAAATATATAATATTTATACACTTATAAATTTATAATTTCATTTTAATGTTTTTTAATATAAAAAATTATTCTATCAACTAATTAAATTAATGCTGTTTATTTTGTTTTGGAGATTAATTTGTCCAATTCATGAAATCTTGAAAAATAATTTACCTGTTATTTACTTATTTCTAATTACAGTGAATTGAATAATTTCATTATTCATGATATCCATTAAACGGTAGAGAGAAACATGAGAAGACGAAATCATACCTATTGTTATCTAACGTAATATATTATTATTTCGTTTATGATAAATTATATATATATATATATATATATATGTTGAATTAAAATGATAAATAAATAATAATCATAAAAATATTATTTTTTAATTTCAAACTAATTTATTCAATTTATAAAATCTCAAAATCCATTTTGAGAGTTTTACTCAATTTTAATTCGGACTCATACTAGTTCCTAATCATTCATAATTCTTTTGGAGCATGGATTTCTGATTGTATTTCATCTTATTGTCCAGAAGGCATTTATAATCAGTCGTCCTCTTATGATGTGGTTCGCACACGGATTGTTTGACTTAAATTTCAATGCGCTATCATTGTTGTTATTTTATCTCCGTCATCACCAAACAAGTGTTAGTATACAAGATATTGAAGACATTAGGATTATCTCATCATAACAATTTTTGGGTTTAATATAAAATTTTAAATTTGAATCTTATTATTTTTTATAATATATATATATATATATATATATATATATATATATATATATATATATATATATATATAACATTCGCCCATCTAGTTAAATGAAGGAGCAATATCTTGAATTAGTCTTCAAAAATATATAGGTCTACCATTTTAGATACTTAAATTTAAAAAAAGAAAACAATTTCTCATTTTCAAACAATAATTTATTTTATTTTTTATCATTCATTGGTATACAAATTTATTAAAATACATATGTTATTTTATAAAATTTAAAAAATAATATATTTATGAAAAAATTTAGAAAAAAATATTCAATTTATATAATATGTAAGATTAATTAAATATTTTCACTAAAATAAATAAAGTGGAGCTTGCACCTACCACAGTCCACGGCAAGGTAGGACGAAGTCAATGGTTGATGGGTAATGTGTTTGGTACGTAGAACAAAAATGAAAAGTGGACTTCAATGTATGCTTGTGCTGTAATAAAAGGTGAGAAAGAAAATAAAGAGGTCATCATTGGTATTCCATCGTTTATACTTTTTTAATCATAATAAGGTTTTCTGTCGTATGTGCAAGAGCAGATAATAAAAATTTGTATATAATAAATTTTTATTAAAATTATAGAATTTAATGTATTGATAAAATTAAATATTTATAAATTTTAATAAAAATTATTATTTATTATTTTTATCATGTATTATTAAATATATATCAAAATTGCGATATTAAATATTTTAAAATTTTTAATCTATAATAGTTTTATTTTATCTAATTTAAATGAGATTGTTTTACATAAAAAATAGTTGTAATCTTATACTAAAAAATATAGAATGCTGCATGATATAGATTTTTTTGATAATATATTTCAATAGTATATTATTTAATAAATTTAACATTTTGTATTTTAGTAAACTCATGAATTAAATAATTTTTCCACATATATCAAAATGTTTTTAATAATTTTTTATATGGATACACAAAGGTATTTTTTTAATAACTTCGAAGTTCATAATTTGAATATGCTCCACATAAATCATTACTTTCGAATAAACGTCTTAATGCTAATGTTACCAATCAGATAACTCATTTACACCTAGGAAACATGGTAAAAGGCTCTAACATCAATTAACAAAATCTTGGTAAAAGCTCATCACATTAATAAAATCTTGAAAAAACCTTATCATAAATATTGATGTTAAAGTTGGGAAGCCAAAGGCTAAACCTCACACTAGAATTTGATGTTTTCAATATAGAACTCAAATTTTATATCTTATAATTGAATTCTAACATATTTTTTTAAAATAATTTTTTGACTCATGACTAAAATTCAAACTCCTACTAATATATCTAAGAGATATATTAGTTTATCATTTATGCAAACTTTCCTGTTCATGCTTATAATATACTATGACAAGTTAGTACTCATTTTTCTTGGAAATTTGACTGTTTATTTAGAAATAATCTTTACATTTTTAATAAAAAATATTTAAAATTAATTTTAACTTATATTTTAAGACTAAATAATTTTTAAACAAAATAAATTGATTATATTATTTTTAAAAGATTAAAATTAATATTTTAACTCTTCAAATATAAATAATTAGCTATTTTAATTAAAATAAATAAATAATAAAAAATTATTTTAATTTTTATAAAAAACTAAAATAACTTATTCTTTATTTTTTAGAAATGATAATAATAATTTTTAAACTTTTAAAATTAATATAATTGATATTTAATAAAATTTAAAATAATTATTTATTATTATTCTAATTAATTTTACTTAACTTTAAAATAAATATATCATAAATCAATGGATGGCCGGTTGTGTTGTCTTCCCAGGAAACAATAAAAAATATCGATTAAAAAAAAGGACAGAATCAAATACTTGTACTTGAGCATCTCTTCACCAACTTACACTCGTATGTCACGGGAGTTTCACTCAGTTAGTTAAATGTTTAGTTCTTGAATCGTGATTTCTATCCATATATTTTTTTCCAGTTTGAATGTACAAATTATAATTGATAACTTGTCCTGGCATTAAAGTGAGGCAAATTAGAGAAATACTAATTCTAATATTTAATATTAAAAGACTAATTACAAAATAATTATATATTAATAATTTATAAACCATAACATTCATCTACGGATAAGAATGAGATTGTTTGACATGAGTATGTGATTTGATTTATTTAAAATTTAATTTTGTTTGTTTACTAAGTAATAGGTTTAAATTTGTTAAATAATTTTTTTAAATAAATAAATTAAGTTTATTTTTATATATTATATATTTATTATTAATTATATTTATATAATATTAATATATTTATATAATTTGTTAAAAATTAAAAAATTTTAAAAAAATCTTATATTGTGTAACTTTCTTATGATTATAAAAGTTGTATATAAAATTTTAATTTTAAAATAAATATTTTATATTTTATTTTAATTTATATATATATATATTTAAATATGTATATATATATATATGATATTTTTCTATAAGTTATTATATTTATATATAATTAATGTTTAATATATATTTTTTAAAATTATATTGTTAAATTTACAAACATTTTATTTTATTAACTTTAAAGTTTAAATATTTTTAATTAATTATTTATATAAATTTTAAATTTATTTATAGTATAGATTCTTAATTAAAATAAATCAGATATTATCAATAATAAAAAATTTATAATAAATAATAAATTTTAATTTTAAAATTTTAAAATTTAAATATTTAAAGTTTAACTTAATTTAATTTATTTCTCTTACTACATCTAATTATTTATATCTTTTATTTAACGATTAACAATTTTTTTTAAAAAAATAATAATCTAATAACCTACATTTAAATATAAATAAATATTTAAATTTTAAAATTTTAAAATTAAAATTTATTATTTATTATAAATTTTTTATTATTGATAATATCTGATTTATTTTAATTAAGAATCTATACTATAAATAAATTTAAAATTTATATAAATAAATAATTAAAAATATTTAAACTTTAAAGTTAACATATAACATATAACATACTTTCTTTTTGATGTAATAATTTTTTCTATAGATTAATAAAATGCTAAAACACATCTACACCAAAACTGAAAATAAAAGGTTCTTTCTTATCGGAGTCAGCTATAGCTATTATCCGATCACATTCCTACTTCCACTGCGTTATTTGCCTAATTGGTCTGCAATTCCGCGTTCATCCCACCTTAGACAAAAGCAAGCCAATTTTACCGGTATTTGTAACAAATATATTATTTATATAATAAAAATTTATATTATTTTTATTTTTCTGTTACATTATTCATTTTATTTTTATATTTTTTTCTTTTTTCTTATATGTAAAAATCACTGTAGAAAAAATTTGTACAAATAAAAGTTGTCTATTTGTAATGCTTTACCAGTTTACCACTCTTAAGGTATAGTTATGTTGTGTTGAATAATATCTATTGTGATTTCTGAGTATGGCGAGGAAGAAAATTATGTTTAAATCTTAGGACTCGGATTGCAATTCTTGCTTGACATTGCATCACTAGAACTAGAATGACATACATGTGAAGCCCTTATAGATTTTGACCTACAAAAGCCTGTCATAGCTAGGGAAACGAACATGCTATTGCAAAAAGTTACAATTGCCAAAGCTGTTGAGGTTTAGGACAAGCAAATAGCAACGGTGTGTGGATTAATATATGGTAGTAAATAGTAAACACCTCTACACCACTCCGTTATGTATCTCTTTTTGGTCGGTACTCTGCATTCAACTCTTAAGCATCATATAATGAAAACATATACCTTGTCTGCTTACGATGTCCACCTCAAGAAGTAGCAAATATCTTTCATTAATTAAGAGTGGCAAGTCTCAATCAGGGCTTGGTAACTGGTAAGGAAGTTCATTGACTACAAATGGGTCACAAAGAAAGTAAGAAAAAGGTAATGCAAGGAGAATCATACCTTTTTGACAAAACTAGCTAGCACAAAAGAAAATTCCTTATAAAAAATTCGAAATTTTTAACTACAACATTAAAGAGGCATGTCTGTGTTTCACAAGCAACAAGAGATCTAGCGAGTCAATTCCTAACGCGTTGTCATCGATTTGAGTTGGACCCTCCACTGAAACCTTAGAAAACTGTACTCAACACGAGGCAAAGCCGGAGCCTCTTCATTGAAATTTATTCACCATCATCTCAAGCAGGACCCTTCAGCTAGCCTGTGACAATCATGCCATCTATTTGCAATCTCAATCAGAGGCCCATTTTGTGCCCCATCACATTTCATGCCTCCAGAGTTCGTGTTCAAATGAATTACTTATCCATCACTTTCAGTTCTTGTAATCCTCTATTTTCCCGTACCTAATTGTTGATGGCTACAAACCAAATCAATTGTGACATTTAGTAGAACACAATGCTGTGTGTTTTCTAGTTGAATTTGGGGCTTTAGCAAATGGCTTATCTCACTAAGAATGAATAGTCACTGCATTGGGCACACGTATAATCTCCTAGACATCATAAAAGTATAAATTGACATTGAACACAACCTCCCATTAATTTAGACATATATTAATTACCCCTCCTTTTCTTTCCGTTGATAAACCTTGGTACAAAAGTTGAATCCTTGATATGCTGCTAACTTATCCTATATTAATCATTCTAAACATCCAGAAGGAACTTCCATTGGTACAGCACAATGCCTCCGTTAGAAAAGAATCATTGGCATGATTTTCAATCAATTTCAAACTTTTTAAGAGGAGTAATAGAAATTAGGCACAGGCATGTCCACTCTTGATAAACATAATAATCAATCATCACAGTATAGAATGAAAAATTACAAGTTGATTAATGCTTATAATTTCACACCCACATATCTAGAAAAAAAAAGGTGCAGATAAATTCCATCAAGGAGAGGGAAGGGGGTCTAAAAATGGGTATTAATCATGATGTATTGAGTGAGATGCTAGGGTCTGGGCTCTAGAAAGTGAACATACATATTCTCATTGCACTCTCAGTGAAATGTAAAATAAGCACCTATAAGGGTGCAATCATAGTTCATGTCCCCTTTGAAAGAAGCTTGATATTCACACCTAGATACAAACAGAGAGTGAATTTGAAGACTTTGGCGAAAGCCATTTGATTTGTTTATTTATTTGCCTAATTTATTTTCATTTCATGTGACGCAGAATAGAATTCAAGATGGTGATTTCTCTTCACCAACCACCGTCAACCATAAATTAAAATTGCATAACTAACATAAAAAAAATTGAAAGGGTAAGGTGTAATTGATAGAGAGAGGGAGGGGTTTGGAGCAAAGTCCGTGTCAAAAGGGGCTAAGATCCTTATAGGACCCCGCAAGGATTTGCACCTTTAGCTGGTTACGCTAAGTCTACATTTTCTTATGGTATAAATATAATATAAAAAAAAGAAGAATGTGTTGACAGTAAAATAGATATGTTAGAGAGAGGTAGAAAGAGATAGTTTATTTGATTGTTCCTTACCGCCATAGCTGAAAGAGAGAAATGTGGGAATGTTGTTGGTGGGGTCCACAAAGAGGTCTTTATACGAGTTCAATGATGGAGTCCGCCCCATGATTGGAGACCCACAGCCGACCACCAGCACCGTCCTACGTGGACTATGCCTGTCCATATCATTGTCTAAAACCATTCAATACTTTTCTCACTTGGTTACGGATTAAAACTTCAAACAGAGTTTCAAAGTTTTTTTTTTAAAAAAGAATTGAACGTATATTTTTTTAAAATAATTATATAAATATATAAATAATAAACATATATGTAGATATATCTGACTGAAACCGTTGAATCTATTTTTTTTAAAAAAGAAAAGTATAAATAAATGAACGATATTATTTGTATGTATAAAAATTATTATTAATTTTAAATATTTTATTAGTATTTTTAATTTAATAAATATTATAAAAATTTATTTTTATATTATTAATTAATTTTAAAATATTTAAAATATAATTTTTAAAATGAATATAAAAAAATTAATAATTTTTATTGAATAAAAATGTAAAAAATCTTAATACTGTTATTATATTTTAATTAAATTTATATAAAAATAATATATTTATAATTTATTTTAATAAGTTTTATCATTAAAATTGTAAATGAACTCTAACCTAATAAAATATAAATTGATGAATAATTAATTAAACTATGAAACACGTTCAAAGTCATTGCTTAATAGTTTGGGAAAATTATTTTTATATAACAAATAGGTACTATAAAATATACAACACAAAGAGACATATTATAAACAGAAGAGAAAGAAGTATATGCTATGATGATGGCATGATGAAAAAAAAAATCTATTATATATTTATCGTCAAATTTTATAATTCGTAGTTTTACCTTTTTAGCATTTTCCATTTTCTTTTCTTTAAACGTTAATTCAGCTTCAATTTATACCTATTTTAGCTCTATTTATTTTCTCTATCAATCCGTTCCCTCAAAAAGTCTTGAATGTTAACACATATTTGAGCAAAGAAAAATGCTAACATATTTTTTGGCATGTGTTTTAACACATGTTTTATGATTAATTTATTTTTTTAAAAGTTGAAAATAATTTTTGAAAAAATAATCAACTTATAAGAAAATATTTTTTTAAAAAATAAACTAATTACAATGAATGTATTGCAAAAAGTTATGAATTTGAAAAACAAATTAAAAAGTCATGAATTTGAAATGTGATAACTGATCATTACTTCCCAATAAACATTTTAATTAAGCTTGTTTTGTTCAAAAATCATAACTCAAACGATACTATTTTTTTAAATATTGTTTGATCAAACAATTAATTCTTGATTTAAAATTTCTATCCTTTTATGTGTGTGATCGAATCTTTCTCATACCGTTTTTTTTTCAATATTTAGATTTAATTCTCTTGTTAAATGCGTGTTTCTACATCATTTGATAATTTTATACAATATAAATTTTGATCAATATCTTAAATTATAATTATCTATATTATTATTATTGAATTATAGATATTTATTATTTAAAATAATTTTATTTAAATTCAATAAAATTATTGTAGATAATAAATCTTTCTTTTTAAATTTTTAACACATCTATATGCTCGTTATCCAAGATTTAAATCTAAAATATTTTAGTAAGTTAGATAATTTTCAGTAGCTAATTTATATATTTAATAAATTTCTTATAATAGTGTTTATGTCAAATAAAAATAAAAATTATATAGTTTAATTATTATTTTAAAATAATTGACTATTACGTTACTCTTTATGTCAAATTTTAGAAAATTCAACTAATAATAAAACATAATTTAATCATTTTTTTAATATATTTATAATTAATATATATATATATATATCAATTAGGCATGCATATTAATGGAATAATAAATAATTTTTAACTAAGGTAACATATTACGTGTATGATAAAAGATTTTAATGGAACATTAAATTTTTTTTATTTAATACAAATATAAGTTTAATTTTAATATATTTTTATTTATTTATAAAATATAAATTATGAAATAAAAAATTAATTTAATAAATTGTCAATATAATTATTTTTACATGTTTAATAAACCATTCATAAATGTAACTTTAAAATAATAATTATAAAAATTAAATATTTTAAATTACATAATAGTTTATAATTGAATTATATTATAAAATATTATTGATATATATAATAACTCATTATCAAATTATACTGATATTAAAAAAAATTATCATTACAAAAAATTTATATATTAATATTTATTAGTATAATTTATACTAAAAATTAATTTTTAGTATAAATATTATAGATTTATTCTAAAAGTAAAATATTTTATCTATAAAATAATTTTATTAATAAAAAATAAAGGTGAACTATTTTAAAGATAATTTTAACATAAAATTATTCTGCTTATATTTTTTAAAAATAATATTTTAATTAAATTTAAAAATTATTTAAAAATTTAAAAATATATAACTTATATATATATAATCAGTTGATATGTAAAATTTTAATACTTACATTAATTTAATAAATTTATATAAAATATAAAATTTATTAATTTAACCGTTAAATATGTTATAATATCTAATAGATTATATATATATATATATATATATATAATTTTATACAAAATAAAAATTAATAAATACTTAATTTCATAATTTTATTTTAACAGTTTATATATTATTTAAATATATATATTAACAATATAATAAATTTTATATTTTATATAAAATTATTAAATTAATATAAATAATAAAATTTGACAAATGTGAATACATCCTGACTTATATTCATGTATATATATATATATATATATATATATATATATATCTCCGTGTAAAATAATTTGCAAACCAAATTAGAAGATTAGAAAGGCGTGTTCCATGTATTATGATTCCAAAATCACTAGTGATGAGTAATGATTTTGCGTAAAAGATATGGTTCTTTTTACTAACGATAAATTGTTCAATGCATTTCACTTCACTTTCCTGCCTCCAACCATCAATCATCCAATACCCGTGACGCCTAAATTACTTCTATTTCATCACCTATTCCGCCACGTATTTTACAGGATGGACCACCACACAGAATAGAACATTCTATCCAATACCCCACTGTTATACCATTTGCCATGCATGTGCCTATTAATCAAAATTTACAAAATTGGAATGCAATTTAAAGGGTAATGGATTTAGTTTTTAGCAAACTGTACATGCCATATATCGTTATACATAATTTTTCAATCCTTTCAAAACTTTATTATTATTATTGATAAAAAATAATGAAATAGTTTTGATTAAATGAACCATAAAGATGGTTAAGATAATAGGCAGCAGCACTAACAATAAATTTATCATATATATACAATCCTTAAACAAGACTTCAGTTATCATCAGTAGACATGGGTAGCACTAGCACATTTCCAATGCCGTGACCTCTTGTTCACGTTATGTTAATGGTTGATGTCCATTTTTCATTTATTTTAGGACCGATAAAAAGTATAGAAGCCAACCCCAAATATTTGTCCTAGGCTCTTCGTTTAAGAGATATTTTAGTTTCTAGGCCAGTTATAGGAAGAGACCATCAGCAACGCGTGGATGAGAAACAGAAGCACGCTATCTACTATTTTTCAAACCCTGAAACTTAATTTCCCCATTCCTTTCAGCTAAGTGGAGCATATAAGAATCTGCACAAAACAGGGAAAATAAAAGGAAGAAAGAACTTCCCCTTAAACATGTGATACAAATACACTGTATATCTGTGTGGGCCCAGAGCACGTGTCGTGGCTATAATAATTTTAAATTAAATTCAAATTGAGATGGAGATATTTATCTTGCAAATATGTTTAATTTTAACCTTTCATATTATATGTATGTGATTTTTTTGGGATTTGAATCCTCTTCCACGCACAACATGATAATGCTGTTGAAAGGAAAAGAAAATAAAATTATTAAAAAAGCATATTTTGCAATCAATTCAATCATGATGGATCAAATTGTGCCAATGATCTCTTTTGCTAAAGGACCATTTCTTGTTCAATAACATTAACAATGGAAGAGGATTCAGATCCGTGTAACTAACTATATTGAATGTAACTAATTAATGAAACTTAATTGTTATGAAATAGAATTAGCCATATATAGCCAGTACATCCAAAAAAAAAGAAAACCATATCCATACCACTCCAAGCATTGTCTCCGAAAGTTTAACAAAAAAATCAAAACACTAATTAAGAACAAACTCAAAATAAAGTTCGAATAAGGTAATTAAGAGCAAATTAAACTAATTTACTAAGAATTTGCTATAACTACAGTAACTGACTAGTTCTACAGCTTACGTTGATACGAGGCTTTTTTCCAAACATAATAATAGTTCAAGATGTGGGATCTTCTTCAAGATGGCTTGGTGGAGACCACTTTGAATAAATACTTCACTTGTTCAATATCTTTGTCTAACTCGTCACTTTCTGTTAATCCTCTAGAAGGAAACTGCTACATATGCAATAAAAAGGGTACTAATTATTGCAAAATTAATTACATTCCAAGCTATCAACACCTCTCAACCTACACACCCATCTCCGTACTCGAGAAAAGGCTGAAACAGGCTACTACTACTTAAAAAAAAACTTGCTCTTTCACTATTGGCCCAAATGGTCCTCACGATGTTGGAAATCTCAGAAAAAGAATGAACTAAACACATATTAACACTTGTATCTATAAAGAACCACTAATGCTTACATGCCATTGCCGACAATTGATGCTCCTCTTCTATTTGTGTATATATTGTGCATGATAGTTACCGATCCAATATCTAAAGCATAATCATATTATAAAAGCAAAATGTAATAGATTCTTCAATCTTCAATCTTCAACCTTCTAATTTCATGTGTGCTAGTTTTCTTGAATATTTAAAGTAGCAGGAGGCGCCACTTGATCAATTGCTGTTCTTAGGTGTGCAGCCATTGCCATATTAAATGCCAGCTGATATTTTATTTTGTTAATTTTATATATTATAAATAAATACTTTACAAATATGTAATTACTAAAAAATTAAGAAAACAAATTTGGTTAAATTGTTGAATACTTGTTGATAAAGTATCAACCAGCTAGAATGCTGGATAGAATTGGTATATATTTGGTACAAAAGGAATTAATATTATTGTAATTTGAACAGTGATGCTACCACAGAATAGAATTTTATTTGAACTATAATTCCGTTGGAGGACCAAAGAAGGTGGGGTTCCGGGGCAATCAAAGGCATGGCCTTAGGAGGAATGTTTTTGAGTTATTTTTGTCTTTTCTTTGTTTATCTTCTACGTAAAGTTGAAAGACAGATTCACCAACCCGTGACTTACACGTTGGTTAATCACACTGTCGTTGCTCAACTTACGTTTTCTCTCCTTTTCAATTGTTCCTTCCTCCAAATACTTGTCCACAAATGATTCGGAGACCGTAAATTTGTACCTTTAATTAAAATGGACACTGTTTGGCTTCAGAAAAAGGAAGCGCACGAAAAGAAAATGATTTTAAGGTATTGCGCATAATTCGATTTTGTTATCCTACCATTAAGGCCATAATTAACCAAAGTGATAACTATAAGCCTGTTTAAAACATTTAATTAGCAAAATATATTATCCTAACAAGGCAGACAGCTCTTAGCTTATTGAATAAATTCAGCTGCTTTGCCACATGAAGATAATGAAGTCCATATGATGAAGAATAAAGAATTCTATCGCTCACGTGAAAAATTAAATATTCTCACAAATCACAATGTTATATCTTCATTGCGAAGTTAAGAAACTGCATAAAATAAAGCATGCTTACAAAAACAAACAACGCTCTCAAGTCGCAACGGATATTATAATATATATATATATATATATATATATATATATATATATATATATAAAATTAGTATAGAAAAATGATTATTATTCATGAGGTGTATACAAAAGAAGAGAAGTACAAGATGTGATGTGATAGGAGAAGAAAAATAAAAGAAAAAAGGTAAGAAAAATGTACAGATATATAAAAATCACAACTCATCATTTGTCTTTATATTTTTTTCTGGATAAATTCATCTTCAATTACAAAATATGTATTAGAGTTTCATCATTATACTAATTATATTTTTATAAATTTGATTTTTTTATTTTTTATTTTTAATTTCATATGAAAATTTTGAATCTTTTGAAGTAAGGAGTTCAACTTTATTAAAAATACAAGAGAAATTTCAACTATGGAAATGGATTCTCCACGGTCACAAAAGTGACTCATGAAATTGAAATCACAACCATAAAAAATAATTTATATATATTAAATAATAAAATGAATAGAACACGAAAATTTGATTTGTACACTTTGAGTTTGTGAAATAAGAAGGAACGATGTGTCTGTAATGCATTTGTGTAGATAATACAGATAACCGAAAGTTGCTGCGGTAGGAGGATGTCACTTTGGGCTAACGTGCATGTTTTCAATCAAGACTAAAAATTCAATGTCCAAATAAAAAAAGTTTTTATTGCATATTAATTATTCACGATTACTCCAAACTGATGATGAATTAATTAGGATTTATTTCATGAAGAAGAATTGTGATCATTTATATAAGAATCTGGGTTTAAATATTATTAATTTATAATTTAAACTTTAAGTTTACAATAAAAGTTCTATAACTGACTGCATCACACTATTATCTTTTATTCTGAGAGCTATGGTACAATTATCATTAAAAATGTAGAATAATTATAACTATATTTGTAAAGTATTATGAGCTAGAAGGAATGTGTGTCAGTACGATTGTGTCATTTAATGAAGTTAGCTCCTTTGGTTTATTTATTTTTTCTCCACATATGACTTAAGTAGAAAATAAAAAATATAGGGGTTAATTGTTGCTTTTGATTTTTAATTTTTACAGATTATTTTATAGAATAATTTTAAAAAATTGTTGAGAAAAAGTAAATGAAAATAGGTAGAGAAAAAAAATAGAATAGTGCATATATGAGAAAAAAAGTTAATACTATTTTTATTTTTTAGTTTTAAAAAATTAATATATATTATTTTAAAATATTTTTAAAAAAATTATTTATTAAACAAATTTGTAAAACAGAAATCAAACATATCTGTAATTTATAATTTTAAATTTTTAACATACATGAGATAATTATTCTAGAAGTTATTAAATTGGTATACTTTAAATATATATATATATATATATATATATATATATATATATATCAAAATATATAATAAGTTATATTCGATAAATATGGTTTATCTAATTTATATTTTTCATCAATTAATGATGACGGTTTATGATACAATTGTTGATCGTAAATTTGTTCAGATAAAATAAATAAATAAATTGGGTAACGCATCCTTGTGGACTATTATGACTTTATTTTGATAATTTTTTCAAAAGTTACACTAGTTTTATAATTTTAAAAAATACGTTATATATGTGAAAAACCTGTCGATCCATTATAAATTTAAAAGTGATTGATCATTTGCTATAATCATGAAAGAAATAAAGTCTCGTCAACAAATTAAAGGGATAATGTATTGCATTTAGTTAAAACACAGATGGTAGACATTAAATAAAGTAACTGCTCGTTTTTTTTTATTTTTTATGTAGGCATAAGTAAAGATATTTTACTATCATATTCAAACTCTACTATTTTTAAAATGATTATTATAAAAGTTATTTTTAAAAACTTTATTATCTTTATAAATATAGTGTAAATTTTAAAAGGATGGCTTCTTGGTTAAAACTCTTCATTTAATTATAGGATTAATCAATTCAAATTGTTGCGTGAAATTTAAAAGGGTGGCTAATTGGTTAAAAAGTATGCTCTTAATTTAATTAAATGAATCAATTCAAATTGTTGAAATAGTAAGCATGGAAATAAATTATTTCTTTTAAATATATTAGATATACGTAGAGGTAGTAAAATAAATTAATTTAACTAAACTAGTCCAATTAAGTCTATTAAATTAATTATTACATTTTTTAATTTGATTGATTTGAACTTTTCTTTAATAAGACTAAATCTGCCCAATCTATTTAATTTTAAAATTTTGTTTTAAACTAAATTTGAAATTTTATTTTATAATCTGAATAAAAAAATAGATTTTCTTAAGCCCATCCTCATAAAACCATAAATTTAAATCGGATCTGATAACTTGTTTTGCTTGATCCATGTATATGGGATGTGTTTTTTATTTTTTATTTTTTGAAAAAGAAAGAAACTTAATATCAAACGATGAAAATATTTGTTTCATGATACCCATACTAAATAAACTAAACACAAAAAAAAAATTAGAAATAATAAATATTTATGTGTCAATTTGACGACAATTAAAAGGAATTAATTTTATAAATTATTAGCAGGTATTTCGTGTATTGTATGGATCCTTTAATTGAAATAAGCTTTAAAATATATAATAAAGGACAGTTTTTAAATTATAAGGTAAATGCATATAAATTTAAATAAATAAGTAAAAGGTATAAATAAATTAGAATATAGGGAAACGGAAAATATAAAAAATAATTCAGGAGTAAAAAGTGACTGACATTTGAGAAAAAATAAATTTTAATACAAAAGATTAAAAGTAACTGAAACGTTAATTGAAGGAAGGAAATGGGATCCTAACATGTATAATGAAAAAGATTTAAAAACAACCAATCATTTTGAAATTCTAAAAAAATATAAAGTAAGTGCTGAATATGAAAAATTATGAATATATATAGGAAGAGAGATAGAAAAAAATATCTTAAAAATATAATTTGTTAATTTTTAAAAAATAAAATATTTTAAAATATATAATAATTAAAATTAGTTGAATAATAGTAATACCGCATGTCATACGAAAAAAGAGAATATAATAAAAAAAGGAGTTTGTTTTTCATATCCTGTAAGTTTAAAAAATTTCACATACACTATCGATATACATGATATGAATTTATCTCTTAAATAAAGAATTCATTTTAAGAGGTAGAAACTTATAATTATTAATAATATGTGAATTTAACTTTTCTAAAAAAAAAATACACTGTAGGAGATAAAATACAACTGTATTTATTAATAAAAAATTAATGACTACAATATAATAAAATATATTTACATATATTATGAACTATGAAATTATTAAAAATATAGTCATTAATTTTCTAATTAATGATTATTAATATTATATATTTATTTATTTGATAAGCATTAATATAATTTATAACTAGAACAACTAATAAATATATACACATATACATAAATTTATAATTTGGATTTTCAACACCTCCTCTTACCATCTTTTTATGCTAAGTTTACTTTTTTATCCACCAAATACATTTTAACAAAATTTACCAATTTGCTGTTTCAAGTATATGTTAGAAACTATATTTTAGAAAATGAAACAATGCCAATTAAATAGTACATGCCAAATCATATGTAATTAGACACGTGACTTAAGGTCAAATTTTATTAATAATATTTTTATAGAAGTCGTGACGCTTAGCAATAAATTAAGGTATAGTTTTTCTTATATTATTATTTTATTCAAAGTCATAATTATTTAAGTCATCGATCCCACAAATTACAATTTATGATTTGTTTTGGTAAAATTCGTTATTAAAATAATACAAAAAATATGAACCCTAACATATAAGTTGTAAATGAACTATAATTAACATAAAATAGTATGAAAAATTAAAGCTTCTCCTAAGGGGGTGTCATTGTGCTTGGTAAATGAATTATTTATTCCAAAATAATTCACTTTGTTGATAGTGAAATATTTGTAACTTCTATTAGCGGAAAAGAAAACCTTGTACCTTACACCACCCAAGCGTGGTCTTTGACTGTGGCCTTAGTAAATCATTATCTGTTTCCATTTTTATCAATTTTTAAGAAAAATAATAAAAAATAATCCTAACTGGTATGTCCTACTCATTGACCTTTATTTTTCACAACTCAATTTCACAAATTAATTCTTAAGCATGTCTTAGTCATGTTATTTTTCTTTATTTGAATAATTATATTAAAGTTAAAAATATATGCTGTATGATAAATTAATTTTATCAGTAAGAGTTTTGTTATGCACAATTTAAATTTAAAAAATTCTTTAAGAAAATTATCACTTGAATTGAATCAACCACATTTATTAGTGAATTAAGTTCATTTACTGTTATTGGCTGGTTTCTCAAAGATAATTGTTAAATTACTCTATGAGAATCGGTAAGTAGTACAGAGATTGATGTTATATGAAAGCTGAAGAGGAATGCTAATAAGTGATAATACAATTTTTTAACATATTTTTATTATATTTTTAATTGATTAATTTGTTAGAATATTAAAGTATTTTTTTAGAAAATATCAGTTCGTAAATAAATATTTTTGTTTTTTTAAATATTAACCAACGATAAAAAATGGGTTAAAAGGTTTGAGTGTGATTTTCGTTGGAGAACAACTTTATTTTCATTTTTAACGTATTCTTTTACGAATATAAAATAGCCACATGTTCCGTGTTGATTTCTTTCATGTTTAGGACTCCTTTTGTTCGAAAGCAAGGTTCAATAAAAATTTAAAGTTTTTATATTGAAAGTTATTAAGTTAGTTTGAATCATTTAAGAAAATAATTTGTTAAGTTAACTAATAATATAACATAAAAGACATTTATATATGATTAATGTAAATTCTATTCCATATTATTGGAAATCACATATGAGTCTCTAAATATGAAGATAGTGCATATATAAATATCATATCGTAAATATCAAGCTGCAGTAAAAATAAAATTACAACAATTTTTAAATTATTTAATCTCTAAAAAAGGACATAATTTTTTAAAAAATTCATATAATTTTTACGTTATAATCTTAATTATTTATAATAAAAAATATTTTTATATTCTTATTAAAAATGAATATTCTCATTTAATCTATTTTGTGGATATAAAAGTTAAAAAAAAGTTATAAGTTTAGGTATTACTCTGTCAATATATTTATATATTAATTTAAAAACTGTTTAAAATATTATTTATATAACATCTGGATAATTCCCTTTTTTAGTTAATTTTTTGAAGTGATTTATATAATTTTAAGTAATATTTAAAATAATGTTATAAAATGATGAGATAAATTAATTATTAAAATTTTTATTTTGATCAAATAAGTTAAGAGATAATAAAATTAATTATGAGTTAAATGAAATGATTAAAAAAGTTAAAATTAAAAATTTATTAACATAAGTTTTGTCATGATTTTTAATATACTTTAACATAATTTCTGGAAGTCTCATATTACCTGAAAATAAAATTAACTATACGTATATAATATTGAGATAAGCATCATCCTATAAGTTTATTTCTGAAAGTTGTGTCAGATCAGATTCAAATTTTTAATAATAAATTGTAATAAAAAGTGTTGTCAATTTTATTTTTTTAAAGCAAGAGTGGTAGAACATTGGGCGGTAAGATTGAAATTTTAATTATTTTGTGTGTTTTATTAATTATCCCTACAAAGGCAGTGTACTTGTAAAGAAATTGAGGGGAGAGGAGAGGCAGAGCTACTAAACTGGTAAAGAAAGAAAAAAGGGAAAGAAACAAAAAGAAAAGAAAAAGGTAATGGTGTAGGATGTTAGGCAGTGACGTCACCTACGGGGGGGGGGGGCAACTATCAAGCCATGCGCAATTCAGCGGTCCTTCCTCTCTTCTCCTCTTTTATATTCTTTACAAATCCCTCACTCCTAACGGAATTTCTCTCTCTCTCTCTCTCTCTCTCTCATCATGTTCTTCTCTTCTTCCTAATCCTACCTACCTCAGCCTTAGCTTCTTCTATCTCCATCTCCTCCTTCTTCAACTCTACCTCCCTTCTCTTTTCATTAATGCACTTCTCTTTATACCACTAACTCATCAGGTAAGCTTAATTATACTACTACCCAGCCCCATATATACTTGCTATTCTTCTGCATCACCAACTCACAATAATTAATCATGCATCTTCTTTCTTTCCAATTCACAATACACCATGCTTAATTTAATTATTCCTTCAAAATTTTAATGTTTTTGTACTATTTCATATATATATATCATCTACCTTCGAGGAACCTCCTCCACCATTCCCAGGCAGTGTTAACTATAAGCAAAGTATGGCAACTACATGGAATCTTTGCAAACCGTACAATAAATGTAGCATTTTATTGATTTCATTTTTATTTTTATTTTTTTGGCCTTGAAGTTGATTCCATGGAACTGCAGCTCCACACCAGTTTCGTAAACCTTCTTCATTCCAGTTTTTTTTTTTTAAATGCAATTCAGCTAATGGATAATGAGTGTGCTGTAGAAATCGGCGAGATTGAAACCAAAGTTATAAGAAATTAAGAAGGGTGCAGATATTGCGTTGTGTGTAGATAGGGTAGGGCATAAAAGTGGTTGTTTTTGGGTAAGCATTTCCTCAAAGTCCGTCAAGAGAAGAGGTCAGAGACGTGCCATGGAAATTCTCGACAAAGAGACAATAAAGTCAGAGCCCCAGTTTCCGCAATGAGACCAACCAAAACTCGCTAATGCCTCAACACTAAAACTGTGCTTTCTATATCCTCTCCCCACTTTTTCTCAACCTTTGCTTTTTATCATCCCTCTCAGGCCTTCATCCAATACAACACTGCCTCTCTTTTTGCCTCTCAACCTTTTCCCTTTCGAGAAACGCGTGCCCAATTTGTGATAACGTCACTCCCATCCATACCCTTCCCATGCCCTCAATTCCTTTTTTTCATTAATTTCAACCTCCTACTTGTATATTATATACGTTCTTAACTAATTCATTCTTTCCATCTCAATTTATGTGTGTATTCATTTAATTAACCCTGTTAATTGGGATGGGTATCTCTTTAGTATTTTTCTTAAGTTAGATAGAATAAGCTTAAGCATTCTGTTCTGTACTACTGGTTAAAAAAGTAATTATATTGTTTCTTAGAAAGTTGTTTTTGTTTGTTTGTTTTATCCATGTCATGTAGTATGTTTTTATTGAGCTTAACTTATGTGTCTAATTATTTGTGAATATACATAATTATTAATAGTAATGCGGAATGGGGAACCCCGTTCTGTGATGAATCATTCCCACCATTCACCAACACAAGACAACATCATTAGGCCAAGCCTCTGCCTGTCCGTTTCTTACCCCTTGCCCAAACACACGGCTATGCTAAGTTCCAACTCCTTGTGGTTTTTTATCAAAACCAAACTATCATGATTTCCTTCCCTCTCTCTTTTTTCTCTCTCCTCCAACTTCTCATCTTTTAACCCGGCCCAGGGAAGAAAATCATTGTTTCTGAAATCATGGGGTTTTGTTTATAACACGCGCTTATATTTATTTCCTTTCCGATAGAATTTGGTGAGTGTTGCTCACCACCAAATGAGCTTATGATTATCTCTCAGAACACTTGTCACCTTTTCACTAAAAGGCCTTACATTATATTCTTTATTAATTAATTCGTTTTTTGGGGCTTGCCTTTTCAGTTTTTTATATTTAATTTTTTTTGTGTTCACTTCACCAGAGTATTACTATTACTAATTTACTATTATCTTCAGACTTCTCTTCTCTCTCTCTCGAGTGTGTGTGTATATATATATATATATATATATACATATTGATACTCACATCACATCTTGGTTGGTTATAATTTAAACATGATGAAGAAAGTCAAGTGCGGTGGGTATTAATGCTGGTGGTGAATTTGATGCAGTACCAGTAACAGCTATGATGGAGTCGATGGAGTCATGTGTCCCACCGGGGTTTCGGTTCCACCCAACAGATGAAGAGCTTGTTGGTTATTATCTGAGGAAGAAAGTCGCCTCTCAGAAGATTGACCTTGACGTTATCAGAGAGATCGATCTATATCGTATTGAACCATGGGATCTCCAAGGTATATGCATACAAACACTACCTACCTTACATTACTGCATGCCACACTCACACGTTTAAAATCAACTATTAGGGTTTTGAATGTTTGATACTTGATCTAACATTTTAATTAATTTTAGATCTTTCTTAGTTTATTATCATAATGAAAATTGAAAAGGTGTGAATGATATGGCAGAGAGGTGCAGGATCGGGTATGAGGAGCAGAATGAGTGGTATTTCTTCAGCCACAAAGATAAAAAGTATCCAACGGGTACAAGAACTAATAGAGCTACCATGGCTGGGTTTTGGAAGGCAACAGGAAGAGACAAAGCAGTGTATGACAAAACAAAGCTAATTGGGATGAGGAAGACCCTTGTTTTCTACAAAGGAAGAGCTCCTAATGGACAGAAAACTGATTGGATCATGCACGAGTATAGGCTTGAATCTGATGAGAATGGGCCTCCACAGGCAAGCACATGTTCCTATCTCTAATGCATATCTACCATATATTCTCTTACGCGCTTTGACTATTGTTGCTTACTTGATTAGAGTGGTTGTGTTTCAAGTGTTACGTTCAAACCTGCCCTTAGTTTCCCTCCCGATAATTATGCCATGTTCCTTATCCTTTTCCTCTTTCACACACACATGCACAAAAAGCTACAATGCATATAAGTTAGGGATCCAGCATTATTAATTTCTATATAGCTTTGTTAATGACTTTTCGAATCGTTTTCAACTTCAAAATAATTTCCTCTTTCCTATTCCCTATTGTATTTCCTCCTTTAATTTTTTATTTTTTCCTGTGGCTATTATATGCTATTTTGATCCGTGCAGTAGTTACTCTCTAGCTACCAGTGCTTCATGTGAATTAATGAAAGGAGTCAAAAGACCCCACTGTGTTACTTAAGTTAATTTAGATCATGCACTTGGTTGGTTTCTCTTAGATCACTTTCTTCTCTTTTTCCGTAGACCACCAACATCTAAATATTCATCAAGGCACGTACACGCTTTCTGTAGCAACATAACTTTCACCAACAGCAAGTCAAAAGTCACTGCTTTCAACAGCGAATAATTAAACTTGTTTCTTTCCCTTCCTTTTTCGCTACAAACTTTTCTTGCCACTTTGATTGGCAAACTTAGTTAATTATTTGACTACAGTTACTACCTCTCACCAAACTTATGGAATTTTTTTTTCAAAATCTAAAGCAAATACACACATAAAAGGTGAAGCACCAATAAACTTTTTACTCTCGTCCAACCCCTTTAATATTTAGCGAGTCAGGTCAACTCAAGCAGAAAGAATTAAATAAAGAAAAAAAGTCAGAAAGTTTCTTCTCAACTTTGAACTAAAACTGTGTTTGTGCAGGAGGAAGGATGGGTCGTGTGCAGAGCATTCAAGAAAAGAACCAATGGGCAAACGAAGACTATTGAAGGATGGGATTCAAGCTACTTCTATGATGAAGCAAGTGGGGTCAGCACTGTGGTTGATCCAATTGATCTCATCTCAAGGCAGCCTCAGAGCTTTTTAGCTCAAAATTTCTTGTGTAAGCAAGAGATAGAAGCAGATAACTTGAGCTGCATGCATCAAGATCAATTTGTACAACTTCCTCAGCTAGAAAGCCCCTCTTTACCGTTAGTAAAGAGGCCAAGCACAGTATCCCTCGCATCAGACAATAACGAAGAAGATGATATTCTAAACAGGTTACCCAACAACAGCACAAAGAAAGTCACTGATTGGAGAGCTCTTGACAAGTTTGTGGCTTCTCAATTGAGTCAAGAAGACATGCATGAAACCACTGGACTATCTAGCTTTGAACCCCATAATAACTCGGACATGGCATTGCTGCTACTGCAGAGTAGTAGGGATGAAGGGAACAAGTTAAACCCGTTTTTGAATACAAGTTCAGACTGTGACATTGGGATATGCGTATTTGAAAAATGAAGAAAGAAATGCATGGAAACGGTTTTTTAATTTGTACTACTATATAATTAAATGTTTGATGGATGCTGGGACATACTATATTTTTGTAAAAATATGCATGCATGTGTGGAACGGAAGAATTAAACTCTCTCTGCCCTTATGCCCTTATGCCCTTATGCGTGGTGAGTGCAGGTGTGTGTGCGCAAATTGAGATGCATGCGTTAAGATGGCTCTAGAATCTAGATAGTTTTTACTATATTTTAAGTTATCACACTAAGCAGGTACAGTAGTAGTCTTGCCATAAAATGAGTCCTCTAGCTAGGCTCTGCCCAAGAGCAAGAGATGGCAGCTATGACAGCAGATAATGTGATGATCCTTCACACTCATTGCTGTTGTTTCAAATTAAATGCCTGTATTCTTTTATTTCTGGTTGAAAGAAACCATTCCCTATCTGCCTTTCCGCTTAAGCAGGTGTTCTGCATTAATCATTCTTTATGTCACGTGCACGCACAAAATAAATATTATATTACTATCTGTTTACTGTCATTTGCTCATCGGTTCGCTAACTTCCCTTCCATTTTATTCCTTAAATTAAAAAAAATCAAGATATAAAAAGTTAGGTTGCAAAGAGCTTCATATTTATACATGTTTCGAGTAATTACATCTCTCTTTTATCTCTTCCTTCTTTCAAAGAAAATGTTCGGTCACGTTACATGATAGGAGGAATGTTAGTAATATTTATATGTAAAAATATATTTTAAAAAGTGTATTATTAATATTTTTCTGTAGGATAATATTAAATGTACACCTTACTTAGAATAGATATATCTAAAAATCAGTCAAAACATTAGAAAATTTTAAAAATATAATAAATGATATGATGAGAAAAAATATATATATATATATTAATAACTATCCCATGCTATGTTATTCATTATGTTTTTTTCCCTATTTTTTACTGATATATATATATTTATTGAAAAGTGTATAACAATCATTTTCGTTTGAAAATTCTGTTTGTCTAATTGGAAGTATGGAACAGTATTAAGAGAATAGAAATGTAAAATCAGTCAGTGCTAACTTCAGGTGTTTGTGAGAGTTTGTGGTTAACACACCTGGAAAGGTCAGAATACATGAGATACAGAATATGTTTGCATCTACAATCTATTAGAGCCTGCTATGCTTTATATATGCCGAAAGATTATGATTAGATCTTCATTAATTTTGACATATAAAGTAACAACTTCAAAGCTCTTTATGCGTATTGCATGCTCAAACATCACTTAGTCTTATCAGAACGCTAAAGCTCTTCCAATGAAATAACGATGTGTCACTCCTTGATTTGTTTTAGTAATATAATATGTATACATAAAATTCACACAACAACTTTTCACCCACAGGTGCTTACAGTTGATCATGAACGGTATACTTCAAATTAACTAAATAACTCGCTGTCTTTTTTTCATCCAAGTTCTTCAGTTCTTAGTCGCATTAGCTACGTTGGACTCTAATATTTACACACAGAAGATCCTTAAGTTTATAATATTTTGAGTCTTATATAACATTATATTTTTATACGAGGGAGTTATTATCTATCGACCCCATATAAGTAATATCATTGAAGAAAAATAATTTAAAAAGATAAATTTCATAAATTAAAATGATTTTTTTTTCAAGTAAGTGTCATTTAAGAAAATAAAAATTAAAAGTTGTTAAAATTAAATATTTATTGTATTCAAATTAAAAAAAATCAATACTTACTATTTTGTAATTTTAATTCCTCCAAAAAATTATTATAATTTCTTAACTTTTCAGATATAATCAACACTTTTAATTTCGCATAACTTCTAAATGATAACGTGACAAAAAAAATAAAAGATTGTCATACGTTGATTATCTATATGACCGCATGTAAAAAAAAATTAAAACACATAAATTATACAAATATAAGGACTCAAAAATAAAGACAATAAAATAAAAAACTCATAAAAAATGTAGGATATAAAAAGATAAAAATTTATTTAGAATGCACTAATAATGTAATTTTTTTATATTTTCATTTATTTATAACTGTTATATTATTAAAAATATTATTTTTTAAATAACTATGTCTATTATAAATTTTAATTAATTAACAATGTAAAATATTTAAGTTAATAGTATATCAAAATTAAACTTAAAGGATATTTAAGCCTACTTTTTTTTATATTAGATAAGAATTAAGTTTATTTTTTATACTATTAATATAAAAAAATTCATACATCTGTTGAAAATCATATTAAATATAATTTTTTAAGTAATTATTACAAAAATTAATAATTTTAAATAATATAATAAATTATAATTAAAAATATTAAAAAAGTACATTATGAATACATTATAGTTAAATTCATAAAAATTAAGTACTCGTGTTTGTCCTTGAGAAAACCGACTAATTCAAAAAAGATTCAATTCCTCTTTCATATCTCCTATTATTTATTTGGGTTATTATTAATGATACCGTAATGTATTACATTCTCTTATTTCATTTATAAGTTATATTTAAATTTTTTAATATAAATTATTTTTAAAAAATCATGAATAACTAAATTTTTTAAAAATCATCCTTAATATTTAATAAATCATATTTAATTAATTTATATTTATCTACATTTTTCTTCACCTTTTCCGTAGTGGTGGATATTCTAATCGATATAGATAATTTAAATGATTTTTTTAAATGGGTGTATAATTAAATAAGGATAATTTTAAAAAATTTGTATAACTATTAAGCATTATAAGTAATTTTAACTAAATTTTTTAGTATATATAAATTAGTTAAAAATAGTTTCTAATAAGAATTAGAGGAAGTATTACACAAGCGGTGACAAACAAACCTTCTGATATTATACCAACCTAAATATTAACAAATTTTTTAAGGTTATCAAAATTAAAAAATAAAAGTTTTTCATTAAAAATTACTATTTAATGAACTATCGTCTTGATTTTTAATACATTTTTATTGTATTTAAAAATTATTATTAATTCTTTAAATAGCTTACTTAAAAGTATTTTTAACATGTCTTTCTCTTCTATGATAATTAAAAATATGTTTCCTACAGAAAAAATTATTCATTAATTTATAAAAATTGTTAAATGTTAAGATATATCTCTTGTTAATATAGATTTTATCTAATAAAAATTAAATTATTAATATTGAATAAAAAGACTAAAATAATATTAAAATCTTAATCAATAACGTTTTTTAGTGATTAGAATTTAGACCCACATTTTTAATTTATGCAAACTGCTCTAAGATAGCGGTTAACAAGAATCTTACAACAATTATTCATCCGCAAAGCTAGCACGTCCACCATAGCTGAAGATGTGGGCGTTCCAAGGGACATCAATTTAAGCACTGGACAAGGTAATGAACAACATTTTCCCCAAAGCCTCAATGGAATAGGGAAAAAATGTAAAAATAAATCATAAAGAAAATCACCAGAAAAAATTCAGGAAAAGAATAGGAAAAATCAGAATTTTTTTACAGAAAAAACAATAATCCGTAAAAACTTTTTTCACCTTGGTCAAGTAATAAACATGAACGGGAGAGTGAGAACATAAGACTTGCATCTAAGCAAGCAATTGTTATCTACAGACAATTGAGACTATGCAATTCGCTTTACCCCACTGCTAACTAACACTTCTACAATCTCACTATGGTCATCAAGTAGAGCTTTGCCATCGGAAAAGCCAAATTTTATCTTCAATCAATAACATTTTAAATCCAAATGAATGAAGACATTGCAAACAAATGAAGTATGTGTTTGACATGTTGTGTTCAGTTAGAAGTTTTATCTTAAATTTTTTTTTTTCAAATTACATGTATTTTTTATTGAAAATAATTTTTTTCAGATAAGATAAAATATCTATAAATGATGAAACTCTTTCTATAAATATTTAATGTACCTGGATTTTCAAAATTCGAATTCAAGATTTTAAATCAACCTCCCGCATCTATCACACGTTCGATATTAGTGATACTAATTAATTAGTCTAATTAGCTTTTAGGTATTATGATAATTTTTTCCTAAGTAGAAGTAAAAAGAGAAAATGGAACATCCAGCCCAAAGTTCTCAAAGAGCAATATTTGATAACCAGAAAGCCTAAAGGACGGTGAGAAAAGCAACTAAATGAATGATTGTGGAAAAAAAAAGTTAAAATTGAAGTCAAGAACTGAAGATGAAAAGTAACTCGAATCACACATTTGAAACTATAAAGTGTAAACAGGATGGTGCATGAATTAGATTCATGGTGGTCGTTGGTCAGCATAGAGAGTTTTGGTGGGTCCGTATGTTGTCTAGCATGCGTTGCGCGCCATTGCTCCTGTTGAGCATGCTTTGTCTTACGGTGCACAAACCTCGCAGTCCCATGCAAATTTTTGTTTTTTCCTTTTTACCTTTCTACCTTCAAAAGTTTATTTTCTTTATTACTAATTTTCTCATACACCTTCTTCTGGCATGAGTTAAACTTTGGTTGAACTCCTAATTAATTATCTTTTATTTTTATGTGCGCCTGTGTCTTTCCTTTAATCTTGGTTAAAATTTTCAGTATTTAGAATTATAGATAACTAACGTTAGAGTTATAGTAATATGGTTAAAATTTATGAAGTCATTTGCTTACTTCCTTATTCTATAGTCTATACTTGTATGCAAGTGATTCTTGATTTTTTTTATCTTTTAGTCTAAACAATTTTCTCTAATTCCGAAGAGAATCATCTTTATTCATAAGATTTTGACAGTAGCTGTCGTAGCCTATTAGGTAGACCGTATGGTCTAATTCACCCCCGCAATAAGCTTATATATTCCAAGCTTTGCGAGCCTTATATTTGTCTTTATTAGTATGATCCAGAAAAAAAAAAATGGTGTGTACCCTATCTAAACAACCTACACAACCTTAAGCTAGTTACTCTTAAGTGGAGCACGTATAAAAGATTCATTTTCTTTTCTTGTTTGTTTTATTCTAAACAATATTCATCGTTTCTACCTTTTATATTACTTTAATAAGCAACTGCTAGATGGACCAGATGGTCCATTAAGGTCTAGACAGATCCCCTCCCTGCCCCTAATCAGTTCACTCTAAATTTGACAAATTGGACTCGTTTATTTAAGATTTTTTTAAAATAAAAAATTACTTCTTGATATTTTTAATTGTTTGTTCAAATTTTTCATAAAATCGCATTCTAAAAAAATAATTTTTGACTTTTTAAAAAAATAAAATTGAATAACTTGTTTAAAAAGTTGAAATTAGATCCGTTCCTTTGGAATTTTTTCACAAGAAAAGCACCTTTTATTAAAAACATCACTTCTCAATTTTTATAGGTATACTTATATGTTTAAGTTTTTGAAAAAATTAGAATCTAAAAAACACATTTCGGATTATTTTAAGATTTTATTTTAAATAATTTTTTAAAAAACTTAAATTTATAATTATTCCTTAAAAGTACTATATCATATTACAATTTTTACAATATTTAAAAAATATTATAAAAATATAAAAATTATATTACAATTTTTACAATATTTAAAAAATATTATAAAAATATAAAAATGTTACTTATTAATTTTAGTAACACTTAAAAGTGTTATATCTGATTTATATTATAAAATATTATTATTAATATTTAAAAAATATTATAAAAATATTATCTATTAATTTTAGTAATATTTTTAAAAAATATTGCATATGATATATATATAAAAAATATAATATATAATAGTAAAGTAATACGTAGTTTACATAATTAAAATAAACAAGATAAAATTTATGTTCTTTTTATAAAATCTAATATATATATATATATATATATATATATATATTCAAAAATTATTTTTAAAAAAAATTTAAACAAACAGATCATATTAAATCTTGCAAAAAGTAATTTTCATAATTGTAAATAATATTTTTACTTTTCATATCTTTAAGACACAAATTACTTGTGATACATATTTTTAATGTCTCTTTTTAAAGAGAATCCCATATTTATTCTAATATACGTCTAGAAAAGAAAGGCAACCGTATGGACATAAACTTTGCACATAAACCATTGTTATTATTTGTTATTGTGATTTAGGAAATTGAATATAAATAATACTTCCAAATATTTTAAAATATGAAACTTAGCAATTATACTGAAAAGTATTGTTTCATATTCATTTTCGTAGGTAAAAAAAAAAAAGAGAAAACAAAATTTAGAAGGAAAAAGAAAGGTAAACTCTTCCTTGGCTTAATTGTTTAAAAAGTCCTCTAATTAGAAAGAATTTAAAACTTATATATGAGATGGATTTTGAAAGGTTTTGAAAATTCTTCCTTTCATTTTCCTTTATTTTTAATGATTTTCAAACATAGGTAGCTTTTTAAAAAATCCTCTCCTCTCCTTTTCTCCTTTAAAATGAATTAAATATTTTGTTTAAGATTTTTTTTTTAAAAAAAAAGGAGGAAAGGGCTTCAAGAAGATGGAAGGAAATGATTTAGGAAGAGAAGAAAAGATAAACCCTTTTCTAATTTGAATGTTTAAAACTTTATTAATTTTAAAAACTAAAAAATATTTTCTTAATTTTTAAAAATTTTTAAAAACGAAAAAAATATCATAACTCTTTTCTTTCCCTTTCAAGAATCATCTCCCGGAGAAAACATCTCTTATGGAAGCTTTTTCATGGTCATGCAAGGCAATTGGTTATAATGGTAAGATTATGCATTACTTGGCAAATCCTTCTTTGAACTCAGCTTACGCCCCTCAAAGGGAGTCATATGTAACTCATTTTGTAACTGTTGGAAATTAAATTTGAACCTAATTTATAATAATTTTAATGATATTATATTAAAATTAAACTTAAATTTAATAGAATTATAAAAATTAATTTATAAAATTAGGATTCTCTTTGGTATATAAAGTCATGGTTGTTTTTTTCTAAAAGATGTGGGACTAACAATATTAACTTAACACTAATAGCCAGTTACAGCTTGTGTGGGGCCTTCTGTCATAATTTGGGAATCAGCTGTATGGTTAAGGCAGAGCTTTGAGGTATTATACATGGCTGATCAACCTATAGTGAAATCTGATTCTCACACTGCTGTTAAGTTGATTAATGAAGACTACCTGCACAATCATCACTGCTACAACTTGTTAAGGACTATTAGAGATCTTCTAACAGATTCTTCTTGGTCTACTTGCCTGAGGCATGCCTATAGAGAAGAAGTAAATGGTTGTGCTGATCACTTGGCTTTCCTTGGTCACCAATCAACTTTACAATGAGATATTCTCATCTTATCCTACATCAATATCATTACTGCTATACATCATGCTCGAGTTTCTCTCTTAGGATGATTCCTTTTGTGTAATTGGTTTTTTGTTGGTATTTAGTCCTGTTTCAGATTTAAAGAAAAGGGATAATAATAGTTTATAAGCCATTGTTTATCATGACAAAAAAAAAATAGTTATTTTTATATAATTATTATTATTATTATTATTATCCTTTTTTAGCTATTATTTATGAATAAACAAACAATATATAGACAATAATTATTTAATGCATATTTAAAAAAAGAAAAATTAGAGAAATATTAACAATATATTTTTAATCCTCTCTTATTGAAAAAAAATTATATGGATTCCATCGTTTTAAGAGTGAACCTTACTGATCTGGGGGTAGAATTCATGTGATTTGTTGTGATTTATATGAATTTTAATCAATGATAGGGAATATCTTAAATGGAGTATGTTAGAAAGAGTACTCCTAGCTCTTCTTAAAAAATTAGTGCCTTAATCTTACTCTATAAATTTTACATAAATTATAAAATAATATATATCAACTAAATATATATTATTATGCATGCGGATAGTTATAAAGGATTGATCTAATTTAATTAAAGTTATTAAATTTAAAATTTAGGTATCTAATTCAATTAGAAATTAAAAAAAAATTATCATCTATAATAATCTGGCTGACTGAAAAACGATTAAACATCAATTAATTTTAAATCATTTAAAATTTTATAAATTTCACATTATATTAAAACTTTAAATTCAATAAATTGATTAATAAAATTTATTTTTATAAAATAAATTAAAATAATATTTTAATAAGTTTTACAACTAATATTATTAATAAAAGTCAAGTAAAAAGAAGGTTTTGCAAGCAAATTACAAGTTGTTCCCTTTAATTACCTAACATGTAGCAAAAAATGCAGAAGCTGAACCTCAAAGATTGCCTCAAACGATGCAATTTAAACATTCAAAGCACAGGGTGAGGACAGGGGGGAATGTTAGAAGCAATGGTTTTGCGTGTTTTGCTAAAATAGTCAACATTTCTTCGCCATAATATGTATTTTTATATTAAATTGAAGTTTTCATTATGAACAAAAGTGTGTTTAAAAATTATTTTATCTTTTATCATAGTTTTCTATATGTTAAATACTTACTTTTTTATTTTTTATATTAATTTAATTTAAATCTCAAATATTAACATATTATAATATATTTAAAGATATATTTTTAAATAAACTAAAATTAAGATTATTGTAATCTCATAATTTATCTTCATTTAAATTTAATTTTTAAATTATAAATTTGATATATAATATATTAAATCAATAAAATTTTCATTTTATAATTTTAATCATTATTTTTTAAAATTTAAAAGATTCATTTTTTATTTTATATTGATATATTATATATTTAATATTAATAATAAATATATTTATCAATAATACAAATATTCATTATTAAATACATCTTTATTTATAAATTTTATTTAATTTTAAAAATATCCATACATTATACAAATAATATGATACTTCATTAAAATTAAAGAAGAATTATCTAAAATCCAAATATATTGTCATCAAAATATATAGGATTGAAGAATCAGAAACAAATGACGCATGTAGAGGAACAAACATGGGACGAGCAAATCTAAACTACCAGGAGAAAAAAAGAGGGGGAAGGGAATGAAAACCTTGGTGAGTTGCTTCCCTGGCCTTTCTCTGTCAAAGTTGCCGGTTTACAAGTAGGAATTGAAATAAATTTTAACTATTTAAGTTTAATTTATTTAAAAATTTAAAGATAAATCTGAATTTATTATTTATTAAAAATTTTATTTAAAGTTTAATTTGATTTAATATATATTTTTTTTTAGGATTTGATATAATTTAAAGCATGTAAAATTTATTTTATAAATCTGTTTAAAAATTTATATTTAAAAAAAATTGTTATAAATAAACTTAAAAATTCTGAATAGATTAAACATGTTTTATTATAAATCTAACTTATTTATTTAAAAAAATTAATAAATTTAAACCTATCTATTTATTAAATAAATTAAAGCAAACTAAATTTTAAACAATGTTATAAATCTCTACGAAACGATCGTATTCATCTTGATCGAAATTATCAATAAATCAGAATAAATAAGGTATTTTTTTCTGATTAAACATATTATTTAATTGGTATATATATAAAAGCCTTGAGAACACATCCCTCTCAAGCAACACATGGCACAAATAAGGATGTAAGCCCAAAACTAACATACAGCCCAAAAGTCAGATTGTGTAGCACATCCTTGTTCAGCCGCTGTCAGCAAAAACAATTTTGTTCTCTTACAATATGAATAACTTAAAAACAATTCACTTCCTCCTTCAAAAAATGGATCCTGTAGAGAGTATTCAGAAGTTTCCATGGTCCATTTGCATCAATAACATTATTTATAAAATCAAGTTCAGTATGGAAAAATGATGGCAATAAAAATGGGACACACCGTCATTTGAATACGGACAATGTTCTCAAATAATTAACCTTTAATTCTCTAAGACAGTCTCAAACATTTGGGCATTTGGAGTCAGCCAAATGGCCATTACAGTACATAAGGAAATAACTTCCAAAGTATTTTATCACAATTGTTCGGAATGTTATTCCATTTTTCCGATCAGATGCACAAAGAAACATACATCAAGGTGCATTGGTATTGAGGACTTGAAAGATTCAATATTCTCAATCGAAACGATCAAGTTGAGGATATCAAACTAGGACTTTAGATTCTTCAATTGCTAGAGAGGATGCCTTCAAACGCCTAAATGATTTGTTTATTATTAATTTAAGTAATATATATATATATATATATATGAAGAAAAAATAATTATAAAAAATTCATAATTAAATTTAAAATTTGGAATAAAAATAATAAAATAAGAATGATGTGTGTTAATATTTAAAGAATAGTTAGTAAGTTAACTAAAAGACTGAAACATTCTAAATATGGAATATTCTTCTTGTTTAACATATATAGAGTGAGCATTAAAATAAATTAATTTTAAGACTAATTTCAATGTTTACTCTTCCACGAAAATCAAACAAAAAAATTCAAAAAAATAATAAAAATAGAATGAATCTCCTAAATCTAAAGATGAGTGAGTAATCACCAACCTTAAATAAAGTTCACCATTAAAGCATTTATTCATTATATTGTATTTACCCTTCGTTTGGTTTTTTTTTTTTAACGATTGGATTCACCCCTTCCGGTGTTGTAATTTGATTAGCATAGTAACCAGCTTTAGGCCAGTAAGCCATTTGCCTAAGGCCCCAAAAAATTTACGTATTAAAGTTTAACTAAATAAAAGGCTTTATCATAATAATCTTTTAAAGTGTTAAGAGTATATGAGAAAATTAGTTTTTTTTAAAGGCGTCCGTTGTTTGTAAAATATCATTAATAATGTATGTAACTGTTTCTTCCAAGAGAAAATTTTCAAAATAAAAAATTGGAATCTTATTTGAGATAACCTATATTGCTAGATAGGCTAAATTGATTACTCATATTATCAATTTGTCAATAATATTGCAGCTCAAAAGGTTAAAAGAAAAAATGAACATTAGTAAAATTCCATACAAATTTTTCCTGAAGCCTTAAATTTCCTTAACACAACCCTGCAGTTGACGAACCAAGATTAGTAGAAATAAAAAATTATGTGTTAATTATTACTTTAGTCTCAACTTTTATAAAATCTTCAATTCAGTCTCTAACTTTATTAAAGATCATTTACTTTAATAAGTGTAAATCATAACGAAAAATAAAATAAAATAATTAAAATGAATAACTTTTATAACGTTAATGACTAAAATGAAGATATTGTAAAATCATAGATTAAAGTGGTTAATGCTTATAATTTCAAAGACTGCAGTAATTCACTCTGAATTTATTATATTTTAATTATAAAATAGTTTCAAATGGATACTAGAAAAATATTATATAATTAGAATGAAGTAAGTGTTGGTGGCAATTATTATTAATTCTGATTTTATCTTAATAAGTTAATATTTGAATTATTCAAGGATTGTTATCCTCGTTTGTAGGCATGTTAAGGTTAGTGTTTTAGTGGCTGCTAGTTGGCCTATTTTCTAGCATCTGTTAGTTGTTTAATTTCACTATATATTTCTGATGGAATATCAATAATGTGTGTGTTCCAAATTACGTTTCTGAGCCTCTGTAATACCTGCAATTACAAATTCTGAAAAGCCTACTGTTACTTCTTATTTCATATTTATTTTCTACAAGTGGTATCAGAGCCTCAGGTTCTGTTATCATGAACAACACTGCCCAATTATCAGTTCTAATCCTTGATGGAAAGAACTACAACAGGTGGTGTGTGCAGATGAGAGTTCTGTTCGATTTTCATGACGTGTGGGAAATCGTGGAGAATGGAGTGCCCTTATTAGCTAACAACGCAACTGATGCGCAACGAGTAGCGCACCGTGAACAGAAGAAGAAGGACAGGAAGGCATTGTATTTCATCCACCAAGGGATGAATGATGAAACGTTTGAGCAGATCGAAGGAGCAACTACTGCAAAAGAGGCCTGGACAATTTTGTCTACCTCTTATAAAGGTGATGACAAAATCAAGAGAGTGCGTCTTCAAACTCTAAGGCGTCAGTATGAACTGTTGCAAATGGAGACCACAGAAACTGTTGATGCTTACATCAATAAGGTCCTTGCCTTGACGAACCAAATGAAGACTAATGGTGAAGAACATTCAGAGCAAGCAAAGGTGGAGAAGATTATGAGGTCTCTAACTCCCAGGTTTGAGCATATTGTTGCTGCAATTGAAGAGGCCAATGACTTATCAACGATGACGGTGAGGTTATTATCTGGTTCTCTACGGGCACATGAACAACGGATGAATGATAATAAGATTGAAAAGCCAACTGAACAGGCTTTACAAGCTCAAGCCTCAATTGGTGCCTCTCGTCAGAAACGTGATAGCTCGAGAGGAAGAGGACGAGGTCGTGGTGGCAGCCATTCCAACAGAGGTCGTGGTGGCCAGAACCATGGAGATAACAACAATGGTTCCAATCACAATCCGAGTTCCTCTTGGCAACAAAGGGGACGTGGTCGAAGGGGTCGAAGAGGTGTGGATAAATCGAATGTGGAATGTTACAATTGCCACAGACGAGGCCATTATGCAAATGAGTGTAGATCGAAGGGCGATAATCAGGTTGCAAATTGTGTTCAAGGAGACAATAATCACGAAGAAGATGAAACGGATCATGCTTTGTTAATGGTAGCCACATCAAATGAAGCTCCAAGTTATCAAACTTGGTATTTGGATACAGGTTGCACTAATCATATGTGTGGACATAAGGAGTTGTTTGCTGATTTGGATGAATCGTTTCGCACGAGAGTCAAATTCGGCGACGGAAGGTTCGTTCCAGTGACCGGAAAAGGCAGAGTTCTTATCACTTTGAAAAATGGTGATCGTAGGTACATTTATGATGTTTTTTATGTACCTGATATGAAAAGTAATCTACTAAGTATGGGACAATTGGCTGAAAAGGGCTATATGATGCACATCTCTGGAAACCAATTCTCGATTTTTGATAAAGAAGGTAATCTGATTCTCAAAACCTTTTTATCAAAAAATCGTATGTTTCCAGTAGATATTAATGCTAGTGATTTCAAGTGCTTGAGTGTGGCGGTGAATGATGAATCATGGTTGTGGTACTTACGCTTCGGGCATTTGAATTTCCAGAGTTTGGAAAATCTTTCCAAACATGATTTGGTGAATGGTTTACCTCATATTAATCACCCTGACCAGCTGTGCGAGGCTTGTATTTTTGGAAAGAATCACAGGATGCCCTTTGTTAAGGAGGCTTGGCGTGCAAAATCTCCTTTGGAGCTGGTTCATACAGACGTTTGTGGCCCAATGAACATATCATCAATTGGAGGTAATAAGTATTTTTTAACCTTCATTGATGATTTTTCGAAGAAAACCTGGATCTATCTATTGAAGAACAAGGATGAGGTGTTCCATTGCTTTAAAACTTTTAAGGCATTTGTTGAAAGACAAAGTGGTAGACTAATCAAGATGATGCGTAGTGATGGAGGAGGCGAATACAATTCCAATGATTTCAAAAATCATTTTGAAGAGCTCGGGTTGCAGCATAACATTACTTCTCCCTACACTCCTCAACACAACGGAGTTGCCGAAAGAAAGAATAGAACAATCATGGATATGACAAGGAGCATGCTTAAAGCGAAAGGTATGCCAAATGATTTTTGGGCTGAAGCTGTTTCTTGTGCGGTGTATTTGTTGAACAGGTCACCGACTCGAAGTGTTTCTCACAAAACCCCTATTGAGGCATGGAGTGGATTCAAACCCAATGTGCAGCACTTGAAGGTATTTGGGTCAATTGCCTATGCTCATGTCCCTAAGGCAACAAGATCGAAGTTAGATGACCGAGCTGTGAAGACTATTTTCATTGGATATAAGAATGGGGGATACAAGCTGTACAATCCAATGACAAAGAAGGTGATTGTGAGCCGAGATGTTACATTTGCAGAAAATGAGGCATGGGAATGGAATAATGCAGATGAAATGGACTCAAAAAGACGTTTTATTTACGTCTTAAATAAGGATATGGCCCCTACAATTCAAAGTGAAGTTGCAGTCCCTGTTGCACAACCTGAAATTGTAGCTCCTATTACATTTGCCATGGAACGACCACGAAGACAGCAACAACAACCTTCACATCTTCGAGATTATGAGGTTGATGACGATGGAGATTTGGTCCATTTTGCTTTTCTGGCAGATTCAGAACCTGTGGGATTTGCAGATGCAATTCAAAATCCCAAATGGAAAGAAGCTATGAACGATGAACTGAAGGCCATTGAGAAAAACAATACATGGCAGCTCACTGATCTTCCAAAAGGACATAGAGCGATTGATGTTAAGTGGGTGTACAAGGTTAAAGTGAAAGCAAATGGTGAGATTGACAAATACAAAGCGAGGTTGGTGGCAAAGGGATTCGAACAAAGAGAAGGCTATGACTACGGAGAAATATTTTCTCCTGTAGCCCGAATGGAGACTGTGAGATTGATAATTGCTTTGGCTGCACAAAAGCAATGGAAAATTCACCAAATGGACGTTAAATCGGCATTTCTCAACGGTCCACTTGAGGAAGAGGTTTATGTGAAGCAACCTCCAGGTTTCACACAATCTGGAAAAGAGGAGAAAGTCTACAGACTTAACAAGGCCTTATATGGCCTTAAGCAGGCGCCGAGAGCTTGGAACAAGCGGATCGATTCATTTCTTCATGATATTGGATTTCAAAAATGTCCATCAGATCATGGCCTTTATATGAAGACTAATGATTATGGAGACTTGCTAATTTTATGCCTTTATGTTGATGATGTGATTTTCACAGGAAACAATCTCAAGATAATTGACGATCTCAAGCATATTATGATGAAAGAGTTCGAGATGACTGATCTCGGCCTTATGTCCTACTTTTTGGGCATTGAAGTCATCCAAGGAGAAGATGGAATTTTCATCCATCAAAAGAAGTATGCTGTTGAATTTTTGAAGAAGTTCAAGATGGATGATTCAACGGGCACATGAACAACGGATGAATGATAATAAGATTGAAAAGCCAACTGAACAGGCTTTACAAGCTCAAGCCTCAATTGGTGCCTCTCGTCAGAAACGTGATAGCTCGAGAGGAAGAGGACGAGGTCGTGGTGGCAGCCATTCCAACAGAGGTCGTGGTGGCCAGAACCATGGAGATAACAACAATGGTTCCAATCACAATCCGAGTTCCTCTTGGCAACAAAGGGGACGTGGTCGAAGGGGTCGAAGAGGTGTGGATAAATCGAATGTGGAATGTTACAATTGCCACAGACGAGGTCATTATGCAAATGAGTGTAGATCGAAGGGCGATAATCAGGTTGCAAATTGTGTTCAAGGAGACAATAATCACGAAGAAGATGAAACGGATCATGCTTTGTTAATGGTAGCCACATCAAATGAAGCTCCAAGTTATCAAACTTGGTATTTGGATACAGGTTGCACTAATCATATGTGTGGACATAAGGAGTTGTTTGCTGATTTGGATGAATCGTTTCGCACGAGAGTCAAATTCGGCGACGGAAGGTTCGTTCCAGTGACCGGAAAAGGCAGAGTTCTTATCACTTTGAAAAATGGTGATCATAGGTACATTTATGATGTTTTTTATGTACCTGATATGAAAAGTAATCTACTAAGTATGTAATCTACTAAGTATGGGACAATTGGTTTCCAGAGATGTGCATCATATAGCCCTTTTCAGCCAATTGTCCCATACTTAGTAGATTACTTTTCATATCAGGTACATAAAAAACATCATAAATGTACCTATGATCACCATTTTTCAAATTTATTTTCTACAGTAAGGATGTACTTAAGATTTTTTGTTGTACGTATGACAGTTATTGAGAGACAATTTATTTTACCTCCCCTTAAAAGGAATCAATTTCTTATAGATTGAAAATACCTAAATGCTACTCGAGATTTAATAAGAATGAAAATTGAGATCGACAAAACAGAAAGGAAATCTGAAATATTATTACATGAAAAGTCGAATTGGACTAGAGGTAGATTTAGCTATAGACTTGATTTTAATTGGGCCATCGCGTTTGGGCCTTGTGATATTTATGGAGGTGTCGTAATAATCATTTTCAATGATTTTTTCTTGTGCCATTGGAATACGTGGATGAATCTGGACACGGAAATATATGCCAACTAAAAGTTAGGATAATTAAACCTTCAAAAGAAGGGGTGAGCAACAACCTTTCATCCGACCGGAATTCGTCGGAAAATTGTGTTAAAGTAGGGGTGAGCAACAATCTGCCATCAGATCGGAATTTGTTGGAGAATAGTCTAAACATGCGGTAGGAAAACGATTGGATTGAAATAAGTAAGAATGGACATTAACGTTAATTGGTCGAAAATGGGTTCTGTGAGTATTATCTGCTTGGAAACCAAATACAAGCGGATCAGATTGAAATAAATAACAATGGACGATCAACGACAGGTTAATTGATCGGAAATGGGTTCTGTGACTATTATCTGCCGGAAACCAAATATAAGCGCGACGTTGAGGTTTCATCGGATTTTATGACCTCTTAGGTAGAAACCAAAAATACAAGCGCGGCGTTGAGGTTTATCAGATTTTATGACCTCTTAGGTAGAATCAATGGCTTATTTCTCAGATTTCTTGATTATTTTTTTTAAACTTTAAAACTCATCTTTTTTTCCAATTAAAAAAAAAAATCTGTTAAAACTCAGTTTCCAACGTATAAAAATTTTCTGGTCCAAAATTGTCCGAACCCGTCCACGACACCCCTATTCAAAAGTGCTTCATTATTGGAGTTGAATTCGGAGTCACAAATCCATGCAGCGAATCAACAAATCAGAATCACTAGATCAAGATAGAACATAATATTTCGATTTCAATAAATTGGATTTAAAATACCAGATCTGATCTTGAAACTGAATCATGCAATTTTCATTCAACAATGTCGTCCTAGAGTTACAAGGACTATAAATATTTACCAACAAATCCTAGTTTATTAAAACTCTTCTGAAATAAGAGTACAATTTAAAAGATAAATTACAATTATAATTATCATTAAAAAAACTAACAATTAAAAATATAATATTATACACATACATATGCAATAAACTTAAAATTTATTAAAACTTTCGTTAAATTTTTTAATCATTTTGTCTATAGGTATTTTTAGTATGTTTAACTAGACACGGAAGCGTTGTTATTGTTTTAAAAAAGCACTACATGTTGCGCTGGAATAATCCGCGAGGGCTCATCAAATAAATAAGTTCATTTCTTCTGTGCTTTGTGCGTAGAATTTAGGTTTTTTATGGTCAATCTGCAGAACAATTATCAATTATTACTTGTTCGTGAATATAATGCCAAACAACTCGCAATGAAAACGGATGATCGAGTGATCGATTACCATTTAAAGTGATACACATGACATCAAATCAGTGAAGAAATATCAGATTCCACTTAATGCTGGCAGGATATTAGTCTAGTGCGCAAAACATATTGGGCCCAATCATAAACCGCCAAAAAAGCGTAGCCCGGCCCAGTTAAACATTCTAACGTAGCCGCACACCTGTTTTCGACGTTCCAGAAAATTCGTCGCGAAACCAAGCGTAAAATTAGGTTCACACGTAACAAGAAACGTATGATTCAAAACAGAGAAAAACTAAACTCTAATTGATCTCATATTACAGCGATCACTGCATGACACCAAACAACAGTCTTCGAGATTACGCAGCAAAGAGAGACGACACAACTTTCTTATATTCACATATGTACGTAACAGAGTTATCCTAAACATTAGCATCTTATATCTAAGATCAAGCGGTAGCAACGGTGGCTTTCCGGGCCCTCTTGGAAGGAGACTTGATGGACTTGGGCTGTTTGGGCTTCGCAGGTGTGGACACCTTTCTCGTCTTCTTTAGCCCAACCTTCTTCCCTGCCTTTGTCACCTTTTTAACGGCTTCGGTTTTCTTGCCTTTCGTAGCAGCGGTGGTTACGGGTCTGCCTCGTTTTGGGCGTGATTCCTGCTTCTCTGCGTTTGCCCTGGTCACTCTAGTCGTGATCTCTTTTTTCTCCTTCTTTGCAGTTTCAGATAGTTTATACGAAGCCTTGATCTTCACGAGGTTTCCCCTCGCAGCTTGATTCTTCAGCTGCAGGCCTAGAATCTTCTTGAAATTCGCAGGGAGTACCGACTTGTGCTTCTCCTCCATGTACTTCGCTATTGCGTAAGGGCTTGAACCTCCCTTCTCGTTCAGAGCCATCAAAGCCTCCTTGATCATCTGCAAAATAATTAAAAATCATAAACAAATAAATCAAAAAAAAAAATCACATACTCCATGTGAATTCAACAGAGAGATTATGCGAAACCATGTCTATTCATAAGACGTTAACCAAATAAACTACCTGAAAATATGGAGGATGTGAAGCGGTTTTGGCCTGTTTGGGTTTCTTTTGTTTGGGAGCCTTAGGCTTCTTCTCCTTCACAGGCTTCTTAGACCCCTCCGGTGCTATCACCTCCTCCACCGGCTTTTCGACGGCGGGAACATTACCTTCTCCGGCGGCAGACATCTTCAGTTGTTAGTGATTAGAGTGATATTGTAACAACGAGTTAAAGAAGACGGTGGGTTCTGATGACGACTTGAAGGAAACCTTTGTCTTATAAATAGCGAGGGAGCAATCTGTGCTGGAAATATTCTTGTGTGCTATTGGCAGGGCCAGTGGCATGAGGATTGCCAGCGTGTACAAAGAGATATCTAGAACGTACACGTGGCATGAATATAAGCGTTGTTTGGAGATGCCGAAAAGGCGGTGATGTGGCTATGGCTGTGGATTGGAGTGCCAACAGTGCTTTGCTATTGCCGAATTTTGGTCAGCACAACTAAACGGGAAAAAAAAAAACTAATGAAGAATGTGTTTTCTTGCGGGTTTCTTCCATCTATTTTCCTCTAATGTGCTTTGCTTCTCACCCAAATGTTTTTGGAGGATTAATGCTAAGAGAGAATAGGTTACAATGTGGGTCAAATCAAGGGAAATGGTGGCAATTTAGGACCTAAACAAAATCAACAAAACACATATCCCCATTTTTCCAACTTTAAGCAAAGTCTTTTCTCATATAGTATAATAATCTATATCGTCAAATTTTGTAAACAAGCTCCCATCAATAACTTGTTAGACAAAAATACTGAATACCAAATGAATTGAGTACAAAAATAATTCATTCAAAAAGTCCAAATATAAAGAAAAAAAAACTTATAATGGTCGGAGGACTCAACAAAAATCTGTATTGCCCTAGGTTGAATTTGGCATAACTAGTTAATAAATTAATCGAAATCTAAAAAGAAAATTATGAGTTAAAATGCTGAGAACTAAAAACTAAAGTCAATAGGATTGATAATTAAATTTGAAATATTTGGCAAAATTTATTGATATATAAAATGACATACAAAAACGTGTACAATAATATATATAATAGTGATAAATTAAATATAATATTATTAGTAGTAGGTAATGTTTAGATAAATAATTAATAAGATAATTGAAAGGAAAAATTAAATTTTTAACTACCAAATTGTGGTTGAAATCTTTTGAACTGGCTTAACAAATTAGAAATATTTTACAAAATTGACCGTTAAACTAACTAGTAAATAGTAAATAATAAGTTAATATAATTATATATTAAAATAAATTTATTAATTTATAAAGGTAAACAAATTTAATTTACTTCAAAACCTAGGGATCCAAAATAGATATATAAGAATACAACTAAGTCTTATTTTAGTTAAAAAAATTAAAGGTCAAAAAGAGGAAATATTAAACTGCATCATATTAAATGAGGCAATAAACAAAAAAAATTATTAAAGCATTGAAAGTATATAAATTAGTTTCTTAAAAAAATTAAAAAAAAACAAATAAATAATTTTTTATAACACAAATGAATGATAATAAACTGGCTTAACAAATTAGAAATATTTTATAAAATTGACTATTAAGCTAATAGGTAATATTAAATGATAAGTTAATATAATTATATATATATATTAAAATAAATTTATTAATTTCTAAAGGTAAACAAATTTAATTGACTTCAAAACCTAGGGATCCAAAATAGATATATAAGAATACAACTAAGTCTTATTTCAATTAAAAAAATTAAAGGTCAAAAAGAGGAAATATTAAACTGCATCATATTAAATGAGACAATAAACAAAAAAAATTATTAAAGCATTGAAAGTATACAAATTAGTTTCTTAAAAAAAATTAAAAAAAAACAAATAAATAATTTTTTATAACACAAATGAACGATAATAAACTGGCTTAACAAATTAGAAATATTTTATAAAATTGACTATTAAGCTAATAGGTAATATTAAATGATAAGTTAATATGATTATATATATTAAAATAAAATTGTTAATTTCTAAAGGCAAACAAATTTAATTGACTTCAGAAATTAAGGATCCAAATTTATAATAATCCAATATATATATATATATAAGAATATAAGTAGGTCTCTTTTTAATTAAAAATTATTTAAAATTCCAAATATGTTATTAAAAAGAAGAAATATTAAATGAGGCAATAAACAATAAATTTTATTAAAGTATTGAAGGTATATATATGTATATATTAGTTTCTTAAAAGAGTTTAAAAAAATAAGTAAATAAGTTTGTTTCTATAACACACGTTAATGATAATAAAAAATTAAATTTACATTAAAAATTTATTAATTTATTTTTTGAACCATCAATTATGATATTATATTTTTTTTAAATACACTTTTACTTTACAATTGTGAATTTCAAAAAGATTGACCTTTTGTAACTAGGACATTTATTGTGAAATATATTAGGATTTTATTTGGTAGATTGTTAATATTAAGTTTTAAAACATTTTTAAATAAAAAATCAGATTGTAATCTTACGAGTATTAGTTTTTAATTTTCTATTTTAATATTAAATATTAAATTTAAGTCATGCAAATTGTTTTTTATTTACTTATATAAATTTATTTTGTGGTAAAGATGATATTAAGATGGGAAAGTAATTAATGACGAAAATAAATTATAACAAAAATAATAGTGATAATTACAAAAATGGTGATCAGGATACTTTGGATAACTAATGTAGCAATAATAAGGAATGTCACTATGAAGATAATAATAATAATACTAATAAAAATATAAAATAAATAAAATGGATTAAAATGTTTCAATTAAACCTACTAAAATATAGACATGTATTTTAAATTTTGAATTTAAATAAAATGTGTTTTTTTTTCGTAACCTACCGAGGCATTTCTTTAATCAAGTTCAAGCTAACTGTTTTTTATGATATGAATAAAAATCAAGCTTATATTTACTTAGCCATGTAAGACTTAATATTTAAATTGAATTGACTCAATTTATGTTCTGTTTTGACAAGTTTAGGTGGTAGCATTTGTAATGCTAGTGAGAATAATCTTAATTACAATGATGAATGTGATGAAAAAAATTGTTATGGATCTTTTAAAAGAAATTAAAGAATAAAAATTTAGTTTTTATAGTCAAAATGAAACTAAAATCAGTTTTTTTTTTTAAAAAAATCAAGTTAAAAATTACTTACTCGTTTTTTAATTTATATTTAAAATCCAAAAGTTCACGATACCCATGAGAAAACCCTGACATTATCAAAGCTTGTGATTTTGGTCTAAGCTTCATTCTATCTCTCTTTCTTTTTTTTCTTTTTTTTTTTTAAGAATTTCAGTACACGATTGCTCTCCATATTTATCTTAGGTGATGGGTATAATTAAATCTATGTCTCCACAATTTTATTTCAAATTTTCTTTGTAGGAGGGTAGATTGTAACATAAAAAAACTACATCATAGATTTATTTTAACAGGATAAAAAATACATTAATTGATTAATATTTAATAATTAAAAGTTATATATATATATATATATATAGAGAGAGAAAACATTTAAGTTATTTCAAAAATAATTTTATTTGGAGTTATTCTATTAATAATTTTAATAAGTAATTAAATTTTAACAATTCAATTATTAAATTAATAAATTATATTATATAAATTATCTTTATAAAATTTTAAAAAATTTAAAAAACTATTTAATATTTTATTAAATAAATTTAAATTATAAGATATTATAAGAAGTATATTATCCGTTAATTTGGATTTATTTTTTAAAGTATCAAATCTTTTTCAAAATTTATGAAATTTTGTAAGGAAAATTTGTATAATATAATTTATTAATTCAACGATCGAATTAATAAAATTTAATTATTTTTTATAATTATTAAGTGGAATAATTCTAAATCAAATTACTTCTTGAATAACTTGATTCCTACTCATATATATATATATATATATATATATATATATATTCTTGGTATTAGTTGACAATGACATCAATTTGGCTAATTCAACACAATTCTAACCCATATAGGCCAGGATCATAATAGTTAAGAAATTTACAAAAGTAGAATTCCATTAAGTTCTATAGATTAAGGTTAACTTGTGAGCTTAATTTTTTCTTTAATTTTTTTTAAATTATCTTTATCTATAAAATATTTTTTGCCTATCTAAATAGAATAGGGATAAAATTTTAAAATGAATAATAAAATTTAGAGAGAATGAAAAAATATGAAAATAATAATAATTTTAGAGATAGAGAAAGACAAATATATTTATAAAAAAATAAAAAAAAATGTATAGAGAAGTTGAGAGATAAAGAGAAGAAAATTAAAGAGAGACAAAATTTAGAAATGAATGAAAAAAATATATTTATAGAAAGATAAAAATTTAAAAATAAATATAAATAAATTAAAAAATATATTAGTACAATACAAATATTAAAAGATAAATTTCTAAGAAAGAAATGAGAGAAGAAAATGAAAACAGAGAAAGAAGTTTTAAAGAAAAATAACTAAATGTAAAATAGAATCAGGTTAATCTACATATATTCCCACTTAATTTGAATTTTACGTTAATTTAGGTTTAACAAATATTACTTTTAAACAAGTTATAATTTAGATGGATTATTTCACAGCTATTTTATTCAAGTTGAGGGTTACATATGTTTTTTCTTTAAAAATTTTATTTATAAATTAACTACAAAATATAATATTATAAAACAAAGTTTGATGAATTAGTTTATATTCATTCCACTTAATTTGAGAATTACGTAAATTAAAGTCTAAAAAAATTTACTTTCAAATGAGTTAAAAATTAAATGTTATAAAATAAGGTTGAATAAGTTAGTCCACACCTATCTCACTTCATTCGAGAATTTTGTGAGTTAAAATTTTAAAAAATTAATTTTAGACAAATTACAAAATAAGAATAGATGAATTTTAACCTATAAGCTAACCTACATTGAGTCTATTTAAATTAAGGGTCATATGAATTATAGATTAAAAAAATTGAACTACATAGCATAGGGTCAGATTTCAAGATCATATGAGTTAACCTATAGGACATGATTAAATTTGATATTAGATTGTAAACTTTAATGCTTGAACAAGTTTAGATTTAGTTCGAAGTGATTTTTAGTTTCTAATTTTAAAAATTAAAATAATTTTTATTTTAGGTTTTTAAAAGTTGTTAAAAAATAAATCAAATTATTCTATGATATCATTTCATTATAAATTTACAAAAAATATATAAATAAAAATATTAATTCAAAAATTAAAATACATTAAAATAATATAAATATGAATATTTACTATTATTATTATTATTATTATAATGATAATAAAAATAATAAGAATAAAAATAATATTTATGAGATAATTGTAATAAAGTAATGATTATAATATATAAAATATTATACAATTTTATAAATTTATATTTTATGTATTATTTAATTATAAATATGCAAGATAAACAATATATATATATATATATTATTATTATAACATTTTATAAAATTAAGTATTTATTTTATATTAAAATAATATATATTACAGGTTTCTAATTAAATATAATTTATATATTAAATAATGTTGTTTATTTTTGTAATATATAAAAATTATAAAAATAAATAATTAAAAAACACTTTAAAATAATAAAAAATAAAATATTATTATTATGATGATAATAATTTTGTTGATGATGCTAGTTGTGGCAGTGGTGATGATTATAATATAAAATTTTGTATATAATCATATAATTTTATATTTTATATATTATTTGATAATTAATACATAAGATAAATAATTATATATTATTATAATTTTTTTATATTATTAACTACTTATTTAATATAACATAATATATATTATATTATAAAAATTTGTATAACATAAAACTATATTATAATATTATAAATTGAATATAATTTTATATATTAAATAGTATTATTTATTTATAAATTTATAAAAAAATTAATAAATAATTAATTTTTTTAAGATAATTAAAAAAATTTAAAATAAAATATTTTATTATTATAATATAGTTGTAATAATAAAAATAATATTATTGAGATAATAGTAGTAATATCATAGTTATAATATAAAAATTATTATATAGTTATACAATTTTTTATTTTATATATTATTTGATTATAAATATTTAATTTAAATAATTTTATATATTATGATAATATTAATATATTATTCAGTATTTATTTTAAATAAAAATAATATATATTATAAATAATCATATAATATAAAATTATATTATAATTTTATGAATTTAATATAATTTATATATTAAATAATATTATTTTAGTCTTAATATATAAAAAATAGATAAATATAAAATTAAATTATATTAAATAATAATAAAAAATTTATTATTATAATCGTAACAGTAAATATAATAATAATAATAATAATAATAATAATAATTGTTATAATAAAAGGATAACAATGATATGATACTTATGATGACAAAAATAATAATTTGATAGCGATTATGATGGCGGTAGTAATAGTTTAATGTTGGTAGTGATTATACCGATGATAAAATTTGATAGATTTTTTTTTAAAATATTCTAAAACTTAAAATAACATTTAATAAATCTTTTTTTTTGCTAAAATTTGAGTAAAAACTATTTTTAAAATATGTCCAAAAAATTTAAAATTATTTTTATTAAACATATTTTATTTTTAAAATTAATTTTAAAAAAATTAAAATTTCACAATCACCCCTAAAAGAGATATTAATAATTTTATATTACAAAATTTATTAATTCAACTATTAATTTAAAAGTTCTTATTACATAAATTATGTACATAAAGTTTTATATAATACAAAATTTTATAGATATTTTATTCTATAATTTTATTTTAACAGTCAATATATTTTTTAAATATATATAAATATTAATAGTTAAATAATATATTTATAAATATTTAAATTTTTTAAAATTTAATATACATAATTATAAAAATATTATAACATAATTTAACTATTAGATTAATAAATTTTACATTTTATAAATAATTATTAAATTAATATAAATATTAAAATTTAATATATAATATTTTAATATATATATATATATATATATATATATATATTTCTTTAGCCACTTTTAAAAATGGTTAGAGTAAAACTAATTTATCGGTAGAAAATCATTGTTAACAATAATTTAAAATTTTAATTTATTTTAACGTACGAAAATAAACATATAAGAATTTAAGTTGATCAAATGTTGTTAAACAGGATAAAGTATAAATAAATAATTTGTCGAAAATATATACCAGGATTACTATTTTGTACATATGTCGCAAATGAAACCTTTTAAACTAAAATAGGGAATATTGGAATGGAATGAACAGTTGTAACATTGTATTAGATATATTCTATGAGAAAAAAATCAGGGACTCCTGTAAAATTATCAAAGATAGTAGCAACTTGAACTAACCAAAAGATTAAAAACAAAAGAATTTGTTTAATTTGATAAATACATTTTTGTTTTTTATAAAAATTCACAAAATTTTGTTTAATTTTTAAACCTTTGTCTAAGAAATAATCAAAACAAAAGTTAATAAAATCATTAGAATTGAACATGGTGCTCTTTGATGGCAGTGAATCATATTGTAGTCATGTTGTGCAAGTGAATCAGATTCTAATCAAAATTTCAATTGGTATGCTGAGGTCTTGAATGAAGTTAAAGAGTTGCTCAAAAGATATTGGGCTATTTGCATATCCCATGTGATGAGGGAAGCTATTTTGGGTGCAGATTTCTTAGCTAAGATGTATGCATCTGAGGGGAGTTTTACTTCTTTAGGCAGGATTTTCTGCTAGCTGAAGCGATATTGTGGGTGCGATGTACCCCACGGTATCTGATTCTGTGCTATGTTGTTCCCACATCAGAAAAAAAAAAAAAAAAAACCAAAAACACCGAGAAATGTTTTTAGAATGGTCATCATTTTTTATAAAAATGTTTAAAAAAAGAAAAAAATGAAAATTAGAGCGAGCACAGGCCAAAAAGAGGATTTTTCCTCTTTAAACTCTTATCTTACATGTTATGATTTTCTTTTGAAAATTTATTAAACTTTTAAAAAGTTTTAATTCTAAAATTTTAAAATTATTTCGAATTTAAATATCTTTAAAAAATTCTCTAAAGTTTTGGTTAAAAAATAATAATTTGAATAAAATTAATAGAGAATTAAATTATTAAATTTTTGAAACCTATAATTTGCTCTACAAAATTTAAGAGATCTAAATAGCACATAAATTAAAAATAAATAAATTAAATTTAAATTTAAATATAAAACAAATTATATTTATCTACCATTTCAAAATAATTAATTCATAATATGTGATCGAAGTTCATACTGATGTTTGGTTAAAAATAAAGAATATAATATTTTTTATAACTTCAGTCTCATTAAAAAACTAAAATTGTTTATCAATAAACAATATTCCTTTATTAATGGTTTTTTAAAATTTAATTACATGAATATTTATTTAAAATAATTTTCTTATATTTATTAATTATTATTAAAATAATAAATTGACTATGAAATTGAAGTATTTTATTTCTAAACTAATAACAATATAAATATGTAAGTCATAAAACTGTATCATTTTATTAATTAAATATATAAAATTAAAATAGAAAATATATTACTATTTGTATTCAAATTCATAAGCATAAAATTATTTTTAAGTAAAAAATAAACAAATATTATATATACACTTTATTTTATATTATTAATAAACTTTTTTATTTTGTAAATTTTTTTAATATTTTATATATTTTTAAAAATTACAAGTAATTAAAAAAGTATTAAAAAATTAAGATGATCAAAAGTATAAACGTAAAGTAATATATTAAAAAATAAAAATTATGAAAATAATATGTAAGATTTTTAATTAAAAAAATATATAATATCTTTTATAATATAAAGGAGAAGTGTCTCTAAATAGTGTTTTTACTTAAATGTATAATATTTTTTGGTTAATAAATGTTGATATGTGTCCAATTTATATTTTAAGAGATTTTTTAATAATGTAATTTTTTATTTTATATGAAATGGAATATTTTTATTAAATCAAATACACAATATAATAGGAAGAATTTTTTAATATTTTATTATTTAAAATAATGTTTTTATATTAAAAATAAAAAAATATTTTTTAATTTATTTTTTCATATATTTAGATTTAAAATATATAAATTTAGTTATATTGATGATTATATATTATAAAAAATTTGACAGTTTTTTATTTATTAGTTATCATGTGTTGTTTTAATAAAATGATACTTTGAAAACATTTTTTAAAAATAAAAAAATTATTTTAATAAATAAAGTAAAAAATAATATTTTTATAAAAAATATTTATTTCATTTTAAATTTTCATTAAAAAAATTAAATATTTTATTATAAATAATTTAAATAAAATATTTAATAACAAAAGTAAATAGGATAATATTAAATAATGATATAAAAAGATAATATTTTATAAATTTTAATATTTTATTATTTAAAATAAATCGTTATATTAAAAATAAAAATAATATTTTTTAATTTATAGTTATATTGATTATTATATATTATAAAAAAATTGACAGTTTTTTATTTATTAGTTATCATGTATTATTTTAATAAAAATGATATTTTTAAAAAATATTTTCTGAAACTATAAAAATTTATTTTAATAAATAAATTATAAATAATATTTTTATAAAAATAATATATATCTTATTTTAAATTTTATTAATAAAATTAAATATTTTAATATAAATAATTTTAAAATTTTTTTAATAAAAAATTAAATAGTATAATATTAAACAATAATATAAGAAAATAATATTTTATTATTTAAAATAAATTGTTGTATTAAAAATAAATAAAAATATTTTTTAATTTATTTTTTCATATGTTTTTATTAAAAATATATAAATAAATTTATAGTTGATGATTATATATTATAAAATTTTTTATAATTATATATTTATTAATTTATTATTTATCGTGTGCTATTTTAATAAAAATGATACTTTTAAAATTAAAAAAATTATTTTTATAAATAATATTTTTATAAAAAGTATATTTATTTCATTTTAAAAATTTATGAACAAAATTAAATATTTTATTATAAATAATTTAAATAAAATATTTAATTACCAAAGTAAATATTTCATTTTAAAGTAGAATCGTGTGTCTACAATGTTCTCATCTAAATACACAATCACTTTCTAGCCAATAAATATTGCACACGTGTCCATCTCATATTTTCAGAGATTCTTTTAGTGAATGTAACTTTTTACTTCATATGTAAGGGATTATTTTCGTCAAAATAAGTCTGCAACTCAGTGGGCATCATCTAGACTTCGGGACTCTTAGACTACTTGCACCCTCAAACGTCAAGCAACCCATCAACAGTTAGGCTTTGGTTCGTTTTGTTTTGTTTTCTTTCATTTCTTCCTCTTCTTCTTTCTCTGTTATGGTCCACTCATTTATCCTTTTCCTTATCTATTCTCTTTTACTCGGCTTCATCCATAAATCTATTCTTTTTTTAGCCCTTCACCTTCCTTCTCTCCTTAATGGGCTTCCATATTCTCTATTGGAAGCATGAGAACCATTACTTTCCTCCTACTTTATTCTCACCTTTTATGTTACTGTCAGTGCTTATCACTTGTTATGTTTGCATGCAGTTAACTTTGGGTCTCCATCATCCACCTAACCTTATGCAAGTGGAAAGTTTCTTATCCTTTTGTTACTAATTTATTTCTGTTGTAAAAATTTTCTCATTATTTTCATTGAATATGGTCTACAATGAATATGGGGCAATGTTAGCTCCTCACTCCAAAGGGAAAATCATCAAAAACCTCTTTTATGCAACATTATTAGGGGCAGAGGCAAATATTTGTGCTCATTTTTGCACTTTGTTGGTAAAATAGTTTTCATGCAAAAACCTCCAACATTGTTAGTATTGGAGGTAAAAAATTTCCCACAATTTTTTCTTCATTCGTTGTGGTCATTCATGACTTTTCTTCATGTATTAATGACTCTATTTTCATTTTTTTTAATTAATCTTGGTGGTTCTTGATTCTTTGCTGCATGAGCTTTAATATTCTTCTATTCATTTTGTACCCATGATTTTGACCCGACGATGAGTCACCAATAGTCTTGACATTGGAGATAAAAAATTTTCCACAATTTTTTCTTCATTCGTTGTAGTTATTCATTACTTTTCTTTATGCATTATTAACTCTATTTCCATTTTTTTTAATCAATTTTGGTGGTTCTTGATTTTTTGCTGCATGACCCCTAACATTCTTCTGTTCATTTTGTACCCATGACTGCGACCCAACGATGAGTCATCAATAGTGTTGACATTTGAGGTAAAAGAATTTTCAAAATTTTTTCTTCATTCATTGTGGTCATTTATTAGTTTTCTTCGTGCATTATTCACTCTATTTCCATTTTTTTAGTAATCAATTTTGGTAGTTCTTGATTTTTTGCTACGTGACCCTTAACATTCCTCTCTTCATTTTGTACTTATGACTTCGACCTTTAATGATGATAAGTCACCAACAGTATTCACATTTGAGGTAAAAAAATTTTCTAAATTTTTTCTTCATTCGTTGTGGTCTTTCATTAGTTTTCTTCATGCATTATTAACTACATTTCCATTTTTTTTAGTAATCAATTTTGGTGATTCTTGATTTTTTGTTACATGACCCTTAACATTTTTTTCTTCATTTTGTACCCATGACTTCGACCCTTAATGATGATGAGTCATGTTGACATTGGAGGTAAAAAAAAATTCAAACTTTTTTCTTCATTCGTTGTGGTCATTCATTAGTTTTCTTCATGCATTATTTGCTATATTTCCATAATTTTAGTAATCGATTTTGGTGGTTCTTGATTTTTTGCTGCATGACCCTTAACATTCTTCTCTTCATTTTGTACCCATGTCTTCGACCCATAATGACGATGAGTCACCAACAATGTTAACATTGGAGGTAAAAAAATGGCCCACCATTTATCTTCATTGGTTGTGGTCATTCATTACTTCTCTTTATCCATTTTTTTGTAATCAATTTTGGTTGTTCTTCATTATTTCTGCATGATGTCTTTTCTTTTTTCTTTTTTATTTCTATTTTTTCCTAAGTCTCTGCCATATATGATTTCTGGAGATCTTTTACCTCATCTACTGTGATCATTCATTCTTTTTGCTACATATAATGATTTTTTTTTCATATTTCAATTTTGCATTAACTGACTTCTCATCATGTTCCACCTATGACTTCAATTTATTTCTCCATGTTGTCTTCTTCATTCATTGTGGTGGTTGATTACTTTTGTTAGAGACATTAAATTAATATACCTTATCTGTAATGATCATTTTGAATCCTCCATATTTCTCATAAATTTTATGATGTAATATTAAATTTTCATGCACTTTCCTACAATATTAAATTTTATGATGCATTTTCATTGGGGGTAAATATGGCGATTCAAATGCTCAAAATGGTACCCATGCCATAATCAACCATTGTCTGAAGAAAATTGATGACTATATGCTCTGGTAAACAAATATTTTCACCATCCTTTTTCATTGATCAAATCATTCATCTATGTTCATGTGCGATTGAAAACTTTAAATAATGTCTATATGTATTAATCGAGTAAAATTATATATTCATTGGTTGTTATAACCACTGAGATTGTGGTTGTCCATAACTTTTGTTACATGCTTTAACCATTCAATATATGTTATGTAGTTTAACCATTTTTATGCAGGAAACAACATCATGATTTAACCTTATTTCTTGACACCTTTATGTAGCATATGTATAGTACTTTAAACACTGGCACAATATGTGAGACATGTTTTTTTCTATATTGCCAAGGTTCATCCATTATGCTGCTTTAATCATTTTTTGCTCCATCTACCATTTTTTGTTTTATAGACTAGTCTTTTGCCTTAACATTTTACTTTGTTGTATTTATACTCGAATTTTGTCTTAACGTTATTGAGGTTAATTTGCACATAACACTTTGCCTTAATATCATGATGACTCAACAACACTATCAACATTTGAGGTCATTTTTTGTTTAAATTTTTTGTTTCAACTTCATGCATTACGATGTTTCATTGTGTTTTCTTGCATATGCCATTCTTTTTTGTATCTATATTCGACTTAATATATTCATTGGTTGTTATAGGCACCATGATAATTAAATAACATTGACACAAGTTGTGACTCAAGTGAGTACTCAAACAACTTCTACCTTAAATATTACTCAATATCGGATGTACAATTAAAAATTTTAGTTTAATTTTATTTTTTAGTTTTTGGTTCAAAATATACCATACAGTTTGAGTATTTATCAATTTTGATTCCCAAACAATATGGTTATGTATTTTGCACCAATGAGCTGCTTAATTTTTTTTTTAAATTGTTGTTTTGAATCCTGATGCATATGCATCCTATAATTCTAATTTCCATCAATTTAATGGTCTAATCAATATTTTCTTCAGTAGAATCAATCCTACAAAGTGTTATTTGATTAACTGTGCAGGTCCTATAATCAAGTGTTAACTATTTTTACATGTTCAAGGACATGGAACTCATGCACAGAATTTTTTAAATGTAGCAGAGCAGTAGGAGGGCACTTTCTCCACCAAATTTATGAAGGACGTACTCTACTACACTAACTAAACTAGTCAATGTGAAGTAACAAAAGACACCACACCAAAAATGTCATAAACACACTATATTTCCAAGGCAGCCTAGAGTATCACGAAAATTATTTTTGCATTATGTATTTGCTCCATAAAATATAGATGTGACAAAATATTATTTACTCCAATGTTATTATATACGTAACCCATACATTATTAAATGGAGAATAATTCTTTATTTTTCTACCTATGCCTCATCTTCATATGTATTACTTTAGTTCTGATTAGATTTACACTATGTTTACTATTTGAAGTTTTGAACCAATAATAATGAAAATAAATTACACATTTGATAAGAATAAAAGAAATTAAAAAGAATGTTCAACTAATAGCTGCCGATGTTGACATCTTGTAGACCTGTACAATAATATATATATATATATATATATATATATATTGTATTAAATTTGTGACTTGCTCATCAATAAATGGAGATAAACTTGGTAATATATGTAATTCATCGTGTCATCATATACTTTACTTTAAAATTCATTTGTTCATTTATTACTACAATTTTAAAAAATGATTCACTCTATAGCTATTAGCCACTAAGAAACAACATTAACTTTTAACTGCATAATCAAGGTTATTTTTGTAAATAGCCACTCGTTTTGAAAAAGTATCATTTAAAAGAGTCACTTATGGTCATGGGTATTAGAAAACCTTCCATTTTCGAGTAGTATTCAAAATCCTGTAATTCAAACGTCTCACGCCCATTATAAATCATTTAATGGAGGAAATAATTGATTTTCATAACAATTTTCATGGTTCATCAATTAAAATATCATAATCAATATATGTTTTCCTATTGGTTTCATGTTCTGTTATTCCTACTTATAATAAATGAAATCCAAACATCAAAACAGTAGCATATTAAACAGTATTGTCATTAGTTAGAATAACAATTACTTACAAAATATATATATATATATATATATATATATATATATATATATGATCAACCATTAAATTACATTAGATGATATATCACAATTACCTCCATGTTGATATGTAAAATAGAATAATATTTATTTAGTCTTTTAAATTTTATTGCAAATTGAACACTTCCATTCAATTTGTATAATTTCAATATATAAGTTGTTTGCTTTAATTTTTAATATTGTTGGATATTTGTAATGGATGTGAAAAATTGAATATATTTAATAGAAAAAAATCTTGGTTAAGTTATAACTGATGAGCAAAGCTGATTCAATAAAGTATGATCCAAATAATTTTTTACTAAGCTTAAGTTTGACTAATTGATACTAAAAATGAATGCATTCACACAACACGATTATTGTAAGTGGAAGACATGAGTGTGATGCTATTTAGAAATAGGATAAATATTGCTAATTAAAAACACGAATCTCATTTGTGTGTTAAAATATATTAACATTATTTATTATTTATGATATTATTGTATGAACATGTTTTGTATTCTTTGTTTTTCATTAGTTGGTGCATTACAGAAAAGTCTCTGCAACTTCTTCACCATATTTGTTATGGTTCATGCTCCTAACCAATAAATAATGAATATGAAGTCTTTGCAACTTCTACTCCATATTTATTGTTTTTTATTTATGATGACCATAAAGTATGATTGATATATTAAAACTCTACAACTTCAATTGCACATTTATTATAAAAGATATATGAAACCAGAGAATGATTAATGTTAAGCTCCTACAACTTCAGCTGCATATTTATGATTTACTATGAAAAATATTAATGAAAACAGATATATTAGTAAAAGGAGTGAATGATTAGCATCAGGACTCTATAACTTTAGCCGCAAATTGCAAATTTATGATTTATGATCATAACTAGTTATCAAAATGTTTCTTATGTCAATAGTGTACTTCGAAAATAATATGAATGACATTAATTTACTATTTTGGATTATATTCTGGCATTTCATATATCAATATATATATTTTGCATTTGACACAATAAGTTACAATGTTATCACACATATGTCTTATTTAATAATTTCTTACAATAACCGATCCATTTATAATTTTTATGATACCATTAATATATTTTTATTATCATGCATCAATATTTTTTTTCAGCTTTTATTCTTTATTTTTATAATCATATTTATATTTATATATGTATTTAAACGACTTATTGCAAAATTAGTATGTACAACGTACTTCTAATTTATATGATCAATTTTTTTAAAACAACTTAATATCAAACATAAAAACAACCTTGTAATAAATAGACTAAGTCATTAATATCATTTTAATAGAAAAATTTTAATATAATCTCTTTTTTTTTCTATAAATATTTATGAAAAAAGTTATCTAAATTTAACTAAAATATTTAAATACAAATATAAAATTAATTTTAAATGATCTTAACTTTGTAAATTAATTTTTATTTAAAATCTCGTATATTGATCTTATCTGATTAATAAAAAAATGCTTTTAAGGAAGGAGAATTTAAAAAAAAACTTTTATATTAAAAGTAAATTTGTATTATATTCACCTCTTAAGGATATTTACATAGCCATATCTGACTCATTATTCCCATTCTATTCAAATGTGATATGTTTTCTTCGGTGAGAAGTTGGTAAGATAAAAAAAAATTACTCTAATGCCGAAATTAATTATAAAAAATCAACAAATCATAGATACGGATTAAAAATAGACATCTAACTCAAAGAAAAATAAGATTCAAAGATGAATAACCTAATTGCAAAAGCAGAAAAAATAATTTTAGTAAATGAAAAGTGGTGTAATAAAGTAATGGGTAGAGGAGAGGTACTTAATTGGGAATGACCAGAGAGTGGGTCAGGGTCTCACACACTCACCGTCACCGACACCCAACTGGATTCATCTCACTCACACGCCCCCTTTGATTCATCTTTCATAATTGGCATTTGGCTGTGCCGCGTACTATGCTAATTTGCAGGACAACATAAAACACTTATTACTTCTAATCAATTTACATAATATATCTCATTAAAATTTTCTGTAAAATTAATACTTGATTAAAATGGTTTTTAATTTATAATTGTTGTCCAAGATCCAAGTATATAATAAAAGCAATGATCCTAAATATAATGACAATGGTCATAAAAAAATAATTATAAAATAAAATTAAATAGGTGATGCTATATAACTGAAACTCTTTGGGGGCATTGAAAAGTAAAGTCAGAAATATTGAATAGAGGGGGGGAGTGTGAATCTGAGTCCGAGGGCAGAAGGAGAAGCGCGTTGAACTGGTGCTGCATAAATTAAGACGCAGTAGGATCTTTTCCATCATTTCTGAATCTATCATCGATAAACCCCAATGGCGTCTCAGGACAACACACACGGATCCGGATCTACACCAACGGCGACCAACGGTGACGTGGCTCCACCGCGCAAGGTGGCATTGATAACCGGAATTACCGGACAAGATGGTTCTTACCTAACTGAATTTCTTCTGAACAAGGGGTACGCGGTGCACGGCCTCATCCGTCGCTCATCCAACTTCAACACGCAACGCATCGACCACATCTACGTGGATCCTCACAACGCCCACAAGGCACACATGAAGCTTCACTACGCCGATCTCTCCGACGCCTCCTCGCTCCGCCGCTGGCTCGACACCATCCTCCCCGATGAGGTCTACAACCTCGCCGCCCAGTCACACGTCGCTGTATCCTTCGAGATCCCAGACTACACCGCCGACGTGGTCGCCACCGGCGCCCTCCGCCTCCTGGAGGCCGTGCGCTCCCACATCGCAGCCACCGGCCGTAGCCACATCCGGTACTACCAGGCCGGGTCGTCGGAGATGTTCGGGTCCACCCCGCCGCCGCAATCGGAGACGACCCCCTTCCACCCTCGGTCCCCTTACGCTGCTTCCAAATGCGCTGCGCACTGGTACACCGTAAATTACCGTGAAGCGTACGGGATCTTCGCCTGCAATGGGATCCTGTTTAACCACGAGTCCCCGCGTCGGGGGGAGAATTTCGTGACGCGGAAGATAACACGGGCCGTGGGCCGGATCAAGATTGGGCTTCAGAATAAGCTTTTCTTGGGGAATTTGCAGGCCTCTAGGGATTGGGGTTTTGCCGGGGATTACGTGGAGGCTATGTGGCTTATGCTGCAGCAGGAGAAGCCCGACGATTATGTTGTCGCCACAGAAGATTCTCACACTGTGGAAGAGTTCTTGGAAGTGGCTTTTGGCTATGTGGGTCTCAATTGGAGGGATCATGTGGTTATTGATAAGAGGTACTTTCGTCCTGCTGAGGTTGATAACCTCAAAGGGGATGCCACCAAGGCAAAGAAGGTGCTTGGTTGGAAGCCCAAGGTTGGGTTTGCACAGCTGGTTAAGATGATGGTTGACCAGGACATTGAGATGGCTAAGAAGGAGAAGGTTCTTGTTGATGCTGGCTACATTGATGCTCAGCAACAACCTTGATCTGCTGCAATGTTCCCTTTTCTTACTTTTTTTTTGGAGGGTTTAGATAAATGCTGCGCCGAATTTCAATCCAGGATGATGGGGTTTTATTATTTTGGTCATATAATGCTCTTCTTTTAAATATGATTCATCATAGCTCACAGAGTTTAATTTATGAGTAATTTACGTTTTGGTGTTGCACTTGTTATTTTGTAGTTTGCACTGTCGGATTTTTTTTTTCTTTTTTGTAAGCCTGCTGATTCATTAAATTAAATTAAATCAAATCTATATACATCTACATCCGTTGTATTGTGGAAATTGTAATGCAAAAAAATAAATCCCGGTGTCTCTTTTCTACTTTTGTTCTTTTGTTTCGGGAGGCTTCAATGGCGCAGAGGAGTGTGGACCACTGCTGGAGTACAAAATGCGTATGCCGAATAGAATGTGTCCAATGGGAGTATGGGTCCTCATTTCACTACAAAACAGTGCGTGCGTTCTAATCAGAACCTCACCGATCGAATGAATATAACCGAGCAGGGTTTGATTGGCTGAGCTTTTAGCAGTTGGTGTTTTAGGGTTTTGTGTATGGCGAGATGATGATGGTTTTGGGTTATGTGAGTTTGGATGATGTTCTTCTCTTTTAGGCAGAGGTGAATCTTATCTAGATGTTTCTGGAGACGAAATTCGTTTTCTGCTTCGCATTTTTTGTTTATGATTTGATTTTTTCATTTCATTCTTAAGCTAAGAATTTTTTTTTCATCTGGATTCCATGTTTCAAATCTGTTTAATGTTTAGCATTTGTACTGATTAGTTAAAACTGAAAAATGTCCCTGATCCAAACCAGAATGTGAATGCCACTACTTGGACGGAGCCATACAGTACAGATATGTTCAAATTGAGAAATGAATGATAAACTGTCAAAATCTGAAAAAGGTAAAGTTAAAGAGGAATGAATGATGCTTTATTGTAAAAAAATAAATAAATAAAACCATGACTTGCAAGTTATCTTTCAGCCGATCTTGCTTCTAGCATCAACTTATTGTAAAGTTTGCAGGAATTATTTTTGATAAAATTCATTAATAATCGATAAATATAATTAAAATATGCACTTAAATTATTTTTATTTTCTTTAAAATTTGTTTTACGTGTTATACAAATAGGCACTTAATCACATGGTATCGGATCATCATATTTAGACTTTGCATCCGGCGTGTCTTTTGCACGTTTGGTATACAATGCGTTGATAATTGACCTGTATACCTCACGTCTTTTTATTATTATTGGTAACGACTCCATCTTCAGATTTATAGACAGCAGATTTCATCAATACCTGTGTACATATTTAATTATGAACAACTTTGTACACAAGAAAATATATCTTTATTTATTTAACACCATTGTTAAAGACCCTGGCAATATGTCACACAAAAACACGATGATGTGCTAATTTTATACTGAAATTACCACAATTTTCTGCAACTGAGATGAAGAAGATCTATAGTGTGAACCCCTAAAAAACCCACACCCAAAAAAAAGGACAAAAAAACAATTAGATAAAATGATCGCTTCACATCTGATCACGTGTGGTGTTATGATGCGCCTTAAATTTTTTGCCTCCAATTGGCAACCAAGCCCAATGTGAGCGTGTCGGTGAAGGGCATCATAGCTCCCTTTTATAGAAGCATTGTAACATGGCGGATTCCTGAGGTTGCCGTCTTCGTCCCAAATAATGAAAAGTTCATGCTCTCCCATTCAAAGCGTGGCCCATAAAAAAATTAGCCTATCATGTGAATGTTATCCAACTGTACTTCAGACTCGAGCACCTCAAATTCGATAAGAATGCAGGAAGCTTCTGAAAATATGAGCAAGAACCGAACCTTGTTAGTCTAACTATTCTTCTGCAGAAGGTGGACTTGTTTTTGAAACTGTCCGTACACTAGATGAACTTGAGGAGGTTTCTTGACCAGCCGTAGCAACTGCAAACGGTTTGATAGATGACCGGAGAGATTCTGGGCCCTCTGCTTCTATCCTCTTGCACAATGCACTGCAGTTACTGATAACTTCAGTCAACCTTCCTTTGAGCTCTCCAATTTCCACCTGCAATGCATGAACTGCACGCACGTTCCAACATAAAGTTAACAGGCGTTCACAAATCACAAACAATCGTAGAAGATCACCAGAATTTGGCATATGGTTGTCCGTAGTCCCCAACTAATCAGTTCTTCACCCATGCCACATAAGCATTATGACTTACGACAGACGCAAATGAATTAAGATTTTATGATTTTGAGCCTTGTAAAGAAATGAAAGAGGGAATTCCCCTTTCAATTAAGCAGATTACGAAAGCATGTGCTACTACAATGTTAGTTGCTGTGCTACTACAATGTTAGTTGCTGCCAATAAAGTGGAGAATCCTGGAATTCCAGATATTGTTAGAACTGTGTCCAGATAATTACCTCCTGATAGATGTTGCGAGGCAGTCTTCATAGTAGACATTGAATAATTAAATCGCTGAAGAAGTTTAATTGCCAAAGCATCTGCTACTTCTATTCTGTTTTCTATCTCCTCCTGCAAAACTTGCATCAGTTTTCATGGCATGAACAGAACTACCTCATAGTTTTGCAAGTCAGAAATAAGGAACACAAATCCATTATCCTGAGACAAGAATGTCTAACTATCAATGCAACCAATGATACTATCTTATAAAACATAAATACCATAACAAAAATTGTTGAAGGGCCATCACGAGACAGGAATTTTACGTTCTGTGGTAAGTTCTTTCGGTTTGATTTTTTTTAGACTTTAATTATCCATGCCATTAAATGCAATTTTTATTAGAAATATTGAGCAGGCAGTCATCATGAAATAAGGAAGGTTTTAGCATTTTCATTTTTTCCTCTCTAAGTGTATAATCAATTAATTAAAAATAATGAGAATTAGCTTCAGAATTCACAATCTCCCCCTAAAAAAATTTGTATTAATAGTTTCGTTAAATATCTTTTTCACAATCATTCACTAGCAATATTTACCTATTAAAATTGTTAGGAAGATGCCAATCAGTTTTCCTCCGCATGGGAGGGGGAAATATAACAGCTTTAGCTATGCATAAGGATTACACAAAGGTTGAAAGTATGTGTCTGAACACAATTCTTATCGGCACACCATTGGTTTAAGAGATATTACCAATCATTCACAAATTGAGAAGAGAATGACAAAACCTACCAAATTTCAATAAAATTGTAGTCATAATTGTTATAATTGTCATTACTATTAAATTTGAAATAATTATATGGCTGAAAAAAGGGGAAGGTATCGCCAGCAGATCAAAACAAAATTCCTCATATGGGATTTTGTTAAGACCAACTATTCTGTATTATTTGCATAAAAAAGTATTCAACTTACCCATATACTCAAGAATACATTACATACGCCTCCCGTCTCCAAACTTTTAACTTTTTGTTTGAATTTCACATACTAATTGAACAGACATGTTAAGTTAATTTCTTGTTAAAATAGTCAACTCAATGATGACAACAACACAAATATTAGAGACATGTGTCTTCCCCTTGTTATGGTTACTAAATACAAACAGGTGGCACAACACTGCTTACTCTAATAACCAAATATAAGTCACTTTGTTATATTTAACAATATTAGTCAACTATATTGTGTTTTAGAGAAATATTAACAGCGCACTCTTCAGCATACTCCTTGGGATTAATGAGTTTCTTTTAGAAGTAAAGCCTAATTTTCAACAATTGTAAATTGATCACTTTTTAAAATTCATTTTATTTTTAAAAAATTTACCAACAAAAAAAAAGGTTGGTTGAAGAAGAATGTGTTGCTAGCACTCCTTTTATATTTAAATACATATCAACTATATTTATTTTATTTAACAGTAAAAAACATCCGTGTTTATCATATAACTCAAAATCTTAAATGAAACCATTGACAGTAATTTAGTGTGTTTTCATGATAAATTTAACATTGCTGGTCCTTCTTCTAGTAATAAAAATGGAAGTGATTTATGTGTTGAAAATGGAGATACTAAAAGTGTAGGTTAGAGTTTGGGTAGAGGAGGAATACATAATTCACTTGAAATTGAATCATACATTTATAAGGAAAAGTTGCCTAAGTGAGAGTGGAAAGGGTGGGTGTACTCTAGGATGTTGAATGCAATAGTAGATACATTCACTGAACTATTCTTGCATTAAACAGACCTGTCTTTTGCTTATCTCTTGGGCCTTTTTCTCCTGCCAATCACGGTACATTGAGAAGAGCTCCAGCAGAACCTTTGGATTCACTGTAGTTGTTTCAACCATGAAAAAGAGAACAATCAAGTATTTGACCCTAATAAAACTTGAAGTATTAAATGCAGCTGATAGCATGCAACAGAACGACCCCAACAAACATGATATATCAGCAAAGGGTTCTATTAGGACATAAATGTGATTGAAAATCCTGAAACTCACACACATCAAAGCATTTCTGAAAAGCAACAAAATCATACAGGAAAAATACAGAGGTCCTCCCTTACATAATTGAGTGGAGGACATTGCCATTTCATCAATCATTAATATTGCAATATAGCATGAGTGCATGACATATTTAAGCTGTCAGCTCTTGTTTGTGAGCTATGATAGGCTTACAGATAACAGAAAGATTCTTCAAAATCTCAAATATATACAAATGTAAACTTGGCATATTTGTGGTAAGAACAATAGATGTATCCTAGCTAATGTGATAGGTCCATGGGTCAAGAATACCAATCCCATAACAAAAGCTACAACAAACCACCAACCACACATATGGTGGGTTTATGTGAGGTAGAGATGTGGGACTGGGACCCAAAGGAAACATCATGATTCGTGAGAGAATTGAGCTGGCTGGCTATTAGGCAATTCTTGTGCAGCATAATATGGAGAGACCATTTCCTCTGGTTGCTTTGTGGTGATCCAGGGAAATTCTTTTTGTTGGAGAGGGTCTTATCTTTGAGTTTATAAACAAACATTACAGTTTGCATTTTTGCTTTTGAATTTATTAGTACCCTTGCCAATGTTACAAGTCATATTAGTCATATATATTACCCACATAACATCCTTAACCAATTAATAGCTTCTATTAAGCGGTAAAGTTTATGAAAATTTCCAACGAGCTAATCTACTTTAAGCATTAATGAGTTGCAACAGAAGCTATCTAGCATATCTTGAAATGACAACCAATAAAAGCATAGACTAAGAGAAGATAGAACTCCGCATTTTGGTTTTTATTGAAAAATAGCCACATCAAAGAACAATCCATTGTTAACCAAAGATGGCTTGAGCCCTGGCAATGCTATCTTCATTGCTCCATTCATTTTAGGAGAAGGAATTCCCACCAAAAGGAGCAGCGCTAGGTGCATAAAACAGACGCTTTTGGCTCATACTTGGGAATTAATAGAGGGTAAAGAATATAAACCCAGATGCAACAAGCAAATTAAATGCTGGCAATGATTCAGAGAATCAAAAGGGACCAGGAACATGTAGCAGTTAGCATAGTAATAAGACCTCTATTCAATTCTATTGCGAATCTCAGGAATAACAGAATCATTAAACCATTAGAGGTCACCTGAAATCGAGGACGATGAAGGCTTCCTCACTAAAATATCAGTTAGAGTACCCTCTGTAGGGGGAGACGTCAATATGGGCGGTGTCTACAGTCAAACAATCAAAAGGAACCATAAACTTCGCAGCTTCAAACCGCATAGACAAATATAATAATCAACAAAAAAAAAACGCCTCACAATAAAGATCGGTTTTCTTATTAAAAATAGGTACATACAATTTTGAGAGATTTGAGGCGCTCCAGAATGGGATCAGAGGCTTCCGATCGCTCGGTTATGGTGGTGATTTTGTCATCTGGCGTCTTCGGCCGTAACAAATCAAGAGAGTTCAACGATACAATTAAAAGTTGATTTTCTTGAGAAATAAAAAGAGAGACATGAAATTGGAATAGAGAAATATATACCTGTGAGAAAGTAGACTCTGAAGCGCCCATGTTTGGCAATGCGGTATGGAATCAGAGCTCAATGGTAAAAAAATTAGACTGATACGGGGAAACTTGGGAAGGAGCAGCTGCTGAACACGTAACAGTGTGTAAGAATGGTTGCCGTAAAAGAGAGTTGGAGGATAATTACACGACGGAAGGGAAGATGGCTTTTTTTTTTTTTTGGGGAACATTCGTATATAAAATTAATGATTAAAAGTATTGTTAAATACGATATTAATTATCGGGAAATAAAATTTAATTTTAATATTTCAATATTTAAATATCATTTTTAACAATGATTTTTGTATATGCATAAAATAAAAGATCATTTTTATTGTGCATTTTTTAGGTTTTATTTATCTCCAAAATAATAAAAAAAAAGTAGGATCATTTAGAAACGTAGAAGCAACTCATCAAAAAGAAATTCTTTTATTATCAAATTATATGGATAAAAAAATATTTCTACTATATGAAGGATTAATTATAATTTTAAGATAACGAATTCTAACATTAATGCCAAAATTATGCATACGTTTTTCTAAGTTAGATAACAAAATGTTTGCAAGTATATCTCTGCACTATCAACTTTGTTGATTGGAGTAGAAAGATGTTGGTCCATGGATTTTTATTTACTTCAAACAATAAAAAAAATAAGAAATATATAAATAAAAGATTAGAAAGTTATCAAAAATTAAATGAACTAATAATCTTTAAAAATAAAAATTTGAAACTAAAAAAATAGCTAATACCATACTTGAATGTAAGAAAAAATTATGGATAATAATATATTTTTTATTATCATATTGAAGATACATGAAATAAATGAAAAGGCTAATTTTTAAGAAATGCAAACTTAATTTGTTCTTTTTTCTATTTTTTAAATTAAAGTTTTTTTTTTCTTTCTTCCTTTCATTTTTCTTTCTTCAATCTAAACAAGATGCTAGAAAAAAAAGTCATATAACATTTTAAAGGAAAAATAAATAATTTATATAAATAGATATGTCATTGATTTGTTGTAAAAATCAATTATATTTTATATATTTTTTGTCCTATATTAAAATTCTTATAAAACATAGCATGTACTTTTTTAAATTATATTTTTATGCGACAATTCATATAATATATTTTTTATTTTTCATCACATCTTAAATTTCTTCCTCTTATATCTCTTTCTCATTCATTATTATATGTTTATGTCCATTGTAATACAAAAAAGCAGTGGAAAATACCCCCTTCTCCCTCTCTCTCTCTCTTTTTCTTTTTATCCAGGTCCGGCCTGTTTCTCTTGGTGTGCTGCAGCAGTTTGGGTTTGGTCTTAGTCTTTGTTAGGCTTTGTTTATTTTCTTTGGGCTCTTTGATTTTGGGCTCACTCTCCTATGTACGATGGATAAAATAAAACTCACTTCGCTCAAGACAAAAAAAAAAAAAACAGAAAACTTTATGTTTCCGAGATAAAAAGAAAAACTCCAATTCTCTGACTTATGACATTTCAAATCTACTGTTAATTTATGTTTTGTTTAAATTATTTGAAAACTAAGAAAAAAAGAAATTTTCTATAAAAATAAAAATAAGTTATTTAGATAAATTAAAATTGGAGGAAAGAAAAAAAATTTATTTGAATAAGTGGAAAAGAAAGAAAAAATTTATTAGTGGTATAAAATTTAAATTTAAATTTTATTTTTTATTAATATAATATTTATTTTTTATATTTTAAAAATATTATCATTTTAATAATTTAAAATAAAATAAATAATTAATTAATTTTTTTTTATTTTTCTCACCAATTTTAAAAAATAAAATCTAGTAATATCTGTGAATTTTTTTTTCTATTTTTATATGTATATAAATGATCAAAATTTTATTATATTTTTTTTTCTTCTTTTTCTTTTCCTCAAACCATACAAAAACTTAGAATAATGTTTATATTATTGTAATTAAAATAAAAAATGAAATTATAAAAAATAATAAAGTATAAAAATAAAAATGCTAATTGTTGACTTTCTACAATTAAGTCTTTTATTTTAAATTTATTTTATTATTATTTCAAAATATTATTAAGAATTATAAATAAATATAAGAGGATATTGAAAAATAAATAATTCGAGATATAAATTTAATTTGGACATATAATGTAAAAAAATAAATAAGGGTGTTTTTAGAATAAAAAATAACAAAAAACTTGAAGCATATGAATACAAAAATATAATTGTGTCAAAATCAATTCTTAAAAGATTGTGTTTGGATGAGATAATATTGTAAGAAATTTTAAATATTTTTAATTTAAATATATTTATTTTTAAATTATTTTATTTGAATAAATAAATTTAAATTTTTATATTTAAAATTTGTAGTCTGGATTAATGTTTTTAAATTTTTAAATTTTGTATTTTAATTATTTTATTAATAAATTAATTTAATTTTTTACATATAAAAGTTTAATTTAAATATTTAATAAAAATTTATATAAAATTAATAAAATTTTCAAAATTAATATATTAATATTTGAATATTTTTTTAATTTATATAATTTGGTTGAAAATTTTGTAAAATGATATTGATGAGAGAGAATAAAAAAGTTGAATATCATATGCTTTGTATGATTTATATCAATGTTTTAATTTTTTAATTTTTAATTTTTGTATTAAATTAATAAGTACAAAAAAAAGTCACATGGAGCATGTGAATAATAAAGTTTAAGAGAGAAGAAGAATCTAAACGAGGGAGGGGTTGAAATCGTGCACAAAACACGAGAATTTTTAAAGAAAAAACAAACTTTGGTGGTATTTTAAATTCATTTAGTTTAGTTTATTAAAATTTCTTTTTAAAATATGTTGAATTTACAACTATTTATATTTATTTTTTTGAAAAAAAAAAAACACTCGTAGTGTCCAATTCCGTGAAAAAAAGAAAAACTCAAATCCTCTGACTTGTGACATTCCAAATCGACCATTCATTTGAAAAGTCAATTTTACGAAATGAGAATAATATTTACGCTGAAAAACCTTCATGATCTAAATGGATAATAGATTGAATATTAAAAGAGTGAATCAAATCTATGAACAATTGATTTAATTTAAACAATATTGTTAAGCTTGAATTCTGAAAATATAGCAGTATTAAATATTCAGAAATAAAAATATATATCATCCATAATAGCTATTCTTAATTTAAACAATACAAAAATATTTGTTAATTTGTAAGAAGAAGGTAATAGATTGGATAGCAATTTACTTTTTGGTATTCACCATTTGCTTTAAACATTACTCAGCCTGTTGCTTTTAGAAGTGAACCCACCTCATTTTTATGACGATTTGGTAGTCCAGTTCGCTTACATAGCCAAAATTAAAAATTGGATAGACACAAAATTTTAAGAATAAAAAACAATATAATGACATGAGGGAGGGTAAATTGGAACAAAGATTGAAAAATAATGAAAAAACATATTTAAATTCTTGAAAAAAATTTAAATAAAAAAAAACCTGACTGTTTAATATCATTCTTATGTTTTTTTAATAATAATTTTAGTTTTATTTCTTTCAACTTACTTTTAAGGCGTGGTAGGTAAATATAAAAATTTGATTTATCTAACTCAACTTAATTATAATTTTAATAGATTAATATCAAATTAATTTATAAAAGTTTATATTTATAAAATTTATATAGTTAAAAATCTTTAAACCCTAAGATTATAAGAGTTTATAAGTTTTTTTTTCAATTTTTTATAAAAATATTTTTTTATTTTTTTCCTAAATAAAATAAGGATGAACAATTAAAATAAATAAAAAATTTAGAAAAAAATAAAATAAAAATAAAAATCAATTTTAAAGATAGAGAGATAAATATATCTAAAAAATAAAATAAAATTATAAAAAATTAAAAAAAAGTTAAAAAAAAAAAATAGAGAGAAAACAAAAAATTTAGATTTAGGAATAGAAGTAAAAACATTTAAAAGAGATAAAAAAATATAAATAAATTAATTTCAAGAAAACATTTTAATAGAGAAGGAAATAAAAAAATAGAAAAAAATTAAAAGAGAACATTTTTTTAGAAAAAAAAATTTAAGTGTAAGATAAAATTATATAAATTAATTTACACTCATCTCACTTAATTTAAGAATTAGATAAATTAAATAAATTAAAAAATAAATAAACTAAATGAGTTAAAAAATAAATAGATTAACTCATATCCATTTCACTTAATTTAATTATTATGTAAATTAAAATTTAAAAAATTATATTATAAATTAACTATAAAATATATAATTATAAGATAAGATTAGATAAATTACTTCATATTAATTATATTAAAATTATGTAAATTAAAATTTTAAAAATTATATTTTTAAATGAATTAAAAATAAATTATTACAATATAGAATTAGATTAATTTATATACATCTCACTTAATTTAAAAATTATGTAAATTAAAATTTAAAAATTTAACTTTTAAATAAATTATAAAATTTAAAATAATAAAATAAGTCTAAATCTCTGTAAATTAATTTATATTAAATCTATTTAAATTAATAAATATAAAAGTTAAATTTTTAAAAAAAAGTTATATAACATAAAATTAAAATTTAGTGTCAAATAAAATAGTTATGAACTATAGACCAATTTGAGAACAGTAATATATTCTTATGACATTATGACTATCTGCCTTCTTTTATATTGTCTGATTATTTTTAAAATTTTTTAAATATTAATATGTAAATTTAACTAATACCATATTATCTAAATATTAGTAACAAAACTTTTCATATGTATAAATTAAAGTTTTGGTATGTTGTTCCGAATTGGTAGCTACTTTCCACAATTTATTTTCATAATGTTTTTTAAGCCTAGCAGATTTATCTCTCTTTACTCTTTAACTAGTAATTATACCTATGCAATACACGGAAAATTATAATTATAAAATATATTTTTTCAATGAATTTTTAATATATATCTAAAAATGTTATAAGAATGTATATATAATTTATTAAAATTATATAATTCAATATATTAATAACTTTAATTATTATAATTTTTTATTATATATGTTTGAACACTTTAAAAAATATATTTAAATATTAATAATTATTTAAATGTATTCAATATAATACTTGAAAAAATTGCAAGAAATTGGTACATATATTATAAAGATGTGTTAAATTTTGAAAAATATGGACATTATTAATAAATAATGTAGTCTAGTGATAGAACTTAAATGAAAATTTCTGCATTAACGGATGATCTTCCAAGAGAATAAAAAATATTTGAATATTATAAATTTCAAAGTAATAAAAAATATTTAACATAGTAATTTATTTAAAGATTAATTGATCCCTACGTTCACTATATTAAAGTAACATTTATTTATTAACTAGTTTGTTGAAATTTTCAACTTTTAGTTGTTTAAAATATCATTAAAAATATATTTAATTTCAATCATTGCAATTTTTTAAATTTGTAAAGTATTATAAATAAACATTTAAATGCAACTGTCAAAGACATATGAAATTTTGATACAGCCAACATGTGATATCTATATATCTAATTTACAAGTAAATTCCTTTCCATTTTTTAAAACTGATTTATTTTATATTTTCTCTATTAAATACATATTAAATTTTACATACTTTTATCACTATCTTTCTAAACAAAATCTCTTCAATAATTAAAAAGGATCTGTACTCCTGAGTTGTCTTCAGGAGCTAAAACTACACTGTCTACTAGTGTTGAGCTGTCTTCAAGGACTGAAACAAAACTAAAAGTTTGAAAGCACCTGAGAATCAAGAATAAAATATCTAATTTACAATGCAACAAAATTTTTTAATTTAAATACCTATTAATAAATAATTTTTTTAATTTATATTTTCCGTTTAAATAATACTTTTTAATATTTGAGTAACGTCTTAAAATAATATTATAATTCATTAAGAAACTCTACTTTTTTCTTAATTAAAAATTAAAAATGCCTCCCAACGGTTAATTAAATTGATAAAACTTAAATAATATGTTCGTAAGTTTGAGGCAGACAATGAAAAAATGATTAAAAAAACATGGCAATAGAACAATTGTAAAAAATTGTCATGAATCAGGTGATGATAATTGTTAGGAAAGGAGAAAAATCATAAAATATAAGTAATGATAAAAAAAAAACCATAATACATTTAATATAACTATTCTTAATAAGTTAATAAATTACAGATTAATACATATCATTATTTTATTTAAGTAAAAAAAATTGCTAATTAATATCTTCAAAATATTATTAAAATAAATAAAAATATATTTTATATTAAAAATAAAGTTGAATAGATTAAAATTTTCAATAATAATATTTTTTAAAAAAATCCATTTTAAATCTTTAATCAATATCTTTAAAACATTAATTTTTTCTGAACATAGTAACTAAAAAGTATATATCTTGTGTAGATTGGGTCATGACTGAAATATTAATGAGAACATGTCTTAATTGTAGATTTAGATATAGGACATTAATGGACTTTCATTTTAATATGGACGACCAGCTGTTCAACACTATTAATTACAGATTTTATATTAAATAGTATTTTAAAGATTATAATTAATATTTAAGAACTTGGGATATGGTATTCGGATGCCGTATAATTTAAGAAGAACTTTTTCTGTTAATTAAGCAGGAAGAAAATGAGTCCCCCTTCAACAATAACTTTAAAAAGTTATCATACAATACGCAGACATGAGACAGCTTTATATCCAAAATAGGGAACTTTTTGGGGCCTTTGGGCGCCTCCCAAATACCATTACTGTTTCTTGTGTGCTGTCAGTCACGCTTCTCACACACAGTCATGTGGGTCCCACTCTTCTTATTTATCTCAGACCAATGCAGCGTTACGTAAAACTGATTCCTGAACCCACCATCTCACGTTGCTTCTATTTCTAGGGTTTATTTAACTCTCTCCGCCGCGTTTTTTTTTTTTTCATTTAAGAGCTGCGCTCAGAGAACCACAACGAGAACCACACACACAAAAAATTAAAATAAATATTTTTTTATTTCTTTCTATATTCGCTCCCGTTGGTCGTCGATTATGATTTTGAACACCTCGTGCCGCGATCCGATCGGAAACCTGTCTGTTTTCTCTTATTGATCTGAGAAAATGTAAGTGCCCCAAAATCTGAGAGTTAATATGAAGCGTGCAAGTAAATCAAACAGAGTTTCTTGGGCCCCTCGACCTAATCTGCGTCAGGTATAAAGTACTATTCTTTCAGCATTGTTGTTCCAGAAGAATTTCTGTTTTCTTTTTTCTAATTTCTGCTCTTTACACTGTGTTTTTTATCGCTTTCAAATTCTTATTGGAATTGTTTAGTTAAAACTTAAGACTTCAAAATTAACGAAATCCCTCTTCCATTGAGTCAGTAACTCTGGTCCCTTTGCCGCTACCGAGGACACAGGGACCCCACTGAATGCATGAATAATTCTCTGAATAAAGTTGATATAATATTGTATCATCCAAGCCCTTTAAGTCAATTTGATATAATGTTGTATAAAAAATATGATAATAAATGCCTGAAATAAAATCGGGATGACCATTCTTCTGAAGGTTTTTTTTTAAAAAAAAAATTTTAAGTCAATTTTTTTGGAGTTTCAAAATTATATATTTAAAAATAATTTTTTAAAATTAATTATATTTAATTTTAAACCAAAATCGATGGGCAAATGGTAAGTGCTGATTCATTTGGAGCGTTAGCACTGTTTGCACCTAGGAGAAAATGGTGGGCTGCTTTAACTATTAATAAGTAATATTTTGTTTGTTTGATAGGATAAAAAATAAAAATACAATAATATTATTTTAAATACTTTTTTAAATTAAAATATAATTAAAAATAATTTTTAAAATGAGTTTTCCAGGTTTTTTTCTTTTAACTATGAAATTAGGGAAGAAGCATTTTTCAAAAAAATTAAATTATGAAATAATTTTTATATTAAAAATAATAAATAACTTAATTTTAAAATATTATAATAAATATCAACTTTTTAAAGTTTAATTTAATTTATTTATTGATATAATACTTTTTACTATTTATTTATTTATATTTTTCTCTATTTATATAAATTAATAAAAAGTATTTTTTTAAAATTTTCTATTCATTCATAATTTCAGCCGAAGATTTTACATATCATTATAGGATGGGTTGGTTTAAATTTAATTTAAAATTAAATAAAATTAGTGTTGATGAAACTATTGTTATAGTTAAAATATATGTGAAAATATTTAAATATTAATATTTTATTAAAATATACGTTTTTATTATAAACTTAAAGTTTAATTTTTAAACTGGTAACAGAAAGAAGCACCTTAATAATCTAAACATCATCAAACACCAGCCTTTTATAATTGGCTAATTGCAAATACAAAATGAGAAATTTGGATATATCTACCATACACTCCTATACTATTTTTAACAATATATTTTATTTTTTAAATTATTTTATATTTAAAAATTATTGTTAAAAATATAATTTTAAGTTATTTAATATTTTCATATTTTAAATTATTTATTTTAACTTTTTAATGTTATTTTTTTAATCAAGTTTAACTTTATTTAACTTATAAAATTTTTCTTTTCATATATTATATATTTGTTAAAATCTGATTTACCTGTATTTTTGAATAAATTTTATAACATTGCTATTTTATCTTATAAATTTACTGGAAATCATTGAAATAAATTGAGATTATGAATGGGAATATTTGATAATATTATTACTCCATTTTTTTAGAATGTTTCCCTAGATATTAGTTATTACTTATCAAATAGAATTTTAATTATCATACATTCAACTGTATTTTTATCTTAACATAGCTTCTTCTATCACATAATATTTCAGATCACAATTTTCTTTTATCTTTTTCTCTCTTCCTATGATCAAAGCAATGTATGAAGACTGCTTTAGAGCCTGCGTTATACTTGACGTGAACTAGAGTTGGGCTGGAACGGAAAATTTGTTTTGGGAAAAAATGTATCGGAGATTGTGGAAACCCTAAATCTGAAACATTGCCTTGCATAAAAAGTTATTTAAACGTGAATCTTCTTTTAATTTTAGATATTTTGGTACTTTAAAACCCTATTAGATCTCAATTAATTGGAACAGAGTCGATTAGATTTAGTAAGGAGGTATTTAATATGGATTTTTTTTAAGTTTTGTAAATAAATCTTAACCCATAAATGTTAATTTTTCATATTTGATATAAAAGCTATAACAAATAATTATAAAGAATTAATAATTATAATTTTTTCCACTAAAATATCTCCCATAAAAGGAAATAGAAATCTAAAATTTTCATATTAATCATGTTTATTATAATATTTCTATAAATATTTTAAATATATCAAATATATTTATAATATTTTTGACAATTATAATTTTTAGAATATATGATTCTTAAAAATATAATTTTCATAAAGAAAGAAAATTCTATACCAATACTTTTAAGAGAATTCAAGTTTTTAACCACTTAATCAATAGGCATCGATCGGTTAAATGTAAGGTTACAAACAGATTCTTTTGTGGGCTAACGATATAAGAAGCACAAAAAATAACAAGCGAAAAATCAACATTAAAGATAACATGAACAGATAACTTTAAATTTATATAATAATTTATACTTTATTTATTTGTTTTCATATCTCTTTCTATTAATTACTAATCGTTATATATATATATATATATATATATATATATATATATATATATATATATATATATATATATATATATATATATAGTACATTTGTAGTATAAAATTTTAGTAAAGATATAAAATATATTTACTGTGGTATGATCGTAGCAGAACCATAATGAGGCATTATGTTAGTGAAATTTTACATGTATAAAACGATGGGATTCTTATTTATTCTTCAATTTTACATGTATAAGGGCAATTTTCTGTCATGCTAAATTTGGCAAATTGTTCTATCAGGTATTTGTGTCAAAGTGCTACTGCTAAGTCTTTTCCACTTGCATGATTTATCAATGATTGTTTATAAAAGCTATGGAAATACATATTTTTATGACTACTTTTTACATGCCGATAAACCCTTTCAGCCTATTTCTGAACTTTGCTTCCCCTCTTGAGCGCTGATACTAGTGTGACCATAACAGGTAAAATTCTTCTATTCTGATGATCATCCTTCAAAAGTTGGCAAGCTCTCCGAAGATCATCATCAAGCAAAGAGATCCATCTTGACTTCAACTACTGATGAATATGATGATGACTTACCACCTGGTTTTGGAGGAAATCGTTTCCAGAATCAATCAAAGCTTGAACTCTCTCCCATCCCTCAGATTAAATGGAAATGCCCTCCTATGGTAATGAGATATATAAATTTATTAAAAGATGTTAGATATTCATTATATTTCTCTACCGTATGTTACTTAGAACTTCCTTTGCAATATCTATGTTAAGAGCTTTTCCACATAGTTTATATTTTTCTTTCATGTTTTATACTCTCACCACATTTCTTCCATGCAATCACATATCTACGTCCTAGATCAATGGAGGCAGTTTAATATAATTATGATATAAATTTAAATATATAAACAATAAAATCATATAAATTTTAAAATATACACTATGTTTATATTGTAAAATGAGAAATAAAAAGTATGAAGAAAAAATAGTAACAACATTGGTTAAGTAGTGTAATTTTTGCATTATATTTGTTGTTGTTATATATAACAAAGACTAATATGCGTAAGAATAACTAATAATAAGATTGAAAAGTAAAAGATAACTTAACATAAATGATTTTTTTATTAGTTAACTTATTTTTAATATGGACTATTATATATATATATATATATAATTCTTATATTTGTAAAATAAGAATTGTTCTCATTATTTATAGTGGGTTTAAAATTATATAAATAGAGTGTAAAATGTAAAGTTAGGGAATGTGCTTGCCCACCCTCATAATAGAAAAATATTTGGCGAATGGTGTTTTGATATATATATATATATATATATATATATATATATATATTTAAAAAAGAGAGAAAATTTGATGAATATAATAAATAATAGGAGATATAAAGATAAATAGGAAATATTAAATATTAAATGAACGTATTATTATTGAAAAAATGTCAAACGTTGGAATAAAACGAAAAACAGTAAAAAAGAAGTAAAAAATATGATATGATATGTAATAAAAGAATATAAAAATAAAATATATTAATAAAAAATAATATAATTAATATAATAAAAAATATTATTAAGATATGTGATAACAAACCTTCGTTTTTATTGTTGAATTCACAGATGTATCAGGTCCGGCACGAGTATTTTAGTTAGTTGGTGTTAATTATATTATTTGGTGACGTTAATTGATTCATTTACTTTGAATACAGGTTGGTGTGAGTAATCATTGGCGTGTTGCAGCAGGTGAAGAAAGTAAGGAGAAAGATTACGAGAAGCTTAGAGAAAAACGTATGTTTGAAGCAATGTATCCTCGTAGGTCTGCGATTCCTCCCAGGTAATTAAAAGGACACAAAACCCCATGGCACTTAATCTTCCTTCCTTATTTTAATTCTTTGTTTTGTTTGTGTAGCCCTTATGTTTCTCGTGAGGTAGAGGAGGAATCTTATGATGATAACCTCACCCCTCACATTCCTATCGTGGTAAATGAGGAAGATGATGATGATTGCGCCACTTCTGATCACATTCTTATTGAGGAACGAGAGGAAGTAACAGTGGATCCTGAACCTGTTGTTGCAGATGCGGAGCATGGGAACACTCTCACCAAATTGCAACCACAAAAGTTGCAGCCACCAACATCTCCCATCAATTCACAATGCAATATTTCTGCTACTGTTCCCTTATGTGCCTGTGGAAAGCCCGTTCTTGAGTCAACTTCTTTGGTAGCGGATTTACTTGCAGCTTCTGCTGTTGTAGCAGCCTTCATGAAAAGCAATGACGAACTCCTTAAGATATTTAATGATCCAATAATGATGGAGAAATTAATAAAGGAATATAAAGCTGCAACCGCTGCAATTAATGCTTCCTCAAGTGCTGTGAGTATACCTAACTCTGATTCTCAAGGTGCTGTGTTATCGGTTCCAATATCTCAACCTGAAGGTGTAGTTTCTGAAACTAATACACCTATAAATACAGTGGATTCATTGCAAGTAACTCCATCTGTTTCCCTGTTGTCTAAACCTTTATGTAGTCAATCAGCAGAAACTGGATCACTTACAATGCCCACACCTTTACCTCCACCAATATCTACACCTTATATGCACACCCCTGTCAATCAAAATATTCCCTATATGCCAAATGGAGTGCGTCACTCTTTGAATTCCCAGTCTCCACAACGAAATACACTTGATAAGCCTGCAACACCACCGGTTCCTTTCTCCAAGCCTTTATCTGGTCAACTAGCCGCCACCAGTTCAGTTACAATACCAACACCTCCGCCACCACCAATATCTACACCTCACAAGTACAGGCCCGTCAACAAAAATATTCCCCTTGTGCCAGATGGAGTTCTGCACTCTTCAAATTCCTACTCTCCACAACGAACTCAAGCTGTGTCATCTGGGGCAGAGCGAACAGCACCATCAGCTTCTGTTCCCTCCAGTGAATTGAACTCAGTGGCAGTGCCTTCTGCTAATTCCGAAAACATGCATGCAGGTGCAAAACGAGTGCTGTCTACTGCTAGTGCAGTGCCTCATCAACCTGGTGCTGGATTAACATCATCTATTGTGAAAGATGTGAACTACTATAAGAGCCTTATTTGGCTGCATGGAAGTGATAACAACAACGTCACTAAACTGGGGGAATCCAAGTTCATAGTTAAGAAACAATGCAGATTCTTTAAAAGCTCAAAGGGGTGCCGTAGGGGTTCCAAATGTCCTTACCAGCATGACGGGTGTGAAACTAGTAATAACGTCCCAGTGGCTCAAAATGCAAAGCGAGCGAAAGTGGAGGAATAAGTGAAGTGGATGATGCAATCTTAAACGCCATATTCCAAAGGTAAAGAGTATATCCCATTCTATAGACAAAGGGAGAGAGAATAGACAGTGAGGAATGAAACACACTTTTGGTTTCATCATTTTCACCCAGAGTTTTTACCAAGGTTTTGAATTCTTTTTTTCTTCTGATTTTGGAGACTGGATTATAGATTTGTTTGGTATATGTTTGAAAGTGACATTGAGAAATTGGATCGGAGTTTGTTTTGAACCAGCAGGTGAATTATCTGGTGACAGATGGTTCTTTTTGGATGTTCGCTGCACGGTATTATATATAATAATAAAAAAGACTAACAAATAGTTAAGTAATTAAAAGTAAAAGAATATTACTAAATTTTTTATTATTTTTAACAAACAAAATTATCTTTAATTTTTTAACTACTATCTTTAAAATACTGATTTTTAATTTTTAAACTTAAACATGAAAGGTAGTTTAGAGCAGCATTTTTTCAATAGGTTATCTAAACCCTAATCCCTATATACGTTTACTTTTTAGTATATCCCGAAACGGAAGTCAATTGTATAAAATTAGTTTCTGAAAGACTCAGCAGTTGTATAAAAATAGTAAACCCCTAAACTCGGAATATTCTTACAATTACAAACAAATTAAAATGACTTTGTACACAGAACAGGATCTCCTCCCTTCAACAAAAGTATGATGATCTTGAAGTGCTTGTTTGTTTTTTCTTTTTTAAATAGCTTGTTTTTTCTAAATTGAAAATCAAAAAATTTGTTCGATAATAGTAGTTTCTGGAAAATGTTTAAAAGATTTTTTTTTTCAAATTTTAAATTAAAAATTAAAACAGTTTTAATTTTTAATTTTCTATTATTCATATTCTTCTATATATATTTTTTCACTTATTTTCTTTCACTTTTCTATAAAAAATAATTTTTGGCAACTATTTTATAATTTTTTTAAAAAACTAAAAATAATTCTATAATCAAACATCGCTTTATAAAGAGCAAAACTCTTTTCTCATTAGATTGACCAAGTCTGTGTAGGTAAATTTTTAAAAGCATATACTATATATCAGAAGTACGACTATTGATTATTTTAATAAAAAATGACAAATTTGTATGTGGCAAATATGAGTTTGGTCCGAAATAGATGTTGTTAAATGTACAAAGTTGTACTTATTATATTTAGGACTTTTTATTTTTATTTTTTTAAAACACGCAAGTTCTTTATGCTTTTTAACAGCAATGCTTAACTAAGAATTTTATGAAATTTGTCAAATAAATTTTAAAATTCTTTCTTCTACCTTTATCACTTTGTATATTTTGTTTTACAACATTGATAAAAATTCAATTTCTTCTTAACTGATGGGTTACATGAGGGCTAAGCCGAAAGGGATCATGCAGCACCGTTTTTCAAGGTGATCATGTGGATGCACAAAAATTTCTAAATATACATCTTTATCCTTAATCTTAGGTAGCAGGTGCTTCATTCCATCTTTGAGGAAAGTACCTTCCTATACAAGGATTAATTGTTTGAAGCACACTATTGACTGCCTTGTATATTCTATATATCTTTGTCCGCACCTTTTTCATTATCTAAAAGGAAGACCTTACATAAAGCACAAGCGCGCGCACACACACTAGTACAACCAGAAGCAACATAAACCCATGAGGCTGGGTGAGATCCATAGTGCTTGGTTAATTTGCATAGTGTGTTTGTGTGTGGCTCTTGCATGGAGTGTCGATGGGCACAAGGTGCATGTGCGTGGGTGGAATTCCATATTTCTGTTCTTAATTATGACTGTCAAGTAATACTATATAATATATGCCCAGTTAAATAGCCTCGCATTTGCATATGTTTTTGTGGAGAAAAGAGAAACATAAAAGAAATGATAATTACAACAATGTTGAAGAGGGTGCTAGATAGGCTGGAAAAAATTTAGGGCAAAAAGAATATACCAAAATTGCTACGTCCATGGATCGTAAGAATGTGTTTAGAGATTATATTTTTACGTAGCATGCTGCATGGCCTCATTTAATTTAGAAGATAATAACCAACATGTAGCCCATTGGCTAAGTGTTGCCAATGAAAAAAACATAAAAAAAAAATACTAACGTAAATTTGCAAAATAAAGTTGTACTTTAATTATAAGTACAACTTAATTAGTGCATTAATGTAAACTAAATTCATATTTAACAAATACAACTTTGGGTTTTAAATAAAATTTCAAAATAAAGTCATACGTACAGATTGGTACTTTTAAAAACCAAGCTTTGTGTTTACCAAATATGACCAGCTTTTAAAATTTTAAACTAATTTGTCAAAGATGTGATTTACGACTTTGCTTTTATATCTCGTACATGCATTATACGATTTACACTACACTATTAATTTTTTTTTTTCAAAGTTGAGCCACTACGATAGATATATGCATGCATATTGCACAAAAACGATGAAAATCCTTTAAATTGTCAGCATTTGATATTGTAAAGCATTGCTGATCTTATAACTACTTAATAAAACCATCCTTTGAGCTCGAAGGTTATGATAATAACAAACAACACATTTATAATTTTTTGTATTCATCTGCTTTCACATTTTTAACTTTCCATAAACAATGCGAATTATGATATACTATGGTCTTCAAATTTAAGTGATTATTATATCGTGCAACTTATTAAATTTATATTTCATATATTACTTTTTTCACATGCTCAACTGGAAGCCATGTGAATTTAAAGCTCTTCTCATTACCCTATTTTATCATTTTTTTCTTAACTCAATCTCTTAGGAGGAGGTTTTGTTGAGATTATTTGGGTTTATCTTATCCTATAAAATGAATTAAGGTGTTTGATTAAGCTTAGAAAACTAATTTATAATCTTTTAATAAAGTTTTTAAGTTAATGTACATTTTTATCCTTAAAAAGAACATCATATTTATCTTTATTTTTTTGAAAGTTTTTGCGTTGTATAATTTAATTTTTTAATACGTTAATTCATTCACATTTTAATATTTTTATTTTAAAAATACAAGTAAAAATATATTAAAATAAGTACAAATAAAATTTATTTAAAAATTAAATTATAGGTATTAAAATTTTAAAAACTAATTAGTTCTTATAAAAGAACCTAAACGTCAATAATTTAATACACTACACACAAAATTTCAAAATTCATATAAATAAAATATCATTTTTCAAGAACCAATTTGTGTATTAATTCTAAATTTATTTTTATCTTACTACAACTATATTTATGATGAAAATTATTAAATGAAATTTAATAAAACATTTATGACATAAATTTTTATGTAATAAAACTTTATTAATAAGAACTTAACTAATATAAATTATATACTGACAAGATTGTATTTATTACTGTTATATCACTTCTATATAACATGCATTAGGGTATTGGTTATTGAATAATGGGTATATTCAATAAATACATCCAATATCACCATTTAAAATTGTAAAGGTTGAAAATCGATCTTTAGTGTAACCTTATAAATAATAGGGAAATTTTCGCAATGTTACCATGTGTTTACATATTAAAAAAAAGTTTATATTTATTAACATTTTTATTGTTATATTAATTTGTATTAATACAGATTTTTTTAAAAATAAATTATTAGTATAAATAATATTAAGATTTTTAAAATATGTTCGGTTATTGAATATGTTAAGTTACTGGTTTAAAGTTTAATGCTGATTGAACTGTAATCGAATGTTATTAGTCAAATTTATTTTTAAAATATTTATAATATATATTATACTAAAAAAAATAAAAAATATATAATAATAAAATACATTAATATTATAAATTTTTTAAAAATAAAAAATTATATATATTTTAATTTTTTTAATTTTAAATTATACTTACAAAAATAAATAAAATAAAATATTATTTTATTTTATTTTATTTTTTAAATATTAAAATAATATTATTTTATATATGGATCGATTTTTTATTAATTCTATTAGTTTGTCATCAATTTATTAATTTTTTTTTACCAATGTTAGTGATACTTCATATTATATTTATTAAAATAATTTTATAATTTAATTAATTTTTTAAAAAAATCAATTTTAAATTCAAACAGTTCGACCAATTGATTCAACCCAATTCTTAAGAATATAAATATTATGATACAAATATGAAGAGAACATCTTACATGAATTGTGTTTTAACTCAAAATTTCTAAATACTTTCTTGCCTAAGTACTTACAGGTTAGCCATTTAGCACATCTCTTTTGGATTCTTTTAGTTTATATTATTGTTTTCAACGATTTCTAAATTTTTGTGACAAATCTACCTAAGGTTTATAAAAAAATGTCACAAAATTTTTATGATATTTTTCTATCATTATTTTTTTTTCATTTTTAATTTTAGTAATTAAATTAATAAACTTCATATTCTATAAAAAATTAAATATAAATACTTAAATTTTACATATGATGTTGTGACTTATTTATATATACAAATATATATATATATATATATATTAATACTTTAATATTTTATTAATCCTTGTTTAATACAATTATTTTATAATAAAAATTAATTTTTTATTATAAAAGTTACTATTTTATATTAAGAATTGAATATCTTTATTAATAAAGTATTATATATTATTTATTATATATATATATATATATTACTAATAAATAGATATATAATATCCATGATCTATATCTATATAATATTACATATATTTACCCTATTTATTATAGATATTTTTTACGAATAACTAATAGATATAGAAACTATTATCTTGTAAGCATAATTCTTCCTTCTAAAAAATATCTTCTATCTTTTTTATATAGATAAATATTCTAATTTATATATAAAAACCAAAAAATGTACGTGTAAATGTAGTTAGAAAATAATTAGTTTTAATATAAATTTTAAAAGTTAACGTTTAAGAGATAAAATGTTTAAAATTATAAAATATATATAAATATAAATTTGATCTATAAATATTAAAATATAATTATTTTACAATAAAAATTTAGTTTTAATGAAGATAATAGGAGATGCTTAGTTTAGATTTAACGTGTGTGTATGTATTGATATATACGAATAAAAATATTTTAATTAGAAAAAAATTCTATTGAAAATATTATAAAAATATATAGATACTAGATGATAGCTAATTTTAATTTAAATATAACTATTAAAGTATAATTAGTTTGAAATTGGCATAAATATAATTAATGGTGTGAAAAAAGGCAGTTTTTTGGAAATAAAAAAAAACAAAATAATTTCTGGTTATGGATGTTGTGCATGTTGTGCATGTAAAGAAAGGAGAGAGCCTGGTGTGCATCTAACGTCATTATGGGTGAGTTGAGGAGAATGTTAAATGTTAATGGCAGGGAAGTGAAGATCTCCCATAGCTTAACGAACTGGCTCGATTATTAGTTGGCGTTTCCCTGTTGAGATCTATTATTTCTTCTTTACTCCTTTCATTGGTTAAAACCTTATTCTCTTCCCCTTTAGCCTTCTCCTTCTGCCACTATCTTCGACCAAGTGTTGTCGCTCTCATGCGCCCTCCTCTCGTAGCCACCCCTTTGGGTTTTGACATTCTCAGTACCTCAATCCTCCTTTCCTCTATTTTGTCTTCATTCCTCCACTAACTCTGCTCCCAATCACAACGATTGTACGTTGATGAAATATTGGTTGGCCTACCATATCATGGATAATTTTCCAATATCAACAATTGAATAGGTTTGAAAAGAATAAAAAGTATACATGCTACATGAATAAAATGTTATAAAAATATTATAGAAAATGAAATAAAGCAAACCATTTTTAAGTTAAAGATTCCAAAACTCACAACTCAGAAAAATTTCATTTTAAATTTGCTTTGTCTGTAAATTCTTGCTTCTTAGTATAGTGTGCAAATTTCAAGTCTATTCTGCATGCTTTTGGCTCCTGATACAAGGCCGTCTCTGAACTGAATGACAAGAAAAGTAGATACGGAAAGAAATGGTTGGAATGAGAGAGCAGCGATCAATTTCTTTTTATTCGTTTAAAAAAGGTAAAATATTTATTTTTATTTGTTGTTCACTTAACTTTGTTTAAAAAAATTTATCTAATTATTATCAATTGTAATAAAATAAAAATAAAAATAAATAACAAATAATTTTTTTAAAAAAAAGTAATATTAATTATATTTATTAACATTTATATTTTTCTCAACATTTGTAAAAAACTTTCGTATATAATAATATAAACCAAGCAATTTTCCTGCGAGATCTTCGTCGGTTATATCAAGTTCGCATTCTAATATAGATTTGCAACTTATAACACTTGGTGAAGGTGAGGAGAAAAAGTAACGAAGAAACTACAATGAGAGGAACAAAGATGTAGGAAAAAAACGGAATTTGATGGCAACTCATTCATGTTTGTGACATTTAACGTGCTAATTTAATTTAGCTGGTTGTTGATGGAAAATGATCCCATGAATAGATTTGAATGACAATATTTGAAAACACCTAATAAATCAGGACTGAATTTAAGACTAAACTCAAAAAACAAATCTAGAATAACCTATTTAATCCTTCTTACGGTATAACAATAATGCTGTTACTTTTTTTAAAGTGTGCTTGATTTCTTGGTTAAAAAAAATAGTTTCATTGCTGCTTTTCTTAATGGATGCAGCACATCTGTAATTGGAAACAGCCAAGAGCACAGTTGAGCTGCAGCAGCTGGGAATACACTAAACACAAAATCTCTACTGTGACAGGATCTGCCAAAAACAAATAACCATTCCCCAAGTACCTACACAATGATAGGAAAACTGCACTAAACACAGGCAAAGCAGCCAAACATTTGAACTTTAGTAAAAATATGATAGGTCCTGCTTTAACCAAAATTACGTAACCAAATTTTGGCATTACACAACTAGTTGAAATTTTGGCAAAGGCACATAAACAGCAGGATTGATTAGGTCTTAAACAAATATAAAATCCTGTCGATTAAGCTATTAATATTAGTGGTGGAAACAGTGCTCAAAAAAGTACCCAAACAGTTTACCATAAAACTATCAAAGAAACAAAATTTGAGAAATTGTAATCAAATCAAATCCTAAGAATCTCCTCAAGCAGTCTTATCTGCTTTAGAAGCAGTGGCAGCAGCTTGCCCCCTAAGACGACCGGTCCTCCTAGCAGCAATGAGACCAACCTTCTGGCCAGGAGGAGCATCACGCCTAACAGTACTAGCATGTCCAATGTGCTGGTGGTTACCTCCTCCATGAGGATGCTCAACTGGGTTCATAGCCACACCACGCACCTTAGGCCAGCAATTTCTCTTCACCCTAAACTTGTGGTAAGCATTCCCAGCCTTAAGGAGGGGCTTCTCAGTTCTCCCTCCACCTGCAACTTGCCCAACCATCGCTCTACACGCACTTGGAACAATCTTCTTGGCACCAGAAGGAAGCTTGATCCTTCAAACAAAGTGCACATAAACATTAAAACCCCTCCACAATTTTCAAGAGAGCAAACTTCAATTTTACTCCCGCGTAATTCACCACAATAAACACCATTTTACTCCCAAAAATATTGTAAAATATAATTCCTTTCAGCCATATAATGTTGCAAAATAAATTCCTTTCAGCCGATTGAAAAAAGACTACAATAAACACCATGTTGCAACATTTCCACAGTCAATAATTAAAGCCAAAGGATTATATAATCAGGTAAATGATATGAAAAACGCTTAAGACCAAAAGTGGAGCATCAGGAGTAAAGACAGTTACCCAATTCTAAAAAATTTTGACGCAAGAAAATTAGCAAAACATATGCAAAGTTAATAATTATCAGGTGACACTGAAAAGAGTAAGCAGAAACCTAGAGGTGTCGTTATCGGGATTGTGGCTGATAACAATAGCGTAGTCGCCGGAACACCTAGCGAAGACGCCACGGTCACCGACGTGGTGTTCGACATTGCAAATGACAGCACCTTCGGGGATGGATCGGAGGGGCAAGACGTTGCCGACGACGAGGGTGGCTTTCTTGCCGCAATAGATAAATTGGCCGGTGTAGACGCCTTCGGCGGCGACGAAGAGTTCGGTCTGCTTCTGGTAGCGGAAAGGGTGGCGGAAGGCGACCTTTGCGAGAGGAGCACCGCGACCGGGGTCGTGGATGATGTCGGTGACCACACCTTTCAGGTAACCGTTTCGTTCACCGAAGTCAAGGCTACGGAGCCTGGCCGGACCCTTGCGGTGGTGGGTGTGGGACTTGAACACCGACCCAGCACCCTTACGCTGTGCGCGAATAACCCTTCCCATGCCGGTCGACCCTCCTCTCCTGTGCCTGTGCCACGCCGATGGAAGAGGAGAATTCGAAAATTAGGGTTTCTGCTTCACATTTAATATATAGCAGACGCGACGCCGTTTTGTCCTTGACCTAGCAAGCATATGACAGCTTCTTTCCGCCTCAACTCAGGCCCGGATGAGTATGGACCGGATGAAGCCCAAATAGATTTGATGGACCCTTGTTAAGCTAAAAATTAACATTAAGGCCGGAAGAAAAGAGCGGATTATTGCCGTAAAGATATTGATGATTGCTTTTAACACATTTTTATTTTATCTTTTTATATTTACTTAAAAAAATTAATTAGAAAATTATTTTTCAATTCTATATAATATATTTTATTTATTTATTTTTATCTTTTACAAGAAACTTAAATGATATAATTAAATAACATGGTTAAATAAACTTAAAAAATATAATTAAATTTTTTTGAAGTAAAATTGAAAATTTAATTCAAATTAATTAAATAATATTTTAATTTAAAATTATGTTTGATCTAAATATGATTAAAAAATGACCAGTCTTAATGTAAATTCAAAAGTTGATATTTAAATATAAATATTTAAAACTATATATATATATATATATATATATATATATATATATATTACATGATAAGTAAATAAGCTACTAAGATTAATTTATCACTGAGAAGTTAAAATATTTTTTTTTATGAAATTTTAAGTTTAAAATTCATTATTTTCATCATGTATACCAAAAAATTTTAAAATATATATTATGAGATAATTAATTTGAAACAACAATTAAATTTTAATAAAACTAATAAACAAAAGTTGAGTTTGGATTTTAAAAATATGAGTCATATAAGAATAAATATATTTTTATTTATATAAAGTACTACTAGAAATTATAAAAAATTTAAAAATAATTAGTTTGGATTAAAAGTTTATTTTGTATATAAATATTTAATTATATTATTTAAGTTAATTTTATCATATTGTTTAAGTTTTTTAAGTCTACTTAATTGTATTATTAAAGTTTTTATAAATGATAAAGGAATAAAAATGAATATGTGATACAGGATATATAATACATAAATAAATAAATAAAAATATGCGACATGGGATATAAAAAAATTTTCTTAAAATAAAAAACTTAAAATATGTAAAAAAAAAAGAAGTAAAATAAATGTGTTAAAAATTACCCCTATAAACAAAATAGTATATTTAAAATAGTGGATTGGATTCAGATTTTAAAAAAAAGTGTACTAAAAATTGTTTTGAAACCAAGTCAAAAATAAGTAATTATTAATAAAATTTAATAATTTCAATAAAAAAATTATAATATAAAATATAAACTATACCTAAGTAATATATATTAATTTGGGAGTCTTCGTTACATGTTAGAACGCTAAGTAAAGTTTATTAGAATGAAATAATGGAATAGTGAAAATTCCGGGTCCCTGCATAAAGCTTTCATTTAATTTTCAAAGTAAGTTTGTTTTTAAAGTGTATATAGGTTTCATTTAATTTAAAATACACATTGTACAACGATTCTTACCTGTGGAATCGAGAGACAAACTTATTTCATAAAAGTCTTATTCAATTAACATGATTAGAAAGAAAAAAACTCACATCACATATAAGTAAATAATGACCAAAGCAAAAATCTCAATTAAAAGAGAACGCCCCACACCCACACACATCATTCAGCAATCATAAGAAAGCAAAGGAAAACATAGTGGAAGATGGGTAAATGAATATGACCAACACAGAAGGGAGAGGTGCAAGTAATGTCAAGGGAAGCACACATCAAACGAAGTCGACTTTGCTTGCATCTATAACCAAGACAAAAAATAAATAAAATAGAACAAAAACAGGCCATTGGTTCATATAAACTATAGTGCAAATGTGCTAGCCTATTGGACAAAAGGTCTCACCTCATTGACAGCAGCTCCATCTTTATTTCTATTTGTAGATGTAGAGGGGGAATTCACGTCTTTCGATTCCTAGCTCTGGACCCACATAAACGACAACGATGAAGGTGGAAAAAGAAACACAAAAAAGGACAAGAGAAAACAACCCAAACTTTCCTCATCGTTCAAAGTTCAAACACCTATTATCCTTCAAACCCACAAAAGAAAAAACCAAAATATGTATGATATTTTAATTTATAAGTTAATCGTTAATTTTTTTCAAATATTTTTAATTTAATAATAATTTATTAATTTTTATATAACTTTTAAATTTTAATTTTTTTATGTTTAAATTGTTTATTTAACTCTTAACTAATTTATCGTTAATTTTATCGCATATAATCATACAATAATTTTTACTAGTATTTTTTTAAAATTTAAAAGTAATAAATTTTAATTACTATTTATATAATATATCTCTTAATATTTAATATAACTATCATTTATTTATTTATTTATTTTATTAATAAAAATTAATAACTATCTTTTTCACACGCATCACTTTTTTTATTTTATAATGAATTAAAATTAAAATTTTAAAATAAATATTTAATTTATTTTCCTCAAACATATTATAATTATGATAAAAAACAGATTTAACTGAATAAAAATATTTAGTAAAATTATGTCAGTTATTTATTGTTTTAACAACTTTCATCTTTCATTCATTTTAGTTGTTTACATTATTTTAAAATGAGTATTTTTTAATAATTAGTTAATAAGTATTTTTTTATTACATTATTTTTTAGTAATTATTTCTTGGAACAATTTTCATTTTCATTTATTGCTAAAATTAATATTGAATGAATAAATTTTAATAAAATTTAAAATATTCTCACAAAAATTATATAATAACTAAGAAAATATTTAATATATAGAATATAAATTAAATTAAAATATATTCAGCTATTTATAATATAAAAAATTTATAAGTTTTTTAAATAGCATATTAAAATTTTAAAAAAACATATTATTTTAAAAATTATACCTAAAGTATTATTTAATACTTGATAAAAGAATATTTTTATATTTATAATATATTAAAGTTAAATATGCAGTTTCTTAAATTATTTAATATTTATTACTTTAAAATGTTTCTTATTTAGATTCTAAATTTGTTATAAAAATTAATTATTCAATTAATTATATTTAAAATATAAAAATGATTTAAAAATAAAAAACATTTAATAAAATAAATTTGAAATTTAAAAAATATTAATAAAATATTAAACATATAATTAAATATAAAAATACATTAAACATAGAAATATTAAAAAAGTATATATTCTTAAATTTTTATTTTAAAGTTTTGAAATTTTAATTAATTATAAATTATAAAAAATTATGTGAAAAATATAGTGTTATAATTTTCTATTAAAAAATTAAATAATAAATAAAGAAGTGTTGACTATATTAAATATAAAGAGATACGTTTCCTATAATCAGTGGTTAGAATTTGTTATCCTAAATTGAAAAGAAAAAATTATTACATCATAACATATATTTATTTATATTTAAAAATATAATAATCATTAAATGATATTGATGAATATATATGTTGTTTGTATGTGTAGCTAAGAATATTTGGATTGATTTAAAAGTTAATTGAAAAACAGCTTATAAATAATATATGTATATTTTATGGAGATGGAGCCGCAGGAGCGTTTAAACAGTGACCGCGCATGCGCACATTCTGGCCATTAGCCCCGCTCCTCTCCTCCTTTCTTTGTCTCAAGTCGAAGACTCAACTCACTCTTCACCACCTAACTCACCCATTCAAATCCAATCCTTATTTTCATTCTTCTCCACTTCTTTTCATCACACAAACTTAAAATCCTCCATTTTTTTTTCTTCTTTTCCGGTAAGTCCTTTTTCCCTCTACATTTTTTTGTTCCATCTTGTGTTTATAATATCTTGTTATCTTGTCTATTCTATTCTTCTCATTTACTCATGCTTGATTCTGGCCTTCTTTTTCGTGCATTTTGATGTTCATGACGTACTTCATTTGTTCTAAACTAAGTTGACTTAAATATACGAAAAATGAAGGCTGCAAAAAAAAAAGAAAAAAAAAAGAAAATTGGTGTTAACAATTTATACTTCCAATACGCTACTGTGATATATTTTCAAAACTCGAAGACTTTGACATTTTTTTCCTTCAAAATTTCCATGTTCAGTTTTGGCTGTCATAATATGGATGGAAATGAAAATGTATTATAGCATTATATTCGTTAACTATTTAATTATGAAAAAACTGATTGGATAACTTTTGTTAAACACGAAGGGTTATAATTTTTAGATGTGACATTTTGATGCTAAATTGTATTTCTGGCTGGTATCTTTGGTTTGATTTTGTTTTACTGTATTAACCATTTTTTAAGCTGACAATGCATATTAATTAATACTGTAAAATTGTTTTCATCTGATGATGTGCATTAGTCCTCAATTTTAGCATGCTGTGAGTAGGGTAAAATTCTGAGATGGACCGCCGGGGTTGGCTCTGGAAGAGAAAATCATCTGATAAATTCGTAAAGGCTGAAAAATTAGTGGCTACATCTGAATCGGTTGTTGGTTCTACCTTGTCTTCTGTGGCACATCTTGGAGATCAGGTATTTTGTTCTTTTCAAAGGTTCTGGAGGGAAACATTTTTTACATGCACCGGTTGAATTCCTCACTAGCCCTGTGTTTTCTTATAATTTTTCAGCAGGACAACTGCAAAAATAAAGACTATGTTCAGATATCAATGGAATCATACACTTATTTGTCTGGATTGGAAGATCAAGTTGTTACCTTCGAGGATCAAGTAAAAGCTTTGGAAGCAAAGCTATCTACAACTTATTCAGAATTAAATAACAAGGACAATCTAGTTAAACAGCATGCAAAAGTTGCTGAGGAAGCTGTCTCAGGTAATACTTACATATAAACAAATTTAAATAATGCAGCTATAATAGTTGAAATAAGTAGAGCAATCATTTGTTTTCTATATTCCACTTGTTTAGTAAAACACAGAGAAAGAGATTTAATTGAATTCAACTTTTATGCATTTTAGGCTGGGAGAAAGCTGATGCAGAAGTTGTTTCCTTAAGACATCAACTTGAATCTCTGTCTCTCTCTAAGCTTATTGTTGATGAAAAAGCAGCTCACTTAGATGGAGCTCTAAAAGAATGCATGAAGCAGATAAGAACTATAAGGGAGGAAAGTGAGCAAAAACTGCAGGAGGTGATTCTTAAGAAATCCCAACAGTGGGAGAAATTGAAGTTAGAGCTTGAAGCTCAGGTAAACAAATTGGAGGAAGGACTTCGTGATGAAGTTGGTGAAAATGCTGCCCTTCTGAGATCACTTCAAGAAAGTTCGAACAAAATAGTGAAACTAAAAGAAGAGAAGTCTGAAACTGAGGCTGAGGTAGAGCTTCTAAAGAAGAATGTTTGGTCAAAAGAAAAAGAAATAACTTCATTGAAGTATGAGTTGCATATGATTTCTAAGGAGCTGGATATCCGAAATGAAGAGAAGAATATAATGATGAGATCAGCAGAAGTGGCAAACAAACAACACAAAGAGGATGTTAAGAACATTGCCAAGCTAGAGGGTGAGTGCCAACGTCTGCGTGGTCTTTTGCGAAAGAAGTTACCTGGGCCTGCTGCATTGGCGCAAATGAAGCTAGAGGCTGAGAGTTCACACCACGTCATCAATGCACCCCATCTAAGAAAAACTTGTTTCAAAACTGATAATTTGCAAGAATCTGAGTTTCTTCCCAAACAATTGGAGGTGTTGGAAGAAGAAACAAAGACATTGAAAGAAGCATTGGCCTCAAGTAATGCTGAACTGCAGGCTTCTAGAAACTTGAATGCAAAAACAGTTGGCAAACTTAAGAGCTTAGAATCAGAGATACAGGTTTTTCATCAAGAAAGAAGAGCCCACAAATCAATTTTGGCAACCAATTATAGAAACTCCTTGAGTAGAATTTATAGCAATCCATCAAGCATCACTTCTATCTCTGATAATGGGCATGAGGATCCTGAAAGTCCTGTTGAGCCATGTGCAGTATCAATTCCTGACCATTCTGATATTAGGATGGTTAGAAGTTTAGGTAAATTTGAGAATCATAAGAGTGAAACTATCTCAGAACTGATGGATGACTTTCTGGAAGTGGAGAAGATGGCATGTTTATCAGACAATGGCAGTGTACCTCTTGGCATCATTAACAAAGCTAATGATAATGCTGAAGATAAAAAGCAGACCGGCTGTTGCTCATTAAATCAAAACAAGACAAACCAAACAATAGAACCTGGTTCTGACAGTGATTACCTTCCCATTTTGAAGAGGCTTCAATCTACAATTTCAATGATCACTAATTCTGAAACGAAGGACTACAACATTTGGAAGCTTTTTAAGGATCTTCAAGTTACTGTTTGTGAATTAAGATCTTACCTCCCAATAACTTCAGATTGCCCTCTCTGTTTGAAATCCAATTGTAATGATGATGATTCCTCTTGTCAGCAATCTTCCAAGACTGACATGCCAGTGGCTGGAGATAGTAAAGTTGACACTGAAGTTGAGATTATTCAACATCAAGATGTGGCAACTGCAGTTTCCTCATTTCACCATTTTGTCCTAACATTGGGAAGGGAAACTTCGCAACTTCAGGGAAACTGTTACAATCGACAAAAGTTGGATGCAAAGTCAGAAGAGATCTCTCTCTCTCTCAATCAACTGCTTACAAACAAAACAAGTTTAGAGTTTGTTCTCAAACTTTCTCATGCTTTGACCCAAATTATTGAATCGTATTTGAATTATTTGGGCTGTAAAGGCAAGAGAGCAGATATTAATAGTTCTAGTAGTTTAGACACAGTAGTGCCAAATGCAATGTATTTTAATATAGATGGTTGTTTCCCTCAATTCAGTTCAAATTCTGACGTTCCCAAAGTAGTGAGTCCAGGTTCTGAGTTGAATTTTATATCCTCTAAGTACTCAACAGAAGATCTCAAACAGATGGAACCAGAGAAAGATGATAAGGCAGCTGAACATGATGAACATATGCAAGATCTTAAGGAAAAAGAGCTGATGTTACAGGAAAACATGCAGCTTCTGGAAGAACTGAAAGCCCAGTTGGCGTTGTTTCATAAATCATATAGTTTGGCTGAGATTCAGTTGAAATGTATGACGGAGTCTTATAAGTCACTTCAAACACATGTAGAGGAGTTAGAAGCTGAAAATAAATTTTTAAAGGAACAGAAGGATGAGCTAAAAAATGCTTTTACAGAAGAAAAGCAACGTCATCATGATGCTTTGGTGAGGTACAAAGAAATTGAAGAGAAAATGCGAAGGTTAGATCTGAATCTCAATCAGCAACAATAACATACTTTCTATACTGTATAATTTGAGGTTTGTTTCTTGAGCTTGACGTATGATACTTTCTAAAATTTCTGTGTTTGCCACTTGAAGGGACAAGTGCTTGGTGTGTGCATCAAATTCGGCAGCAAATAATGACATTAATGGTGGCAAGGTACTTACATAATTTACATCTCATAATAGTAGTTGCTGGGCGTTTTGCGTTATTTCCTATATTTCATCGTGCATGTTCTACAAACTTAAGTAGAGTCTAGAGAACAAATAATACATGTGAAACAATAAAATTGATTTGATATATAGGGATATGATACGTCGTAAAACTGTTGTTTGATACTACCAAGTACTAACTCTTGTTTTGTGTTTTTTCTTGGCACATATGAAATTAACCCTCTTCTGTACAACGTGAATAAAACAATTCTCTCCCTCTATTTCTCATTTTTTTGGCTTCAGGATGCAGAGCTAGTAGCTGCAGAGAGAAAGCTGGCAGAATGTCAAGAGACTCTGCATATCCTTAGTAGGCAATTGCAAGCTATCTGTCCTCAGATAGGCGTAACTACGACTCAGCATAGCAAAAGGCTTCAAATGAATGAGAAGTTAGTTAAACCAACTTTTGGCAATTCAAATTCTTATGGGTCCTATAACTCAAATGAAATTGATCAGGCTGAGGCATATAGCGTATCTTCTGACATTCAAGGAGTGACTGATGAGTTCTGGTCACATAACTCTGCTTCCACATCGTCTCTTTCAGACACCCAAGGCAACTTTTCATTAAACTCTTCAGTAGGCTCAAGCCATCCTGATTATATGCTTACTGAATCAAATTCTTATTCTTCTGCCACGGCTACAGGGAAGAATGCTCATGGTTTGAGCCACCACTTTTTGTCAAAAGATAAGAGTAGTTACTAGCGTTGTTTGTTATTTCTCAAGTATCATAGGGAGCTCCCCGATGATGTTGTACAGACTATATAGCAAAAATTTGTGGAGATTGATGTGTGGGTCTGTAATTCAACCCAATGTGTTGAGTTTAGATGAACTTTGATTCTTGTTCCATGAATCTGTGAGGCTTCATCAATCTGCCCGTACAAAATGAAGATCTTTTCCCCGTCCGGCCTCCATAAATAAATATACAATAAAACTCATCCATTTATCACCACTTTTATTTCTTTCTAGATTGATAGTAACTTGGCCTATGTTGCAAATAACTTGCAATTAGGCAGTGAAAACTTTGGAAATGTTAATAAACTTAAACAATGATAAGTTGATACCAAATTATCAACGTAGGAAATAGTAAGATACTGGCAGGATAAGTATAAATTTCTATTATTATAGAAAAATGTAAAAAATGAAAGAAAAGAAAGGTATAAAAATATCATTTTCAACGAATAGCGCTTACATGAGTATTTACAAATCACTAACTAGGAAAGTCCTTACATCAGTAACATGATTCAAACATGATCTTATGGTTTGTTTAAGGTTATGATTTCAGATGCATGCCTATTGGAAGCAAATACGTTTTTCCTTTGAATGTAGTATGGTTTGGACCCTTCAAACCGCAAAGATAAATGTTGCTTTAAAGCATGCTTGGTTTAACATTGAATTCTTTATTTTCTTTTCTTCTCTTTTCTGCCATTCTTCCATCTCTTTACCACCATCTTCTCCATCTTTTTCGGCTGTCATTTCCATCCTTTTTACCACCTCTCTTCTCCTTCTTGAGGTCCCACTCGTTGTCTTTGGTTTACTCTGACTAAAATTTCCCTTTGTGAGTTTGATGACCTTTCGTGCAATTCAAATGTGAAGTATGAGTGCCAATAGAGCGAACTAAGTAAAAATAAGGTAAAAAGAGAAGAGGTAACAGAGTAGAAAAGAAGGGAAAATTTTCACCTAGTAGTTAGTGGTTTGATTGGGTGATAAGGCTAGCTGCAAGTGAAGAATATATGTTTGCTTGCCTTTTATATTGCATAAGCATGTTATATTCCGTAATGTTTATTTGTTGAAGCATTATTAATGCTCTTTTGAAATTTGATACGTTTGATGCAAGTGTCATCGGACTGTCTTTGGAACTTTTAATCTAACCTTCTTTGACAAATAAAAAAAGAGCACTATAAATAAAAATAAAACATAAAATAGGCAGCCATCTTTGACGAAAAAAAATATAAAAAAACATTTAAATAAAATAGGCAGTTTAAATATATATATATATATATATATATATATATATATATATATTTCAATTTTATTCAACAACTCAAAATTAATATCATTAAAATTATTTTTCCTTTATTTTAAATTAAATGGACACTCTGTGTCAATTTATTTTAAATTTTGATAAAATTAATTTTAAATTGTTAACATGTGAGATAATGGATAAAGTTGACTTTAGTTATTATCCAAGCAAGCCTCAAACAATTAATACAAGTAGGTAAACAGTTATAAGATATTTTACTATATTTTCATTTAATTATCATTTTTTCCTCTAAGTTAGATTTTAATTTCGTCCGTCAACCTTTTTTTTTTTTTCAAATCAATATAATCCTAAGAATTTATTTTTTATTTCCTCCAACATTTTTCTTCATTGTGATCTCCATTTCCAAACTTAATTAAAGTTTACATGGTATTAACGTAATTGATTGAATTTCAAACATTGTTGTTTAACTAGGGTTTCTCCTCATCCAACTTCTTTCCGTCATTGCTTCTCTTCAATCGCAAACCACCATTAGTGCCCTCTACAATAAAAGAATGTGAGATTTGAATTGTGGTTCTAGGCTAGTTGACAACGATTATATTCGGGCACAAATAAAGGGCATGCAAGTCTATTTTGTGAAGCTTGGTAATTCACGTCATATAACAATGATGGAGTATGGATTAGGGAAAGACAGTCACAGTAGGAATTAGTGGTTCAACAAAACTGTGATTATGGGAATTCATATGTTATATGACAAATCCAACCAGAATAAAGAAAAGTGGATATTCATAGATGATACAGTGTGGAGGTCCAAGAGAAGAAACAATGACCATATCAATACTACTACTAATAATAATAATAATACATATGAAACCTTAATCAAAACAGCAACATTTTGTAACTTAATTAATGGTAAGTTAGAGGTTGGAGATGAGATGAAAAGAATGAAGTGAAAACTTTAAAATAAATATAAAAAGTTAAAACATAAAAGATAATGTTATTTTTGTTTATTATTTTTAACATAAACTAACAAGTTGGTACCATCCTTAGGAAATTTAAGTTATATTGATTTATGGATGAAAATTGGTTTAGTATTATTTTGCTTGGAAGAAATGAAACTAACCAGAATGAAAGATAGAGTACACCTGACGCTATATACAATGAAACTAGCCAGAATGGAAAATAAGGATGCATCTGACTATACACAAAAAGTCAAAACCAAACATGATTTCTATATCATTTATAGAAATTCTTTCTCCTTTTACCAATTAAATTATAGCTATGACTTAGAAAGAAGCTATAGGAAATGTATGTTTCTAGCTAAAAGGCAGTGTTATTAGAAGTTGAACAACTTTAGAAATATGTCTTTGTCCAAGAATACCGTGGACCAAACACGTGTATTGATAAGCTTGAATTAAATGGAAAAGTCAACTAATTTAGAAAGAAGAAAAGCTAACCATTCATTCATTTGTATGCTGAATTAATCACGAATGAAAAATTGAAAAACATATCACGTGCAAAGCTTAATTAAAATTTAAGAACATCGTCTCAAATAGGACGGACCATATTTCAGGATGTACATGGAATCCGCGTTTGGATGGAAGCAAAAGCAACCAAAGAAGAAGAAAACGATAATTCATTACTTAATTTGTCTTCATTAAATCGTGCAAATTGATGTCAAATTTGAACATTTAGTTTGAATTTTGGGAGACATATATACTTGATATTTTGATTTTATAATTCCTTAAGAGTGGTTGAGTTTTTGTGTTTGGTATTAGTTTAGGCCTTGTAGACGTGGAGGTTGATGAGTAGTGTGCAACATTGAAAATACTGAAGAAGAGGTACGTGTGAAACGCAGGCTTTATTTTGTGTTCATGAACCTGACATCTCTGCCCTACTACTTCTTCAGCAACCGAACCTACCTTGTGTGCTTCTTCAAATAATCCAATAGAAGGTTTTAGATTTGGAAAACAAAGTGCAAAAGCAAGTCTTATGTGATAAGCTCTTTGTCCATAAAGTACATTACATCTGATTATTAGTCTATATTTCTCGACCAAAAATAAAAAGTCAATATTCGAAATTTATTATTTTGTTAGACTTTGATAAACTCTACTAAAGTTCAGCGTTATGATTAGTTCTATTTTCCTTTCACATTTATTATTATTATTATTGGGTATATTGATTTTCTAGAGCAGTTGGCAAGGGTTTAATAATAAAGTTGTATAATTTGCATACATATCATTAAGGCTGAAAATGGATAAATTAGATTGGCACCCTCTAGGGACTGAATTAACCAGGTTACCAGCTTGTTGCTATTTAGTTAGCTTACCATTCATTAGCCCCCACGCTTTTCTCACTCAAGTTTTTAACAGAAATTGCTAATTTCTCCTTCAACCAATTTTGGCGTTTAGCCAAATATAGATTTCGGGCTAGATGGTGCATCTTAGCAGTAAAGGCTCATTTTGACATTTTTGACAAACCCCCTGCAACATTCCTTATCATGCAATGTTGCAAATAAATACATCCATCAGTATCTGAATGGACTTTATGTCTCTTTTTATAAACTTCACCTTTGTCCCACTGATCATTGAAAGAATTTGGACTTACAACTTACACATCATTTAACTAGTAAATATATATATTTTACTAGAAGATCATGAAAAAATCATTTAGCAAAACATTGGAATCATGAAATATATGCATATCTTTCATAGTTCATTGCTGAAAATCATGCAGTATAGAGAGAAAGGTCGACCACATAGAGTTCATGGCTTGTACATCGATCAGTACTTTCACATGTGAACTTTAGTAGTTAACTTGTCAATATTTCCTTTTCCTTGCTGAAAAGTGTTGTTTTCATTTCAATTTGTTGTCTTTTTCTTTCTTTGAGGCCCAAAATTATTACTCTTATTATTTTATTATATAATTTATTTTCTGCCTAAGACAATTATACAGTGATTAATCGGTTCCTAATTCCTTGTCGTCTATGTAAGAAGACATGTAAGCGACATTATTTGGTGACTAGCAACCAAATTAATTTGAAGTTCTAAGCTAATCAAGAAATGTATAGGACAGAGGTTGGACTCTGACTGGACTTGTGGCATACACTTGTCCATAGCAGACTAGCAATATCAAACAAAACAAGCAGAACCTTTGCTTTATTTTTGTGGGTAAGGTAATCTGATTTTGTTATCTGTTAATCAAGGAAGGGACAAAAGGATTAAGTGTTTAATTGTTCAGGGGACCCCATTTGATGGACAATGAGGTCCCATTTGCATGTGCACCAAATGGACAAAGTTGCAGACAGATTAAGCATGCATTTGTGGAAGGTCTACCATTTACTTGTGGTAAATTATGGAATTTACAAGTATTGCTGAGTAGAAACTAATATGGGACCAATATAATGTTCTAGAATTCTCAGGTAATTTAGAAGGAAAATATCTCAGTACTTCAAATTGTAAGGATAGGTACTTTGTCCTAGTCCACATATGTCGGCTGGAAGAGTAAATGAAACATTATTGAGAATGTCCATCTTCAGATTAGTGGGGTGATCGGATAAATTATAAAAACAAATGAAAACTTTTATTTCAAAAATTACATATTATTTTCATGCAGATTAAGATTTAACAAAATTTTATTTAATACTTTTTTTTTACATTATTTAACCTCTTTTACTTATATAATTGTGTAAGAAATTAAAAATGATTTATATGCAATGTTATATTTTTAAATAAATTTAAAAACTATAAATAAAATGTTATTAAATTCACTGTAATTTCCTATTAACTTTATTTATTTTTGAAAAAATGTAACTAATTATTATGAACTTTAAAAAAATATATATATTACAATACTTCAATCTTTATTTTTTGGTGGTAAAAAAATTTTATCTTTAAAAAAAAAACACAACCAAACGGCCTTACCTTAATCATAGCCTGAGATGAGTCATTTAAACACGTCTAGTTTTGGTTAGTTGGTTTTAGGTCATATATCAGCTGAGATAACAAAAAGGCAATGCATGAAAAGAATTGGTGGCTAATGAGTGATGATCATACTTTTCTCATGCATGGCTAAGCATGATGCTGGCTACTTCTCTCACTGCTTGTCCTATTTGCAGTGATTATTCTTTTGGTCAATAATTCTTTCTATTCAGTGAGAGAGAGAAAGAGAATCTAGCTTACCCGGATCGTATCCGAAAGGGATGTGACATAATGATCAATTATGTATCATGCATGATTAATAAAAAGTGTGTACATATATGCAGTTTTATATTGCATTCCGTAATGTTAATAAAGTTTTATAGTTTTAGAATTGGGCAACAGCCTGTCTATGTCCCAACTTTCAGTTATTGATGCATAACTTTCATATAAATTACTTACAAGACAACAGATAAGACTATAAAGCAAGAATATCAGAATACCGGTAACTGATGCCATCCAAATCTTGTTTGGGATTTGAGAAATTGGAACTTATAACATAACCATGAAATTTACCCTCCCAAATGCCTCTTGCATTGTACAGGTTCTTCATTTGCTTCTTCCCTTTTCCTTTGTAATACCTGTGATTGATCGAAACCCCCATAATTAGATTTGGGTTGGGTATACATATTCTAAGATTTGGCTCCATTAAAGTATGGAACACGCAACTCCAACTTAACTTGGTCAATCTCAAAACCATGATTTGATTTTTGGGGAGACGATTTCTTTGGATTTAACCACTACTCTTTGAAGCTCATTTGTGAAGCAAGCAAATGCAAGTTAAAGAAAAAAGGTCTTAAAAATTTTAACGGGGTAATACCCCCATTCATAACATTGCTTCATTTAAATCACCACTCATTAAAGATACAAATGACATCGGCAAGGAAATCTGCTTGGACATTAATCTATATATCTATAATCTATAATATATACAATTACAATACCAAATATAAAATGTTAATAGTAGTGACCAAGTCATAACCACCGCTTGACAAAGGGATATTTTTAATACTAAACCACCGTTTGACAAGGGAATTATGATGGTAATTCTCCACTACTCAAATGCACTTCTTCCTTTCTTATCTCATCATTGAGGTTAAGGACTCAAAAACAACTTCATCACAGGGGATGGTAAGTCCCATATCATGATTGAAACCAAACTCTTCTTCAGCTCTTTGGAGAAGAGTTTGAAACTGTGGATGAGCCAACCATGAAATTGGGATAATATATCTTGTCCTATTCTCCCCAACATAGACAACAAAATGGCCTTTTGGTACATCATCAGGAAGACCCTCTTCATTGTAGCTCTGCTTCTTTCCAAAACTTGAGCATCTTTTGAGAATTTGCTTAAGAACAACAGCTTGTGGTAGTATGTTGGATTTCTTTATGGCCATTATTTTGCTCTTCCACCTTCAATTAAAGTTTAAACCTTTTTTAGCGGGGGAGCTAGAGCATACAAGTGTGGATTTTGGGGTAGAGTGGAGGGGGGGTATTTATCATGAGTTAATATAGGAGAATAGAGAACAAGAGTCATGTGGGTGTGGGGTAGTGTAACGGACCAAAGTGTTTTAAGGGAAACTTGTTTACCGGGGAACGCAAGTTCCATAACACCTGTGAGTATTTCCTTGCCTGCTCCTGCTTTGTCCCAATAGACAACGTGGGCCATCTTTTTCCTCTTGAACTCAAAAATTTTCTAGCACTTTGTCTCTAATCACTCACCTTATTATCATGTTGGAAATTTTCACATGCACACATTCTGTTTCCCATCATTTCTTGCTCCTGGTGGATGCTGCATCTCCGCATTAGCCTTATGATTATCCAAAAAGTTTCCTTTATTTTTTTCTCAAAATCATTTCCATTAATAAATTCATATAAGGGACTAATGCCATCGTACTTATTACTATATAGTCTATGGCTGACTCTGCTTAAAAGAGCTACACTGCACCGAATCCCCTATTTTGCAAACATGATGTCAGATTTTGTAATCTGCACAAATTTAGTTGCATAAATTGAATTGCGAAATTAAAGGACTATTAATAAATGCAATGCAATGCAATGCACCTTCATAGCACTACCAAACTAGAATTGAAAGGTTTCAAGATATTTTATATTGATATGATATCCTTTCATTTTGGTATCTAGTTTTGTTATGCCGAATCTATACTTTCATAATTAATTAAAAAAATTTAATTAAAACCCAGATAAGGTGAAAATCGTTTTCAGGTTGAGTGGGAGCTTAAAACCGATATAGTACATGGCCTAAATCCATTTAGCGGAACATTCAATGGTATTGCCATTTTGGGTGTCATATAGTATTTTTACTATTTTGAAGTATTGATGCACAATGCGAATGCCAAATTGCGCAAGCCATTCCAGACCATGAATTTTGAGAATGAATCTGAAACCATTTTCTTTTCCTACAGTAGATGAGACTAATACTTAAACACATGTTTCCCTTAGAAGGATCAAACAACGAGACAAACCTAATTTTAAAGTTAATTTTTCTGTTCTAACTACACTTATTCTTTCTTTCTTTCTTTTTTTGTTGGCTAGAATAAATTTTTGGACTTTATTTGTTCATCGAAGAATTGGGTTGGATAAAGAGTCTTTTTTTTTTTAACACGACTTTACGTTTGGATTGGGTAGAACTTGTGAGGTTAATGCACTAACACCCGTTTACCAAAATAAATGCTAGAACACGAAATTAAAATTTCATTACGCATAATATATTGTAACTAAAATTATCATAAGCCTCAAATCATGTTAAAAAGTAATATAACAAATCTTAAACAAACATGTAAGCAGGGTGTTAGTGACGCGATTTGGTTTTATTTTAAATAAAAAATATTCGAATTAATTATAAAAATATGTACAATTTGATTCGGTTCAGTTAGAATATATTAAAAATATAAATCAAACCAAAACAATATTCTGTAGATTTGATTTGATTTTTTGGTTTTTTATTTTATTTTAAAAAATTTAACAATAAATATTAGTTAATAGAAACAGTAAAATAATAATTTTTAACAAATTTAAAATTAGGATTGATTAAATACGAAGGAATAATAATATTTATACTTAACATGTTTTAAGATAAAATTTAGATAAAGATATTATATTTTGTTAAAAAATAATTAGATAAAAATACATTAATTAACAATAAAAGATGTCAATAAATTATATAAATTTAAAATATTATAGATAGAGTTGGTAATATTTTGATAAATTTTATTTCAAGAGATCAACAAAATAAAATATTTGATCCAAAATATATGATAAAAATTTTAAAAAAATAACCATGTGTCAACCAAAAGAACAGCAATTCAACAATACAAAATTGAAAATATATAAAATTATATATCATTTAGTTTGGTTTAATTTAATTTTGCAAATGAAAATTACAAACTGAACTGAACCACATAAAAATTATAATTTTTGAACATAGTAACGAATGATGAACAAACATAAGTCTCAAATAAATTAAAGTGACATAAAAATGATATTTTTAGTTATAGACAATATGTGATTGCTAAAATTGAAATGAAAGAAAGAAAAAAGTTGTTATTTATATAATTATATTTTTCAAAACCTAATACATAGAATAAGTTGGGAAATTTCGAACCCACAGCTCAATCTACTATTTTGCGAAATTGATCAACAGTAGATAATATTATAATGGGTATTTTTTACTTAAAAATGAATCAAATTAATTTTATATTAATTGAATTTTTAAAAAATATATATATAAATTAATTTGAATTATATATTTTTATTGAAATATATGTTTTATATTAGAATGTATGAGAACTAATTCTTTAACTTTAAACTAGAATCAACCATGGATAACATTAACTCAAATTATTTACGTTGAATTTCACAAATTGTAATCCGTAAACCTTCATATGACTTACTGGTTATAGTAGGATGAATTGACTCGTACAATATAATAATATCTTTTATTTATTTTTCATTCTTTAATTTTAAGTTCTTAAAACCTAAACTTAATTTCTATTAATTCTCAATAATATATTATTATTTACATGCTTACCTCTAATTTAATTCACATTTTTTACATTTATTTATTTTCTATTTAATTTTTTATTGGTAATAAAATGCTGAACGGGCAATAAGACATAATTATTAAAGTCAGTTGTCAATTATGATACACAATTTTACTGTGATTCACCGTGTTAAAAAAAGGTGTTAAACTTATTCATCACAGTCATAGCTCCACTAAGACAAATATATCAACAATTATGAATAACATAATTATTAAAGTCAGTTGTCAATTATGATACACAATTTTACTGTGATTCACCGTGTTAAAAAAAGGTGTTAAACTTATTCATCACAGTCATAGCTCCACTAAGACAAATATATCAACAATTATGAATATAAATATAAATATATATATATATATATATATATATATATATATATATTCTCTTTCATATTACCTTCTCCTTTTTTTTTCCTTCTTATCATATTATATATCATTTTTTTTATTTTTTTGCTATTATCTTCTTTTTTCTTTATGTATCCATCCATTTTGGATATACGTTCATAATTTTCATAAATACATATTAGATTATTATGAAACCGAATGCCGCATAATTGGAGTACTGAAAAATTCTTTAAAATCTCAAGGTTTCATATTGGCAAGAGATTTTCATGCTAAGCTAGTTCCCCGAAATGTCTCGCACAAGCCAACTAAGTACACTTCTCAGCATAAACGAAGACGATGCTCTCAAATAGCCATTAAAATCTAACAAATATCTAATGCAATCTGATTTTAACTTTATTTTCTAAAGTTAACATAACAACCAACATCATGTAAAGAAAGATATACTCAGAACTTATACAAGTTTAGAATCTCCTAAAGTAATATTAGAAAAAAAATTAAACAATGAGAATTTTTGTCAAATATCAATTATGATAGTATTTATAGAAAAATTCGATCTAATTAATAGTTACAAATTAATATTATAACAGTAAAAAGTTAAATTTATAATAATAAAAAAACTAAATTGTATGGATCAGATATAATAATATAATATCGATCTAATAATTTTTCAATAGTCATGTAATTAAAGATGCAATAAATCTACCACGGCTATACATAACATTGTTGTCTTCCATGGTTACAAAATAATTCTTAGAAGCATAAATAAATTGTACTTGAAAACTATTTATGCCACAAATTTAACCAACAATTGAACTGTGAAGGAAAAATCATTAGGCTTCTAAAATAAGAACCACCGGGGCCTCTATCATTGTTATAATAGGACTTTAATAATTGAGTATAAAATAAATAATTTAAAAAAAAACTTGGAAAATTTTCTTTTCTTGAATGAACTTTTGAGTTTGAGATTGTTTGGGTGTGATTTCAAATCAAATATAATACTAGAATCTGTCCAGTTACGTCAGAATACGAAGGATTAAGCTTGTTTAAGATCCTTGCATTCCTTCTCCATTTAACTATTTATGCACAGATCCAGGAGCAACAACTTTTGTATGAATATTCCAAGTGAAAAATGATATATAAAATTTAAACTATTTGACAACAATTTCTAGTTCAAAATTTATATTATTTTGCACTACAAAGACAAGAGGTGTCTGTATCAATGTACTGCTAAGCTCAAATGTGATTAAAAGCTATGTTTGTTGGTAAGCTGTTATTATCAAAGTCCCTTCAAATTGGGCTCAAAGGAATGTGGTACTATGTGTTACAACCTCCACATATTGGATATTACCATATTTCTTTTCTTATGCAAAAAACGGGTAAAAGCAACCATTAGACAAAGCCTGTAACAAAACACACGGACAGAAGAGAAAGGGGCTGGGCTCAAAAATCTTCAGCCCATTCAACAAGACACACCCATGTTTTACATTCACATCTAACAAAAAATGTTGCGTGCAAGAAAATAACATTTATTTTTTTAATATGAAATAAAAATATATAAATTTAATCAAAATACATTGATAATATATATATATATATAATTTTATTATTTAATCATAAATTATTTTAAAATTAAAAATTGTTAATTTTTCGTGATATTTTCTTTAAAATTTATTTTTAATTGATTATTAGTTTAAGTTTAATAAATAAGAAAATAAATTAAAAATAAGAGTTGTAAAAAGATTTAAAATTATGCTTGTAAAAAAATAGGCGTAGCATGATACGCAATAAACGGAAGACATTGGAGTCTATATATTAATGGTAACCCTATGAAATGATAAACATGTGAAGGCATGTTACTCTTGTCTCCCATATTTTTATAAGAAGACAAAACACAGCAGGCGCTAACGTCGCACCAACAGTGAAGGGCTTACAGTTATACTTAAAACAATCCATCAATAATATTTAGAATTTAATTGAAATATATTAATGATATAATTTTCTTATTTTATGTAATTATAAATTATTATATATAAATTAAAATTATTAATCTTTATAAGAATCATTTTTAAAATATATTTATAATAATTTTAATCAATTAATGATATAAATAAATAAAATATTAAAATTTAATTTTTTGCTGTTATACAATATAAATTATTATATTATTAAAATTATTAATTTTTATGATTATGCTAAAAATTATATATTATAAATTTTAATTAATTAATAATATAAAAAAATTTATATTGTCAATATATTAAAAATATACTTATCAGAAAATAAGATAAAAGACAAAAGTTTGACTATATATTTATATTTTTTAATAATGTAAATTTTAATAAAAATATACATGTTTATTATCTTTTAAAATTATAAATAATATTTTTGTTCAATAATTTAAAAAATTATATAAATATAAAATGGAAAGATTTAGAATTATTGTTTCAACATCTTTCTTACATGCCAATCGATGCATCTCAACTCTCTCACTACCTGCCAAACGATTCTGTCAGCATCAGTTCATGTAAATCGTTGTCATGTAAGCTTTTCTAATTTCTGTAGACTATTAAAGGTATAAGGAGAGCCAGGTACAAGGTGTTGTTTTTTATGCAAAAGTACTTGAAGTACACAGTTTAATATTTAACTATATATAACATTTTTTACAATAATTTATGTAGAAAAATAAAAAATATGATAGAAAATAAACAAGTGAAGAAATATTATAAAAATTGTTATAAAATATATAGTACTCATATTTTACCATGAGGGGATATTAGAATTACCAAGGTGATGAAAAAATGTCCATTTGATATGATTCATTTTGGAAAAGAAATTAAGGTGAAAAATATTTTTAAAAATGTTTAGCAAAAAAAATAAAGAGGTGAAAAAATTAATATATAAAATTATTTTATTATAAGTAAATTTTATAATTTATAATTAAAAATGTTAGATTGTTTTTATTTTTTATTTTAAAAATTGATTTATAAATAAAAATTATTACAAATATATATATATATACATATATAATTTTACCATGAAATTTTTTTAAAAAAAATATTTTAAAATCAGTTTTTACTTAATATATTTAAATATAAAACATGTTTTAATTAATTATAAAAATAATTATAAAAATAAATTAATTACAAATATTATAATCATAAATTATTTATAATAATTAATTATTGTAAAACTATTATATTTTTCAGAGCCAATATAAAAGCATACTAATGTTTATTTCATAAAAGACCTGTTTCGGATGCAAGATACAATATGAAAGAAAGAAAAAAAAATTAAAAAATTATATATATATATATATATATATATATATATATTGTTTAGATGAATTAAGCTAAAAATAAAAAATTATTTGTTTAGAATAATAAAAATATTTATAAAAATTTATAAGAATATGTTTATTACAATCATTTTCTTAAAACTAATTATTTTAAATTTTAATATTTTTATATTTTAAAATAAAAATACTAAAATAGAAATTCCACACCCTCTTCATTCATTTCTCCACTATTAGAAAAACCTTTTTTCAGTGGTTTCACATAAAATAAAAATTCTTCTATAATTTTATTTAAACAATTAAGTTAAATTAATTACTTTATTCCTAATTTTCTCTGTTCTACTTCAACCCAAAAGTAAGTCATAAATATTTATGGCAAAGTGATCTCAATAATTGTATGATATTGGCTGTATATGTGCCATCTAATGCATTGAAGTTCGTCCAAAGTCTAAAATCTCCTATGTAGGCTACTCTTTTTACAGCATTGCAAGCATTATATGGGTCCTTTGTTTTAAAATTTAGTATTAATTTGGATAGATGTTTAAAATTTTTGTATTAAATCGGATATAATTAATATTATATTAATTAGGATAAAAATTAAAATTAATCTTAACAATAAATTATTTTAAAATATACATTTTTCATTATAATTAAAGTAGAAGAATTATTTTTGTAATGGTAAACCTATCGGCCAAATCTCATCATGAAAGCGAAAGGAATGACATTTCGTTCCCGGCGCAGTTAAAAGTAAAAACATTGATATCATCGGAATAGTTTATATTGTTCGAAGTTTAAACCAAATGGATCATTGTAAAACATTGCATAAACATGGATGGAGAACTCCCTTAGGCCCTATGCCCGATTTCAACAATTTTGAAATATTAATTAGAAGATACTTGAGATTCAAAAATATCCCCGCAATAGAAACCCACCACCCTCTTCATTATCATTACAAGCTATAAGCAAATATATTAATTAGAAGAATACCTTTCAAATGCAATTACTAATTAGCATTTCCACATGATAGCTTCAAGAAATTATAGAAACAAAGACAGAAGAGAAACATTAGATAAATTTATCCATAAATACATTTTTATTCATAAATTAATACTTATAAGAAAGAAAAATAACTTAATTTAAAATAAAATTTTTATAAATTAAAAAATCAACTAATCAACATTATTTTTTTAATATTCGTCTATATACATAAATTGATTTTAAATTGTTGATAAAAATATTTTTTTATCTTATTATTTTTCTCTTTCATAAATAGTCATGGAAAAGAGCATTCAAACTGAACCTTAGGTTTATATTGTCACTAACAAGCTATATAGGACTTAATTTTAATGTTTTTATGAACATATTTTTTACAAGTTTAAACATATTTTTGACATCTATATAAAATTTAATTTTGGTTTTGAACCTGTATTTTAAAAACTTAGCTTCTCATCTTTACAATTTACAAGTTTAAATTTTGGTCTTCGTAATTTTATTTTAATTTCTCTAATATATCATATCCAAATCCAAATGATCATCCCTATATTAACAGGAGAAAAAATCGAAAATTTTTAAATTATAAATTAAAATTAAAATTTTAAAGTATAAAAATTAAATCCATAAAAAATTAATTATAAAAATTAAAAATAATTTTTTTATATTTATCTTTCTTATATTAATAAATGAATACAAGTTTGTAGTTTATTATATAAAAAATTAATTTTTTAAATAACCTAGGTTTAATTTTTGCAGTTAACATCATTTATTATTTGTTGAAAATTTTTCATGTCAGCATTGATTATATCTAGTTTTAATCCTTATCAATTTTTTATACATTATTTTAATTTTATTTTTTAAAATTTTATTTTATTTTAATTTTTCTAAAACATTTCAAAATATTTATACAATTACAAATACACCTTCATCCTCTCATTTTAACATTCAAATACAAATACAAATAGAGATACATTTTGATCATCAAGCACAAATATATAACAACAAAAATAATAACAAATAGGAAAAACATCAAATAAGTCTCATAAAAAAAGACTGAAATTATTGTCAAAATACATTAAAAATTAATTGATACAGCCATCATGATTTGTCCTTTTTCACCATTTAATTGATAGCTATTTTTATGATAATGACACTGGATAAGCATATTTTATGGTTGAAGGTGGTTTGTTTCATGCAAATATAAGAATTTAATTTTGCAAAGATAATCTTAAGGATTTTGTGGTGCATGGTCAAGGGTTTCAAAGTAGTAATTCAATAACACGCCTATGTATTGATAGTTAGTATTTGGACATGTTTTATTTGCTAAATGGAGAGATTAAAGGCATGCATGTGATTATGTGAATCATTTGAAATGGTCTTAAAATTAAGGATCAATTTTTTAAAACAAAATAAGGAACTAAAACCACATATATACATTAGTTGTATGAATTTCCATTAACAAATAATATATAGATAAATAGAAGGGACTAAATTTGAGTTATTTGTTTAAAAAATAGAAGAGGAATAAAACCCTGACATTTTATATAAAAAAAGAAGACCAATACTAGATATTTTGCATTTTGTAGAAACTAAAAATATATTTTATTTTTTTAACGGTCTAGTGATAATATAAAAATTTAATTAAAAAAGAAAAAGGTAACGTAGCAATGACAATAATCAATCCTATAGACACATCTCATCACGAAAAAACATGAAACATTAGTTACCTCAAAAAACTAAGTGGTGACATCATAAATAATTATTATATATTTACTTTCCATTCCATTTCACTGTCCATTTTTTCCTTCTTCTTCTTTTATATCATATGTCTCATTCTTTTCTTTATTTTATTATTTTTTTTATGAAAACAGCCAAGGTGGACAACCACCATTTATCCTTAAAAATAGAAATTTCCCACTTACAAGTTGTCGGAAATAAAATTATATTAACCATCAGTTTAAAAAATCCGTTTGTTAGAGGGTTAGGCAGTATTAAAGTCTTTATGATTAAGTGATTAGAAAATTGATTCTCAAGGATTCTACTATTTTTAAATTACTAAAAATTAAATTTTGACCTATAATAATAGGCACCTACGCGTGATTGTTCAAACTCCTTAAAACTCAATGCAAAAACTAGTTCTCTCATTCGAATTTGACGTGCGTAATTGCGTATATATTCTGTGTAGCATGTGTAGAGCATGCAAATGGATGTGGTTAGCACTTGGCAGTGAAAAATATAAAATTACGCCATGCAACTCCAACTATATGTGAATAAGTCAATAGGCGCGGAAGGGATTTAAAGCAAAAGTGATAATTGTTTCGTGCATTAAACATATGTAATGCTTAATGTATATAAAACCAGCACATGTAACCATGTGAGAGCTTCCAAGTCAAAGACAAAATTTGAATACAAGAGTAACATGAGCATGGCTCGTTTCTCCACTTGAATCCGTGAGGCTCATAATAAGCTATTGGCCTTTGGCTCAGTATAAACTTTCTTCCATTATTTAATTTGTAATTCTGTGCTGTACTCGTACACATTTCTTCAGCAAACCTATTGAGAGATATTGACTGTAGGAATAATTTAGTCTAATAAAACCATCCCACCTTTCCTCAAATCTTGCTCTGCAAGAGAGAAAGAGATTACGTTCAAGAAGTAATTAATAGTACCATTGAACTGCAAGTTTCCATACACTCTAGAGAATAGTCAAACCTTCTTTATTTTCTATTAGAAAAGCTTAAATTAACAGGATACAAGAAGGAGTATTCTAATTCATATATATATATATATATATATAAGAAGAACAGAAAACCATCATTATAGATTTAACCCAAATCCAGAAAATAATATGAATTATATTTATGATCGATCAAAAGAAAATGTTCTAATCAGCAAAAATCAAGAAATTTAAATTAATGGGATATAATAAATAAGAAATATTCTAATCCATATACATAGAAAATGATTTTTTTTAAAATATACCAAGTAATAGTTAGAAAATCCATCATTATAAATCTAGGCCAAATTCAAAAGTTAATATGAATCATATTCATGATTAACTAAAAGTAAAGGTTTTAACCTCAAAAGAGAATATTATTCCTATGAATTTATGTGAACTCATATAATTTAAATAATAAAAAATTAAATCACCTTTCATATAGTCAAACCTTCTTGGTTGGGATGCCAAAACAACATGGATAAACAACCATAGATATCTAAAGATGTTGACATCAAGAGAGATATAATGAAAAGAGAAAAATAATAAATAGAAAGAAAAAAAAAGAAATAAATGAATGGTGACATGATTTGGAATCTGCAAAAATTTTAGTTGAAATAGGACCCCAGCTAGATTGATTTTTTTTTTCCAAAAAAAAAGTAAATAGTGGACTATAGTTTATAGAAGGCCCTTTATTTCTGTCATTACTATTTACTCTCTGAGCTTAACTTGTAGGTAGCTAGTATATGCTATCCAAGCCAGCCAGGGCCTCACACAGTACATGAATCCCGTAAGACCAACTATACCAACATATATTTATGAATTAATCATTGCCCCATGTAAGATTCTCCTATAAATAGATGTTCTCCATGAACAAATATCAACTAAGGAGAAGAGAAGAAAGGAAAAGAGAAAGATAGCCACTAGAAAAATGATGAAGGGTCAATGCATGCCAAGGTTGAAAGGAAACTCATGTAAGAACAAAAGTCCATCGCCAATGACCTTGTTAGAGCGTTTCAGGGAAGCAGTGCTTCGCTTGATGATGTTTTCTGCTCTTTCAAAGGCCACCAACCATGGTGGCTCCGGTGACGGAGAACGCCAACATCGACGTTATAGCCCTTACGATCCTCACCACACCGAAGCTGTAGCAGATTGCATCGAGTTCATTAAGAAAAAGGCCGCCACCGACACCGGTTAATTAAAACGGCCCGTCGCTATTGTGAGTACGGCTCCGTCGACGACAACGTCGGGATCGTCGTTTCGATCAGTATCTGTCATGTGATATTGTGATGTCACAAATAGTAACTATTCTTATTTTCTTGGCTGGCACGTTCCAATCATCTTTTATTCTTTTTTTTTTTTTTGGAAAACTAATTACTTTGTAATTTGATGTGATGGACTTGTAATATTTGGCTCCACTGGTATCTGCAAGGTGTGAGATGTAGACATAGAATTCGAGATTTTTTATGTAGTGTCTTTGAAGTTGAAGTAAAATAATAATGTGTAGATAATTATATATATATTTTTCGTTATTTTGTTCTTTTCTTATCTCTTGGTATTTGTTTTTGAAAGGTTGTTTGTAGCAACTGGACTGGACAAAGTAGCAGATGGAAATTAATTAATGCGCATGCATGTATTCTGTTTTTGAACTAATGGGCCAACCCATTTTCCAGTGTGTTCCCTTAAGCGACTTTGAAATTGAATCTTTTCCACGAGTGTGATTTGGACTCGTTAGTTTATTTCAAGAATATTGATGAAAGCATTTCTTTTATTTTTTTTTTTTTTTTGAGAGGGGGTAATTTGAAATAAAATAAAAACATATGTAAAAGAAATAAAATGAAAAGCTTACTTAATTTAATAAGTAATTACAATTTTTTCTTTTGAAATTATTTATATTAAATTATCCTTTTTTATTATTTTAAATATCTTGAGAGATTAGTATATAATACAGTTTAATTTAATTAATTTTTATAAAAATTATCATTGATAATTCTTAATATGAATGATTATTAATTTTAAAATTTATTATCCATTTTTTACACTAAAAAGTACAATAAATGTTTTATGAGAAATGTTAAATTGATAATAAATATATTTAAAAATTTATTATAACTTGTGAGTTATTAAATTTAATAATAGAGTGTTCAAAGTTAATTGCTAATGCACTATAATAGTTGTACAAAAAGACAATATGTCATTATGAAACACTTACTAGTATTTATTGTTGTTAAGAGATTTATTTACATTGAAGACGAAAAGTATAACTCATAATTAATTTTAGAAAAAAAGAAATTATATATTTAAAATAAAAATGAAATCATAATTTAAATGTCTCATAAAAAGGACGTGAGTGAATGAAAAACGGGTAGAATATTGCAGATAACTCACATTATTTACCTCTCATAATTTAGTTAAGTAGTAGCTAATATGAGAGAACTAACAATATTTTTTAAAAATTAAGGGGAGGCCTGTGGTGGGCCCCATGAAAGGAGTTAAGTATATTGTGGCGGGGAATTAAATCCGCACAATCACAATTTATATCCCATAGTTTTTTAACTAATTGAGTTAACTTGAAGGGACAAAATAAACAAAACGTAGATGTTTTTTTAAATAACTTGCATATGCATGCTTTCTTTCTTTTTTTACACACTCAAATAATAATTTTCTAATATAATTTTGTAATAATAATAATGACAATTCAGTGTGATTAGAACTGACGTTAAATTTTTTCAATTTGAAACAAAAAAAGGAATTCAGCTTATGGAGGTACATTAACGAATGCCTATTTAATCGAATATACAAGTAATTAAAAACTTTATGGTATATTTTCATTTGATAATTTCAAAGTTTGAAAGGACTATTGTCAAAGAGGCTTGATAACCCCTCATATTTTCTTGGTTAAAATTTAGTTTGGAAAAGTAATTAATATAAATATTATTATTTTTTTGTTTTTTTAACTCTAGCATTCACAATACTTCCCCTATTCCCCATACGAATGCTACACAAATTAAAAACAAAAAATGTATCTCAGTAGATATTTGTTAAGAATTCATCTCCTAGCTAGTACTTTATCTTTGTTGGTTTAATCAATCTGTATTTTAGATATAACAAATTTATGAAGTTTTAATGTCTTGCACTCTTAAAAAATGATGTTTATATTATTAAAAAGATAAATTAATTTATTAATATATTGAGTGAATTTTGTTATGTCATATAATATTAGTTAAAATATAAGTTAGTTATTTAGTTTAGATTTAATTTAAACTTTATTACGAAGACGGGCCAATGGGTGGAAGGCCCAAGTTGGGATGGTTTAGTAAAAGACATGAAGCCCATCAAGTCAGTGTTCCTGATATTATTGGCGACGAATCCCTGGGACACATTAGGACAAGTTGTCTTTGTTTGTTTTGGGTCGGTGGACAATGTGTCTCTTAAGTACAAAGCAAAAAGAAGAGGGGGATTGCTTTTTGCACCCCTAAATTTCTTTTTACACCCCTACACAGGTTCTTTTTCTTCCTTCCTCTTTCTCTTAGCGTCTTCCTCCTTCGTATTTCTCTTCCTATTTTTTTTTTTCTCATTTCTTCTTCCATTTCGCCATTGTTATACTTTTTTTTTATTAACTAAATCTATATTAGGTTTCTGTTTTTACTTTTAGTTGGAGAAAAAAATCAAAAAAAGAACGTGAGACGTCGGAGGAGTATCAGAGAAGACGAACAGCGGATCGGAGGAGTATCAGAGAAGACGAACAGCGGACTTATACTCCGCAAACTAGTTTACGGAACTTTAAACACTTTCCGCAAATTAGTTTACCGAATGCATCAGTGTATTCCGTAAATTAATTTACGGAATGTAATTTTTTATATTCCGCAAACTAGTTTACGGAAGGTTACATTTCTACGTTCCGTAAACTAATTTGCGGAACATAAAAAATTACATTCCGCAAATTAATTTACGGAATACATTTATGTATTCCGTAAATTAATTTGTGGAAAACATGAATATTTACGGAAGAGAAAATTTTTTTCGGAAGAGATAAAGAAATATGAAAGGTAAAATAGTAATAAAAAAATTTTAAAAAATTAGAAGAGATGAAAAAAGAAAAAAGGATGCGAAAAGTAAGTCAGAAGCACTTTTCGCATTCATTCTTACTTCTTGCGCAAACTGCAACGGACATTACGGATGTGCTTGTTTCCCTCAGTTTGGGTTGGACTATTTATAGATCGATTTAAATATATGCAAACTGTCAAAAAGGAAAAATAACCTAAAGAAGAACTAAATAATTTTTAAAATAAAATGACAGAAATAAATAAATCGAAAATTGAAATAATTATGGCATTGCCTTGATCATTCATTCACGTTATTTTTATTAATGTTAATCTGCCATCTTAATGGTTTATTGGATAATCTGAAAAATAGAAAAAAAAAGTGTAAAAATTATAATAAAAATAAGAAGAAAAAAGAAAATAAGTTATTTAGATAATAGAAATAGAAAATAAAAAAAAGTATCTTCTTTTATTTGAAAGAATGAAAAAAAGACAATAAAAATATATTAGTAATATAAATTTTATTTTATACAAATTTATAAAAAAAAATTGTTTTAAAATTTTAATTTTTTATTATAATTTTTATTTTTTAAAAAATATATAATAATTTTAACAATTTTTAATTAAAAAAATTTATTTCTTTCTCATCTTCTTTCCTATTTAGAAGGTATTAAAATCTAGATAGGATCCTAAAAAAAGTTTGTTCCTTTCTTATTTTTATGGGCAAATAAATGACAAAAATTTTTTATGTTCTTTCTTTCTTTTTTTTATTTTTTTTAACCAAATAAACTATAAATATATAAAATAGTTTTTATAAATTAGTGAGCATGATAATAAAATGAATGGTTGATTCTACTTAATCAATATATAAAATTAATTCTTAGCTATAGAATCATGTTAAAAATTTGAAAAAAAAATTATTGTTTCAAATTATCCTATCCGATTTGAATAGGATTGTAATTAATAAAAGATAGTAATGATTTAAATAATAATAATAATAATATTTTTAAAAATGCAGTCTATTTGAATTGAGTAGAAATATTATGGATAATAAATCTCTCTTCAAATGTTTAATATTATTGTATGTGTATTAATCATATTTGAGACTATTTGATTAATCTGAATCTCCTCTTGTGAGGCTATGTACTTGTTATGTGATTTCTGTTGACTAATTGAAACAATAATATTTTATTTGAATAAATTGTAAAAAAAAAAAAAAGAAGAGAGAAAAAAAATTAAAAAATAAGATGATGATAAAAAATAAAGTATAAATAAAAATATATATGTTTTTACATAAATAAAAATAGAAGAGAATAAAATAAGATTTTTTAATTTAAGTAAATGAAAAAGGAGTAAAAAGAATACAATTTATATAAAAAATTGTTATAATTATTAAAATTAATTTTTAACTATAATGTTTTTAAAATTAAAAAGTTTTCTTATATTTTCTATACTGTATAAAAATATCGTTAAAAAAATACCATGGGCCCTTCCCGTCTAAAATCACATCTCATATGATGTGAAAAAATCAAGCAGATTGTGCATATATTTTTTCCTATTCTCGGTTAAAGATAATTCATGCAAATAATTATAAATATTTTGTTCTTATCATTTTTATTATTTTTATTTTCGTTCTTACCTGTTTGTAATATCCAAATAAAATATAAATAGAAATAATACTTTCATATTACAGTACCATCCATTATTCTAAATCTATAATAAAATGATTGAATTTTTTTCTTTGAAAAAAATAGACCGAGAAAAGCTTATACTCGGACATATCAAGATACAAGTCACTTTACACACGTAGAAGAAACGTTTCCGAAACATAAATTAATATCATAGTGTATATACATATTGTATAATATACATAGCATAAAATCTAAATTGAGAAGGATGGCAAGGCAAAGAGTAGCTGATAATTGAGTAGTTTATAGTATGTTTGGTAAACCGTTTTCTAGGAAATAGTAATTTTTAATGACAAGTTCCTCACCTCAAATAAATTCATCCAAGGAGACATATATAATTAATTAAAATTTGAAAATAATATTAAAACAACTTAAATATGAAATAGATATGAATTTGATTACTATTTAACTATATCTTATTTCTTAAATTATATTTACAGACACCATATTTAATTATTGAAGAAATACTTTGGCGTGGATGGGGGAATAAGCAGAAATTAGGGAGATAAGTTATGGGCTATGGCTTATGAGTTGCAGCGGAAAATAGAGTAGAGTGGAATGTTAAAGGGCCGGGCCTAGTAGGGGGTAATGGGCCGAATGGATATATGGGATCCGAATAATTGTGCGGTATTTACGAAGTGGGTTCAAACTTCAAAATATATACTCTCCAGTCTCGTCATCGGCTGGTCCTAGTTGCAGGGTCTATGTTTTCTCATAATAATTCTCTTTAACGGACCCGTTCCCTTCTTTTTATGCAATTTTCTGGTCATATCCTTCTCTTCTCTGTGCGTGTCTGTCATGTACACATAGCTAACGCCATAAAATGCTCAGAGAAAGATAAAGCTGTACAAACAACATCAAGAAAGATAAAAGGAAAGCTAAACTTACCGTACAACTTGTCAGTCACTTAAGACCACAACACAGCCGATGCGAGATAGGGCCTCACTGCTCCTTAGTCCTTACATAAATCTCTGTCCACACTCGTTTACATTCTCACGCGCCATACAACAACTGCACCTCAACCATCCATTTCAACAAACATACCTACTTAAATACATTTATTTATATTTAAAATTTTAATTAATTAATTATATAATTAAATTAATTATTATTTTATATAAAAATAAATATAATATTTTTTAACCATCTACAATTAATTATTAAAAAATTTATAATTATCTCTATATAAAATTATAATTAACTTATTTATAAAAGTGATTTTACAATAATTACACAGTCTATTAACATTTCAAAATTTTAAATATAAATACATTTAATTATTATAAATATAGTTAAATATCAGAACGAATTGTAACAACCAACAACACGAATATCATCGTTAAAACATCTTGTAAGTAAGTATAATATTAAACATATTTTTAATGATTCATTTATTTTTATAACATTAAATAATTTTTTTAAAATTAATTATTTTTATTTTTTAAAAAATAAAATAATTGTAATAATATAATATAAAATATGTTAAAAATAGCTTATTAAAATTTTTGTATTTGAATAAAAATTTAGATAAACTAAATTTTTATATTTTATAAAAATAATAAAAATGCTTATAAATTATTTATTAATAAAACTATTAAATTTAACAATAAAATTTGAAATCCCAACTTTGTGAAATATGAATTTAATTACTATCAAGCAAACCAAACTTTCTTAGCTTACTAACATTTAATTTCACTTACTAACTGTACTTTGATTTTGACTAAATGAATATGGACTCAGTCTAAGGCCATTTGAATTAAGACATGATGGTGGTTTCATGTTCGCGCAAGTATCCATGTCTCTTGATCTTGTGTGGAAACCATATTAGACTTGTGGTGCGGTATCATCGTTGTAAGGGTGGAGTACCATTCAGGAACCGTAACGAGGTGGAGGATCTTCGCGTCAATGATGAAGCTTCTTGATTTCGCAGGAGAAAAGGTAACGTCAACAAGAACAGATACGTCGATGAACGTTTCAGCAATAATAAGAATTTTGCCTGCACAATTTTTTATAATATTTAAAATATAAAATTAATTAATTAATACTGATACAAGTATAATATAATGGATAGACATCAATGCTTTGTCAAATGTGAAGGCATCATAGAAAAAACGAAAAATATTTTTCCTATTTACTTGAGATACTATGCATGTATGAGAATTACTTGTATGAAAAAAGTGGTTATTATGAGAAAATAAAATGAACTATTATATTTTATTTAAATAACCAATATATATATATAAATTTTTTAAATTATCATAAATTACTAATTAACTTCTAATTCTGATGATTTTTATATAATTATATAATTTAAATTTATTCCAATTTTAAGATGAAAAGTTTCTCATAATGCATATTCCCTACATATATGCCTTTACTCTAATTCATGATCTTCTTTAAATTAAATAAAATATATTTTTAAAATTAGGATCAAACGAAAATGTTATTTTGATACCAAAGTAAAGTATGGAAAGGAATGGAATATCATATGAAAACTCCGAACAAAGTATTGTCCTAAAAAATTTCATTAATCAATAGATAAAAAATGAGAATGGAAATTGCGCAAAAGGACTCGCAAGTCACCAGCGATGGCCTAACCGCGGACAACTCAGATATATTAATTAAGGTATCTCTAACTATTAAAACAAAGAAATTAAATTAGACAAAGACGATATGAAGTATGAGGATATCTCAAATCTTTGACTATATTAACGAGAATTGCTCCTATATAGAAGTAGAGAAAGACAAAGGAATGATAACAGATGGCAAGTTGGATTGAAGAACGGTCAACTACACCTAGCTAAAACTAGACTCAAATAAAGGCACGAGCACAGGGAATTGGAATAACATGACTTATGGTTTTGAATTTCGAAGTATATAATGTGTGGACAAGAGTGTGAATAATTACAATAATTAATTCAAATGTTTGAAGTTTAGATTTTAGGAGTGAATAAAAACATTTAGCTCATTTATTTAAATAAGATAAATTTAAATTTTGAACTTAATTTAATTAAAATTTTGAAACTGAAACTTCACTTATTAACTTTTTATAAAAAATTGAAAATTTGTTTTCTTAAATTAGTATTTAATATATATTTTCATGCTAAAAAATATACTTAATAAAATATAATTTGTATTCATAAAAAATAATTTAATATTAAAAATAAAATATTTGAAGATAAAAATGAATTTCTTCCAAAAATAATACCAAATGCCAACATTGATAATAAAAATTAAAATATTAACTAAAATATTATTTACAATAAAGTGAATTACATTCTTTCTTTCAAGAGATGCTTAATTTATTTTATAAATTACGTTGCTTTTATAGTGGGGGATTTGTAAATGTTATACTTTAATGCATTTTATTGTGAATATAGGTCTCTTAAGATTATTTTTTTCTCATGACTCTCAATATTAATAACAATATTTTTTGAATCCTTTTCAACTTTGGGGAGTTCATAAACTAAAGTAAAAAATTTAGTAGAGTTTTAAAATCGATAATATGAGTATTTAAAATATTGTTTTATATGTTAAAGTTCTAAAACCTATAATATAACATTTAAAATTAATTGTTTGTAACCTAATTAGATGTTGAAGAGAGAGAAAAATTGCTCTTTAGAAAGTTTGCTTATGTAGTTGCTTATCTTCAACTAACAAAGCTCATTTGCAGTACAATATATTGCATATTAATATCTCAAAAGGACAGTGTAATTTTTAAAATAAGAATAGAAATATAATATAATTTAAATATCGTTTGAGAAAGAAAAATATAATTTATTTTTAAAATTGTTATATTAAATACTCCTTAGTTGATCAATATCTTTGAGACATTGTTAATATTTTTTTATATATATTTCTATTCAATTTTTTATAAAGATATCCACAATTTCCTTAAAACTATATTAAAATTAGATTGCTTGCACTATGAAATGGATCTATTCTCTTAATAAATATTGTATGAATCTCACTACGAAAAACTTAGATATAAAATTTAAATGAATAATTTTTAATTTTTCTATAACACTTTCTTACTAATCTTCTTAATTGATAAAATAAGTACTGAATATTTTTTATACATTTAAAATATTAAATAAATTTTGTTTTTCAGTTATTAGTTTTTTTATTAAGAAAATTAATAAAAAATATTATAAAAAATACAGTATTATTTATTTAATTATCTGTCAAAACAGTATTATTGAATTTGAATATATCCTTATCTTATTAAAATGTGATATAAGAAGATGCACCCCATTGTATACTTTGGCTAAAGAATAGGTCATTAATGCATTACACTGATTCATAGAAAATGACGGAGTGACTTTTCTTTTCTTTGATTCGCAGGATTTGCAACGGCTGAGTCTAATACTAATATTGTTGTTGAATGTGGTCGTGGAAATTAAAAAGACTAAAAATGGATTAGGACTTGATTAGAAAGAAACTTAAACCCTTCCATTCCAAGCCAAATGTATGACAAATTGCGTGAATCGGTAGTTGCACATGATTATGTACTGTTTCTTTTTATTTATGGTCAGTTTGGGTTAAATTCATAACTTCCATCATCATCATCAATATTATCTTTTTCTAAAGCCAATCATTTCAATTAGGAAATTAATGAAAGAATGTTTGCGGGAAATGGGCAAATAAACATAACTATGATTAATTAGTCAGTGTCAGTCCATTAAGTTCCCCTGCATGACACGTGTCAGGCTGGGAACAGCTCTTAAACTGAGAACAGTAACATACAAGTGCATTTCCCCACTGATTAACCTTAACCAATTACTTAACATACAGAAAGCCTAACTTATATATAATCATAGAATGATAACCAATTAAGCAAGGCTATATATGATTATCACCATCATCTTATAAGTAATAAGTTGAATATAGATGGGGACTTAGCATTCAAGCGAAATCTGGAGATCTGCGGGTATATGAGTTGAGACTGAGTTCCAAGGAAGCACGAGAACTATTCTTGAACCCATCTTCAGGATGATACCAGTTACTTCCATCATAGTTTGAGGAATTAGATTTAAGGTTGCAATAGCCATGGATATCTTCACCGTGCATAGGGAATAAAGGGAGTGTTTCAATCTCACTGGCACCATCTTCTTCTTGTTCTTCTTCAAGGGTTTCTTCAGTTGGCCTTATTTTGTCAAAGAAATTGGTGTAGGCTGAGGAATATGGATCCACCCCAACCCATCCCATGTTGTGGTTTATTCCAACATGACCACTGCTACCCCCAGCTGATATTGAGCAATCCTAAGAAAAGGGTTAAAAGAAAATGAAGGATCAAATGCAAAAACTTGATTGAAATGGTTCAACATTTTGTAGAAAAGATCTCTAAAGCAAGAATTTTAATCTCTAAAACTAGTAACTAGTTACGAGCTAGTGAACTCTTTTTTGAATACTACATACTCCCTCTCTCAAGTAGGCGGCTTTAAAAGAAATGTCACTTTTATATACTTCATGAAAAGTTTTCCTTTATATTTAGCTTTATTATTTTAATAGAGTCAAGAGACCAATGGAGTTCTTCCTTTTATGGAAGTTTCAAGGATTGGAAAATGTAAATGCCCGGATTGTCTATCCCTTATGTTGTTAAATAAGATGTCATGGATCATCATAGTGCAGTGATAGAGTAATATCATCACTTGTTTGTGCACTCTCCAATCTCACATGGATGCAAGTATGTGTATGTGTATATATATATACACACACACACATATATATATATATATATATATATATATAGAGAGAGAGAGAGAGAGAGAGATCATAGATGTTTTCCCGTTTCAATGCATGGTAAAACTACATATGCACTAAGCAAGAAAAAAGAGAAAACACATAACTAGCGAGGAGTCCATTCGGCTAAATAAAATAAAAAACATTATATAAAAATTGTTGAGTTTCAGGTTCATAATGGAATCATTCCAACTTACCCTAAAACTCTTTTCCATTGGCACAGACCCATATCCATAATTCCCCATCTGTCCCACAGTAACCATTTCAGCAGAGGAAGATGATGCTGAAGAGATCCCTAAATATATATACATAGACATAATATAAGCAACATTAAACAAGTACTTAAATCAATTAGTTCCTTTGAATTTTTTTATCCTTGTCCAAGAAGGAGCAAAGTTAAGGAAGTGTATATATATTATATATGGTTGGTAATTTACCTGTAGGTGATATGTTACAATACTTAGTGTGAATGGGTTCTTCAGGTTTCCAAGCAGCACCCCCTCTTTGCATGGGCACATTATCAGAAGTGAACCTTTTCTTCTGTCTTTCTCGAGCTTTGTGGTTCTGGAACCAATAAAAGACATTTTTACCTTCAATCTTACCGTACTGTCTCAGCCTAGCAGAGATCCTCTGAATCTGCTCTGCACTCGGGGATCTAATTCCATTGTTATAGTAAAGGTCCTTCAATATTCTTATCTGGTCGGTGGTGGGAGTCCACCGTGTACTACTTTGCCTGTTCAGAAACCCCCCTTTTCCACTGCCACCATCCTCATTTGCTTGTTGGTTCTGTTGTTGTTGTTGTTGTTGAGGGTCCATGGTGGGCTGAAAACAAGAACAAAACAAAGAGAAGCAAACAAAATAGTGTTGTGTTGGATAATAAAGAGAGGGAGAGAGAGAAATTAGAGGGTAGGTGAGGGAGGGTGCATGATTTGGAGGGAATGAAAGGTAGGGGGGGCCGGGGGGGGGTTATAAACATATAATAGAGAGAGGGTGGTGATAGAAGAGGCACATGGTACTTTGAGTGATAAAGAGATAAAATCGCAAAAAATATCTGAGAGAGAAGGACTGAAGTTGACAGAGATGTGTTCATAAAAAGGGAAGGGACAAAAGAGAGCTTAGAAAGTGAGGGTAACAGTAGGAATTACTTGGATGAAAAGGCATCGCCAGGTATAAATGAGATAAAGTATATTTGCATACAGGGGAGTGAGAGGTAGATAAATTATGAGGTGTGAAATGATATATTGGATGGAAGGAAGGAAGGAAAGAAAGAAAGAAAGAAAAAAGTAGATGGTTCTGAATGAATGAATGAATGGCAATAGAATCATGCGGGTTGTGATTTGGGAGTTCAATGGGTTCTTCTTTTGATGGAGAGATATCAGACATGGCCCCTACATATATATTTTTTTAATATTTTTTCTTACTCTATAATTTAGTCGAATCAGCAAGCTACAAAGATATTCTGTACTTACTTACATGAGGACGTGGAGGGTAAAAATGTATTTGTGTGCTTATTATATGCATCTTATGTGTAACATTAGGGCTTTTTTTTATTTTTTGTGTGTTCTGCATTCTTCTGCATATTCTATAGGTATTTCAGGAAGTAGAGCTTTTCAAATTGTACTTTTGAGCCAGTGGTGCGTGGTGCAAAGAAAACTATACCCTATGTGACAAAGATTTTCAATATTCACAGTCTTTAGAGAAGAGGGATCTTAAAAGGTCTATTATAATTGTTTCTTCACAAGCCTGCGTTATCAACACTCGGCAATGACCAAAAACAGAAAAATAATGTAAATGAGTCTGTTTTGGTTACACGTACCTTTCAAACTTGTTTATCCTCAACCAGAAACAAAATTCATTTTCTACTTGCTCTTTCCCTACATCAAGATCACATAAAGGTTACGATTCTCTCTAGTATGCCACACTTTTCTACTTATTGGCATAAAGTGACTGCACTTTATCTGAAGAAAAGAAAATAGAGAGACCAATAAGATTGGCTCGATTCAAGAGAAAATCTTAAACTCTATATATCAGTCTATTGAAGTAGTTTAGTTACAAATTTTAGTTATCAAATAAACTAGCCTTTTTATTTCTCCTTTTGTCTCCATGCGTCCATCTCAAAATAAAACTAATATGGCTCATATATATATATATATATATATATATATATATATATATATATATATTAAAACAAATTAATTTGAATCTATTGAAATAAGATAAAAAATTTCATATTATAATTTAATTATAAATTATTATATTATTAAAAATTATTAATTTTACAATATTTATTTTTAAAATTATATTTATTATATTTTTAATTAATTCACAGCATAAATTTTTTTATACGAAATTAAACTTATTTTAACATAACAAAATTTGTATGTGGATAATTGCGTCAAATTTAGGATTGACAAAATCCATATCAATTCGCTATATCTAGAATATATAGAAGATCAACTGACCATGCAAACTTATGCCACATTCATGTGAATTTTTTTATTATGAACAGAGTTTATGTCACCCTACAGTTGCTGAAGGTCAGCATTTTAAAGAAGTTCACAAATAATGGCAGCTATAAAACTATTATTCCCTCAATTTCATATTATTTATTTTTTTAAAATACACGTGTCTTAATAAAATTATTAATTGCACAAATAATTATATTTAATTACAATATCATGGTTGTTAAAAGATGTAGCTATAACATTGATTAATAATATATTTAAATGAGATGCTAATGAATAAAATAAAGGTATGATTTTTAATAATTAATATATGTTATATTTAAAAAAGAAATATTTAGAGAAAAAGGATAAATAGGATAAAAGGAGTAAAAGTAAAGGGCACCGGTAGGGTATAAATGTAAAGGGAAATTGATGAAATTGTGATGGGTACAGTAGAGGTCCTTGTGAGAAGGAGCACGCGCCCCAAAAATTAAATGCTTTGGCATTAAATGCACAAGGGATGTCACGGTTTCTGGAGCTTTTTCTGTGTTTATCTTCGGGTGAGATCAGAACTCGAAAGCTCCATCATTTTTTGCCACTACCGCTTAACCTGCGGTTCAGCTTTCAGCGTTTTATGCTATTTGCCTGTAAGCAACCCTTGAAAGTGAGTGAGCGCACTGAAAAGATGTGCCCGCCCAACTCCTGCCATTCTAGTACCACTCTCTCAATAATTCATCTTCAAAATTTCCCAATTCTTTAATTCTTATAACCATCATTTATTATTCAACTATATATGCCTAATTCTTGTAACAAATAACCAAATCTTTACATGAATCCAATTAGTGGCCACCATATATTTTCATATATATATATATATATATATAGGCTTCTTCTTTTATTACTCTCTTTCATGCACATAAAATACTCTACGGTAAAATAGTACAAGATTTACATAAAAACCAACCAATCAGGGAAACTAGTGTGGATGGAACTATTCAATCTTTCCTTTTTGAATTCATTCTGTTGTAACAGTCTCGTTCACTTGATGGTTGATACAAAACAAAAACATTGGAAACAATATATTGATTTGAACGTTATTCAATCCTTCGTGTACGTGTCTCTACGCTTCAACTTTTCAGATTGCATAATTTGCTTGATTTTGACACCGCCATCATGAGATTTGGCTTTCCTTATCATGCATTTACATGGCAATGAGGCATTGCTGGGAGAGCTTCCTTCCTCTCTCTCTCTCTCTCTCTCTCTCTCTAGCTATTAATTTCCTCTCTCACACATACATACATATATAGAGTGTGTTCCTTCATTAATTAATTTTAAAAAATGCTCTTTCTCTCTCTCTCTCTCTCATACAAAATCCTGAGCTGCTTACCTCATAAGGGAGTGTGACCTAGCTAAAGAGACCTCACAGCCGCAGTGGTACACTCCCTAGTCTTACGGGTAATCATCTTCTTGCACTAATTTTCTACCCGTATCTCCAAACATACATCACAAAGATCATTCCATATCTCTCTCTCTCTCTCTAACCCTTCTACTTCTACTCGTCTCATTTTCTTTTACCTTTCTTTCTTTCCTTCTTTTACACACTCACTTCGCAACCATATAGAGTAAAATCCTACTCATACAACCTTTTTCGCTGCTTTTCTTATTTTCTTCATATTCTCTGCCTCCATTTTCATTTCTAGTTATCCACCAAGTAGTAATATTTTGCAATACGGCTATCAAACGTTTTGAAACAAAACTTATTTGTTATGATTTTAATATATAATATCTGGACTCGACCATTATTTCTTATTCAATTAAGCTTCGGCTTATGCCTTAAAAAAATTGAGTAATAAAGTGAACAAAACAAGGAAGAGAGGAAAAACAATGAAAGAAGTGTGTGTAATAAAATATTATGTCATGAATAAAAAAATATTATATAAATATATTGTGTAAATAATATAATTTTAATTTTAAATAACTAAAGAAACAGGGACCAGGGAACGCACCTGAGCCACGATTTTTTTCTAATTTATACCTAAGTATTGTTTTATAAAAAAAATTATTTAAACTAAAAATATTTATAATATAATAGAATTAATTTTTTATAAAAAATATTATTTTCATAGACCTACCTAAGTTCTAAATTTTGTTAAAAAAAAATAGGTATATGCATCACCTAATCAACTACCCATTGATACCAGTCACAAGTGTTCAAATCAATATCTCCTTCGCATTTATTTTTAAAATGTTGAGAATTTGAACTTTAATTTTTTTTTAAATAATAAAATGTTAACGTATAACATGATTGAATGAATGTTTAACATTACATTGGCAACTAGCCCGCCGAAAGTTGGATTTTGAAATGATCTTCTAATATTTTGAGGCTCAATAATTTCAAGGCTTATAGTGTATGGTTTTTCTTTGTTATTTCTCACTTGGCCTTTTACGCAAAGACATGTTTTTCTTCCAATAACTACATGTTTGGATAAATAAAATAATAACTGTTGTACAACTTTTTATAATCAAAATAGCTCAATTTAATTACTTTTATTGATATTTGTAAAAATTTAAATTTAAATTTTATTATCAATGTAAGAATATTATATATGTGAATAATGTATACATATATTTTTAAATCTTAAAATTTTGATCAAAATTTATAACCCAACTTAAATTTTAATTACCCAAAAAGTCAGCTTTAAGCTTTAAACTTATTTATAGAAATAACTATTTCATACTAGCTTGTTCTCAAATAACTTCGTTAATCATTTGATAACTTGCCAATTTAATACGTAAAAGAAACATTTTATGCAATTTAAACAAATTTCTTTAGTATTAAAATTGCTGATGAATTAATATATTTAAACAAATATTTTATTTTCACAATTTTTTTATAAAATGGATTATACGCATCATCAATCTTTAATGAATGTATAATTAATGAATAACATAATGATAAATATTAAATTTATTCCATTAAAATCGTTGTATGAAATATTAAAAATTCCCATTTTTTAATCAATTTTTTCAAGACTTCTCTTTCTCCATATTTACATGTTTCTTAAAATGTCATCATTGTCATTGTATTTAGTTTTTTGTTTTTAAATCCACATTAATTTTTATTGAAAATCAATTAGGGTGGATTAAATTTTATTGAACTAAGAAATATGCATCTTTTATTTTACATTAATCCAGATAAAAAAATATGTGTATACATGTATCCACAAAATCAAATCTTCGGACATACATTTGAGATAATATACAAATACTAAAATTTATTCATTACATAATGAGGAAAATTTTTATTCATATTTAACATTTTCAACCGAGTTTAATTATATGTATGTACAAAATAAAATTTTTAACTTTGTATTTTAATAGAATATTTTAATAAATTTAAAATATTTAAAATTTAAATATTTTTAATTTAAAATTTTTTATTTTAAAAAAATTTTGTTTATTCAGATTAAATAATTATTTTTTATTATATAAAATTTATATATTATTTTTAATTTTTCTTATACTTTTATTGTGACCAAAAAATTTAGATGTATAAATATTTTATTGTGTAATATATTTAAACAAAATAATAATTGATTTAACAAATCTATATGATTAAAAAAATAATAAAATATAATTATATTATTTAATATTAAAATATTATATTCAAAAATAAAAATAAATATAAAAAATATATGAGAGAAAGATGTAAAAAATAGTAAGAGAAACAATAATAAATAAGAATGTAGCATGAAAAAAATATTAAAAAAATAAAAAAAAAAAATTATTGTTCTTTGAAATGGATTAATAAATTTTGAAAAAATTTAAATTTCATCTAATTTAAAAAAAAATAAATTCTCTTATTTTAATTTATTAAAATATTTTATTAAAATTTATATAATTTAAATTTTTTTATAAAAATATTTAAAGAAAATATTTTAATATTTAAAATTTAAAATTTTTAAAAATTATTTTCCTCTTTTAAAATAAAATAAAACTTTTAAAAAATGATGTGATTGAACTTTAGAAATCAATTAAATTCTTAATGGTAAATGATAGAATTTTTTAAATCATTGAAATTTAAAATTATAAATTTTCATAATATTGTTTATAAATATAAATGTGTCAAGAGAATTATAAAATAAAATTAAAAAAAACATCAACACATATACATAAAAAATTACATTCTTACATTTTATGATAATGGATGAATTTATTTTAAAAAACAATGACACAGCTTACATCTGAATTATATAATCAATGAATGATTTTCTTTTTAAAAAAAGAATATCAGGCAGCTTACATCTGAACGTAAACCTCGTTTCGGATGTTAGCTTAATCAGCGTCTATAAAATTATTAATTGTTAATTATTAAACCATTTAATTATAAATTATTTTAAGCCAGTAATTAATAAACAATGACACTAGAAACCACTATTCCTCTAATATCATGTGCAAGTAACCTTTTTATTTAAAAATTTAATAAAATTACCAAATACAATTAATAAGAATAATTTTTTTATTTATTAAATAAAACACAGTCATAATCGTTAATATTGAATTAGAATATTGTTTATATATAATGCACGGATCATAACTGATGTTTAATGTATTATTTATTTTATATGTTTATTTAGGAAGATCATTCATAAATTAAAAAATACAATAAATAATTTTATTCATATCAATTATTAATGTTATTTTCAATACTATTTATCATTCATTTATGATATAGTGTTCAGAGTATTTAAAAATTACGTAAAAGTAAGTAAATAATTAAAAATACAGCAATTAATATTATTTTGAATTTTTAACTAGATGGATAAGTACAAAATAAAGAATTTTATTTTAAAAGTGAATAGATAAAAGTAAAATGAAAAATACTTTTACACAAATGATTCGGCTAGTGAATTGCAGCACACATCATTACACCAAATAAAAGGCAACGTATCCTCAATACAAATTATAATGCAAACGCTAATTAGTATTTTAAAATCTACTAGTTAAAAAAATAAAATATTTTTTTTATAAAAATTTAGTAATAACATATTTTTGTCATAATTTTAAGTTTAATTTTAAAATATTATTAATATAAAATTTTTATATTACACTATTAATAAATTAAAAATTATGCTTATTATAATTTTTATGAAAATTATTATTATTACAAAAAATTAATAATTTTTAATTTATAAAATTTAATAATTAAATGATAATATAAATTTTTATAATATCAATATATTTTAATTTAGTTTAATTTATAATATATTTTAACATATTTTTTAATTAAAAATCATTTATTAATTTCTTCGTCAATATTTAAAAATAAATTTTAATTATCCTTGAGATAATTAAAGACAAAAAATTCAGCTGGGTCCTTATATAATTTTAGAAACATCGAGTGCATGCAGCACACTAATTTACATCTAGATATAAACTATTTATCCAAATTTATATAAGAAAACATTCTTAACCATTCAATGGCAATGTAGGAGATGGATTTTCTTGGGTATGCAACTATGCATGCCTATCAACGTCTATGGTATTAAAAGTATAAAACTTTTCCCCCTCCCAACCGTTCAAATCCTTTTTTAGTGGTTGATTCTAAACACTAATCTTTGAGTGGTTAATTTTTGTGGGTTTCAATATTGATAAACTCTTTTAGGCTCTAAAACTCTAAACCGAAGTTGATGAAATAAAAACAGAAAGAAAGAAAAGAAAGTACTCAAAGTAGGGGAAGGGAGGGATGAGAATTGAGGAGGCTGCGGTTGGTGATAGAATCCGATTCTCGATTTTTGAGATATTCAATTAAATTTTTATTGAACCACTATTTAATGTTTATCTTCATTCCCATTTAATACATATAGCTCTAAGTGTAGCTGTATATATCTATATCACCGGTCTATTTATTATTTTTTTATGAATGTTTATATTATATTGGGAACTACCATTTTTTTCCCTAACATAATATAATATTGACGTGCGACTAAACTATTTAGCTTCAAACCTTGTTGCTACCGCTGTACAAAAAACCTATTTAGCTTTACCATTTCTGCTTTTCTTGTTGGCTTCTAGCCAGCTACTTTTGCAGATTGCCCTCGAAGATATTACATATCTGGGTGAAATGAAGTTTGATTATTTGCCTTGACCATGGAAAATAAAGTAATTAGTACTGATGGATTTTTTTTTTATTTACTAAAAATATGTCTACATTCAAATTTAAAGGAGAAGATTTCACATGATCAAATTTAGTATAATTTTCAGTATAAAAATTATATATTTTTAAAAATGTTAAAAATTATTCTTATAATATGCAAGGAAGAAAATGGGTTACTAAAAATTTTACTTTATTTCATATGGAATCCTTAAAATAAGACCATTTACTTGCTTAGTTAAATAAATCATTAGTATGTATTCGGTTGAGTGTCCACAAAATTTAATTTTATATATTATCTTAATTTTGTAATATTGAGTTTAAATCAAAGTTACTTGTGTTAAAAAATTTAATTTAAAAACAAAATTTTAATAATTAATACTAAGTATGTAAATCAAATAGTAGAAAGTTGATTTAATTTAATCAGTGATTTTAAGTTTAAATTTTAAATATTTAGTTTACGTTAAATATTTAAAAATTAATATTTATAACGATCCAAATCAATTTACATAAAAATATTATTCCAATAACAAATATTTACGATCTTAAAAAAATTAATAAAATTCAGCATAAAACTTGTCTTTTCATTTTTATTTAAGCATAATTTTAGCAACAAATTTAATTATTAAAACCAAACATAATCTTTTTTTTTTTCGTACATCGAATCCCAATCGTAGGTCTTGACTAATACTGACTAACGCATGATAGCATTCTCACCGTACTTGCATTTACATTGTGTTTAAATGGGAAGAATTAAGTGGGTGATAAAGTTAAAGGTGAGAAAATAAATAGAAAATATAACTTTACGTGTTTAAAAGTTTTATTTTAATGATACGAAAGAAAAGGAAAAAAGTTATATTTAACTCATCATTAAATATGAGATTTTGATAAAGGAAGTGATGGGATTAATTTTATTTTTTATTTTAAATAATATTTATATATTATAAATAAATATTTAAATTTAAAAAATTTATTTAGAAAAACATTACAATAAAACAATTTATTCGTTAAAATAATTATTTATAATTATTATAAATATATTTTTATATAATTTATTTATCTTTTATTTTGTCCTTCTATTTTTTTTATTTCTATTTCTTTTCTTTCTAATTAATTTTTTCATCTAAACAAAATCTTGAATGGCCTCTTCCATTAAATGATTACTAATAGATTTAAACTTGTCAAATAATTTTTCAATATAAAATTTGGTAATAATGCATGTAAAATATATTTGATGTTAAAACTGCATTAATAAGTGTTTTACGGAATCATTATAATTAGTTAATATTTTATGTAACGTTAAAATGTTATTAAAATACAAATATTATATGAATATTTAGGTATAGAATTTATGTGTGTACTATGAATAATAAAATTTAAACCTAATATCTTATACGAACAATCTAAATCTCTCATCTACACTAATAAATTGAGTATAAAAAATGTTTAGATGGAAAGAAACTATATCTTGTTGCCAGTATATTAAATGAATAAATCTGTTCACCTATATAGTTGATTGAATGAGTTTTAAAAAATTCAGAATGATTTGTAAATCAACAGCAAAATTATGAAAAAAAAAACACTTGGGTTTTTGTCCTTAACGATGAAAAAGCAACTTGATTTGTTTAATCTCCACCACTAACTAAAAAAGGGTAGGTAATCCTTTTTTACAACGAGTCGAAATGTTAACCCACTCATTTTTTAGTGTAATCGTCTTTAGAATCGAAGATCTTTATTTATGGGAGACGTAAAGTTAAGTGTATATAAGAGAGAAAAATTATAGAAAAATAAAAAATAAAAAAATTACCTTTTTATTTTATAATAATTTTTCTGAATCAATTTTCTTAAACAATAAAAATATTAAATAAAAAATTAAGATTTTAAAAATTTAATAGGATGGGATAAAAATAGAGATAAAATAAAATAAAATTTGAGTTAAGGCTTTTGACAAGTTGAAATTAAAAAGTGAAAACTAAAAAGAAGTTTGACTAAGTCAATCTGCATGATCCATGATGTTTTACACTAAAAATGTAAAAATGTGTCTTCTCTAATTAAGCTGAAGCTAAAATATTTGTCCTTTACAAACTTGCATAAGAATATACATAACAAGGAGTGCACTATTATGCGAGCAATACCCTTAATATCCTTAATATGCCAACTCAGCAAATTTAAGCTAACACACTAAAGAGTTAAATAAAAAATAAATCAATCTAACCTAGATTACTTTTTAGTGATCCGATAAAATGACAATCCATCAAAATATACCTGGTCTGTTATATAGATTGGTTTATTGGATTAAAAAAATTAACAAATAGAAAAACCTAAACAATGCAAAAAAAAAAAAAAAAAAGAGTATGAAACAAAAGTTTATCATTGTCATTTACGAAAAAGATTAAAAAAATAGTAACAAATTTTTTTTAAAAAGCCCTCTAGGTTAACTCAACTTACCACTAATTGCGCACCAAAAAAAAACTTACCACTAATTGGATCTATTTAATATGCTAATTTGGTGTGTTGAGTTCCAAAAAATTCAAAACCCGGTTCATAAATTGTAGCTCGTTTTTATGACTATATTAATATAAGGTGATCCAACTTCCAAGTAATAATCATCATTGTTAATTGTTGCATTGAAAGAGGATTTTTTTGTCCTCTTAATTTTCTTTCATAGATTTTATTCGGTAGACTAAATTATATTTTTTGGTGGTCCCTTATATTTAAAATAAGTTTTGATTTAATCATTATCCCTATTTTGTTCAATTTATTTCTTAATTAATTTATTCTTTAAATTAATTGAAGAAATCTTCCCATTAGCACTTTATTACACCACTTAACAAATGTAAACTAAACTAAACTGAAAAATAATGTCACTTTTGTTAGTGTTTTTTCTCACCTTCCTCTTATTACCTTCACGTCCATGGTTACTAGCAAAATACCACCGCCATTTTAATTGTCCTTGTCAAATCATAGCGATTCAAGCATGAAATACATCAAAACCATAGCCATTTCTATCACCACAAACCCATCCTGTCTACAAAACTTCATCATAACCTAAACCCCCAACTAAACTATCTTTGTCTTTCATTAGGCAAGCCACAACTCTAGACCAAACATCACCATATCCTTTCTATTTCAACTACCCAGCATTCTGAATCAAATCACCACGAACCCAACACCACAATGTCACCACTCATGGCATCTTCTATTAGCCACCATTAAGATTTAAGACCCAACACAGCCACCATGCCTCCCACCACTAAACAATTGTCTTCACCCCATAAAACAGCTCAACACTACCCAACTTGAGAAAAAGCATTGGCTCAAATCACCATGGAACCATCATCTTAGACTCAAACCTATATATGTACTTCAACTAAACTTGCTAACCCCCATCAAACAATTTTAATTTGTCTCAAACAATTGCATTCCCACTTTTACCTATGTCATGCTAACTATTACGTCTTTATCTCACCCTAAGCCTTTGCTTTGTTGCCCCATTTTGAAATAGTACATTTTTTTTTCTACATTCTTCTTCTTAATTTCATTCAAATAAATAAATAATATTTATCTAAAAATAATCTTCATAACATGTCCAAAACTAATCAATTTGATATTTTGAACCCGACGCGCCTGAACTTCGCGTGGGGTCGTGCCAGCACCCGAGTTTTTATGATTTTTTATTAAATGTTAGATTTTATTATTATTTTTATTTCATTGTTTAAAACATCCTCTGCAGATTCCTTTTCAGATTGTTGAAAACATTGAAAAGTCTAGTCATTTATCAGAATCAGATTCAGACATTCATCGAGGTGAAATTTTCATAGCTGCAACCGAGACATCCTTGGTAACACTGCATTGCACTGTGCCTTGTCTCATTTTCATTTATCCAATTCAAAAAGCTTATTAACAATTTAACATGTTAATTATTTTAAGATTAAAAAATAATTTTATATTTTAAATTCAATTAATTTTTGTTCGTATATGAATCATATATATTTCATAATTTAAAATTAATTTTACTTAACTTTATCAGCATTAATTAGCAAATCATACTGAATAAACACAATTGACACAGTTTTTCGTCAATTTCTTTAAGCTGATCAGTATTAAATGAAAAAACTATTTTAACCCATTATTGAAAGCGAGACATTTGATTATGCTAATTATTCAAAAGCACAATAACAAAATACCTAAATTAATTTACGTAGAGCAAACTTATTATAATTTATACCAGACACAGCTGAAACAAACCGATACCTAGAACATGCTCCGTTGCATAAACATGTTAGAGGACGACGATATAATGGAATCAAATTCCGTAACATCACAGACCTCACAAATGCACCAAGCCGACCACTTACGTTGTCAATTGGTATGTATACATGCAAATAATTAACGTGGGCACGATTAGTTATATATATATATATATCATAAAAAATAAATATAAGTTACCTTTAAATTCATTTTAATATAAATGATTTTAAAAAAATATTTCATTGTAATATTTAACATGATTAACAAGTAATTTTAAAAATATTAAAATCAATAATACACGTGTACAATTGTTGATGAAATTAAAAATTATAAGAAAATAAAACGTATATTTAAATATATTCATAATTATTTACATATATTAAAAAGAATTGAAATGTAACTCATTCATGAAAAGAATGAAAAGAACAAAAATAATATAATTATGTGAAGTAACCTTTGCTAGTACTCTCTTAATGTATTAAATTAAAATGAAGTGTTTTAATTTGTTATAACATTTATTTTTATCTTCTCGCTATTTTATAGTCAATTTGGAGAGTCTAGCACTGCCATGCACCCCACAACTTTGTTTTTTAATCTTTAACTTCTCACCCGCTTCTATGGTTCCAAGCAGAGGAATAGATTTTAGAATGTGTGCTTTCTTTCTTATTTATTTTGTCTTGGTAAAATCAATCAAAACAAACGATGCGCAAAGGATTGGAACTCCAATCAGAGAAGGAAATGTAATAACAGTCCAAATTTAAAGAAAAACCAACACTAAGACATTTACTTTCCCCCAAAAAAATTTGTCATATGCTAACAATTTAAATTCTAGGTATGATGTTTAGATTGTAATAGCATGCTTAGGTCTGATGAATTTGCCCATGAGTGTTTCTGAACTTAACTTTAAGACCTCGGGACATTAGACGAACGCACTAAAAAAAATAGATTTTTTTAATAATTATATAAGTTGATATAAAATTTGTTAAACTAATATAAAATATATTATTATTATTTGATAAATATAAATCTGTTAGAAAATAGTCTGATAAGTCATAAATTAATTATTATTTATATTTTAAAATTATTATTAAAGTAAATTTTTTTAGTGACATAATTTTTTTTTACTTTGTCGTAAAATTAAAAAAATAATGCTGCACCGTTTGATCATCCCCATTCCCCAATGTTTGGTGTTAGAACCTGCTAACATCCCTTGTTCTTTTTCTAATTTTAGTTATTTTAGTCTTTCAAATGATAACTAAAAAAAAAAAGGAAGTAATTGAACTAATTTTTGAGCCATCATTTTTCTTAAGGATGGGAAGATTTTGGGTTGACGTCTATATGGGTCCAGCATGTGTTTTCTCTAATTAGATTGGTTTCTCTTTTTTTTTTTTATCTTTATTCATTCATTAAAAAAATGCAATAGGAACGAATAAGCGTGTTGTGTAAATATTTAGGTCAAAAATGAGTTCATAAAATTCAATCGTTTCTTTTAAATAATCTATATAATAACAAATATTGTAAATATGAAAATTTAAAATTGTGTTCGCCTTTATTATTTTTATAGCTACTATGATGCAAATTCTTAAAATAATTTCTATGTAAATAATATATGTGAAAATTAAAATTTATTTATTATTATTGTTATAAAAAATTAAGAAGCTATAATATGTTTTAAAAAATTAATTTTTTAAAATTATTTTAAATTCACACAATGATCAATTGATGTTAATCAAGTGATAAATTTTATATATAATATTATTTTAATTATAAAAATTTATTGAGTAATTATATTTTTTAAAAAAAATCAAGTAGTCTTATGTGCTAACTTAAATTTTTGTGTAGAGTAAATTTATTTTCTTTCTAAAATATTTTCTCAAATTTATAAAAAATATTTTAAAAAAAAATATTTTCCAAATTTTTATCTTAAAAAAATATAATATTTAAAATTAATATTTTAAAGAATAAAAAAAATTTCTCTTTACAAATTTCAATCTTTCCTAAATGTAAAATAAAATATTTCCAAAAACAGTAAGATCAAAATTTTCATAATAAAAAATGCATTCTTCCAAAAAATCAAAATTAGTCGTTTCCTAAACTCAACAAATATTTCCATTAAGAAAACTAGATTTCTTCTCTTGAAAAATAACAATATATACATAAATCATTTTATTTTAAAAAAATTAATTTTCAAAATTTAATCTTTCCAAAATCATAAATATTTTCTTTCCAAAATTCAAAAGTCAATCTTTAAAAAACTCAAAAAAATATTTTTAAAATTTAATATTTCCAAAATCAAATAAATATTTTTAAAAAATTCTTCAACTTTTTCAAAATCTATGTTTTACCTTGAAAAATAGGTGGCATCAATTCCTACATTGAACAAAAAAAATAAGATGATAATCCTATATATAAAAGGTAATTTTTTTTTCGATGAAGATAATAAAAAGATAATATGATTTTTATGTGTAAAAATTTTTAATTTTTTTTATGCTGAAAAGCGATGAACATTGAATTTCAAATTTTCTTATTAAATTACTTTAATTCTTAAATTTTTACCATTAGATTAATTATAATAGTTTTTAAAAATTTTGAATTTAACTATATGATTGTAAAAATTATATTTTTAAAAACTTTTTAATATATCTTCGGATTATTTTATATGATGATTTCTTATTTGACGATTAAAATGGTGAAAGTTTGTCAAGTTTCTTAACATTTTTTCTCAATGGTTAAGGGAATTCGGTATCTAATATTTGAGTTTTATTAAAATTCAAGTAAATTTTGAGTGATGAAATGGGTTAAAGATAATAAGAATTATCATAATTGGAAATAGAAATAAAAATACAAACGAAAAGAATTGTTTTTTTTAATGTGATGTTCAACTTGTGAAAAAATTGTTAATATTCAATTGGTTTTCACTTTTTTCTTCTAGATTTGGTTTCCCATTAAGATTGTGGTTAGATCATTAAATTTGGGCCCATTTTCAAGATTGAATTTGAAATTTTACTGAAATTAAATTTTGTTGCATCCTCGATTTACAAAGCCAGGCCTTTCATGCTTGTTTCGATTAGGGAGAAGATATAGGGATCTAGCATAATTGTTACTTTTGCTTTGTGCATCCAATGTCACGACATGTCATGCTTGCATAAATGTTTTTCTATGTATTTGGATATCTTTTATGTTTGAACTTTGATTCAATCAAAGGTTATTTCGAGCAATCGGAAATTGTTTTATCATAAATGTGATGGGATTAAATCTTAAATTAAAATGCTAGAGAAACTCCTTCCAAGGGTTAGACTGTAAAAAAAAAAAAAAATTTTAAAAAATTAATTTTAAAACCAAAATATATTATTCCTAAGGTATAGTTAAATATTAACACATGTCAATTCACTGTAAAACCACCTAAAATGAATATTAATATCCTTTCTAGTTTGAAGGTAGCGGAGCACCGACCAATATAATTCTCTCTCGTAATCTTTTTGTGAACAATATCCATCAAAGCCCAAATTAATCAATTTATGGGCCGTTGTAGGAGCCCAGTTCCCTCTATTCGAACCCACTCTTCTGAGGCCCACAGACCAATAAGAAAAAATCATTGGCAAAAAAATAAATAAATAAGAGAGCTCACTATTTCTTATCTTAATCATTCTTGCAACTATGGATCATGAAAAAAAATTCACAACCACCCCATGGAGGCACATGCGTAGCCTTTATGCCATGGGTCTCTCAGATTCAACCCCTAGCAACTGAACCAGCACTCATGACACTAGGGGTGTCCAAAACGACCAGATAAGATTGATTTGGAAAAATTATCTGATGTGTTATCTATTAAATTAAAAATATTTACTAAAATTAGTTATTAAATATAAAATGATAAATAAAATATAATTAAATAAATAAATTAAAATATGATAAATATATAAAATTTTAATTAAATAAATTTTATTTTTTAAATAAAAATATTTAGTTTTAATTATATAAATAAATTTGAAATAAATTTTTTAAAAATTTATTATTTTTTAATTTTAATTTTTATCAAATAGTTCAATATTTTTAATAAAATAAATAAATAAATAATATATTCATTAAAAATAAATAATATTTATTAAAATATAATTTTATAATAATATAAAATAAAATAATTAAATAATATTAAATTTATAAAAAGTAGATAAATAAAAAAATTTGATCATAAAAATATATTATAAAATGAATAAAATATTTAAAAATATAAAAATGATTTAAAATAACTTTTTTTAAAAATATCAATAAACGTTTGAAATACGCTAATAAATATTAAAATAATATACATTATCAAATAGAACTAAATTGTTCAGCTAACTAAAATATTTTATCACACATATTTTAAAATAAAATCAAAGTACAAACCTACTCAATTTTTTTTTAAAAAACTAATCAAATGCTATTATATAACAAGGAAAATAAGAAACAATAGAATATAAATTTATATTTTTATAAGTTATATTTTGATTTTTAGGAATAACTAATATAATATTATTCATCTTTTGTTTGGATCACGATAAAAAATAAATAAAAATTAAATTAAAAATAAATTATGTAGATGAATAAAAATAAATTTATTTATTTTAGTAAAATAAATAAATAAATAAATACATTAGTAATATAATTTTTATTTTATACTTTTTAAAAAATTTAATTGTTTTCTATATTTTTAATAAATATAATTTAGAATTTTTTAAAATATATATAAATGATTTAAAATAAACAAAAAAAATTTCTCCTCATCTTTCTTAACTAAAAACATGGTTAAAAATTTTCTAAATTTAAAAAAAAAAAAATTCTTTTATTTTCCTATGCAAATAAACAATGAAATTTTATCCATCCCTTTTTTTCCCTCCTCCCCTCTTTCCATCGCCAAACCAAAACGTTTCGTAGTCTTCTCACTAAGTTGGGAGATTCTTGAATAACTGTGGCTGGAACCTCTTATATATCAAGATGAAATTCTAGCAATAAGGTCCTCCATAGACACATTGCATCATCCATTTATTTATTGTACTTTCGAGAATTGTCCAAAGGGAGCTAAGATGCGAACCCATTAAAGTTTCAGTAGGGCCACCCACCTACCACATGATGACATATTAACTACTATTAATTTTTTAACTAAAATTAATCAGATTGTTCTTAGATAATTTGTAATTTCAAAATAATAAAACATATGTCTGTTCACCAATTAAAACATGCCAAAAGTGGAATTTTTTTGATCAATTTTAGATGGATTTATATTTCAGTTTTTATTCATATTCTCGTTGAAAACTTGTTCTCGAACAGATACTGAAAGGAGAGAAAATTTTAAAGAATAAAGTTTTGTCAAGTATCAAGATCGATCTACACCATGTTCTTAAAAATTTAACCCTCTTCTAGCTAACAACTGCCAATTCCTTATTAACTTTGTTGAACAATCATTTGTGCTATTCACATTATAAATTAAATATAATTTATCTTTTCATAAGTGCTTTTGCAAGCTGTGCCCCTTTAAAAAAGATCAACATCATCGTCCCACCAATTCCAATTATAGTTCCTTCCACCTTGACCTTTCATGCTGGCTGCCCTGAAATTTAATCTTTCGAAACTACAAAAAATTAAAGAGAAAACAAAAGGTAACAAAATTGTTTAATGATAACTTCAATTTCCACTAATTATATTGTTAATATTTTATTCTATAATTAATGAACAATTTACGTAAAATAAGTCAATTTGGATGGTAGCGCAGGTGATTACCCACAGGAGATGATTAAGAGAAAGGCGGTGGTTGGATTGATGTTATAATAGTGAGCGGCTGAACGTTAAACATTGTTGATGTTAAAGTCAAGAACTCATAGAATAGGTTTCAAAATAAACTTCCCTTGTTTATTAATTATCTGTTTGGTTAGTTAATTAATTAATTAATTAACTATCATTGACAATATAATGTGTAGACAAATACATTTATTGACAATTTCAATATGGAGGAAAAGTGAAGTATATCTATACCAAAAAGATGCTTCCAAGTTCAATGTACGTTGACACAATGAGATTAGATAATTTCCACCTCCTGTTTTTCCTGCCTCTCCATAAACTTGCTTCTTGCATGAGGCAATAATTGAAGAAGCATCCTGAAATTAGGCATTGATTAAAATATTTAAGTCATTAAAATCAACAGAGTATTGAAATAGCATAGATAAAAGGTGTCATTTGATTTCAGAATTTTATTTTTTTTATTTTTATTTATAAAAATATCATATTATTTTCATTCGATTGTATGTTTACAAGGTTTTGTACTTGAAAATAAAAAATAAAAAATAACTATTTTTTATTTTTATTATTTTATATATAAAATGTTAAAAATAAAAAACGTTAATGTTTTCTAAAATCAAACACTACTTAAACAATTTACTTAGCATAACTCAAGTAATTATAATTTCTTCAGTTGTTTTAAGTCTTGGTTTGATATCATCATTATTGGTTCCACCATCAAGTAATTTCTTCCTACCAACTTATCTATAGGTAAAAGGAAGAAAGTGTCACTATATGGTTACTGATTTTACATGGTTAAGCAACCTAATCCAGCCGGTTAATCAATACTTAGCTGTTCAGTTATAGATGCATGTGGTTCTATTGTCTCAAGAGACTTGACTTATTTATTAAACATAACAGTTTTTCAGGCATAACAAAAAGCGATTAATGAACATAAGAATAAGAAATAGAAAAAAGTAGGAACTTTCAGTTCTTATAAAAAAACAGAGGAATAAGAAGAACCTGAGTAGCATGGAAACCTTTGCTGCCTATGTTAGAAGACCATGCGACTTGCTTCAAAGATTTCAATTGAAAAACAAACAATGTAGTCTCCTCATCATATTAATCACAGGTAATTTGCAATTGCTGCAGAGAAAAAGTTTCACCTTTCCCACCTGTAGACCTACCTCTTTTTCTGCATATCATATAACGCAATGATTATAAGATACATATCATTGTCATATTTCAAAAAAAAATTTCCAATAATTAATTATACATTTTCAATAATCAATTATTTATCACATACATATTTGAATTAATCATAATTTTTTATATTATTAATTATAATTTTTTTACAGTTGATTATCAGACTCGATTACGTAATATAATCTATTACTGAAATTATGATGTAGAAATATGTAGTAAATGCAATGACCATGATACCTAAACTTACAAATTAAAATATTCTTAAGTTATAGCAATAACAAAGAGTTGAAATTTCAAAATTGAAGAAGGGGGCTTATAAGAAGTTAGAAACCTTAACAAATGGAAGTTGGTTGAAGAGAGAGATTATGAAGGAATGGTAATTCTGTAGAATATAGGAGAACACTGAAATGGAAGAGAGTGATGAATGAGTTTTTGAAGTTTGAAGTGGATCTCGCGAAGCATGAGGAGAACTTCTCCTGCAGGAATAGGAATGAATAGAATAAGGGAAGAGAGGTGCCATAAAGCTGAACGGAAACACTGAATTGAAAAGGAGGATCAACTTCATCGATGAGTAGGGAGGTTGGATCAGAGGTGGGAGAAGTAGAATGAACATGTCTTCATGCAAAGGTTGAAGAACAAGTATAAAAATGAATGAGGCTAAGGCATGCTATGCAAAAGGGAAGGGATATTTTGGTTATTGAAAATGCTCTATCTGTGTAATTCGAAATTGTAGCCAGCGTGAGAATTAAACGGGTATCGGCAACATGCAAGAATTAAAAAACAAATAAAATAATTACTATAGCAATAATAATAATAATAATAATAATTCATACTTGAGAGCTTGCATGCTTATATTTAATTGTATGTATTTTACATTTTAAATTATTTTTGCTTAAGTTATAATAATTCATGTAAAAATTAGTTTATTTTTTTTATAAAAAGTTTAGATAAATTGGATATTATCACCAATAAAAAATCCTCTCATTAACAGTGAAATTTGAACATATTGTTACGTAAATGATAAATTTAATTTTATATTTTTAAATAATAATTTAAAAATTCAATTTTACTATAAATCCGCTTGAAATCACCAGAAGTTTAAATGTAATTTTTTATTTTCAAAGCTTAAATATACTCCAGCTTTTTTTAGCTCAATACCCATATTAAATTAGTTTAGGCCAAATTATTCGATTTGACAATTTTAAATTTCAAAAGTTCAAAAGCAAAAAATTCATTTTGTTAATCTTTTAAATATTTATTATTTTCTAGTTATAATTGTTTTCATCAAATGTTTCTTAACTTTTATTATATAGTCGTGATTTCTTTGAAATATTTTATTTTTATCTCAATAAAATAAAATAAATATGAAAAACAAATTAGTAAATAATACACTCATTATTTTAAAATAAATTTATTTTTTTAATTTTATTTATTTTAAATAATTATTTGGTTGATATTTTAATTGTGCATATATTTAATGAAATTAACGGATAAATTAGTTAAAAATTAAAATTATAATTAAATGTTAAAAAGTTAAACTACCTATTAAATTAAAAATATAAAATATAAATAAAATTATTTTAAATAATAAATTAAAATATAATAAGTATAATATGTTTTTTTAATAAAAATATATTAAAATTTTATTTTTAAAATATATTTTTTTTAATTTTACATAAATAAATTTTTTAAAAGTAATATTTATAAAATTTTATATCAAATAATTTAATAAATTTTAATAAAATAAATAATATAATAATTAAAATAAATAATATATATTAAAACAACAATTTAAATATAATATTTATAATAATATAAAAATAAATATATGCAAAATTAATAAATTTATTATAAAATAATAAAATAATATTAAACTTATAAAAATAAATAAATATTAAAATATTAAAATATATCGAAAGTAAAAATAAACAAAATATTTTAATTAAAAATTAAAAAATTTAAAATTATTTAAAATATTTTTTCAAAAAATATTTTAAAAATTATTAATAAATATTAAAATAAATTATTTTATTAAATAGAGATAAAAAAATTTCAAAAGAATATTTTTTAACTAATAATTTAAAATTTTCAATTAATTAAAATACATTACTAAAGACACTCTATGTACGTGTTTATTTATTTATTATTATAAAAATTACACGGTTAAGAGCGTGTATGTAACAATGTAAATAATACATATACTATATTGTGGATATATTATATGAGTATTTTAAAATTAAAATAAATTTTATAAATAAAAAATTATATTTAAATAAAAATTAATATTTTGAAAATTAAAATATATAAAAATTTATTTATTTTAATTAAAATTTTATTTTAAAATATTTATTTAGAAAAAATAATTTAAATTTTTTATTTGGATTAAATAATTAAAAAATTATATTTTAAATATTTAGTATAATTAAATAAATTTAGGTGTAGATTTAAAATCTGAATATTGATAAATAAATATATTATCTGTATATTGGACGAATATTTTTAAATTTAAATTAAATTTATAAATAAAGATAAATTAAATATTATTAATGATATTGATAACAAATGTTGTATTATATAAGTAGGAAAAAGTGAGTTAGAAAGAAAAAGAACAAAGGTAAAGAAGCAAACTGTTGGTCACAGCAAATTTTTGTTCTCAATCTTTATTTTTCTCCTTTTTCATGTAAGAGGAAAGAATTAAAAACTGTGAGAAGAGGATTCAACTCCAACTCCAGACCCATTATCTTCATTCAACTCGGTCGAATTCTCATATTTTTGGTCAAAGCAGGTGCTCCTCTTTCCTTCATATTCGATTAGATTGTTCCATTCCCTTTTAGCTGATTCCAGAATTCTCTTTCCTTGTTCCTCACTTTTGTTATCTTTTAGCTGCTTTTCGTGGATATTCTGTTTCAACTTTGTCCGTTTGATTATGGGTTGCCGTAAAATTTTTATTTTTTCCCCTTCTTCTCCAAGATCAGTTTCAACTAGAGAAAAGGAAAATTGAGACCTTTTTTTTTGGGAGGGGGATCTGTTGATTCTCTTTTACCCTTGAAATTGTTCAGAATTCTTTTTAGTTCATTTGTAAAGGCAACAATTCGATGTGGTGCTTTGATCGTTTGGTATTGCTTGTATTGCTTCAACTATACCGAACTGGCAATAGCTTTAAATCTAAGCGTTTAGTTAATTTTAAAAGTTTACACTAATTAGCATATTGATGCTTTAAGGTTAATTGTGCTTTTCTGGGCTACTTTGTGGGGTTAGAACTTAGAAGCACTGTTTTTTTAAAAAAATAAAAATTATTCGCTTACATATTTTTTTGCGATGAAGCTTTGGCCATTAAATATGCGGGGTTTAACTTTTCCTCTGCCAGTGAGATCTAGTTTCAAACATAAGTGTACTAGCTATACCTAAGAATGGGTTGAGTCAATTCTTTATGTGTGCTGTAAGTTGAAGACATTTTCAAGTGGGAACCAGTCAATGTTTGATGTAAAAGTCCGGTTGCTAGAGGTTTGGTGTCTAGAACATCATCTTTGCCTTGGGTTTGTGTTATATCATGACAGTACTTCTTATGAGTTGAGATTGATGCATGCTAAACTTTATGAAGCTTTTCAAAGATACATAGAAAACAGATTATGTACTTAGTGTTGCTTTACAGAAGACATTTTTTCTTTAAAGTTTGCTTTGCTTTTATTTTATTTCAATATATGTTATCCAACTTACCGTGCTGCATATTTTTTAGTTTTGTAATTGCTTTTGAATCCCACTTTAAGTTACCTGATTACTCTTTGACGGAGCTTTCCCAAGGGTTTTAGCCTTATTAGCTTATTTTTATCATGATACATGTCTGTAATATTATCAGTCTCGTAACTATGACTTTATTTATCTTCTTAACATTTCTATGAAACATTAGACAGGGCATGGCAGCAGATGAAAATGCCTACATGTTAGCTGTGAAGTCTCAGCTGAGTCAATCACATGAAACAGGGAAGCAGGAGACAGATATAAGCGAATCCCAAGTGAATGAATTGCAAACAGAAGTTATGGAGGTAAAGGTTTGCAATCAGGATTCAGATGGAGATGCAAAAAGGGAGTTGGAGGTTCTTTGGCAAAGAGTCAAGACTACCGCAACATTGTTGACCTACTTAAAATCAAAAGCTAGGCTCATGGCTGTTCCTCATCTAGCCCATACATCTTGTGGCATCAAACAATTAGAGGGGGTAGGCTTTGTTGACAAAAATGGGATACCATTATCTGGTTGGTCCAGCAATGTTGATCTTTCTTCATTTGATGACGCAGATGAAGAATCTTGGATAGGAATTAGCCATCAGCATGGTTCCTTAGATCAACAAGATGCTGCTTATATAGGTGAGATACTCCAGTCTGTGCAGATGGTTGCAGATGTGATGGAAGTCCTTGTCAAAAGGGTTTTATTGGCAGAGTCAGAAACTGCAATAGAGAAGGAAAAAGTAAGTTTAAGTCATGAAGAAATTAAGCGGAAGTCTATCCAGTTAGAGAACATGTCTATGAAATTAAAGGAGATGGAAGGTTTTGCTTTGAGTACAAACAGTATTCTAAATGAGATGCGGCAGAGAGTTGAGGATTTGGTGGAAGAAACAACCAGACAGAGAGAGAGAGCTGCTGAAAATGAAGAAGAGCTTTCTAGAGTGAAGCGGGAATTTGAGTCTCTGAAATCGTATGTTAGTGGTCTAATCACAGTAAGGGAAACCTTGCTTTCTTCAGAGAAGCAATTTCGAACTATTGAGAGGCTGTTTGAAAAGTGAGTATATTATATGCTATATGCAATATGTTATTGTTGCAGTTACATGTCTTGATATTTGTCTGATGTTTGACCTACCCATAATTGCTTGTGTTAAATGCCTCGGTACACTTCTTTCTGCATTTTTTTCCTTGTATAGTGTGATTTATTTCATATTTACTTGATGCCATGCCATCATGTTGATTTCTCTTGTATCTAGTGTTCTACTTTTGTGAAATAATGTTATCCTTTTTTGTGGGTGTGGATAGGATTTTCCATATGCATATGACCGGGTTCTATCTTGGACTCTTATTCTGTGTGTAAAAAGGTCATCTACCTCTGAAATAATCTGGGGAACCTATAGTGAAAAAAGAAGTAAATACTATTAAATTTGGTGTTGTTGGCACATAAGATAAATTATTTAAGGGTCAATTAAGAGCTAACTACGTTTTTGTTTATAATTATTTTCTGCGAGTTGGTTAACTATAATGCTTTTATTTGAACAAAATCTCATCTTCTGAAACATCATAACTTGTCTATTGTTTCATTGAGGAGGATGTCTTCCTTTTTCTCTTCTCCTTGACTTGGTCACATCTATATGCCACTTATCCAAATTTGTTGCTAAAAACAGTAGCATATAATCAACCTATAAGAGTTGCTGGTTTTATTGTAAAAATATCATCTTGTTGGAAATTGGCAAGTTGGTTTGTTTTATGAATGTATTTTTTCCTGGTACTCTCTCTGCAATGGCAAACTTAAATTTAGACCCCTAACTTTTCTGTTTGTGATTACAGCTTGATTTGAACACTTGTTGCTTGATTGACATTAGCTACTGATTTATAAAATTATGGTATTTTGTTTAGGGTCTAGGTTTAAAGTATGATATTTTTATAGCATTGATTCTTTATCTATATAATGCTTCAATACAATCCATTCACTTTAAATGCTAGTATTGATAAATGCATTTGGACATGTCTCTCCTTGTTATGGCAAATGCTGCCAGCATGTTCCAGCCACAAAAGCACAAATGGTTTTTCAAAAATATATGGAGTGGCATACCCGTTATAATGAAATATCAATTGGAGTGTCCCCGTGAACCTGACTCACATGGTTGGAACATTTGCTTGCTAGTTTTCTGTAGTGGGGTTCAACATCCCCTAATGGAGCACCCTCTTCCCATCACCTTCCCCTCGCCCCACCCTTGGGACCCCTAATGGGGATCCCTTAGCACCGTTATAGTAGCTGGGCCTCCCATGCCCTAGCAGGGTGTAGTACCAAAACAAAAAGTGTCAATTTAAGCACAAGTTTCTGGTCTAAAAGTCTGTTATTATTTCAATGTAACTTGGGTCCCGTGATGGGATGGTCAACGGTGCTGTATTTCCATGTTGATACATGCTTGTGTTCCATGCTGGTGACTTGGTTTGAACATCCCACACATTTGCCGTTGATGAAGTAAAACATTAATTTCAATCCTCATTTAGAATGTGTTCGTTTCTATCTTGATATGTATTTGTCTTACTGCATGATGTTGCTCTGGAGCAGGCTAGTTGTGAAGACTACTCAATTAGAAGGTGAGAAAACACAGAAAGAAGCTGAAGTTCAGAAACTCATGGAAGAGAATGTGAGGTTGAGTGCACTGCTTGACAAGAAAGAGGCTCAACTTCTAGCGTTGAATGAACAATGTAAGGTAATGGCCTTGAGCGCTTCAAACATGTAAATGCCAATGCACCTGATAAACTGGTTACTTTGTGCTTTTGTGCTGAACACCGGAGGCATCTGAGTGAATCTTCTCTGGATAAAGAACTTGATCAAAGTCCTCTCATCCAGAAGAGGCTCCAAAGAAGGGGCTATCCATAAACATCATTAATGCCTTTATTTTCTGGTGTCATTTCTTCTTTGTTGAAATTGAACGCAGAAAATACTTATGTGGAATGTAAACTTCGCTTGCTCCTTCACAGGAAAAAAAGAAGAGATATCGAGTGTCTCTTTGCTGTAAATGTTGGAGATCTAATCAGGAACATAGGTATTATAATTAGTTAATCATATGAGGCGAAAGTATGAAAGTTTCTCATAATAATCCTGCCATTCTGATGCCTCCTTCAAACGGTGTTCCAAAACATGTATTAGGTTCCTCTAAAATGAGGGGAGTGTACTTATAGTTCTTGATTAGAAAATCAATGGTTGAGATTTTAACAAATTTTAAAATGTTATACATGTATTTGATTTTTATTACAATATTTACCATTGATTTTCTAATCAATCTATATAAGTTTATTTTATCCTCTCAAGTGTATTTTCTCTCTTTAGAGGAGGTCAAGACCTGTGACAAATTATTTTTTTCATCAGGCATTGCTCTGATGTAATGAATATGGACCTTTCTTAGACGAAAAGGAAGGAAAAGGAAGCTGCGGTGGCAAGTAGAATAGATTTCAAAACATGGTTGATCTACTATGAGTTCCCGGGTTCTTGTCCTTTCTAAGCTTCTCCTATATAATTCTCCATATAACATAAAAGTCCTCTCACTTTCATTTTCCTTGCCAACCTTTCACGGTCTGAAAAAGTTTAATCAATTTAATTTAGTTTTTAAAGAAAGGAAATTACTAAATAATCCTCTAAACGAGATATTTTAATTCTTCCTTTCATTGGATGAAAATATTTGTATAAAAAATAAATAAAGAAGTATTAAAGTATCTTATATTTATAATTTTAACTGACTAAATGATCAATTCTTTTAAGAATCAAAATTTTAGTAATTTTTAAGGACTGATATGGATAATTACCTTATTTTACGGCAGACCCACTAACCCACAAGACCCGTTTAGTTGTGCAGCATTCCGTGATCTCTTACAAAGTTCAACGTAGCTTTCAGAGAAAATATATGGATTTCTATGACCTTTGTATTTGGTTGCAAACCCGTCACTGGGCATCAATAGTGTAAGTACGAGGATGCCCCTTGTTGTTTGACATTCATGATAGATTGGACCATGACTTACAAGCTAACCACTTTAAAATAAAATTGGAAAACAAAAATAATCAGCATATCAAAGTGTACGCTGGCAAGGATGGCAAATGGAAACAGATCATCTCTTCAAGTGGCAATAACATCTCTCATATTAAACTTGAGTGAGGTCAAATTTATTTAGTCATTCAAAAATTATTTTAAGTCTAACAAACAAGCTTGTAAAAATTATAGTAGCAGTATTATTTTTATTACTGTATTAAACTTATATTATAAGGAAAGTTTATCATTATCCTCATATAATTTGACATTGACATAATCAATTATTTGAACTTGAGTATGATCCGATCAAAATTTAATAATATATGGAACTTGAGTGTGTTAATTCAATCTATTACTATAATATATTAATCTTAATTTAAAATATAATTAAATTATAAAACTAAAACTAGGATTATATTTTATAGTATATATTTTAACATAAATGACATCAATATAAATATAATATAATATTATCTATATTTTTTACAAAATTAAAAATATTACAATTAATATATAATTGTTATAAAAGATTAAATTTTTAAAAATATAAATTATGGGATTGGGATAGAAGGATCCAAAATATAATTAAACTCATTCTTAAAATATATCAAATCTATATTTAAAAACCTTAAACTTATCAAAAATAACATGAAGGTGGACTGGATTAATAAGTCAGTCGGATGATACACGTCCTAGATAAGGAGCAACAGATAAGGTTGGTGAAATGTAATAGTGAATAAAAAATTATTAAAAACAGATAATTCTTTCTTCCACTTTAAAATATTCTGATTTTGACGCAGGGAATAGAATAGACAGGGCCAGCAATGCCGGACATAAAGTAACATTATGAGCTTAAAATATTCTGATTCGAAGATATTTATTTACTTATTTAGTTTAAAGAATGAGAATGTACTAATACAAAACCGAACAACTGCCGAGGAATCAAAACCAACACAGAAAAGCCAACCCAAAGCAATATATATGAATCAGGTGCTGTTGCCCGCAATTTCTCACTAAAACCCTAAACCCCATTCCTCTAATTTGTGTGTTTCTGAATTTGGCAAATGTCTCACTCTCACCCGTTACCCCTCAAGCGACAAGGTGAACACTTGTCCGATGATGGTGCCTCTGCCATTAAACCTTCGCGCCTCAAAATTGCAACACCGTCTGAGGATAGCGAAAAGAAGGTAAACCCCCTTTTCGGGTTCTTTGCTTCGATCAGCAAAATTTTCAACCCTAATTGTTCCTCCCTCCCTTTTATTATTTTTTCCTTCTTGGGTTTCTTTTTCCCACGTTTTCGGTTCTTGGGCACCAACTTTTTCACCTAAAGATTTCATTTTTGGTGCAGAATGCGAACAAGAGGCTTAAAGATGTTGAAATTTGTGTCCCAATAGTGTACGGGACTATTGCATTTTATCTCGGTAGGAAGGCCAGTGAGTAAGTTCTGTCTTTGATGGTGTTCGTGTTCCCTTTTCTTTTATGGGTCATTGGATTTTGCAATAATAGCTAATTTTGCATGCTATCAGGTCTCAGTCCCATAAGTGGACGGTGTATGTGCGTGGAGCTACAAATGAAGATCTTGGAGTGGTGATTAAGCGGGTTGTGTTTCAGTTGCATCCCAGTTTTAATAACCCCACCAGAGTTGTTGAGTCACCTCCGTTTGAGTTATCAGAATGCGGTTGGGGTGAATTTGAAATTGCCATCACCCTCTATTTCCACAGTGATGTCTGTGAAAAACAGTTGGACTTGTTAGTTTTAGTTGATTGTTCTGGGGTCTTCATGTTTTTGCTGATTACTTGGACTTGGGAGATTGCATTTTTTGAATAACTTTTGTTGTTATAGGTATCACCATTTGAAGTTATATCCGGAAGATGAATCTGGTCCCCAGTCTACAAAGAAACCTGTTGTTATTGAGTCTTACAATGAGATAGTTTTTCCTGAACCCACAGAGGTTTTTCTTGCACGTGTACACAATCATCCTGCTGTTAGGCTTCCTGCTGGTTTGAATTTACGTAGTCCTGGTACTTTCTTTCCAATGTTCTTCCTTTTACTAAAATATTAGTAAACCATCATATTACTTCTCTTAGTCTTAGAAATTTTAAAAACCTTTCTTTAGTTCCCAACTTTACAAAATGACTCTCACTTTAGTCTCTCTTTTTTTTTTTGGATATAAAACGACAATGAAAAATAAAGTAAAAAAAAATGATTAAAATGAATGGTTTTTTGCAAAGTCAAAGACCACTACTACAAAATATGTCTTATCCTACTAGGTGAGGTGAGCTACATGGATCACTTGATATCATTGGGTTCGGTAAGAAAAGCTAGAGAATAAAAAAAAGATTTTTAAAATCTCAAAAAGACTAAAATGCAAAACTCTACAATCTTATCTTAAGGATTAATATGAAAGTTTACTTATTTTAAGTTTTTTTACCCTTCGGATTAATTCCTTGAAGTTTTCTCTTATTTTGGTTTCAGCAGTACCAATTGATACTATGAACGACAAAGAGAGAGGTGACACCAAAGATCATCCTCTAAGCCAATGGTTCATGAACTTCTCTGAGGCTGATGAGCTCTTAAAACTAGCAGCAGCACGCCAACAGGTTATGGTTGCTTTATTCAATTATTCTATCATGCCTCTTTATTTAATTAGCTAGGAAGTTTTATCGCTAGCGATTTATTAATGACATTTGTACTGCGTTAGTTGTTTGTAGATGCTATGCCGCTTTCTTTACTTCCCTAAAAAGTTGTAACATTATTTTATGCAGTTATGGGGACTACCATCTGAGAATAAATATAATCAATTCACTGATCCTTTCCTGATATGCAACTAATCAAGATAATCTTTTCACAAATGAGATAATTTTTTTATTTTGTCTGCATTCTTCTTATTTTTTTAGTCTTGGAGGCTTCTATTGGATGGTGAGACCTAATGGATTAGTCCGTGGTTTTCACCAAATGTTTTATTTTTTTGGCACTGTTTTGGATGCATATAGTGAGCACTAAGTTAACTGCTCCCGTTGCACACGTGGACTTGTCTTTCTTACTGGTTCTTTTACTAATGTGTTACTTACGAATTATTTAAGTCTTTTTAAACTTGGTGGGGATTTCTTGTGCTGACTGTGTTTTGCAATGTCCTAGGTGCAAGCTCACATTGTTAAGCTGCGAAGACAATTAAATTTGGTGGAGGGGCTACCTCAGCTATCAAAACCGCCTTCTGGTTATGAATGTATATGATTTTATTTTAGAATTTTTTGGGCTTCTCCTTTAGGATTACTTGTTGGAAGACTAATGATGAATAATTATGTATATATGCGTATAGTCTACCTTGTAGATTGTGTTCAATACATTTAGCTAGATGCCAATAGATCAGAGTTTTAGAACAATGGACACTAGCCGTGGCATTTTTTCTTAAAACCTTATATGGTTATCGTTATATGTATTAGCTGTTTTTGAAGAGTTTAATATTTTATCTTGAACTTAGACTTCTATCTAAAACTCTTGTTGCTTTAATCGTCTAAAAGCCGAACTTCGATGATTATTAATAAGGGTAGTTAATTAAATTTAACGCTCGTTTGACTCAAAATTGATAACCGATTCCGTCTAAACTTTTATCACATGAAGTTATATGTACAGAACATTCATGTGTAATAAAATAAATACAAGTTTTCTTCTTTTTGTGGTAATGATTTTTTTACATACAAATCATATTATTTGTTTATCTACATCTTTTATCTAACAATTGGATAGTTGACAGATTAAAAAAAAATAGATATCTAGATTCAGATGTTACTTTTTATATGGGCAATAATTTTTTTCTATCCTTTTATAATTTTATACCGCTCTCAACTGCTATATTTTTTTGTCGTTACCATATGCTATGTTGAAGCTTTCTTTGTAGGACCTAAAGAAACATCTGTCAACCTTTTTTTTTGGGTCAAAATTTGTCAACCCTTTTTTTCTGGTCAAAATTTGTCAACCCTTTTTCTGTGGTACGGAATAATTTTTATTTTGGGTGAAGGTGTAGGCTCAAAACTAGGAGGAGGAAAAATACGTACCGATGAATGCGGATCTGGGAACAGAGATTGTCATATAATTTTGAGTAAATTAAACTTACATTCTTCAAAGTTCAAAGAAATTACAGTGGATATCCATCTTTTTTAATAATACCAAAATTTCTCTTAAATATGCCCCGGTTTCTTATATTATACGAATTCAGTGAAACCAGTGTAATATCTCAAAGAAAAGAAGACCGTAAGGTGTGATTATGTTAAATCTTAGGGACTGCGAACTTAATTTGTCTTATAATATTGAAGTAGCAAGTTAGTAATATCAGCAGGAGCATCTTAGAATCTGATGTCACAATCTTGACAAAGGGTGTCTTCTGAAACTTTAGTCATCATGTGATAAACTACCACATAATTGACTGCATGGACAACATTCTTATAAGCCCATCGCCAAGTTAAGTTTTAACCCTTCAGGAGCACCCCCATAATACATAAATCATAATACTTTTTAATCTAAGTTACCTTGATTCATGCTAAACACCCGAGAAAAATAGAAAAGCTTAATGGCTAGTAGTTTATTATTCAAAATAAAATAAACAAAAGAAAAAAAATGTTCCCGTGCTATGTTGACCAACCACAAAATATCCAAGTGGAATGGTGGTATATTACTGAGGATAAGTATACACTATACAAAAAACCACTTTATTGTCTCCAATTCGATCCCATACGGTTCCAAAAGCTCTTTAGCTACTAAGCAAATCCCAACATAGGCGAGCTCAGTAAGCAAATAGGAGTTACAAATTTACAAAATTGAGAGAGGCCAACTTTCTCCTCATTTCACTGTCAAAACAAGAGGATGACTATAAAAACAATAACAAAGGGTAATTATTAATCTGAAAACTGAGGGCACTCCAAGACATATATATTTTTTTTTATGAATAAGGAAATCTTGATGAAAAGAGAAGCAAGTTAGGACTATAGTGAGGAAGAAAACTTATTAGGCTCTGGGAGAATCAACTTGGTGATTTCCCAGCTTCTTTTTAGAGAAAAGCCATCCTATCAAAGGCATCAATGGTTTCCTCTTAACCTTCTTAACAGAAGGAGGTCTTCCAAGCAATTGTTCCTTGTTAGGAATAACTTGAGCCAATGCATGAGGACTAGCAAATTTCACGTATCTTCTTTTTTGGAACTCCTCATCAGTTTGTGTCTTGATTTCTTCATTGGTTGTTGCATTTGCAATGAACTTGAGGTCTTCAATTTCTGGATCATCCCTTCGCTGCAGCAACATTAACTCTCTCGCCTTTGTGTCTTCTAGTTCTTTCTTTGTCTGTTCCAGTTCATTTTTTAAGAACTTTATGCGCTGAGCCAACACATTGTTTTCTTCTCTCGCTCCCTCAAGACTTTGCTTTGTTTCTTCCAACTCAATTGCCATTAATGCTCCACCTCTGCCTTGTGCACTCCCACTTTCATTTCCTTCAACTCGCATCTTTTTTCATTTGAATTACATAATTACAACAAAATCAATTAACTATATACACCAAGTTATATTACATGGTTAAACTCATTGATTGGACGTTGTACTATGCATTATATTCTTAAAGTTAGGCACATAAATATGATAATATTTTTAACCAGCGAAATCTCATTTAAAAAAATAAATTGATTTCAGTTTATTTCAAAAATTTACTCATATTGTAACCAAGGCAATGGCATCAATGCAGGAATAGAAAGAGAACTGAGAGAGAAAAACCTCTTTGATCTTGTTGGCATAAATTTCGCCTACTAACACTTTTTCTCCAAACAACATCACTGCTTCTTTAACAGACTTGAATGGAGCTCGAGTGTCAATCTCTGCGCGTCCTTTGATCACCATTCCACTTTTTTCCCTGTCCATGTATATCTGTTCTTGAGTTAAGTCTAGAAAGTTCTGATAGATGACAAAGTAGCTAATAAGAAATGTATGAAGGCAAAGGTACCACAAAGAGCTCCATTTAATACAAGAAACAAACAAAGGGACTTATCCTAAGGTAATTTAGTAATGGGTATTGGTGGTGTAATAATTGGCTAACTTTAAAAGAAACTTAGTAGAATCACAAAACCTTTCTTTTCTTCGCGTCCACTTCACTGGTATTTCGTTAATTGAAGTTGACAAGGGTGGTTGGATTGTCTTGATAATTTAGTTAGTTCAATCTATATGAAATCGAAATTTTGAGAGCACCCTTTGATTAAGACTTGTCTCCTTTCAACTAGAGATACACCAATTATAGTTCCATTTCAGGTAATAGTGGACCCCATCTAAATTTTCAGAAAGAAAATCAAAATTTGACACTTTCATGTACTTAAGAAGGAAAGCTTTTTCTGCCTTTCGCCTACGTCCAAATTGCTAATTAAATAAGGTATCCAACGCCCTCTAGTTAGACCTACTTCCAAATTTTAACGATAAAGATATTTTTATTATATTTATTAATACATACAAACAAATTAAATTATGTTTATGAAAAAAGTATTTGACTGTCATAAATATTAAATATCAGTAACTTACAAACGGGGATCACGAATTACCAGTTTTTTTTTATTTTTCTGTCAATCATGTTATAATTTTCTTTATTTTTAAAATCGACCTAAAAAATTAATTAATTCATATGTTTAGATGTTAAGTTTTAAATAAGAAAGAAGAATTAAATTTTTATTTCTAGTAAACATTATTTGATTTTATAATTTTACAAAATAAAAATTTATTAACTAATATCAACTTAATGCGATAATTTTTATTTACTTCTAAAAGTTATATAATTTTTTTAATTTTAAAACAATATTCGTCCCCCCCTCCTTTTCTCTCTAAATAGTAAAATTTAATTATGAAACATACTCTGACTTTTTTTTCGGTTTTGAAGTTTCATCAACTCTTTATATTTTGAAAATATTTATATATTAAAAATAAAAAATAAATTCTTAAAATGCACTATACTAAAATATAATTATGATTTAATTTGAATAATTTTTTAAAAATACTTATAAAAAATAAATAAAAATTTTATATAAATTAAAATCAACTTCAATGCATCAACTTTTTATTTCTATAATTTATCAGTCCGTACAAATTAATTTAATTTGAATTTCATTCTTTATCATTATTTTTTTCTTGAAAATTCACATGATTTATCTTTTTTTTCTACATTAAATATTTTAAATTTTAAAATTTTTTCATAAATACTACAAATTAAATTCAATCAATGTCAAATTATTCAATTATTAATATAAATTTTTCTATATTTTGTAATTTTATATTAAATAAATAGTTAATTTATTCAATTATTTGTTAATAGTTTATACCTCAAATCTAGATATTATATATTTAATTTACTATTATATGATAGAAGAGATTAAGTTACTTATGAAGTAACTTTATTAGAATTACATCATTCAATAACTTTCGTAAATAAATAAATTTTATAATTCAATTGTTATATTAACATATCTTATTGGATAAATATGGTGATAAGATTTTATAAAATTAAAAAAAAAATTCATTAAGTAAATTCAAAATTTTAATCGTTTATGGAAATTATTGTGTGAAGTAGTTTTAGTTAAAGTTATTATATAAGTAACTTGATCTATCTTCCTATAATAATTTTAAAAACCTTTTTCTTTTACTTTATTTTTGTATAATAAATAAAATTTTCTTTCTTAATAAGGATATCATTTATTTTATTCGTTTTTAAGTTGATGTGTGATTTTTAGAGATGGCAAAAAAACTATGCTTGACCCAGTTTGATCCTACTTGTCCGATTTAATTTTAACTGAAAATTCAAGTTAATCGAAGGCAGGTTCAAGTAAAGCTTTATTTTTAAAAGTTGTGACGAAGGTAAGAATGAAAAGATTGATATCCGCTCATCTTGAAATCCATTTCAATATATAAAATTATTAAAATATTTTTATATAAAAATAACAAGACTATAAAAATTAATAAAATATATAATAATTTAATAAATTGTAAAAAAATTAAGATAAAATTATAAAAAAAATTAGAGATAGATAGTTAAAAATGAAGATGAAAGTTAATTTTTTTAACCTCTATGAGAACATAAAACCGGTTCCAACCCATGCAATGTCTGATGATTTAAATAAATGTGATATTTTATATATTATTCTATAAATTTTTATTTTTATTTTTACTAGAACTTAAAAATTATTGTGGCAATAAATTAATAAGCATTTATTAGTATATTTATATTTTTTATGTAATTTGTTTGTGCGATATATAATTTTACTTATTCTAATTTCATAGTAATTTATATTCGTTTTATTTTTATCTATCTATCTATATATATATATATATATATATATTAAAAAAATATACTTTACAAGAATAACCCAACCTATTAAGGAATAAGTTTCGTATCTTACACAAGTATAGGGGTAACAAAATATTTGATTGAGATGGTCAACCATCAATCATGCTATTGATTGCATTGGCAATCATATATAAGATTAAATAATAAAATGATATTTTTTTTATTTGTTATGTAATTTGTATTTTGGCAGTTATTAAAATTATATTAGTATTTGTTTAATGAAATTAGTAGATAAGTTAGTTAAATTAAAAAAATTTTAAAAATAAAAATTTAAAAATTAATTAAAAGTTAATAAATTAACAACTAAATTAAAAAATATTTAGTAAAATTAATCTATAAAATTAAAACTAATTGATAAAGATTAAAATGATAAATAAAAAGATAAATTAATTAATGGACAAAAATATGATAAATGTGGTTTTTTATAAAAATATATTAAATTTAAATTATATATTTTTAAAATTATATAAATAAATTTTAAATAATTAAAATTAGAAATATTAATAAATAATTAAGTAATATTAAACCATCAAAATAAAAAATTATGTAAAAATATATTGGAGATAAAAAGTATATATTTTTTATAGAACTTGGAAAATTTAATTGTTACTTTGATTGTTTTTTAAAAATGTTGGTTACTATTTAAAATATTTTAGTAATTATTAAAAAAAATAACTTTTTTATTAGCTTTTATTTATAAAAAATATATAAATGTATTAATGTAGTTAACTTTTTTTCTGAAAAATATTTTTTTAATTTACTTTTTATAAATTTTATTTTTATCTTTTTTTATTTATTACGGTTAATATATATATATATATATATATATATATATATAGAAAAAGATAAATATATAAAAAATAATTAATATTTTTAAAAACTGAAACAAACCAAGAAATAGAAATAATTTTTTACTCACTTTTTAGATAAATAAAAAATAGAAAGAGTACTTTTGACGGAGAACTGAAATATTTTAATAAATATTTTAATTAATAATTTTAACTTTTAACTAATCAAAATATATTGACATTTTTAACGTAAAATGAAAGATGATATAATGCATGTAATAAATAAAAACATAGTTTTTAGCTTTTTTAATATGACGTCTAACAATTTATTTTCATAATGAATTTTTCAAAAAAAAAAACTATACTTTACTTATAAAATACAATAACTTAAATGCAGATATAAAAAAATATTTTACGTGTATGTTATATATGGATTTTATATGATTATTTTTTTATAGATTAAAAATTATAAAAGATTAAAAGAGGAATAATGTTGAATAAAACAAATTTTTGTAACATGAAATTTAATAAAAAAAATGCTTTATATGTTTTGGAATTAAAAACAAAAAGAGACTGTAATATAAAAATAACTCATTTCGGGATGATATCGATATTAGAAAAATACTTTTGCTGTTTAATTACTTGCTTCAAGATTGATTACTATAGTTATAGAAATAATCGGTTTAGTTTATATTTTATATGGACGTTGTAAAATAATAAAATATAATTTATTGTGTACACGGTCGATTAGTTTACAAGTTTGATAAACAAGATTATTTTAATATTTAAAGTATATCACAATTAATTGAATATTTTTTATTTTTTATTATTGACTGATTGAATACTAATAATAAAACATAAAAATAAGATATGTATTTTTTAAAAAATAGATTATTTTACGTTCGTCTTGATAATCATTCTTCATTAAGTTGAAGACATTTGACCGTTCTTATTAAAGTCATAACAATATTTGACATATAAAATTGATCTATTTATAGTTAGAAGCTAAAAGAATTTGAAAAACGTTAAATATTTTAATAGATATGATAAAAAAATTGCAAGTTTTAAAATAATAAACTGTAAAAGATACAATAAACCGACCAATAAAAACTAACCTCATCTATATTATATTTCATAACGAAAGGATTTATCAAAATATAATTTAGATATATTTATATTCGTATCCTGTGTATGGTTGAAAATTGTCTCTCCTAATTTAATTTAAAGTTTTTTTATCCTGAAAATTATAAAATTCCGAGGATATAATTTATATTATACAATTACATGAACATTTAAATTTTAAATTTATTAAAAATTGTTAAATAGATAGATAAGTACGAAACTACCCTTAAGAATCTTGAAATTCACTTGTAATAGATATTAAAATTTGTTTCATGGTCAAATAATGTATATATGGTGCATTAGTTCCATCAGCAACCTTTATTTGAACGCTATATCTGAATATAATATTAACTCCGTAAACATAAGACGTTATCAAGATCCAATGAATATGAACAAAAATATATATGATATATTGTAAATACCCGCTTTTGACCTGGACTTGATGGTTGATATCTTTTATAATTCCAATGGTAACAAAATTACAATGATAAATGCACAAAAATAATATACAATTATATAGTATAAATGCTTTGCATATTTAGAAAATTTATTTAAATAATTATAATATTTAGTTAATTTAAATTATTGATGTAAATGTTAACTAACAAATTATTATAAAACATATTAAGTTAATAATTTAATATATAAAATAAAAATCATACTCATATAATATACAATGGTAAGAAAACATAACAACGTAGATAATATTTATAACAGGAAGAGTATATAAAATCAAAATTCATACAATACTCAATAAAAAACAGTGGCAAAATAAGAGGAAAAATTTAAATGCAAAATCAAACTTCCCATAACATAACACGTTATATAAATCATCATATAAAATCTCTATGTATATATTATAAAAAGATTAGACAACGTGCCCTTATGATATATAAATTAAAAAATTACATTATGCAAGATTATTGTTTTTATTATTTTAAGTTGTGTTCGATCTATGTTTTTTTTTTTTAGAATTTAAAAACTATTTTGAAATTGTAGTTGAAAAATAAAAAATTAAAGGATATATAGCGTTAGATAATTTATTTTTTTAAATGTCCGATTGATTTATTTAAATTTTTTTAAATAAGTTTCAATCTATTTATTTTTTAAATAAGTTAAATTAAATTAAATTTTCAACGAGCTGAAATATATATCTGTCGAACAATATTTTCATCCTTGATTATAAGAATAAAACTTTTATTTATTTTTTATAATTTTTCTTTCGTTTACATTTTTTTAATATTAATTTTTTGAAGACATTTCTTATTTGTATCCGATCCATTTTATTGACTTTTGATAGCCTTTTGAGTGATGTTGAAACATAAACCGACCTCCTTAATTCGAAGTTTTTAAAACTTGCAAATTATGCTAATTTTTATAGCAATTATCAATTTTGGATATTGCAGTTGCTAAATTGAGTATTACTCTGATTGTAGTTCTTCTTGATCATAATTGCTTATTCTGCTTGTTTGCTGATTCTCTTTAAAAGCGAGTTTATGATATATAACTGTAATAAATATAAAATTTTAAATCAAATTATTCTTAAATATTAATTATACATATTTAAATCAATCAAATAATTGATAACAAACACAATCCATAAAATGCTAATTTACATGTTTAAATAAAAATGAATATTAAATTAAATATTAATTACATTTTTTAAAATCAATCAATTAATAAAAAAGAACACTTTTATTTCCTTTCAATATCAAAAAAATAATTACCAACACTAATTACATGTTCTTGAATGCATAATCATTCACCAAAACATAATAAAGTTAACAAAATATATAGACATTTTCATTTTAATGTTGTTTTTATATTATAATAACTTTTAAACTTGTTTTCCTATTTTTTAAATACACTTCATCTAACAATATTTAAATTCTTAACAGATTCAGCTATAACCGAAAACTAACATCTCAGGCAACAAATATCCCATGCGTCACACGTATATACTAGTTTTACATGCGATATTTTAAAAATAAATATTGAAGTTATCGTTCTAGAATTATTGTTATTTAATCACAGGCGATGATTCACGAAATAACCTTATATTAATACTTTCAATGTCAGAACAAAATTAACTAAATATCAATTTAAATAAGAAAAAATAATAAAGAGAAAAACGAACTTAAAATAGAGATACTTAATAATTTAATATAAACAAAAATATAGTGAAAAATTTTTGATCACACATTTATAGTAATAAGATTTTACATTTTTTTAAAATAGGTGAGTTAATTTTTTAACATTTAAAATTATTTACAACTGTTTATCTCATGGACAATCGCATTAATAATATAAAATATATACATACTTAAAATGATTATTTTAAATAAAACATTTTTTAAACTAGAAAGCACCCATTCTTTTATTCAGTTATTTTAAAGTATGAAGTTCCATTTTTATAATAATTATTATTAAAAAATCAACTACTAATATTACAATAAGAGTTAAATATATATAATAAATTATTATAATTATAGTTATTAATTTAAATTAATAATAAAAATTAAATAATTTAAATGTATATTATTTTTATAAATATAAAAATTTTTATTTTTAATTATTATACTTCAACCTTTTCATATTTGTATTTTTTTTTATCTATGTTATTAAATTTTTGTTAGATATTGATTATTTTAACTTATTTTAGTTAAATTTTATCATTTATATTAATTTATTATATATTAAAAAATATATAAATAAAATAAAATTTAATTTCTAATTTAATCATCAAGTTATATAAAAAATATTTTAATATTTCATTTAAATTAGTTTTTTGTATGATGTTTTTAATATTTTAAATGTGTGAGTATATGTAAATTTTTTTTAAAATTATGGCTAAAAATAAAAAAATTAAACAAATTTTTTTTAACCTAAACTAACTGAAAAAAATATAAGTTCAATTATATATACAAAATACATATGTTTAGCTTAATGATTTTTGAATATGCTAAAAAATATTTTAATATTTTGTTTGGATAAAAAAATAAAAAAAAAATATTTTTACGAATTTTATTAAATTTTATTTTTTTTAAATTAATAAAAAAATTTATATACTTTATTTTTTTAATTTTAAATTATTAAAATTATTATATATTTATAAAAATATAAAAAATATTAATAAAAAAATGAAATTTTATTAAGTTAAATTTTATACTATTAATATATATATATTTTATTTATTTAATTAATAATTTTATTTTCATCATACAACATATTTAAATAAATCTATTATTTTTATTTTTATTATTTTTTTTCTTTCTATTTTTTTTAAACAAAAAAAATAAAGGATGGATTAAAAGTCCTTCCAAACATCGTGTATATATTTTGTAAAAAAAAATCTAACAAAATTTTAAATTGGTTATAAGTTTGACCAAAATACGCTTTCACAGTCTTAACTAGCCCAATCCCATTTTTATGGGAGGTAATTATCTTTGGTTCCTGATTTATTTTCCCTTTAACGATGTAAAAGGAGTTTTTTTCATTTTCCTATATGTAAAACGAAAGCACTGCCCCGTCGGGTCCAATTCTCGGTGGTGCCGAGTCGAGTCCCGCAGAGAGGACGCGGCGCAAGAAAGAGGAGGGAAAATACTGTTACTCCAAACACCTTTCTCAAGCCCTAAACAATTCCATACTCTAACTCCTAATTTCACTTCAAATCGTTCTTATTTAACTCCGTCCTCTGCTCTCACCCCATTTCTAATAAACATCACTCTCAACTGCACTTGTTACATAGACTCTAGATTAGCGTTGCGTCATTGAACCCTAGAAATAGCATCATAGCAGAAGCGTTTTCACTCTGAATTCTTCTCGTTTTCAAAGACCGAAGGTAGCTAGTTAGGGTTTGAGCTTTTTCTGATTTCCCTCTCACTTCTACAACACCAACATGAGTCCCGTTCAGAATTTCGAGCAACATTCTCGTCACCTCGTGGAGTCTGACCTCCGTACGCTCTCTCTCTTGCTGCAAAGATCATTATTCTGCATATTGTGTGTACTTCAACTGTTTGATTGCTTTAGAAATGAAAAAAGTAGCATAATGTTTGAAACATTGAAATTGGGAATTTGGGACACTTCTCCTGTTGCTTTTCTTTCTCCTTATTTTCACGTTCACCTGCAGTAGGAAAATGGATTCAACCCTGCTTGGGTTGTATTGGCATTTAAATGCTTTCAGTTTGCAATGTTTTGATTTATTTGGCATTTGCTTTTGCTTAATCTCTGTTCTTCTTGGTGGAAACAGCGATTCAGGCAAGGCTGCAGATGGTGATGGAGGTTAGGGATAGTCTTGAGATTGCTCACACTGCTGAGTACTTGAACTTTCTAAAGTGTTACTTCAGGGCCTTCTCGGCAATACTGCTGCAAATTACAAAGCCACAGTTTGTGGACAATCCAGAGCACAAGCTTCGGAATATTGTGGTTGAGATATTGAATAGACTTCCACACAGTGAAGTTCTACGTCCCTTTGTACAGGACCTCTTGAAGGTTGCAATGCAAGTGCTTACCACAGATAATGAAGAGAATGGCTTAATTTGTATTCGTATAATCTTTGACCTTTTGAGGAACTTTAGACCGACCCTGGAAAATGAAGTCCAGCCATTTCTGGACTTTGTATGCAAGATTTACCAAAATTTTAAATTAACTGTTAGCCATTTCTTTGATAACATGGCACTGGCCGGGGAAGATGTCAAGCCTATGGAGACTTCACTTTCTGATCAAGGCATTAACACTGCCACCACCACTGGTTCACAGCTTAATCCGAGTACTCGCTCATTCAAGATAGTTACGGAGAGTCCACTGGTGGTGATATTTCTGTTTCAATTATACAGTCGTCTTGTGCAAGCAAATATTCCCCAATTATTGCCATTGATGGTCGCTGCTATATCAGTTCCTGGCCCAGAAAGGGTTCCTTCTCAGTTGAAAACTCATTTCATTGAGCTCAAGGGTGCACAGGTTAAGGTAAGTGCTTATGGTAAAAATGTAAAGGCTGGCTAAAGTTTTTGCTAGTTTTTTCTTGTGTGGAATGCAAGATTTTTAATTAGGAGTTATTTGGTAAGAGAAAATCCTAATATTTAAGTACTGGGAAACGTGGTTACAACCTATTTCAGCATGGCTTATGAGATATATGTGAGCATCAAAATCCCCATGTTGGTTATGACTTGCCAACTATTAGGATTTTGAATTTCAACATCTTATCCATAAATATGACATAAACAGGTTCACAATTGCTAGGGAATTTAAGCTGGTGTTTGATTTGCTTTCTGCTCTAGTTTTCAGTTGGTTTTTTCACTAGCAGTTAAAACATACAAAAATGCCACATTGTTTTCACCTTGTTTCCTATTTCAAGCCTGTGTGAATGAAATGGTTAAAACAGCAATTTCCTGTGTTACCATTTTCTTCTAAATAAACTAAAATAAGATGGATTATTTGTTACTATTAAGTGAAAACATATTAACTGAAACAGAGAACAAACAAACAACACTAAGATTTGCACTTGCTGAGGGCATCATAGAACTTATATGATAACTAAGGGTAAAGACCACATTTTCAAATGAAGTAGTTTCCTTGAATATCTAGCAGTTGTGTCATGCTTCAAAATTTCATCTGCAACATAGTGAAATTTAAGGTTACAAATTAGTTAAGTGAAGTTACTGAAGACAATGCTTTCACTTCTAATCCTGTTGCTATTTTTTCTCCCTCTTCGGCTCTTTTCTCAGAGAAGGATTTAGAAGTCTTTTAAACATTTCATCAATAGGGATTATAAGAGAAAGTATGAGGTGGAAGACCCCCCACGAGGATGGTCAATTTGGCATGTAGTTCACTTGTGAATAGGTTAATAATTACTATTATTTAAATAATTGGGCATTGAACATGCCTAAAGTACAGAGTGACAATTCATTTCTTTTTTAATTATTAGTAAAAGGTCTGTTGGATAAGGAAGGAGAAGAAAAAGAGGATAATAAAATGTGCCTGGCTCAGTAGAAAGGAATAAATTGCTGAGAAACCTAGAAACATTGATTTCTCTTTCCTAGGAATGTCCTAGGAGAAGCTTATTCCTAAATAAGCCTTTGGCCACCCCAAGACGTATTGAATATGACTTTATTATCTATATATGCCTCATTTATGCAACAATTGCGTATTTCCCGAAAGGTTTGCATTTTTCTTTGCTAGGTTTTATTTTAGGTGAGGAGTTCTCACCCAAAACTATACAAGGATGATGAAGCAATGCTATTACTCTAATCACTTCAATATGATAAGATAGCCCCCGTGCATTCAGAAAGATGTGGGGGATATACCTTGATTCCTAAACAGAAGCAAAAACCCTTTACTTGGGTTATGTCTCTTCTCCTCCCATAGGTTTATGCAGTGGTGTTGTCAATGTTACTCTCCATCCATCATAAAGAAAATATAATTCTATTGCAGAATTAATTTTGGAATCTAGAAGCCTTGTTGTGAGAGTACTTGGTTATTATGAGAAATGAGAACAATGAATATAGACCATTACATCTTATTTGAATGATCAAGATTAAAAGAAAAATGCACATGACTTTTTTAAGTGATAATGTGATCACTAATTAACTTTTAATCCCTACCATTTTATTTATGGTTATATGGTCCAGATTTATAGTTTTCATACTTCCATGTTCTTACTAGGTACATCCCCTATATATATATATTGGGGAGAACAAATTAAAAGTCAAAATGTTTTTATTAATGTTTGTATTTCCTTATTTGTTCTCCAGATATCATCTAATTATATACCTACTAGCTACATTTTTTTGTTATTGCAGACAGTTTCTTTTTTAACTTATCTGCTGAAAAGCTATGCTGATTATATACGGCCACATGAAGAAAGTATATGTAAAAGCATTGTAAATTTGCTAGTTACATGTTCTGACTCTGTCTCCATTAGAAAGGTGATACAGTTGTTTCTCTTGTCTTTTTCCTAGTGAATTTCTATTTCCTTGGATTAAAGACAAAGATGTTGGATGCAGGAGTTACTAATATCCCTGAAACATGTCCTTGGAACTGAGTTCAGGAGAGGTTTATTTCCACTGATTGATACTCTACTGGAAGAAAGGTAACCTTATGACCTGTTCTGAGATCTTGATGCCAGGATTTTTTCAATGGATTCCAAATAAGAGACTCCTGTTAATTACATTTTTACATCAAATATAAATAGCCATTGGAAGTGTCTAGTGGCAATTATGTTGGATATATTTGATTAATTTGAGTTGAATTATCTCTCTGAATGATTATTATTCTGTCATGGTAAATATTTTTATCAAGAGAACCTTTTTGGTGATTCTCTTTTTCTTTTTTGATTGGTTGAAACTGTTGTGTTGAGTTCTGGAAGGCCACTGGTGGTACAACAAACTATATGGTCCTAAATTTATCTACAATCATGTATAGTTATTGAGCAAAGAAGGATTAAACTATATGAGCTGTATTTGTATTGGGAAGTTATCTGCCCTTGGTTGAGAGTAATAATTTGGGTTATTTAATGTCTTGTTCCTGTAGCTTCTCAAATAAAGCTTCTAGACTTGTGTTTCTGATATTAAATATTTGAGATCCTTGAGTGAAGTAAAAATTGTAGAGTTGTGAGGATTTAGATTAATAAGAGGAAATAAAAACTTGACAGCAACTGTGTTGAACATTCTCTTATGTTATAGATATTTCAAACTTTTAGGGTTCTGGTTGGGACTGGGCGGGCATGCTTTGAGACGTTGAGACCCTTGGCTTATAGTCTTCTGGCAGAGATTGTGCATCATGTTCGGCAAGATCTCTCCTTATCACAGGTATGCATTTTCTTTTATTTTGGATTGTTTAAGATAGGAGTTGTCTGTTGCTTATAGCAATTTCTAGCAGAATAATAAATTCAGAATTATTTATAATGCCATCTCAAACAGTTGTTTACTGATTAATATTATTATAGGGTACTGGAGTTTTATGTTCTATGAAGAGCACTAGATTATTATTTGTTGCAAGATTTTTTGAAACCTGAATTTGGTGGTTGAAAGATCAATGACATTAGTCCTCTAATGATGATTTTTAGTTAGTCATTGACAACTGTTTAGTCCCAGTACACACTAACTTCCGAAATATTTTGATGTTGAACAGTATCATTCTAGGACCAAATTGATCTTTCAAAAATCTTTTGAGAATAAAATTGAGGCTTTACTCATAAACTAACTTAAATTTTTGTCAAAGTAAAATAAAATAACTATTGGAAGCATATAGTATTTGAACCAAACAAATGGCTGGAAGCTAAAAATTAAATTCAATAAGTAGTGAAGAAGGTGGGAGTGATTCTTCTAGTAATGAAACATATTGTTCAGAGAGTTTGGAGCACTTTATAATATTCCAATTTACTGATTTTGTAAGGAGCTAAAAAGAGAAAATTCTTTGCTGGTGTGGTGAATCTTAAATGATTTGGTGCCTGCAATTGTGTGGACTATCAATGTCTCCAAGGATCTGTTTCAAATTCCATGGGATAAAGTGGTCTTGTGAGATTTTTTGTGATGTTCAGCTAATGGTTATTCCAGTGGCGTCTCTTTGTTGGTTATAAAGAAAGATTTGTGAATTTTTCTTAGATGATTTGTGTTTTCTTACTCTCTCAGGTTCTTTTTATAAGGCACCTTCTAAAAAGTTTTGGTGCTGCTTATTATAAGGCATTTTACAATTTCTATGAGGCATTTATTAATTTTTTCCCTATTTGTGGTTAATAATTGGAATTGGTAGGAACTTAGATTAAAAATTTAAAACCAGTAAGGGTAAATGCTGGTGTTTGTATTGAAGTCAATGATATTAAATGAGGGTAAAATTGGCAAGTTGTAATATTAAAAGATAAGGAAAATTAATTAACTTTAACATATTTTTAGTATGTGTAATTTATTTAAATGTTTATAAAAAGGACCATAGGGAGTATTTATTCTGAATTTGGTATTTATGGGTTTCATTTAGATTGTATAATCTCTGTTATTCCAATACTCCTTTCTTTATTCTTTTGTCTAGTAAATTTCTTCTATATACAAAATATTTCACAAGAAATGAATAGACACACCAATGATGAAAAAATTAAGCCAGAATTTATTTTTCATAATAACACAGAAAATAGTATGAAGGAAAAGCAAAAAAGAAATATCAAAATATGTAATAAGTTATGAATTTAAAAATGCTTTGTACCTTTGATTTTTCAAAGTAATAAAAAAATGCTGTACGAGCATGTGGGTTACTAGGGTTCTATAATAGAAAGTGGTATCTTTGTGTGGTTGCATAGATAAATTTTCTTTTACATTTGTTCCCAAATTTATGTTTAATATCAGTTGTAACTTTGATAGTTCTATTACTTTTACAATCAATGAAAAAATGTGGGGGAAAGTTTAAACATTGGATGTAGTAAGATGATAATTGAGATTTGTATATACATGGAAATTTGTTTAGAATTGGATGACATAATATTTTGTCTCATTACGTTGCAGCAAGTATTTTAACTGACAAATTTTCCTCTAGACATGATCTTGTTAATTTGAATTCTATTGGCTGCAGTTGTCGCGAATTATTTACTTATTCTCCAGTAATATGCATGATGCTTCATTATCATTGAGCATCCACACCACCTGTGCTCGCTTGATGCTGAATCTGGTGCCTATCCTAACTCTTCTTAAGAATGTAGTTAATTTTCTTGTCTGTTTTCATTTTCTAGTTTGTCTCCACTGACTATTAAATGCATGGGCTTTGTAGAAAAATATTACGGTTAAATTTGGTTCTGATGTCCATTTTGAGCTGTTATAAACTTAGGCTGTTGCCTCCTTGAATTTGAGAATTAGAACATGATTGTTTATTTGACTTCTCTATGGTTTTTGTCTTGTAGTTGATTCAAGGATTGACTAACTGTTTTTCATGGGGCTTGTGGGTGTGGTTCAATTATTATTATTATTATTATTTTATTTTCCTTCTATGTTGTTTTTTGGGGCTATTTTCTCCTTTTATTATGTCTCTTGTTTCCCTCCTTTTATTTTGGGGCTATCTTTATTTCCTTTTATCAGCTTCCAAAGAGAGTTCAAGGGAAAAGTCATTAATTCTCCATCATTATTTCCAATCAAACATGTGAAATTTCCTTTCTATTTTTGTCTTCTCCTTCTCCCAAAGGAAAGAGATTTAGGATTTGTTAGCTGATTAAAAGTCTTCTTACGTTCTTTCCATTTGACCTAGGTGGAACCAATTTTTGAGAAAGGGGTTGATCAACAATCTACTGATGAAGCAAGGATCCTATTGGTGTGCTGCACATGATCTTGACATTTTGGCACTTTGCTTTATCTCTTTCTGGGTTTGACAAATTATGTTGCTTTGTAGGGCCGGATTCTGGATGCTTTTGTTGGAAAATTCAGTACTTTCAAACGGACAATACCCCAGGTTATTTGGGATCAATTTAAAGTTCGATGTTATGTCTAACAATTGCCTCATGATAATTCTGCATCTCTAGTTACTGTCATATGGATTTTTGATGATAAACTTTCTTGTACTGGTATGGGTACTGGTTATGACAAAATTTCTAAAAATTAGGGTGTTGGTATGCCTGGATATATTTTACAGTAATATAAGACATAAACAATAAAGTAAATAAATCATACGGTAAATACAATTTTCATAATAGCCTAACACCAACTCTTCATATTGCTCCATATTTCTATTTTACTCTTTGTCTAACTCCTTGATTTTTTTTTTTGGGAACTTTGCATAACAGAGAGAATAAGTTAGAGTCTTTTTTACTTTGTGTGATTTTGTACAGTGTTCATCTCTTCTTTGATAATGATAAAAAAATTTGCTCTCTTGACTATATGCGTGTTTTCTCTTTCAAATCTTTGTTTTAATTTGACTAATAGCATGTCAGCATAAAATTTAGGGGAACAATCGCTTATTTTTCAAAAGCTCTCTTAGGAAGTTGAAAGACATAAGCGAATGTTTCTCTAAAATAAGTCAAACCAAGCATCCCCTCTAAGTCCCTTAATAGAGATGGTTTTCTTTTGGACAAACCCATCTGGAAATTCAATGCGCCCCTTAAGGACAAATCTTTTGTTTGGACTGCTATTCTATAAGTTCTGTAAATATGAGAAAAAACATGGGTATGGGTATGTAGTGTGACAGCATTTCTAAAAGCTTGGTTAAGGGTACCACAAGATATATAATTTTTGATATAAAAATATTAAAGGAATTAAATCATAAGGCAAATATAATTTTCACATTGTTTTGACTCAAGTAAGTATAAACATTTAATGAAGGCACAAGTTTTGATAAAAGTGAACTAGCTGTTTGTTTCATTTAGTTAGAGACTAAACCACTTTGCAACCAAACTTGGTGCTTTGCATGGATTGATTTGTACTTGAGTGTTAGGTGTGTATTGTGTATTTGTAGCCTTGGGTACCCAATAATTACCTGCTGGATATGTACAAGGTATAGGTACAGCTACCATTTAGGAGTACCCAGACATCATAAGCTGTTCTTAACAAGATTAACATCAATGATATGCTACGAAAGGACAGGCCTCTCACTGCCTTATGTCCTAATATGTTTCTGATGTGGTGTGCTAATTCAGAGACATTTGTTTTTGGTTTTTAGGATATCTGATGGGAGTCTGGTTACCACCTGAGCATAAAGCTCAAGTGGCTGATTAATTACCTCTAATTAGCCTTGCAGTATCTACAATATATTGTGCCTTATTTTCATTAATTGAAATGTTACTTATTATTGCTGCCAATGTTCTTCATAACCTTTGAATAATATAATTTATCGTTATTTTTTTTTCTAGCTTCTGGAGGAAGGTGAGGAAGGAAAGGATCGTGCTACCCTGAGATCAAAGCTTGAACTCCCTGTGCAGGTTGTTAGAAAACTTTTTTTATATTGTTTTTTAGGCTATATAATGGCACTTGCATGTTTATCTTCAAATTTGACTTGGTGTCAGATTGTCATTATTTGCTTTACTTTATACCACATTTGCAATTTTGTGGAAAGAAACAAAGAAATATAACCCACTGGTAGAGAAAGGAAAGACATAAGGATTGATAAACAATTATCAGGCTTGGTTTATTTTGAGAAAGATGAGAGAAACTGCTTATTCTTGATTTTCTATTTACCATTATAGTTGAAATTAAGCAAGGACATCAAAATTTGGATTTCATCATCATGCCCTATGAACTCTAAATTCTAGGGAATACTTTATAAACAACAACTAAGCCTTTTCGCACTAGGTGAGGTTGACTAGGACAGAAGTACATCTTTATGTTGAGAACCATTTAGGTTATTTTCTCAGTTGACAATAAGCTCTTTTATTTTAGTGAGAGGCTATTTTGACAATCATAGTTATTAATAGCATGCTATAGTGGTGTACTAGCATGTGGCCATGTTCCAGACATTGCAGCGGAGTGTTTCTGTGTACGGGGAGTTACAGCTGTGAATAGTGTCCACTATCCCAGAATTTGTGGTCATTGTGGCCACTATACTATTATTGACAGAGGGAAAATCTCTTTGCCCCTGTCAATTTGGGACACCAATCTTATTTGAGTTTATTTTGGTATTTCTGTCTATTTGACTGTTAAGGTTTTTGTTATGAGACTAGCACTATTTCTGTTGCAAGAAGTAGAGAATGAAGAGCACCTCTGTTTCCGGCAAACCTACAGATCCAGTGTCAGTTCTGGTGTTGTTTCTGACTTTTTTGGGGGACCCTTACTGCCATTCTGTTCTGTTCTCTGTCCAGCAGGCTGACACAGGCCATTCATTTTACTGTTCTGCCTTTTTCCCCGTCTTCTATGTTCTAATAAGTTTTGACCTGATCACTGTCCTCTTAACTTTTGTTATTATGGACTTGTATGTGTTTAGCTTAAAACAATGACTTTTGGCTATTAATTATAAGTGTCTTTAATTTTAGATTGGAGGAATTATATTGACACCCTGAGATTTATCAAAAAGGCATCCAATACTCCTTCCGTTTTTCATCCTACATAAATCTTCCTTAATTTATACAAAGACATAACACCGCATACCCTTCTCCATTGTACAACTCTGAGCAAACTTTCTTTAATTTCTTATGATATTATATGCATAAGGGAGGTCAAAGTAATGTAAAAAACAAAGGATATTGCATGCTTTTTTGATACATCTCACGGGTGTCAATGAAAATTTTCCTTTTAGATATATATATATAAATTTTTTTTGAGCATTTATATATATGTATTATAAGTTATTCAACTTGTATTTATAATCTTTAAAATAGTGACCATCCGACTACTATTTCACTATAGCGGTTTTGGAGCTGGGTGCTCTGCATATATATGCTGACAATTAGTTGGGTATTTTGGTCCATAACCACATAATACTGCCTGAAATCAATATCGTTTGTTGGTCATGACATTCTACATTTAAAATGTTATTGATTGATATGATCAGGTCCAAAACTTTTGTGAACTCACCTACTAGAATGATATTTTTTGATAGAATCATCTATCAGAATAATTAGTTCTCATTATAAATCTGGACACACCTTTTTCTATACATCATTACTACTTTTTAAGGTTTTATAAACTATGCTATATTGAGATTTTAGTCCTTCCATTTTGTTTCATATTTTTAGTAAAACTATAAATAAAGGGGCCATTTTTCTTGATTTTTAGTTTCCTCTCTTTTCTTTTGCTTTCTTCCTCTGTTTCTTTTCCTAGTTGCAAACATAGTTAGTGTCAAGGTGCATGGTCATGTATGCTAGTCTTTATTTCTCTCCTATGTAATAAAATGATGAGAAAATTATTGTTCTTGCATGACAATTTAGAGAATATTTTATCCCCCTTACTCATATTCTCTCTTTACAGTGGAATCTTTTTCTATAGAAGAGAAAGATTTAATACTACTATGCTTTAGCAATAACATGATTCACTATTACCAGGTTAAACTTTTGGTATATTAGATTTCAGCAATTGTTTTTGACTGGTTTTTTATAGTGACAAAACTTTTTTGTAACTTGTTTTTTTGGCTTAATTGCATTTTTGGTCCTTCTTGTTTGACTTATGTGCTGTTTTGGTCTTCCAAGTCTTTTTCAATCAATATTGGTCCTACTTTTAAAATTTAGCAAGATTAGTCCTTCATTGATGTTCTTTTATCCAAAAACTGTATAATTTTCATTTTCTATTCAAAATCTCTAGAATTGAATTGATTAAGTTATCGTCTCCTCAAAACTTACCAAATAAAATATTAAATTTATTCAAAATAAAAGAAATTTCTCAAATTGTTTCCTTTTCAAATCCTAATTCCACATCTTATAAAATCGTTCAAATTTTATTGAATTTCTATAAAATTTCTTACCTCTAAAATTTTAAAATTATTTCATGTTTCAATGTCATCACAAACCCTTCAAAAATGGATAAAAAGTAATAATTTGAGGGTTTGAATTTAAAGAAAATTAATGAGGATCAAATTTGCTAAATTTAAAAAATAGATCGACTTTTTGCTTGAAAAAAAATGGACTAACACGTAGTCCTAACTAGGGATCAAAAGTGCAATTAAACCATTGTTTTTTCAATGAAAACTTGATAGTATAGTTTACAAGTTTATGGTGATCAATGTTCTCTTTGTTTTCTCCTACTAAGTTTAAAGTGCAAAATCATAATTCTCATCATTTATTGTGTAATGTGTATGCCTTTTGAAAATATTACTAGTTATGAGTTTAATTCTGCAAAATCCTACTATGTTTAATTCTGCATTATTAGACTGTTATGAGTTTTGCTTTATCTGATTCTGGCCCATCTATCCTTTGCAGGCAGTTTTGGCGTTGCAGGTCCCTGTGGAACATTCAAAGGAAGTTAATGATTGCAAACATCTTATTAAGACATTAGTGATGGGTAATTTATTTCCTTAAAACTTTTGTAGTTCATAGGGTTGGTTAAAAGCCAGGTTGGGTCAGGGCGGTTGGCATAAAATGAAATCCAATTTGATTAAAATTTGATTGGGTTAGTTTAGTTTGGTTCCGCCAAATTTTATTCAACTAACCCAGCCTGAGCCAATCTGATTAAACTCAATTGGGTTGGATTGGGTCATGGGATTGATATATATATATATATTTATTATGTATTAAAATATGATATTTATAAAGAATTAAAGTAACCTTTAAAAAAGGTAAAAAAATCCACATTATACATATATTTACTTTCATAATTTTTTAAACAATATTAATAAATCTTTCAAATAAAATAGAAAGAATAGTTATAAAAAGGAGAATAAAAGAAAATTATGATTGTTTGGGTTGGATCAGGTTTATTGGATTTTAGAGTGCATTATAATATACACAATCTGATAATGGTTACGTCACATTTTTTGATCAATTTGACCTGAATATTTGAATCAATGTGTTTTTTTAACTTGGATTAGGTTGTGGTCAGATTCACATATTGGATTGGATTCATTAATCACCCCTAGTAGTTCCTTTTCTTTACAACTATAAAGTATCATGCGTTCATCTAGTTTTATTGCTCCCATCTCCCTTAATTTTATTACCGATAGATATATCAATTTAATTGAATTTTTTTATTGACTTTCAGGAATGAAAACCATCATATGGAGCATCACTCATGCACATTCTCCTAGACCTCAGGTAATGAATCCTTGTAATAATTTCTGCCTGTGGATTTGCCACCCCTGCCTCCAATATAATGTTTTATGTATGAGATTTTCCCTATTCATGGAACATTACAGGTGCTTGTCTCACCATCTTCTAATTTATCAGCACCTCAAGCATTGAGGGGCATGAGAGAAGATGAGGTACTACAGATAGACTTGACTTTAACATCAGTGTTTCTTAACTTCATTCCTAAGTTGACTTAAGAAAGTTGTGCAGGTATGCAAAGCTTCTGGTGTTTTAAAAAGTGGTGTTCATTGCTTAGCACTTTTCAAGGAGAAGGATGAGGAGAGGGAAATGCTGCATCTCTTCTCACAGATTTTGGCCATCATGGAACCTCGAGATCTTATGGATATGTTCTCTTTGTGTATGCCTGAGCTATTTGAGTGCATGATCTCCAACACTCAACTGGTCCATATATTCTCTACTCTTCTTGCAGCCCCAAAAGTGTACCGGCCATTTGCCGATGTGCTTGTTAATTTTCTTGTGAGCAGCAAACTTGAGGTCTTGAAGCAACCGGATTCACCTGGAGCAAAACTGGTTTTGCATCTCTTTCGGTTTATATTTGGTGCTGTTGCTAAAGCTCCTTCTGATTTTGAACGGATTTTGCAGCCACATGTGCCTGTTATAATGGAATTTTGCATGAAAAATGCTACTGAAGTTGAAAGACCTCTAGGTTACATGCAGTTGCTTCGTACAATGTTCAAGGCACTTTCTGGATGCAAATATGAACTTCTACTCAGGGACTTGATCCCCATGTTGCAGCCCTGCCTCAATATGCTGCTGGCTATGCTGGAAGGGCCAACTGGGGAAGATATGAGAGATCTTTTATTGGAGCTCTGCTTGACCTTACCTGCCCGCTTGAGCTCTCTGTTACCATACCTTTCTCGTCTTATGAAACCTTTGGTATTATGTCTTAAGGGAAATGATGAATTAGTGAGTCTTGGTTTACGAACACTTGAGTTTTGGGTTGATAGTTTAAATCCTGATTTCCTTGAGCCTAGTATGGCTAATGTTATGTCTGAAGTGATTCTGGCCTTGTGGTCTCACTTAAGACCAACCCCCTATCCCTGGGGTGCAAAAGCATTGCAACTTCTGGGTAAGTTAGGAGGCCGAAACAGACGATTCCTCAAAGAACCTCTGGCACTTGAGTGCAAGGAGAATCCTGAGCATGGGCTTCGCCTGATTTTGACATTTGAGCCTGCAACTCCGTTCTTGGTGCCACTGGATCGATGCATAAATCTTGGTGTGGAAGCTGTGATGAACAAAAATTGTGGCATGGATGCTTTCTATCGGAAGCAGGCTCTAAAGTTCCTTCGTGTCTGCTTAACATCTCAGCTTAATTTGCCTGGAACTGTTGCTGATGAGGGATGTACTTCCAAGCAGCTGTCTGCACTGTTAGTTTCTACAGTTGATCAATCGTCACGCAGGTCTGAGTCAACGGATGTAAAGGTTAGTTTATTGTTTTAGTACTTTTCATTTTCTATGAAATATTGGACTTTCACTTTCAATTAATTTGTAGAAATAATAACTCTTTTTTCCAATATTTATACATCCGCCATGAACTGTCTAATACAATTATAATAAATTTCTGCCAGTTGATTACCTTTGGTTACTCTCTTCAACTAGTCTTGTAGTGTCTGATATTTTAGTCTCAATAATTGCATTTGTCTGGTTGAGTTTATGTTATGGCGTATTTATTGTTTCTGCACCTCATTTTCAGGCTGACTTAGGTGTAAAGACAAAGACTCAACTTATGGCTGAGAAATCTGTTTTCAAGATTCTTTTAATGACTGTCATTGCTGCCAATGGTGAGCCAGATCTCACAGACCCCACAGATGATTTTGTTGTGAATATATGTCGCCATTTTGCGGTGATATTTCACATTGATTCTTCATCCAGCAATGTATCAGCAGCTGCACTTGGGGGTTCATCACTCTCCAGTAATGTTTATGCTGGTTCTAGGCCAAAAGCTAATGCTTGCTCAAATCTGAAGGAGCTGGACCCTCTAATATTCTTGGATGCTTTAGTTGATGTACTAGCAGATGAGAACAGGCTCCATGCCAAAGCTGCTCTTGGTGCTTTAAATGTGTTTGCAGAAACACTTGTATTCCTAGCTCGTTCAAAACATACTGACTTCATAATGTCCAGAGGGCCAGGTACACCTATGATTGTCTCGAGTCCATCAATGAATCCTGTATATTCTCCACCCCCTAGTGTTCGTGTTCCTGTATTTGAACAACTGTTGCCGCGTCTACTACATTGTTGTTATGGACTTACATGGCAAGCACAAATGGGTGGCGTCATGGGACTTGGTGCTTTGGTTGGAAAGGTCACTGTTGAAACTCTCTGCCATTTTCAAGTAAGAATTGTACGTGGTCTAATATATGTCCTTAAAAAGCTTCCCATATATGCTAGCAAGGAGCAGGAAGAGACAAGTCAAGTGCTCACTCAAGTTCTTCGAGTGGTAAATAATGCTGATGAAGCAAATAGTGAGGCACGGAGGCAAAGCTTTCAAGGAGTAGTTGATTTTCTTGCTCAAGAGTTGTTCAACCAGAATGCATCCATCATTGTGAGGAAGAATGTACAGTCTTGCTTGGCTCTTCTAGCTAGCAGGACTGGTAGTGAGGTGTCCGAATTACTAGAGCCATTGTATCAGCCTTTCCTTCAGCCTCTTATTATGCGGCCGCTCAAGTTAAAGACTGTTGATCAACAGGTATCCTTAATTCCATATTTCCTGACGATTGATTATTTGATCTGCGGAATAATGAAATTTTATTTGTGTAATACAAAACTGAGACAATGGGCAGAATAAATAGAAACAGAAAAGAAATCAATCTTTACACTAATATCAACCTAAAATTCAGGAGACAAGTTTCCCACAATAACTACAACTAAAAAAGGAAAGAAAATATATTACATCTGTACAAATCAGATTGCCCATAATTCTGATTGATCCTAATTGCCCAAGACAATTGCCAACATGATCTTTCTTTGAGCTTTTATCCACTTACTAGTTTACTTGATTATTTCTTGTGTAGGTTGGAACAGTTACTGCATTGAATTTTTGCCTAGCATTGAGGCCTCCGCTTCTCAAGTTGACTCCAGAGTTAGTTAACTTCCTGCAAGACGCCTTGCAAATAGCAGAATCTGATGACAATGCTTGGGTTGCTAAGTTTATCAACCCCAAAGTGGTGACATCGTTGACTAAACTTCGAACAGCTTGCATTGAGCTGCTTTGTACAACAATGGCATGGGCTGATTTTAAAACCCCAAACCACTCTGAATTGCGTGCCAAGATTATTTCAATGTTTTTCAAATCTTTAACCTGTCGGACTCCGGAAATTGTTGCTGTTGCTAAGGAGGGCCTGCGACAGGTATTAGGTTTTATGTACAGTTTCAGTATATTCATTGGGTTGGTCACAATGTTTATGCAATTATGTCCCTAATGACATGTTCAGGAATGCAGCTGTCTTTATCTGATAATGTATTTGAAGGCTTCATTATCAATTCTGTACAGGATCATTTGTTCCTGATCATAGTTACCAATCCTAGATAGTGAATAATGGAGCAGCCAACCCCAAATGAGCTATAGTGGGATAGCAGATAGCTGCTATGTTGAAGATTTTCAATACAAGTTAAATCATTTATACTACACATATAAATGCTTAAAAATTAAAATAAAATACTCAATTAAAAGCATACTCATAATTACTATTCAAATGTCATAATCAGACTTGGTACATAATAAAATTAGGAATTAGTGCTGAGAATTTGAGAATTTTATTAATTCCCCTATTCTTATCAACTAGTGGGATTATAGATTCTAAAAATATGGCTTTCACCAGAATTACCAAAGAGACTTTTCTCTCCCAATTCTTGGAACACAGAAATCCAGGCCCTTCTAGTCCCTTTTTACAGATCCAATGCCTCTCTTCCTTCCCTCATCCCCCTACATTCCTTTCTTCCTCCTAACTAATTAGGTTGAGGACTCAACTAGCAAACTGTAACAGAACCATCAGGTCATCTCTGTTGAAATCATAAGGTTTTAGGTATTGAGGGAAGAATTTGAGAGAATAGAGACTCTGAATAATATTCTCTCGAGTATTGTGATGTGTTACAATCTATACAAAACATAACGTCTTAGCCCTTATACTAGATCATAATCCTAGCTAAATTAAGGAAACAGATTATGAAATATTAGGAAATGTGGAGCACATCCCAAGTGATGATAAAATATATCTAAATTATTCTGATATTATCAGATGTTCCTCATATATTCTAACACTCACTCTCAAGTTAAAGCTTAACAGTCCGAGCTTTTCTTAGAGTTGAGGACTTCCAAAAAATATATATGTATACTATTGGCTCTGTCAAACATATGTGGAAAGACAGTTTACGAATGTTGGAAACATTGGAGATATGAACATTGCTGGAAAGACAGCTTAGCAAATTGATTGGAATGATGATCATACTGATGAAGTGGTTAGAATGTCGATTGACCAAGGAATGAGTTCATATCTCTTGACTCATCAGTGAGGTAAGAGAAATCACTATCTATATTATTCACAATGGGAGGCTGGTGTAAATTATAGTCAATTCTACAGTGCACGACTCATTGGTGAAAAGAAGTCAACGAAATGATCATTGGCAGAAAGAGAACATCATGGCAAACACTAGATAGTATGGAATGGAGATGAGGCTAGAAGGTCTGAGACTTAAGACTAGTGAGGTGAAAGTCTCTAGGACTTGAGATTGGTGGGAATAGATCACATCTGGGAATGAGATGTGTGCCAGATCATGTTTGGGACAAAAGATGGGCTAGGGATTTTTGACTGAGGAGTGAGGATTGGTAGGGCTAGAATGCCTAGGATGGGAGATCAGCAGGGGGAAGATTGCATCTGGGATTGAGATCTGGGCTAGATACCATCCAATTTTCTCAGACCTTGAAGCTATACTGACAAAATAGAACCTTTTATTCAATAACCAAAATAATGAGAAAGCTAAACAATGATGTGAAAGTGTCAAACATAGGTGATGAAGGAAATTGCAGATGAGTGCAGCAGGCAGCAGGAGAAAGAGGATGGGAGAGACAACTAATAAGAAAAATCTAACCATGAAAATGGAGTAGAGTTTTGGATTTAGGGAACTTGGTAGCAGAATGGTGGTCATAGGACAGGTTGCAGAGTATGGTATTGCTCTGATATCATGTTGAAATTTTAGGGTTTTTGGTATTGGGGGAAGAAATTGAGAGAATAGATACTGACCAACACACTAGTCAATAACAACAAAAGTCTAGGAATTAAATAAGTTTAAGCCTGAATAGGCTTAAAGCAAACTCAGCACACACAACAAAGGGTGAGCAGCACTGCAACAGAACAAGGGTAGACCAAAAGGCAAGACCTGTATGGGACGAAAAGGACTTGCATAAAAACTGAATTGAGTTGGAGAGGACATGCAGAAGAGGGGAAGGGATTACTACCTTCCTGGGCTTGGCCAGAGCTATGCTAGTGGATAAAGGGTCAAAAGGATTGTGCAAGAACTGGATCAGATTAAAGAATACAAAAGAAAATAGAAAAGTAAATCTGTATTCTCCTTCTTGAATCCTGCCTGAAAGGGGACAGAATTAAGGGGGTAATGAACAAGAAATCTACAAGACTGTTTACAAGGGAATTCGAGAGTCCCTGGTCTCTCCTCTACCAACTTCTTTCCAATCAACAACTAATAAATCCTCCTATCTCAACTGAAACTCCCTCTTTTATATCTCCTAACTACCTCAACTACTAACTAACTGTTAGTTATTACTTATTATTTCTTTTTTAGTCTGCCCTCTTCTCCTCCTAACATATACTTTAGTAATTGGGGGTCTAACAATACTCCCCCCCAAAAGATTAACCTTGTCCTCAAGGTTAAAGTCAGGAAAAGTGTCCTGAATTGTGTCATAAGATTCCCAAGAATTTTCAAAATCTAGGAGACCTTCCCACTGAATTAAAACCTCAATGCTTCCACTTGCTGTAGCCCGAATATCTAACACTTTTTCTGGTTGAGTCTGTAATTCCAACTCATCAGTGAGACCCTGTGGTAGAGGTTGAGCAACTGTTGCAGGAGCTAAAGCTTTTTTAAGAAGAGAAACATGAAAGACTGGATGAATCTTGCAATTGTCAGGCAAGGCTAACTTGTATGCCACAGCACCAATACGTTCTAGGATTTGAAAAGGACCATAAAACCTTGGACGCAGTTTCTCGTTTATCCGTTTGGCTAAAGATTTCAACCAGTAAGGCTGAATCTTTAAATAGACAAAGTCACCTTGATTATAATCCACCTCCCTTCGATGTTTATCTACTTGCACCTTCATACGATTTTGAGCTTTCACCAAGTTATCTTTCAAGTCTTGCAGAACAGTGTCTCTAGCACTAGTCATTTTATTCACTTCTTCAACAGTAGAAGGAATAGTGGTCCCTTTTAATAACAATGGGGGATCTATGCCATAGAGAGCTTTGAATGGGGTGAGTTTAGTAGAGCCATTATAATTGGTATTAAACCAAAATTCTGCCCAACTTAACCAACGCATCCATTGTTTAGGCTTGGTACTAGTGAAGCACCTTAGATATGTTTCTAAACATTTATTAACCACTTCTGTTTGGCCATCTGTTTGGGGATGGTAGGCCGAACTATACTTGAGTTTTGTACCAGCTTGTTTAAACAGTTCTGACCAGAACCCGCTCAAAAATATCTTGTCCCGATCAGAGACAATAGAAGTAGGAAAACCATGCAATCTGACTATTTCTTTGAGAAAAACCTCTGCGACTTCTTTTGCTGTATAAGGATGACACAGTGGTATAAAGTGAGCATATTTAGATAATCGGTCCACCACAACCAGGATAGTGTCCTTCCCTTGAGCTTTAGGTAACCCACCAATAAAATCCATAGAAATATCTGACCAATTCTGTGACGGAATAGGGAGAGGCTGCAAAAGACCAGCAGGCGATAATGAATCTTGTTTGTGTCTCTAACACACATCACAAGCAGAGACAAATTGTTGAATATCTCCCTTCATTCCTTCCCAATACACCAAAGCTGCCAGTCGTTTATAAGTCCGTAAAAAACCTGAATGACCTCCTAAAGTAGTATTATGAAATTCAGCAATAATGTCGGGAACCACCAAGGATGATTTAGATAGCACTAACCTCCCCTTATAATACAACTTTCCTCCCTTCAGCGAAAAATGAGTGTGTGCAGTAGGATCCTTCAATAAATCTTGCATGATGCGATGTAGTTTTGGATCTGTTAAAGTATCTTCACTCCATGAATCTAGCCCAGGAAATTGTAGCAAAGAAATGGCTTCAAATGTCATTCTTCTAGAAAGTGCATCTGCCACGATGTTGGTGATACCTGGTTTGTAGTGAATCTCAAAATCAAATCCTATGAGTTTGGAGGCCCATTTTAACTGCTCTTCTCCCCATAATCTCTGGTCAGCAAGAAACTTTAAACTCCTTTGATCTGTGTGAATGACGAAATGCCTACCCAAGAGATAGTGTTTCCATTTTTGGACTGCTAAAACTATTGCCATAAGTTCCCGCTCATAAACTGATCTTAATTGAGCTTTGGTAGTCAAAGGTTGGCTTAAAAAAGCAATTGGTCTCCCTTCTTGCAATAACACAGCCCCTAATCCTTTACTTGAAGCATCAGTCTCTACCACAAAAGTCTTGGAAAAATCAGGGACAGCCAAAATAGGTAAAGAGACCATAGCAGTTTTGAGAGTTTCGAAAGCAACTTGAGCCTCTGAATCCCAATGAAATTCATCCTTTTTAAGTAGTTGAGTCAAAGGTTTGGCTATCTTCCCATAGTCCTGCACAAACCTCCTATAGTACCCTGTGAGTCCCAAGAAACCTCTTAAGGCCTTAAGATCTTTTGGAACAGGCCATGAAGTCATAGCATCTAATTTTTTTGGATCAGCCGCCACCCCTTTACCTGAAACAATGTGTCCCAAGTACTCTAATTGTTGCTGTCCAAAACTGCATTTGTTAAAATTAGCATACAAACAATTCTCCTTTAACTTCTGCAGAACAGTACTAAGATGAAGAACATGATCCTTAACATCCTTGCTATAGATCAAGATATCATCAAAGAATACCAACACAAACCTCCTTAAGAACGGCTTCAAGACATGATTCATTAAGGCTTGAAATGTTGATGGGGCATTTGTGAGTCTAAAAGGCATTACTACAAATTCATAATGACCCTCATATGTCCTGAAAGCTGTCTTGGAAATGTCTTCTTCTCTCATTCGGATTTGATGATAACCTGACTTTAAATCTAGCTTTGAAAAAATTGTAGCACCTCCTAACTCATCTAACAATTCATCGATGATAGGAATAGGAAATTTGTCAGGTACTGTTACCTTGTTGAGTGCTCTGTAATCTACACAGAAACGCCATCCGCCATCCTTCTTTTTGACTAATATGATAGGGCTAGAGAATGGGCTGACACTAGGTCGAATAATCCCAGCCTGTAGCATTTCTCCTACCAACCTTTCAATCTCTGATTTTTGATAGTGAGGATACCTATAAGGTCTCAGATTGGGAGTGGCAGCCCCTTCTTTCAATACAATTGCATGATCATGTAATCTAGAGGGGGGCAATCCTCGAGGGCTTTCAAAGACTTCAGGGAATGCCTGTAATACTGCTGCAACCGTGGGCGGGATTATGTGCTTGTGTTCATATTTTTCCTCTAACAAATTACATTTAATTAAGAACCCGCACCCTTCATCTTGCAAAGCTTTGACCACTGACTTTAATGAAGCTGAAACTTTGCTTAATCCTGGATCACCCTTCAACATTGTCAACTTCCCTTCTATTTCAAACCGAAGTGTGAGCTCTCTAAAATTAGCTCTAATCTCTCCCAAACTTTCAAGCCAGTCCAGACCCAAAACTACATCTGCCCCTCCTAGTTCAAACAGAAAAAAATTCTGTTGAATTCTTATATCTTTGAGTTCCAACTCCATTCCTTGACAAACTCCTTTACATCTTACCTTATGACCGTCTCCTACCTCCACAAGGTAATCAATTGTATCAGTGATGGGTAAGTGTAACTCCTTTACCACTCTTGTAGCCACAAAGTTGTGAGAAGCTCCACAGTCCACCAAAACTACCACCTGTTTTCCAGCCACAGTCCCCAATAACTTCAGGGATTTCTTAGATGTCAAACCCATTATGCTATGCAATGATAGCTGCAATGCTTCCAAATCTTCTTCTTCACCAACATCTAACACCTCATTGTCGTTTTCATGCTCTTCTTCCATTACCAACAAATGCAATTGCTTGTTTTTGCATACATGATCATGACTATACTTCTCATCACAAGAGAAACAAAGTCCTTTGTTCATCTTATCTTGCAACTCAGCCTGAGATAATCTTCTTCCCTTATTTCTGAAATTATTGTTAGGTCTACTAGAAACAGACCCGACCATTGATCCGCCTTGATTATCCGTCTTAGTCATTATCTTGTGTCCTGAATCATAAGTGGCAGTTCGAGCACTGGGAAAAACAGGGAGTGATTTTCCTCCCGTTGTTTTGTGAGAATTGTAATTCAACCCTTTTGCTAGTGCTGCATTTTTTTCATCAATCATCTGGGCTGTATCCATCAATTCAGCTAAATTTCTCGTAAGGTGCAGCTTAAGCTCTGCCTTAATCTCATCCTTTAGTCCATTCAAGAAAATACCCTGCAAATATTGTTGGTCAATCTTCCTTAAGGGTCCAGCATATAGCTCAAATTGTTCCCGAAATTCCTCCACGGTCGTAGTTTGTTTTAATCCCAACAGTAATTCAAAGGGATTCTTCATCATGGAGGGTTGAAATCTTCTAATTAAAGAATTCTTGAATACTTCCCAAGAGGGATTTTCAACACAAGATTCCCACCACTGCAACCAGCTAAGGGCCTTGCCTTCCATGGCCACCATCACCGCCTTCAACCTTTCTGTTTCCGATACTTTTCTTAACAAAAAATATCTCTCTACTCTATTAACCCATCCAAAAGCATCTTCTCCTGAAAAGATAGGAATCTCAAGCTTTCTCCAGCAATCACTTGTGTCCTCCTTCGATCTTGGGCCAACAAGTTCCTTTACTCCTTCTTCATCAATTTCTTCCTCTGAATTCGATCTCTGCCCCTTTTTGCTTTGTCGACTTTCTGAGGCTAGTGATCCCAAAAGTTCCTCAATCCGATTCAGACGAGCTTCTTGAAGTTCTCTACGAGTTTCCATCATCTCCAGTTCTTTTCTCCAAGCGTTTAGATTCCTCTCCATCGCTTCCATTCTTGCCTCCATCCTTGTATTCACCATCCGTTTCCCAAGAATCTTGGAGCTTTGATACCAGTTGTAAGAATTGGATTAGATTAAAGAATACAAAAGAAAATAGAAAAGTAAATCTGTATTCTCCTTCTTGAATCCTGCCTGAAAGGGGACAGAATTAAGGGGGTAATGAACAAGAAATCTACAAGACTGTTTACAAGGGAATTCGAGAGTCCCTGGTCTCTCCTCTACCAACTTCTTTCCAATCAACAACTAATAAATCCTCCTATCTCAACTGAAACTCCCTCTTTTATATCTCCTAACTACCACGACTACTAACTAACTGTTAGTTATTACTTATTATTTCTTTTTTAGTCTGCCCTCTTCTCCTCCTAACATATACTTTAGTAATTGGGGGTCTAACAGATTGCATCTAAACAGAGGTCTTGTGTGTTTGCATGAAAGAGTATTCAAAAAGGGTTTTTGAACACTCCTTCCCTCTATTCCAATGAAAAAAAGGAGAAATGACAGAATCTCTCCTTCCCCCTGCCTCGAATAATACACAGAAATGGGGGGCAAATATGGGTCTTAAACCCTATTCACATTAACTGCTGCAATTTCTGACACAACAGTGGGCATGCATCTGTGAACCAAAAATCTCCACGATTTTATAGTGCCTGAAAGGCTGTGATACTGCAATGGTGATGCTATTGTACATATTAATAAGTAGCTTCCTCATTATGTGGTCCTTTCCATCACAGTGGTTTCTTATTTTAATTGTTCTGTGGTAGTGTAAAAAAGCAAATGATGTTTTTACATTATCTTGTCTGTGAATGTGTTTAATTTTTGCATGCCTGCTTTTAGTAGACTTGGAATCTCTGTTTAAACTTTTCTTGCCATGTCGCTTAGGTTATTAATCAAAGGATGCCCAAAGAACTTCTACAAAGCAGCCTTAGGCCTATATTGGTCAATTTGGCGCACACAAAAAATCTCAGTATGCCTCTTCTGCTTGGCCTAGCCCGCCTGCTTGAACTGTTATCCAATTGGTTTAATGTTACCTTGGGTGGCAAACTTCTAGAGCATCTAAAAAGGTGGTTGGAGCCTGAAAAGTTGGCACAGAGTCAAAAGTCATGGAAGGCTGGTGAAGAACCAAAGATTGCTGCAGGTTTGACATCTATGGTTATTATTTAGTGCAAGTGTTTCTAATGCAGCTTCCTTAACTCATGTTTGCACTGATACATCATTGTCTATTGTTGCAGCTATAATTGAACTTTTTCACTTGCTTCCTCCTGCTGCCTCAAAGTTCCTTGATGAACTTGTAACCTTGACTATTGATTTGGAAGGAGCTCTTCCCCCTGGACAAGTGTATAGTGAAATCAATAGTCCATACCGCCTTCCACTTACCAAGTTTTTAAATCGATATGCACCCCTTGCAGTTGATTATTTTCTTGCTCGATTAAGTGAACCAAAATATTTCAGGCGGTAAGTTTTGGAATGCCAAACTTTAATTATATACCTAGTAGGATTGGATACTGACATTGTTTCTTTTTCATGTTGTTTTGTTGCTGTAAATTCAGTTTCATGTATATAATTCGTTCAGAAGCTGGCCAGCCATTAAGAGATGAACTTGCAAAATCTCCACAGAAGATACTTGCAAGTGCATTCTCTGAATTTCTGCCCAAATCTGATGTGACAATGGCTCCTGCATCCACAAGTACACATACTAGTTTATTAGGTGAAGAAAATGCTATTGCTCCATCAACTGATGCTGCTTCTAATCCGCCTGCTCCTCCTTCCAATACAACTTCTGATGCTTACTTTCAGGGACTAGCACTTATAAAAACCCTGGTCAAATTAATCCCTGGTTGGTTACAAAATAATCGGAGTGTGTTTGATACATTAGCACTTGTCTGGAAGTCACCTGCAAGAATATCCCGATTGCAAAATGAACAGGAGCTGAACCTAGTGCAAGTAAGTATAGGCGAGCTCAATTTAGTTAGTGTTGGTTCATCATTGTTGATTGAGGAACGACTTTACGATTACTTGTTTCCATTTTTCAGTGATTGCATGAACAATTTTAGTTTCATGGCATACTGAAGATAGCTAACAATTTGAGTTGTGTTTGCTTTTGATCTCATCATGTTTTAACCTAGTGAAATTGCAAGAATGTAGAATAATAGGAGGGTTGGGCTCTGGGATCCTGACTGTTGTAGTCCGGCTGTTTGTAGGCATCTTCAGCATTGGAGTTGAAAACGGCAATAAGTGCTTGCTGAATTCTTCGACTAGAGATTTGTTTTCAATGCCTCAGACTTCTTTTATTCTTTTTCAGCAATTTACGCCTTGTGGATATGGATCCAATGTTATGATTATATGAGAAATAGAACATTTTGGAAGAGGGGTTGATTACTTATTTTTAGCTTTAAAAACGCATCCTTTTTATGCTACTGATTAACAATTTACTTAACTATGTCAACTGCCAACTTCCAAACCTGTGTTTTTTCAGGCATCCATTAACCCTTGACACTGCTTTATGGTTAAAGCATATATGGAGAAGTAGGGAACTCCATTGAAGTCCAGTTTTGTCTTTATTCTTCTCCTTTCTCTCCATCTTCAATAATTTCTTCAATTTCTTTCTCATCTCCTAATATAGATTTCCTCGTCTTATCCATCTTGGGATTTAAGTTTCTTGCACCTATAAAACCAAAAGAAAAGAATAAGCATGACATTATGTATTTAACTTTATTTTGTAATTTTATTTCTTGAGTTCTTTTCGAATTATAAATCTAGTATCAAGTGGTATATCCATCCATCCATGAAGCATCAAGTGGTAAGCAGGGATCCTCCTTTTTTGTGATCCATTCATAATCCAATTAAATATCAGATAAGCATAGAAGATCATGGGCATCTTCCTTCTCTTCTCTACACTTTTACCTCATCTCAAGCTGGAGATTATACTTAACAAACACAAGTGCATTTAATCTTTGTTGCTCTAAATGATTTTTTTCCTCTTGGTATGCACTTGGTCAAAGGTATTCCAATTTCATATCCTGTAGCACAACATGTGAGGCTCAAAATTCTCTTGGTTACTTTTTGCAACTCTTTACCCTTTCCAGCACAACTCCCTCCAAAGACTATCAAAAAATTCAAAACAAAGAATGTATATTCTAGTTAGCACTTTGCATAAGCAAAACATGTCACAGAAGCTATTACTTTATGATGAAAATAAACTGTAAAAAGGTATTGGGTTGTTTTTTGTCTCTAGTATCTATTATCATGTCCATTTCCAAAAATTCCTTGGCTGTCTTACATTTTTCGAGTTGTTGATCAATTAAAAATCTCATCCTTCTACCAGGAACATTCTTTCAATGGTTTCCTTTTGTTGTAATTACCATAATTATTATAATTACCATAATTATAGATATTTGTTTTATTTAGGACAGATTTGATTAGCCTTGATTTGTATAGGATTGTATTAGATATTATTCTCCTGTAATTACCATAAATAGATTAGAGGTAGCCTATATATAGATTGTATAACATCTTTGTAAAATACAATTCAATTTGACACAATTACTTATATTCCTTTCTCAAGTCATATAAACCAAACAACACCTCATTATCCAGGTTTAAGCCTAAAGGAAAAGAGAAGAGAGTAATTGGGTTTTCTTTTCTTATCTTTTATTCAAGGGATAACAATGATTTAAATAGGCGAAGAGAGAATCAATTAGGGAGATCCTCTTGCCTAAACAGATTACAAGATAATTTAAATAAGGAAAACTAGGAAAGTATTTAAATAAAGAAAACAAACAATATCAGGTCAGATTAAGGGAAGATTCTGACCTGATTTTATTCTATCCTAAGTTTCCAAATATAAAAGATTTACACAATCTTAGCACCCCCCCTCAAGTTGGTGCATAGATATCCAACATGCCTAACTTGCTTACAAGAAATTCAAAGTTAGGTTTAAACAACCCTTTAGTGAGAATGTCTGCCAATTGTTGTGAGGTTGGAACAAAAGGCATGCAAATAATTCCTTCATCCACTTTCTCTTTTATAAAATGTCTGCCAATTTCCACATGCTTGGTTCGATCATGTTGGATAGGATTCTGAGATATACTTATGGCAGCCTTGTTGTCACAGTATAGTTTCATAGGAAGAGTCATAGGAAGCTGCAACTCTTCAAGAATTCTTTTTAGCCACAAGATTTCACACACTCCTTGTGCCATGGCTCTATACTCGGCTTCAGCACTACTCCTTGCAACTACACTTTGTTTTTTACTCCTCCATGTAACCAGGTTTCCCCACACAAAGGTACAATACCCAGATGTTGACTTCCTATCTATAATTGAGCCAGCCCAATCTGCATCAGTGTAGATCTCAATTGTTTGTTGTCCAGTCTTCTTAAAAAACAACCCTTTACCAGGTGCACTCTTCAAGTATCTTAGAATTCGGTAAACTGCATCTAAATGTTCTTCATGAGGGGAGTGCATAAATTGGCTTACCAAACTTACAGCAAATGCAATATCAGGTCGAGTATGGGATAGATAAATCAGTCTTCCTACCAACCTTTGGTACCTGGAAGCATCCACCGGTGCACTTTCTTGGTTGTTCCCAAGTTTTTTATTAGGGTCAATCGGAGTTTCAGCTGGTTTACATCCACTCATTCCAGTTTCATTGAGAAGGTCTAATATGTATTTCCTTTGAGAAACCACAATTCCTTTTCTAGATCTTGCAACCTCCATTCCTAAGAAATATTTTAGAGGTCCTAGATCCTTGATTTCAAATTCAAGGGCCAAAGACTTCTGTAATCGACTCATCTCAAGCAAGTCATTCCCTGTGAGAACTATATCGTCTACATTAACAATCAGTGTAGCCAATTTTCCTTCAAAAGAGTGTTTTACAAACATAGTATGATCACTTTGGCATTGCATATACCCTTGCCTTTTTATAAATGTAGTAAACCTCTCAAACCAAGCTCTAGGGGATTGCTTCAATCCATATAGTGATTTCTTAAGTTTGCAAACTTTTTGTTTAAAGTGTGATTCAAAACCTGGAGGTGCATCCATATATACTTCTTCTTCCAAGTCTCCATTTAGGAAAGCATTCTTGACATCTAATTGCTGTAGTGGCCAGTCAAGATTGGCTGCCAAGGATAAGAGAACTCTGATAGTATTTAACTTTGCAACGGGTGCAAAGGTCTCCATGTAATCTATCCCATATGTTTGGGTAAAGCCTTTAGCCACTAACCGAGCTTTGTATCTTTCAATCAACCCATCTGCTTTATACTTGATTGAGAAAATCCATTTACAACCCACAGTTGTTTTTCCCTTGGGCAAATCCACCATATTCCAAGTTTGGTTCTTCTCTAGAGCCCTCATCTCTTCCAAGACAGCATTCTTCCACTCTGGAACCTTTAGAGCAGAATGTATATCTCTTGGTATTTCTCCTTTGGTCAGTTCTGAAATAAAAGCTCTAAAAGAAGGTGATAAATTATCATTTGACACAAAATGAGAGATAGGATACTTTGTACAAGACCTAACCCCTTTTCGAATAGCTATTGGAAGATTAGATTGATCTAACTCTAAGTTAATAGACTTATTAACAGGCTGGACAGTTTCAGAAAAAATGTTACCTGGTGCATTTTCAGACTCTTGGCAGTGTTGAGGTTGTAGAGTATCACTTGGCCCCAATGTTTGACCCTTTTTCTTCCTTGAATAGACAAGATTAACGGGTTTTTTGCCCTCAGTCATTGTAATTGTCTCATTTCCCCCTGTTTCAAGGCTCTTAGGATCAGAAACATGTTGCTGTTCACCATGTTCCGCTAGTATTTCAGAATTTTTTTCAAAACTTAAAAATTCTGGTTCCAAGAGTTCTTCGAACATTTGAAAGTTATGTTCTGCATCTTCAACTCTTCTCCCCCTCTGAAAATGGCTTCCAAAAAAAGGTGTTTCCTCAAAGAAAGTGACATTCATAGTTACAAAATATTTTTTTAAACTTGGATCAAAGCACTTGTAACCTTTTTGGTTAGGAGCATAACCAACGAACACACACTTTGTTGCTCTTGGATCAAGTTTACTTTGATTAGGCACATGTGAATGGACAAATACTGTATAACCAAATATCTTAAGGGGCAAACAAGTTGAAATTCTATTTGTTGGAAAAATTTTCATGAAGAAATCAAATGGAGTTTTAAAATTCAAAATTTTGCTAGGCATTCTATTTATTAAATAAGTTGCAGTCAAGATTGCTTCACCCCAAAGATATTTAGGCATATTATTTTGAAATAACAAGGCTCGAGCAACTTCAAGAATATGTTTATTTTTCCTCTCAGCCACACCATTTTGTTGAGGGGTATTAACACAGGAACTTTGATGAATAATTCCTTCTTGAAGGAAAAAACTAGTTAAACATCGGTTAAAATACTCTCTCCCATTATCACTTCTAAAAATTTTTATTTGTTGTTGGAATTGAGTTTTTATCATTTGAAAAAAGTTTTTAAAAATCCCTTCCACTTCTGATTTTTCCTTCATTAAATACACCCACATTAGTCTAGTGTGATCATCTATAAATGTAACAAACCACCTTTTTCCAAGAAGAGTCGGATCACGACTAGGACCCCACACATCACTATGAATGAGACTAAAAGGACTAGACTTTTTGTAGGGTTGAGGGGAATAGGTTGAGCGATGATGCTTAGCCAACTGACATGTTTCATAAGTAATTAAAGATGGATTTTTATTCTTAAAAAGATTGGGAAACATGTGTTTCAAATAAAAGAAACTTGGATGACCTAATCTATAATGCCATAACATAATTTTGTCATTCCTTGAAACAAATACTGAATTGAGACAATTACTTTGACTCTCTTTATTGAAAACAGTTTCTTCTTCAAAGAAATAGAGGCCATCAACTTCCTTAGCACTGCCAATCGTCTTCCCTGATTTCAAATCCTGAAATTTACATGAAAAAGAATCAAAAACAGCAAGACATTGTTGATCATGTGTTAACTTGCTAACGGACAAGAGATTGCAAGATAAGTTGGGGACATGAAGAACATTATGGAGAGTAAGAGAACTTGACATAGAGACAGAACCAACACCAGCTATTGCAGAAAAAGAACCATCTGCAATTTTAACCTTTTTGTTATCTGCAGAGGGACTGTAAGTAGAAAACAAACTTGGACAATTTGTCATGTGATCAGTAGCTCCAGAATCAATGATCCATGGAGCATGAGAATTCTGTGTAGAACTAAGAAAAGTAGTAACTAACAAAGGGTTATCTTTTTGTGCCAAGGAAGAGGATGAAGTAACTGACATTTTTCCAGAGAAAATTTGATACAATTGTTCTAACTGTTCCTTTGTGAAAAAAGATGACTCGGAAGTATTTTTCTGTTCTTGGTTTTCAAAGTTGGAAGATAGAGTTTCAACGGCAACAATAGAGGGTGCATCATTGTTGTTTGTTGTCATGGAGGTCATTGCAGTGTTCGATCCTTCATTTGCTCCACCCGCTCTAGTTGTTCGGGTTTCTCCGGTCATGGCTGTCTTAACCATGATAAAATAGTCCCTGGATCAGAGCTGTACAGCTCTGATACCATAAAGGAAAAGAGAAGAGAGTAATTGGGTTTTCTTTTCTTATCTTTTATTCAAGGGATAACAATGATTTAAATAGGCGAAGAGAGAATCAATTAGGGAGATCCTCTTGCCTAAACAGATTACAAGATAATTTAAATAAGGAAAACTAGGAAAGTATTTAAATAAAGAAAACAAACAATATCAGGTCAGATTAAGGGAAGATTCTGACCTGATTTTATTCTATCATAAATTTCCAAATATAAAAGATTTACACAATCTTAACAAAGCCTTTGTCATAATGGAACCTAACCCAACAAAAAATAAGGCAATGTCATTACTTACTGAAGTACATAAAATTTAAGAGAGTAAGGATGTCGTCATTACTTACCTAGGGTTGAGAAAATAGGTAGTTGCGTGGAGAGGTTTATGCAGTAAATTCCATCTAGTTTCAAATTCAATAATCCTCCCACACTTTCTTATACCTTGACTCTTGCTTTTGAAAATTTTCAACACATTTGCTCTTTGGTTCTAGTGATTGCTTCATAAATATATGGTATGGCTGGCTTTGAATCTCCATCTACAAGCCTTAGTACTTTTACAAGTGGAATCATACACTTTAGGCAATATTTGATGGATCTCCAAACTATATTATCACTTAGCACTAGGTTTATCACCTGCTTAGCCTCATGATAAGGAGGCTTCAAACCCCTACCATATTCTCGAACAACTTTCAACATTTGGATAAAAAAGTGGCTTTACCAAACTGAATGGCAATTCATTACCATATATGCAATTACTTGAATGACATCTCTATCTTTCAACATTTGATGCGTTGTCTTTTGCTTGACAAAGGATCACGATCCAGCTGTGAGCTGACTCCAAAAACCTGTCCTCTGTTTGGATTGTAGGCTGCAACTTGCAACTTTAGAGGCCCTTTCCTTTCCTTTACTAACAAATGAGTCCATTGTTCCCTTTTTGCACCACCATCTTCATTTGTTACTTATTTCAAACAGTCAAGGCTACTCTCACCTTTCTTCTTGTCTCTACTTTCTAATAGTTTGGTAAATATTTCCTTAACGTCATCTGGAACACTTGTGCAATCAATTTCATTTTCCTTTGTTCCAGCAAGATGATGCTTCCTTCTTGCAGTCCCATCCCAACAAATATGAGAACAAAATTTGCATTTCACTTGAATTCTTTGTGGGGGGACACTTTCACAGTACCATCATGTGATATTAGCCTCCTTTTTCTTTGTTTGACTCATCCTTCACAGCAGCAAATAAAAGAGGAAGGGGCCAACAAGTTAGAGCCCAAGACCTGCATGAGGGGCCACTAGATTTAGCAAGGCTCTGACAAACAGAATAGAAAATGAGAGGTAGAATAGCAAGGGGGGCACCAAATATCACAGGAATAGGAGAACAAGCCACCAAAACCAGGGAATGAAGCACAGGTAGTGGGAGACAGCACAATCAGAAACAAAATAGTGTGTGCAAGTGAACAAAGGTCACACATGTGTTGTCAGGGAGGAAAAAACAGAAAACCAAATAGGGTTCTTTGCCTCTCTATATTACAAGTGGGTCTTCTTGGGTTAGTGTGGGAACAAATCAGTCCTTTCCCTCTCTTTTCTGCCATTTTTTTAAAAGCATTTTTTAGGGTTTTTCAGAACCAGGTTGCAGATGACCTGACCTGGTTTTGGGTACGATCTGGCAAGTTGCAGAATTGTGTGAAACAGGGGTAGAAGTAGAACTGTGATTCTTCAGATACTAATGCAATTCACATGATTCAGTATGCGATTCAAGCGCAAATGCATTAACATTTGCTGCTACCCTTTCAATTATATTGTGCATTTATGATATGATTTCATTATTTAATCTTTTATATAAATTTAGGCCATTGTTCTTGGTTGCTCATTCTTCCCAGCAAACAATCAGCTAAGTTAAATTTGAAGTCATTTTCATTGTGTGGTTCTACCACAGCTACTGCACTTGCTATATGTGATTAGAAAATGAATGGGTGAGGTGTGCCTATCTGAATAATGTTTTTCCATTATAATTATTACTCCTATCATTATCTCTGGTACTGCTTTGTTTTTCTGTTAATTTTGTAGTCATGATATTTTGAAATCTTTAGCTCAATGCTCAAATGGTGATTTTACTTTAATTTCCTTTTGTCTTTTCTTGGTTGTCTCATTCATCATGTTTTGGTATATTTGTCTTGTGTTTGAAGTTACTGGTTAACTGGTTTTCATTCATTATGGATTTACAGGTTAAAGAAAGTAAATGGCTAGTGAAATGCTTCCTGAATTTCTTGAGACATGACCAAAACGAAGTGAATGTTCTCTTTGATATACTTACCATATTCTTATTTCATAGTCGAATTGACTATACGTTTCTGAAGGAGTTTTACATTATTGAGGTACATCATAATTGGATTTGAAATTTCTGTTAAGATCTCTATTCATTTTGTTATTCAATTATGTTTTTGCATTTTAGGTGGCAGAAGGTTACCCACCAAACATGAAAAAGGCTCTTCTCTTGCATTTTCTCAGCCTTTTCCAATCAAAACAACTTGGTCATGACCATTTGGTGATTGTAATGCAAATGCTCATTCTTCCAATGCTTGCACATGCCTTTCAAAATGGTCAAAGTTGGGAAGTTGTTGATCCTGCTATCATAAAAACAATTGTTGAGAAACTTCTTGATCCTCCAGAAGAGGTATATCCTTATTAAGTGTAATTTCTTATATGGCCTTTCTTTGACATCTTCATGATTCAGTGTTTATGATACTGCCTTTTAAGTTCATATATATCTCTTGATACATCATGTCCCTCTTTTGTAGGTTTCTGCTGAGTATGATGAACCTTTAAGAATAGAACTATTGCAGCTAGCCACTTTGCTTCTTAAATATCTTCAGAATGATCTTGTCCATCATAGGAAGGAACTGATAAAGTTTGGGTGGAATCATCTTAAGCGTGAAGACACTGCAAGCAAACAATGGGCATTTGTCAATGTTTGCCATTTCTTGGAGGCATATCAAGCCCCAGAAAAAATAATACTTCAGGTATGAAAACATTGACTTCTGTTGAAATGTTGTTTACTCATAGTATCTTGTAAACATGAGCAGGTGAGAAAATGAAAGAAGATTAGAGAAAATGGAAGGAAGTGAAAGAGAACACAGAGATTCAAATTTGTATTGAGAAAATTTTGCTCTGAAATAACAATCAGTGTCTACATGCTGGGAACAGCTATTCGTAGAGATCCTGAGATCCTAACAGGATCCCTATAGCAGCTCTCTAAAAGTTATAACAGCTCTCTAACAGAGTGTCAATCTAACTGAATTTGCTACAATTAATGCATGTTATAAAATATGCCAACTAATAGAGAACTAAGACAATTAATACATGTGACAGAATACACAAAAATACCGCATGCTAATCACCTACTCACACTAGAGTTGGTTATTATCTGGAAGATTAAGTGGAATATTTTTATCATGGAAAAACAGTTCCCTCTAATCGCTTGGTTTTACTTCCTACAATTTTTTTTTTAAATTTCAATGCTTACTGTGAAAGTGTAACCATTTAGGGGTGGATAAAACCTTCCTAAGAACATATTAGAAGTCTGAACTTGCACCATTAAATGCAAAATATTAATGTAAAGAGGCATAGTGTTTGGATACTTTCTTACAAAATATGGCTAAATCTGTTTACACCTTTCTTATCTTTCATATTATTCCCTTGCCAGACAGAACCAGCATTTTATGAAATGTAACCATCCCCGAGTTTCTTTCTCTTTTTATTATTATAATGGGTCTGACATAATCTTTGCCTCCAGGTTTTAAGAGTGCTTTTGTGCTCTGGATACACACATACAAACATGCATGCATATATATGTGTGAGCCTTCAAGTCAACTAGATGCTTCTAGATTAAACAAATTTCTTTCTGAGCCTAGCTAATAAGAGGAGTTTTTGGCTTTTTATAAACCTGGATGTGCTTTGAAATCCTGTATTTATTCTGTGTATGAATGCGTCTAACTCACTGAATTTCACAGGCCAAAGAAAAAGCATGTGTATATATATGTCTAGATGATGCATGAGCAGCCTAACACTGATTTGTAACTACAGGTTTTTGTAGCTCTTCTTAGGACATGCCAACCAGAAAATAAAATGTTGGTCAAGCAGGCTCTTGACATTCTAATGCCAGCATTGCCACGACGGTTGCCCCTTGGCGATTCTCGCATGCCTATATGGATAAGATACACTAAGAAAATCCTCGTTGAAGAAGGTCATTCAATTCCTAATCTTATTCACATATTCCAGCTTATTGTCCGCCATTCAGATCTCTTCTACAGCTGCAGAGCTCAGTTTGTTCCTCAGATGGTGAATTCTCTTAGTCGCCTTGGATTGCCATATAATACCACTGCAGAGAACAGACGTCTTGCCATTGAACTTGCTGGATTAGTTGTGAACTGGGAGAGGCAAAGACAAAATGAGATGAAAGTTGTTAGCGATTCTGATGCACCTAGCCAAATGAATGATGTCTATAATTCTAACTCAGCTGATTCTAAGCGATCTGTTGATGGGTCCACATTTCCTGAAGATACAACCAAGCGAGTAAAAGCAGAACCTGGTCTGCAATCCCTATGTGTCATGTCACCTGGTGGTCCTTCATCAATAACTAACATTGAAACCCCAGGATCTTCCAGTCAACCTGATGAAGAATTTAAACCAAATGCTGCCATGGAGGAAATGATCATCAACTTTCTTATCAGAGTGAGACTTGCATCTTTTTTTGGGTCAATGAGTGAGACTTACCTGTTTTTTACCTTTTCCATCATGTTAGTGTTAGTTAATTCATAGCAAGATTTCTTATGTTGGGGAAGACACTATATCCAATATTTAGTGTTGTGGATGTGCAACTTGCTGTTGCTTTCCCCAAAGCTTGCAAACTTATAGTTTGAACTTGATGATGTTAATACTTGCATTGCCATACTACCATTCTTTTATTCTAATCTTATCTATAATGTGTATAGATCAATGGTTCAAAGGAAACCTATTATTTTTTTACCTTAGTATTACAGTATTCACCTGCCTAAGAAGCATAGACTTCTAAATAGTAGTTGTGTCATGTGTAACAGTGTTTAACACGTATCTATGCTGGACCCTGTATGGACACTTTATAAGTTTGTTACTTTTATCTTTTAAATTTTTACGGATGCAAATTGGATTCCATGATAAATAGATGAATGACTCATGCTCATTTTTAAAAGATGAACTCTCTCTTTATTAGAGATTTTTATTCTATGTTAATTTTAGGTTATTTTTATATGTTGTATTATAATCTTGTTGTCCTATTTGATTTGCAAACTTAACCAAATCTGTAGAAGCATGATAGTGACTAAAATGGTACTTCTATGTGAAGCAAAAGTATAATCGATTAATTAAAGGATTCTTGATTCATATTGGGCAACCCCTTCTAAAAACCTGTTTCTGAGGATGGTGTTGATGACTAACTGTGGTTTTTGGGATTAGGTTGCTTTGGTCATAGAGCCTAAGGAAAAAGAAGCAAGTGCCATGTACAAACAAGCTCTGGAGCTACTTTCGCAAGCTTTAGAGGTGTGGCCAAGTGCAAATGTAAAATTTAATTATTTGGAAAAGCTTCTGAGCAGTATACAGCCATCTCAAGCAAAGGACCCCTCCACTGCTCTGGCACAGGGTTTGGATGTCATGAACAAAGTTTTAGAGAAACAGCCTCACTTGTTCATAAGAAATAACATTAACCAGATTTCTCAAGTAGGCCTAACATCATTTTGTTTGTTTTTCTGATTTGCACATGATTCAACTTAGTGATGTAATTGTTTTTCCTCCCAGATTCTTGAGCCATGTTTCAAGCATAAACTTTTAGATGCTGGCAAGTCTTTTTGCTCACTGTTGAAGATGATTTTTGTTGCTTTTCCACAAGAAGCTGCTGCAACACCTGCTGATGTGAAGGTTCTGTACCAGAAGCTTGATGATTTGATACAGAAGCATGTTACCACTGTCACAGCTCCTCAAACGTCTAGTGATGATAATAATGCTAGTTCAATTAGTTTCCTTTTGCTTGTCATAAAAACCTTGACAGAGGTGCAAAGGAACTTCATTGATCCTTCAATTTTGGTTCGCATTCTTCAACGGTTGCAACGTGATATGGGTGCATCGGCAGGTTCTCATTTAAGACAAGTATGTTGGCTTTTCTTTTTGATTTAGTATGTTCTTTTTTTGTATTAAGTCTGATACATAAAATGGAATTTCTATTAAAGTAAAAATTAAACTAAACAAAAAGAATTATAGAATTAGAAGTTTAGAGGAAAAATATGAGTAGTGACTATTCGATCAACACATGAATATATCTGCATTATGTTCCTTATTAATTTTAAGAGCAATCAACTCCTAAAATGATGACTGATCAGTATTAATCACCTGAGTAAGTAAAAGCTAATAGCAATATATCTGCTTATTTTCAACCATAGTGAAGTAATGAGTTGTTTATGTCAATTCATATATTTCTTTTTTTCAATACATGCCAATTTCTATTCTTTTATATATGGTGCTTGAAAATAAAATTCTTTAATGTATTATAGTGAGACCCACCTTGTATTCCCTCCTTTTCTTTGGTAACTAAGGCGATATGGAGATGTTGGCTTTAAAATAAAAAAGGTTTGATGCTTGTTCTTTCTGGCAATGCTGGCATTTCGTGTGCCCTTCTGCTGCCTGTTACTAAAGTTTGATCATACTTGTCTGATTGTGATATACTATGTAATACACCATTCTAGTCTGAATAACTTACCTTATTGTTGGTGTGATTTTTTTTTCTGGTTTAAACCTATAACAAGTATGCTTGATTTTTTCCCATTTCAATTTTTTTAATCAAGACTTTGTCCTGCATTATTAGGGTCAAAGAACAGATCCAGATTCAGCAGTCACCTCTTCTCGTCAAGGTGCTGATGTTGGAGCAGTTATTTCAAACCTAAAATCAATTTTGAAACTTATCACCGATAAAGTGATGGTTGTTTCCGAATGCAAGCGATCTGTATCTCAAATGTTGAATGCTTTACTCTCTGAGAAAGGTATTGATGCTAGTGTACTTCTCTGCATACTTGATGTGATTAAAGGGTGGATTGAAGATGACTTCTGTAAACAAGGAGCTTCAATCACGCCAAGTTCCTTTCTCACTCCCAAGGAGATAGTTTCTTTCCTTCAGAAGCTTTCACAAGTTGATAAGCAAAACTTCACACCAGTTGCTCTGGAAGAATGGGACAAGAAATATCTCGAACTTCTTTATGGGATTTGTGCAGATTCAAATAAGTAAGTAATTCATCTAAAGTTTTTCTCTGCTGTGCTTAATTTGTATTCAGTTTTGATTTGGTTTTGCATGGCTTCCAGATACCCTTTACCCTTGCGGCAAGAGGTTTTCCAGAAAGTGGAAAGGCTATTTATGCTTGGTTTACGAGCCAGAGATCCTGAAGTTAGGATGAAATTTTTTTCTCTATATCATGAGTCTCTTGGGAAAACTCTCTTCATCAGGCTTCAATTCATAATCCAAATTCAAGAGTGGGGGGCATTGAGTGATGTCTTCTGGTTAAAACAAGGCCTTGATCTTCTCTTGGCAATTTTAGTTGAGGACAAACCTATTACACTTGCTCCAAATTCTGCCAGGGTTCAACCACTTCTGGTTTCAAGTTCTCTTCTGGAATCATCTGGGATGCCGCACAAAGTTAATGATGTATCTGAAGGATCTGAGGATGCTCCCCTAACATTTGAGACCCTTGTGCTTAAGCATACCCAGTTTCTTAACAGCATGAGCAAACTCCAGGTAAACTAACTGATTACTGATGTTTAATCATTAATGTTTTTAAGTAATATTATTGTCCATCAAAATTAAGATCATATATCTTATATTTTTAGTTTAATTGCACTGGTTATTTTATTAATTCTAGAATGGGTCAACATATAGTGGTGGCACACATGTACTATGTGTAGAACTTCTTATATGTTAAAATTAAAAAATGTTTGTTTTTTTGAGATTTTATTTCGGTTTGTCAAATTGTTGAGAAGAGCTACAGTCTTATCACTATTTCTTTGTGACATCTGTTGTAAGTTTGTAATCATCTGTTGTACACTGTGGCAAATTATAGTTCCCCGCTTACGCAATGATAACAATTTTTCCAGGTGGCTGATCTATTAATTCCATTAAGAGAGTTAGCCCATACAGATGCTAATGTTGCATACCATTTGTGGGTTTTGGTATTTCCAATTGTCTGGGTCACATTACATAAAGAAGAACAAGTAACACTTGCTAAACCAATGATTAATCTTTTGTCTAAAGATTACCATAAGAGGCAGCAAGCCAGCAGACCAAATGTAGTGCAAGCTCTATTAGAAGGGCTTCAGTTGAGCCATCCTCAACCCAGAATGCCAAGTGAGCTCATTAAATATATCGGGAAGACTTATAATGCATGGCACATTGCACTGGCTTTACTGGAAAGTCATGTTATGTTGTTCCCAACTGATTCCAAATGTTCAGAGTCTCTGGCTGAGCTCTATCGTTTGCTCAATGAAGAGGATATGAGATGTGGTCTGTGGAAGAAGAGATCTGTCACTGCAGAAACCAGGGCTGGGCTTTCTCTTGTTCAGCATGGTTACTGGCACCGTGCTCAAAGTCTCTTTTACCAAGCTATGGTGAAGGCAACTCAAGGAACATATAACAACACTGTACCTAAAGCTGAGATGTGTCTTTGGGAAGAGCAATGGTTATATTGTGCTAGTCAACTTAGTCAATGGGATGCACTAGCAGACTTTGGTAAGAGTGTTGAGAATTATGAAATTCTGCTCGACAGCCTTTGGAAATTGCCTGATTGGATGTATATGAAGGAGCATGTCATTCCTAAAGCTCAAGTGGAAGAAACTCCAAAACTTCGTCTAATTCAAGCATACTTTGCTCTTCATGAGAAAAATACAAATGGTGTGGGGGATGCTGAGAATATGGTAGGTAAAGGTGTTGATCTTGCTCTAGAACAATGGTGGCAGCTGCCTGAAATGTCTGTCCATTCTAGAATTCCTCTTCTGCAACAATTCCAACAGATAGTTGAAGTTCAGGAGTCAGCTAGGATTCTAATTGATATTTCCAATGGAAACAAACTCTCTGGCAATTCAGTGGTTGGTGTGCAAGGAAACCTTTATGCTGATCTGAAGGACATCCTTGAAACGTGGAGACTAAGAACACCCAATGAGTGGGATAATATGTCTGTTTGGTATGATTTGCTGCAGTGGAGAAATGAAATGTATAATGCTGTCATAGATGCTTTCAAAGATTTTGGTGCCACAAATTCAGCGCTTCATCATCTTGGATACCGTGACAAAGCATGGACTGTCAACAGGCTTGCTCACATTGCTCTTAAACAAGGCCTGTTTGATGTTTGCGTGACCATACTTGAAAAATTATATGGCCATTCAACCATGGAAGTACAGGTAACTACTTCTGTTGTAGTTAGAGGTTTGAGAGAGAATTTCTTCATTTATGTGGTATCTATTCAACTTCATTTTGAATTATATATGAGCCTAGTCTTTCAGGTGGTTTGACATTCATTTTTTGGATAATTGTTCTGACCTATCATCGCATGTGAGCTTTTGTTATTTGATTAATCTGGATGGCATTTGTTCATATAGAGGCATATAGGAATTCTTAATAATCATACCTGCTTTATTTCTGGAGTATCTGTACATCTTTAACTGCAATGAAATATTTGGGAATTCATGTAGATTTTATCTGACCTGCTCTTTTTTATGTATTTACAGGAAGCATTTGTTAAGATAACGGAACAGGCAAAGGCATATTTAGAAACGAAGGGAGAGCTTACAAGTGGTCTTAATCTGATCAACAGCACTAATCTAGAGTATTTTCCTGCAAAGCACAAGGCAGAAATTTTCCGTCTGAAAGGGGATTTCTTGTTAAAATTGAATGAATCTGAGAGTGCTAATCTTGCTTATTCAAATGCCATTAGTCTTTTTAAAAACCTGCCTAAGGGATGGATAAGCTGGGGAAACTATTGTGATATGGTAACAACCTCTTGCCTGTTTTTCATTGTTACTTTCTATGACTATTAAGTACTAACTTGAGCCTTATACTTAACTATCATATACTTCAAATAGGCTTACAGAGAAACTCACGAAGAGATTTGGTTGGAATATGCTGTCAGCTGCTTCTTGCAAGGTATAAAATTTGGTGTATCCAATTCGAGAAGCCATCTAGCTCGTGTTCTTTATCTTCTTAGCTTTGATACTCCTAATGAGCCTGTTGGAAGGGCATTTGATAAGTACTACGACCAAGTACCCCATTGGGTTTGGCTCTCTTGGATTCCACAGCTCTTGCTCTCCCTGCAGAGGACAGAAGCTCCTCACTGTAAGCTTGTTCTTCTGAAGATTGCAACCTTGTATCCTCAAGTAAGTGTTATTTGCATAAGTTGCATTTGTACATTGCGAATCATGTAGATCCTAAATTATCGATTTTCTTCTACTGAATTTCAGGCTCTATATTATTGGCTGCGCACATACTTGCTGGAACGGCGTGATGTTGCCAATAAATCTGAACTTGGTAGAATAGCAATGGCTCAGCAAAGAACACAACAAAGTGTTTCTGGTACCAGTGCAGGTTCTCTTGGTGGGTTGGCAGATGGAAATGCCAGAGTACAAGGTCCAGGTGGGAGTACCTTGTCATCTGATATTCAAGCTCACCAGGGCTCCCAGCCTGCTGGTGTAATTGGATCTCATGATGGTGGAAACTCACATGGGCAAGAACCTGAAAGGTCTACAAGTGCAGAAAGCAGCATACACAATGGAAATGACCAATCTTTGCAACAAGGTTCTGCAAACCTCAATGAAGGTGGTCAGAATACACTAAGACGTGCTGGTGCTCTAGGTTTTGTGGCTTCAGCTGCTAGTGCTTTTGATGCTGCAAAAGATATAATGGAGGCTCTTAGGGGCAAGCATGCTAATTTGGCTAGTGAACTTGAGGTGATCTTCATTCAGATTTTTTAAGTTGCTTTGCTTTGCTTAACAGTAATTCTATGAAACCTCAGTCCCCACCCCTTTCTCTAGAACTGTCAATTTGGGCTACTTGGTCCGACCTGATGTGGGTAGCAGGTTTATGTGGACCAAGCTGAAAAGCCTAGAATTATCTTAGTCTCTAAAGTGGTAGTCCAAGCCTGACGGTAAGCAAATAGTAGGCCTATGCAGGCCGGCACTTAGAATTAACTATGTGATGATTGTATACATTTAATAAATGAACCTGTGAATCAATAATAGCAAAGTAGACATAAAGGTCAACACTATGACCACAGGCACATGAAAAAGAACGGTAGGTGTTTGCTATAAACATGGAAAAGTAGCAAAATTTTCTGTTTGTTTGGTACTTTCTGACTGTTCATCTTTCATGTTTGCATTAATTAATGTTTCTGTGGATTGAACTAACACCGTAGTTAAAATGATTTATATATGCCCTATATGGTGTGAATTATGCCAATATATCTGAGAATAAGATCTTGATCGTGTTGCCTAGAACTTGGATGATTATGACCAACCATTTTATTTTGCAGATCCTGCTAACAGAAATTGGTTCAAGGTTTGTCACCCTTCCTGAGGAGAGACTTTTGGCAGTGGTTAATGCTTTGCTCCACCGCTGCTACAAATATCCAACTGCTACAACTGCAGAAGTTCCTCAGTCTCTCAAGAAAGAGCTCTCAGGTGTTTGTAGGGCATGCTTTTCAGCTGATGCTGTAAATAAGCATGTTGACTTTGTGAGGGAATACAAACAGGATTTTGAACGTGATCTTGATCCGGAAAGCACCTCAACTTTTCCATCTACCCTCTCTCAATTGACTGAGCGGTTGAAACACTGGAAAAATGTTCTTCAAAGCAATGTTGAGGACAGGTTTCCAGCAGTATTAAAGTTGGAAGAAGAAAGCAGGGTATTGCGGGATTTCCATGTTATTGATGTTGAAGTTCCAGGGCAATATTTCACTGATCAGGTGACTGCTGCTGAATTTTTTTTTAAACTGCCAAAATATCAATTTTATTTCTTATATGTATATTTTGTATATTACAATATGGATCTTGATTAAGATAACCCCAAGGTGGCCTGAGGAGTCTTTGATGCATCTTATACTGATTCTCAGTTGTTTTATTTTGTTCCAGGAAATTGCCCCAGATCATACCATAAAGTTGGATAGGGTTGCAGCTGATATTCCAATTGTGCGGAGGCATGGGAGCAGCTTTAGGCGTTTGACTCTAATTGGTTCTGATGGTTCCCAACGCCATTTTATTGTCCAGACATCTTTGACTCCCAATGCCCGAAGTGATGAGCGTATATTGCAGCTTTTCCGCGTGATGAATCAAATGTTTGAGAAGCACAAGGAATCAAGACGCCGTCACATATGTATTCACACTCCGATAATTATTCCCGTTTGGTCTCAGGTTAAATTAATTTTCCTTGTATACTTTATTGTTTCTTTTTTTTCACTTCTATTTTTTAGAGAGATGGACCCATGGCTTTGAATGGAATCAAGACTACCAAAACTGCAAACGAATCCTTTACCTGTTTAAAAGTATCCACTAATCCTTCTTGACATATTGTATGTACAGGTTCGCATGGTAGAAGATGATTTGATGTATAGTACTTTTCTTGAGGTCTATGAGAATCATTGTGCAAGAAATGACCGTGAGGCTGATCTTCCTATAACCTATTTCAAGGAGCAGCTGAACCAAGCTATATCTGGTCAAATATCACCAGAAGCTGTTGTTGATCTCCGTCTGCAAGCCTATAATGAGATAACAAAAAATCTTGTTACTGACAACATCTTTTCACAGTATATGTACAAAACCCTACCAAGCGGCAACCATAGTTGGGCTTTCAAGAAGCAATTTGCCATCCAGTTGGCGCTGTCAAGTTTCATGTCTTTTATGCTACAAATTGGTGGGAGGTCTCCGAACAAGATTTTATTTGCAAAGAACACTGGAAAAATATTTCAAACTGATTTTCATCCTGCGTATGATGCAAATGGATTGATTGAGTTTAATGAGCCAGTCCCATTTAGGCTCACAAGGAATATGCAAGCGTTCTTCTCCCATGGAGTGGAAGGCCTTATTGTATCTTCAATGTGTGCAGCTGCACAGGCTGTGGCTTCACCTAAGGTGAGAACTGAGAAAGTCGATCTCTCACTCTATATTTAAATTTATATATAAATTATGAAACCTAATGCTTTTCAATATTTGGATTTTAATTCATGCAATGTAGACTAAAAAATTATTTGCTCTTAATTGCTGGTATTGCAGCAAAGTCAACACCTGTGGCATCATCTAGCGATGTTTTTCCGTGATGAACTATTGTCTTGGTCTTGGAGAAGACCGCTTGGGATGCCCATGGCCCCTATGGCTGCAGGTGGTACTATGAGCCCGGTTGACTTCAAACAGAAGGTTATCACAAATGTGGAACATGTTATTACAAGGGTTAAGGGAATCGCTCCTCAGAATTTTTCGGAAGAGGTAAGCAATTTTGTTTTGTTCAGTTTTCTATAATTTTTATCCTTTGCTCTTAATTTTAATCTGAAATTCTAAAATCAACTTTCCTTTTTAATTGCTGGCTGGGTAGATGAAACAAGGGGATAATTGGTTATGTAACAAATTTCTAAAAATATTTTATGCGTTATCTACCAAAAATAAAGGAATCCATTTTGACCCTTTGGACTAGTTTATGGATGCTCGTAAGAATTACTGAAAAAACGAAATTGGAAGGAAGGGGATGAGGACTTTTGCACTCGTCATATTGTCACTACTCATTATAGAAGATCAATATAATTAACTGCAAGTTTGTGCTTCCTGCCCTTGCCCTTCCTCTTTCGACTTTTTGATACTTGCTCCCTTTTTTGTCCTGATTTCTAATTCTCTTGCTGATTAACCGGTCTGCCTGATCATATGTTTAGTACTTTCAATGTTCTTGCACATGGTAGATTAGATGCTTTTTGAGAATGTTTATCTCTTGGCTAGATCACAATTTTCTCCCTATTTAGTGTATTTTCTGCTACTATTTGAATCTGTAGTATTTACGTTTTTATTTTTATATATAGGAGGAGAATGTCATGGATCCACCCCAACCTGTGCAGAGAGGTGTTACTGAGTTGGTTGAAGCTGCCTTAAACCCAAGGAACTTGTGCATGATGGATCCAACGTGGCATCCCTGGTTCTAAGATCTGATAGCAGTACCGTAAATATGTGTACATATTCTCAGCTATATTGAGCAATGCTGCTAATTCTGTTGAAACCCTAGTGTAAATCAATGCCTTAGGTCTCATTTATTATCTTCTATAGGCTAGAGGGGTCTTCACTGTGGAAGATTAACTACGGAAGCATGACCTGGTAACCATATATTATGCGGAGGTCATTTATTTGTAGAAATGATCCAGGTTTTACTCTTGTACGATGAATATCCATGTGTAAATATAAGCAGACGACAATTTTTAAAACGTGTCCGGAATTAACCTATTTCGTTTACTCTAGCTATATTTTATTACAATTAAATAATTAATTAATTACTAACTTACAATCTATCTTTACATGATAGGTGCAGAACACTTTTTTTGTTTTGTTGTAGAGTAAAAAAGCTGTCTCTTTGCTACATGTTATCTATAGAGTAAAAAGCAATCTTTTATTCATTTATATTTTTTGTGAATTATATAATTTATTGTATTATGCTGACCTTAAAGGGTATTAGGACAGTGAAACCATGGTGGGGGTTATATTACGATTTTAATTGAAATATACTGATAATTTTGTTACTATTTAATCATTGATTGATATATTAAAATGTGTTAATTTTTATAATTATTTTAAAATTTATATCTATAATAATTTTTAAATTTGTTGTTGGTTTAATTTATAAGTTTTTTTTATATTATTTACTTATATGTTATAGCCAATTAAATAATTACATAATATCTACCAAATGCCTACATGATAGGTATATAATTTTTTTTTGTTAATAAAAATTAATCTCGAGTTTTATTGCATAGTAAAAAGGGTTGAGTGTAAAAGCAGTTCTCCACTCATTTATATTCTTGTCAATTATATAATTTTTCATATTATCATGACCTATGGATATTAAGATAGTGAAACCATGATGCAGATTATATTATGAATTTATTTAAAATATACTAACTGCAGAAAAAAAAAATTCAGTCATCGATTGTTATATCTGTAATAATTTCTGATTGATTGATTTGTAAATTTTTTTATAATAACATTATTAAAATTAAACTTATATATTTACCTATATATTGTAACCATTTAAATAATTGTTTAATATCTGATGAATAATTTTGTTTTAGTTTGTTATAAAGTTGAAAGAAAACTCTATTAACGTGTGTAATGAGATTTGAATAATTAAAAAAAATTGAAAGAGACGATATCTTATTTTATGTTTAGTTAATTTTGGCATGACAGTTGGATTCAAATCTAAAAATTATTCGTAAAATTGGCTTTTAAAATTTTGTAGATAAGAGTATAACAGTAAAACACCTAATTATATTTTTGCACATAGTATATTATATTTTATAATTATAACATTAATGATTTTTAAATAATATTTAATCAACATAAAAAACTTTATTATATTAGGAATAAATAAGACTTTTGTCTTTCTTTTGTTTAATCAGAAGTGCACTTTCAAAACTTGTTTCCACATCTTTAGGTTTTCATTTAGTACCTTTCTTGAATATTCTCAGAAAGCGCTTAAAATCTAAAATAAATAGATAAGGGTCTAAAGTTGATCTTGATCTGAAGATATAGTCATAGATGGTGTGATCGCAGCTTGTATTCTTATGACTGTCTAATTTGCAATCGTCATGCTACGAGGCTATAACTCCAATAAATTCTGCTGTTATGGATTGCTGTCTCCAATAGGGGGAATAGATGCTGGTTGTGGGAATCTATAGGCTAATAATAGTAGGATGCAGATGCTATTGTAAAACTGTTCTTGCCTGAGGGATATTTTTTTTTTTCTCTACAGTTTTATATAAAACCTTTCTTATATAGGTTCATATGGAGGTTAGAATAAAAGAAAAGCATAAAAAGATTTTTTTCTATTCTATTTTATTTACGATATTTGTTTAACCAGCAAATATGATTAGTTTATTCTATTGTTCAATAATATATTTTTTTAATAATTTTTATCATATAGAAATTAAATTAAAAAAGATAAAATAAGACAATATATGTATTTTCTTCTATTATCATAATACCTATTATTAATAATAGTAATAATAATAATATTTATTATTATTATTATTATCGTTATTTTTGTGATTGTTAGTTGTTTTTTAATTTTTTATATCTCTTATTCGGTTCTCTTTATTTTTTATTCATATTTTTTTTTATTTTTAACCTTTCTGACTTGGTAAAATAAAGTTAAGGTAGTATATATTTTTATCTTTTTTATTTATATTAAAATTTTATAAATGTTAAATTATAAAAAATAATTTTTTTATTTAAATATAATTTATATCATGCTATATCATTAATTAATTCATTTTAAATATAGAATAGGATAATATAATATTATTTAAATTATTATCTTAATATATAATAAAAATCGAATATAATAAATTCTATTTTATTCTATTTTATCTTATTTGTATGTTATCCTGATATCATATCTTATTTTGTTGATTAAATAAATTTCATATAATTTTTTATAAATAAAAAAGTTATATCCAGATTATTTTTGTTACTGTCAAATTACTCCTCTCATACATATCTAGTATATTTTGCTTTGGTTTAAATCAGTTTTTTCGGCATAAGACAAAAAATAATGTCAGTTGTCCTAATCTTCATTGAATTACCCTTTGCTATAAGTTGATTGCATGGTTCATGAATTATCATATACTTGAGACAATTTTATTTATCTCCTTTATTTTTGTAGATTATATTATTATATTCCCTAAAAATAATTAATTGTATATATCAGACCACAATGACTTCTTCATATATATTAAATATTTATCTTAATTATTTCAAATCTCTTAACATTTTTTTATTAGAGACAATCTAATTGGATGGATTTTTTTCATAACTTCTTCAATTGGTTGAATAATTTTATGTACTAACTATTTTATTAATTTTTAAGTTCTCTTAATTTTTATTGGAGTTAAATTAATTGACTAAATTGAGTTATTTTTAAAATAAACATCTTAACACAAAATGATTTTAAGAAAATTTTTGACTAAGTATTGTAATGGCAACAGCTAAAAAGAATAAAAGTAAAAAGCATTAATTGAAAATCGAGTCTTTTTTAATTTTTAATATTTATTAATCATTATTTTTAATTACTTTATTACTACTTTCCCATATGAAAAAATTTAAATATTTTTAAAACTAATTATGTTAATAATTTCAATAAGTGAAAATGGCCTTGTATTATTTATATTTATTCATAATTAATTAAAATAAAATAATATTTGTTCATTTTAAATATATTAAATAATTTTACTATTTATTTAATGAATTTTACTTTTAATTTTTTAGTATGTAATTATGGATGAATATTAATGACTATCTGTATTTTTTAATATGTTAAAATTTAGTTTCAATAAGGGTTAATTTTAGTGATCTAAAACGGATAGATGTTTATTGAAAATAAGGTATTTATCATATTTTTTGTATTTTTTATGTAATATTTATATTTTTAATATAAATTTACCATTTTAATGCTTAAACGTAAAAAACTTAGGTTAATACTTTTGATTAAAAAATGCTTTTTTAATTAACAAAGTCGAAATATTTTAGTATTCTTCAATTATTGGTTATAAGTAAATGAATGTTGTATGAGTTTAATTTTAATATATTATATTATCAATCAATTATAAAGTATGATAAATATAATTTTTTGAATATTTATTATAAAAGTTAATATTTTTATTAAAATAATAATTTGATTGAATGATAATATAAAAATATTTATTTTATGAATACATTTTATTTAGATTTATATTTTTTTAAGAGAAACAAAGATCAGCATTAATATGTGCTTACGTGCATAGAAAAAAAAGAATTTATTTTTATAATTTTTATTATACTAAGTAAATACACTTAAAAATTATTAAAAAATTTATTTACCTAAACTAATGTATTATTATGTAAAAATGTTGACAAAGAAGATAAAAGTAAAAAATATTGATAATATTAAAAATTATAAAAGTTTATTTTTTATTTTTTAAAATAATTAAAATATAGCATATTAGTTATTTCTTACCAATTTTTACCTTGAAATATGGTATGTTTTTACAGAAAAAAAATATTATATTTTATTATTTTATTTATAAATAATATTTTTAATAAAATTACTGTTTTTAAATATATATTAGTTATTTGTTAACCAATTCTTACTTTGAATTTAGGGATGGAACTAAACAATATCATTCAACAGCTCGTTTAATAAATAGATAGGTTAAATATCTTTTTAGATAAACAAGTTAGTCACAGACTTATAAAATGTCTATTTAATCTATTCAAAGCCTGTTTATATTTCTATATTATATATTTATATTTATTTTAATATATTATATTTATATAATATTTATTTTATATTTTATTTACATAATATTTATATATATATATATATATATATATATTAGACCTATTTAATAATTTTTTTATCTTATAGATTTTAAGTTTGCAAACATTTTTAATAGGTTCTTAGGTCTGGTAGATTTTAAGTTTGCAAACTTTTTTAATAGGTTTTTAGGTCTTGTAGTCTTTAACTTGGTTTTAAAGTCTAATTTGGTTCAGCCTACTTTTATCCCTACTCAGGAGTATGGAAAGTTTTTACAGAAAAAATATTATATTTTTATTTTTATGTATAAATAATATTTTTAATAAAATCACTATTTTTAAATATATTGAAGTTAATATTTATAATAAAATCACTATTTTTAAATATATTGAAGTTAATATTTTTAATTTTAATGTATTTTATTAATTAATTTCTATTTTAAAAATTTAAATTAACCAATTAAATGAATTCATATTTTTACCGACTATAAAAGTATTCTTTCAAAAAATTGTTTCAAGCTAAGAATTGGTTAAAAAATAATTAATATGTCTGATTTTTTAATATGGCTAAGAATTGGCTAAATATTTTCTTTAATTGGGTTGCATTTAAAAATTAAGAAATTTTTAGTAAAACATTTTTTTAACTGCTTCGTAAAATATGATAATTTTTAATAGAAAAATTATTTAATTTATTATTTTCTATGATAATTTTAACAAAAGTCACTACTTTTAAATCAATCTCAATATTACCGCTTTTAAATAGATTTTTTTCTTTTTTAAAAAAGTCAGATGTAGAATTAGATTTACCGCTTTTAAATTTATAAATCAATTTTAAATATTGAAATTAATATTTTTAAAGTTTCTTTACATTGTAAAAAATTAAAATATTTTTTAAAATTAATCACATGAAATGTTCTGAACTGTATTGGAATTCGTCCATCAATACTGAGCATTTAGCACAAAATAATTCCATAAAAATGAAAATAGTTTCATTGAAAACACTTGATCTATGATCACATGGTTGTGATCACTCTCGTTTGGCTTTCTCATTTGACAAATAAAATCAAAGAATCCAGTGAACTCCACCGAGACCAAAAGAACCAAAAGGAACATTCATGAATCACAAAACAGATTTTCCCTCCTCAGAAAAGCGTATGTGTTTCCCTTTTGGACTTGGCAATCCTTTCAAATGTAATATATTTGGCGATTCACTCTTCGGAGCAGAGTTTTCTTCCACCTCTTCTTTGATAAGCTCATCATCGCTGTTGTAAACAAATCTTGTGTGTTTTCCTGCTAACGTGGGAACCATCCTTTCATTCACACTAATCTTGTTCAACCCTTCACACAGTTCATCAAGCATCAACCCCTCTTCATCATATCCTTCTTCTTCTCCTTCATCCTCATAATAATCTTTTTCATCTTCATCTATTTCCTCTTCATCATCATCTTCATCTTGAATACCTGCATTGATCTGCATCGACCAAATAGAAGAATCATCATCTTTTGTGGAGGCTGTGGGCTTCTCCAGGTAGCAGCTACTAACTTCCTCATAACTCAACTCAGAAGAACATTCTTCCGATGCATCAGAAAGTTGAGATTTGTCATAGAAATCCAGCAAAAGGGACCGGCTTATAAGACTCTTTTCAGATTCAGAATCCTCTTGATTCTTTCCGTCCACCGTCTGCCACCAAAATCATGACACAAGATTAATTACAAAGACCAAAGAGTAATACTTGTCAGAATCCTTGATATAATTCACAGTGGCATCAAAATTAAAATATGATCAATTAGACCAGCTGAAAAAAACTTGTTCTTTGACCTCTTTTCAATACCCTCTATTCTATTAAAACTTTCTCCGAATAATCAAATACGCTTTTAGTCTACCTTATTATATAAAAAATAATCACCACTTTTTGGTCACCTTTTCAAAAGAATCATTAAAAGATAAGCCAAAAAAATCTCAACCAATCGGGTACTAGTTCACTCTATTATTATTTAATTTATTTTGCTTGTACGAACCTGAGGAAGTAATGGTTGTTGGAGAAGAATAGAAGGGGTAGCTGAAGGGAAATCAGAAAGGTTTTGAATTTGAGGGGTATTGTTGGGTTTTGGGGAAAGAAGTTGCATGCTTTCAAAAGAGAACTTGAAAAGTTCAGCCTCTTCTTCCACTTTCTGCAAAAGGGTTTTCACTTGACCCCTTAGCAATGCCTCCCCTGACCCTGGAGTCTTCTTCACTATGCTTCCTCTCTGCTTTCCCATTGGAGTCTCAAGATTTCCCCCATTTGCAAGCCCTACGATTGGAGAATCATTTGTTATGTCTATTAGTGCTGATCGATCTTCTTGTTGCCCCCTTGATTTTGACTTTGATACATTCTTTTCAGAATCTTCAATCTTCCCTGAAAAATATTTTATTTTTGTTGAGTTTTGAGGAAGAAAAATGCAAGTTTAATTGTTTGGAACAAGAGAAAGCACTCACTGAAACCTTGGATGCTGTTGATGAGGGTGTCATTGGAAGCAGCTAAAGTCTGTGATCTTGTCACTCTTCTTGTGGATGATGGGGTCTCCATTGAAATCTTCCAAGATAACCTTTTAATGCCAAAAGTTGAATGTTTTGGACGATTTGCGCAGATAAAAGATTCAAGGGTTTCGAGACAACAAAGTTGTGGAGTTTATAAAAGTGATAGCATGAATATGACCGTTGGCGCGTTCGTGTTTATCCAAAACTATTCTCAGAAGGAAGTAGCCGTTAGTGTCTATCTTTTTGATTCTGGGCCTTTCCTTTGGGCTTATTACCCATCATTGGTTTCTAGTATGGGCTAGATATTAGAGGCCTGCCTTTGTTCAACATGTTTGTAACCTTGAAATCATTACAAATTCTCGAAGAAAATTGCTTAACAAAATAAACAAGAATAAGAAAAGGTGAGCATGTTGTATGAAGTAGTTAGGAAAAATTAGTCGCTTAATCATTTAATTATTAATTTTTTTTCATTTTTACCTATTTCTTCTTTTTTATTTTTTATTTCTTTTTTCTTAAAAGGTTCATTTTTTAACTAACGCACAATATATGAAGTTCCTTAATCCTTTAATTTATTTATTTTTTAATTTTTACCTTTCTGTTTCACTTTCATCCTTTTGAGTTTTTTATTAAGAGGTTATTTTTTCAACTAACGCACAATATATGAAGTTAATAAGGAGCATAAATTTGTTTGAACTGCACAAAATTAGACGACGAAATTGAAACAACAAAAATGAGAACTCACATAAAAATAATAAATAATTAATTATAAGATTACAAAAATATTCACATAGTTAAAGGATAAAATAAAAGCACTAAATTATAATTTTACTCTACTTAAGCAAAAATATCTCTAATAAAAATATTTGTAATCTAGAAAATAAATTAAAATTAAATTAAACATTATTTTTAAATTTTAATAACATGTGGTTATTTCTCATTGAAGTGTAAAATTTATTTCTTGTTAACAAATATATATATATATATATATATATATATATATATATCTTTATTGGAATTGACTACAAGCTACATTTTATGTATTAGTTTTACATCCTTTCAATCTTTAAAAAATATTTTCTCTTCCCAAATGTTATATACTCAAGAAAAAAAATAGTATGATAGTTTTATAAATATTAATACAAATTAAAAAATGGAGTATAAAGTATTTTCTTAAATATTTTTCTATTATTTTCTTAAATTTGAAATTACCATGACAAGGAGGGGAAAGGCGCATATAACACAGACGTTTCCATTTTCCACCAAACTCAAACATTGCGAGTAAAAAGAAATTTTAAAAAGTGGATTTAAATATTCTTGTATTAGTAATTAATACCGTAATATCTTATGATGGAAAAAATAAAAAGGACTATCATCAATTTTTAAATATTAGTCATTTGAAATTGTTTCACGAATTCATTAAATGTTTTAAATTATAAAAAATATAATCACATTAACTTTTATTGAATTGTTTTCATTTCATCAATATTATTTCTCATTTTACTTATTATAAATATAGAATAGAAACAAAATAGTAAAAAAAATTAATATTATCTTAGAATGAGGATTAACTTATTTTGTAAAGTTATTTTCTATTCAACAGTTTTTTATAAATCATTGAATTTTATCAATTCAATTGTTTAATAATGTCATATTAATATGGTATTTATGTATATTAAATTTTTAAAATTTAAAATATATAATTTAAAAACTATTTATTTATATTTTAAAATACATATTGCATGTTAAATTGAATTTATTAGACAAAATATTACAATTTTAAAATTTATAAATTAAAAATTTTCAATCTACAATTAGATTAACTAAATTTGATATTTGTAAAAAGTCATTTAGTAAAGTAAATTTGCCAAGAGTTAATCTTCATCCATCATGCTATCTCAGATAAAGATTAACTTCCTACCAAAACTACTCTTGATAAAATTATTTTACTCAATCATTTTCTATAAACATTAAATTTTATTAATCTAGACGGTTCATTGATGAAGAGAGGTAGTAAGAGTAGCCACTCCCTTGACGCATTCTAAAACTTCACATCATCTTTTCATTCTCTTAATTCCTTCTCAATTCTCAATTGCTACATTCATTCATTGACGCAGAGCAAAGATATGCAACAAGATTGTGGAAGCTTTTAAGGAGTGGCGTATGTTCCAGATAGTTGATGAAGGTATCAAAGATGATTCGTCTAATCAAAGAGTTCTTCGCTTTACCCCAACAAGAGAAGCTTCGCTTTAATATGATCGGTGGCAAGAAGGGCGATTTCTTAAGTCTCCAGCCACCTACAAGTAATAAACCTTATTACATGCACATCCACATGTTATTTTTTACATAACAAATAAATTTGTTAAACTTTATTTTCTCTGATTTTGTCAGGATTCATAAGTCTAAGATGTCTCATTTTTGGATTCATAAGTCTAAGATGTCTCATTTTTTTTAATTGAACTATTTATTATATAGGAATCAAATTCTAATCTAGTAGTGAATAATACTTAGCTAGAATAATATCACAAGAAATTTTTAGTTAAAATTAGAATTTTTTTTAATAACTTATATAGTCAAAATTCATAGGAAAAGTCAAATTCATGTTGTTAAAGTAAAATTTTAATTTTAATCAAAGAATAAGATCAATAATATATAATATTATACTTGATTTTTTATTCTGATAGTAATTAATATTTTCAAATATATTAATTAAGAAAAATAATTAATATTCCAGAAACCATTTATTATCTCTATAAAAAATTATTATTTAATAACATTTTAATATTATATTATAGCTCTTGTTAATATAAGTTTTTTAATAAAGATTATATTATTAGTATAAATATCATGAATTTATATTAACAACAAAATATCTTATACTAACAAATAATTCTATTAATATAATTTAGTATATAATTAAATATCAGTATAATACTATTTATGCACATAAAATCTTTAAAATCTATACTAATAGTTTAATTGTTATTAAATAATTTTTTATTGATAAAGATTATCTGAATATTTTGACAATTTTTTATGTTTCTATAAATAGATTATTTTTTGTAGTGTGCATTAGGCATATTTAAATTATTGAATATTTATTCTTTAAAGTAGTTAAAAAATTAATAAGGTATATTCATTACTCATTAATAAGTGTAATCGGGTTATCGATGTTTTTATTAAATGATAAGGCTATAATATATTAAATATAATTATTTTATTCAATAATTGTATAAAGTAGTAGTATAAGAGAATTAATAAGAATATGATGATAGGACAGAATAAAGCAGTTATTGTTATATACGGTATAAAACGTGTTCACAAGAATTGTATGATATGTATATTACTAACCATAACAGAAAGAATTGAAGTAATGTTTTTGTTAACACGTGGGAGCAGAGAGAAGCACTGCAGGATTGGATATTCAAGGTGACAGAAGAATACAACGAGAAGCACATGGATTTTTAATTGCCTTCTAGGTTTAAAGCTTGCTAAAAGATTAGATTTAAAAATAATTTTAATTTTTTATAATTTATAACGATTTTTATTTTAGTCTCTAGAATTTAAAAGTTTAGCTTTTTTTTTTATAAATTTAAAAATTTTGATAAACCTTTTGTTCTAAAATTTTGCGCCACAAACATGGATTTTTCAATTAACATTTTCATAATATTCTTATAAAAGGGGGTCGCATTGTTTGATCAAAATTATGACCCATTCTTTGATTTTGCATGTTTATTTTATCAATTGTGTGTTGAGAATTCTCTTGGTTCGTCATAGAAAAAGTTAACACACTCTTTCGAAGGGATGTCCTTATGTCACATATATAGCATGTTTTGGATTTTTTTCACGTTTTTTTTATAATTGACGTTTTTAAAAGGTTAAAATAATTTTTAAAAATTGATTAATATATAAAATAATTATTTTAACTTTTCAAAGAAGTGATTAGGATATGCGGTATGCTAAGAGATGTGTGTTGTTAGTACTTTTCTAAATACCAGCACGACTTTTTTATCTGCACGGAGTAATTCTCTTTTAAATTACCAATCTTAAGTATAAATTTTCAAAAAATTATTAAAACAATTTAAGTCATATTTCCTAAATATGATTTATTTAATATTTTTATTTTTTACTTTTTACATGAACAAATTTGTGACGATTTTAAATTGTTAGAAATGTTTGTAACAATTAAAACCTAACCAAATCTGTTAGAAACTGCGATAATTTCTTTACGTACAAAAAATAAAAACGTTAGTCATATTTCATAAATACGAATTACACTATTTTTTTATAAATATAAAAATTATTTAGATTAGTAAGTTTTAATGGGAACTTCTCGTTCATGCGAAAAAGCCACATGGCAATGCTGTTTATCGCCAGAAGATTTGGTACGAAGACAGCATGAATACATGTGCTTGTGATTTTAATTAGTATTACAGCATCTCCAAACCATACAATTTACATAAAATTGCTGGTTTTATTTTAATATTTTTTCATAGATCTCATAAAGAGACATTATTTTTTATTTTTTATAATTTAAGTAATTTTTAAATCATGCCACTCTAAACAATTATTAAATGAATTTCATAAATTACCTTATTTTTTTATATTCTATCAACATTTATTTTTATTTTCAATTAAAATATTAACTTGTCTTAATTTAATTTTATGTAATAAAAATAAAAAATATGAAAATTTTATTTCAGCTATTTTTTATGAAACATTAATATAATAAATTTACCATTTAGTTTATTTAAAAATAATACAGGAAGTTTTTAACGTTTAACGTTTCAACTTTAAACGTTACATATAATAGTAAAAATAATATGAAATTGAATGAAATAATAAAATATAATGATTAAAAACATAATAAATATAAATGCAATATAGCATAATATAATATGAATAATCAAAAATAAAAAAATGTAAAAGTATAATAAAAATTATACAAATATAAATAAAATATAATATATAAATAATACAAATATAATATAATATAATGAAGGAGAGATCTGATATATAAATCCAAATATGCAGTCTACTTTTATAACCCACAAGTTAATTATGTTAAAACTAATACAAATAAATTCGTTCAAATACAAATTTATATTGACCCAATCCCTCTAAACTATGATTAAATGGATTGATTTCATGAATTAACAAGCTAAACTACCAGCTGTTTTTTAAATATATATATATATATATATATAGATATAATTTATATATTTCTATTATTTTTCGTATATATATATATATATAATTATTTTAATACATGTTATTATTTAGCCAAATTTGTGAACAGTCTAGACTAAGCTTATGAGTTGGTGTTGGCTTGTATAACTAGCTTTTGAAAAATGATAGAAAAAAATTGATACGAGATATTGTTATAATTGAAACGAAAACCTAAAAACAATTTTTATCATTTTCTAAAATCAGATAAAAAAGTATTTTAAAACAAATAAAAATAACTTTAACACCATTTTTGTCAAACATATTTTATTTTTATATTACATTTTAAAATTAAAAACTCACAATCACCTCAAATAAAACTCTTATTGAACAAGATTTTTCTTGCTATAAATTTTAGAAATAATTTTTAAATCTTCTCTTTTAAAAACCAAAACTAAAACCAGCTTTAATATATTTCCAAAATCTGTTCTCTAGTTTTTACAAAAAAAAAAATTGTAACAATCTTGCAATAAGCAATGTTTTATTTTCTTTTTTTTTAAACAAGGTTTTAAATTTTATATTTAAAAAATAATTTTTAAAACAAAAATTGAATAACATAATTAAACACACCCTAAATCTCTTATATTCTTGTTAGCAAAGTGTGGGCCTTTTTCTGTTAACTTTGCAATATAGTTTTAATGAAGAGACTATTCAATGTTGAAAAACATCCGCGTGCCATTATTTAAATTAGGGACTTAATAACAAAAAAAATACGTAAAATTTAATTCAAATTATCTTAGTTTAAACCTAAATGTGACATGACACCAGTTACATAATAACATTTTTTTCCAGATTCAATAAAATATTTAAAATTTTTAAATAAATGACAGCCATTATTCACTGACCTTGTTAGTTAGGCAAACAGAAGATTAAAACATTTCCTAGGGTCACTGACCTGAAAAAAAACAAAAGAAAAAAAACAAAACATGAATGAGAGCCCAGAACATTACAATAAAACAAAAACAAATAAACAATGAGGCTTAGGAAGTCCATCACAGTCCATATAGAGGGGTCTTTTCCATTTACACAGCTTTCTAATGTATTATTGATGATCAGAGATAAAAGGACAAAGAAAAATATAAATAAAATAACTCTTTTCCGTTGACCCAAAAGAAAGTTTTATTTATTTTTTCTGTTCTTTTAGTTGGTAAACGCCTTGGTCCTACCAAGTGGAGCAGGCAAAGGAGATAAGCGTGATAGAAAAGGGATATGGAATTTAAGCCGTTAAAAATGGATTCACTCTTGATTTATTTTTTTCATTTCTCATCATCAGATATTTAAGCCGTTAATTTTATATTTAATGGTTAAAAATACTTGGAATTGAGTCGTCAATTTGAACTCTAAAATTTATGGTATGAGATCTGAGCTTTTATTTATTAGATATAAATAAAATTAACGGTTCAGATATCAAGTGAAGAGAGGATGGAGAAATAAAAAATACTTGAAGAGGATCCAGGTTAGGTAGCATATTGCATACTAATGTCATCAGTTTTTTGCCCCCTTTTTTTTTTAAATCGTCATGTTTGTAGAGAGTAATATCTTTATCAGTTGTACTAAGCTTTAAAGATAGCACTTTTTTTACTAATTGGAGGGATTTTTGTATCATTTTACCTAGTTAAGGATATTTTTTTACTAATGTTCTAAAACTACTAATTAATTAAAAAATATTAAAAATTACATCAAGATTTATTAAAGATGACAAAAGAAAATATATTGATGATTTTAATATTTAATTAATATATTTAAAATATTGGTTAATATTTTTATATTTAAAAAATAATTTTAATTGTTTAATTATTCTCTCTGCAAAATTAGAGTTTGTAATAACTACTCTTAAAAGAGATGGATCGAATTGTTTCGGAAATTAATTGAATACATAAAAATTAATCTGTATTTGATACACTTTAACTCAAGTTAATAGTTTCATCCAATTAATTTATTTAACCATCAAAATATATTAAAATATTTAAAAATTAAATAATATTTAAAAAAAAAAAAAAAAAACAACTTTCGATAGGTCTTTCAACCCGCAAGTCCAACCATCCAGACAGCTCTGACACACACAAACACGAAAGTCAGGAAAGGCGGAAGATAATGTGAATCACCACCATATCTGACACATTCTTTATCTTTTTCTTTCTTTTTCCAAAAGACATATATTGTTTATCGCTACATCACTGTTTGTGCTTTCCGCCGTGTGCCCAAATTAAAACAACGCAATGTACACAACGTGATTTTATTTTTCGAATTCAGAACACGCACATGGCTACTATAGCACAATGTGTGTGATCAAAACCAACTAACATTTCCGCACACATTACTTTACATGATAATGGAAAAAATTTCTTTTAACCAAATGATAACGTTTCTTGTCGTTTAGCTGGTACAAAGAGATCATTGTTCTCCCTTTAAGAGACCCTCGTTGCTCATTAGTTAATTCATATGTAAAAGACCTAATTTCATCTTATTGGTTTCGCTTTCGTCCCATGACTACTTTTCGTCCCAGTACAGATTACTTTCAAATGCATAACATGACAATAAAAGAGATCGTAAAATAAGGATTAAAACTTTTACGAAAACCTTTCTGATATGCAGGATCCTCTGGGAGGCAAGCATAGAGCATACTTGGTTATAATCAGAGCATGTTGTAATGGCACAATAAGACTTTCAGATCAAGAGAGATGGAGAAATTTAGCTACTCATAGTTGGATAGAAACACACTTGTATTTATTTTTTGAAATTTTTCTCTGCCTTTACAACTGAAGAGAGCAATCTCTTATATAGGCACGAGGAAGGTTCAACCGGTTACTGGATGAAGACCGGGAATCTAGACATACTCATATCATTACAGACTACTATCTTATAAGACAAACTACTTTACATATGAAATGACTTAAAGCAAACATTATTGACATGTTTTATCTCTCGTCAGAGAATCTAGACAAACTACTTTACATATGAGATGACTTAAAGTAAACATTATTGATATGTTTTATCTCTCGTCAGATAATCTTTTACTTTAGTCTTTATTTTTAGATAAGATGCACTCATGACTCGGAGACATGTTCATGATGTGATGTTCTTCCTCGTCTGCTTGTCCTTCCAGCTGTATCTGGTCAAATTGGGTTTCAATGTCATTTGGATCTTGAGAATCTTGCCATAAGATATTTGCAAATTTTGGCAGGCTGAGCTGATCATTCATCTTGGGAATGATAGCCATTGTTGTTCCTTCATGCCGATGTTCTTCGGGTATCTCCCAATTTGAAAAACACATAACCTGGGGACGTTTGACATTCAAACAAGTATTCTCTGTCCCCTTACTTCTGCATTTGTAATTATTCAACTCATGTAAATAAAGGGCTAGTTCCTCTTGGTACCGAGGAGCTTCTTCATTTTGAGAGAATAATTTTAACTCTGGTATAGTGATGTAGAAAGCTGCATTGTCCTGGGAATATATGTACCCTGTGAGTGGATGCTTGAAATATGGCCTGTGAAGTATCACTACTGAGACAAACTTCCTGCATTGTTCTTCATCGAATTTCCAGATATTATAAGGATGAAGATCCTGGTATAAATGCTTTAGCCAATCTTGGATAGGGCAAAACCATTTCAAACATTTCCAAAGCAGAGACCCTTTGTTTGTTTTATTTTCCAAATATTCTATCATTTTAAAGGTTGGGAAAATAATTAGATATTTGTAAAGGGCCGTGACACACCAAAGATACCATAAATCCATATCTGTGAATGGATGATGGTCCATTAACATAGGATAAATGTTAAGGTACGGTGCTTGAGGATCAAACCAGGTTGGTTTTGGAATAACTCATTTTTCTTGGAGTAGTCTGGCAAGATAATGAAACATATGGGATCTCGCAAAATGTTTTATGTTCTCTGGATTGAGTGTATGCAGGATTTTTATCTCTAGTGGAAAACTCTCAATTTCAGATGTTGGGTTGGAAGGGTTTGATGACGATGCTTCTGGCATCATCATTATGATTGGAAACTCATGGAGACTGGAGATCAGAGTTACTGGCTTTGGCCTAGATAGGTAATCAGGAATCAGGTTTTGGCTTCCTTTTATGTGTTTAACTGTGAAGTTATACCTAGAAAACCATTCCTTGAGCCTAAGAATTTGTGGGTTGGGAGGAACCCGGTTCTTAAAATTCAACATTTCAGGGAATGAAGAATTATCAAGTTGGACTTCGAATGAGTAGGCTCTGAGATGGAAATCAAACTTTTGTATTCCATATTTGGCCAAAGTTTCCTTGAAGGTGGTATGATACTGGTGTTCTGTTGGTTTGAATTGACCACTAGCATGTCCACAATAGTATTTTTCTCCTTCAATTTCTTCAATAAGGACAGCACCCCAGTGATAATCACTAGCATCAGTTTGTAAAATTCGTTTTCCTTCTCCGGGAATTTTCAGTGGGGGAGGATTATTTGCTGCCTCTTTGAGTTTTTTCACTGCTTGGGTTTGTTCAGGGCCCCATGCAGGAGCATTCTTTTTTAGCAGTGCTGAAAGCTTGGATGTCAGCTTTGAGATGTTAGGAATGAAATCCCTAACATAATTTAGAATTCCCAAGAACTGTTGTATCTCCTTTTTGGTCATGTTCTCATTGGGGAATTCAGGCAGTCTTTCAACCAGATGAGGTTGAGGCATGTACTTTCCTTGAGCAAATTTGGCTCCTAAGAAATCAATTTCTGTGGTGCCAATCTGGGATTTTTTGGAGGAAAGCATGATTCCGTACTGATCACAGATTCCATAAAACTTATTGAGCAAAGCTTTATGTTTCTCTTTATTTGGAGAGAAAAGCAGTACGTCGTCAATGTAGATCAGGGCTGTATCTAAGATGGGTTCGAAGATACGAGTCATGGCCTTTTGGAATAATGATGGTGCCACTTTTAATCCGAAAGGCAGTACAGTCCATTGGTAATGTGCATTGGGTATGCAGAATGCAGTTTTGGGCCTTTCTGATGGTTCAAGCCCAAGTTGCCAAAAGCCCGATTTCATATCGAACTTTGAGAAAATATAGGCATTCCTGATGTAAGAGTAAAGAGTCCTTATGTTGGGTAATGGAAACTTGTCATCTTTTAGGAAATCATTTAGAGGCCTGTAGTCAATGACTAGCCTCTTTTTTTCCGAACTCTTTCGGATCTTTTTTCAACATAGAATGTCTGGCAGGCCCAATCCGATTTTGTGGGCTCAATCAACCCTTGCTTCAGTAACTGTTGACATTCATCATAAGCAGCTGCACGGTCTGCTGGAGACATGCCAGGATGAACTGCTTTAGTAGGGTTGATGTCTTCATTCTTTTTGAATGGGAGTTGGACATGGAATTCTGGGTTTTTCCATAATGGTCGAGGATGTTTGAACACATCATGGCTATCCGCACATAGCTTCATCAGCTTGTTTTGATGTTCTTCAAAATCTGGAGGTGTACTTTCCAGATTAAAGATTTTTAAGACCGGCACATATTTTTTGAAGAATCTCTTGAACTTTACTCCATTTGGAAGAATTTGTAATCGATCAAGCTGTGTGTAGGTATCCATGCCGATTACTATATCCTTGCCAGGAAGATCTGTTCCTATCACCTTTGTCCATAGCACACAATTCTGGAAGAACTTGATACCAATATTTCTTTTCGTAATGAGTTCTGTGGTGAAGGTCTGGCCATCAACGGCCTTAAAGTGATGGATTTCCTGTTCCCATGCTGAGGATGGGAGGATGGCTGGATTCATGAGCGTTCTTCGTGCTCCTGTATCCATATATGCGATTACCTTGATTGGGATATCATATTTTGAAGGTAAGATGGAAACCTCAACATTCGGTAATGTCGGAGAAGAAGATATAGCTGATTGTTCTTCTACTTTATCGACTTCTTCGAATGTCAATACTGGAAAATGAGGGTCATCATCTTCATCACTGCTTGTAATTGCAAGAGCAAACGCAGTTTCTTCGTTGAATTCCTCCTGTTCAGTGTACAGGGATTCAACATCATCATCTTCTTCCAGCTGCAAACTATGGATTAGCTTGGCTGCTTTATTTTGTTTTTCAGGACAATTTCTAGAAAAATGCCCTTTCTTTCCACAGATGAAACATCTGTCTCTTCCTCTTGTTTTTCCTATGTTCTTCTTTTTTCTAAAGAACTTCATCCTCTTTTCCTTTTTTCCTGTAGTCTTTCTTTTGAGTTTTTTCGAGGATTTGCATACACAGTGCTTTTGCTTACATCCAATCTCTAAAGAACTTTGCTTGCAAGCTTTTGAAAAATCCTTCTCTCCTTCCAGCATTTTTCTCAGCATTTGCTGTTGTGCACAGATCTTTTTTCTACATCCCATCGCAAACTGATGGATTTGACCAAGGGTCTTGGTAGAAAAATCTGTCCCGTCTTTGGTGGCACTTCTATACATTTCATCTTGGATGGACTCTGGTAAAGAGCTAATGTATGTGCTTTTGAGGCTAGCATCATTGAATCCATTCAGTCGATAATAGCATTTCCCCATTCTTACAAAATGTCTGGATAGATCTCCTGTCTTTAGTGAACAGCACTTCATGCTATAGATTTTTTGTCGATTGACCTGATCTTCTATTTCAGCATCTCCGATAAATTCTCTGTGAAGGATTGTAATGACTGCGTCTGTTGATTCCATGGAATGGAGTTGGTCTTGGTTTACATGACCAAGACTTTGGTACCATTCTTTCAGTATGCCGACCATCCCGACACAAAATTCTTCGATGACTTTGTAACGGTCCATCTCTTTGACTAGTTTTTTGTCCATCCATGCTTTGAATTCAAGTATTCTTTTTGGCCATTGTTGTGGATCAACATCTTCTAATGAGAAGTATATTGATTTTGATGGCGGCGTTGGAGTAACCAATTCATCCGGATGAAGTCTAGATGTTGATGCTTCTCCGGTGTGGGTTGCCATCAATACATTGGTTATATGCGCATATTCTTCTTCTGGCTCAAAAGAATCTAGATATTCTTCTTCTTCTTGGATGGATTCCTCCTTATCAGTTTCCTGGAGAGATTCCTTCTCATCGCCTGAATCCTCTCCTTCTTCTGAGTCAATTTGGACTGTCATCATGGTTTCTGGTTGCTTGTCAGTTCTTCTTTGAGTCTTTTCTGGTGAAGTTTGTGAAGCAGATTCTTCAACCTTTCTTTTGTCTGCCATAGATCTTTCACCAAAAAGAGTTGACTTGTGTGGCATGACCATCGATAATAAAGATGGCGGTTGCTGCTGGGGTTTGTTGAACATCATTGTTGGGCCTATTTTCCTAGGTGAAATTTCATATGGAGATAAAGTTTCTCCGGGAAACATGTGAGGCCTTTTAAAATGTACTTCAAACTCCTCAATTTTTTGTTTGAGTTTCTGCAGCTCATTGTTCTTTGCCACTAGTTCATGAAAGCTGACTTTTTGGAGCTTTTGATTTCGGCTTCAAGTAGGTTTACTCGCCCTTTCAGATCTTCATATGCCTTTAGCATCTTTCCAGAAAATCCTGTGAGCTGTCCTTCAAAGGAGTCCACCTTTTTTTCTATTCTCTGGAGGACGGTGTTTTGGGCAAGCGCATTTTCTGTCTGCCAATTTAGTACTTCCTCTGCCTGGGAAGTAGGTTTGGAGCTACCCTCTGGTGTGACCTCTGTGGGTTGCACATAAGGTCTGGTGACCACCTTTCTTGCTATGTGGTCTCTCCTTTCAAGAGGTGGGAAGTCTTCTTCGTTCATCATACAGGGAACAGTAGACACTGTTTGTACCTTTGTTTTTTCTCTGTATGAGTTTGAACAGTTTTTCGGTGGAGGCCATGTGATAAGGTCTCCATCGTCTGGTGGAGATGGGTATCTTTGTCTTCCCATATGCTTCAACCCTTCTTTATAGAGCGGCAAAGGCTCTCTCCTTTTTCTTATTCCGACCCAGGGTCTGTCTTCTGGGTCTGATCTTCTTTTTGGAGGAGGAGGAGGTTTACAAGGCTTTGGTTTTGTCCTCCATCGTCCTGTTCCGTCATCGTCATCTTCAGAAGAAAGGTCATCTTCATCATCGGTGTAGCCATGTTCATCACAGCTGCATCCTTCATCACAATTTGCGGGATCTACATCCCACAAGAAGTGACCATCAAGCTTATCCGAGTAGATTACTTCCCCATTTGTTTTAAATCCCCAGATAGGGATTCTTTCTTCCTTTTCACCGAGGGAAATCATCATGTTGTGGAAAATAGGAGGAGTTGCTGAGTTTCCTTCTCCTGGTCCACTGAAGATGGTTTTGACAGTACCGTCTACAGAGTTTCTTCTGAAGTCGGCTTCTGTTGAGACTAATTGTCTCTGGTGAGCTTTGAGGTTTTCGTAGTTGGTTATCCATTCTGTTGGAACCAACTTTTCTAATTCCTTCCGAGGAATTTGTTTTGGGATCTGGATGATAGATGGTGTTTCATTGCCATCAGTAGCAATCACCATCAAGGCGTTCTCTTGGAACTCTTTGTTTGAGGGGAGATCGAAGCAGTGATCTTGTACCCTCCATATGATCTGGTGGCACAGTGAGGCTGCAAAAGCTTCCTCATCTTGATCTGCTCCTATGATTTGAACTTGGACTTTAAACCGACTGGGGAGCGTCGGGTCCGTGAGTAACACATTAAAGTTTGGGAAAATCGTGAAAACAGTCTGACCGTTGTTAAGGGTCGTGATGCATGTCCCTAGGACAGCATACTTGTAATCACGGTATGTGGTGTCAAGCAGCGTAACTCTGGCAGTAACTGGAAGTCCCTTTCTGCCATGATAGCTGAGGACAAGTCTAACGGCACCCATGTGAAGTGCTACATACCCTTCTCTCTTCCAAAGACTTATGAGATCTTTGCTGATGAGAAGGTTCACGTATTGTTCCTGAGAGGTGGCTTTTAAACCACACTGGTCGAACTTGTTGGTTTGTATCTGCTCCTTGACATTGAGTCTGGGAGTAGATATCAACTTTTTTGCTGCTGATAACCATTTGTTGCCGGATCTGTGTCGGCGGTACAAGTTGTACGGACTCATCAGCGGAGGAATAGATTGGTCTATCCTTGCTTCTTCAGGAACGTACTGGTATTCAACAAGATTGTCTATCTTGTTGCCCATGATTTGTTTACAGAAGTCTGAGAGTGTTATTTTGGAATTGGTTTCAATGATGGAGTTTGTGTTTGAGGTTGTTGGGATATTCATTGTGTGAGGTACTCTCTCTCTCCTACTCATCTATATCATTCCATTACATGCACCCTCTGTTTTGAAAAAGGATGTATAACTAGTTAGAGCACGTAAGACTCTGATACCACTGCTGGGCCGAGAGCTCCCTTTAACAGTGTTTTATTATATTATATTATATATCATATAATTTTTTTGAAAAAAAAATTCTCTTCTTTTCAATTCATTTCATCTATTTCTAAAATACAAAATCTTTTCTATCATTGTATGATGTTGCAGTCTCACCTAGGTACCTTCGCTGTCCAAAAGGCATGATCGAAGTAGAATCATGCATCACATATTATATTCACATTTTATTTTAAAAAGGAGAAATTATATTTGCACTGCTCTAAAAAAATACAATTTTTTTTATAAAAATAAATAATAGTGATAAAATAAATAGTATAATGAAAGATAAAAATATGTTGTAAAAATAATATATTAATTTCTACGGAATACCAAAAAAATAGAGGAGCAACCGATGGGTATAACGAGATGTTCACGAGGAACGTTTTACCTAGGGGTGTAGAAGCGATATATAAGAAACATGGATGGATCATGGTTGACATTTTTCTTCAACTCAAGCAAAGTTGAAGAATGTTGACAAAAAGAAAACAGCAAGGTTTAAGAACGTAGTCACTTTTTTTTAATATATAAAACAATATATACTGTTTTCCAAACTGTACCACGGTAATGCTAAAAGATTGTCATTATATGGTTTCTTTTATTTAGCAAGAAATGAGAACATATCTTTAAACAGAAAGAGTTTCCCCTTAGAGAAATTTTTGAATTAATACAATTTCGGGCTAACAGCAAGGAAGCTAGAGTTTTAGGTTCCTTTTTTCTAGCTGGTATCTAATTTCTTAAATTGGACTATAGTAACAACTCAAGTTTCACCACTCTCTTACTATAGGATTTTACGCCGTTATTGTAGTGGAACGGATCAGGCTTCGATGTTAAGAACTATAGAATGACTTGTGATGTGCACAGGGAAACTTTGATGACGTGATGCTGCAGCAAGCTATTGTGTAATTTCGTTTGTCATTGAGTACCTTTGCTACTCTCAAGTTTCAACTAATAATAATTCTGTTTTGCCCTTTCAAAAAACAATATCTACTGTTTTCTGCTTTTTTTATATTTTGATTTTTTTAAATTTCTCTCCCCTCTTTCATCATAAAAAGGAAGAAATATAATTGGACTAAAGTAATGCATGACAATGTAAAATATAAAATATTTTTTATTTTTTATATTATTAATTATTCATAATTTACTAATAATATATTGAATAGGTTTTTTTTATTGACCTTAGTATATTAAATATTATAATTAGCTAAAATTACTAAACTACTTATTTAGTATCCTAAAATTTCATTCTATATCAATTTAGTTATTAAAATAGTTAATATTAAATAAATTCGTCAAACGAGATTAAATAAATTATTATATTAAATTATAATATATCATATTTTTATATTTTAAAATATCAGGTCACTTTAAAACATAGTTTCATATGCATGTAATAGCTCTAATTTTTAACTCCAGTTCCGTCAATTTTGCATATATAAAATGTGGCGTGTTACTTGCAACGTTTTTTTTTTTTTTAATGGTATTTTTTTATTATGAAAAAGACAAAATATACGTGTAAAAATAATAAATTAATTTGTTACATAAATATAAAAATCATCCTAAATCAGTAAATAATTTTTTAACAATTTTTTTGGTAAATACTTTTAATTGATAACAAACAAAAGATCACATGATTCGATCAAGTATTTAAGTTAATCCTCAATGGCTGCGATATGTAGTAATATTTTAAAAATATTATATATCTTCATTTCAATTTTTAATCTAACCTCGCTATAAATTTTAATAAAAAGTATTTATTAATTATTTTTCAATTGATATCCATATCAATCCCTTAGTAGCAAAAACTCCATTTTAGAGTAAATTCATGTTTAAATTGAGCCACGTTTTGTGTGTTTCAATTAATGAACTTGTATAACAATACCCGATATATAATAAGAATTAATAGTTTAAAAATTTTCTTTAACATCTCTTTATTATTCCTCTTAATTTAACTTGATAAAAAATACTAAATAAATTTTATATTTTCAATACGTTAAATATTATATTCTTTATCTATTTGTTTCACCTACTAGAAGTCTCTTGAAAGAATACTGCTCCTATTTATAACCACTGAGACAGCGAAAGTGCTACTTGCCATCCTTGAACAAGTCAGCTTGAGCTGAAATCCATTCACACAGCACCCTCCTTTCCTTGAACATGTGCCACTGTAATAATAATAATAATAATAATAATAATAATAATAATAATAATAATAATAATAATAATAATAATAATAATAATAATAATAATAATAATAATAATAAATGGTTGATATATAGTTAGGCCGTGTTTAGTATGATATTTTATTTTTTAAAAATAAAATAGTTAGCTAAAATTTTGTTAGAATAATTTCAATTTCATTTGTTATAGCCGTTGAGTAGTGTTTGTTTGAAAGTTATTTATAATAGCTTTCAAGATTTCAGCAGAAAGTAATTATTATTTTCTTATTATTTATATATTTAAATTTTTTTTGTTTATTATAAAATATTATTTTTTATATTATGAATTAATATTAAAATATTTAATTTATTTAATAAATATTTTATTTAAATTATTTATAATAAAAATACTTAAATTTTGTTTTAAAAATTTTAAAGAATTAAATAAATATTTTCTATAAAAATATTATTTCAAATAAATATATTTAATTTTCAAATAAATAATATATTTAAAATACATTACAGATAATAAAATAAATAAATAAATAAATTATTAACGAAATTTTATAATATATAGTCATAAAAATAAAAATAAATATATTTATATAATATTTTTAAAAATATATATATAAATAAAAATATATTAAAAAATATCAAAATTAATAATTAATAAAAATTATAATATTTAAATTCAAATCAAATAATCATGTTTTGTTAATTTATTTTTATTCATTAGTTTAACAGTTAATTTTATTAAATATTTTTTATTTTAATAAAAATGTTTATAATTTTCAACTAATTTTTTAAATTTTAATTAACTTTTTAACTTTTAATTAATATATTTAATAATTTTACGAAACATATTATTAATTTAAAAAATGTATATATTTAATATAAAAAATAAAAAAATACAAGAAATCAAAACTCATAATAATGAGTGCATATTGTTGAGTTTTGATGTTCTATGCTTTATTTTAAAATATACTGGATAATAAAAATAAAATAAAAAATTAATATGATAAGATAAATAAAGATAAATATATATATATATATAAATAAAAATAATATTAATATATATAATAATAATTTTTCAACGTGGTTGACACAGGTTCATGGTTCCATCCACTGACACCTTTTTTTTTTTGTGCGAATTCCGATTCTCGTCTACACTTTAAATATTTTACTTTATCCTGCATTTATAAATATTCTAAAAATATAAAATTATTAAAATTATTAACTAGTATTATAAAAATATTGATTAAAATTAGTACATATTCTCTAATATTTTTAATATTTTATTTTTTTTAATAAAAAATACTTTAAACTTTTTAAACAAAACTTTTAGGATATCGATTAATAATATAATAACCAACATTAGTTTAAAATTATTTAATTAAATTAGAAAAATTAAAAAATATTTATAAGATGAATATCAAATTAATTGAAGTGATATAATTAATTACTATATCAGAAAATTATTAAACATAATATTAATGTGAAATATAGAGCGAGGTGGATTAAAATAGAATTGATTCGAAAATACGCAAGTCTTTTAGTAAGATAATGTTGTGTTTGTGTTTATTTTTTAGTTAGATTCGGACGAAACCAAATTTTACTAATCTTAAAACAAATTATATGACTTTAATTTTATTTCATTTCTTCTAAGTCAAGTTTCAACAAACTCAGGAAAAGAAACTAACATAACCGTTATAATGGTCCCTTTCTTTTGATGTTCATGGATGATGTAGAGATTTTTACTAAAGGCAGAAGGTTTGTTCTTATTTTTCAAGTATTCAATATTATACCTACAATATACATTATTTACAATTTTTCTCACAGGATTTACAATTAAATCAAATTGTTGACTTGATTGACCTAATAACCTAAGGACCCAATCCTGAGATGGAATTCGGGTCCGTGTACATGAATCTTCACGGAGAAATTGTATTTGTAGCTATAATTTTATACGATAATTTGTACAATAATAAAAAAGAAAGAATAATGATATATATACATATATATTTATTATACAAATAATATAACACATCTTCAAAGTAAGATCTCTGAAAAAAGATCCCTTCTTACATGACTGCACCTTGCTGCCATCTCCTATTGTCAGAGGTGTATTCGACATGGAGCGGACATTTATTAAGCCTTACGTCACTGCCCCGCTTCTTCACTGTTGGGAGAAATTTTTTAGTTTTTACCAGATGATTTTTATTGCGTACGATTGATTATAAATTATTAGGAATGATTTTTTTTATATATAAATAATATTAAATATTTATCTATATTTTTTTTAAGGATTGATAGATTAAAAATAAAATAAAAATAAAATCAAACAGATTTAATAATATATATTTTGATATAAATGAATATTTTTTATTTATATATAAATTTTTTAATTAAATGTTGTTAATTTAGTTTTTAATTAATTAATAAGTAAAATTAAAATTAGTTTTTATTAATCTTAATTTTAAATGTATTAATTAAAAGTAACTTAATTTTAATTAATTAATATTTTAAATTCATAAATTTTAGATAAATCATTTATAATTTTACCTAATAAAATTAATCTATTCAAAAATTTCTGTTATTAATGACACATCCTGAACAAAAAATCTAAAAAAACAAAAAGTATCATAAACGATCTTTTATTTGAGGTATAAGAGAAGTTGACATCAAAATAATAGTAATATATTACTTAGATAAAAAAAATAATAAAAGATATTATTTTGATATACTGAATAAAACAAAAATGTAAAAGAATATTTTTATTAATTTGAATGAGGGAAAAATAAAAATAATAATTAAATTGTATAAAATTATTTAATTTTAAGAATTTTTTATTATTATAACATCATGCAAGTTTCTTAACATTTTTACTTGAACATTCTAATCGATATGAATTTTTTCAAATTAATGTAAAGATCTATCTAAAAAAAAGTATGAATTTAGATGTGGTTATTGACAAGATTAAGAGGAAACAATCTTTTTGGAAGAGAAAATGTCTTTAGAAGAGAAAACATCACTCTTGGAGACAGCCTTTTACCTTGCCCGTTAAATTCTATATTGTCATCATCACCTTTTTTTCCTTTCTGTCTTTTTAAGATGCCGAAAAAGGTTGCATGTGTCATCTCCGAGAAACTTCTTGTGGGGTAGGGTGTGTGGGAAGAGAAGGAAAATAGCATAGGTTAGTTGGGAAAGTGTGTGTAAAGAAGGGGATCAATTTAGGGGTATAAAAGACATAGAAAAGTTTAATTTATCTCTCATTTGAAAGTGGAAATGGAGGTTATTTCGTGAAAAATGGAAACTCTTATGTAGAGTGATTGAACCAAAATATGAAGTAGGTTGACGTAGATAAGGACAGAAGTGTTTCAAAAAGTGTTGATTATAGTGGAGAGATGTTGGAAAATTTGAGAAAATTGGGGATAGGAAGGAAATATCCTAATTCCTAACTAGACGGGGAAGGGGGAAGAAGATATTAGCACAGCCTTTAATAGACTCTCCAAATAGCATCTTCAACTGGAGAAGCCCACTGTTTCAATGAAAAATCTCAGGTATAAATTCATGCAAAAAAAATATAAATGTACACAATAATGTCTTATATCTTACTATATTTTATTTTTTTTATATATTTTTCATCCTATTATATTATATATTACATATCAATTTTTTTTTATCTCTTTTCTTTGCTACTCACTACATTCTAAATAGGATGCCATGTATGAATATCATTTTCCATCACAAAACATATAAATTCTATCAAAGTATAACAGAATGTATGAACCATTCTCAACCAGTGAGTTATGTTTTCTGCAAAGAACACAATATAGAAAACCATTATTTGTTATTTTCTTGTAATTTCTCATGTAAAGTCTGGAGAATATGTTATCATGGTTGGGTGGTGAAACAGTGTTTCCATATTCAGCTATGTACCCATCACTTCTGTCAACATGGTAGCTGGGGAAAAAACGAGGAAAGCTGCTTTGTTGCGGAGTAGTCATTGTGGCTGTATGAAAATAGCAAAATGATAATTATACATACTATAAATAAACTACATCTACTTTTATCATATTTATAATTATATAATTTTTTATATTTATTTAAAAAATAGAAAAATTATCAACTATTAAATTTAAGATATAAATAAATATAAGATCATTTTTATGTATAAATCAATCAATATTCATGAAAAAAACATCATTTTAAGGGGCAAACCTAAGTTAGATACAGTGTTGAAATTAATAAAATAAGATCATGGAATTGCCTAAAAGCCAACATAGGTGATTGTTACCTTTTGTTTTTAGATTGGGACAAGGAGCTTATGATGCACATCCTATATATGCAGATGGGTTTTAATTGGCTTACACCCTATATTTATTTAGTTTTTTTTTCTTACTGATAAAAAAAATTAGTTTACATTTCCCCCTCGCTTTCTTTTTTTTTTTTCTCGGGAAATATAAAGCGAGTTAGGGATAAACATCATACAGGTTAGGATAAGAAAAATTGAAACTAGGAATTAGGAATTAGGAAATTAACTTTGGTAATATTAAGGAGTGAGTAATTCTCTTCCCGATGCATAAATAGGAGAATTTTGAAAAGGGAAATTATGCAACAAAGAGAATGATGAGGAAAATAGAATGGCACAAGAACAATAATGGCCTAATGAGGATTAACATTATTTATATATACTTCATATCTATTTTCGTAACAATCGATGCCGCATTAATATTTTTCTCCTGCTAATAACAGTATACTTGATTGTTTTGGTTTGGAAAATATGAAGTTAAAAGTTGATAAATTTAAAGTGAAAAATAATTTAAATTTGAGCATACTAAAATTTAAAAGATAAAAAACACATTTTTATAATAATAAAATTTAAACTTCAAATTTTATATAAATTATCTACTCTAAATTTTCATCGTTAAATCAACCCAAAGAATGTTAAAAAAACATGTATGTGAATTGCATTTGAGGCCAATTACATTTTAACCGCAGTTAATATAAAATTAAATGTGCACTAAAGAAAAGTAGTATAACAGGACGGACATCCTATGTGTAACTGGCAAGGACTGGTGAGTGGTGATTGGTTGTATTGCACGTGATGAATCATCCTTCAAATGCTAGGAATCATTTATGAATGTAAATGAGTGAAGAAAAGTCGATTAATTAAAGATTAAGTTTAGTTTATAAAAAATCATAACACTTAAATTCGATTTTTTAAGAAAAAATTAAGTTTATTAATTTCAAAAAGATAAAAATTATGTTTAATTTATTTAACTCATTTATAACTTTATTTATTGATTTATACATTATGTTTTTGACTTGTGTTTAATTTCATTAATTTTATATTTAATAAATATTTTCAAGTTCAAACATGGGTTGAAAATAAAAAAGAAAAGAGAAAATAAAAAAATTATTTGAACATAAAATTATTTAATAATAATTTATAAGATAAAAATACATTTTTATAATTATATTTTCTTTATTATATAAATTATAACTTTTTATCAGTACACACACAAAGTTTAATTTCTTTTGCAAAACTTAAAAGGCTTAAATTTAATTCATTTATAAATCAAGGCGAAGTTTAAAACAAAATAGCTTTAGTTTAAAATGTTATCGCCATCCTGTCTCTCTACCCTCCCATTTTTAGACTCCACCCAACCAATTTATTATTATTTTTTTTGGGTGTTTCAACATCCATCAAACTAATGTTAAAATAGGCTTTTTTTTTTAAATAATTGGGTTGATTTAAAAAATAATAAATTAGTTTATAAAAGAGATGAGTATGCATATACTTATTATTTACATAGGATAGGATCAAATTTGAATTATAATTTTAGAGGTCTAAATAATTTAAAATGTTTATTTAATTCAATCTACTTAAACTTGCTAACAACATAAAAAAAGACTAGAGTATCAAACCAGACTGGATAATCGGAATTAACAGCCTTCGGAGTATTCTAATAATAAAGTGTAAGGATGTATAGTAAAAAAATAAATACAAATGATCTCAAATAAAATGTAAGGATGTACGGTCAAAAAAAAATACAGATGATCCCTAACATTAATAAGATTCCATACTTAATTAAATATTTATTATATAAAAATTATAATTAAATAACTTAGTTTAATAAATTTTATCATAAATTTTATTTTTTTATATAAACTCTATCAAATCTCATATTTTTTATAATTTTTTAATTTCATTTTAAAAAATAATATTTTTATATAATTTGGATTCTTTTCTGTATATTATTTTTTTTGTTTTTATTTTTAATTATTGAATCAATTATTTAATTTTTTAATCGTTAAATATAATATTTAAAATAAAATAAATAAATGAATAGTGACGGTAAAAGGAGAGGGAATAGAAAATGAAGAAGAAAATCTAATTCCTACTTACATTTGTACAATCTAAAAAAATAAAATAAATTACATTAGGGGTGGGTGAAGACTGAAGATTTTTTCCCTTTCTTTCACATTTTTGAATCCCGAAGTCCACGCGTTGTCTGAAATTGAAACATGATAGGAAGATACAGTATATTGGAACACCGTAGTCAAGTCAAAGTCTTATTTCTTAGTAAATTATTTTCGGCAAAGAAAAATAATTCATTGGGTGGGTTATATACTGACAGATAGGAATATCCTCAACCAATGCGGATTCCATCACATTTTCTTCCATTTCGTAACACAATCAAGATTTCAAAACGTGTCTGCAGGAGGATCTGGATCGTCTCATGTTTTGTAAAAACTTTAAACCATCTTGACCCTTCAAACTAATCTGTTTTACAGAAAAAGAAAAACCAACAAAATTTAGCTTTGATATTCCTGAAGATTTTTAATTTTTAATTTTAAAAAAATTAATTTTATTTTAAATTTTAAAATTTGATTTTAAAAAATTATAATAAAAATAACTGAATTCATTCTATTCTATTATAAATTTATAAAAATAGACTAACTAAATTTTTATTAAAATAAAACCATCTTAAAAACAATCAAGAATAAAAAATTTAAAATATAATAAATATTAATAAATAAATTATTATTATAACTTTTTATAATGATAATCATAGTACTAATTAATTGATATTAGTATAATAATAATAATAATAAAAATATTGATAACCGTGATAATGATATTTAAAACTTAAAAATTTAAAATAATAATTAAAAATTATTTTTAAAAAGTAAAATTAAAATTATTTTAATTAAACAAGATTTATTTTTAAACTTAATTTAACCACTTAAACTAAAAAATTTGTAACCATATTAACTGCATACTGTTACAACTGCATAAAATAGTAAATGATCACAGTCCAGCAAGTTGTATAATCTACAGTTGCTAGGAAATAATCGGGGATGTGAAACAAGTAGCCGTTGATTTTTAATTAATAATTGAAGCTTCCGTGTTTCGAATGCTACCATATAAAGAAGTGGATAATTATAGGCATAAACTCGAACATATTTAGGGAGGATTTAGGAAAAAAACATAGTTGGGTAGGATTTATAATTTTTTTTCTCATTTCTATATTTTAAAACATTATTATGCCCAAATTTATTTATGCATGGACAGTAATTTTAATTTACATCTAAGTAATATTAATCCATTGTTCCTACTTGTATTTAAGCCAAATATAATTTTACGTTACAAATAATAAATATATCAAATAAAATACTTAAATTTAAAACACATAATATATATATTTACGCATGTGAAATATTCTTAGAATATATATTTTCTAATGTCAATGAATATTATCCTCGTTTCGTATGGTTATTTTATTTCAATAATAAAAAATCTAAAAGGCATATTAATTATGTAAAATTTATCAATTATTTGACGCAATCTTTTTAATTATATGATAATACAAATTAAAAATTTATTTATTCATTAAAATTTTTAATTTTTTTCTTTCAGCACTGGACTGACAATGACTCAATTTTGCTCAAAGAGCATGCATGGTTCTCAAGGTAAAAGTATATTACACCTTGTCTCTAACAAATTGCTATTTAATAACTAATTATACGTCGCATAGCCTAATTGAATTAATTATTGTTAACTACTCTGAAAATGTTATGCAAAATTTGATGGCGAGAGTTATTTTTCAATTTGATTAGCGTACGCGTCATTGTTCCGTCAAAAAAATATCAAGTAATTGTATTGCCATATTGGTATGGGGAAATTATACTTGCACTTCATGTTTTTCACGTGATATTGCGCAGTACAACAATGATTTAATTCAAAATTAATGATTGAAATGAATTTATTTATTAATGGATTAATAATTTTCTTTGAAGGATAATAGACCTAATTTGATGTTTTCGGGTAGAAGTATGAAACAACAAATTAAAGACGAAGATGTTTCACTATCTACATCATTAAAGAGCAGATGACTCGTTTTTTTAAGGAATTTATGGAGTCGGATCAACTGATATTTTTCAGGACTCCTTTCCAGAGTAAAAATGGCGCAAAAAGAAGTTTCCTTCTCGGAATGTATGTATATGTATGATCGTGAATGACCTAATTTGATTTGAAAAGTAAAAGAAAAACTTAAATTATTAATTTGTTCATTATTAGGATTCTGCTAATTAAATGTTCTAAAGATATTGTTTAAAAATTTAAAAGTGTTTTTTTAATTATATTGAGATATATTGAAAATTGTAGGTAGAAGTGGATAATTTTTTATTTTTAATATTTTTCCTTATTATTATAAGGATGCAGATGGTTCAATTACGGCAAAAAAAATCATCTAGCAACAAATATTTTAGGTCATTAATTTTGTATGATCCCTGAATTAGTTAGCATTTCAATTAGAAATCGACAAGTGTTGATAATAAAAATTCAAGATACTATTTTGTTTAATGATAAAATATTTCGGTCAAAAATTTTATTTTGATTACCAATTTAACGAGTGAAAAGATAATTGTTAATTTAAGTGTTGATATTATGTAATGTTTAGCAATCAAATTGGAGACACTTGCAACCCGTAATTCAATCATTAAATTTTGATTGCTAAATCACTTATTATCATTTAGTCTTGTTTAGTAACTGATCTAGTGAACGAATAACATCAATCTCTAAATTATTAATATAGTTTTTTAAAATGTTTATTTCTAATTTTATATATTTTTACCATATTATTATTTAATTTAATTACAAATATTTATATTTATATAGTATTAAAACTTATATAAAAACAAAAATTAGCATAAAAAAATAAATACATGAAATACAATAAATAATATTTTAAAAATGATAAACAAAGCTGCATAAAATTATGGTTCATTAATTTAACTATAATTATATCTTTAAAATCATGGATAAAAGGTTTAAAAAAATTGATTTAAAAGAATTAAAAAATTAAAATTTTATTATCTTTTATATTAAATAAAAAAAATTAATTAAATCATTTTTATTTATGTGTGAAAAATCATTCATGATATATATTTTAAAAAAAAAATCATTTTTTTATATTTAAAAAAAGGCTTCTCAATCTTTCATTCGAATCATCTTTATTTGAGTTCCGCCATCATATTTTTTATTTTTTTTAATAAATTTTACTTTCAATTACAATATTGATAAAATTTTGTTTGGTGTTTTCAATTTAAAACTAAGAATTTTTAGAAATAATTAAATTTTTAATTTTTATTATGTGAATTTCATTTTTATTGATTTAACTTGGAATTAATTCTTCTTGTTTATTTTTATTATAAAATTAATGATCTACTATAATTTATTTGCTTCTAATTATTCATGTATTATAGATATAAGTGGAATTTAATTAAAATTTTTTTCTTATTTAGTGCGTCTAAAAATAAAAATACATCACATTGAACTACATTTTAAATGTTCAATTTTTTAAAATTTTTAAAGTTTGAAGCTAAATTTATTATCTGTTATAAATTTTTTATTGTTAACGTTTAATTTATTTTAAAACTTATAAATCTATTTAAAAATCTACGATACAAAAGGTTAATAAATAAATTTAAAACTTGTATAAATGATTGATTAAAAATATTTGAAGTTTAAACCTAACAAAATAAAAGATTTGTAAGCTTATCCATATAATTTTATAACATGTATATTAAATATTAACTTAATACAAATATAATAATATATATAAAAAATATATAATGTATAGATATAGTATGCATACACATAATATAAATTTAAATATATATAAAAACTAAAGTAAAATATAAAGCACTTATTTTAAAACTAAAGTTATATATACAACTTTTATAATAAATATTAGAAATATACATTTTTTTATTAAATTTAAATTTTTTAATTTTAACAAATTATATAAATATATTAATATTGTATCAATATAATATATTAAAATAAATATATAATATATAAAAATAAATATATTCTTAATTAGATTAAACTGACTTTTTAATAAATTTAACTCTAATTTATTTATTTATAAATACTTTTTAATAAACTTAAATATGTATATTTATTAAACAAAACAAACCAAATTACAATTTAAAGAATCATAGACCCTTATTCTTTATTCATTTCTATCTACAAGTGCGTTTTAGTTGACACAATTATTTACTAAATATGCTCTTTTTAGAAAAATAATCACTATTAAAATTGTTTATCTTTAGATAAGGTAGGACCTAAATTAAACTATAGCTCTTAATTAGGATAGATTCCTAAGATTAAATGACATCAATCATTTATTCCTTTCATCTAGTTTTATAAGTGCTTGTTTAATTTAAAATTAACTAAAACTAATTTGTTTAAAAGTTTTTATATTTATGACATAGACAAATCATAAATAAAATGAATTTTAAATATAGAAATCAACTTATTTGATTGGTGTGAGCAATTTTTTTATTTAACTTATTATCTAATCTTTAGAGTAAATAAATGAATATAATTGATTGTAACTTACTATATTTACATCTGTAAATATTTATTTTTATATGATGAAGAACAAAAGTCCAAAGAGAGATGAGTTTATGATAAAGTTTTCACCAAAGCTTGAAATCTGGTTATTATATTTTGGTGATTACTTTTTTATTATCTTTTACATGTAAAGGTTTGTTTAGTTATAATCATTTGCACACGATAAAAAGTTAAGATCTTCTCTATTATATTTTCTAAGATATAAATTATGTGAAATAATAAGTATTTAAATATTATGATAATATTGATGATCTAATTAATATATATATATATATAGTTTAATATTATTTTTTTATTATACCATTGAGTTATGATTTATTAAGCTAAAAATTATGTCTTTATTTTTTTTCATGTTATTTTACTATATTTTTGTTTATTATCTTTTAAAATATATTTTTTTTTTCAATTTTGGTTGTGTTTTTAAATGATTAAAATCTTAAATCAAATGCTCCTAAATGAACAATAACTTGTAAATAAATTTCACTGTATGATTTTTTTCCTCTTACAATACATTTCTACTAAATATATGTTTGTTCGACTTTTGAAGTATTATTCGATTTGCCTAAAATCTTATTAAAGTTGGTTATGTTAAATAATTTAATAATGTATATAAGATGAGCACTTATTTTTCCATCAAAATTTATTTCTATAATGCATTTGTTGTATTTTTTAAATATATTTGTTGTTTTACGAAAAACTAATTAGCATTTAGTTTGGTATGCTTTTATAGATTCATCTTTATAGTTAATTTTCTAACTTCTCATACATTTTTATTACACCTATTGCTTTATACTATATTACAAGATATAAAAATTACTTATATGTATTTAATATCCTTTACCATTTGGAAAGATATTTTCTTTCTTATACTCAAATTATTGTCTATAGTTTCACATGGCTGCAATCACGACCTATAATAGCATTCAAAATTCGTAACCTACATGTAATTTATAAAATTGTGATTTCAACTTTCATTCACATTAATGAAATTGCAGTCTAAAACAAAAATTAAAAATCATAATCTATAGATATTTTTAAAAATCATGGCTTATTTAATGAACAAAGGCAACAGATTTTATTAAAATATGGTTAAAAATAAAAGATTATAATTTATTATAATAGAGCATAGTCACATAAATCACACAACAAAGATAATAATCAAATTATGATCTTAACTTTAAGTTGTTGTTAAATATAGTAAATATTGTAATGCATCACCTATAATATATAATAATTAATAAATTATTAATATTTTTTTTAAAATTATCTAAATTTAAGATTTAGATCACAACGTATAAAACTTATCATCGATATTAAATTTTTAAAAAAAATTTAAAATTATTCATATATACATTTATATTGAATTAAACAAATATATTAAAATACATATTTTTATTTTCCAACTTAAAAATTAACTTCACAGAACATATATCCAAACAAATTAGAAAATAAAAAAGCATCATAAATATCTTTTCAAATAAATATTACATTCCAGGATAATTAAATCAACAGTTAATATTGACTTGTTTGTTAATAACTTTTAATATTCTTTTATAATCCTAACTTAAACTTCGACTAAACTCATTTACATTCTTAATTATTAAGCTATTCAATTTTAAACGGATGTGTAAGTAGATGAAAATTTTAATATGGAAATACATAAACTCGTAAAATACTACCAAATTAGATGTGTGTCGTTGTCTTCGTGATGAAAAAATAAATGTAGAAAAAGTGAATTAAATATCATTAAGTAGCAACTCCGTGGTATGGACCCGAGGGCACCGGACTAATGTGAAATTGTAGTTTTGTTGATTAATGTTGAATTAAATAATATTATAAATCTTGACAAGTGAAGACTTGGTCAACAATAGTGTATTTGGTATTATCCGGCAAGACTTTTTGGATATTAAATTCGGAGGGACTGCAATGATTAATAATTGCCAATCGAAATGTGCAAAGTGATTTAAGAAGAGTTATTAAGAAAATAAAAGTAATTTTTCTATTAAACTATCATTAAAATATATTAAAAATAACGAAAATATATATAATAATATTTTCAAATTTTTAACCATTGTTTTAAATTTATTTGTTAGTACTTAAAACTAATACCTAAAAAGTTTGTATATATTAGACAGATTTTTTTAATTTAAACAAGATTAAAAATATAAATTATTCAAGTTTATATATCATTAATTTTTAAAAATAAAAAATGTATCGAAGATTTAAGAGAAAAAAAGATTTTAAACTTTGAAAATAATTAATTTAAAAGAATAAATTATTGAGATTTGAGATAAAAATATTATTTTAACATGAAAAACTTAAAGTAATTAAAATCAAGTTAAAAATTAAAAATAACAAGTGATTTAAGAACATTCATTAACAAATTATAAGTATTTTTATTAAAAATATCGTTAAAATATATTCAAAATAAAAAAAATATATATTAATAATATATTAATTTTTTATTTTTTAACCAGTGTTTTAAATTTATTGGTTGGTATTCTTCATACTAAAACTGATACCTGAAAAAATTGTATATATTAAACAAATTTTTTAATTTAAATGAAAGTTAAAAAATAAAAATAACATATATATATATATATATATATATCATTAATTTAAAAAAATAAAAAATGTATCGAAGATTTAAGAAAAAATTAAAAATTTTAAATTTTAAAAATAATTAATTTAAAAGAATAAATTATTTACATTTGATAAATATATAATTTTAACATAAAATTATTCCTATAAATTATATATTTTTTATATATATTAAATGTAACAGTTTTTAAAAACGTTACTAAAATTAATAGGTAATATATTTTTATATTTTTTAAATGTTATTAATAATATTTTGTGATATAAATTAAATATAATATTTTTTAAAATGTTATTAAAATTAATAAATAATATTTTTTATATTTTTATAATATTTTTTTAAATGTTACTGTAATACAACGTAGTGTGTAATTATTATTAATAGTTAAGATATAAATAAAAAATAAAAAATTTAATAATGTAAAAATACTAAAACAAGCAATAAATAATGGTGAATTCATTTGTTAAAAAAAAATACAATAAATAACATTCGTACCGTCCGTCTCGTATTTAAAAGTAAACATTCAAATTTACATCAATTTAATTAAGTAACTTGGGTTTAACTTTTCTAGATCTTAATCAAGTTTAATTAACAACTTTAAGTCAATCAATCATTAAATATATTGATCAGAGCTTTATTAGGTTAACTATAAATCTTAAATTCTAACCTTAAATACATAAGTGTATTCAGATTAAGGAAAAAAAGGTATGCTGCCACTAAAAAGATATTCAAGTCTTTTATTGACAGGAAATACATGCGTTTTTGGGTCTTGAAGTTATTTTGAAATTAAAGAGAAAGTAAAAGTTTTAGCATCGAAATTAAAATTATTTGGTAATTTTATGTTATTAATATAAAATTTAGTTTTAAATTTAAAAATGTTGCAAGTCTGTTATATGGTCTTGAAATTTAAAATTAAAAAAAAATCCTAAAATTAGTTTATCTATTTTTGTATTTTTTTTATTTTATTGAAATTCTACCCCTTTCAAAATCATTAGAATTTTCTTGAAAATTTGGTTCGATTTTACCTTTTAATAAAAAATAAAAATAAAAAGTTACCTAAATAATAGTGTCAAAACATAATTATATATAAAATAAATCAAGGCCAATTATATTTAAAAAATAAAATTTACGTAAATATACAGTAATGTATACATGTATGTAACATTATTGTTCATGAATTTAGTTACTGACAAGTTCAGGTGACATTATTTTAAAGAATAAATTGTAAATATCCTGCTTTCACCTTGTGTTTTTATTTTTTTTTAATAATTTCGGTTCATAAATCACAGCGCACGAAAAATAATAATCAAGAGCTACCTTTTGTTTTGATGTTTTTTTATAAGGTTTAACAACGAATTATATCAATATATTCAATAACTTTCGAAGAAAAAATCTTTTTATTTAAAAGGTTTAAATTTATAAAGTATTTTTAACATTTTAAACTATAAATTAAATATTTAACTTTGATTTAAAATTATGGTAAATTTTCAATTTTTAATTTTTAAATTAATTTTAAAAAGAAAAACTATTTGATAAAAATAATTTAAATTTAAATTTAAAAATAAAAAATTTAATTATTAATTTTTAAAATATTTTTATTTTTAAATTTCCATAACTTCTAAATTATTACCCTCATCTTAATAATCATGCTAATAATATTATTATTCTCATTATATTATAATAATAATTATTAGTTTTTATTTATTAAAAATAAATAATAATAATGATTTAATATATAAATTATATTATATTTTATTTTTATTATCTAAAAAGATAATTATTTATCACTTTTTTATAAATTTATAAACTAATTTTTTATATAAATTTTAATATACAATATTATAATAAAATTTTATCTTATTTTTATTTTTATTTGTATAATTATCATAATAATTTTAATATTTATTATTTTTCTAATTTAATTTTATAATTTTATTTTTATTTAAATATTTTATTATAAATTTATAATAAAATGATAGAATATAATAATTTGATTTTTTATAATAATTTTTAAAACTAAAAAAAATTACAATGAAAAACTGAAAAAAAGTTTATTCTAATTTTTTAAAAATTTTAAAATCCTAAACTAAGAACCCGGGGCTTTAAATGTATACTTCATTTAAATTAATACCAACTACCTTTGAATTAAATATTTTTTAATTTACAACTAACTATTGCTGATTCTTAATTTTTTAATTAAAATATATTAATAATATAATTTTTTATATTACAACTTAATTATAGATATTTATATAATAAAAATTATTAAAATTATAACAATTATTTTAAATTTTAAGTTAAAATTTTATTATTATCCATATACTTAAAAAATCACAAGCAAAGCTTGGTCTTCATTTAAGTAAAACGTTTTCTTATTAAAAAGTTGTTTTTATTGAATTATTATTTAAATATACAGCAAGTTTTCATTATCAAATTAAGTTGACATTATCAATTATTCTTAAAAATTATCTTTTTTTATAAGACAGGGCACTTTTACTTCAAATATTTTTAAATCTTAAATAAGTATTACATTAAAAAATTTAACTATTTGATAATTTTTTAAAATTTATTTTAAAGATATTAAATTACAAATGACAAGTTCTTATTTTGGTATTAAATTTTAAACAAATTACTTTTATAAAACTCACATTTTTAGAATGCCTTTTGAACTATCTTTCACGTGAAAAAATTCTAGTGAAAGATTTTCATAAAAATGTAAATTTTTTAATTATATTTATGCTTTCTTAAATTATTTTAAAATATATCAAATAATATTGATTTCTAAATAGCATAATTTTTGAAAAATTAAAAAATTTACGCACCAGACATTCTTTTAATAAACAGCGGATCATTACTTTGTAAAAGATTAATCCTTTTTATTCCATTGAAGTTTCAATAGTTAATAAATAATAATTATTTATTTTAATATATATATATATATATATATATATTATAGAAGTCAACTTTACTCAAATAAAAATATTTATATTTGGATAATTTTTAATAATTTTTCTGTATATAAAATTCAAACTTAAATTTTTATTTTAAAAAATTAAATATATACCATTTAAATTAACTTCACAGTCACAGATAGTAAATAATGATGTATTAATTTATTTATTAAGAATGTGTAATTTCCAATAAATTCTTTTAAATTCATGTAGCATTTCTTAAAGATATTTATCGTTTTAAAATATTTTTTCAAAATTACTAAATCAAAATCTAAAGGATTGGTTTCTTATTTGACAAATGGTAGGATTGAGGTTTTACTTTTTTTTTAGTAAGATAATTTTTTTATAAATAGTTTTAAATTAGGAAGCTTTTATTTTCTTATTTTAAATGGGAAAGCCCAATTTGTTGACCTAAAATTTGATAATTAAAAATAAAGGATGAAACTCTAAAAGATGTAAAAATTTATATAATTATATAAGAACGGGAAAAAAAAGATGTGTTTTAGTTTTAATACGTAAAAAATGCTAACATGGGAAGTGACAGCTAACTTGAAGAAAGAAGAAGAATTAAAAAAGAAAAATTTACAAAGTCCAAAATGAGAATTATTGGAAGTAGTTTTGGGCAAAGCCAACGCCATTGTTTCTGTTTCTGTTTCTCTCTCATTTCATTCAAAAGTCTCTTTTGACCACCACCACCACCACCTTCTTCTCTTCTTCGTAGTTCCTGCCTCTTCCTTTCCTCTCTCCTATTTCTCTTTCTCTCTCAATCAATAATCCACACTGCATCTCTCTCTCTCTCTCTCTCCATCTCTCTATGTGCTAATGAACGATAACCCTTTCTCCTTCTGTTGATCTCTCCGCCATTTTCCGATCATGGGCATCTGTTTCTCCGCCACCAAGGTCAGCGGCTCCAACAGCAACAACAACGCCGCCGCCGCCGGCAATCGGAATCGCAAATGTTCGAAAGCGCAAGCGGAGACGGTGACGGTGACGGTAAACAAGCATCAATCGTCTCAGGGTCAACGGCGGCGAGTTCCGGAGGAGTCGCATAAGAGCCACCGTCCCAAAGAGAAAACGAGTGTCCGGCGGCATGGGGGGCATGTCCCCTGCGGAAAGCGCACGGATTTCGGTTACGAGAAAGACTTCGATAAGAGGTTCTCGCTTGGGAAATTGTTGGGGCATGGCCAATTCGGTTACACCTATGTTGGAATTGATAAAGCAAATGGGGATCGTGTCGCCGTTAAGAGACTCGAGAAGAGCAAGGTCAATATTCATCCTTTCTCATATGCCTTTTCTTTCTCCAATTGTGGTTTTGTTTTGGTCAATGGGTCAGGAAGAATTATGCTTTGGGTTCTGGAGGTACTATTAATTTTGGTGCTGGGGATTGCTATTTTGTTTGGACCATGGGTTAATGCTGATTTTTATTTATTTATTTAATTATTTTGCTCCGTTAATTGTAAAGGGTTTTTTGCAATGCCTGCCGTTTCCCCACTGCATGTATTATTGTGGTTTTGTTCGATGTTGTTCTCGACGAGCTCAAGTTTCTGTTGGAGGTTTAAGTCTTTTGTATGGTCGGTTTTTACCGGTCATAACAAGCTTGATTAGTTATGCCTTGTTCCGCAACTTGTATATTAAGACGCTTGGTTGCATTTTTTTTTTTTGCCCGTTAAGAGTTTGTTTACAATTCCATTTTTCATTTCACTTTCTCCCACTGCTATGTTGTGGCATCCTCCGGGGATGGTCGTGATGATGCTAAGTGCTAACCAATTAAATTAATGCTATATGGAGTGGTGTGAATTCAAATAAAGGAGTGACCGAATTATAATGAATCTGGCTGGTGTTGTTGATCCCTGCAATTGGTTTTGAATTAATGTGAAATATGAGTTTCGTGTGCTGGAGTTTTACTCGAACTCTTTTTTAGTGTTTTCTTATTGTTTCCGTTTTGCTTTGTTTTCATGAGAGGTTCCATGCATTCCTGAATCAATCCTTTCATTTGGTGCAGATGGTTCTCCCCATAGCGGTTGAGGATGTTAAGCGGGAGGTGAAGATATTGAAAGAACTTACAGGCCATGAAAATGTGGTTCAGTTCTATAATGCTTTTGAGGACGATTCATATGTGTACATAGTTATGGAGTAAGTTACTTTTGCTTCCATTCTCTCTCTCACTCTTGCTGTTTCTACTGTTCCTTTATATATACATTTATGTAATTATTAAAGTGAACTTCTTGATAATTTACCTTCTTAGGTTATGTGAGGGTGGAGAACTGCTGGATCGGATATTGGCCAAGTAAGTTCCAAATGTTCTTGATTGTGATTATGTTTTTCCTTGGTTAAGTGGCTCTTCTGAATTTCTGTGGTTGCTCAAGTTTCAGAACCAGGATCAATGATGACACCAAATATTTGTGTTTAGCAATGCGTTTTTTCTTGAACTGTAACTTACTTTGTCTACCTTTGCCTTTATCAGGAAGGATAGTCGTTATACCGAAAAAGATGCAGCTGTGGTTGTGAGGCAGATGCTCAAGGTTGCGGCTGAGTGTCATTTACATGGATTGGTACATCGGGACATGAAACCAGAGGTGCGGTCAAGTCCACTGTCATATCTAACCATGTAAAAAATATGGATTTGTGCCACCAGACATTAAATTCTTTTCTCTTTTTTTCCTCGTTGATGCAGAATTTTCTTTTCAAATCAACCAGAGAAGATTCGCCTTTAAAGGCTACCGATTTTGGTTTATCTGATTTCATAAAACCTGGTGAGCAAAAATATTTGTGTTAATCATTTCCTTTTTATCCCTCTTTGCGTTGAACATGTTCTTGCAACCTTTATTTGAGAGTTATACTTCTTTCTCTTTTAAAACAAAACAGGAAAGAGGTTTCAAGATATTGTTGGGAGTGCTTACTATGTTGCACCAGAAGTTTTGAAACGGAAGTCAGGCCCTGAATCAGATGTATGGAGTATTGGTGTGATTACATACATATTGCTTTGTGGGAGACGCCCATTTTGGGATAAGACCGAGGATGGTATCTTCAAGGAGGTATACTTTATTTTATGACATGAGTTTTCTATAATTTATTTGGAATTTTGTATCTCTCCTTGTTTATTTAATAACTTAATGAAATTGTCGGCCTTTGCTTCAATGGCCTTCAAGAACTTGAATATATCTTTTGCTATTATATTTAATTTATGATCATATCGGACGCAGGTCTTAAAAAATAAGCCTGATTTCCGACGGAAACCATGGCCAACTATAAGCAATGGTGCAAAAGATTTTGTAAAGAAATTGTTGGTAAAAGATCCTCGGGCAAGATACACTGCTGCTCAGGCTTTATGTATGTATCCAACTGATTTCTTGTAATGAGAATGCTCTTTAATCTTTATTACGTTATCTAGTTTCCTTTTCTTGAAATAATTACATTTTGGTCACTGCCACAGATTTAGGGTGTTCAAAAATGCTTGAAAGTTTAAGCACTGAATTCATAGTATTTAAAAGCTATACATTTTAAACACTGAATTTAGGTGCTGAAGCTTTTATTCTCTCTAAAATGAAAGTATTTTAAGTTTTAATTATAGCTAATATTGAAGCTATGCATATTGCAAAATTGCTTTCATTTTAGGCCTTCAGGCATCCACTCTTTAAAAAGTTTGCATTTATTTATTTATTGCCACCTAAGACAATTTTGTCTTTTTAGGGCAATTTATTTAATGAATGTTCACTTAAATTACACGTATGCTATTATATTGGATTATTAAAATAAAAAACACTGGAAGGAGGAATATTTCACACACAAAAAATTGAGAATAAAGGACAAAGGAAAAATATTCTGCATAATTGATTGCATTTAAACCAAAAATACCACATAAACTATCTCAAAAAAAAAAAGAAGAAGTTGCTGCAAGTATGCAGCAGTGGGGCAACCTAATGCATGAGGCTCCCACCAGGTGGGGTCTAAGAAGATAAATGTAGGCAGCCTTACCTCCACAAGAAGTTGTTTCCATTATTTGAATCTGTAACCTCCCAAGTTGCTAAGCATTAATCATACTGTTGCATTGCATACATGCATGCAACTGTGAAAATAAATTTATGATAAATAAAATGATTATCTAAAAGGAAATTAAGGGGTCCATAAATAGTCATTTTCAAAAGTAGTGTGGGGCCTAAATATCCTTACATATTATGAAATAGATAGAGCAACTCAACTCTTTCTAGGTTAATTGTTCAGCCAAGCCTTGTTTGCTGAATTAATGCATCAGTTTTTTTATAGAACTTTTTGTTTCTATTCAATCTCAGCAATATTGCTAAATGGTGTTTCTGTGCAGTGTTTTCTCAGTTTAACAATGGACTTAGAGATAAACACAACTTTATTCCAACCATATAAATATTTTCCTTTACTTTTCAAAACATCTTTAAAACAAATCTAACCCCTAATGTTGAGTTGTATTGATGAATTTTGGTATTTCCAGCACATCCGTGGGTTAGAGAAGGAGGAGAGGCATTGGAGATTCCTATCGATATATCTGTCCTGAACAATATGCGGCAGTTTGTGAAGTATAGTCGGTTGAAACAATTTGCACTGAGGGTGAGCAGACAAACTAATTCAAGCCTTTGCATGTTAGAAGGCATGGAACTTGTTTGATGCCAATTTTTTACTTGATTATCTGGCAGGCATTGGCTAGCACACTTAACGAAGAAGAGTTGTCTGATCTAAAAGATCAGTTTGATGCAATAGATGTGGACAAAAATGGTTCTATTAGTCTTGAAGAGATGAGACAGGTGACTCATTAATCTACTGCTTTCTCACTAATAAATCTAACGCATGATTTATCAATTAGTGAATAACTATCCCCTCAAATAGTTTTCCCTGCTTTGGTCTAAAGGGCAGTTTTTTTGCAGGCTCTTGCTAAAGACCTCCCTTGGAAGTTGAAAGAATCACGTGTACTAGAGATATTGCAAGCGGTTAGTATCTATGATCCTTTGGAGGCACCGTACTGCTTTGTTGGCTACTGATAAACTATTTTTCAAGGATACAAAGTTTCTTTCCTCCCTCCTTTTTTATATTTTCCTTTTAATGACAATAGATGTTGTTTCCCCTAGTCAATTTTTATCCATTAGAGCGGCCTTTATCCTACTAAGCCTTTGACACTTTGACATCTATGCACATCCTTTGCATTGTAACAATACAATAAATCACTCCCTTATGTGCTGGCAGATAGACAGCAACACAGATGGGCTAGTGGATTTCACCGAGTTTGTAGCGGCTACATTACATGTACATCAATTGGAAGAACATGATTCTGAGAGATGGCAGCAACGGTCACAGGCAGCTTTTGAGAAATTTGACTTGGATAAGAATGGTTTTATTACTCCAGATGAACTTAGAATGGTTGGTGTCATGTCTTTTCTCTAGCTTCCTAAACATCTTTTATGATAAATTCTCTACTTTGAAATCAGTAATAGCTCTCCTGCAATATACTTGATTTTTGCATCCTTTATCAAAGTTTATTTGGAGTAGAGGGAAGGGTGGTGTTTTAAGCACAGCTATTGTAAAATGATGTTTTTCTCATGAGATACACATTTGCTGCAACTAATATCATTTATTGTTTGGCTTTTTAGCATACGGGTTTGAGAGGCTCCATTGATCCATTGCTTGAGGAAGCCGATATAGACAAAGATGGAAAAATCAGCTTACCAGAATTTCGGAGACTTCTAAGAACTGCAAGCATTTCTCGAAATGTATCGAGCCCAAGTATCCATCATAGAAAGATCTAAGATTAGATGTGTTTCAGAGGCTTGAGATAATTCAGGAGATGAGAATGATGGATTTCCTTTATGATGATGATCTCCTGTGCAGATTGTGCTGAAGCCCTTGACATAATTATCTATTCTGATGCACATTTTGCACTCTCTGACCATCATTATATGGAACTCTGAAACTAGAGTTATTATTGGCTATGGCATACCGCACAGGATTTTGTGTTAAGAGGTGTTTAATAGTGTGTGTTGACCCTGCGTGGATTGGCTTCAGGTATCAGAGTTTCATTGGATGTACATCATTATTTAAGTGTCAGGGTTTTTCTGGGCTTGCTTGTGCCATACATGAGATGTGTAATACTGTAACTATAAATAAAAGTCTTCTACCCCACCAAAAGAAATCCTACAAATAACCTTCAAACGAAATATATTTATATTTCCATTTTATTAATTTATTTAATCTCCTTTTTCACCCTACTGCCCAAAGAAATTGTGACTAAGTAGAATATGGAAATGGTTGTTGGACTCAATTTTTTCACACTTTTCTTAGATACTAAATGTCATTAATTTACCAACGTGTTTACTTTTAGTTAATTTTGAATTTGGAGCATGAATTTTAGACTAGATATTTTTAATTTATTGGTGATATTATATATATTGATATTTATTGGTTGTAATTGTTTGACAACTGTAGTCAGCTGCCTCCATTCACGGTCAAAGTCACGTTGGTGGACTAAGTAGAATATGCGCGTGTTTGGACTACGCTGAAATCCTTTAGAATTATGTTCATTTCATTATAAGGTGCTTTTTGAGATAAATTTTTTTTATATTTGGTTGTACTTAATCAAAATTAATTTTATCTTTAAATTCTAACTATTATAGATTTAAAAATTAAATGAAGTTATTATAAATTTACTTTGAAGATTTTTTTTAATTATAAATCAATTATTGTAAACTTGTCTTTATGCGAAATTAATTCTATAAAATTGAATTGATTTCAGCTTTTGGATTGTGTTTACGTATCAGCTTTTGGAGTCTGAAATTTGTGGATTGAATTTCCTAAACTTTTGGTTGCATATTTAAGAAAGAGATATCATTAAATCCTAAACTTCAAACTTATATATATTCAATATTTTATTTTTCTTGCATACCGTTTTCTTTATATTCTGTAATATCTACAATCTGAAGATGATCACCATCACTTTTGTATATTATTATAGAAAATTGCTTAACAGGACGAATCTGTTGTGCATAAAAAGGGATGAAAAACCCTATATCACTGGCACAATACGATTTCCGTTAAAGTTCCTCTTTTTCTTTATTTTATTTAATTTTCCAGCAATGAAAAGCAAATAACACTGTTCGTAACTAATTCGTACTAAAAGTGTTGGCATTATAAAGCAGTTCTTTATTATTATTATTATTATTATTATTACATTTTTGTATTAACGGACACCATTTTCAGTTTAGATTAAGAGCTAAATTCTTCGAAGCAACATTTGACGTATTCACCTACTGAGGCCGATTGCATTAAAGTGAATCTATTTGTGTGGCAAGGTAAGAACTCATAAGGATTCAAAATATTATATTACTCTCTTTTTTAATAATGAAAAATATTGAACAACATTCTTTCTCCATTGTTTAACATTTTCGGTAAATTACATGGGAATAAACTTATATTCGGAACTAGAGTGTATAGTATCCTTTGGTAAAGATTTTATTTTTGCATTAAAAGTATGTAGGCTCTTTATCTTTTTTGTTAAAGATAACGATTCACTAAAGTTCGAAAGCATCAACCCAAGGATATAAAGAACAAATTATAAGAGCTCTAGCAATAAAGTACCTACTGAAGATACAAACTGCAAACAAGAGCGCCTAGTGCTAAAGAGAAATTGTTAAACCACAGCACCTAAAATAATAAGACTAAACAACAAAAGAGAATCAACATCCCAAATACAACCATATAACAAACTAAACAACTTAGACAAAAGGGATAACAGAACATGGTGGAAGGTGGTGGTCAGTAATAAAAGAGAGGAAGGTGAAAAGTGTAAAAGAACATGGTGAACATATTGAAAATCTATCAAGGATCATAAGGAAGAATGATCATGATTCATTCATTGATTAGAATGCAAGAGATTACTACTATTTATAGATGTACATATCTAACCAATTGAAAGTGACTTTTAACAAATAAGCTAACAAAATTAAATTTCAATTGATACATTAATTTGGCAACACCCCCTTCAAGCTGGAATGTGTAGATCCAACATTCCCAACTTGAATGTATAGTGAGGATGTATGCAACTTGAGTATTGATGGAGCTTCATTTCTGTTGGGTCTTGAGCCAGGCAGAATAGGGTCCTTCATAAATAAGAAAGCATTGCGTGGTTCCTAAGCATCAGAAATAAAGGGAAACAGGGAATTTAAAGCTTACAATAACAACATTACAGTTTTGGAAGCTACTTATGTAACTGAACAAATCGATATCCAGTAACAGTTTCCAAACCAAGCAATTAAGGTATACCACTCAAAGACCTAAAAGCTATGCTTATTGCTTAATTAAAGCAAAACAATCTAATAAAAGGAGAAAAAGGAAATATGTCCAAGATTTGATGGTGAAATAAGAAAACAAACAAATGTTGTCTTAACCAACAGAATCATATTTTGAACATATCTTATTTCAATGCATATCTCCCAGCAAAATTTAATGTTTTCATCTAACGATACATAGTGTGTACAATCACAAGACTTCAATGCTTGTAGTAAGGTGAACAGGGTGGTAGTGTTCTCTGTTGTATTAGGCAAATTGATCAGTTAAAGTTATGATAAGAGAATTGTCTGTGATTATGAATGCACCTTCAGAGAGCTTCATTGGGTGATTATCCAATATCCATTGTTTGTATCGCACATCTTAATGTGATTGTACACGCATGCTGGTGGATGCTATAGGCACTTCACCACTTGTGTATTTAATAACCCAGTTTGTTAAATTTTTAAAAAATTAAAATAACTTTTTAAAATAGTTAATTTATAAAATAAATATTTTATTTTAAAAATCATAAAAATTGAGTAGTGAGTCATGGACTTTACCATGGAGGAAGAGTAAGAGTGATGTTTGTCTTCACATATTTGAATTTTTATTCAAATTTTACATTTCTACAGATTCAACATATTCAAGCTCCATTGAATATTTCTTATTCTTTACTTTCATGATTTTCTTTATCAGTCCACTTTCACAAGAAATTTTGTTTCTACTTATTTATCTATTTAAAAAATTAACATAACAGTAACAAATATTTTTTAATTATATCTTATCGCCGCCTAATTATTAATACTTTACAAATTTATCATAAGAAAACAAGCAAATAACAGTGAAGTATATGTTATATTAAGAATATTAAGAAGTTAAAATTAAATTTAATATAAACAACGATATTGATTATATTTCTTAATTTATATGCTACATCTTTCAAAATGAACATGCACGCAACAACAGTCTCTTGCAGCTAGATAGTGTACAGTGTACACAGACAACACCATTCTGTGAAATTCCCGTGATAATACTGTAATCAATTGCTCATCATTCCCAACTACTTCAAATGGGAAAAAAAAAGATAAAATAAACAAAAAAACTTTTATATACAGTGACCAACTTGAATGTATCTCAATCTTCATTGTCAAAGTTGGTGTCGACACTGCTAAAGTGGCTATGGTCATTACTCTCAGTTCGTCCGAGATTCAATTTAATTGCCTGCACTTGAGTGTGCGGTGTGGATGATTCATTTCTAACGTCGACAGAAAAGAAAAAAAAAAATAGTGGAAAAGTATTATATATTTATATTTATATTTATTTTAATATATTATATTTGTATAGTATTTATTTTAATATATTTTATTTACATAATATTAATATATATATATATATTTTTTTTTTTTTTAAATCTATTTAATAACTTCTTTATTTTATAGATTTTAAATTTATAAAAAAATTTAATCAATTATTTATGTAGATTTTAAGTTTATTTATTGATATTTTTTAAAATATAAATTTTTAAACAAGTTCATAAATTTTGTAAACTTAAAATCATGTTAAATTTTGATAAAAAATTTTTAACAAATAATAAATTTAAATTTAAATCTCAAAATTTGTAAACAAATCAAACTTAAACATTTAATCACATTTAAGCCTATCTCAACTTACTTTACTTCCATTTCTAACTAAACAATACATAGCATTCCTTCTTTGCTACTGTTACTATCTCTTTTTTTTTTTAATTTTATTTTTATATAAGCACATAAAAAATATATGTTAAAATTAAATTTTTAAAATATAAAAAATATATATTCTAAAAACTAGTTTATAATATATATTTTATAAACTAATTTTTTGAATGTATATATTTATAAGTATAAACAAGTAAAATTTAAAATTATATTTTTAAATTAAGTAAAATGAAAATAATAAATTTTTTTTAAAAAAGTATAAAAAGAAAAAACGGTAAAAAATGTATGGACTTGATTGAAAACCGTTTATAAACATAACCAAAATAAGCGACGAAAAAAGAAAAGAGCCCAGAGCCCAAAACGGATCCACCTTGCGACTTAAAAGTAAACATTTTTAATGAAAAAAAAAAAAAAAACTTTTGTAAAAGTTAATTAGAAAAAACTCTGATTTTAAGAAAAGAGAAAAAATAAATAAATCAAACGCTACCTCAATTTTAGTCTTTGGCCAATACAAGGATGATATAAGGTTACCTAGTTTTGGAATTAAGAATAAAGATTACGGATAATTGATCATTTTTCATTTCAGCAAAACTTGGTCGGAATTTTGCGTTTAAAAAGGTGAGAAAGCTCTGGTTTTTATTTTTTGTTAAACAAGATATATTAGTTATTTTAAATCAATACTAAAAAATAATTTATTGAAATTTAATTTTAATTATTTATATATAAACAAACTATCAATATTAACTATTTTTAAGGATCGTTTCAATGCATTTATAAATATAAAACGAACTTTAAAATGAGATTTTTTTAGGATAAAATATAACTTAGTAAATTATTTTAATTTTATTTAAAGATAATCTATCATATTTTTTCATTGTAAAATTATTTATTGAAATATAGATTATAATATTATTTACCTTTAATATTGATAGCTGAAAAGCGTAATAATTATATTAAAATGAATCCTATTTTATATAATATAGAATCTATTATATTCATTTATATATATTTTTATTATATTTAGTTTTTTTAAAAAATATAATACATATATTTATTTTGAAAGGATCTAAAAATAGATTTTTTTTTTCTATTCAATACAAAGATACTGAGGTGTTGTTAATCATTATCACATTTTTACCTGATATATCTCTTATATAACTTTTTTTTTTCTCTTTTATCATGCATTCTCGGTTTAAAATGATGACATTAACACACATATAAAAAGCAAGTTTGCAAACCTTTCATTAGCTTGAAACTTAAAATTATTAAATAAAAAAATTCTTAATACATTTTAATTCCATTTCATAAAATAATTTATTTAATACTTATTAGTTTTTTAAAAAATTTATTAACATTTTTTAAAGATTACTTCAAATAAATTTTATGTATTTTAATTTTTAACTTAAATTTTTTTCTGTTTTTATCCTTAATATATATTTTATAATATGATATTTTATTTTTATTTTTTTAAAGTTTAATATTATTTTATTTTTTATAATAAAATTATTAATTTTAATTGATTTTTATAGCATTATAAAATATTATATTTTAAATTATTATTTTTATACATGTTATTTATTATTATTATTATATTATTATTTATTTTATTTTATTAAAATATTAAATCATTTGATAAAAAATAAAATTATAAAAATAATTAATTTTTTTTTAAAATTATTCAAAATTTATAGATATAAAATTAAACAAAGTTTTATATTTATTATTGAAAAAAATGAATATATCAAATTTATCATATTTTAATATATTATTTAATTATATATTTATTATTTTATATTTACCAATTAATCTTATAAAATAAATTAATTCAATTAATAGTTTATCAACTTTCAATGTTTATCTATTTTTTAATTTTCTATTTTTATCTTTCAACTTTTAGTTAATTTATCCATAAATTTTATCAAACATATTAATAAATTCAATTTTTCTACTTTAAAATATTGACACTAACACATATAAACTCAAGTTAGCTTTTTTTTTTCTTTGTCAAGATAAATATTAAAAATATAATTAATATTATTAAATTTTAAAAAATATTTTTCTAATTTTTTATAAATTTTACTTATATTTTTATTATAATTTCATTTTTAATTTTATAAAAATAATAAAAATATTACATATAATAATTTATTATAATTAATAATAATTATTTACATAAATAATAATGTTTTTCTTATAAATCATAATGGATACATAAATAAAATAAATTTTTCATTAGATAAAAAACGGAAGAAGCATTTTTATTCACTATTTTATGAGTAATCAATGAAGCAACACGTGGCATGTGCTTATGCAGAAATTATTCAGAATTTAGTTCAAAGACGCAAAATATGCTCCACCGCTTGTTGCACCGATTCTAATAACCATTTCTAGAAGGTAAGAACCATTCAGACATTTAGTAATGAAATTTAAAAAGAAAAAGAAAAAAGGGTTTGAAAGAGACTTATGGACGAAGACTGGGACAAAATGTTAACGATTTCAAAATGTGTAACTGAATAAGATAGGCGCATTTGGAACAGTAAAAATGTTACTTTATATGTAGATGTTGATTTATGCTGGCAACACAATCTCTTATTTTACTAATCATGATGTCACATTGCTACAAATGTAATCCATATCTAATTTTCAACCCTAAATTTCAATCGACTTTCCTTCCCTAATCAAATAATTACTCAAACAGACAGGTCATCTAGGTATATCAAACTTGGATTTGGGTAAGTATGTTTGACGAAAATTACTTGTTAAATGAATTTATTGAATTGGAATTTTATAGGAAAATTAGTTTAAAAATGAAAAAGGCATGTTAATATATTTTTTTTGTAAAAAAATATTTTTAATTAATTATAATTAAAAAAAATTAAATAATTTTGAACTCAGTTTTTTGTTTAAATATTTTATTTAAAAATTAAAAAATTAGAATAATATTAAAATTGAAATTTTATTAAAATAAATAGTATAGTTATTAAAATAAATGGTAAATTTTGTATTAAATTATCAAGTTAAAATAAAAAATTGTAAAATTATAAGCTTAAAAATTTCTTTAAATAAACCTTGAAAATTAATATTATATATAAGTTAATGGAATGCATTTATTTATTAAACACTTTTAGTTTTAGTCACACAAGCTTATATATAGCTCAAATAAGTTATAAGTTAATTAAAATACCAGGCAAATACATTATTAGATGAATCAAATTGATAAGTAATTAGTTTAGTTTTTAAATTTTTTTATTGTGAAAAGCTTTTCGGCAAATAAAAAGAATACTACTTATAATTGTTTTTAGGTTTAATTATATTTTGTATTTTAATTTTATAATTCTTTCATTTTACAAAATTGTTAGTTTATATTTATATTTATATTTTTAAATTTTTTTATTATGATGATGTTTAAATAAATATATAATTTAACCTTTAAAAATTATATTGTATATACTTTTAGTTTCAAAAGATTTTAATATACATAACTTAGTATTAATTTGGTTATATTTTAATATTTTTTTAAAAAAACATAAATAATGTAAATAAATTAATATTTTTAACCAAATAATCTTCTAAAAGATGTAAATATAAGCGAATAAAAAAAATTCAGGAACCAACTTGTATATATTATAAATTTTAAATTAAATTGTTGAGTATTTTAACAAGAAGAACCAAAATCAACAAATTTTATAAAATAAAAGATTAAACTCATAATATTGACAAAAATAAAAAATTATTAAAATTTATTTTTATGTATTGCAATGATTGATAATTTTATTTAAGGTGTCGTTGAAGCTTACAACCATTCTTTTTGTGTGTTCATTTTTTCTTTCGTCTCGGATTTTATTTATTTAAGTAAAAAGTTTAAGTTTATATAGTTTAAAATTTTTTATATTATTATAAAATTAAATATTATTACAAATACATTTTTAAATAACAATTATAAAAATTGATTTTTAATTATGTAATATTATTAATGAAATAATAAAGTAAAAAATTTAAACTATCAATATATTTCAATAAAAAAAACTCAAATTAATCTCTGCTCATAAATATAGAGGAAAAATTTGGTCATAATCACGAGAAAAATTAAATGTAGTCCGTGATCTATTGAGAATTGATATAATCCTTCACCAATGTCTAATTTATTAATTTCTTCAAGTTTATCGGGCATCACACCTTCACTAATCTGTTAGTAGCTTGAGTTTGGACAATATATCAGGATAATTTTGTCCTTTTCAAAACATAGAAAAAACTTATCATTTTGTTAAATGTAATCAATTGATTTCAAATCCAGCGCCTAGACAAAATTATATAAAATTTTAAAGAATGATTAAAATAATAAAATAAATAACAGTATAAATATATTACTATAGTCCAAATACTCAGAAAAGTCCTACTGCATTTTTACTTTTGGTAGGTGCACACAGATTGCTTTCTTAATATGAATATTTGTTCACACACAAGTGACTATTTTTTGCCTTCCTCGATAACCAAAAGAGACGATTGATCCTTGAATTCCAAGCAAATGAAAATATCAGTCTAGCAATGGATCTGTTTTCATGGCCCATATTGATCTAAACTTTCAACTCAGCCAAACAAATTTTCCCACACTTGATTAGTCAATAATTCCAAATTGTCTCTTTGTGACTTTCAGTATATAGCGACTATTTTCAGTTTGGAAACTCTCTTTAGAATTTTCGTTGCCAAAATGAAATCATACCAAAGCTAAGTTTGTAATGCTCAAAGTCAGGAATGTTCCTCGTCATCTAAAAAATTAAAATAAGACATTGTATTGTAAGTTAAAAGGGCCTTTAACATTAGATTAATGTTTTATCCAGAAAACTTCCGGTGCATCTTCAACATTAGTTGTCGATGACACAGTTGTAGGGGAAAAAAAATACTCAAAACTTTTTTTATATTAAAATAAGGAGGTCAGGTTTTTAAAGTTAACAAAAAAAAAAGATTTACATGTAAAGTCTGATATATATAATTTATAGATAATTAGTTTTTTTTAAGTATATTAATTAGCGTTTAATATTTTTTGTTCAAAAAGTTCAGATTTGGATCCCAAGTTGAAACATGTTTCATAGTTCAAATAACGTTTATAAAAATATTTACAAATCATTTATGAATAACATTCTTACATCGATAACAAAATTTAAATTCATAATCTTGCGAATTATAAATTTATTTTTTTCAGTTAAATTAATTTTTGTTGGCATTAGAGTTTATTTTATGTTTATGTGAAAATTTATTATTTAAAAAATAATATAATTTATCATTTTTATTTTTATTTTTATTTTTTGAGCTAAAGAGATCTCAATCATAGAGAAAATTAAATTAATGCTCCCATAGATATAACAGGGACTTACTACTTAGGGTATAATTGTTTAGTTTCCTAACTCCATTTTTGTGAAAGTAATTTTTTTTTTTTGCTGCCTCTCTCCTTGCATTTTGTATCACAACTAGTTGAGACCGTTGATCTTTCTAAAGGTTGTTTAACAAGGAGGGTTTTAAAGAAAAATAAAGGAAAGAGAACAATTTTCTTATTTTTAAATAAAATAATTAATATATTAACATAAATTTAATGCATTACTTATTTATTATTATAAAAATATATAATTTCTTAATTCACTTAAAAATATATCTTCTCTTTTTTTCTAGAAGTCTCCTTTCAAATAATATTTTAATTTAAGAAACAAATTGCGTTGAGCGAACTAATTTATCAAACATCCACATAGCCCACACTCCAATTGATGGTGGAGAACTGTCCACCTGTTATCTTCCCTTTTCTACAATATGATGTAATTTTTGGAATTTTCTCTTAGTTAATGAATCTCATCTTTATTCAAAATCTATATATATAAATAAAGTGGAAGCATTAACTTGATAAAAATAACATATAAAATTATTCGGTATAACAATTTTTTATACAGTTAAATTTTTTTAACTCAATTGTTAAATTAAAAATTTTATTGTATCGATCAAATTAATAAAATTTTAAAAATATAATATAGGTTAGAAATGTATATTATACAATAAAGCTTCGTTTAAAATAACAGGATAGTGTAAAATTTTCAAAAGAATGATATATAGAAGAAAAAACCTCATGATCACTTATATCCCCTTAATCTACTATCAAGTACGACATACTTTATAACATATATTTTACAATTGGATCTAGCTAATTAGCAGATTCTTCCCTTTTGCTAAATTTTGTAGCGTGATTTAACTGTTGTAATTAATTACCTAATCGGTTTTTGACCCGCTTCTTCATCCTCTTGTCATTAGTATATTTGGCTTAAAATTGCCAAATCCATCCTTAATTCTATCAATTTATTTAGATTTTTCTCAGTAAACCGAAATATAATGGCCGTTTTTTTGAACAGGAACCATAAATCGCATCAAGATCCAGATTTTGTATAGAACTTTGGAAAGCTTTGGTGGGATCCATTCCAAGATCGCGAACATATGATATCCCACTTTCTCTTGCTACCGCTTATAAGTCTTGATCGATGCATGTTACTCGTTCTCGACAAATGTAGAGTCTATATAATTAAAAATTCAATATGAAAGTTGTAATTACCGTAAAAGACGAAAGAGTAAGTAGTAATGCAATTTTCTCACGTTATATAAATCAGCCATATAGCCCCTGCATATGGATGCTAGTGCAGTTATAATTAATTAATCAAATATATATATTCAGTTGTCATCTTATTATTATAATGCCGATATTCGGTATGTTATGTTTTCACACAAACAAGGCAACCTGCATGATCAGCATCGTCTGTTCATGCATCATTGGTTCATTTTTAAATCTTGAAATAAGATAAGAATCTCTTCTTCCACACTTTCAATTTCATTTTCAATTTAAATCATGGGAGAAATTTGAAATATGATATGATGCGGTATTATATAGTTTTATTAATTAATTAGCTAATCATAATACTACTTAAGCATCTATAGTTAATTAGGGTTAAACAGACAAAAAATTGAGTAAAAATTTACTTTTTAATATGAAAAAATAAATTATTTTTTATTAATTAACCGAGACGTATGTATTTTTTTTTCAAAAAGTTATTTTTCTACTGACTTTGATACTAGTATGATAAGATGATGTTTAATTTACGAAAATAATTTTTATTTATTTTTAATAATAAAATCGTTACCTTATTTTATATTTTTAATATTTTATACAAAATAATAAAAGCAAAAAAAATTATTTATTTTTATTTATAAAAATAAAAATAAAAAATGTTTTTGTAAATCAAACGTTATGTAAATTTTTAAAAAAGATTGAGACTTCTTATTAAGAACAAAATCTTACTTGAAAATTAAGGTGGCCTTTGAGTTAATTGAAGAGTCTAAACGGCCAACACTGGCAGATGAGGAAATTATGTACGGTGACTCTTGTAAGGGTTGTATGGTAGTCCAAGCACGCATGTATTTGATCTATGGCTATTTAGAAATGGTAAAATAGGTTATTTAGTTCAATTTGAACTTTTGATTTCACTTAGTTCAATAAAAATAGGTTATATTTTATTCTAATCACAAAATCAAAGTTTAAATTTAACTCAATTCAAATAAACCAGCTCACTTCAAATTTGATAAATAAAAAAAATAGAGTGGAAAATTTTCCAAAATTAATATAAATTAAAATTTTAAAATTAAAATTTTATATTTTATATTTTAAGAAACTCCAATCAAGTAAGCCTATTTAAGCAACTCGGGATTACATCACTCACAACATAATAAATTACTAAATTATACAGGCACATATAAGTGGTATGATATTTACCATTTTGTTTTGTCGAAAGTGGATGACATAGATCACAGAGATAAGGACGAGAAAGAAAGTATTGGCACTGATAGCTTGCCCTATTTATCTCAAGTTGGCCATATAGATCTGGTGCGTTTGTTCTCTCCGGCAAGATTAAAATAATGATGACATGCACTTTTATTTTAAAAATTGAAGAGACAAAAAAAAAATATATGTGTATTCCATGTCGTGATGAATGAAGACGCATTATGCTTAACTGTGAAATTATGATCGCTTACACCAAGTCTCTTACTCTTACCTTATAGAATTAAATATATGCACAATAGTTTTTTTTTTTCTCAAAAGTTTTTTTTTTCTGGTTACATATGCACAATAACAGTTCATGCTCATCTTACTACTAAAATTTTAAATCTTTTTAAGTATTTCCATGCAACCTGTACAGTCTTTACTTAGTTTCATGGTTATACAAGCTGTTTTTAAGCCCAATAAGTGGATGATTACTTTGTGATTAATTTCTTGTTCATTTAACTAAATAATAATTATGCAAATTAAACACATTGTGGTTTAGGTGTATTCTTCTCATTTTGTTAGCAAGTCATTAACTTAAATATATTAATTTAATTTAATTTATAATATAATATATTTTTTTATCATTCTTTCTATATCGATCTCGTTGGATGAATTTATAGATTATTTTTTGGTAAGTTTGGCATTGAATTTTAAATTTTTAACTTCCATCTATTCCCAGCAAAACACACATACACACACAGATATCTTTGCTGGTCACTCTCCTTCCTCCAAAATGTATTTTCCTTAATAAATCATGAATCGAAAACGCAAGCTGCACCCCGCAGCTCATACTTCATACTATTCATTTTTTAAATTATTAGCAAATCTATTTACTAGAAATTTTGGATAAATTAACTTCTGACCATGTATTTATAAAAGTAACGTAAAAAATAAATTAAGAGAGTAAATTAAATTAAATTTTTACCGAAAAATAATTTATGTAGTTCTATATTTTAAAAAATATTCTCATTTAATTTCTCTGTAAACTTTTTCATAAATACCATAATTAAATTTATTAACTATCCCATACTAATTTATTGAAAAATCATAAACTAATATTCAATCCTCAATCGGCCATATATATATATTTAAAAATAAAAATAAATTAGATCATTTATTCACACCTTATAACCTAATCAACATCAAATTTATATTAGACCAAACCAATTTATTAAATAGATTATATAAAAAATTTATTTAATTAAAATGTTAAATTTCAAGTTATTTAATTTTTTTAATTTTAGAAACTGATCTATGTAACTCAATAATAATAATAATAAAAAAATTATTATTATTAATATATTTGTGAAATCATATATTTATTTATTTTAAAATTTTAATTTATTTATAAGTTTAAGACTATTAACTTATTTAATAATAAATATTTAATTTATTTAAATAAATTTATTAAAAATAAAAATTTAAATAAGTCCACATATTAAATCAAATTTTAAAATATATATATATATATACCACATAAACATTTCTAACTATGTTTAAAACTAATTAATACAGTGAGACACATTTAATTGTATTTATATATTAGAATACTTTAATTAAAATATGTTGACAATGCACAAAAATTTATGTTATTATTTAATTAATTATTATTATATAATTAAAATTTTGTAATTTTTAATTAATTAATAATTTGAAAATTTTATAATAATAATAATAATAATGAAATTTCTATAAAAATGAAATAATATAAATTAAATGTATGTGAAGTTATCATAGCAATGCCCTGTGGTGATGCATTTGGCGCAACTTGTATGTTGTAACTACATCCCACTTGTAGGCTTGGTGGACGGTGGTAGTAGACGATATTTTTCTATTCTTTCTAGAAGCAAGACAGTTAGACGTGGCTCGGTTCTTTCCGTTTCTGCAACCAAGATAGCTGGTGGGCCCTACCTGTCCAATTATTATTATATTAATATCTTCAGAGTATTTCAACTTAATTCCCTTTTTTTATAAGGGACTTTCTAGCTTATTTCTCTTACTAAAATGTAAAAAAAGTTGCGGTGTTTAATTAATACTGTACGGGAGCGTCCATTATTTTCAACAACATAAATCTAATTTCTATAAATATTTCAAATTAAAAATAAAATAAAATATTGTATATGATATTTACTTAATAAAAATAGAAAAAATATTTTCTATATTTTTATATAATATATAATAAAATTTAAATTAAAATTAAAATTTATATAAAATATTTGTTTTATTAATAAATCAGTTCTAATTAGTAAATTAATTATAAAAATAACATTTTTTTATAATTATTATTTTTTAATATTTTTCAATACTAATGATATACTGTGTGCTGGTGTTGCATTAAAATTTAATAAAAATATTAATATTGAATCCAAAATCTTCAAAATATCTCAATTTTATTTGGATGGTATAATTTAACGAAAGATACATCATCTTAACTAGACATTATGATCAAACCAAAGCAAAAGCAGAAGACATGTGATAATTAATAATTAGATGATCATGAAAAAAAATTAATATTATAAATATATTTTAATTAAATTTAATAATAAAAATAACCACATGATTTTTTATACCATTCAAATACTAATAAATTAGTAAAGATTTGTAGTATTGACGTCCATAACAAAGATCATATATATAATTTGCTTTTGATCTGATTTAAAACTCCATTAATCATGTCCTGATAAAAAATTCCATTAGAGAACTGCATTTTAATTACTTTCCAAACAGGTACCAAGTGTTTTTTGCACTGCATGATTATTTTTTAAATTTAAAATAAGGTTAAAATTAAAATATTTAAAATAATATATAAATAAAATAAAAAACAAGTAGCTTAAATTTATGATAAAAATGGTAATAATAAAATAGTTCGCAAATATAGAGGAAAAATCTATGTATTAAAATTAAAAGTAATTAATAATCTTGATATTTTTAATAAAATATAAAAAGTATTAAATTTTTGTAAAGGTAAGTGTTGCAAGGAAAAAGATTAGAAATAAAAATAGGTTGATTTAGATCAGATTTTGTAAAATGTAAATTCAACTTAAATTTTAAAAATAGTTAAAATTTAACCTCTTTATATGATATAATATTTTTTAATAACTACAATATTATTCTAATATTTAATAATTTTTTATTTATCAATTTTTTTAATAAAGTAGTAGGTATAATTTTTTTTAAAGATAATAAGAATAGAAAAATAATAAAGATATGTTTGATAAAATTATCAGATAAATTATGAAAATTAAAAAATAAATAAAAGTTAAAAAATTAATTAAAAATTAAAAAATTTTAAAAAAATTATTTATTAAAGTATAAAAGGTCAACAAAGGTAATTGGTAAGTTAATTAATAAGGACAAAATAAAAAATAAAGGTATTTAAATTTTAATATTTAAATTTAATTATTATATTAAAAATAAATATAATATTTATTTATTTTATTTTTAGTATATTTTAATTAAAAATTATTATATAAATAAATTTATAGGTATTTTAATAGTTATATATTATAAAAAAAGTTCAATCATTTTATTTGTTTGCTTTATTATTTATGATATTTTTTAATAAAAACTATATTTTTAAATAAATAATTTTTTGTCCGAAATGAAAAATAATTTAACTTGTATATATGCTGGTTGGTCACGGAAGTGATAAGGAGATGCTGCGAGGAACCTTTGGTTGCTTTTAACTTCTATAAGAACTGCAAAATGAAGGTTGTTTTGGTTAAATGTCTTGCATTCCGATGGAGATATGGTTAACTTAAGGATGAAGTTTCTAAAATTTGAGAGTCTGTACCAATTCCTCCCACCTTTATTACCTTTAATTTCATTTTTTTCACATGTGCAGAGGAACGTTATGCTCTTAGTCATATGTTAGTCTTCATATATTCCTAAATAATGTTTTATGAGATTTCCTCCCTAACCATTTCCTGCTGCAAAAGGCTCTCATACTGTTATTAAATGAATCATTCTGGTTTTTTTTATAAAAAAAACAGTGATTAAAAAATAATAAATAAAGGTATGTTAAAAAATATTTTAAAATTTATGATAAAAATATATTAATAGTATTTTTTTAACCAACACCTTCACATCCCTGGTTTATATTTACCTGAAAATAATTAATTCTAAATAAAACATGAAAAATGTAAATCAATCTAATGATTTTTAGTTTTTATGAATGGGTTTAGGCAAAGATGTTTATTAAAATTAAACTAATATATTATTTTGAATAAATTCAATAAGTAAAATAATTTTCACATATATAAAATATATATTATATCTATTTTTATGTAGTTTATATTTGTAATATTATTTTTATATTTTTTTAAAAATTAAAAAATTATCTAACAGATAAAATTGAGGTATTAATAAATATATGATAATTTTTATAAAAAAGAAATCAAAAGTAATTTTTTCTAAAGTTATTATGTTTAATAATTTTTATAAATAATTAAATTTTATCAATTCAATCATTAAATTAATAAATTATATTATATAAATTATTTTATAAAAAATTTATAAAATTTTTAAAAAATTAATATTTTATTAAATAAATTAAAGTTAACGGATATTATAAAAGATATATTATTTATTAATTTAAATTTATTCTTTGAAATGTAATTTTTTTAAAAATTTTATAAAAAAAAATTAGAATGATTTATATAATATAATTTATTCATTTAATGGTTGAATTAATAAAATTTAATTATTTATAAAAATTATTAAGTAGAATAATTTTAAGTAAAGTTAATTTTAGTGTAATTTAATTTTTTTATATATTATATCTATTTTTATTTAATTTATGTTTATAGAATTCTTTTATATATTTTAAAAAGAAAAATTGAAAAAATATCTAACAGTTAAATTTGAGGTGTGAAAATATATATATATATATATATATATATATGTTTTAATTGTAAATCTATCAATCATTACTCATCTAAAATTTAGTTACTATTGTTGCATCTTTGAACTTTAATATTACGAGAGCTAAAGCCAAATTTGGAGAACTGTAGAGAAAAAACATTCACACCAAAAACTATTGATTCACAAGCTTAAACTAAGAGAAAATATTTTTTCCACATATTTGCATCAACCTACACCCGTTACATGTTGAATGTAGTATACCGTTGAAATTGTTTTTTTTAATTTATTAATAGTTGAATTGGTAATATAAATGGGTGTAGGAAATTTTTAATATGCAGGTTAATGAGTGCTTTGAAGGAAATTGTGGCAGGGAAAAATAACCTTGAAAAACTAAAGAAGTACATAAATATGACAACGATGCTCAACTGAGAAGACTAGTGGTGCTGTGGGGGCAACTGAAGCAGACAGAATAAGAAATGGGATAAGCTAAAGCCAGATACGCTCTGACTCAGCACTTCCCAAGCGAGCGCCCATTGGATAAGTTCTTTCCGTGTTTTAAATAAAAAGGAAAAACCAAACACAGCACAACCACGGTTATTCCAAACGTGGGGTCCACACTCTTTCTCTTCCCTCTCTCTCTTCACATTTTTTATATAAGAACCCTAACCCCAATTTTGTTACTCACATAGTCCCCTCTCAAATCTCAACTTCTCATAACGACAACAAATCGCAACATAGCAACAAAAATGCTTTCCTCCGTGTCCTTTCCAGCGTCTCTTTCCGCCGTCAACTTCACCGGAAACGCTGGGGCTTCACCGCCGTGTCGCGTCAGATCCCGGCCAATAGTCGCCTTCGCCACCGCTACCGCCACCGCCGAAGCTCGCTCTTCTTGGACGGAGCAACCGAAGTCATCGTATCTGAACTCGTCTTGCTCGTCGCTCTACGAAATTCTAGGCATCCCCGCAGGCGCCTCCAATCAGGAAATCAAGTCTGCGTACCGGCGATTGGCCAGGGTCTGCCATCCGGACGTGGCGGCGATCGACCGGAAGAACTCATCGGCGGACGATTTCATGAAGATTCACGCCGCTTACTCCACACTCTCGGATCCTGACAAGCGTGCCAATTACGATCGGAGCCTATTCCGGCGACAACGGCCGTTGTCGACGGCGTCGATGTTTTCCGGCTATACGAGTCGGAACTGGGAAACGGATCAGTGCTGGTAGGGAGTCGACTCGCCCGAGTTAACAGCTCCTTCGCTTAATTAGAGTCTAGAAGACGGAAGGCGCGGTTATTGAAGCGCCTTGCCTTGCATATAATCACTAATTAGTTAGTCATCGGAGTTTGTATTATACTACGTATATGTACATATACGCGTATGCGAATTACAAAGTTTTCCAGTAAAGAAAAAACAGTCGCTTCCACTTAGCACTTAGCACTTGCAGTAAACTCTTCCATCCTTGTAATATGACAAAATTCCGTCAAATTTTCATGGATAAAACAGAAGGAAAAAGAAAATTGACATCCAGTATATGCGAATGCCCAATTTGTATATTTGCTTCTTTAATTACATTTTTTTTTTCCAATCAATTACGTCTAAGGCTTATAGGTAGTTAACTAATTATGATTAGGAATCAGCTCAAGAAAGCAGGATTAACTAATTATGATTAGGAATCAGCTCAAGAAAGCAGGAACACGATTGAATTGAGAAAGTCGATCGTTGTTTGTGGTGATTAAGATCTGTGATGTTGATTGGTTTAGGTGGGAGGTAACCTAAAGTGCAAACAAAGTTAATTGGCCCTTTTTATCAGGAGAGAAAAAAGATGGATGGGTAATGCACTAGAAATTTGGAATATCAGATTCTAATAAATCAAGAGTCAACTCCAATTGGCGTGTAACGAAATTCTAGAAGCTCAAGGTTTCTAGAAGATGAGGGTACCGTGCCGTCTATTCTTGTGAATCTAATTCTTTTTCATTTATACTTTTTTAATATTCCTACTTCCAACTTCTAACGCAAAAGAGAAGGACAGGCCAAGAAAAGTATGCTATACGTTTTTTGATGAAAATTGTGAATCGTTAGAAAAAAAGAGAGTATTGTAAATAAGTTATGAGTTCAATTAAGTGTTGAATAAGCATGAGAAAGCATCGATTTGGGATGGATTTTGCCTGTTCACATCTTCCGGTGATGGGATGGAATTTAAATTCAAGCTTAATCTTATTATCGTGTAAATAAGCGAAAAATTTATATTTAAAAATATATAGTTTATATGTATATATAAATAAATAATATATTAAATATATTTTAATTTAAATAATATATAAAATACATGTTAAAATTAAAAATTAAAAGTATATTTTTAATAAAATATAATATTTTTTATTTAAAATAGTATTTTAGTTATTATAGCAAATTTATAAGAGAATGAAATATACTAAACTTAATTTTATCTAGATGAATTAAACGAGTACATTTAAACATGAGTGTGTCTAAAATTTTGTTTATTTATTTTAAAGTTAGGTAAAATTAATTTTATACAGTTAATTATGTTTAAGATATGTTTAACTTTATTTTAATTACAAATTTTATATTAAAACATGTATATTCTATGAAAAAATGATTCCTAATATAAAATGGACCAATCGATTCTTATGAATTCGGGAAAATGTAAATTTATATACGCGGTACATGTTGACGAGAAATCGGTTGCATAATATTAATTTTAAAGGAATTACATAGACATTGAGATTTACTGAGTATTCTTTTCATTTTTTTAATTCTATACAAATATTTTTTTAATTTGTTTAAAGATATAACATAATATATTATATAATTTTATACAAATCTTCACTAACTTCTTATATATATATATATATATATATATATATATATAAGTTAAAAACAAAAAAAAATTAAATATCTTTTTATAAATATTTAAAATGTTAGTGTAACTATCCTAAGTTTTATAATATCGAGATATTATATTCAAATATAAAACTTTTCAAAGGTTCTTATTAAATCTCTCATTATTTTTTTACCAACAAAGGTTTAATTAGTAAATATTAAATTTGTTAAAAAATTTAATTTATTTTTTCTTACAAATAAAAAATCTATATTTTTTTTTGCAGTAAAACCCAAGTTTTACAAGAAGAAAATCAAAGAAAAATATAAGAAATAAAAAAGAATTTGTCCTGATTGAAAATTATTTTGGTATAATTTTTTTAATACTATGATGCTTTAATTAATTCATAGTTACTTTTAAAATTCTTAAAAAATGAAAAAAAAAAATCATGGGTTCTTGGTCGGAGGAAAAAAAATGCAGTATTTCCTTTAAACAGAGGGAAAAATCAAAATAAAAAAAAAACGTTATATGTTCTAAGGATGAAACAATGTTTCGGCAACTTGTATATATGGTCAGATCCTCATTCGTTTTGCCCATAAACTTAATGAATGAAAATAGGAAACAAATTTGAACCTAATTGCGGAAACATGCATAACATCAGACCATAATAAATAATTAATATATTCACAGATTAGAATTTAGTAGAGTTATAAGCAAATTTGAAATCTCAGACAGGTACAGTGTCACCAGGCATGGACCACCAAGACAATATGCCAAGGATAGTGAAACAAGTGAACCACCTTTATTTTTGGGGTACATAAGACGACAATATTAACATACCCAAAGAAAAAATGAAAACAATAATTGTATTAGAGATTTTGAATTTAGTTTACTTGAACGAGAAAATAACAATTGTGTATGAGTGGACACTGGACAGGAGTCTCTAGCTAGGCATTTTTTTATGACAACAAAATTTTGACATGCTAGCCAATAGGCATATACCATTCTACATTCTAGAATAAATACGGTATACAGAAAGAAGACAAAGTAATACAAACGAATCAGAAGCTTTGAAACGAAATGAAAAGCACATTATTTTCCTCCTCGTGGTGGTGACTTTTCAGCAGTGTAAATAAATAATTAATTTTATCACTGTCTTCCTATCCTTCTAGAAAGAGGATACCTAGCAAACTCATCATGATGTGTCTTGTGACCCTTATGGGACCAACAATAAAGATTTTCTTTATTTATTCTTACAATGGACACGACACTATCTTCCAGCTGATTGATTAAAAAAAAATCAATATTTTTATAATAATTTATATAATATATTATTTATTTATTTATATAATCTATTACACCTTATATTTTGTTTCTCTTGTTATTATAAAAAATTGTAATAGGATTATTCTTTCTCTTAACAAAATATTCAAATAACAGATGAGAGAGAAGATAACCTTCTAGATATTTGAAGGCTACTAGCTGGCCAACGACTCATCGGAGACAAGTAAGATACCCATTGCCTAAAATTGGTGGATAAATTATTCAGTTAAAAGCTAAAAAATAAGTAAAACTGAAAAATTAAGTAAGACACTGATTGGGAATAAGTAATATACTCCTACTTAAAATTAACAGATAAATTAATTAAAAATTTAAAAAATAAATAAAATATGAAAATTAATAAATTTGATGTTTAAAATACAAAATATTTGATAAAATCAGGCTTTAAATTAGTAAAATAAAAATGTGATTGTTAAACTCAAATTTTAATATTAAAATTTTTAATTATTAAAATTTTTAATATTTATTATTTAAATAAATTATTATATTAAAAATAAAGATAATGTTTTTAATTTATTTATATTTATATATTTATTAAAAATTATATAATAAATTATTAATTATTTTTAATGATTATATATTATAAAAGGAGAGTTTGATGATTTTATTTATTTATTATTTATCATTTATAATTTATTTTTAATAAATTTATATTTTAAATAAATAAATTTTTGTAATTAAAATATTTATTTTAAATTTTTATAAATAAATTTTAAATGATATTTTTATAAAAATAATATTTATTTTATTTTAAATTTTTTATTAAGAAAAATTAAGTATTTTACTATAAATAATTTAAATAAAATAATTAATAACGAAACAAAATATTTTAACATTAACTAATGATTAAAAAAGATATTTTATAATAAAAAATAGATTATTAAAATATATAAAGAATAACAGTTGGAATAACATTTAAAAAATATCATTAACTACCAAAATAATTATTTTATCAAGTAAAGTTATAATTACTATAAATTCTTTTAATTATAAAATATCTAACTTATAAAATCTAATTACGAATTTTTAGTAATATTTTTTAAAAGTAAAAGTATTAAATTTTATCAAATTTAAGAATGTTCATAAAAAAAATAGATACGAGTTTAAAAAAATATACAACTTAATTTTATTTATGCAAATAAAGTTAATATATTTAATATTTTTTATTTATTTTCCTATAAATATGTATTGGAAAATTATTAAATTATTTCCAATTTAAGAATCAGTGAGAATTATGTTTAGATGCCCATAAAATTTATTATCACTTACTGACAATTTGACATTGTTTCAGTCATTTAATTTCAAAATTCAATAACTGAATAGGGCAATTGAATTATTGGTCTCAATAATCTAATAAATTTTATTGATATGTAGATATGTTAAGTGAAAAATATATCTTTAAAATTAATTTTTCCTTATCATAGCTTAAAATCAGATTTATCCGAGTATATTATATATTCGAGAAAATAAAGGTACACACATCTTTACTTTGAGATGAATTAAGCTTAGGAAAAATATTTTTTTTATTTTTTAACTTTATACAGTTCTTTATTTTAGTGAAATGAAATGCATTAAGATGATATACTACAATTTCCTGAAAAATAGAAATGTGAGTGATTATTGGAAAACTAATTTCTTCCGAAGTTTGTAAGCTATAGCTTTTAGTTTTAAAATTGTATCAAGATTTTGTTTAAATTGTTTTAATTCTGATTAGAAAGAAGGTAGAGTGTCAAAATTGAAAACGAAGAGGGTATGTTCCCTTCAGCGTGTACTGATTTTGTTTTCCACAACATACTTCTACAATCTTCCATAGCACTGTAGGAGGGAGGAAATTTCTCAACTTTTTGCCAATAACTAACAGTGCCTACTGCCTAGCTAATTTACCTTGATGAGCTTCTAGAACATTGATTGGTTGACAACACCATAGCTACTGCTAACTGCTTTATTCTTTTTTGTTTTCCCTCAAAACCTATGCCTAATTTTTACTTATTTTCTCTTTTGTAGTTTTAATATAGAATTCTTTTTTCTACAAACGAATAATATTATTAATCATAGCATCTGGATTATTGTAAGGAATAGAATAAGAAATTAGGAAGGAAAATATAGATGTAAATTCTATGTTAAAATATAGATGTAATGCAAAAAATTTCAATTCAAAGGTAGGGAATCAGGGAATGGGACGTGAGTTTTTTTTTTTATCAATTTTTAAAAATTAAAAATAAAAACTAATTTTAATTTTTAAAATTTTTAAAATTAAAATTAAAAATCACCCTAAACCAAACCTAAGATAACATAGACTATACAAATATTCATTTAATATTAACATAAGAGATAAAATCGGTGTTTAAAATATTGATATAAAAAAGTTCATATCAATATTTTTATACTTCAATTTTTGAGAAAAAACTAACATTTTTAGATATAATTTATGTTTAAAGTTTTACAAGGCCACAATAACATTAACAACACAACTAATAACAATAATGAATAATATGAAGAATTAAATTTGCACATAATAATAATTAATTAATTAATTAATATAAAATTTAAAAATTAAAGTATTTAAAAATAATCTATTTTAAATTATATTTTTATTTTTAAATATTATTAATTTTGAATTTAACTCAAATAATAAAATTAACCATTATTATTATTATCATTATTAAAACCTTCTAACCCACAAAACCTAAGGATTAGGAAAAAAAAAATACGGTCATTGGTTTGTCAAAATCTACAAATGAGTTTTGGGATTGCTTTTCGCACCCCATGTATAGGAAAAGACAAAAATACCCCTGTCCTTTCTTGTTTCTCATTTTTTTTTTCACTTCCCGTCTTCTTTTTTTTTTTTTATCATTTCTTCTTCCATTTTGCCATTGTTGTGCTTTTTTCCTTATTAACTGAATCTATGTTAGGTTACTGCTTTTGGTTGGAGAAAAAAACCAAGAAAATGAACGTCGGAAGAGTATCGGAGAAGACGAACGGACTTATACTTCGCAAACTAGATTACGGAACGTTAAACACTTTCTGCAAATTAATTTACGGAATGCGGAACATAGAAATGTAACCTTCCGTTTGCAGAACATAAAAAATTACATTCCGCAAATTAATTTACGGAATACAATTATGCATTTCATAAATTAATTTGCGGAAGAAAAAAATTTTTTCGGAAGAGACAAGGAGATATGAAGGGTAAAATGATAATAAAAAAAATTTTAAAACTTAAAGGGGGTATAGAAAGAAAAAAGGGGTGCGAAAAGTAATCCCCAATAAGTTTTTGTCACCGATCTGGGCCACGGAATGAAACATAGCTATCACCTCTCTCTCTTTTCGTGGCTTTAATGGGCTCGCTGGCCCAAAGAGCCCAAGGATTAGCTTTAATGCTGATCCATAAAGAGGCAACGAAGAGGGGAAGGTCATGGGTCCAAAGTGCTGCGTCCGCAAGCCACCCTCCGCCGATCCGGATTGGGTCACCGAAGCCTGCTCATGAGTCCAAGTTACTCAAACCCATATTTAATAAATAAACAAAAACTAAAAGGACAAAGGGATTAGGGTTCCACAACCTTCACATGCCCGGGTGGAGAGACGGGTGCCGCAAACGGAACCTTAAGGGTTTCCAGAATGAAACCCCCACAGAGAGTGTGGATGGCGCTAGTAGAAAGTAAGAGATAAAGAGGCAAGCTAGAGAGATAGAGGAAAGGTCGCGGTGTTTCCGGTGAGGGAAGAGGGAGAATATGAAGCCACCATCCTCGGTGGCCGTGGTGGTTGCGGTGGAGCCACACCCTCCGCTGTGGTCGACAGCAAGGGCTCTTTTCTCCTAAACCTTTTCTGCTATTTCAGTTTTTTCAACATTTTGTTCTTCATTCACAGCTTTTGGTTAACTTGTAGGTTCTGAAAATACCTTTCTTTCTTCTCAAGTTTTGTTTTCTGATAGCTTTAGGTTTGCAGAAGCCGTGTCTACCTTCTCTGTTCCCTGAACCCTAAATCAACATAATTTCATGATTTGTTTTCAGATGAGTTGGACCAATAAGAAGAAAGTAAGAAATAAGTAAGTTAATAAATATGTAAAAAAACAACAAAAGGATATCATAATAGGAAGAAACGTCTGTATAAATATGAATATTCACAATTAGACTAAATCGAGCATGCATAACAGGCAAGAGAGGCGCGTGATTCGGGATATTCAGAATTTCAGTACAAACCTGCACAAACAGTACATTTAAGTTACAAATTTACAGTTTTCTGCCGTTATTTTTGGTAGTGGTGAACCTATTATTTTACTATGAATGCCTTTTTGTCATTCTATGTCTATCTACACCCTTTATAATTTTATGCTAAGGGGTGCAATTCTTTTTATATAACTATCCCAGATGTATTTACCCCTAAAGCTTTCCTTGGATGTGAATGTTCTGTGCCTCTGCATCTCATAACTTTTAGAAAAAAATGTGCCAATTAATTATTCTGATCATCTTATAAATTTTTTCCGATTATTTTTTTAAATTTATCATATCTAATACATTAAAATATTCATTATTCACAATGAGAGCTTCTACGTTTTCTGAGTCTTTAATTTATAAAAGCTTTCTAAATTTAAAATTTTTCACACAATGCACCAAAAGTTTTTTTTTTTTTTATTTAGAAGAATGGGTATTGGGAATTGAATTTGAAAAAAGAATAATTTTTTTTAATAATGTTCTGTGGCTGAGAATTTTAGAAAGTCATTTTATGAAAAGATTTTAAATATCGTACTTTAATTTTTGTATTAAGATTAAAATATTTATTTAAAAATGTTTAAATTACAGATGTTTTAGATAAAAAATAATTTTTTAATTTTGATAAAATAATTATGAACAATGATTTTTAAAAAAATTTAAATATAACTTTATTTCAATGATTTGAAAAATAATATTAAGGGTTAATTTTTTTTCTATTGTTTGATTTACTTTATCATTAATATGCTTTCTGCTGTTATTTCTTTTTTACATATTTGATGGTTAAAATTTTAAGCATTTAACATAAATAATACCTAAACATAAATTTAAAATTTTTAATTTAATTTAATTAATCTCTATCATTTAATTTACGTAATTGATGGTAACTGTTGTTGAAACTTTAGCACACCTCTCCAATATTATTGTAGTGAAAATCTAGTGTTGATTATTTGTCATGTATTATTTCTCTAGAAACCTCTAATTTAAAGTTACCTACCAAGCTCCAGAAAGAGAATAGAGAATTTAAAATCCCAGTCATTATTCCAATTTTTTTCATGTCACCACATCATCCAATTAAACTTCCTAAGAGAAGCTCATCATTAATTATTATTATCACATTTTGACAAGCACCTCAAACTTGTTCAGCAAAAATTAGAATATTTGCAAGTATACCTCAATCAACCAAGAACTATATACTCCACGCAAAGCTCAGCAGCTAAAATATAAATTTCTTTTTTGTGTGATCGGTTCCTACTATTTGCTGGTTGTTGGGGTTGGTGAAAAACGAACTAATTAACAGGTACTTATTTTGGCTCGAAACATTAATTTGGGCAAGCTCAAATTGCTCAAATGTGGGTGAGAGAAAAAGAGGAAAAGGAATATTCATCCACCTACCTTTCCTTATATGTTTATTATTTCTCTTTCCTCAACACAAATATCCTCCCACATGAAAAACACCACATTTTGATAGCCTATATGCTGTGTCGAATCCAAAGTAAAAATTATTGCCTCTATTTATTTTCAGAAGATCTTTTAAAAAAGTTTGCTTTGATAAGATCTCACTAAAATTTATTATCTTATTTTTCTAAAATATATTTAATTCTTTAATATTTTTAGTCAATAATATATTAATTTATTGGACGCTTTCTCTTATGAGGACAGGTAGAAATTATATTACCAATAAAAAACTCGTTACTTAAGTAGACTGCACTAATTAATTAGATGCAAAAATTAAGAAAATGAAGTCTCAATAATTTTTAGAATAATTCTAAAAAAGGGTTTTGACGTCTTGCAAATATAGATATTTATTAAAGAACCAATAAATAAAAATTTTATTGAAAATTATGTTGGAGATGCATTAGAGTTTATTGAGAAAATGCATTGTTATATTTTTAATAAAAAAATATTCCAACTTCTTATTCAATATTCTTAATATACTAATCAATACTTTTCTTTTAAAAATATCACATTATTCACAAATTTAATATTTCTAATCAAATTAACCTTTTTTTTTTAATTTATATAGTTAAATGTGTCCCGTACGGAGAAGCAGCACATAAAAAATTAAAACATGGTTCTTTGCTTTACGTTCTAAATTTGTGGGAGAGAATGATGGATTAGCAATTTTTGCTCACATTCACAGAAATGTCCAAAATGCAAGGGCGGGTGAGCACAAAATAATTGTAATAACTGATGGTTTAAGAATGATTTTTTCATATATAATCAATAATGTTATCTATTTATTTATATTTTTATTTAACAGTTGATAAATTTTTTTATAAAAAATAAAACAGATATAATGAATTATATTTATATGTAAAAAGATATATATTTTTATTTATATATAATTTTTTTATTTTCATTGATAGTTAGTTATTCAAACACACGGATCCTTGGAGAGATATTAACGAAAGGATGGCATAAATGATTATGATGAAAGGGACCAATCTATATATACCTTGGTCTTTAAAGGTGTAGGAGCGTATGAGCCTATGTATTGGGTTCCAATTAAATGCGACGTACTAGTATTTATTCAACTTTTCAGGCATTGTAACAGTGTAACGTTCCCAATTAGCTAGGAAGTAAATGAAAGGTGTCAATAAGTTAGGGGTGGTGACCTGGAGTGGGGGCATATCATGACTTCACTTCTTTAATTAAAAGCAAATCAAATAATGGTATCACATGGAGAAGAGACCAAGTATGGACCTACTTTGCCTTCGTGTGAAACCCAAATATGGCCACTTTCCTTCCTAATCAATGAAAACAATAAATAGAGCAATCATTATGTACTTTTGTTTAATATTAGTAACACTCTTGTCGCCATATTGGTTGTGTGGGGAAAGCCAAATTAAAACACCACATCTCACTCAAACTTTAGTACATTATGTGTATGGATCCTTATCATTTATATATTCTTATTTTTCTTAAAAAAAAAGAAAAAAGAAGTTTGCTATTTTCATCTAACGCGAGGCTTTTCACTCGCACTAAAGACACTCTCCAATATTTACATTATAATTGGTATAAACAAGCAATGTGAGACCTTGGTGTGTGGCTTATGAAACTGGCACTGATAAGGAAAGTCCATTACATTTTGATTTAATTTATTTTATAAAACTAGGAAGGTTAAGAACGGATTCTGATACCTAAACTTTTGAAGTATGGAGACAATGATAAGTACTCCGAAACTTACCCTGATGATGGGTACCATTGCAATATGTACAATGATTTATGCTCATTTTTTTCTCGTTTGGGACAATAATGTACAATTTAACATGCGGAAAAGGTTAGATTCGGCGATGTTTGGAAATTGACATATGATATGGACAGGCACTATTCATTTGTAGCTTATAAGTAGATAGTCCAGACGAGGTTGCTTCCAGGAAAGTTGTACAATTGAGAATGGCTGGCCAAAGAAAGGGAACTGAGGATGTTATAAACAAAACAAGATTTGCTATTTAGACATGTACTGTATATTGGTTGTCTCAGCGATAGTTACAAATAGGAAAATGATATATACTCCTCAGCTCAAATCTAGAGGAACCAATCCGGTGGCTGCAAGCAAAGCAACATCGAAAAGCCTTATTGCGTCATAACATTAATGTTGATTTGCCACCGCATTTTCTAGCAACCTTGTCCTGTTTTTTCCTACCTTTGTTTCATTGATGATGCCACTCAATTGGTCCTTTTGACCATTGATCGCTGCAGATTTCCCCGCAAAGCCAACTATTTATAATAAAGGGTAAGTGAAATAGTTGCACCAATTGTGAAACAAGTGCTTCAACATCGTTATTGCTATCGTTTTCCACATGTAAAGCAGCATTGAAGAAGAGATTCCCCAATCCCCAATTTCCCTAAAATGTATAGATTTCCATCTAACCTATACAGTATTAGATGGCAGTGGGAATCCTTTTGCTGTTTACAATCCCTATATGGGATTTGGACCTCAATAATCTCTTCTTCCACACTCATTTCAGTAATCATATCTCCAGATCCTGGGACAATACTTACAAGTAGAAGAAAATTATTTAGTTTACGCTTTACTTGGAAACTAAATGATTCTCATAAATATGAAAAGAATCTCAATTATAATTGTATGATTTTTTTTAATATTTTAAAAAATAAAAAATTTATAACCATTAAATTTATAATATATATCAATCATTATTTATAGATAGAAGTATTTTATTTAAAATAGAAAAAAAGTAAAAAATTATGATGCAATAGTAAGGAAAAAAAATGATTGCATGCGGAAATAGTAACTGTCAGGTACAAGTTCAAATCGTGTTACACGTACGATACCCTTTTGAGCTTCCCAAAGGCCACCACCTTATGGCATCATGCCATATAAGAAACCTTTTAAATTCTCAAAAAATAAATTCTAATTATATATATATATATATATATTAATAATAATAATAATAATAATAATAATAATAATAATAATAGTTATTGGATCATTATTGCAAGAAGGAAACATTTGTTTTTTTTAGTTTTAACTGCACTTAATCCAAATCGCCCTCGTGGATGAGTGTTGCCCTTGGATGAATGAAAAGAATTTTGATTTAAGTATATTTTTAATATATATACATATATATGGTTTTATTTTTAATTTATTTTACTCTCTGTATAAATGTTGAAATTTTAAAAGATAATCTCTACTAACATTAGACATATATTTAATTATATAGATTAATAATCTCTATTATAATAATTAAAATAAATTATTTTTTAATTAAATTGAAAGTAAATTTAATTATATTTAATTTAAAAATATAATGTTTAAAAATATTTATAATTATAATATGTTTTGTATCTTATACATCAGATGTATAGGTTAAAAATTAAAAAAAAATAGTGTAACAAATAAATTTGTTACTATTAATATAATTTTTCGTTTTTAAAAAACATCTCATTGTTGGTGTATATAAAATTTTTTTATTTTTAATCATTCTAAGCTATGTGATTTATTAAATATGTTTTATATTATATTTATTGTGTTTTAGATTGACGTGTTTAAACATTTGTCCGTACCGTGCAAATAATCAAGAGCTCCTATGAATAGGAATAACACGTTCAACGTAGGAAATTATTTTTTTCACATTAACGGTATGATTAACGAATAAATTAGGATGAAACGAAATAAAATAGATTATTAAAATAATAAAAAAATATATTACTTAAATATATATAAATAAAAAATTATTTTCATGTTAAGTAATTTTTTAACAATAAAATTTAAATTTAAAATTTCATTTAAACTATTTTAAACTATTTTGTTTTTCACTGTCAGATTAATTTTAATGACTATTTTATTTAAAAAAAAAAGATTGTTAAATTATTAATAATAAAAATATAGTACAGGTAGCATTATTGGTTTCAAATTTGTAAGATGATGGTAGTGAAAACTGAAATGTAGCGCCGTTCGCGACATGCCATGTGATGGATTGAGTTTGGAGAAGCATCAAATATGACAGACTACTTAACATCTTTCCCAATTATTGGTCAAAAACAATAATACTGATGTATTTATATGTTATTTTTTTTTCGTTACTTTATTTTGTTATCCTTTTTATATGATATATTAAATTATTTATTATATCTTTTATTTTTTCTCTTCTTTTTAATCTCTCCTTATATGCATATACTTTCTCTTCATTTTATATATCCAAATAAATTGTAAAAAAAATAATTCTTAATTATTCATAAATTTAAATATTTTTAAAATATTAATTATTTTTATACATATTTAATAATAAATAATATAATTAAAATTATAAAATAAAAGTAATATTATAAAAAATAAAATAAATAATAAATAATATCTTTAAAAAACAATAATATCAATTTTATTTTTTTAGTATTTATGATTTTTCTCTATCTAGGCAAATAAAGAATAGAAAAAATATTTTAAAGTCATATTTGCATTTCAACGCTATTGAATCATCCTGGAAATATTTCTTTATCTAATTTTTATATTTTATTTTTATTTTTATAATATTTGTTTAAGAATAAAATTTAAAAATAATTACTATTATTGGAATTATAAAATAATAAGTAAGTTGAAAAATGTATTAAAATAACAATTGTTATGAATACGATGAGCCAAGTAGTAAAATATGTAACCAAAAGAAAAGAGTAAAATAGGTAGCTGACGTGTCAACCATGATGCTGCAGGCGCAAATCAAGGTGAAGCCGTGAAGCTCGTCGCTTAACCACAGAGTAAAGTGGAAAGGCTTTCCTATTCCTAAAGTATTATTTGGACGCAAGACTAATGCATTTAATTATTACTGGGAAAGATTATAATTTTCTTTGTTTGAGAATATTTTAAGAACTGGTTTATTATAGTAATTAATAATTAATGAATAGTTTATAAACTTGATTATCGTATGTGATTGAACATTACACTCCTTTATATTTTTCTCACATTAAACATTATCTCATAAAATATATTTTCTTTTTCTCTTTTTCTTTTTCGTGTCAAAGCATCAGGGACAGTAAAAGTTTACAGGTACTTACTAGTTGAGTAACTCTTTATGAGCGAATTAATCCTTAACTTGGTTACAGGAGATTGAAAACAATCCACAAATTACTTAAATAGTTTCATACTCTGTTGTGGAAATAAATCACGCCGTGATTAACATAATAAAAAATTGAATAAAATTGGAAACTGTTGAAAACCTTTACACCAATTGTTGTACATTGACATTTTCTTACCAAGTCATAGTTGACCTGGCATAATTCAAAGCACCGTGAATTTTAAATTAATCATTACCCAATCTCAGCAATGGAAAAGTCACAATTACTGTAAATTTTGATCAAAGTATAAAAAGCGTGCATGCTTTAATTCCTCAGTTTTATAAACTTCGCTGGGCTGAATATTTTCAACATCTACAAAGAACCATCTTATCTTGATAGAGTATTCAAATCCCTAAATTACTAAAAGATTTCATCAACTACAAGCAAATGGAAAGGTTTGTTAATATTTTCTCATCTAAATCGTAAATAATATTTATATATAGGAGATTTTTTAAGCAGAGAGTATCCATATTATGATAAAATTAAATTTTAATATTTTTTATAAACAAATTTAAATTCAATATTCATTTTAAAAATTAAATATATATTACTTAAATCAACATTAAACAATTTTTTTATGTAACATAAATAAAAGGGAGTTGTATTTAATATGTATGACTTAGTCCAATTTTATAGTTTAAAAAGAGATTATCCCATTCATGTGAAAAAGCCATAATTTATTATGTCATTTTCTTTCTAATGTAACCATCCTATTTTAACAGAGTATCCAAATCCCAAAACTACGAAATGATTTCATCAACCACAGGTAAATCGAAGGGTTTCTCAAGATTCACAACAGAGGAAACAATTTTAGAGGATTTAAACCACAAAATATGTTAAATATAATTTAAAATTATAAAAATATTAAATATCAATCCTTGGAAGGTTGGATTAGAAGTCCACACCACATAATTGGATATGAGATAGCAAACAATTCAATTTCTTGAAGAATACATTTTGACGTGAGTACAAACTGAAGATAATCAGTTAACCTTTCTATTGAAAGCAAGCAAAATTAGATGAATAATCACCGGAAGGGCACAGAAAAAGAAAAAAAATGGGAAAGTGCATCCTCGTACTGATTTTGGGGGAAAGAAGTGAAGCGGTGAATCTGGTGGTGGGGTTGGCTAACAGTATTAGAGTAAGCTTAAAAAGCACGAAACAACAAAATAGACAGAGAAAGAAAGAAAAGGACATGTCTCGTTGTGACACACACACACACCACAGCCTAACAAGAGGCTAATCCCAACGAGAGAAGGTTTATAAAAGAAGGAAGTGAAATATAAACCGCGTTTGACCACGCACATCAAATCCACTCCACCCACCCAGTTCAGAATCAAATCTCACTTTATATTCCAATCCCAACGCATTTTCATTCATCTTCTATTTATTTTATTACTGGTTCAAGAAACCCAAACCCCAACCCCAACCCCAACCCATTTGATCCAATCACCGGGTGGTGATGGGGGACATAGTCAAGCAAATACTCGCAAAGCCCATCCAGCTGGCAGACCAAGTAACCAAAACCGCCGACGAAGCCAGCTCCTGCAAGCAGGAATGCGCCGAGCTCAAGTCCAAGACCGAGAAGCTCGCCGCGCTTCTCCGCCAAGCGGCGAGGGCCAGTTCTGACCTCTACGAGCGTCCCACACGACGGATCGTAGAGGAAACCGAACAGGTCCTCGAGAAGGCGCTGTCGTTGGTCCTCAAGTGCCGCGCTAACGGCCTCGTGAAGCGCGTGTTCACGCTCAACCCCGCCGCCGCCTTCCGGAAGGTCTCCTCCCACCTGGAGAACTCCATCGGCGATGTCTCCTGGCTCCTCCGAGTCTCCGCCCCCGCCGACGACCGCGGCGGCGAGTACCTCGGGCTCCCGCCCATCGCCGCCAACGAGCCCATCCTCTGCCTCATCTGGGAACAGATTGCCATCCTCTACACGGGCTCGGCGGAGGACCGGTCGGACGCCGCCGCCTCTCTTGTATCCCTCGCCAGTGGCAGCGAGCGTTACGGGAAGCTGATAATCGAGGAAGGCGGTGTGGGCCCCCTGTTGAAGCTGCTGAAGGAGGGAAAGATGGAAGGGCAAGAGCATGCAGCACGTGCGATTGGTCTTCTCGGGCGTGACGCCGAGAGCGTTGAGCACATGATCCACGTGGGTGTGTGTTCGGTGTTCGCGAAAGTTCTGAAAGAAGGTCCAATGAAAGTTCAAGCCATTGTGGGCTGGGCCGTGTCGGAACTGGCCGCTAATTACCCAAAGTGTCAGGACCTTTTCGCTCAGCACAATATTATACGCTTGCTGGTTGGGCACCTGGCGTTTGAAACCGTTGAGGAGCATAGTAAGTATGCGATTGTTAGCATGAAACCCACTTCGATTCACGCCGTTGTGATGGCCAGCAATGCCGAGAAGGAGAAGGAGGATCAAGAGAACGACAAGCAAGCGCCGAACGTGAGTGGGATAGCGCATCCCTTGGGTGAAAGATCACGGAATCTGCATAGAGTGATCACGAGTACCATTGCAATGCATGCTGCCACCAAACATGGAAACGAAGCAAATCAGAAACATTCTTTTGCAAAGAGCAACGGAGCTGGGAACGATGGTAAGCAGGGGAATAATAATAATAATAATAATAATAATAATAATCACCGGCGTAACTATTCACATTCGGGGATTAACATGAAAGGAAGGGATCATGAAGACCCTGAGACTAAGGCGAAGATGAAGGAAATGGCAGCAAGGGCTCTCTGGCTACTTGCAAAGGGTAACTCGGCCATTTGTCGTAGCATTACGGAATCAAGGGCGTTGTTATGTTTTGCTGTTCTGCTTGAGAAAGGAACAGAAGGAGTGCAGTACAATTCTGCCATGGCTGTGATGGAGATAACGGCAGTGGCAGAGAAAGATGCTGAATTGCGGAAATCTGCATTCAAGCCCAACTCTCCCGCTTGCAAAGCGGTTGTTGATCAGGTGATTAAGATAATTGAGAAAGCAAATTCGAATCTTTTGATTCCTTGCATCAGGACTATTGGGAATCTGGCAAGGACGTTCAAGGCTACGGAGACAAGGATGATTGGTCCCTTGGTGAAACTTCTTGATGAAAGAGAGGCAGATGTGTCCAGGGAGGCATCAATTGCTCTCACCAAATTCGCCTGCACAGACAACTACCTTCATGTTGATCACTCCAAGGCAATTATAAGCGCTGGTGGGGCCAAACACCTTATTCAGCTCGTCTATTTTGGAGAACCTATGGTTCACATTCCTGCATTGCTTCTTCTCTCCTATATTGCATTGCATGTGCCTGACAGTGAGGAACTCGCTCAGGCTGAGGTGCTTGGTGTGCTTGAATGGGCCTCCAAACAATCTTCCGTCACACACGATGATATCCTCGAACCATTGTTGCTTGAATCCAGGAGTAGATTGGAGCTTTACCAGTCTAGAGCTCCAAGAGGATTCCATAAATTGCATCAATAGCAACAACAATACTACCTTTAAATCATTCTAATTTGTAAAGCTTTTTCACTAATTCATATTTCTTCTATCATCTCTCCACTGTGTATACACTATTCACATGCATTATTGTTTTCTCCTCATCCATCCTTCCTCTCCAATTCAGACTCTATACTCCAAAAAGGTGTTCAATTGTAAGATAAACTTACCATGTTTCACTTTTTACTTTTTATCTTTTGAGATGATTTTTACCCTCAAAGTGTACAATACTTTCCTATTCTGGTCTGCGCTGGACCCTATAGAAATAGACCGATAAGAGAATACTTTATCACTTTGAATGGTTCCTCAGCTTTAGGGGACCAATAGAAAGCAAGGGAATATATATAATAGAGAAGCACAGGTCTGTTTGGTTGACCTGAGTTTTTGGATTGGTTCATGGTCTTAAGATTCCACCGCTACAGTTGGACGTGTTCAAACTAACCCACGTCAGCTTTATATTTTGATTCCGTCATGTCACTATACTGCCTTTTTGACCAAAAATAAAATTTCGTTAACTTGCAAAATTTATAACCATATTCTCCTATTTTTAGCAGTAACAAAAGCGCCATTGACTATCCTTTGGAAAGTGGAACCAACAATCAGGTATATCCGAGGATTGTTTATGACAACAGGAGAGAAATTTTGATGGTGAATAGAAAATGTACTAATCCAAGTTTCAACAGGGTTTCTTGCGTCTGTATGTTGATCAGTATTTACCTTGGTATCCTGCGTAAGTTATACAAAATAAAGAAACAAACAAGAAAAAAGAAAAGGAAGCTACATTATATAAAATTCAGATATCACTTTCATTTCTTTGCAATACGACTAGTTGATTAGAAAGAGAGACTCAACCACGGCGGATACAATCGGAGAGCAAAGTCATATTCCGATTCTAGATATATGAGATTTAATTCATTCATTCATTCAAAGGAGAGGAAAAAGCTCTCACAATTGTTTGAAATGTTCCTTGCACCTCTCTATCCGAATACAATGACAAGTAATTCAAAAGTAACAATTGAAAGATAGAAAAGGACATGGGCAATTTCTGAACTATGGAAATAAAATTTAATAGAGAATCAGCAAGCTTGGGGAAAAACCCAACAAGATACAGTTGGGTTACAGTTCGAAGAGGAGAGAAGATTCATTTTCGCCTGAAAAAATATTCGACCATGGTACTAGGGATCGAAATAGGATTTCTGTTAAGGTCTAACATATTTAAAATGTATATAAAAGATTTACAAATTTAAAATTTATAAGATAAAAAATTATTAAATAAATCTAAAATATATATAAATTAATATTATATAAATAAAATATAAAATAAATATTATACAAATATAATATATTAAAATAAATATAAATATATAATCTATCTTATTTATTTAAAAAAACTTTTTAATAAATTAAATATAAATCTATATATTTATTAAACGAGTCCGATCATAAATTCAATGAAACGATCATATTCGCTTACATTTACCCGGCAACTATTTGTTTGTTAAAAGTAACAACCGAACTTCACATATGCAAATGTCGCAAATGTCCAGCAGAAGGATCGCACAGTATTTACTGAAATTGCTTTTTAACACATTTTTGCTTTATTTTTTACACATTTTATTTTTTGTTGCATTCTATATCATATTTATGTTTTTTAATTTTTATATATCTTATATATTTTTATTTATTTTATAAAAACTTCAATAATAGGATTTAACTCATTTAAATAATATAATTAAATATTTATATTTAAAATAAATTTTTAATTCAAACTAATTAATTTTTTAATTTTAAATATATTTATCCCCATATATCAATAATATATATATATATATATATATATATATATATATATATATATATATATATTATCAATATGCTATACGCATGCATGGTCAACTTTGTTTTCTTGTTTCTGTTACTGGATGTATAATGCCTTCGTGCTTTATACAGGTTGTTTTCTTTTCCTGGCTTCATGTATTGATGGACTGAAGCATCTCTTATGCTTTATTCTCTATAAATAATATTATTTTACTTATCAAACAAAATAAAATTAATATATTTCAAATTTAAATTAATTATCTTTTTTTTATTTAAAATTGAATTTATATTTTAAAATAATTATATTTAAGTACTTAATTATTAAATATATATACTATAATTTTAAATATTTATCTATAAAATATTAACCTTTGAAATTTACATTAAAACTAATTATATTTATAAATTAAGCATAATTATAATTTAAAACATTGATCTACATATTGAACTATCTTAATCATGTATTATTATATCAATAAATATTTTATAACCTTTTTAATTTTAAAATATTTTTATTGATATATTATCATTTTCTTAAAAAATTAATTCAAACTCCATTCAATTTTATAAATATTTTTTAACTTAAAATTTTATTGTTACAAGTATGTTATTATCTTTAAATTTAAATTAAATGATATTTTGTTTAAATTTTTAATAAATATTAAGATTCGAAAATTCAAATCACACATCGTTTAGTTTGAAATTATTGTTTATTATAACACAAATTATTTTAAGTCCAATAAAGAAGTTGGAGACTACAGATTGGAGACTACAGAAACCATTATTGAAGGGTATGCAAAAGATATGAATAAAATCACTTATTGCACACCCTTGTAAATAAGGATATGTGACATAGAATTATGCAAAAGAAATGATAATTTTAAAATGAAAATATAAAAAAACTTTAAAATATATATAAAATAAAATAGAGACGTGTTAAAAAAAAATCTCCACCTCTAATATCTTAATTAATTTCGGCCCAGCCACAGAAGATGGGCTTCCAAGGCCCGAGAGATGTGAGCTGCATGCGATGATTTTGAAGTCTATCGTCACATGCTAGATTTTGAAGTGAGCAACAAATGCAACTACACAGGTGGTTAGGTAGCGGTCGAACCCACTGCTTCCCATCACCGGCCTCACCCTTCAACCAGCAGAGTCAATCATTATCCCAGTGTCCTTGGGTTGGAGTGACAAATTGTTAAACATGAACCCACAACAGCTTAAGTTTGTTTTCTATTTTGTAAAAATTTATTTATGCTGTTTATATTTTTAATATTATACTATTATAAATTTTTTAATTTTAAGTAATATTTTTATTTTCATAAAAATAAAAGATTAAAAACTGATACAGTTTCTGTTTTTTATAAATTTTTTTAATAAAATGTCTATATGTTTTTCTTTTCTCTCTTATAAACATAAGATTACAAACTGGTATCTAAGCTATTGTTTTTAAAAAATATGTGAAAAACAATAATGGAAAGTGATACATCACATTATAACGTTGCATCCATTTTTAATGGTGAGGAATATGAACTATAAACTTTAAGAATGACTACTTATTTTAAAGCATTAAATTTTTGGGAGGTAGTAAAAGATGATTACAATGTTTATGAGCTACCTGAAAATCCTATCATGACTCAGATGAAAACTCATAAAAAAAGAAAGATAAAAAAAACTAAAGTTTCCTTTTCACTACCATATCAAAAATAATATTTACAAGAATTATGACATGACACCGTATCTTGTGAGATTGGATATTTATCCCATGTAGTCATGTAGTCATGTGTATGAATATGCTGTTTGACTTTTCATGCAGCGAGGTAAAGTCGAAGAAGGGCTCAACGGGGATGGTCCAAATCAGCAAATCCATCATTGCTATCTGTTCAATTTTAGGGCTTATAACTGTGTCAATAAAGATCCACAGATCAAGAAGAGGCTGCAGCATCAGCGTCGAAGCGGAAGCATCACCTGTTAAGTTATGTGTAGTTATATGTCCTCATTTGTAGAACGAGTCAAAGTTAAGTTATGGTATTGGTTCAAGAGAGAAGTCACATTAATATTATATACTCCTTAAGATTGGTGTGGTTAAATCCTGTAACTTGAATTTTTAGTTCATGACCTTGATGTCTAAAGGACTAATTTGATTGCACAAGAAATATATATGTCCAACTTCCACACCTTTCTCTTTATCTTATCACGTTGGCGACCTTGTTAACAATTGAAAAAATATGAAAGAAAAGGAGTATATAAAGAACCATTTTAACAAGACTCAATGGAAACACCAAATGATCCATACAAGCATATTAGATTTAAACAGAATTTTTGTCTTTTTAATGTTCTTTAAGTTAATTTAGTTATTATTTTTTTCTAAAAAAGAAATAGTGACATTCATTCCAGAAGTTCTCTTCACCACTGGCTCCGGCCACTGTTTTCGGCTTCTATTTCTTTATAAAAACTTTACGCTCACTATTTGTCACAAACTAAGAAAATAAATAAATAAAATAAAATAAAAAATTGATTGTTTAGATTAATGGAATAATTAAACAAAAATGAAATAAATATTCTTAAAAATGTTATTTAAATTTTAGAAAATAATTTATTTTTATAATTTTCTAATTAAAGAAAGTATTGAATATTCTTATATGTTAGATAATACACTGAAAGATATAATGTTGAATTATAAATTATTTTAATTCCACTAAGGTTACCTTTTTGTTTGCAAATGGGAGAGGGGAGGTAGCTGTGCCATTACGTCATCGTCAGTGTGTTTTTTTTTTTTTTTTTTTTTTTTTAAGATCATATGCAATTCTTTAATATTGGTGAGTGGTTAGTCGGAAATGTTGTTAATTTGTTTTTATCTGCCTTTTATTTTCTCTTATAATTCTTTTAAATAATTAAAGCTGAGAAATAACTTGTCTAGAAAGTTGCTTTTTTCATCTTTGTTAAAAAAATTATTAAAAATTATCAAAAATTTATTTCGGTGAGCTATTTTCAAATCCATATTTTCTTTCAATCAACTATTTTAAAATCTCAAAAGAAAAATACCATTTTGCAAAAATCTATTACAAGGCTGTTTGATATTTTATTTTATGATTAATGATGAATTCTAAAAATTATTCTTTTAAACTAAACTCTTTTCCTTATTTATTTTTGTGTAAATTTTATGTAAGCATTTTTAGATCTGAGACTTGATATTGAATTTTTTAATTTTTTTCTTCTCTGTATTTTCAAGTTATGTATTTTTTGTCTTTAATGAATTATGAGGTAATTTGCTAATTTATTTTGAGATCTTGAAATTTATTTTTCTAAATTAAAATCTTCACCTTTTCTGTTTTTTTTTTCTAAATTTTATATAAGCATGGAATGATTAATTTTGATGACCCAGGCTTATTCTGACTAGTGCGGTCTTCACAGTGTTACCAGCAACATTAATTGTTATATTTCACATGTGACAGACTTGCCACACATCCCTACTCGTTTTGTCTGTCATTTTTCATTCTTCTTTATGTTATTTTTATGTTAAATTTTAAAATTTTAATTAAGATTGATTAAAATTATAAAAAAGAATAGTCTTTTGTTTGTTTTAAAAAAAACTCTTCAACTTAATATAGAGTATCAAAATTGAAATCAAATTAAATTTAAAAATGATATTTAAAAGTAGCTCAAAGATATACATAAATAATAAAATTAAATTTTTAATATAAAAAACTGTATAATTTAAAGAAGAAGAAAATTAAAAAAAAAAGATTGAGATTTATAATAACATGTGAGTGGAAGGGTAAAAGGAATGAATCAATTTCAGAATTATAATAATTTTAAAATTTAATTATTTTAAAAAGATATCTTCAGTTTAATATAAAATAATAATGATTAAATAATATTTAAAATATAAATATAAATAAATAATAAACTAAAATGCTTTTATTTAAAACCTAGAAATTCATATTTATAATTTGATAATCTATAGGTGTATAAACAGTCTTTATTAGTTTCAATGGAATCAAGAAGAAGGAGCTAGAAAAGTAATAATTACGAATATGAAATTAATTTAGATGATTTACTCTGGTGAAACTAGTTGGGAGAAAATGTGCTTTTTTTCTTAATGTTTTAATTTTAAATAATATTTATAATATAAAAATATTTTAAAACTTCTTAATCAATAAAAATTTTATATTAATTTTAAATTTTTATTAAGTTATTATAATTTTTATACAATAAATTTATTTATTTCAATTTTTATATTAATTCAAATAAATGAATATTTTATCTATTTATTCCTATTTTTATTCATTTAAACTACACCACCTTGTTTGTTTTTTCATTTGAAACAGAGTATGCAAAAATAAGATTTTTTTTATTTAAAAAAAACGTTGTAAGGAAACTTTTTCATCAGAACACATGCCACCTCCATTTTTAATCTAATACAAACAAATTATACATTTTTTTCATTTTATATTGTACTATATTATTTATTTATTTTATTAGTGATTCAAACAAAGTATAAAAAATAATAATAGACAATTCGTGTAATACATGAAAAATTAGTGACATTCATCCCAAAAATTCTCTTCACGCCTGGGTCCAGCCACTGTTTTTGGGTTTCTCTTTCTTTATGAAAAAAACTTACATTCACTATTTTTGGATGAGGAGATAAAAATAAGGAAAGAATTAAAAATAAATAAAAAATAGAGTAAAAAAATTGGCTGTTTAAATTAATGACATGATTTAATAAAAATAAAAAAAATATTTTGGTTTTGAACAAAAATATTCTTAGAAAAATTTTATTTAAATTGTAGAAAAATAATTTATTTTTTACTTAAATAAAGTATTAAATATTTTTATGTTAGATAATATCCTGAAAGTATTAAATATAATGTTCAATTATAAATCATAAAAAGAAATTATTTATCATTGTAAAACTTATATAAATTATAAATTAAGGAGTTACACAATTGTATCCCTGTCTAGATGACAATAAAAAATATATTTTTTATATTTTTCAATCAAAAAACATGTTTTTAAATAAATTTATTATCAGAATTAATTGAAATGTATATTGATTATAGTAATAGATTAAAATTAATTTTATTAATATATTCTATTTAAACACAGACAATTTTTTTTATTAAAAAATATTTAAAAATATCCTAAATGGATAGATATATAATGTGTGTATAAATAAAATAATGATATGAGAAAGTCAACAAAAATATTAAGAAATAAAAGTTAAATATAATAAGAGACAAGAAAAAGGCAATACCGTCTCATTATCCAAAGCACCCTTCCTTCTCCTTTTCACACCCTTGAATCCATGAAAAAGGCTTATGAGAAAAATACTCTGGGAGACAAGAGCAACATGACAAAAAGGTGCTTTCTCGGGTACCTTTGAAAATCAGGGGGTTTGGTATCCCTTCCTCCCAAAAACCAGTAACATGATGACACGTGTCATCATATATTATTATTTAATGTTTTACATAAATAAACCCCAAACCCTAAATCCTAACCCCCAAACCCTAAACCTTAAACCCTAACTCCTAAACCCTACACCCTAAACCCTAAACCTTAAACCCTATATGATGTCATCCTAAACCCTAAACCCTAAACCTTAAACCCTATATGATTTTCAAAGTTACCGTAGAAAAAACCTGCCAAAAATACTCTGACGCATTCATTCATTTGATTTCTATTCATCTTTTTGGATTTTTCTTTGACCGTGCAAAACGTTCACACATCAAACTTTTCATCACCACAAATCTCCGAGTGCTCACACACACATCAACTTATTTTGTTTCTCTCTTTTTCTATCAGAAAAAAGTGCAAAAAAAAAATACTAAAAATACTAAATACACTTACCTTTACTCACCTTTTCTTTGCTCCTTCTCTATGTGTTGTTTAGAATGGTTTTTATTTTTAAATTATATATTTTTTAAAATTATTTAATTAAAATAATTTTAAATTAATTTTCATGTATTTTTAAAAATAATATTGATTTAATTTTTTAAAAAAATATTAATATTTATTTTTTATTTTAAAATTATTTTATTCTAAACTTTAAAATTATCTTTTAAAATGTACTATTATTCCACTGTCATACTTATTACCTATAATTATGATCATAATCATTATTATATTTATTATTTTTATTTTATTATTATTATTATTATAATAAAAATTTTCATTATTTTAACCATAATTTTTACTATTATCGTTGTAATAATCAACATTAATATTAATTATAATAATTTTTATTTTTATTATTTTAAAATATGCTTATTTTTGTTTTATTTTTAATTAATACTTTTATTATTTATATTTAGTGATTTTATTATAAATATTTAAAATAAAATGAGTTAATTTACATTTATAATAATTTTTTAAAATTTAAAATTCAAACTAAATTTAATTTTTTAAAATTTCAGAACTGAAAGGTAAAAATCATATGGAACAGGGCATCAGAAACCACGGAATGGTTCAAATTTAAAATGGGTCCTTCTTGTCTTCTTAAACATCCAGGAAGCCGGGTGTTTGGCCCAGATTTACTCTAGCCTTTCTAATAAGCCCAAATAAAGATCCATCCAACTTAATTAAATTAGAGAGTTGCTTTTTCTGCTCTTATTTTATTTTCTTTCTTTTATTCTTTTTATGTGAAAAAATAAAAATAGGTAATTTTCAAAAATATAATTTTAAAAAATTTGAATTTATTTTTAAAAATACATATTCGAAGAACAAATTATATCATATTTATTAAATTTAAAAATATGTATCTAAAATGAGAATATAAAATTTTGGATATCTATTTTTTTAAAAAAGATTAAAATAAATTTCAGATACATTGTTGTGAAGTATTGCGATAAAGAAGTGTAAATATATGTTTCGAAAAAATGTTTTCATAATATAATAAATAAATTTTTAAAAATACATATTTAAAAGATTTTTTTAAAATAAATTTAATTATTTTTTGAATAAGCATTTCTGAAAGTTCATTAAATTCATTTCAAAAAATATAAATAAAAAATGACTTTGTATAGAAATGATGGTTTTAATATTTAATTTTGATAAAAATAAAAAAAATGTAAAAAGTAAAATGGGATTGTGTAAAAAATAACTCTTAAATTAGGTCATATAAATTCTTCCCAAGACCAACGTTATTTTGTTTTTACGATTTTTTTGTATATATATATACATATATATATATATATATACATATATATATATATATATATATATACATATATATATATATACATATATATATATATATACATATATATATATATATATATACATATATATATATATATATATACATATATATATATATATTTCCATTGGGTGAATCTAAGGGAGATGCTGGACAAATTAATTGATTTGGGCCTAAATTAAAGCCGAACATATTGTAACTTGCCTAGAAAGTTGCTTTTTCCAGCCTTTGTTTTTTCAATTTGCCACTCTTCATTGTTTAAATATATGTTTTTATAAGTATATAAACATAAGATTTCACAAATTTAATTTTGAAATGCAAAAAAATATACATTTTATAAATTATTTTACAGATTATATAAATATATATTATAAAAATTAATTTATAAAATATATTTTCAAAAAATATATATATAAGTATGAACGATTTAAATATATATTAATTTAAATATGTTTCATAAATTAATATACAGAATATATAAATATATATTTTATAAATTAGTTTATGACATGTAAAAAAAAATAAAGGAAAATATAAAAAAAAAAGAAAAAGAAAGGGATATAAAAAACAAAAAAAATACAAAAAATATGGATCAACTGTCTGTTTAAATTGGATCATCCAACGGTTTGACTGAAGTTTTGGGCTACGTGTGCATTAGCCCAACTCCACCAAATTAAAAAATGTGACTACTTAGGGCACTCAATGTGCCTATTTAATTAAAGTTGTCAAGTTTAATAATAAATTTGGACCTTGTAAAAAAGGTTCGAAACTAATCACCATACTCATACGTGATCTGAATGAGGAACAAAATACGATGAAAATTTCAGAAACTTAGAAATCATGATACAATTAAAAATAGGATTTTGTGGTCTGATCCTGGAACCTTTGAATCCTATAGTGCAACAATCTTAGGAGATGATGCTTATGATTGGACGAAGAGTCGAAGACCCTAAAGGCTAAAAATGTCATTGCAGGGTTGAGTGTAATAGATTACAAATAAACTTATCCTCACATGTGGCACTGCATTGGCTTACAAATCTCATCCACCCAATCTTAAAAAATCTTCTTCAACCAGAAAAAACGATCTCTTTTCATACTTCACTGCATACATATATCATCATTTCATTTAACATTACACTCTCTTTCGCTGTCTCCTTTACTTTTTACAACATGGCTACTGCGGTAACTGCTGCAGTTTCGTTTCCGTCTTCCAAGTCCACCCCTCTTCCAACCAAGACCTCTGTCATCGTTCCAGATAGAATAGTCTTCAAGAAGGTGTGTTCCAAGACATGTATTGAAGCAATTAAGAATGGAACTTTAGCATTTTAATGTAATTGGATGTTTGTTTGTTTCTCAGGCTTCATTGCAATACAGAGATGTTTGTATTGGTGGAAAAGGAATTTGTTCCATCAGAGCCCAAGTGACCACAGAGGCACCTACTAAGGTTGTGAAAGAATCCAAGAAACAAGAGGAAGGTGTGATTGTGAACAAGTTCAAACCCAAGGACCCTTACACTGGTAGGTGTCTTCTCAACACAAAGATCACTGGGGATGATGCACCTGGAGAAACTTGGCACATGGTCTTCAGCACTGAGGGTTTGTCATCATAACTTTTTCCCTCTATTTTCCCTTTTTTCTTCACTACTCATAAATTATAACATTGATCACTGTTAAAATATCAATGTTGTTAGCTATATATTTGTATTATTTATTTCAGGAGAGCTTCCTTACAGAGAAGGACAATCAATTGGGGTAATTCCAGATGGTGTTGACAAGAATGGCAAGCCTCATAAGCTGAGATTGTATTCTATTGCTAGCAGTGCCCTTGGCGATTTTGGAGACTCCAAAACTGTGAGTTTTATATTTGGAGAACTACTTAAAATCATGCTGCCAATTCCGATTTAATAGTTTTAACTTTCATAGAGTTTGTGCTATTCATAGTTTAATGTTGGTCCTGTTTCATGCTAACATGTATCTTGTGTAAGGATGACAGTTCAACTTGCTCAATTTATCACCAACTTATCTGCCATCTGATATGATGCTTTCATACAGGTTTCTCTATGCGTGAAACGTCTTGTGTACACAAATGAAAACGGAGAACTTGTCAAGGGAGTTTGCTCTAATTTCTTGTGTAAGATTATTCATGGTTTTAGTTTTTATATAATGTATATCTATTTATGGTATAGGATGAAAATGTGAGTAGTTTTATAGCTCAAATGATATCTACCTTTTTGTACCAATTATCTCTGGCTTCTTTGTTCAGGCGACTTGAAGCCAGGAGCTGAAGTAAAAATTACTGGACCTGTTGGTAAAGAAATGCTTATGCCAAAAGATCCAAATGCCACCGTCATTATGGTACATTGCCTAATCGTATCTTCATCTTAATTGAAAAAAAAAATTGAGACCTTTAAGTAGTCATAATTGTTGTTTTGATTTTGACCACTAACATTGATCATTCAAATTTTCTCCACAGTTGGCAACTGGTACTGGAATTGCCCCATTTCGCTCGTTTTTATGGAAAATGTTCTTTGAGAAGCATGACGATTACAAGGTAAATAAGTGTACACCAAAATTTACATTGTTCTTGACTGTAGGCATCTGGCACGAACCAGGACTATTAGCATGCATAAAGTGCATATAAAATGAACTTGATGCCAGGATAGGGGAAACAACTGTATGACATATTATTGTATGTTCAAGGAAACAGTAAGGGCAAGTTAAGGAAATCACTACCGAGCTACCATAAAAATTCACAACCATGAGTTGCTCTATATGTTAACAACTCCATTCAGATATTTATCTTTATGAATCTTTTAAAGAATGATAAATTTTATTTATGTAGCAACAATAGGCGCAATAAAATGAGTGCTGCATAAGAAACTGAAGTATTATCAGAAATGTATTTGTACCTGACCATATTTGATGATTAACCAAGTTTTGGCATATATGATATATGTGTAGTTCAATGGTTTGGCTTGGCTCTTCTTGGGTGTCCCCACAAGCAGCTCACTACTTTATAAGGAGGTGAGATGAATCAAACTTTTCTTTCTATTTTATAGATCTTTCTGGGACATATGCTGATACAATTCAAAACATTATGGGACAGGAATTTGAAAAGATGAAGGAGAAAGCACCTGATAACTTCAGACTTGACTTTGCTGTGAGCAGAGAGCAAACAAACGAAAAAGGAGAGAAGATGTACATCCAAACCCGAATGGCTCAATATGCAGAAGAGCTATGGGAATTACTGAAGAAAGATAACACTTATGTTTATATGTGTGGACTGAAAGGAATGGAAAAGGGAATTGATGAGATAATGGTGTCACTGGCTGCAAAAGATGGTAAGAAACATTTTCGTTAATTTCATTAAAGCAGAGAATCAGAGGAACTTTATTCATCATGTTGTGTTTTGGTTATGCACTGTAGGTATTGATTGGGGTGAGTACAAGAGACAATTGAAGAAAGAAGAACAATGGAATGTTGAAGTCTACTAATTAATTTCGTCTCACTGGTACACATATCAAGTCCCACTTTGTGCAACAGCAAATCTATTTTGCTGTTCTTCCTTCTGTAGATAGATTCTGCCCCTGTAATTTTTATACCAAGGGAATTTCTATCTTGCTTATAAACAAGTTTTACTGTAACAGCCTTACGAGAAATAATTTTGAGAATCATGGAATCTAGATGAAACAACAACCTTAATATGAGGAATTTTGGTCCTTGATAATTTTTTGCTTTCAATTAAACTTTGCTTTTAATTGGTACAATTCAATCTTTATGTGACCTTTTCTTTAATGAATAAATAAAACATTCATATGATATCCTACTTTTCTGCACTCGTTATCAACAACCAGAGTATGAGATTTCACTCAAAATAAATAAATAAATATTAATTTTTTTTTTAAAAAACAATGTTATTTCTTACAAAACCCCTCAAAATTTATAAAGTCCATCTTTCAATTTTTTTATTGTCTAAATTTTCCATGGGCTTGCCATTATTTCAGTAAAAAATAAAGACTTAAAAATTTTAGATGAAGAGATTAAATTATAGTAATTTAAATATATTTTTCATCCTCGAAAAATTAGTTAATTTTGATTTTATTTTGTATAATTTTTTTATTTGATCCTTTTTCTTTTGTTTTGATAATATTTTGATCCTTCACTTTCTGAAAACATGCTTCTAGTTTCTATCATTAATTTTACTTCATTAAAAGATGATGTGACAAACGAATCAGGGACACACAATTTGATTATGTCATGTCATTGTTAACAAGGTAAAATTAATGACAATACCATGTTATAAATTTAATTTCTGAACATATTCTATCTACTTATCAATTATAGTTATTATTGGTGACTTGAAAACTAATGATCGTAGTTTGGCGTTTGAATAATTCCTTCGCCCATGCATCTCAGAGGATGATGAATGTGGTAAATAATATATTGACCTAAAAATTTTTGGAGGATAATTAAGTTTACCTTCTTCTATTGGCTGAAGCCTTCCCCCTTTATATTGGAATCCTGAAACATCGGGTGCAAGCTTTATAATGTTTGAAGGATCTTTGAGTTTACTTCATGAAAACGAACTGATATTTATTATAATTAAATAATAAAAATATATATTATGTACAATTATAAGAAGATTGAACTCTTGTCGGCTTGTGCAGTATATTGAATATGAAGTGAAGTAACTTACCAATATAATGGATGATAAGACTTTATTTTATTTTTTATGTTATCTGAAACATAGGATTGCGGCGCCTGAGGCTGAGGTGATGTCAGATATCACTCTTTCTTATCTCACATCTCACAGACACTTCAAGGGCCGTAATTTTGGGCTGTTCAGGTTTTTGACCTTTCGTTAGTTCACAGGGCATTCAGTTGTGAAGTAGCTGTTTGAATTTTATTGTCGGCCCACACCTGTATTCATATACACCCAACTTGGTTTCTTCCAACTTAGGGAATATTACATTTTTATTTTACTTTTTTCAAATTGGGTCTGAACACTGAACATGAATGCATGATGAATCTTTATTATGTCATGTCATGTCAGTCTTCCCTCCCTCACTTCCTCTGACACACTCAAACGGGTTCTTTCCTATTTTTTTTATGTTTTTGCTTTGGTTGAGACAAATTTGAAAGCAACCTAAAATTAAATTGTGTTTTACGATTTAGGGTGTGTTTTGAGTGTAACGTTTGGGGAAAAAAAAGAAGGGGAAGATAAATCTTTTACTTTTAACAAATCTTATACATCCAATTTGATAATTTTTTTAATATAAAAGAAATAAAATGGTAGATTAGCATGACATATTATAATCTTTTGTTTACGTTTATATATTATATAATTCTTTTGATTTTGAATGTAAAATATTTATTCTTTCTTCCTTTTTCTTGCAAAATCTAACTCCCAAACATAACTTTAGAGAATTTTCCTTTTTCCACGGTTTTGCAAACGAGCTTATTTTTGGTCAAGCTACTTTACTGCATTTAACATACCCTGTTTCGTTTTAATGCTTTGCTTAATGTTGGGTTTATGGTTATAACCTATATCCCGAAATGGGCTGGACTATAGTGCTATTTCGATCAGCATGTGCTTGTTTTGTTGGGCCGCTTGCTCATGCAAGTCCAGTGTGGAAAGAAAAGGCCAACACCAATGAATTACGAATGCTTTTTTTCAAAAAAATGAATTTGTCCATGAAAAGAAATGTTTTTATTTAAATTTCGACAGCATCACTTATTCCAAAATAATGCTTGGATGTTAGTATAGATTGATTGGTAAAATATTTCCTTTTTAATTTTATATGTTTATAAATATTTATTGGTAAATGTGTTCCTTTTAGCTTAGAAACAGTATTTTTCCTTTCCAAGAAATAGTATAGGCCCAGGCTTTTAAACCAATAATAATCGTGTCACAAGAAACAAGGAATCAATTATTGTGTAGCAAATAGAGAAAGAATGAATTATTGAGCAATGAGATATATAATTGGTAAAATTGAAGACGGAAGGCATGTGATAGATCATATGGTTGATGGTCACCATGTACGAAGCAGAGGCACAAAGAGGGACAAAAATCACATGGAAGCAGTACTTATGCCTTACATTTGACCGTTCAGTCCTAAAACTGACCTCACTTGACCTCAACCAACCTCTAAAAAAAGAGAATAGGTTAAGGTGCACGAGTATCTAAGGTCCTTTCAACACTATTCAAACAATTCCATATATATGAATTGGTAACCGTCCTTTCTAAGGTCCAATTTAAGCTTGATTCCATGTCTGGGTCCTATGAGCAGTGGCACTCTTGATTCCTTGGAAAAACCTCAAACTCAATTATTTTTTGTCATTTTATATTAAGGTTCCTTCAATCTAGGGCGTCACCAATAAACTCAGACACTCTGCCGACCTTCACATTGACGGTTAATGCATGCATGTGCACTGTTAAGTGGGACCCATACAAACACCATCTCCTATCCCAATTGCACATGGCCCCCGCCTTCAAATCTCTCTATATATATTCACTTCCCTCCCAACCCCTATCTTATCCTTTTTTCAAATACCATCCAACATAGGGAACCAAATTATTCCATTTTCCATTTACATTCTTTCCTCCATTCATTTTCCACTATGGCTTCTTCAGCTCATTTTGCTATCACTCTCGTCACGCTATGTTTGTTCCAATTCCTATCAGGTACTAACATAACATATCATTTTCTTGTTAAAAATAAATAAAAATTAATTCACTTCTTCTTAATCTTATTATTGCTACTCTATTAACCTATCTATCATTTTTAACATTGGGCAGGTTCGTATTCAACCACATTCACAATAGTTAACAGATGCAGCTACACAGTTTGGCCGGGCATTTTATCCGGCGCCGGAACCTCGCCGCTCTCCACCACCGGCTTCGCCCTTCAACCCGGCGACTCCAACGTCATCCCCGTGCCACCCGCCTGGTCCGGCCGCCTTTGGGGGAGGACTCTCTGCACACAAGACTCCACCGGAAATTTCTCCTGCGTAACCGGCGATTGCGGCTCCTCCACCGTGGAATGCGCCGGCAGAAACGCCGCTCCGCCGGCCACGCTCGCCGAGTTCACACTAAACGGCGCCGGCGGGATGGATTTCTTCGACGTGAGCCTCGTCGACGGTTACAACCTCCCGATGATTGTTGAGCCTCAGGGAGGAACCGGCGCCGGGAACTGCACGGCAACGGGTTGTGTGGTGGACCTGAACACGGCGTGCCCGACGGAGCTTAAGGTGATGGGCGATGGAGAGGGCGTGGCGTGCAAGAGCGCGTGCGAAGCGTTTGCGGATCCGCAGTATTGCTGCAGTGGCGCTTACGCGACGCCTGACACATGCAAACCCAGTTCCTACTCGCAGTTCTTCAAAAGTGCGTGCCCACGCGCTTACAGCTACGCCTATGACGATGGCTCCAGCACCTTCACTTGTGCCTCTGCTGATTATACCATCACTTTCTGTCCCACACCTTCCACCAGGTAAAATTTTATTTCAGTTTATTTTATTCCCCACTTTTTCAATTGCTTAGGACATTTTTTATTTTCGAAAATAATTAATAAATTAAAACTCTTAGTTGTTTAATCGTGTTTTAGCACGGAGGAATATTGTTATAGAATTTTAGGGAAAAAGGAAATGTGAATTACGGGACCAGTTGGGGGTGCGATATAACCGTAGACATGGTTGTCACGTTTTTTTTTTTTTATGATTATTCAATGTCGTGTTTTAATTTTATTGCACCGTCCAGATGCAGCCTCAACATTCAACAATTCATATTCACATTTAGTTGTATAATATCTTTTTGGTAGCTAGATATTTTGCAATTATTTGAATTTTGGTGTTTGAATTTAAATGCAGTTCGATTAAGTCGGGGAACGGGAAATACCCAATGGCAGTGGAAACTTCGGGAAGTAACGTGGACGGGTCTGGAAACAATGCGATGGCGGTGGCTGTTATTTCTGTTTTGATGGCCTTTTGGCGTTTGTGCATAACTGATGAATTTGGTGGGTTATGAGTTAAGTAACATAGAGTGCATGATGCGAATGGCCAGTCTCCATCGATTCGGTCCTCAACCTGCAATCAATCTGGTTGGGAAATACGTGTGCGAAGATTGGCACTTGTCAACTTGAAGAATTATATTAAACATTATTTGGTCATGTCTTCATGGAGCACTCATTAGAGTTGGAAGGTTCGCACGGACACAATTAGGCAGGTAGCATTACATCACCCCGCAAGACTCACGCCATTCAGGTGTTGTCCTCTATCTCATGAGACACAACACAAGGGGTATTTTGGGAAGAATATACTAATTTATGAACTAAAATATCATTACCATCAATTTGCTCCAATTGTACATATGAACAACATCAGGTTTGCTGAACTGAATAAGGAGTACAATTTTGATTCGCTGGATATGTTCTTTTCTCGCAACTGCTGCCTAATGACACCAACTGCATGCGTGTTCCTTTCACATCCTTTTTCAATTTCTAATTTATTTTACATTTTAGATGTTACTTACACATCTGTAACCTTCTGTGTTTTTCCTTTTTTCTTGGGAATATTTAAATTGTTTTCGTTGGCTTCAGTTAATTGGTAGTTGAGATGTGCGTTTCATTTTTATTACAAATTAAGGCTACGTTTATTTGTCTTAGTCAAATAATATAATATTTTTATAATTAAAAATAAAATAAGAAGTATTTTTTTAAAAATAATTCCTTTCTACATACACGGTAATTATATCTTATTATACCTAATAAAATAACTTTTTAATAATCAATTAACATATTTTTAATTGATTATTTTTAAAAAATATGATTAATAGTATAGAAAATTATAATTAACAGTTTTATATAAATAATAAAAATAATTAATTAATTAATGAAATAGAATAATTCATTATATGTATAAATAATTAATTATTTAAATGATTAATTGATTATATATGTTGTTAAGTATGTCAAAATGATTAGTTAATTAATTATTATAATTTATTGATTAAAAACAAAAATTAATTGATTAACCGTTGTAATATAACCAGATAGATACTAACAAATATATCTTTAACATGAAACGCACATATTAGTTTTTACACTTTATTTGTTTAAAATATTGAAACTGTGTATTAAAATAAATATATTATTAGTTTTAGTATATATTTAAAAGAAAATAATATACAAATAATGTATAAAATATCGTTACTTTACAATTACATAATTGATAAGGAAAAAAAAAAAGGCTTACAACATCCAGGATTCATGACGTTCTTGATGTAATGTTCAGGTCCGTGTGATGCCACAAGTTATTTCTTTTTTATATTTTCAACCGAATCATGTTCTTAATATATTTGTCAAAATTTTTATAACACTAATGAATGGCTGATGGACGTTTTCATCTCCGTGGAATCCCCCTCCTCCTGGCTGTCTTGTTTGGACATTTTCACTTGGAGACGACGTCGTTTTTTCCTTCCGTCATGATATTGATAAGGTTGAAGGATCTTTCTGATAGCTATGTTTTTTTTTTCTTTCGTCATAATAACAGTGAATTATTAAAGCTGTCTCACTATGTCATTACATCTAATAATAGTTATACTTAAAGGAATAATGATATGTTCAAAATATACTAACATCTATTTTAATATTTTATTTTATTATTATATTATATAACTTATGATGTACTTTCTTCTTCTTCTTTTTTTCTCAAAATAGATCCATACAAAAGGGTTCACCAAATATTTTCCTATTTAAAGAAAACAAACTGGCCGACTTTATTGAAAATTAATAAATCAATCATATACTTACTTGTTTAATTTAAAATTTTGTTTGGTTTAAAAACAGTAAACAATGGCCTACTTTAAAAAAACAATCAACAGACAAAATTGTCAAACATTAATATTGCTGTTTTGTTTCGTTGTACATGATAAAGCGTAGAGGAGTTGAATTCTGAAGGAGCTTAACAAAGTATGTATCTATTAACGTTTTCACATTAATAATAAATTTTAAACATAATTTTATAGAACACAAATTCAATTCTTACAAATTTTTATTGATTGTATTATCTTTGTCAGTATAATTTTAATAAAAATTAAATTAATAATAAAAGTTTTAAAAGTTTATATTAACAGTTGAATATATTATATTACCATTTGTTCTATTAACGGTACATATCTATGTTCTATATTTATGGAATTATTTATTAACACAATATATAATAATATATTATTAGTATAAATTTATAATGTTTCATAGTGAATCGAATTCCGTGTTGAATCGTGAACAACTACTGATTGTGATGATTTTCTATTTGTAATTTATCGAAATGTTTTTAATCAAATAAATGCTCAATAATAAGTTAAAAGTATTTATACATGAAATTATTTATAAATTATTATTATTATTATTATTTAACATCTAATTATTTATATTTATTTTGTAAAATATATAATATAAACTTTTTTAAAAATTTCACCTTACTCTTATAATTTTATGTTAATTTATTATTTTGTATGATACTAAAGATACATTTAAGAATTATCAGCTTAATTATAGTTCAATTTTGTTCAAATTAATGAACCAAACTGATATCTTCACTGTATTAATAATTAACCTAATTTTAAATACATTGAATTGTAATATAATTACCTCTTGGTTATCAAGGGAGAAATTGTAAGGAAAACAGAAACATGTCATCCAGCTTTTTCTTTTGTGTATGGTTTACAATTTGCAAATATGATTGAAGAATTGTTAAAAACTTATACCTATCGTTTGCTATTCCTGCCAGAGTGGACACTTCCCCTTCACACTCATCTACTTAACTTTATTGCATCAGCTGCCATGTTTGTTTATTACTCCATTACATTCTTCTGGTCACAAATTTACAAATGCAACTTGCAAAGTGAGAAAGAAAAAGAGAAAGTAATTATCTTGTATATCTGTTAGTTGTTACTTCAAGAAAGTTGCATTTATCATCATCATAAAATTGCACTTTCAAGCTTTTACGCTAATCCGCTGATTAAAAAGTTAATTAAGATAGTATACCATGGGAGGCGCACTTTTCTGCGGTAAGAAAAAGGTAATTACAATTAGCGCCGCGGAAGTCACCCAATTCTATATCCAACTAATTGGCGGATTTTACGGCAAATAGAAATTTCTCAAATTCTCTTCTCTTTGGAAGTCCCTCTCATACCCACTGTTGTTAACTTGTTATAGATCCATTTATCTAGGGAATGAAATAGACATGTAAAAAAATGTTATGTTGCACTATGTTTTATTTACATCAATGTTATATTTTCCTAGATAAATACTAACCAGGGTACGAAGGTATTAGTTAAAAATGAAAAGTGATTTTTTATTAAAAAATACTATTGCTTTTTTATTATAATTTTTAATATGATTCCCGATAAAAAATTACTTATTAGTTTTTTAACTAAAGAATGAAACTTGGAAAAAAAAAAATTATCATGCGCGTTAAGGATGATGTTTATATTTTCCTAAACTAACGCTAACTCGTTTTTATGAAAATATTAGTTAAATAAAAAATTATGATAAAAATATTAATATATATATTTTTATTATATTTTTAATTTTTTTAATAAGTTTTTATTTACTAATTTTCTAACTAGTATCTTTAAGATATTGAAACTTATTCTTTTTCATTATTAATTTTTTATTGTTTTATAAAGAAATTATTAAATAAAAAGGGAAATATGTTTAATGTTTTAAAATATAAAAAAAAATGTACTCTTTATCTAGTATTCAATATGAATATTTATTGAAAGATGTTCATATATAATACTAGATCATGTCCAAGAAAAATTACCTAATAATAATAATAATAACTGTTTCTATCATTATATATATATATAACTTGGTGTTGGTTAACTTTATTATTAAAGTTAGATAGATATTTGATTTTTTAAGAAAGAAAAAGCGAGAGAAAAATTACATTATAATGCGTATCTTTCATTTTAAAAAAGTAAGAGAAGTAATTTTTTAATGATAAAACAAACATGGCCTTAAACTTAATTGAACTCATTTATTTGGCATGAGGAATGATTCTTATTGGTTAATTCCAGGGAAAGAGAATAATGCAATCAAATAATGATTTTCAATTGATAGGTGTATAATTAACGGGGCGTGATATTCCTTCCCCCAATTTGTGCGTTTCTTATGAGTTCAAAGTTGTATATGATTAGAATACACTTGGTGGAGAATTGAAGGGTGTATATATCTCAAGAGAGATAGAAAATGAAGAAATAAAGGCAATAGGTGTAAAAAACTATGTAATATAATAAAACAATATTAAATATTAAATAAATAAATAATATTGTTGAAAGAGTTGAATTATTATAGCTATTTTTTATAATAATTTATATATATGTATTTTTTATTATATCATTTATTTTATTATTATTTTTCTTTTATTACTGTAAAAAAAAACCATATAAAATACTATTTTTCTTGTTCTAATATACATAAATGAATACAGATATGATGATAGGCTGTGGAACGAAGAGAATGGGGACCCCTACATGTTTACTAGCCTCAACAAAAAAGAAAAAGTGTTGTTTCAGCATCTACGTCTCCGTTTTGCTCCCTTGTGTTCAAGTACCGTCCTTTTAAGACCATATATGATATATGAGATCTTATCCTGCTATCTTCGCTCTCCTGTTTCTTTGATCTTTTAGGGAAAGAAGAAACATAGCGACTGTCAAGTCTTTAATTTGATGGTGAAAGTCGCAAGGGTATGATTGAAAAACATAAAATAAAATATTCGATAAAACTATTATTAAAGACAGAGAAAGTATTTTTTAAAATGAAAAATTTGTCAACTATACGAATAGCACACGCTTATTATACAACGATAAATTATTGAATTTTTTTTTAAAAAAATTGTTGATCGTTAAATAAAAAATATAAATGGGTGAATATTAGGAATGAAATTAGGCCGAGTTGAGATAGACTTTGAGTATTCAACTTTGGCCTCTTTAAAAATTTGGAGACCTCAGTCCGTTCTATTACCTATTACAGGCTTGTTTTCTGTTTGAATTAAAGTCTATAAGGCCGACAAACCTATTTAAAAGTCTACATTACAAATAAGATCAATAAATAGACTCAAACTCTATATAAATAATTGATTAAAAAGTCTTGCAAATTTAAGCCTACACGATAAAAATGTCATTAAATAAGTCTAAAACATATATATTAATATTATGTAAATAAAATATAAAATAAATATTATATAAATATATAATATATAAATATAAATAGACTCCTGAATAGGTTAAATAGGTTTTTTTATAATCTTAAACCTGGCTAAAAAGACTTTTTAACAAGTCTGAACATGTCTATTTATTAAACGAGTTGAGTTAAACTAGGTTTTAACAAGTCGAATCATAAGCTCCTGTTAAACAGCTTTCTTCATTTCCATCCCTAATAAATATTTTTATTTATATATACAAAAATTATTATTGTTTTTAAAAATATTTATTAAAATATATCCAATATTATTTATTCATTAATTTTATTATATCTATTATCAACTATTAAATAAGATAAAAAAAAATTAAAAAATATATATATATATATAATTTTTTAATCAATATATTAATATAAGAAAATCTAATTTAAATTTAACATAAATATAAATAATTTAAGATTTGAGTTCGATGAAATTGTTTTTTTATATTAAAAAAAATAATATTGTAAACTGTCAATAAATTAAAAAAGAAAAAAAAAAGAGTATTATCAATAAAAAGTAAAAAAAAATACAAAATAATATTTGATTGGTTCGACACACTTCAATATTATTTAATATATATTTTTTCTTCTTAAAACATATGTAGTTGTAATAAATTTTTTAATATATGAATATTAGAGCACATGTCTTTTACATATTTAATAGCTATCTTTTATTGTACATATTTAATGTAAAAAATAGAAACATTGAAAATATTATATAATAAACAAAGTCTATAAATAGATTGAACTTTTATTTTATAGATATATAAAAATAATACAGGTAAAAATTATCTTATACTCACCAAATTACTATTTACAACTAACTACACATTACATAAATTAAATTAAAAATTATAAAAAAAATTATTATTATAAATAATCTTATTTATTTATTTTCATCATTAATTTAGATTAAATATTTTTATTTTAATATAAACTTACAATTTAAAAGGATGAATCCAACTTCTAATAACTTTTAAATAATATGTTAAGTTAAGGAAAAGTTAAAAATCCAATTTTATATGTATAAAATTTTTAATTGAGTTAAAAATTAGTTTTTAACATAAATATAATGTAATTTTAAATATTTCTCCTTTTAATTTATAAATTTTTAATTAAATTAATTATGTATATATTATTAATATTTTTATTTATCTTTTTTCATGATATTCAAAATTACCCATGCAATAATATAAATATTTACCCGTTAAAACTATAAGTTACTTTTTCTTGTATCAAATTAAACAATTTATAAATCAGACTGAAACCTTTAGATAGACTGTAATTATAAAAACAATTAATCCAATACTCTTGTAAGATGTGACACTTAATTAAAAAGCATATTTTAATGGTGATTGTTTCGAATTCTATATGATTGATTTTTGTAAAATAAAATTTTAGATTCTAATATTAACTCTAAAAGAAATTTCTACTAATAGTATTAACCTTATATTGTTATAAATATTTTTATTTAAATAGGATTATCTTCTATATAAATTAAGCTGACAGTAAGGCTATATAAGAATTTTAGCTGATAAAAAAGCATATGCCACACTCATTTTCTTTTTTTATTCTCCGGAAAATATTCAAAGCAATTTCCTTTAAAATATTCATTGTAGTTAAAACAAGAAGATTATAGCATAATATGAATAAGGATTGATCATTACATAACTCGCCACACAATAATTTATCCACTGTGCATAATATATGAAAATTTATGAAAGGAGATAATAGAAAATATAATAACACTTTAATATAAAATGTATTTGATAAGATATTTTAACTAAAATTTAAATTATTAAATTGTAAATTTGTTAAATATTTCAGTTTTATTTGATATTAAAAGTTAAATTATTAAGTTGCAAGTTTGTTAAATATTTTAGTGTTATTTAATAAAATAATTTATTTTAGTAGGTACAACTTTTTTTAAATGATTACTAATGTTTTTGAAAAAATTATTTTGAGTAATTTTTATGTTTTTAGCTTTTTAACTATAATATTTTTCTCATTTTTATCTTTAATATATTTTTATAATCTAATATTTTATTCATTTATTTTTACAAGTTTGATATTATTTAATTATTTTATAATAATATTAATATTGATATTTTTAATAAATTTATTTTATATTATCAAAAATATTATATTTTAAATTATTATTTTGATATATATATATTCTTTATTTTAATTTAACATTATTTATTTTATTAAAAAATATTAAGTTGTTTGATAAAAATAAAATTATAAAAATATTTTTTAAAAGAAGTTTTTATTTAAAATTTATTTATGTAAAACTTATAAATAAAATTTTAATATATTTTTTATTAAAAATAACACAATTATCATATTTTAATTATTATTTAACCATATTTTTATTTATTATTTAATATTTATCAGCTAGTTTAATAATTAATTTTACTAAATATTTTTAATTTAATCAATAATTTATCAACTTTTAACTTTCATTTAACCTTTTAATTTTTAATTTTTATATTTTAACTTAAAACTAATTTTTCAACTTCAATTACTTTATCCACTACTTTACTAAACATACTCATAATATACTTAAATTTAGCTATAAGAAGTTTTAGAATCTTATGCACCTTTAATTAATTTTTTCTTTTTTCTAGATTTGTTATTCGTAATGTTGGCACGAAGGTTCTTGTTCTTAGTATTTAGGGGCTCCACAGAACGGCCCAATTGAAACATTGTCAAAGAAACACTTTTCATGTTTCCACATTTGACTTGAGCATATTAAGCAGTAACAGGAGGTTTAATCAAAATTTGACAGTGTTATAAATGGATAAGATCATTAAGCAGACCAGCAACTTTTCAAAAGCTGCTTCGTTATCAATTATGGGCCTTTTAGAATGTAAAATAATGGGCTCAATGAAAAGGTAGATTTGCCACATCACTTGGTCAAGGAAACAAGTTTTAAATTTATTTGGAAGAAGCAGCCCACAACTTTGGTTAAAATGCGAGCGGCATTAGCCCCACCACATCCTCAATTTTATCCAACTTGTTCATTCTCTTCCAATTCCAGTTACTCACCCTCATCCCTCGTTTGCTTCCTAATATCCTTATCTACTAAAAGGATCATCCATCTTAATTATCTAATGTTTAATAATTTTTTTAAAATAATAATAATAAAAATTTTAAGATAATAAAAAATAAATAAAAATAAATCTAAAGATCTAATTTAAATGTAAATTTTTAAATTAATATATACTACTATACGTATGTATGATATTTTTTTTATTATCTATTATTTTTTGAAAGAATTTTTTTACATATAAAAATAAGTCAAATAGAATAGAAAAAAAATATAATATAATAAAAATAAAAAATAAAAAATAAAAAATATTAAGAATAATTTTTTAAAATATATAACTTCTGTATAACAAAGCTTATTGCTGTAAGTTAAAAGTGCCTATGTCATTGCCTAATAATTTATGTCTTCTTTCTCTCATATTCTGGCGTACAATGAAAAATATATCCATATATTCATGCACTACTTTTTTGTTTTTCTTTTTTTTTTCAGAAAAAGAAAAATATTATTATTAAAAATATAATTAATGTTATTAAATTTTTAAAAAAAATTAACCTTTTTAATCTATTCCTTATATATAAACTTTATTTTTATTTTTTTAATTTATAATATATATATATATATATATATAATATGAAAATAATTAATATTTTTCAAAACTAAAATAGACGAGTAAATACAAAAAGTTATAATCTTTTTCTGGACAGATAAGAAAGAAAGAAAAAATTACTTGCTATCAATTAATCGACTTTCAAGTTTCTCACGACCAAAATCTTATCGCCAAATATATACCAACCGCCATGCACTCCAGAAGCTAAGATTAACTGAATATACCCAAAGTCAAAAGCTTCGACAGTGCTAATCTGAACACAGTTTTTCTTTGCTGACGATAATAAACTTTTGTCGTTCATTGCTTTATTGCCGGATTATGCATATAAATCGAATAACTGTTTACAACCCTTTAAAGTTTATAATGCATGCACTCGATCGGTATATACAATGTCACTGAAACACATTTAGATTTCATTCCGTGCCACCCTTTGACCTTTCCATCATATATGTCAATTTGTCTGGCATATATATTATAAAATGAAAAAAAAAATTGTTTGTAAAAAATTCTATGTACTAAAACATAATTGGCTTCCAGGTAGTTTAATGTAAATCTAAAATAACTCAAAACTCGGGTTATTGGAGAGTAGAGTTGAAACTAAGTGTTGGATTTGTGTGTCATGCAGGAAAAACGTTTAAGCAAAATTTTGAATTCTACCATTGATATTCGTTTAAGTTTTGGTTGTTCTGAGCCCTATAAAAAGCATCTCTAGCACGTAAAATAGTATTTGCCTAACATATTTTAGATCAATTAAACGTCTAATGTGATATCTAAATACAGATTATTTTAGACAAAAAAAAAACCTGTATCTTTCGCTATGATTGTTTATTTGTTTTAATACACTAGACACTAATATTTTATATATGAAAAAACAGTAAAAACCAATTAATCTAAGAAAAATATACTAAGATTAATTTAATAAAATTTTACAAAGACTAAAACTCAAATGAATAACATATATAGACCAATACTTTAATAGAAGGAACCGAATTAAAGTTAAATAGATAAACTCCGGATTTATAAAAAAATAAATAAATAAAAGGTTAAAAAGTTAATTAAATATGTAAAAAATTATAAGAACTAAATTTTTATTTAAAAACAAAAAAAAATATAAACAAATTCAACAAAAAAGCATACAAAAAGTCACCTTAAAGAATCGATGACATCATAAGTTATTTTTCAAGGTTATAAAGACATTCGATCGATGCAACTTTTTCCACATTGTTTGCTTTTTCATCTTTTATTGCCTTCTTTGGCTCTGCTTTTCATCTTGTTTGTTGGGATTTTTTTTCTTCACACTCCATTTTTTTAAAATATTTCCTAATATATATTTTTCTATGTTTGCATACTCCCATTATTCCTCTTGGTATAGTGTCCCTGACTTCATCCTCACTATCGGAATTCTCTTTCTCATAAATGTATATAAAATAAATCATAATATATTTTCCCTTATGAAACAAACAATTAAATCATTAACATGAGGTTACAAAGTCAAATAAAAGCAAACCATGTCACATGTGTTATTACTATATTATGATACACAAATCACTTTTCCCATCAAACTTGCTGATCTGCTGCTGATTCAAATCTTTATCATATAGAATGAAGGGTGTATGAAAAGGAAAAAGGATAAAAAAGAAGAAAGAAATCTTATCCATACTTTACACCGCATGCAAACGAATCAAAGTATCAAGTCGCTGATAACAACAGCGAAAAAAATATTTAACAAAGCTCTCAAGTCTTCTTATATTTAATTTCTTGATAAGCTTTACGAGGTTATCATATTTATGTAATTGTTATTAGATGTATTTTAATTTATCATCTTCGAAAATAAAGATTTGACAGTGGAAAATAAAATTCTAAAATATTTATTCTTTCACGCGTCATATATTCCACTTTTTGGTGGCTTTTAAGTTTTAACCCAACGTGGACTACATTATAATGTAATTAATTAAGATTTGGATTCAAATAATTACGTAAGTTTTCAAGACCTACTTAATCAATTGCGAACCACAAACAAATAAAAAACAGGAACATGGGTTGATGTTGAATCGGACAATACTGCTTTAGGTACCGAATTAAGTTTGATTGCGGTTAAGTACTTAAACAATGTTGGTAGGGTATTATGTCACAAATCACCGTATAGCTAGGTCATGGTTTCATTATCTAATAATGTTAGGTTTACTCATGTCGCAATCAATATCCACGCATCACTCAATTTAACCACGTCAGTTTTGGCGTTTTGCACACATCAACCCAGTGACTTTCACGTGCTAATTGACCACTTTATGAAACCGATTGCAGGTAAAATTTGGTGTTAGTAGACTTAAAAAAGTCAAAGTTTGCTTTTGAACGTTGAAATTTATGATTCACAACCAACCCCGAACCAAGGATTAATAAGCACTTGTAAGTTAACTAGCTAGGTTTGCAAAAAAAATAAATAAATAAACATTAAAATTGATAGCCAAACAGCATAGGCAGTTACGTGGACATAACATTTCCATTTGCCAACACATGAATTGGAACAATGAATTCCACACATAACTTGCTTTTGAACTTTGAAGTTTCAAGTCCATAAGATGGCATTGTCACCAGTGAAACTTTACAGGGCAACACATAGTCGCTGAAGAAATTAACGAAGGAATTGAAGATTCTCAATTGGTGAAAGGGAATCTGTACCAAAAAGATGGGCTGAACAAACATCACACTGAAAAACCATTAGGCAAACATACGATATTAGTAAAGGTTTGGTAATGACTTTGGGACACTTAGACGTGAATCAAGCATCGACCATGTGACATTGTTGTCCTTTAAACACAATTCCCATTCACTCACTTGTCTTGTCCACGTATATATGATGTTTCAACAGAAAGGGGCTTTTAGATTTTAGATTCAGGTCACACGTCAACTAGATAGGAAAATGATACTCATCCATATATCCTATTTAGAATATATTAAGAAAAAATAAAAAATAAAAAATGATATATGTAAAATATATTAAAATATAAATGCTATTAGAATGTATATTTATCATTTCTATATGAATTGTGAAGTGGAGTATCTACCAGGTTGTAATCCTACCAAGTACCAAGTATTTTTTCATTAACTAGATATTCTTTCTACTAATATAGGATTATTATTACGTTAAGATTTTGGTTGACGTGAATATTAAATTTAAAATAAAATTATTGAAAAATGTGTAATATTTTAAATTCTAAAAAAGTATTTAATATTTTTTAAAAGATGGTTAACTAAAAATTAATAACTGTTATAGAAATTATCCTTCAGTTCATATTATTTGAAATTTTAATAAATTTTATTTTTTCAATTTATTTTTTATTTTATAATTCTAATAAAAATATTTTTTAATTTTATCTTTAAGTAATTATGGTGAGAGAGAAACTAAAATAAAAAAAATATTGCTCCTTCTGCTGTTATTTATCCGTTACTATTTAAAAATATTTTTAACTATTATTTTAATATAAGGTGATAGTTATTATTTCTTAATTTTAAAAAATAATTATGAAAAAATGAATAATTAGAGAGATTGAAAATATAATAGAAAATTATATACTAATTTTAATAAAAATTTGATTAATTTTTTAGTTTATGTAAAATAATTTTCAAACAAAAAATAAAAATAATTAGAAGGAATAATATTGAATATGAAAGTTATGTATACTAAGGGAAATTACATAATTCATGCTACACTCCCAAACTATCAAGCTTAATAGGATTCTTTGTTGGTGAAAATATACATTCCTCCTTTGCCTAACCTTCTGATACTAGCATTAAAGGCAGACGATTTGGGCTAGCTTTCTCTCATCCAAACTTTACTAGCTTGGTTTACATAACTTTTATGAAAAAAAAAATATTTATATTTTTAGATTTTTGTGTCACATCCTTAATTAAATAATAAATAATTGGAATTGGGATTTTGGAAGAATAAATTTTAACTTGAGCATAGATTCTTGGGGTTGGGAGAGGGGTCAAAGAGACGGAGAATAGGTGATAACAGATTTTGGTACTCATTTGTGGCAAACATACAAATATAAAGCACTTACCCCATTCTCATGTTATTGTTCAAGTACTTTAGTTTTTACAAAATAGATAACGAAGCATCTTGTTTTGATAAAGGTCGTTTAAGTAGTTATAATGATTCATCGATAACAGCTGATCTTATATTTTTATTTAGCATTCATAGAGAATATGAGACATTAATATTAGTTTCTGAAATTTTACGGGACCATTTAAGAGTATATATGTAACATTACATATTGTAAGAACTAGTTTTGTTTATAGGTTGAATTGATTACAATTATATGATGATGATTATGATTAATTATGTTTATTTTTTCATAAGCAAAGAAATTTTATTAATAGGAAGCACAAGAACTATTTTTCTATTCAGTAATATCACATTTGTTCTTAGATTCAAGATAATTAATAAACATAAAAAAATAAATCACTCATTAAATAAAAAAAGAAGAAACATTCAGCCCTGAAATGCAGAGAAATGAAACAAGCATCTATGAGATCATAATCACGTACCTTCAAGCCTTTCTTCTTCATTGTGAGTAGATTTATGTAAATTAAATCTGTTTAATTATTGAAAATAACACTTAACTTATTGAGAAAGGTGTGGAGTTTAACGAGTGACGAGTAACATCAAATCCCACACTTCTGAAGGTTAACATTACTTATACTTTAAAATTTGTTCCCTCTCATTTACGTGCAATACAAATATTACTTAATCCATATGCATGAAAATTTTGTAAAGATTTGAGTCAATATGAAATTTAATTTAGAGTTTAAACTTAACATAATATCAAGACTTTGATAGAATGTTTTGGCCCTTGTCATAATATAATTTTATAATTAAGTAGGTATAGAAATAATTCTATCCTTCTCACCTCCTTAATTTAATCACTTAGTTTTAAATAAAAAAAATTATACATTACAAAAATAAAATTGTATACTATCTCAAGTATATATGTTTAAAGTTTAAAAGATTATTGATAGTGAAATATATTTATTTAAAAAATTATAGTTAAAATATTAATATAAACACCAAATCAAGCACTAGATTAAGAGGAGTTCAAAAAATTTAACAAGTAAAAGTATTATTTTTTAAAGAAAAGGAACATCATGAATTTTTTTTATAAAATTATCTTTTAAAAAAATTACGGAATTCATCATTTTAAATTAAAAAATATATATAATTTATGTATTTTAATTTAAATTTACTTATAATTTTTGTTAAGTTATAAAAATATAAACAACTTATTTCAATTTCAAACAAAAATAAATTACTTAAAATAAAAATAGACTTAATTTAAAATTTTGATTCAACAGGAACAATCCAAATTCATAATCGAACATTTTTCTTTTATTTCTATAAATAAATGTTTAATGTAAGTATTTTGTACATTTCATAATTTATGTATGGTAAAATATAAATTTTATCTATGAAAGTTTTTTTATTTTTTATTTTTTTTTTAATTTTTAAGTTAAAATTTATTTTTTTTATCATTGAAATCTTTAATATAGTAAAAATTTAACTTTTTTAACTTTCAATAAATAAAATAGAGACGCGTAACCTAGATTTTATTTTTCTGCATTTCACTTCTAGCAATTTAAATTCCTTGTTCTTACATTATTGTCATTTCAATTCGGCCTTCATTTCTTTATTTCTTATGCTATTTAATTTCAGCCTTACTTCTACTTCTTGCCATTTAATTTTGCAATCTACTTTTTTCCATTTCTCCTTTTATTCAAGTTTTATGATGCTCTTCAATTTTTTATACACAATTTTGTACAATATTAAACACAATTAAAAGATCTAAATTTTATCCAGAATTTAACATTAATTTGAGGACTGTTCTTGTTAAAAATTTCACCTCCAACTACATCCAAGTTTTTCCTCCAACTGGATTGTATTAAACAAGGCCAATGCACTTTGGTCCGAAGATAAAATCTGTTGCTTTCTTTCAACGCGTTAAATTATAGTAAAAAATAAAATATAACCAACTGATGAAACCCCTTTTTGTTTTGGCATTTGAAAATTTAAAACTTTCATATTTTTTAAACAAAAAACATATTTTAATATAAATTTTATATATCATATTTAATAATTAAAAATTAATTTTACAACTTAACATAGTGGTCTAAAATCCGAAAATAAATCTTACATAAGCTGAGTAGTGATTTTAATAATAATGATAATTTTTTCGTATCCCATTTTTTTCACCCACCTTATATCACTTTATTTTTTTATTATTATATCACTTATTACATTTATTATTTTCTCTCAATTTTTTCCTATCTCTCTCCTTATCGAAGGGTGTAAACCCTTCATTGAGGTATTAAAGCACCATTCCTTTTAACAATGAAAAATTAATTAAGAAACATGAGAAACCGCAAATCACATCAATATATTTTATTTTTTACGATTTAAATATATTTTGTTTTTTTAATTTAACTTAATTTTGATTAACCTTTATAGTTTTCAAGATTTTTTTTAGTTTTTAGAATTTAATTATTTTATGTTCAGTCCCTATAGTTTTATTTTATTTATGTTTTGGTTCTTCTTTCTTGCTTTTTTTTTTTTTTTTGGCTCGGAAAGTTTTGATCCTTATAATATTCTAAATTTTAATCTTAACGGTTCTCTCTTGATGTGTATTGATACACTATGAGTGACAGGAACCAAAATCAAAGTAAATTATAGATACTAAGTGCTTTTATGATTTTGTGAAAATTATTAAGACTGTTCAAGATACTAGTTAGTGGCAAACACTATATTCATGGTGCTGCCCAGATTACCTTCATGATCTTCGACTCATGGTTACCCAGTTATTTTTGCGTGGACGGAAAATAAAAGCATTTTTAATAATCAGGCACCACAAAAAATAAATATCCGAAAGTTCTGAGCATATCTAATCGATCATATGCACACACTTACTTGAAGGCCCAATAATGTCTTAAAACCTCTATTTCAGGCACAGTAGCTTGACTATTTGTATCATAATATGTAAATCCTATCATATAATTAAATACTAAAAAGATCTTAAATTTTTTGTAGTTAATATTACAGAAATAGGATGTGTCTGATAAATTAGCTCATAATTAAAAAGGTAATTGTAAACTAAAAATTAAAAAATTAGCCAAAGTTATAAATTACTAATTAAATAAAAAATATTTAGCAAAATTAATTTTTATAAAAATAATAAATAAAAATATAGTTAAACAATAAATTAAAATATAATAAGTATTTTTATATTTTTTAAAAGATATATTAAAATTTAATTAAATAAGATTTTATTTTTTAAAATAAAAATATTTATTTTAAATTTTTATATCAATAAATTTCAAATAAAATTTTTTTCAAGTAATATTTTTATAATTTAAAATTTTTATCTGGTTTAATATTTTTAATAAAATAATAATAATATAACAATTAAAAGAAATAGTATATATATTAAAAAAATAATTTAAAATATAATATTTTACGATAATATAAAAATAAATTTATCAAAATTAATAATATTATGATAAAAAATCAAATACTTTGTAAATATCTAATTTTTTTGAGATGTTAAAAATAAAAAAAAGATATAATAAAAAATAAAATAGAATTCAACATTAAATAGAATTTAAAATTAAAAAAAAATTGAAAATCACGTCTGAAGAGTACGACTCTTACACGTTCTAAATCTCATGTATAATATAAGTCTCCCATCAGATTAAAAAAAACTTTTCATACTTCCATATAAGGAGACATCATTTACAATAATAAAAAAGATTGAACTATAAAACTTATGTTTGGGAAAGAATAAATACGGAAATCCATATACTCTTAATTTTAATAGAAAAGTTTGCAGATCACTTTACATTTTTTTTTAGGTAGGTGTAGTTAATTTTGTTTTAATTTTTATTTTACCGTTTATTATTTTATTATTTTTATATTTGTTTAGATTTATTATTATTGTTATTGTTATTATTTGATTTATTCTATCCTTTTTATATATTTTTTTTTTAATTAAATTTTTTTAAAAAATATTTATAAATTTCTAAATCTCATGCAATAAATTTTAATACGAATAAGTAACGTTCTCTACCGCTTCATATTTTAATTCATACAATTACAAGTACAATATGCTTGATTTGAAGATTGTAAACATGTGAACTTGAGAAAATTATATTTAACTCAATAAAATTTAATTTAAAATTATTTTTACATTTTAAAATTCTAAATTTTCTAAAACTTACGTGACTTCTAATATGAACCTGTTATATTTTTTACAATTTTGTATTTTAATTCGTATAGGTTCAATTACAGTTTAGGTTTAGCTTGATTCTTATGGACATGTGAATTTAAGAAAATTTTATAAAATTTCATCTAACTTTGTTTTTCTAAATTCACACAACAAATTTTAATGTGAATGAGTAATGTTTTCTACGGTTTTACATTTTAATTCGTAGGTGTAACTTACATTTGACTTGAACCTTGCGTACACATCAGTTTAAAGAAGCGCACATATGAGTTTAAAGAAATCATATTTAATAAAATTTCATCTAAAATTATTTTCTAAAAGTTCACATAATGAGTTATAATACGAACGAGTAACGTTTTCTATCAGTCTGTATTTTAATTTGTATAGGTTTAGGTACAACTTACGTTTGACTTGAACCCTAGATACATGTGAATTTAAAGAAATCATATTTAATGAAATTTCATCTAAAATTATTTTCTAAAATTCATATAGAAAATTCTAATATAAATGAGTAACGTTATCTATCCTTCCATATTTTAATTTGTACAGGTCCAGGTACAACTTATGTTTGTCTTAAACTTTGTGCATACATGAGTTTAAAGAAATCATGGTTAATCAAATTTCATCTAAACCTACTTTCTAAAATTTATACAGCAAGTTCTAATAACGTTTTCTACTATTTTGTATTTTGATTCATATAAATTTTGGTGCAACTTACGCTTGACTTGAATCCTACGAGTATATAGATAATTTTTTTTTTCCCAAACTTCTAATCTTCTAAAGTTCTTTTCCTTTTCAAGACATTAAGTCTCTTTATCAAAATTATGTAACCTTGAATTTATGCACCATATATAGGAGTAAAATCAAGTCCTATCAAGTTATTTTCTACAAATCTATTTATTTTTATTCTGTTTAAAAGATCAAATAATTTTTTAAAATATTAAAATCACATTCAATTTAAGGATACTACAATGCTAATACCTTGCTTGTCTAATCGGTTTCCAAACTTAGAACTCTTTCTCTATTAAAATTTTTTTCAAATATTTTTTTAAAATAAATTTTGATGAAAATTCCATGGTTATGTTAATTTTTATAAAAATTTTACGAATTCATCATTTTCGTTGTAATTATAATTATGATAATATTAAATTTATAAAAATAAATAAATAAACAAAAAATTAAATTATAAAATATATCAAAAATTAAAATAAATAAAATATTTTCATTAAAAACTAAAAATATAAAAATTAATCAAAGTAAATTTTCTAAAAAATTAATAACTGCTTAAAAAAAGTTAATAGATACTAAAATAAAGTAGAATACAATCGAAATGTTTAAGAAATTTTTAATTACATGTATTGCAAATAATTTTTGTATACTTTTATCTAACTACTAAAAGAATCGTTAGAAAATATTAAATAATTAATTTTTATAATGGTTGAAAATTATAGTTGGAAGGAGTAGGTTGGTTCTAGCAATTTTAAATCTTTAAAAGTAAAACTATTGTCACTAATTTTTGGTTGCGAATTACTAAGAAGATAGATTTTTTTAATAAATTTTATAATTGTTATATAAATTTATATATAATATATAAAATTGATATAAAATATATTAAATTTTATAATTATATTATTTGAATTTTTGTTAAAATATTTTTTAATGAATAATTTTTAACAAATAAAAATTTATAAAAAATATTTTGTAAAAATTAAAATTATCATTAAAATATTTTTTTATAATGAATATAATGATAATGTATCTCTTTGCACGTATATATATATATAATTTATTTTACAGTAATTACAATTAAAATTATTTTATTTAATAATTTTTATAAATAATTAAATTTTATCAATTTAATAGTTAAATTAATAAATTATTTTTACAAAATTTTATAAAATTTAAAAGATATTTAATATTTTAAAAAATAAATTTAAATTAATAAATAATATACTATTTATAATATTTATTAATTTAAATTTATTTAATAAAATATCAAATTTTTTAAAATTTTATATAGATAATTTATATAATATAATTTATTAATTTAAAAATTAGATTGATAAAATTTTTTATTTATAAAAGTTATTAAGCGAAATAACTTTAACTAAATTTATTCCGAGAGTGATTTCATATCTCCTTTTATATATATAGTTAAGATTCATTAATATCATATATCAAATATACATTGACATTTATACCAATTTAATAATTTTATACATAATATAATACAAAATTTACTAATATAACTTTTAAATTATGTTATAATATTTTCATGATTATGTATATTAAATTTAAAAAAAATAAAAAAATATTATTTAATTATTAATTTATATATATTTAAATAATATACAAATTATTAAAATACAATCTTGAGATAAAATATATATTAATTTTTATTGTATGTAAAATTTTATATATAAAAAATAGTTTAAACTTTAAAGAAAAAAAAATTAAAACTCTAACCCGAAGAAAATTGTATCACTAAAATTACTAGATTAATCAATCATAATATAATATTAATACTTACGATCTAAGGTGGAACTCCTATGAAGATGACAAGACTTTCTGCTGTAATTTTTTTTACATACATACTAAATTTTATGTATACATATTTTTATTTCTTTCTTACCTGGTGGACGTCTCCATTATTAAATAGGATATTTGCTCTTTCAGTATGATGCACATTGACAATGATTATTTTAGATAAATGGATCAATCATGACCCCACACAATTACACCAAAGATGCAATAATAGCGTACGATGCCCCAATCTCAACCCTTTCTCATATTGGCCAAGGCTATACCCATCTAATTCATCTACGATCCAAGTACAGCCCGTCATTACCGAAATTACAAATACGTGATGACCAAACCAATATCGTTAATGTAGAGTTTGACGGCTGATTATAGATATTCACCATCCTGTTTTTAAAGAAAAACTCCTCTCATATAAACGTTGTTTACACCTAATTATACCTGGATGCAGGTTGTTATATTTCATTTTTTAAAATTATTAACTATTAGATAAAATATAAATAAATGATAAATTTTCATTTTTATTTACGCTAGTTGGTATGAACATTTCACCTAAATGATAAATATTACATTTTTATTTACATTAGTTGGTATGAACATTCCACCTAATTAAATTATAATGGTATAAATAATTATCATCATATATATTAAGAGTATTTATATTTAAATATATTTTATTTTATTTTTATATTTTTCTCATTCTATTACATTATATATTTCTATATTTATTTTTTTCATCCTATCTTTTATCTTTACTCTTCTCTACATCCCAAAATAAGATAAAAAGATATCAAAACTCATAATAATTATTATGAATAAAGCTAAACTCTAAAATCTATCATTGTTGTGCTAAAGTGATGATCATCAATAATACCACATACCGTGAGACACCATTTTGGAATAGTAATTAAATCCAATATCAACTTGGGAAATTAAGATAAACTGTGCAAGATTTGGATAAAATACAATATGTTAACTGAACCTTGTTTAAACAAAGATGTAATATCAATACTTATGAAAATATAACACAATGTTTTATTGGTATGTGCCCCTTTTCATTTTAAAATTTAGATTTGTTTACTTAGATATAAAGTTAATTTAAACCTCTTCAATTTTTTTATGATTATAAAGTAGAGCTTTAGAATAGATTAAAGTTTTAATATGACCAAATCAAATCTTAAAAACCTAAATAAATAAACAAATTAAATTAAATCCTTATAATTTAAAAATGAACAAGACCCACACCTTAGTCTCATTTCTTTCCAAAATGTTGCTGATATAGTTTTATTTAGTTGAAGAAGTGACTTCAAGAATGTTTTTTTTTGGGGGGAAAGTATATCTAACTATATCTATTTCTTATCTTAATTTACTCGATTTACATTTTATCAAACGTTTATTAATTTTTTAGAATTTTATTAGAATATTTTAAAAATGTAAAAGTTTTTTAAATTACTATTTAATTAAAAATTAATATATTAATAAAAATGAAATTTTATAATAATTACTTTCAAAATTATATTTATCATAATTTTCATGAATTGATTGATTCTGTAAATTTTATATTAACATTGCATCAAAATTAAACTCTTTAATATTACAATAATTTTGAATAGTAACAATTAAAAGATAAATTTTTATAACGATGTTGTAATAAAGGTATCTAAATTATTTTATAAGATAAATGATCCCATTTTTAAATTATATTAATAAAATTAAAATTTATATTAAGAATTATACTTAATTATAAAAAATTATATTTATAAGTAAAATTTTATTATTCTATCTAAATAAAGTTGTTTATATAAGACAGCTTAAACAAACCCTTCTATAACAAACCCTTCTATAATTGCTTCTCCTCTCTTCTATCAGAATCGTCCTGATATACAAGACTTGATCGTAATCCAAATTGAGGAAACATTGGCACAAAATATGAAAGCGGTGCCGCTTGTCGGTACTAAATTTGCTTTGGTTGTTAGCATATGTGGTTTTCGTAAACACGTGGAACATTTTCCATGCTTCTTATTACAATCATATATGCTTGCTACAACCACGGGCCCCCCACTAGACTACAATTATTATTCTCCAATGCACCCCACACAACTTCGTAGTTTGTTCCATATTTTCATGAGTCTTAAAATAAGGTCAAGTATTTTTTAGAGTCACTTGTTATAAAATCATTTGTTAGCATATATTCTTCTCCTTTTTAAGGTAAAATGTATCATAAATACTTAAATTTCTATTTAATAGGTAACGAGGTTATAAAATTATGATAAAAGTACACATCATAAAAAATATTTTTAAATACGTTAAGTATTTGAAAGAAATAATAGTACGTACAAAGTTATCAAAAAGTAAAGAAAGGAAAGGGAAAAAAAAGTAGCAAAGTGCAAAAAAGATAATTAAACTCGATGCATAAAAGATATGGGTTGTATAATTGTTCCAATACAGAAATACAACCATCAGTGTTTTTTTTTCTTGCCTTTAAAGACAAAATTTGAATAATATCATAGACTTCGACAAACTTTTTTCATCAGGGCAACAGTGATCTGAACGAAGTTCAATTCAATTACACTAGAATATATCATAGCGTTGTATGCACTAACAATTATATAAATATAAAAATATCATACTGATTAATATCAGTATCATACTCATATTGTGTTACATGTATGATTTCTTTAGACTTAGTGCTGCACTATGAAAACTACGGATGTGTCAATAAAGAGAGCCAACAATATTTTGACACATCATCCAGTTGCAACCGAAGAAAACTCAAATGGCAGTACCAGATTTTTTTGACCGACACAACCAATGCTTTTTCCCTCCCTTTGTTTTTTTTTTCACAGCACTAACTAACAAAAAATAAGAAAACATTTGGAAGGTTCACCCCCTTTCTCCCCACTCAGTCTCTCTCACAAGCTGAGCCATAGTGAACAACACAACACAAGCGTGGTTGTTCTCTTTTATATATTATGCTTTCTTTATAAATAGCGATGTAGGGGTTAGCATTCAGATTCCCTCCACACCTCTCACTCCTAATTCTTCTCCTCTCTTCGCTCTTTTTCTTCTTAGAAAGAGAGTGTTAATAGTATATATAATTATACATATATATATATATATATATATATATATATATATTTATATAATTATATGCTATAATACTATCACTTAATAAAGCAGAGATTCTGCTTCAAGTGTCTTCCCTATTATTTTTCACCTGTTATCATCATCTACATATTAATCAGTTTCATACTTCACACACTAATAAACTATGGCTCTGTTCTCACATCATACACATTCTTCTCAACCGTTCTTGGCCTTCCTACTCTTTCTTGTTTTCAAAGGTAAAATTGGATAATCTCAAAGAATTAAAAATTGGAGAATTTATATATAAGAATAACGAAACTGAGTCATGTTTTCCAATGCAGGGGTTTCAGGGGCAACATTTACTTTCGTGAATAAGTGCGATTACACGGTATGGCCAGGGATTTTAGGAAAACCTGACATAGCAAGCACGGGATTTGAACTCGCCAAGGGAAATTCTAGAAGCTTCCAGGCTCCTACCGGTTGGTCCGGTAGATTCTGGGGCAGAACCGGTTGCCAATTCGACGGTTCAGGTCGCGGAACATGCGCCACTGCCGACTGCGGCTCCGGCGAGGTTAACTGCAATGGCGCCGGAGCCTCGCCGCCAGCGACACTCGCTGAGTTCACGCTCGGCACTGGTTCCATGGACTACTACGATGTCAGCCTCGTCGACGGCTACAATTTGCCGATGATGGTGGTCGCCAGTGGCGGTTCGGGCTCTTGCGCCACCACCGGGTGCGGCGCGGATCTTAACCGTCGGTGTCCGTCGGAATTAAGGGTGGACGGCGGCGACGCCTGTCAGAGTGCTTGCGGCGCGTTTGGGAAACCGGAATATTGTTGCAACGGTGCGTTTAGTAACCCTTCCACGTGCAAGCCTTCTATGTATTCACAAATATTCAAGTCCGCATGCCCCAAATCGTATAGCTACGCCTACGATGATGCCACCAGCACGTTCACGTGTTCTGGAGCTGACTATACGATTACATTTTGCCCTTCTTCCCCAAGGTAAATAAATTTGATTTATTGTATAAAAAAATTTCTCAAAATGTGCAAAAATTTATCAAGTTAATTCCTGATCATAAATAAATTTGATTAAATTTTTCATATGTTGGGATGTATTATATTATTTTTTATAGCACGAGAAATGTTGATAACTGTTTTATAATTCACTCAAGTAATTTTAGTCTAATGTTTGATGAAATGTTAGTAATTCATTGATTGAGACGTTGGAATTTGTGCATTGTTTTTTTGGTAGTTTAAAGTCTTCAACGGATTCGTCTCCAAAGGCAGCGGATTCGGGTACGGATACAGGGTCAGGGTCAGGGTCAGGGTCGGGTTCATCGGTTGAGCAATCGGAACTGGCTTCAACTTCGTGGTTAGCGGACATGGCTACGGCAACAGGAGCTTCAACACGGACACTGCCTTTTGTTACTTCAAAGGCCTCTTTAATGGTGGCTGTTACTTTCATTCTCTCTCTTTTGGTGGCTTAGTTAATGGGTCCCTCTCACAGTGACGTCTCAACTGCATCCTTATCTTCCTTCCCTTTCAGATACGATCGATAACATTTATGCAGTGTTAAAAAGTATCACTATCGTGATTGTTAAATTATGTAAAGTGGAAGTATAAGCGTTTCAATCATTTGTTGCTGATTTTTCCATTGGGTACGGTGAATTCTTTAATTCTGAGCCTTTGGAATTGGAGGGGTAGGGTAGGGTAGGGGAATGAATGAATGAATGATGTATGTACATTCTCTTCTCTTCATCAAGTGGTAACCAGTAACAACCAAGTTGTCTCTTAAATTCATGAGGACTCCCATTAGTGGGTTTTCAGGCCCATCACCTTTTTGCTCATTCGGCCTTGTAGGAAAATACCACAAGGAAATAACAATAGTAAAATGTAACCGACAACACCAACCCAAAGAGTAAAGAGACAAAATATATGATCATACATCGTTTAACATATCATAATAATATAATGAAGATTGAACATTTTGTAATTATTTTAAATTATTATTATTAAAATATTAACTACAAATTTAAACAGTTTAATATAAATCCAACTATCATTATTATTAAAATATTAACTAAAAATTTTAACAGTTTAACATGCATCCAACTATAATTATTAATTTAACGGGATATTAAAGTGAAATTCTACGGCAAACAATCCGAATCTTTCCTCCATGTGGCGCGAGTTTATGGGCATCCAATCTTTTCATGGAATAATCGTTGACAATCTTCAATGATTTCTTTTACAAAATGAAAAGCAATGTTTAAATGTGAGTGAAGATACTTGAATGAAAATGTTTTTTTTTTTACATTAAAATAAAATAAATAGATGTTATTTATTAAATTATATCATAAACAGAGGGAATTCATATATAAAATTTATGTAATTCTTTAATATTTATGTGACCTTGAATAATTTTATGAATAGAAAACCGTATTTGACTATCAAATAGCTGATATTGTATATCTTAAATTATTTTATTTTATTTATATTTTTTTATCAAATTATCCAATTCAATATCACATTACACCTCCATTATATTTTTGTTAATTATAACACAAAATTTACGGCGAAAAACTTAATTTTAACAATTAAACAATTATAAAAATTATATGCAAGTAAATAAAATTTAAGAAATCAAAATCATATATAAATTAAAGTATGAGAATTAAGAATATAATTAAATATATTTAAAAATAAGAGAAAATGATAAACGAATGCAAAAAAGATAACAGCTTTGTAAGTTGTAACCTCTTTCTTTCTTTTTCTTTTTCTTTTTTTTTCTTTTTTTTTTAATAGCTCTAAAACAAAACAATTCCACGCCTAAAAATCTCTCAAACTTAGTTGTGACGAGCTCACAATTAAGGGTTTTTTTTTTTTTTTTTAAATCACCCTATACACTATAGTAAAATTTTCAATATATTTTTGTACAATTTTTCTATACATAGATCGAAAGATAAAAAAAAATTAGGCGATAAATAAAATTTCTGTTATCAATGTAATTAATTTTTTAAAATAAAATGTTGTTATTGATGTAATAAAATTTCTATTTTTAATCATTTCAACCTATGTACCAGGTATATTGTATAGAAAAATTGAGTTTTGTAACATGCAGTTTTTTTTAACTAACTTTTTTATGTTTAAATTTTAAAACTAACTATACAAAAATAATGATTTCCATTTTAAAAGAAATATATATATATATATTCTTGTTGTGGTACTGAATTTTTTTTCCTTATCTTGATAAAGACAATGACACCGGTTACCTTAAGTTCTTTACGTTTTTTTATTTGTTAAAATTTACTGAAACAAGTGTAAAATAATTATTTATCTCTTTTTTTTTAAAAAAAAATTAAATATTATCTGATCGAGAAGTTTTAGTTTCTTTCACGTTTTAGAAAATTATGAATCACAATTATTTTTTCTTAACTTTATTATGCTATATATTATGTCAAATAAAAGAATTAATATTAATGAAATAAAAGAATGTTATAATCAATTATAATTATTTCATAAATTTCCAAATATTTAAATAAAAGTTTAAATGATAATAATTTTAAAATAAAAATAGAGTAATACCTTGTTTGAATAATTTAAAAAATACAAAGAAAAAATTTAAAAAATAAGAATTAAAATTAAAATAGAATTGAAAAATAAATTGTTTAAATGAAAAATAAAAAACAAAAATATTAGTAATATAAATTTTAATTTATATATTTTAAAAATATAAAATTTAATTTTTTATTAATATAATTTTTATTTTTAAAATTATTTAATAATTTTAAAAAATAATTTTTTTTACAAATTTCATAAAAATTAATGACGTGCGTTGATCTGCAAAAGATGACGGCAAGAGCTATAAGACTAAACTGTTAAACTCAATTATATAAGAATCGTTATGGTTGAAAGATAGAAGATATTTACGCAGATATTTCTGGGACGCTGCAACTTTCGGACGAACGGTGCGTTCTATCGTCCCAAAAAAGGGTACCTGTCTCCATTTAATTGGCTGAGAAGAATATGATAATTTGATCATTACACAAACAGCTCACAAACTTGTATTTTCAAACCCTTTTTCAAATGTCATATGAGGAAGGAAGCCATCACGCATCTTTTCATTGCAATCCTAAGAAAGATGACCAAAAGGAGAAAGTTAGAAAAAAAAATGAAAGCTGAAAATGACTATTTCAAATTGAGAGCGCTTTTTAAAGTTGGAAGATATTGGAAATGGAATGATCATATTCTACATCTTATGTTTGTCATAAGTTTTATTCTTCTTAGACATGATTTTGATTTTAAAAAATAAATCATATTTATATTTTTATTTAATTTTTATTTTCATAGTTGAAAGTGGAAATATGATATTCCATAAAAATGTTGAAAGTTATCATGCATATATTCTAATTAGTATTTTTTATTTTTTTAAAAATTGAAATGGAAGATATATGGACCCATGCTAGTTATGCAATTTATACAGTTATGGGTGCAATGTGATTTTATAGTGAGACTCATTCCTTTAGATATGCTTAATTGGCTTGAAATAGTATAATCTTCCTAAGCATATTATTTATCTTCTAGTTAACTCGTCTTAAAAGATTACAAAATAGAGCTATATTGCATTTTCCCTTTGGATCGGTTGATAATATATCATGTTATTTATGTGGTCTTTTTTGGGACAACTGATATTCATTAATCACTTATTTTTTTAATATCCTTTAATCCTTTGCTTCGTGGAGAATTTTTTGGTTAGAATTAGAGTATATTTCTGCAATTTGAAATAATTGAAGGCATCAGGTGAGTCATGCTACTAATTAAGGAAACATATTTGGTAAAAAAGTATTGTTACTGTGTAAGCATTTTTTAAAATTTTGAAACATTATATTCTAATTTTATTAAGCTTTTACCATTTAACTCACCTAAATTTTTTATTACTCCTCTAAATATATTATGTCTGATTTAAGTGTAGTAAACGTATCTTTAAAGAAGAACATATAAATGTAGATAAAGTTTTTATTCTTTTAAATAAAGAGATGTCTGCAAAAATTCCTTTGACTATCCCATATTTTATAATAGGACTTGGTACGTAAATACTGTTTTTTGGCTTAGGCTTGGTGAGTGAAGAAGTTAAAACTTCTTGATTTTCTTACCTCTTCCTTTCATTTTTATATTTGTTTCTATCTTTACTATTAGAAATTTATCATTTTCTTTGGACTTTCTACAAAATACAGTTGAAAATTTGAATTTCGTAAAAAAATTATATTAAAAAACTTATTCAATATTAAAATATCATTAAATAAATTTTTTAGTACAAATTAATCTATTTACTCAAACATAACTTCAATTTTAAGCGAAATCGTGTAAGTTGGCCTAAAAGTTTTCTTTGCTTTAAAATTATATAAATGATTAAATATGGATTAAAATTAATTTTTATCAAAATTTATATCTTTATTAAAATATAAATTTTATCAATCATAAAAAGAAGTACTGACATATTGATATTGAAAGAAAAATGATTACATCTGTATAGTAGGTACATTCGTGTACATTTAATTTGTTAACTGTCGGATTTCTTTTAAAAAATAAAATTTATAATCAGTGAATTATGAAGTATTAAAATGGATGATATTTTATCAAAATATAAATATTATTATTTTAAAAGAGAAATGATGGATGTACATCCACTTCATGTATTCATTCATATACATTCAATTTTTTCACCAACAAATTTTCTTTGTTCATTATAAAAAATTTATATCTATTAAATTAAAATAAACGATATTATTGGAATCTACTACTACCACTTATATCCGATATCTTTTCCATTTTATATTGTTGCGAGGAAATGCGGTATATCCCTTGGGCCTACTGGTCAAGTCTCGTCTCTTCCGTTGAAACTTGAAATGATTGTGATTATTGATCACTGATTAATAAGATCATTGATTTTCCCTTGCTCTCGTCATTACTCTTGGCCCATTGGGAACAAATAATTTCACTACTCTACATTTCTATATTTAGCAAACGACACAAGTAGGGGAGTGTAATTTGAAACTCTCTGCTAGTTTTAAAGTCTTCTATTTTTCCATTATTTAAATATACAATTATAGCTGTAATTTTGAGAAAAATCTCTTTAAGATATTAATTAAGAAATCAAAGGTAGACATTTTTATAAAAATATATTATCAATATGTGTCTATTATAATAATCAATATAATTTATAATAAAAACTTTATTTATTAATTTTTCAATCAATATCTTTAATGTATTCGTCAACGTGGCTCATGTTTATACAAAATTATTATAAATTTCATATGTATTATGAATGTGGTTATCATATGCTAAATTCATGTGTATATATATATCATATATAACTTTTTTTCTTTGACGTAAATATATATATATCATAACTAATAGACATACTAATGCTAAAAGTGGAGAAAATCCAAGCTTTTGTTATCACATTCTAAAGGTGAAATATACACGAGATGGTCGAAAAATGCTTTTTGCTTTTTATGATCTCTGTAGGCACATTTCAGACACCACTTGTTATCAGAAAATGAAATAAAGTTGGAGAGACGCCAAAACTAGGGTGATCCAAATCTCTACCTTGTGTGGCTATGAGAATCCATTTCAAGTTTTTTACGAACACAATGGTTGCGAGTGCTAGTGATTCTTTCACCAAATTGGGTCTTTTGGCCTTTGGGATAAAAACCCACATGACTAGTAACACAAAGAAAAGAAACAAATTCTCTTTTGGCCCCAAGATAAGAAGATGACTTTAATCTTCCTCACCGGTTGTTTTCTTTCCAATTTCAACTTTTCAATATGTTTCTTCACGCCAAAGGCAAATGCCAAGTAGTTATTTAGAAAGGATGCATAAAAGATATAGAACGTACGTGAACAAAATTTTTGCTACGTACGAACGTATAAGTAACCATTATCAAAAATTATATTTGCTACATGCCTAAAAGTATGGCTAGCATTAATAGGAAGAAAGCTTTAATAGATTACAATTTGAAGTTTAAACAAAAAATAATTTTTCTGAAAAATGAGATAAGGAAAACTACTTTTATGGTTTTTATAACCACTGCTCAACCACCAATTGCCAACAACTTAATCTGCACCACACCATTCTAGCATTGGAATTCAGTTCTATTTTCCTTTCTTTTTGTAGTAACAAAAGAAAACTTTTATTTTAACCCTATAGTTCATAGCTGGCATAGACTAGTGGTAATTTACAGTTTGCTTTACCTTGGATTTTTTACACATTGCATGACATGCATGTTGCAATTTTTTTAAGCCTAATTATGTGATAGATAAGCTATAGCATTAATTTATAAGAACCTCTTTGAAATAAAAGCAATCCTTAGAGTCAATAAATCGAAACTTCTTACTTAAATGGTGATTAGAATATAGCACCTCATACTATATATGTATAACCAAGCGTGAAAAATCTTTTGCTTGTCTTTAGCCCTCTTTCTGGCAGATAAACAATTGATCAAAAGATCATATTATTGTAGAAATCAACAAGAAAAATTAACAAAGAAATAAATGTAAAATTGGTGTTTGCTTCCGTAATAGCTAAGAATTCCAAGTCATGTCTATATATACATGCATATATCTCACAGCTAGCAAATAACAAAGCACATCCCATTGCTGCAACGTACAAAGAGAAAAGCAAGGCTCAATTTTCCACTTGGATTAAATTCTAGTTTAATCGAGCCAATAGGATACTTTCTAGCTTTTGACCCCATTTAGCTTCATCCCACTAGTAGACTAGTTGCTTTATTTACCCATGGACAGCTATCTAAAAGCTTCTTATTTGTTACTTTGAAGCTTCAAGATAAGTAAACTTTCAAAAGTTTGAGTGCAGAAATCAGCATTGTTTCATCCTGTCATTGTTTCATCATTTTATGCTACGGAGACTACAATGTTGTGCTAGAATACTATTATCTACCAATTACTCAGACTTTTTTTCCCTTTTCATTCATGAAATTATTTAAATTATTTTTTAAAATAAATACATTTATTCTAATTGGATCAATAAAATTAAAATATTATATTAAAAATTATTTTAGCCTATTTATGATATAATTATTTACTTTACAGGAAAACATAGATAAATCATTCTTTCATTCGATGCAAAGCCTAAGGGAATATACTTCTTATTCATTTGAGCAACTTGTATGATGTAACAAGAGGACAGTGTTGTCCACTGATGATGTGACCCCAAACAACAGATTATGTAAGGAAAGCTTGTAATTTGTAAGATAGCTTCTTTTGTAAATATGTTTCTAAGAATAATTTTTACAATATGGAGAGAAAAAAGTTATATATATTTTTATATTGAAAAATGGTTATTTAAAAATAATGATAATGGAAGTATTTTTTAAGTAAAAATTGAAGAACACACATAACTGCTCTATTTCTCTTATAATAATAATAAATAACTTTTTAAGTGCTCACAATTTTGTGGAATAACTCTTTGAAAAAATGGTTTAAACTGATTTTAAAAAGAAGGTCATAATCATTTATCATAACTTTATTTTATTATAATAAGTATAAGATAAGATAGATTATAAAGGGGATGGATAGAAAAAAAAGTATCATGAGAAAAAATGATATAGAAATTGTGAGAAAAATAACATTGTTTAGTTTGTAATTGTCCGTGGTAGAACTTTCATGTATCTGAAAATACCAGCTGTTATGAGATATAAATCCAAATAAGGGAAAATTTAATTTGTAAGAGTCAACCAATAAGGGAAAAGAGGCCCCAAGAATAGTATAAAATTTATAAATCCAAATTATTGAAAGTTCAGAGGGTAATTCTGATTTAAAAAATGACAAAACTCTAAACTGGGCTATTTCCTTCAGCAAGCTCTAAAAATAACAGGCCCATTGAATTGCCTCTTTTAGGACTTAAAAGTTGACCCTGAGATGAACCTGCTTTTGATAAGTGTATCACAATGCAAGCAAATCCTCAACGTGAGAAATTGGAGTTCCTTAAAGTGATGCTTTCAAATAATTGATCATGTTTGCACATATAAGAAAACAGCAAATCAAAGACCAGAAAAAAGCACGTCAAAACTACCTTTATATGAATATATTATACGTACTAGGCACAATTGTGTACAACTACTTTTTGTTCAATTAATGGAGAATAACTTTAAAAATTTGCACATATCCAAATTTCAAAATTGAAAATGTTGCTAGAAATAAATAAAGCGTCTCATTTGTTAACCTCAACATGAATTAAAAAAAAAAAACAACTTGTGTTCGATAAGAAGGGAACATATCTTTCACCGGATAAACTAGATTTGGAGGTTCATGATCACCATCTCAAGTGTAGCATAGTAAAATAAAATGCTATTGGTAGATAACATTTTCCCATTATTTCACCATGAACTGAAGTGAAGATTTTCTAGATATCCATCCACCTTATGATGGAAAAAGTCACGGAAATCAGTTACAAAAACAAAAAAGATTGAATAATCAAAGGAGACAATCACATTTATTACTTGCAAGTTGCAACAATGGAATGAAATCATAGGTTCCGCATTAAAAGCATCTTGTTGAATCCAGGGAAACAATAGACTTCATAATTGATCGAATATTCTAATGCTCAAGGGTTGGCCTCAATGTTACAGTAAAAATCTTAGTGTCACGGAAGAAGCTACCGAAATGAAGAAAGCATTTAATAAGAAATGGATGGCATTTGAATTGTGAAACTATTTTCTGTTTTTATTTTCTATTTTTAATATTTTGTACAGAAAATAGTAAAAATAACAAATTAATAATTTTAATATATAAATTCAAAAATAAAAAATATTTTTGCAAATCATGTATTTCTTTCGAGAGGATCACAGCCGCAAGCATTATCCAGCCTTAGTTGTTGATTTGCTGCAGTTATCGATTTACTGTTTTGATTAGGGATATGAATATTCAATAAAAGAAAATTTTCATTTCACCAATTTTTTTTTTTCCAAAATGTATATACAATTGAAGAGAAATTTCACAATTACAACAGCGAAGGCTAAGCTTACGTTAGTGAGATAACAACCCTCCCCGGAGTTGCTTTGTTGCCTGCATTAATTCAATGCGTTTTTACTTTTTACTTACAAAAATTTATTTTCTTATTTAAACTTTATGGAAATGTCAATAAAAGCATTACAAATTAAAATAGAAATAAGAATTTGACAAAACAGAGGATAATAATGATTAATTTACATCGGTCTAAGTTACATTATTTCAAATTGCAAACAATTTTATATTAAATATAATTTTTATTGATCTAATTGTTAAATTTTAACTTTATATTATTCATATTATGTATGTTAAATTTTATTAAAATTAAATAATTATATAATGAAAAGGGTTTTTTTCATGCATTTGAAAAATTATACATTATGTTAATTTTTACATGTGAATGGGGATTAAAAATGTTTGGATTGATATAAAATTTTGCAAAAATAATATATGGGGTAGAAACTTTTAATCCTACAGTTAATTTTAAGATAAAATTATCTAATAAAAAATTATAACACAATGTAAGAATTGATATATCTTAAACTAATGCAGAAGGAGAATGACCCATACATATTATAAAAATATGAAAAGTAAACCCGAACTATTCAATTATATATAAATGATCAACATCATAAGTTAATTAAATTTACATGATTAATTTTATAAGTTACGTGATATCTTAAAATTATCACATAAATTTTACATTTTAATCATAATTATCTAAAATAAGATTTATTTATTTTGTTTCTCTTAATTTTATATAAAAATTATTTAATATGTTTCCTGTATACGTGTGTTTGAACTTCTTGGATAACACTTCATATGTTGCGAATTCAATCTACTAATTAATAAAGTTAGTAGAACTTCAGATAATTTTTTTTTTTTTTATTGTTGCAAAGAAAAACAAGCATGACAGTATGACTTAATTCATTGATTTACAATTTGACATATGTAATTTGAATTAACAAAGTTTAGCCCTAAGATTCGAGAGAAGTTAGCCCCAAAATAAGTTTTTTCTTAGGTCTAAAGGGTTCAAAATTAACTTGAGGCTTATGCATATACAAATGTACAGAAACTGTCGAGGCCCAATTGTTTGTCCAGGTCAAAGAAACCCTCTCCTGATCCAGGCCCAAATAATCTTGATTCAGTCATTCTGCAATCCAATCAAGTAACAAACGTTTGAAGAACAAGTAGTAAACACTAAACACAAATGGAGTGGATCCTTAATTCTTTATTCTTTTGCACCAAACAACGGTAAATATAAACTCATCTAGGATATATTTTCAGCTGAATATATTTTCAACAGTTTATGTAATATATTTTCCAAAAAAGTAAACTACCCATGAACTCTAAATTAATTTTAGCGCATGTTGGAATTAATTTGTTTAGAACAATGAGTGAACTTAAACAAAATGTTATTAATTTTTTAAAATTTCACCATCAAGTATTTTTTCTCAAAAAATGAAAAACATCTTTGATCTATTATAGTCATAGCACATGTTTATATAACTTATTATAAAAGAGCTTTTAAAGAGTTTATCATATGAAGGCAAAATGTGAAAACTGAAATATAAACTCATTTATAAACAGTCCGTTGAATTTTCTTCCCAAATTGTAGCAATTTGATCTAAACGAGAAGAAAACGAAAGAACCTACCGGGATTTAGTGGAGGTGGGTGACACTGGAATTTCTGTATCAAAATGGATGCTTCGCATTCCACTTTCTTTGTTTCTAAAGGTTAAAAATGAGATTTTAGAAAAAAAAAAGAAAAGAAAAAGAAGACTACATTGACAATAAATCATAATTAAAGTCTCTGACATAGGACTTAACTATAAGTTGAGTCTTTAAACTAAATTTAAAAAACAAAAATGTTAATTTTAATCTTTAAATCTGATTTCAAATTTTTAAAAATGATAATTTTTTAAAATTATTTCTTTAATAAACCCCTTAAAAATACGATCTAATTTAGTAAAATTAATATTTCATTAAAAATTTTATAAATCTAGACAATAGCCAAGAAAAGGTACTTAACCAATCTGCAGAATAATTTATTAAAATTACAAGGCATTTTTCCAATTCAGGGGCACTCCGATTAAGAAATATTGGCAATCATCTTCCAACATGAAACTCTAAAAATCTACCCAAAATTTTGGAATGCATCATTTGAGTGTTGAAGTAGGGGAATTTCTATCTAAATGGATATTGTAGTAGATCTTCTTTGTTCTAATTGTCAGCAGTAGGTCCAATCCACAACCCAGGACACAAGAAATGGCCATAATCACATACACAAGCATGAAACAATGTGCTCCAATGCAAGTGTTTCCCCCTCCAGGCACACTAGTGGCTTCAATATCATAAAGGTAACCAGCAATGAGACCAGAAAAGAGGAAGGAACCAATGGGAAGGTTTAGAATGAGGATGTTGTATAATAAACCATAGTATTTCAAGCCAAATAGCTCTGAAGCTGCTGCTGGTGTTATAGTAAGACGGACCCCATAACATATTCCCACTAATATTGAACCAATGTATAGTGACCCTGGCAATGCCATAGCCATTGCAATGTATCCCAGAGTCATCAGAATTTGAGAACCAATATTCCAAACTAGCCTTGACATGCCTGATTTTCTGCAATAATAACATTCAAGGTTAATAAATTAGAGCATTTAGAGCAAGGCAAAACCTTTGATGAAATATTATAGGTATTTTATTTTTTTTTTCAATTAAAATTAGAGTTTTATTTGAATAATTCACATAATAAATGTTAACATTAAATGTTAGCTCATATTATTAAGATAAAACTTTAATTTTAATGAAGGAATAAGCACAAAAACACATTAATATTAGTGCAGCTAAATTTTGTCCTTAAAGAAATTCTCTTTGAAGTTATAACAGAGGAACCATGTCATGTATTTGAGAATTAAAGATAAGGTAGTGAGCAAACCTGATGTAGTATTCTGAGAGTGAGCCAGAAATAATGCGTCCAAAGAAGCCCCATATGCTAATGAAGGAGATGAATATAGAAACATCATGATAACCAAGTGCTAGCCCCATCTGCCCCATGTTATTCATCACACACAGTCCTGTTCCCACACCACAGAGAAATGACACAAACAAAACCCAGAAATCAACAGTTTTTACCATTTCAATGATGGTATGTTCCTCCCCTAACACAGGTTTCCTTTTTATTTCAGCTACCTCTACCTTAGTGCCTCCAATTACTTCATGACCCTGCCTCTCTTTCTTTTCTTCAGAAAGCAATGGTTCATGAATCTGTTTTTCTTGGTCAGAAGGATTAGGACTTGATTTGAAGATAACCGGGTACAAAGGAACAAGAAGTGGCATGGCTAACAGGATAAGAAGTCCTGCTGAGAAAACCAAGGAAAGAACACGGGCATGAGGTCCAGAGATGTCAAAGGCCAAGAGGTAGACAGCTACTATAACTGCAATCACGTTGAATATATTGAAGAATTGAGTCTCTTGCTTCTCTTGTGAAGAAGTTGAAGCTGGGGGGGTTTCATGAAGAAAAAGAGCAGCAATAATGCAAATGACAGCAGGAACAACGGCAAGCATTAGCACAAACATAGAAGGGTCAGAGGAAAACAAAGCAGTGCATATGTCTGTAAAGATTGCTGTGCTGAGTCCCACATAACCCTTAAGAATACCAGAACTTGGCCCACGATTTTTTGGAAAATTTCTCATACAAGTCACAAGCACTGCTGTGTTCATCCAGGTTGTGCTATTGCCCCCCATACACAAGAATACACACATCTGTAACACAGTTCAAAAATTGTTATATTCATCTATATGGTTGACTTCGGACTTATGGATTGGAATAATATTGAGTTGAGTATAAAGTATGCTACAATGAGAAGAAAGGTAAGTTTACCAGCCAATAAGGGAGTGGAGTGATTCTCTGGCTAACAACAAGCCATTGAGCTCCATAGCCTATGAGTCCCATGATGGCTCCAATCATGAGAATAACTGAAGTTGGCCAACAATCAGAGGCAAGACCAGATAAAACACCAAAAGCCTTGCCAACATCTTTAGCAACAGACAAATTGTTGAGCTGCATCTGATTTAGAGCCATTAGACTCTTCAATACATCAGAATAGTTGGCAAAAGTATAGTTGTTTCCGCAGATTGCTTGAACCCATATGGCTGTCACAAATCCTACCCATTTTCCACCTGTTGCAAACCTAGTAAACAATGACATAATCATTACAATTTACAACAATAAACTAAAAACAACTTGATGATCAAGAGAGCTAGAAAGTTATATGTGTATGTATGCTTGTGTTTTCAATCTGCCTCTTCAATGTTCTCAGTCATTTGTTATTTATAGGTTCTATTTCTTCATTCATTAGGTCCTAAATTCATTTCATAGAAGATAGACAAAATGGTATTTCTATCATAATTGAAAAATACTATTTCAGGTAAATATATATATTATTTTTTAGGAGTTGACGGTGATAGGCAGAAGTATTATTAGTTAAATTGTTTGTCATTGGTCATTGTTTGGAACACGGTTTTACTATTCCGTGGGATGTATGGCAAGTGTGATGTCAACTGCTCCTTTTTCTTTCTTTCTTTTTTTGCAAATTTCGGAATTAAATATTTCAGAGCTGCAATAAAATCACACCACAAAGTCTCAACACTCGTTTGGATGAACTCGAACAAGCAAATTCGGTAACTTGAAGCTCAATTTTGTAGGAGAAGGCTACCAACCATGATCCTATGAAAAATGTAACTTTATTTAGCGTAACCATGTCTTTAAAAAATTTGCAACTATTTATCTATCTATTTTTATTTTAAAAAATATTAATTATTATATATATATATATATATTTATCTAGTTATTATTAATCAAAGATAATAAATGAAAAAAATAAAAATAAAAATTAAATTATAAAAATAAATAAAGTTTTTAAAAAATTAACAACATTAATTATATTCTTTAATACTTTTTTTATTTTCTATACATATAAAAAGAAATTAAAAGAATTTTTTTTTTTGGTAATCTAAAGTTTAGATAAGTTAAATTTGAAAGTACATCTTCAAGATTTAAAGAAAACGTACAAAGTACTTACACATCACATACCAAAAAGATTCTAATATTGGTAGATTTGAATTCATGATGATGATTTCAATCCTTATCAAATGATAAACCTATCTTGAAAGGAAAACACGAATTATTTATTGTAAAGAATAGGTATCTTAAAAAAAATTTAAAATTTGTATTTAATTATTATTATTTTAAATATTTAAAATTAATTATGATTATTATATTATTAAAGTATTTGAAATTAATTATTAATTATTTTAAATTTAATTTACAAATTAATTATTTATTTGATTATTGAAAATTTATTGTAACTTTATTTTTTAACCATTAAAAATTTATTATAACTTTATTTCTAACTGTTATGATTTGCATTATCTGTTTTTAGTTCTAAAGCTTGTGATTTAATATGGTTAAATGCATTTCATTTTTAATGCGTTTTAATTATAGTTTTAATATTTAATATCCTTTAGCAAACTTTTATTTTATTGGTCAATAATTTACTAAAATTTTTCGAAATGATAGACTTTATAAGAGATTATTTTGGTTCTAGTAAATGCATAATTGAAGTATTAACTAGTATGCACAAATAAAAAGTTCTATATATAAAATAAGTTTGATAAAAATAAAAAATATGCTACATAGAAATAATTTTATTATATTTTTTGATATCGAGTTTTGTTGTCTTTAATTTTATTTAAATATTTTAATATTATTTAATATATTTTTTTATATAGAAGTAATAAGTGATATCTTTGTACAAACAATCATAATTACTATGAACAATTTGTTCAATAAAAAAATTATTAATTATATAATATATATAAATTTCATAAAATTATATATATATATATATATATATATATATATTTGTGTATGTGTGAGAAAGTATAATAATGTACCATATTTTATTTTATTATGGACTTATATTTTATTTTGCTGCAAACTTTAAAGTGTTGATAAAAATTACAAGTATGATTATTTATTTATAATGTTGGATATGAATATTTTAAAGTTTAAAAAAATTTAATATAACCATTGAAATGATCTTGGTGTAATTAATATATTTTTATGTATGATAAAATATATGAATGTTTTAATTTGTTATAAAGTATATAATGATTGAAATGAAAATTATATTTTTTATTTGTAAGTTTAAATAAGATTATTTATGTAATATGAATGATAATAAAATAGAGTTTAGTGAATAATTGTTATTTAAAATGTCATGCTTTATATAACAAATATAAATTTTATATTTATATAATTTTTAATATTTAAAATTTTTATAGAAATAAAATTTTATGCCTTTCAAAATTTAAAAATTATATTATTATTTTGCGTCACATATATGATAAATATAATGTTAACTTCTCTTTTCTTTTCTTTTTTTTTGCAAATTTTAAAATTAAATATTTCAGAATCGAAAAAAAAAAATTTCAAAATCATAAATAGTTATCTCAATACTTATTTAGATGAACTCCAACAGGCAAATTTGATAACTTGAAAGCTAAAGTTTATAGGAGAAGGCTCCAAACCATGGTCGTACGAAAAATGCAACTTTACGTAACTGAAATATATCTTTAAAAAACTGTTATTATTTATTTATCTAGCATTGTTTTTTTAAAAAAATATTAATTATATATTTTTATATTTATCTAGTTATTATCAATTATAATAAATGAATAAAAATAAAAATAAATAAAAAATTATGAAAGTAAATAATCTTTTTAAAAAATTAATAATATTAATTGTATTCCTAAATATTTATATTTCTTCTTATATATATATATATATATATATATATATATATATATATATATATATATATATAAGAAATTGTAATATAAAGTTTAAATGAGTTGGATTACAAAATTAAGATATAACTCAACAATGAAAAAGCATTTATAAAGATAATTATAAATCATTAAGGTTCTCATATCGGCAGCAAATTTAAATTCATAACCTTATGAATCATGAATCTAATTCTTATTCATTGGACCAATTTTTATTGATAATTGAGAAGAATATAATTTATTTAAAAATATGTAAATTAATTATAATTATTATTATATTATTAAAATATTTAGAATTAATTATCAATAATTTAAATTTAATTTATGAATTATTTATTTATTTGATTATTAAAAATTTATTGTAACTTAATTTTTTTAATTGTTAATAAATTATTACATCTTTATTTCTAATCGTAATGTTTTTAATTACCAATGATATATACTCCTAATTTTAAAGCTTGTGATTTAATATAATTGAATCCATTTTATTTATATTATACTTTAATTATAATTATAATTTTAATATTTAATATCATTTAATAATTTTTTTATTGATCAATCATTTACTAATTTTTTGCATAATGGTAGGTTGTATAAGAGATGATTTTGGTTCTAGTAGATGCATAATTGAAATATTAAATTTAGTTGGCATAAACAAAAAAGTTTATATATAAAATAAGTTTGATAAAAGTAAAAGACATGCTATTTTTTTAATATTGAGCTTCATTGTTTTTAATTTTGTCTAATCCTTTCAATGCTATTTAATATATTTTTTAAGATAGAAGTGATCGATGATATATTTATATTTACACAAATAATCATAATTAATATAAATATTTTGTCTAATAAAAAAGAAAAAAAATTATATTTTATTAATTATATTATACAAATATTTTATAAAATCTTATTGATATATGTATATGTGAGTATAGTAATGTATTATATTTTATTTTATTATAAAGTTTGAAATGTTGATAAACATTATTAATATAATTACTTGATTATGATGTTGGGTTTAAATATTTTAAATTTAAGAAAAATTTAACGTTATCATTAAGATCATTTTAGCATAATTAAAATATTCTCATAATAAAATATTTAAATATTATATAATAGAATGACAATTCTTTCCTATATAAACAGTAATAACATCTATTTACATCCAAAATTTTAAAATACTAATCTACTACCCTAGAATGTATAATTATTATATAATTAATTACATAATTCAATTAATCACAATTTTATATAATAATAACCACATAATAATTTTTTAATTAATCATCGCTTATAAATTAAGTCGTAATTAATTATAAAAAAATATTATAATTCTTTTTTATATAAAATAATTATTAATTTAATTACATAATTTAGTTATATTTATTAATTATTTTTTATATATATTTTTATATTTATCTAATTATTATCAACGTAATATATGATAATATAAAGAAAGATAAAATAAGAATAAATTATGAAATTAAATAAAATTTTAAAAATTAACAATATTAATTATATTTTTTATTTTTTATACATATAAAAAGAAATCAAAATATTATTTTGAAAGGAAAATATAAGCTATTTATTGTAAAAATTATATATTTTAAAAAATTTTAAATTTCACATTTAATTGGTATTGTTATTATTATTTTATTTTAATTTTAAAATTAATTATGATTATTATTATGTTATTAAATATTTTAAATTAATTTTTAGTTATTCCAAATTTAATTAATTAATTGACTATTAAGGATTTTATTGTAATTTCATTTCTTTGGTTGAAAAATTATCGTAATTTTTTTTAATCATTACGCCTTCAATAACCAAACACTATGGTGTACATTCTCTATTCCATAGTTCCAAAATCATTATTGCAACTTTTTGTTTATATTAAAAAATAGTATTTTGTTTATTAAAAAACAAATCCTCAATTTGATGTAGAGTATCAAAATTGAAATCAAATCAATTTTAAAAGTAAGATATAAAAGTACTTCAAATGTATTTATAGCTAATACAATTAAATTTTTAATATAAAAAACTGTTTGATTTAAAGAAGAAAATAAAAAATATTGAAATTTATAACAATATAGGAGTGGAAGGGTAAAAAAAAGGGACGAATCAATTAAAATTATAATAATTTTAAAATTTTTATTTTAAAAAGATATCTTCAATTTAATACAAATAATTTTTAAAAATATAAATAAATAATAAATTAAAACAACTTTATTTAAAAATAATAATTCATATTTATAATATAGAAGTAATAATTTGATAATATATAAGTATATAAACTGTAAGTCTTCATTAGTTTGAATGGAATGAAAAAGAAGGAAATTAGAAAATTAATAATTAAGAAGATGAAATTAATTTAGATTATTTACTTAGGTGAAATTAGGAGGGAGAAAATGTATTTTTTTGTCTTAATGTTTTAATTTAAATAATATTTATATAATATAAAAATATTTAAAATTTTTCTTAATTAAGAATGTTTTATATTAAAATTTTAAGTTTTATTAAATTATTATCATTTTATATAATTTATTTATTTATTTCTATTTTCTATTAATTCAAATAAATGAATATTTTATTTATTTATTTATTCCTGTTTTTTATTCATTTAAACTACACCATCTCGTTTGGTTTTTCATCTGAAACAGAGTGTGTAAGAATAAGATCTTTTTTTTACTTTAGAAAAATCATTGTAAGAAAACTTTTTGCATCAATACATGTAACCTCCATTTTTAATCTAATACAAACAAGTTATACATTTCTTCATCTAATATTGTACTATATTTTATTAATCATTCAAACAATGTATAGACAAGAAAAAGGAAAAGAAAAAACAGTTCGTGTAATATATGAATATGATAGTTAGAATATTAGAAAGATATGACAACATTCTTTGCTTTCAACCCAGGGGATAAATTACACTAACATATTAAACAATCAATCCACATAATTCGTTCAACCTAACTCACTTATTAAAATAGGAAGGAATAAGTTGAATTTATAAGGTTATTATTATTTTTTAAAAAATTTTATAACTACAAATTTAGTAAGCGTATCAGTTTTTAAATTATTTTATCATTAATTAATTTAATTATATTTAAATAAATTTTATTAATATTTTTTATTTTTAAAATATTAAATGGACTAACTCGTTAATCATTTAATCATTCTCTAAAATAAAGTAGGTTGAAATTATGAGCTCACAACAGGTTGAACTAGATCTTCTACTTCAGTTAATAGATAGGTTTATTTAAAAATAAAATAAAAAATAAAGTGTGCGTGTAAAATCGAGTGTGCAGTATATATATAAAAAAGATAAAAAAAAAACACAAAAACAAAAGAAATAAGGAAAAAAATGTAAAAAAAAATAAAGAATTTTTTTTTTATCTTAGCAAGTTAATTTAATATTCGATCTTATTTTTTTTTTTTTGCCACAAACATCACAACATACTAATCCATCCAAAAATTGAATGGGTTACTATTTTAAACCCCTTTTTTAAATGGAACATGCTAATACCATACTCGTATTTAGGATGACAAATAAATTTATACCAGATACCTGTCCTATTCTATCCTCATTTTAACAATTTTTAAAAATTAATTAGAATTAAAAATAAGTTTGAAAATTTGATATTTTAAAGTGGGATATGGCATCCCTACTCCGTGCTTCTGATTATATACGAAATTATAAAAATATTTTTATTATTTTAGAAATATTCTCTAAAATTAATTAAAATAAAAGTATAATAAAATTATAATTTTTAAAATATATAATAGATAATAGTTAAATAAAAATAACAAATACAAAACAGATTTTTCCAACATCAATCAAAAAACAAAAATGAAATTAAAATTTTCAATCTGACAAGTAACAGAAAACATGAAACCATCCTCATCCCTCCACTCATTTTCTTGACCAACACAAAACAGGAGGGACCGGTGGTTTTGGCAATCCTACCACTACAGTAGCAGATGTTAATTAAGACGGAGAAGTAAAGTATAAATCCAAATCCAAATCCAAACTATGCATATTCCACAAAACCATTGGCGCTCCAGTAACACTACCATTACCAATAGCAATGGCATACTATTTTTTCCTCTTATCTTTATTCAACACTTAAACCAAGCAACAGAGCACCCAGATTCACAAAAATAATCCATGACCCAACACAGCTTAATCCATATTCAACTTAGTTACATATATAAATAGCGTGCTTGTGCTCGCCTTCTATTGGACTTCAACAACAACTTCAATTTAACTAACCAAATTCTCTTTTACTACCCGTATGGCTGTTTCCGTGGCTCTGTTACCTCGTTGCTCCGCGCTTTTTCTTCTTTTCCTTCTCTTTGTCTTGTGTAGTTCAGGGGCAAAGGTTGTCACCGTTGATGTACATGCAGCCAAGGGTCTCATCCACACCGGCTCCATTTATCTCGATGTGAGGTAAGTGTCTATCCAGTGACTTCCAAGAAAAATTATCTTCACGTATATATAATTTATATTTTAAGGATTTTTTTTACTAATTGGGTTTTTGATGTTTAATAACTTTTTTTTTTCCTAAAAAGAAATCTCTTTTGGTAAATAATAGGACGGTGGAAGAGTTCGAGAAAGGGCATGTGGATGCTGTTAATATCTTTAACATTCCATACATGTTGGATACACCCAAGGGTAACAAACTTTGTAATCTCTCATAATAACTGACCCTAGTTTGGGATTGAATACATGTCTCTTTAGCCTTTATTTACCGCAATATTTTAGGATTACAAATTCTATGGTAAAAATTTTAAGATACATGTGATTTTTGGCAACCAGGGAGGGTGAAGAACCCAGACTTTCTGAAAGAGGTTTCTTCGGCTTGCAACAAACAAGATCATCTCATCGTGGTAACCATCATTTCTTGCTCATCTTGGTTCATGCTAGTTAAAACCAAAATTTCTTACCTATTTTTGAAATTTGTATTTCAGGGTTGCCAAAGTGGGGTGAGATCTCTCTATGCAACTGCTGATCTTCTAGCTGAGGTTAGTTAATTCTCGTCAACCTCAGTATATTCAAGATTTTGGTTTGCTATATGTGCCAAACAATGGAAGAGAAGACTAACATTTATTGGTTTGGTTTGATCTGAATTGGTAGGGTTTTAAGAATGTGAATGACATGGGAGGAGGTTATGTGGACTGGGTTAAAAACAAGTTGCCAGTGACGATACCAGTAGCCAAAGAGGAGCTATAATAAGTAATAGATAGGACCATTCATCTTTCTTTGTAAATGGTTTCCAGATGGAGATACCACATTCATCCATATGGACCAAGAGAGTTCATTGCTTATACCTACTGAATACTTCATTCTGAACAGGGCGGTTTTGTTTCCAATTGTATTTGTATCTATTTGAATTATGTAACACAAAAGCTTTATCTGGGGGAAGCCATTCGGAGAACACACTCGTCAATTAGTCTTCCTCTTCATGTGCATATAAGATGGACTTAGATCCGATTATTGTCTTGGTATTTAACTTAAGATAAACAAAATTGGATTCATATCAAGATCCATTTTAATCTGTACTTCTTTCCCCGCAAAGATTGATTCTTTTTTCCTTTCTAAAATAAATAAGTGAATATATTTACCACAATCCAATCCCTCATCAGTTGTGGAATGTATGATTAATTAACTCAGCTTATTAGTCTTATCATAAATTCCACTGCCCTTAATCCCCGTTGCTAACAGGAAAAGGATCCATAATGTTCAAATAATTAACATACTTGACGAATTCAATTATTAATATACACACCAATCACTACTTCATGATGAAAAGCAGGGTAGGATTTGGTGATATTGGGTCAAGGGCCCAAGTAGTCCTCAATCAATAAGAAAATAATAAATAGGCGTGACACGCACATAGATATGTATGGTGCATTATGGTTTGTTATTAATCATCTATTTTTTTATTCCCACTCTTTGCTCGTTGAATATCCTGATTTACAAGTGGAATGAGAACGTGTAAGCTGAGAAATTAAATTACCTTCCAAAAGTGGTGGTCCCAAGTGGCTTAAGCTCATGTAGGATCTGAGCATGGGTATTGGTGAATAAGTGAACATAATGTTGTTCAACCGTGACCATGCGACAGATCCAACTTGAAATGACTAGTTAACCGAACTTGAGATAGTTGGGAGATCAGTTAATGGGACCATTATTCCCTACTGGTTCATGGCAGCACATGCATGTGCTCATTAATTTTCCAAGGACACGGTCTCAACATTTTGCTACTGCAAAGGCACCACCAACTAGCAACAGCCAAAAGCATTGAACAGACCATAGATACAATAATAGGGCTATTTGTTCTACTCTGATGACAGCCACTATAAGTCCCATTGAATCAAATAATTTTCTTGACAGCGTGTGTTGTTTTGAGAACGGATAGTTGACATGGGGGACGAAAATGGCGAAGGAAGATCCTTGGCTGAAACCCCCACTTGGGCTGTGGCAACTGTCATCACTCTCTTGGTTTCTCTTAGTTTCTTGTTTCAGGGCACATTAAAAAAATTGGTCAAGGTACATAAATATATCTTTTGTTTTCTTTTCTTTGAATTTCTCTAATTCATTGGTTTCTTATTATCTTATACGTTGAACGATGTCAGTGGTTGGATAGAACTAAGAGAAAATCTTTGCTTTCCGCACTGGGCAAGATCAAAGAAGGTAGAGACAGTTGCCACTCCAAATGGATTCCATTAGCATTTGTGTTATAATGTTATATTATATATGTCTGAAAATGTAGAACTTAATAATATAATTGTTTTTGTATGTTTTTATGCAGAACTAATGCTTTTTGGGCTTCTGTCACTGCTGATGGGTCATTGGATTATTTTTGTGGCAAAGATTTGCGTTAAATCATCGGTATTAAGCAGCAGATTTTTTCCGTGTGCAATGGAAAAGAATGCGGGAACAGTGAAGCGTATTTTCTGGTCAAATTCAGAATATTCAAATAAAACAGTTCCCAAAGAGCAAGTGAATAAAGGCTTGCATAATTATTGTCCTGAGGTAGTATTCCAATCTCTTCCAGTTCACATTAGCCATTGGTTGGTATTGCAGTCCAACTAACAATTCTTAGCGATTCAATTCTGATCAAATCAATTTTATAGTGGACTTAAAAGATGCACATTTCACTGAAATCTCCTTACTTGCTTCACAGGGTCATGAATCGTTGGCTTCTTATGAAAGCCTTGAGCAGCTTCATCGCTTTGTGTTTGTTCTAGGGGTCACTCATATTTCCTATAGCTTTGTTGCTGTTGCCCTGGCCATGATCAAGGTTAACATAGTCATGATCCAACGTTCTTTCTATTCTAATTTTGGTGGCTAATTATAGAGGTTTATTCAGATATATAGCTGGAGAACATGGGAAAATGAAGCAAAGACTATCGCTGTACAAAGCTTACAAGGTTCTGACTTCGAAGTATCTGATAACTGCTATGAGTCGACAGTTATTTTGCAATACATTAATTTGATCTTCTTTAAATAATATTACTTTTTGTTCAAATTGTCTTAGTTTAGATACTTCACAAAGTACATCAAGCATAAGATTGAGGCGGCTTAGTACATTCATCTTTCACCAAACATCCCATCCATGGAGTCATCACAAACTTCTTGTTTGGCTGGTACTCTATGCAGTCATTTTTATTTCATCTTATTCTCTTTAGGCATAAAATCTTTGAAAATGCATAAAATATTGTATTTTCTGCTCATGGATTATTCCCGCATGTTGTTCTTATTTCATTGTTGGAACAAAAAAAATTATGGAATGGATTTATTTCTTTACTTGTGTCTTAACTCCAAAAGGAACAAATCAGTTCAAATGTAAGTAAAATCGTAGTTCATCAACTGTGATAACTGCTTAATTAAAATTTATCCCCCTTCAACATTTTCTGTAAGGATTGTTTCCAACAAGAGAAGCATGCCAGCCAATGTAACGTGTGCTTGTCAGTTGCAATAATTTATCTCCTGTATAAGCCTTTTAAAGGCAACATGTTGCTGAAAGAAACATGGATTGTTTTTTCTTCATTTAAAGGTTTTTGACACTTTTATTAGCATTTTCCTAGACTTCTTAGAATGCTGATGAACCTATATTGCAGCTATGTTTCAGCCGCCAATTCTGGAGTTCTATCCATCGAGCTGATTATATGGCATTGCGCTTGGGCTTCATTACCGTGAGTAATTTTTTATTTCCAGTGTAACAGTAACTTCCATCAGATGAAAACAAAAAAAAATTTTAGATAAGCACCAAGTCCTTAGTTTTCAACTGAATAACTCAGCACCATGTTGATGGAGGAAATTAGTGGAGATATTGGATTTCCTTACTGTGGTACATGTTATACCTTTTTGTACGATCTCATCTAACTAAATACAAAGAGAAAGAAAAGTTCATGACTCATGATATATGAGTGGAAAAGTATTACCTTTTTTCGCTGCTTGACTGCTTATCATTTTACAAGAGAAATGTGGAAGTGAAGATAACTAACTAGTTTGCTAATTAATCTTTCTGAGTTTTCTTTTTTGTTCTGGTGTTCAATAGAATCATGAGCTTCCGCTAACATACGATTTCCACAACTATATGCTTCGAAGCATGGATGAAGAATTTCGTGACATAGTTGGTGTTAGGTACTGTTTCTTTAATCAAATGAATTTGGAAGCTTTATTTATCTATTTTATCATATTAAATTTGTTACTGTAGTACTAATTAGATTTTTACAATTGCTACCTTAATTCAATAGTTACATTTTGCAACCTTTTTTTTTCTGTTACCTTTCTGTTCTGGTTCTTGAAAATAAATTTGATAGCTTCATCTGGACTTGTTCTACAGTGTGCCTCTCTGGATATATGCCATATGCTGTATTTTTCTAAATTTTCACGGTAAGTTTTAGCTCAGAAGCATGCTGTTCAGATGCGATCTTAAGCAACTTAAGCAAATCAAATGTTTTAACTTGATGAACCGAGTATGAAACTTATCTCCATAATTTCAGGAAGCAATTTTTACTTTTGGCTTTCCTTCGTTCCAGCAATTGTAAGTCCTGATGATGTTTACTACTATGGCTTTTTCAGTTGCCGTCTGCTAGTAGTTACACTTCATAATGGTATTTCTTATATTGACTTGCATTTTAGTTGATCCTAATAATTGGTACCAAATTGCATCGAGTGGTGGTAAAGTTGGCTGTTGAAATAATAGACCGTTGCCCATATATGAAACCTCATCCATTTAATTTAAGAGACGAGCTCTTTTGGTTTGGAAAGCCAAGGCTTCTGTTACGGTTAATACAATTGATATCCTTCTTGGTAAGTATTATTGGCTTCCCATTTTGTTTTTCATTGCTGATACACTTTTTTTTTTTTTTAAATTCCCTTTTCCCTTTTGTTATCCTGCAGAATGCATTTGAAATGGCAACATTCTTATGGTCCTTGGTAAGAAACTGGCATTGTTTTCATATTACAGTACCTAACACTAGGTAGCAAGTAGTGTACCATTAGTCTGTTAGTTCTCCAACACCAGTCCATGCTGCCATATCTCTTGAGACTTTGAAACATAAAAATATATAATGAACTATAAATGTTTAGAAGGTAGATAGTTGGTCGGTTTGAACTTTTATGTATATTTACATAATCTTTAATTGTTGGCTTTATTTTGGGTTCAGTGGGAAATTAAAGATCCTTCTTGCTTCATGAACAACCGAACGTTTATTGTGATCCGCTTGTCATTCGGGTAAACATTAATTTTTGTTAATGTTCTTACTCTTTTCACCAATTAAATTGAATCATAATTCCACCAAAATCATATCTACTTGTACTCTTCTGTTGCCACAGGGTCGTTTCCCAGGTCTGGTGCAGCTTTATAACGTTTCCTCTCTATGTTATCATCACACAGGTCAAGCTTGTGTTCTTTTTGTTGGATGTAAAAAATAATTTTGGAGCCTCCACTGCTAAACCTTCAGTTTAAAAGCTGTTTAGAGAACTTGATTCTTATGATGATATCAGTACAGTACCCCTATAACCAAGTAGTTTAAACATTTATTGGGCTTGCACCTAATAACTTAAACTTTTGGGAGTTGCTTGAGTAGTACATGTGCAATTGCATTTGAGTCACATAGTTAATCCCTCTCAAAATCCTGGTTATGTGAATGCAGATGGGCTCAAGGTTCAAGAAGACTGTGGTCTCTGAAAATGTAAGAAAATCACTCTCAAAATGGCAGAGAAGAGTGAAGGACAGACAAAGTCCCTCTCATGCACTCCTTAATGTTACATCAACAACATCATTGAGTTCTTTGCTGTATAGAATGGACAAATCAAACTCTCATGCCTTAATCAGTGAGGAAGGAAGTTCCTCAGGGACTAAAGACATTTCTCTCTCTCATCTTGATGATGTGTCAAAGACCCAAATAAATGCATCATTTGCAAGTTTAGGAGATGATCATGATCATGATCACGATCATGATGTAGACGTGGATTCATCTCCCCCTCCTTTGTCTTGACATTTCTTTGCACTGTGATGAATTAAATTGGATTACTTATTTGTAACTTCCTCTCATATATATATATAATATATAGTGCATTGCAAACTAGACGTATCTACCCCGAAACCCAACCGTTTAAGTTTGGTGTATATTCTTTATTTTTTCACATATTAAATCATACTAAAATGACATGTTAAAAGATATATATTAATTGTCACGATCCGCCGGGTTGATGTGACCGACACAAAACTTCAACTTGTGAAATATATATTGTAAACAAAATTATTACACAGAAAGAAAATTAAATATTAATGGTCAGATTGTGATTTTTAAAAAAAATATTTTTTATTAATTGTGTATTTAATTTATTTAAAAAAAACTGTTCATTTTAATTAGTATTTTGAGATAATTTTTTAAACAATAAACGATAAATTTTCACAAACATCCCAACGAAACATACATTATTAATTGGAAATTTGATACATTAAATTTATATAAAGTCATAATTTTATTGATGAGAAATTTGATACATCAAATTTATATAAAGTCATAATAAAATTAACAGCACTGATTTTTTCATATACGTATAGTAATTATATCATGTTATATCTCGGCCATTAATCAATTAATCATGCTTAAAAATTGATTGGACATTTTGATAATTAATTAAGTATAATACTAATTAATTAACCAATTTTTTTTACATTGTTAATTATATAGAAAATTAATAATTAATTAAATAAATGCATAATCAATTACTAATTATATTTTTTGTTCATATATTAAGTAGTTAATATTTTTTTATATCATTAATTACTAATAATTGATTACATAATCGATTATCAGATAATGTTTACTTAGATGTAAGAGTTGTGGATATTATGTGCGGTTAATATTTTTATAAATTTTATTTTCATAATTTTTACTCATAATTTTAATGTGATGTATAAAATAATATTCTCTGCGTAATTACATATTTATTTAGTATTGAACCAAATTTCACAGCAAACCCATTGATAAAGTAGGCACAAATTATTTGACAAGATCGATATGAAATTTCACTAAATAATCAAAAAGTGTAAAAACTAAAAAGTGAGTTCTTTTTTTGTCAACAAAAAATTGAGTTCAAAATTAATAGGCTTAACAAATTCGGAACAGGCTCGCTTATGTTGGCCCAATAAATAGCTTCTCCCTCTCCCTCTCCGTGCATTTGATCATTGGTCTCAAAAAAAAAAAAAGGAAAAAAATTATTGGTTACGGAGAATTAAGCACTCGGTTAAAGTCACAGGCAACAGATAAAAACCATGTTAACCAACTAGCAAGTTTCTGATACATACAAGTAACTGAACAAAATTCTTTCTCTCTTTCGCTTCTGAATCTCCAATAATGGTGCTCGAGGTAATCCCCGATTTTCACCCCGCGTTGATTTCGATCAACCATAGCATACCCATTTTTAGGGTTTTTATTGATGTTACTGTAATGCTTAATTGGTTTCATTGTGTTTCTATCTTCAACAGGCGACGATGATCTGTATCGACAATTCTGAATGGATGCGTAACGGGGATTACGCTCCTTCTCGATTTCAAGCTCAAGCAGACGCTGTCAATCTCATTTGCGGTGCTAAAACTCAGGTCAGGTTAAGCCAAGCCGTATTTTATTCTGCTATTTTACTTTTTTTTTTTACTATCTCTATTGTATATTTCTTATCATTTCATTATATTAGTTTAGTTTTTTTTATGGAAATTGGTTAGAGTTATATCAAACTCGGAATGTTATAGCTGGCTTTAGGTAGGGTAAACTAAGCGTTTATTGTTGATGCTATGTTTCAGATTAGGTTTTTAAATCCGAGGTTCATATAATTGTTTAGGGTTTACTTGTGGTGACGAATTAATTTGATTTTAATGTTACAGTCTAATCCAGAAAATACAGTGGGAGTTCTCACAATGGCAGGGAAGGGCGTTCGTGTCTTGGTCACCCCTACCGGTGATCTGGGCAAGATCTTAGCTTGCATGCATGGTCAGTTTTTATATATATTTTTGAATTTTTTTTACCTTTTTTTGTATGTGTTGCTGTTGCCTGTCCTAAATTTATTATTTGGACCATACCCTATTGAAGAAGTATTTGGTATGAGTGATAATTGAATTTAACTGCATTGTGAAATGGCCATATCTCGTACTTAGGTTTTATTATTAAAATTAGTGCTTTGTTAATGTGTGCTCTCAGGATGAAGGTTAAAAAACAAGAATAGAAACTAAAATGGAAAGTACAAGCATTAAATATCATAAAAATTGAAAAATCATTTAATACTTTCTTCTTCAATTGATTAAGATGATTGATAGACATGATTTTTATTCCTTAATGTGTGCCCTAAACATTGACAAACTAAACACATTAAAATTATAATGAGAGGATTGTGCCTAACTACCTTTAATTTCTTAATGCTGATGCACATGCATTTTGTAAGTCCTTCCTGAAGATGATGTAAAAGGAGATAGGGACTAATGAATTATGCAGGAATTCATAAAAGCAATTTTGTATGGTTTGTTAATTGACTTCAAGTTTGTTGAGCCCCATTTCTTTTGGATGTTAGTAGCAGCTATGTAAGGTTGCTATTATAGGCCAAGTCTATTGCTGGTTGTACTTTTTTCTAAACTCATTTCTGAAACAATGAACCAGAATTAAACAAGTTTGCACTTTGCAGCATATTCTTCTGCAATACTGTGTCATTGTGGATTCTTGCTTTTGTAAAAAAATGATTTTTGTTTTTTTTTCCCCCCTCTTTGCCCCCTAATTTAGGACTAGAAATAGGTGGTGAGATGAACCTAGCAGCTGGCATTCAGGTAGCACAATTGGCTCTTAAGCATCGGCAAAATAAAAAGCAACAGCAAAGGATTATTGTCTTTGCTGGAAGGTATGATTAGCTATATTTTGTGCTTTATTGGAATTGTATTATTTGTTGTTATTTTGTCTTAACTCTTAACTATCTCAATTGATGTTTTATAGTCCTGTCAAGCATGAAAAGAAAATGTTGGAGATGATAGGGAGGAAGTTGAAAAAGAATAGTGTAGCACTTGATATTGTTAATTTTGGTGAAGAAGATGAGGGGAAGACAGAGAAGCTGGAAGCACTCCTTGCAGCTGTTAACAACAATGATACCAGCCACATAGTTCATGTTCCATCCGGTCCAAATGCTCTTTCTGATGTACTTATAAGGTTTTCGTCTTGTACCTTTTCTTTTTTCCCCATTGTTTCTCCCCAGATTTTACTCCAATATAAAAAATTGTGATCTAAATTCCTGATGTTCATGTAATGTTGCCTGTGGCAGTACACCTATTTTTACTGGTGATGGGGAAGGTGGAAGTGGTTTTGCTGCTGCTGCTGCGGCAGCAGCAGCTGGTGGTGTATCTGGATTTGAGTTTGGTGTGGATCCAAACTTGGATCCAGAATTGGCTCTTGCTCTAAGAGTTTCGATGGAAGAGGAGAGAGCCCGACAGGAAGCAGCTGCAAAAAAGGCTGCAGAGGATGCTGCCAAACAAGAGAAAGGAGGTGAGCAGCAAGCCAGCTCACAAGATGCGACTATGACTGAGCGTGCCAGTGCAGCAACATCTGAAGCTGAGAATAAGACAAATGATTTGATGGTTAGAGTTTTTGTTGCATTTTTCTATTTATAAATTGTAATTGCGTGTTTTTCTTCTTGCTTAACTAGAATATAATCCTCTGTAGTATGTACACATAATAGTTTGGTTGGACTACTTTCACAATTTACAGTAATTCTAGAGTAATTAAATTACAAAGGCATACTAGACTTGAAATTTCCCAAGGTAGATAGTTGGTCTGTGGATACTTTAATTTTGCTGGGAGATCACTTTGACATTTCAGTGGATGGGTGCAACTGAAACTTCAGAATCCTTTAGAACCAACAAAGCTTACCTTTTGAGACAACCTTGACTGTAGTCTTGCCATTCTCTGTCCTTGTTAAATTATGTTTCCATACTGCTGTGCTAGCACTGAATTGATTCTGACCTTGTTTAGTGATGTTAATATCCGAAATAGCACTTCTCCATCTCCATCATAGATCCATCAATTTGACAATTTTTGCCTTTTCCTCTGTGTTACAGTTATCACTGTTACCTTCATTAGCTCTATTGAATCACTCTGTCACTGCTTTTCTGTTTACCATCCTGGAGCTACAATATGTTTATTCCAGAGTAGTTAATTGTGCTGGTTTGTTGCACTGCCACCATTTTTCCCTTTGCTGTTGCGGGATGGACTGGCCATTGAATTGCATTTTGATATTGTAGCTCTAAATCATGGCCACTGCTTTGTCAGGCAGGTAAAAAACCCCAGTAGCCCGATTTCCTTGTGCCCATCTGGTCATTTAGGTTTTTTTTTTGGTCATTTCTGTCATCTCCAACACCTACCCTTACTCCCCTTTTGTGAAATCCATCATCTCCACCGTCCTCTCCATCAGCTATATGTTGCTGCTGGCAGTCCCTATCCTGCCTCTCTTCTGTTTTAGCTGGTCTGTGGCCTCAACAATGGTATAATATAATATTGGTCTATGGTGATTAATGATAAGTCACAAGAGACGAAGCACTAACCCTATTTACAGTAATGCTAGACAAATAATCCTAATCATTAATCAAATCAAATAAGGAATGAAATCAAGAAAATAATGAAGTCCTAACACCACTCCTAAGAGATCATTTAAGGAAACTCTAAATTAATCTAAGGCGGTTTTTGGAAGAATCTTTTTTCATTTCTGGGAATCATGTTTCTTAGGAATTATAATTGTTTGGAATGTTATAAATGTGTTTAGTATGCTTAAAAGATTCATGAGAATGTTTTAATGAGAATGTTTTAATGAGTATGGTTAGAACTTTCTCATCTTTGTGGGAATCTGGATTACCATCATCTCATGGGAATGTTTTAGTTGGCAACATAGTTAAAAAAATTGCTAAAAATGTTAGTCTCATGGAAATGTTTTTTAAAGCATTCATACCAAACATAGAAAACTAAGCTGATGTTTGGTTTGCAAAAATGTTTTTTTGATTTTTCAACATTTTATATAAGAAACAATGAAAACAACAAAAAATAGTTGTTTTCTGTTTTAATTATTTCCAACACAAAATTTTGAAAACATAAAACATTTTTTCAAACCAAATGCCCTCTAAAATTTTTAAGCTAAGATTCTTGAAAAGCTTAAAAGAACCCCCCTACCAACATTTCCTAAGATACATTCAAGATATTATGTGATAAGTTTTATATTCTAACAACTTCATTTGTTCTGATTTTTTTTATGTGTTATATACTTAATCACAGCTCTATGTTATTTACTTGTTAATCATGCTTAAATTTATGGTGATTGTATATCTAGAATATGTACTATGACTTGTGATTATTGATGATGATCAATATATATTTAAATCTTGGGTATTTTTCCTTAAAAATGTTCTGACCATTTATTTCTGTGTAGTGTAACGTATATATTTATAACCTTTAGTATAGCAGCCATCCTGCTATCTTGCTATAGTGTTTTTGTGTCTGCCACTCTGCACCACCGTCCAGGATTCACAGCTATGGTTTACTTGTCTTCACACACTAATCCACCATCATTATGGCCTCATGCATCGGCTATGGTGATCGCCCTAGTCACTGCTCTCCATATATCTCTGTTTTTATATCCCATGACTAACCTTGAAATAAATTTGTTTTCTGTTGGGTCACTAGCTATGACTTATGTCTTAAAACTCATAATTTCTTGGTATTTTGAAATAGTATAGGTGAAAGAAGTGCTGGTGTAAAACTATATTTTCCCCATTTACCATAAATATAATATGCATTTTAGCCTGTGTGTGTGGACTTGTGTTTCTTTTAGCGTCTGAGGGATCAAAATTTATGGCCTTATGGATAACCGAGCAGTTTGGAAGCTTTTATTTCTACTAACATTTTGCTTTTTCTAAGTGCAACCCAACTTCAATGTCTCTTTTTTTAGCTGATATGATATATATGGCATTAAATTCTTTACAAAAAAAATTTGCTTCTTCCTGCTTGCATTGGTTTTGAATCAGTTCTCTTGCTTTATTTTGTTTCATTAAATTGACATCGCAGTATTTTTGTTGTTTGTGCTGACTTTGGAAACAGGATGATGAGAATGCCCTACTACAGCAGGCACTTGCAATGTCAATGGATGATCCTGCTGTTAGCCATGATGTAAAAGATACAGATATGTCAGAAGCATCTGGAGATGATCCCGAGTTGGCTCTAGGTGAGTTTTATGTTTATTCATTCTTCATCTAATAAACACAGATATGCACATGGGTCACAATGTGGACATGGACACTGCAACACAGTACAATTTAAGCATCACATTAGGCATTGAAATGTCACATGGTGTCTGATATGTGTCCAACCTGGAAGCATAGATGCAACTCCCTTATCAAGTGTCCAAATCTCTATGCTTCATAGTTCTTCCATTAAACATGGGCGAGTTCTTTGCATGTCTGTTTTTTACATCCAGTCTTTTATATGAGAAGTGGCTTGTTTATACTTCTTGATGATTGAACTAGTTATTGAAGCGAGCCAATTTAATAACTTTTTAAATTTCAACAAGGTGCAGAGAGGATTTCATCATATGCTTGCACTTAAGTGAAATAGAGAGTTTTTATTCCTTTCGGTTAAAAGGAATGATTTTAATGCATAAGGTTTCTTTAGTATGCATTTACATATTTACTCAGCTAACTCTTGCGTGTTTTGAGGATTGGGCTTATTGTATGTTTGGTTCAATTTACTTTAAAGAAATATTTTTTCCCCCAGCTTCCTAAGGGAGTTTTTGGAAAAAAAGGTGATTATGCTATTAGTAGAATAAATGTTCTCTGCTTTGAGAAGCTTACTATGACCTTCACACGGGGTTCAATTAATTTTTATCGTAGAATTTCTAAGTCACTGTAATGCTTTGGTGATGGTTGTAATCTTTTGTTGGGTTTTGGCCATTTATTGCTTGCAGCTCTCCAATTGTCAATATCAGATGGTACAAAGGATCAAGCGAGCCAGTCAGACATGAGCAAACTATTGGCAGATCAATCCTTTGTATCTTCTATTCTTGCATCGGTATGTCTAATAAATCCTGTATTATCTGTTTGCTATCATAACATAGTATATTGATGCGCTATATTTTCTACACCAAGTAATAATTCATTGCTTCTGCAGCTTCCTGGTGTTGACCCAAATGACCCTTCTGTCAAGGATTTGCTGGCCTCCATGCAAAATCAGTCGGAGGTTAGTCTTTCCATAGAAAAACATGCGTTGGATTTGAAAGGAATTTTGTAGAAAATTTAAGCACAGGCATAGTTGGACTACTTGGTCTAACATTAACCTTGAACACCTTTCCCTCACCTCTTCTAATCGACATTTTCCGTTCATTTGGATGGTGTTATCTTGCTAATATTAGGCATCCTCTGCTAATAGTATATTTTTTAAGTGGCTTAGTAAAATTAGCCTGAAGTATATTGAGGTTTTTTACAAAGACTAATTTGCTACGCAGCTTATGATCCTCTATGCCTGGTACTCTATTTTTTTTGGTTTTTTTTTTTGTGGGGGGGGGGGGGGGGGGGAGCACTAGTTTTGCTTCATTTCCTGTGCTGGTACCGGTTTTCTGATTGAATTATTTATGCAGACTCAACCGAAGAATGACGACAAGCCATCAAACGAGGAGGAGAAGAAGTAGTCAATCTAGAAGAGCCACTTTGCCCTGTCTGGAATTGTTTTGTTGGTAGCATTTGCGTGGCTGTTCTAAACGGGAAACTATTTTCGCATGTTCCCATATTTGGGTCTCCGCTGCTGATTGGAACCCAATGCATGTCTCTCGATTGAGTCTAAGGATGATTTTTTTTACTTAGAAGTGCTCTTGATTGTCATGCCGTATTATCGGTTGATGGTGCTTATTATGTGATGACGGCTTTAAAGGACTTTGTTTTATGCTGAAGAAAGTTCCAACTATTTAAATATACTTCGATGTCATCTCGAAACATATGGTAATCCATTTTAATTCAATTTGTAACTTGTTTTATTTTTAATTATAGATGAGTGTTTACTGCTTTACGGTTGTTTCATTCTTAAAAGGGAAGAGATTTATAACTGTAAATTTTTAATCTTTAAAATACATGGTAATATATATTATTTCGTTTATGACTTTTTTAATTAATTAAATTATTAATCTAACTGTTAAATTAATAGATTTTATTATATAAATTATATTTATAAAATTTTAAAAAACATTGATATTTTATTTTAACAGATACTAGAAAAAATATTTTATATGTTAAAATAAAATTATTTAATAAAATATTAAATTTCGTAAATATGATTTATATAATAAAATATATTAATTTAATGATAAATTAATAAAATTGATTTCTTTAAAAAAGTTGCAAGCAAAATAATTTTATATTAGAATTATTATTTGATTATCCCTTATATATATATATATATATATATATATATATATATATATATATATTATTTTAGACATTTTTTTTTACATGTTAATGGTGTACGTCCTTAATTTTGGAAAGTAGGTATAAACATTTGAAATTTAATTTTTTATCAAATTTGAATAAACTTATGGATAACTTATATCTTTTTTTCTTTTAATTTTGATAAATTGTATTATTTATGTATATATTTTATATAAATTATATTTAAATATATTTTAGTTTAAATTATATAAAATAGATAAACATCTCAAAGAAATGGTAAATTTTAAAGTGTTGCTATATTTTAATAAAATATAAAAGTTTAATATTACTATTAAGTTATTATTATAGTTATTAAGATAAATTTTAAATGAATATTTATATTTTTAAATTTAATTTTATCTTTATATATTGGGTTTAAATTTAGATTTGGTTTTTTTAAAATTTGATTAAAAAAATTTATTTTTATTAAAGTTTGGTGAGACTCGAACAAGTATTTACGGTTTTGAATTCTAATATAATGCTAATTCTTGATTGTCTTTGATTACATAATTCTCATTTTTTTACTTTATTTGTTGATTTATTGTTATTCTTAATTTTTTTATTTTAAATTAAAACAACTTCATATATGCCAATATCTTATTTGTACACTATTTTACTTTGTAAATCGCATGCACTTGCAAAATGTACATCTTGGAACACTTGCTATGCTTGATCGTTTTAATTATCAGATGTTAATATTTATCTTGATATTTGTTGGAATTGATTCTTTTAGAGAATTATTAAAGTTTTTGTCTTTCAAGATATTTTTCTGATTTCATTTTAGAAATATTCATTTTGTATTATTTAAATAAAAATTTATAAATAAATATTTTTACTATGACTAATAATTACTTTATAGCTTAATTTAATGTAAACAAAACATCGGTTATTTTCTTAATATATATATATATATATATTAAATAATTAAATTTTAATTTTTGTTTTTTAATTTTAAAATATTTAGTTTAGATTTCTTATTTTTTAAAATATCTTGATTATAATATTTAACAATAAATTAAGTTATATTAATTATCAAATAAATTTTGGTATTTTTTAAAATATATTTATTATGATCTTCAATTAAAATTAATTGATTTTGATTTAATTTAATTTTAATTAAAATTAAAAATTATAATTAGAATATTGTAGCAAATGAAAAACTTTAACAAAAAATTTTAAAAAAATTTAAAAAAACTAAAATTTATTATTATAGAAAGAATATATATATATATATATATATTATCCTCGTTTCGTAACAAAATTATCATAAATGGAATCATGAATTAATTTTTAAAATGAGCAAAACTTAATATATAGAATTAAAATTAAATAAAAGCCCTCTTCAAATTTTATATATGTTCAGATTTTTAAGGGTTATATATTTTTTTATCCTTATAAAATTTTAAAATTTTAATTTTACTTATTTATTTTTAAAATTATTAGTTTTAGTCTTTTAATTTTTAAAATAAATTATTTTTAAATTTTTATTATTAAGGTACTAAATATCAATATATATCATATATTAAATTTTAGTATATATTACGTGTTAAATATTCTATTTAAAACAGTTATTTTAAATACTAAAAATAGTTTATTTTAAAAAATAAAGATCAAAATTAAATATTTTAAAAAATAAAAAATTAAATTTAAAATTTTAAAAAAAATCAAAAATATATTTAACTTAAATTTTAATATTAAATTTAGGTGTAATTTATTATTATATTTTTGTTCGGATAAAAATATATGGCCTACAACCTAATCCATTTAAATTTAACCTAATCCATTTATAAATGGTAGAGTTAATTTAAAGATATTTAAACTCTTAAATAAAAACTATATTAGTCTTTTAAATAATGTAAAATTTTTAGCTTAGTATGATTTAAAAAACATAAAAAAATCATCACATTAATGTTTTTTTTACGGTTACATTTTTTTGAAAAATATACTTTAATAGCCAACTATTAATTATTACATGAAGGAGTTAAAAGTTATCTAGAATTTCAAAATATATTTTTTAAATTACAATAATTTTTTACAAAAAAATTCTTATCTCATATCAATTTTTTAAAGTAAATATTAATATTTTAAAAACATTTTCTTGTCAAAATATTGTTGTGTTTTAAATATGTATATACATATATTACTATTTTGTTCTGTGGACCACACAAAGCGGGGCCCTAAGAAAAACATTAGATGTCATTTACTTTATGGTTAAAAAATCAACTTTCTACTTGTCATTGAAATATACATGTTTTATTGCAATTTCTTTCTCAGTTTTTTGAAAATAACTTCTATCTAGTCATAGCCTAACATAAAATCAAATGTGCACTTAGTTGCTTATGGCTTAATGGTGGCCTTAAATTAAATAAGTGAAACTTAAACTTTTAAAGAGTCCTATTGTTTTTAAAAAGGAGAAGATCCTTATGTTCAAAGAAACTTATTTAACCTTTCTAACTAGTTTATTTCTTTATTAATTCAACGTATAATTAAGAATTTGTATTTCTTACACAGCTATAGTAATTATTATTAAATTTGTATTTTAAATAATTTTTATTAAAAATTAATTTGATTTTAAAACTAGAAATTTAGTTTATTAATCTGTTTATAAATCTTTTTGTATTGTAGCTATTGAATAAATTTTTAGACAATGTCAAACTTTTATTTTAACAGAAAATATATATAATAAATAATAGGGAAAACTTAAATTAACATTGGTTAAATAGGCCCAGGTTTGTTAGACGAAGTTTAGCTTAGGCGAGGTCATTTGATAGTGCTAAATGATTCATCTTATCACTAAAACAAAGTGCACCAGAGTGAAGCTGATAAATAATCGATACCTTTGAGGTGTAGTTGATTATAATGAAAGTGAACTATAATTTAAAATACATTATTTTTATAATGTTAGAAAGATTGAATTTTAGAAAAAAGTTGGAAATGAGGGATCAGATTTATAATTATACCTATAAAATTATCAGTGAAGGAAAAAATGGTACGGTTCTTGAAACATAATATTAATGTACCTTATACATTATTTAATTCAGTTGAGAGTCGGAAGGAAAAGAAAAGAAATTTTAATAAAAGAGAGAAAGACATCTTATTTAATTCACAAGGAAAAAGAAATGGGGAAAAGAGTGAAAATAAATAAATGAATTTATTATTATATATTTAGAATAATTAAATCAACCCATTAAGTTAAGAATAATGCACCTAAGTGAAGCCAATAAATAATTGAGTATTTAGAGATTCATGTTCAATGAATGAGTTTCTCATCATTCCTAGTTTGGACTGAAGATGCCATTTCAGTTGTAGGATCATGGTCGCTAATTAATTCCCACTAAAATCAATTACAATTATGGTTCATGGATCCTCCATTTCAGGGTTTCATATGCCACTTAAAATATTGTAAATGGAGTTTCAACTAATTCGCCCATGATAACAATCTGAACAAATACAGGGAATCAATACGAGTTTAAATTAAATTTTGAGGAATCAATGTAAATTACTTATGCATATGTCTTTTATAACTCACAATATTTTTTCTCTTTTAACTTATACTTTTGTGTTTCATCTAAATTTAAAGATAGTCATGCAATAAAAGAGTTTCTTGTTATTTTTTTAAAATAACAAATAAAGTAAAATATTTTTCTATAAATTAATTATTATTTTAAAATAAGTAAAATATATTTATTTATTTATTCATTGTAATCCCTTTAATATCTAAAATGTGCACAGTTAATTCTAGATATTTTATTGTAGGTGCGAATATTTTAAGTCACACACTGAGATTTTTGCTGATACATGTACAACATGTGCGAAAGGTTAATTAGGTAGGATGCATTGTGGCTGCATCCTGTGTATTATATATTTTTAAAATATTTTTATTTAAATATTTTATTTTTTTTCATTATTGTTATATCATTTTCCCTTTTTTTTTAATTTTTAATCCACACTATTCCTTCTATGTTATACATCTATTTGAAATTATATTTATAAATTTTCATTCTAGGCACTTATAATTTATTTGAATATCTTTTCCCACCATCCTTTTTACAAGAATTAATTTAATTATAAGAATAATTTTTTTTTATCAATTTATATATAATTTTTAAAATTTTATTTAATAATAATAAGATACATTTTTAAAATTTTTCATTTAAGTAATTATTGTTATTTTTATTTAATAATTTTTTCACTTAATTAAATATTTTTATAAAAAATAATTAATACGACGAACTCGAAGTGAGAGTAAGTAACCTGTATAATGAAGTTGCGGGAAAGTAAAAAACTTCTATTCCTTATATAATTTGCCTAAAAAATTATGTAAATAGAATTACAATGATCTCACCACTAACACGAACATGTCAAGGGTTTGGAAGATGGATATAATATGAAAAGATAGGATAATATATAAAAAATATATAAAAATATGATAAATTACTATCTTATCTTATTTTACTTTACTATTTTAGAATAATAAATAAAATAATATAATATTATCATATTTAATATTTGATATAAATAAATAATAATAAGATAGAATATACATTTATTAAAATAAAAAAATTATCTTTTTTTTTATTAAAATTAAATAAATTTTATATTTTTTAATATAAATATATATATATATATATTAAAAAATAATTTTTATGTACAAATAACATTATAAAATTTATAATATTTTTCTTAAAATTTATTTTTTACAATTAAATAAATTACAATTAAAAAATAATTATAACATATTAATCTTTTAATAAAAAATTTATTTATTTTTTTAAAGGATTATTTTTTCAAAATAGTTTTATTATGATGGTAATAAATTTTTTATTTTTAAATTTAAATTTAAAAAAAAAAAATTATTCTGTTAAAAATATATTGACTTATTTTTTAATATATTTTTAATTTAATTTGTAAATATAAAAAAATATTTTTTTAATTATTATTTTAATTTTAATTTTTTTATTTATCATAACTTTACTTTAACCATCATCATTTGTTACCATTATTATTATTATTATCTTTATTGGTATTTTAACCATTATCAAATTATTATCATGATATTATTATTGATATTACTGAAAAATTTAATTATTTTTAATATTATCATTATTATTATTATCATATTTTTTATGAATGTCAATAATAATAATGATAATAATTATAATAATATTTTATTATTTAATTTTAATAATTTTTTTATTTTATAATTTATAATTTTTTGTTAATTTATTTATTTTAATTAATAACTTATAATTTATTTATTTTTGATAAATTTAGAGTAAAAATAAAATAAATAAATTGATTTAATTTTATAATTTTTTTTTTTTAAATTAAAAAAGAAAACTCAAAATTAGAAATCACGCTAAACATGATGTAAAATAGTCTTTCTATTTTATTGAATCGTTTATTTAATGTTTAAGAGTTGATGTTATAAGCACTTAAACTTTAAAGATGAACATTTCACAAAAAATTTGTGTAAGCTTTTTGCATAAATTGTTTTAGCATCCTGTACAACAAGTTCAACTTTTTATATTTTATTAAATAAGTTAAAATTAATAAATATTATAAGAGGGATTTAATTTATTAATTTAAATTTATTTTTTAAATATTAATTTATTTTTTAAATTTTATAAAATTTTATAAAAATAATTTATTAATTTAACAGTTGAATTAATAAAATTTAATTATTTATAAAAATTATTAAACAAAATGATTCTAAATAAAAATTTTAAAGTGATTTAATTTTTCTTCATATATATATATAATTAACTTTTATATATAAATATGAAAATATTTTTTTTTATTAAATATTATTATAAAAGGTTTAAATTAAAATATAAAAATATATAATTTTTTAAAAGATTATATTTTTTAAATAATTATATGAGTTAATTTTTTTAAGTTTTAATCATTTATATATAGTTGAACGATTTTTATTTATTATTTTTATTGATTACATTTTTTATTAAATTAATTTTTTATATAATGTAATAACGATGATATGTTAATATTATAATAGTTAAATAATGTATTTATATGCATTATCAATTGATAATTAAATATTATATATCATAATTGAAGAGAGAGAAAGGTAAGAAAAGGTACAAAATAGTAATAAATATGCATAAAATTGGCAATAAAATTTTGCGTAAAATGTGGTAGGATTCTTGAGCATTTAAGATTATTTAATTCAAGTTATAATATTTTATTTTAAATTAATCTTGTTAAAGTAACTTATAATTTTTAAAGTATTTTAAATTAAAAGATAAAAATATTTAATTAAAATAATGTATATTATTATAATTATTTTTTAAAGTATATAAATAGTCTACGTTTAAATTTATTTAAAATTTAATTTAATTTAATTTAACTTATTTAATATACAGATAAATTTAGATTTATTAAATTTTTTTAAATAAATAACTAAAATTTAAACATATAAAAAATCAATTTAACATATTCAATAATTTATTTATTTTTATATTTATTATATTTATATAATATATATATTTTAGAATTTTTCTTCAAACTTTCTTAATCAATTGTTTATATAAAAAAATTTAACAGTTAAGATACAAACCCAAAGCCTATTGGTATGTAACTGTAAAAATCCCTAAGTGTGAAGTTTCACACGCTTTAATTTAAATCTTCATAGTCCTGACCTGGTAGGCATAAATCCGGGTCCATTTTGGGGGGTTTTGAAATGGGAAAGAGAATAATCACAGTTTCAGAGTGTTTCTCTGTGTTACTGCTGCTTTGTCTCAGTGACATAGTAGTTTCTTTCAAACACACAAAGTACAATACTGGAGCAGGTGTTGTACGGGGCAAATTGAATGTTCATCTGGTTGCTCATTCCCACGATGATGTTGGTTGGCTCAAGACCGTTGACCAATACTATGTTGGCTCCAACAATAGTATTCAAGTCAGAGTCATATAATTTTGTGCATTGATTTTTGTTGAAGCTCATGATTTGTTAGACCTCAAATTAGTTTGTTTTCTGCAGAAGGCATGTGTGGAGAATATTCTGGACTCGGTGGTTGATTCCCTTCATCGTGACCAAAACAGAAAGTTCGTGTTTGTTGAGATGGTAAAATCTGGGAGCTTATAATTAGTTACTACTTGCTAACATAACCATGTTCAAATGATGTCAACACCATAATCTGCTTGAAAAACATATCTAATTGGATTGAAAGAGTTTTAATTAGTTACTATTTTGATTTTCTTAACATGAATGGCAGGCGTTTTTCCATAGATGGTGGGTGGAACAAAGTAGAGAAACGCAGGCACACGTGAGAAAGCTTGTGGATGCTGGACAGTTAGAATTTATGTATGTGGTTTATTAGTTGTGGTGCTTACATGTGTGCGTGTGAGTGAGTGAGTGTGATGTGTTTGTGTGATGCAGAAATGGTGGTTGGTGCATGCATGATGAAGCAGCGACCCATTACATAGATATGATTGATCAAACCACTTTGGGTCACCTCTTCATCAAAAAAGAATTCAACAAGGTTCCTCGTGCAGGGTGGCAGATTGATCCCTTTGGTCACTCTGCTGTACAGGCTTACTTGCTAGGTGCTGAGGTTCGTCTTTTCACTTCTTATCACTTCTTTTCCCCAATATCCTATCATATCACACATCAATGTCACTATCAATTTGCTTCTTCTTTTTTTATTTTTTTCAAAGGTTAATCAATAAATATTATTAATAAATTAACTGTATCTCGCGGTTCAGAATCACCTATTCAGGTTGTGAAAATGTAAATATAAACATTTTCAATACTTTTAAAATATTATTATATTTTTGTTGTTTAAAAAAATAAAAATAAAAATAGAAATATTATTAATATATTAGAAATAAACTGTAACTTTCTTAACGTATTTTCTTTTTATTTTAATTTAAATAAAAATTAAATTATTAATCTTTTATTTTATTATATATTTTATGTTAGTATTTGAAATCAATTTACATAAATATTATGATAATTTTGACTTTATATCACATAGTTATGTTTAAAACATATTATATAATATAATAATAACTTCTCCATCTTATTTAATTTAATATACATATCTCCATTTTTATCTTTGTTTCTATGATATCGATAAATAAATATTTAAATACTTTATTTTTATTATTATAATTTTTTTTTATTTTTTTAGTTAATTCGTAAAATATATCTGAACTAATATAAACATAAATGACAGAATAAGCAGTTAATAATATAATTTTTTTAAATTAAAAATAAAAATAAAATATTTAACAAAATAAAAAATAAAAACATAGTTCACTCATACAGGATTAGTGTGATTCTTGACATATTTCTTACTTAGTTTCTAATATTTTTTATTTATTAATTTTTATTTATTATTTTTATTATGTTTTGAATTAATTGTAAAAAATAAATTATTTCAATAGTAATTATATTTATAATCTATTATTGTTATAATTAATTATATAAAATAAATTTTATATTTAAATATATTAAGTGTTTAAAATCAGTTATTTTGTTTGAATTGTATAAGAAATATTTTTACAATAAAATAAAAAAAACAGATATAAAATTATTTATCGTAGTTAGTTTTGTATTTAAAATAATTAATTATTGATAGTAAAATAAAAATTAACTAAAAAATAAGTTAATAATTATTAATTATAAATTTTAAAATTTTAATTAACTTAAATAAACTTTTTTTTTTATAAAAAATAATAAAAATTTCTAATGGTTAACAAACACGATTACTTATCAAGAAAACTAATCAGTCCGAGTCACATTGTTAGAATATTGATTAATTATCAAAACTTTCAGTTTTTTATGAATTGTACGCCATGTCTGATTGATATGATAACAATTGTGGTTTTTGGAGACAACTAATGAGTAATCTGAATTCTTATTCCTGCAGCTTGGGTTTGACTCTGTTCACTTCGCTAGGATTGATTATCAGGACAGAGCTAAGCGCAAAGTTGATAAAACTCTTGAAGTTGTGTGGCGTGGTTCCAAGGCATTTGGTTCTTCAGCTCAGGTTTGGATTCTGTTCTGTTCTGTTCTTTTCCTTTTCTTTTTTCGTATTAGTAATTTTATTTTTAAATTTGCCTTTTTGCGTCTTCTGCAGATTTTTGCCAATACTTTTCCTGTTCATTATAGCCCGCCAAGTGGTTTTCATTTTGAAGTCAACGATGACTTTGTTCCTATACAGGTTCTTACATATTACTACTAAAACCTGAACATTGCAAATGAAATGCTGAATATTAATTAAAGCAAAATGTTCACTGTATGCTACTATTGACAATTACAGGATGATCCCCTTCTATTTGATTACAATGTTGAACAGCGAGTAAAGGATTTTATTAATGCTGCTATTACACAAGTAAGCTCATTCACTCTAATGTCTCTTGCAAAACACTATGCAATTTTCTTAAAATCCATCCCTGCTATTCACTAAAAAAGGGTGCATATTCGTAATTTGCTTGCACTTATTATAGGCAAATGTGACTAGGACGAACCATATCATGTGGACAATGGGCGATGATTTCCACTACCAATATGCAGAGTCTTGGTTCAAGCAAATGGATAAACTAATTCACTATGTTAATAAGGTTTGTGTATATGACACATACATAACAATCCATTTTTACACGTGTTTTAATTTTTTGGTATCATGATTAGGCCATAAATACATGTATGTGTGTATTTAATCTTGTCAGGATGGCAGAGTGCATGCTTTATATTCTACTCCATCCATTTACACCGATGCAAAGTATGCTGCAAATCAAGCATGGCCCCTGAAAACTGATGATTACTTCCCGTATGGATCTCTTTGAAGTTTGTTAACGATGTAGCTTATGCTTAAGCACAATATTGATGATTGATGATGATTTTTTTTCCTAGGTACGCAGATGGACCAAATGCTTATTGGACAGGTTATTTCACCAGTCGCCCAGCCTTCAAGCGTTATGTTAGGATCCTAAGTGGATACTATTTGGTATACACATTAGCTTTACATTTCTAATTTCTTAAATGATCTAATCAATTGAAGGATTTAGTTCCTTCAAAGCGATAACATGTGTGAGAAAGTAAAAATATATCCACCATTGGTTTATAGTCAATTCTGATTATAAGATACTGTACTTAAAATTAATGGTGAATGTATTCTTGCTTTCTTATTTTATTGGTTTGGTCATTTTAGAGAAGTTAAATTCCAACAAACCTGAAACCTTGCTAATATTTCTATATAGGCAGCACGTCAGCTTCAATTTTTTGTGGGAAAGAAATCCACTGTAGACAACACTTTAGACCTTGGAGATGCTCTCGGCATTGCACAGCATCATGATGCTGTCTCTGGCACTGCCAAGCAACATACAACTGATGACTATGCAAAACGACTCGCCATTGGAGCCTCGAGAGTTAGGAGCTTGAACTTTTCTAAATTTTATTTTTAATGAACTCTTGTTTTTTGCATTGGTATTTGTATGTAAGGATAATTTCCTAAAGCAATGATTTCTTTGTAGGCTGAAACTATTGTTAGTTCTTCTTTGTATTGCCTTACTAGCAAGAAATCAGGGGTATGCTCGGCACCAACATCGGCATTTGCTCAGGTAATATTTATAGAAGTATATTTCCTTTATATCTCTATTCAAATTCAATGCTTTACACGTTTAATTCAAATACTGTTGTCCCTACAGTATCATATAAACATGTTGAAGTAGGTTTTGATATTGGAAAATTATACCTTATTCACTTTCAAAAGTTAACTTAAGTAAGGATTCTGTCAAGCTTTATAACGAATATTCTTGTCATAATTCTAGTTAATGTGGGACATATTAACATTTTATGTTATTGGAACTAACGAAATATTTGGACATCTTATGTAAACCTTCTCTTTGCAGTTTTTCCATAATTCTAGTTAATATCCTCTTGCTCTTAATTCATAAACAGCTTTTCCATTTTTTATTTATTATTCGATTTTTGGCAGTGTCAATTACTCAATATCAGTTACTGCCCACCAACCGAAGACAGTACTCCACTTGCCAAGAGTTTGGTAATGTTACAATATTTTGTCTAGAAAATTTGGTTAAGTTTTTATTTATCACATATAAATGGTTGTTGCCAGGTGTTAGTGGTGTATAACCCACTTGGATGGAACCGTACTGACATTGTTAAAATACCAGTGAGTATCTATCATTTGCTAATGGAATCATAAAATAAATCAAGTGCAATTCCACGTAACTTACTAGAGTTCCTTCTAATTTTAGCATTTCTAAGTGGCACGAACTTTAGTATATAATGATGACTCACTTTGTATATTTTCCACTTTGCTCCAATACACTTCATTCCAATGCAAGATTTGGTAGTTGTTCGATTAGAACTGCGACATTCCTTCTTACATATAAAGGGTGACTATTTTCATTAGGTTAATGACGCTCATCTTGTTGTCAAAGACTCATTGGGCAATACCCTTCGAACACAATATGTCAAAGTGGACAATGTTACAGCAAATTTAAGAGAATTCTACGTCGAAGCCTATGTGGGGTTGTCACCAAAACAAGCCCCAAAGTACTGGCTTCTGTTTCAGGTTTCGGTACCTCCACTTGGATGGAGTACGTATTTCATTTCTACAGCAGCAAGAAAAGGTGACGTACTCCTTTTTTTTTTTTTTTTTCCAGTCTTGTTTTCTAAGCCTACTAAGTAACATGCTTTGAAATAATGCTACCCAAACACATTTGACTACCATAAACTAGACTCTACAATTTTTTTCTTTTGTTTTTTGCGTCTTTGGTTGTAGTAAGTTTCTAAACATAAATTAATTTATTTAGATTTAATTTTAATTAAGGTTATGTGTAATTTACTTGATTTTACAGGTTTTAATCATGGTACCAAGTAGCTTACTCATTTATTAACTTCAGCATTTTTCATATGCTTTGCTTGTGTCTCAATTTGATTAGGCAAAAGCAGGAATGAATTTGTATCACAGCTCAGCAGTCAGCAAAACGATATCATTGAAATAGGACCAGGAAATTTCAAGTTGTCCTTTTCTTCAGAGTCTGGACAACTGATACGGATGCATAATTCCAGAACTGGAGTAAGTAATTTTGAAAGCTCATACGGCACCGAAGAATGTTGGCAATTAGTGTTAACTGAATTGTCATTCATAGTTACTTGCCAAACTACAACCCCTAATATTGTTCACCGGTCTCCAAAACTGTCCTTCAACATATATCTGGACCAATACAGCCACAGGTTCTATTTGATCTAACAATTTACAAAAATAACACATTAGGAAAACCTACTTTCATCCATCAACAAAACACTATCATCAAGCCTTAACTTTTCATTTACTTTAGGTAGACGATGCTGCTAAGTGCTAAGCATAGCATTGTTATGTTGAGTTGACTATATTACATTCTGTTGAATTCATATGCATGGAATCATCTTTGATTACAATTTAGGAATAGAAGCCATAGAATTCAACACATAGCATGGAAGCAATATCTGCCGCTTACCATTTAGATTTAGCTTTATTGGTTTCATATCAAAATATATTTTGAAGGGTGTAGTGAAGAATTTTCGTCATTTTTCAAATATTTTCCAGGTCGATGTACCAATTCAGCAAAGCTATCTCTGGTATGGTTCTAGTGAAGACAGCAGTCAGGTATGTGACCTTGTTTCCTTGCAAAGAGAGCTCATTCTATTAAAAAATTAAACTAGTAAAGGGTATGCTGCAATATCAGCTGTGTTATCTCTCTAGGCATCCGGCGCATATGTATTTCGGCCTAATTCTCCTCCAAATATTGTTTCAAGATCAGTAAGTTTCTTCCTCTACTCACCAATATTTCAATATTTATGGCTTTACTATTTATACAAGATAGCATAAAACGGGTATTACTATAGCTAATAAATAAATTACATACACTAGATCTCTGGCCATTTTCTATTGAATTACTAAATTCCTTATACTTCATATATTATCTCCATTGATGCATTTTGATTTACATGATCTAATACAGGTGCCCTTCAAGATAATCCGTGGGCCATTAGTTCATGAGGTTCATCAGAAGTTTAGTTCTTGGATTTACCAGGTTAGTGAGTACTACATATTCTTATTTGCAATTATGCATGGATTCCGTGACACAATGTCATGAGTGTTGCATGTCTGTGTTTAGAGGAGGTGAACTCAATACTTATTTCTCGAGGTACCGCAAGTGGTAATATGGTATTCACATACACAACTGCATATTGAAAATAAGTTGGATGAGCACAAGAGGAGAAAGCAATGAGGGGTATTATCTGCAGTCTTCATTTTGTACTACAATTAAGATTACAAAAGCAAGGAGTTTGAAATCCAATATAAGCACATCACAGAAAAAGAGCATTGTAATTGGGGAAATTTGAAAGTTGAAACTCATCCAAATTTTAAGTTCTTTGTAACAGGCTTCTCTCATTTATTACCTACGTGGTTTTATTTAATCCATGAGTAACTCATTGGTTTATTGTTTGTATAATTTTAGGTTACCAGGGTTTACAAAGACAAAGAACATGCTGATATTGAATACACTGTAAGTCACATTGTCACGCTATGTTGAAGACCACTTTTTTTGGAGGTGTAGAAGCTAAACAAAATACCGTGGCCGTTAATTGGCCTAATGTGCGCTATCACGTTATATAAAGAAGTAAAGCAAATAAGGTTCTGACACAAATTTATTTTTTGAAGATTGGTCCAATTCCTATGGAGGATGGAGTTGGGAAAGAAGTAATTACGCAAATGACAGCAAATATGGTTACAAATAAGGAGTTTTATACTGATTCTAACGGAAGAGATTTTTTGAAACGGGTTAGTCTCTTGTACAAATTTTCTTCGGTTTATAAAATCCTCCAAAGGAAAAACATACAAAATTGATCTTCATAACAAAAAATTTATATGCAGGTTCGAGATTATAGGAAAGATTGGTCCCTCGAAGTTAATCAACCAGTAGCAGGAAACTATTATCCGGTAAATTTCTTTACTCAATTTCATCGGTAATTTGGGTTTTTGTTGCTTATATAACCAATGACCGAAACAAGAAAAGAAGAGTATCCCACTATTTGGGCCATCCAATACTGTAACGAGTCATCTGAATTTAGGGGGGAGAGAGAGAGAGAGAGTATGGTCCATCCCTTAAAATGGTACATTTTTTTCCTCATTTAATTTTTTAAAATTTAAATAAGAAATGTTACAAAATAAAGAAAATTAACTGCAAGAGAGTTTAGGTACCACACGACTATACAAAAGATAGTTATGATTTTTTAGTTGGTTTTGAAAAATATCGATTTGGTTGATCTAAAACTTATGAACTTATTTTCTCCCATTCAGCTGAATCTTGGAATTTATATGAAGGATAAGAAATCTGAATTTTCAGTCTTAGTTGATCGGGCCACTGGAGGAGCCAGTATCAAAGATGGTCAGGTGGAACTTATGCTTCATAGGTATGAAATTAAACTGCATGCTATTTTATATTGTATACAAACTACTAATAATGTTATTTTATTGTATACAAAAAATACTAATAATTGATTTTTACTACTTCAGGCGCACACTTAATGATGATAGCAAAGGAGTAGACGAATCTCTTGAAGAACAAGTTTGTCTAAATGATAAATGTGAAGGACTAACAGTATGATTTGCGTATGCTAAATAATTGATGGAATGATTTTTATTTATTTTTTAAATAATTGATGGAATGATTTTTATTTATTTTTTACTAAAGACATGAATTGAAACACTTTTTTCCCTATGTCCATCAAAATGAAAGAAAATAGAGTGAATATAGATACAAACCAATTATGAAATTTCAAAATCTGACATCTTGTATAGTTCAAACATGAGCTTGTGCTTCAACAAGAACTTTCACTTTTGATTGCTTATTAGGGAAAGAATGATAGTTATTTCTAGTGAAGCCGTGATCAAAATTATAACATTATACTTATATAGTGTATGGAATTCATATCCATTTTCTGTAATTTCTTTTTTTTTTTATCAGATAAGAGGAAATTACTATGTGGGCATCCATAATCTCGGAACTGGTTCACGTTGGCGTCGTACAATTGGTCAGGAAATTTATTCACCACTATTATTGGCTTTTACACATGAGGTATGTATAACTCAACTGTAATTACTTTATGGATAATCTTCGTCATACTTTATTCTAAAATATTTATTGATCAGAACTTAGGAAACTGGAAAGCCTCTCATTTGACCAAAGGAACGGTCATTGATCCTAATTACAGCTTACCTCCCAATGTTGCTCTGATAACTCTTGAGGTAGATAGACTTAACTATCCCACAACTTAATTTAGTACACTTGACTCACTCACTCACTCTTACTAACTTAAATAATTTTGTAGGAGTTGGATAATGAAAATGTGCTTCTCCGTTTGGCACATCTATATGAGGTGTAATATATAAATAACAAATATCCTTATCTATTTTATATTTTGTGCTGTTCTGGCTATTTCATCTCTAATATCTAATATACTTCTTATCAATTTTTTCCATGTTTTCAATGTGATTAGCCTGGTGAAGATGTGCAATATTCAACTTTAACCAAAGTTGAGTTGAAGAAAATGTTTTCCACAAAAACGGTACCTAAGTCTCTCTATCTCTCTATATCCCCAATGTCCATTAATAAAAAAAAAAGAACCCTTCCCTCAATTAGCATTTTTGATCAAGTTTCTATATGTGAAGTTGATACTGGTTTAGATAAACATAATTTAGATCCTTTTTCAAAATTTTAGTGTCCGTGCCAGCTAAAGGACGATTGACACTTTATTATGCAGATAAAAGAATTGAATGAAGTAAGTTTATCAGCTAATCAAGAAAAGTCAAAAATGAGGAAGAAAACATGGAAGGTTGAAGGGGAGAAGGGGCAAGAATCTCAAGCAGTTAGGGGTGGCCCTGTCAGTCATATCAATCTTGTAGTTGAGATTGGTCCCATGGAAATACGCACTTTCCTCTTGAAATTCTAAAGAATACTCTTCATAGGATTATGAATGCGTTTTTGTTAATTGCAATTTTCTGAATTTTATTATCCAATCATATTATGTAAAATGACTTTTAATATCATATACATAAGCATAGATATATAATTATTTTTATTTTTTATTTTTAAAATTATAAATTATTCCATAAAATAAATAATTGCATCTTAAATAAAATTATAATTTTAAAAAATCAGACCGATCCGATCGGATTGAAAATCAGACAATTATTTTTTGAATTGTTTAATTCAAAAAACTATTTATGTAAAAAAATTAATATCAAACTGATAAAACCATAAAATCAGGACAAACTAATGGAATTAATAAAAAATCCATCTATATAACTAATGTTATTTTGATATTTTTATAAAAAAAATTATTTCTGTTAATCTTAAATTTTTAACTAGTATTTAATTAACACAGCAACCTGTTCAGTTTTTAAAATTTTAGATAAAGTAATAAATTTTTTCTATAAAAATTTAAATCAAATATAAATGTAATGTTTAATATAATATCTTAATTTTATTAATTTACTTTAAATACAGTTTTTATATATAGAGACGGGATAATCTAAACCACTCTTTTTAGAATATTTAAATTAAATTAAAAATAAACGAAATTGATTGTGAATTTTTTTTCTTTGTCTGGAGTTTACATTACATGCAGAAAAGAAAAAAGTTAAGAAAATATTTAATTTAAATATTAAGTTCTTACGTATTCGCGCGGGAATCTTATTTAACGAGAAGTTACAACCGTCCCCCGCCACGCGTCATTTCTTGATCGGTCCGAAACCTTCCCTCTCGCGCCAAATGTATTTTCAACTGATTCATGCGATTTTTTTTATAATTTTTTTTTCTTTTTATCAAGTTATATATTAAATTCTATCATTTTTTTTTTCATATTTTACTTTCTATAACGTTAAATGTTAAATCTTATCTTTTTCTTATTTTTTTTTCTTTAAAGCTAATTCCCCCTATTTTTAAGATAAGATACAAGACTTTTCATTCAAAAAATACAGAGTCCCCTTACTCCATTACAGACACAAACTCTTCCTTCATCAATGGCTACTACTCAAAAGCCTAATCAAGGAAATTCCCTGAACCCAGAGGTAATCAAATCAAACGCTGATGCACCCTCACACTTCCTTCACCCTAAACTCTCGTCATCTTCTCAATCCAACGTCTACCCTTCCATTGACCACAACGACACCGTTCAAAACCTCGTCTCCGACGAAATCACCACCATCACCACCGGCTCTCCTGCTTCCCCATCTGCCCCGCTGGAAGCCACTAAAGAGGTTCTCCTCAAGATCCCTGGTGCCATCCTCAACCTCATCGACAAGGAATACAGCGTCGAACTAGCGTCCAGCGATTTCACCGTCATTCGTCTCCGGCAAGGCGACAACGCCGTCGCCTTATACGTCAGCGTCGGAGACGAGATCCAATGGCCGCTGGCGAAGGACGAGACCGCCGTCAAAGTGGACGACTCGCACTACTTCTTCTCCTTCCGCCTCCCGAAAAGTTCGGATACTGAGGAAGCGGAAGCGGAAGCGGATTTGTTTAACTACGGGTTGACTATCGCGTCGAAGGGGCAAGAGGATCTGCTGAAGGAGCTAGACGCGGTTCTGGAGAACTGCATTAGCTTCTCTGTGCAGAAAGTTTTGGAGTCAGCGAAGAAGAAGGGGGAGGTGCTGGATTGGTCGGTGGCGAAGGAGGTTTCGCCGAAGGATTTGGAGTCAGCGAAGAAGAAGGAGATGATGGAGAAGCGGTGCGCTGCGTATTGGACCACATTGGCTCCCAATGTGGAAGATTACGGTGGAACTGCTGCGAAAATGATTGCTACAGGGTCTGGATATGCGATTAAGGGGATTTTGTGGTGTGGAGATGTGACCGTGGACAGGTTGAATTGGGGAAATAAGGTTTTGAAGAAGAGGATCACTCCTGGTTCAAAAGCTGAGATTAGTTCTAAGACCTTGAAGCGGATTATAAGGTCTCGTAATAAAATCTAATCTTCTTGTTAATGTTGTTCTGCTCTAACTTGTCCGGTTAATCATGTTATAAAATTGCTAAAATTACGTATCTGGAATTTTTCAAATTGATTGAAAATCTTTTAAACTGAATTTGGACGACTAATGGAGGAAATTAAAATTTTAAAATATTTTATTTAAATATTTAAAAATAAATAAATTTTAATAAATTAAAATAAAAAATTTAATTTTTTTAACTTCTTCTACTCTATCGACATCTATTGTTTGTAGTTTCTTTTATGAAAACTAAATTCCCTTCATTTAATATAGAAACTACATCAATTATTTGTAGTTTCTTTTATGAAAACTAAATTCACTTCATTTAATATAGAAACTATCTAGAGGTTTATGACATTTTTAATTTTTTTTTATTGTTTAAATACATTAATTCTAATAATTTTAAATTACTTTATTTAAATACAAGATTATAATTTTTTTTTATAATCTTGTTTATTTTTTCTATTTTTTTCTTGTTTCTCATACTTTTTATGATATGATTTTATTTATTTATTTATTTATTTTATATTTATCATGTTTGGATAATTAATAATAAGATAAATTTATTTTGTATAGCTGCTGATATGTTATATAATTTTTTAATAAAAATATTTATATATTTAATTTTTTGACAAATTAAGTAGAAATAAAATTTTAAAAAATTTATTAATATTTAAAAGAATTTTTTTATATAATACAAATTAAATTAATTAATTTAAATATAAAAATCTATATTATCATCTAAATAAACTTTTTAAATATTTAAAATTTATTACAATATTAAAATATTTTATTCAAATACAAGATTAAAATTTATTTTTTTCTATGGTTAGTTTAAAATTTTTTTATAGTATCATCTGCCTGCCAGTGACCGAATTTATTAGATGTTTTATTTTAGGTAATGTTATAATTAAACTTTTGGAAAAATTAAATTTATATCCAACATTTAATAAAAGTTTATCTAATACTTTTTTAGATTTTGATATTTTTTTAACTTTCCTTATTTATATAATTACATAAGATTTATATAATAATGAAGAAAATGCAATATAGTATTCTATAAATTAAAAATAATTTTTGTAAGATAACAAAATTAAATAAAATTTTATTACACTTCGCAAGGTATAAAAGTAACTTATCTTTAAACTTTTATTAGTATGGTACTGTATGATTCGAGAATTGTGTAAATTGTTTTTATGCTAGCAGCGATAATTAACAGGGAAGTGCCACTTGTGTCTTCAGGAGCAATACCTTAGAAAAAATATGAAATTGAAATGTTTTTATAAATTGAAATGTCTTCAGGAGCAACCAAATGCCAACTTATGTAACTTATCCAATAAGTTTTATTTACTTTTCTTTCACCTATTTTCATCAAAGAAATTGAAATGTCAGATATGCTTGAATTGTTAAATAAAAATTAAGTTGGCATACATGCGCCATTAGTCTATGGCTTCTGTATGAGCAATGAGATGCAATTACATGAGTTTTGTCTGATTTGATGTAGAAGATATGAACATATATGTGGGTGCTTTATTGGGATGTTATCATTATTATATCAGTTGATTTTTAATTTGGGGGTGGGGGTAGCTACCCACCCTGGCCCTAGGATGTTCTGTATTGCTAATCTCTTGTAGTATCTATTTTCACATGTAGGATGTTCTTCTAATTAAATTGGAAGGTAATGCAGTTGATTTGGCATTGCACATAGTGGGATTCACTTCCGCGTATTTAATGAATTGATATTTGGCGGATATAGTAAATTTTCATCACAAAAAAATTTCATCGAGACTTAATTTTTTTAAGACAGCTGCCTTAAGCTGGTATTTATTGTTTGGACCTAGGAATTTATAAAAAAAAAAATTCAAAATTGCAATACAATCAATTTCATGTATGAATCTGATCTAGATCATCTTTGAATGAACATGCATATATGGTTATGGTTTTAGGGGAATAAAACAGATTTGGTGAAAATGGGATGCATACTTTAAGAGTTTGTTTGGTTTGAATGGATGCTTATGTGAGAGTTGTTTTGGATTGGAATTGCCTTGCTTAATTATTTTGTTTCTTTGGCTGTTTCAATGTGCACAATACAAGAGTTTGTTTTGTTTGAAAAACATTCTGTTTTTATTTCTTTTTAAAAATAATTACAGGAATATTATCTTGTTTTTATTTTTATTTTTATTTTTTTATTTTTAGAAGTTTGTATAGAAAGTAGTGAAAATAATATTTTGTTGTTTTTAGTGCTTCTTCTATAAATTTTTGAATATAGGAAAGATAAAATAACCAGACATTTTTATAATTATTTTTTTAAAATAAGAAATAAAAATAGAACATATTTTTTCAAACCAAACAGGCATAAGTGTCTTAAATAGAGAAATCAGCATGTATTGTTAAAGTTAACCTAATTTCAAATTGTTTTCCCAAATGCTACAATCTGTTTGGTCTGGCTGTAATGCATTTATCTTCATCTTCACATTTGATTTTTGTCCTTATTAGTTATGATTGCATGCTAAAGAAATTTTTAATGGTGATGAAGAGTTATCTTATATGTTTTTTATATTTTATAGATTTCAATAGTCCTGAAATATAATGTAGGATTGTAGAATATTTAATTGCAGCTGCAATGTGCTATCTTGTTAGAAATTGAATATGGGGATCACAGGTGAAGATGCCATTGGATTTTCACCTGGCTGATTCATGTGCACGAGCTCAATCATTCATTTTTCATTTTGACAGTTATTTTTATAACCTGGTTTGGGAGATATGTAAACTTAGTGAACTATTTTGTGTTGTTTGATATGACTGATGTTAGGTGTCAAATTTAGTTGTGCAAGAACATTCACCTTTCATCAAACCTCCTTGATCTGTTCATGTAAATATTCCGGCCTTATCCATACAATCAATCTATGGGCATATATATTCATTTGATCAACTATTTTGGACTGTCAAGATCAGCTGACCATGATTTTGTTGGTACTTTATAGTTTTCCGTGCTAATTATTCAATTGATGAGTCTGTCCTGGAAAGGTTTGAATTTCCACATTTATACTCTCTTCTATGTTTCAATTTTCTTGTAAATAGGTAAAATGTGCGATGCTGTTGAAGTAGCTGGAAAAAATATCTTGTCAACGTCATCCACTGTAGCAACTGAGCTTGTCGATCACAGGTAAACCTCAATATATGCATAATCTAGAGTGTAAAATACCAATTGATGATCATGGATTGAATCTGGTGATAGTATGATATTACCTTTCCTAAATGTGGAATTAGAAGTTCATGCTCTCTTGTTTTACTGCTGTGAAGAACTGTTGATGTTATTTGACCATACGGCACGCAAGCAATTTCACACTGGTCTGTAAACACCCGCTTCAAATTCCCAGAGTTCAAGATCCGCATGGCGCATGTTTAAAATTGGAGTTAAAATTTATTCAAGATCAAACGTTACAATTATTATTGGAAGTATAAGGGTCCAATATCTTGTAAATCCAAAAGCATTCAACACTTCATCCCTTGAGTAATTAGGATTAGTAGCAAATAGTATTTTCATAGGTCTTACTAACTAATGTTCCAAGGACACCGGTTAAGAAAATAAAAGTAATTTTTTAATTAAAAATTATATTATAATATATTAAAAATCATTGTATAGGAGCATTAATAATATTTTTTTAATAAAAACTGTTTAATTTTTATTTCCTATACAGGATATTGGTTAGTGGATAGTATTTTTCTATTTTCATTGCTTAACATTTACTCTTAGGACAAACGAACAAGATTCTTAACACTTTTCTTTTGATTCCTTGGGCAATGGTTAGCAAAAGCATTTACCTCATTAAATTTTCCATGACACGCTTTGAGAATTTAGGCTTAAAATATAGGAGGGTGGAATGAATTGTTTCTCTAGCAGTTTGGAACTAATTTGGCACTTTGTATGCTGCAGATATGGAGAAGAAGCTGCTGAAGTAACAAAAGAAGGGCTTAGTGCTGCTGGTCGTGCTTTGGGTACGGCATGGACTGCTTTTAAGCTTAGGAAGGCTCTCAACCCTAAGAGTGCTCTTAGTCCTACTGCGCTGGCCAAAGCTGGTGCTAAAGCTACAGCTTCAGAATTTAAAGCTAATAAGTCCAAGTAATTTATGCCAGGAGTTCTGCAATTTAGGTTTTGTCCATTCTAAAATCAAAAACTGCTGCTTTTGGCTTTACATTGCCCAATTTTTCTCTAGAAAAAGGCAGGGGTACATCAATGCGTGATTTGTTGCTGTTGTCATCCTTTTTGTTTTCAGTGTGTATAGGATTTGGTTCCTCTCTTGTTTTTCTATAACAGGTCCACAAGTTATATTGAAAAAAAGTATCTATCCTTCAGAAGACCATATCTTGATATTGCAGAACATGATAGGATCCATATCTGTTTATATATATATATATATAAAAGTTAAGCCTAAATCCAATTTCTAAGAAGAACCAAAAATGAGTTTAATTTCCAATATTCATCATAAGATATTTGTGAAGTTCTTGCTGCCCAAGCAATAGAAACAGTTTGCAGCATACAGGCAGACATACATATATCAATCTTGTCATGGAATCTCAAGTAGTTAGGGTTGCCCTATCAGTTATATTTGTAGTTGAATTTGATCCTATCGAAATAATTACTTTCCTAAATTTTAAAAAATACCTCCTATGGGTAGTCAACGTGTTTCTCTGTTAATTGCAATCTTTTATATCTTATTGACGAATCACATTAGACAGCTAATTGTGGAAAATGACTCTTAGTATCAATTAGTACATGTAATACAGATATAATTATTTTTCTTTCATTTTTACAAATCTTATTAACGAATCGTATTAGACAGCTAATTGCTCAAAGTGACTCTTGATATCAACATGACACTAATACGGATATAATTATTTTTATCTTTCATTTTTAAAAAGATATTATAAATTATTTTTTAAATTTTGAATATTTTTATTTTTTTAATAAAAATATATATTAGCATTATAGAAATATTAGAAGTACTTAAAATTATATAATCAAAAATAATCTATCTATAATATAAAGATAATTTTGTACTAAAAAATATAATTAATTAGTATCCTTTCACAATACTTTTCTATTTCACATGATATTTTATTCTCTCTATTTAAAGATAATTTCTATAATATGTCAAGGTTGTTTCATTATATTCAATATCTAATTTAAAACAAAATTAAAGTAAGAATTTTTTGCTATGATACATAATTTTCATCTTAAATAAAGTTATTGTTTTTAAAAATTAGATCAGTATGATCAACACTCTTTTAAATTATTTAAATAAAAAATTTGATAATAAATCAGTAAAATTAACAAAAAATAAAATAAAGATCAGAATGATAGAATCAATATAAAATAATATTTTGATTATTTTTTATCTTACATGTATATTTTAAATTTTAAATTTTAAATAATATATAATTTTTAATTTTTAATTATATAAATTTATAATATTATATTATATATATATATTCAAAAATTATATTTAATTAATATTATTTAACTTGAATCATTGAATTATAAACTAATATTTTAATCAGATAAGTAATTGGTTTAATTTTAAAAATTTTAAATAAATTAATGAAATTTTCTATAAAATATAAATAGAATGAGTATAATTTTTAATATAATATTTTAAATTAAATGACAAATGACAAAATTCAGTGAATTTTTTTCTTTGTATATGGAGTTTACATTACATGCAGAAAAGAAAAAAAGTTAAAAAATTATTTAATTTAAATCTTAAATTCTTACCGGTATTCGCGCGGGAATCTTAATGGGGAAGTTAAAACCTGTCCCATGCCACGCGTCGTTCATTTATTGGGATGAAACCTTCCCTCGCGCGCTCTAAAAGCATACTTATTATTATTATACATGTAATCCATTTCATTTTTTTATATCTTCATTTATTGTATTACGATTTATTTATTTCCTTTATTGTTATCTCTTTTTCCACCACTTTTCATTCAAAAGTTACACACAGTCCGTTACTCCATTACAGATACAAAATCTTCCTTCATCAATGGCTACTCAAAATCCTAATCAAAGAAATTCCCTGTACCCAGAGGTAATCGAATCAAGCCCTGATGCTCCCTCACACTTCCTTCACCCTAATCGCTCTTCATCTTCTCAATCCAACCTCTATCCTTCCATTGACCTCAACGACTCCATTCAAAACCTCATCCCCGTCGACATCACCACCACCGACTCTCCTCCTTCCCCATCTGCCCCGCCGGAAGCCACCGAAGAGGTTCTCCTCAAGATCCCCGGCGCCATCCTCAACCTCGTCGACAAGGAATACAGCGTCGAACTCGCATGCGGCGATTTCACCGTCACTCATCTCCGGCAGGGCGACAAAGCCGTCGCCGTCTACGCCCGTGTCGGAGACGAGATCCAATGGCCGCTGGCGAAGGACGAGATCGCCGTCAAAGTCGACGACTCGCACTACTTCTTCTCCTTCCGCATCCCCAAGGGTTCCGATCCCGAGGAAGAGGAAGAGGATTTGTTGAGCTATGGGTTGACTATCGCGTCTAAGGGTCAAGAGGCTCTGCTGAAGGAGCTGGACTCAGTTCTGGAGAACTGCAGTAGCTTCTCTGTGCAGAAGGTTTCGGAGTCGGCGAAGAGGAAGGGGGAGGCGCTGGATGGGTCGGTGGCGAAGGAGGTTTCGCCGAAGGATCTGGAGTCGGCGAAAAAGAAGGAGATGATGGAGAATCGGTGTGCTGCGTATTGGACCACATTAGCTCCAAATGTGGAAGATTACGGTGGAGCTGCAGCGAAGATGATTGCTACAGGGTCTGGACTTGTGATTAAGGGGATTTTGTGGTGTGGAGATGTGACCGTGGACAGGTTGAATTGGGGAAATCAGGTTATGAAGAAGAGGATCACTCCTGGTTCAAAAGCTGAGATTAGTCCTAAGACCTTGAAGCGGATTAGAAGGTGTGGTAATAAAATCTAATCTTCTTCTAGTTAATGTTGTTGTTCTCTCTATGCTCTAACTTATTCGGCTAATCATGTTATAAAATTGGTAATTTACGTATCTGGAATTTTAGAAATTTGACTGAATATTTTAGGACAATTTTTATCCACGGTTAGTGTAAAGTTTTATTATAGCATCACCTGCCTGCCACGTGACTGAATTTGTTAGATGTTTTATTTTAGGTAATGCTGTAATTAAACCTTTGGACTAAATAAATTTATATCCCAGGTTTAATAAAATTTCATCCAATATTTCTTTTGTTTTTGACATTGTTTTGACCTTCCTTATTTATATAACTGTATAAGAAATTAGGAAGATTTATATAATCAGAAAGGATATGCAATATATATTATTATATAAATTACTTTTGTGTAACATAAAAAAAATAGAAATATCAAATAAAATTTTATTAAATTTCACAGGGTATAACTGTAACTTATTTTTAAACTTTTAATAGTATGGTACTGCATGATTCGAGAATAATGTAAAATGTTTTTATGCTAGCAGTGACAATTAACAGGGAGGTGCCACTTGTCTTCTGGAGCAACACCCTACAAAAATTTGAAAATATTAATTAACCTAAATAAAATGTTCTTTTTCTTTTACCCTGCTTCGTCCATGTATATTATTATATCGAGTTGTCTATAATCTACCAAATGAGTAAATAATCATTTTGGTCATTAAAAATATTAGAGATTGGTCATAATAATTTCTGAAAGATGAAAGATTATCATTATCATCTTTTAAAAATAAAAATCGGTCACTTTAATCTGTATGTAAGAACTAAAATGATCTATATTTTATCTTTTAGGAACTAGAATGACCCATGTTTATCTTTTTAAGAACAAAAATGGTTGACTATTTATATTTTGTAACCCATATAATGGATCTTCATTTTTGAGAACTAATATAACCAATCTATATTCTTTCAAAAACTAAAATAACTTTTTACTCATTGATTATTAGATGAGGAAGTTTGAGTGTTATACTCTTTTTAATTTGTTAGAGTAATCTTTTTTGTTTGATCAGTTTGAGCGGTTATTTAATTGGCAATCCGGACCTCTGGTTTGATGTATATTTATTTTATAGGGTTAAGAGAGTGACAAAAATGACACAGAAAGTAGCGAATGGGTTCCTTTCTGGGGTCGTGAAGGTGTCTGGACTTTTAACCAGTTCAGTGGTAAACTCAAAAGTCGGACATAAATTTTTCAGCCTTCTACCTGGGGAAGTTGCACTCGCATCATTGGATGCATTCAGTATGTCATTTATATTATTGCTTGTATTTTATCAACATGCATGGCTGAAATGTTTGAGTTCCTAGTTCTAGCCTGTAGCCAAACATGAAGTTTCTTCCAAATAGAAAGAAAGGAAGAGTAGACAACCTCCTATCTTCTTTAGACAAAGAAATGAAAATATGATATTTATTAATAAGCCAAGGAAAAAAGCTGATGGATTTTAGCTTCATAAGAATTTTCTTTTGTGAAATTCAGAGTTTTTGCTTTCTTGATGGTGGCTTCAGATGAATTTTTGCTTTTCAGAGTGCGGTCTTTCTAATGAATGGCTTTCATTCTTTGGCTAGTGCTTCATTACTTACTAATACAGAGTCTTGTCTCGGTGACGAAACTTTAAGGAAAATTTTAAGGAGGCAAATTGAACTGAACATGTTAGAAACATAGAATCATATGATTTGTGATTCAAATCACATGATTAGATTGACCAGTGATTTGTATCATTATTATATGATGAATTGGAAATGATTTTGAATCATATGATTTGTGGTCATGTGATTTCATATTGGGAGATATTTGGAAGAATTTATGGAAAAATTAAAAATAGCTTATGACTTTTGTAAGCATCTTTTAGCTTATTTCAACAAACTGCTTGTAATTTATTAAAATAAGCTCCCTTTAACTTATTCCTTTAAGTTTTATAATTTAGGGTCAAACCTATCGCATAAACTCGCATGTAATAAAACTTATTGAATAAAACGCTTAATTAAGTTATTTATCCATCCTTAGTGCGATTTCGTATCTCTGGTATGAATTATGTTGATTTGACAAGTCCTTATTTTCTGCTTTTACTTTTCTTTCTCCTATTTTCATCAAAGAAATTAATAAGACAGATATGCTTGAATTGTTAAATAAAAATGAACTCTAGAGCACTGATTCACCGTCGCTTACCCATTTCTATGCATTCGGATGTTCCATTGCTTTGTTTTCATTCTTTTGAAATAGAGCCTTCACACACTCGGTTATAACTTGATTTTGTTTCATGAGACTTGGAGTTAAGTTGTTTTTTCAATTTCATGTTTAAAATTATTACTTTGACGTTTGAACATTATACATCATTTATATGATATGTTTCAAGTTCTTTTTCATTATTTCTATAAATATTATGATTTGACATGATTTACGATTCATGATTCGAATCAAAACATTAGCTTCGTGATTCACGATTTGAATCATGATTTGATTTTGATAACTTTGGGCTCAACTATTCAAACTGCATTTTTAATATGATTCTCAAATCTCAATAAAATTGTAGGCACCCCATTAAGTTGACAATTTGACATACTATGCATATCCTAAAAAGTATTCACTATTCAATATGTAAGCAACTTCACATCTATTAATCTTTGGCTTGTGTGATCTCAGATTGGCATGCATGCATCTAGTGGTTAAAAGTTGGCATATGTGCTCTAGGCTTCTGTATGAACAATGAGATGCAATTACATTTGTTTTGTCTGATCTGAAGTAGAAGATATGAGCATATGTTTGAATGCTTTATTGTGATATAATCATTATTAATATCCGTTGAATCTTTTTGGGAGTGAGGGTGGGGGGAGGCAGGTACCACCCCCTACCCCTAGGATGTTCTTCTAAAATAGATAGAAAGCTAATGCAGTTGGTATGGCATTGCTCATATCAGTAGGGATTTGTCAGATGGAGAACATAGTGGGATTCACTCTGGCATATTTAATGGATTGATATTTGGCGGATATGGTAAATTTTCATCACAAAACAATTTCATTGAGACTTAATTTTTTTAAAATAGGTGCCTGAAGCAGATATTTATTGTTTGTACTTCGGAATTAAAAATAATAATTTCAAAGTTTCAATACAATCAATGCCAAAATCTGATCTAGCCCATCTTTCAATGAACATGCATATATGGCTATGATTTTTGGGGAATAAAACAGTTTGGTGAAAATGGGAGGCATAAGAGTTCGTTTGGTTTAAATGGATGCTAATGTGAGAGTTGTTTTGGGTTGGAATTGCCTTAATTATTTTGTTTCTTTCTGTGTTACAATGTGCACAATTCGTTTGAAAAACATTTTGTTTTTATTTATTGTTTTTAAAAATAATTACAGAAACATGTCTTGTTTTCATTTTATTTTTTATTTTTAAAAGTTTGCATATAAAGTAGTGAAAATAAGATTGTGTTGTTTTTAGTGTTTCTTGTATAAACCTTTGAAAATAGGAAAGGTAAAACAATCTGACATTTTTATAATTTTTTAAAATATGAAATAAAAATTATTTTCTCAAACTAAACAAGCCATAAAGGTCTTAAATAGAGAAATCTGCATGTACTGTTAAAGTTAACCTAATTTCAAATTGTTTTCCCAAACGTTACAATCTGTTTGATCTGATTGTAATGCACTTATCTTCTTCTTCATGTTAGATTTTCATCCGTATCAGTTATGATTAAACGCTGAAGAAAATTTTAATGGTGAGGAAGAGTAATCGCAATATGTTTTTATATTTTATATTTTATATTTTATATTTTAATAATCTGATATAATGTTGGATTAGAGAGTATTCGAAGTGCGGATGCGATGGGCTGTTTTGTTAGAAATTGAATATGGGGATCACAGATGATGATGCCATTGAATTTTCACCTGGTTGATTCATGTGCATGTGCTCAATCATTCGTTTTTCATTTTGACAGTTATTTTATAACCTGGTTTTGGACATATATGTAAACTTAGTGAACTATTTGGCATTTTATTTGTGAGACTGACAGTAAATTGTTGGATCTAAGGAACCCAATAATGTGTTGTTTGATATAATTGGTGTTAGATGTCAAATTTAGTCGCTCAAGATCGTTTGCCTTTCATCGAACCTCCTTGATCCGTTCATGTAAATATTGGAGGGCCCTCCGGCCTTATCCATATAATCAATCTATAGGCATATATATTCATTTGATCGAAAATTCTTATAGTTGGACTGTCAAAATCAGCAGACCATGATTTTGTTGGTACTTTATAGTTTTCCGTGCTGATTATTTGCTTGATGAGTCTGTCCTGGAAAGGTTTGAATTTCCAAATTTACATACACTTTTATGTTTCAATTTTCTTGTAAATAGGTAAAGTGTGCGATGCTGTTGAAGTAGCTGGAAAAACTGTCTTGTCAACGTCATCCACTGTGACAACTGAGCTTGTCGATCACAGGTAAAGCTCAATATGTGAATTATCTAGAGCATAAAGTACCTATTAATGATTAGGGATTAAATCTGGTGATAATATGATATTACCATTCATAAACGTGGAATTCGAAGTTCATGCTCTCTTTGCTTTACTGCCGTGAAGAACTGATGATGTTATGGCGCGCAAGTAATTTCACACTGGCCTGTAAAACGCAACGCTTTCCAAATTCCCAGAGTTCAAGATCTGCATGACGCATGTTTAAAATGGGGATTGAAATGTATTCTACGTGTGATAACCAAGAATGTGGAAAGTCTTGAATTCACAAGTATATAATATCGCAATGATGTCTTCCAAACTACGAACTATATTAAGAGAGTCACAATTGTTATTGGAAGTATAAGCGTTTTATATCTTGTAAATCCAAAAGCATCCAATACTTCATCCCTTGAGTAGTTAGGAGTAGTAGCAAATAGTATTTTCATAGGTCTTTACTAACTATTGTTCTAAGGATATTGATTTAGAAAACAAAAGTAAAATTTTCTATTAAAAATTATATAGTAATATATTAAAAATCATAGTATAGGGCATTAATATTATTTTTTAATAAAAACTATTTACTCTTGATTTCTTAATCAGGACATTGGTTAGTAGTCAGTATGTTCCTATTTTCATTGCTTAACGTTTCCTGTTAGGACAAATCAACAAGATTCTTAAGAAAACGGTTAGGGAATTAATAAAGAAAGTTCTATTGGAAATTATAGTAGGGATGCAATGGTAACATCAAATATTACACTTTCCGATGAAAAAAAACTCTTTTGATTCCTTGGGAAATGAGGACAATGGTTAGCAAAAAGCATATACCGCATTTAATTTTCCATGACATGCTTGGAGAATTTAGGCTTAAAATATAGGATGAATGGAATGAATCGTGTTTCTCTAGCAGTTCAGAACTGAATTTGGCACTTTGTATGCTGCAGATATGGAGACCAAGCTGCTGAAGCAACAAGGGAAGGGCTTAATGCTGCTGGCCATGCTTTGGGTACTGCATGGGCTGCTTTTAAGATTAGGAAGGCTATCAACCCTAAGAGTGTTCTTAAACCTACTGCTCTTGCCAAATCTGGTGCTAAAGCTGCAGCTTCTGAATTTAAAGCTAAAAAGTCCAAGTAATTTATGCCAGGAGTTCGTCAATTTAGGTTTTGTCCATTCTACAATCAAAAGCTGCTGCTTTTAGCTTTACATTACCCAATTTTTCTCTTGAAAAGGGTTGGGTTACATCAACGCGTGATTTATTTCTATTGTCATCCTTTTTGTTGTGTACAGGATTTGTTTCCTCTCGTTTTTCTATAACATGTCTGAGAATGACACTTATCATGTGAGAACCCACCATGATTAGCCATGAGATCCACTAGTTCTATTTATAAAAAAATAGTTTCTCTCCTTAACAAGACCATATCTTGATATTGGAGAACATGATAGGGTCCAAATCCGTCTGTCTGTGTTTGTATATATATTTATGCCTGTGTGGCAAACTATCTATTGCTCGGGCAGCAAAAACTTCACAAATGTCTAGTGATGAAATATTCGAAATTAAACACATTTATGATTCTGGTCTCCATGTGGTGTGTTCTTTGTTGGCATTAGTTGTTTCCAAAGTGCGTTTGTAATCACATCACTTTTACTTTTCGGTGGAAGGAGGGACGTTAGTATAGTGCCACTTTTAGGTACAGCCAAAATTTGAAATGTGGGTAGAAAGATTGAAAGCTTTTGGACACTCAGGGCTGGAGGAAAATCGGCACCTGACAAGTTGTGTATTTATTGTCACTTCAGTTAGTTATACATAATTTTCTTGAGATGTTATTTTCAATCTTTAGATCTACTCGATTGAATAGGATAACCATTAGATATTTTTCACTTAACTTCATTTTTTAACACATTTTATTCTGATATTTTCCAGTAATACGAAGCTTTATCGCTTTACGTGCTACTCATTAGCTGCTCTATGGAACTTTCCTCATGCCGTCTGCTTAGTGAAAATCAAATAAATAGCAGTTGTGACATTTCGACATTCGTCGGATGTCGGACAATATTAATTGTTTAACCATTAGTTTATGGACTGATGACTGAGATTGACTGATTGGGCCAATAACCTAACTTTGTCTTCTTTTCTATTTTCTTAAATTAAAAAAAAAAAGGTGGAGAATGAAAAAGTGAAAGTGAAACAAGATGGAAATATCTTGATTTTTACTCCTTAGTGCTTGATAAAGAGCGTAAAATGAGTGAAAACATATTTTGTTTAAAATTGAGTGGAAATAATCTGTATTCTATTTTTAACAGTTCTACATTGTTATTAGTTACTCATCTGAAATTATATTCTATTATTATTTTTAAAATTTTAATTATCATTAGTTTTTAAAAGATTATATAATGATGCTAGATAGTCTTTTCAATTTTTTTTTGTCAAATGAGTATTTAAACATTTCAAATCTTGTATTTATCTTTATAGGTTACTAAAATGTGACAAGAAATTAATTTGATAATATAAAAATACAACTGTATTGATGAATTGCATTTGAGTGGATGAATTTGATATTCTTTTCTTTTCAAAGATTAATATCTTGATACTTTACATTTTTGAAATTCTGATTTTGGTGATAAAGTTTTGAAGAATTAATATGGAAAGTTAACTTCATATTTTACTTGCTTTTATTATTATTATATTATGTAAGACTAAAACAAATTTTATAAACTTTTTGCCACTCTATGTTTCATATGCGGATTTATATTTAACCGAGCATCTCCATATGTCGCTTTCTCAAATGTAAATTCGGAGAGAGAATCAAAACAATAGGTGCCTATGGGAATCATGAGCTGTGCATAAGCTTAATGTTTTTTTTTGGTGGCATGGGAAGCTAAGGCTTTGTTGGAGCACCAACTTATTTTACGATGGTGATGTTTTATTTTAAATGTGTACCGCAAGCTCTTAAAATTTCGATGGCCATAAACTTCTACAAGTCTTCGCAGCGAATCAAATGCTACTTTTGCGTGGAAACTATTTCACCCTTATTATATATCATATCATATCATATCTTTAACTTAAACCTATGTTCATATAATACCATTATAATAATATCCGCTAAAAGATAAGCTATGCTAAAATATGGCGTGGACTTTTATCTGCAAGTTGATTACTTGATAAATTGTGGTCTTGAATTACCTGAATTTTTATCAGAACACTAGAGGACGGAATTTTATTTCCTGGGATATTTTTTCAGGGAAGTTAAGAAACACCAAACTCTTAAAAAAATTTTCAAAAGTGAAGGGTTAAAGTAGACACCTGCCAGTGTCAGCACGCTAGTTCTGCTTTGAGAAGGCTTATTTTATGAGTGAAATTTACCACAATAATTAACGTTAGAATGATTGATCCAACAAAATGTGTTGTGGGATTATTAATAGGCTTAATTGCATTGGCGCCTTTAGTTTTAACTGTATATAATTTTAATTTATGTTTTTCTGGACCAATTACATTTTTTATACTAAATTTAGTTTTATTATTAATTTTTTACACAAAATTAACAAATTATTACTTCCTATTAAAATATTTGAAAATTTGCCATAGGTATGAGATATAAAATGATTTTAAAGATTTGGAAGTTAAAATTTCAGTATAAATTTGATAGAATTTAAAGGATTTTATAAAATGTGTAATTATGTTTTAAGTATTAATAAATATAATGAATTTTGTTTTTAATTATTATAATCTTTTTATTTTTATCTTTAACATTTTCAAATTTTTATTTTTAATCTTTTCTATTAACTTACATATAGAGATTTGTTGATTTAACTAAAAGATGTTAAACGAAATTTTGTGTGTACTAACTTAACTTATATATTAAAAAAAGTTCACATTGTCAAATTATGGTTTTCATCGTTAAATTACGTAAAAGATTATTTTAATATCTCAACCAATTACTTGCTTGACCCCAAAAAGACTTATCTAACATATGTTAATTAAATGAGTAAATATCTAAGTGCAAGTTTATAATGGGGTCATAAATAAAACTTTCAAAAAGTTAGAGATAAAAACGAGAGAATTTTTTTTTTTTTTTGCAAAATACTAAAAGTAAAGTTTAATATATTTATAAGAATTAAAAATATATTTAATCTAATATGAAATTACAAATTAAATAAGAAAAAATTTGATATTTTGATTGATGAAATTTAAGTAACTTATTGGTTTTAAAATAATTTAAGCAATTCAGTTTGTAAATATTTTAAATAAAAATAAAACTTAAGAATTTGAAGTAAAAATTTGACAAAATTTACTTAATTTTAAAAATATAATGATTTAATAAATTTTAAAAATAAAATAACACATAATCTAAACAAAATTGTCCATCCTTGATATAGCATATTTTGCAGTTATATGACAGGTTTCCTCTAGATACCCAGAATACATTAAATGGAAAAGCCGTTCAATGAATAAGCACAATGAACTGTGTATATATTTATATTTGGCCAAAGACATAGATTCCACTTGATTCTGTTAATAGAACATAATCTTCATGATTTTTGACTTATATTTTGATATTCTTCTCTCTCTCTCTGCTCTGAATGAAGATGACTTCTATAATTGCCATAAAAAATTCCCTAGAAATATATTTTACAGAACTATAATTTCTAATCAATAAAGAAGTCCCCTTATCGGTATTGGAGGCCTTTCCACTCATAGTTTATGGTCCTCAGGAATTTAATTCCTTCTTGACCCCAAAAAAAATTGGTATCTGCCTCTATGGAATAGAATTTCAAGATTAGTTTTAAATACGGCTGGGAGTGTCACTGAATTGGTGCCTCTATCCACTCTTCTCTCTTTTTGCTAATGCCCAAAGATTTTGTATATCAACCTATTGTTTGACGGTTTGATAGCTACATCATAACTCTGCATCATCTTTGTAATTCAGTTAATTAGGACTAGGAATTTGTAATCAGAGCAGCATAGTTTACTAATTTGCACAAATGCTCTCAGATGAAATGAAATAAAATGCATTTAATTTAACTTTAAAAAAATCAAACAACAAATCTTTAAATCATTTTACTCCATTTGATCTCTTTTCGCCAATTCCAACATAATCTTAATAAGGGTCTTTCTAGGCTCACAAAGTGGATCCTAGGCTTTACTTAGAAAGAGAGACTAAAAGGTAAATGTGTTAGATTTCAGAAAAAAATTTGAATTTATTTTTTGTTAAATACTTGTATGGAAATATAAAAAATTATGGCCAGTTTATTTCCTATTTTTGAAAATAATCATGTTTCTAAAAATTAAAACAAAAAATTGTTTTTATAAATGTAACTTCTGAAAAAAACATCACTTTTTAGTTTTTAAAATTAAAAGATTAAAACAATATTTAGCTGTTTTTTATTAGTTTTCTATCATCTATGTTCTTTCATATATTACTTAATTTTTTCATTTATTCTCTTTTACTTCTCTCTGGAAGATAATTTTTAAAACATAAACAAAATCTACTTTACATATATTTAAAAATAAAAAAATCCCAAACTAAATAATCCCTAAAATTCTACTATCATAAAACTTTTTCTTGTTCTCGCAAATTTTAAGTGATCAACCATAACACCATGTTAATTTGAAAAATACTTTCACAATACAAACTTAACTTTTATATTGTTTTATAAAAATTTAACTTTGATATTACTTTGTTGTAAACTTTTTACACTGTTAACTAATTAAAAAAATAATAAATATAATATTTAAAATAGTTATTATAAAAATTAACGATTCTTAATAATAATAAAAAATTATGTGTTTGGTGCTGCATCTCTTTTTCCGTATTCCAGACACAGTTATTGGCAGTGCGTTTGAAATCTAAACATGCATCATCTATTATAATACAACATGTATCTAGATATATTTAAAATATTTACATTATCAACACATTTCAATTAAATTTTAAAAGTACAATAATTTAATTGAATTCACCTTACCTGTTTAATTCAAGAAGAGAAAGGAACAAGTTAAGAAACACATTATTAAAATCACAGTTTTTTTACCAAAACAAACCATGCTATTCATTGAGGGGAAGAACCGAGAGCAAGAAGAGTTCATTAGGTATAAGAAAGTGCGCCACTATATAATTTGTACTTTAACGACGACAATTTATGTATGTTATTAATTAATAATTTGTTGTTAGGTTATCTTTGGCCATGCAATGGAAGTGGAATACCGTGGACAATTTTTGGCACCAATGAATTAAGCAATTAAAACCTTTTTTTCCCACTATATAACATTAAAAAGGGTTTAACCCTTAGCTTAGTGGTTGAATTCATCTTCTAAAGGCTTGAACGATCGAGGAGGATACAGCACGAAAGGGGTTTATGTGGATTAGTGAGTTGGAGCACAAAAAGTGTGTTCTAGAGGCTTCAACCAAGTCAAATAAACCCAGTGCACGCCTAATAGGCCCACATTTCATCACCTATATTTTCTTTTAATAGCCACCTTCACATCCTTCTAAATATTTTGATCAGAATCGGATCATGTATTGATTACCAGCTACCACCACTAAATATAAAAAATAATGCCGACCCTTTGGTTCTTTCATGGTTGACATATTTTTCGCATTAACTTTTTATTCACTTTTCTATATATATATATATATATATATATATATATATATATATATATATATATATATATATATATATATATATATATATATATATATATATATATATATATATATATATATATATATATATATATATATTTATCTTCTTCTTTTTTCACGTTTGTTGTTGGAGTTTATCCTTTGCCGGGCATGTTGCCGATGCTGAGGTAATAATAGTAGCAGCTCCATGTTTTGGTGCCAGAGGTAGAACCAATATAATATTGTATAATACTCAAAATAGAATAAATCTTTGCTTTATGTTGTCCTGAAATTGTAAGCATTGATAATTTATTCCTTTCATTTTTTAAAACTTTCATTTTTTTTTTGTCTTTTTCTTTATAAAATGTTATAAAATATTATTCATTTTGTGTCTTAATTTATTAGATTAAATGTATGTGGATGAAAAGAGAAATTTTTTTATAATTACTATAAATTTCTAATTGATTAAATTTTTATAATAAATAGAAAATAAATAACACTTTTTTAAAAAATTTAAAAATATTACTATGCTTAAATCTTTTTGGATCATCATTCATCAATTTTTTTTATGTATTCTTGATTTTGTATTTAACCATCCTTTACTATTGATTTCATATTCTCTAAAATTCTAAAATGAACAGAATTAATAATATTTTGTAACAAAAAATACGCTTACAATCTCTAAAAATAAAAATAGTTTATCAGTCAGAAAATGTGCCATTTAGTCATTGAAGTTATAAAGCATTTGTACGTGTTCATACTAAGTTCTGGTGTGAACTTGGATTGCCCAGAAAGGATTGAGATGTTAGCAATTTTTTCTTAATCTAAATGATGAGACATCATTGAGGTGTGGGTTGCTTTAGTTTGGAACACTAATCTGTTTTTTATAAGCAAACAAGAAAAAAAAAATATCTAAAGACTTCACTTGGTGATCGTTATGGAAATGTGCACAAACCTTTCTTCTGGGAGATTTTCGGATCCCATGACGTGCCGCCAAAGGCTTGCATTGTTCCATAACAACCAACTCAAATGGGAAGAACAATTATTGCTTCCTTGAAAAGAGACCCTCTTGAGAGTATGAAGCAAATTCAAAGTCGGTGGAAAATTCTTCTTAAACCCCTTTATTTAACTGTGGTGTTTAAAAGTTTGAGTTAGTATATATTATTATTGGTCTATTGATTCAAACTACTTGGATAATTTTACCGTCTAAGCATAAAAAAGTTTTCCCACAACTTGATCAATCATATATTGAAGAAGGTATGAGGGATATTTAAAAAAGATATATACAAAGATTTGATCATATCGCAGTAAGTTCGATGAATTCAAAGATGATTCCATCCCGGATAAGATAGAAAATTCGGTTTTAGTAAAGTGCCTGAGCTACTTTTAAAAAATCAACAAGTTTTATTTTTTAAAAAAAATAAGAATATAGTTTTTCAAAAAAAAAATGAATAAAGATAGAACCAATTGATACTATTTATATATGTGTGATAAATTTATAAAATTGTTTTAAATATATTAATAAAAAAAGTTAGTTAAATTATAAATTGGATCCTTATATTTGATCGATACTATTTTTAATTTTATTTCTTACATAAAAAAATTATATTTTGATTCTTACCTGAAGAATATTTACAAATCAGTTTGTTGTTTATTAAAGATATAATATATAGTATTAGGTGTTTACTAAGTTGGTGAATGTTTATCCTACATGGCAATAGCTTGCAATGACATGATATATAAATTTTCGGTTCATCTTCAATCTAAGGACTAAAATGAAAATTAGTATTAGGTATGAGGAACAAAGTAAAAAATAGGGTCAAATCTAAAGATCAAAATCTAATTAATTTAACCAAAAGAAAACTATGGTGATATGAAGATACAAAATACTTTAAAATATAACTATCCTATAATACAAATATTGATTTTGGATCATGGTATCTGGCATTGGGTAACAGCATTTTACATTGATGACTTCTTTTTAATGCTTCATATTCATGCAAATACTTGTTATTAATTCTTTCTCTACCTTGATTCGTTTAACCCGTTGCTTTTAATTCAGTTTTCTCAAAGATTATTATAGCTTGTTGGGGTCATGGAAACAAAGGAAACTCGCTTTATTTATTTTTCTAATGAACAAAACCCTGTATTTTGTTATAATTATATTGCTAAGAACTTTTTCCTTTCTCTTGTGGACTTAATTATAGTTTCTTCAACGGTGACTTGCTTGCAAAAGAATTAAGTTGGAACAAATTAAAACCTGCGCATTTATGCAAAGAGATTATAAATAGTGATTATAAGCATATTGTTCAATAGAACAATAATATAATCAATGTAGTTATAATTAAATAAAGAGAAGTATGTATGTATAAAATGGAAAGCAAATAGTAGTTTGAAGTGTTATAAGGTATTATTGTAAGTGAAAGAAGATAAATGACTTTTTGACTACATATACAATATTCGTCGTCCATATTGATCTATTATGCTACGCAAAGGAATTTCTAACTGCAGTTGTCATTTTTCTGTTTATCCTTTTTTTGAAGTAATCAATTTGCACTATGATTGGTCTTGATTTATGTATTTGTTTCGTAAAAACTAGTAACTTTAATGATAAAATTTTGTTAATCAGCATCTTAAGATTATTGATTAAAAACTTAATACATTTTTTAAAAATCGCATTAGAATACATTAAAAATCATAATAAAAATGCATTAATAAATTTTTTTAATTAATATTCTTAAAATATTGATTAATATTTATCTTTTTTTTCACAATAATAAAACTAATGAGATTTAAATCTATGATTTTATGTAAAGCATCTAACCTGCAACTTTATAAATCCTTGTGGCTTTAACATTTGCCTGTTAAATCAAGTCTCAGTCTCAAGCTTTGCCTTTATACAGTGTGATTTTGAAACCTCCTGAAGGCTGAAGCTAATCAATCCCATGTTAGTGGGTAATCTTTTCCAAAAAAAGATGCTCTATGTCCAAGGTTATTGTTAGGGAAAGCAAGCATATTATATTGGTATATCTAAATAATCCTCTCCAAATAAAACTGTGTTTGCCATTTAGGATCTATGACTTATCATGAATAACTCCTGCCTAATAGTACTGGTCCATTTGAGTATCTTTCATTACCATCATCCTTTCTCATCAACAATAATATATCATGAGCTAAAAAAAAAAAAGTGGGTAGTTTCATGCATGGTTCAATGGATGCTATTGAACTCGATCAAAACTTAATTTCTAAATTTACTAATTTAATTTTATTAATTTTGTAAGAGTAAATTTTAGCTGTCATGAAAACTTAAGAATATTTGTCTATTTTCACACTTCATCCAAATGTTCATGTAACTTAGTCTAATTCACTTCACTTAATAATAAATGCACACTCATCCAATGTTTTAACCAACGGTTAATTGGGTTTCTGTTCGACAGTCCACTTAAAAAATGTAGCCTTGCACTGTCTAGTGCACCATATAAAAATAGCAAAATTTATTGTTCTATTTAGGAAAAAAAAATTATCTTTAACTTTTTCTACTATATCTTTTTATATTATTATCTTCCTAGTATTTTATTAAAAAATCATTAAATAATAAATATATTTAATATTTTGTAAACATAAAAAATTTAATACATTCTTTATTTAACAAATAAATAATAATAATAAGTGGTTCTAAGAAGATTTAAATTATTTTATATATATCTATATATATATATATACATAATCTAAGATCCATTAACAAATTTCTAAAAACATTGTATTATTTCATATGATGGAACAGTATTTTCGGAGCATGTAAAATTACATTTTCAAAACATATTTAATTGATTTCATGGCTTTGATTAGTTGGCCAAATTTAGCGTTATATGAATTATATGCATGTAAATGCTTTTATCCCTTGCATATTAAAATAAATATCTTTTAAGCTTTTAATGTCTAAAATTTTATAACAATTATATTTAATATTTTTTTAGTCTTAAATATGTTGATATAGTGATAATAAGTTTCAAATAATGCATCATCAAAACAATCTCTAACATTTATTTATTCTATCATACTAATTCCTGGGATATAAAAATAGCATATATATTAGTTCAAATGTTTACAAAAATTTATTAAACTAGTCCTTGATCATTAGTAATGAATTAATCTGATTGTTTTTTTAAAAGTAAGGAATGATTTGATGGTTTTTTACATACGTTAAAAATTAATATGTTACTTTTCATACCGTAAAAATTCATATAATGGAGTATGTAAATATTAAGATTTATTTAATGATTCACTTTAATAAATTTCTTACTCTGTTAATTAAGTTCCATATTATTTAACTCAAACAGACTTATAGGTTTTATTTATCTTCCTGGTTTATAATAAATAATATTGTATTATAATTATCAATTTTTATTATATAAATTAAAGTCCCTACTTTATAAAGTGAGATGAACAGTAAAATTCATTTTCTTAGTTAACTCACTTTCTATATTCTATCTCTTTGTTTTACGGAATATGACTTTGACACGCAATTCATAAGAGTGATATCTTTTATAATTTTTAATTTTTTTAAAAAACCATTATCTTTCTAATTTAAATTTCAATATTTAACTTCACATTAATAATTTATTTTAAATTTAAACTAGTTATGTTTTAATATTTATATCTTAATTAAAATTTTATTTTAAATAAAATATCTTCTAATAAATTATAGTAGGATATTTTTAATTTAATATTATATGTCATAACAAATTATACTTAATATAATAAAATATTTACTGTTTTATTTAATTTTTAGTATAAATTTGATTTCTATTTAAAAATACTCGTATAACAATAAAAAAAAATTTCTAGCTGTGGACTAATTAAGTTAAAGGTTCTAAAAATACAAGCAAACGCCGTGGAGTTGAAATTTCAGTTAAGTCCATTCTTACTCAATCTAGTGATGACAAAACTAAGTTAGGGTTAAAACTGAATTTGAAAAGTTTAACTCAATCAAAATATCAAATGCCAAAATCATATTTTATGAAACCTAACTGAACTTGATCCTTGAATTTCTTATGGAAGAGTGAGAGAACCACTGAATCCACTTCATATAGTATTTGTTTGTTTAAAATCATAATAAATTATCAATATGATAATAGTATCCAAACACTTGGAAGTTTCTTGGTTGTGGTAGTGATTTCTTTAAACTTGTACGTTCTTGATAGGTGGCTGTGGTTCAAATGAGTGGCAAATGCGACATCAGAAATCATTGTCTTAAATACAAATATGACGTTCATATCCATCTATTTTATGGTGATAAATTTTTTAAAAAAATTATAACAGTTAAATTATATATATATGTGTATATAGATCACTTCTTATTCGTTACCTGGATAAGGAATAAAACACCCCACTTGATCAAACCATGCCTCTTGCTACTGCACTCCCACACACAAGTGCGAAATGACACAACACACGATGAAAAGTATAAGGTTTGTTTTTATATTAAGAATAAGATTAAAATAATTTTTTAAAAATAAATTAGATCTATTTTTAATGATTAGCATCAAGAGTTGCATGTGCAGGTAAAAAATCAACACTTTTTTAAGATTCTAGAGTTTAAGACTTTGAAAAGGAATTGATTTTCCATTGATGCATCTTATAAAAAAATGATATTTTAAAACTTCTTGTAGCTAGTAGCTTAAAGATTTCAATTTAATCCTCTAATTTTGGTAATTTCATACAGATATATTTTTTTTTTTGCATTAGTTCCTTTTTTATAATGGTAAATCTCATTATTAATTTTCTATGTTTTTATCCATTCAAAAATTTATCTTGTTGACAAGAAATATAGTTTAAATGTAAATAGGATGAAAAGTCCTAAATAATAGGGGGAGAAGGGGAAAGAACAAGTTCAGGCAATTAATGCAATGCAGATTAAACCAGTTATTGTGTCTTGGTAGTAATAAAATAGGGAGAATTCTAATTTAGAAATCTTGGACAACAGAATTCCAATTTAGGAAGAAGTTACACTTTTTTAGCAAGAATACTCGTGCCATTAATGCAAATAGGTGGAGAGTAACATTGCTGCGGAGCATTTGAAGTAAAAACATTCATCACAATAGGATCTACATGCCAAAAAAAACAATCTATTTAATTAGTATTTATGTTGTAACCCATTTTTAGTTATTGAAAAATAACATATTATCAAAACAATCACCTTGAAGTAACATTGATAATCTAGTGATTTCCAGATTTGCAAGCACATGAACAGGAGAAACAAGATTGTCATTAATCTATATTTACATCAAATGAGTCTCTAATATTTTAATAATACACACATTTTATTTTATATGTATTTTCCTCACTGACATTTGATTCCAATAACATGCAAATGAGAAGAATTATACCTTAGCAGCTATTACCTTGTTGCCTATTTCAGTGTATATAAGCATAATCAATATTTTAATATTTAAAATTTCCAGAGGCAAAGTAACAGTGTCCAATAATTCCCAAGAACTCGTTCCCAACAAACTTTTCTTGCCACTCTCTAATTGCAATGAACCAGCGAACCTATCAGCTAGAAAGGAAATAATATGTTGAAGAAATCAGCATTAAGATATCTTTTTTGGGCGAGGGTGCAAACAACCTAATGCAATCAAAATTGAGTAATGGGTATACCAAAATCTCTCTTTAAAAGTTTATTTCTTTCATAATATATAAGGGACAAATAGCATTACTATAAGTGCAATATTGGCATTGTAAACACAAAGTGTCTTCCCTCTCAAGCTTCTACTACCAGGCATCATCACACTTCCAACTAAGCCTGTGACAAATCTCTCGGCCATTATAATGATAAATAATACCATAAAATAGCATAATGAAGCATCTTCTTTCTTATATCTTAAATATTTACCTTTTGTCATTCTTCTTTAGTACATTTTCTTCATTTTCAATGTTTGCCGAGATATGTTAGTAACAATTTATTTAATGTTTTCGCTTGCAACAATTGCGTTAGCAAAGGATTCTACCATAAAATCAACACATTATTACTTAGACACCAAGTGAAATAATTAATGTACTTTGTCTTTTGGTCATTTGGTTGCAAGATATGGAGGGGACAACATTGAGTAGGGTGCTGGTTGAGGGTTGCTCGGTGTAGGTCCGTAGTGTTGGAAGGCTTAAGTCGGAGTTAGATTTATAAAGAGGAAAGGGTTTCTGATTTTTTTCTATGTATTTTTTGTTACCATAAAATTAAAATGACTTGGTAAAAGAGATGCAAATATATTTGTTTAAGTTTTGTTAGATCATACTTTAAAAATTCTATAAGAGCAAAACACCGTCGGGTCGAGCTTTAATATTGATCATACGTTTATAAGGTTTATTATTATGGGGAAAAAGAGAAACGAGAGATAGTAACAATTTTGATGACCTCTTCAAAAAAAAGTTAAGAAAATAATATGAGGGTAAAATTTTTAAAAATATGTTTATAATATATGGCTAAAAAAATGAAAGATCAAAAAATTAATATGATAATTCAAGAATTTGTGTTTAATGTTTTTTTTTATGTTTTTGACTTTTAAAATTTTGTACAACTTTACAACAAGAAATTAAGTAAAAATAAAATGATAATTTATAATTAAAACTAAAAAATAAAAATAGAAACCAAAAAAACCTTAAAGTTTTATATTCAAATATATAGAATCTTACTTCAAAAATATTAACTGAAATGATAAATTTTTAGGTGAAATTTGATTTACGAAAATGTTTTTTATTTTTCTTTTATTTTTATTTATAAAAAGATCATCTTATTTTTATTTTATCTTCCGTTTTTTAACATTTTGTATAGGAAATGGTAAAAAATATTTTTTTATTTTACTTTTACTTAAAAATAAAAATAAAAGATATTTTTACAAATCAAACATTACATATTCATTGTAATTTAAAAGAAAATTTTTATTTATTTTTATTTCTTTGGGGGAGGTTGAACTTTAATTTTGTCTCTTAATATTCATCAATCTTCCCTTTTTCCTATTACAATGTGAGTTTTAAATAACCAAATAGTGGAAGTATTAAAAAGTTCTCAATATACATTTAAGAATTATGAAATTTATATATTTACATATATTTTTTATCATATTATATTATATTTTTTTTAACTTTTATTGGATATGTATATTTAAGGAGTATATAAATATCAATTTTTGTATATTTAATAAGAATGCAATAAGTGAAGATAAGAAAACAGATATATTTAATTGAAATACAGTAGCACTGTAAAAAAATTATATTCTTATTTAATTATTGGTTAGTTGGTTATTAAAAGTTAATTTTTATAATAATTACTTTTAATTTCTTTATAAAGTAAACTTTTTTACACTAACTAACATAAGAATATATGAAATTAAATTCTAAAAAATTTACACTGTTATCTAATATTGTGTTACTAAATTATTTAATAAAGTTATGAATGTATTGTTACGCAGAGACGAAGTATATATTGAAAACTGAATACAGAGAGGCGTCTCTGTGTCTGACACGCAGGGGAAGCATAAACATAAACAAGTTGGAATCTCTTTGATGTGTTACTTTATAAGGTCATCATCATAGGTTGAGGTGAGAGTAGTAGTAAGTAGTTATGGCAGAAAACAAAGACGAAACGTGTTCTGAAAGTTCTGCAACTTCACCACACTCAAGGGGTAACAAGAGTAGATACTTGTGTGATAAATTATGCGGTTCATGGAACGAAAGAACCCCTCCATCAGGTAGAAGAGTTTTCCACAGGGATGTAGAAAAAGAAGTATTCCAGTATGCCACTACTCACTGTCTCTCTTCCTACTACAGTGTCTTTGTCGTTCGATTAGCAATCATGGTTAGTCTTTTTTCATTTTTCCAACCATCCATCATATTCATCTATGCTTATCAATTTTTATTTTTATTTTTTATTTTATTGTTACTGTTCGGCCTTTAAAAAAAATTGTTAAACTGAAAAAAAAAATAAAAGTGAATGTTGATGCAAGATTTTGGGATGCTTATCAATTTTCATGTGTTTGCCTTTTTGGTCACACATCAATCTCCGGTTAGAATCGTCTCATCATTATTAAGTCATAATCGTGAAAACTCAAACACTGCCACGTCGTCAGGTTTTCCCTTCCTTTCTTGTTTCTGATTCAGGCTGGGGTTCTTTCTTCTTTGGGTTTAAAATGTAATTTGTGTTTGAACCTTTTAGGCTTAACTTAAGGCCTTAGTTCAAATTCTGATCTGAATTTGATGTCAGGAAATTAATTGATTAAAGTAAGACGAGAATAAGGATTTTAATACTATTGGGGTAGAGAAAAGTTTTGGACGGAACGTGATTTGAACTATTTTGAAGTTTAGATATGTTTGGATTGGGGGTGAAGTGGAATCAAATGGATTAAAATAGAATGGAATGGAACGGAGAAAATGAAAATTATTACTATATTCTTAGTTGCAAAATTTAGTATGTTTTTATAAATTATAACAATAATAACAAGATTAAGAATTATAATCAATTTTTCATTACTTTATATATTATATATTTTTATAATTACTTTTAATACGTCATAACAACATAATATTAAAAATTTTAATAATATATTTATTCTTTATTTAGGTGAAAAAAATAAATAATAATATACTTATTATTTGAATGAAGAGAAAATGAAAAAATGAAACAGTTAACTTTTTAAAATTATAAATATAAAACTTTTCTTCTTTCTATTTTTTTCTTTCCTCTCGCTTTTTTCCGCTCAACTATCAAATAATGTTTTTTTTTTCAAATTTTAAAAGTTTGTATATTTAATAATTAACTAAATTTTGTACCTGTACAATGTACAAGTTTATAACATTTAATATTTTATTTTATATTATTAATAATATTAAATATATTTTTATATTTATATTAAATATATGTTTAATAAAATTTTATTATAAATTAGTAAGAAAAATTAAACTATTTATTGAATAATTGAAAATTCACTTTATATCAGTTAATTATTAAAAATATTATGTTCTTAAATACATTTTTAAATAATATTAAAACGAATATTTTATTAATTAAATTATAAATTAAAAAGGATTGTTTTTATAATTTTTAATATTAAAAATTAGTTTCATATTAAATTATTGTTAAATTTTTTAAAGAATTAAAATATTACTTATAAAAATTATTTAGATATATATATATATATATATATATATATATATATATGACTATATGAAATGATAAATAATTATATATGTTATGTAATTACTTTTTTAGTTTAATTCTAATACATCATCAATGTTAATACTTTTTCATTGCCAATCAATTAAAAATTATAAAAAGAATAACTTTTGAAATAATCATTACAAAAATTAATATTTTTAACAATATGATAATTTATAATTGGATGATAATATAAAAAATATTTAACTATCAGTATAATTTTATTAATTTTTTTTTTGTTTTTACATTATGAAACTATGGATTATTAATTATTTTTTCTGTTAAAATTTAATGTAGATGCATATTACAAGGAATTGTTAAAGACAATAAATAACTGGTATGACAAATTATTTGCATAAAAAAATAATTAGTAATATACCGATAAAATTGTATAATAAATTAATAACTTGGGTTAAGTAAAAGAAATTTTGACATGTAATTAAAAAAGTGGAAGAATTTTAGTATTATTAATTGATACATGTTAAACGGTACCGCAACCTTTCAATAATCACAACCTTCCAAATTCTACTGAATATTAGGCAGAACCTCCTCCCTTTGCAATACTCACAGACCCCGTCAACTTGCTCAGTTTCTCATCGCCCTTCACCGAAAGTTGAACGTCTTTTATTTTTTGGCCAACATGAGATTGAAGTCTGAAGGCTTGCTTTTCGAAATGGTTTGCACAGAGAGGAATCAATGAAATGGATAATGCGGTAATATTGAAATTAAAAATAGAAACTAATTTTATCATCCATTTCATAACTCTCAATTTGTGAAGAAAAACAAACAACAAGTAATGAGTGATTTGGATTGAATGAATACTGTTAGAATATTCTTAATTAGATTTGAGTAATTTCTTTTTAGTTAATTGTTGAAAGAACGTTAATAGTTTATTTTTTATTTAATTAATTGGTAATTAAGTTCCTGAACTTCTAAATTATTTTTAATTGAATTCTTTTTTTATGGTTTCATTAAGTGCTGTGTCGAATATATAATGCATGCAATCTATATATCTATTATATGTATAAAGCTGAGACACAAGCCTAAAATACTACCTATATTACTTAAATTTTTATCGTTGAGCCACATAAGCAAATTTAGCATATTTTTACATATTGTAGAATATTTTTTCATTTTTTATCAATTATTAATCTTGTGTATAAATGTAAATTAAAGGCTATAATTAATAATGAATCTCATTATAGATTAATCAATTGTCTCAAATTATTATTATCCATGTTATTAATTTTGGAGAAACCATTTTGTTTAGTTGCGAGATTAACCATGCTTGGCTGTTAATTAGAAAGTAAAAGGCGATTAGTTTGATCTAACTAACCAGTATTTTGTTTTTATGTAGGTCATGCTAGCAATCTTGATAGGGCTACTCACTATACTTACATGGCATTTTACAAAGATTTATACAACAAAATCACTTTATAGTTTGGCATATGGTCTACGTTATGAACTTTTGCAACGACCTGTCTTGAGGATGTGGAACATTTTGAACTCTACTTCTGAGATTACAACAGCTCAAGTCAAATTGTCTCAATATGTGATCAGACGTTATAGCAACCCTGCAACTCAAGCAGAGCAAGTTGAGGTTGACCATTAATTTATTGTTCTTTCTCCTCTTACTATTTTATTAATATAATTATAAATATACATGTATGAAAGGTGGTTTCCTCATCATAAAATTAAGTTTCAAAAATATATTTGTAAAAGTACTAAAATTTAATCATTCAATTATGTAATATTATTTTGATGAATATGTATAATAAGTTATAGATTTACTGGATGTTAACCAGTATGTAATTTTATAGTTGATAATTACATATATTTTTAAAAATATATAATAGTTAAATTGTATAAAATTTTTAGATCTATTTGATTAAAATTTTTAATCTAACAATTTAAATTGATAAAATTTTACTGTTATAAAACAGTATAAATTTGAGACTTGCTACTACAAGAAGGGGATCCCACATTGTGTTATTATGTTTGAAACTGTATTGAAAGTTATATTAACCAATTATGTGTTGCTTATTTGTAATGTTCTAACTCTAGCAGCTGTATGAAGCGATGAGGGATATAACATGGGCGTTATTTGCTAGTCGGAAAGCTCTAAACTCTATAACTATCAATTATAAGAATGGATTTGTCCAAGCATTCCATAGAGATCTGAAGGATAACAACACATTTTACATCTATTCTGATCTTGCAAATTACTCCATAGGTGCCAGCAATTCTAATGAGATCAACTCCTTTTCAACACATCAATCATGGGATGACAAAGCCATTCATGGTAACTATTCTGCAATTTGGTACCGTGAACCACTTGACCCTATCACTGGTGAGAAGATTGGAAAAGCTATGAAAATTGCACCTGAAGACTTAATCAACATAGCTGGCCTTTCTCAAGTACCTGATGGTGTAGCTTCATGGCATGTTGCTGTGAGCAAGTTTACAGATTCACCATTACTTTCAGCAGCATTGCCAGTTTGGGACTCTTCTAATAAGAGTATTATGGCAGTTGTAGGTGTCACTACTGCACTTTATAGTGTAGGACAGTTAATGAGAGAACTAGTTGAGTTGCATAGTGGCCATATGTATTTGACTTCCCAAGAGGGTTATTTACTTGCAACTTCCACAAGTGCACCTCTATTGACAAATTCAACAAAGCCACCTAAGCTTAAGATGGCTGTTGATTGTGAAGATGATGTAATACGACAAGGAGCTGAGTGGTTACAGAGAACTTATGGGAACAATTTTCCTCCAAGTCATGAGGTTCATGTAGAGAATGTCAAGCTAGGCCATCAACAATATTACATTGACTCATTCTTCCTAAATTTAAAGAGACTTCCCTTGGTAAGTTTAAAGATGCTACACCTATTCCTTATATTCCATCTTGTGTAAAACATTACTTTAAAACTCAGCAACATCTATTGATGATATGGTAGAATATTGTTAATGGTCAACCTTTCTTCTTGTTTTACCAATAATTTTAACAAGTATAAATTCTAGGATTTTTTTTCCTCTTATTTCATTTCTGTTTTGAGTAACCAACTATCCTATGAATTATAATTAAACTTTGTACAGGTAGGTGTAATCATCATACCAAGAAAGTATATCATGGGGCAGGTAGATGAAAGAGCCTTCAAAACGTTGGTTATTCTGATATCTGCATCACTATGCATCTTAGTCATTGGATGTGTGTGCATTTTGATATTGACAAATGGAGTATCAAAGGAAATGAATTTAAGAGCAGAACTGATAAATCAACTGGAAGCAAGAAGAAAGGCAGAGGCATCAAGCAACTATAAAAGTCAATTCCTTGCAAACATGAGGTTGGTTTTTCAAATTCAATTTTAGAAATGTATAAAACAATAGCTTGCTTTATCCAGTATTATCTGTTGATTAATGGTAAGGCAACTACATCCACATAGTTTATGTATTTCTATAATTGATTATTTTTTTAAACTTGTTGACTGGTTGGTATGAACTAGATTCTATTTATGACCTATATTTTCATTTGGTTTATGAGTCTAAGATGATCTTTCCTTTGAGCATTCACAAATGTGCTTCATGGTTTCTTTCTTGCTTGTATTACAGTCACGAACTAAGGACACCAATGGCAGCAGTAATTGGGTTGCTTGACATTCTTATATCTGATGACTGTCTCACAAATGAACAATATTCAACAGTTACTCAAATAAGAAAATGTTCTACTGCTCTGCTCCGTCTTCTTAACAATATCTTGGACCTGAGTAAGGTGGGAAATTAGCTAAACATTTTGTTCATGAATAATTACAAACCAATTCCAATTTCCTTAATCATTGCACTTCTGCCACAAAGCTTTCTAATATTATATAGAATTTAGGTGGAATCTGGAAAACTGGTCCTAGAAGATGCAGAATTTGATTTGGGACGAGAACTTGAAGGGCTTGTAGATATGTTTTCTGTTCAATGCATTAACCACAATGTAGAGACTGTTCTAGACCTATCTGGTATGATTGTCATTATGGTTGCATGAGAAATTTTAATTTTACTAGAAGTAGATGATTACAAGTTCTTTTAACAAGTTTTTAATACATTTAGCCTATAACTATTTTCTTGTAGATGACATGCCAAAGGTAGTTCAGGGTGATTCTGCGAGGGTAGTTCAAATATTTGCTAATCTGATCAACAATTCAATTAAGTTTACACCATGTAAGTCAATTTTTTTATGTTACAGTTTTGTTATGACCCTGGTAACCAAAAAAATATGAAAAAGTTTACTAGCTTAAAATATAAAAATCCCAAAATATATATAGAATTGATTTATTGGAATTGATCTCCATGTTCATTCCCCAAAATTTTGTTTCAAACTCAAAAATTGGTTGGTTTTGTTGCTTTTCTTGAATCATGAGGTTACGGGATGATAAAAGGCTTCTTCTTTTCAGGCCTTTTTCTCTTGTGAGGAGTACTGCATAATGACCGAACTACAATTTGAGTTTGTTTTGGTTGTTTTGTAGTTAGCTCTTCCATTATGTAAGTTGTCAATCATTTGTGGCATATTTGAACCCTATTCTTTCCTTCTCTAATAAATTTATTTAATTTTCATTAACAAAGTATTGCATGATGTTCTTTTCAATGTATTCATTTTTTTAAAATAACTCATTTTATTTAAATAAATCATATTAATCATGGAAGCATCAAACAATGCCTTTCAATCTTTGGGGGAATGTTATTATCGATCTTTTGTTCCTCATGAAATTTGTGATCATATCTATATTCATTAGCATGTTCCTTGAAAATCCAAAGAATTATTAAATAGGTTTATTGCTATGAATCAATAAAGCAATAAAGCTCTGATACAAGACTAATCTAAATTGTTTCTAATGTATTACAGCGGGTCATATTATTCTACGAGGATGGTGTGAAAATCCAATATTTTCTGGTGATAGTCCAAATTTTCCTTTTGACAAGAAGAAATCACGAAATTTGCAAAAGAGCAAAGAGAAGCCAAATGCAAACCATGCAAAGAGAACATCTATGAAAAATAACAAAGTGATACTTTGGTTTGAAATTGATGATACAGGCTGTGGTATGAGCCTAAAAGCTTGTCTGGAAAAAACCATATAGATCTATCCCTTTTATGTCAAAATAAAATTCAATTTAATGATAAATCTTTATGACTTGCTTCCTATATATGTGATACAGGTATTGACCCAAGCAAATGGGATTCAGTGTTTGAAAGCTTTGAGCAAGCTGATCCATCAACTACACGACTGTAAGGAATTTAAATTATCTACAAAGACAAGACTAAGTCTTATAAAACTTACTTTTTAGCCAACTAATGGTCATGGTCATGACACTATTATATGAGATTTCCATTAAATTTCAAAATTAATATATGAAACTTATATATCCAATGGTTTAAAAACATTTTGAATACTATGGGCTAAAAATTTATACAGTTCTGAAACCTTTACTCATTGCAGGCATGGAGGCACTGGTCTTGGACTTTGCATTGTCAGAAACTTGGTAAGTAAAGTGAAATTGTCACTCATAATTCATAATAAATGTGTCTAATGAAAGACAAAAAATGTGTCTGTTCAGCACAAATATGTAAATACATCATCTAGATAAGGGAAGCTTTTATCAGTTACTTGTATTAAAAGAACAGTAACAAGAGCATTGTCGTTTATTTTAGAAGAGTATGGCTTCATGTCAAGGTTTACCAATTCTAATTTGTATGTGTCCTTTTTCTTCTAAAATAAATTGTGAGACTTGAATATAGGTTTCTCTTATCTCATTACTACTATGAGGTGGTAGGTTAACAAGATGGGTGGAGACATCAAGGTTGTCAGAAAAGAGGGCCCAGGAACATTGATGCGATTTTGCTTACTTCTTAGTGCGCCCATGGATGTCACAGAACAACATTGTGCAATAGACTTAACAAACAATGACTTAGTGGTGAGTAGAATCATTCTATTGATCGAATAAAATTTGAAATAAGAAATATTATATGCTAGATGCATGCTTGTGTATGTCATAGACCATGCATTATTGAAAAACCCAAAAGGGAAAAACTTTTGCACAATTGATACATTGCAACTGCTGTTGCAATCTTTTAGTTGACTTTGCAAGAATCAAAGCAAAAGCAGAACGGTATCAGCTTTCTTGTAGCTCTAGATCTTCTCTTATTCTTAAATAATAGGATATAGTTTTGTTAGAAAAGAAAGATATTTTTAAATATAATTAATGATTCTGTAAATAAATTTAAATATATTTTAATCTATATAAATATGACTAAATGTAGTTTAATTTTTTTTAAAATTATTAAATTTACTCCTCATAAATTTTAATTTTTTAAAAACGATTCCTATTAATAGTTTATGATAACATATCATATCATATCATTAACTATTTCTATTAATAGATATATGTCATATTTGACAAATGATAATAAAAATATTTTAAAAATTTTAAAATTTATAAAAATTAAAATCAATCAACAATTTTAAAATAACTAAATTAAATTTAATCATATTTATAAAAATTAAAAATATATTTTATTTTTATAAAGAAAAGTGAGTTCATATTAAATAATATTATTTAATATTTTTTTATGACATGTTAACATTTAATGATGTCTGCTACTTTGCTTTTGTGCATCTCTATTATTTAAAATTACATCTAAGTCATCTTAAAAAAATAGCATTTTAATAAAAGCAAATTTATGTGCCATATGAGCATGTTATTTGGACCCTATACCTACAATAACAAAATGTTCACTGAAAGGATAATGCACAAGTTCTTAAAAGAAGAGTTAATGCAGGTACTACTTGCACTGCATGGCAACATGGGTCGGTTAATTACATCCAGGTGGTTACAAAGACACGGAGTGTGCACAATGGAAGCATCTGAATGGAATGGACTAACTCAAATTTTGAGGGAACTCTTTCATGCAAGAAGTTCAGTTCATAATAATGACTTTGATGCACACTATCCAACAAATGGGGAATTGAAGTCTAAACTACATAACATACGAGATAAGAGGAACCCTACTTTTGTCATTGTTGTTGACATTGGGCTACTTGACTTGAGCACAGATATATGGAAGGAACAGCTTAACTTCCTTCACAGGTACTTTAGTAGAGCAAAATTTGTATGGATGCTAAATCATGACACCTCCAATACTATAAAGATGGAGCTCCGTAAGAAAGGGCATGTATTGATGGTCAACAAACCCCTCTACAAAGCAAAAATGATTCATATTTTGGAAGCTGTCATAAAGGAAAGAAATCTTGAGCTACAAAAGAAAAATATGACTGCTCTAAGGACAACAATGAAAGAGGGTGATTTGCATGAGTTTCTTGATATTGATTCTACTCATTTTGATGTTGCTAGCTCTGATGATTCTGACACATCTGAAATAGGTGGTTCAAATCCTGTTAATTCTAATGAACATAAACCAATTGAAACAGTGGCCAAATCTCATCCATCATCGCCATACCATATGAATAATTGTCTAGTTAGATTAACTAATGAAAATGAATATTTAGAAGAAAATAATATGAGGAAAGAAGAATCTTGTCAGAGTAGTCCTAGTTCTAACCATGCCACTGAAGACTTTGAACCTATATCACTATCTTCCAAAGAATCACCTTTTCAAGCAAAAGATCTGGATGAAGATTCTGAATGCAGGGGAAGACAGAAGGTCAGTGACTTAGGTAAAGTAGTAGATGGAAATAAATCTCTTGAGGGCCTAAGGATTTTGCTTGCAGAAGATACACCAGTGCTTCAAAGGGTTGCAACCATAATGCTTGAAAAAATGGGAGCTATTGTTATTGCTGTAGGTGATGGGCAACAGGCAGTAGATGCTCTCAATTGCATGTTCAATGTTGAAGATTGCAGAAGAGAATCTCTCCAGAAAGAAAGAAACACAAGATCTCAAACTGAGATTTTGACTTGTCGTCCTTATGACTTGATCCTAATGGATTGCCAGGTATGGACTAGATTAAAAATTCACATACTTAATTTTAATAGTTTTAGGAGCACATACATGTCTTGCTTATACAAGAATACCAATTACTATAAAATGTTACCAAGTAGTGCCCCATTGTATATGTTAGATAACTTTTTCTTTTCTTTTCTTTTCTTTAGTAAGTAAATATGAGCTTTAATATTTTGCTTCTTTGTTTGTGTGAAAAAAGATGCCAAAGATGGATGGCTATGAAGCAACAAAAGCAATCAGGAAATCAGAAGTGGGAACAAGCTTGCACATTCCCATTGTTGCTCTTACAGCGCATGCAATGTCTTGTGATGAGGCCAAATGCTTGGAGGTGGGCATGGATGCTTACTTAACAAAACCAATTGACTTCAAGATGATGGTGTCCACCATTCTATCACTCACCAAAGGAACATCTTGACTTTTCTCATTAAGCTTGAGCTAACAAAGAGTTGGCTAAAGCACCCTTGACATGTATACATAGAAGTTTACCTCATCATATAAACACCAAAAATCATAGCTTTACATATCTTTTCTAGAACGAAGTCCTTTTTTCCTAACTCAGTAAATAGCGCTGAAACGCAGTGGCTAATGTTTTTCTTTTGTGTGCATGTGACTACACTATGCATAAGGAAAGACTTCATATTTAATCATAAAAAAAATGTGTTAAAAGATGTATTTAAAAGAATGTATTATTAATATTGTTCAAAATATAATTTCACCTGTTTGTGTTACTCTTAAGGATAGAATGAAAGAAGGGAAAATGTCTTTAATAAAAAAATCCAAATATATATGAAGAATTCACAAGGACACATAGTAAATTAATAATGTAAAAAAAGGTTAGTGCGTATACTAATAAGTAAATAAATAGATTTGTCAAATTCAAAGAGTTACACCCATCTTTTAGTACCACTAGTGATTATAGAGTAAGAGCATATAAAATGGTTCATCTTGATTTAGTTTCATCTGTCATATAAAATACTAGTTTTTTTATTCACCTACGGGTGTATTAAATATGTATTATTTTATTTATATATTATCAATCATTTATTTAGAATGATAATAATATTAAATAAAAATTTAGTTACATTATATATTTTAATAAATAACCTATTATAAATTATTTAAAAAATATCAAAATATTTATATAATATCTGAAAATTTTCTTTGATATTATTAATTTGGACAGTAAAAAGTTATAATTTAAATAAAATTTTCAAATAACATCAAAATGATCAATATATTAAGTTATGCTAAATTGAAATGAGAATTATTTTTATATCTTTTAACATTTGAAGGATTTAGTATAATAAATATTAAAAATATTATTGGATATTATGAATCTTCGAAGGAATAAAAAAAATTTAAATATTAAAGTTTAATTTATAAATTTACTTGTGTGGATTATATTTTTTCTTTCACGTTATGATTATCAGGTGTGTGTATTTTTTTTTTCGTATTATGGCTATCAGTATGTGTGTGAGAATCGATTAACACAATAAATTACATTTACCAAAACTTACAAAAGAACCAATTCACAATATTTGTTTTAAATTTATATTGATGTAATAGTTAAAAAAATCAATATTATAATTTTTTACAATTTTGATTTCATATAAGAAAAATTAAAAAAATTCATTTTATTTTCTTCTATTTATAAAATTATAAACTTAATTAAATATTTTTATTTATAATAAATTTTTATATTTATTTAATACTATCAAAATAAATATTTTTTATAAAGTTGAAATATCTAACAGTTTTCGATTCAGAACTATACAAATTCCTAACTATAGAATTGTGTTATTTTGCTAAAAAAACAAAACAAAATTAAATAAATTTTATTTTAATATTTTTTTATTAGAACTTAGAAGAATAAAATGATATCTAAGTAACAAGATACAAAATAAGTATTGTATTAATGCTTTTTAATTTATTAAAATTATTTTATTTCTTATAGTTTTTGAAAAAAAAATGAAATTAACTATAAAAATATATAAAAAATAATGTTAAAATATTAGAATACAAAACATTAAAAAATATATAGAGAAAATAAATAAAAAATTAATTAATAAGCTTTGAAATATTAAAATATATATATATAATAAATAGAAGAATTTTAGTATTATATATCAATATAAATGAGTTTGGTAACTAATAAGCAATGGTTAAGTAATTTAAATTATCTTTTTATTAAAAAGTTTAACATTTAAGGTCACAAATGCATCTTTGTCATGTTTCTTTATAATTTTTCAATTATAATTTTTAACTATTATTCTTTAGACAATAGTTAAAAGAAATATTATAATAATAAATTTATCTAAGACTAAAAAAAATAATAGATGTGTAACTTAATTTTTTCTTATTATTAATATTTTTTTATTTACAAAGAGAATGGATATTTTTGTTTTTTTTTTTTGGGAAGAGAATGAAATTCCTTCTTCAATATCTTGGTGTAAGATTTTAGTGTCTGAACACTATATTAAATATTCAATTAATTTAAATTTAATTTAATTAAAAAATATTATTATAGATAAAAAAAATTATTAACTTATATTATAATATATATATATATATAAAAGAAAGATTAAGTTATTTTAAAAATAATTTTATCTAAAATTATTTTGTTTAATAATTTTTATAAATAATTAAATTTTATTAATTTAACTGTTAAATTAATAAATTATATTATATATTATTTTTATAAAATTTTAAAAAAATTAATATTTTAAAAAATTTAAATTAATAAATAATATTTTTTTAATATTTATTAATTTAAATTTATTTAATAAAATATTTTTATAAAATTTTACAAAAATATTTATATAATATAAATTATTAATTTAATAATTTAATTGATAAAATTTAATTATTTATAAAAATTATTAAACGAAATAACAGTAAAAAGTTATATTTTAATGTCATTGTGGCGGGGATTGAAGCAAAGAGCTGCTGCAGAGGTTGCGAAGAAAGCCCCCACTAAAGAGACATGATGTTGTTTCTCTTTGGTTGTGTTACACCAATTGTTTTTGCTGAAGGTTGAAGGGACGTACGGAAGCTGAAATTTATACCATTTCGCCGAGGCTGCAAAGAAGTGAACTCACGAAGATCAAAGATTTTGCTTCTGCACCGCACCTATCGTTCTGAATTGAGGTTTGGTGATTCTTCTCACTTGCTGCCTCTAGCAATTTGTATTTTCATCAGCATTTGAGCATTTTATATATAACAACCGAACATGCCCTGGCAACTGAGTTTGTGACCAAATAAACTTTGCGATTAATCGATTATGATAACTAAGTCTTCATTTAATTATACGCTGCCGTTTAGCATCGTTGGCGAGGACTTGGTTTTCTGTCTGTGTCAGGTTGCCTTATAGGATTTGAAAACTAGCTCTGATCTTCAAAAAGAAAAAAGTACAGTAACGAAAGCCTCAAATTTGGTCATGCATGAAACATGCTTGAGAAAATTCCGCAACGAGAAATCCTATAAAATTTATTAATTAATATATAAATGAAAATCCATCTTGGCTGATGTTATGAAAATAACCTGCTTCACTGATTGGTGTTGGTCAAATATTAATCTTGCATCTTCTTCGTGCAGTTCTTTTTGAACGTGTGAAGCTTCAACACATAGAGGACTAACTTGGTTCCACTCTTAGAAGTTACTATTTTATGCAAATATAGCTGAATATATACAAATGTTGGTCTTTCAAGCAAGGTCCATTAAACACATAAAAGCTTTTACTCAGAGGTGTATGTCTAGATGCTCCATTACACTTCATGCTCACTACTCTGATACTCCTCACAAGAAGTCTAAGCTTGCTCCTTTGCAGGTTGATCCCCTATTCTTTTTTCCATCACTTGCTTCATGCTCCAAATAAATGGACGTATTGTGATTTATTTTAAGTTTCTAAGCACTGCACTGGGGTTTTGGGTCTGTGTTCGTAGGAGAGAAGAATGATAGACCAGTGTAAGATATTTGCAAAAGCAGGTGATGGAGGTAATGGTTGCTGCAGCTTTCGCAAGGGCAGACCTGATGGTGTGTTTTATTTACTTCTCTTGTATAATCAAGGTTTTAAACTGCAGTTATGGTTGCGTTTTGATTATGGACTATCGCTGCTGCTGCAATTGCGGTCATGAAGGGGTAGTAGAGACCTCCCAAACTGTAATTTTTCAGTTGCAATTGCAGTTGTAGACTGTAATTTGAAACTATGTGTATGGCTTATAGTTAATTCAAAATTAAATTATTTATTTCTAATTGAGTGTTTCATACCATCAGATCTTTAGCTGTCGTCATTTTTTTCATATATATATATATATATATATATATATATATAATTATTCTCAGCCGGAAGAAGCGTGCGATCTCAAATAATAATCAGATGGATGTTAAGAAATCTGGTTGGTGTGCAATGGAACTCTTGACAATGCTACTTTGGTGTCTGTGCTTATGTAGGTGGCAATGGTGGGAAAGGTGGTGATGTGATTCTCAAATGCTCTCCCAGAGTTTGGGACTTCAGTGGTTTCAAACGTCACCTGGTATGTGCTTGTATCTTCTACCAAAATTTTTTGTGGGATGATAGAGTTTTTTTATGCGTTAAAGATCCATGACACTAACAGTGTCCCATAGATAGCAGAAAAAGGAGGAGCTGGATCATCGAAGACAATGATAGGAACAAGGGGTGCAGATAAGGTAATTGATTTTTACATCTTTTAGCTTTCGAAATGTTTAATAATTTTCTTTCCTTTTGTGTGGCCATGTTCTGCAATTCAGAATTGCAATTTGTAAGTTCATTTCAAAATCATATATGCTTTAATAGGTTGTCCGTGTACCGGTTGGCACTGTACTTCATCTTGTTAGTGGTGATATTCCTTCTATAGTGAAAACTCCATCCTCAACGGATGTAGACCCTTGGGAAATTCCTGGTGGACTTGTTGATGATCTTCCTGACCTTGGCAATGGTTCTATCTCCAATGTTAAAAGTGGGGAAGAAGTCAAAGCAGTACATCTTACTAGCTGCTCTTCATCCCAAGCTGCTGAAACAAATATTGAGAAATCTGAAGAATCAAGACATGTCGCATCAACAGCTGTATTTTCTCAACCTTCTACTTCTGATGTTACTCCTGAATTTGGTACGGAGGATACAGGAGAGAAACAAGAGATACTATACAGTGTTGCTGAATTAACAGAAGAAGGTCAACAAATTGTCATTGCTCGTGGAGGAGAGGGTGGTCTGGGCAATGTCTCTTTTTCCAAGGATTCAAAGAAACTTATGACTATGAAGGCAGGGGTGAGTCAAAACATATCTAATCTTCAGGACTCTAACAATGTTTCCCTGCATACAGGTTTACCTGGTTCTGAGACAGTTCTTATATTAGAACTCAAGAGCATTGCTGATGTGAGCTTTGTGGGAATTCCTAATGCCGGGAAAAGCACTTTACTTGGGGCCATATCAAGAGCTAAGCCTACTGTTGGTGACTATGCCTTCACCACTCTTAGGCCAAATTTGGGGAATCTGAACTATGATGATCTCTCAATAACGGTGGCTGACATTCCTGGACTTATAAAGGGTGCACACCAAAATCGTGGACTTGGACATGCGTTTCTGCGCCACATAGAGCGCACAAAGGTTCTGGCTTATGTTGTAGACTTGGCTGCTGCTTTAGATGGAAGGAAGGGAATTCCACCCTGGGAACAGCTGAAAGACTTAATTCTAGAGCTTGAGTACCATCAAGATGGTTTATCCAATCGACCATCCTTGATAGTTGCAAATAAAATTGATGAGGAAGGTGCAGACGAAGTGTATAAAGAGCTAAAGAGAAGGGTCCAAGGTGTTCCCATCTTTCCTGTGTGTGCTGTTTTGGAGGAAGGGATAGCGGAGCTCAAGGCTGGCCTTAGAATGCTTGTCAATGGGGAAATATCATACAAAATTTGCCTAGATCAAATTTTGCTTGGTTAGATTATTTTGAAGAGCTCCACTTGTAAGTCTAACGCAAGATGTCTAAACCCAGGAAATATAGAATGGAAAATGTTCTTTGCAGGATAACATATAGAGATTTTTTTTAAAAAATTTTTTTTTTTTGGGGGCACTTGAGTCCCAGTATTTCTGCTTTGTTATATTTGTGCTTAAGGATAAGATTCGTCCAAGTTAACATAAACCCCCAAAAAGTAATGGTCATAAAACACAACATCCAAATCAATTGGTAAGAGATATTTTTTTCATTAAATATATATTGATATAGTCAAATGCACATCAAAAAGAAAGAGTGCTTCAGAAAGCAATTAAGACTTAACTATGATTAGACTAAATGCATCTTTAGAGTTGATGAGTACTTTTAGTTTGTGGAAATATCTTTGCGTTAATTTAAATCTAAGACTTTGCCTTTTTATTATTTTCTATTTAAAAGTTAAAAAATAAAGTAAAATTTTGTAAAATTAAATTAAATAATAAATAAAAACGATTTCTATAAAATGGGGGTAGCATGAAGGAAACAGGAGGTTGAGAGTTAGGAATATAAAGCATTTGTTCCACTCCACTTTATTAATGATGTATGTATTTTATTTTTTTGTACTAGAAGACTAAGGTTTACTCTCTTTTTATACCATGTTTGTTTGAATAAACATATGAGACTTATCCGCCCTTATCGAACAAGAAGCCTCGCACCCCTATTTTTTTTTATTTTTTTTTTCTTTGGAAAAAAGAAAGAATGCAATTACCCTGCTTCATGGCCGCTGGGCCTCGTTTGAAAAAATCCCGAAATAAACCATAGACAAAAAAAAAAAGTAAAAAAATACTAAAATTGGCCCATGCAGGTTTCGAACCTGCGACCTTCGCGTTATTAGCACGACGCTCTAACCAACTGAGCTAATAGGCCAGTTGATTTTGATTAAACGATGTTATTTACATAAACAATATAATTTTATTTAATAATATTTTATTCTAATAATTCCAAAAACAATATATGTCATCATATTAACCATTTAAGTTAGTTCCCAGTAATATAAAAGTTTACTATGCTTGTTATTTAATAATTATGTTATCGAATTAATTCCATTTAATGTTATTTATTTTCATATTATTATCTTAAAAAAATTTATTTTATCACTTAAATCCTCTATGAAAATAATATAGTGACATTTTTTAATTTTATATGACTAATTTAATGATAAATTTTTTTTATAAACTGTAGTTGTAAACATTGAACCTATTAAATTCTACATATTTGATTGGGATAGGTAACAAGGGTTTTTGGTTCAGATCATTATATAATAATTTTTAAAAGTAAAGTCAAATAAATTAGTGGCATAAATATTTTTTGTGTGTATTAAAAATATCCTCTAACAAACAATTGAAGATAAGAATGTTCGTCATATATCAATTTGATCCAATAAATTTGATGATCCAAATCAAATAAACTAATTGATACAGTTAATTTAATTTTTTTTTACTTCAAATTCAAACCAAATAAATTATAATGAATTCTTTTCTACCTTGGGTTACTCTTAAATTTTAATTTTATATAAAACTGATAACTAAATAAAATAAAAACTTAAAAAATATAATAATTTATGTTTTATCATAATTTGATGAGCTGAATCAAACCAACCTAATCCCAATCAAATTAATTTAATTTATATTAATCGGAAAAAAAAATCAAAACCTTAATCAAACTAATTAAATATAATTAATTTAAATTTTATTTTATATAAATCAATCCAACCCGTCATCTCTGACTAAAAACTGTATGTATATAAAGATGGGTCTAAAGAAATGTAAAATGTATATTATATTAAAGTAGTATTTGAAGCTTAAGTTCACAAATCATACATAATATTTTTAAAAATAAAGAACGTATAAAACAAACTTAGGGTCCAATTTCTGAGACTTGAACATTATTACATTAATAATTATCTTTTTTCTTGCTTGTTTCTTTTCTTCCATAAGTAACCCAAGATCACAGCTGAGGCAACAACGATTCCTATAATTCCCTGGGGCAGTTTTAACTTCGCAGGTACCACCTTAGGCAATCTGAGATGGTTTTCGAGATTGCATCCTAATTCAGAGAGTTTCTTGTGTGAAGCTGCATAATCTTTGAAAAAAGCATCCTCGTCCTAATACAATTGAAAAGTTATCAATGCATGCCTAAAATCATATTATTATATATAACAATATTTTACATATCTTACAATTTAGAGATCAAAGAAAAGAGATCAAAGAAAATATATGATGTATAATGAATTAATTAAAAATTTGAGTAAAAATAACATTATTCTTACATATAAAAAGAAATAAAATTATTATCTATATTGTTTCAAACTAACTCCGTGGTCATATTCGACCTAGAAAAGAAAAGAAAAAGCAAAAAAAAAAAAAAAAAAGCTTGGACCTTACCTGTGCATAGTGTTCAAGAAGCTTCCGGAACTTCTTATCCGTTAGTAGAGCATTGTCTGTGGGAAGCTTGAATGATTCCCCTTTCAACAGTTCCCTATTTAGTGTCATGTAAAATTTTAATTATTATATATTTATAATAAACAAATAAGTGAAGGATGCAAATAAATAAATAAATAAACAAATAGTTCATCATGTAACTAAACATCTTACACAAAATAGGAGTTATCAAACTTCAATGTATCCTTTGTCCATTGACCTTCAAAGTCGGAGCGATTTTTGTGTGCCTCACCCTTTTCAATTAAAGTGAATAATAATGATATTAAATGTATGATATATTTTACATTTTGAGAAGCGTCAATTAAATGCATATAAAAAGATAATAAGCTTAAATGTAGAGTAACATTATTTTCATTTCATAAATTTACAATCATTACTACAATATGAAGAGACATAAGAAAAATAGAAAGAAAAGTATAAAATAAATTGATGAAAAAAATTTAAAAATTATGCAAAAAATATTGTAAGATGTAAAATAAAAATAAGTAAAAAATATTTTTGCCTAAAGAGATACTTGTATATATCATTACCAGAGTGTGGGCTCCGGATAGAACTACGATATCTTTATCATCTAGACCCATGCGATTAAAGATTAACCTTAAATGTGATGCACCTGAAATTTTTCCATATCAATGAATTTTCATAAGAATTAGTTGTAAGTCAAGATTATAAATAATTTGGTTATGTTAAGACAAAAAATATGTAATGACTAGAAAGACGATCATGTCCGTTGAATGATGTAACAACCAGAAGCAACACAAACAAATAGAGGAACACAACCAAACAAACAGGAGATACATGCAGGGAAAACGCAACAAAAAATTAATTATTAAATGTTTAAATAACTTTCATTAATATGATCTTGACATAAACAACAACAACAACAGCTTTATTCAAGTGAAATTTTTCTTAAAAAAATATTTATTATATTTTTATATTTTCTATAAAATAAATACTTTCTTTTCTTTAAAAAAAATTATTTATAGTCGCTCTTTAAATTAAGGTTAAGAAAACTATAAAAATATTTATCATATATGAAAAATATAAAAATGATTTCATATGTGCATCTTAGAATGATTAAAAATATATAATAAGATATATGTAATCAATATTTTTACCTTGGTTAGGATCTGGAAGGCGCCCTTCTTCTGGAGGCTCATCTGAATCCTAATAGAGAAAATAGCAAAGTATATATAAATCAACATATTGAAACCAAAAATCATGAACTATGAGTCTAATTAAACAAAATTTGTTTGTACAGGACTGTAATATATACCTTTCTACCGGGAACAAACTCAATTGTTGGACCCCCAGTGACCTCTACCGCTACAACACCAGCTAGCTGAAATACAAATTCAACTATATGCAACTTAATATAATAAAGTCCCCTCTAATCTCTAATTAATATTTTTTTTATCACAAAATATAACTATTTGACATGCTTAAATAACCTGGTAAAGGTCCGCGTATGTAACTTTTCTAAGCTTAGCCTTCACTTCCTCTATTCTCGAAAGAAACCAACAACGGTGAGAATTAATAAACAAAGTACAAAAAAGAATATTAATTTTAGTTTATAGTTTTGTTAGCGTGCGTCAGCACCTTTTAGACTAATTTTAAGCACCAACAGAAAGAAAAATTATCTTATAAAAGATATTTTATATTTTTTAGGTATTAATTTTTAAAAAAAATTATTTATAATTTTTTAAAATAAGCCTTTAAAAATTAACATTAATAAATTCAGTAAAAGGAAATTAAGAAGAAGAAAAGTCACCACATAATTGAACTGCTGTTTTCAACCCTTTGTTTGCTGTGTAATTCAATTCTTTTTCACTCCTGATAGAGCCATTGGGGCCTCCGGTTTTACTTTCTTCATCGTAGGTACCAGCATCGTGCCATCTATAAAAATATATATCTATAAATTAACTGTAATTAAAAGTTTGAAAATGGAGAGAAAGATGTTATATAAAATAAATCCTCCATATTTTCTTATTATTTTATAAGATAAATATTAAATATATTATATATTTTTAAAAATATATAAAATTTAAAAAACTTTTGTATTTAATAATTAAAAAATTTAATTAAGTTTTTAATCTTTCGTTAAATAATCAATTTTAATTTAGTTCGTAAATTGTTTTAATAGTTTTGGTTCTTCATTTCATAAAAAGTGTTGATTTTATTTTCAACCATTAAAATGATCTAAAATAATAATTCCAAAAGATTCAGGATGTACAATGTGATTTATAAATTTATTTTTTATATATATTTTAATTTTTTTACAAGACTATTTGTTTAAAAAATAATTTATATATTTGATTCTAAATATATTAATTTTATTTACATTTTGTTCATATATTATTTATATTTTAATGAAAAATTAAAAAATTAGTATTAAATTGTGTATGTTAAAATTTTTCATAAAATAAACGGTAATCCACTTGACTAACATCTCACTAAATAGAAAATTTTAAAATAAAAACTAAAGTAAACAACTTTTATAAAATATGAAACTAAAATTATAAAAAACAGTAAAAATTAAAATAAAAATAAGAATAAAATAAATAATTTTTTTATTAAAATTTAAAAAAATTTATAGAAACAAAAGATGAAATAAATTAAAATGATTCGAAATAGATAGAAATGAAAGTAATTGTGAATTGTGATCGCTTACGCTAATCGAAGCATGAGAGGGGCACAGTTCTTTTTAGAGATGAGAGCGCGTAGTTCTCTTCGAGCCTTCTCAATTTCTTTGAGATAGTCGTCATCAACTACAGGTTTCGTCATTGTGAAAATGGATTTGTCAATTTTAGGGTTGTAGAGAAGAAGGAGGAAGGAGAAAAGTGTAGAAAAGATTTTGTGCGTGAAAGGTGAAATGATTAATATATTATTTAAGCGAGTTAGAGAGAGAACATACTGAAGAACGACGTGCTTTTGATGACGCTGCCTTGCAACTGCACGTAAAGGATTTGATTGCTTAGGTGCAGCTTTGGGAAAAAGAATTTCGTTACAGTATGTTTATTTGCGAAGGAGAAGAAGATTCACTTCAAACTTTCCATTTTTGCATGCCAGCAAGCCACGCCTTTATAAAAACTCTAACTGTCAAGATTTCTTCCAATATCTTTGACTCTTTGTAACTCCAATTTCGCAGAGAAATTTTTTCATAATATAAAAACTTCACAAGTGATTCATTCAATACCTTCATACTTGGATACTGCCTTTTTCTAATCTGGTTTAATTGATATTGAATATATTATTAATTTATATCATCAGCTTTATTTTAAATTTTTAATGTATTTTTGTGAAATTTGTATACATATAACTATTTACATAAATGAGTTTTATATCTTAAAATTTTAAATTTCATTTTATAAGTTTATTATATTTATAGCTCTATAATATAATTTATATGTCAAATTCTTAATCTATCTTAATATATATAATTTAACAATAAAATATTAAACTATAAAGTAATATAAAATTCCTAATGCTGTAACAATTATAAAAAATGAAAACTGATAAAATTATAATAAATATATAAGACTAAAATAATATTAGATAATATTATAACAGCTAAAAAAATGCTAATCAATAACTTATTCAAATTAAAAATAATAAGAAACTAGTCATGGTTAAATAATGTTATGAACATTTTCAAGCTATGAATTGTATGTGCATGTATATGTATTTTCTGTGTGTAGAGAATATATTTAATAAAAAAATTATATTTCCATAATAAATTTAATCTATATATTTATATATGGATGATCAGAATTACGATACTTTTCAGATTATATGCTAGCTTAAAAAATTATGTAATATTTTTAAAAAAATAGTATATTTGTAATTTGATTTACATTCGAAAGCCTTAAGAATCAAATTACATGCGTGACATCTTTTTAAGTTTTAAAGCTCAAATACGTTTGCAATTAATTTTATCAAATTACAAATATATTTTATTTTAATTTTTTTTATTATCTTTAATATAAAACCTAATTACCTAATATAATAGAATTAATCCAAGTAAATAAAGTCGGAAAAAAATGAAAAAAATGGGCAATAGACTAGCCTCTGTTACGGGCTTAGCACACATGGAAAAGTTAATTTTTGAATTATACTGGGTTGGGCTAAATTAAAACCAAATGAATGAATATTTGGGCCAACCATCAAGGTTGGGGAATGGTTCTTTTCTTCATCATCGCTCCTTCACCATTTTTTTCACTCCAAGTATATGAATGCTATTTTTCTCTAATTCAGTGGTTATTCAAAAGTTTCCAATTGGACTCTAGAACTTTTGCTCCAGCTTCTACATAATTGGTACATTGTCGAGATACAAATCCGGCTTAAAGATTTAGATAAGTCAAAAAAAAAAATTGATTGATGAATCTTTAAGTAAATATGTCTCTTTAACTATATTCCTAGACTCCTATATATTAGACACCTTTCTTCTGATAGGTGGTTAACTAGAGACTCTTGGTTCTAAAGGTATTCTTCTTTATAAGTGACGATAAAATGCATTATGAAAAATTTGATCAAGATATTCTTTTTTAAATAAACTAAAATTAAAAATTATTATATTTTTAATCTATTTTATTTTGAATTTAATATTTAAAATTAAAATTTTGATATATTATATAAATAAATGTTTTGTATAATGATTTTAATATTTATTTTCTTAATTTTTTCATCAAGTTTAAGATTTTTTGTCTCTTTAATTTGTTATTAATACTCTATAATATTTATTATTAATAATAAAAACATTTATTTTAATGTATAAATAACCTTAGGAAATGTACTGATTTCACTAAATCACTAACTCGACACACGTTAAGGATAAATTTATCTTTTTTTTATCCTATTTTAGTCAGTTTTAGATATGAACAATGGCTCGACCAAAATTGTGTCACAATTATGAGTCACGAATTAAGGTAAACAAACAGTATGCGTGGTTCTGCGTTGGAAAGGCATGAAAGCACATCCAATGACCAGAGGCTACACGAAGCTGCATTGAAATTTCGCGCATCTATAGTAAATTGATGCGAAAACAAACAGGGTAAAACATATAACTTGAGTATTACAAGAGCATGTCAAATTTAGATAATTTTGAATTTTCAATAAAAATAAAATAAAATAATTTAACAAAATAAGATTATATATTTTTAACAAAGTAAAAACATTTTGTCAAAAGATTAATTTTGTCACTTGTAAATATTGGTTGTGATATTGTATAATTTTTTTAATAATTTACATAAAAAGTGAGATTTTAATTTTATGCATATAGTAATTGGCTAATAGGAAAAAAAATTGATACTTTAAATTAGTTTTTATAATATTTATTATGTATTTTAAGGCGTATTTATTACTTCTTAAAAAATACTCTAGACCACTTTTGATTTGTATACAATCAAGAAAATTGGAAAGGGGTTTAAAATTCTTGGCACTCTAAAATAATTTTTTTGATTAATAGTATTTGATATCTTTAATAAATTTATTTGTACAGTTTGATCATTGAATTGTACATTAAAATTATTCCATTCATTCAATGAATATAATGATTAAACACTTTTTTAAATCAACAAATAGCAAAGAATACTTCAAAAATCTATTGATTATGTGGCATTTAACAAACATTTCAAACATTCAACTTTATCATTAAATGCATTCCAGACTTATAAAGAGATAAATGTTATTTAAAAGGTGTTTAACAAAAAAAAATGTTTAGAAAAAAATACAACAAATATAGTCAAAAAGTGAAATCTTGTTATATTGTGAATGATGAGATACCTAATAAAATAGAGATTTGACAATAGTATATGAGAGAGAAAGGTGTGTTTGAGAGTAAGCAGGAAATATGATAACAATTGACACAGTTTTTTTAATATAATTTACTTTAACATTCAGCACTCACCCACTAACAATACATAAAGTGAAATTCTCCGTCTGTTAGGTAAAATTACATGTAATAATTAATTAACAGACAAACAATACCACAAGTCCATACCTTGTTGGTATATAAGAGGGTCAAATTAAGTAAAAAAAAAAAACAAAAAAAAAACAGAAGAAGTGGCTATAGACTATAGTTTACAGTGCCTTTTAAATTTGATCATGCTCTTGTTTCCGCTTCAGCGCCGAGGCTGCAACCTCTTTTCGATATGTTAACCGACACCGTGCATCCTATAAGGCCTAAAATAGAAATAACAACACCAACCACAGTCATGACCCTCTTTGCCACACTCGTTGACGCCTTTATGGAATTCATCTTCGAACTGCATGAAAATTCAAACACATGTAGCAAATTCACGGTATTCATAGACATAAGACAAAAATAAGGTCATAAGACACAGTCTGACGTCAAATTCTCCACCCAACCAACAGTTACATTTAGAATGGAACAGGCAAAACTAAAGAGAAACAAAAAAAGTTCTATTTATGAGTACAAAACGTACATATTAAGCACAAAGAAACAAGTGTATTTATGGGTTCAAAAAGTACAAATTAAACAGAAAGAAAAGAGTTGCAGCAATATTGTAGCTGGCTTTAAGTTAGTGATATATGTGTATACAAACCTGATATATGTGACGGAGGAAAAAGTAATTTAGGAGAATAAAATTACCTTGTGGAAATTGGAGCAGAGCAGAAAGTGATGACATAATGAGCGGAGAGAGAAGGGAAGGTGGTGGAGAGAGGTTGATAAGCATATAAACGAGCACGAGGGCATGCAGTCTTAAAGAAGTCATGGTAGATGGAAGAGTTGCATGTCTCTGCTGTGATGCAACAAAACTGAGGATTTCCGAATGCTTGGCACGCTGTTCTGCAAGCCACGTCGTCTCCGCCTATCGTCACTTTCAGTTCAGCCGGACACGCTTCGTTCAAGTTTCCGACGCAACCTATCCACTCACCCTTCCCACTTCCTTCAGCTTCAACCATCACAGGCAGATTGAAACCTTCTACCACGCTTACATCCACCAAATCCAGTCCTCCGGGGCCATTCATACTGAACTCCACCACAGTAACCGGCGGAGAGGCGTTTCCTCCCGCGCATTCTACGGTGGAGGACCCGCAATCACCAGTAACGCAGGAGAACTTTCCGGTTTCGTCAACGTAGCACAAGGTTCGGCCCCATAGTTTTCCACTCCAGCCCAAGGGCACCGGGATAATGACTGAGTCCCCTGGTTGGAGGGTCAAGCCGGTGACGGAGAGCGGTGGGGTTCCGGCGGCGCCTAGCCACACCGAGTAGCTGCATTTGTTGCTGACTTCAAAAGTGGTACAATACGAACCTAGAAATGTGTCATGTTCAAAGCAACAAAATCCAACTCTTTCTTAAACTTTATAACAAATGAATATTTGTAGAAAACAATATATATATTGTTGTTCACTTCAAAGATGGCAGAATACGAACCCAGAAATGTGTCATGTTAAAAGCAACAAAATCCAACTCTTTCTTAAACTTTATAACAGATGAATACTTGTAGAAAACAATATATATATTGTTCACTTCAAAAGTGGTACAATACGAACCCAGAAATGTGTCATGTTAAAAGCATCAAACACCAACTCTTTCTTAAACTTTATAACAAATGAATACTTGTAGAAAACAATATATATATTGTTGTTCACTTCAAAAGTAGTACAATACGAACCCAGAAATGTGTCATGTTCAAAGCAACAAAATCCAACTCTTTCTTAAACTTTATAACAAATGAATATTTGTAGAAAACAATATATATATTGTTGTTCACTTCAAAGATGGCAGAATACGAACCCAGAAATGTGTCATGTTAAAAGCAACAAAATCCAACTCTTTCTTAAACTTTATAACAGATGAATACTTGTAGAAAACAATATATATATTGTTCACTTCAAAAGTGGTACAATACGAACCCAGAAATGTGTCATGTTAAAAGCATCAAACACCAACTCTTTCTTAAACTTTATAACAAATGAATACTTGTAGAAAACAATATATATATTGTTGTTCACTTCAAAAGTAGTACAATACGAACCCAGAAATGTGTCATGTTCAAAGCAACAAAATCCAACTCTTTCTTAAACTTTATAGCAAATGAATATTTGTAGAAAACAATATATATATTGTTGTTCACTTCAAAGATGGTAGAATACGAACCCAGAAATGTGTCATGTTAAAAGCATCAAACACCAATTCTTTCTTAAACTTTATAACAAATGAATACTTGTACAAAATATATGTATGTGTGTGTAAATAGTTGGTACCACTAGTATGCTAACCTGCAAGGAATTGCAACCAACAGAAGGTAACCAAAATGGCAGCAAAACTGGTTGAAGAAACCATGGCAGAAAAAGAGCAATAATCTTTGATCAGTAAGTAAAAAGAGCGATAATCTTTGATCAGTAAGTAAATATAAGGAAAACAGGATAGCCAAAAACCTCTGTAATCAATCCCATTAAATAGAACTCCAATGTGGAAGTGCGAAAATAAACTTCCTGTTTTGCCCTTTGAATTCCTAAATATTATAAGATAAAAGTGTGAAAATGAGACGAAATGTACAGGTGAGACCCTGGGACAAAAATGTAAATTTCCTCTTTTACCCTTTGTATTATTCCACAAAGGGCAACATACAAAAGGAAACTGCAGGGGTACATATGGGAATGATAAGTTGACAAGTGGAGGGGGAGACTGTTGTGAGTAGGGGTCGGTTATTAGCTGAAATCCTAATACATATGAATTACATTATAATGAATTAGTAAATGAATCACCTAACATATTTTTCACTTCACTTGTCATGCTTAAAAATACAAAATGAAAATTCAAAAACAAACTAAAATTGAAATCCCAAAGTCTTGCTGGATTTAGCGCTGAGCTGTGCGTTTGAAAACGCTGATGGATGATTCTCTTTTCCCTGTAATAAGCTAAATCAAAAGCTAGGTTATAATTAAGTCAACACAAACCACATGTGTATCGCTTTAACCCAAGCTAGTTAGGAATCAGTTCAATGCACGGAGCTTTTATTTTAAACAACATATTTATATAACTCATTATTTCTAAATTAAATACTTTAATATGCATAGAAGTTATAATATACTATTATTATTATTATACATATATTATGTTATACATTTGAATTTTTTGGTTTATTTAATTATAATTTAAAAATAAAAAATAAAAAATAAAATATTACATATTTAAAAATGTATAAAAATTCTATGTATTAAATTGTAAGTACAATAATTCCGTGCAGATAAAATTCTGAGTACAATTTTATTCAAACTCTCGAAGCATTTTGATATCTATCATCCTAAAATTTATTATATATATATATAATAAATTTTGAATAAGCGCTGAATCAGAGAAAAATAGCATTCATATATCGGAGAGAAGAAAATGGGGAAGGAGTGATCATGAAGAAAAGAACCATTCCCCAACCTTGATGGGTGGCCCAAATATTCCTTCATACGTTGTGGGATATAGTAAAAAATTTCACACTTGGTTTTAATTTAGCCCAACCCAGTATAATTCAAAGAATAAGAAATATATATATATATATATATATATATATATATATATATATATATATATATATATATATTGGAACTTTCTTATTCTTATTATTATAATGATGATGATAGATTTCAATCTAGTGTATTTTTCTTTGCAATTTGATTTTTTTTCAATTGAAAAAATGAAATGTTTTTTTTTTCAAAATTAATGTCTTTTTATTTATAGTCTATGTTATTATTGAAATTTCTTGAATTTTATATTAATGATTTAGATCTGATTTTATTTTTTATCTTATAATTTGAGTTTTATGGAAGTGAGTTGAAGAAAGATAAAACGTGTCTATTAAAGTTTATCATATAACATATAATAAGATTTCGGTGTTAGTTTTTTCTTATCAAATAATAGAAATCTTTTAATAGGCATAAGTCATATTGGATAGTATCTTTAAGGATATCTTCAGATTACACATTTTAAGGGTTTCAAACCCCACATCTTCTCCAATGCACAAACCAAACTTAAATTTCATATCTATGAGGCATGTTTTAATTAATAAAGTCGCATATTTCTTCAGTAAATTTTGTATTATCAAAATTTTTCAAAACATTTTATATACCGAATCAAGTATTTAAAATTACAGGTATCTTAATTTCTTAGAATTTAATAGGCTTTACGAATTAACATGTAAGTTTTGAGAAACTCTAAAAAAATATAATTACAAACTTATAACCAAACCCTGTACTGTTTGATTTAATAATAAAAATTTGATCTAATAATTTTTTAAATAAGCTAATCTAACTATCATTGTGAATGTTTTTAATTTGAATGAAATTATCCTTTTGAAAAAGATGGTTATGAGTTAAAACAAATAAGCTGATCCAGCTTGTTTGATTTTTAAAATTAATATGCAAGGGATGGAATTTTATTTGTTTATTATTCACTCTAATTGCGGCTATTACAGTTTTACTTTTTGAATCTCAAAAGTATGGTTGGACAACCAATGTAACGATATTTATTTTTCAAAAGCAACATCAAACATATTTAGACGAAAATGTCATAAGATGGTCAAAGGAATATAAAATCTATATTAAGTAGTATTTAAAAACTTTTGAAGTTCACAAATTATTTACAATTTATTTTTTTCTGGAGGAGGGAATCAAGTGTCCAATTTTGGGGACTAGAACATTATTACATTGATAATAATCTCATCAATTGGTTTTTCTATTCAGTTCACGTAAGGAACCCAAGATCACTGCAGTTAAAGTAATAAGGATTCCTATAAGTCCCTTGACTAATATGGAATGATTCTTGACATTGAACCCGAGCTCTGAGAGTTTTTTGTGTGAGGTTGCATAATCTGCAAAAAACACATCCCCATCCTAGTACAATTGAAAATTATTAGCGTGTGAGCTTAAAATTATATTATTATAGTGAATAAAAATGGTGGTGATAAAATGTTTCCAATTATTTGGCCATACTTACCTTTGCATATACTTCAACGTACTTTCGAAACATAGGATCCTCAACTAGAGCGTTATCTGTGGGAAGTTTTAATAAATCTTTCGACTCTCCTTTCAATAGTTCCCTGTTTAGTATTATGTGAAATTTCAATTTTTATGCATTTTAAATAAACATACAGTTATATATCATAATGTAATTTAACATCTTACACAAAATAGGAATTATCAAACTTCAAAGGGTTCCTTGTCCATGGACCTTCAAAGTTAGAGCGATCTTCATGTGCCTTACCCTTATCAATTAAAGTGAATAATAATGAGATTAAATGTATCTTTACAATATATAAATGTACTCATAATTATTTTTTTCTTACCAAAGTGTGGCCTCCAGATAGAGCCACGATGTCTTTGTCACTTAGACCCATGCGATAAAAGATATCCCTTAAATGCGATGCACCTAAAATTTTCCATATATATATCAATGAATTTTGCTAAGAACTACAAGTCAATATTCATTAATCCTTTGGGTATGGTCAGACAGAAATACACAATGACTAGAAAGAAGACCATGTGAATGAGAACGTGAATGTGAATGTTTTTCCAAGAAGAATCAAATTACAATAGAACAGATGAGCATTTGATCGAATTTATTAGGAGACATTTATGGGCAAAGAAAATCATTGTCATTCATTAGATATATACCACAAAAGTTTCTATTAAACAGCTGATAAATAATGAATATATATGGTGTGTATAATAAATGGAGAGAGAGAATCTCTCACACGTAATATGATCAAGTGTTCTCCGACAGGCTTTTGAACTTTATATTAGAAAAGTAAAATAAAGGTTTTTTTCTTTTTACACTTATTTTCTCGTATATATATATATATTATAAAAAAAATTATAATTTTTTTAATCTTTTTTATCACAGTATTCAGCTTATGTTTTTTTCTTCTTAATTATCTCTTACAGTAAAAAAAATTCATATAAAATTATTGTAGAAATAGAATTTCTCTTCATTATTTACCCCTTATATGCTTATCCGTTGGTCGAACCAGTGGTGAACAAAGTTTAAAGTAACGAAATGATAATCTATATTATAACCACATTGCAAACTCTTATCAAATAATGGTAAGTTGAACAGCAGAGGCAAATTTAGCAGAGTCTACTTATTTTTTCACGTTATTTTACCTTTTTCTTTTCTCTCTATCAAATAATGTGGCATTAAGCAATTAAAATTAATTTAATAAAAAAATTAAAATAGTTCCTATTAGATCCCAAATTCAATTCTCCTTGTTTTTATTATTCTACAACAAAAAATAACGTGACATTCTATATCATATACAAGGGAGTAAAATTAAAAGTTTATTGTGAAAAGAATATTCTTCATCCTGGAATGGACAAAAGAACCAATGTAATTTAATTTATTACCTTGTTTGGCATCTGGAAGACGCCCTTCTTCAGGAGATTCCAGTGAATCCTAATAAAGAAAGTATAGTATATATAAAGTTACATATGGAAAACCAAAAGCATGAATAATTATGAGGCTAAACAAAATACCTTCATGACCTTATATATATACCTTTCTCCCAGGAATAAAGTCAATAGTTGGACCCCCAGTGACTTCAACTGCAACAACACCAGCTAGCTGAAATACAAATCCAACTTAATCTATGACTCTACTTATAATTAAACTCCTTTCTAATTTCTCTATCAAAAAATGTACATGCCAAAAATTAAAATAACCTGGTAAAGGTCCGCATATGAAACCTTTGGGTGTGTGACCTTCACTTCCTCTATTCTCCAAAGAAATCAAAAGTATTAATGACTATTGAGGTTAATTAATCAAATAGAAAAAATCATTTGGGTCAAAAGAAAGTAGAAGAAAACACACCACAGAACTCAACTGCTGTTTTCAACCCCTTGTTTGCAGAGTGATTCAACTCTTGTGCATTCCTGATTGAACCATTGGGGCCTCCTGTTCTGGTTTTAACATCATAGGTACCAGCATCATGCCACCTACAAACAATATACAAAAAGTTTGTGACATGTAAATGTAATATTCCAAATGGAGGGAGAGAGAGAGAGAGAGAAAGCATTTGTAACATACGCTAATCGAAGCATGAGAGGAGCACAGTTTCTGGTGGAGATAAGTGCACGAAGGTCACGACGAGCCTTTTCTATTTCCTTGTGATACTCAGCATCTACTCTAGGTTTTGCCATTGTCAAAGTTGAATTGCAGATCAATGCAACGCTTTGTTTTGTGGGAGAAGGTGGAAATGAAGAGGCTTTTGCGTGTGAAGGGTTTATATATGCTGCAATAGAGAACAGAATGAACAAGATGCTAATTCTGATGTTGGCATTCCAAGTAAAGGATTTCTTTCCTTTGATTGCTTTGCTGCGAGTAGGGGAAAAAGAATTTGTTATGGTCGTTTGTTTCCTTCACAAGGAGAAGATTCTGTCCAAATAATCAATATAATTAATTTCATCAACTTCAAAGTTAAACTTCGTTTTCTTATAAAATGGTTCTTCCCATATAGGAATAATCCACCCTCCTATAAAATAGAGACCCTAACTTGGAACCCAAATGACATAATTATTATTAGCAAAATGTAGCTTTTGAGATAAAAAATAAAAATAAAAATTAGAAGGGAGTTTAATTATATACAGAGTCATAGATTAAGTTGTATGTAGTTTTGTTTGTAGTTTAGCTAGCTGGTGTTATTGCAGTGGAACTCACTGGGGTCCAAGTATTGACAACAGGTGTTACTTTTTCAAATTCACAAGCAGGAATGTCTCATGAGTTTTGTTGTGATAAATAGTACATACATTACATCTTTATAAACTTGATGAGACATAATTTACATAACTTGTTATGTGCCATAAATATTATTAGTAAAGTGTAAAACACAGTTATATGTGACATGAAAATTGATGGACGGATGATGGCTCCAATTAATATAATAATTTTCCCAAAACATCCCTTGGATCCAAAATAAATTGTTTGAGGATATCCCATCTATCTGTCCATCCGTGCATCTGATCTGGCACTGGCCCTTTGGGTATGTCGTGCGCTGCACCATGCATGTTACTTCACGTTATGTAAAGATAAAATTACCCCTTACCGTTGGTAAAATTACACTGAAGGCCTTAAGTGGGGGCATTGTCGTCCAATTAAATCCAAATATATAAAATAAAAATTTGTCTTTTTTTTATTGCAGGCTCTCTGCCCAAAGCTCCTTGTCTGTGTTCTATACTTACTTGTCTTTCTCCATTGTTGCTCTTCCACTGGAGAGTGAACCCGAGACATACATAAGTATCCTCAACCCTCAACCCTCAACCACCGAACCTCATTCCTTGACTGCATTATCTTTCTGGCAAAGAATAGAGCTTCAGGTTGAAGTTTCAAGTTTCAAGTTTCAAACTAAAACACATTTGTGTGAGACAAATGGCTTAGATTAAGTGAAGGTTTTAGAGCCAATTAAAAAAAAGAAAGTTACTTTGGCACTTGCAAGGCAAAGGCAGAGTTCGAGGCATTAAAATAGGGAACTTTTTGCAGAAGAAGCACTACCTCTCCTCACTAAAGAGTGGACCATTTTTTTAGCACAGCAATAGACAGAAACACAAGTAAAAAGAAACGATCTTTATTCTTCTACTTCTACAGAAGCATTTCCTCTTACTTACAAAATCACTGATCTAGGAGCAAAGAGAAGATGGGTTGTTGCCATTCCAAAATAGAGAGGGAAGAAACGGTGTCGCGTTGCAAAGACAGAAAGCGTTACATGAAGCAGTTTGTGCAAGCAAGACATGCTTTTTCTGCAGCACATGCTATGTACATTCGGTCGCTTCGTGCCACTGGTTCTGCTTTGTTTCAGTTTGCAAACGCTGAAACCACCGTCCTCCGCCACCACCATCTTCCGCCGGAGCCTCAGCCTATTCTCCCTCCGCCGCCGCCGCGAACCCCTACCCCAATGCCGCCGCCTCCACCGCCACCTCCGATGAGTCCAAGCTCATATACGTGGACATCGGACACCACCTCCTCCCCTGCTCTTCCTCCACCGCCGCCACCTCCTCCTCCGCCGGTGGCGTCTTCCTCCGCTTGGGATTTCTGGGACCCGTTCATGCCGCCGCCGCCTCCTCCTCGATCGGCGACGGAGGAGGAGTGGGAAGCGACGACGACGACGGGTTCTGAGGTGGTGGTGATGGCAGCGGCGAGCATGACGGCGCCGCCGTCTGTGGTGAGCGGGTTTTCTAAGGAGACACCTAGTGAGCTTGCGATGGTTATGTCAAGGAACGGCAAAGATCTTGTTGGGGTTATCAAAGAGCTTGATGACTATTTTCTCAAAGCTGCTGATGCTGGTTCACGTGTTTCTTTCCTCCTTGAAGTTCCAAGCTCTGGCTTTTCTGATCATAGTAAAGCAAGTAAGCTTCACATCACATGCATGTCACAAATTTTGGAGTTTTAAGTGTTAAGCCCTTCCAGATTTGCTTATAGAAACATACCAAGTTGGCAAATTTCCTCTTTTTAAAAAAAAAAATAAACATAGAGAGAGAGAGAGAGAAGAGAGAGGGATTAAAGTGTGTATGTTATTGTTTATTGTTCCTGTTTGATTGTTCCCATGCTGTTCAAGTTTGTGTTTTTTTCAGCTTTTCTGAATTTTGAAGGTTTGTGTTTATACTTGGTTGGTGGTAGGTAAAGTGCATAGCTATGGATGGAGTTTGAGTCCATCGTTGTGGGCTTGGGGTTCGAGCCCAAAGTTGAACGGGTTTGGCAAGCTAGCTGAGGGAACTCCTGTTTCTGTTGGTACTTTTGGGGCTAATGGAGATGGGAGTGGTGGCCACTGCTCCACTGTGGAGAGGCTTTATGCATGGGAGAAGAAATTGTACCAAGAGGTTAAGGTGTGTTGCTTTTTTCTGATCTTACTTTGAGGATAATAATAAAAGAAAAAGAAAAGAGAATCAAAGGCTGGAGAAGATTTCTCTTTTGTGGACATAAATTTGATGTGGGTCAAATGAAGAAGTCTTGTTCTTTACAGTTAATGCTCTGCGGATGCTATGGTTTGCTATTAGCGGAATTGTGTTCATTCACATAGTTCTAGATCAATTTTGCATTTCCCTCATCTCTTTTGAAAGCAAGATTGAAGAAAGAAAACTTCTAACATTTAAATCACTTGAAGAGGAAATTCCACCATTTTTTTATTAGATCAGTAGGTAATTTGAAAATTCCCATTAATTGTGTTTAACTTCTCTAATATTTTCTTTGGTTGGTTTAAGAATGCTAAGACTATAAAGATGGAGCATGAGAAGAAGGTGGCACTGCTAAGGAAGCTAGAGATGAAGAGGGCTGACTATGTGAAGACAGAAAAGACAAAGAAAGAAGTGGAGAAATTAGAATCACAAATGATGGTTGCTTCTCAGGCCATTGATAGTACCTCTGCTGAAATTATCAAATTAAGGGAGATAGAGCTCTACCCTCAACTCATTAAGCTTGTCAAAGGGTTAGTTTCTTCTCAATTTCAGTGCTACATTTTAGGGTCCACTTCAATTTTATACATAACTTGACATCACAAATGGAATGGTCAGTGGTCATATGCTAAAGGCAAAACTATCCACCAATGTTAGAAAAAAATACTAGTATTGTTGCAAATTAGCAACTGAATCTTAAAGCAAGGGGTGGATTTTTGTTTGGTTGGGACCCTTTTGGGGTGCTACTTGGAGGTGGGAGTGGGGAAAGCTAAAAGAGGCGTGCATAAGCTCTCTTTTTCTTCAAGGGACCGAGATATGTAGCAGTGTGGAAGTCAACTACTAATTGGGTCAGAATACACGCGTAGCATCGGTGACTGTAGAAAATATTGCTTTTGACTGCTTTTTAGTTCTCACAGATTTAATTTTGTGCTCCTAACTTGTTTTCGGTGAAGACTATTCTGACCACCCTTGACCGTGATAAGTACAATCTGTACGACCAAAACACTTCATTTGTGATCAAGTGTGTTTCATTAAGATCAAGGCTTATTGCTTCTAAACCCTTTTTTTTTATTCTTGAACTAGACATTGTTGTGGTGCATCTTGTACCATATAATTTCCCGTTGGACTTCCAATTTGGTGAAATGATTATTTGTACCAATGGATGGGATTTTATGGTCCCCGCATGATGACTCTTGTCTGTCTGTTTTCTGTTCATAAACCATGATATCTTTTTTACTTTGGCAACTCGTACAATTTAAGGACAGGTTGAAAAACGTGATAATATCTATTGAGTACAGGCAAAAGTAACTAATGCTGTAATTTGACCCTTCTCAAACGGTTTAAAATTTAAATTCTTCTACGGCCATTTTATTTTATCTTTATTTCTGAAAGGTTTGTCCTGGCTTAACCGAATGTGTAACACAATCTCTGCCTGCTAGGATATTCATTGATGGTGACATAACTGACATAGCAAACACAAAGCAGATTCTTTTTTATTAAAATGAAAGGACCCTTTTCTCACCATTCTTCGTTTCTTGTGTTGGCAGGTTAATGTGCATGTGGACAAGCATGTATGAGTGCCATCAAGTCCAAAAGCACATAGTTCAGCAGCTAGAGTACCTCAACAACATACCATCAAATAACCCCACATCTGAGATTCACAGGCAATCAACTCTTCAGCTGGAATTTGTAGTACAACAATGGCACCAGTCCTTTTGCAACCTCTTCAAAGCTCACCGTGACTATATCCAATCCCTCACAGGTTGGCTAAGGCTCAGCCTTTTTCAGTTCAGCAAAAACCCTTTAAGCAGAACCCCTGAGGAATCAAAGATATACTCTCTTTGTGAAGAATGGCACCTTGCTGTTGATCGAATTCCAGATAAGGTAGCATCAGAAGGAATAAAAAGCTTGTTGACAGTTATCCATGCCATTGTAGTTCAACAGGCAGAGGAACATAAACAGAAGAAGAAATCAGATTCTGCATTTAAAGAGCTTGAGAAGAAGGTGGTTCAGCTTCGGTCCTTGGAGTGCAAGTATGGCCCATACTCGGTATCCTCTGGTGCGATGAGAAACAAGGATCCTGTGGCCCAAAAGCGTGCTAAGGTGGAAACTTTGAGAGCAAAGGCAGAAGAAGAAAAGAGCAAACATGAGAAGTTAGTGAGTGTAACAAGGGCAATGACACTGAATAACTTGCAAATGGGTTGCCCTCAAGTTTTTCAAGGGATTGTGGGGTTTTCAAGTGTGTGCATGGAGGTTTTTGAGTCTGTATACAACAAAGCCAAAGTTACTGAACAGGAGCACGACGTGAAGAGAATATTACCGTAGGAGAATTGAACTTGATATGTATAGATACATTATATCACCCTTGCCCATATCCGTAGATTGTTATTTACACCTACTAATTTCATGATACCTGATACTCCTCGAAGCCACTGATATGTGGAGGTTAATGAGAGAGTTGAGTGCAATCTAATTCGTTCGTGTTTTTTGGGTAAGATTCAGTTATGTTTGGTGTAGAATCTTCATTCCATTGTGGAAGCGGAAGCTGCCAACTTTTCTAGGCCAGGGAGCAGGAAGGCATTTAGCTTGGGGTTTCACCTGGCTTCATTATACTAATGTTAATATAATTATATATACAGTTGAGAAAATTTGATAATTAAAGGAGTGAGAAGTTGTACTTTGGAGAAAAGTTGTACTTTCTTCTAAGCATGGATTCATTTAACCAAAGTAAGGTCTTGTCAAGGCGGTCTCAACAAAACAAATGAATAAATAAATAAAAGAATCACCCCTCCAGTATTGTTCGCACGTCACACGCCAAACGAAATTGAAGTTGTTGCAAGGACTATCTACCAAACTATACTCTGTAATATAATTTTGTAGAGTAAAAAGCTGTCTGATGATTAAAAAAAATTTAGAATAAATATTCAATACTTATAATGGATCTTTTGTTAATAATTATTTTTATTAAGTGCTATAATGTAATGTTTCGTTTGTTTGTGGATGTGGTAGTTCAGCACATTTTGTTGTTAGATTTCAATTGAAGTTGAGCTATGTCTTCTGGCTGTGTGAAGAAACCAGTTTGATGCATGAGAAACTGAGACAGATCAAATCCAATTTTATTACGGCTGCATGCCAGCATGTACTGGGGTTGTCACAGTTTTCGAAACTGGACCAACTGAAAACCAATCAGGTTACCTAATTGGATACCTTTAAGGAGTAAAAAGAATTAGTTAAACCGTCAAGAACCAACCAAAATTGATAAAAGTGGGTGTAAAAAAATCAGTTTAAACTCATTCTTTTAGAAAAGAAAAAAATTGACTTTTTTGTTTTGTAATAATTAATTCAATAAATAAACATTCATATATAAAATTTATATATAAATTAATAGTTATTTGTTATAATATTATCTTATAACATATGTTTATTATCTTTTTATATTAATTTAAAATGTTCCATAACTTTCTTAACTGTACATGAATTTATTGTTAAATATATTATATAATACTAAAAATACATATTTAATTATTATCTATTCGGTTTCGATTCAACTGTAAAAAACTAATAAACTACAAACTGTTGCCTTTATCGGTTTAATGAACTTTAAAAACATTGATTGATGTCATGCAAGCATTTATCATTTTAGCATCAAAACATCAAAAGTATTGTGATTTGAATGAGACTATCTAATCAAAGCTGGTGAAAATTTTAACACATACGGATCAAATTCTGACCAAAAGAGATCTTTTCCTTTTTTTTTTCCTTTACCCTATACGATTGGATGCAACAGCACACTTGCCACGCAACCAAGTTAAACGTTTATCCTTTTTGAGAGACAAAAATACCTCCCTTGCATTAGGTTTGTTAAACAGATCTAGAGCAGCAAAATATAGTTGTTGACCAACACCTTGCATCAAATCTAATTCCCTAATACAGTCAGCCATGCTATACCTAGCATTATGTTGCTCTATCGCAGCTGCTCTCATCTTCGAAGCAGAAGCCATCTCAAATATGGCTTCTGCAATAGCATCATCAATTCCTTTACGCCCTCTTTTGCGGGTAGAAGCAGCAGTAGGCGTAGTAGGTTGCACTGTTTGAGGATCATTAGCATCTTCCTCATCCTGGGATCCAGATGAGGACTCCTCTTGGTGAGTACTCAAGGGCTCTGGACAAGGAATTCTAGAAGTATGTTCACCCTCAGATGCAGCTAAATATTCAAGCTTGCCATTGGTTGCTGGCTCAGAGAATATTGTGCACAGTTCCTTAAAGATAGGGCATCCACCAGTTTTGACAGTCTCAGCATCAGGATGTTTCTGCAATTTCTAAAAGAGTTAATCAAGTATTTTTATAGGGAACAGATAATAGTTGCCTGTGCTCTCAGTGGAACTCCAATCCTATGATAAAGATACTGCATTCTGTAATAGAGAATATGAAAAATGCTAGCAACATAAACACACTCATTCACATTCATGAAATCCAAGTGGGTCCCATTCTCTATTCATATTAGACTCAACTTATTTTAGAGAAATAACCCGATTCTTCCAATTTCCTAAGAGAGATAAAAAAAATTCTCCAAAATAATCCCAGCCAAGCACATACTTGATGGGTTTCCACATGGATTTCACCTAATAATACAAAAAATGTGTTAAAAAATACACGTTATTAGCATTCTTCTAAAAATAACAGGGTTTCACTCTAGAGACAGAGATTATTCCACAGCATTCTCAAGAGTTCTGCAGTTACCATTACTTATCTTATTCCGCATTTTATCATTAAAATGAAAAAAATGAAAAGCAAGCTTTTGGAGAATTTCAAATTAATCCCACATTGGCCAGCCAGCTACTAAGCTATATCTTCAGCTTGGTGTAGAAAATTTTGAAAAAGAATATTTTTCATAAAAAGCATCTGTAAATTTTTACCCCCATTTATAGCTTCTTTGGTTCAAATTTTTGGAGGGTAAGGGAAATAAGGGGTACAAATTACAAAATCCCACACCTTCCATTAATAATTTAGTTTTTAGACTGTTATATTTAAATTATCCTTTAACACTTGAGTTTAATGACGTTATAATGGTAGGTTATTTTAATTTCCCTTCCTTCCTTTGAACCAAATAGCCTACAAGGGAAGCCCAAACTAACCATATATTCAAAAGTTTCCTCCTTCAACGCGATCATATTTTGATATTTAATCAACCACAACAAAGCATTAGAGGAAAATACCTTGATGTATTCAGCCCAAATTTCATCATTAGCTATTATAGATCGCGTGGCTTCATCCCAACTAAACTCACTGTGATCAAGAATGGACTTTACAGTAGCATACTGCCTCCTCAAGACAGAATATCGGTTTTTGAGTTGTTCCTTGTCCCATTTCAGACCTGTTTTGTGGTAAAATCCATCACAAATATACTTCCATGCCTTCTTATTGAATAAATTGTTATGTTTATTCCCTCTATGTACTTGGTCAACCATCAGCTCTGCTAGTATCTTAGTGAGTGATGTCGTCCACTTAGCCCTAGACTGTTCCTGCTGCTGAGGTTCCAATCTTCTTGCTCTTGCAAGACTGCCTGCCATCTATAATTTTTACATATACATAAGTGATTGATAAAGAGAGGTATAGACATACAGTCACACAAAACACCCTTCCACAAACTAGAAGGTCATAACAGTAGGTTGACTATGGCTACCAATAAATAAAAGAGTGAGACTAAAACACATAACAGTAAATGTATATATGACTAGACCACGATGAATCATGTGTGAAGATAAGAAAAATGAGGGTAGAACATACACAAAACCTAAATTCAATTAACATAATTTATAACCCTCCCCCCTATAAATAGCAAGTGAAAGAAGCTAGTGAAGAAAATAAAGTATAGTAATAAATAAGCCAAAGTTTCCACATAGCCCATGAAAATCCCGTTACCAGTGTATGCAGTCAAGAACTCTCTAAGCATACAGTGGTGAATCAAAAATTGCATTCAACACAAAACCAACCCATTCACAGTAAACGAGAGAATTGTTTGCACTGGTGAAATGGGCACTGTAGCAGGCACAAGCTCTTGGTATGAGGAGGACACACAAAAATCAAAGAAAACCTCAGAAAGAGGTATGATTCACTGTGCCAGAAAGCATAGCAACAGCGAGAAAGTGTACATACATGAACTTCATATTATTCAGAATCAGGGGAAGCGTATGTATATCAGTTCAGGCATTTTATATTGGTGATTACAATTAAATTCATTCTCTAATTACCTTTTTTTAAAACATTTTTGAAAACCCTAGAGCAGAGAGAAGAATGAAAATTCACCTAAAATGGAAAACCCGATCTCGACGATGAAGATTGATCCTTCGACGAGATTAGAACAGGGGAAGAAGAACGGAGAATCCTTGAAAGCAACCCTCGTTTGCCTAAGAAGAACAAGGCTAATTTGGCAAAGTAAATTCTTTATTGATTAGTTTTAGTTATAAATATTTTAAATCATCATCTATTAAATTTGATCCTTTTTACGTTAATCTTAATTAATTGTGTTTATCCGCATTTAAGTGAATGCATCTTTTTGAGTCGATTTAATTCAATATAATTCAAAAACATTTATATAATTAAAATATATTAATAATATAGAAAATTATATTTTTACCTCATTTAAATTATTATATTATTAAGATTAGCAAAATAATGGCAAGTTTTTAATAGTTTTATAATATAAAAATTAAATTCTGATTAGAAACAATTAATGAAAATTTTATAAATAAATAATTGAAAATACCAATCTATAAACTTTGGTTACATTGTTTTTTATGCTTTTCTTCAATATAGAATTCAACAAATGTAAGAATAAAGATTTAACAAGACAGCAATTTAAAGAATTACATTAACAATAAATCAAATTAAATATCTTTTCTTTTACGTTTGACATGATTGATTACAGACTAAATAATTTAAAATGATTGAAGTTAAGAAATTATTTATATTTTAAATAATATTTTAAGATTTAGTTAAAATATAATTTTATTCGTAGATAAAATATAAATATTTTAAAGTGTAAAAATTTTGTAAGTTATCTGTATATAACTGTTATTGATGAAAATTTTAAATTTGACACTTTTTTTAAATTAATGTTACTTGCTACTTGAAAAAAAATATATCACAAAATTATTTAAAAATTAAAATATTAATCAAACGATTCATATACATATTATTAGGATTGATTAATAAAAAATTGAGAATTAACTCATTATTTGAAAAAAAATATATAAAAATAAAAAATATAATAAAAATAAAATATTTTAATAGATAAAAAAATGTTATTATTTAAATGAATATAAAAAATAAAAAAAATATTAGTAATATAATTTTTTATTTATATAAATTTTTAAAAAATTAATTTTGTTACAATATTTTTTATTAATATATTATTTAATTTTTTTAATTTTTTAAAAATATTTAATAATTGAAAATAAAAAAAAATAAATTTTTTTCATTTTCTCTTCTCTTGATGAATGAAAATTTTTTTACAAATTTTACCTGTAATATTAAAAAAATAATTTCTAACAACATTCGATAGTAACATACACAACCATATATTAAGTATAAAAAGTATAAAAAGGGGAAGGGTAGATTGAATTGCAACATTGCAATTCAATCTTTTGGTTGAAAATCATATTTGGGGAGCCATGGGAAGAAACTAAAATTTGTGATTTTATAAAAAAATTAAAAAAAATTAAACGATCTTCAAATTTCATAGAGAAAATTATAGAAATAATTTTAGAATCTCTTCTTTTAAAATAAATTTTATTAATTGTGTGATAAATTTAAAAGTTGGATTTAATTATATTTTAATTTTATTTTGGATGAAATTTAACTGTTTACAATGATAGTTTTAAAGTTTCTTATTCTATAATAAAATTTTATCAATTACGTGATAATGTAAATTTATTTGTGATTATATTTAAATTTAAAATATTATGATTATAAATTGGTGATTGAATTAATTAGTAATTAAATTAATTTTAGGTGAAAGTGTGATATAAAAATTTTAGATACAAAAAATATGTATATATTTATTTATAAATTACATTAATAAATTTTGTATAAAATTAAATATAATTATATAAATTAATATAAATTATAAGGGTTATAATATTTACACGTGAAGTGAGAAAGATTTTAAAATAAAATCCTATTTAATAAGTTTAAATGATATAGGTATATTCTCACGTTATAAATATATGAGTATCCAATTAATAAGTTTGATGGAAGAAGAGAAACATCTATTATTTTATAAAAAATTTAAAATCTAATACGCTATGATAAATATTATTTTTCCTTCCAATATATATTTATGTTATATTAAAATATAATTAATATTTAATTGACTTTATATATATATATATATATATATATATATAACCCGTTATATTAACTTAGTATAAGAAAATAAAATATAAAACTAACGAAGAAGATTATATTAATGGTTAATTATATAAAATTATTGGTCTACGTTTTTAAAGGATAGTTATTGAAAATTGAAAATCTCGTTTAAACTGATAGAAGTACATAATTAAACATACATAATATATATATATATATATATATAATTGAATAATAATTGATTGGGATAAAAATATTTTATAAATTGTAACGGGAATATGCTGTTAGTCTGTTAAAGAAAGTTAGAAAATCTAAGGTTCGGGTTCACATATAAATAAAGCAAAGTTTATGGTAGTGGGAACTTCCAAGTCTAAAAGTAAGTGAGCTTAGTTGGGTACGAGTTTGAGACTTAAGTTTGCTCCTTGTAGCGGGAATGGCTTTGGTCGAATTTAACCACCTCTGTATCCTGATCATACGACTATTCAATGCTAGTATATATATATATATATAAAAAAATAATGTATGATATAATTAAATTTAATTTTTTATATAACAAATATAAATAAACAACAATAAAAAAATAAAATATTTACAGATTTTAAAAATAAATTATTTGTTTAAATTACGTCTAACCAAATAATGGTAGATAAATTTTGTTTACTTTGTTTTAATAAGAATTATGATATTTTTTCATACTGTGTGACCATTGTATCTTATTTAAAGATTAAAAGTTTTGGATAAAAAAATATAATAAAAAAAATATAAAAAACAAAATAAAGAATTATAAAAATATTTTTTATATTTATTTAATTATAAAAATAAAAAAAATTAAATTTTCAGCTGATTGCATATATATTTAATTTTTTTAATATTTTATTTGGATGATATAAAATAATAATTATTATTATTTAACTAGATAAGAATACGAAAAAAAAATATTTAGGCAAATAAAAGAATATATTAATAATATAAATTTTAAAAATTAAAATTTCGTAACACCTGAATTTTTTTATAAAAGAAACATACGACTTATCTTCCAATTATTCAAGATGCCAATTATTCAAGATGCTTACGTGTTTGTCCGCTCCACCAACCTATTCGTTCATGTTACACTTTATAATAGTAACAAAAGTTTTCAATTTGAAAATCAATAGAAAATTAGCATTCCTTCGTATCACACTTACAATTGCAACAAAAATTTTCAATTTGAAAATCAATAGAAAATTAGCATTTGTGTTGCTTCTTCTTTCTCCGCTGGCATGCTTTGTTTCTCTATTATCTTTAATCTCGCAATTTTCCACCGAAGCCTTATAAAAATTTTCAAGACACCTTCGCCATGCTGGATTAGACGAGTACCAAAACAGAAGTTGATCGTGGATTGAAAATTTTTAGAAGTTGGACATGTTAAGTTTACTTAATCTTTTTTTTTTTAATTTTCTTTAAGGTTATTTTTATTTTAAAAATAAAATAAAAAATTAAATTATAATATATGGTGATGAAATTGTAAAGCTTTTATAACTATAGATTTAAACAAAGGAAAATAATAGAATGTGAATTTAAATTAAATCAGAGATATTCAAAAGTTAGAGTGTACATCAAACATTAATTTTATTTTTAGATAAAAAAAATATTTAAGTGGAGTATAAGAATATTTTTAAATTTTTTTATAGAATAAATTTTATTAATTATTTAATAATTTAAATTTTATGTTTAATTATATTTAAATTAAATTTTAAATTAAATTTTATTATTTATAAAGTATCTAAATTTTTTTATTTTAAAATAAAATTTTATTAATTATTTAATAATTTAAAATTTATGTTTGATTATATTAAATTTAATTTTAGACAAAATTTTATATGTGATCATAGATTGGTAATTAAATTTGTTATAAAATAAATTAATAAATTATTTAAATTTATGTAAGATAATATATTAAAAAATAGTACATTAAAAGTGTGAATTTTATGTGCGACTTTCGTTTACGGGTAAAATTTTGGATATAAAATTTTATGTATTTGACAATATATATTTATAAACTACGTATATATTTTTGTAAGTATTATAGATTTATATAAATTTTAGAAGTTATAATGTTTAAATTTAAAATTATTAAAAAAAATTAAAATTAAATAATATTTTATAAATTTTAAATTATACAGTTATATTTTTATATATTGGTATAAAAAAATATTTAATTGAAAAGTTTAATAAAAAAATTATTTTTTATTATTTTTTATTTTTTTAAAATCTAGTACTTTATAATAATTATTATTTTTTTCTTTCAATTTATTGTTACTGTTTAAAAAATATAATTATTATTTAATGGTTTATTTAATGTATAAAAAATTATATTTAAAATTTAATATATAAAAATAAAATATAAAAATGTTGAAGAAATTTTATATTAATCATTACTTTTTATAAAAGTTTTATAAGTTATCATATAACTATATAATTTTAGAATAATTAATTTTAATTTTTTTAAAAATATTTTCTAAAGAATAGTAATATAATTCTAAATTTTTAAAAAATAATTTTTATAAAATTTTGATCTAAATCTTAAAAAATATATTATATAAATTCTTGAAGGATGAATAGTCTTGTTAGATTGATTTTAATGTGCTAATTTTAAAGTAATAAAATGTTTATTAGAAGTTAAGAACCCATTTGATATATTATAAAGTGTTTGATTAAATTTTAAGAAGATATTGAAATAAAGAATGAGATAATTGAATGAGGATCATAAAATCTTAAACTTTAAGAAAAATATGAGATATTCAAGTGAAGTAGTAATAAAAATTAAAATAATTAGTTGATATACATCATGTGCATAAAAAAATTGTTTTGTAAATTTTTAATGGACTACAAGTCCTTTTGTGAAATAGAGCTAAAAAATCTGATGGTCGATTCTTATGAAAGTAGATCAGAGTTTATGATAATGAAAATTTTTAAACTTAAGGATACATGAGTTATTCTAGTCTTCCAATAGCATAAGATTGTTCCTTATAACTCAAACTGTCGAACTTTGTTGCCTCAAAGAGACCCTAAAAACTATTATTATCGATTGAACAATTTTGTAAGTTTGTAAGAATGATGGTTTGAGCGCTGTCAATGAAAATTTGTCTTACAACAATTCTTTAAGGAGTTCAAACAACTTATATATTATTTATATTAAAGTATGATTTAATGCATTACTTTTATCCTTGTTTTGAATTAAATGTTTCACTCTTCTCTGTTATATCATTTACATGTACAATCTCTTACTGAATGTGCAACGTGAATCACTCTGAATCTGCAACGTGAATCATTCTTTTCTCAACGTTACTCTGAATCTGCAACGTGAATCACTCTTTTCTCGACATCAGGTAATGTCGTCAAACTAAATAAAAGATCATCCATTTTATAACAGCGACTACTAGATAATATTATCATGTAAAAAAAAAATCTTAATATTTAATTTAAATAGAATAACTTTATTTTATACGTACATATTATACTTCAATCATAATATTTTAGATTATTTATATTTTAAAAACGTTGAATTGATATACCTTGAATAAAAATGTATGTATCTACAATAATGTTGTTTATATATATATATATATGATTTGACCAATAATATATAATTATTTTATAATTAATATATAATAAACAAATAATGTATGAGTAAGATTAAAAAAAATTAAGTAATCTAGCATCTGTAACAAATTTAACTATAAAAATTATTTTTTAATTATATTTTTATCAATATTTTTAAAAATATATAATAATTTAAATAATTTAAAAAATATAAAAAAATTTCCTTCATTTTTACATTAAAATTATTTTTTTTCTTACTATTTCTTATGAAATAAACAAAATTTAAGAAAATTGAGAAGGAAAAGCTTCCCTGTATTTTTTTTTAATATTTAAATTATTAAAAAATTATATTAATTTAAAATAAAATTTATGTAAGCTTATTTTAATTTTTAAATTAATATAAAATAAATTTTCTATTATCAACTTATTTCTTTTCATTTTTTTTATCTATCTAAGTAAAAAAATATTTTTTTCGTTCATTTTTTTATATTTTTATTTATTTGAATAATTTTTTGATAATAATTTATTTTATTTTTTATCCTTTCATTTATTAATTTTTTATTTTTTATATCATCTAAATAGAGATAAGATATACAATAAAAAATAAAATTTAAAATTAAAATTTATATAAATTATTTAAAATTTTATAATTATATTAATTTTAAAATTATTAATAATGTTTATAGTTGTTGATTAATAAAATTCTCATATTAACCATAGAGTTGAATTTATAATCTTGTAAGATATACATTTAATTTTTATTATTCAATGAGTTAAGATCAACATATATGGATTTTAGTGTAACAAATATTTCACTTACAATGTAAAATTATGCAATACTTCCAGGAATGGATCTGGGTTAAAGCAAAGGATACAAACAAGTTAATTACAAATAACCAATAATATCCTTTGAAATAACCAATAATATCCTTTGAAATATCTCAAAGATCATCAAAGAGAGGATCTCCTCAAATTGCAATCCGATTCTATTTAGAATCATAACAAAAAGAAAGAGATAGTGTAATAGAATATCTAAATTTCTCACATGTATTATATATATACAAAGGACAACAGCGGCAGCGGCGTGAATTATCTGGTCATCAAAAACCTCAATGTGACATGATTTTACATTTTGTATTTATCTCGTAGATATATATATATATAAAAATTATTTTAATAATTATTATATGTATTTGTTAAGGACGTACATTTGATTATGATAGGATAAAAATAAAATAATAAATAAAATAAATAAAAATAAGATGAAAGTAAGATAAAAAAATTTTATTTTACGTTTAAACGAGTATCACTATAATAAATTATTAATATTAAAATATTTTATTCATTTAAGATGAATAAATAATGATAGAATAAAAAATTAAAATAAAATATATAAAAATAATATTAAAAATGTTTAAAATTAAAATATTGTATTTTTCAGAAAAATAATATTAAAATTATGATAAAATATTTTTGTAATATATTATAAATAAAACCAAAATAAATTATAAAAACTATAAAATTTATAAAATATATTCTAAAAATATTAATAAGTTGATGTAAAATATTTAAAAATATTAAAAAATATATAATATAATAATTATTTATATTTTCATACTTTCTATTTTCGTAAATATAACAAATATTGTATCCTAAATATTTTATTAGTAAAAATACTAAATTTTTATCATAAAAAATTATTATTTATATTAAAAATTTGGTTTTAAAACTAATTTTTTTTTTAACTAAATTTAATAAATTAATTAAATTAACACTATCCGTTAAAACTAAAAATTGAAGCAATTGATGCATATAAAATAATAAATAGAGATATAATTAAACAATTTATTAAAGTTTAAAAAATGTGATATATTAGAATTTAATTAAATAATTTTTTACTATATTAAAAAAATTTATTTAAAATTTTTGTATAAATAAATTTTAAATAACGATTTAAAAAAATTATTCTTATAATTTTAATTTTTGTCAAAAGACTCAATATTTTATTTAATAAAATATATAAATAGTATAATAATTAAATTAATTTATGCATCTTAAAATAAAATTTTAAAATATAATTTTTTATAATATAAAAATTAATATATAAAATTAGTAATATTATTATAAAAAAATCAATGATATCTTAGTTATAAAAATAAATAAATAAATAATCAGATTAGGAAAATTTATTTAAAATAAAAATTTTAAAAAATTTCTATTATACGTTGAAAAAGATAAAATTAACTTTGAATAACTTTTTAAAAATTGTAAGTAACTATTTTAAAAATGCTAAAAATTAATAATTTTTTATAAAATAAAATTAAAATATCATAATAAAATTTTGAGTCACTAATTTTTGCTTTTTGATGTATTATTAAAACTAATAAATAAATAAATTAAAATTTAAAAAATTAGATTTAAGTTGAAGGTTAAAAATTTTATCGATTAAATTAAAAAGTGTAGGATAAAATTAGTTATTAAATCAATGATAAATAAAATTATAGTTATTAAACTAAAATTTAAGTATTAAATTATTTATTAATTGAAAATTTTAATATTTTATTTATTTAACCTAAATTATTATATTAAAATTAAGAATATAATATTTTAATATTTTATATTTATATTTATTATTAAAAAATTAAAGTATATAAATTTATAACTATTTTAACAATTATATAATACATATTTTTATAATTTATTTATTTATTTTATTATGATATATTTTAAATAAAAATTATATTTTTAAATAAATAATTGTTTTTAAAATATAAATATTTATTTTTAAATTTTTATAGATAAAATGTAAATAATATTTTTATTAAAAATATTTGTTTTAATTTAAAAATTTTATCAATAAAAAATAAATATTTGATTATACATAATTTAAATAAACTTTTAATACTTAAACTAAATATTGTAATATTAAATAATAATATAAAATAATGTTTAAAGTAATATAAATTATTAAAATATATAAAAATGAAAAATAAAAAATAATTTTTAACAAATAACTAATTTTTTAAAGCAACTTAAAAGTAACATTAACATAATATTAATAGTTATCAAAATAATTATTATATTAAATAAAGTTCAAATAAATTTTTTAAAAATTAACTAATTTTTTTATTTTTTATTTAATTTAAATACAATTTTAAACCTCGTCTTTAACTATTTAAAATACGTAATTAAACTTACCCGCATTGGAATGATTAAAAAAAATTTAAACTGATTAATGTTAAAGGAACAAATTAATATAAACTATTTAAAATTAAATTTATCAACTATGTAACTAACTATTAAAGATTAATAAAAGTATATTTAAAAAATTATTTATGTTGTTGAAATTATTAGATAAAAAACTTGTCGATATATTTTAATTTTATTTATTAAAATAGTTTGTTTTATACGGTTATTAATATTTTTAAAGATATTTCAAATAATTTTTATTCATTTTAGTTTATGGTTAATTTTTTTAATCCTTAATATATTTTTATAATATAATATTTTTATAAATTTAATATATTTCTATTCTTTCATAATAATATTATTAGTTTTGACTTATTTTTATAGTACTTTAAAATATTATATTTTAATTTATTATTTATATATATATATATTATTTATTTTAATTATTATTTTATTATTTTATTTTAATAAAAAATATTGAACCTTTTAATAAAAATATTAAATAATTACCTTTTTAAAAAAATTATTTAAAATTTATTTATATAAAAAAAATTTAAAAATTATTTAATTAAATTTTAAAAATATATTATTATAAAAAATATCAAACTTATCATATTTTAATTTATTATTTAATAATATATTTATTTATTATCATCGAATTTAATAATCAACATCTAATTTTTTCAAATATTTTTAATTCAACTAGTAATATAATTTTCAACTTTATCTAATTTTTTAGTTTAAAATTTTTATTTTTCATCTTTCAATTCATTTTTAACTTTTAACTGGTTAATTTATTTACTAAATTTAACAAACATACTTTAAATTACAAATTTAACCATCTAATAGATTATTAATAAATTCATTGACTATTTTTCATCTTATTTAATTTTAAACCATTTTTTTTTACTTCTTTGTATTAAACACATCTCATATAAAACCTCTTAAATCCCCTTGTAGTAATTTTTAATGACCGGAAGGAAGTACATAAATCAATTAGAAGAATATTATTATAATTTAACTAGAAGTGTTAAACTTTAGTATTAAAATGTCGTTATATTAAAATTTAATTTAGAGAAATTTACTAATTCAAGATTATTTCCTGTTTTAACTTAAGTTAGTCAGAATTTATATAAATCTAAATATTAAATGTCTTACATTAAAATAAAGAAATCTTAATCCAACGATTTACAAGGTTTTTTTTAAAGTTGAATCTACATTATTACCATTTAAACATTGAATAATCAATATCATACTTGATTTATTCTTTTTTTTTTGCATACATTTCTCTTAAAAACATTTTCTCAAAATCAAAACAAATGATAAAAAATGTTTCATTTTTGGTTGTGAGAAAGAAGAAAAAAACATTTTCCTGGTTAATTTTATTACGGAAAACAGTTCCCCTACCTAACCCTTTCCAACCTCCCACCCAAGGTCATGGTCTTCTGTTGAAAGAAAGACACCATGTTATTGTTGCCTTCCTTCTTCACTCACCAACCACCAACCCACAACCTCGCATTCCTCAACTGAATTCCCTCCCCAATGGCTTCCACGCCCTCTCATTTCTCTCTTCCTCTTCCAACCAAACAACCAACTTCAATCCCCAAACCCAACCTCTCCTTCTTCTCCCGTCCTAACAACCACCTTCGCCTCAACTCCAAGTGGGCTTGGGCTTGGGCTTCTCTTTCCACCCACTCCAAGTCACGGATATGTGCCACTTCCTCTCAAGTTATGGATCCCTTCTCATCAAAAACCGAACCCACTCCCACCATCGTCGAAGTCGATTTGGGCAATCGGAGCTATCCCATTTACATAGGTTCCGGGTTACTTAACCAACCCGAATTACTCCAGAGGTAACAATAATAGAATAATCCCTAAATCAATTCAATTTCCCGAATTTCAACATGCGTGTATGTGTATTTACACTTTCTCTATTTTCAATTAGTTATGTAATGTGTAGTGTATTGTGTCTTACTTCCTATAGATGAGAGTTCAGCTTTCTAATGACGCATTTTAGTTTTTATTCTAAAATGCTCTGTTCTTACTGGTTAATCGTTATGTAATAGGCATGTCCATGGCAAGAAGGTCCTTATTGTAACCAATAAAACGGTTGCACCACTGTATTTAGACAAGGTTGTTGAGGCTTTAACGGTTGGAAACTCAAATGTTTCTGTTGAGAGTGTAATTTTACCTGATGGTGAGCAGTACAAGGACATGGTAGGTCATCTGCGTTTGAATTGGGTGTCATGTGTGTTAGCAATTGCATAAAGTGTGTTTTGCTTGTTCATTTGATAGGATACTCTTATGAAAGTGTTTGACAAGGCCATCGAGTCACGACTGGACCGACGGTGTACATTTGTTGCCCTTGGAGGTGGTGTGATTGGTGATATGTGTGGCTTTGCTGCCTCTGCCTTCCTACGTGGTGTTAACTTTATTCAGATTCCAACCACTGTTATGGCACAGGTCTTTTGCTGTTCTTTTTCAATTTTCTTTTCATGTTGATGTCAATTGATGATTCTACTGTTCACCATCTTCCTTATCCTTTTTTCTAATTCACTGGTTTGTGTATTATGTTCCCAGGTTGATTCTTCGGTTGGCGGCAAAACTGGGATAAACCATCGCCTTGGGAAGAACTTGATCGGTGCTTTTTACCAACCTCAGTGTGTGCTTGTAGACACGGACACACTAAATACATTACCAGACAGGGAACTGGCGTCAGGATTTGCGGAGGTTATAAAGTATGGGCTTATTAGGGATGCAGAATTTTTTGAGTGGCAAGAGAAAAATATGCAGGCATTACTGGCAAGGTAAATTTTTAATTAAGTAATGTACTGTGGCAAACTTTCATTCCTTCCATTAGTGTGTTCCATTTTCATTATGAACCTTGTAATAGGTGAAAACATCACATGGATGATAAAAGCAAATCTTCTAGGAGAAATATATACTTTTGGCTGGGAAAAGTATCTCAACCTTGAACCTTTGACTTCTCATTACTTATTCTGTATTGCATGTGTTACTGATAGAAGTAGCCTATGATGAGATACAATGCACAAATATGATAGGTTTTTTCAAAATTAAAATATGGGTATGGAAATTTATATTAAACAAAATATGCATACTTTGTTTTATCCACACATGATTATCCTATCCCAACTTGAGTTCCATGCTGTTCTCCCTCTCTCAAGTCCCTATGTAATGATTTGGAGGCTTGAAAGCACTTTGAAGTTGATAGATATAAAAAAAAGGTACCCCAAATATACAATATGAGTATCTGAATTGGATAAAGATGTGATACCATTTTTGCGTACTCATGCATCACAGCATATTAGTTCCACATAGTCATACTTTCTTGTTGCTTTATATCTTTCATCAGAATGTTGTGCTGTTACTTTCATAATGCTCTTCTACTCTTCCAGCTTTTACAAGTTAATGTCATCCACTGCAGAGATCCTAGCGCCCTGGCATATGCTATAAAGCGATCTTGTGAAAACAAGGCTGAGGTTGTGTCCTTAGATGAGAAGGAAAGTGGACTGAGGGCAACATTGAACTTGGGTCATACATTTGGTCATGTGAGTGATTGTCTATGACTGGTTAATTTTAGGTTGCAAAACTGTGAAGTCTGCATTAGGAAGATCTTCCTTAGGTTTACATACTTTCCTGATAATGTTTATAACATAGACTGTAAATTGATGTGTTCATATACAAGTAGATGGAGACATGGTATTTTAGAGAAAAATTTAGTTGTTAAGACGGTGTACAAGCTTACTTTAGCATGTTCCAATTCAACAGGTCCAGTTATTTCAGACATGGAATTTAAGTTTCTACAGAGGATAAAACATGAAGGATGTTAAGAAAAATATGCATTATAGTTTGTTTATCGCTGCTTCTTTGTAATGAAAGGCTGCCTAAGATGTTAGATTAATTAGTTATTCTTTCCTCTTTCATGCTATATTGCTGAGTTAATCTAATGACTTAACGGAACTTTCAGTCCTGATAATTTCTCAGATTATTTACATATTGTAGCTTTTAAAATATCATGGTAAATTCTAAGAATGTGTGTTTATTTGCTGTGCAAGTTGCAACATCGCACTATTACAAAAAAAAAAAAATTGTTTCTGCCTTTTCTTTATAATTTTCCTCTCTTTCCTGTGGCTCTTATTTTAGGCAATAGAGACTGGGTTAGGCTATGGGCAGTGGCTTCATGGAGAGGCTGTTGCAGCCGGCACGGTACTTTTTTTTCTAACAAATAATACCATAAATTATACCTACATATATTGTATTTATTCCTGCCCACTTTTTCCCTAGTGTTTTTCTGAGTGCCAGATTTATCGAGGGAATCTGTCTGCTGATGTACACAGGTAATGGCTGTTGACATGTCATATCGCCTAGGTTGGATTGATGATTCTATGGTGAAGCGAGTTGGAGACATTCTGAGACAGGCTAAGTTACCTACAGCCCCTCCTGAGACCATGACTGTGGACATGTTTAAATCTGTTATGGCGGTAAGGGTGATGCTCAGTTCTGTTATAATGTTAACTTTGTTTTCAGGACTAACAGCTCATTTATTTGGGTATATCAGGTTGATAAGAAGGTAGCAGATGGGTTGCTAAGGCTTATCCTTCTAAAGGGTCCTCTAGGCAATTGCGTTTTCACAGGGGATTATGACAGAAAGGCCCTAGACCATACGCTTCGTGCATTCTGTAAATCCTGATCTTTGGGTTGATGTTTCTATTGCAGCTTTATGCAATTCTTTTTTAGCGAGTGCTTGTCTGCTGTAATAACCTCCTTGTATTTTTCTTGTGGCATCCAAAAAGTGCTTGTCTGCTGTAATAACCTCGTATTTTTCTTGTGCTCTTTGGATGCCACCAACGGTCTCCATTATATATCCAAGAGTCTATTACAAAGTTGTATTATTAGAAATTGAGGCATGATCAATAATTATTATCCGAGCAGATCATATTCTTCTCATCTTTTTTGGGAATTGCATCCTCTCCTTTAAACGCCGTAGAAGTGGTGTAAATTGTGAAATAAATCTCTCGTTCTGATGTGATAGTTAAAGAGAACTCGGCAGCATGAAGAATAAATGCTTCTTCTGTCAATAATTGCATCGAGTGTTGTTCCAATGGAAGCCAACTGCACGCAGTTATACTTTTCATCCGGGGAATGTTATGGAATAAACCCAATAATATTTATAGAAGTAAAAATTAATGTTATACAGGAAAAACAGAAAAGAACCATGATGCATACAAGTGCAAAATGTTAAAAGAGCATGTGAATGATAATTGATTATCATTCTGCAAAATATAGCTGCATCATCGCCACAAATTTCTATCTAGCCCTTGTAAAGTCTATTTCCCGATGAACCAAAAAGTTCATGTACAAAATCTAAATGTAACCTTATCAAATCAAATTAAAGCTTATTCGTAAAAACAGCATAAGGGATACCTAGAATACCCTTTAAATATGCCTAAACTGCATATGAGAATGACAGCAATAATAAGAGCCACGGTATGTTTTCTGATGCTCCTCTTTTACAAGCTTCCTTCTGTAGCTTCTAAATTTACTGCATCAAGCTGACATATGGGATCCCAAATTCTTACGTGTCCACTTTATCGCCACTTCCAAATGCTACATCTATAAATGCAGGCATATCATACCTGACTTTAGGCACACTAAGTTTGCTGTTGGTTTTGGATTGTTTGCATTAGTGCTTTGCACACCGTTATTTCTTCTTCATGTGTCTTACATTTGGTGAATAATCTTTCTTGCCTTGGACTTTATTCTTCTTTGTGGATTATGTTTCAAGTCGAACAGTATACTTACTGTGGTATTTGAAGGCCTAACAGAGGAAACATGAAAAACTGAAATACAAGTTTCATGTCAATTGTCAATTATAATGCCAAAGATAAATTTTGTTGGTTGTCATTTCATATTCAACAGACATCCTTACTTAATCAGTGATCTTTGATCTTTTTAGGCGTGTTTCTCAACATGCAGGGTATGTTGTACCGAAAAATAGATGTATTGAAATGATTAGAAATAAAAAAAATTAGGCATGTCTATATCTTCTTTAAATTTTGATGGCAAGTCAAGTGTTAGAGAAACACGGATGCGCCTTGTGCTGGGAAAAGTGAAAAAAAAAAAAACTACGAGAAATCGCAGTATGTAATCTCATAGATAAATAATAAGTATGTATATATTATTTACATTATTCTACATTCTTTGCTTGGTAAATTTATTCAGCCTAACTTTAATTTTCCAAAAAAAATTGACCTCGTATAAGGGTCTTCCCCCCTAAATCAAGCAGTGGTACGGATATCTATATATTTTTTTTGGTAACAGGAATAAAGGAATTACAAATTTTCTTTATGGGTCACAAAAATCAAGTTTATAGTATACATGAATTTGAATCCAAAATCATTTTTAGTTGCAAGTAGTATCAATAATTTATAATTGACTGTTTATCAAATAAAGTCCCGGAAATACATTTATTTATCATTTTCATGTTCAAGGTACTTGTAGAAATATCATTATTCTTTCAATAAACAAAAAGGTCATTCTTTGAGAAGCTCAAACGAGAGCTCCCTTTGCAATGAGTGAAATCTAACTTGCCAAAGAAAAATGCTACAATTCACTTATGATCTTCACTTTATTCCTCGCACGATAGCAACAGAATTAAAATATAAGTGTACAAAATAATGAAGTAAATTATTGTATATTTCAATTGACAAGAATCATAGAGCTGTGTTTGATTTGCTAAAAAATAAAGACCAGATAACATAAAAATACTTTTTCATATTTAATTTAAAAATATTACGAGACCAAACAAAATAAGGGATAATGTACATGATAAAAGTCTGAATATTTTGTTATTTAATAAATTATGAAATAACATTTTATTTAGTACACAATACCACTTAAAAAACTAATTTTAGCTAAAGGTAATCAATGTCAAGAAGAACAACAGTAATTACAATCCACTAAACAAAAGTAGTTAGAAGAAAACCTAATTTTATTCAGTACGTAACACCTTTTAATTACTTGAGATGTTCATTAACTAACAAGCATCAAACAAAAAAAGTTATGACATAATTTATATTATATTATTTTACTTGTTTTATTTCCAACTGTGTATCAAACACATTCATAAATTTTATTCGTATCACAAATTTGAGTACTTATCGAGCTATCGTTAAAAACTATATGTATGCGTTTTTTTTAATGTAATAATGTTTCATTCTTATTACATAATGCATATTTTATGTGTTTTTATATTAAATTAAATTAAAACTTTTGTTTAATTAGTTATTCATTCAAATTTTCTTATTTTTAATTAGTACCCGATTCAATTTCTTATATTTAGTTTACTTTGTTATTGTCATTCAAATAATGTCTTTTTTGTTTAAACCTTTATTTTACTTCTATTAAAAGAGATTAGTTTTGGTAAGTGTAAAATCTTAAATATGCTTTTTAATATAATTATGATAAAAGTTTATATTTTTAATAATATGTTCACGCATGATTACTTGATTTTTTTTTTCGTATCACATAATAATTAAATTCAAGTTAAAAACCACGTAATAATATGAGATTATGTATGGACGATCAACCTTGGATCCTCTCCAACTAGTTTACACCTTGCGAGTATATGGCAGAACTCTTAACCATTGGATTAGTAACTGTGAGGGCCGTCCTAACATTCATGTGAACTTATAAAGCAAATTGTAAATTAGGTCTTTTAAAAAGAATAAAAATGTTTTATTAAAATTATTATAATTTTGTTTTAAAATTATTTTTAATTTTTTAAGATATAAGAATATTCATTAAAGTAATGTAACCAATTTTACTTAATATTTTTTTTTCAATTGATTTGATTTTGTTGAGATATTGTTAATAGTTGATAAATATTTATTAATATTTTGTTTTAAAATATGTAATTAATAGTATACAATATGACCGAATTATTCATGATTTAATCTATATATATTTCTCTAATCATTAGTTTTAATATTAAATATTCTTCAGTTCACTAATGATATTGTTTTTTATTTAGTTTTAATTATTTTAAGTACGTAATATAATAAATGAGTAAGAATATTATTGGTTTTTAGGTGTTAATATTACATGTACAAATTTGGTTTTTAACTTGTTAAAAAAACTTTGCAAAATGTTAATAGTAAAATAAGAAGGCAGAGCAAGATCTCTCATACGAAGATCCATTCTTTTAGTCCATTCCACAATAATTTTTCTTAAATAGTTTTGTATAGAAATATATATATATATATATATATATATATATATATATATATATATTCAATAAAAAATTGAACAGAAAAAAATCAAACAAAAAATAATAATTCAATAATTTTTGACTAAAACTTTAAAGATGGTCTCTTGTTAAGTTTTTTTTTCTTAAAAAATACTAAAAATATGAACGAGGATAAATTATATTGATATCTTTTAAAATTTATCAAAAATATATTTAATATTTTTTTTATATTATTTTAATTTTTTTATGTATATAATATTATAAAAAGTTTTAAAAAATTATATAAAACTGTATAATTGAAAAAAAATACAATATTATGTTTTTAATATAAATTAAAAAATTATATATGATTGAAAATAGAATAACTATCAGATATTTTTTAATACATTTTAGAGGATGTTAATATAATTATTTTATTAACAATTGTAGCATTGTTTTTAAAGCAAAAGATTCATCTTACGAAGTAAGGTAACAAGTTATTGTTATTAATTAAAAAATTAATAGTTGAAATTTATATAATCACATAATTTATTATATATATATATATAATTATAAATTTAATTTTGTAGAGAAATTATAGTTAAAGAAGAATGGAAGAATTTAAGAGAGTTTTTAGTTGTAAAAATATTATTTCGCTCCTATTTTTTATTTTTAATATTTAAAAATAAAATAAAATAAAATAAGGTGAAACTATTGTAAATAAAAATATTTGTATACTCTAAATGACTCCTAATATTTATTGTCCAGATATTAAAAAAATACTAGGGGTATAAGTTAAAACAATTAAAATAGAAAATTTACCAGCTACACACCAGCTGTAATGGAAATTTACAATAATTTTTGAATCGTAAATTTAATTTAAATCATTTCACTTAATTTGATTCAGATTAATCGAAATTCAACATAGTTTTAGAATATATTTGAGGAGAAAAAAATAATACATGCGGGGTTGTTTACCGAAATTTCTCTAGTTTTAGGTTCTAACACGTATTAAGATTCTTTATTAGATTTTTAGTCCTCATTTTACGTTATAATACCATGAAATTTAAGATGTAATAGTAATACTAATAAAAAGAGAAAATAAATGAGAAACTATCGGCGACCACGAATTTATCGAGTGAGGATCCGATTTTTGGTGCGATTAATACGTGAAGTTAAATGGGAAAAAAAAGGGGAATTTTATTTTAAACAAAAGGAAACGATGATGATAATGAAAAGTTAATAACAGGAGAGTTGGTTGGGTTTGATAGTATCGTTTGGTTGTATGAACGGTTCAATAGCAAAATCTCGCGGGCCAAAAAGGTTCATCTCTCTTTCTCTCTCTTTCTCTCTCTTTCTCTTTCTCTCTCATCTCTTCTCTTCTCCTTCTCCGTCAATGCCATCACGCTGGGTTTGTTAGGGTTTCCGCATTTCTTCCTTTTCACTCGCAATCTCTTTCTGCATTTTCGCAATTAGGGTTCGTTTCGCCATTTTCTTTTTCTGTTTTGTTTTTGTTATTCTCTTGTGTTTTTCATTGTTCTTTGTTATGTGGATTACTTGCAGATGTGTAATTGAGACAGAGCTGGTGGAGGAGGAGGAGAAGAAGAAGTTGGAGGGGGCGTGTGATAGGGTCCTCAGGTGAAGATCTGAGGCTTTGGTGTTTTGTTTTTGTTTTCTGGGAGTTGGAAAGATGAGTGCTTCGAGGTTCATCAAGTGCGTTACTGTTGGGGATGGAGCTGTGGGAAAAACCTGCTTGCTAATTTCCTACACCAGCAACACCTTCCCCACCGTTAGTTTTTTTTTTTCCTTTCTCTTTATATATTTCTACTTTCTGCTCTCTCTTTTTTTTTTTCTTTTCTCTTTTTACCTTTTACAGTGAAAATTTCGATTTTGGGGTGTTGGAGGTGATGATTGAATTCCGGAAATTTGAAATTCAGTTGCATGTCATCTCCATTTGGGGAAGCAACAAAACATGCTTCGTATAATATAATTTATTAATTCAAAGGCTGGATTGATGAAATATAATTATATATGAAAGTTATTAAATGGAGTAACTCTCAGCAGAGTTACTCTCCGAGAGTAACTTGATCACTTCTTTTATATATATATATATATATATATATATATATATATATTATTGTGAGATTATAGGCTGAACTTTTTGTACTGTTGGGTTAACAATCTGCAGGAAATTGTATTTGTATAGTATATTTTCTAGAAAAGAGGCATTTTCATTATTATTACTGCTTTTTCACTCTGTTCTTTGCGTGGAAACAGGATTATGTGCCGACTGTTTTTGACAATTTCAGTGCAAATGTGGTTGTCAATGGAAGTATTGTTAATCTGGGGTTATGGGACACTGCTGGTAATATTTTTGATATTACATTTCTATTTCTGTAAACTCTCTAATATAGGAAGTTATCTCTGGATTCATTCTGTTATTTGGGGAACAGGACAAGAGGATTATAACAGATTAAGACCTTTGAGTTACCGTGGCGCCGATGTTTTCATATTGGCTTTCTCTCTTATAAGTAAGGCCAGTTATGAAAATGTCTCTAAAAAGGTACTCTATCCCACTTTATTGTGGTTCCCTTGTGTTTTAGATGTATTTCTTATTTCCCTTCAAAACAATGTTAGGTTTTCTGTATGACCTGTGATGAACAGTATAACAGTTGTGTTGTATGTTAAGAAAATATTTAATTTATAAAAAATAAAAAAGTGCTGATTAATTGCATGTGTTGGTTTGATTTTCAGTGGATTCCAGAGTTGAAGCATTATGCACCTGGTGTCCCCATAATTCTGGTTGGCACAAAGCTTGGTAAGTTTATTGCTGCATAATGTGATACTGATAATGTGATAGCATGCATTATTTAAATGCTGCCTTCCAGCTTATTTATTTATGTAATTAATTATTTATTGTGGTTTGTGTTATGCGTTACGATGAAATCATATAAACTTAACCCCATGGGTTTCGTAATCAATAAATGTTGACATTAGGTACCAGTACAACATATTTGAAATTTTCCATTATCTGAGCTAGGAATTGCTGAACCAGGTTTTTTTTGCTAGAAGTGGGTGGATTTCTGGTGTATTACATTCTGTTTTTTCTTTAGATTTTCTTAACCACTGTTTTTCCAATGGAGTTGATACTGTATTTGCTGTCAATGCTTTGATGTTTATAGTTGGTTGGTTAGTTTTATTCATGTAGATAGGCTGACCCTGTCTCCAGATATGTGTTAATATTTTCAAATAATTTTCCAGTGAGGTTCATAGCCTGTTTTTTCTATTTAGGGGGAAAATGGTTGTTATAGTTTCCTAACTGGTGATATGCTATTGATGGTTTTGTCAGCTAAGAGTTGATTCCTTATTCTTTTGTGATTTGTAATGAGATAGACCTTCGGGATGATAAGCAGTTCTGCACAGACCATCCTGGTGCCGTGCCTATTACCACAGCTCAGGTGAATATTGCTTCTGGTGCTCTGGAGTCTTGTTTAGCTATTTAATAAATTAAATCTGACATGTGCATTCCCTTAAAGGGAGAAGAGCTCAGGAAGCTGATTAATGCACCCGCTTACATTGAATGCAGTTCGAAAACACAGGAGGTACATGGTTGGATGTACTTATGATTTTTTCCCCTAATTCACAATGGTTACTTTAATATGTTTAAATTTATTTGTGGTGTTTATTGCAGAATGTGAAGGCAGTCTTTGATGCAGCTATAAGAGTTGTCCTTCAACCACCTAAGCAGAAGAAAAAGAAGGGTAAAGGACAAAAGGCCTGTTCAATATTGTGATTCACTAGGTGTAAACATTTGACTGCCCTTTGTTCTACCTGTATTACCCTCCCCTTCTTTCTTTTCATCATTTCTTTGCTATTGAAGAAGTTGGAGTTTATGTGGGTGTTCGACTCTAGATCTTCTTGAAGCATAAGGTGGTTTAATGCTTTGCTTTCGTTGAATTATTGTCAACTCTCTAATAGTCAAATTTGCATTTCATGGTTCCCACCTTTTTTCTTATAACATCCGTTTTGATTTATGTATTAATTAGACTGGAATATCCCAGTTAGGATAACGACCTTGTTTGCTTGAAGATATATATATATATATATATATATATATTTAAATTATTTGTATTTCGATACAAGGCTTGGCTGTGTGCAGAGGTTTTTAATTGTTTCTACGTTGTCAACTGGGGGACACAAGGGTTAGCTTGGACCTGTTTCTTTGTTTTTCGCATTATTTTTATATTTACATTGTCTCCACGACAAATCCCAGATTCCTCGAAAACAAATGTTAATTTACTAACGATGAAGTCTTTGTTTCGTCCACTTTTTTTTTTATAATTTTAATTGATGATGACGAGCTCCTCACCGTAATTTCAAGGTGTTTTTAATGTGTTATGAATCTTTGCAAGTCAATTTACATAAGACTGAGATTATGAGTAAACAACTAATGAATTTTTCCATCCACCCTAATTACAAGGTTTACGTTAGGAAAAGGGAAATGATTAAAGATAAGAAAAATCAAATTTATTTTGGTTTATGTATAATTATTTATTGTGTAATTGAGAGAACTAGGTTAAAAGGTAAATTATGATTTCCAAGACAAGCATAACGAAGTTATAACTTATTACAATGGAAAATTTTTACTTAGGTTACTGTAGTTGTAACGTGGAAGCAAACACACTCGTCTTGATTGCTTTTACCAAAACTTACTATATTATTAGTATCAAAGAGCGTGGGTTATTGTCAAGGACCAAAAGCATGAAGTAAAAACACTTGTGTATAAAATAAAATATAAGGAATATTAAATTACGAATCATGTCTAAGCCTTCCAAAAATCCATTACCTAGCTGTTAGAAACTTATGCAGTTATGGTACTCATCCTTCCCGATTTTTGTAGTTTCTTACCAACGTGTCTTGGTTGCATGAATCTCTTTCTCAATTCCCTATTTATCGTCGTACATTCGAAAGTAGTTCATATGAAACCATTTTTATTAACCCTCATTTTTAATTAACTTGGAAATTGTTGAAAAAATAAAGGTGCTTTACATGTACAAAGCACCTTTGTTTTTTCATTTTTGGTCGTGATGTAGAAAGCATCTTAAAGTATCGGACATCCCATTCCCGCCTAACAATGGGTGCTTTCTACAATAAACCATGCTATGCAAAGCCTGCGTTTGGAATTTTAAGTTCATGTTGAGTGATCCTGTAACGCACTTGTTAAACAGGACAAGCGTCTTCGGTAAATAAACGCCAATTCAAAGAAACTCCCTAGTAAGTTCCAGAATACCCGCGGGGGGGAGGGACGGGTAATCGGATGAAGAAACTACACTGGAAATCCATAAATCCGTGTAAATCTGTGCACAACTTTAAGAATTTAAATCTAGCAACTGTACTACAAATAATTACTCTATGTAAAGTTGGGAAAAAAAAGATCTGGCAAAGTTTAATATTGACTCAGTCTCATTAGTTACAGAGTGAATCGGAGTCCTAACGCAATGACCGAGTAGTTTTTGCTGTCAGCAGATATCAGAAACACGAACTTGTGGTTCTTCAGTTGAAATCCAAGGACAATTGAAAACAGTTGCTGGACCAGCCCAAGAATAAATTGCTTCAAATCTAACATGACAAGATCAAGGGTTCATCCACCATGTGAAACCTTGATTGGTTCATACTTCTCACCTACTGTACCACCTTTTTGTTTCTGGAACTGTATATATCGCATAGTACTGGCTAAGAATGCATCGGCAGATGTATCTGGAGTTGTGGTATCACTTTGCATTTCATTCATAATTAATTCAATTAGGCCCTCAATAGTAGCCACCGTGACTTGGGGGTTTCCCTTCTCAAAGAAGTAAAGATACCTTGGAAAAACAAACAGCATCCTCATTCCATTTTATTACTGCTGTGAAGCAAAGAAAGAAAAACAATGCTGACTTAACATTATGGATGTTAATCTTACTTGTTCAATATCTCAATGAAGAGCATTACTGATCCAGTGCTGCCACGTGCTGCATTTGCCATTTGTTGTGCAGCATTTGCAATTCTTAAAGCCCGCTTGAGACATAGTAGGACCCTGGTTCAAAAATAAATATGAATATAACAACAAAAACAGTAAGAATCATAACAAGATAAATAAAGAAATAAATTCCTAAATTCCTTTTCAAATTGAGACATATCCTACATCCTTTTTTCTCTCCCCACCCAGCTTTTTTCCAATTTATCATGATGTGCTGCAGAGTCAATGTCAATATGTTCACTCTCTTCAGGGGCAGCAGCGTTGGAGAAATTCATTCTTACTATTCTCTAACCCACTCTTATAGATTCAATTTTTCATTCTTGGAAAAGGGATATCATCTATATAGTTTATATGTTTATATGTACTCTCTTTCTTGTGCAACCTCGTGTCCTCTTAATTTTTTGGCAAATGTTTTATGAGCCTCTATATCAAATCAAATTATATTTTTACTCTCTTTAATTAGCTATCCAAGACTCAAATGTCTTCAATCAGCATCGAGTATAATTGGATATTGGCAATTCATCATTATTTGAAGTTTCAAATGACTGTATTTTTTATATTTTTTACAATCAATAAAACAAATATTATTCTTTTTTAAGTTTATATTTTCTCATTTCAAACGTACTTGCAAATAGCCATACAAAGTATGCGATACTAGATAGTTCATATGTATCTACATAGGTATCACATTGTTCTATAACATAGTCAAAACAGAATTAACTACAATAGAATTATTTGGATATGCAAAGAATTAAATTCACCAAAAATTATTTCTATGAAACCAAACAACAACTTCAAAAAACCCTAAACAATCTTAATGAGCAAAGAAATAAGCATTCCTTAGAAGTCTGATATCTCAATATCAATGGAAACAAACCTCTCTCCATCTTTCATGTTATCATGATCATCAACCCAAAACAGATGTGAGCATGCATACACAGCTCTGCATTGATCTGGCTTCTTTAAAAGCTTTGCTGAATACTGTCCAATGAAAAGGCACCAAATACAAGGATTTAGTGTGTGTGTATGTATGTATATTTAGCACAATGTAAACAATGGAATTCAATAATCACCCCTGTGGCCTTGTGAGTTAAAGTATCCCTGTTTTCAACACCAAAGACATGCATCCTTTGAAGAGTTCCTATTATTAAATGGATAGCTGTGACCTGTGCTCTGGAATCCTAGTATAATAACACAAGCATAGATGAGCGTGGCTAACCAATTAATTTTGTCAACATGGACGGTCCTCCTCCAAACTTACCATCATCAATCCCACAAAAAGTACTGGGTTGTTTTTTAGGGAGGAGGGGAACAAAGAGCTAGTAGGGTTATATTATAAGACTTACAGAAATTTCTTCTTCATATAGAATATAAGCTTGGGTGAAAAATTCATATGCAACTGGTTCCAAATCACAGTCATTTGCAGCCTTTATGGATGAAAAGAAATACGAAAATCAGCAAATATAGTCAGGAAATATTGTTTTGAAGTGCTAACAACCAGATATGTTCCAGTACCTCAGCACATTGCAAGTACAACTGCAATGCTAATTCTGGTGCCAGGACACCTGACAAAGTCTCAATGGTCTGGAATAGTAAAGACCAAAACAAATCAACTAATTAGCAGTACATAATCTTTAAGAATTTGTTGAACATAACACAACAAAAACAGAGATACCATGTGAACATATCTTCACAGCCTCAATATTATTAAACATTCAATCATCTTTTATGCAAAATTACGTTGGCACAAATCACCATTAAAAAAGTAAAGAAAAACCTACATCCTCTATTTTTTTAGGGGGAAAAATAGCTTTACCTGATTTAAAAGCTGAAAAATTTTCTTTGGTGTTGTTGATGCATCATCTCCAAAAGGATTTTCATCTTGACCTTGCAACTGTCTGACCAACTGTAGATAGTAAAGTAACGTTGCATAAATTTTGTATTTTGTTTTATTAAAAAAAGAAAAAAAAAAGGCAAACAACATAGTAGCATACAGCCATTTTCATTTTCATTCAAGAAAAAACAAGGATAACAACAGCATCAAGAAAGTGTGAACTAAAAGATCATATAATCTTAGCATTTTGGCTTTGATTTAGAAATCATGGTTCATTGTGCTGCTTAATCTGAATGAGCAATGGAGCTCCCTATATGACTCCTGCCAGATGGAAATGGAAAGACAAAACTTCAATCTGATGATGTAAACTTGCAACTTACTAATTCAGCTGCATATTTATTGAAGATGTCAAATGGAAGGCAAATTGACTATCTACATAAGCTCCTAGTATGAAGTTGGAGGCCTTCACAGCATGCTATGATCCTAATAAATTATTATCTAGTAAAGTCAACCAAATATTTCAGTCAACCTCAAATATCAAAAACTGAGCTAAAATGCTAAATTGATTTGGTCTCCAGCTGGGCTACTGCTGTCATGTCAGCACTATCAATTCATCATGATGTAAGCAACATACAAGGTAAAATAGTACACAATAAAAGCAGGAAACTAATCAAAAAGGTCTGCCAAACCTTCAGAGAAGAAAAAACAAGAGGTGGAACAGTGAAAGGTAGACGTTTTGGTCCTCCAATAAGTATGTGCTTCCTCACAGTATCTATGATCTGCAATTTAATGCCATGGGAATTATGACAAAAATTAAAGGATGAACTCATAAAATACAACACAACCCCCTCCCCCCTGAATAGGCAGTCAATAAAGTAGTTTGCAGAAAAAGGCAACATATCAAATATTATTACACTTCAAAAACATTAAATCACAGATAATCATTCATATTTACAGAAATCCATGACCAGTTATGATCTACATTGAAGTGTTAAAGCAATTTCAGTTAGTGCTTGACAATGATTTATTTTCTAATATTTGCTTGGGCAAAATCCATGTGCAGCTTCAGTACAAAAGTGCCAGTAAGTATAAAGTAAAGTCAGCAGAAATTATTTAACCGGAGTTAGAAAAAGAAAAGTTCTAGCAGAAAAACAAGTATAAAAAAAATTCTTTTGATCATCATCATAACACATGGATATTAGCAATTCACCTTAAACATTTCTTCTGGATCGTCATTATAAAGCATCTGGATTAGACGGGCAACAGAATTCTGCTCCTCTTTGAAATCATCTTCATCCAGCTAAGGGGAAAGCAGGGAAAATCAGTAAAATGGAAGGAGAAAGGATCACAAAAATAACGAATATTTTATCTTACTTCAATTAGAACATATAAAACTTTTGATTATAAAAGGTGTCATGTACTGGGAGAACTGGAGAAGTCAAAACAACAGACATTGTAAAAAATAGCCTAATAATAATAGTCATAGAACTGAAATGACCTCATCATTAGGAATCCCCTCAGAATCCTTGATAAGCCCCTTTATCAGCTCAAATAATGCTTCAACCTACAAACATACCAAACTATGTTATGATGTTAATAAGAAATGCACGTTCCATTTTTCAGACCAAAAAGTGGACCAGGAAGTAAAACAACACATACCTTTTCTGAAGTAGAAATGCGTGTTCCATTTTTCAGAATGCTTTGAATAATAACAGTTGCCATGACCTTGGTAGTTGGAATATCAAGGTATTCCAATACACGAGGATAATTTGAAAGCTTCAAGGCAGTCATAATATCATTATATTTTTCAAGAGGAGCACTTAATAGAGCAACAATCTGCTTAGTTGCCTTGTTGTCCTCAATTTTCCCTTTGCCAGAGAGTTTTTTCACACATGCTCCCTAGCAATTATACACAGTCAGGGCACAGCTTTCAAAAAACCCAGGAATAACTTTGCTTACTTCCATGAAAAGAACTAGTGTTGCTATAAATTCAAATGTGACTATTTTCTGATAAATAAAGTTCCACTGAAATTCTGTTGCTCATTCTTTGAAAGTATTAGTGTATTACAATCAGATAAAGAAATAAAATAATGTAGATGGCTGCATTCAGATAACAATAATTGTATGGATCAAAAAGTTAATATGATGTAAAAAAATAGTTTGCAATGGAATATACCAAGACTTGATCTGCATAGTCAAGTCGATCAGGATGGACATGAAGAGTGAAGGTGAGAAGAGACGAATATAATGTTACAACTCCAACAGTGGGCATGTCGGGCTGTGCTTCTATCACCTGTATAATAATTGAAGACATTACATTTCACAATCCATGAGTATGACAGTAATAACAGTGTAACATAGAAAAACAAAGATGAGAAGGATGTAAAAAAAGTAATTTTCTCTTCAAGAACATCCAAATCGAAAGTATGAAAAGTAAGAGTTTTGATATTCAAATGGCAAATGGAAATGACCAAATTTCATGATTCATAATTGAACACGGAAAAAAAAAAAGTGATGACTAATGAGTTATGAAGAAAACATTTGAAGATAAACAGAGTGAGAAAAAATAAAGAGGAAGAATGATGATTAACCAGAGTATTTCACTCCTCATAAAAGGTAACATAGCCCACACTTGCATAGAGAAAGAAGCCCAAAGACAAATTTTTAGAATACTTAAAAAATATCTCATCATATCATATCATATCATATGTTAGCATATCTTGTATGATTTCTAAGGAATAGTTTTTCCATAATATTTCATGATAAGATTCCTTAAACAATTAGGATCATAAGTCTGGTATTAGTAGAAATGAAGGTTAGTGCCTTAAATTTTGTATAACATCACTAGACATATATGAATATTAACTTAGTATTTAGCATTAGTTCTCTCTATTCTCCCTCTCATTTAATTTGGTATTAGAAAGATATGGCTATACCATCCTCCATGCCCTATCCATCATTATTTCACTGTTGTGTTCCCTAAAATTTGAAACTATTATGGTTCGATTTCTTGGTTTGGAATATTTTGTAACTGTCCTGTCATTACAGCAGCCACTATCATAGTTGGATGATTGGTCTCCGGTCTCTATACCCTTAACCATTTATTCTCCCCAATCTTAACCATCACAGTGAGGGCACAACCTGTTTTAGAAATATCCAATCAGCTGTCCCTCTGAGCTCCATAGCTAGATGCCCATCACACATACTCATACGCCCTAATATCCATCCTTTCCACTCAATGAAGGTAGCTAGCACTCCACCCTCTCGATCTTACACCATAAAGCCATCAATCCTATTCTGCTGATTAAAGGCTCCTTGTTCTGCTTCAGGGGTCATAAGTCTAGTTTCACCTTGTTCAGGTAGTGTCATTGATGCCCCACATCTTTCATCTCTTTTCTAGTTACCGATTTTTTTATCCCACTCCTGCAAGCCTTCTCCAGCCACCATCAGTGTAGCCTGCCTCATCATCCTCTGCTCTTTCCAGACCCCTTTTCGCTGTTCCCCACTATCCCACAGCTGTTTGGCTACCTTGGGCTGCAGTTTTTAGTACAGTGGTCAAATCTGACAACCTCCCCCCCTCCCCCCCAAACAATCAAGTTTGACAACTTCACATTATTTCTTGGCATTCTGTGTCAGTTATCTATGGTTTGTCATTATTTTAGGCTCCTGTATGGCTTTTTTCTAATGCTCACATAGCAGGTGTCCAATCCCAGTTTTGGTCCTTGATGTGATCTGGCCTCTATTCCTGTCCCATATGTGGTCTGCACCATCTCTGGGCATGATCTAGCTCCACCATCTCTGGTCCTGGACATGGTCTGACCCCACTGTCCCAAGCCTACTCTCACCTAGTCTCCAAACACACACGCTCTGACCTGTCCCCCTTCTGAAACATTATCACCAGCCCTTATATTTTGCTTGTTTTCTGTTAAAGAGTGTTTAATTGTAACAAACTTAAAGCATAGTAAGCTTGAACTTGAAAGAGTGTTAGAATATCTAAAAAATATATCATCATATCACAATTCTATCATAAAATGTTAGCATATCTTATATGACCTCATAGGAATAGTTTCCATATTTCATTATATGATTATATCTTATGCTTTGTTTCCTTAGTTAGTTGGTATCAAGAGGCTGGTATTAGCATAAATAAGAGTTGGTGCTTTGCTTTTGCATCACATCATTAAATTTATTAAAATTATATTACTATTTAGAGTTTGTTCTCTCTTCCTCCAAATCTACTTAAATCCTTAGAATTTTTACAATCTCTAAATATGATTAACAAGTGATATTGTATTCCTTTGAATTTATTTTGCCTTTTGCTAACAACACATTAATTTCTACTTTCTATCAAGTCTATTGATTAGCCTTTGGCCAATATTTGGTTAAATGTGCTAGCTGCAAAATTAAACAGACCAAATAGCTTCTTCACTTTCAGACAGCAACAAAGATCTATATATGGTTGCACTACATGACTATGTGCCTATTTGTTTTAACATTGGATAAAATATTTTTTGATAGAATTGACTATGAATCATTTGAATGTAATTGAGATGAGTATCCAAATTAATCTCAACATATTTTACTTTAAAATGTGTGCATTGCATGGAGAATTGATACCTGGTGGAAAACAAACTGGCACTGTAATATCCAAAATAAAATGAACAGGAAAAATAATACCTTGCCAATGGCATTGCTTAATTTGGAAAATGCTTCGACTTGCAAAAACTCTGGCAAAACCTCTGCACTTGAAGCAGCATAATTTGAAAGCCTTTCCATTAACTGGGACAGTACTGTCTTGATATCAACGGATGGCTGAAAAATACAGTAAAAAAGGACACAAAAAAGCTACTGAGTGACAACACCTCTGGATTTGCAGCATTAAACTATCATGGATATTTTGATGCAACTTTTTAGTTACTGAGCAAAATATACAATAGCTACTATTGTGCTCAACAATTGATCCAGAGGGGAAAACAATTTTATGCTATACTGATAAAACCATGGCAGTCAACATAGATTGGCTCACCTGACAGACAGAGGTTACTTTATTGTGCAAAATAACAGAGCCAACTAGCACTAAGAACATAGATGCTAATTTATTTAAACAAATCTAGCATCTCTGTACCATGAATCAGAAAATGATAAATCTCAAAAATAGAATATAATGTAAAATGCATTCTTGAGTTTAACATTATCCGTAAGTAAATGCTACAGAAGACTGACTTCTATCTGTTGCACATGAAGGGGCATTGTTAGGATCCAATTTCAGTCCCCCATTGGAAGTATAGGATTCTAGTATAGGATTTATATGGCCTGGAACTCACCAACTAGAACAGCTAACTTTTGTGGATTGGTTCTTTCAATGTTCTTATCAATTGGTATCAGAGTTTTCTACCATGTCTTTCAGCTGCAAACACATGACACAGACGGTGACGCCAACATTGCTGGGGACTAGTTAAAGGGCTAGTGCATAGCCAGGACTGCGAAGCATGGTGGGATATTAGGATCTAATTGCAAGTTACGAGACTTGAATCCCACATTGGAAGTAGGGGATTCTGATAGATATACATAGTTATGTTTGTTAACTAGCAGTTGCTTAGTTAGTTAGTATTGTAGGCAGTTAGTTAGTGGGCTAAGATAGAGAAGAATCAAGGAAGATTGCATATAAATAATAGGAGAGGTTAAGAGAGAGGGGGGCTTGTCATTTGAGAGGAGTGTAGGGCCTTTTGGCATTGGGAGGTGCAGACCCTCAAAGTTCGGCAGTGTGTTCTGTAATTTGGAAGTTACTCCCTGTATTTTCATAATAAAGATACCAGGTTCCTATCAGATTCTAACATGGGGTTTGTATAGGGTCAGCAAAACAGGCTAACCCGCCTTGCCCTGCCCTGCCCTGCCCTGCTAAAAAAAACTCCATGGATTCAACCTGCCTCTCCCCATTTTAATGAGCACATTAAGCAGAGTGAGTTAGGCAGGTTGATGGACTTAATATGCTAATCCAACTAGTCCTGTTTTGACAAGTTGAATGAGTTGACCGCATGGGTCTAACCCATTTTGCCATCTTTAGGTTTATAAGATCTTGAGCTCTCCAACTACAACAGTTAGGTTTTGCGATGTGGTTCTCCCAAGGTGCTTATCAGACACGAACTTAGAATATTTATTAATGCAAGTTTCAACTTCAAATCACATTCTACCGGAGAATTTTGGAGACACCAAATACAGCCCCTCCTCAATTTCTAACTCAACAGGTATTACAGCTAATTGTTTGAAAACTAATGGGATATGCTAATTAACATATAGTTGTTTCCTTTACCTTCTCTATTTCTCATAATTGTTTGATAAATATCTTCTTCATATTTTATTGATGCTTCTTCGCAACCCTCTTGATGAACAAAATCTTTCATGTTCAGAAGGAGAAAAAGCATATATACATCAAGGCATTCTCCAAAAGCAATACCCAGAAAAGAAAAAAAAAACTATAGATTCACTAACCTGAAGCTGAGGGTAAGCACCCAACAATACATCAAGAGTTTGCAAGTGATACTCATCAGGGAAGACTTGAATTATGCAATCCATCAAGTAGAACTGGGCCAACTCATCTTTGCAGTTTACAACCTATCAAAGATGATTAGGAAAATCATTTTTCTGGTCACAAAGTCAAATATGTCTTTGATGATTAGAGATAGAAATACCTGCTCCAGTACTCTGGGAAGCACAACATCTTTGTACATATCAAGATCAACACCCTCTATCTGACTAAGAACATGAAGATTCTTACCAACCTAATAATGTATCAAGGACAAAAAGCAAGAGAAGCCTTGTATAAGCATTTGATCATGTATACAACGCCATTGCAGTGAAGCAAACCAGTTACAGGCTTCAGGTATTACAAGATCGCGCAGCTCGCTCCTTTCCTTTTCCCGTTTCTCCTTCTCCCGGGCAGGCCCCTGCAGACCAGAAAGCCCGACAGCAAGCCTCAACTCAGGGTCAGCTAAGAGTATGAATGATTCACATGCATTACTACACCTGCATGACCAGAAATCATGCCCTCATGATATATTTTACCCTCACGACATGCAACTATTATGACGCCATGCAAGTTCAAACATGAGTGTAGTTATGATGTGCAAACAATTCAACAAACCTGATGTTGCATCCGCACCCAAAGTTTGTTCATTTCAGTGAAGTTTTGGAGTACAAACTCTACAGCATCTGCTACTGTATCCGCATCCCTACAGTTGCGAAAGCAGGCATTCACATATCAAGTTCAATCTCAAATTGTTGCAGCTTTAAAATAATTGTCACTGCCCCATAATCAAGACAGATACACGAACCACAGAGAATGAATTAGACAGGCAGAAGAAAAAGTGACAAAAAAATGAAACAGAAAGGGAGAATCCAATATTCTAAATTTCTAATGGCTCCAAGAGTTTACATCATGCACGAACATTGCAAATTTGAAGTGAGATAATATTGTGCATTGCCTTTAGATTAAGCTGGTGGTCTTTATAAATAAACAGTGATGCTAAAGGGTTGCCATCAATTACGTTCCAAATGTTCTGTACTACTGATTCTATTCACTGAAACCTCAATTCTGAATCAACTAAGAGATCTCAAAGAGGAATAATCCTGCTGATGAAAGAAGTGAGGGGCAAAAAGTCTAGCTTACTTACCCTTCATACTCTGAACCAATATCTGGCAATTTATCCCTACTAACTTGAGAAAGGTAACTTCTGAGAAAGAGACCACGAACAGGGTGTTGAATGCCCCGACACATCTCCACAAGATCCTTAAGAACATCCTTAGCAGGAGCTTCCTTGGATTTGATGTATACAGATCCGACTGTGCAGAGGAGATATCTGATTGCAATTATACAATTAACAGCCCATAAGTAAGAAGTATATTAAATTTGAAAGAATGAACAGATAACCACTGCAAAACCTCAACTTCAGACCCTTCTCACTAAAAATTAGTGGAAGCCACATGAACTTGAAAGCCACCAAAATAAATGTTAAGGCATCAGAAACAGAAGTTATCCAGAACTGCTTTCCAAGCAAGGTAAGTGATCTTCACCATGATTCATGATGAAATATCAATCTCAATGATGCGCCATTAGTAGGAAATTAGGAATCATTAAGTATAAAAAATATTGCCCATCAATCCACATTAAAGAATAAAATAAATCGAAATAAAATAAAATATTCTACAATTCCAATTTAAAAACAAGCTTAACAAACACAACTACTCTGGTACTACGACAAATTCCTTTCAACCATTGTGACCGGAAAGACATCTTTTATAATAGAAGATTCGGGAATACTTTTCTGTCGTGAACAGTGCAACATCAACAAATAACAGAAGAAAAATGTATTCCGAGAAAGCGTCACTTACAATCGAGGCACAATGTTGCCGGCGTGCTGGACGAGTTCATAAAGATCAATAATGGAGCAACCGCGACGAGTCTCTTCCTCGAAGAACATCTCCAGCTTCCTCAGCTGATCAAAGGCGCGCATGTCTAAAACACCAAAAACAGAGAGAGAGAGAGAGAGAGAGAGAGAGAAATTAGCAATCGCAATACGAATTACGAATTCCGAATCGCAAGGGTTGCAATGACAGAAACAGCAACAGGATCCAACGAAAAAAATAAAATAAGGTGACGGTGGATCTGAGGGAGGAACTCACAGAGTTCGTAGTACTTGTGAGGAGAAAGCTTGGAAGTCCTGAGCTCGGAAAGCATCTGAGCCGAATACTTCAAAGCATCCCTGAGATTGTTTGAGTCCTGAGACGAAATGAAATTGGATCCAAATCAATTGCGATAATCAAAGGCGAATCTGAAATTTGTGTGATCGCGTCTGTATAGAATAGAAGAAATAAAGTTGAGGTTAGGGTTTAACGAAGGAGCAACCAATGCACGGTGCATGTAGAAGGAATTCTGTTGAAGGCCAGCGATTCCGGCGGCCAGAAACTTCTCTTCGTCTTCGGTTCCGTCTAACATCATTCTCTCTCTGTCTCTCTCTCCGTCTACCTTCTCTTCGATCCCTCTTCTTAACTGCCGGTCCAACCAAGCTTGTTTTGTTCTTCGTGCTAGTCTCCGCTTGGGATGTACGTAATTAAAAATCGAGAATATGCCTCCTCTTAACCCCCTCTTTTTCCTATTTGACCCCTATTAGTTGTTATTACTGTGCCTATTGGTATACCTGTGTTTCTCACATACTTCTACCCCAGTATCTTGATTTCTTCTACTTCACATGTCACGTACAAATTTGTCAATTTCTTTTGTTTAACAATCAACAGTAAATAATAAACCGTGATTCTTTATTACATTAATTCTCTCCATCCATTAATCACCTTGATATCCATTAATTATAATTATTAATCGATTAACTATTTTTTACATAATTAATTACATAATAATTATTTATTTCATATATATAATCAATTAATAACCTAAACAATGCATTATTATATTTTCATTAATTGATAGTTGATTACGTTTTTATTTATTGTTTGTATTAAATAATTAACTATAATTTTTTACATTATTAATCACATATATTCATAATAATTAATTATAAAAATAATAGTCAATTAATGAAAGAATATTTTACAAGACACAAAAAGATGAATTTACTTATTCTTTTCGATTTAACAATGTTCCAAAAGTAAAAAATAGTTATTTTATAATATATATATATATATATTTAAACAATTAGTAGATAATTATTTCCAAAATACAAGTCTAATTTTTTTAAAAATATTTTGCAAGATAAAAGAGATGAATTTATTATTCGTATACAGATTAATCTTTTTCGATTTAACAATGTTGGAAAAGTACAAAATGGTTAATTTATATATATATATATATATATATATATATATATATATATATAACAGTCAATAGGTGATTATTTCCAAAATACATGATCTTCTTGAAGTAAGATATTAGTTAATAAAATAAATTATGTTAAGAATGGTCATTTTATCATAATATAAATATTTTTTAATTTAAATAAAATTATCCCTTTCAAAAAAATACATGTAATTTAGAAAAAAAATAAATGTTAATCATCTATTCATATAGTTAAATGTAAAACTTGTTCAAATGGGTTAAAAATAGATTAAATTTTAAAAAAATTATTTAAATTTTTTTAAAAAAGATAATAATATTTTTTATAAACACTTTTATGTACAACGTATTTGACATAAATTTAAAAAATTTTGCTTAAAAGTATAAATGTTGACAGTGATTTGAATGGGTAAAAAATTATACAAATAGATAGAATCCAAATCTTAAATAGATATTTAAAAATTTTAAAAATATTTTATGATTTTGTTCATTTCACTTACGGAGATAACACATTTTCATCTTATTAAGGTCCAGATTTAATTAATCTCATATATCATTGGTTTTTGGATCTAAACTTGGCTTTAGTAAAAAAAAAAAAAAAATAGATCAAGAAACCCATGTTGACCTATCCTACAAATACCTTTGACTATCATTACCCCGTGGAAATTTAATTTAGTACATTGAAAGATGATCGTTGGATTAGATTACATGTGAAGAAAATCTGGATTCAAGTTAAACAAGTAAGATGTGGTCGGGTGAAACCAAAATTTTTAAAAAAATACTTTTCAATTTAAATTGAAATGATTTAATAATTTTTTATTTGGTTTAAATTTAATAATTAAGTTATAAATAGCATTTGATTCTTTTAAATATAATTATAAAAAATTAAAATGGGTTAATTAATTGAGTTGATAACCGTTCAGATTATCGATTTAAATCATCTAAAAAGCAAACAAATATTAGTTTTTTAATATAATATTGAGAAAATGATAAAATTCAAATTCTAAATTCTAATATAAAATTATTTTAATTTTTAATTATGAGTAGCTTGAATAATTATCAGTTTAAATATACAATTTTTTTTTTAAATTTTATCTTGTAAAATATATAATGAAATTTTATGTTAATTTAAAGTAATAATTAACTTGATTTTTATAAATTGATATTAATTTATTATTTAATATATTATATAATATTAAACATATTTTTTATTATTGATTCGATCTTAATTTAATCATCATTAAACTAATAAATCTTAAATCATATTTTTCACTCAATAGTAGGACTGGTTTTAAAAATACGACCTTTAAATATGTGCCCAAAAAAAAATATGTGAAAAAAAAAATAGAAAAATCGAGTTAGGTTGAGGGTTTGGACAACATCAAGTTCATCAACTGCTACATCCTTCTTGCATCACAAAGGACTTGTCTAAGTAATTTTGTTTATCTAAACCCCGTCCACAGTATTCAATAATTCATCAAACAGGCTATTTTTTGTTTTTTTTCACCTTCTATACGAATAAGTTGTTTTTAAAAATTAAAGTAAATTGAGTTAAGTTGGATTTTAAATGTTTAGATTTATTTATTTATTTAAAAATATTGAAATCTAACTTAATTTAAAATTTAAAAAATTTTATAACATTTTAAAAAAAAATTAATAAATAAACTTAAAATTTATATAAATAATTGATTAAAAAAAATTGTAAGCTTAAAATTTATAAAATAAAAAAAGTTATTAAATAAACCTAATATATATATATTAATATTATGTAAATAAAATGTACTAAAATAAATATTATATAAATATAATATATTAAAATAAATATAAATATATAATATATAATTATAAATTGATTTTATAAATAGGTTAAATAAACTTTTTTTATAAATCTAAACCTGTCTTGTTTATTTAAATTTTTTTTTAATTAACCTAAATTTATCTATTTATTAAATGAAGGTAGATTTTATAATGCAATTTTTTTATAAAAAAAATTATCATTACAATAAATATTTTTTTAGAAATACTTCGAGTAATTAATGAATATAAATGAATTTTTTTAGAATTTACAAATCTTAAATATTATTATTATTATTATTATTTTACATTTAAATTGTATAAAATATAAAATAATACATACTTACAATTTTAATAATATTTTTACTTTTAAAATTCAGGAGTTGTGATCTTGAAAAAAAAAATACTATGCTTTTTTGAAATAATTGCAAGTTTTCAATTTTTATTTTTTAAATATATTTTCAAAACAATATTTATTTAGTAAAAATAATTTTAACTCAAATTTTAAAATAAAAAAAATATTAAATATTATTTTTAATTTCAAAATACTTTTATTTTTAAATTTATTCAAATCTACATCATTAAATTATTTTTCAATAATAATAATAATAATATATTTATTATTTACAAAAATTAAATTTTTATTTATCTAATTTTTACATAATAAAATAAAATAAATAATATTATTTATATATAATTATATTAAATTTATAAGATTATAATATAATTTTATATTATATAGTTATTTGTAATAAAATATTATAATAATATATAAAATTATTTATCTTAACTATTAATAATCATTATATGTAAAATAAAAATTTATATAATTATATAATATTTTTTATATTATAACTATTATATTACTATTATTATCTTATAAATATTATTTTTATTATTACAATTATCGGTATTTTTATAATAATAATTATAATAATTTTTTTAAAAAAAATTTATTGTTATTATTTTTTTAAAAATATAATTCGTAATTAATTATTTATTTTTTATAAATTTAAAAATAAATAATATTATTTACTATATAAAAATTATATTTAATTTATAATATTATAACATAATTTTATATTATATAAATTTTTATTATATAATATATATTATTTATATAAAATAAATATTAAAATTATTATAAAAATATAAAAAATATAAAAAATATAAAAAATATAAAAAATAATTTTTTATATATTAATTATCAAATAATGTATAAAATAAAAAATTATATAATCATATAATATTATTTATATTATAATTATTATCATAATTATCATCATCCAAAAAGAATTATTATTTTAAATAATTTAATATTTTATTTATCTAATTTTTATATATTAAAAAATAAATAATATTAATTTATATATGAATTTATAATTTATATTATTTAATTATTATTATATAAAATAAATATTAAATATTATAAAAATATTATAATAATAATATATCTAAAATTTATATTTTAATTTTTAATAGTGAAATAAAATGTAAAATATAAATTTATATAATTATATAATATTTTATATTATAATTACCATATTTTTATTATTATTTTATAAATATTATTTTTATTTTTATTGCTATTATTACTATCATTATTATCATAATTATTATTATAATAATAATATTTAATTTTATTTTTAAAATTTAAAATTTATATTATTTTAATATATTTTAATTTTTTTAAATTAATTTTTTATTTATATATTTTTTAAATTTATAATAAAATAATATAATAGAATAATTTAATTTATTTTTACTACAATTTTAAAAAACTAAAAAATAAAATGAAAAATTAAAAAAAATTAAAAATATTTTAAACTACAAACTAAAAACCATTCTAACGAAACTTTAATTATCAAATACCATTTTTTTTAAATAATATATGCACAGCTTTTTTTTTTTAAATAACAAGTTGTTTTCCGTGAATATAATTTTTGTTAACAGAAATAGTACTTGATAATTACGGCTTCTGTTTTTTCTTATTAAAATTTAAAATAAGTTATTATTTATTATTGAGAAATTTCCGAATTTTAAAGACAATATTATTAAAATCGTAAGGGAGTTTCATTTCGTATTTTTTACACAATTTAACTGAAAAATAATCAACAATATTTAAGATATTCATACTTTAAAAAAAATCTAATCAATAAATCTTTTAAATTTTAAATAATTATAAAATAATATTTTTTTTATTTTTTTCTTTCCTTAAATGATAAACAAAAATATTTTATAACATAATCACAGTGTATTCATTTATTTATATCTCACACTTTTATCTATCTATTACTAAATTTTGATAATTAATTATAAAAATAAAATTAATTTAATATATATAATGTTAATCCATTATCATCATTTATTTAATACGATTATCAGTTTTTTTTACAGTTTTTACTATAATTTTTTATAATGATTAATTATTATCAGAAAATAATTAATTATGCAAATTTTAAAATATAAATAGATACTAATATTGTATGTAAGTTTGCATATCATTAGATAATAACAAAAGGATTCCCCTAACGTTGGAGTGTGCAACTGTGGAAACTTCTAGCAAAAACATTTGATAAAAGTAATTTAGAAATTTTGTGAAGAATTTATAAAAGTAATTTATGATTTTTATAATTTATTTTAATTAATTTTATAAATATTTTTTTATATAATTTATTAAAATAATTTTAACTTTATCATAATAACTTTTATATCCAAATTTACAATATGAATTTTTTATAAAAAAAACTTATTAAGTAAATATTTATAAAGTTATTATCCATAACTTAAAATATTTTTGATAAAACTAATAAATAATTTAGTTAAAATATAAAAATAGCTGAAAATTTAATTAAAATTTTAAATTTTAAAATTTTAAAAATAAATAAAAATTGATAAATTATCCATTGAATTAAGAATATATTTTTCTTATAATATAGTATGTGACAAAGTTTAAATTTAGAACTCTTATGTTAAATTATTTTAATTTTTAATTTTTAAATTATTTTTAGTAGCTTAAATTTAGTTTTAAAAAAGGTAACATATGAATTAATTGATAAATATAAAATAATAAATATATATATTATTAAGTAATAAATTAAAATATAATAAATATGATATTTTTTATTAATAAAAATATATAAAATTTATTTAAATAAGATTTTATATTTTTTTAAAATAAAATATTCATTTTAAATTTTTACATAAATAATTTTTAAATAAAATTTTTAAAAAGTAATTAATAATACAATTTTAATTTTTATCAAACACTTCAATATTTAATAAAATAAATAATATAATAATTAAATTTAAAATCATATATTAAAATAATTTAAAAATATAATATTTTATAATCATATACAACATAAAAGAACTATCCAAAGAAACTGTAAGCTCGTTTAGGAAAAATGACATTAATCTACAATTAGCAGATTTAAAAGAAAAAATCGCAAGATTAGGAGAAAAAAATGTTAATACTCTACAGATAGAAAAAATTAAACATAACTATCCAAAAACGAGGACTTATTATAACAGACCCTCTTTGGTAGATATAGGACTAGAAGAAAGAACCCAGTTCGTCCAAAATAGTTATTCTGGATCAGATATAGCAGAATGGAATATAGATGGAATGAGTGAACAAAATATATTAGACACCTGTTCTCAAATGGCAATGGCCGCCACTGCCTTTAGATTAAAAGGAATAAGTGACAAGTCCACGGCTGAAGCAATAATACAAGGCTTCACGGGACAGCTTAGAGGATGGTGGGATAATTTTGTTACTCCCTCCCATAAAGATATAATTCTTAATCATATAAAACCAGAAGGTAGTGAATCAGATGCAACATCTACCTTAATCTTTACAATAATACAGAATTTTATAGGAGACCCGAATGTTTTTAGAGAAAGAGCAGCCTTACAACTAATGAACCTAAAATGTCCAACTATGTCAGACTATAAATGGTATAAGGACACTTTCCTCTCTAAAGCCTTGTTAAGAGAAGACTCGGCTGTAGGATTCTGGAGAGAAAGATTTGTTGCAGCATTACCTGCAATCTTCTCTCAAAAAGTAATAGAAAACTTAGAAGTCCATTATGGTAAACCAGTTCCCTATGACCAACTAACTTTTGGTCAGTTACATAATGTAATAGTAGAAACAGGACTAAAGGTTTGTAATGATAGTAAATTACAAAGCCAAATGAAAAAAGAAAGGTTATCAAATAAAAAAGAATTAGGAAATTTTTGCCAACAATATGGAATGGCACCCATTATCGCACCAAGTATTAGGAAAAATAGAGAAAAGAAGGCACCAAAAAAGAAACCTTATAAAAAATCATATAATAAAATTCAAAATAAATCACAAGAAAAGCCGTCTTTCAGAAAAGGAAAACCAACAAAGAAACCTCAAAATAAGAAGAATACATGTTGGAAATGTGGGAAGCCTGGACATTTTGCAGATAAATGTAAGGCAAAAGAAACAATAAATATGATAGAAGATGAAGATTTAAAGAAAATCCTCACCACATTAATAATAAATTCAGAATCAGAACCAGAAACTTCTGATATAGAATATAGTGAAGAAAATGAGATAGATCAAATTGATAGAGAAACTTCAGAAGAAGAAGAGTCTTACGAAGAAAATTGTTTAGGACCAGGATTATGTAATTGTAGTGATTGTATTACCCCAGAAATTAATGTTATAACTATAGAACAAACAGCTTCATTACTATCAATACTAGATAAGTTAGAAGACTCTCCTCAAAAAGCAGAATTTATCCAAAGAATAAGTGAGTTAATATCTAAAGAGGAAAAACAAAAAGAGGAAGTAAAACCAATAGAATTTAAAGAAATTCTAGGAAAATTCAAAATAGCAAGACCAGTAACCATTAAGGAACTCCAAGAAGAAATTAAGTTATTAAAACAAGAAATAATTCAACTTAAAGAAAATCAGATAAACCTAGAAGTTAGATTACTTGAATTAGAAGGGAAAAAGATAGTAGATCAGCAGGAGACTAAAGAAGAAGACCATATTTTTGACATGAATATGCTAAGTATAGTAACTATGCATAAATGGTGGGTAGAAATAACTATAATAATAGCAGAAGAAAAATTTAATCTTATAGCCTTAGTAGACTCCGGAGCAGATCTAAATTGTATTCAAGAAGGATTAATACCAACTAAATATTATGAAAAAACTACAACTAGTTTAACCGGAGCAAATGGGGGAAAATTAGGAGTAGAATATAAACTATCAAATGTAAAAATTTGTAAAAACAAGATTTGTTTTAATACATCATTCATGTTAGTAAAAAATATGAACAACCAAGTAATTTTAGGAACCCCTTTTTAACCTTATTATATCCTTTTCAAACAAATAGTACGGGACTTACTTCCCATGTCATTAAAGATAGGCCATTAACTTTCGAATTTATAAAAGGACCAAAAATTAAAGAATTAAACTTATTACAAGAAGCTTCAATAAGTAGGATAAATCTAATTCAGAGTAAACAAAAACAAATTCAATTTTTAAACAAAGAAGTAGAATATCAAAGGATAGAAAATCAATTAAAATCCAAAAAATTACAGGATGAAATAGAAGGTATTAAAGAAAAAATAGAACAAGAAATATGTGAAACAAACCCAATAGCTTTTCATAAAAGGAAAATACATGAAATAGAATTACCATATGAAGAAGGATTTAAAGAAACAGATATTCCTACTAAAGCTAAACCAATACAGATGAACTCGGAACAACTAGAGTTTTGTAAAAAAGAATTACAAGAGTATTTGGAGAAAGGGTTAATACGACCCTCTAAATCTCCATGGAGTTGCTCAGGGTTCTACGTAAATAAAGCCTCAGAACAAGAAAGAGGAGCACCTAGGTTAGTAATAAATTACAAACCTTTGAATAAAGCTTTAAAATGGATAAGATATCCCTTACCTAATAAACAAGATTTAATAAGGAGAATATATAATGCAAATATATTTTCAAAATTTGATATGAAATCTGGATACTATCAGATATCAGTAAAAGAAAAAGATAGGTATAAGACCGCCTTTGTGGTACCATTTGGGCATTTTGAATGGAATGTAATGCCCCAAGGATTAAAAAATGCACCAAGTGAATTTCAGGAAATAATGAATAATATTTTTTATCCTTATATGAAATTCTCAATAGTATATCTAGATGATGTATTAATTTATTCTCAAGGAATAAACCAGCATAAAAAACATTTAGAAAAATTTATAGAAATCATAAAAAGAAACGGCTTAGTAGTATCGGCAAAGAAAATAAAAATCTTTCAGGACAAAATAAGATTTTTAGGATATAATATTTATAAAGGAACCATTGTCCCCATACAAAGGAGTCTAGAGTTCGCAGAAAAATTCCCGGATATGATAAAAGATAAAACACAGTTACAAAGATTCTTAGGATGTTTGAATTACGTGGCAGAATTTATGCCAAACATCAGAACTATATTATTATAAAATGAATAATTTAATTTATTTTTACTACAATTTTAAAAAACTAAAAAATAAAATGAAAAATTAAAAAAAATTAAAAATATTTTAAACTACAAACTAAAAACCATTCTAACGAAACTTTAATTATCAAATACCATTTTTTTTAAATAATATATGCACAGCTTTTTTTTTTTAAATAACAAGTTGTTTTCCGTGAATATAATTTTTGTTAACAGAAATAGTACTTGATAATTACGGCTTCTGTTTTTTCTTATTAAAATTTAAAATAAGTTATTATTTATTATTGAGAAATTTCCGAATTTTAAAGACAATATTATTAAAATCGTAAGGGAGGATCATTTCGTATTTTTTACACAATTTAACTGAAAAATAATCAACAATATTTAAGATATTCATACTTTAAAAAAAATCTAATCAATAAATCTTTTAAATTTTAAATAATTATAAAATAATATTTTTTTTATTTTTTTCTTTCCTTAAATGATAAACAAAAATATTTTATAACATAATCACAGTGTATTCATTTATTTATATCTCACACTTTTATCTATCTATTACTAAATTTTGATAATTAATTATAAAAATAAAATTAATTTAATATATATAATGTTAATCCATTATCATCATTTATTTAATACGATTATCAGTTTTTTTTACAGTTTTTACTATAATTTTTTATAATGATTAATTATTATCAGAAAATAATTAATTATGCAAATTTTAAAATATAAATAGATACTAATATTGTATGTAAGTTTGAATATCATTAGATAATAACAAAAGGATTCCCCTAACGTTGGAGTGTGCAACTGTGGAAACTTCTAGCAAAAACATTTGATAAAAGTAATTTAGAAATTTTGTGAAGAATTTATAAAAGTAATTTATGATTTTTATAATTTATTTTAATTAATTTTATAAATATTTTTTTATATAATTTATTAAAATAATTTTAACTTTATCATAATAACTTTTATATCCAAATTTACAATATGAATTTTTTATAAAAAAAACTTATTAAGTAAATATTTATAAAGTTATTATCCATAACTTAAAATATTTTTGATAAAACTAATAAATAATTTAGTTAAAATATAAAAATAGCTGAAAATTTAATTAAAATTTTAAATTTTAAAATTTTAAAAATAAATAAAAATTGATAAATTATCCATTGAATTAAGAATATATTTTTCTTATAATATAGTATGTGACAAAGTTTAAATTTAGAACTCTTATGTTAAATTATTTTAATTTTTAATTTTTAAATTATTTTTAGTAGCTTAAATTTAGTTTTAAAAAAGGTAACATATGAATTAATTGATAAATATAAAATAATAAATATATATATTATTAAGTAATAAATTAAAATATAATAAATATGATATTTTTTATTAATAAAAATATATAAAATTTATTTAAATAAGATTTTATATTTTTTTAAAATAAAATATTCATTTTAAATTTTTACATAAATAATTTTTAAATAAAATTTTTAAAAAGTAATTAATAATACAATTTTAATTTTTATCAAACACTTCAATATTTAATAAAATAAATAATATAATAATTAAATTTAAAATCATATATTAAAATAATTTAAAAATATAATATTTTATAATCATATAAAAATAAATTTATCAAAATTGATAATATTATTATAAAAGAATTAAATAATCTTAAACTTATAAATATAAATAGATAAATAAAAAATCAAATTAACAAATATTAAAAAAAATATTTCAATTAAAAGCAAAAAAACATAAAAGTTGCTTTAAATAAATTTTTCAAAAATATTATTAAATATTAAAAAATGCTAATAATTAATAAATCAAATGTAATTCTTTTGAGCAGTGTTATAAAAATAAAATTGAACTGGTTTGTTTGTCAAGCCGATTGAATAAAAAATTAGTTAGCTAACCTATCCAAACAATATAATAAATCAGATATGTTTATAGATCGATGTAACTTGGTATAAACTGGTACGATATAGTGAAATAAAAAAAAATATGTTTTTTTTTTAAAAAATGAAGAAGATTGTTCTTTATAAAAAAAAATAAAGAAAAGTAAGATAAACTTGACTTTTATCTCACCATTTATATCTTTTAATCTTGTTCTTATTCTCATTGCATCTCACATTCATTGCATAAAGAAAAGTAAGATAAACGGAACGTTTTGAGAATCAGGATAAGATAAGAAAGGGTAAGGTAAGATAAGGTGAGATAAGGTAAAGGAACCCGACACAAACCGCGACCTGCCGGAGAGCACCGAAGTTATCAAGAAGAACGTGACCCTTACCGCAACCTGCCGGAAGAACCAACGTTATCAAAGGTAGTTCTTTGCCCAAGAACCAAGGGAATCAACTCACACAGAGATGAAAAACTCTTAAATAGATAGAAGCTAGAATTTAAAATAGGAACCAATGTAGTGAACTTACAGTTTAGAAGAGAAAAGTCTCTATAGACATGGAGTTTTTTAAAGACTGATTCTTTGTTTTCAAATGAGAGTGATACTTTTTTTAGATAACCGTATCACTTTTTTATGAAATTTTATGACAATACAAGTAAAATATATTACAACCGATAGAAATTACGTATAATTTTTTTAAAATATCTATTATTTATTTATTTTTAAAAAATGGTATCTTTAATATTATAATTATTTAACTTCAGTTGATAATAAAGATTATAATCAAAATATTTTAAAAAATAAAAAATCAGAATAATAATTATCCATCATTAAGTTATCTAGATTTATTTTTTTAAACAGATACTTTAGTTAATAATAAAGATTATAATCAAAATATTTTAAAAAAATGAAAAATAGAATAATGATTATCCATCATTAAACTATCTAGATTTATTTATTTTTAAACAGACACTATTTATCAATTGTGTGCTGTAAGGAACAAACAATAAAGACCAAGATATATATATATATATATATATATATATATATATATATATAATCAGATTATATTGTCTTTCTTTTCCTTACACTAGCGATAAGATTCCTGTCCTTGCTTCTTTTTTACAGGTTGTCAATCACTTACAGGTCGTCAATCACTTCGATTTCCAAGTCTTCAAAGGCTGATTTCTCAGCTTTATTGTCTTCGCAATAATTACATTGATGAACCGAAAATTTGGATAAAATTTGGCAGATCCTTTTTTTTGTATTTGGAGGATTTTCCATTTTATTATTTTTGATCTTATCATAAAATTGATTAAATTGGTTATAGTTTCTTGGGGTTCTTCCAGAGGAATATATTAAAGTTCTTGGGCTTGTAAAATAAACTCATGCAGATTCCTCGCTATTTGCAATTATTCTTACCATTTCATGAAAAATTATATTATAATCTTGGGCTCTTATTCGTGAGATGATTCTAAGGAGGTCTTCTTCGTCATTTATAATTTTTTTTAGTTCGGTTTCATATTCAAATGGTTTCTTTGTGGTTCCTAAACGGATTAAATTTATAGGTGATAAAATTTATCTGGGTTTATTTGGGCAATAGTAGAATAACATCTAATAAAGACATTATGTTGTTTTATAATTCCAAAGTAAGTTTTTACAGCTCTTTTTAAAGGTTCTGGTAATTCAGCTATTTCTTCCATACTTGTACAGGGATAAATAGACTGGATTAGTCCATATTGGAATAATGTTTTTACAATTTTAGGGGTGTTCCTGGATAAATTACTGCTTTGTTTATAGCAAAATGAGATATATAACTTAAGGTTTCGATATTTATATTACACTGGTTTAAATTATTGATTAATTTTTTAAAATAATTAAAACTATCTATTATTTTAAATTGGTCGGGTTTTGTATTCTTTGAAGTTGATCCTCGTTTTGTTTCCTTTTCTTTTTCTTGATTTTTTATTATTTCTGAAAATTTTTTCTTTTCTTCAGAGATTATATTTTTTTCTTTATCACTTTCTAATCTCTCAATTCTTGATTGTAAATTTTCCAGTTGATTAAATATTCTTGTAAAATTTTCAGTTACTTGTTTTGTCCATAAATTCATATTTAATTCTATGAGTTGAAACTTCATTCCAACTTGTTACATGAAGGAATTACTGGTATTACTTGTATCCTCCTGAGTAGCTTTACTGGTCTGAGTTACACTGCTATTTGATTCTATCTGCTTAAAAAATCAGCAACCAGATTATTTTTTCCTTTAATAAACTCAATTTCATAATCATAATAAAACATATCCGTTTGCCATTTAATTAGCATTTTATTTGATAGTTTCTGATTTTTTATTCCTTTACTTAACCATGTTTTTACTTGAGTATTGTCAGTTTTTATTATAAATTTTGATCCTACTGTAAATAACTCAAATTTTTCCACTGCTTTTATTATAGCTAAAAATTCTTTCCAATTCGAATTATATTTAGTTTGAGATTCATTAAATTTGCCACTTGCATATCTAGTTATTAATTCATTATTTTCTTTGTCTTTGTAATATAAGGCAGCACCCCAATAATTGTCTGAGGCGTCGGTATATATTACCCACTGTTCATTATTTGCAGGAATATTTAATTTTGGTAAATCTTGGCATAAAAGTTTTATTTTTTCTATTATTTCTTCATTTTCTTTATTCCATTCCCATTTTGTTGTTTCTCCCGCTAATTTTGATAAATGCGGAATATAATTTCTAGCTTGATTTACTAGTTCTAAAAATGATTGTAAATCTTTTTTATTTTTTAATTTTTTGAAATCTAAAACTTTTTTACTAATATGTTCTTGCAATTCTATTCCATTTGGAGTAATGGTTTGTCCTAAAAATCCTATTTTTTCTTGTCTTAATTCCATTTTCTTTGGTGATATATTTAAACCTTTTTTTTCAATGAGATTTACAAACTGCTCTAAATGATGTTAATGTTCAGCTTTATTATTGGAGAATATTAATATATCATCTATATAAATTACACCAAAACTTCTTATTGAAATTAACATTTTTGATACATATTCTTGAAATATACTTGGACTATTATGAAATCCCATTGGGAGGACGTTCCATTCATAAAGTCCTTCTGATGTACTAAAAGCAGTATATTTTTTACTATTTTCTTCTAGTTTTATTTGGTAAAATCCTGACTTACAGTCAAATTTACTAAATATATTTTTCCCTTTTATTAAATTAAACAGTAAATCCATTTTTGGTATAGGGTATCTGTTTCTTACAGCTAAATCATTTAATTTTTTATAATTTATTACCAATCTGGATTTTCCTCTTTTTTCTTCATTATGATTCATAACAATCATAGCAGGTGAAGAATAACTAGATTGACTTTCTCTTATTAAATTATACATTTTCATTTCATTTATATGTTTCTCAAAATCTTTTCTATTTTCTCCTGTCCAGGGGTAAGGTTTACAATTTATTTCTTTATTATAGTCTTTTAATTCAATTTTTGCCATAGGCTTAGATTTTTCCCAATGTACTAACGGGTTTTCACTAAAATTATTTTCTATTCTTTCTTCAATAGTTTTTGGTATTATATTTTGTATATTTAAAACTGCCATTATTTGTTTTATTTCAATTGGTTTGTTATTTGGTAAAAATTGAACTTCATTCTTGTTTTCTTTTCTTTGGAAACTTGCATCTTTTCTTCTATAAGGATTTGTTATTCTTATACTTTCCATCTTTAAAGATTTTTCTTTTCTTTTCCATAATTCTGGTGGTAATACATTATATTTAGCTACACTTATATTTGCACCAGTTTCTATTAAAGCATGGTATTTTCTAGCTCTGTATTTTTTATAATTAAATTTTACTAGAACGTAAAACAATTGTGTACTCATGGATATCTTGGAATTACAAGAGCTTGATAATTTATAGTAAGCATTATTCTATCCTTATGTATTCTATAAGGTTTTAATGTCTCTAATATATCATTTCCTATTATTAATTTTTCTTCCTTATTGGTATTCTCTTCTATCCATAATCTTACTTCTTTTGTATCTCTTTTATTAAATCTTACTATCGAAGTTGTTTTTATTCCTTCTTCTTTTATTTCTAAATTGTCTTCTGTTAAATCTTCTTCGATATAACTTTTTAGTAATTCAGGGTTTATCGAGGCTAATACTTCCTTCCAAATAGCATTCTTTTTTATTTCTAATTTTATTATTATTTTTTCTTGATAACTTTCTGGTCTTATAGTTGTTAAGTTAGAGTTTATTGGTATTTCTGCTAATAAATTTTGTTGTTCTGTCAGGTTAAAAGATCTTGATCTACTTATATGTGTTTGCGGCCGGTAATCAAAATTTCGCCGTGGATTGATATCTATGTTTACTGAAGGAGTTTTTACTCTTATCATTCTTTGTCCCAGTTCGTCATTTGTAATAATTCTTTTAGACTCCATTAAAGATTTGTAATTTATAGTTCTATCTAATTCAATTCGCAATTGTTCTGGAATTGTAATATTCTTTCGTTCTAATGGTAATTCTTTTAATATTGGCATAAAGTTTTTTTCTATTGTTATTCTTCCATGAGTTTTTTTATATATATTATGTTCATTTGTAAAAACTAATCCTACCATTGCTGTTATACTTATGGTTCTTGCTTTTTCTAGTAATTTTATTCCACTTAATTTATGGTAAATTAAAATAGATTGATCTATATGTTCATCTAGTCTTGATATAGCAAAATTTGTATTTAAGGTAAATTTTAATTTCTGATATATTAAGTTTCCTGTTAATATTCCTAAAATACTATCATTTACACTACTAATTATTCTTCCATCAGTTACAAGTATTTCTATAGGCGAATCGATTCCTTCTTTGAAATACGCTTTTATTAATAATTGGACTCCAGCTATATAAATTTCTGTAACTTCATCTTTAAAAGACAATTTTTCAATTTCTCTTTCAATTAAAGTTTTACTAATTAAAGGTATTCTCAAAATTCCTTCTGTTAAGGTTGATTCTATAGGATGTTTCTTTTCTAAAACTACACAAGCACTCTTATTTTTCTTTTTTGATTTTAATAATCGACTTACTCTTTCCATAAACCCTTTATTCTCTATTTCATTTGGTTTTAAATTTAATTTTATGTTCTTTATTTTATTATATTGATCTTCATTAAACGTTATTCTTCTTTGAACTATTCCTTCATTAATATTCCTATATTCTTCATAATCCTCATATTCCTCGTTTTCGCTTATAGATGGTTCATCTATCTTTTTCATCATGTTTATTATTCTTTCTTCATCTATAAATTCTATTTCACTTTTTTCATCTTCTTCTTCTGATAAAATTTTTATTTTATATATTTCTATTGTATCATCTTCTATGTCACTAAATTCGGGGTTTTCTAATTCTATTGGTTCCAATTTATTTTCATAAGCTACTTCTAAAATATTTATTCTTTTTGTATTTCTTTTTTCTTTGCATTCGGTACTTATATGTCCTATTTTTCCACAATTGTAACATTTACATTGGTTAGGATATTTTTTATAATTCATATTTCGTTTTCCTTTTTGAAAAAACTTCCTTGGTTTATATTTTTTAAAATATTTTTTCTTTGGATATCTTTTAAATTTATACTTTTGTTTATTTCTTTTTATACTGCTATACTGCTATAAAAATTTATGGACCATATTTGATGAAATAGAAAAAATAGAAAAAGGCAGATATGAAAATAAAAATGGAAAAATAGATCAAATAGAAATAAAAGAAATAGAGCAGACAGAAAATAATAAGGTAGCTGAAATAGCTTGTAATTTAGTATCTGAAATTGATATTTTACTAGAAATTATAAAACCTAAAGAAGAAAAACTAGTTATAAATATGATGAGTGTAAATGAAAATTATGAAGAAGTAGAAGAATTAATGGGAAGAGAAGAAGAAGAATTAGAACATATAAGAAAAGAATTTGAAAATAAAATAAAATTTAAAGATTATGAAGAACGACAGATAAATATGGATTCTGTAAAAAATGAACCTAAGAATAAAGGAACAGAAGGAACAAGCGGAACTAAAGATGGAGTTGTAATTAATGAAAACATACATGACTATTATCATAAAGAACCATTAAGAAATTTTAAACAAGAATACGGAATAAATTATAAAAATCGAAAGTCACCAACTCCTATAGAAAGACCTACAAAATGGGGATGTAATTATAGCAGTATAAAAAGAAATAAACAAAAGTATAAATTTAAAAGATATCCAAAGAAAAAATATTTTAAAAACTATAAACCAAGGAAGTTTTTTCAAAAAGGAAAACGAAATATGAATTATAAAAAATATCCTAACCAATGTAAATGTTACAATTGTGGAAAAATAGGACATATAAGTACCGAATGCAAAGAAAAAAGAAATACAAAAAGAATAAATATTTTAGAAGTAGCTTATGAAAATAAATTGGAACCAATAGAATTAGAAAACCCCGAATTTAGTGACATAGAAGATGATACAATAGAAATATATAAAATAAAAATTTTATCAGAAGAAGAAGATGAAGAAAGTGAAATAGAATTTATAGATGAAGAAAGAATAATAAACATGATGAAAAAGATAGATGAACCATCTATAAGCGAAAACGAGGAATATGAGGATTATGAAGAATATAGGAATATTAATGAAGGAATAGTTCAAAGAAGAATAACGTTTAATGAAGATCAATATAATAAAATAAAGAACATAAAATTAAATTTAAAACCAAATGAAATAGAGAATAAAGGGTTTATGGAAAGAGTAAGTCGATTATTAAAATCAAAAAAGAAAAATAAGAGTGCTTGTGTAATTTTAGAAAAGAAACATCCTATAGAATCAACCTTAACAGAAGGAATTTTGAGAATACCTTTAATTAGTAAAACTTTAATTGAAAGAGAAATTGAAAAATTGTCTTTTAAAGATGAAGTTACAGAAATTTATATAGCTGGAGTCCAATTATTAATAAAAGCGTATTTCAAAGAAGGAATCGATTCGCCTATAGAAATACTTGTAACTGATGGAAGAATAATTAGTAGTGTAAATGATAGTATTTTAGGAATATTAACAGGAAACTTAATATATCAGAAATTAAAATTTACCTTAAATACAAATTTTGCTATATCAAGACTAGATGAACATATAGATCAATCTATTTTAATTTACCATAAATTAAGTGGAATAAAATTACTAGAAAAAGCAAGAACCATAAGTATAACAGCAATGGTAGGATTAGTTTTTACAAATGAACATAATATATATAAAAAAACTCATGGAAGAATAACAATAGAAAAAAACTTTATGCCAATATTAAAAGAATTACCATTAGAACGAAAGAATATTACAATTCCAGAACAATTGCGAATTGAATTAGATAGAACTATAAATTATAAATCTTTAACGGAGTCTAAAAGAATTATTACAAATGACGAACTGGGACAAAGAATGATAAGAGTAAAAACTCCTTCAGTAAACATAGATATCAATCCACGGCGAAATTTTGATTACCGGCCGCAAACACGATCAAGATCTTTTAACCTGACAGAACAACAAAATTTATTAGCAGAAATACCAATAAACTCTAACTTAACAACTATAAGACCAGAAAGTTATCAAGAAAAAATAATAATAAAATTAGAAATAAAAAAGAATGCTATTTGGAAGGAAGTATTAGCCTCGATAAACCCTGAATTACTAAAAAGTTATATCGAAGAAGATTTAACAGAAGACAATTTAGAAATAAAAGAAGAAGGAATAAAAACAACTTCGATAGTAAGATTTAATAAAAGAGATACAAAAGAAATAAGATTATGGATAGAAGAGAATACCAATAAGGAAGAAAAATTAATAATAGGAAATGATATATTAGAGACATTAAAACCTTATAGAATACATAAGGATAGAATAATGCTTACTATAAATTATCAAGCTCTTGTAATTCCAAGATATCCATGAGTACACAATTGTTTTACATTCTAGTAAAATTTAATTATAAAAAATACAGAGCTAGAAAATACCATGCTTTAATAGAAACTGGTGCAAATATAAGTGTAGCTAAATATAATGTATTACCACCAGAATTATGGAAAAGAAAAGAAAAATCTTTAAAGATGGAAAGTATAAGAATAACAGATCCTTATAGAAGAAAATATGCAAGTTTCCAAAGAAAAGAAAACAAGAATGAAGTTCAATTTTTACCAAATAACAAACCAATTGAAATAAAACAAATAATGGCAGTTTTAAATATACAAAATATAATACCAAAAACTATTGAAGAAAGAATAGAAAATAATTTTAGTGAAAACCCGTTAGTACATTGGGAAAAATCTAAGCCTATGGCAAAAATTGAATTAAAAGACTATAATAAAGAAATAAATTGTAAACCTTATCCCTGGACAGGAGAAAATAGAAAAGATTTTGAGAAACATATAAATGAAATGAAAATGTATAATTTAATAAGAGAAAGTCAATCTAGTCATTCTTCACCTGCTATGATTGTTATGAATCATAATGAAGAAAAAAGAGGAAAATCCAGATTGGTAATAAATTATAAAAAATTAAATGATTTAGCTGTAAGAAACAGATACCCTATACCAAAAATGGATTTACTGTTTAATTTAATAAAAGGGAAAAATATATTTAGTAAATTTGACTGTAAGTCAGGATTTTACCAAATAAAACTAGAAGAAAATAGTAAAAAATATACTGCTTTTAGTACATCAGAAGGACTTTATGAATGGAACGTCCTCCCAATGGGATTTCATAATAGTCCAAGTATATTTCAAGAATATGTATCAAAAATGTTAATTTAAATAAGAAGTTTTGCTGTAATTTATATAGATGATATATTAATATTCTCCAATAATAAAGCTGAACATGAACATCATTTAGAGCAGTTTGTAAATCTCATTGAAAAAAAAAGTTTAAATATATCACCAAAGAAAATGGAATTAAGACAAGAAAAAATAGGATTTTTAGGACAAACCATTACTCCAAATGGAATAGAATTGCAAGAACATATTAGTAAAAAAGTTTTAGATTTTAAAAAATTAAAAAATAAAAAAGATTTACAATCATTTTTAGGACTAGTAAATCAAGCTAGAAATTATATTCCGCATTTATCAAAATTAGCGGGAGAAACAACAAAATGGGAATGGAATAAAGAAAATGAAGAAATAATAGAAAAAATAAAACTTTTATGCCAAGATTTACCAAAATTAAATATTCCTGCAAATAATGAACAGTGGGTAATATATACTGACGCCTCAGACAATTATTGGGGTGCTGCCTTATATTACAAAGACAAATAAAATAATGAATTAATAACTAGATATGCAAGTGACAAATTTAATGAATCTCAAACTAAATATCATTCGAATTGGAAAGAATTTTTAGCTATAATAAAAGCAGTGGAAAAATTTGAGTTATTTATAGTAGGATCAAAATTTATAATAAAAACTGACAATACTCAAGTAAAAACATGGTTAAGTAAAGGAATAAAAAATCAGAAACTATCAAATAAAATGCTAATTAAATGGCAAACGGATATGTTTTATTATGATTATGAAATTGAGTTTATTAAAGGCAAAAATAATCTGGTTGCTGATTTTTTAAGCAGATGGAATCAAATAGCAGTGTAACTCAGACCAGTAAAGCTACTCAGGAGGATACAAGTAATACCAGTAATTCCTTCATAGAACAAGTTGGAATGAAGTTTCAACTCAGAATTAAATATGAATTTATGGACAAAACAAGTAACTGAAAATTTTAAAAGAATATTTAATCAACTGGAAAATTTACAATCAAGAATTGAGAGATTAGAAAGTGATAAAGAAAAAAATATAATCTCTGAAGAAAAGAAAAAATTTTCAGAAATAATAAAAAATCAAGAAAAAGAAAAGGAAACAGAACGAGGATCAACTTCAAAGAATACAAGACCCGACCAATTTAAAATAATAGATAGTTTTAATTATTTTAAAAAATTAATCAATAATTTAAACCAGTGTAATATAAATATCGAAACCTTAAGTTATATATCTCATTTTGCTATAAACAAAGCAGTAATTTATCCAGGAACACCCCTAAAATTGTAAAAACATTATTCCAATATGGACTAATCCAGTCTATTTATCCCTGTACAAGTATGGAAGAAATAGCTGAATTACCAGAACCTTTAAAAAGAGCTGTAAAAACTTACTTTGGAATTATAAAACAACATAATGTCTTTATTAGATGTTATTCTACTATTGCCCAAATAAACCCAGATAAATTTTATCACCCTATAAATTTAATCCGTTTAGGAACCACAAAGAAACCATTTGAATATGAAACCGAACTAAAAGAAATTATAAATTACGAAGAAGACCTCCTTAGAATCATCTCACGAATAAGAGCCCAAGATTATAATATAATTTTTCATGAAATGGTAAGAATAATTGCAAATAGCGAGAAATCTGCATGGGTTTATTTTACAAGCCCAAGAACTTTAATATATTCATCTGGAAGAACCCCAAGAAACTATAACCAATTTAATCAATTTTATGATAAGATCAAAAATAATAAAATGGAAAATCCTCCAAATACACAAAAAAGGATCTGCCAAATTTTATCCAAATTTTCGGTTCATCAATGTAATTATTGCGAAGACAATAAAGCTGAGAAATCAGCCTTTGAAGACTTGGAAATCGAAGTGATTGACGACCTGTAAAGACAGACTGAAGTGATTGACAACCTGTAAAAAAGAAGCAAGGACAGGAATCTTATCGCTACTGTAAGGAAAAGAAAGACAATGTAATCTGAGAATCTTATCTTGATCGACAATGTAATCTGAGAATCTTATCTGTACATTTAAATCTATTGTAAAGGTCTTTGAGTTCCGACCTCTATATAAGAGAACTCATTCACCATTAATAAAACACACCACTTTTATATATTCACTTCTGGGGGGACGACGATCACTACGAGTACGAGTAACCAAGCACCAAGCACCAAAACCTTGTAAGTTTTCAAAACTGAATTATAAGTAACTAAACTCTATAAAGGGATAGAGGCGGAGTATTAATTAATTTAAAAGCAATGAAAACAAAATTTAGTATTCTTATTTACATTATATTATGCCTCCAGTAGGAAACGAAGGAAGGCTGTGTTGAGTATGGCTGAAGGGGAAGAATGATTTGTTTTAAACAAACTATTACCTATGCATGAAAAAGGGCATAGTTTTGCTTCCGTAACCCGGCTATATTTCGATCAAAATTATAATGAAAATAAGGGGTCTAAAGAATGGTATATATATATATATATATATATATATATATATATATATATATATATATATATATATATATATACTACCTTCCATTTGCATACTTGCATAAGTTAATCATGCCTTGACGCAGGACAGAAAGACTTATTGTCACATAATTCTAATGTGCACAGACTCTGGTATTTGTTATATTATTACTATTATTAATATTTAATTATCTATTTAAAATGTTAGATTAGTACTAATTTATTATTTAATACCAAGCATTAATATTAATTATGATATTATTATTTTAATTATTTAAATATTATATTAATAAAATTAATATTAAATCTTTAGTATGTATAATTTATTATGAGATATGTTATTATTTATGTATAGGATGAGAATGTGATCTTCATCAAATTGTTTCTGGTCAGAGAGTTTATAATAATTCACTAAAAGAGTATCAATTGATATAAATTTAAATAAAAGAATGGGTACATAATAATTTTACTTATTTTATTAATTATTATAATATAATTGTATTGTAATTTATATTTAAGTTATTTATTGTTATTTAAAAATTTAATAATTGGTATTGTCATAACCGTAATTACGACGAGATGACGAACTCGCTAGAAATTTAAAAATAGAATTTATTTGATTGTGGAGCCGCCACCAAATTTTATTTTAAGGGAAAACATTTGGAAAAACCCTAACTTGAGGATGAAATTCTAGGTTCGGGGGTCGGTTACAAATAGGGAAGGTGTTAGGCACCCTATTTGTCCATTCCGAAGAACGGTACCCTTAAACTGAGTGTGTGATTTTCTTTGCAATTTGTTTGATCCCTTAAATATAATAAAAATAAATAGGTTTGTATGAAAATAACCTGACAGGACTTGATCCTGCTCCTACGTATTCCCCGGTGCAATGGGAAATTCAAGGCTACGTAGTTCTGTTTTGAAAATTACTTTCGATGGAGTGTTTTGAAAGGAGGTTGAAAGGAAAATTCCTGATCCACCTGCACAGAGTCGAAGGCAAGCGAGGGTTGCATGACGACCCATATGATTCTCCAAACATCAAAAGACAGGGTATGCTGCACTTTCAACTTTGGAGTTCATCGCGTGAGATTTTGAATCATTTGGAACTTTGAAAATTATATTTTTGAGAAAAGGGAGTAATTTTGAAAAGATATTAAAAGGAATATCTTTAATCCACTTGCCCAGAGTCGAAGGCAAGCGAAGGTTGCACGACGACTCATATGATTCTCCAAACATCAAAAGACAGGGTATGCTGCACTTTCAACTTTGGAGTTCATTGCGTGAGATCTTGAATCATTTGGAACTTTGAAAATTGTTGTTTAGAAAAGGAGTAATTTTGAAAAGATATGAAGAGGAAAATTCTTAATCCACTTGCACAGAGTCGAAGGCAAGCGAAGGTTGCACGACGACTCATATGATTCTCCAAACATCAAAAGACAGGGTATGCTGCACTTTCAACTTTGGAGTTCATTGCGTGAGATCTTGAATCATTTGGAACTTTGAAAATTGTTGTTTAGAAAAGGAGTAATTTTGAAAAGATATGAAGAGGAAAATTCTTAATCCACTTGCATAGAGTCGAAGGCAAGCGAAGGTTGCACGACGACTCATATGATTCTCCAAACATCAAAAGACAGGGTATGCTGCACTTTCAACTTTGGAGTTCATTGCGTGAGATCTTGAATCATTTGGAACTTTGAAAATTATACAAAAAAAACTTTAGAAATTTACGAAGAGAAATCTTAGTTATAGACTTTAACTTGATACTGGATACTACTAGTTATGGAACTATATGGGTGAGCTTTTAATTGGATGCTTAAGTTTATTTCAGGGATACTAATTTGGATTTTCGTATGCAATCCAGTGAGCCTAATATTAATGGTGTTCTCCTAAGTCATGAGTGTTTCCATTTGCCTTGACTGAGAGCAGCTAGGTATATTAGACATATTTCAATTTTTGGAGAACTAGGATGTCATATACCTTTCCCTATTCTAGTTGTTATTAGCCCCAAATAGGCTCTCCGGAGCCATTGTGATTCTGGAACAGACTTACCATTTTGGAAACTAAGGAGACATAAATCTTACAACCTAACTTCCCAGACTGAAACTCTTCCACAATGAGTTCTGATTCTTAATCTCTAGTTACAGATTTGCACCATGTGAGAATGCAAGGCATATTGGTGGCCACAATCTTGTAACCCAATGCCTCAAACTTTTAATGAAGGACCAACTCCTACCCTAGCTAAGCAAGAGTGCTCATAACCAAGGGGAGGATATATTAGGAGACCACACTAATCATTACTGGTGCAGCTGTATTTGCTAATAATATCCTGCAGATTTTGCAGGTACTAAGGCTCACCTAATATAATTGGAGCTGTTTCCAGATGCTCTCTTAATTTTTCAGAATTTGACTCAACTGCCTATTGAACTAAACAAACTTGCAGTTCCTGCCCTTGCGTTTACCAGGTTAGCTTAGATCCTAATCAGCCCATCTTGGGGCTCTTTTTTTATTCCCCTTTCCTAAGTTAACCTCTTATCCATTTGGCTAATAAGCAGAATGAGGTGCAGAACTCACTGTGGTGTCCTTCTTAGGCATAGGAGCTAGGTGCTATGGCAGTTTTGAGAAGGCTGTGGTCACAGCACCTATTTGATCAATAGAGTCTGCTTAGTTTCTTTAAGTGAAGCTTACTCAATTTGGTCTACTGCCTAGCCATTGACTACTTTGATACTGCACAATTGACTGAGGCATTCAAGCCATTATTGCAAAGCCTCATCACCAGATCTCCCCTTTATATCAGTTCCTGTTTTTCTCAGATTCTATATCAGATATTGCCTAAAAATTAGACAAGTGAGCTGCTCCCTGCTTTATTATGTGTTTCCGTAGATACAAAACATGTGCAACACACCTAAGGCCCAACAAAAGTTAAAACATGGTTCACTGCCCCACTGACTTCCCTGATCAGGACTGAAAACCAGCTTAGGGGATTTGAAACTGGACTGAGCTTCTGACCTCAGGCTTATATGCCAACTCAATGCTAACAGTTTTTGTTCCTAAAGTCAAGCTTCTATAGGCTGACCGAGTCTTTATTGGACCAGGATGGAGGATGCGTTTCATCTTATGGTTGAACCTGGATAAGAACTGGGTGATCAAACCTGAACATGTACAACAAAACCTAGAATTTGATTGTTAAATTGGATAAGGTCAATTTTGTTGCAGTTTACCTCTGCCTATCCAAATCTGATCAGGCTTGGTTTCTAGCTCTGAATGCAGTCCTGAATTTTATTAAAATGCACTTACTCAAGTCTCATTACTCATTCATAACTAGGTACTGAAATGCAATCAGGTCTCTGAGGTATGTCCTAACAGCAAAGCCTTTAGGTATCCTAAACAACCCCCAATGTGTGGCTTCTGCCACTGAGATTGCTATGATACAGGCTGACTATCAGGTGAAAAGTGCATTGTCCATAAGACTAACAGGACTATCAAGTCACTATACCCCTGTATAACTCAGTTTCAGGCCTGAGAAACCTTCACTGAATCAGGAATCATTAATCTTTGTTCCGTGTATTTTTTCTGAACTAAGTCAGGACCTGTGTTAACATCCTAAGATGCCAAAGATATGAATTCTATAACCTCCTACTGTCACTTATAGACTATCTACTCTGCAGTATTTTCAGGGCCAGTATATTAACCTTAATTTGTAGGACATCTACTCTAACCATTTAAATGTTTAGACTATCCTTTACCCTTAAGGCCCTCGCTGCTAGACTACTCTTTCAGGCTTCAGGTCATATAAAAACTAACTCTTGCTAACAGAAAGCAACCAAGCAGCCTTTTAATTTCGAAACTAGCTTTGCATCAGAAACTGCATATTCTAGTTACAGGCTGGGGTTGCTGATATACTGAGCCTGGCAATATAAGTGCTTACAAGCAGAGGGAATTATTGTGATTTCCCAAGAGTATTTTCAGACTGTTCTCCAAATTTGGAATAGATTATGTAGGTACCTCATGCTTGATCAAAGAAAAGGTTTCTAATCCTGTATCAGACACCTGACCTGGTTTTAATTGATAGCAATCCCAAGGTTGGAACCTAAAGGCTTGCTATCCTAGGCCTGGACAAGAATCCTAAATTTAGACAGGTGCCTAGCTGTAATTTCCCTTCCCACCATGCTCAAATGATTCAGGACCTGTGGCTTAGCTGAAATTTCTACAGCAAGAATAGATGGCCTTGTCTCTGCTAAGCATATCAGGTATCTATTAACCAAGCTTTGGCTTTCTTTGGCCCAGCTTAACTCTGGCTCCTAGGTCCACCTAACATGTTAAATTCAAAAAAGAACTATTCCTGAGAATACTAAAGTCTTTTTTTGCACTAGACAGCATGATTCTGGAACTAATTTACCAGAATTGAGACCAGCATTCTGCTATACTAAGGCCTAAAGATACATGCTTCCATTAATTTGAAGTTTAGGTTTACTTGGCTGCAGTTATGAGCATTCACAGTTTTTTTTATTTTTTGTATGTTTCCTGCCTATACTAGCCCGCCTGTTTTAGGAGAACTTAATTGCAAAACCTCTAGCTTAGCTCCCTCAAGCCCCTAGACTTGGGCAAGGGTCCTAAATTTGGATCTATACCTAACTGAATCAGAGCTTGGTGGGTCAGTCAAGCTAACTGCTGATTTTGACTTGATCCTCCATTACCTAAACCACTGAACATATGCCTAATTGACTCCTATTCTCAGTAATCTATCACCAGTTCTGAAATTGATGTGATTCAGATCTATCTATCCAAATCTGATAGGAGTTGTCAGACCAATTTATGTTTAGTTTTAAACATGGTTAATGGTGATTAAGAACTCTGTTCATGTCTAGGTGCCAAGATGAGACCAAACATTTAAGGTCTGTCCTAGCAGCTAAAACCCTTAGTATCCCTTATAAACCTTAATGCAAGGCTCCTACCCCTGCCATGCTCTGAAGCTAGAGCCATCGACCTATTGTTTGGTTTAGGCTTCTACTATAGGTATGCAGGCCTGAGAATATGAGATCATTATGCAGCAAGGTTGTTGCTACAGTCTCAGAAAATTAAAAGTTGCTTAGCCCAGAGCTCCATCAGAACTCTTATCTGCCTGACAACTCCTCTCACTTAGTGTTCAATCAGTTTCAGATCCTATTAGCATGATGCAAGTTATGTGCTTAACTAGTTCTTGGCCTAATTACCCTAATATAGAAGATAGATGAATCTATTTTGTATGCCTGATTCATAAATCGATTTCAGATAATTAAAGGCTGGAGTTTCCAGGGGTTCCATTATTGTCTGACACAGTATTTGCCACAAGTACTGGAGCTGTGACTCAATGGAAACCAATTCTAGCCCATGGTTCCTAAGGAAGATAGCTGTCATGACTAAATGTCAAGGCTTATAGTGACTTTGGCTATCAGGTGGTGAACATTGGTCTGCATAATTGTGCTATGCCAGGGTAACAAAATTAATACTTGCCTATCAACTTAAATGCTAGCCTGGTAGCCCCTGGAGCTCTTGACCTCTTCCTTAGATTGAGGTTGCCTCAAATTTTAGAATAAGATGGACTCTGAACAACACATAGACTCGTGATCTCTAAAGGATACTTACTGCTTGTAAATTTTAGCACCTAAAATCAGACTCATTCCTAATTCCCTGATGACCTAGACTCCCTGATTTTAAAGGTTTTTACTTCTGTTATACATATTGTGGTCCCAAAACTGGTTTGTCAATCCTATTTATCAGACATTAGATGATATGGAGACTCCACAAGAGGTGTACAGCCATAGGCAGTCTCTAGGTGTATCTGCAGCCAGAAGTTGTGTTTCTCATAGGATACCAAGGAATTAGGATACGCTTATCAGTAAAGAGATAGGAGGCAGAGCCATTGAAGATTTCTTTAAATCCCCTCATCATTCAGAGCAATCATCTGATATCTGGACAGGATTACTATCCTATTTGGTTAACTAGAAACTCCTTGGTCACGGTACATGTTTTGATTCACTCATATAGTCCTTAATTAATGAATTGGTCTGGTTAAGTAAGGATTAAGATCTGGGATTTGGAGGTTCTAGGAAGCTGATATTTAAGTCCAGTTACACATAGCATACAGTCAACAATCATTTTTCTTACTTTTCAATTTCCTTTTTTAGCTTACAAAGCAAGATATCCTAGAGTCTCTATAACAGATTATTCAACCAAGAAAATACTAGCAATAAATGCATCATGCATTCCACAGATTCCACCATATTCGGGAATTTCTATTGTAAATAAACAATCAGCCAGTTGCAAACACACCAAGCATATGGTCTCTACATTATAACTGATAGCAGATAAGGTGTGGAGGCGTCATTTATACTGATTTATTTCATCTGTGATTACCACAGCAAATACACATGGACCGAGTAATGAATCAGTGTATTATTACCAAGTAACTCAAACAAAAATTGTGCAGCACAGCAAGGTTAATTGCTAATTCAAGTAACAGAGCAGATTTACAGCGGTGAACGATTTTCTAGCATGTCTTTTAAGAATTGAGTCTTTCAAGTGAAGAGAGGAAATACAATAGGTAAATGTGACAAATAGTTTTATCGTTACCTCTTCTAGAATCCTACATGAATTTTAACCAGAATTCCTGACTCAAAGCTGAAGCTAGGAATTACAATTTCTTAGAGTTTCGTTCTATTGATTCAGTTCCTCCCTAGCCTAAACTATTCTTGCAAAGCAAAGACAGAGGATATTATACAGCCTCCGGAAATTCAATTGATCATTAGGAGAATAGCAAGAATCAAGAACCTAACCTGATAGCGTAAGGCGGAAAGGATGAACAGAGTCTGAAGCAAGAGCAAACTGATTTCTCCTACACGAATACCTCAAAGTTCGACCGAACAGAGCACAATTTCTAAAGTACTTGCTGAAGGAAATCCAAGGAACCGAGAATAGAGAAGAATCTAAGGAGAATTCTTCAAGAATCCAACAATCGAACAGAGAGCAGAAGGAGCACTTGAGAGAAATTCTTCCAGAACTCGGCCAAGGAACCGAGAGTAGAAGCAGAATCCAGGAAATCCAAGGAACCGAAAATGGAGAAGAATTTATGGAGAATTCTTCAAGAATCCAGCAAACGAACAGAGAGCAGAAGGAGTGCTTGAGAGAAACTCTTCCAGAACTCTCCCAGGAACCGAGAGTAGAAGCAGAATTTTTAGAAGATTTCTTTTTGTCCTCCTCCAGATTTCTCCCCCAAAATCCCCTTTATACCCCTCTTGAACTTAGAGTAATACCTCAACTCCCTTAGTTTCTTCCTAACCCAATCAAATACCCATCCTAACTAACTTCTAACTACCCTAACTAATTCTTAACTAACCCTAGTCTATTAGGATGAGGACCAAATCCCTTTCTATTTTTGTTTCCCCTTTTTATTTATTATGGTTATTATTATTATTATTATTATTATTATTATTAATTTAGCCTTGGTGATTTAATTGAAACTTCCCGGACTGAAATTGGTGTTCACAGTTTGCCCCTCTTTGCTCGGTTCTTACCAAATAATACGAAGATACCATTCGTATTATCCAGGTAAGAAGTGAGTAAAGACGTGAACCAATTTCGTCTGAAAGCCGCAGAGTGCGTTGGTACCTTATTGTGTGTCCTGAGAATTCGCGCCTGTAGAGCCTCAGGTGATATACTGAAATGCAGAAAAATTAAGCATGCAGAGCCTCGTGTAACAGGGTGAAATGCAGAAATTTAAACATGCAGAGCCTCGTGTGATAGGCTGAAATGCAGAGAATTTTAAACATGCAGAGCCTCGGGTGATAGGCTGAAATGCAGAGAATTTTAAACATGCAGAGCCTCGGGTGATAGGCTGAAATGCAGAAGAATTAAGCATGCAGAGCCTCGTGTGATAGGCTGAAATGCAGAAATTTTAAACATGCAGAGCCTCGTGTGATAGGCTGAAATGCAGAAATTTTAAACATGCAGAGCCTCGGGTGATAGGCTGAAATGCAGAAAAGTTAAGCATGCAGAGCCTCGTGTGATAGGCTGAAATGCAGAAATTTTAAACATGCAGAGCCTCGTGTGATAGGCTGAAATGCAGAAAAATTAAACATGCAGAGCCTCGGGTGATAGGCTGAAATGCAGAAAAATTAAGCATGCAGAGCCTCGTGTGATAGGCTGAAATGCAGAAATTTTAAACATGCAGAGCCTCGTGTGATAGGCTGAAATGCAGAAATTTAAACATGCGGAGCCTCGTGTGATAGGCTGAAATGCAGAGAATTTAAACATGCAGAGCCTCGGGTGATAGGCTGAAATGCAGAAAAATTAAGCATGCAGAGCCTCGTGTGATAGGCTGAAATGCAGAAATTTTAAACATGCAGAGCCTCGTGTGATAGGCTGAAATGCAGAAATTTTAAACATGCAGAGCCTCGGGTGATAGGCTGAAATGCACAAGGATAAACATGAAAACTTGATTAGAATGATTTTGATTTTTATTTACTGTTGCAGTCTTTAAACCCACGGCTTCCCTATAGCACACCTCTTAAGACTTTTGAATGAGTTAGAGCCTCCGATAGGCCTTCCGTTTTGATCTTGTTGGCAAACTTTGTGTATCGCGATGCCTATTCTGTAGAGAAGAGATCATTCATGTTATTAGATGACCATTACTTGCGAAATTTTCGATCTAACTGTGATTTAAATAGTCTTAGCATTTGATAATTGCTGTGATATACTTAATTCTGTACATATGCTTGATTAACAAAATACAATTGAATCAATATAATGGAAAAATTTCAAAAGTAAACAGAGCGAGGAATTAGAGGAGTATGCATTTGGGGATGGAATTTTGGATGGTCTTGTGCCTTCGAGACGACCCATGCTAGTATTGTATTTCCATAACCTTTCCTGTCTTATCTCCCATGCTTATTAGGAAACAAAATTTTGCCCCAATATCAGTCTACTCAAAATTTTTCAGTATTAGCCCAGTCCTACTCTGATAAGCTCCGAACTGACTTCAATATTGACCTATTTCACTTTTATCAATCTGTTCCAGTATTTGCCCAATACTATCCTGACCACTTTTGAATCGATCCACTTTTATCCTTTGCCCCAGTATCACTTTCTTGTTCCCACCTCTTCTTTGAGGGTTATCTTGTGACGACAAGAATTTTCCTCATGTTTGTCTAGGTCGCCCTTGTGGGTTTTCAACCTAGCGTGTCTTTGAGGCCCTAAATTTTGCCTAGATCGCCCTTGCGAGTCTTCGACCTAGCGGGCTTTTTGGATGCCCTAACTTTTGCCTAGATCGCCCTTGCGGGTTTTCGATCTAGCGGGCTTTTTGGATGCCCTAATTTTGCCTAGATCGCCCTTGCGGGTTTTCGACCTAGCGGGCTTTTTGGATGCCCTAACTTTTGCCTAGATCGCCCTTGCGGGTTTTCGACCTAGCGGGCTTTTTGGATGCCCTAACTTTTACCTAGATCGCCCTTGCGGGTTTTCGACCTAGCGGGCTTTTGGATGCCCTAACTTTTGCCTAGATCGCCCTTGCGGGTTTTCGACCTAGCGGGCTTTTGGATGCCCTAATTTTGCCTAGATCGCCCTTGCGGGTTTTCGACCTAGCGGGCTTTTTGGATGCCCTAATTTTTGCCTAGATCGCCCTTGCGGGTTTTCGACCTAGCGGGCTTTTGGATGCCCTAACTTTTGCCTAGATCGCCCTTGCTGGTTTTCGACCTAGCGGGCTTTTTGGATGCCCTAATTTTTGCCTAGATCGCCCTTGCGGGTTTTCGACCTAGCGGGCTTTTGGATGCCCTAACTTTTGCCTAGATCGCCCTTGCGGGTTTTCGACCTAGCGGGCTTTTATTAAGCATAATATTTCTTTACAGCATCAGCGTTGGTTGGGTTTGCCAGGTCATTCCCATCCATATCAGTTAAAATTAATGCCCCTCCCGAGAAAGCCTTCTTGACTACATAGGGCCCATGATAATTTGGGGCCCACTTTCCTTGTAGTGTCTTTTGCATAGGTAACAACTTTTTGAGAACCAAATCTCCTTCTCGAAATATTCGAGGACGTACTTTCTTTTCGAACGCTTTTTTCATCCTTTTTTGATATAACTGACCGTGACATAATGCCACCAATCTCTTTTCATCAACCAAGTTCAACTGATCAACCCGGGTTTGTACCCACTCTGCCTCCTCCAACTTTGCATCCATTAATACCCTTAACGAAGGAATCTCTACCTCAATAGGAAGGACAGCCTCCATCCCATAAACAAGCGAGAATGGAGTTGATCCGGTAGAGGTACGAACTGAAGTACGATATGCGTGGAGGGCATAGGGGAGCATCTCATGCCAATCTTTATATGTGAGTACCATCTTTTGGACGATTTTCTTGATGTTTTTGTTGGCTGCCTCCACAGCTCCATTCATCTTTGGCCTGTATGGGGAGGAATTATGATGTTGGATCTTGAATTGGTCACACAATTCTTTCATCATTTTGTTATTAAGATTGGTACCATTATCTGTAATGATTTTGTTAGGCAACCCATACCGGCAAATTAAATCCCTCTTTACGAACTTTACCACCACATTTCGGGTCACGCTGACATAGGAAGCAGCCTCGACCCATTTGGTGAAATAGTCGATAGCAACCAATATGAAACGATGCCCGCTGGATGCTTTAGGCTCAATTGGTCCAATGACATCCATTCCCCACATAGCAAATGGCCATGGTGAAGATAATACATTCAAGGATGTAGGCGGCACATGGATGTTGTCAGCGTATACCTGGCATTTATGACAAGTCTTAACATACTTATAGCAATCAGTCTCCATGGTTAACCAGTAATATCCTGCTCGGAGAATCTTCCTTGCCATCGCGTGTCCGTTAGCATGCGCGCCAAAAGACCCCTCATGGACCTCTTTCACAATTTTACTAGCCTCTGCCGCATCTACACACCTGAGCAGGACCATGTCATGATTCCTTTTATATAAAATTTCTCCATCGAGAAAGAAACTGGCAGCTAATCTCCTTAAAGTTCTTTTGTCATTCTCTGAGGCATGATCAGGATACTCCTTATCTCTCAAAAAGCGCCGAATATCATGATACCAGGGCTGCCCATCCTGTTCCTCTTCCACTGACTGGCAAAAGGCTTGTCGATCTCGTCGTTGAATCTGGATAAGGGGCATATCCTCCTCTTTACCTATTTTAAACATGGATGAGAGGGTGGCTAAGGCGTCAGCCAATTGATTATCATCTCGAGGTATATGTGCGAAAGTGACATCCTCAAAGTGCTCCAACAATTCCTTAATATAAGCTTGGTATGGGATTAACTTTGCATCTCGAGTTTCCCATTCTCCCTTAACCTGATGGATAACGAGAGCAGAGTCACCATAAACCTCCAAATTCTTAACCTTAGCTTCGATGGCTGCTTGTATTCCCATAATGCAAGCTTCGTATTCAGCCACATTATTAGTACAATCAAAACCTAACCTGGCTGTAATAGGTACATACTGTCCTTCTGGGGAGATTAATATGGCTCCTATGCCATGACCCATCATGTTGGACGCCCCATCAAACAACATCGTCCACTTTTCTTTTACTTCCTGTTCCGTCTCGCTAAACACTGCCATTAGATCCTCATCCGGAAACCCTTGCCTCATCGACTGATAATCACTTAAAGGCTGTTGAGCCAAGTAATCCGCCAACGCACTACCTTTAATGGCTTTTTGTGTAACATACATGATATCATATTCTGATAGCAAAACTTGCCATCTGGCAATTCGTCCAAACAAAGCGGGCTTTTCGAAGATGTACTTAATCGGATCCATCCTAGAGATCAACCAAGTAGTATGGCTCAACATGTACTGTCTTAAACGATGAGCGGCCCATGCCAATGCGCAACAGGTTTGTTCTAACAAGGAATATTTTGCCTCATAATTAGTAAATTTTTTGCTCAAATAGTAAATGGCATGTTCTTTCTTTCCGGTTACATCTTGTTGACCGAGCATACATCCCATGGCATTACCCGTCACTGCCAAGTATAGAAGTAATGGTCTCCCTGGGACTGGAGGAACTAAAACTGGAGGGTCTTGTAAGTAGAGCTTAATCTTTTCAAAGGCTTCTTGGCAATCCTCATTCCAACTGATGGGCTGATTTTTGCGCAAGAGTTTGAAAATCGGTTCACATGTAGCTGTCAATTGGAAAATAAACCGAGCGATGTAGTTTAGCCTTCCAAGAAACCCTCGCACTTCCTTCTCTGTTTTTGGAGCTGGCATTTCCAAGATTGCACGGACCTTATCAGGGTCAACCTCAATTCCCCTTTCACTAACAATGAAGCCTAGCAGCTTTCCTGACTTCACACCGAAAGTGCATTTAGCTGGGTTCATTCTCAACTTGAACCTTCGAAGGCGTTCGAATAGTTTTTGCAGGTTATCGAGGTGATCCTCCTCAGTTCTTGACTTGGCGATCATATCATCCACATATACTTCGATCTCCTTGTGGATCATGTCATGAAATAATGTCACCATAGCTCTCTGATATGTTGCCCCAGCGTTTTTCAACCCAAACGGCATGACTTTGTAACAAAAGGTTCCCCAAGCCGTAATAAAGGTGGTTTTTTCCATATCTTCTTCAGCCATCTTGATCTGATTATATCCAGAGAAACCGTCCATGAACGAAAAGTAAGAGAACTGGGCAGTATTGTCAACCAATATGTCGATATGAGGCAAAGGAAAGTCATCCTTTGGACTGGCCCTATTTAGGTCCCTGAAATCTACACACATTCGTACCTTTCCATCTTTCTTGGGGACTGGTACTATGTTTGCGACCCATTCCGGATATTTTGCTACGGCCAGGAAGCCCGCATCAAATTGCTTTCTTACTTCTTCTCGGATTTTTAGGGACATCTCAGGCTTCATTCTTCTCAACTTCTGCTTCACCGGTGGGCAGTCAGGCTTTAAAGGCAACTTATGTTCCACAATCGACGTGTCTAATCCCGGCATATCTTGGTATGACCAAGCAAAAATGTTGCTATATTCATTTAGTAATGACACTAATCGAGAGCGATTTTTGAACGCGCCTATTTTTACTTCTTTTTTATCCTCCTCAGTCCCCAGATTTATTAGCTCGACAGTCTCTTGGTGGGGTTGTATCAATCTAGATTCCCGTTCTACTAGCCTTAATAATTCTCCAGAAGGCTCAAATTCAAATTCTGTTTCCTCATCCGCTTGATTAACAAGACAGTCAAGATTATTCAATACAATACTAGCGTGATCGTCATCAGGCGAGTTGTTTTCGGATCTGCAAATATGAAAGAGGATAAGGTATGGGTGTATTGAAAAGGGAAGAAAATATTGCTGAAAGAATTCTATTATATTCATTGATCAAACATATGTACAAAATATCGTTTTTTTACAAAATTTCACAGCAATTACAAATTACATGTAAACTGAATTTAAAATCACAGGAAGCTCGATGATTTCCCAATTTTTTAGCTCCTGTCCCGGTGGGCAGACCATCACCAAGTCATCTATACTGAGCAGCTCTTCTTTATCAACAACTGCTATCATATCTGGAGTCTCGAACCCGGCACTCCAGAAACTTTCTGAAATATGGCGCAGAGGGACCCTTTTAACCTGTGGTTTCCTTTTTTCAAATCTAGCCTCCCTTTTCTCTTCCTCAGTGAGTTTGTATCCCAGCCCATGCCTGTGCTTATTCTTAATCAACTGCAAAGGCTGGACTAACCCCCTGTTGTTTTGCCCCAGTTTATCCCCGGGATGAAATCCACTTTTCAACATGGTTTTGGCCATCATCAATAAAGCTTTTGGGGGTCGATATTGGTTCACCACCTCTCCTTCTTTAACCGTAGTAACATTAGCAATTTCTAAAGCTTGGAAATGAGTTTCCAAGGCTTCTTCAGCAGCCTCGATATAAGGAGTACTAGATGGTTTGCTGACCAGAAAGTCTTCTTCTGCGGAGACAATAACCAGCTTATTGTCTATAATGAATTTCAACTTTTGATGCAGCGTGGAGGGCACAGCTCGGGCTGAATGAATCCATGGTCTACCGAGAAGGCAGCTATATGCCGGCACAACATCCATCACTTGAAAAGTTATATTAAACAGAATTGGACCAATTTGAACTGGCAAATCAATTTCGCCCAATACCTCTCTCCTAGACCCATCAAAGGCCCTCACCACCATAGAGCTTGGTCTCATATGAGCTTCTTCATGTGGTAGTTTAGCTAAAGTGATTTTAGGCATCACATTTAGTGAGGAACCATTATCTATTAACACACGGGCCAGGATATGATCCCTATATTTCACAGATATATGCAAAGCTTTATTGTGCCCTAATCCATTATCAGGGATCTCACTGTCTGCGAAGGTAAGGAAATTGTTGGCCGTAAGGTTATTAGCAATACCTTCAAAGTTCTCTACCGACAAGTTGTGCACCACATGGGCCTCATTCAAAATTTTCAATAATACTCTTCTATGGGGCTCAGAATTCATCATCAATGCTAGTAATGATATTTTGGCGGGGATGCGGTTCAACTGTTCAACAACCGCGTATTCACTCTGACTGATCATTTTTAGGAATTCACAAGCCTCCTCATCAGAAACTGGTTTTTTAAATTCCCTTCTTTCCTCCTTTTTGCTAACTTCAGGCTCGGGACCTGCCAGAATGGCTTCTCCACAAGGTCTTTCTCTTTTATCCTCCATAGGCGTATAGATACGACCACTCCTGGTCATTCCCCCAATTCCTGCTATGTTTACCACTTCATATGTGGGTTCTTTAGAATTCTCGGATTTCTCTCCTTCCTGTTTTCCCCCAAGAACTTCAGCATTATACTTCCAAGGCACTTCCTTGTTGCTCTTGTATGGGAATGATCCAGGCAGTTTTATTGTGATAGGCTTTAGACCATCAGGTGTTGGAACAGCCGTGTTATCTGTATAACGGATAATTAGAGGCTTTGGACATCCCGAGAATGCTTCATTGATCATATCAACCTCTTCTTCTATACAATTCACCGTTGGTCCTTCATGACTCGGCAACGGATTATTCCCTATATTAGGAGTATCTTTTTCAAAATTTAGCCACTTCGCATTTATCAAATTCTGCACTTTGTATTTGAATCCTTGGCAATTCTCAATTGAATGTCCGACTGCCCCAGCGTGATACTCACATTTAGCAGACGGATCATACCATTTCGGGTATGGTGGTTCTACAGGTTTCATGGGACATGGGGCTATCAAAGAACTTTGAATCAAACGGGGAAAAAGCTCGGTATAGCTCATGGGTATTGGGTCAAATTGTACTGGTTTTCTTTCGTTGTTATTTGGCCTTCTTTGGTGGGGGTTAGTGTTTGGGCCAGGGTTTTGGCTCCAGGATTTTTGTGGAGGTTGGGGTATGGTTGGTTGTGGCTGTGTCATGGATGAGGTTGTTTGTTGGAAAACTGTAGGGGGTGTGTATGGTGGTTGGTAGTTAGGTTGGGAGGCGGCCACCATCTGGGGGTATGGTGCGTACTGAGGGCGGTAAGGTGTTTGATAACTAAGTGGTGTAGGTATGGAGCGATTTGGATCAAACGTGACATGGTGGGCTTCTCCTTCCTTCTTTTTCCACGAATTATTGGTTGGTTTCTTCATATTTGCATTACCAACTGTATTATACATGATCCGTCCTCGGCGCAAACCATTTTCAATCCTTTCTCCGATAAGTACCATATCAGAAAAATTTACTGACACACTGCCGACCATCTTATCATAAAATGGTGCTGGTAGAGTATCCATGAACATCCCAATCATTTCCCTTTCAAATAGAGGGGGCTGAACCTGAGCAGCCAACTCTCTCCATCGTTGGGCATACTCCTTGAAAGTTTCCTCCTCCCTTTTGGCCATATTTTGTAATTGGGATCTATCAGGTGCCATCTCTATGTTATATTTATACTGCCGGATGAAAGCGTCAGCCAGATCTTTCCATGAGCGAATGTGAGTCCGCTCTAATTGAGTATACCAGGTAGTTGCAGCCCCTGTAAGACTGTCTTGAAAACAATGAATCAACAACTTGTCGTCATATGCATGAGACGCCATCTTTTGACAATACATTGTTAGGTGACTTCTTGGGCAGCCGATCCCCTTATATTTTTCAAATTCTGGCATCTTGAATTTGTGAGGAATGATCACATCGGGCACTAAACACAAGTCGGGTGCTTCCATTGCGCCATAACTACTGCCTTCTATAGCCCGGACCCTTTCCTCTAAATGATGCCACTTTCCACCTATTTGAGCCTCACCATGGATAGGGTTATGTGATTGCATTCCAACTGCTTGATTATTGGCTATAGGCATCCCGCAAGGACCATGATGCCTTAGTATGTGAGTGGAGGGAATTGGTGGATGGGGTGGTTGATAAGGGTTGGATTGGTATGGGCCTTGTGTGTTAGAGCCCGATGGGTTTTCAGGGACAGCGAAATTGGTGTAGTTTGGGTTAACATTTTGTGGTATGGATGAAGAGTTCATATGAAGTGTTTCTGTTGGATTTATAGCAACACCTTGGACTGGTGGCAGGTTGGATGAGGGTGGTATGCAGTTGGATGGCAATCCATATGTGTGCCATTCAGGATCAACGACCTCTTGTAAAGGCATTGACACGCCAGCAGTGCCCTGATTTTCTACCCCGGAGGGTCCCTCTGTGCCCCTTTTTTCCAGAAGCTTCATCATCTGAGCCATCTGTTCTTTTAACTGAGCCACCTCATTGCGCAGCTCTTCATTTTGTGCCTCTAACTCATTCATGATTCTGGCTTTAGAACGTGTGCTATAAGGATGTCGTGGAAATCGTGAGTCTGCAATTTTGTTTTCTGAAATGAAGTGTGTCAGTTAATTATAAATATTTTTATAAGCTTAAGCATGTACTAAATGTGTGCCTATGGTAGAGGACCCGTCATCTTGACGAGTATTTTAGCCGCAAACGTGCTTTGGGTGAGTGTGAAATGGAAATTAATGCGGTATCAGACACAGATATGTAAGAAAGCAAATTCTTCATTCATAGTATAGAATTTTTCAAGGTACAACTTGCTCCTCCTTTTCAGCTAGAGCAATGTATTTGTTCATTCTTAAGATCAATTCTTTACAAAAGTGAAGAAACTCTTCGACTTCGGGTGGAGTGTGCAACGGATGTAATGATACTTCGGCTCTCTTGAGCAACGGCGGGATTTCTTCAATAGCAGTATTTGCCAGGCTAGCCAACCTCCCAAAGCACTTGATCCAGTGATCGGCTGTATCTTTGTACCATTGCATCTCATCTTGTAAGTCACTGATACCCTTTTGTTGCATCCTGATTACTTCAATAACCTTCCATTTTTCTTCGTCCACTTCCTTTCCCCATTCAGCTAGCAGATTCTGAATTTGTTGATTCAAGTCTTCTATGTGTCGTTGCAACACACTCTTTTCATCTACTAATCGACTGGTTTCTGCTTGTGCCCTATTCTTTTCATTTGTTGCTTGGTCCTTTTCCCGCCTGAGCTTATGAACACGATCCCTCAGTTGCTCAACTGTGTCTCTCAACCTCTGATTCCCTTGCAAAGCTGTGTCTCTTTCTTGCGCCCTCAGTCCCAATTCTTTATTGGCTGCCTGGAGACTCATATGGACTTTAGCTGCATATTCTCGTTCCGACTTCTGTTGTTCTCTAAGACTTTCCATGGCAGTTTCTTTTTCTTGGTTTTCTCTTCTTAGTTCAGCATTTTCTTGTTGGGTCTTTAATATCCTCTCCTCTAATTTGCTATTTTTTAAGGTCATGCTTTCCAGTTTTGCCCTCAACTCTTTAACAGTTTCATCCTCAATGACTACTGATTCTTTTTGACTTCCAGAGGTGGACCCTTTCGGTTTGAAAGGCAACTTAATTAGCTGTACTCTTTCTCGTACCCATTGTTTATATTCTGCTTTGGCCGCACAACTTCTAACCCCCAACTCCTTTCCCTTTACTGTAGTCATGCTCCAAGCTTCTCTAACTCTTCGAAGTGTTTCAGCAAAATCACCTTCATAGTTCAGGATGAACGGGGTTAATAGCTCATCTGCCGGAGGTTCCTTAATGGGGTAAGCCAATTGTCTCTGCCCCAGTATAGGGTTATAATTGATGCAGCCTCGGATCCCCATGAGTGGAACATTTGGGAACCCCTTACAGTGGTAAATGAGAGACGTCCTCTGCTGCCAAGTTGGCTGCCATCTAATCTGATCTTCTGTTAAGTTGGCGAGGTGGGCAGCCCATTCATGACTATTCATCTCTTTTAGTGGATAACACAACAAATCTGATATAGGACATCGTACTTTAGTATTTCTTTTGAATACGTGAGCTGTTAACCAAACATACAGCATAGGGAGACAACACACGAGCTTCTTTCCTTTTTTCTCATGGCAGAAATCCAACGTACCATACACGTCAGCTAAGAGAGCAACAACGGGATTTTCCATCCTAGTTTTCCTGGCTAGAAATATGTCGATAGCTGCTTGATCCACGAAGCCTTCTATGCTAGGAAAGAGCACCAGACCATAGATGGTGAGAGCTAATACATCTGAGAAGACATCCCACTGGTTACCGTCAGCTAAATATCGCAGATAGTCTTCAAGGAATTCCCTGGAAAGTCCCTTTATTCGGTTCTTACTCTGATAATCCTTCAAAAGATCACTATCCTGCAATCCCAAAGCTTGTGTTGTCACTCAGAACGAGGCATGGTGTTCTAAATGGTTATATGGCTTACTTCCTTCTAATGTCAAATCCAGAATCTGCTCATATTCCTCCAAGGTAGGTGCCATTTGGAAGTCAAGGAAAGTGAAGCATCTGAGGGGGGAATCGTAATACTGTGCTAAGGCCGTGATTGCATCTTCCTGTACCCTGACCTTTAACAAACCCAATATATTTCCATATTTCTTCGTCAAAGACATTTGTTGTATGTTGGTCAATTTATTTCCATACTCTTCTAAAACCGATGACTCTACCGGCCTGGCGCTAATACGTCTCTTCTTCCTCAACTGTACTGTTTCCGCATTAATTTCCATTTCACACTCAATTCTTTTATACTCTTCAAGAATCTGGGTCCTCAAAAGAAAAGAAAACAAAATAAATGCACAAGTCAGGTATTTATAAAGCATATGAATGCATGGTAAGGTAGAACTTATGAAGATAAAATGCTTTTATTTCGATGCATGTTATGTACATGCATGCAAGATGTTATGTGAATTTAAAACATGCATGCGATATGCATAGAAGCAAGACTCTTGTTAATCTGCCCCTCTTTTCTTTCTCTCTCTCTCTTTTTTTGTGTTTTTTTGTGTGTGTTTTTTTTTTTTTTTTTTTTTCTTTTTGTTGTTTTTTTCTTTTTCTTTTTTTTCTTTTCTTCCTTTTTCGTCACACTATGCAAGAGACTTGATTTATTTATCATACAATAAATAAGTAGAAAAGAACTGTGTGCCCTTTCCGTATCCTATAACGGGTATCCTGTCCTAGGGAGCTAGGCTTCTCTAATGCATGAACCTCTCATAAGGGTAGTTTGTATTCTTAAGGTAACAAGGTCACTAGAGCCAAGTTCCAGTTTACGATGCTTGCTACAACAGTAGGGAATGCTACCAGTTGCAGGGCATTGTAAATAGGACGCACTCTAGCTGGGGTTTTCGTGATTGTCAAACAGGACGTGCATCCAAAGTGACACCACTAGACCCCTCTATCCTAGGCTTCACTCAGACCCGGGTATAGGGCCCCACTCGTGAGATGAAATGCACTAATGTAATGTGGGGGGCACACAATTATTTGGGGATACCTGCAATTGGGGAAATTTTGACAGATATATATAGCAATTTATTGTTCGTTTATCCTAAGGTTTACACAATGAATAAACAAACAATAATAGATAGATAAGCAAATGAATAAACCGTGCAATAAATAAATCATGCAAATAAACAAGGAAGGGATCAACACAATGCACGCTCAATTGTACGGGCTTGACTCTCTAATTTCCCCAGTGGAGTCGCCATCTGTCATAACCGTAATTACGACGAGATGACGAACTCGCTAGAAATTTAAAAATAGAATTTATTTGATTGTGGAGCCGCCACCAAATTTTATTTTAAGGGAAAACATTTGGAAAAACCCTAACTTGAGGATGAAATTCTAGGTTCGGGGGTCGGTTACAAATAGGGAAGGTGTTAGGCACCCTATTTGTCCATTCCGAAGAACGGTACCCTTAAACTGAGTGTGTGATTTTCTTTGCAATTTGTTTGATCCCTTAAATATAATAAAAATAAATAGGTTTGTATGAAAATAACCTGACAGGACTTGATCCTGCTCCTACGTATTCCCCGGTGCAATGGGAAATTCAAGGCTACGTAGTTCTGTTTTGAAAATTACTTTCGATGGAGTGTTTTGAAAGGAGGTTGAAAGGAAAATTCCTGATCCACCTGCACAGAGTCGAAGGCAAGCGAGGGTTTCATGACGACCCATATGATTCTCCAAACATCAAAAGACAGGGTATGCTGCACTTTCAACTTTGGAGTTCATCGCGTGAGATTTTGAATCATTTGGAACTTTGAAAATTATATTTTTGAGAAAAGGGAGTAATTTTGAAAAGATATTAAAAGGAATATCCTTAATCCACTTGCCCAGAGTCGAAGGCAAGCGAAGGTTGCACGACGACTCATATGATTCTCCAAACATCAAAAGACAGGGTATGCTGCACTTTCAACTTTGGAGTTCATTGCGTGAGATCTTGAATCATTTGGAACTTTGAAAATTGTTGTTTAGAAAAGGAGTAATTTTGAAAAGATATGAAGAGGAAAATTCTTAATCCACTTGCACAGAGTCGAAGGCAAGCGAAGGTTGCACGACGACTCATATGATTCTCCAAACATCAAAAGACAGGGTATGCTGCACTTTCAACTTTGGAGTTCATTGCGTGAGATCTTGAATCATTTGGAACTTTGAAAATTGTTGTTTAGAAAAGGAGTAATTTTGAAAAGATATGAAGAGGAAAATTCTTAATCCACTTGCATAGAGTCGAAGGCAAGCGAAGGTTGCACGACGACTCATATGATTCTCCAAACATCAAAAGACAGGGTATGCTGCACTTTCAACTTTGGAGTTCATTGCGTGAGATCTTGAATCATTTGGAACTTTGAAAATTATACAAAAAAAACTTTAGAAATTTACGAAGAGAAATCTTAGTTATAGACTTTAACTTGATACTGGATACTACTAGTTATGGAACTATATGGGTGAGCTTTTAATTGGATGCTTAAGTTTATTTCAGGGATACTAATTTGGATTTTCGTATGCAATCCAGTGAGCCTAATATTAATGGTGTTCTCCTAAGTCATGAGTGTTTCCATTTGCCTTGACTGAGAGCAGCTAGGTATATTAGACATATTTCAATTTTTGGAGAACTAGGATGTCATATACCTTTCCCTATTCTAGTTGTTATTAGCCCCAAATAGGCTCTCCGGAGCCATTGTGATTCTGGAACAGACTTACCATTTTGGAAACTAAGGAGACATAAATCTTACAACCTAACTTCCCAGACTGAAACTCTTCCACAATGAGTTCTGATTCTTAATCTCTAGTTACAGATTTGCACCATGTGAGAATGCAAGGCATATTGGTGGCCACAATCTTGTAACCCAATGCCTCAAACTTTTAATGAAGGACCAACTCCTACCCTAGCTAAGCAAGAGTGCTCATAACCAAGGGGAGGATATATTAGGAGACCACACTAATCATTACTGGTGCAGCTGTATTTGCTAATAATATCCTGCAGATTTTGCAGGTACTAAGGCTCACCTAATATAATTGGAGCTGTTTCCAGATGCTCTCTTAATTTTTCAGAATTTGACTCAACTGCCTATTGAACTAAACAAACTTGCAGTTCCTGCCCTTGCGTTTACCAGGTTAGCTTAGATCCTAATCAGCCCATCTTGGGGCTCTTTTTTTATTCCCCTTTCCTAAGTTAACCTCTTATCCATTTGGCTAATAAGCAGAATGAGGTGCAGAACTCACTGTGGTGTCCTTCTTAGGCATAGGAGCTAGGTGCTATGGCAGTTTTGAGAAGGCTGTGGTCACAGCACCTATTTGATCAATAGAGTCTGCTTAGTTTCTTTAAGTGAAGCTTACTCAATTTGGTCTACTGCCTAGCCATTGACTACTTTGATACTGCACAATTGACTGAGGCATTCAAGCCATTATTGCAAAGCCTCATCACCAGATCTCCCCTTTATATCAGTTCCTGTTTTTCTCAGATTCTATATCAGATATTGCCTAAAAATTAGACAAGTGAGCTGCTCCCTGCTTTATTATGTGTTTCCGTAGATACAAAACATGTGCAACACACCTAAGGCCCAACAAAAGTTAAAACATGGTTCACTGCCCCACTGACTTCCCTGATCAGGACTGAAAACCAGCTTAGGGGATTTGAAACTGGACTGAGCTTCTGACCTCAGGCTTATATGCCAACTCAATGCTAACAGTTTTTGTTCCTAAAGTCAAGCTTCTATAGGCTGACCGAGTCTTTATTGGACCAGGATGGAGGATGCGTTTCATCTTATGGTTGAACCTGGATAAGAACTGGGTGATCAAACCTGAACATGTACAACAAAACCTAGAATTTGATTGTTAAATTGGATAAGGTCAATTTTGTTGCAGTTTACCTCTGCCTATCCAAATCTGATCAGGCTTGGTTTCTAGCTCTGAATGCAGTCCTGAATTTTATTAAAATGCACTTACTCAAGTCTCATTACTCATTCATAACTAGGTACTGAAATGCAATCAGGTCTCTGAGGTATGTCCTAACAGCAAAGCCTTTAGGTATCCTAAACAACCCCCAATGTGTGGCTTCTGCCACTGAGATTGCTATGATACAGGCTGACTATCAGGTGAAAAGTGCATTGTCCATAAGACTAACAGGACTATCAAGTCACTATACCCCTGTATAACTCAGTTTCAGGCCTGAGAAACCTTCACTGAATCAGGAATCATTAATCTTTGTTCCGTGTATTTTTTCTGAACTAAGTCAGGACCTGTGTTAACATCCTAAGATGCCAAAGATATGAATTCTATAACCTCCTACTGTCACTTATAGACTATCTACTCTGCAGTATTTTCAGGGCCAGTATATTAACCTTAATTTGTAGGACATCTACTCTAACCATTTAAATGTTTAGACTATCCTTTACCCTTAAGGCCCTCGCTGCTAGACTACTCTTTCAGGCTTCAGGTCATATAAAAACTAACTCTTGCTAACAGAAAGCAACCAAGCAGCCTTTTAATTTCGAAACTAGCTTTGCATCAGAAACTGCATATTCTAGTTACAGGCTGGGGTTGCTGATATACTGAGCCTGGCAATATAAGTGCTTACAAGCAGAGGGAATTATTGTGATTTCCCAAGAGTATTTTCAGACTGTTCTCCAAATTTGGAATAGATTATGTAGGTACCTCATGCTTGATCAAAGAAAAGGTTTCTAATCCTGTATCAGACACCTGACCTGGTTTTAATTGATAGCAATCCCAAGGTTGGAACCTAAAGGCTTGCTATCCTAGGCCTGGACAAGAATCCTAAATTTAGACAGGTGCCTAGCTGTAATTTCCCTTCCCACCATGCTCAAATGATTCAGGACCTGTGGCTTAGCTGAAATTTCTACAGCAAGAATAGATGGCCTTGTCTCTGCTAAGCATATCAGGTATCTATTAACCAAGCTTTGACTTTCTTTGGCCCAGCTTAACTCTGGCTCCTAGGTCCACCTAACATGTTAAATTCAAAAAAAGAACTATTCCTGAGAATACTAAAGTCTTTTTTTGCACTAGACAGCATGATTCTGGAACTAATTTACCAGAATTGAGACCAGTATTCTGCTATACTAAGGCCTAAAGATACATGCTTCCATTAATTTGAAGTTTAGGTTTACTTGGCTGCAGTTATGAGCATTCACAGTTTTTTTTATTTTTTGTATGTTTTCTGCCTATACTAGCCCGCCTGTTTTAGGAGAACTTAATTGCAAAACCTCTAGCTTAGCTCCCTCAAGCCCCTAGACTTGGGCAAGGGTCCTAAATTTGGATCTATACCTAACTGAATCAGAGCTTGGTGGGTCAGTCAAGCTAACTGCTGATTTTGACTTGATCCTTCATTACCTAAACCACTGAACATATGCCTAATTGACTCCTATTCTCAGTAATCTATCACCAGTTCTGAAATTGATGTGATTCAGATCTATCTATCCAAATCTGATAGGAGTTGTCAGACCAATTTATGTTTAGTTTTAAACATGGTTAATGGTGATTAAGAACTCTGTTCATGTCTAGGTGCCAAGATGAGACCAAACATTTAAGGTCTGTCCTAGCAGCTAAAACCCTTAGTATCCCTTACAAACCTTAATGCAAGGCTCCTACCCCTGCCATGCTCTGAAGCTAGAGCCATCGACCTATTGTTTGGTTTAGGCTTCTACTATAGGTATGCAGGCCTGAGAATATGAGATCATTATGCAGCAAGGTTGTTGCTACAGTCTCAGAAAATTAAAAGTTGCTTAGCCCAGAGCTCCATCAGAACTCTTATCTGCCTGACAACTCCTCTCACTTAGTGTTCAATCAGTTTCAGATCCTATTAGCATGATGCAAGTTATGTGCTTAACTAGTTCTTGGCCTAATTACCCTAATATAGAAGATAGATGAATCTATTTTGTATGCCTGATTCATAAATCGATTTCAGATAATTAAAGGCTGGAGTTTCCAGGGGTTCCATTATTGTCTGACACAGTATTTGCCACAAGTACTGGAGCTGTGACTCAATGGAAACCAATTCTAGCCCATGGTTCCTAAGGAAGATAGCTGTCATGACTAAATGTCAAGGCTTATAGTGACTTTGGCTATCAGGTGGTGAACATTGGTCTGCATAATTGTGCTATGCCAGGGTAACAAAATTAATACTTGCCTATCAACTTAAATGCTAGCCTGGTAGCCCCTGGAGCTCTTGACCTCTTCCTTAGATTGAGGTTGCCTCAAATTTTAGAATAAGATGGACTCTGAACAGCACATAGACTCGTGATCTCTAAAGGATACTTACTGCTTGTAAATTTTAGCACCTAAAATCAGACTCATTCCTAATTCCCTGATGACCTAGACTCCCTGATTTTAAAGGTTTTTACTTCTGTTATACATATTGTGGTCCCAAAACTGGTTTGTCAATCCTATTTATCAGACATTAGATGATATGGAGACTCCACAAGAGGTGTACAGCCATAGGCAGTCTCTAGGTGTATCTGCAGCCAGAAGTTGTGTTTCTCATAGGATACCAAGGAATTAGGATACGCTTATCAGTAAAGAGATAGGAGGCAGAGCCATTGAAGATTTCTTTAAATCCCCTCATCATTCAGAGCAATCATCTGATATCTGGACAGGATTACTATCCTATTTGGTTAACTAGAAACTCCTTGGTCACGGTACATGTTTTGATTCACTCATATAGTCCTTAATTAATGAATTGGTCTGGTTAAGTAAGGATTAAGATCTGGGATTTGGAGGTTCTAGGAAGCTGATATTTAAGTCCAGTTACACATAGCATACAGTCAACAATCATTTTTCTTACTTTTCAATTTCCTTTTTTAGCTTACAAAGCAAGATATCCTAGAGTCTCTATAACAGATTATTCAACCAAGAAAATACTAGCAATAAATGCATCATGCATTCCACAGATTCCACCATATTCGGGAATTTCTATTGTAAATAAACAATCAGCCAGTTGCAAACACACCAAGCATATGGTCTCTACATTATAACTGATAGCAGATAAGGTGTGGAGGCGTCATTTATACTGATTTATTTCATCTGTGATTACCACAGCAAATACCCATCTTGGGGCTCTTTTTTTATTCCCCTTTCCTAAGTTAACCTCTTATCCATTTGGCTAATAAGCAGAATGAGGTGCAGAACTCACTGTGGTGTCCTTCTTAGGCATAGGAGCTAGGTGCTATGGCAGTTTTGAGAAGGCTGTGGTCACAACACCTATTTGATCAATAGAGTCTGTTTAGTTTCTTTAAGTGAAGCTTACTCAATTTGGTCTACTGCCTAGCCATTGACTACTTTGATACTGCACAATTGACTAAGGCATTCAAGCCATTATTGCAAAGCCTCATCACCAGATCTCCCCTTTATATCAGTTCCTGTTTTTCTCAGATTCTATATCAGATATTGCCTAAAAATTAGACAAGTGAGCTGCTCCCTGCTTTATTATGTGTTTCCGTAGATACAAAACATGTGCAACACACCTAAGGCCCAACAAAAGTTAAAACATGGTTCACTGCCCCACTGACTTCCCTGATCAGGACTGAAAACCAGCTTAGGGGATTTGAAACTGGACTGAGCTTCTGACCTCAGGCTTATATGCCAACTCAATGCTAACAGTTTTTGTTCCTAAAGTCAAGCTTCTATAGGCTGACCGAGTCTTTATTGGACCAGGATGGAGGATGCGTTTCATCTTATGGTTGAACCTGGATAAGAACTGGGTGATCAAACCTGAACCTGTACAACAAAACCTAGAATTTGATTGTTAAATTGGATAAGGTCAATTTTGTTGCAGTTTACCTCTGCCTATCCAAATCTGATCACCTTAGTGATAGCATCAGCAGGCTTGGTTTCTAGCTCTAAATGCAGTCCTGAATTTTATTAAAATGCACTTACTCAAGTCTCATTACTCATTCATAACTAGGTACTGAAATGCAATCAGGTCTCTGAGGTATGTCCTAACAGCAAAGCCTTTAGGTATCCTAAACAACCCCCAATGTGTGGCTTCTGCCACTGAGATTGCTATGATACAGGCTAACTATCAGGTGAAAAGTGCATTGTCCATAAGACTAACAGGACTATCAAGTCACTATACCCCTGTATAACTCAGTTTCAGGCCTGAGAAACCTTCACTGAATCAGGAATCATTAATCTTTGTTCCGTGTATTTTTCTGAACTAAGTCAGGACCTGTGTTAACATCCTAAGATGCCAAAGATATGAATTCTATAACCTCCTACTGTCACTTATAGACTATCTACTCTGCAGTATTTTCATGGCCAGTATATTAACCTTAATTTGTAGGACATCTACTCTAACCATTTAAATGTTTAGACTATCCTTTACCCTTAAGGCCCTCGCTGCTAGACTACTCTTTCAGGCTTCAGGTCATATAAAAACTAACTCTTGCTAACAGAAAGCAACCAAGCAGCCTTTTAATTTCGAAACTAGCTTTGCATCAGAAACTGCATATTCTAGTTACAGGCTGGGGTTGCTGATATACTGAGCCTGGCAATATAAGTGCTTACAAGCAGAGGGAATTATTGTGATTTCCCAAGAGTATTTTCAGACTGTTCTCCAAATTTGGAATAGATTATGTAGGTACCTCATGCTTGATCAAAGAAAAGGTTTCTAATCCTGTATCAGACACCTGACCTGGTTTTAATTGATAGCAATCCCAAGGTTGGAACCTAAAGGCTTGCTATCCTAGGCCTGGACAAGAATCCTAAATTTAGACAGGTGCCTAGCTGTAATTTCCCTTCCCACCATGCTCAAATGATTCAGGACCTGTGGCTTAGCTGAAATTTCTACAGCAAGAATAGATGGCCTTGTCTCTGCTAAGCATATCAGGTATCTATTAACCAAGCTTTGGCTTTCTTTGGCCCAGCTTAACTCTGGCTCCTAGGTCCACCTAACATGTTAAATTCAAAAAAAGAACTATTCCTGAGAATACTAAAGTCTTTTTTTGTACTAGACAGCATGATTCTGGAACTAATTTACCAGAATTGAGACCAGTATTCTGCTATACTAAGGCCTAAAGATACATGCTTCCATTAATTTGAAGTTTAGGTTTACTTGGCTGCAGTTATGAGCATTCACAGTTTTTTTTTATTTTTTGTATGTTTTCTGCCTATACTAGCCCGCCTGTTTTAGGAGAACTTAATTGCAAAACCTCTAGCTTAGCTCCCTCAAGCCCCTAGACTTGGGCAAGGGTCCTAAATTTGGATCTATACCTAACTGAATCAGAGCTTGGTGGGTCAGTCAAGCTAACTGCTGATTTTGACTTGATCCTTCATTACCTAAACCACTGAACATATGCCTAATTGACTCCTATTCTCAGTAATCTATCACCAGTTCTGAAATTGATGTGATTCAGATCTATCTATCCAAATCTGATAGGAGTTGTCAGACCAATTTATGTTTAGTTTTAAACATGGTTAATGGTGATTAAGAACTCTGTTCATGTCTAGGTGCCAAGATGAGACCAAACATTTAAGGTCTGTCCTAGCAGCTAAAACCCTTAGTATCCCTTACAAACCTTAATGCAAGGCTCCTACCCCTGCCATGCTCTGAAGCTAGAGCCATCGACCTATTGTTTGGTTTAGGCTTCTACTATAGGTATGCAGGCCTGAGAATATGAGATCATTATGCAGCAAGGTTGTTGCTACAGTCTCAGAAAATTAAAAGTTGCTTAGCCCAGAGCTCCATCAGAACTCTTATCTGCCTGACAACTCCTCTCACTTAGTGTTCAATCAGTTTCAGATCCTATTAGCATGATGCAAGTTATGTGCTTAACTAGTTCTTGGCCTAATTACCCTAATATAGAAGATAGATGAATCTATTTTGTATGCCTGATTCATAAATCGATTTCAGATAATTAAAGGCTGGAGTTTCCAGGGGTTCCATTATTGTCTGACACAGTATTTGCCACAAGTACTGGAGCTGTGACTCAATGGAAACCAATTCTAGCCCATGGTTCCTAAGGAAGATAGCTGTCATGACTAAATGTCAAGGCTTATAGTGACTTTGGCTATCAGGTGGTGAACATTGGTCTGCATAATTGTGCTATGCCAGGGTAACAAAATTAATACTTGCCTATCAACTTAAATGCTAGCCTGGTAGCCCCTGGAGCTCTTGACCTCTTCCTTAGATTGAGGTTGCCTCAAATTTTAGAATAAGATGGACTCTGAACAGCACATAGACTCGTGATCTCTAAAGGATACTTACTGCTTGTAAATTTTAGCACCTAAAATCAGACTCATTCCTAATTCCCTGATGACCTAGACTCCCTGATTTTAAAGGTTTTTACTTCTGTTATACATATTGTGGTCCCAAAACTGGTTTGTCAATCCTATTTATCAGACATTAGATGATATGGAGACTCCACAAGAGGTGTACAGCCATAGGCAGTCTCTAGGTGTATCTGCAGCCAGAAGTTGTGTTTCTCATAGGATACCAAGGAATTAGGATACGCTTATCAGTAAAGAGATAGGAGGCAGAGCCATTGAAGATTTCTTTAAATCCCCTCATCATTCAGAGCAATCATCTGATATCTGGACAGGATTACTATCCTATTTGGTTAACTAGAAACTCCTTGGTCACGGTACATGTTTTGATTCACTCATATAGTCCTTAATTAATGAATTGGTCTGGTTAAGTAAGGATTAAGATCTGGGATTTGGAGGTTCTAGGAAGCTGATATTTAAGTCCAGTTACACATAGCATACAGTCAACAATCATTTTTCTTACTTTTCAATTTCCTTTTTTAGCTTACAAAGCAAGATATCCTAGAGTCTCTATAACAGATTATTCAACCAAGAAAATACTAGCAATAAATGCATCATGCATTCCACAGATTCCACCATATTCGGGAATTTCTATTGTAAATAAACAATCAGCCAGTTGCAAACACACCAAGCATATGGTCTCTACATTATAACTGATAGCAGATAAGGTGTGGAGGCGTCATTTATACTGATTTATTTCATCTGTGATTACCACAGCAAATACACATGGACCGAGTAATGAATCAGTGTATTATTACCAAGTAACTCAAACAAAAATTGTGCAGCACAGCAAGGTTAATTGCTAATTCAAGTAACAGAGCAGATTTACAGCGGTGAACGATTTTCTAGCATGTCTTTTAAGAATTGAGTCTTTCAAGTGAAGAGAGGAAATACAATATGTAAATGTGACAAATAGTTTTATCGTTACCTCTTCTAGAATCCTACATGAATTTTAACCAGAATTCCTGACTCAAAGCTGAAGCTAGGAATTACAATTTCTTAGAGTTTCGTTCTATTGATTCAGTTCCTCCCTAGCCTAAACTATTCTTGCAAAGCAAAGACAGAGGATATTATACAGCCTCCGGAAATTCAATTGATCATTAGGAGAATAGCAAGAATCAAGAACCTAACCTGATAGCGTAAGGCGGAAAGGATGAACAGAGTCTGAAGCAAGAGCAAACTGATTTCTCCTACACGAATACCTCAAAGTTCGACCGAACAGAGCACAATTTCTAAAGTACTTGCTGAAGGAAATCCAAGGAACCGAGAATAGAGAAGAATCTAAGGAGAATTCTTCAAGAATCCAACAATCGAACAGAGAGCAGAAGGAGCACTTGAGAGAAATTCTTCCAGAACTCGGCCAAGGAACCGAGAGTAGAAGCAGAATCCAGGAAATCCAAGGAACCGAAAATGGAGAAGAATTTATGGAGAATTCTTCAAGAATCCAGCAAACGAACAGAGAGCAGAAGGAGTGCTTGAGAGAAACTCTTCCAGAACTCTCCCAGGAACCGAGAGTAGAAGCAGAATTTTTAGAAGATTTCTTTTTGTCCTCCTCCAGATTTCTCCCCCAAAATCCCCTTTATACCCCTCTTGAACTTAGAGTAATACCTCAACTCCCTTAGTTTCTTCCTAACCCAATCAAATACCCATCCTAACTAACTTCTAACTACCCTAACTAATTCTTAACTAACCCTAGTCTATTAGGATGAGGACCAAATCCCTTTCTATTTTTGTTTCCCCTTTTTATTTATTATGGTTATTATTATTATTATTATTATTATTATTAATTTAGCCTTGGTGATTTAATTGAAACTTCCCGGACTGAAATTGGTGTTCACAGGTATCAAAACTAATTATAGATACATATTATAGTCTTTGTTGTAATTTAGTCAATAGTTTTTTGAAATTAATTGAAAAGTTTTTTCTTCTAATGCTTGTGAACACCTTAATAAAATTTTACATGATTTTGTTCTGTTATGATGAAATTTTATGTTCTTCCTTTTTATGAATGGGTGAAATTTTTTAAAAATTACCTTAGAACTTAGATAATTAACATATTTAAAAATTGTAGCAATTAATCATAAATAGAAGAAAAATTAAGAGGATTACTTTTTTCAAATGTGAAAAATGTATTTTTTTTTAATGTGTTATTTTAAATATTTTTTAAAATTAAAATACATAAAAAAAATTTTAAAAAATATTTTATTAGATAAAAGAAAATTTTGTAACTCCAACATTACGACAAAGTTAAATTTTTTTAAATTTAATTTCTTTATTTGAAAAAATAATTTCAATTTATTGTAGTTCAAATTTTTTATGTAATTTATTATTTAAATGAAGAAATTTAAATTTATACACTCAGGTATTAAATAAATAATTATTTATTTATATTTATTAATTAATAGGTATATTTTTAAATTAAAAAATTTTAATTTTAAAAATTTAAAGTTAATTATTATTTAAATAAGATAAGAAATGAGAATTTATGTAAGGTGCATAAAGATGGAGAAAAATAAAATAAGATAGATTAAGATAATAAATCAAATAATATTATCTTATCTTATTTAATATTTAAGATGAAAAAACAATGATAGAATAATTTATAAATAATATTGAAATAATTATTTTATAACATAATTAATATAACTTTTTTGCAATTATTCTTTAATTTATTTTTATTTTCAATAGAAATATATAAAACAGTATTAAAAATAAAATCTATTAAAAAATTTAAAATTTATTTTTATGTATAAATAATATAAAAAATTAATAGTAAAATTATAAATTTATTAATTTTATACATTTTTAATTTAATAAAATTTTAAAATTCACCTTGGTATATTAAAACTTTGTATTAAAATTTTAAATTTTCCATAAAAAATAGTTTAAAAATTAAATTTAAAATTTTCTAATAATTTTTTCCTCTTTAAACCATGTATTTGAACATAAATAATAAATTATTTTCCTCTTTTTAAATTTTCCATCTAAATCATGATTACTTTAGTTGAGATTATTTCTGATTTAAATTACTAAAATTTAAAATATTTTGACTAAAACAAGATATTGCAACCTTCAGTATTTTGAATTCTCAATGAAATTTCTTTGTAAAATCTTTCATCCCAATATATGGTATATTTTGTAATTTTCTTTTATAATAGATTTTAGATTTTAGGAGGCAATTAATAATAATATTTTTAAGAGGGACTTAGTATGACACTAAGTCAACACCCATTCAAAATAGTATTTTAGACTTAAACTTGTATCATATAATTCCTTTTTATGAAATGCTTTATTAGTATTAAAACTTTGATTCTAATTAAAAAATTTGTTTATGCAATAGAAAAAGGAAAAAAAATTATGTTTACATACTGAGAGAAAAAGAAATGGAAGAGAAATAAATAATAGATATGATTACCAAAGTTATGTGATAGAAAAAGATAAGAAAAAATGCAAAGTATTAAATAGGTATTAGTATTATTGAAAGTAGAAAAATTATTATCAACCAAAAAGCTGTGTAGCTTTGCTATAAGTAGCTTTCAGCCTAGTAGCTAGTTCAACAGGTATCCACAATTCCACATTGACAAACGATATAAGGTTCTTTTTATAGAAGGAAAGTAGGGTACTGGGCATAGAAATATGAAGTTTCTTTTTCAGAGGCTTATTTTTCAGTTGCCTCTAGCCATTTTTTGGTTTTTTGCCACATCTATTATATCTCAACATGTTAATGATGTGAACCTCCCAAACAATGAAACTGTCCCAGCAATTAATATATTTGGGGACTCTACAATGGATACAGGCAACAATGACTACATCGGAACTTTATTCAAATGCAATTTCCTACCATATGGTAAAAATTTTGGAGGAGGAAATCAACCAACTGGAAGGTTCGGCGATGGTTTAGTCGCATCAGACTTTTTTGGTAAAAAAACTCTTCCTCTTACATCATGTTACCATATGTAAAACAAAATGGACATGTTCTCATTCAATTTCTTAACAAATTTCCTTTTGTCTTTTTTAGCTGCAAAATTTGGAGTTAAAAAGATTTTGCCTGCTTATCTTGATCCAAAATTGCAAACCCAAGATCTCCTTACAGGCGTAAGCTTTGCCTCTGGTGGTTCCGGATATGATCCTCTAACTTCTAAACTTGCTGTAAATGACTATCCCTTAAACCTTGTTACATGCATATATCTTCCATCAGTAATTTTTTTACCATATCTTATAAAACTAACCACATAATTTAATTTCGTTGTTGTATAAGTCTGTGCTATCATTACCAGATCAACTGGCCAACTTTGTGGAATACAAAAACAAGTTAAACAAAGCAATTGGAGAAAATAAAACGGCAATAATAATATCAAAAAGCATATACATCTTAAGCATGGGAAGTAATGACATCGCAAATACTTATGAATCAACACCATTTAGGCGATCATATACCCTTCCAAACTACATAGACTTCTTGCTTTCAGAAGCCTCTGACTTCTTGAAGGTATGTTTTATTAGACAAGCAAAAACAAAAATTAAAAATTAGCATATATTTTTTAATAAAATTTAGATATATTATTATAAAAAAAATTGCTACTGTTATTCATTAAAATTAAAATTCCATCTTACTAATCTACACAATAAATATAGGTAGGTACTATTAAGATGAAACTTCAATTTTAATTAAAAATAGTACTGAAAATATTTATGATATTATATCTAAATTTTATCCTATATTTTTGGACAGGAAAATTTTGTTGTTCCAAATTTGTATTAAAAAAATATTTTTCAAGCAAAATAACAATTTAAGTAATAGCTTTTTAATCATTGCATATGTATTCGTTATCCAACAGTAAAGTCAAATTAGGGCAGAGCAATATAAGATTGTCATTAGTTGCTGTTTGTAGGAGTTAATTGGCCTTTTATGTTGAAGAGTTGATAAAACAACCAGTTCTACTAAAGAGTGTTAAACACGGATGAATGTTTGAATGTGTCCGTCATTCAAATCCATGTAAACCACATACTCAAATGAACAATGGTTTAGACTTTTGTGTTAGACCCCTATTTCTTGATCAGATCTTTGCATTTTTACACACATATATAAAATTGAATTGAATGCAGGGACTTTATGCACAAGGAGCAAGAAGAATTGGAGTACTTGGATTGCCACCTATTGGGTGTGTACCCTCACAGAGAACGCTTCATGGAGGTTTGCAGAGGGCATGTTCAGATTCCGAAAATCAAGCAGCAACCCTTATCAACACCAAGCTCTCATCCAAATTGGATGCCCTTAAAGGGACGTTTCCAGATGCCAAATTTGTCTACATTGATCTTTACAATTCATTGCTGACTATGATTCAAAATCCTGCTAAATATGGTAATAAAACACTATTTATTATCATTGTATTGGTGATATATATATATATATATATTGAAAATGTATATAATAAAAAAATATTTTTATATAAAACTAAAAAAAGAAATTTAAGTTGTACAAGTATATATAAATAATTAAGATTAAAAAAAATTTAAGTCACATAATTTTTTAAAAAATTCACAAGATTTATATGATTTAATCTTGATAATTGATAATAAAATTTAATATATATGGGTGTGTGTGAGAGAAATGTTTTAATAATTAAGAAAACTTTTTTATATAAAAATTAAAAAAAATTAATCATTAAATATTAATATAAATTATCAAAAATTAAAATTAAAACATAAAAATTATGTGACATTTTAAAAATATTACATAAATTTAATTATTTTATAATTTTAATTATTAACGTATAATTGTGCAAGTTGAATATTATTTTTATTTTTATATAAAAATAGCATTGTCACTGTATATGTATAATATATATACTATATACGTAAATGAATATTGGCCTGTAACAGTTATACCTTTCTTAACATCTAGCCTATATATACCAATTATTTGATGCCAATGATTCCATGATATTCAGAAGACATTATAGTGACATTACATTGAGAGGCTTACATATAAAAGGAATTAGTAAACTAACTAGTTAAATCAAATTCATTTGCATATTTTCATATAATTGTTGGGTTGTTTGTCTTGCACTTAGCGTGACTCCATCATCCTGACAAAAACAACAAAAAGGAGTAGGATTCTCAATGGGGCACTGTATTGATTAGTTCAATATATGTCATAAGTTTGATTAGCACATTTTCATTTGTCTCATTCATTCCTTATGATAATATTTGGCGGTTTAGGTTTTGAGGTAGCAGACACAGGATGCTGTGGCAAAGGAAAATTAGCCGTAGGCCTATTTTGCAACCGCTTCACCGCAGACCTATGTCCAAACGTCTCAAACCACATATTCTTTGACAGTTTCCATACTACAGAAGCAGCCACTAGTGTGCTTGTTCCTCTAATGATTGATGACAAAATCAAGGATTTCTTCTCAAATAGCAGTTTCAGCCTCATTCTTGACTGTTACTTCTTAACAATGTAATTCTATTAATCTATTGAATTTTTATTCCTGTTCACCTATGCTCCTACCTAGTAATTTTTAATCCGTCCCAGTTAGAAGTGGTCGTATGATGAATGCTTGACACGCTCGTCGCAAACGCGCAAAAATAATTTCTAGATTTCCCCCAAACTATTGGTATAGTATAAGGTGCAACCTAGGTCATCTCACAAAGACCATTTCATATTCTTAAGCAAATTAGGAGAAAGTTAGAACAATAGGGTTTTGTAAAGATGTGATATTGAGTTCTAAACACAAAATACAAAATGAAATTAATTTAACTTAACAATTATCAACTCAAGGAATTCAGAGGCTATTTTCTTAACTAATCATTGATCACTAAAATCATGCATTGTGTTTATCAACCTAGGATCATCTGGAACCCCTAAAATGATCCTTGAATTCTCTACTGAGAAATCTCTCAGAATTTAATTGATTATGATCAACAAGATTTAGTAACCACTTAATCTTTCATCTAAACCAATTTCATAATCAGAATTCAGTTGAAGTAAGTAATAAAATGAAAACCTTTAATTCAATTACTTAATTTCTACTCTTCAAACTTTTGGAAAATGATTTACCAATCAAAAACCAATTATAAATCAATTATACATTAATCAAAATACGTCAACCGATCAAACTTTGATTAAAAGAATAAAATTGAAGAATATAGTAAAGTAGAGTAGAAACCACTTAATAAGCATGTAAATAAAGATCAAGACCTCAAAGTTAAAATGAAAATAGCTTGAATCCTTGAATTGAAACTACAAACCTAGCCTTCCATGAAGGAGGCAAACTAACAACAAAGAAAAACTAAGCCTTCCATAAAGGAGGCAAACTAACAAGAAAGAAAAACTAAGCCTACCATGAAGGAGGCAACTAACAATAAAGAAAAACTAAACCTTCCATGAAGGAGGCAAACTAAAAAGAAAGAAAGAAAGATGGAAAATGGTGTTGGAGTTAATCTCCAAGGGGTTGTGTTTCTCCTCTTGTAAACCCTTCTATTTATAGAGGATTTTTGAGGCATCATCTTCAGAAAGTCACCAACTAGGATATTACTTTTCTACCATTTTATTGCTTTTACATGGGCTTTGTTGAAAATGCAAAACACTTTTGAATTTTTGTCACCAATGAGCACAACAATTTTGACTTTCTTGCAGCGCAATTTCGGATATTCACGTGTCCGAATTAGAGCTTCACGTCTGAACAAAAGTTGTAGCCCCGGATCTTAGCTGTCCAACAGATTTAATTTCATTTCAATATGACTTCTGTATCTCAAGATATGGCCGGATCTTTGCACACTGTTCAAATTCCACGTCAGCAACACTATCTCATCTTTTGAGATAATTTCGGAGTCCTAAACATCCAATTTAGAGTCTGCTCTTGCTTTGTAACTGTGGACACTTCTTTAAGCTTTCATTCAAGACAGATTTCATGATTTTTGGATGTCTAAAACTCCTATTATGCTCAAAATACTATAATAGTATCATTTTAATCGGGTAAGCAAAGAAATTCAATTAAACTTCATATGAACCCAAACTCATAAAATATGACAAAGACCACTTAATTGAACATATAAGAAGTCTTAATGAGATAAAAGTGAGAAATAATTATTTATGAAATTTATGCTTATCAATGGTACACATATAAAAGCATAAAAAATGTATTCCTTCTTGTAATGGAAAATATTATATCTCTTACATTTCTAAGAACTAGAATCTAATGTGCCATATTCTAACAAATATGATCCTTATGTATCCTCTCATACATGGTAGGGTTTAATTCTACATGATGTACTTCAATGACCTTTGAACCTTGCTTTTCTGTTTTATTGAAGTAACATATTTTCTTAAAAAAGAAATTGCGCGATAGATGACAGTTAATAAGTATGTGGTATTAGTTAATGTGAAATAAATCCAAACAATTAGTCCTAAACCCAAAAGGCAAGAATAATTAGTCCCACACTTAAAAGTCGTGGAGATAGTGTGTAAAAACCAGAAGTATATATTAAGAAAAGCAAATGAAAAATATAAGCGGAGGAAAACCACCATTCCCGACCCTCTAAATACAGTTCTAGTTAAATATCAGAACCCGTTGGGAGTGAATATAAGTTAGCAAAATTTATATATATATATATATATATATATATATATATATATATATATATATATATATAAGCAATATCTTACATAGGATAAGAAAAATAAAAGAAGTATGACGAAAATGAGAACATTATCTAAAGCTTTATCATTTTGCATGTAATTTATTTTGTATTGTTTTAATTCTTAAAACTGCATAATTATATAAATTGAATCTTAAAAATAACAATTTCTAGTGTGCAAGATTTTTTGTATGTTCCTTAGGCTTAGCAAATGTTTTAGATATTTAATCATTTAAAGAAAATTTATAAATCTGATAAAATAATTATTTATTCAAGATAATTTTAACCAAGCACGCATAAATTATTAACATTAAAGCTTAGATCAGCATCAATATGCACCCTATCCCAAGATTCGATTTGGTGACCAAATTCCGCGATTGAGTGTTAGCCAATTCCCAAATCTAGGGTAGGGCCTTACTCACACTAATTATGTATTTATAATATGTAGAAGAAAAAAAACTTCTAAGACATTGATTAGCATTTTTTTTTTGTTTTATTATTTGTAAAAAGATTTTTGGGCCTAACCAATGGTCTAACAACTCCCATTAGGAAAAGCCCAAATTCCTTAAATCTACTTCTTTTGCCACTGGACCCACCAAAAAAAACCCAAAAGAGAAAGTCTATTTCTCAGTCAAAAAATCTAAGCCTGCATCTATCACTTCTTGAGCTTCCTCATACGTTAAATAATTGGTTTGTTATATATACAGCAGACGTTAAATAATTGTTAGATTTTTTGCAAAGCAAGACAATAATAAGATAAACAGCGCCTGGTTCAAATTTTGTATTGTAAGGATTTTGTGTTGTTGAATAGTTTGTTCCGGAAATTTCTGCGTCTATGTTGATTCAACTGTGTGATTGATTGCCCTATATAGGACGAGAGTGACCAATAAGGACATTGATTTTCAATGATGCTTTAAAAGTTGGCCTTTCTTGTCCACTCTCCTACACAAATAATGGTTGACACTGGATCATCTCATGGGTTAATTATAGCGGTTCAAAAGGTTAATGAATTCCTTTTTACTTTCCCAACCAAACGGTCATAAATAGTAAGACGAAAGATTAGAAAAATGATGTGCAATTGTCAATGGACGATGGCATGCTTTGTGAGGGTCCACCAACGTCAATGGACAATAATTACGATTGTTTGGTTAAGATATTTTTACAGCTTTCATTTATTTATTTATTTTTAACCAAATATGCAATTTATTCTAACTCTTTAATATTGAAGATATAGTTCAAGTGACGGGAAGGTTAATTGAGTGTCTTGAATTCAAGTTTCTACAAAAGCAATTGAGTTAAAAACTTAAAGGAAAATCTTTACAGCATTCTATCCATTGTAATCCGGATTAATTAATTATCTTATATAAAAACCTTTAAATTTTTTTTAGTAAATTAACAACTCATTCCCATCATTTTAGAATATATGTATATGTGGTACTTAAAGGCATACATATCATGCCCACAAAATAGTGAAAGATGGATGACAAATTTTGATCTTAAACTCGGATATTCATGTACATAAATTTTATCGGTTAAATTAATATTATAATTAATTTCTAATATAAAAAGTAAACCATTCATATCTCATCCACTCTGATGTGGTCAATATTGTGTAATATTAATAAATAAAAAAATTAACATCTAAATTAGTCTCCAAAATTATAGGCATACATTTTTGTTTAATTTATCCTTGTCTTTAATATTATAAACCATTAATTAGTTTAGTTTTTTTTATCTAACTATTTTGAGTAATTTATTAATATTTGATGACTTGTAACATTAAGTGATATATTGAATTGCATATACATCCACGTCCTATTATTGTTACATATCTTTTTACGTTGCTATTACTTTTTAATGATTAACATATCTTATTTTTGAAAAGGTTAGGATACGTCTCATTTTAAAAAAATTATTAAGCATTCATCTTTTTATTGTATAACCATAAATCATCATATAATCAATAAAAATAATATATTATCTATTATTAACCTATCTTTTCCTAATTGCAAATGTATATTTTGTAGAAACTTCATTTGTAAAATAAATCAAACAAAGATTTAGTTTTTGTTTAATTATCTACCAAAATATATAATATATGAATCATCAATTATGTTACTTTTAAAATACATAAAAATTTGTTGACACCGATAACAAAAATGAAATTCAAGTAACTAATTTTTTTTTTCAATACCTAAAGTATAAGTCAAACAGTGGGGATTTTTATTATATTTTTATGGTTAGTTTTTAAAATTTATTTTATAAATTATTTTTTAAAAATAAAATAAAAAAGTAAGTAAAGAAAAAATAATTTAATATTACATAAAATCATTAATAACAAAAAAGAATAAAATTTAAAATTTAAAAACTTTTCAATCTGAAAGTTGAAAAAGAGATTTATTTTTTAAAATAATTTTTACAAGTTTTTATTTTAGTTTTATAAATATAAATTATTTTCAAAAATAGAAAATAAATAACTCTTTAATCTTTTTGTCTTAACTAAATTTTTGTATATACATAATAAAATTATTGAGATTTAAACATAAAATCTCATGTAAATTATCATAATTCTCATCATTAAAACATTCATTTTTTCATTTAATATTTTTTCAAAACAATTCTCTTATAAAAACATTTTTTTTACAAAAATCTCTCTATCAGTCTTTCATTAATTATTTAATCAAGTTTAGATGTCGTTTCCCAAATCATCATTTTAAATATCATAATTTTTTATTTAATATCTTTAAATATTTCAAGTTTCTCCTTTAAGACATGTTTAGTTAAGGTTATTTTTTAAAATAATCGTTAATTCTATTTATTTTTTGAGAAAGCTTTGAAAAAATACATGATTATTTTCTTATAAGTTAAACGAAATATGTTTTAGTCATTTCAAACATTATATTTTTTTCACTTAATTCCTCTAAAATAGAGGACCAAATGCAAGATTCAATATGTTTACAGAGATTAAATGAAAAATAAAAAGGAAAATAAACGATATGAATGATTCATTTAGAAAAAAATAAAAATGAGAGACTAAATAAAAAATGTGAATTGTTGAGAAATAAAATATTTAATTAAATTAATTTTTTATAATTTCAACGCATTGCTAATTTAAAGATATCTTATGGCATAATAAAAAATATTATTTCGCAATTCATTTTATTGCTACTTTTTAAATTTTAAATAGGTTCACCTAAAAGTTATACATAATCTAGTTTTTAATCCATACTATTTTCTTCTTCTTTTTTGTGAAGAATGTATATTTTATCCATTGCTTAAGGACGCTGTACATGTAACAAATTCACTGGATACACTCAATTGCAAACAGAATAATTCAACTTTTTCATACATTAATTAGATTTTCTATTTTTGAGTAAAAAAAAATCAGGCATTTAAACCTATACCGGATTTGAGTTGTGCACTTGTGCCCTGCCGTAAACGCAACGTTTCGAAACACTCCAAACAGGTCTAAACTACAAGGCATGTGAGAAATTGTGGTAAAGTTAAAAGGATACTTCCTCGTTTGGTGTTAGTCTACTTTTGATTTTTATACTTTATTCTATTCTATTAGTCTAAATGTGATTTTTTTTTAATTCTCAACTTTAATTATTTTTAGTCCGTCCTCATATATTTTTTCAATTGTTTAAATTAAATTTTACCTGATAATGAATAAAAAAATAACATAGGTGTCTATGATTTAAATAAATTAGGTTAAGAATGTATAACCTATTTAAATAAAAATATAAAATATAATGAAATCTTTTATTTAATTATTTTATATATTTTTATTTTTAAATTTATACAAATCAATGACATATCATTTTTTTAAATTATTAAATAAATTTTAAGATAAAATTTGTTAAATCTAGATCTTAATTTTTCTTTATAATTTAATTTAATTCAAAAATTAGCTTTTTAAGAATAACATCCACTAATCTTTAAAAAATATCAATGGAATTTATATAAGTAAATTTTTTATACTTTTAAATTTTTTTAATTGGTTTTTTATTTTTATTTTAAAAATTAAAAATTAAATTTTAAATGTTTAAATTTAATTTATTTAAAAACTTTAAAATTTGAGTCTAAACATGTTATATGATAAATATTTTTTATTTATTAATTTAATTTAAAATTTATAAATTTGTTTAAAAATATATAATTAAAAAAATTAATAAATAAATTTAAAATTTATATAAACGATTAATTAAAAAAATATAAATTTTAAGTTTATAAAATAAAAATATATTAAATAGACTAAATATATATATATATTATAAATAAAATATATTAAAATAAATATTATACAAATATAATATACTATAATAAATATAGATAAATTTTTAAATAAATTAAATATATATTTTTTTATAAATTTAAATCTGATTATTTATTTAAATTTTTTTAAAACTAATTTAAGTTCATTTATTTATTAAATAAATTAAATTAAACTAAATTTTAAAAAAATATCCTAAACCCATTACCATGGGACAGCTTTATTTATCCCTCTTACGTCAAATATCATAAATTCAGTAAAATGGGTACACACTTTCTTGAGTTCCTAACTGAAATTTTTTCCATTTTCGCAGGCACTCCATGAGACATACAGCCAATTATGCTTCAATCTCCAATTGTTTCAGCCACATGACCCAGCATTATCTTGTCAATTGGGTGTCATTTTCCTGATAATTAAACAAATATGCAGGGGTCCCATCTGCCACTTTCTAGCATGCGACAAAATAAAACCCATTTTTATCTTAACTCACCATTTTCCATCCACACAAAAAAAATTTGTCTTAAAGTGTAAAAGAAAATTGGATCATGACACAAAGTTATAACCACTTAGTTTTCCCTTAAATGTGATTAACAGCATAAGATTATCTAAACCAAATGTGGTTTTTATCATTAAGGGTCTGTCTTGATAATATTTTTGAACAATAAAAATATAATATAATAATGTAAGCCTAAGTTGAATATAATAGTGCTGTAACAACCAATATCTCCATGATTCTTTATTAGTGGACCACAGAGAATCCCTACCCAAAACCGAAACTTGCTTTTCTCCCGTGACCAACAAACCAGGCTCCGTTATGGTAGCATGTTTATTTATTTGGCTGCCAGCAGTATCTCAGTTTGTCTCTAGTGAAAGATTATAATCATGGAGTATTCATAAAGAGTTATTTGTATAATTAATTAAACAAATAAACGCAACCGTTTAATATAAAACATTCGTACATTCCATGTTGTAAGAGAGCAGCATACATAATAAAGCACCATCTGTGCTAATGGGAGGTGGATATTGCGGGTCACGTGGATAGCACAATAGGAGTAGGTGCATATATATAATTACAACTTTTCTCTTTTTAAAAAAATAAAATTATTTAACTTTAAAATAAATATTATTCCAAACTTACACTAAATACATCAGACGCACTATTTCATAAGTTGGATTATTGAATAGTAAAAGACTAATAATAATAATTTAATATATATATATATATAGTATGTAAATTTATATAGACTGTATCTTAAATATTTAATAAATTCAAATTAATAATTAAAGTATATTCTAGAAATGTAAAAAAAATAATTAGATATTTTCGTAACTATAACATCGGATGATTTTTTCCTTTTCTATGTCTCTTTTAGACTTTAAATCATAAAAAATTATTAGGTTTAGACAAGAATTTGGATTCAAAATTTGAGTAAGAGAAAAAAATTACTGAAAGAGTTAACTTTATTATATTATATAATTCTTATTTTGAACAAGATTATATCTATAATTTAATCATTTAAATCAAAAGGTTTAGACGTCCAACTGGTCAACTGCATCTGCATATAGGTATGTGGCTTAGAAATTGGAAAATAAGTATTCGACATGTTCTTTTAATTAATTAGAACGTATTTGGATCTACATTCCTTTTTGTTGAATATGTGTTGTTTCAGAAGTTGCTAAAAATAATTTTTACATTTTAAATACGTTTATTATTACCTTTAATGTATATATCCAGACACGTTATGCTTTATAAAGAAAAACTTAAAATTGAAGTTGATTTTGACCCTGAAAGGAAGCATCTATTTTTTTTTCTGTCTCAATTTCCATTCACGGTAGCCTGTATCTTAAACATATAGATGCTCAAAATTGTGTTATATTTCATGCTTAGCATCATCTAGTAAATATATACATATAAAAATAAATTGTATAAATGTAATTAAAATTTTAATCAATATCTATTATTTTATACTTTACATTTAATTAAAGTTTATTCCGTAATTTAAAAAAGTCAAAATCTACTCATTTGAAAGTAGGTGATAATGTAGTTTTTTATATTATTTACATTTTTTATTTTTGCTGCACAGATAGAATTATTATTGTTAATAGTCTGTTTATTAAGAAAGTGCATTATAAGAACAAAAATTTATCAAAATATTTATATATAAAAGTATGTTCAGACCAAATGTGAAATTTAATATTTATATCACTAATTAGTAATTTTATTAAATATAATATTATCAACTTAATCATTAAATTGTGTAATAATATTTTATAAATATATATCATATTTTAAATAAATTAAATATATGTAAATATATTATTTAATAATTGATATATATATATATTTAAATAAAGTTATATGATAAAGTATATATTAATTTTTATTTGATATAAAATTTTATAAATATGATTTATTTAATGAAAATAATTAAATTAACAGTAAAATTTTAAAAATTATTAAATTTAATATCTAATATAAACATATCTGGAAAAAGAGAAATGATACGAATTGAATTAAATATAAACGACCGGATCAAATAGCAATAATTAACTCAAAACAATAAAGATTTTATATTTAAATTTTAGATGTATAATTGTGTTGAAAATTTAAAAAAATTACCATGTGCGATCAATTTATTATTCAATATTTATGTTTTATTTAAAAAAGATTGCAATGCCTAATAGATTGGTCTTTTATTTATTTATTGAGGTGAGATTGGTCTTCTAATTCCTTCTTGAAGAAGTACATAAACTTGTTCATTCTCTCTCCCCGCTAAAACTATTCATGAAATTCACCGTGAAGAGACTCATAATTATTAAAGGTGTAGGCCATTCTGCCATATCACAACCATGACATTGAGAACATATATTGCAATATAAAAATACACCTGAATGGCGTGTTAATCAGTGCCCAAGTTCAACGGCGAAGTGTTTGTTACGCTATGTTCAAAACTAATTTTAACTTGTTTATAACAATAATAATAGGAGTAACAATAATAATAAAAGATGTATTGTGAGAATGTGAAAAATATATGTATGATTAGAATGATAATGTAAAATATTTATATTTTTAAAATAAATGTGATATTAATTTAAATATTTTTAATCTAAAAAATCTCAGCCATTTATATAAAATTAAGAATAGTTACGATAATTCGTCCCTTTTTCCCAAACATAAATTGCTAGTTAAAGGAACAAAATAAAAATTAAACAATATATCGTTTATATAGATACTAAAATGATGAAATATTTTATTTATATTATCAAATACAATAAATTAAGTAATACATTTTTTATTTCTTTCTATATATTTCACATTTTTTAATTATTTGTAAAATAAATAAAATTCGGCTCAGTCTCGGTTCCATGTCCAAATACCATGCATCACAGTACACTCAAATTCGATCGGATAGATTGCTTGGATCTCAAGTTGCGATTATCTCATGCATAAAATTTACTGTAAAAGGTTATATTAAATCTAATCATTAAAAGATATTATTTAATAAAATTTAATCCCACAATTATTTTAATGGATAAAATCTTACGCAACAAAACTGTGGATTTTCAACTCAATCCACACATACAAAGGACACGTTTCTAAAATATTCTCAAGGAACTAATCCCAGGAGATCCCACACTTCTCACACCATTGATGCCTATGATCAAACAGACCAGCTTGACTAACACCAGTGCATGAAAAACTTGTCCCTAAATCCTAATTTTCTCTATCTTTTTTTTAATCACTACTGTTTTCTACAGAAAATAATTTTACTTAAACTAAAAATATTTAATAACATAGTAAAAGTAGCTCTTCTAATAATTTTTAACATAAAATTTAAACTTAAAATATTACTTTAAAAAATTAAATATATAACATTTAAATTAATTTTGTATACTTTTTGTAGTTTAATTTATAAAATTATTTTAAAAAGTTTTAATGGTTCTTAATATTTTTTTATAAAAATTTAAAGTTATTTAATATTATTTTCTCATGTTTATCTTCTTATAAATTTATACCTGTCTAATTTATATGTAATTAATATGATAGTAAAATTTATTTTAAATAAAAGTAAATTTAGAATGTTGCAATAAAATATTTAAGAACAAATATATTGAACATTTTTAACTTTTCTCAATCTATATAATTTAGTTGCAAAAATCTTATAAATTAGATTCAAATGAGTATATTGGATGCACTACTCAACTCATGTGTGTATCAAAATTTAACAAAAAATAAATTAAAAAGTATTGTTAATTATATTATAAATATTTAAAACATATTAAAGTTTACAAATAATATCTGAAATAATTAAAAAGATAAAAATAATCGTTAATAAAAAATTATGGTAAGTATCTAATAGATTAATTTTTCCTTTCTGAATAGTTTTATAACAATTTATAAATATTTTTAAAGATTGAAAATACAAAAACTTTTCAACTACACAATATTTCATGTGAAGGACTAGTATTTATAATTGAATGAAAGACTAAAAAGAGATGAAAACGAGGTAATTAAGAAAAAAAAAATGAGGATGGGGACCAGAGCCAGCGGTGTATATATCTGTACATCCAAAACCATGCAGTCCATGGAGACAGTGGAAAGTTTGGGAATTGCATTGCATGTAGATCGTGGGTGAAGAGTAGAGACAGAGAGCGAGTATTACTAATTGGTGTGAGTAGTGAGAAATGAGAAGACTGCAAGACATAAAAAGATGGAACGCCACGTGCTACTCAATACATGTGCACTATCTGTCATGCTCCTCCACGTCGCAGTTGACACAGGGAATGGATGTTCACCATTCGAATACACAAGAATATCCCCTCAATCCCTTCCTAATTGCCTTTTGTTTTTGCTGAATCAACACCTCTTTATCATAATTAATCTCATTATTCCTCCTCAAATGACACTATTGGCCCTTTCCACTTTTTCCGGTCCTTGTTTGTTGGTTCCTCCTTTTTCTTTTGCTTTTTCTTTTTCCTTTTCATTTTCAACGTCTTAACTTCCAGTCTAACCAACCAACATCTTTTCCCTTCATAAGAATCTTGTTGACAGGAACTTAAAATGTTAATTAAGAGATATTTTTCCTTATTTTATTCTTTTATTTAAAAATAATAAACAAAAAATTATAATCATACTTTTGTTTATAGTAAAATTAGTTTAATCTTTAGATATGGTCCTTAGTATTAAAATTTAATTAACAAATTTTAATTTTTAATAGCTGAAAAATATAAATAAATTTTTATTAAAAACAAAATATTTAATATGTTTTATGAAATAATTTTGATTAATCTGTAAAATAATATTAGTGATTTTTATATTTTTAACATTATTATTTTTTATTAAATATTTTTTCATTTTTCTTAATTAATACTTTAACGATACTAATTAGTGTTCTTTAAATTGTTCATATTCTTAATCCATAACTACAAGTGAAATTTTTTCACAAACTATTTGTTTAAATTATAAATATTTTTATTGTAAGAACAAAATTGTTTCTTTAAAATTTTTAAAACAACTATATATCTAAAAATTGAATATTTTTTATTAAACTAAATTAATCTTCCACCAATTAATTCACATATCTTGTAATTCTTTGCCAGGATATTTAATTTAAGTATAAAGTTTTTATTCTCTTAAAAAATACAAGTTTCTTATCGTTCCTGATTTTAAAAAAATCAATTTAATAAATTTTAAGTGATAGATCCATCCAAAACCTTGAGGATTGTTAAGTTATAATATTTGATTGAACCCTTGACATAATTGTATGGTACCTACCTATACACCTTTATATTTTAGCAAGTGCATTTCAATTTGTTGGTAAGCTGAGAAGGTTACTATTGATGCACATTGCTCCAACTATTGTAACGAGTGCCAGCTGGCACGGTGTTAAAAAACACTTTTACATTCCCGAGTCTCGACTTGCACAGTTGCACTGAATAGCTTCTGGAAGGGTCAACCTATCCGTCTCACGCCGTTACAATTTGACAGTCCGTGAACCGGAGAGTGGCAGTATAGTAATAACAGGTGAAAATGGAGGGCACTTGCTTATTGAGAAGTGGGCATCACATGCGGCCAAGCTCGACACTGCACAAAATGGCACCGAACCGAAACTGTGAGCGATAAGAGCAAGAGAGAGAGAGAGAGTGATTCACAAGGACGAGAGCTCCTTCCCGCAAAGCAATGCCTGCCATCACCTGAATTCTATGCTCCTTTTCCGTTTTGTGACATTGCTTTCGTCTATTTCACGTAAGTTAACACTACTCACGAGCTAGCCATTAACAAAAACAACAGTGTTGCTGCATTTTGTGATGGATTCTTTTCCTTTGTTTCTTTTGGTAAAAATATTTAATCCTGCATTCTAACATGCTTCTGAATTCACTCACTGTCACTGTTTTTTTCTTCATTTTTTTTATAAAGAGTGATTAAACCGGATTTGAGTGTGTTGTTTAATTATCGATTTCAAGCTGGGAAGAGATTTTAGATTTCTTCGGTGTCAAGATTTGTTGGTTTCATTTTTTTTTCTTTCTATTTTTGGTTTATTTATTTTCTTGACTAATTTAATTGCATTTGCTATGTTTTGCAGTGTCTCTGTCTCTGAATATCCAAGATCTCCAAGGGCAATGCTATCTCTGAGAAACGTTTTCCAGAGGGATGCTTGATCCGGTCTGAAATATCCATTGTTGAGATTTTTCTGCTTAGCTTCCTCCCTATTGCACTATTAGAGGCTTAGGACGTCAATGTTATCTGCATAATCAAAAGGTAATTTGGACTCTATTGTCATACAGGGAATAAATGACTTCTATGCATTTTTTTTTTGTACATTATTATTTAATATAATCACCACCATAATTTATTCCAATTTTAAGATGAAATTATTGATTAAAATGCAATTTTAGAAATTGGTGTTCTGAGTTGATTTGGCTGGATTTTAGGTTGATTTCCAGAGAGCATGGCGTCATGGGATCACTTGGGGGAACTTGCAACTGTGGCGCAGTTGACTGGCGTAGACGCTGTGCGGTTGATTGGGATGATTGTAAGAGCTGCAAGCACTGCGCGGATGCATAAGAAAAACTGCAGGCAATTTGCACAGCACCTGAAGTTGATTGGGAACTTGCTGGAGCAGCTCAAGATCTCAGAGCTGAAGAAGTACCCAGAAACTAGGGAGCCTCTGGAACAGCTGGAAGATGCCCTCAGAAGGTCTTACATATTGGTCAATAGTTGTCAGGACCGTAGCTACCTTTATTTGCTGGCCATGGGCTGGAACATTGTTTATCAATTCAGGAAGGCTCAGAATGAAATTGATAGATACCTGCGTCTTGTTCCTCTCATTACTCTCGTGGACAATGCTCGAGTCAGGGTATCTGTTATTCTTTGCTGTACTCAAGTATTAAAATATATGTTGTCTCTTGTTTTGGATGGTCTTTTTAGTGTTGACAAAATCAAAAGGAAATAGTTTGTGATTTTTTTATACATCGGAATTATTCTTTCAATCTCTCAGATGCTACTGATCAATCACACCCGGTTTGTATTCTGCTTCGAATCTATATCTACATTGTTTACATAGCCATCTTAGCCTATAATATTATGGATTTCTATACACTATCCTTTGGGTGGGGAGGAATTTAAATCGACATTTAAGGTACTGACATAGGGATACAATTAAAGTAAGCCTTCTAGCAAAAAAAAAAAAAAAAGCTAAAACCCAAATTTTGGCAGGTTTTCAACATATTAAGTGGTTACCTGTTAATATTTCGGAAATTGCACCTTAGCTTTTCCATACTCTCAACAAGAACATCAATTGTTATGATTTAAGCATATCAGGAAAGTCCATCCCAAAGGACTAGACAATTAGGACTAAGAACCTCATGGCTTAAGTACTACATTGAGCTTCCTATTTTACTCAATGTGGGGCTCATAATTCATAATAGTAAGCCATCAAGCAAATTCCCTGTTCATTTTCCTTATGTTTGTGTGAAAGAGTATATATGTGTGTAAATGAAGCTGTTGTACAAGTTGTAGCATGTTGTTTTTGGATTTTGCTTATTCCCAACAGTTATGAGGACTCTGCTTTATATTGTCACTCTAATGGTAGCATCTGCATTTGTAAATTCGTCTGAAATATATATGGTCAACAATCTATTGCTTCTCTCATTCTCTGGAATATTCAGGAGAGACTTGAAGTTATTGAAATGGATCAACGTGAATACACATTGGATGATGAGGACCAACAGGCACAGACAGTTATCTTCAAACCTGAGCCTGACAAAGATGACACTGCAGTGCTGAAGAAAACTCTTTCCTGCTCTTACCCCAACTGTTCTTTCACTGAAGCACTTAAAAAAGAAAATGAAAAGCTTAAACTCGAGCTACAACGGTCACAAGCAAATTTGGATATGAATCAGTGTGAAGTCATTCAACGTTTATTAGATGTCACAGAAGTTGCAGCTTATTCTGTTCCAGAGAAATGTTCTCAGGAGAAAAGTCATAAGAAAGAGGAATACAGTCACTCTGATGCCAACAGCGACAATGATCATTCATCTGATGAAAAATACCATGCAAAAATTGACAGTCATTCTCCACCAAGGTAATTTATTTCTCTCTTCCTCAAATTTGATATGTTTTAGGTTCACTCAGGACAAATAGTTGACCAAAAATCAGAATATTTATGTGAATCTTGAACCATACAGTTCTAACATCTAGGAAGACCCAAAGTTTACCCTTAGTTTAAACTACTCTAAAAGTTCCTGCTTCATCCATCCCTTTGTTATATTGGCATGCTGTCAATAATAGTTATTTTAATGAATTTATCTGTCTTTTTTGGTTACCAACTTATATTGACTGTGAGTCTGATGCTTGTATGCCTGGGCTCAAACAGATATTCGATTGCAAAAAAGGATCTGTCTGCTGGAGGCTCATATCAGCAAGAAGATTGGCATACTGATTTACTTGCTTGTTGTTCTGAACCTTCTCTTTGTATGTTCTACCCTGCTCGGTTTTCTTTAGATTTGGTTGGCTATTATAGAATAATATCTTTATTCACCCCCAGGGTTTATTATCTGTATATTGTGGTTCGCTACATTTGTAGCCTCATCAACGAGAATGCCTTTTCTTGTTCATTTCCATTTTTGTCTGCGGTACTCATGTGAGGTTGATTAGATGAAGATCTCTGGACAATGGAGGCTGCACTTGATGGAAGAGAAGTGGGAGAAAGGATTCGGTGAAGTGCTTCAAGGAGGAGGTGTCACCATGAGTTGGATAAGCCACAGTAGCCTCCATTGTCCAGAGATCTTCATCTAATCAACCTCACATCAAGCACTAGTTTGTAACCCTTTACCATGTACAATGCTACAAAACCCAAGTCACATGTCTGTTTTCCTTTGTGCCATCATCTTGAGGTGTATTCTTCATCTTTTTATAAAATTATTGTACGCTCAGCATGTCTCTGTTGAGGTATCAGGTATCATGATTTTGAGTCCCTCCTCCTTTATGGGCATCTGGGATATTTTCAATTGAAAAATTAGTTTAATGCAAAGTAAATTTGACTTTCTTTTTCACCAAATTTAATTTTCTCTAGCTGCTGTTGTAGGTGAGTGGCTTGCATGATAAGCTGTTTAGCAGTTAATTGTATGAAATAGACGACTGCGTGAGAATTAGAAAGAAACTTAGGAAATAGGGTGAAATGGTTAAAGTTTAAGGGAAAATTTTACCACACAACAAGAAAACCGGCAATGTTGTATACAATGATAATTGGGTGGTAAAAGGATCACAGGAGAATAAACTCAATGTAGTAAATATGAGAATGCTGTATTGGATGAGTAGTTTGGACATGTGTGGAGATGACTTGTAAAAGCCGCAATAAGGAGAGTATGGAGGGTACTCTATTGCTAGAGGAAGAGCGAGATCAAGAAAAACTATAAGCAAAACCATTAATAAGGATTTAAAGGCCAATGATTCGTATATAAATATGAGTCACAACAAAGTGTTACGATACTGTTTGAACCTTGTAGTTAATCCACTTAGTGGGAAAAGGCTTGGTTGTTTTTGTTGATGTTGATGGATATTGCTTGCATGATGCACCTGGACACTTTTTTATATGAATCCCAATCAGACTAGATGCTGGTAGTAGTAACTGTGGGAGCTATTTTTCTCTTTGCTTTTACCTGGCATGTTAAATCATGCATGAATAATTGTTAAGGGATAGTCTCATTGAGCATTGAAAACACCTTATGTTTTGATAAAATAGGAATTTTAGCAAGAACTGGAGGATCTGGAGTGCTTTGAGTGGTAGAAAAAAGAGGAAAGAATATAAATAAAAAGAAATTAGCTCAAGAGAGCCTCCAATCCATCTGTTTTTCTCATTCCTAATAATAGTATAACATTTGGTCTGCAGGTATGAAGACATTCTTCTATCCTTGTGGAACATTTTCAAAGATTGCTACTGTTGCAACAAATAGGCCCATATGTAAGTTAGCTATAATGCATTGTGTTAGCATTAAAGTGATGAATCTACTAAGTACTGTTTCATTTTAAATGTTTTTTCACTTAGTTGCCAACAAGGCTAGAATTTATGTAGATCAGTTGACATCAATCTTAACAATATATTGTAGGGTTCAATTTAGATTTTGCACCTTAATACAATTTCTTCCATGCTAACAATGACTTTTGTGGGGAATCTAGAATGATGGTCTGAAATCCTGACTTCATCAGCTTACCTGAAATTTAGAAGTCTTGTCTACACTATCTTATGTTTTGAAGACTGAAGTGGAGAATTATATCTCAAATTTTACCAATAACAAAGACTTGATTTTATGCAATTTATACCTTTTCCATGGCTTATGAGTTGATGCTAAGTGTTCTTTATGTTGCAAATATTTCTCATTGCTTGTAATGTGTTACCTTCAATCTGGTAGATTTGAAACGCTTCAAACATTATTGAAGTTCTGTTACTAAGTTTTTAGTTGTGTTGTTCCAGCCTCTGGAGAAGCATGTAATGAGTTGATGGCATATTCATTAATTTTGTCTTGTTGTTGCTACACTTGCTGCGTAAGGAGGAAGCTTCGGAAGATGTTGAACATCACGGTAATGCTTCCCTCCTTTTCTGCATACATATGATCCCTCATCCCTGCTTTTTTTTTTTTGCAGTTTGTGTTTGTGGATTTTTTAGATATCATTAGCTTCATTTAAGATGCAGGTCACATGTGAAGCTTTCTTTCAGTGCACGTTATACAATGTAAAATGTATTCATTTTATTTTAAGGGATATATTCTATAATCCCCACCTATTTTTTAAGATTGCTAAGTTGGCTGGCAGCTATTAGCTTATACTAGCCCTTTTCCTATTTTAAGATCCTCTCAATCAAATTATGCAGATTAAGGAAAGTAGTTAAAATTAATTAATCTATTGATTTTTAAAAAAAATTATTGCAACATTCTAAGTTACCCTTATATAAAGTCAAACTCTATTGTATATTAATTGTAAGAAGTTAGAAAGGTTTAAAATATATGAAGGACAGATATGAGAAAAAGTAATAAATGCTTCTAAAATTTTGCAAAGGGTCGTGTGTTGAAGACCGACAAAAATTTCTAGAAGAGTTTTACAAATAGGACCAGAGGTAGTACCTAATATTATATAATTCAGTATTGTTAATCCTTTTTATATCATTTATACCAACTCTTGTTATTTTAGAGTTCGTTCTAATTGTCCAATTTTCAAAGTGAGTTAAAAAATATAGATAATCTATTTATTGAGATTTGAGCATAAGTTGGAGTTTAGTATTATGCATATATATTTGCTGGACTCTTTAAATGTTTCTCTGCTCACAGCTACTTTCTATTGTAGGGGGGATTTATTGATGATTTTCTCTCTCATTTGATGTGTTGCTGCTGTGCCCTTGTGCAAGAGTGGAGAGAAGTGGAGATCCGTGGGATTAGTGGTATGTCCTCCTAATTCTTCAGCTTGCTTTAATGGAATATTGGGAACTTTATCTTGTTCAAAGTGCTAATTCACTTTGCAGGTGTCTTGGTCGTCTTTCCTTTTCTCAGCATGTTGAATTGGATCCAGCTTATTATAAATTTCTGTTCATATTTTACTATGCCTTTTCCTTTTTAGCCTGAAGTACTCTTGCTTATCGGTGCCCTAGTTGCTGCAAAGTGTTTGATGTTGAATTCGTCTTGCAGGTCCTGGCAAGACCAAAACAAGTCCTCCACCCTCTCAGTTCATGGAATCTTAACTAACAAATGAGATTGTCATTTGGAAGTTTATGGATTCAAGGATGTCCTTGAAGACCTTATTAAATAGAGGGTATTTGGCTATTATAATTCTCACAAGAAGGCAGGAATTATGTATTTTAATTCTCACCGCTGCTGGCCCCGATTTAACTATGTATAGTAGTTTTATTTGTTGTACTCGAAAAAAGTTGTTTTTAGATTTAGTTGATAATGTATCATAAACTGGTTTTTTGTTTTTCTGGATTAATGTAGTTTGAGTTAATTTGTCGGCATGTTTTTTCATGATCTTCATGTTACTTTTTTACTTTCGCTAATTCATTAGGCAGAGTATGATGGACCCCACTGCAACCATGCTGTTATTGAACACTTGGACAACTAGGTGACAACTAGGTAAATTTCCGGAGACAAATTTGTGATGGTACTTGTAAAGGACATTATTAATAATTAATTATTCGTGTGTGCGCATTTTCGTTCAGTTGTTTTCTTGGGACAGGAATGAAACCTTGTCCTCAGTTTCAGCCTCTCCTACCTACCCTTGATAAGCCAATATGACAATAGCTTCTCTCTTGGTTGTTTTCCATACAGAATTGTTAGCATATAATTAAGGAGAGGAGATGGAAAAGAAAATAAGTAGGATTGGAAATTTGACTCCCTTGGAGCTTTACTCAAAAGAATGCTTCCTTTAATGTTATTCTTGGTAAACATGATGTAAAATTGGTTTGTGCACTGACTAATAAGAACGGATAAGAGGTTTGACAAAATTACATGAAGGACTCAAATTTTAAAATTCTAAATGTGCTTGGTATGGGTCTGATGCACATCCATCGTTTAGTTGATTTTGTTTATCGTGGTCTTTTGTATGTTCTCTTTACCTTGCAGTATGATCTCTCTTTACCTTGCTACCGATATCATGTTTGACACAACGCTGTTTGACACAATGCGCCTCTGTAAGAATGTAGTTTGGAGATATTTGGTCGTCATTCTATCTTCTTTACACAAAGAAATGGTTTAATTCAAATTTGATTTTCTTCCTCTTTCTTCATTTTTTTTGGTAATATCCTCTTTCTCCAAATTATGGTTCGTATAATTTGCTCTTTGTGCAGTTTGCCTGAGATGCTGGTTGGCATTTAATGTCTGCAATATGTGGCTGCATTGGAATTATATAAGTGTAGCAAATAGGATAGGGACAGACGCATGATGTGCATAAGGTGTTTTTATGGTCCTGGAGACCTGTTTCCGTAACTTTTGTGCTAAAGATGTTGGAAACTGATAGATGATAATATGGAAGCTGGTTTCTCTTTAGCACGACCAATAGTCTGTCGAGTAAAAGCTAAACTGTACTGCGTCCCAAGTACTCAAGTAGTAATCAACAAGCCCTCATGAAATGTACGTGTATTGTACAATCTCTGATAGCACCTGTAATTGATGAATTCATATCTGCTGTCTGTTTCATTTTTACATGTTTCATGCTTATGCTTATGCTTGGTTGAAGACAAAGCTCAATTTTGGGTGAATCATGCAAGATTTTAATTGCTTCTGGGTTTGGTTTTTGTGCTGTGTGCCTTTAAAAAAAATTTGTAGATAAAGTTTTTATTTTTTTAAATATGATGTTCTTGGATTTTGATCCTTAAAATTTTTTTTATATTAGTTTTAATCTTTGAAATTTTAAAATTAAAAAAAAGATTTTATCATCATTTAATAATGATATGATATATTTAGTTATATTACATTATGTTATTTTAGAGAAACTACAGACATGATATAGATAGATGTGAGAAACATTATTAAAAAATATTTTTTAAAATTTAAAAATTTATTAGAATTAAAATTAGTATATGAATAATTAAAATAAAAAAATTGAACATAAAATTTTAAATTATTCAAAAAAATTTATTACTAGATTGATCTTAGTAGATGAATAAAAAATTATCAAGTAACTAAAATAAAATAATATTTAAGCTATACTCGTATTTTATTGGTCAAAAACTAGGATGATAAAAGTGTGATTTTAAATATATGTACTTTAGTGTTAAAAAAATTTAGAAATGTTCAATAATTGAATTAATTTGATCTAAATTGTTTAACTGAATTGAAAAAAAAAATTTAAGTTGAAAAATTTAAAATCAAAATTTGCTTCAATTTGCTATTCTACTTGCAAAACTAACCAAATAAAATCATAAAATTTATATAATATTTAAAATTTATTTATTTTATTGATATTTTTTATGATTAGCTATTATATTTTTTTATAATTTTTGACACATGACATCTCATATTTATCTAAATTTTGTGCTACAATACGTAAGTGCAAATATTGTTACTTTTTATGTTTAATTCATTCTAGTTTTACATTTTTAAAAATTTGTTATGTATTTTTTTTATGAATTTATCTTTATTGTTGAATTTTTTTAAAACAAGGTAAAAAACAAATTTGATCTAAACTAAATTAAACTATTAAAGATTGGTTTATTTTAATTTTTTTTTTTCAATTGAACTGAATTAAATTACAAATATTTTTAATAATTGATTTCAAATAATTTTTTTCTACTAAAACTAAACAAAAGAGACTGTGAATACCTTAGAAAAGTTATGTATATTTGACGTAAAGATTCTAAATAGAATTTGATCAAATAATAAAATTAATTTTAATGTTCATATTTATAATTGAATATATAAACATAAATATGTGGATTAACTCTCTCATGATCTGTGATGTACTTATTTTAAGAATAATTAAATTATTAATTTATTTAAATGTTAATTTTATTTTATCTAATTCACTTAATGTATGAATTAAGTGAATTAAATTTATGGATTAATGAATCACTTACAGGTTAATTTTTAAAAATATAATTTATTATATATATTATTAGTTTTTATTTTTATAAATATTTTAATAGTTAAATAGGTTAAATAAATTATCTACTAACCTACAAACTACTATTTTTATTATAAGATAAAATTTATATGGAGTTTACTAAATAATAGGTCTTAGTTTTAATTGAATCCTATTATAATTTGATTATGACGAGACAATAAAAAAAAAGTTGTCTTAAATTTATTTATTAGTACAAGATTTTACATGTAAGTTTAAACTTTTAAAAGCTATCATAATTCTTATATTATCTTTGTTATATAAATAAAAATCTAATTTATAAATTAATTATATATAAAGAAATGTTATTCTCAATATAACTAAATTATGATATTCGTAACAATTTCAGTAATAAATCAACAATCAATTAGTATTAAACTCTTAAATAATTATTATTAAGATCATTTTAATATTAAACTCGTATAGATTTGAATATAATCTCCAAAATATATCTAAAGTGGATGTAAATATATACAAATAACATATAAATATTTAATTTATTAATTATCTAATCCATCTACAAAATAAATAAGCATCAACAAAAAATGTATATAACAATAAATATGGTTTGTCTTAGATTTGGCAACATACACAATATAATCATAAAATAAATAGTAAAAAATATTTAAAAAAAAACAAATAAATAAAATATTTTTTTTTTTTAGAATGAAATAAAAATTTAAAATTAATTAAATATTATATAATTAATTAAAAAATAATTGTTTTTTAATAGATTCTTGAGAGATATCTTAGCTAAATATAGTTAATATCAATTTTGTATATGATTAGTGATGGAGAAAATAATTAGAATATATAGTTATACGGAGGTAGTAGTTTATTATATTTATTCCAGCTTAGAAAAGAATTGCGATAATTTTACATATGTTTGTATATATATGTGACTAAATCAAAGATAAAAGGGACGTGAAATGAAAATTGATCAAACCTTTTTTCTCATGCTATAAGAGCGAGAAACTCAACGGGGAGAAACGAAGAAAACTAACTCTCCTTACAAGTTGAACAATAACTTTGAAAATATAATTACGTAAGTAACATTGCGAGAAGAAAATTAAGACGAATGGTAGATCTATGAAGTTTTCATTTTGGACTAAAAAAAAAGTGAGGGTTCATAGATGGAACTCACACAAAACCAGAAGAAAATGCATTTGAACTTGAAGACCGGTGGACAGTGCATTCCGTGATCGTGTCTTGGATCTTGAACACGATTAAGCCAAGCCTGCGATCTACCATATTGTATGTGGAGAATGTGTAGAAACTTTGAGAAGATATCAAAGAACGTTTTCCAGTTGTGGACGGGCCTAAGGTACAACAACTAGAGATGACAAGATGCAAATAGGAGATATGACTATGGGAAATTGAAGTTCTTTGGGATGAATTAGCAAACTGTGGGCAAATCCCCAAGTGCACATGTGACGGGTGCAGGTGTGGTGTGACATCTCAACTCGAGAAGCGAGGACTAGACAATGCAAACTATGGATCTAACATTCTGGTAACATGTGTATGCGATGATGGTGCAAGAAAAGAGGGTGAAAACAATTTTTAAATTGACTGAATAAAGGGGATGGTTGTGGGGCTGTGATGCAGGCAAGGAATAAGATGAGAGGATGAGGTGATCATAGAGAGAAATCGGTTGACATGCTCTGACTATATAGAAAAAGTGGGCACGATGTGAAAGGATGCTTCCAAATTGTGGGGCATAGATGAAAGAATGAATGAAGGGATAGTGATAGAGGTTTAGGACGACAAATGATGCATAACCAAGGAACCAAACACGTGTAAATGTGGCACACAGGTCGAAGTGGTGGGTATGTTAACAATATGGAAGATAAGAAACTTGAAATGATATGATTTACTGATGAACAATAAAAAGACCACATTTTGAGCACATTAGTTGGAGCGAGTGAATAGAAGGATGAGCTCTGTTGGAATCATGAGGTATCAAGACTCAAGCTTGTCATGCCAGAATAAAGAATCAACATGTCAAAATGGAGAATTAACTAAAACTTTGACACCAGACTGGGACATTCATCTTTTGGAATTGTGCAAATGTTTTCTACTATAAATGACAGATGCACAGACGATGAATGGAATAAAATTTGTGAAATTTGTGAAAAATCCAAACAACCAAGAGATAAGTTTCCTATGAATGATCATCGGGCTTTGAATGTTTTTTTATCTACTCCATTGTGACTTGTGGGAACCTTCCAAAATTCCTTCGTCGTACGGTGTTTCATATTTCTTAACTACTGTGGATGATTTCTCACGAGCAGTTTGAATATACTCATTGAAAGAAAAGATGGAAGTGTCGATCACGTTGAAAGACTTTTTCACCTTGGTAGAGTGACAATACAACCTGCGTGTTAAAATGATGTGATCTAATAACGGAACATAATATGTCTTAACTGGACTACTTAATTAATCTTGCATCATCCTCAATACTTGGAGGAAAAATTTTCTATGAAGTCTCTATGAAAAAAGTAGCAAGCTACGAGCACTTGAAGATTTTTGGCTCGTTGTGCTACGAACATAATCAAAATAGGACCAGAAACAAATTTGATAGTCGCAGCCGCAAATGGTGTGTTGGATATCCATTTGGGCAAAAAGGATGAAAGCTCTTCGACTTAGAAAAATAGATTTTTTTTTCTCTCGGGATGTCCATTCTGTTAAACATATGTTCCCATCTGAACAAAGCTCCAATTTTTAATATGGGAACCACGGTTGGGCCTACTGAATCTCCTGTGTTGGAAACTCTTGTAGAAGAAGACAGGCACATGGACACAACACTAATAACTTAAATGAAAATGAATTTGACAGTGACTTTCTCCCCGCAACTCTTGTCAACAATAGGGGGACACAAGCTTGAAGCAGAGATCGAAGACCATACCGTTGACATCGCGCAGCCAAGTGCTGAAAACTAGCATTGCTCTTCGATCCGACACTAACAATAGAAGCTCCACTTGGTCTTAGTAACCACGTGAAAACACCCTCCATCAAATTGCGTTATTTTATCACCAACTCCGCGATACTAAGAATGAATGTTGGCCAGAAGTTATGTCCCGAGAAATTCATGACCTTAAACCTTGAAATCAATGACATTGTAAAACTTACACCTTTATCTCAAAAAATAAAGCACTTGTATGCAAGTGGATTTACTTTGGGACAAGATCAAGCTAAACATTTAAGACTTGCATGGTCTAAGTTGAGGAATATCTTAGCTAAATATACCGAATATCAATTTTGTATATAAGTAGTGATAGAGAAAACAATTAGGATATATAGTTACACGGAGATAATATCTTATTATATTTATACCAGTTTAGAGAAGAACTATGACAACTCTACATGTGAGTTTATATATATATATATATATATATATATATATATATATATATAATTAAATCAAAGATGAAAGGGACACGAAATGAAAATTGATCGAATCTTTTTCTATAATAAATGTTGTAAGATATTAATACATTCTTTACATTTAAATAACTCTAAATTTAAAAGTGATTTTAAAGATCTTATTTTAATATTTTTTATAAACTTTGATGATAATTCTCTAATTTGTCTCGTTCACCATTATGTTACCATCTTTTGTTGTAAAAAGTTTTTCTTAGATTTATACTTGCAATACAATATGATGGCATACATGATGAAACTAAATATATTTTCAATATAAGTATTAACTCTTGATTCAATGAATCTTTATGAGCTGATTTTTTTTTTTCATTAAATGGTGTAATTTAATTTATATTAAATATTTTACTTTATTTAAAGTTATATATATTTGTACATATATTTTTATTATTTTTTCATCGTATCACTTATTTTATTTATGCATCTTTTTCTTTTTTATATTTATTTTTTAATTGAAAAAAAATAAAAATATTATACAAAATAAATTTCTCTCTTGTTTACTAAAAAAAATAGAATTTCCCTTCTATTTTTATATTTATATATTTTTGTTCCTCTTTTAAATTATTTTTTAATTTGATTAATTCTCATCTAAATTTGAATTATGTACGATAGGGAGAGATATCTAATACGCTCATTCTCTAAAAAAAATTGTTAACTCAAATTTGAGATTTTTTATGAAAGAATAATCTTTTAAATTTCAAAGTTTGCTAATAAAAAAAATTATATTCATTTCTTTCAAGAAATGAATATAAGTTATATTTTAATTTTTTAATAATATTAAATAATTTTAAATATACATTCCAATCATACTGTTATTTTTTATAAGTTTCAATATATAAACAATTAATTTTTATTGTCTTAGTATTAAGTTTAATATTTAATTGGAAGGTAAAACTAAATTTAGATATCTTTGTTATTAGATTTAAAATTTTATATAAATATTTATTTTATCTCTTATATTTTGTTTGAAAGATATGATAAATAGAAAAAAAAATGACTTGTTTGAATGGATAGAAATACGAAAAAAGAAAAAATTATTTTTCTTTATTTGAATGGATGAAAAAAAATTATTAATATAAATTTTATTTTACATAAATTTTAAAAAATAAAATTTAACTTTAATTTTTTATTTTTTATCATATATTTTTATTAATATATTTTTTATTTTTTAAATATAAATTTTAATAATTTAACATAAATAAAAAGAATAAAATTTTTTTCCCTCACTTTCTCGTCTAAAAGGAGATTAATTTTATATGGATTATACGAAAAAATTTTGATAATTATTTTTTTCTTTCTTCCTCTATCACCTCATTCAAATAAATTATTAAAATTATAAAATTGATAATTATTAATCATGTTAAAATCATGATATAAAAAATATTTAAAATATTTATTTATATTAAAATAAACTCATATAATATTATTATTTAAAGAAATATATATATATATATATATTTATGATAAGTGAAGAGATGAATGAATATAAAATAAAAAAATGTAACTTATTCCAATTTTTTAAAGTTGCATTATAATCGAAATTTACAAATTTAGAATCTATTTAAAAATAAACTAAGGTTTAGATTTTTTTTTATCTGCATTAAGATTGACATAAGTGCTATAAAAGTAAGAAAAAATAAAATAAAATAAAACTATCAGGTTTTGTGACTTCTTTATCCAATATATAATAAAATCACATCATCTATGATAACTTAGAAGTAAAATTTTAAAATATCTCATAATAAACTTAAAAATATAATTTAATTTTTTTAAGCTACAACTTGATAGAATGAAATTATACAATTATAAAATATTATATTAATTTCTTAATCAGAAAAAACATCAATTAAAATAAATTCATCAAAACTAAAAAGTTCCTTTTACACAGGAGATTAAAGTTTAAGTGACTATTTTAACCGTAAATTTATTAAAATTAATTTTGAGTAAAACTTGAAATTATTAGAACTCCTAAAAAATGTAAAGTAAAATCACAATGATAGTAGAAAGTTTTAAAAATAATTTTAATTATAACAAATCTAATCATAAATTCATAATATATATATATATATATATAAAGTTCCTTTTATCTAAGAGATTAAAGCTCAAGTGACTACTCTAACCATAAATTTATTAAAATCAACTTTTGAGTAAAACTTAAAATTATTAGAACTCCTAAAAAATATGAAGTAAAATCATAACGATAATAAAAAATTTGTAAATAATTTTAGTTATAATAAATCTAATCATAAATTCATAATATATATATATATATATATATATATATATATATATATATCATCTGATCAAAATATGTCAATCATAAATTTTCATTGAAGAATTTTTATTAATAAACTTTTCAATCAATCTATAAATATTACGAGTTAGAATGTTGTATAAGAACTATAATGTAACATATTTATATTGTATAATTAATTGGTTATAATTTTATGTATAAAGATTTTGTAACTAGTGTTATTAAAATTCTATAATTAAAGAATTAATAAATATTTTTGTTGCAAGTTATGTTAAGATTTATTGAAAATATAGTAAAAGTATTTAAATAATATTTATTAATGATTTTGTATTTTTAATTTATTGATAAGTGCTTTCAAAACATTTGTTAGAATTTAATTATATATAAATAAGAATGGTGCATTCAATTAGACTTGATTTCTTTTTTTTTTTATTCTTTTCTTAAGAAACAATAAATTCTCAATCTATAATATCATTTGTATATATCATTTACAATTATTATATATATATATATATATATATATATATATATTTACTACATAAGGTTTCATTTAACATACCATTTTTATTATTTTAGATTCAATACAATATATCTATTTTCATAACATTATTTAACATTTTTTTATTGTAATAAATTTGCATACAATATACCATCTTATAATATAAAATTACATTCAAGCAATATTTTTTCATAATAGGATTGTATATAATATACCAAATTCATAACGCAGGTTGTATTTATAACAACTTTTTCATATAATATAAGCTATATAAACTATATTTATTTTCATGGTAAAGGATTGTCTTAAGTAATATACCATTATTTTATTTCATGGAGTTGAATACAATATACCCTATTCTTACAATATAATAGTATGTTTAGCATGTCATTTTTTATAACTTAAGATTGCATTCAAGATACATGTTTCTTTTTATAGGTTGAGCTACATACAACATGCCTTTTTTTTTTTATAACACAAGATTACATACAATATAACGTAAATAACGTATTTCATGCATTGTATACAAATTGTATCATCTACAAATAACGTTATAATAATATCACATAGTTTATATGCCTAAACTTTTAAATTTCATTAGTCTTTAAATACATTTTAAAATGAAATTCTAGAAATAGGCAATAAATATATCTCTTTATCTTGATTATATAAGCATTATATAATAGCTTGCATATATTATTATTTTCTTAAATTTTCACTCTAAAGTTTTTCCTAAAATTAAGATTTATACACCTACTTTGTAGAGAAGTGTTCAATTGATAAGACATGCCAACACTTAATTTATTGGCCAGGTAATTGGTGCTAACAACGAAATTTATTAAACAAGGTCTGCCTTTACCTTATGTCCATGTTTAATTATTGACATAAATTACGATCATATAATATCTCAAAAAAATTTATTTCCATGTCTAATTAATGATACATAATTTAGGGTAACAAAATATTTCATTAAGTTGGATGTGTGTATATCTAATATTTATGTCTAATTACTTATATATGATTTGAGACAGTAGAATATTCCATTAGATAAGGAATGCCTACACTTTATTATGTGTAATTTAAGATAACATAATATTTCATTAAATAAGATGTGCTCATGCTTAATTACTAGCAAGAAAAAGTAAAATATCCCATATTTTTTCCTTATTTTTTTTTTCTTAGGTTATTTCCATGCATTATTAGGTTAGTTTTATTTTTCAAGTTATATTTGGCAGCACTTAGGATATTGGGGTTGATTTACTGGTTAAAATTTTAGATAGTTTATATTAAAATTAAAATTAAAATTTAATTATTTTATTAAAAACCAAAAAATAATCATATTTACAACCATAAATTTATCAAATTTATAATAGATAAAACCAAAATCATACCAAAAGAGAATCATAAATTATATGCACGCATACTTCATTAAACACATAATTTGAGTGAACTTTTTGAACTTCTGAGAATTTTTTTTTTTGTCACTTTGATTTGTTAGATAAAAAATTATCCAAACCTTAATTTCTTTTTATATTCTTGAGCTCTAAGATATTTTTTCCTTCTTTATATCTTTTCTTTGTAATATAGGATTCTACTTTTAAAATTGTCTTAACCCTCTTTTCAATTTTTTATAGAATTCTTATCCATCATAAAACTTCTTTTTTTTTTATTTGATGTCATCATCTTATTTCATTTTTTAACTTCATTATATTTTTTTTTAAACCTCCATTTTTTTTTACTTATTTTCTTGCTTAGATATTAATAGGTGGGGAGATTCTTCTCCCTTTTTCTTACGTATTCTACCATACATTTATCAAAATAATGAAGAAGTAAATATTTTATATTTTAACATTTTTTTAATTTTATTAAATATTCCTTCAATCTTATCTTAATAACAAAATTCACAACAAACATATATTTCCCCTTTTATAATTCCTACTGGGTTTGCATGGATCTAAAGATTTGGCCCTACTCCCATATAAATTATAAATTATAAATTAAAGTAGTATTTATCAATTTAACTTTATAATTAATTAAAATATTAATAAATTATTATTTTGATAATTTATTCAGCAAAAATAAATTTATGTATCTTAATTTTAATAATTTTATTTATTTTTATTTTTTAAAATATAGTATTATAGATAAAGGATTTAAGACTAGAAGTAAGAATGGTTCAAAAATAAATAAAATTATTGTATTAGATGTCAAAAATAAAAAAAATTAAAATTATTTGCACTAAAAATTTTAAAAAATAAAACATCCATATAATTAGACTATGTTTTTTTTTTTTATATATATATATATGATTGTGTAGAACTGAATGAAACTATGCAAACTTAAGTAAACATATTTATACGAAAAATACATATTTAGATGATAAAAGCTATATTTTTCAACATGATTGTACATATGTTAATAAACACATCCATGAATAAAAGTAGCATTTTTAACATAATTATATAAATCTAAACATTCTATCCTAGATAAATTTTGTATAAAAAAATTTGTAATAAAAAATATATTTATTTATAAAATAAAAAAGTGTGTGAAAAATATAAAAAAAAATATTAGTATCCCACAATTTACAAATCATGTTTTTTAAATAAAGTATAATAAAAATATTTTTAATGTTAATAATTAGTATTCTATTTTATTAGATATGAGTAAATGAAAAATAATACTTTTAAAATTAAAGAAACATTATGAAAATAAAATTGTTTAAATCAAAACATATTATTTATATGTTTATTAATTTAATATAATATGGAAAAATTTATAATATTAAAATTATTATAATATTAAAATAAAATTTATTATTATTATTATTATTATTATTATCTCTTCAGTTAGATATGGTGTATATTCAAATATAGAATTATGAGATTTAGCCAGGTAGGATACGTACTGGATAAACTAAACATTTAATAAAAAATTGTTGCTTGGTAGCTGTATATATAAGGACGTGCCCCTTTCTTCCTTTTTTCATACCAACCGTAGAAAAAGTTAGGGTTAGGAATTGTCCCCTTTCTTAGAGAATCCCAATCCAATCATGTCGTCGACGAGGAAGATCACCCTGAAGAGTTCTGACGGCGAGGCCTTCGAGGTGGACGAGGCGGTGGCGCTAGAGTCGCAAACGATCAAGCACATGATCGAGGACGATTGCGCCGATAGTGGCATCCCTCTTCCCAACGTCACCAGTAAGATCTTGGCGAAGGTCGTCGAGTACTGCAAGAAACACGTCGACGCCTCCAATCCCGAGGAAAAACCCTCCGAGGAGGATCTCAAAGCTTGGGATGCTGATTTCGTCAAGGTCGACCAGGCCACGCTCTTCGATCTCATCCTGGTCAGTTCTATTTATTCTCTTTCTTTATTCGGATTTCTTCACTGTTCTGATGGTTGGAGACTATAGGTTAGGGTTTCTGATATTGGGATTCTGTTTAGTTCGTATTGTTGTTTCAATTTGTTTTATGTTACCTTCTTTAACCGGTGATGAGTTAGTGGGTTCTTTGAACTTTATGTAGTTTCAATTGTAGCAATTTTGTTACTGATGTTTCTGGTTAACCCTAGCCGAGATGTGATTGTTGAGTGGGTGCTCTGGCATGGGTTGAATTTCTATTCTTATTTGGCCTGGCTATGGTTGATTCCGAGTTTGATACGGCATTAGGGTGCTTTTTATTCTGATCTTCTTATTTAATACAAGGAAGACACGGTTTATTTGTATATTTGGGTGTGTATTTTTTCCCTAAAATTGATTGTATATATAATTTTTTCCTTTGTTCATGGATTTTTTTTTTGTATTTGTGTTAAATTTCGGATTCTCAATTCAACTTTGCTGTGAAATAGATTCCTAGTTATGATATCGAAATTTGTATGGGGGGCTTAATTAACGGATTGCTCTCTCTCTTTGTTGAACATTGTCCTGTTTGCATGACATGTCAGCTTTAATTTACATACATGGTATGAGACTTGGCTCAAATGGCTTTTTAATGGACTTACTCATAATTTTATTGTTTATATTCGGTATTTAAATAAACTTATGAAATGACATACCTAGTAGATTAAAGTCGCTGCGGGTTCGTTGAGATGCTTTACTCAAGGAAAATCATCATTGTCCTAAAACATTATTAGGAGACCAAAATAGCGTATTGGTCATACTGAAGGGATATTAGTGCAACTATAATAATTTTGTTTTAAGAAATTTATAATTAGTGTAAACTTGTACATTTCACCCTGCTGGCATTCCTTCTTCCTCAGGATAAAAGCTAACTTTATTTTAATTGTGGACAGTCAGTCCATGATTCATTGAATGAAATATTCTGTTATGCATATGTTCTCAGCTATTAATTTTATCATCGATGGGTGATGCCTTTTAATTTTATGACTATAGTGAAGGCTCTTTTTAGAACAATCGGATCCATATCTGTTTATGGTTTGCTTATTGCAACTCAATCTTAAAATTGTTATTGCATTTCGTCATTTTGCATGTTTGGATTATTCACACCATATAATGCCACCTGTACTACATTTATTTAGAAACAAACCGGTCCTTAGCTGTTTACGTCTATACATACTGGTGCATATTGTTGTAACATTTCGCTTTTTAGGCTGCAAACTACTTGAACATCAAGAGCCTGCTGGACCTTACATGCCAGACTGTAGCAGACATGATCAAGGGGAAGACTCCAGAAGAAATTCGCAAGACCTTCAACATTAGAAATGATTTTACACCCGAGGAAGAGGAGGAAGTTCGTCGGGAAAATCAATGGGCATTTGAATGATTTTGTTAAGCTCATAAAATCTCAATCAAGATCTGCCATGTGGATTTATGCTATATGCTTGTTTTGTTTATCAAAGATCTTCCATGTAGATTTTTACCTATGCTATATACTTGTTTGTTTTATCTTTCAGTCTATTTCTGCTGACTATATTAACGGGTCCGAATTATCTTCCTTTCCTTCATGAACTTAAGGGCACTTATAATTGTAATTAATAGTTGAATGTGACGAGGGAATGGTTGATTCTGGCACGAGGCTTATTAAATTTAATAATAGCCGACCTTCGGTTCCTAATTTTTCAGCCCTTTACATGGCAATATATATGCGCACCTTGGTGGTGCCTCAAGACCACTTTATACGACTAATGTATAGCTGGTGCCGCAAAGTAGAGTAAATCTTGGGTGGACGCTCATCCAATAAAATGTTGACAGTACATCAAATTATATAATAAAAATGTAGTTAAAATAGAAATTAACTAAAATCTTGGCTCGTAATTGTACAGTGGGGTTGTTCGAATAGTCTTTCCTGTATTGTAGTTTCGTTCTGGGGTTTTCTGCCCTGCTTTTATCTTAAAAATTCTGAAAACTCGTCAAATTCAATACCAGTAGACGAGCATATCGTCTACTAATTCTTAAAGCCATTGTCAATCTCAATGTCTTTGAATTGTATAACGGGATAGGTTCTGGGAGATGATAGCATGTAAGATAGGTTGTGGGAGAAGACAATCTTCGAATTGAGGGTACTGTAAATTGAATGCTGAAACTATACAAAGTTCTTTCTTTCCTTTTCTTTCACCAATTAGTTCTTTTATTATTCTTTAATTATTAATAGCAGTATTGTTATGTTATTATTATTATTTTACAAATTTGGGTTTAAGCTAGAGTTTATCCAACAATAACATCACAATAAGAATGCGGAAAATTGAAGGGAAGGGGAATGGAAGTAGGAAAATAAGAACACTAGATAGTTTTTTTTAATAACATTAAAGGCGGAAGAACATGGAGATACAAAGGATTGGTTGGAATAAAGGAAAAAAACAGAGCACACATGAGACTACAAGAGACGAGAAGCTTCGCTTGGGCAGGTCGGAAAGAGCACGAGAGACGAAAGGGACTGGATGGTGAGTACTTCAAACATATTATATTTGAAATTTTAAACGTTCTTTCAAAGTTTTATTAAAAAAAAATTTCTACATACCAAAAATAGCATATACTCGAATGTAAGTTATTGAATTTTTTTGTTAAAATATCCAACCATTATATTAGAGGTATAAACTCTTATTTATATGTAAGAGTATCATTATTAAGCTTTACAATATGAATGTAACACATCGTATTTAGAATTGTCTCCACCTTATTTGACCAGTTCTGCCAAGGTGGTAGCTTCATGTTTGAGGGTTTGCTTGGTTCTTAAATGTTTGAGTAGTCACGTTAGATCATAAAAAATGCACATTATCGCTTTTATAGACTAAAGAGTTTAATTTAATTATTTTTGAACATCAGTTTATTTCCTTTTATGAATTAATTATTAATATTTAATTTTTCAAGACAAAGAATAGTTTTTTATTTTTTAAAGATTCATGTGACTGATTTGTAATTTTTAAAGAATTAAAATGGTGTTTTACTTTCTAATCTTTTTATATTAAATTTTAATGTAATAAGATCAAGTTCTAAATTCATATCTATTTTTTTTTTTGTCTAGATTGATATCTATCAAAAGATAGATACAAATTCATGTGATTCATTTTCATCAATGAAAAAGCATAATAGTTGGCTGTTGATTAAGGTAGGAAATTATCCGTCCACTTAAAGTAAATATTCGATACTACTTTAATATCTACTCCTTGCCATTTTTTTTTTCTATTTGATAACTTCTTTCATTTTTAATTTTAAAAAATTAAACAATTTCAAGAAAAAGTTATTGTTATTCTTAGAGAAGTATATACTCCCATAATACTGAAATTGCCCCCCCCTAAATTAACCACAATAGAGTGAGAATAAATACTCGTTTTATTTAGTATTTTAAAATAATTTATTATTATTATTAACTCCTTTTACTTTGAGATGAAATTAAAAAAATTATTATTGATTATGTTCTTTTTTTTGGTAATTTATATTATTTGTTTTTAGTAAAGAGCCCATATGCTAACTGCGTAAAATTAATTGCTGAGAACAAACAATTACATGGTTGAGGGGATGAGATTATTATATTTCAAGAATCCTCTGGGAAATTCGTTTTATTCATGAGAGGATTAATCGACAACCAATCCTTCAATAGTGTGATGGTAGAAAAATACATTATGGAAATTGGAAGAGAAAGTAGGTCCATCACAAGCGATGCTAAACTTAAAACAAAGATAAAAGCTTGTATATAAATTCAGCAACTCAATACAAAATTGGGATTTTCTGTTAAGAATCCGTATGCATGCTCCAAGAGAAACTTGCAGCTATATAAAACGGAGACCTACACGATTGTTGAATGAGTGAATGTTTGAACCAACAAAATTCTAGACAGCTAACAAAAAATGTGAATTGAATTCTTACGCTACTTGTTCAAGGGTTTCCATTATCTGTCATCATCATCTTTGCTATTATTCTAGCTAGTGTTTCTTGTCTGGGCCACTGATGACTGTCCTAAATCAGAACTTGGCAACCAGAATCTAAGAGCTAGTTCATCCATCATCATTTTCACTGCTTCAATTCCCTCTTGCCCTTTGTTTGACACTTTGAAATTGTGAACAATATTTTTCAAGTCCACAAGACTGCTTCCAGGTATCATCCCTAACCTTCTTTCCTTCATCAATTTTTGCACTCTAGAAACATTCTCCCATTGAGCAGCCACAGCATAAATGATCAGTAGAAACTGGTAACATGCGAGGTTCTTAGGATCCATGTCAACAAGAAGCTTAGCAATTTGTTCCCCCAAGTACACATCTCTCTTGAAACAACATAAACCAAGCAAACTAGCCCATATCAATGACTCATACGACATATCCCCATCAAATTTTGCCATGCTCCGCAGGAACTCTTCTGCCTCGTCAACAAGCCCCACATTTGCGTGGAGATTTGCCATGCACCAAAAGTGAGCAAAATTGGGCTTCACATCAAATACATCAGTCATTTGTTTGAAGTAAGACCTGCCCTCAGTCAACAGCTCCGCCCGAGCACAGGCACAGAGGACACCAATAAAGGTTACCGCATCAGGGAGTAACCTCGCCAGACCTCTATTTGCATTCAACCTGTCATCGGTCTCAACATCATGTTTCATCTTCCCCATCCCAACCATTACGTCAAACATGCTCAGTCCATCATCAGGACTCCCACGAATGCAGTGCCCCAAGATCATAGCATTCCACGAAACCAAATTCCTCTGTGTCATCCTATCAAACACTCTCTGTGCTACCTCCACCCTCCGGCATTTACAATACATATCTATCAAAGCAGTATCAAGAATCAAGCTTGACCTCACAAACATCCTCACAATCCTCCCATGAACTGATCTTCCCTCCTTGAGTCTAGCAGACCGACCACAAGCTGTAGCCACACAGACCATAGTCCTAGCATTACCTCTCAATCCCACCTTGCCCATTTCACGAAACAACTTCAACGCGTAACCAGGATTCCTACCCTTCAAATATCCACCAATCATGACATTCCAAGTAACCAAATTCCTGTCAGGCATTACTTCAAACAATTGGTGTGCGGCATTTAATTCACCAACAGTCATATACCCATCAATGATTGAGTTCCAAGAAATCAAATCCCTAGTCAGCATGCTATCAAAGAGCACCCTAGCAAGCTGAATACCGCCACAACAAGCATACATGTGAATCAAAGAGTTCTGCACGGGCAACACAGAGTCAACCCCATTCTTAATGGCCTGGGCATGGCACTCTCGCCCAGAATCAATGCAAGCAATCTTGGAACAAGAACCAACAAGTGGCACGAAGGTGTAGCTATTGGGAAAGAAACCATTCCTCAAAGAGCGAAAATAAAAAAGAAGAGCTTGATGAGGATCATGGCTGTTAGAATAAGCGTGGATCACGGTGTTCACGCAAAAAGTGTCCAAGTGGTTCACGTGTCGAAATATTAAAAGGGTGTAAGCGACGTCGCATAGATTGGAGGCGCGGCTCAAAACGGTACGTGCCAAGAAAGGATTGCGGAAAAGGCTTGAGGTGATGAGAAGAGCTTGAATTTGAAGGAGGTGACGAACGCTTTGGCATGAATGTTGAAGAAGCGCTTCGAATTGCACGGGGGAGAGTCTTGTTCGTTTTTCTTCAGGGATCGAAGATGAAGAGTGAATGTTTGTGTTGGTGTTAGTGATTGGGCGCGTGAGAAGAGCGTTTCGTAATGGGAACAGTTGTCGCGTGGAGACTCCGGCCATTCGTTTGGAGCTTGCCTTTCACTGATTTCTGATCGTGATAGCTTAATCGCCATTGACGAACATGCCTCTCTTCGCCGCTCTCTCTGTTCAGTTGAGAGACTACTCTGTCGACCACTCAAACACTAAACGCTGCGTTCTGAGAATTACAATTCATGCAATAAAACGAGAGAAAGAGGAAAAGAAAAGAAAAAAGAAATATGAAATATGAAATTTGGGATTGACAAAATAGATTAAGAAAATGTTAAATTTTGAAATATTAATAAAACAAAAAATCCTAATAATTAATATAAAATTTTAATATCAATTTCCCGTATTATTAATATAAAAATTTATATTTTTAATTAATTAAAATTATTGTGAAAATAATTACTTTCAAAATTGCAAAAGACATAAAATCAAACGAGTTATTTGATTTTATAAATTAATAAATAAAAACAAGTAAAGAGCAGAGAGAAGAGGAAGGAATGAAATGGTGAGAGCAAGCAAAGAGGTTATGCAAAAAGCGGGGTCAGCATTAAGCAAAACCCTAAGTGAGATTCTGGTTTGTCCTCTCTCGAAGCAGCCCTTGAGGTGAGGTCTTCCCTCTCATTTTTTCCTTTTACTGCAAAAAAAAAAAAAAAAACAAAAACGATTTCAGTGTTTGTGCCCTAACCTAAATCAATTCATCTCTATCTGATTTGAGTCAGGTATTGCGAGGAATCGAATTCCCTAATCAGTGATGCTATTGGCGTTTCCTTTCCCGTCGGTTCTAACTCCTTCCTTTCTATTTTCCTTCTTTCTTTCTGCATCGTCTTCTTATTACCTTCTAGAATTGGACGATTACGCTTTGTCAATTTGTTCTCTTCCTTTTGAGCTTTTGCGAATTTTAGCGTTCCTTGTTTACTAACTATGTTGTTTAGTTGATGAACTTCTAATGCTCTCCGCAAGTTTAACTGCATAAGCCCCTTTTTCCTGCATTTATGAGTTTGTAGTTTGTTCTTATAAAAATTTGTATGAAAATGTTTCTTACAAGAAAAAATAGAACCTCCCCTCTCTTCAACTCCAATCCCTTCCGTCAAAAATAATCCATATGACAGATGTCACTGGACATTAGCATGCATGAACCTACGCACAAGGCATAATTACTTGTAAATAACGTGTATGTAGTGTTAGTAATGCAGTTATGTTTCATTTCTTTTTTACCTGCTAGATAAAAAATGGGATACCTTGCTTAGTTCCAAGAGATGGGAAGATACTTGAGGAGGAAGATGCATCAAAACCTGATAATGATACCAATTTATCAGCAGTAAGTGAAGAAAATCAAGGAAGAAGTATCTAAGATGAACAGTGAGATGTTTGATGTTTGGACTTCAATTTGTCATGGTTGCTATTACCCTTTCTATGTGTGTCCTTGTGTCCCTTTGATCATTGAGCTTGCTGTTGGTAGAATGTAGTGACTATAAAGTTAACCTGTTTACACTTAGGAGAGGTAACATGTTTTTTCCTTCAATGAAAAATTTTTGAACTCATAAATCTCAATTTTCTCCTGCGCTTTCATTATTTGAATAGTTCATTATCACTCGTGTGAAATTTAGTGGTGACACACGTTGATTAAGAAAAAAATAGTATAATTTTCTTGTATAATTAAAAGTATAGAGAATAGTAACCTCTATTGAAGAGATGATAAAAACTCCACACTCAAGTAAGAAAAGAAGAAGAATCTAGAGAACAAAACCTATCAGCCGCCGCAGGTCCCAAGCCTAGGCTGCTACTATTCTCTCAAATCTGTTTTCTCTCCTCCTTCTCTCTCACCTTCCACCTCCTTATCAGTCCTCTTTTCTGTTACAACAGAATCCTTGCTGTGCATAACCGTCTCATTTTCTTGATGGCTTCCACGTGTCCTGTTTTTATTTCTGGTGTAGACCCTCCAAATCCTTGGGCCCCCATTATGTTGATCTAGAAGTCGATCCTCCTGGTCTTGGGCTCTATCAAGAGACGAGAGTTCTTGTATTTGATATAGAGATGTATGATATCAATAGCTTTGCAGAAAGAGGTTTTTGAACCCTGATCGATGTTACCAGTTTACTACTCACAATCAAGCTAAGTCATCTATTGTGAAGCATGAAAAAGTGAGTACTTTCAATTTTTTCTTTGATTAATTATGAGGTTGTCATTCACATATAAATATATAATGAAAAGAAAGGTAGAGAGAAAACAAAAGAAGTTAATATACAAGATGATTTTTCTTCAATGTGAATACAGTGTCTGCCTCAATGGATTTCATTAGCTTGACTTGTTTACTAGTTACCCGCCTTCCTAAATTTTTTTTTTCTTTGCTCCCCTCTCCCTCCCCAACAATATTATTCTTGAGGTTCCTAGATTGAGTTGGTTCTTTAGTTACTTTGCTTTTACAAACTATAAGCCTGTGATGATATAAAAATATTTTAAAAATACTACTAAAATTTAACAAAGAAGTTTAACATTAAAGATCTGGTCAGTAAAGTTGTCTACAGTCCAATCCTAGAGTTCAGCATTCTAAAATTTCTTCACTCATGATCAGTTATAGCAACTTTTCAAACATGAATTGCAATGTGGGTAGAAGTGGTGCGGTCGAATTGTAAGTGCGGTCCAGTAACATTTATAAAATAATTCAAGAAATTTGTAAAAATATCTGCAATTTGGTCTTCAGTCTAATAAGAATTAGAAATTTAATCTCTACTTGGCTTTTATCAATCAATTTGCAAATATTATAAAAGTCAATATTAATGCGTTTGTATTGTCCATGAAAAACTAAACGTATACAGAGTAATAGCAACTGTTATCACAATTTACTTCCGTAGCAACATTTGGCTTTTGATGTGCATTTCAAGTATTCTTCTCAATTAAATTGCCCTCATTACACAATTGCTTGATGTTACATATTTTGTTTCAATTGTAGAGTGCAACTATTGGTGAAAATAATGTTACTGCATCAGTGCTTAAATAAAACACATGCACATTTTTTTTTCTGGTCTTTACTTACCCGGATCAATCACTATCTGTATAGCTAACTAGTTTTATGCATGGTCTAAACGAGACTTCTGATCAAACTCTTGTATGTTTGATCTAACCCTTTTGCTTCATTTTATTTTGTTAGCTTCAACTTTCTTCAGCAAGAGTTGAAATTGGCTATGAATTCTGTGATGAAATTCTTCTAAGAAATGAAAATTCCATCATACAGCCAAACTACAAAGTTGAGAAAATAAGACGGATTTTGTTCCAAATAATTAAAAGCAGATCGTGAAGATTCTCAGTTTCATTATCATCATTAGGATAACTTTCATGCATATACTGTGCTTATTATATATAAACAACGTGCTCCTTTGAAAAGACACCCCACATTTCAGATATTAACTACTGTGTTATTAAACATTCAGTCCTTTTCCATATTCATAATCCTTGCTTCCTTCACTACATGAATCTCTATAATAATCACCATGACTCTCACCACTAGTGCAGTTGTCAAGGGTATATGAAGTATGTGATGTGTTAGAAAGCATACATCTAAATCCTTTTATGTAGGATCAGTTTGTATCCTACGTTGAATACCCCCGGATCCAGCATTAAACGATTTAGATGCATATTTTTGAACATATCATACATTCCATATAGCCGTGACAAGTACAGCAGTGAAGATAGCAATGGTGATTACTAGATTCCAGTAGTGAAGGAAGCAGTGATGATGAATATGGAAAAAGGTCTGAATGTTTTATGGCACAGATAAACAGTCAATATCTGACAGTTTCACTTGTGACATGGTATTCAATTGTATGATTTAAGTTTTGAGTGAAAGAAAAATCTTGCTCTCCTCTTATGTCTTCCGTGTACGTGACTTGTGAAAATAATAATTTGAAGATGTTTCGCTTTATATCAATCTGATTCCCTGCTGTCCAAGCTGATATTAAAACTGGCATGGTTTTAAGCTTTTTCTTTTTTTTTTTGGGCAAATCATGCTTTAAATGCCTTGGTAAGAAGTAAGTGTTGGTATAATAAGTTAAAACAGGGAGACCTGTCAGGTCAAGAGAAAATGTTCTATAATAAAGTTTTATGTTAATTTGACCAATAAAAATATGCTATTGACAACAGGACTGATTACCTTCCATATCCTTCTTCCCTATTAACCTATTACACAAATGGAGTGTGAAATCAGCTAATCTTTGGAAAAGAGAAATGTTTCACATAGTTGTGCAAGTGTATAAAATCCAAGCTATAGTATAAATTCAAGTAAATTTTGTTTAAAGTTTACAATAAATTAATCTATCCTGTTTTGTATTTTGAATTTACTGTAATAATTTTTCACCTAATGATTAGGATTGGATAAGAAAATAAAATAAATATCATATTTAATTGGTTTATCAAATAATATATATGATAAGATAACTTACTTTATCTTACCTTTCTTATTTCAACCATCAAATAGGATCTTATATCTCAGGCGAGGATGATGAGATAATGATGTCTTCCTTGAAAGCCATCCTTTCCTAATTAATGAAAAGAACAACTCAAAAAAGGGAAAAGTTATTAAAGAAGGTAACAATGGGAAATAAGAAAAATGATGTTAAAAAAAGTATAATCAAGCACATGAGTACATACATACCAGTAGGTACTACTCTGAAGTTAGGAATCCGGTAGTTTATAATAATATTCTCTCTGAAAGAAATGGAGTATCTAGGTCAAGAGTAGCACTCGATGTTGGTGTAACCGCCTTATATTTGGACACTAGAAACTGTCACACAAGCCTTATCTAACCACCCTTTCAAAACAAGCAAAACAACTAACCATGACTAAATGAGAATTATAATTGCGAAAGCATGACCAATTAGTTGCAACTCTATTTCATATTAAGTTTCTAACAGAGATGCCTCCCCAAGAGTAAATCAATGACTCTCAAAGGGTTGGTATCACTTTTCTTCAATTTAATTGGTCTACCAGAGGCACCAAGGAACAAGGATGCCCCTTTACCTTACCTGCTATCAAACCATATTGTCCCACAAAATATCAAGCAGAAATCATCTGAATCCGCAAAAGCAACCAGTTTTATGGAGAACAATGAGGATGGTTGGTGTTGTGTGTGCTTGTCAAGGTTAAAAGCCAAAGATGAAATCCGTGTCCTTCCTTGCTCGCACAAATTTCATAAGATTTGTGTAAATAGATGGCTTAAGGGTCACCACAAAACCTGTCCACTCTGCCGTTTCTCAATGGGAACCGAAGAGAAGTCTCATCATCGTGCCGAAATGTTCACTGAAGAAATGTTAATATGGTTTTCTTCTTTCCACATAGCTGGTATGTAATCATCTAAGATTTCACCACCGAATCTATCTAGTTTTCTCAAAGCACACCCTTGCTTTGCTTTCAAGTTTTTGCTGCCACAAGGCTTATGAATCTCATTTTAAGCAGGATTAAACGAATTATTATGACTTATGATGTCTACTATATATATTTTCTATGGATGCAAATGAACATGTTCACGAAGCTAATTGCCTTGCGGCATAAACAGATCCAGGGGTCGCTCAACATATATATAAATAAATCTTTTTAATGTAAAAGTATATGTATTTATATAATTTAGTCATATTATATATATTAATAAACTACGACAATTAATAGATAGTTAGATTCTTTAACTAAACATTATTATAAGAAAGATTATACCTACTTAGATCATATATTTTTTATAAAAAATAATTAATAGTTAAATGAAAATATCTGTAGTATATACTAAAAAAATGTTTTTAATGAATGAATGTGTATTAAATATATATATATATTAAAATTTATTTATTTTCGATCCCGTTTCCCCCTTGGTTTCTTGATCTCTCCGTGCTTGGGGGGAATGATTGATATTGCCACTTCCTTGTACCTTATTTTTACTATATATTCACCACATAATGGTAGTATATATAACTATATATCGAAGAACAACATACCCGAATTCTTGATAATGAATTATATAATAGGGAATAAAAAATATTTTCAGAAAAATATCCAATATGACATCCATTCCCCGTGAGGTCTAAAAACTTTCGTTCTCACCAATATAGATATATGTTTTATTAAAGCTTTGTTGATGTGTGGGATACATACCTCTTAAGGTCGTTTCAATCAGAGCATGTTCCTTTCTATTTTCTTCAAGAAAGCATCATCTCCGACAGCAGAAGTGAGAAATCTTCAAAAGCGAATCATCTCCAATTATTGTCTGCAATTGCGTTCACTTTACGCACAAACTCCAATCTCTCTGGTTCCTCAGGAGATTCATCTAACATGCCAAGATGCTCTACACAAAGGGGCATTTTTTGACAATAAATAACGAACTTGCAATCATAATGAAGATACGATCACAACAAACTAATTCTATTTGGGTAACATATCATCAATATTTTCATGTAAAAAGATTGAGTTTGTTTATCTTTTGAGTTTGAATTATACATAGGCGCTGGTATATCTGATACAGCTTTTAGATAGCATTATTTTAGTTTTGATATATCCAGATTTTGAGTTTGTTACAACCTCTGGATTATAATCATAGTCCTCATTCTTGAATTTTATTTCTTTTAATTATTATTTTTTAAAATTTAGATTTAATTTAATTTAATTGATTTAAACTTTAATAGGGTATAATAAATTTTAAAATATTTTTAAATAAACTAAGTTTAAGATTATTTTAATTTAAATTTAAACTTTAAATTTTGATATTTTACATCAATTATGTATGATACTCATTTGTTTCTAACTTTCATCTTCAATATTAAAAATTTTATCTTTTAATTTACTATTATTTAAATAGTATAATATTTATTATTAATAATAATAATATAAATTTATTTTAAATATAATTTTGATTTAAATATTTTTTATCCCAGTAAATATAACGAGTTTTGTTATATTAAATTTTTTTTTCACTCAAATAACAAATAATTTTAATAATTGAATGACCTAAAGTTAATAGAGATGCTCATGATATGTTTTGAACTGATTTATTGATAAAAGGTTATCTCACCGAACATGATTCAATTTTGATCGATTTGAATAGATTATCAAATTTAAAGTAATTCAATTTGATTAAAAATAATTTGATTTGAAATAAATATACCTTTGCTTATAAATTACATTTTCTAATTAAAATTTATTTTTATATAAAAGAAAAATACAGGATTCAAAATCAACTTTAAGTTAACCCAAAATTAATAAACATATTAACATACTAACCCAATAAGATATACCTCTCAAAATAAGAATAATAATAATACACATTTTACAAATAAAATCATCATAACACAACAAAAATTACAATTTTATAATACATAATTATATAAGTATTAATGAAAATTTAATTTCATAAATAAAATTATGTACTGAAATTTTAATACTTATAATTATATGTTGTTTCAGAAAGATAAAGTTCGATTTAAAGTAATTGTAAATTTCAGTACCAACTAAATTTTTGAAATTTAAAGTAATTATAAATTTCTATACTAACTCATAAGGAACATCAAAACAAGGGAATGGATCAGTCTAAATTGATAACGGTTGAAAAATGTGGGTAATCGTCTAAATTGTTAAGAATAGACTCGTCCATAGCTATCCGTAAGGTTATGATTTTTATGATTTTTGTTAATTGGTTTGAAAACTCAAAAATTCAAATGAGTGTAAAACAGAGAAGCAATATTGACAATTCAAAGTGAATGTGAAAGAAAATTCAGCATTGCATGATAAATTGCTCTATGCATGACCACCATACCGTTGGAGATAATCAGAATTGTTATAACATTAGAGAAAAAAATAAAATTTAAGAAATTTCCGAATGTTCTTTTGTATTTTGAAATTTAAACTAGGAAGTGTAAATATACACTCCTAAAATTTAAGTTCTAAAAATGTATTTCATTCTAAAATTATATTTTATACATTTGTTGAGGAATAATTTTGAAAACAAAAAATCTAATAAAAAAGAGAGGAAGGTATGCAGTAAAAAAAAATGGAGGTATAAAAACAGGTGCGTTTTTGTAGTGTTAACATGACTGAAAATGCATAACATTAGGGCCCAATAAAGTGTTGAAATAAAATTTGCAAATTTAATAATTTAGGCTTCTATTTTTCCTTTCATTTTGATTTGGTAATATAAGTTTTTGGTTTTATTTTAATCCTTTATCTCTTTTTTTTATTTTAATTTAGTCCTGTATATCAATGTGGCGATTTTTTATTGCCAAAAACTATAAACTTTTTTGTAAATTATGACAATTTGATTGACGTGATATATAAGAAAGAGAATAGAAAAAAAATGTTTAAATTAAAATAAACCAAGATGGAGAATTAACTAAGCAAATCCGACAGAGAGGCAAATAGTGACATTGGGTTATTCTGCCCAATTTTAGAAAAAGTGAGACACAGATCATAGCAAGTGGTTGTTCTTAATCATCAATCCAATCTATAAGTTAGAGTATATAGCTAGCCCAAACCTTGAAACGACACAAACAAAGGCTATACAAAAACAAAAATAGGCTATTGTTGAATTTGACATAATAAAAACTTTTTATTAATTCCGTTGCCGGGAGTCGAACCCGGGTCTCCTGGGTGAAAGCCAGATATCCTAACCGCTGGACGACAACGGATTTCTGTAAAATTTTTGTTTTACTTTCTATATTATCTTCGTTAATTCACTTTGCTTGTTTAAGAATTTTACGCCAACAAGTACTATAATGTGATATTAAAAAAATTCATATCTGTAATGTTTTTACACTGTTAAATTTATTTTAATAATACCCAAAAATTTTGTTCAGCCTAAAGTTTTTACATAAATTTATACTTAGTTTCATGACTATATAATTCGATTAATCTATTTTACATGTAATTAATCTGTCATTCTGCATATTTATTTTTTTGAATGTTCAAATGTGCAAACGAATTGTAACAAAAAAAAATATGCAAACAAACTATACCTCTTGTTGGTTGATACTTTAGTGGAAGAGGTTTGAGTTTTCTCGCCTACTAAACGAAGTACGGGCACAGGAAAATGATTTTCTTATTAGTGTTCGACTCTTCTATTGAATATTTCTCAGGTACCATTTTATATTTTAGGTTAATACTGTTTATTATGTTTTTAATTTTTTACAAAATACAGGAATAGTTAGACAAATTCGATTAAAAAAGTCTTTAGATAAATTACTGTACTTATTTGCGTTTATAGTGATAGCTGTGAACATATGAAACACTAATATCTTTGTTTTCACAATAATTTGATTGTAATATTAATTTATATATTGCATAATTATATTTTATCTTGTAGCTTGTTTTTTAAATCTACAATATTCTTGTACCTACATGATATCTCATGTATGTCTTTGCTTGTACAATGAACTAGTACAAGTGAAATGATCAAATCGAGTTAAATATATTATAATCCAATTTATATACAGAATCAATGAAAGATTTAATTCTTGCTAACCTCTAGCTAACTTAACAAAATACATTAATTATAAACAAAATGTGTATTGGCTAATAACCCTATACACGGGAGAGTAGGAGAGTGTATGTTGAGCACTTCCCACTTATAGAGAAAATTAATTTTACTTTAAATTTTTTAGTTTAATTTATATACAATTTTGTTTTTTATTTTTTTTAAAATAACTTTAATTTTTTAATTTTAAAAAATTATAAAATTTGGTTATTTATATTAGTTTTTAAATTCAAATATTAAAATTATTATTTTTTATTCAAAATTTTGGAGGAGTTTATAATGATATTTAAATATGAAAAAAATTAAAAATTTTAAAAGTGAAATTTTGATAAAAAAAATTTTTTAAAGAATTTCACAAGATATGATGTGAGGGTTTGAAGAGGGAAAGTTTTGATTTTTCTTTTATTTTGAGTAAAATTTATATATAATGGAACTTATCATATTCTACTCTTTAATTAAGTGATGGTTGATAACATTCAATTAAGGAGATACAAGAAACGTTTCTGGATTTCTCCATGATTAAATTAGTATGCACTAAAAAGGGGTTTTGTTTTTGATCAACTGGTGACTGCTCCCTATTATGCTTTGATTTGTTGTTTCCACCAACAGAGAAAGAAAGAAGAGAATACGTAGCAGAATTCTTCTGAAGAAAGCTACCCACAAACTGAAGTGGTAAAAGTGTAATGATCGATTCCATTTAACGTAGAGATTACAATCTAATTTATATACAGAAACAATGATAGTTGTAATTCTAACTAACATTTAACTAATTAAACAGAATATGTTAATTACAAACAAAATATATTTATTTATGGGCTAATAGTTGTTATTCCAGAGATATAAAAGTAAGTAAAATAGCGCAAAATAAATTTTCTTGCTAACTTTAGTCATATCAGCAGAAAAAACAAGAAATATAAATGATTGAAAACTACTATTTTAAAAAATATCCTCATAATCAGAGGTATGATAAAATTTATGATGAAAAAGTTACTTTTCCTTTATAACTTTTAATGAATATTAAAATTAAAAGAGTGGGGGAGGGGGGAAAAGACTTGTGCAAATATAGCAAAAGTAACAAAAAGATAAAAATGAAGGTACAGTTGGGAGAAGAAAAGTTGGTAATGTTCTCCTCGCCTGGGAGGAAAAAGAATTCTTTGGAACTGTAAAAGTTATATATTTTATAGTTAATTATTTTAGTTTTAAACATTTAAAATTAATTATAATTATTATTTTAATTTTAAAAATATTTGAAAATAATATTAATTAATTACTTATTTAACTATTGAGAATTTATTATAATTTTATTTATTTTTATAAAACTATTACAATATTAATTTTGACCGTTAAAATTTTAATTAATGATCGTTTAATTTTAATTATTTATTACATAAAAAATTTATATATAATATCATTTTTGTTCTAGATTTATATACTTCTTTTCTTACCAGTGCTATTTTGTTAAATCAAGATAGATTGTTGTATTTCAAAGGTTGTTCTATTTTAAAGAATCATGTTATAGACCTAAAAATAATTAAGAACAATATTATCATACATTCTAAACTATAATGCATCCAATTTTTTAACAAGAAAATTATATTGTAATAAAATATGATTCAATGCGGCCAATATTCAGCCGATAAAGGAAGTTTAATTATGAGGGTTCAATTGACAATGTGAGCTATATGTGCATGAATTTTATTTATAGTGCGAAGTATAATTGAATTTCATCCATGACACCTCATGATGAAAAGCCATCAAATATACTAGGAATTATCTACATGTATTTATAAATGAAATTTCAAATAAAATATATTTTTGAATTGAGAATATTATATAATAATTATAAAAATAAACAAGAGATTCCGTATTAAATTTATGTTGATTTATCATCTTAATTTTCATTTTAAAAATAAATTAAAAAATATATTAAAATTAAAAAAAATCATACTTTTTTATTTCCAAAACTTCACCTCTAAATGTATTCTAAAACAACGAGAACAGCGTAAGACAGAATTTAATTGGGAAAAGAATAAGAACCACACCTTGTAATCTTGTTCTAACACCATGGTTTAAGAAAGAAAATGAATTTTTTAGATTGTGTGGTATAAGAATAAATATATAAAAAATATAATTTTTTTAATAAACAGTTATGCTCTTAAAAAGAGTATGAATTTTATGATATACTATGAATATTTTTGTTTCACTTCCTTAATTTTGTAATATACGTGATCAAAAAATTGATAAAAAATAATAAAATTAAAAATTATTAAACTAAAATAAAAGCATAAATAACTAAGTTCACCGTTTATCTCTCTTCAACGTGTTCATTGTTACAGGGTTCAATAAATATAATGTTCCTCACATAACATTAAAAGACTTAAGGCGAGAAAAAGCACTAACGTTACATAACTGTGAGACATTACAGCTGAAGTATTGTGGTAAATTAGGATGATAAGTAAAGATAGTAACAAATAACTTTTCTCTTTCTCCCTCTGACTTTCTTTCCAATTTTATCAAGATTCTAATTTGTGTAGGCTTTGCACAAATTTCTTTATTATTATTATTATTATTATTATTATTATTATTTTCCTTAGTACAAGAAGATCATAATAGAATTAAAAATCTTATCTAATTCTCCCCCTCTCATTTATTTGAATTTATATAGTAAACATAGTGTAAGAGTTTTATTAGGAAGGTAGTGGTGCATGTTTGATGGTTTGGTAAAGGGGATATATTCAGTTGGAACATCAACAATATTCCCCATTTACGGTACCATATTGGCTTTTTGGAAAAGCTATTGCTTCGGACATTGATAATTCAATAATTGACACCACCCCATTCCACGTAAGTAAATTTCCTAATTGACCACATTCACACGAATGACACAAAGCGCTCTTCCACTCTTGGAAACATATAGTAGAGATATTATATTTATATAATTATATAATTATTTAATTTCCCTTTTTATTTTTATTGTAGAAAATATTATTTCTCAATATTAAATAAGAGTAATAAAAGTTATTATTAAAAATTGATGTCAATTATCAAGATAAAATTTTTAATTTTATTAAAGACCGTGTAATAAAAGAGAAAATAAAAATAAAATAAACGATATAATATAAGAAAAAGTTCAAAATTAAAAATTTAAGAAATATATAAATACTAGGGTGGTTTCAGTGTACATAACTTTAGACAAAATAATGACACACCCAACAATGGAACCAGGAGAGGAAAAAACAAAACGTCTTTTCGGACCCTGCGAAACACAATCGCAAACTGGACTGCAATAAAGAAAAAGGCCCAGCCAGAAATTATGAAGAAGCTGAATCTGATGATTCCAAAGTGACCACAAAGCAACATGAATTATGCCACACCCAATATCTATATTAGTAGCGACTTATCCAAAGTTAAATCTTGCAATGGAAATTATGCTCTACCTATGTTAGTAGCAACTTGTCCTTGCAACTTCCAAACCTCCACCATAGGCTCAATAATTGAATTGGTTTCTCCATTAATTATCCACTTCATTCAGTTAATCCCTCTTATTACAAGGATCAAAATTGATGAACTAAATGGATTAATTTGTGTTAGTGTTTGACAGTTTGAGAATCAAATTTTATATTTTTTAATATAAAATATATTTAATAAAAATATATAGTTTAAATTAGTTTGTACAACCGTTTAAACTTTAAACGTTGAACAAAAATATTGATACAGTATATTTTTAAATAGATGAGTCGGATATATATGAATCATAAAAAATATTAATAATAAGTTGAATAATTTATGACGACCAATCCTGGATGGATGGATCGATTTTAAAATATATTTTTAAAGAATAAAAATAATTAATAATTATTCTTTTAATTTATTTATTATAGGTGCAGTTATATAAACTTTTCAACAATTTTTTATACAAAAAGAAAATGAAAAATAAAATAAATCAAATTTCTTGACTTTTCACCAAAATAATACTATTTTCAAAACTAAACTCTTTATCTAATTAATGTAAGTTTTAAAAAAATTACCAATAAGAGATATTTTATGTTACTATCATATGCATGTAATAGACTTAGTTGACATCATCAATATGTAAGTTATATAACATCATTGACTGATAAATGAGAATTTAGAAGTAGTCGGAACTTTTAAATTAGCGAAAGATGGAATTGCATGTTAGTTAATTAGTAATGCGATTAAGGAAAAAAAAAAGGTTCTGTGGGATGAGAAGTGTGGATGATATAGATGGGGATTAGATTGTGATGAAAATCAACTTAGAATATATGTTGAAAGAAAAGCACATTTCTAAAAATAAAAGCTTCTTTAAGTTTTAGATCAATTAGAGTGAAAACCTTGGTTCCATATCTGAATCCCTAAAAGAGAAGCATGTTCTAGATTTAGGCTCTAATTTCTTTGTGTGGTCAAAGGTAGAATCATAATACAAGCAATCAAAGACCTTATGTTAGTAATGTTAAGTATATCATAAATAGTTCTAAGAGAAAAAAAAAAGTATTCGACAGATAAGAACTACACAGTCTATTTATCGTAATAGATAGGATAGGTTCACTATATAGTTCGAAAAACATTTAGGTATGTCGCATTGAAAATTTAGGACTCTAACTACTTCCAAGATGTATATTTTTTCTACAATCTCATTTTGTGGTGAGATTTCAACACGTGAAATTATATGTTTAACTTTATGTAATAAAAGTCAATTTATACTGAACTCAAGACTATTGTCAGTTTGGATATAATATTATAATTGTAAATTATATTGTATTTCAACCAAGGATCAAAATGTTTAGATTTAAGGAAGGAGGGTTCAAATATTCGCTTCATAAAAAAATATTAAATGTATTTTATGTTGTCATCGGGTATAATGAGAAAATGTCTATGACCAAATACAGTACGTAGTCCCGAATATTGTATAGGAAAAAATTTCCACACATATAGCTAAATTCGTAAGTGCCAAATATAGCTGGAAAAAAATATTTACAAAATAAAGAGCTAAGTTTATATAAAAGATCAAAGTTTGATAAAGGTTGAATGATCATTGCATACAAACCTCCTTAATTCAGCTACACGAATCATCCTCAATGTACCTATTGTATGTGACCAATGCCGGATAAGTGATAATTGAATTTAAAAACGGTATCAGATTAAAATTAAGATTGGAAATATATAATACATTAGTCAAGTAAAGTTGATCAAAGAAGGTTAATGGCTAGGCTGCCATCTAGCAACTTGACATATTTTTGGCATGAGGCATTATCTTTTTTTTTTTTTTTGTTGTCAGAAATTCAACTTTAAATACATTTAAAAAAGTGCAGAATTAAAATTCACAGAATATGTTTCAATAAATTTTTAATTTATTTTATGTATGTCATATTATAATTTCAATCATTAATTTTTAATTACTAATTTTAATCCAGCAATTTTTCTTTCTAAATTATATTAATTTAGATGTGTTAAATTTATTTTTTTATATGAATAAAAATCATAATTTCTATAAATCAAAAAAGTCTTGGGGCATAAAAAGTAATATATCCTGTAAGAAGTAAATATAATTTTTATGCAGAAAAATTGTACCTTCTGAACCACTTGTTTTTACATTATTTCTTTTAACTCTAATAACCTACATTTTTTTAATTAAAAATGTTTTAAAATTGTATAAAAATAATTTTATTTTTAGATATTATATAAAGTAATAATTAATTTGTACTTGATTAAATTTTAAAAAAAGTTTATTTTCTTTTAAAATTTTTTGTATATGAGAAAAAATTGTTAAAAATTATAATTCAAGATATAAGAATTACTTCTGGAGTAACATCATGAACAATACTTATAATTTTTAAAATTTTGTGAGGATATTTTATCTTAAAATGGTTCCATATTTTACAAATAATTTTTTTAATGTGTGCTTAAGGATATTAAGAACCTATATATAACAAATTTTTATTAACAGGTTACATGATTCAATGTATTGATAAAAAAAAATTATAATTTTTAATAAAAATGTAATAATTATAATTTTTAATAAAATGTATTAATCTTTAAATATATATTAAAAATTAAATATAATCTTTAAGGTTAGTTTATCTTAAAAATAGTAAGCTTTTATTGAAAGTGTAAGTATTTATCATGTTAAAAATATAAAAATAAAAAATATTTTTCAATAAAACTTTTTTATTTTTAAATTTTTTAAATTAAATTTAATAGCTGAGATTAAAAAAATTGTTTTTTTTTTACAAATAACTTTCTTCCTCACATTTTAAATTGGATAATTTTAAAAACATTATAAGTATAGCTTCTAAAGGAAAAAATATTTTTTTTTCATATTTTTTATTTTTAACACTTTAACAACTTCAAAAACTTAAAAGTGAATTTAATTTATTTTTAGATAATCAGTAAGTTTAAGCATATTAATTAAAGTTTGAGTTTTTATGTAGAGTTCGTATGAAAAACATTTTGTTAGAAAAGATAAAATATCTACACTTCAAAAAAAATGTGTATTGTTTATAAACTTTATATATTTTTATTTCTAATTGTTTACTAAATAATTATCCTAGTTGAAACATATTAAGGATCAATAACATAGGAACTGTTCGTTTTCACCATTTTCTATTAGAAATAAAGTTAAAAATATGTTTATTTAAATTCTGTAAAATATTTATAAAAAAAAAAGCTTCTTAAAATAGGCTTCAATTTTAAAATAGGAAGAATATTTTCTTGGAAAGTTTTGGAAATGGAAACAAGAAAAATATGATGGTATACTTATAAATGACTCAAAATATCTTGAGACACGGAGCATTTTTCTTCATTTTTATTATATTTTTTTCTACTTTTTCCGTTACGTATATGTTTTTGTTTTCTCTTTACCTAATGAACTTTCAATAAATGAAGATGACCTGGTCTTGTTATGACACACCTAGAAGTACTGTTGCTGCCTTGTTTTGCAATGCTCGCAATTTTTTTCACACTCGAATCTAACTCCTCACATTCATTATTACTCTTCAATTCGAAAATAATGGTTTAGGGTTTTCTCATCCGAAAAATTTGTATGCTTTTCATAATATATATAGAAAAAAATAATGAAGAAAAAGTTTTATAAAAAGAGAAATATGAAAATCATTATTATTATGAAAAATGCCGTTTTCAACACGCTAAAATCCAACTTGCCTTCGTTAATCATGAATGGTTCGGTTTTATTCTATTACTTAACATTGTTACCCGAAAATTAAGAGGTAGTGGTTAGTGGTGTTAAAAAACGAGGCAGGATTTTTCCGGTAGGCAACTATTTTCGAGAGAGAAAAAATAAAATAAAAAGTGTACGTATGGATTTCAATTTATATGTAAAAAGAAGAAAAAAAATAAGAATAAAAAATAAAAATAAAAAATAAAGAAGAGAGAAGAGAGAAAATAAAAATAAAATTACCTGTTAAAAAAACATTTGAAAGCCGGATTTCCGAGGAAGCGTTGGTTTGAGGCATGCTTTTCAAGCTCTAAGTCTTCGGTTCGAAGCTACTAGAAAGAGAAAAGATCATTTGAAAAGTAATGTTTATTTATTTGAAAAATCTTAAAATGTGGTCTAAATAATTTTTTATAATCATATTTTACTCAAATAAAATTAATTAAACATATTTACTAAGCATGTGTTGAATCATGCTGACATGCTAAAGTTATTCTTCCTTCATTTTCTTTTTAATTTTTTTAGTAATTGGAGGAATTAGAAAAACAAATAGAAAAAAACAAAACGGAGAAGAACGCAGAAACTAAAAGCTAGTAGAAGCAACTAAGGGATATTGCATTAAAAAATGTAGAGCATCCTCAGCCAATTGCCAAATACAATAAATAATCATGGTTTTATTGAGCTCATTTTTCTACTGCCAATTCAAGAGTTAGCTTCCAATGTACTCAGACAATTGTTCCCTCACATTACCATAGGTTTCGAAATGAGTGAAGTCCAGATCAGTTGGATTTAACTTAATTTAATTCAATAAAAATTTATTTAATTTAAAATTTTATTTAAATTTTATATAAATCTTATTTTTTAATTTGAGTTAACTTGTTTTAAGTTCGTAAAGATCTCATTTCTGTGGGTTTACTTAAATCGCATTAACCAAAAATTAAAATAATTTGAATTTAAATATTTATAATTTATAATTTATTAATATTTTTTATAAAATAATTATCTAACTAAAAAAATATATGTATATATAATTGTAGTTTATATAAATAAATATTTATATTTAAATTATTATTAATAATTAATTTATATGTTAATTATTTTAAATTTATATTTTAATATTAATTTTAAAAATAAAAAATTATTTAAATATATAGTTTTTTATAATAATGTATGTTATGCTTGTATTATATGTTTTATTTATTTTATAAAAAAATAAATTAAATTATATAATTTTAATTTATATATATAGCAAACAGTTATGAATAGTTTATCTTATTTATTTAATAAATTTAATTTTTAATTCAAATTCAATTTATTTAAGTTGATTCGATTTATTACAATCCTAATTACAAGCGTGCAAACTAGGTTGTGTTTCATACGTTCATTTTCTTTTAAGCGTTGTTTAAGATATCAATACCAAAATTTCAAAATACAATAAATACTTTGGATGACATAATTTTACTAACTATTACGGAGTATATCTTTTACCTTTCTTAATTTTTATCTGACTATTTTAAAACATGGAATTAAAAGATCAGGTTAATTATTTGTTACAGATAGAATTAAAAATATTTATTATTAAAAATTCTAATCAGCATCCTTAAAAACTAGTTAAAGAGTATTAAAATTATTATTAATACACTTCTCATAATTTTAATATATTTTTTAACATTACTTCCAATAAAATAGTCTTAATTGTTTATTAATAATATTATAAAATGATAGTTAAAAGTAGAAAAAATGAGTCTTGTTAAAATAAAACAATAAATAAGAGTATTTGGCAGCGTTTACTTCCGAAAAAAATAATTAGACGCGTTTTGTCACGCTTGGGGAAAGAACAGAACGTCCTGACGTTGCAAACAAGTGTGACGTTAGGTAGTTGTAAGAGAGAGATAAAAGAAAAAAGAAAATATAAATAAAAAAAGAGAGAGATATGAGAAAAATGGTCCTGGAGGCTCCAAGTTAGAAACTACTTTTTGGTGACAGTGTTTGCACTCATGACTCCCCCACCTCCTTCATTTTCCGCATGAAGAAAATATAGTAAAGAACAAAAATGCAAAACGTCAAAACTAGTTAGGAGAGAAATGCCATAAAAAGACCCATCAAATTAAGTTGCTCCTCAAAAGCACATTCTTCTCATACATTCCCCAAACTGCTGTGAACTGTCTAGAAATAGATAGGAAATATTTAAACGTGCGTGGTGCGTGGTGCGTGGTGCGTGGTGCGTGGTGCGTGGTGCGTGGTGCGTGGTGCGTGGTGCGTGGTGCGTGGTGCGTGGTGCGTGGTGCGTGGTGCGTGGTGCGTGCAAGAGTGAAGGCCACAAATCCAGAAATGCAATAAAACCCATTACATCATCATACACACAAAAGGGTATACCGGAGTTTCAGGCCTTTAAGCTTCTCAAAATGGAGCTGTAGATGTTCGGTATAGGGTACCCTTCTTTTTCTGCTGACTAGCTGCCGCTTCACTCAACTGTAATCATAATCCCCTTAAACCAATCACTTTCTACCGGTGCAACATCAAACCATATATATATATATATATATAACATGAACCACTGTTTCAAGCATATATAAAACTAAACAAGGTAATCACCGGATAATTTACTTTTCTTATAATTCTTTTTTATCTCTTTTCATGTCACGTTACGTTCATTTATCTCTTTCTTTATTTTTCTTCTTATTTCTCTTTTAATTATTACAAATTAAAATAATACCTGTTTGACACTGTAAAAAGTGAAAAAAAAAACTATATATTAAAAAGAAAGATAGAAAATATTGAAAGGAAATAAGTTAAAAAAAGAAAAAACTAAAGAAAAACTCGGCAATGATATTTATACCTGTTGTTGCTGTCTTCTAAGTCTTGCATTTTCTTCTCTTAAGAGCTCAACTTTAAGCTCGAGTTCATTGGTGTAAGCCTGAAGAAAGTAGAAAGGAAGAGATGTTTTGTTAAGCAAACTAAAACAAAAGAATACTTATTTTGGTGTTATCAATAGCGAAACCTATAATTGTGGCAGCCACATCCGCAGGCTGGCGAATGAGAATTAATGAAGAAAAAAGAAAAGAAAGAAAGAAGCAATCTTTTCCTGTTTTCTAGCTCGTGATCGTGCAGCGGACTCACGATTCTTGATCATACGCTTATTTCTTCTGTCTCCAAGGTTGCAATCAGGTGGAGGTTGAGGAAATGTTTTAGTGGGCAAAGAGGAGAAAGAGGAGGGACAGGGGAAGGTGTGAAGTAGTGGAGAAGGAGTGTTGAAGTTGGAGGAGGAGGAGGTGGTGGAGGAGATAGGAGGAGGGTGTGAAGGTTTGGGTGTAAGAGGATCGAAATGGAAGTGAGGGCGAGAACTCAAGCTTAGAACAGTGAGTGGGGCCGGTGAGGCAGGGCAGTAAATAGAAGCAGTTTGGGAACTGTTTGGTGGGTCTATGGTGCTGAAGGGTCTACCCAGAAAGTCTTGGAACATTACCCCTCCCAAGTTCGAACGCTTACTTCTTCCCCCTATGTTTTGCTCGTTTAAAGATGCAAGGTTTATCTCCTTCCACACCTCTTCCATATCAACCACTCACTAAATCAACACTCTTCTCTTCTCTTCTCTTCTCTTCTCTTCTCTTCTCTTCTCTTCTCTTTCACGACTCTTTTCTTTAGCCACACTTCATCATCACACCGTTTGGTGGATGTTTTAGAAACTTAGATGAGTGAGAGTTTGAGTTTATTTAAAGATTAAGAAATGGTGAACGATGATAAAGAGAAAGAGAAGGGAGAGTTTGAGTTTATTTAAAGATTAAGAAATGGTGAACAATGATAAAGAGAAAGAGAAGGGAGGGATGGGTCTGGGTCTGGGTCTGGGTCAGGGTCAGGGTCAGGGTCAGGGGAGTGAACTTGTAGAGTACTGTTACACTATCCTTCCTCTTTCCTTCATATTAAGGATTTTATTATTATTCACCATTCTAAGATCTTTTTTGTTTTTAATATATTCCACTTTTTCTTATACTTCTCTTTCTATCAAATTATGTGTAAAAAACTAATTATTCAAATCCACTCATTGCATCTCATACATATGGACTAAAGGGCCCAATTTCTAGATATAAGGATGTGGATTTTTTATTTTCTTTTTGTCAAGTGAAAAAGTTTAGATGAATTAAATTTTTCAAGGTTCAATAAATTTATAAAGATATTTAAATTAACAATAGATGACTGAATTTAAACTCTATTTTTAAGATTATAAATTTAATCAATCTGTGTTGACCAAAGAAGTGGATCATCCGGGAATAGCAGAACTCAATTATATATCATATATCATCTTTTCTTCTTCTATCTTTTACATTATTTTATTTATTTTCAGAGATACAATGACACTTTTGCTAATATTTCATAGCCCTCTGTGCACTTTGTGTGACTTGTCATATCGGACCCTCCACACGTGACACGCGCGCCAGCCCAAACCCTATGCATGTTTCTAAAAGGAATTTCATTATAAATATCAAATTTAATTTAAATATATTATTAATATAAATATATTTTTATTATGAATAATTAAAAAATTTAACCTGTTTTTTATACAGAATAAGATATAATATGATAATTAATCATATTATATATTATTTTTAATATTTATTAACTTAAGAGGATATAATAATTTATTCTATTAAATTATATTTTATCATTTTTATTTTAAGAGAATGTTGGATTACAAATTTTATAATGTTTTTCACTTTTATATCTTGTTTTTTATCATTTTAATATTTTATAAAACATTTAAATATTTTTATAAAAAAATTATTGAAAGTAGTATATGAAAATTATTTTTAAAAAATATTTTACTATATAATAATATATGATTTTAAAGTGTAAAAATTTATACAACATATATTTAAATTTAATTTAATTTTTTATAAAAAAATTGTATCATAACTTTAATGTCAATCTTTTGATATTATTTTTAAGTAAGAACAAGTTTACAATTTATATTAACATTTATATTTTTAAATTAATTTTACTAAAAAAATTAAAATTAATTTTTATTAAAGTATTAATTTGATTAAAATTAAATTTATTATTTTAATATAATTTATATTTATTTTATTATTCTTTATTCATCTGAAAATTTGGATAAAATATAAAATGGTTGCTCGGTGTGAGTTTCGAGCGGATACAAGGTGATTTTTTTTTACCCATAAGCGTTGGCAGTGCGTGATTACTACGTACATGTATCCTTCTCGGTTGATATATTTCATTAAAATCCTATCTTAATGAGCCACATAAGTATATGAACATTCAAATAAAATTATGAAAATATTTTTTATTGTTTAGATTGAAATATATAAATTAGGATATCGCTATCCAAATCAACCATTACTTTTATGCATACCTATAGTATAGGATAATGAGTCTAGGAGGGCTGGCTATGTATAGAACTCAAAATTTTAATTTATTTTTGTGTATATAGATAATTTGTTTAAATTTATTTATTTCATCTGTAATAATTTATATATTGCGATATGACTATCCAAATCAACCATTACTTTTTGTGTAGGATAATGTGTTCAAATAGGGCTGGCGATGCGTATAAGTCAAAATTCTTACTCGAATCAGATGAGCTAGGTTTAAAAAAAATAGAGAATAATGAACAAGATGAAGATAATAATAATAATAATATTATTATTATTATTTTAATATGATAAAACATCAAAAAAATTAAGTAAATAAATGGTACCGCTAAAAAGTAATAAAATCATAAACGCTAAAAGGTTTAATTGTAATTTTGGTTTTTCTAGTTTAATTTGTGTAATTTTTCTTTTCTAGTTTTTGAGTATTTTTTTAAATTTAGTAACATTGGTTATTTATTAATTATTTTTTAACTTTTTTATAATTTATAATAGTATTAAAACATGAAATGGTTTTAAACACTTAAAAATAAGAAAGTTTTTTGAAACTAAATAAATTTTGAGGGATTTTGTAAGATTGGAGATTAAGTTTTGAAAAGAAAAATTTTAAGATTTATTATATTATTATTCTTATTTTTAGTTAAATTTCATATTTTGGTAAGTGAGTTTTAAATATAAATATTCTAATTATTTTAATTATTAAAAATAAAAAATAGGATTTGTAATTTTTTTAAAAATTAATTATAAACTATATTTATTAAATTTTAAAAATAAAAAACCAAAATTACTTAAAATATTAAAAATTTTAAAATTATCCACAAATCAAATTAAAAATATATAATTAAAGTTTGATCAAAATATCTTCAATTTAAAAAATCATAAGAATCGGTTAGCCGCTGGTGCGGTGACAATAATAATAATTACAAATATCAATAAATCACACTGCTCTCAAAAGTTTAATCGTCCAACTTTTCATGACATAAAAACAATGATATACATTGTATGAATTCAGAAATCTCCCAGCAACACAAATATTAGGCTTTTGAAAAAAAAAGTTAAAACATTACAATATATGCAACGCGAAAAGTTGTAAGCTATTCCTTGCATTTCAATTCACTAGTCCCATTTTTATATTATATTTGTTTGCTCAGATTTTTCATCATCCTAATGAATGCAATATTGAAAAAAGAGAGTAACAATTCAACTTATTATTTAATGGGAAGGTCTAATGAAATGGTACAATGTAATCTCATGAGAACTTCGTATAAAGAACTTAAAATATATACCGATTGATCAACAATTATACGACTATTAAGGAGAAATTTTATATTTTCGATCATAATTCTTTACTATATTATCTGAAAAGATATGAAATAATATATTTATTTTATGTTTCATTGTCGAAAAAGATAATGATGGGGTCTTCAGAATTTGAACAAAAGTAGATAAATAAATAAAATCTTAAACATTGTTTTTTGAAAGAAAAAAAAAATCGAGAAAATTTGTTAAACTGAATTGCTAAGGTGCGGTTCTTTTGGACTGGTTTGGTGCAGTTCACAGTTCTTTTTGCATTGCCCTACTATTTAAAGCAAACTAAACTGTCATACTTGTATCATTACCTATATACATTTTACATGTAATGTTATGCTTTTCAAATACAGATTTTCTATTTTACGTTCAAGATTATATAATAAGTATTTATTGAAAATTATCAGATTTAATATATTAATAAAATTTAATGTTATCATTTTTAATGAAATTATTATTTATTACTTTTTATTATATACCTTTAAACCTACATAAAAATATTATTGAATATTAAAATTTACATGTGTAGCTATAACTTGAAATCTCATTGTTATAAAAAAAATTGCTTTCCACCGGTAAAATACTGCATGTGTACTAATTTAGTATAATTTATCGAAATTCGTATTCAAATTAAATTGTTGTTAGTATCATTGTTATTATTTTCAATAAGTTGATCTTGAACTAACCGTGATTTTTAACAGAAATCAATTTGTGGCTGTTAAATGTTTTATCGATTTTGTTTCATTATCAATATCCATTATTTCATTTTCGAGCAAATCTCCATTTTCATTCCTATTATTTGTGATATCCATCAAATTATACTATGAATTAATAAAATTTAAGATATAAAAAAAATGCATCATGTCTGTACTTGGTTGGAGATTAATCAATTGAAATTTTAAATTATATAAATCAACACAATATGGTTTTAACGTGTTTTTCGTTATATAAAAAAATGAATTTATTAATAAAAAATCTGTTAAGTGTTAGAATAAATAGTTTTTGTTAGTTTAAAACTTATCCAACAAAAATCAAATTAAAAATATAAACTTTGAAGGTTTATATCAAATAGCACATTATACTATCATTTGATTTAATATATTCATAGTATATATTAATATTTTATATTAAAAAATTATTAGTATGATATGTCTTATTGTTAATATGAATTCATGATATTTATAATAATAATTTATTTTTTGTTAAAAAGTTTATATTAATAAAAGATAATTCAGTATTAAAGTATTATTTAATAATCAATATTTACAGTGGTTGAAATTATTATGAGTTTTCATTTGTACATGGAGTAGTTAACTTAATAAGTATCGCAAATATTAGAAACAAAAATTAGAATTTGCTCTTCAAAATAGTTTGTAAAATTCACAAACTATGAGAGTTATAGTTTATGGTTAGATAGCAGCCTTAGATAACGTTGGAATGATCATCTTTTTCTTTAAAACATTTTTTTCGTATTAAATATATGATTATATCATAATTGTCTTTCTCCCATGAGAAAGTAACAGTTTAATGAAATTAGTGTTCTGTATTTTATACTTCTTTTAATTTTTTATAATTTTAATTTCTTATATTAGTTTTATATATACAATTTAATTTTAAAATTTTCTTATTTGCTAATATTTATCTTTGTAGGAAACTTTTCAATTTTTAAAAAATAATTTTTATATTGTAATCTTTAAATATATTAACTTTGTTTATATATTGTTCAATTTGTTTTAAGAAAATTATCAAAACATGATTAAGTTAACATCAAATTTTGTTTATGAATAATTTTAATTTAAGACTAAAAATATATAAAATATAAATTTAATAAACTAAATTATATATTTACTTAAATATAATCATTGCATAATAAATTTTGTTAATAATAGAAATTAAAAGAATCAAAATTATAAAAATACAGAAAAATAACAAATTAATATAAAACAAGGAATTGAAAAATTAACTAAACCAAAAATAATATAAGAACTAATAAAGTTTTTCATCATGTGTAGTCATTTGACATGAATCACTAAAAAAATTGTTAGAATTATTTTTTGAAAAATTATATAATCGATATAAAATATATTAATTTTTAAATTATTTAATAAATATAAATTTATAAAAAATTTATTAATAAAAATTAAAACTATTATTATTTATATTTTAAAATCATAATTAAAAAAATTATTTTAATTGAATAGTGAATAATTAACAATTGTCTCCATTTGATTTTGATTGGAAAGAAAGATACGATAAATAATTAATCAGCTAATAATGAAGATTCTGTATTACGCTTATTTAGGAAATGTTTGAAAGTCTCTTTTCCACTAATCATAATGAGGAAGTCATCTTTTGGTCAAGATACCTACTGCTACGATATGGTCTCTTTCTTTTTTTAGGTGATGCCGTTATACAGTAATATTTTCCTTTTACTGTTTCGTGATTTGTTTAAATCTCTATCCTTCATCTTTTCATTTTGTTTTTATAATATTTGGGCTTCTTAAATTTTATTCACTTTCCTCTTTTGTTTCATGTCCAATGTTTCTTTATCTTTAATGTCAATCTCTACTTTGAACTATGTTATTACATGATTTATCAGCTCAAAATTTAAATAATAAGATGAATTAGCAAAATGATGATAAGTGTTTGAGAGCAAAATGGTGTGTAAAAAAATATTTTCATATTGTACTCTTGTTTATTATACAGGAATGAAATTCGTTTATACTTTAAAATTTGGATAAGTTGTATTTTTTATCTGTTAAGTTTAAATAAATCTTCAATTTTTATATTCCGATATTTTTATTTAAATTATTTATAGTTTTTTTAAGATGGTCTTTCCGTTATAAAGACATTGAATTTCATTGTATATTTCGTAGAATTTTAATTTTTTAAAGACCGTTCAAATTAATTGAAAATTTTGACTCATCTATTAAAATTTTGTTTAATTTTATTGACTAAGAAAATGTCCAAATTAAGAATATTTTTATCGAATTACGATTTTGAATAATATTTTTTGACGACTATTGAAATTGATCAATTGGTTTATTTAAATATTAGAATACAAATAACATATATTTTCTAAATTTCATCGAGTAAAACGAGAGATTAAAAACGATTTTCTTCGTGATCTGTTTTTTTGGATATGAAAATTTTATACTTTTAATAATTGATCAAATGTTTTTTAAAAAATTCTTAACATTAATATACGATTTTACTTTAAAATTTTATAATATTTTATGATATATATATATATATAAGAATTAAATAAATCATCTTGATCCCGTTAATTTTTTAGTTTTCGACAAAATTTTAATAAAATTTAATATCGTTATGGTAAAAGGATTAATTTAAAAAAAAATTAAAAAATTAGTTTAAATTAAAAAGGGTTTAAAGCATAAAATTAAAACTTAAAAATCCAATGATTTATACCCAAATTTTCATATTTATAACTTTTTGTTACAAAATAAAACATTTTTCATAACTTTAATTCTGCAGTTATTTTTTAAAATGTGCAGATATTAATCCTTGATGGTGTTTTTCTTAATACGCATCGCTCTTCCATCATATAATAGATTTTTTTCTTTCTTTTCCTTTTATAAAATCTGTAAAAAAATATTTAAAAAATAAAAATAAAAATCTCAATAAATCATAGGATTTAAATAGTTAGTAACATTCAACTACGCGTAAAACAGTTTTTTATTCGATTCTAATTAGAGTTTTGATAAAAATAGATTTACAGTATAAAATACTTAATAGTGTTAATTCTTAAAAAATTCAGTTATATATTGAAAAAAAAAATCACACATACACATAATAATATATATTTATTTACAGCTATAAACTGTTGGATCGTTTTATTTTTTATTTTAAAAACTATACACTATTAAATAAGTAATACTGTTTATATATAAAATAATAATTATTTTTATATAGTTGTTGAAAAGTTGAGATTTTCATGAGCAATGAAACACACTATATTTTATTATATATGAGATTTAAATTGGATGGAAGAACTAATTTAATATTATATAATAAAAAATGATTATTTATATTGAACGCTTTATCGTAGTTGTGAGATGAAAAAAGCAAGAGCGTACAGCATAGGCATAGCACAATAAGTACGAATCTGTGTAAATCAACTTTCCAAAATAAAAGGAAGAAAAAAGAAAGGGAAAGGTTGATGTTAGTCCAGTTGTTGAGCCACGAGCAGAGTTACTCCTTCATGTTTTAAGGACACTCTGATTTGACACGTGCATCTGTTGCCACATCACACATTAACTCTTCCCACTCATCAATTCACTTTTATTGTTTTGCCAAATAATTGCGTCCACAACCCACATATTATAATTTTTACACATTAAAAAAGAGAATAAAAACAACAACAATAATTATAATATACTGTAAAATAGAAGCTCAAGTTTGCAACTCATAAGAAAACTATTTGAAAGATATTTTATAGGTATTTTTTTTCCTTAAAAGAGTAATAAATAATATGGAATAATAGAAAATTATTTGTTAATATTTTTTAGATATTCTTATGTCATTGTTCAACTTGTAAAATGCAAGTCTCTGTCTTGTTCTACTCACGTATTTCCCTGGACGTTTTGTAACTAGCCATTTGAATTATGTAATTTAAAAGTAAACTTAAATTCTTCACACATAAATAAATAATACTGACATATAATAAAAGTATCTTTCTAAGGAGCATTTCATTTACCTAATTAACATGCTTTTCAACAATTATCAATATACCAATGCGAAGCATTGGAATTACAAAAAACAATGTAAAATCCTGAAAAAGAATTACCCGTTCAAAATATTTAAAGGATTTCTCTTTTATAGTGTTGTTAGATGATGAAATTGAAATTTTAGTTTAAATCTAAACTTTCAACACCAACACTGAAAAGATAGAATTTGTTAATATATATATATATATATATATATATATATATATATATTATATTTGAATTATATAGATAAATAGATGCAACATTAAAATTCTAAATTTAATTAAGCCTTAATTGAGTAAAATGTAACGTTTGAAATTATAAAAAACTTATAATATCATAAGGGTGATAGCAATCATAGTAATAACTATGTCAATAGTAAATAATAATTAAGATAATAAAATAATGATAGTAAGAGTACATATATAATAATAAAATATTAACAATAAAAATATATAAAAAAACTATGAGAAATTAGATTAATACCTTATCAGATTTATAAAAAAATATCTGATATTTTTTATTTTTTACATTATTTTAATTTTTTATACATATAATATTATAAAAAATTAGAAAAAGATAATATATAATTATATAATTGAAAATAATATATTGTATTATATTTTTATATAAATTATATATATAATTAAAAAATAAAAAAGATATCAGATATTTTTTAATAAATTTTAAGAAATATCGATGTATTTTTTTTTAAAATTACATAATATAAAGATAAAAAATTGATAATATTTAAATTCCTGATTACAAACTAGAATAATTTAAGTTAGTTATTTTATAATTTTATAAAAATAAATTTTATAATTATAACTGTAAAATATATTTTTGAGCATAAAATTAAAATTAATAGATCCAAATTCAACACCAACCTTACTATTGGATGGTTAATTTAGACGATGTAGTGTGATTATTCTGGAATAAGAAGTTGAACTTAAGTTTCGTATGTGAGTAAAAAAAAATTACCACAACTAGTTTCATCACACTTTAAATATTTTAAATTTAAAAAGATTATTTTTAATAAAAAAATTTATAATCCCAGATAAAAAAAAATCAATTCCAAGCTTCAGTTTGACACTCGGTTTCATGTGCCAAATGAATACTTGTATATATATTTTGTATACTTCGTATATCTTTTTATTTTTTCTCATTCTTTCTTATTTTTAAAATATTTTTTAACTTCAATCATTATTCCATATTATAAGTATAAAAATGATAATTTTTATTAACAAAAATTTATAATTTTATATAATAAATATTTTAATATAAATAACATTTTTAAATACTTAAAATAAGAGACATGTATGTAAAAATTTACAATACTCATTTTCATTTTCATGGAATCATGGAATCATGGAGCGTAACTCCAAATTAAAGAGTATGAAACACTTATTTTCTACTATATTTTTATAATAATTGTAAGAATCTACCGCATATCTCGTGAAATTTTAATTTAAAAGTTAAAATGATGCGCATATTTTAAGGGAAAAAATAAAAGTTATAAATACTCTTGAAAGATCAATGATTAATATTATAATAATATTTAATTACATTTTTAATCCTTTATTTTATATATAAATTTAGTTTTATTTTTCATTTGTTATAATTTTGATATCTATTTTATAAAATTTTTTAATTTTAATCTTTATTATTATTTTTATATTTAAAAGTATCCGTGTATATAACTTGATTTTCAATTCTGTTTATTTGCTCACATTTAATCACTTAGAAAATTATTGTTTTCAAAAATATTAATTTATACATTTTAGTCTCTGAATATGTTAACTTTATTAATATATTTTTCATATATATTCATATTTTTATATAAAAAACAAAATATAATCAAATTAATACTTAAATTATATTTATTCACGCATTTGAAAATAAAATTATATATTTTAAAATAATATCATTATTTAATTTAGACTTTTAAGGATATAAATAAAACTAATAATTTTTATAAATTAAAGGATAAAAAAATTATAGAAATTAAAAATATATAAAATTAAAAAATCATCAAACCTTTTAATAATTTTAAAATTGTTTTTTCCGAATAAAATGCATCTCATCATAATTTTGAAATGGTATACCAGGGTCAAAAAATACCAACATTATAATTGTACAGTAATATTTGAGTGCTATGTAAGATGCATTATTTTTTCCTTTAGCTTTTCCGTTTGTCTCTTTTTAGTTTAAAGGATGTATGCATATAAGCGGTCTCAACCATTCATTCTGCTAGCCATAATATTTCCTCAAACACTTTTCATGCAATTAACAGAAGGAGAAATGTTAATAATATTATATTCTCTAATGTATACTTTTAAATAGTCTTTTTTATTATTAATTAATATTATGAGAATCTTATTAGAGAACAAATGTTACATAGATTGATTAGAAACAAATAAAAAATATATAAACAAGAGAGTCATGAATTTCGAACACCAGAGAACTTTCGGACTATCTACAAATTCTAATATCGTATCAAACTTTATATTTATGATTTGGAGAAATATCTTTATTGTTGATAGTGGTTTTTTGAGTTTAAACAAAATTATTTATAATAAAAATACATATACGTTTATATAAAAAAAAATCTATATCTAAACAAAATCTAAAACTAAAATAAATAAAAAAGGATGTTTTTTTAAAAAACCAAAAAAATAAGAAAAAAAAAAGAATTTAGTGTTTTTATTTATTTTATAAGCAATATAAACGACAAAATATGAATTTAAAATCTGATATAAATTATTTTAATCCGTTACTATTAAGTAATTTCTAATGGGTAAAAAAGAATCCAAAGTTTGAAGAAAGACTTAATTAACGTTTCAAACAAATTTGTGAAAAAAAAATACTTAACAAAGTGTTGGAAAATAAGTCCTATGTTGATGCGTTAAAAATAAATAAAAATTTATATAAATAAAATAAATGTTACAAAGAATTTATCAACTTAAAAATTTGAAATAATAATTTTTTATTTTGTTTTATTTCCAATTCTTTTATTGCTTGAAAGGAGATGATATAATAATTTTGATGATTTGTATTATAAATGAATTAAAAAGAATGTGATTAAGAAAAACATGTTCATGGATTTATGAAGATTAAAAAAGGTAAGGAAAGAATTAAAATAGGATAGTGAAGGTAAAAAAATTAGACGCTTATAAGTTCAAACACAGTATAAAAATAACATTATACTGCAAAATAAAAACTACTAACTTCTCAGGTAGACTTTCTTAACATTCATCTAATAAAGGATCCTTTGAAAGAATTCATGAGAAATTTGTTAAAATATTCATTTATCATTCACAAGATTTTTTAACTTATTCTGATAAGTTTCATAATTAAATTTATAATATAAATCCTCTATATTATAAAAATTTTATTCAATAAATATTTATCTAAGTTGTTATCCAAATACATTCTAACTAAATTTAATTAACAAAATTTTAAACTAGTTAAATAAATTAAAAATATTATTTATATTTTTCAAATAAATTAAAAAGGAGAAATTGACCAAAATAATTTTTTAAAATAAATCAAAGAAAAATTTTAAAACATACTATGGAATTAGGATAGTTTTCCATCTATAAAAAAAAATTATTTTTTTTACGGTTTATGACCATCATGAATTGTTACATAGAAGAACATTAAAAGCAAATTTACGGCAGTGTTTAAATTTTCTAACAACTAAACCACCAAAACATTATCAGCAAAACAACTTCAATTTAATAATATATTTTAATGTAATATTATTTTGTTAATTTATTTTCAAAATATATTAATTTAGTTAATCCCACATTATAAGTCCCCATCCTACAATTTTAAATGGAGGTTTATATGCAAATTCCAACGGATCTCCCTTTCTATACTTACAATTTTAAAAAATAATTAGTAATAAAATATAAAAGGCAAATTAATAGCATTTAAGATCAATGGAACGGGGAAAATAATAATAGAAAGAAATTCAGGAAAAATAAAATATAAATATAATGAATAATTAAATGTGACAAGTATTGAAATGAATTTGTGATTTTATTGATAAGTACATGTAATAATATACGAGTTAGTATGATGATATACATTCTCATTCACTGATCTTTATAAGTGTCACACTAATAATATGTTTGGATGATTTTATTGATATATTGAGAAAAGAGTTAGCCAGGAGGATGTACATTCTCATTCCCTTGTTTTTTGTAAGAGAAATGTTTGTTTTGGATAGGAGGAGTAAGGACAGGAGAAATTAATAGAAAATAAAAGATCGTGAAAATAATTTTTTTTTCTTTCTTTAAAATAATTAGTTTTATATAAAAGAAAAAATTAATTTCTATGAATTTCTATTACTCTCACATTAGGAGAGAATTGAAGGAAGAAACGTTTTCATTTTTCTTTTTTACTTTTAATATTTTGATTATTAAATTTTTATAAAATTAAACAATAAAAAGTCTAATATTAATAAAATAATATAATCAAAATTAATTTTTTTAATTTATATAAATCAAAATTTATACTATTCATATATATTTTTTATTTATCTAAAAAAAAGTTTTTTTATTATTTCTATCCATAAAAACAAATTTTTTTTCTTATTATTTGAATCACATTTTTTATTTTCCTATTTATTTTTTTTAATTTTCATATCATTTTAAAATAAAATAGTAAATGTTCATCATGTTATGATTTTTGAAAAGAATCACATTTCGAAAAGATAAATGTTAGTTATATAATAATTTTTTAATTATAATGTGTAGAATAAAAAAGAAAGATAAAAATGAAATATATATATATATAATAAAAGAATTTGTAAAAATTATTGTACAATTTTATAATATAAATTTCATATTTTTTTATAAGAGAATATGCTAAAACTCTCTATCATAATAATAAAAAATATGTTGATGATATGTTAAAATTATAATGGATTATCCTTTAATTTAAAATTATAATTAAATTTTATGTTGATTCTCAAATAATGTTTAAGTTCAAAAAAAAAATTTATTTTTTATTTTTTTCAAATTAAGTTTAAACTAAGCTTGTTTATATTAAGTTAAAAAAATTAGATTTAATTTAGGTTCAAAAATTAAAGTTTAAGTTCTATATTTTATATGGTAAATTTATGTTGATTGGGTTGGACCTATTTTATTACCTCTAACTCGATATGAATTTTGTAAAGTTTAGTTAAACATATCACTTTATTTGTATTATAAAATATAAGTTTAAATACGATCTAAATTCATATTTTACATTAAATACTTCAAGTCATCCCGAAATCGATTAAAAAATTTTAAATGGATAAAATAAAAAATCTGAAATTAATTTAATATAAAATTTAAAGTTCATTTCTTATATTTGACAAACTTAATCAGCTCAGTCCACCGTACCGTTCTAACTCTATATATTGTGATCTGCTTCAGTAATTTGATTCAATCCAATACTAATTTTAATGAATTAATATTTTTTGTTAAATAAATCAAAATACTTATCCTCTAAATTAACAACATTTTCAAAATTATTTGATTTTCTATAAAGTGGACCGATGTTGTTTTAAAAGAATGCTGCTAACATATATTTATATAACAATTTGTATTATTAAGAGAATTCAGAATTTTTTCATTTTAATGGCTCGGTGGCTATTAATTTTTTTATATTATAATTTTCAAAAAAAAAATTGCTAGGTTAAATTACATTTAAAGACCAAGTCCGTAATTTAATTTTTAAATGCTATCATCGATCTTATCATCTTCGCCTTTTTTTTTTAAACAAAAAAATCCGTAAAATTAATTTTTAAATATTAGTGTATCATCATAAGGTCTTTCATTTTTTTACCTCTACAATTGAAATAGATACTGAAAGAAACATAATAATGTTTTAAAATTTTGAAATAATAGTTTCAGATATTCATGTAATATATGTTAATATTTAAACGAAATACAGCGATAGAAATATTAGAAAATTAATATTATAACACATTAACTCTTAAAATTTAAATGAATATCTTAAAAATAATTTTTAATTTATTAAAATTTGGAATATAATTTCCCTAAATAATGTTTGCTCGTGTACTGGATTAAAAATTACTATATAATTAAATAATAGAAACTTTTGAATTAATTATATTTGAATTGAGTGAACAAAAATGTTTTTTTTTATGTTCCTTAAAAGAAAATGACAATAAAAAATTATAAAAAAGTTATATCCTGAAAGATATTTTAGTAGGAGAGGATAACAAACTTTTATAGAAATGTAGTCTCAACTTCAATCATACCTAAGCTATTTATCACCTTGTTTGTATTGTATCCATAGAAATATGGAAGATGTTGAAGTCCCAATTTCTTGACAATCTTTTAAACGAGGATAAGTATGAAATCTAAAATTTGTGTTATTGTAAAAAAGTTTGAGCACCTATAAGTAAATATTTTTTTAAACCACATGTTTATTATAACCACAAACTCAATGTGATATAATTTCCATTCAAGGGTATAAGTTTTCTTGAAAGAACATCTCTCATGCTTGCAAAATGAGAAAAATATGAAATTCACCCTTTTACTTTTAATGAATCTCCAAGGATCTCGCAGATCTCACAGAGAAGTTTCCCTTAACATTCAACTTCAAGGGATGGTGGAGGATTCAAAAACTATTGTTAGTGGTTTGTTTAAAGTAAAATGTAGCAAACTTAATATGAAATACATGATTCTTAAAATGACATACACATAACGTTTATCACCAAATATCCTTTTATTTTCAATATCACAGTTGTGAGTATATCAAACATATATTATCATGAGACATCTTGCATATCCAAATATTAGGATTTCTTTAGCAGAATTTTTTTTTCTCCAAATTTTATTACACAATCACAACTCTTTAACACAAAGCCAATCATATACACAACCAAAAAGTTTGTAATGAAGAAGAATATTTTGAATAAGTTGATAACATTGTAAAAGGAGAAACACAAAAATATACAAATCATATCATGCACACAACTACTACAAATGTAAACTTATTATGTTTTTGCAATGAATTATAAATAAAAAAAACATTGAAATATAATTTTCAAATATTTCTTATTAAAAACATTATTTCTTAAAAAATGATATGAAATCTCTAATTTCATAATTCTTTCATCATAAATAACTAAAGAAAGAACCAACAAATAATCTCAAAAAAGTTTCAAAATAATTAATCTAAATATATTTTGTTTAACTAACAGGTAATAATTAATTTGTTTAATTTTTTGACATAAATATATATATTTCACCTTTTGAATGAAATGAAAAACATTTATTAAAATTTTGTTTGGTCTTCACTATTGGACCTAGCTTGTCAACTTAGAACTAGACAGCTGTCTACTTTTTTACAATGTCTGAATCTGTTCCACATCACACAATGTTGGGCAACAACCCCACGTCTCAATTAGTGTACTCATAACATAATCCTTTCCTTCACATTACAGGTCCCACCAACTTTTTTTCCTTTGCCCAGTCATTGTTTCCACCTTCTTTCCCTGTAAAACTATCCCTATTCTCTCTTCTTTTCCCACTTACCATTTTCACCCATATTTTCCATATGAAGAGGAGACACAAATTCCTTTAAATACAATCCCATTTTTCTTCCTTACTTGGTATGCCTAAAAATCAAACCAATTCGTGCAACATTTTATTTCCCTTTCTACTAACGTTTGGGATTACCAAATTTATTAAGTAACAGTTGAAAATTAGAGAAACTGACCCAAAGGATGATTGCAAGAAGGATGCTGGCAGTTTTTAAAGTTTCAATAATGTTTACTAACGAAACCTTTCACATCAAGGGAGGTTGTGATTGATGGAGACCCATCAAGCTAGCATTATGAAGTGTATAGGCGCTCAGAAATAGTAATATCAATTAAAGACAAACTTTTATTCTTTAAAAAAATATGTTGTTATAAGTTTTCATGTCTCTAAAATTAAAAATTTAATAAAAATACCATACATTTTAAATTAAATTAAATTATAATATTTTGAATAATATAACAATGATGATACTATTAATGAATTAAATTTAAAAATAAAAATGAGATTATTTAAGTTAATTAATTTGAAAACAAAGTAGAAAACGTGCACTTATTTTTTGCACTTTAGAATCAAATCTTTGGTCACATCTATATATATTTGATGTTTTGTCAGGTAGCAGAGGCAACATGTATTGTCCAGTGGTATGAAAAGTGGGATTGGTTAGTAACTATGGGATGCTTTATTAACTGGATGGCTCAAATTTCGTGGATGAACAGAACAGAACAGAACATACTCTCCTAAGTCCTATATAGGAATTAGGAAGGCATAGAGTGGTACGTAGTTCAGTTGTTGGAAGCAAAGCATCGACACCAAAAGGTCCATGTCTGTGAATATCATTAAAGAGCAACACTTGGCCAAAGTATGCATATCACTCTCCTTTCCAATGCATGTTTCTTTCCTCACTTCCACTTCTCTTCTAAGTCTACCAACCTTTTCTTAGTTTCTATGCTACAGTTTGTACTCGATCTTGTTCACCGATATGCCATCTGCGTTTATGATTCAACAATATTTCCACACATTAAGACATGGATGTTTGATGGATAAAATGTGCAGTGTAGCTATAGCATCTCAAGAATATTTATTTATTATAATATAATATATTAAAATTTTCATTATTCTAATATAATTTTTTATTATTTCATGATAATTTTTAGAAAATAAATACATAACATTAGATAATGTTATTTTAATTTTAAATTTATAAAAACTTGTAAATACCTATAGATAATCATTATATGTATGAATATATTTTTATCCCTTGTTTATTTCTTAAAAAAGATAAAAGATAATTAATGAGAAAATAATAATTAATAATGTCTTCAATTTTATATAAATAAATAAAAACAAAATTTTCTTCTTTTTGATGAGATAATGAGAGTTTTGACATTTGAATTGAAGATTTTTAGGGGGCATGATTCAGTTTGAATCTAAAATGGGATAAAAAAATATCAATCCGATTTTGAAGAACTTATGATTTAATTTTAAAATAATATTAAAATTGAATAAATCTAATTTAAAATTTTATAATTATATATTTTTTATTTTTAAAAATGTACAACATTTTATATTTTTTGTTGGTATATAAATAAAATCTTATTAACTAGAACATTAACAGAATTTCAAATTAATAGATAGATGGTCAATTACATAATAAATAAGTTTAAATTATAAATCAACAGTTAAAATAAATTGCTTTTATAAATTCTGATTAAAGATTTGTTTAGTTTTTAATTTTAAAATTTGTTTTCCGATATAAAATAATTTGGAACGATTCTTTAACATTTTTATATATTTAGTTTAAAAAATTATTTTATTTTATTTTATTATTATAAAAAATCATATTATTTTTATATTAAAAATTATATGCAGAACAGTAAAAAAAATTATTTTCAAAAGTTGCCACTTGGATGCTAGGTACACATGATCTCTTACCTCTTCGTCCCAGACGTAGTGTTAACCGTTGCGTCTCGGAAACTATCATATTCCTCCTTATGATAAATTAAAAAAAATTATATACATAACCTGTGAATTTACCTGAACCTAGGAAATTTAAGATTTGTTTGTTTCAATACTAGAAAATCAATTATCATATTTTTTATAAAAAATATATTTTTTAATAAAAATATTAAATTTATTAAAATATACCTGATTTGGATCAGGTCACACTGATTTCAGCCTGAGGCACCATTGAGCCAAATAAAAAAGGTTACATTATATTTGAGTTGTATAATATAAGTTAAAGGTTTTATTTGGACCCATATTTTATAGTTATAAATCGGGAAAATCCGACATCCATTTTAGAAAGGATCATGTGGATTGGGTAAAAAAAAATCTAAAATTAATATAGGCTTAAAGTTTAAGGTCTTATTCTACATTTTTTTAATGGTGGGTTCATATACTTTTTTTTAACTTAAAAATATATGATTTATATTAATTTATATATTAATCTTAATTATGTTTTATAATTTAAAATTAATTTTAGTTAACTTTACACATTTAATGCTGAATGATTTTATGTGAATATTAACAATATTTCTTAATTGATAATCGAATACTAATTCTTTTAATATGAAGATTATTGAAATGATTTTTTTTTTCTAATAAAGTTATTTTTATCCACATAACTATAATTTAAATTTTATTAGCTTACTTAGAAAATATTACTATATGTTAATTGTGTTAAACTGTTTTTTTTTTTGTTTTGGTTTCTTAATTTTATAACTTTAACAAGGAAGAAAATTTGTTTTCAATTGTTCCTTTTATTAATATAGCGGTTCGTTGAATGGTAAATTGTGGTAATTTGTGGCATTAAGAAATATTGGTGGCATTAAATAAGAATATATCCGGTTGGGGTTGGATTATTTTTGTTGAAAAAAATAGATGTGTTAATTATAAAAATATATTGTAGTTTGGTTGGAATATTATTTAAATTTAAGTTTAATCTAAAATGATTTGAATTATATTGAATGATTCAACTTTTATTTTATTTTAAGTTGATTAAAGACGATAAATAAATTTTATTTTAATTTCTCTTATATTCTATTTTAATTAAAATTTATTATATAAAATTTATAAAACACTAAAAAATATAAAACACAAAAATAATTCTATATTAATTTTAAACTAACAAAATTATGCATGTATTAAAATAATAAAACATGTTATTAAAATGGATATGAAATAATGATAAGGTAAAATTATGAAAAAATATAATTTTATAAATATATAATTATGTAAATATTAATAATAACTAAACTTTATAATTAAAATTACATGTACATGTTCAATTTTTAGTAAATTAAATTGAATCGGTTTTTAAAATAAAATTTAAAATCTAATTCGATTTAATAAAAGATTAAATTTTACAATTTTCTACTTTTAATTTTTAATTAATTTGATTTCTTCGATTAATTTTTTATAAATTGCATTGAAATAGATATATTTATAACATTGAAGGTGCATTGGCCATTCTCGTTTCTTTGGCCTTCTAGTTGCCCCCATTTTGCAGTGTCATCACCTAATCAACTTCAAAGCCACACTCTCCCAAACCATTATATATATGATATTCATTCACTAAAGTTACCTCCATCCAAACTTTGTCACTTTCACATACCTAATTTTTTATGAACAGAATCATTATCATTATCACCTTTTTTTTGTTAATTTTTAATTTATTTTATATTTAGGACTTTTTAAGAAAAAAAATAAAAAAAAGAAAGAAAATAAAAATTAAAAAATATAAATAGAAGGAAAAAAACTTGTTTACCTCATCAAAATTTTGTTTTTCCAAATAGGAGAGAAAGTAGAAAGGAAAAAATTATAATTTTTTTAAAATTGTTAAAATATTATATAATTTTAAAAAATATATTATATTAATAAAAATATAGTAAAAAATATTTGTAAAGTTAATTTTTTGAATTTATATAAAAAATTATATTTTTAATATATTTCTTTTTCTTTTTTTTTTGATTCATCAAAATAAAAGAAAAAAGTTCTTTCATTTTTTATTTATCAAAACAATTTATTTTTATTTACTATTTCTATTTTTTTTCCTTTTTTCTTTACTATTTTTTCATGTTCAACCTTATTGTAATATCTTCTTAACATTTGAAGCAACCTCTCGAAATTTGGTTCATACTTTCTCCCTTTAGAACATAAACCTTAACCTTATGTTGGTTAGAGAAGAATGAAATAAAAAATTTATTTTTTAAAATTAAGTAAATTTTATTTTTATCTCAATTTATTTGCAATTATTATATATAAAAATAGAATTAAAATATACAGAACTCATGAAAAATATTTCTTCCATCGCTTGCCATAAAAATGGGGAGAGTAATTTTTTTAATTTTAAATTCTTAAAATTATAAAATATTTATTTTTTTAAAAAATAAATATTATATTAATAAAAATATATAAAAAAGTTAAAATTTTTTAGGATTAAATATTATTTTTAAAAATTTATACAAATCAAAACTAATACTATTAATATTTATTTTTCGTTTTTTTTTACTTTCTCTCCTATTTTTATTCATTAAATAACTTATTTTTTCATCTTATTTTTATTTTTTATTTATTTTTCTATTTTTTAATTTATCTAAAAAAACATAATTTAACCATAAATTTCTTCAAGTTATAACACTTGGTTCTTCTCAAAGTAAAAAGAATTTCTAATGCTAGCAAAATCGAATTTGTAAAATCTTTTTTTAATGAATTCTTCTATGACCATGTCCGTTCCTTGAGCACTTCAACATTTATTTGCTAACATCAGGTAGGTATTTTCCGATTGTTCTACAATACCCCAACCTGTTGCTGGATGTTCTTACATCATGTTTGGATTGATATAGATTTTGAAGGGGATATCTAGGAGGATGAGAAAAGTAATAAATTTCACATCCTTAATTGCTTGAATGGAATAGAAATCAGAGAGTATATAATTTTCTTTTTTTAATGAAATCTACTAAAATACAAATCTCATCTATGGTGGTGAGAAACCAACAGGAGAGAAGGTAGGTCGTTGATTTTTTTTATTATAAATAATATTCTATATAATATTAAAAATAATTATTTTTTATAAATTCAATATTTTATAATTATTCAAAATAATTATCTATAAATTTATTTTTATTTTCCATCATATTTTAAATGATAAGAATTTATTTTATTCATTCAAAAAATATATATTTACTATCTTATTTTTAATTTTTTTCTTCTTCTTAATTAATTTCTTTCCATTTCCTTTTTTCTATACAAAAAGCCTTGGTAAAACTATGTAAATAAATAAAATTAAAGGATTTAAATATTATGTCATAATTTTAAGGATATTGCAAATCAGTTCCTGTATTTAATTTAAAATGTTAATTGACCCTTCCATGGATTGATTGAGAAGAGCCATCCTTTGGCAATTTGGATCAGGAAAGATTCAGTAAAACCACAATCCCATTTTGCCTCTATTGCAAATAATTGATAAATAATTACATGTATTTAAATCCAACCAAAAATTATTAGAATTGATTTAAAGATGAGAAATTAAAAATTAGAATAATTAAACATAAGATTTAAAATTTGATTATCATCGCTACATTTAAAAAAAAGAAAAATCAAACCAAAAGAAAGAAAATTCTTTTCCTTGCAATTGCTATAAATGAAACTTGTACCTTTAAAAACGAATTCTCCAACTTGAAGAGAGAGCGCGAAGTTTCCGAATATTATTTTAAAAATTTGGTGGAGCACTATAGGCTTTGTCGTCAAAGGATCAAGCTCTGATCTACCGTTGTTCTTCGGAGAAGAGTGATGTACCCGAAGGCTTTAAAAGATTAGATATTTTTTAAGAGTAAAGGAGAAATTTTTATTTTTTTTATGATCCTCTCAATTGCTGCTTAATTTTTTAACTCTTTCGTTAATTTCTCATCTCTTAATTTTATATTTAGAAAAAGATTAATTTGTATTGTTTTAAATAAATAAAAATATTAATTTATAAAATTTTTAAAAATAAAAAATTAATTTATATAATTTTAAAAGTTAAGAATGAATTTGTAATGGATACCAAAGAGGAGTAATTTGGTAGTTTCTAATTCTATATTGTTTAAATTTTGAAAATATATTTAGCATGAAATATAAGGATTTTTCAAGAAACTTGTGTTTCATTGGGTTCGTTCCATCGCTTTCCTCCAGTTCCTGTACCTAATAGAAGAATCAAAATTGGATTCTAGTAGGTTGAAGATGAATATTTGATGATGGCTAAAATCCTTTATCCCACAAAGACCGCCACCTTGACAACTAGTGGTTGAATCAGATGATATTCTAACAGCCAGCATCTGAAAGAGCATTTCAGAAAACAATATCGTTTTCCGGATGACGTGTTATTAAATCTTCAAACGGTTAAATTACACTTCTGTTCTTCAAAGATGTTTGAATTATATTTTTTTATTTTATTAATATATATATATATATATATATATATATATTCTTATAAATGAATATGAACTAAACACTCAACTTGAGCATATAATGAACAAGATGAGATTTAAATCCACAAATTTATGTAAATTATTCCACTTATACAGTTGATTCCGGTAACATTTTAATTTATGTCAATATAAATGTACCTTATAATAGTTGTGAATATTTATAAATATACATTCCAATGATTTTTTATAACTTTTAGAATTACCACCTATTAACTTTGATCATGTTATTATAGAGTTTAGTATTCTAAACTGTGTCATATTCAAGAAAAAAAGTAAAATCTAATCAATCCATTATTTAATGGCACATTTAAAAACAATAAAAAAATTGTATAAATGCTCATAGCTCATATTGTTCATTTATATTTTATATATTATAAGATCAATTTTAATTGCTAAATTACATTAATCCTTTCTTTATTTAGAAATTTTGAATTGTCTAAAAGATGAGAAATAATATAAATATTATTTTAATATTTATTATATTATTCTTCACGAACTCTTTTTTCAGAATTTAAAAGAAAAGTCATTAAATTTTAGTGTGTACAATTATAAAATCGGTTAAATATTTTTGTGGTTAAATTTTTTAATGAATGTTTAAGAAAATATTACAATAAATTTTTATTAAAAATCATATTATCTAATATGTTGATAATATTGAATATTAATTTGGAATAAAAATTGTTATTTATTATTATAAATCACTGGGTATACATTAGAAAATTTGAATGCACTATTATCATGAGAAGTAATTGGTCACTTTTTGAGTACAAATATATTAAAATAATGTTACTCGTTACAGTCATGTAATCGAATCCAACACTAGCAGAATAAAGTTGATTAAAATTATCTTTGAATTTTAAATGAGTTACATTTTTTATAATTAAAAAGTAAATGAATTCATTTTTCATTTGAAAAACCATCTGACAGATTTATTTAAAATGTGCTTGACTGTAAGAATGTTTAGAACGAACTATCTCATGCACGTACTGAATATTGATAATTAAATTGAAATAGATTATAACTATAATTTAAAACACTCAATGCAATATGTTTAATAAAACTGATTATGCCCATAACATTATAATATACTAATCCGTGGAGGGAGAAATGAAGGGACTACATTACGAAATAATAAAGGTTTAAATAAGTTATTGATCTTTGAAAATATATTTTTTAATTTTTATTTTTATAAAAATTTTATTTAATTTTAGTTTCCAAAAATCATATAAAACACTATTTTAATTTCTAACGGGAAACTAAAAATCAGTATTTTAACATTAAATTAATCATTTGAAGCTAGTCAAAATATTAGTTTACAACTTAATAATAAGCATGATCAAACCAATAATTATTAAACATATATTTATAATATTATGTCATTAAATAACAAATTAACATAAAATACCAAAAATTAAGAAAAGCTAACTTTTAGATTAATTGAAAACAATCATATATGTTGTGATAAAAAATCAATAATAAAATAAATGAAAAGACCTATGCATATAAATTTTTATAAAATATCACTTTATTTTTTATTTAGTTAAGATTATAGCTTTAAATTTAAAAAAACTTAAAAAATTAAATCTAATTGATTCAAACTGATTTTTATCACCAAATTTGAAAACAAACTAACTTCTTACAACTAATTCTAGATTCAACCTGTCAAATCAACTGGTCTAATCCGATTTTCTAGACAATGCCAAAAACACCATTTGTTAATTGGAGGAACTAAAACCGAATAAAACTATTATAAAGATATTAAAATAAAAAATATTTTTAACCAATAACTTATTTAAACTAATAATCAAATATAGGTTCTGGTTCCATGCAATTTCAGGTCTAAATAGACAATATCCACCTTATACAGCTGTAACCCAGACAATTAAAGTCTTAATAACCCCACAGGGACCACTTATGGCTTCGGAATTTTTGTGAGTTTAAACAGATCAAAATATAAAAATATGTCATTCCAGATATGACGTGACGGGATATTATAGCAAGTGACATCAAGCAATAATTCTTTAAAGCAGCGGTAGGACAAATCTCCAGCAGCAGAAAGCTATATTTGCTCTTCCCTCAGTGGCAGCAGGTAGCTATCAAACAGATTCAACACCCATGAACTAATATAATGTTTCCTAAAACTGGTGGGAAGCTGACCCCAAAGATTTAAAAAAGCAGCTGAGGGGCAGTGGGGAAAGAAAGACAAAATTCCCCCATATTGAAGCAAAACATCCCCCGTGAGAGTAACATTATACCCATAAAAAGAGAATCACAAGAGTCGTGCAACTAGCTCCACAACCAAAAAAATAATTAAAATTTTAAAAATGCCTTTTCTGTATTTTTGGGAAAGGGAGGGGGGGAGGGGGTACCGTTTGGTCCTTTCTTCTGTTTTATAATAGGTATTTTCCTCCCATTTCTCAATCATGGTAAATATGCCTCGAGAGAAATCATTTCCCATCCAAATGCAAAAATTCAGACCATTCTTTAGATACCTGCTTCTCGTGTCCCTCTCTTAAGAGCTCTCCAAAAAAACAAAGTGGTAAAGCATATCTACAACTCTAATTTCTTGCTGAAATAGAGTGATCTGAACCTTGAATACCAACTTGACCAGTACCCTCGGCAGTGGAGAGCTGCAATGGACTACTCAAATCCCCATATGCAGATCTATGTTGTGAAGTATCAGGTAGAACATCTAGCCCACCAGCACCATCGTAGTTAGTAGTCTCCAGAGCAATATTGTGGACTTGGTCTGCCAGCATGTCAGAATTCAACACTCCAGGTGTTGTAGCATTGGGAAACTGAACAGAAGGAGGCATGATCCATCTCCTCCAATCATTTCGTCTCCTTATTTTGTCACCCTACGACATAAAGAAATGAGTTTTAACCTAGAGGCATAACAAATTGAGAGAGTAAAGAAAAATGAGAATTAACTTTTTACTAGATACTCCCAATGAAATCATGTCTATTTTCAAATTCATAAACTCAAATCTCCAATGCAAGATTCAAAAAGTTACCTGCACTTCAACAACAGACGAAGTTCGAACAGCATCTAATATAAGCTGGATATTGTCGGTCAAATGCATAACCTGACAAAAATATTTATCATTGGGTAACAAATAATGATACAACTCACATCTAAATAGAAATTTTTTTTAAATTGAATGCATAACTTTGAAGAACAGCAGAATTACAAAATTTAGAAGAAAAATGATGCAACTCCACCACTAAAATAGTCAACATAGAAGATACTAAAACTGGTGTCTAAAGAAGGCATTACGCCCTAAACAATCATACAAATTCACTTATCCATTTCCATTACACCTGAGTCAGTGATAATCAAGATTCAGATAATATAGTTAGATCAACTTCAGTTTCAGTATACACCAGAGTGTAAGATTTGTCAAGTTAAACCAAAAAAACAAAAAAGTTTAAACCATACATTGAACAATGAATGACAAACCATAAAGCTCTTTTTAGTGCACACTTGGTGTATCACCATAACATATCACATGTATGACAGTAATTATATCCATTAAATATGCCACTTAATTAGTTGTAAGGTAATAGTAATAGTAGTAGCAGTAGTAGTAATAATGATAACAACAACAATAATAATAATATTATTATTTAATACATTAAAAAGATCATTGAATTTCAAATCAAGGAGAACAGACAACAACAGTAACAAAAGCATTATCCCACTAGGTGAAGTTGGCTAGATAGATCACATGACACTATTGGGCTCAATCAAAAACCAAAGAGCATGGACAGAAAGGTGAAAATTTTAAAAAAATAAAGCTTGGTTTCCTATTAGGAGTATTTTTTATTTTTTCTAATAATTGTGCATTATCCATATCTTCAAGTCTAACCCAAGTTTGATTATGAAACCCAGACTTTCATTCATATTATCCCTTTTAAGTGAAGACAGCCTGGGGAAAGGCACTATCACAAAAAGTTAATACAAGCAAACAATGTCCATGTTAACATATGATACCCACTGGCAGATATCCCACATTTTCATCTTATTGATGGTTAAACAAGATGTAGATTATGCAAAAAATATGGTTTTAATGTAAAAGAAGTGCACAAAAAATGAGTCATGTTTTAAATTAGATCAGAACATAGCTTTCTAACATTTAATCATTTGCTCTCTAAATACTACAATTTTTCCCTCAAGACACTTCAATAATCTGCTTTTCCAAGTTTAATTTATTAATGCACAATTACCAAAACTCAACTCCATATTTCTTAAACAGAGCTGCATTACTGCATACTGTAGAAAACTAAGTAGGATTAAAGAAAAACCAAAGATCATAACTTGAATCCCCCACAACTAGGTGAAGGACTAGCTTAACTCACCAGAAAATTAAAACTAGTTTAATGCGATGCTAGCTTTTGCATCCTAGTCCCCTTTTTTAAAAGTAGTAGCACTTACGATGTAATTTTATGTCACTTTGATGATTTGAATACAAAAACCTGATGTTAGAGAGCCAAGTTTTCCCTCACTCCGAAACACATTTCTATTGAAATGACAAAATGTTCGATCAGAGGGAGACAATATACAATACCAACATTTTTTGTCCCATGGGATAGGTAATGAAAGAGCAATAAAATTAAAACATAATTTGATGAAAATAAAAACACTTCATGGATAAGTAATGATCTCATTTGTGACAAGAAGCATGCAAATCAGTCAATCCAACTAAAGGCCACAGATGATCATCAGATATAACTTAATCCTTCTACACAATAGTTGAATTACTTTATGTAATTTATTTACACCGCATATATGTTACTAGTCAGTTGTGAAAACAATAAGGCAATCCATCTAATTCTCTCTCTCTCTCTCTCTCACACACACACACACACACAAAAGCAATTGTATGTCCCAAACAACTCACTTTGTTGAAGCCTGCTATTAATTTTATTGGAACCCAGCCCTGGTCATCCATGTTCTGCCGCAAGAATGTATCTTTAATTAAATTCTCATTACTGCAATAGACAAATTGCAGTATGTCTACAGTCAACTTTCTAAACCAATTAAAGACAAGAAAAAAAACAAAGCACTGACAGACAAAAGTAAAAGAAGTACCTAAAGTAGTAGTCAATCTGGTGTACAATCTTACTGTGCAACTGATGGTCTGGACCAGTAAAGAACAGGGTATGATGTGGCATGGGAGGCACAAAAGGAACACCCCTTAGGGAATCTGGGGGTGGAGGTGGAGCTGCAACAATTACCAGCGGAGGTGCTAGTTCTGGAAATGAATACAGTCATCAGAGCATATTCATATCTTAAAGACATCATCATGACAAATACACCATACCATGGAATCCAATGTGGCCACCAAAAGGCCGCATCGGTGGAGGGTGAAAAAACTGAGCAGAGTTCGGAGGTGGAGGTGTCCGCATATATCTTGGAACAACTCTTGGTGGCACATGTGTATCTCTACTGTTGAAACTTCGATTAGTATTCCATTCCTGATCACGCCTGTTCCCATAGTTATGATGGTGAGCACCATCTCCACGCTGGTGTGGACCGCTGCTACGGTTTCTAGGTGAATTACGCTGTTGTGGATGATCATTAGACACGAAACCACTTCTGTGTGTATGGTCCTTTGGAGAGGAATTGTGGGACCCGGTTGCAGCCACTGAAACTTGGGGTGCATACTGTTGAGGGTGACCACCATTAGAAGATGCATTTGAACTGTGATGTTTGGTAGATTTCTGGCGAGTTGGCACCACACTGTTTGTACTTGCATTATCACCGACTTCCCTTGGTGAAGAGGAAGAAGGCATGCTTCCCAAACCCTACAATTGGCACTTAAAACAATAGCAGTGTCTATGCCACATACAAACAACAGAAATAAAACATACATGCCAGCAAAGCAAACCAAAAGATGATAATATTTTTCACAATCCACCCAGTTGCTAATACACTGCAACATGATCTAACACGGTTTCCACATAATACAGCAGCTCCATGTATTTTTTTCCACCACTGAAAACCAAAGAAGTACTTGCATCTTCCACATTGTGCCAGATATTAGAATGATAACACTCTTTGTCAGTATGTTTTGTATAAAGATTACGTAAGGGTTACTTGAGCACTTTATATAGTCAAGCCACTTAATAGTTAATACCATTGAGAACACATGAAAAGTCAATTCAACAACAGTACACACTCTAGCAGGTAGGAATGCAGAAATTGCAGGGATTATAATAACTGAGACATTAGACTCAATGGCCAAATAACCAAACCTGCAATTGTGGGACAGAAGATCCATCCAGCAAACCCTTCGATGATTCCGATTTCATAGCAGCTCTGGTGGTCTCTGACAACGCGGGCCAAGAGACTGCGTCCATCACCGGCCGAACCTCCGAAACCGTTCCCCCATTAGAGGAAGGTTTGTTCCAAGCAGGCCTCTTAGCAGCGCCACCATTGTGTCCGCCACCGTTGTCGGAGCTCTCCACGGCCGAGCTAGCATCATCCACCGGCGCGGATGCGGAGGGAAAAGCTTCCGCCGAATGAGACAGCGGCGGCGAAGAAGAAGGAGTCGCGGCAACGAACTCCGATTCGCCTCGAACAACCTGATTCCACGGCGGAGAGACAGGAAGGCGCGTGGCGCGTCTCGATTGGAGGTTATCAGAGGAATGACGAGGGGTATGGTTACCGGTCATGGCCATATATAACAGCAAATGTTTAGGGTTAATAACTCAGTCGACGAGATGATCGACGTGACGAGAAGGATTCGATCTGCACAGAGTGTTTTTCAAGGTTTGGATGAGGGTTCAAAATGAAATGTAGTAGATTAGGGTTCCAAAATTTAAGCGATCTGATCGCAGGGAAGAAGAACCTTGTTTCGTTTGTGTGCGTGGGGGAAAAGAATGCGTTTCAGACGAAAGATTGTGCAATGCTTCGGATGCCAGGCTTTCTTCTTCTGTGATAGTCGACTTTACGGAAATACCCCTGCGTTATTTCCATTCTATTTCCGTTACGACTTTTGCTATTGGCGTCGCGGGCCAGTTGCTGCTACTGCTGCTATACCGAGTGTTTTTCTAACCGAAACAAATTAGTTACACTCCTATTAAAATTTTCAGTCTCAATGGGACAGCTTCTTTTGTCAAACCATTAAATCAATTCATTATTGAATCAATTCTTCCAACTAATATCATTACGTTTCTAGTATGGTTGTGTTTTTCTTTAAGGAGAAAAAGGTGCATGCATTTTCAATCTATATCTTTGGTGGAAAGATAAAGTAAAACGGAATAACATGGTTTTCCATGACTTCCAAGTAATGTGCAATTACATATCATTTTACTTAGGTACCAATAATGCGACACTTTATTTTATATGAATGATTTTACATGTCAAAAAATAAGGTAAAAAAAAAGTGGATACGCTTTTAGTTGATTCTTGTAAATTCACAAGTTTTTCATTTTGAAACTTACGTGTTTTTTTTTTTGTTTTGATATATTACTTTTCAAGGTTTTAATTCTACAATGTGGTCCCTATAATAATAATGAAATCAAAAGTCCAAAAAATATGTCAACGCGAGCATAAGTAGACTAAATGATGGGCACACAAACCTAAAAAAAACACCTTTCAAATAAATCACTAATGATATTTTTAGATAATGAGCGAAATAAAAAATAAATGAATATAAAATATTAAAATAAAATAGAAAAATATATTCTTTGAATGAATAGAAATAAAAAAAATTATTTAGATGAGTAGAAAAATAGAAAAATATGTAGATAGTAAAAAATTATTATATTAAGAAAAATAAATATTAAAATATAAAATTTTTATTTTTATTATATTTTAAAAAAATATCATTCTCCCCCAATTTCATAGCTAAGAGAGAGAGAGATTTTTCTTATGAAGTCCATCTCAAAATTATTTTCTTTCTAAATTTCAGTTTAAATAAATAATAAAAATAATATTCTTTATCTTAGTTTTCTTTCTCTTTAATTTATATTAAATAAAAAAAGTATAACTCGTTTAAATATATATATATATATATTGGTGCCCGTGGTTTGTTGAATTATAACTCGTTTTTACCAGAATCAAAAGAAAAAGTTATTTTAATATTTTTTATAAGACTTAATTTACAATATTTGTTCAATTAAATATTTTTACAAACTATTCTTAATTTAGTAAAAAAGATTAAATAAAGATAAAATAATTAATTAAATAGAAAGAAATTAAAAAAATGTTTCAATAATATTGAGGGTGATTCTGTAGAAATAATGACAATTTGAATGCTAATGAATAAATTAATTTTTTTTATTATAAATAGTTAAATAAATTTATATATAAGATTGGAGTGAATATTATACATAAGCAAAGTTCAATGCAGCCATGAAAGCATCATTAGGGATGCAACGCATCTTGGTTCGAGAATACAAAAAATATATAATAAGCAACTGACTGTACACGTCGGCGCATTTTTTGTTTAGGGTTGATTTACAGGTAAGAAAATTTATAAGATACTACATTAAAGATCTAACAGGGATATATGAGGTGAGACGTGAATCAAGAACATTTTACTTCATACAAGTGGTTAAATTTTAAAAAGGTGTCAAATTATTATATAATTATTTAAATTTCGTGCAACTATTTTTGAAAATTCACATACTTTAATTGTTTTTAAATTGAGAAATAGTAGTATAAAGTTAAACTAATATAATCTATTTTTATTTTACGCTAAACCACTCATGTTTATCCACTCGTAACAGATTTGTGATTTTAAGTTTTCAAGGATTGGCTAGTTAACGAATGAAAGTAGGAGGGGTGGAGGACTGATTCTTGTGCAAAATACTTATTCCTAATTTGGAGGAAATTGGGGCTTAAGTCAAAAAATTATTGTTCAAACCTGGGTAGCACCTTTTGCGGTATGATAGTAATTTTCTTCTGGTACATAAGAGGGATAAAGGCCCCAACTTTTCGAATTATTCTACGAACAAAGGAAACACCCGACAAAATCGCTATCCAAAAGGAAACTACACCCTTGCAGGGTTTTACTTTACAACATGCAAGCCTAAGGGAAGACTATGGGCCTGCATGGTTTGCCATCCGATTTGCAAGAACATCACTCTCTTTGAGGACATTCGAGATCCTTTTGCCCCAATTACATCCCACAGGAAGACTCGAAATCCCTGCGCCGTCCCACATGCCACAGTTCACTGTTAATCTTTAAAATTAAAAAACAATAAACAGATTTAAGTAATTATATAATTCTTATTTTCTCTGTAACTAAAAGTTTACCGAATAATAAGATACACAATGATGGCCTAAATATGTCCTGTATCGTAAAAAGTTAACGGCCCAATGTTGAAAAACCCGATTAAGTGGTACGTCAAGCATGACAAAAACAAATGATAGGATTGGTTGTTTCCACAGGTCCCCCCTGTCTTGTATTGCTTTGGGCTTCATGCGGTTTGGCTCATTTTTCTAAATTCAGTTCTATTTTGTATTTAGAAAATTTCTTTCCACACCTTATTTTTAGCTTCTCCCTTTTTTTAAAATAATATTTCTAAATTTACCTTTGAAGATGTATAAAACATATTTTTCAAAAACGTTTTTATACTTGTGAGAGTGTATTTTATATTTATATAAATAAGATTTACAAAAATTAATTTTATAAATATATGAAAATTAAAATTTAAAAATGAGAGGTATAATTAAAAAAAAGGGGATAAAAAAACTTAGATTTGAATGCTTAAAATTATGATCATAATCTTTAAATGTATATATTAATCATTTTATATAGAATATTTATTTTCATTCCTATATATTTATTATCATTTCAATTTGATAATTTTTATTTAAATATTTTAATTATGAACGAAAAATAATATTTTAAACAAACATGAATGACAATAAACGTTTAAAAATGACAATACACACCTTTTTTTAGGCAAAAGTTTGAGAGTTGGATTCTGCGACTCAGGCAGGATAAAGGATATTGATCATTTATTAGTTTTTAAATGTCTTTTAAGTGTAATTTCAGCATATCTTCTACGGTTAAACCATATATATTTTACTTTTTTTACTAAATAAAATAAAATAATTTGAAGTCTCGATTCCACTTGACACAACGCAATTTGGAGGTTTCCGTTGAATCCCTCTCCGTGGGAGACATGGAAGAGAAGGTTTGGGATGATGAACAAGACGAATCTGATGACGACACCCTCACCATGACCACTGTTTCTCAGCACTGTTTCGGCGACGACTCTGAAAGCCCAAGCTTCTGCATCTCAATCATCGAGGTCCTCCACTTCCCAACCCCCATGCCTCCACCCTCAATTTCAATTTCAATTTCCCAAACAACTCACAAATACTGTTTTTCTGTTATTTCCAGAACCTGAAGGAGGACTATGGCCTTTTCGTCTGGCCCTGCAGCGTCGTTCTCGCCGAGTATGTTTGGCAACAGAAGCACCGATTTTCAGGAGCCACAGTTCTTGAGGTCTGATTTCCGAATTCCTAAGTTATATATATTCAATTTATTCTCCATGTTTTCAGTTGTTATTATATTCATGCAGCTAGGTGCTGGAACTTCTTTGCCTGGTTTGGTTGCAGCAAAAATCGGTGCAAGTGTCACTCTTACAGATGATTCCACCAGATTAGAGGTATTACACTGCCATCTAATTTTTGTATATATGTGTCTTTTATAGATCTTTCTGATAAACCAATTGTTTTTTTTTAATAATATTATCGTAGTGTTATTATAAGCTTATAATTAAATTACTGCTTGTTTTGGACCTGTAGGTGCTTGACAACATGAGAAGAGTCTGTGACTTGAACAAACTCGAGTGCAATGTAAGCTATCACCATATAGTGATTGTTTCAACATTTTCCGGATAAAGAAAGTCTGTGGTAAAAATGTGCATAATTGGATGTGTTAAATGTTTTAGTAGCATATTCTAACAGTACTATGTTTGTGGCTTGGATTTTCTAATCGATGTCAAAGTGTGCCAACTGCTGCTTATATGCATACATGATGTTGAAATTTTATCATATTGTTTCAGTTATCTGAATGTATTGCCTTCTATTGCAGGTGTTAGGACTGAAATGGGGAATTTGGGATTCAACCATATTCAGTTTGAAGCCGACAATTATTTTAGGGGCCGATGTTTTATATGATTCAAATGGTGAGAAAATGGGCTGTGTTGTGTTAGTTATTCGTCACCTTCCTCTCCGGATTGGACTAAAGCATTTTTTCTTTTATATTATTTAGCCTTTGATGACCTCTTTGCCACCGTGACATTCCTGCTCCAAAATTCTCCCGGGTCGATTTTTATAACTTCATACCATAATCGAAGGTACTTTTCATTTTATGTGATGCTCAGAACTTATGAGGCAATTGTCCTAGCTCTACAACCTGCATCTGATATTTTTGTTCCTATTTTTTAATTTAGCTATCTTATCATTTGCAGTGGACATCACCTTATTGAGTTCTTGATGGGAAAATGGGGCTTAAAGTGTCTCAAGCTTCTTGATGGATATTCCATCCTGCCATCCTACAAAGCATCCCTAAGTGGTAACATTCAATTGGCGGAGATAGCTCTTGTCTCAAAAGATAATCCTTGAGGTAGCTCAAAGTTTTATGATAAAATTTGCCAGTTTTTTTTTTGTCATGCAGCTGTTGTTATCTATGTTGTTCCTGTTGCTTTCAGAAAATTCCAACTCATGTCTAAATGACAAAGCAATTGAAAAGGACATGATCATCCTACCTGAATGCCTCCTAAAACGGATGTCATACTTTTCTTCTGTACGTTAGATGAAGAAAAAGCAGTTTACCTTTTAATTTTTGTGGTTTCTTAATGTTAAGACATGGTATCAAGTAGCAATCTTTTGTGGATGGGGAACCAGGAATTTTCTAGTTATATTTATTTCAATAGGTTTTCAAGTTACATTTGGGCTTGATTTAATTTACACCTAAGGATAACTAGGTGTGTTCTCCTACAATATTTAGAAAGATGTTTACATGTTGGCATTTGCAGTGCAGTCATCAAGTTGCTAAAGCCTAAAAGCCGTATAATTGTTTTGAGTTGACAATTTAAGACATTCTTCTTTTGTAATGAAAACTGTAGCATTCTTACGCATTTCATCTTTATATTTCAAGATGAAATTAGCAACCAACAATAGTTTTGGGATGAAAATAGGGAAAGAATGCTCAAACATAGGCCATGCCTAGAAGTACAGTACTACAGTTTAAACTGGTAATGTTCTCTAAAGCTATGGCATATATCCCTCTGTGACAACTGACAAGTCTCTGGTAAGTTATTTTTGTTAGGCATATTTCTGACTATAATGAATTTTTACCTAGAAACTCATCTTGATTAAGCTGGGATGCCAAGTTCATGCATTTGAGTGGGACCCTTCCTGACTCATTACTCAAGACTGCCAAAATGATATAATTTATAACTAAAGTTCTAAATTAATTTCCCAAGACATGCTTGAGATTTTATTAAATTGAGATAAATATACATATTTCTTTTATAGAGGAAAAAAAATAATAGTCTTGCCATCTTGGAATTTTGATCCACCAATTTCATACTTCTAAGGTTGTCTGAAACATCAATTTAACTTGAATTAAATTTAACTTTTTAATTGATCGCATTGCAGTGCTTTCTAACCTCCTGCCCACCATTGATGCTGCTCATTTTGATCATGGACTTTGCAAAAGCCTCATAAAAAGCCTTTTGTGAGGTGGCAAACTTTGTAACCAGTTGCTTGGTGTCTGGGCTGTTGAGCAAAGCTTGATCAGAAGAAAACAGGCCTTTCTGTTGGAGGATCAACTTGTAATATGTATTGTCGAAAGTTGTTGCAGAAGGGTCCATAGTGGTGCCTGCATTGTTGGCCTGATTTTTCCGTGGACAAATTGATTTCAGTTTTGTTGCAAATGACGGATTTAATGAAGGATCCACATCATGTGTGGCATTAAAATTCTGGATTCTGTTTCTGAAAGATGAGCAGTGAGAGAAACCCAAAGTGTGCCCTCCTAAATGTGTCAAAAGACATGTTACTCTAAACTCTATTTAGAGATAAAATGGAATAAATGAAAGATGGTTGACAGTTATGGCAGTTTTGACGAGGAATAACTTACCTGACAGGGCTACCAGGTCTTCCACTGACAGTCCTCTTTGAGAGAAGCTTTGCCGCAGTTGTGATATGTTGAAGGTTGGTGCTGGTAACTGTCTGGTTTCACTGGCCTGAGATGTTCTTCCATCCTTTCTTCCTTTAGGAACATCCCATGTAGGTCCTCCAGACTGTAGAATTTACTTAGGCATACCATTAGTCAAAACTTGCTAAGACAACTAATGTTTAGGACTCGAATGATGAGTAGTTTGGTACTTTAGGTAGTTTTCTTACCAGAAAAACTGCGTCCCTTGCTGCTAGAGCAAGGATATCAGCACAAGAAACCAAACCAGGGCAAGAAGCTTCTACTGCTTTCTTTGCTGCATCAATGACATAAAATGCATGCAAAGAAATATTTGGTGGTCCGTCTTTTTCTGCTTTGTTGTTTCCTTTTGAATTTAGCAGCACAGAGGCATCACACCCCTTCAAGAGTACAGGAAAAAAATGAAAACAATATGATTTGATAAAATGATGCATCAAATGAAAAAGATACGGTAAGAGGAGGGGAGGGGATGAAAATAGAATTTACCCGAATGAAGCAGTCATGGAAGTGCATTCGCAAAAGTGCTGCTGGAACAGTTTTGTCCCTAGCAGTGGCACCCTTCACTGCCTTGGCAACAATGAACTCCAGATCAGGGCATGTCTTTTCATAGTAGTTTAAGCTCAGTGACTTGCCTATAGAAACTATTGAAAAGATGATAATCAAGTTCAAGAATGCCACCATGACAGCCATGTCAATTTGAGTACTTGATTACTTCTAGCTCTTAACCATGGAAATCAAAGATGGGTAAAATGGGTTTTTATAGACATAAAAGAGATTCATTATTGCATGGGATAATGTGGCCCTCGTTAATCAATTCGTTAAGTAGTATTGTCAATGAAGTAGTAATGTTGAAGCATTCTCATTACAAAAAGACAATTCACTTTATGCTCCGTGGACTGAATGAGGATTCAACTATTCGAGCCTCTGGTAGCTTTCTGTGGCTTATAATGTGTTGATGGTGTGGAGCATGTTACTCATTCAGAATAAAGTAATTACATAGTCAAGATAAATGCAGTCGTATTAGAAAATCAAGTTTAACTCATTTTCATTCTAGTTAATATGCAACATTTTGATGCATCTCTTTTATACTCAAGATTGAACATCTGTCAAAAGTTCAACATTAAAATTGGATAGAGTTTGGTAATAGATTAAAAATTGAGTCTAACTTCAAAAATTTTTAATTTTGACTATTCATATATGACTATTTAATTTAAATTTATAATTCTGGCATATTTAAAATAAAAATTGTTTACATTGTAATCCTCACAAACATATAAATGCAAATTAATTTATTTGGAAAAATACTTCTTGTTAAAATTATTTTATTCAATAAATTTTAAATATTATATTTTATTAATCTAACCATGAAGTTGAAATTTTTATTATGTAGATTAAATTTAAAAGATATTTAATAATTTATTAAACAATTTTAATTTAATGTATAATATATTTTTTATAATGTGTTGAATTGAAGTTGTTTATTAAAGTATTATATATCTTTTAAAAATTTTAATTTGATAATTCGATTAATAAAATTTAATATTTTTTATAAATTATTAAATACAACAACTTTAATCATAGTTATTCATAAAATAAGTTAATCCTTCTTCTCACACATGTAACAAAACTCTCCTTCAAAGATTATTTTAATACAACTATAAATTTAAAATTTAAACTTAATACCTTCCATTAAAATGGATTATCAATTTACCATTCAATTTTTAATCTACATGTTATATACGTACACACATATAATATAATATGTAAGAATAATTACGGCAAGAATAAGAATAATAATTTTAAATCATACAATTATATACAATTATACATATGCTCAAATTTAAGTTAGTTAATGATCGGATGATTATTTTAAAAAACTGTAGTATATATATTTTAATTATTTAAATACAATCTCACAATAAAGATTAATTACTTTTATTTCTTATTATAACACAATATTTTTATATCATTATATATTTAAACAAGAGAAAATGGAGCCTATATGGGGTCACTTACCGTGAGCAGTGACCACTAGCAACCAAATGAACCTTTAGATATATACTTGTAGTTTATACTAACTAACAATTAACAAAGGAAACCGCGCCTAACTTATAGGATTGTATGCGGTGGTTAGGATTGAGGCATCGTAATTTCGTTTTTTGGTGCTAAAGTTTTCATTGTTAAGTCCTTTTAGTTATGATGGTATCCAGGTCTTATCAAACCTATAATTATTGTATGAGCTTTCTTGTCGTCTGTGGATGTGGATTATAGTTCAAAGGAATCTAATTATTAACGATACTGCATTGTTTTTGTGACCCCTTTAATTGAATATCCTAAACATAAGATAAAGCTGTCAAATTTATTTTAAAAAAATATATTTATATACATTTCATTTGATATGAATTGAATGATGAGAAAACAAAAAGAATAAAAAATTAAAATTAAAAGATAAAATTCAATAATGTAACCAAGATAATAAAAAATATAGAAAATAAAATAAAATATATCAAAATATAAACTTTATCAGATATGTATATAATTTTTTTCTTTATCTTCATCCAGGAAACTTTGTCGGTTTTGTAGGTACTTTGTATCATTTCATGTAGATTAAAAAATTACTTCATCTTTATGTCTATATATTATCAGCATGTTACATCAATTTTGTTAGACTGAAGAGTAATGTTTAAGGAAAGGTAGATTATGAATATAACAAGACTTTTCTTCATCAACTTATTGTTTCCTCTACCGTGATTGGTGCCCCCTATTTGACATATAATTTAGCATGCCATCTATTGTTATAAAAATGTTTCTCTCATGTAGTCATGCTTCTCAATCGGGGATTATGGACCTCACTGTTTTTTTCCCATCTTCTTAGACACTTTCTTTTATAAAGTTAAATTGGATCTAACTAATTTGAGTTGAGTGAGATTGACTTCAAATTTGTTTTAGGCGTGTACTGTTTTTATTTAAAATTCAAATCCAAAACTTAATTAAGAAAAAAAAAATTCTAGTTAAGTCAACAAATGTTGATAAAAAAAATTTTAATTTGAGGAAACGTTTTGTATATATATATTTTATCTTTATAGATGATTATAAAAATATCAGTTTTCAGTTTACTTGTTCTTAATTTTTAAAGATTTATATAAAAATAGTTACAGTAAATTTCATGTTATATGTTAAGAACGTAAAAATACAATGATATTTGTTAAAATAAAATTTAAACATCTAAAATATTTTTTAAACTAAAAGATCTTAAAATTATTGGGTTGTCTTGTGTCCATGTATGAATGTGAAGAGTATGGCAAAAGTTCTTTCTATTTTTTATTTTTTAAAATTTTTATTTATTTATTTCTCTACCTTTCTTTATATTTTTTTTCTACATAGATATTGATTTCACATTAATTTTTTTTAATGGACCTTTCTGATAATGAAAAGGATGTGAAAATTGTCATTTGATGTATGTCATTTCTCATGTCTTTGGTATCTTTCAGAAGCAATCAGCGTTAATGTGAGTCAGGTTTTTGCAAGTTATTGGATGGATATATAAGTAGCCCTCTAGGTGCAGCATATTTGTAGATATATTTTTGCTTTGTGATGTAACGTGGAAACAATCACTTAAGCTATCGAGGTTTAATGGTTTAGTTAGGATAAAATTAATATTAATTAAATATTTTTAAAATATATATAGTATATATTGTATTAAAAAATATATAATATATATAAAAATAATAAAATATATTAAAATCATAATTTTATATAATTAAAATTTTAAAAATTATATATATGTTTTTTAATTTTAAAATTTAAATTATACAAATAAAATTATTTTAATATATTTTTTTAAAAAATTACATAATATTATTTTATATAGCACTGATTTTTAATCGATTTAACTGATTTACTAATTTTTAACCGATTCAATTAGTTTACTACCATTTTCTTTAAATATTATTTTTCGATATGTTGAATTTGATTTTCAAAACACTGTGTAACAATTTTTTGTGTTGTTATTAGTTATTTTTTATTTGAATAAATTAAAAAATATTTTAAATAAAAAAATATTGTGTATGATAAAAATATTTATATTTTGTTAAGAATATTTTTGTGATTTTTATAGATAATTAAATTATTTTTATTAATTTATATTTTTTCTCAACTAATAATATAAGTTCGATTAGTATTTTTTTAAAAGTAATGAAATGCTGTAAAAGATATAATTTTTATTTGTAATTATTTTATTAAATTATTGTAAAATTTATCTGTTTAAACTTGATTGTGTGCTCTAATAATACATAATTGCTTAGTTTTGTATGCTATCTTATACTTCATGTTTATGTGTGCTTATTACTTTGTATCATTAAGATAGGATTAGGAATTTTTTTCTATCTAATTTTACTTTGTGATTGACTTTGAAATTGTTACTTGTGCCAGGAAGTCACTTTAACTAAGAATGAGGGATATCAACAAGAAGCGATCTTCTCTAAGAATCATAGTGAAAGGATGTATAAAAATAGTTTAAATATTGACATCGACATCCTGCATAAAAGTTACACTTTTAAGAATATAATGGTAAGAGTTAGTAATCTTGAATACTGTCTAAGTTAATTTTAAATAGTATAATCATGCAGAAATATTCCTTAGTTATTTTGTTTACAATCATGATAGATGTGTAAATTATATTTATATTTGAAAAAATGCTCCTTTGCATTTTCTCTTTTATTTCACTTATAATTTTATTTTAAAAAAATAGAAAGAAAAATATTATGGTTGTTAATTGAGGAAAAGAATAATTTAAGGTGAACCTCGCAAAAAATCCTCCAACCCTTCCAACCATAAAATTGAGGGAGGGGAAATTTTTAAATTTAAATTGCTAAATATTTTTAATATTAAAAATTATAAATAATTTTATATTAATAAAAAATCAAATTTTTAATATTTTTATTTTTATTAATATAATAATTTTATTTATTTTTTACTCATCCAACAAAAATTATTTATTTATTTCTATTTTTATCTATCTAACCAATACATTTTTTATTTTATTTTTCTTTTATTTCAGGTAGTTATATTTTTTTCTTATCTCATTCCTCGTATTTCACTGATCATTCAAACATTCCTTACGAACATTCTTTCTTCCTCTTTTCTTTATTCAATTTTAGGCCCATATCCTTAGTATAATCGAGCCTGTCACATGATGCACTCCTTGCAAACATTCTTGGGCTTTACTTTTCGTACCCCCCATTTTTTCTTTTTACACCCCCACTTTTTTTGAACATTTGGATATTCTCATTTTATTCTTTACGTTTTTTAATATACATTCCGTAAATTAGTTTACGGAATGTATTTTACATTCCGCAAATTAACTTACGGAATATATTTTACGAAATGTATTTTTACATTCCGCAAACTAATTTGCGGAATGTAAATTTTTACATTCCGCAAATTAATTTACGGAATGTAAAAATATACATTCCGCAAACTAGTTTACGGAATGTAAAAATACATTCCGTAAATTAGTTTACGGAATGTAAAATGTTTACATTCCGCAAATTAATTTACGGAATGTATTTGTTAAAGGGTATAATTGAAAATTTTTTTTATAAAAAGTGAAGGGGGTGCGAAAAGAAAAAACGGGGGTGCAAAAAGCAATCCCCAACATTCTTCCTTCCTCTTTTCTTTATTCAATTTTTGGTCCACCTTATACATGGCCAACCTCATGGTAAAGCAAGTCAAGTATTTGTTTTATGTAAAAATAAAATAAAATTTAAAAATATATTTAAATATCAATACCGTTTTCATAAACAAAATAAAAAGTTATTTATAAGTTGATAAGTAATATTAAAACAATTTTTCTCTCAGAAAATAGAATGTTCATCTTATATATCACACCTTTTCTTAGCAATTATCCTATTTATTTTAGTAGTTGAATTTTTTTAATCTTTTTCAACCAAGTTAAAATTCATGTCTTTCATTATTTAATATTATAATATTAAAATGTACCAAAGCCAAAAAATACAAATTAAGATGCTAATTGCCTATTAATCACTGACTATCTTTACGGTCTTCTAAATTTGTCCGTTTTCCCCAAGTCCTAATATAAATCAAAGTCCTTCATTCAATAACTTACATATTATAATTGAAATCTTCTACTCCCATTCTCTTAAACTTTTATCATTATTCTTACCTAAGATCAGTCATATCTCAATATAGATCAATGAATTAACTTTACTAATTATTATTATTAAAAAATACATATTAGACAAAACTAATTGCAATAATTTACTAAATAATTTTTCATCTCAAAATAAAAAAATAATTTTTAAATAAAATTACAAAAATATTACCAAATTATTATAATTATTTTTGTGGTACATTATTATTATAATTAATTTTAATAGATCATACTTTAAAATTTACTTTATAAAATTATATATATATATAAAGGGATCAGTTTATTCAAGAGTAGGTTTCTCATGAATTACTCCACTCAATATCTCTTCTAAATAATTAAATTTCATCATTTAATCAATAGTTAAATTAATATATTTTATTATATAGATGTTATTTATAAAATTTTATAAACAAAATTTATACACTAAAATATATGAATTTAACGTTTAAATTAAATGAAATAATTCAAGTTAGACTTAAAATAAATTGATACCTCCAATATATAAACTGGCCTGATCATATCCTACTATGCTGTGGTGGAAACTGAGTCAAGTACCACAGCAGATTACATTTACAAAGAATGTGTGTCTTGAGTTTATATAAGCATCTAATGAACTTGATTTAAGGTTCATTACTGAATCCATAAATATTGAAGTTTTTTAAACACTCGCAGCAGATGTTTGTCCTAACCGATTGTGTGGATATTTTTGTCTTCTTTCCTTGGGAAAACCTTGCATAGAATTGGACTTGAGTATTCAAACGTACCTCTTTATATCCTAGTTAAGTCTAGATGACAATTTATTCATGAAATTATTTAAAGATCCATATCATGAACCAAAATTACATCATCTACGTTAACATGCTTTAGTGCATTAATAACTAGCAATACCTGTGTACCTTTGTACGTATTTGTCTGGTTTGCTGTGTATCTTCTTTTAAATGAAGAAATAGAAAAATAACGGATATTCATATGTTTTGGTTTTCATTTCATATAAATGAAGTGCATTTGTATTTTTGATAATTTGTTTCGTATTGAACCTGTTTTGTTATTCTCTTCCCTTCCTTCCTCTTTTTCCCTTTTGTTTTGTTAGATAAAAAGGCAATGAAACTAGAAAAGGTGATGAAAAGAAGTATGCCTTTGGCAATGGTTAACTTCAGCAAAGGTTTAGGATTGTAAGATATAAGCAAATATATTATGGCAAGAACAATAAAAAGTCAGGAAGAGTTTGTGAAGAAGCATATTTAGTGAAAGAAGAGAGAAAAATAAGGCCAGAAGAAAATAATTCATTAGTGTTCATCATAGATGCAAGTGAAGAGACAATTTCTTGGAGGAGCATGCCGTTAAGAAGAGGAAGGATGGAAGTGACAAAGAACATAACAACCAAGTTATGGACGGAGTAGACAAAGCAAGCAAAGAAGAGCTTCAGTAATTTTCTTGCTGAAGAGACGTGGACAGATACGAGTCTCAGGGGATATGATCTAAAATTTTAAGAGGAAAGGGCAAAAAGGGGAAGAATTTGGTGACAGGGAAATAAGAACCCCTAACACCGATGGTCCACGTTTTGCAGCTACTTTTGAACCTATGTAATATGGTCCACATTTTGCAGCTACTTTTGACGTATGTAATTGATCCCACTGACCCTCAATTTAAAAGGTATCTGCTATAGTACTTTTTTTTTCTTACAAACAATTATTGTAGATCGAAGAGGAATGCTAACTTCAAGATTTTAATTATGACTGATTCCCCGTAATAATAGGCTTCGGATATTTAAGTAAATTGTTGAAAAATAATTTCTTAGCATAATAAATCTATTTTTTTTCAACTTTTGAAGCTAAAGGCGGCTCATGTGTTCATAATTCTTTTTTGGTCAATATGTGTTCATATATAGCCAACTTGGAATGTGACATTTTTTTTATTGAATAGCCAAGATTGAATGATTTGCATAATTGGTCATTTATGTGCTTAGCATATGCTGCTCTTCATGTAGCAAACTTGGCTGAACTTATTTATGCTAAAATACAATTGTAGGTGCAGGAGTGCAGCATATGACAGGCAGCTAGCAAAGAAGCAGCAGAAAGGTCATTTGGATTTATGGACGGAATGGGAGTATGTGAAACCTTCTATTGGAATGCCGTTGTCTTCTGATGACTCTGACATGATAAAGGGGGCTATGAAGAAGGATTATATGTCTAGCAACAAAGATAAAATAGTATGCGGTTATTTGCCTTTAAAGGAGTGGAGGAAAATAGCACATGTTATTTGCCTTTTGGTTTAAACCGCAGAGAAGAATGCAAGTGATCAATGAAATGGAGCTTTTATTACGTCTTTCCCAGGCTATATAACCCTGCATGGGGAACAAAGTTGGACATGCGGAAAGGTGGCGCATAAGGGTGGGAATTGAATGAAGAGAGATGCACTTGGTTTATTCTCTATCCTAAATGTCTTTATCCTAATCTAATGGTCCATTTAAATCCACAGGATTTAGAAAGCTTAACTATTGTTACAAACTACATGTATAGTTTGCTTCCAACTGCGAGGATTTCTAACTAATCTCAGGAGACATTTAGTCCGTTTTTCTTGCACCACAAGCATAATTTGATTGGCATTTGTCCAAATCACGAGTCAACAGAGTCTTGCATTTACAACTATGAGGCTTTGTAACTAACCTGTGAGAGGATTTGCATTAAAAGTCTTCAAATCGAGTGAAAATGAAGTCAGACAACAACCATAAAAGTAGAATGTAAGAATGGAAATATATATATATTTTTTTTTATAACTGTAATGACATGCTTTTACATTATTTACAAACTCACCATCAAATTAATGCTATTAAGAACCCAAAAAATGAGTAGTAATAATGCTTCTCACATGTATGCTAAAAATATATATACTAATATTAATAATGCAATACTGAATAACCTAAGGTATGCTCAAAAAATGGCTAAAAGCAGAAAAAGAACCATCATAAACGCAGAAGTAGGTTTTATCTTAAATGAGGGGTTAGTTGGCAGCACAGGATCATTAGACTGGTTTGATGTTGCTTCAGGATTCACAGCCAGAGCAGGAGAAACGGCGGGGGAGTGTGATCGGTTAATAGGTAAAGTAGAGAGTTCATCATCATAACCTGAGAATACCATGTTTTATTAACAATAATTAAAGGAGAAATAAAGGAAAGGATGCAGTGTCCTGAAGTAGAGGTGAACTGTACTCACAATTAGATTCCTTCCAACCCAGAATCATGTTCTCACGATCAAAGACTATACGGTAACCAGTCATGAAGTTTTCTGCATGAAGATAAATGTAATGAATGTTGTAGGTATGTATCAATGCTTTAGCAATGACAGTGGAATTTTTTTGTCCTAGTGTTGATGTATGATTTGTCAAACTTAATACAAAACATGCAAGCATGACTGGTGTTGGTGAACAGTAATAATGCCAGAAGAAACAGAAGAATAAGATAAGAATGTAGTGTGGCAGCTGTGTTGACGCATGAATTGACAAAATAAATTTTCCAAAATGATAACATAATCTGAAATAAAAGATGCAAGATAATATATTCATATATATATTTTAGTTTTTTCAATAAAAATACTCACGTCCAATGATATTCACGTTGTTGCTTTTCAGGACGCCCAAGCAAAGGAAGTTATTAGCATTCTGGATATCACAAGAAGCATTTATGAGGTTAAAGAGGGCAAAAAATCATTAGATATTAATAATAATGAAACCCAAAGTTGGAATTCCTGTTCTCACCTCACCAGTAACGGTTACTATTGGGTCCGTGACAAAATAATTGTCTCCACCTTTCATTGTCAGATTAATGGGAACTTCACTTGTTGTGTTTGAACTGCAGGTAAAGTCAAAATCAGTGCCGGATAATTTAGAACAAAATAGAAGTAGGGACATCTCTCAAGCTATAAATCACCTCAAGTCATAACAATACTCAAAGGGAAGAACATCAGAACCAGAAGATGAATGCCGTGGAAGTTTAATTGCTGAATTAAACTGCAAAAATAACAGGAAAAAAAAAATAAGAACTCATGACACATGAAAGTCTAGTTACCTTCTTAAACAACTATAATTAAGATTACTTACACTGCGAGTGATCTGAGTATAAGCTGGGTCATTTAGGTATGTAAACGAGGTACCAGAGTCAAATATTGCATGAAACTCAAGATCAGCAACACTTCCTCCCACAATAATTTGAGTAACAGTGATGTTGTAACTCGGACTGGAATGAAGTACCCATGTTAAAATATGCAGTAGTAAAGTTAGACTTTAATATTTTCTTCTATAGCTTTTGTTGTATGTCTCTTTCTTTGTACAAAAGAATTTTAGAGGAAACAAGGTTGCCCCATTTTAAGGTCAAGGCAACCAAACCAAAGAATTTTTAACTACCAATTGGGCCAACCCTCATTCAGTTTCTTGTTATGTTTCAGGGTGCATGTAAGTGCCTCCCTTCTTGTCACACTAAAAGGAAGGAAGAATAAACGATAATAACTACTTACTGTAATGCCCTGAGGTTGAATGGTGTTTTTCCTTGGTCCATGCTGCTATTATCCCCAAATGTGATTCTTCCAAGACCATCAAATCCAAAACACATTGAAAAAGAATTTGCAGTAAGTCCTTCTTTGGCCAAGATACTTGGGACAGATACATTACCCAGCCCTAGTCCAAACAGACCGTTTGGAGCTGCCCCATCCAAAAATGCACCAGTCTGAACTTGGCCACAGCTGCAACATATTGAATGACAAATCCCAATGATTAGGTTATTAAAAACAAGTAAGGGCTGGAAAAAAGTTTATTATACCCAGCAGCTTAAAGAAGAATCAAACAGATGTCATAATTATGATGTCTAATTTTAAGGATCAGCTTGGCAACTTAATACTCTCCAGTCACAAACCCAATAAAGGTTTCTTGGGTATCATCTTGGACATGGTTATTGGTTACTATTTTGGGTATCATCAACCTTCCTAGAGGTGAAACTTTGCCACTTCAATCACTATATACAATGTTATATTCCAACTTCCTAAAGCAGAGTAATGTAATATGACCAAGAATACATTCTGATGCTTCATAAGTGTATGTATTCCCAATAAAATATCTCAGCAAGATGTTGAGAATTTTACCCAAAAGTAATTCGTGTGTCAGCATCTTCTGTATGATCATCATCTGTAATTAAGTGCAACACATCCTCCACCAGGAACCCAGTAGTTGAAGTATCATTCGATAGGTAATTAACTTGATATCCACAACTGCTGCCAGATGCAGGGCATTGTCTCTGTTGCTCACATAAGCTGCTATTGCACAAAACAGTTTGGCTTGTGGATGATCCTTTAAGTTCATAGATATTAAAATCAAGTCTCTGTCAGATAAAATATTAAAGTGTCATTAAATTCAAACCTCCTCGTCAGTTTTGTTTACACCTGATCAAGAACCCACAAAAAGAAAGGAAAAACACACACAGATAACCGCAATATGATTCCATTTAACCAATAATAACTATGAAGACATCCTTCAGCAACTAACTATGATGCAAATGAAGTTTCACATAGGGTATTCATTAACAATCATAAATTACAAACTAGCAAGTTTTCAGATAAATTATTAAAAAATATATAAATTCAAAGAAAAGAATATTTAAAATTATAAATGAGAAGGTATACCTCTCCTGTCGATAACTTTATACCACGCACACATTTGGTGCAATTGCAAGGTAACCAGAACAAATCACTACCAGTATCCAATGCCACAAGAAACGATAAAGGTGGAGTCCCAACAGAAACATTGGCAAAATGCAAACTGAAATCCAAACAAGAAGGAGAAATTACTACTACATACACATCATCATACAGAATGCCTAACAATACTCATCCCAGAATTTTTCTTATTAAAAAAAAGGTACAAAGAAAGGTTTACACAAAAGCCAATAATGAAAAGAAGGTAAAAATTTATTTTATTGCAAGATTGAGATGGTCTCTCTATTTTCTAAAAAAAATAATCCCTTTGTGATTCTCTTCCTGCACTTCTTAAAGTACCCCAAAAAAATCATATCCTCTCCTTGTATCTTTTGTATAGATCCATGCTTAAAAATTCTCATGAAAATTATGACTATGAAAAGATGGAGACTAATCAGATTAACTTAAGGTGATGAAAAATTAACAAATGCTTGAAGAGTTCTTACAATCCAAAAGCCCCAATCTGATAAGTCTCGTTGGTAGGGACAAAAGTCAGAGACGTGTGATAATCGGCGGCGAGATGCCGGCCCCGGAATATTCTGTCTCTGTGGGCCATAGCAACATAATATTCACGAGTTCCCTTATCAGGAACCTCATCAATGCCGAAAATACCCTTCACCGGATCGGAGAAACGGTGGTGGATGTCAAACCCGAATGAATGGAGAGCATGACAACTGTGTGAAGCTACAGTCATCAACAACACCAACACCAGTGATATACTATAGCCATGGTTATGGTTATGGTTATGGTTATGGCTACGGTTGGAACTAAAAGGCGAAGCCATGAGTTGAAGGTTGTAGCTATGTGATATGAGAGATTTTGCAGAGATAAGAGATATATGGCTGAGTTATGTTTTCTCTGTGTTAGCGTGTGGGAACTGAGAAGGTTCCGTGTCTTTGCTCTGTGAACTTTGAACTTTGGTCGTTGAAATAAAAAAAATAAAAATAAAAAACAGAGAGAGGGAGGGAGAAGGAAGCTACATAACATCACAGTCGGTTGTGTTTGGTTAGTTGCAGAGAAAAGTCCAACTCTTTTTTCCCTCTTACCATCAACGTTCATTCACTTTGCCAAAAAGCTAGGTCCCACTTTAAGTATTCAATTTCTAAATAAATAATATTTATCAAGACTTTTTTACTTTTTACTTCTTACTTCTGTTTAAAGATATATAATCAAAAATTAAAAAATTATATTTGTGATATGTCTTGTTTGTTGACACGTATCACAAGAATGTTTTAGAATTTTAATTGAACATTTGAAGTGGATTCTATTTCTTTTAATAAATCTTTCTTTATACACAGAATTAGGTATTAACAAATCCCAATTAAGAGCTTAATTGCCAATACTTTCGATTTGTTGCAGGCCAAAACAAGTTCTCTCGCTGGGAAGCTAACTGAACCCGGTTGAACATTTCGTCGATTTCAAATGTTTATTGTTTCTGTAGTGACCATTGGCATGCATGAATGAAAAAGAATGTTAGTAATTAAATAGTACCGTAATACCTTTCCATTGTCGATAATTATTTTTATATTTAAGAACAATTTTTTTTCTCCATTCGATCAATTTGAGTTGACTGAAATAGGACTATTATTATTCTTTTAAGTTTTTAAGATAGTTGCACTTTTAAAAATTCAAATTTTAAAATGTTCTAATGAAGTTGAAAGAAACATCTAATATAATTTTTTCTACCTATAACTATCAAAGAAATGAAGATTAAATTAAGATGTCATGTAAACTATAATGTTAATTGCTTAAACATCTAATATAATTTATTTGCATGTTAGAAGGTAAAGACAATTTTTTATTTACTTTTGTTTTGTAAAATTCTAAAAGTATTGCTTTATTCAAATACTATTTAAATAAAATTGGCAAAAAATAATAAATTAAAAGGCTTACAGGGAAATTTTTGTTCTCTTTCCATCTATCTGCATAAATTTTATTATCTTCAAATTTTTTACAATATATTTAATTTTATACATATACACATGTGTATTTATGATTTTTTTTAACCCAAATATTTTTATTTTTATTGTGCGTCAAAAGTATTTCATATTTAACAATTAAAAAAATTAAGACTACATAGATCACTAAAGTAAGTTCTATATTTCCTAACAAATCCATTTTTATATACATGCTCAAAAAGAAATTTATATAATTCAACTAAACTTTGTTATAATTAAAAATATTTTTATTTGAATATTATTTTAAGTTATTAATTTAAGTTAAATTGGATAGATTTCGTTCATAAAATTTAAAATATAATATGAATACGAGACTTTATTTAATAGTAATTTTTAATCATTTGAAACATTGATTAATATTCTTTAATTTATCATCTTCTATCTACAATGTAAGCGAGGGGGTTATTTGGGAGTGGTCGATTATAAATATTTGAAAAAAAAAAAGAAAAAAAAAAACAGAAGTAGGAAAGACTAATAACATTTAAAAGTGCTCCTTACATAAGTAAGCACTAGTTAGTGCCTAAGTAATAAAATATAACCTCTGTATCACTTAACATCCAACTATTTCAAAATATTAAAATTGGCACTAGAACGTTTTCTAGACACAAAAGAATATATAAATCAGCAAGTTTCGTCAGCATTTAGAAATTATAATATATATTTTTTACAAAGTAAAAAATATAAGGTTGGAATTTAGAATCGTGTAAACTATTGTAATTTCTTGATTTTTATCATCAGATAATTTTAATGATTTTTTAATAATATAAAAATATAATAATAATAATAATAATATACAACCTAAAAAAAGACGAATAAAATAAAAAGATAAAATTTTAAAAGTTATTAAAATAATTTATTTAAATCAAACATATCTTTTTATGTATTTTTTAATATAATATATTAAAGTTTAAAATTCAAAAAATAAATTTAAAATTAATTAAGATTATAAAATATGCCAAGATTGAAAAGTATTTGAGAGAACTAAAAAAATTAAAATAAAATATTTAAGGTAGGACAATACATGACTTGGAGAGAGAAGAAAAACCTTTTATATGTTTTTTTATAAGTTGTCATTATGTTCTTTCATCTATAGGAATTTAAATTTTATTTATTTAATATCTTAATTTATATAATTCAACTTAATTTTATTTTTTTTAGGAACGGTAACATAAAGTTAAAAGTTAAAAAAAGTTCAGGAGGCTGACAAAAAGTTCATATCACTAACAAAGGAAAAGTAGGGCTAAGAGCCTACGTGTCTTGCTCCATAAAATGCCTTGCTTAATGATCTTCACCATTGCTCAACAAATTTTACCCTCATTAACAAGTAAAATCCTATTAAGCTCAAGTAAACCCGATATTTTTCTATAACGATAACCCTCTTATGCTAATTGAGAAACTTTTAACTTTTACATACACTTTTATTCTTCTCTACAATTTTCAGGATTAATGAAGAATCAAATTTCAACTTTATCAGAATTTAACTGTTCTTAACTTGTCTCTTAATTTAGTATAATACTTTATTTATAATTTTTGGCTCTTGTTTTAATCATTATTATGAGTAGCTAAAACCATGAACTAGGATTTTGGTATAGCTAAAAAAATCAAATAATGAATGTTTTTATCTTTTTTGGGTATGTTTGTTTATGGCAATATGTGTTTATATTTTTTGAATTTGAAACCAATCAATTAAGAGTGTTATAGGGTTAGTTTAAGTTGAAAGGGAAGTGATATTAACTTGGACTTAAGATTTAAATTTGGACTTAAAAGTTAATTAGTTAGGATTGAATAAGTTAGTTAGGATTTAAATCCACAAGAAAACTGTAATTAATTAATCAAGATAATAATAAATTAAATAAATAAGATAATTAGTTAAAAATTAAACCAAGAGAAAAAATTTAACTAGTGATCATAAAGATTAGGTGAGTTAGTTAACTAGAACTTAAATTGACAAGGAAGGCTAACTAATAAACTAATAAAGTGAAGATTTAGAACTTAGGCCGGCAGGGGGATTCAATGAAAACCTTATGAAAGATTTAGAGCTTAAATTGAGAAGAAAGACTAAGTCATTAAAACAACCATACTTGTCCACTAGAATTAGAATAAAAAAAATAAAAAATTATAAAGAAAGTTAAAACCCTAATGCCAATGTCACCCAAGAACAAGTAGATCCTTAAATTTTAGATTTATTTTAATCAATTTAAACTCATTTTGTTACCTTTAGTAAGTAGTTTAAGAATATTTAATATCTTAAGTTTAGCCTAAATAATATTAATCACCACATTATTTTTATTTTATTTTTTTATATTAAAAGTTTTGTAACAAAAATAATAAAAATAATTTTTTATTTTCACTAATTTATATATATATATATATATATATATATTTATAAATAAAAAATATTTTCACAAATCACGGAAACGGAACAAGACAGATTGTGTTTGATCCTTATAACGGTTTGATAGAAAGAGAAAATAACCTTAAGAAAGAGCACAGGAGTAACAAGAGCAAGACCGGAAAGTCACGCTTTGATCTCCTTTCGCAAGGTACGAAGTTCCTTTCAAACGCGTATTCGCTGTTGCGAGCTGACTGAACAGTGAACAAGTGGATTTTCTTCCTTTGTTTTGGGGTTTGGTGACCCGAAATTGACTGGGCTTCGCCAAAAATGAACGATTATCATTTATCCATCATTTTTATGAGATAATAACATGAAATATTAAATACCTTACTCATTACTTTATGGCATGGGACATTTGTTCTATCTATTACATTAACCCCAGTGCATTAACCATGTTGACACATAAGACTCAAATTTACCTTATAAAAGTGGATCGATTGGAATGTAAACGTACGTTAATACTTCAAATATTATTGATACTTATTACATTGCTTGTAGAATCAAACAAAATTATCCTATTCATATATTGCTTTTGCTTCTCAAAATATTTTTTAATACAACAAAGAAGACATCACTCTTGAAATATATTTCAATGCAAAAATAAAAAGTATTTATTACCATATTTTATCTTTTATCTCGCTTTTTTTATTCGTTCTTTTTATCTTCCTTTCGTTTTATTATATTTCTTTTTCTTTTCTTTTTTTTCAATGTATCTATCCACTATAAATATATACTATCCATTTTAAATAATTTTTTTAATGTTTTTTCTTTTTATTAGTCAATAACCTTATTGTAGTCGACTTTAAAACAAAGTAAAATAAATGTAATATATTAATATATTCTATGTCAAATTTTAATAATATCCTGTTTGATTTAAAGATGAGGAAAGGAGAAGAATAATTTTAATAAGACGGGTATGGAAGAAGTTTTGACTCTTGTTACATTTAGTTCATACAAGAAAGAGGTAATGATATTTTCTTGTTTGGTTAAAAAGTGAGAAATTTTTTTTAAAATAAATTTATTTTAATCATCCATACTTTTAAAATATAATTTTAAGATTAAAAATATTTTAATTAAAACTTTTTTAATTGTAAAATTAAATAAAGCATACTATTAATTTAATCATCTTAATAATAAATTTTAAAAAAAATTAACCATACAATATTGATTAAATAAGAAAATTAACAAATATAATTAAAGTATTTTTATCTTTTTATTTCTGTAAATTTTATTTTTAGTAATTAATTATCATTTTTAAATGCTAATTCATTACTATAAAAATTATAATTATTTCTATAAAAAATAATAATTAATTTAATTATGTATGTAATTATTATAAATATATTTGATAATCGATTATCAAATATATGATAATTGATTATCATTTCATAATAATTAAATGTGTGGGTTAATAATTAAATAGTACTGAATTAATTATTAATTAAAATATTTTTCAATAATCAATTATTAAATTTTTGTAATTTATTATAAATAAAAATAAAATATAGATGAATGAATTTGGAGTAGTTATATTTAAGAATTATTACCGGAATAGTGAATGTTTGACCTTAACATATCAGCTGCAATAGTAGATGTTATAAATGGAAATTCAATCGAAAAGCAGACAAGACAGCCCATTAATAGTTTGTGCAAAATTACACCAATATTTCCTAATACTTGGTTGTTATATAATTAAGTTGAGAATAATCTATACAAGATTGAAAAACATAAGAAAGGAATATATATATATATATATAAGTCAATATCGTTAAACCCTCATGTTCATGAGTATAATTTTCCCAGTAGTTATTTTTAGAGAACAGTAATCAGGGACAAATCTTACAAAGATGGCAAACAAAATTAAAAGTAAAGAAGTGGGGTAACAATAATAGATAAAGTGAGCGTGAAAAGCCGTTGGGTAAAGAAATTGACATCTAAATTCTATAATTGAATGTAGCCTTCGCTGCAAGAATGGGACGTTAGGCATGGCATATACATTTTTCCTCATAAATACATGTTTAGATATTAGGTTCCCAGGCAAAGGACAAATGCATACACCATACCTAATTAACATATATAAATTACGAAGCTGTATATATAAATTTTTATCATTTAATATATTATATGGTTAAGTTAATAAATAATTATTAAATTTTGAGTATAGTTTAATTGTGATTAGATTAATAAAGAATGCATCAATATTGTTATTGATTTAATGACTGATTTTGAGATCATAGTTATATAAGAAGTTGAGCCAGGTGGGAGTTTAAGTCAAAATATGAGAAGGTGGTAATTGGTGGAACTTCCCCTACCACTTTGTGAAATATGCATGAAAAAGATGGAAAAGGTTATCATGCTAGTTGGTCTCCGCATTGTGCGCCATAGACCTCTCAGCTAAATTCTCAACCCCAAATGGCGAAAAATACAAGGAATCTACATTTCAACCCAATAAATGGTGAAACCACAAGGAAATTCATAGAGAATGGAAGCAAGAACTTGACCATTGGATTCTCAACACAAAATTTCAAAGAAACAATTTGACCGTTAATATTGCAGGTGATTTTCTCTATTTCTTTGATCAGATTCTAAATATGAAACTTCTTTAGAAAAATATAAAAGAAAATAAAAGTTTATGATGGCAAGAGACATTTTGTTCACAAGCAAAGTTCAATATTGTGAACAAATATTTGAAGTCGTTTAAATATTATTTATTTCTATTTGTCTATTAAAAAAAATGAATTTTTATTTTTTTTTGTCTATGTGAAAGTTTAAGATAATATTAACTACTATTTTTTTTATATTTTTATCTAAAAAATAAATAAAAAGGATAATAGAAATAAATAAAAGATAGATTAAATTTTTATTTAATAATTATAATATAATAATTGATTTTTTATTTGTATAATTTTTTTGGATAGATAAATAAAAATGAAAAATAATATTTTGATCTACAAATTTGATTCTTTGCAAGTTTTCAGAAAATATTTTATTAAAAATAAATTTATTTTGGCGATTTTTATATTTAAAAAAGGATTAGTCCTTTATTGTCCAGCTGAATATCAGAGAGATGTTTATGACATATTAATATATTCTTAATAATATTTTTATTATTAATTAAAATTTATTAAAACACATAAAGTTATAAATGAAATTCATTAAAAAAGTGAGACGTTTTTTCATAAATTCCAATCAATATTAAAAATATATCTATTGAGAGAAATATAATCCAATTTAAATGATCTAGACACCTTAAAAAATATTTGTTTATTAAACAATGGTTAAGAAATATCTTTGAATCGGTGCACATAAAAATAATAATGTACTAAAGAGAGTATTAAAAATATTAGTATATTACCGACGTTGCTCCTTCTTTTCATACATGAAGACACGGGCACATGCATAACTATCACACAAAGAAATCCTCTCACTTGAAAAGTTTACTTGATTAAATTTTGTAAAAAGGAAAATATAAATAAAAATATTAATTAAGTCTTATTAAAATATGAAATTTTACTCAATATTTTTATGATTATTTTTCTATTGAGTAACATTAATTGATTCTTTAAAGTTACATAATTATTACATCAATTTTATAAAAAAATTTAAAATTCAATCATAATATTTTCATATATAAAAAATGTTATTGGTTTATCCATATTTTTATTTAATAATTAAATAAAATATAGATTCAACCATCTATATTTAAATATAAATAAATATATATTATAATGTATGTTTGTTAAAAAAAATTAAATTTTTTTGGATTCTGGAAATCATGCGTGACTCCCGATGAGATGAGAGAGGAGGCTGGTCGTGATATATAAAATAAAGGACATGATTGTGGTGGTACGTGAGTTTCGTCTACTATTTTTGTAACATCTGTATCATTGTTATTATATTTTAAGATAATAATATTATTTTTTATTTTTTTTATCACATGTTGTTTATAATAAGAGTTATTATTATTATCACATTTCATTGCACATTGTGATATGTTTGATTGTATTTAAATTTTAAAAAATAAATAAATAAACTTTTTTTTTATTATTTACAAGGTATAAAGCGTGTACTCATTACTGATTTAAGGTATGTTTAAATTTTTTCATTATAGTAAATATGTTCAGTATTCATCTAAATATATAATTTAAAGAATGTTGATATTCATACATATAAGTTGTATCTATATACTTCGATAGAAAAATTAACGGTTGGTTAATTAATTTATGAATTCAACCAACTTAACATCAGATTAAAATTTAGGAATGAGGTGAAAAAATATCAATAATTTTATTAATCTAAATTCATCTAATCTGAAAAGTTGCAAACGGGGTCCACGGACTTTGTGGCATATACAGGCTCTAATAGAAAGTAAAATTTAGATAATACCGTCTTTGGTGCTTCTTAGAAAATCCCATGGAGCTGAAATTTTTGTGTGGTGGTGAATCAAAGCGTCCCAATCTGAAACCGGTCAAGTAAAGTTGGTTTGAAACTTTCCCATAAGGGGTTCTTAGAAGGTAGCATAAAAGAGTAGCTTCTGGAACTACGCTCATCTCTATTGTACTGTTGATAGCTACCATGAAATTTCATCAATTGAGTGCCACAAGGGGCATTAAGAGGATATTCTGAAATTACTCTCTTCTTTGAATATTCCCATTTTGCTCCGCTTTTCGTTGCCAGTTTCACGCTTTGCAGGCTACAGACAAATAGAACCACAATAACATACCAAATCAAAATTCGTCTTGTTTAAAATAAAATAAATCATCGAATCTCTTCAAAATATTGGGCAGATGCGGACGGAAATCTCAAACTATGAAAGTTCGGGATCTAATCCGGAATTTATTTTTATTTTATTTTATTTTTTATTCAAAAATTATTTTAAATTTAAAAGATAATTTATAAATATTACTTTTTAACGTTACTGTTTTAAAATATTAAAAAAATAAATTTAATTTAGTGAACTTATAATTAGTGATGGAAATGAACGAAACCATCCGACAGCGGTTTCGTTTAGTAAATAAACAGACCAGACTTCTTAAAAAGTTTTTTTTAGACAAACGAGTCAGCTTATACAAAAATCTATTTAACCTATTTAAAAATTTATTTATATTTATATATTATATATTTATATTTATTTTAATATATTATATTTATATAATATTTATTTTATATTTTATTACATATATAAATATTATGTTTTAAGCCTATTTAATAACATTTTTATTTTGTAAACTTTAAGTTTGGAAGTTTTTTTAATTAATTATTTATATAAATTTTAAGTTTATTTATTGATTGTTTTTGTAATGTAGGCTTTTAAACATGTTTGTAAGTCTTGTAAGTTTTAAATCAGGTCATACCTTGACAAAAAAAAAAAATTTTTTAACAGATAAACTTGAATATACCTCAAAATTTTTAATTAAATCAAACTTGAACACTCAAAATCTAACTCGGTTCAACCTACTTCCATTTCTACGTTGTAATCAAAACTTTTTTTTCATTTAAAATCCCACCATAGCCATAGATTTTATTTTTTTTTTTGTTAAAAAGTACTTAAATAGGGTTAATAAATTAGAAAAAATGAATATAATAAGCACATTTAAAGTGCCAAACTGCCAATAGCCCCACATAATTACTAACGTTGGTTGTTTTTAAACTTGTAATATATATATATATATATATATATATATATATATATATATATATATATATATATTACTGTAGTAAATACGAAGTGTATAAAGAAGCAAGCCTTCCCGTTAAGTCTCACATTAAAATCCAAGAGCTGAGTTCATTGAATTCTAGGGTTTTTTTTTTTCAATCTGAGCTCAACAATAACAAAGGCAAACCTCAGGTACTCTCGGCTCTGAACGCCTTATCAACTGGGTAGCTTTTAAACCAATTCTCGTGTGAAGTTTGGGACCAATGGTTAGTCCTTTTTGGTTTTTAAATTATGAATATGGATTGCATATTTGGACCAGTTACTTAAATCCTAGGCTTAACACCTGTTACTTGTTAGGTTAGGTCCAGTTTCGTTATTACTGCAATAGCATGCCAAAAATTGTATTACCTGCTCGTAATGAAGTTCAAGTGAAAATAAAGTTGCATGAATGTGATTTAGGATACAAAGTTAGTACCTAACATCTACACGGCAATAACATGTGTTTTGATTTTGATGGAAAAATCTGTTTTGATTAGAATTTAAAAACTTACATTGTATGTTCAATTTGCAAAAATAAAATAAAATTTGAAAACATAGATACTAACTATAAAACCCTTATAATAACTATAATATCATTTTAACAAGAATATTAAATTATTATATTTTGTTAAAAATATAATTTTATAATTAATTTTTTATTTTATTTAAATTTTAATATTTATTTTATATATTATTTAAATTAAAATTTATTTAGTATAAGATTTATTTATATATATAATATAAATACAAATTTTAATTTTCTTTAAAAAAAGCAAGATATGAATTCTCCATAAATTTACCCAAACCCAGAAACTAGAAGAGCAAAATTCATTCAGTTGTCATACCTACTAATATCTCACACTTGATTGTTGGTTTAAGATTATTTTATAAAAATTTTAAGAAAAAGAAATACATGTATCTCTTTAATGATTTTGAATATCTTTTAAAAAAAATTATAACTTTTACAATAAAAAATATTTTTCATAATAGTAAACAGAAATATAACTTCTGCCTTTTTTATAAAATCTTGAAAACATAAATCACTATCATATATTCTTAGAATCCCTTTGTAAAAGCTTAAACAAACAGACACATAATGTACATAATTAAAAATATCCTGCCAAGATCAATCTTTGGATAAAAATTTAAATAAACAAAAAAAAAAATTATTTTAGGTTAGAATTTAAAACTCCTATAGGATGTTTACAGTCAGAACAGGGCAAATTTCAGGCACTGGCACCAAGTCCGTATGCAGATCTTAGAACCTAAACAAAGTGAGACTCCTCGAACCTTTGGCAAGATTGAAATCATTATGTTTAGATTATCATCTTGATCTTTATTCCAAAAATTAAAGAACTGAAATAGAACAGAAAAAAATTGGAGACGGGCTGAAAAAAGGGTTATTCACTCATCCATATACAAGAAGTGAACACTGTTTTAGCTCAAAATTTTCTTTACACTAATATACTACAATGATACAACTCAAACTACAATGGCCCTCACTAGATGAACCGAGTGTAAGTCCTAGAATTAAATAAGCGTATAAACAAAAGAACTCTTTTCACAGTCTGTGTTATTCATATACAAAATTACAGATCCCTTCTGCATAATGGGCAAGAACCATGCCTGAAGAGCCACTTATCTATGCAAGGTAAGTGAAACATGTGATGACAATGAGGTAAGCTTCTGACTGTCTCTCCAAGCAGAAAGTCCTGGATATGTACAAATGCAGAAATGTTAAGATCAAAATACACAATCTTAGGGTCATTGTTATCAAAGAGAACAAGAAACTCTCAACTACCAGTATTAACAAAGAAAACTGTAAAAACTAACCTGCAGGCAAACTGAACAAGAAACTCTGTCACCGGATGCATCAATATTGTTGTCGGTTGTAATCTTGATTATTGGGATTTTCTCAACCAAATCTCCGGTCAAACCTTTGGCACCACCAGTGTCAAAGATGTTTTGAACCTCATCAAAGCCAGTTTCAACAGCACCCATCTGATATGGAAGAGCAAAGGTGTCAGCAAGATGAAAAAGAACATAAGCAAATTTCATCACATCTCAGTCTCTTTGTACAGAACAAAATACCTGACTTTGGACAGCACTCAACATGGCTGGACCTATCCTCTCACGCACAAGTCTCCCACTCAGTAAGCTAGCAATAACATCTATCTGCATAAGCATAATTCAAAGAGATCAGGCTACAAAACATGCCATTCTAAATGATAAACAAAACTCATGGGGCAGCAACCCTACATGATAAGGAGTAAACTCTCAATTCAATTCTCAAGATTGTATGCATCAAACATTTTAGTCCTTGAAATTCTAAAATCTTGTTGTATTCCCTTATATTATAAAAAATCATTCATTTTAACTTCTTTTCCCTTTATTTTTTATTAGAAAACCAGACCTAACTAAACCAGAAGCTAAGGATTATCCAGCTTTGTAAGTTCTACTCTTAACTATATCTCTGGTAGATATGGGATATCAACATGTTTCAGTGCCGTTTTGGATTAAAAAGGACTGAAGTGAATATCATTTTACAGAATCAAGAACTAACAAAGGATTTTTAAAATCTCAGGATTGAAATGCACGATCCATACAATCTCAAGGACAAATATCAGGTTTTACTCACAACATAAGCTTATATATACCAATAAAATTCCCAATTTGACAAGGCCCTCAAAACTGAGTAACTCACCAAGTACAAGACACATCCAATTCCAGATTCATCAGATTGCCAAAGAACAAGAGAGGATTCAAACACTTCAATGGAAAAAACAGCTCCTGATATGGCACCAACAGCAGCCCCTCGAATGAAGCCACTCTCAGTCTCTTGGCCTATCATAGCTCCTGTTAATGCCCCCAACAAAGTACCAACTGCAAACAAAGAAAACCATCACAACTTATTGGCTTTCACATGCCACACCTCAAACTTCAAAACACTAGAGAACATAAAAACAAGAACCACACCTTTGGACGGTTTTGAAAACGAAAATAACCAAACAAGACAACATAATTAAACCATAACCGAAACAATCCAACCAACAATAGCAGCCCCGCACCCAAGTTTCAATTTTTTTATTCACAAAATCAAAACAAAGTATATTTCTGTCTCAAGCGAAATAGTCCCAAACAAAACTAAAATAACGACATCGTACAACACTTCCACCACACAATGACAATGGCAGTTCACACACAAAAAAAAATTAAAAAAAAATGACAAAACAATAATAAGAGGAAAACAGAAACAGATCAAGGTTTAGAACAAAAAATGTAAACAAATAGAAGAAGAATCGAACCTAATGCGAAACAAAAGGTCAAGATCGCGGAGAAGATGTTGCTAACGACGGCCGAGACAGCGCGTGTTCCAAGCTGTTTAACTCTCTCAAGGAGATTCCCGAAAGGGCATGAATTTGGCACGAACTCCATCTGGGTATCTCAGAAATTGCACGAATTTGATATGAAACCAATTGAAAACCCACAAAGGAAAATAAAGCAAAGGAGTACGGTATATGATGTCACAAGATTTGGGTTTAAGCTTAATCAGAGTCACTATATAATAATAACAAATTTTAACACCAAGCAAGAAGAACAATAAGAATAAAATACGCGCTCTTCCACAAAGCTTAGTCCATAAGAGAAAATTGAAAGGAACTACTATCAACCAACTCGCATTTAAAGCTTCTGTGTCTTAACGCGAACCCTTCTCTCTCTACTTCTATTTTTATTTTTCTTCTAAAGTGGCATAGAAAATCTTTTGGTTTTAATCCAAATTAAATAATTCAAAAAATAAAATAAAAAATCGCTTTCAAATGGCACGGGACGGTGACAAAAGAGAAGGGCTAAGAAGGGTTCTTTTGACAACTGTGTATGAGTCTCATACGAGGCGTGCCTAACTAACCACGAATGGTCACAAGAATTTAGTTTGATTTTTTGTGTCACTCATTTTTCTCGTTGGTCAGAGCGTGCTTTCAACCTTACACATAAGAAAAGAGTGCCCTCAAGACTTTCATTGGCCACAGTTTTCTCAGCAAGTGGTTCGACCACACTTCTTATTTTCCACATTTTTTATAGTATTAATTAATATTCGGTGTCTCTATTCTGCAGCCGTGCTCTTTTTTTTTGTTTTTCTTATAAAAAATATCTTCATCCCATGGCTTAAGTAGGTGGGTTGCAGGAGACTTTGCTAGGAATTGGTTATGGGATAAATAATAATATAAGATATCTGCGTTACAATTTATATTACATATCATCGCACTCTTCTTCCTAATCCAGGTCTCAGGTTTTTTACATTACGGAATACTTCACATTCTAAATTATTAAATTAGCGTAATTTTTAAAAAAATATTAATATGGACTAATTTGTTGCAGTTTAAAAACGCAAGTGGTTAACTGTTTTTAACTGTCCTCAACGCAATTTGCCTACGTAAGTAGAAAGTAAAAGATACTCAACTTCTGTAAAATTTTCAAAATCTATGCTAATTTGATTATGATGAATAAGAATTGTCCCGTTTTTAAAACAAGCCCAAGTTGCACTCAATTCTCAAACTTAACAAGTGAGATTCCATCGTCACCTTAACGACTCATGATCTTGGTGATTGTGCCTCAAGATTCGCCGATAAAAACAGAATATAGTGTTTAATATGTTAGAAATTTAAAATTAATTTTATATAATGTTTTTAATTTTAAATCCCTAGTTTATTTTTTTGCCGAATAAAAACTTAAGTAGTTTTGAGTAATGACTAATGTATCCGTGCAATATATTTTCAGATCATTGTTGTTGTTTTAGAAGTTTTTGCATTTTTTAAAAATGAATATTCAATTATTGTTCGGTACTAATTGATACGAACTAATGATATGGTGAAAAGTGGTTACATGATGATCACTTAATAAAAAATGGTTAGATCAACATGTGGAAATAGTTGTTGTCATTGTAGCATTTTTCTATACTTTATTGGTTAATTTTGGATTTAAAAATTGTATAATTACTTGCAATAATGAAATGTTTGTAAAACTTGTCGGTAATCGTTAGCTCAGATAATGTAAGTTAATTAATCAACTGCGGTTGTTTCCATTCGAATATATAATACATTCAAAAGTAAAAAAAAAAAAAAAAAAAAAAAAAAAAAAAAAAACCTATTAGGATGGGTCTACTCATAAAAAATTGAAACTAAAATAATTTTAAATAAGAATTCTAAACTTGAATCCCACTGCTTTTTATGTATAAAAAAAAATATGCATTAAGAGATTTTTGAATTTTGACCTAAGCTCTATTGGATGAGTATGAGGCTGAGAATATACCAATAAATGAAGGACTATAATGCAATTTTATGTCTTACATTGAATAAAGGCTAGCTATATGTGTCGTGTGTGCGTGTACGTGTTTTAAGTTTTAACAACCTAATGGAGCGAGAATCTGTGAACCAAATTTCAAGTAATAGATTCCTTGGAATGAAACTCGCCTCCTATATTTTTTTTATGATTCAAACAACTTTTGTAAACTATACGCTAATTAATGCAGGTACAATTCAGAGGGTGAGCCTGCATACCCTTCAATAAACGGAGGAATTTATTTTTGAGGAAAAAAAGATAGAAAACGTATATATAGATTTGAAGAGAAAAAAATTAAAAGATTGGAATAAAAGAAATGAAAAGAATCTTTAGAGATCAACAACGAGCTGATCCTATTTCCTATTTTTTCTATTTTTTAAAAAAAATTATATATGCAAACTTCATTTTTATATAGAAAATATGTAATGTTAAAGTTTATTAATATAATTATGTAGTTAAAGTATATATATATATATATATATATATATATATATATATATATGGATAAGTGTTTATTATTATTAGTAGTATTAGGAATTTCACCTTCGTTTTAGACAAGTGATTATTGCTGATGTTAAATTAATGTTTCTATGTAATTAGGATGTATCAGTTTAAGATTTGTTTGATTACAAACATGATAAAATATTTATACAATTTTATCCTTTTAATTTTTTTTATTAATTTTGGTGTTTTTATTTTTAAAATTTATATTCTATCTTTTATTAATTTTTATATAAAACTATAATTTTCATTTTTATATAAATATTTTATGAATAAAATTATTTAAATTATCTTCTATTCAAAATTTAACAATAAAAATAAAAATAAAATTAAATCCCTATCTCTTATCTTATGGAATCCTTTAAAATTTTGCAAAAAATATATATTTCTAAATTCAAATTAATTTCTATTCCAATATCATTACAAACTCTTTTAAAATTTGGATAAAAATAATAATTTAAGAATTTAAATTTTAAAAAATCAATAAAAGTTATGCTTGCTAAATTTAAAAAGTAAAGGAATAATTTTTTTTGGAAAATTTTAAAATAAAAATAATCCATAAATTAAATTAGAAAAATATTATTTGTAAAAAGTAATTTTGTTTGAGTTAAATAAAATTATTATAACTGAATTTTTTTTCTAAGCATCTAACACAATTACATATTTTAAACTCGAACTCAAAATTATTAATTAAGTTGAATAACACAATTCCTTACCGTCAATCACGTGCTTGGTAATTATTTGTATAATACGTTATACCTTCTTTATATGCATAATAATATCCGAGTAAAACATTTTGTCCTTCTTTTTAAGTTATGCAAAATTTAAAATAATAAATTTTTTATAAGTATCTAAAGATATATAATAAAAAACTACACATTATAAGCATTTATAAAAAATTATATATGCTAAAAATATTATTAAAAAATATAATATAGTATATTAATGATATTAATTATTACAATTTCAATAAAAAATTGATTATTTATTAATTTATTAATTATTATATGTTAATACATACATTAAAAAAAAGTGTTAAAACAAAAATAAGAGAATCTAGCAACATCAATTCACCGATAAAAGCAATGCAAATTTTCTAATGCATGCACTTAATTAATTCCTGAAGACAATCCACCTCCAATTTGCCAAATATCCTGTCACTTATGCTTGTTGTCTAAGGCATTAAAGTCTTAAACAACTACACCTACTGTTAAATGCGAAGGTTTTCAATTTGCAAATTCGAAATTTTCATAAACGAATCAAGAATATAATAATGGGAAGTTGCAACGTCAATTTCCAGTGCCTGTTCCGTAAACTTGGGTTGTACTCTCTGGAGTGACCAATTTCCAAATTTTGCCGAATCTTAATAATGTTTGGATGAGATTGAAAGCAGAAAGCAATTAATAAAACGTCCATTAGGGCTCTTCCTCATTTTCTTGACGAGGCTAGAAGAACATTGATATCATTTAGAAGTAAAATATCTATCAATATATATATATATATATATATATATATAATTTAAGAAATAATTAAATTATTTTAAGTAAAGTTATTTTGTTTAATAAATTTTATAAACAATTAAATTTTATTAATTTAATCGTTAACTTAATAAATTATATTATATAAATATTTTTATAAATTTAAAAAAAAAATTAGATTAATAGATAATATATATTTTATAATATCTATAAATTTAAACTTATTTAATAAAATATCAAATATTTTTTAAATTTTATAAAAATAATCTATATAATATAATTTATTAATTTAACAATTAAATTAATAAAATTTATTAAATATAATAACTCTAGTTATAACTAAAGTTATTTAGTAACTTGATACATGCTAATATAATTTATTTTCAATGTTATTCTAATTTGCCAAACATGTATTTTCCCCCTAATGACAAATATTCTTCTAGAGTGCTGGTGTCATCAAATGTAATGTTTGTCTATGATGCTGGTAATTTTATAACCCTTGCCAATCCTTTTCTAATTTCCACTGCACAATGACCTAAAAATCCAGTTATTAGATCCTATGGCGCATTAGGTCAACTATGAGCTTCAGTAACAATAATCGAGCTTCGAGTTAATAAGTTTTTTTATTTTATTTTTATCTTTCTTAGTTTCTTAAGTATTCTTGAAGAATCTCATGCACATGCGCTCACGATGTTATCAACTTTTTAATGGTGATGTAAGCGACAGCATGACAAGAATTTAAAACTAATTAATCATGCTTTTGTCTAATATCACACATAAATGAATTCATATCTAACATATTGTCTTGGATAAGAGTTCTCCAGATAAGAATGACAAAATCTGAATGGCAGATCCGTATGAGTATGATTACAAGTATTTTTCTTTCAAAATTGAACATGAATATATAGATATGGCATGAGTATGCTAATACCTTGTCTAAAGCTTATAGCTATCCCAAACCATTGTTAACTGTTTTTTGTGTTCTTTTTTTTATTGAAAAACACTTTACTTTTATATTTTTTAAAATTAAAAAATAGTGTATTTATTTAAACTTTTGAAAAAGTAAAATACGAAAAAAAAATTATTTCAAAAAGTTGTTTTGAGTAGCTTTTAAAAAAACAGTTATAGCGAGGTTTGAAAATAAAATATAATTTTTAATTGTAAACAAATAAAATACTATTTCTGTTTTTTTATAAAAAGTTTAGAACATAAATTACGTTTTGATATATAATTAAAAAGTTTAAACAACCATATGTTCATAGATATTCGCTTAATGTCATTTTCTTAGTTGTGACACACGTGAAGAGAAAATTGGATGACTAGGATTTTTTTGGGTATAAAGTCCAGTTACAATGAATAGAAGCAAAATATTCACTTATATTAAAGTTGGTTATACGTGTTTATTAAACTATAAAACAAGAAACCTAAATAGTATATGATATTATAATACTTATCCAACAAATGTCTATAAAATATGTTTTTTCCCATAATGTTTTATGGGGGGGGGGGGGATAATTGTATTTCCTATTTTTTAGATTAACATAGCAATCAATATATTTTATTATTCTATAAGGATCTGTTAACCAGTGCTATAAAAATACTAATTAAGAAACATTAAACTTACATTATTCAATATTTCTAATTACTTAAAATGTTAATATTAAACATATTTTTTGCTTATGACATATTTTTTATTTTTACTTTTATTCCGTTAATTAGCACCTTTATGGCAATGATACAATTATTGGAAATAATTATATTTTATTTAAATAATTATTACTTTCATAATTTATTACTCTAATTTATAGTTAAATCGTTATTTTTAATATTTTTAAATTTTTAATAATATCCTTTTGTAGATTAAAGATATCTTCCAACGAAACAAAAAGTTAATTATTTGAAAAAAATATTAAAGTAAATTTTACATTTTCAACAAAATATTTTTTTTATCGATTTAAATTAAAATTAAATATATTTTTATAGTTTTTTTAGTTCTTTATTTTTAAAATAGTCTATTTTTAATTCTTTATTATTGATGTATTAATGAAAAAAAATTAAAATCAATAATTTTAAAAATAAATATCAAAATAAGTTTATTTTAAGAAATAAAAATTAAATCAATAATTTTAAAAATAAGGATTTAAACTAAAATTTTTAATTTTTTTAAAAATTAAAAATACATTTAACCATTTAAATTGTTAATTGTAATTGGTTATGTCAATTCTGCCGTGACTTACTTTTTATTATTTTATAATTTAATTTAAAATTATTAAATACCCATTGTAAGTACTCATTTCGTGGAAGTTAAAAATGGACAGCACCAATGTACGGACGAAATCATGGACAGGGGGCTGCTTGTTTTAATGTGGGATAATTAATTTCTATATTTTTAATATATAATGTATATTTTAAATACATATCATCTAAGTTAATTTATATATATATTTTTAAAAATATTTGATGATTCAAAATTAATTTTAATAAAATTAATTTTACTTAATTTTCAACTAAAGAAACACAAGTAAGCATCCAAATGTGACCCAATCCACCCTTACTGTATTTTATCCCATTGACACTCTAGATTATAGAAATGTTTTTAAAATAATGATTGAATCAATGAAAATGTAGATTTATGATTAACTAGACTAACTGTAATTAAGTTATTTGGATTAATATTATATTGAGAGAATTTAAATGGGTAATATATATAAAATTTTTAATTTAATTTTTATTAACTTTAATATATATTAAAAAGGATATCTAACTACAACTGAATTATAATAAAAATATTGATAATTAAGTTTATGTGTTTGTATAAGAAGCGATCAATTTATATCATTGTAAATGATACTAAATCTTATATTGATTAGTAAAATTTTATTGGATTATTTTAAAAATAAGTGTTAAATTAAAATCCATATCATATGCACCATGTTTGTAAAAATATATATCAATACAAAATTATCTGATACCTATTTTATATATATTAAAATAAATATAATATATATTTTTAAAATATATAAAAATAAGAATTATGTAATTATATTTTTAGAGTTATCAAATTCTTATAATAATCAAAATAATACATATAGTTATAACTTAATAGTTAATTAAATTAACAGAAATATATTTTATATAAACTTATTAATAATATAATATTTGAGGTAGGTTATACTGATATAAGTTGAGCTCTTTCTATATTTTTATATCATACAAGGTGGTATGCTACAAAATAACATGTAATTATAAAAAAATAAATTGTAAATAAACAAATAAATTGAAATTTAAAGATAATATAAAGTATCATATTATATAATTTTGCACAGTTTGAAAAAATACTAAAGTGTGCTTAAAAATAAATCATAAAATTAAAAAAAAAATTAATGAAAAGTATAATATTTAACACGTTAAATATATAAAACGTTTTACTGTTATTTATTTTTTTCAAATGTTTAGATAAGCGTTGTCTTATATGCGAGACTTTTTAATATTAACATAGTGTTTGGTAGGATATTTTAATTAATTAAATATTTAAAATATATATTAATTTTTTTAGATAATTATTAAATTTTTAAAAAAATTAATTTAAATAATTTTTATGTTTTCTAGTTTATAGTTGAAATATTTTATATATTTTTATAATTTAATTTTTTTATTCATTTAATTTTATAAGTTTAATATTATTTAATTTTTATAATAATATTATTAATTTTAATAAATTTGTTTTTATATTATTATAAAATATTATACTTTAAATTACTTTTTTAATATATATTATTTATTTTATTTTTATTAAAAATATTAAATTATTTGATAAAATATTACTTTAAATAAATTTTATTTAAAATTTATTATGTAAAAATTAAAAAATATATTTTTAAATTTTAACAAATAAAATTTTATTTAATTAAATTTAACATATTTTTTTAAAATATAACATATTTATTATGTTTTAATTTATTATTTAATTACATTTTTATTTATTAACTAGCTCAACAGTTAATTTTATCAAATAATTTTTTATTTAATGAATATTTTATTAATTTTTTAATTTTTAACTAGTTTATTTTCTAGCTTACTAAATATATTTTAATTTTTTATTTATTTAAAATAATATTTTAACAGATAAACTATCTTTTCAGTTACTTTAAAATATTATAATTTTAATTTTAATTTTATGTTTAAAACAACAGAATTTGGTTCTACTTTTTTTAATAGATTATTTTTAATTTTTAAAATATTAATATTTAATATATATATATATATATATACATTAATATTTAACATTATAAGATGAAACTTTAAAAAATAGATTATTTTAACAAATAAAAGATCTAAACTAATTGTTTTAAAAATAAGAAATTTAAATTTAAATTTAAAAAAATTAAAAATATATATCTTGCATACCTTAATATCAAAATAGATTATTATTTTTATATAATTATAAAAAAATAATTTAATTTCCTGAATTATTAATATAAATAATACTTAAATTTCTGTAATTAATGTTAAATATATCAGGATATTCATAACTTATTAAAACAGTATTTTATTAATTAAATTTATTATCTTTTGTATTGAAAAGTTTTAAAAACTATTTTCAAAGCTTTATTTTTTATCACCAATAAAACAATTTTGCTTAAATATTTTATTACCAGAACTGGTTAATTAGTTGTTCAGGAAAACCCTCACTTTGATTCGATTCTTTAATCTATTTCTTACATGTGTAATGATTTTTTCGTTGTGTGTCAATGTGATTATGGAAAGCGGTTTTTATTGCACAATTTATTTATTTATTTGTCAAAACTCCACAGTTGATGATATTGTTTTCCTCCAAGCATTTTGCGCAAAATCTATGTATTATTAACACTAAAATTCTTTCACTCTTTTAGCCACGCAATAAGGAATCTTTTGCTTAGTCATAGTCTATACTCCACATGATAAATTATCATTCAATAATCCTATAGATATATCATTATGTTTTTGTCCATATTAACAATGTATCATAATGAGCACAACACTAAATTATTTGAAATACACTTTGAAAAATTTGTAGCATCAAAATTAATATATATAATAGAAATAGTTATTTATTATTTATATTAATATAATAATATCAGTATAACAATTTTATATTAACATAATAATATTAAAATGATAATATAAGCATGATTAGTTTACAACAATGTAAACAAAGATAACCCCAAACTATTGGAAGGTTTAATAAACTAATTGGATATTAATTTGATCCAATTTATTTTTTATACTTTTTTCATATATTTTTTTTACCAAAACATACAAACAAATTTTTTTATAAATACACAGCAGTCTAAATAAATATCAAACAGTATTATCTTATTTTTTTATTATTTTATTAATTCAAATATTTTTAATTAATTTATCAGTTTTTCATCTATAAATTTCCCAACTTTTTTAATTTATATTTTATGTTTTATTGATAATTTTTAATTTTTCAAACAATTTCAATAAAAAATACCGTAATTTTAAATAAAATAGTAATAATAATATATACTTTGGCAGGTATAAAGATAACTCTTATTTCTATTTATAACCTAAGTAAATGAAGATTTTGATATAATTTATAAATTTCAATTTCTTAATTTTTTAATACCTAACTTAAAATATTTTAAAATTTTCCAATTACTAAATAAACAGATCAATTTTTTAAATAAATTGTAATATTTTTATTAAATATATAATATTATTAATAATATATTACAAATAATGATATTATAAAAACAAAATATTAAATATTTATAAGCAACTTGTAGTACACAGGCAACCGGCAATCCATTAAATGCCAAATGCAGAAAGCCACACTGACGAGGGGATCAGCTTCACTCCATAAGCATGTTTCGCGAAAATGAAAAGGTGAAATTTACAAAAGTTTCTATTTCAAGAATTGGTTCAGGATAACACGTTACAGTGGGCAGGGTATAGGGTATAAAAGGAAAAAAATAGTGTACCAAGTAAAAGTAAACAAATGCAATTTATTTCATGACACATATTTTTCTTCTTGTACAAGTAAGAAGTACAACTGGTTTAGTTGCAATGATGACCTTACAATTTGAGTTTATTAACATTTTAATTACTGATTTATTTAATTTTTATATAATATAAATTAAATTTTTATTTTAAAATTATACAAATTATTATTATTTATTTAAAATAATACAAATTAATTTATGTACAAATGATTTTAAAGATGAATTTAAAATATAATAAAAGAAGTTGATAATTAACAAAGGAATTTTTTAGATTAATCACTAATTTTTAATAAATAAAAGACTAAAATATTAGCAAACTGTTTGCTACAATTTTTTTTGTCAGGTAGATGGCTGACTCATTTTAGTCTTAGACGTATTTCAGTTCGAAAATTTTTTACTTATACATGAATATAGTCGAATTTTATGTTTTTTAATTTCAATTATTTGATTTGTATATATCCATATGTATGAATACTGTACAGGTATGGATACATCATCATTGATTCTATTTTGTTTGATACCTTTGAAAAGGGTCCTTTTGTATTCTTGGTTAGATATAAATTCAAAGCATGCGTACTTATGTTATATGTCATATCTATTGTACCACCACTTGAAGTTCTGGAATGTTCCATTGGTCTTGTACGCTTGACATTTTGGATTCTCACCTGTGATAAAGAATACATACAGGCCAGCTTTTCCAGATGCAAATTCTGACCTTGGATGAGTGGTAACCATTATTACTAGGCAAAGAACTCTGGTGAAAATGATCAAATTTGTTTATTTTGATGCGGTGCTGGTATTTTTATAAAAGAAAATACTCCAATGTTCAGGTAAATAGAGAATTTGACAAAGTTTTAATGAAGTAAAAAGTAATATTTATATAAAAAGTGATTTCTTTGTTTATAATGAATACCAGTTGAATGTAACTAAATGAAAGATTACATCTTTGTTAACATAAGTATAGGTAAGAATCTTTAATAAGCAGTCTATTACATTAATGATTATATTATTTCTACAATTAGGACAAATCTCCTTTGATAAATATTAGAATTGCATCAGAAAAAATTGCAATAAATGTGCTGATAGGACATTCATGTCGAGACAGTCCACTTTTCATCTTTAAAATGTGGAGGAGGCAACAATTGCGCAAGTTTTCTGGGATAGGTAATGATGGGGAGCTTTATCTCAACCAAAGCGTATTTATACTTGGTCAGATAATTAGATTCCACCATTTATATTAATTTGGTCAGATAATTAGATTCCACCATTTATATTAATTTAATAATTTTGTATAAAATATAAAAATTTAGATTTTAAAAATATATTATTTAATTATTAATATTTATATTTATTTAAATAATATATAAACTATTAAAATAAAATAAAATTAAAATATTAATTAATTTTTATTTTATATAAAATTTTATATACAATCAACTAAATATTATAATATAATTTAATAAATATATTAATAAATTTTATATTTTATATAAAATTATTAAATTAATATAAATACTAAAATTTATTACTACCATTAACATTTATATATGCTTTGGTATTTAACGTGGTTAACAAAGATTCTATTCCACAAATATTGGTCCAGCAATAGTAACGATTGAAAAAAGCTTAATTTTGACCTTAGGTAATTTTCCTCGGATCAAGTTCTAAAGACTCTAATATGAGGCTCCTGCATGCTCTAACTAGTCTTTAGTTTAAAATTTTGGCAAAAAATTGAAAACATGTGAAATATAATGATAAGATATAGAAAAATATTATATAAATTATAATAAGATAACATATTTTATGGAAGAAAGAATCATTTAGTTTATTAAGAGCATCAGTAACAACGTTACAGTTTCCTTTTCCCTTATGATAGGTTGTTAAAAAATAGAATTAATATGAAAAACTCGTTTTTGTCTGTTGTTTATAGCAGAGATAACAATGTTTTATGCTAATTTTTTTTTTGTTGTTAGTGTAAACTGTCACTTTAGTCTCTAAAATTATTATCGAGTTTTATATTAGTTCCTGAGATAATTAAATAAACTATTTTATCTTTGACTTTTTAAACTGTGATTCACGTTAGTTCCTGAGGTCAATTGCAACTGACGATTTGCTGATGTGTAACGTTAGTTGACGTTAAATGACAACGTGGACAGCCAGGTAGACATCCAAACGCTGTCGTTTTATGTGACACATGAATTTAAATCCATGTCATTCACCTCAGACGCTGTCGTTTAAGAAGTTCACACCATTTTCGTATGAAATGGTATGAGATTTGGGATTTTAGAGAGCACCCCTATTTGGAACCCTAATTTTTGCAATTGATTTGTAATCTATAAATTGAAGCTTCAGCCACTCATTGATTCATTGTCAATGTCAGGGGTGAATGATAGAAGGTTCATACGAAGTGTGGAATCAAGAATGTCACATACAACAAAACACACAAATTAAGTTCTGAAATGTCACTGCAGATTGCGATGTGTGATAAGGGTATCAGGTTCTGAAAAAAATCCTGGAAAATTGTACTATGGTTGCCCAAAAATAAAGGTAAGTGAGTTTCATTTCCCACGTTGGTGTTAATATGCTTAAAAAAGTTTATTTAACACTTGAATGATATATGTAGGTGAATGAGTGTTGTGGATTTTTCATGTGGTTTAATGGTACTGTTGGTGTTGACAATGAAACTGTATCAGTGAAGAATGCTGAAGCTGAAGGTGAAGCTATTGACGAAAGATGGATGAAGAACATGTCAATGAAGCTGAATGACTTAGATTGTGAAGTTAAAAGACTAAATGTTATAGTTAATGTAGGGGTGGGGTTGTTGGTTTTTTTGGTTGCATTTTTTATGGGTTTCGTTTTGAAGAACTAGGTTGGGATGAATGGTGGAGTTGATTAAATGTAATAATAACTCTGTTTACATATTTGAAGTATAAATGAACAATGAGATTATTGGCTTTGTTGAATATAGTTGCTTATGTTTGATGGTTTATGCAAATTTTATCAGCAAATTTGAATGTTATCAGGTTATAGTTGAATGACTAAGGTAGCAGGGTATAGGTGAATGAGTAATGTTACCAACAGAAACAACATTCATGACATTCATGCTTGTAAAAGCAAACAATTCCAGTTTGTATATGGGCAATGTGGATGGCAACTATAATCATATGAAGCCCTTCACTCCTTTATATTCTCTGCAATCCAAACCACCTTCATTTATGACCTTCGATTTGGGCAAGTTCTGTTGTTACATCATTACCAAGTTAAAACTCTGTAATTTGTCCACGTTCGTTTTTTATTATGATTTTACATACAAATTATCATATTGTAACCAAATAAAGTGCATAAAAATGAATTCCCAGCGCAGAATAATAGTTCTGCAAAGTTTGTGGGCGCCTGGCATGGTGACATTGGACTAACTACATCTGATTTTCCCATCATAAACCTTCTACAAGAAATGCTTCTTGGTGGGTACTCAAGGATTGACAATGCACCACAACATATTATGCCTCCTTGTGGAACCTATAATAATCCCCTTTAACTCATTTCAAAGTTTGTAATTTTTGTCAGCAAAGAAGCAGCATGTTGCATTTTTTATCCTGTTTAAATGTCTTTCAAAGTTTTCAAAGTAGAATGACTAATACATGGGCAGTTGAATATTAAGCTTCATTGCAAAAGTAATGTCATTATCATATTGTAACATAACAGATGAGAAAGTAACACAATTGGCTTATGCCTACTAACTTCATCAATAATGAAAAAGAACATCAAAACAGAATACATGTTGAAGCACAATAGAAAGCAAAATATGTTCCAGCAGTTGTCAATTAATGACCTATTAGTGGCCTACAAAATAATTGTGCACAAATCTATTATCACTAATATCTTGGATCCCTGATGGTAGGTGTTGGCATAAACTTAGCAGTAGTGTTGGTTGCATCAGTATGTGGTGCTGGAGAATTTGGATGTGGACTGCCTTTATGAGGTTCAGTTGTATCCTTTGGAACCTGTGTTGGACCTGTTGCACTTGATGAACCAACCTTCTTAATTGTCAATTTTGGCCTGAAGAGGTTGGTGGCAGATAAATTTTATGTCTCCAGATACATCAGCACCAACTTCACCTACGCCAGTATCAGATACTTCAGCTGGCTTAATAACTGTTTCTTCAGATGGCCCAATTGCAGACAACTGAGGTGGCCCAGCAGCAGAGCCCTCTCCTGTCCTAGGTGGATGATCAGTTGACCCAGCATGTTGCATTTGTTCCTGCCTTTGCCTCTTGGTCACAGGGCATGTTTGTTTATTGTGATTCTGCTGACCACAAACACTGCATGTAAATTCCTTTAACTTTTTTTTTAAGTTTATGTGGGGTGACAATTGTTTCGCTGCCTTCCTTTCTTCTTTGTTTTTTAGGCCTTCCTGGTCTTTTCTTAAAGGTTGGTGGAACCAATGGTGTTTGATTTGTATGGCCCCAATATTCTTGTTCAGGCAATGCCTCAATATGATTTGAATAGGTTGCTTGATAGGAGGCCATTGTGAGCCATGCATGACAATGGTCCTCAGGTCTCTCATTTTTATATGAAATGCAGCTATTGCATGTTCACATGGCATTCCTGTATACAATGAGATTAAGATTTTCATCAGATATCATTCAATGACTGTAAAATGCATTTATACATAAAAGCTAATTAACCAATAAACCTGTGAGCTCCCAGAAACGACATGTACAACTTTGTATTCCTACATTAACAGCAACCCTATGTGACCAACATTGGACTTCAAACTTGTGCCCATCATCATCCTCTACAATGTCAAACAATAATGTAAGTATGACATACATAAGCATAACTTATAAAATATGGACTAATACTACCTGACCATGTTGCTATCCATTTATTTGATTCTTTTTCCAATTTTTCCAACCTACTTTGTTGTATTGGTGGTAAGTGTCCATAGTGTCTAGCCAATTTCAACTTGTTTGTGGTGGTGGTGTTGAATATCATCACCCTAATTTCCTCTAACATTATGATTATTGGCTTCTCCCTAGCTGTTAGGATCTTGGCATTGAAGACTTCACAATTGTTATTGCAAATATTGTCAACTTTTGGCCATGGTGAAAAGTATGCCTTTGTCCAAGCTTCTTTAGGTTTCTCAGCCAAATAGTCATGAGCATGTTTGTTTGTGACCTTCAATGTATTCATATTTCTATTGAATTGGTTTGCCTCTGTTGATCTTGCACAAACCCATAACAGATTCCTCAACTCCCTACTCTTCCAATGCTTTGAAAATTTTTGCCACAAATGCCAAACACAGAACCTGTGTGGAGCACCTGACATAACATCCTGAATTGCTTGTCTCAGACCCTGTGAAAATACTCAAGTTAGTCCCTAAGAAATTTAAAAAGTTTCATTTTGGTCCCTAAGAAATTTAAAAAGTTTCATTTTTGTCCCTACAATGTCAATTTACATTTGGTTTAATTTATGTAGTCAGTGTGCATGCAAAATAAAATACCTTGTGCATGTCTGAAATAAAATTTCACCCATATTGCATGTGGTCTCCTAAGTCTTTATGTAACAGATCCAAGAACCAGGTCCAGTTTTCTTTGTTCTCAACATCCACAACAGCATAAGCAATGACCCATATATGGTTGTTTGAGGCTTGCCCAACAGCAAACAAAAGTATACCACCATAGTACCCTTTCAGAAAAGCTCCATCAAGCCCTATAAGTGGTATGCAACCCTTTTTAAACCCTTTTTTGCAGCCATCAAAACAGATGTATATTCTTCAAAATTGTGGAGGGGCATCTGGTTGTGGTGTTGATTCCATCTTAACAGTGGACCCAGGATTCCGCTTTAATAGCTCATTACAGTAGTCCTATAGTTTAGCATATTGTTCTTGTTCACTTCCTTGCAAAATTGACTTTGCTCTCTTCACTGATCTCCATATCTTTGTCCTATCAATATGGACTCCAAACCTTTGTTTAAAGTAATCAATTGTCTCTCCAATCTTCATGTTTTTCTCCTTTCTCAATTTCTTTACCAGTTTGCCAATTACCCATTTATGATCTGCTTGGTTATTCTTAAACACTCTTCCACAAGTATGTTCATTTTGAAAGGTTTTAATCTGAAAACAATGAAGGGCATTGTTGTAACTGCAGAAAATCTCCCACCTGCAGCTAGACTGATTACACTTTGCTCTTGGACGAACCTTGTCATTTTTCACCCATGTGACTTGTCTACCAAGCTGGATTGTGTAATCCTTCACAACTTTCTTGAATGATTGAATAGTTGGGAATTCCATTCCAAGTTCCAACTGGATATGCCCAAATGTTGACTCCTCATTCCATTGTAGGTTGACCTCCCTATCCATTTTTTCATTGTCTGAATTAATAAGAGTTTTAATTTCTTCAGATATCCATGACAACCCTTCATCACTATCATCAGTTCTATCTTCAGGCATAGTCTCCATATCAAAATCACTCTCATCAGATACGTCCTCTCCTAAACAGTCAAAATTGTCATCACTATCATCAAAGATTTCATCAGACCATGAATCATAATTTTCATCAACAACCTTCTATTTTCCTTTTCCTTTATCAGCTTTTTGAAGACCAGCACCTTCATCAACCACATTCTCTTTACCTCTACCTTTATCAGCTTTTTGAAGACCAGCAGCTTCATCAACAACCTTCTCTTTACCTCTGCCTTTATCAGCTTTTTGAAGACCAGCACCTTCATCAACAACCTTCTTTTTTCCTCTCCCTTTATCAGCTTTTTGAAGACCACTACCTTCATCAACAACCTTTTGTTTTCCTTTCTCTTTCCCTTCATTAGATTTTTTATAAGGACTACCTTGAACCTAAACCATTGGTTCTTGTCCTTTCTTCTTGGGAGATTTTTTAGCAGCACCAACTTCAACCTGCACAAGCTTTTCCTTTCCCCTGTTGCTATCAGACTTGCTGTGAGGAGTCTGCAGGTTCTCACTTTCTTTGTGTGAAAATCTTTCTGAAATCCTAGTACTTCTTCTTATGTTTTCCACTATTTTTGAGGGACTTATTTGCTTTTATGCACTTTTCCTTTTCTCTGTTGCTTTTATACTTGGACTTCTTGTCCTTCTTCCAGGACTTTTTTCAGGAGCAGAACTTTTTTCTTTCTCCCTCAAAACCTTGGCAGGACTTTTTGTTTTTCTCATTGGAATTTTTACTTTTTCACCCCTTTTTTGTTCAGTCCTCACTCTTTTTCTTATTTCCCTAACATCTTCACTACCACTTGCATTGGTTGCTTCTACTGTGCCTTTCTTTATCTGTCCCTTAGTCATGTAAGTTCTTTGCTCATGATGACCTGTCACCACAGTTTCAAAAACACCACTTTCAAATGCTTCAACATGCATATCCTCATCATGACCTTCAACATTTTCAGCTTGCTCGGTTGTTTCTAACTGCACAGGCCCCTGCATTGTTTCTTTGACTAAACCCTCGCCAACAGCCCTACCACCCTCAACTGAGTCAACAAGCAGTGCCCCATCAACACTTTCAACATCTTCAGCATGCTGGCTTGTTCCTAATACATCAGCCTCCTACATTACTTCATTGACTAAACCCTCACCAACAGGCCTGCCACCCTCAACTGAGTCAACATGCAGTGCCCCATCATCACCTTCAACATCTTCAGCATGCTGGCCTGTTCTTAATACATTAGCCTCCTGCATTGCTTCATTGACTAAACCCTCACCAACAGGCCTACCACCCTCCTCTTCACCACCTATAAATGGATCATGTCCACCATCTGCAGCATCAATATCAGCAAAAGACCCTCCACCCTTAACATTATCACCAGTTTCCAAATTTTCAGTTCTCACTTCCTCACCACTTTGTATCAAAACTTGTGTCTGGAGGTTCATTCACAGAATGCTCAAAATAGATATCCATTTTGCATCCATTTATCTTTGCTACTTCTACCATATCTAATAAATCAACATCAAGCTCTAAAATCTTAATCCCATCACGAAAACTCAAACTGGGATTCAACCAATAAACATTTTTAACATTATGATAACCAAGAGAAATACCAAATTTTTTGAAACTAAACACATCCAAAGTGTCCTCATCACAGTCCTCCCAAACATCCACACTGCCCCATTTGTACTTCATTATTCCATTTTCCTCAACAAAGTTTTCACCATGATGTATAAATAAAGTTAAGTACTGCACCAAGAATAAATAAATCAACTCTACAATGAACCACAACTATAATAAATGCATTTTAAAACACGTACCAACCAAGGATAAGGGACTCAGGGGCATCTTTAAACACATACATATTTAAACCTCTTGCAATCAGAAACAAAAAAAAAAGACAGACTTGGGGACCACAACTATTTTATTAGTAACAGTACCAGTCAGCAACCAGAGACAGGGACCGCAACTATTTCATATATTAAAGACAGAAATTGGGACCACACGAAAAGCACTCTTCCAATAAACAAACATTGTCCTTCAACAAATTCGAAAATTTCATTCCCAATGTTTGCATAAAAAATTACCCCCAATTTTCCAACATTCCAAAAAACCCTAACCTACACAAACCCCATGAAAATATCAACAAAACACACAAAATTTCATGCTTCAAATGGGCGCATATACCTGTTCCATGTCGATTACAATATCAGCAACAGCCCACCACTTCTCAGGAACTGCTTTCTTTACCCCTTTCCAAAAGCAGATATAACAATGCAACCGCCAATCCAAAATTTATGTTTTCCCTCCAAGGATTTGTTCAACGTTTAAATTCATGTGTCACATAAAACGACAGCGTTTGGATGTCCACCTGACTGGCCACGTTATCATTTAACGTCAACTAACATTACACATCAGCAAATCGTCAGTTGCAGTTGACCCCAGGGACTAACGTGAATTACGGTTTAAAAAGTCAGGGACGAAATAGTTAATTTAATTATCTCGGGACTAATATGAAACTCGATAACAATATCAAGGACTAAAGTGACAGTGTACTCTTGTTATTATTCAAACAAGAAACAGATACAGTAAGAACGACAAGGATATTTTTAACAAAATGCCATAATGCCATTTCGAATATGTTTAGAAAAAGATTTCATAGTTGGAAGTTAAATTTCTAGTTCAAATGTTTGTTAAAATATATTATTATTTGATAAAATAATTTATTTTAATAGTTACTAATATTTTTTTAGATAAAGGTATTTTTTTAAAATATATATTAAATAGTTTTTATATTTTTTATCTATTAACTGGAATATTTTTTATATGTTGTTATAATATAATTTTTTATTTATCTATTTTTTTTTATAAATTTAATATTACTTTATTCTTTCATAATAATATTATTAATTTTGATAGATTTATTTTTATATAATTATAAAATATTATATTTTAAATTATTTTTAATATATACTGTTTATTTTAATAATTATATTATTTATTTCATTTTACTAAAAAAATATTGAATTATTTGATAAAAATTAAAATTATAAAAATATTTAAAAGAAATGTTTGTATAAAAATTAAATTATTTTTATTTTAAATAAAAAGTATTTAATTAAATTTTAATATATTAAATATATATATATATATCATAATTATTATGTTTTTATTTATTATTTTATATTTATCAATTAATTTAATCGTTATTTTTTACTGAATATTTTTAATTTAATTAACAACTCATCATATTTCAGTTTTCAATTAATTTAATTTTCAATTTTTTATATTTTTTATCTATTAACTGGAATATTTTTTATATGTTGTTATAATATAAATTTTTATTTATCTATTTATTTTTATAAATTTAATATTACTTTATTCTTTCATAATAATATTATTAATTTTGATAGATTTATTTTTATATTATTGTAAAATATTATATTTTAAATTATTTTTAATATATACTGTTTATTTTAATAACTATATTATTTATTTCATTTTACTAAAAAATATTGAATTATTTGATAAAAATTAAAATTATAAAAATATTTAAAAGAAATGTTTATATAAAAATTAAAATATTTTTATTTTAAATAAAAATTATTTAATTAAATTTTAATATATTAAATATATATCATAATTATTATGTTTTTATTTATTATTTTATATTTATCAATTAATTTAATCGTTATTTTTTACTGAATATTTTTAATTTAATTAACAACTCATCATATTTCAGTTTTCAATTAATTTAATTTTCAATTTTTTATATTTTAATTTTTCAACTATCCTATCTAGTTATTTTATTAACGAGTTTATTAAAATTTACTTTTAAGTAATTCTTGAAATTAATTTTTGTAACCTTTATTTTATAAAATTGATTTTTTTAAAAATAAACTTGAGCGAATTGATTTTAAGTTTGAAAACAGACATTTTAAAAACCTTTTACATTGTGAATACCATTTAAGTATAGTTGATAAGAAGTCACTTATAATTGTTGAAAATAAATATTTTTAAATAAATAAATTTCAATACAGAATTATCTGTTTATCGTAAAAATACTTTGTAGGATGTGCTTCTATTTATCTTATAAGCCGAGTAATTTGTCAATATAAATATTTGTTAATATTATATTAAAATGTTAATTGGTAATTAACATTGAAAAAACTTTTAAAAACTATTTTAAAACAACTTATTAAAGAAGTTTTAAAATATTTTTTATATCTGATATCTTCATGATTTTATGTAAACACATGAAAAACTGAAAAGTAATTTCAATAAAGTATTTTTTATAAAACTAATCTCAAATAAGCAATGATCGTACACTGTAAAATCAATTGCCAATAAATGTTTTTAACAACTTGGATTGGACATCGTACTTATGATGACAGGTACTTTCAATGTAAAATCTGAGTTTTGTTATATTTTTCTGTGCATTTTAAGAGTCCTTCTACTATTTTATAAAATAAATATTAAATAAAAATATATTTATTATATATATAATATTAAAATATTTCATATTGTTTATATAATAATAAAAATATGTAAAAAATAATTATAAGGATTTAAGAGGATACAAAACCTATATATTTAAATGTTACAATAACATATCAATAAGTTGTTTGAGATGAGTATGAAAATTATTTCATTGATAAGAGAAAATTCAACGTTAATAATTTTTGTATATTAAAGAATTATTTTCTTATTACTGATCAATAAATATTACTGGCCTGCATTTGTTTAGACTGAAACATAATAAAAAGAAACAAGACAGATGAAAGTAAAAATAGAATATTTGAGTTATTTAAATGAAAGGTAAAACTGAAAATAAAACAAATTTCGATGCTGATAATTTTACGTATTCGCAGTGCCTACATCGATTACATTTTGTTTATTAATCGATTATTTACATCGTTAATAATTTAATTATTGAATTATTTTTTATATAACTAACTTTACATATATTCGATTAATCAATTATATAATTAATTAGTCTATACACATAATCAATCATACTTTTACTATTAACTATGTTTTTAATAATAATTAATTATATAATCAATTATACTATTTTAACCAGAAAGGAAAATTTACTATGCCTACAAAAAAAATCCATAAATTTTGTACGTGGAACCAGGTAAAAGCTTAGGTTCCCAACAGCGAAGGCTGTACAATAACCGCGGAGTAGTTGCTTTGCAAAATTTTATCCTTTCTTATCCGTTTTCAAGTTTCAACTTACTTACATTTTTCTGGATATTTACATTATTTTTTGATCAAATGAAAGTACAACTATTACACATAACACATGCATCTTGATAATTAGATCCATATTTTTTATCATATATTAAATTAAAATTATTTAATGAGTATTATTTTTTAAAAAAGTTATAAAATTTTATAAAATAAAATTTTTAATTTAACACTTTAAAAATTTTGTAACTTAAAATATTTTTAATATAAGTTAATTTTTTTCTCAAATATAAAATATATTATATATGTTAAACATTAAAGAAAATACCACAATAGAAAAAATATTTTATATATAAACATAATTTAGTGAATATTTTTTGAATAGATAATGATAAAGAAAAAATATTTTTTCAATTTAAAATAAATAATTAATAACGAGGTAAATACTAACAAATAAAAAATATCATATTATATGTATGGATAAAATATCCTTACATATAAATTATTTGTTTTTATTCATATAAATAAGTAAATAAAATTAATTTTTCTATTTCTACTCATATAAACTTAAATAATGTAATTTTTATTATATTTTTACTTTTTATTATTTTATCCATTATTCAAACAAAATAATAAATTTTTATAAAAAGAAAGGTAAAATATTTATTTTAATTTAATACTTCTTAAATATATAAAATAAGAATTTAACATAAATAGAATATATTAATTAAATATTTTTTATCATAAATAATATATTATTATTTTAATTTTATAAATAAAAAATACCATCTCTTTACTTTCCTTTTAAAAATTCCTTCACACACAATCCCTTGATATATGTTATTACTCGTTTGCATTCTCCCACCGACGAGGACGACACCCAACTTGGTTTTATTTGAAATTTCAATTCATCAATACATTATTATTTGCATCCTGCAACAACAGCATTATATAGAAAAAAAAAAAAATTTTGTAATTTAATAACTATGCTATATATAACCAAAATTTAAAATATGCATATTTTTTAATTATAAGCCTGGATATTAACATAATAATAACTACTTATATTACATTAATGCATATTCCTTTAATGATCTATGATCAATGTATTTATGCAATAAAATATATTTTTTATGTTTTGTAAACAATTTTTTTCACTTTTAATTTATATTTATTTTACATATTTATTAAAAAATAAAATTGAAAAATAAAAATAAAAATAATATATATTTATTGAAAAATATTATTAATTAGGAACTTAAAAACGGCATTAAATAAATATTATTTTCATTTTAAAAAGCATGTTAAAATAAGAAAGGTATCAATCTTTAAAAAACAAGTGATAATTAGTTATATTATATGCATGTATATTTTTATTTTTTATCAATGATTAATATATATATATATATATATATATAATAATTTTTTATAACTAAGTAAGTAAAGTTTTCAGTTTGAACTTTATATACGAAAAAATGTTTTTTTAAGAGGTGATGTGAATGTTTTCAACTCAAATAGATTTTTTTTATATAAAAAATATATATAATCCAAAATAATATATATATATATATATGTGTATATATATATATATATTTGTTGTATTAATGATAATAGAGTAAGTTGGAGAAAAATTTTACTTTTTTCATCTTTCCGTGGAAAATTAGGTGTGAGTTCAACGGTAAAAACAAGTAGAAATGAAAATTTAAAATCTAATCCATCCAATTCCGTTATAAAATTCAAATTTTATTTTTTTAATTTTTATAAATACACTTATGTAGGTAATTTTTAAAAAAACAATACATTAAATATATTTTAATTTAAATAGTTTATAAAATATATATAAAATTAAAAAAATTAAGATTTTAACAATAATTTTTTAATAAAAGATGAAAGTTTAATATTATTACTTTAACTATGATTATAATTATTGTCATAATTTTAAAAAAAGTCAAGTGTTTATATTTTAAACGTAATATATTTTTTAAAAAATTAAAAGTAAACTCTAACCCATCCAAATCCGTTAACGTCGTATGGAATTCATATTTTATAAATACACTTATCTATTAATTTTTAAATAAACTATACATTAAATATATTTTAATTTAAATAATTTATAAAATGCATACAAAATTAAAATTTTTAAAATTTTAACAATAAATTTTTAATAAAATATGAAAGTTTAATATTATTATTTTAACTATAATCATAATTATTAATATGATTTTAAAACAAGTTATGTATTTATATTTCAAACTCAATCTGTTTTTTAAATTAAATTTTATTTTTTAAATTCAGTGAAAATATATTTGTCTACGGATCAAAATCAAACGGATTGTTACAAGATCAGATTTAATCATCAATAATCAGATTTACAAAACTTGGTTACATTTAATAAATTAATGCTTTTAGCTTTTTCAGCATAGATGGAAAGTCATAGTAAGGTGAGACGCTGTTCTCGATGACATATTTAAATTTATATTATAAATAGCTTTTACTATTGTAAGAATTTATTAACATGTTTAAAAAGACCTGTTAAAGTAAAGCAATAAATTATTTTAAAAAAAGAATGGAATACTTTAAAAACAATGAAAATATTACTATCCAGAAATAAAATGGCGTGTGATATTTTCCTTTCTTTTGGTAACAAATAATGATGGGTAAGAAAAAGATAAGTTGGACAAAGGTAGTATAATGAAAAGTTAGAAGAAGATATACACTGAATCACATTACGTTTGCACATGAATCAACGATATATCAGACGACCAAACCAAATGGAGACAATTAAATTAAATAATATCACAGCAATAACATTTCCATTTCATTTCACAACACAGCACGCAGTTTCTCCTCTCTCACCTACTCCTCTGTTTTTTTTTCTCTCTCTCTCTTCTTCTTCTCATCGATCCCAATCTTAACTACAGGGGGCTACGATTGTTACCATGGGTAACGCGATCTTGTTTTGCTTTCACTTCTTACTTTTTGTCAACCAAACACGATTTGATTTTCTGGTTTTCATTTTATATTTTGGTTTTGGTTTTGATATGTTTGGTTGGTTGGTGCAGCGACTGAAAACCCTTTCAAGAGCATTTTGAAGACTCTTGAGAAGCCCGGTGGTGGTGGCGAGTTTGGAAAGTACTATAGTTTGCCGGCTCTCAACGATCCTAGAATCGGTGAGTGAGTCGCTGATTTTCAATTTATTTTCGGTAATAATGGTCGCTGATGGAAAATGTTGGAGGAAACACCGTTCAATTTTTATTTTATTTGTTTGTTTTTGTGCGTTATCACTTGGTGTTATGTGATAAATTTGAATTCGATGGTTCTATTTAACAATTGCATTGATGAGATCTGTTGATGTTTTTGTTGTTGTTATTTTGGGGGGGGAGGGGAGATGATAATTGTAATGTAGCGATTTCGTTGATGATTGTCAAGTTAAATTTGTTCTGGAGAGGGATAGATTTGATGGTGACATTTGTGTGTTTGTCACAGATAGACTTCCTTACTCTGTCAGAATACTTTTGGAATCTGCAATCCGTAACTGTGATGAGTTTCAAGTTAAGAGTAATGACGTTGAAAAAATTATTGATTGGGAGAATAGCTCTCCCAAACAGGTGGAGATTCCATTCAAGCCAGCTAGAGTGCTTCTGCAGGTGAGTAACACCAAGATATTGATGCTGAGCGATGTTGCTTTTGTGAAATTCTTTGACTGTTAACTATATTTGTGGTATTCACTGAGCGCTGAATGTCAATATCAGGATTTTACTGGGGTGCCTGCTGTTGTTGACCTTGCTTGCATGCGAGATGCAATGAACAGACTTGGTGGTGATTCTAATAAAATTAACCCCTTGGTAAGCCCCGTGCTTATGCACGTTAATGGGTTTAGATTAATGTTGTGCTTTTATTAATATTTTTCTATGCATTGGGTATGTGTAATGATTTTAAATCGGTTTCCTTCAGGTACCCGTAGATCTTGTCATTGATCACTCTGTTCAGGTTGATGTGGCAAGATCAGAAAACGCAGTTCAGGCAAATATGGAACTTGAATTCCAAAGAAACAAGGAAAGATTTGGTTTCCTCAAATGGGGTTCAAATGCATTCAATAACATGCTTGTTGTTCCTCCTGGATCAGGGATAGTTCATCAGGTTATTACATCAGTCCATAATCAGTGATATTTGTGTGTGGATATGTAATATTTTGATCTGGTTCTGTAATATTTGATTTCTATTTTTTTCACACATATGGAGGGAAACTTTTTCATCCCTTTGTTTCAATTTTGTCTTCTGAATCAACTGTTGCAATTTAAATTTTTGCAGGTTAATTTAGAATACCTTGGTAGAGTTGTGTTCAACACAAATGGTGTGCTTTATCCTGACAGTGTTGTTGGAACTGATTCGCACACAACTATGATAGATGGCCTGGGTGTTGCTGGATGGGGAGTTGGTGGAATAGAAGCTGAAGCTGCAATGCTTGGCCAGGTAAAAGTAACATGCTAATTTGTTATAGAACTCTCTGAGTTACTTTCAAAATTTGACCGTAGAAATTATTTATTGATTGAGTACCTCTGAAAATTTTCAGTTCCCTCCTGTGTCTTAAGAATCTGTGTGTTGCTCATAATACTATAGTTAGACTTGTGCAGTTGGCCAATAGAGATGTTGTTTTTAAAAATATTTATTTACCTCTCATATTTTTGCAGCCCATGAGCATGGTCCTACCAGGTGTTGTTGGGTTTAAATTGTTAGGCAAACTACGAAATGGTGTCACAGCTACTGACTTGGTGTTGACTGTTACTCAAATGCTAAGAAAGCATGGTGTTGTTGGCAAGTTCGTGGAGTTTTATGGTAAATATTGATTTATGAAAATGATGCAATATCCTCTTTTTGTTACTTTTCCTGTGTAGCTGATTAATCTTTCCTTGGCTAATTGTTTTTACCTCCCTTATGCAGGGGAAGGCATGAGTGAACTGTCTTTGGCAGATCGTGCTACCATAGCAAACATGTCTCCCGAGTATGGTGCAACCATGGGCTTCTTTCCCGTGGATCATGTCACTTTGCAATATTTGAAACTGACCGGCAGGAGTGATGAGAGTGTAAGTCAACATTTATTTCATAATATTTTATGTTGGCTACTAGTGCTTACAGGTCTTTCTTACAGGTTTCTATGATAGAATCCTATTTACGAGCTAATAAGATGTTTGTGGACTACAGTGAGGTATACTATGCTATATATTGTTTTTGGAAAGCTATATCTGAAATGTGTGGAAGGACCTCTAGTCAAACTGAGATTTTACTTTTTGTACAGCCCCAAGTGGAGAGAGTGTACTCATCATATTTGGAACTCAATCTCGAGGATGTAGAGCCCTGTGTCTCAGGTCCAAAAAGGTAACGAGTCTTCATGTTTTCTACTTAGAAGTTAGGGTATATTATTCTCCAGTTCCTGTATTTTTTATTTACTACACATGTCCTCACTTGATCAAAAAATTGTACATAGAACTTCCTTGCTTTGGAAAAGATTTAATAACTTGCCCCTGCTCCAAAATGCTGGCAGATCTTACATATCTGTTAAAAATGTCATTCCTGCCCTTGTTCAGTCATATATTTGAGAAAAGGGAGGAACATATTCATTTATCTTTGCTGAATTGATAATTTTGACTACATAACATCCATGAGCTACTCCATTAACAAATATGTGACAGCTGACAATGTTATGGAGTTAGTTGTGGTGTTTTCCCGGCCTAAATAATTACAGTGAAGTTTTGTGTAGGGTTTCAAAATGGAGCTTGTGTAGTAAGCATGAACTAGACAGGAAGAGGACATATTTTATTCTAACAGTAAAATTACTTTCAGTTTTGTCATGGTGTAACTGCTGCTTAAATATTTTCAGACCTCATGATCGTGTCCCTTTGAAAGAAATGAAGGTAGATTGGCATGCCTGTCTCAACAATAAAGTTGGGTTTAAGGTATGAACTGCTTGTGCTTATTATCTTCAATGTCCAAATATATAGTTGCATAGCTTATCTATAGCATCTATGTTGTCTAAGCTATCGTATCTTCATCGTCAGTTTTCAAATATGACTTTTCAAAAGGTATTGTACTCTTAGCAGCATACATCTGTGTGTGTGTGTGTGTGTGTGTGTGTGTAGAGAGAGGGGGGATGTCTTCCATGAAATCATCAGTCAAATGAGCCAATGCAAGGCATCAGAAGGGTTTGTCAACTCTTACTGGTTTTAGCCACTGCCCTAGACTACCTTGGGCTCATCTTAATGGTTCAGGTGAGGCACAACTTTAGTGCCGTAATGATAGTAGTTATATTAAAAAAGCCCCGAAATGGCCCAGCCATTTAACTTGCTAACTGTGATTCTAAAGGATGTAAAATAGGCAGAAAAAAATAAAATATATGTATCTGCTATATACTATTTTGTTTGAATATTTTATTTTTATTATGAATGCTATGCATGTTCAATTAATTCATATGGCAAATTACTGCAAAACATTCATATATTTCACTGTTTATTATAATTATTTTAAAAAAATTAACTGCCTTGAGTGACGTGTGCACTTTTTGGTGACTCACTTTCATGGGTGTTAAAACCCCCTAGTACCTCAAGAATTCCATTCACCTTGACTACCTTTGGTGAAATTTTAATTTATTCCTGCAGATTTGTGCTCATTACCTCTTCCTGGAAGTCAAATTGTGTAATTGACTTTATATTTATCCTAGTGATACCCTTCTAGTATTTTGTGCCATATTTTGACCTCAATCATTTTGTTGTTTGAGCTTGTATAATATTGCTTTGTTATAGGGTTTTGCCGTGCCAAAAGAATCTCAGGAGAAGGTTGTAGAGTTCACATTTCACGGGACACCAGCACATCTTAGGCATGGAGATGTTGTTATAGCTGCTATCACCAGCTGTACAAATACTTCAAATCCTAGTGTAATGCTTGGAGCTGCATTGGTTGCGAAGAAAGCTTGTGAATTGGGATTGGAGGTTTGTAGATGGCTCTGCATTTTGTACATTCATCATTATAATTTCATGATTTAACTCAAATGTGATATGCTCACACACACTTTATGTTAAATCCAACGAGCAGGTTTGCCCCTTGAGGTATTTCAATCCCATAGTTGGGCTATATCATAAGAGTTATAGACAAGCATGAGCTTGAGTTTACTTTTAGGGATGTTTGGTATTCATAATCTTTTTTCATTTCTGGAAATTATGTTTATTAGGAATCATGTTTCCCTTGGAATCATAATTGTTAGGCATGTTATAAAAATGTTTGGCATGTTTAAAAAACATTTATGAAAATGTTAATCGAATATAATTAAAAATTTTCCTCCATCAAGATTCCCACCGCCTCACATGGGAATGCTTTAGTGGGAAATATAGTTAAATTTTTTTTTTTAAAGCATTTATGTCAAACATAACAAACTAACATTCCTAAAGTTGAAATTCTTGAGAAACTTGAAAAAAAAACCCTTACCAAACACCCCATTAGTGTTTGATTGCATTTATATCTTTATAACATTGTAAAATGCAATGAGATTGTGTCCTTTAGTCCCCCAAACAACAAATTAATTAAGAAGGAAAAACATGTTTAGTCATTTTTGTTTTGGCTATTTGTAAGACCTAGAGCAAGCTTAACGGGCATTTTTTACCCAATGATTGCCTTGGTTTTTTAAAATTACATGAGTGGCATATAGAAGCAACTTTCTTTAGTTTAAAAAACGGGTCCAATATGTTTTTTATTACTGCTGTCAGTGGGAGAGAGAGAAAAACATGTATCGTGGTTAAGGATGGTCTCAATTAAACTTTGTATTTTCTTGTTGCTTTCCCATTTCTGAATAATGTGAAGTTACAGTAGCAATAGTTCTAGGCTTCCTTTTGTTTCAGTCTAGTGGTTTGATAAATATTTGATAGAATAAATGATGAGCTTTAATTTTCTTACTCATTTCCCAATGTTTTGTGCTGCTAATTCTTTACAATTGTTTCACAATTTGATATTGACTATTAGGTGAAGCCATGGATTAAAACAAGTCTTGCTCCAGGTTCTGGTGTTGTAACTAAGTATTTGCAGAGGAGGTATTCTTTAGAATATAGTCTGGTGTATATATCCATAACATGGTGGAATTCACATTTATGTGGCTAAATGGTCTTGATTCTGAATTGCTCCTGGCTCCTGCAGTGGCTTGCAGAAGTATTTGAATCAGCTAGGGTTTCATATAGTTGGGTATGGATGCACCACATGCATTGGCAATTCAGGGGATATTGATGAAGCTGTTGCATCTGCGATTACTGAAAATGGTACGTATCCTTTTGTAAGTAGTTTTTTCTTAGTACCCACATAAGAATCTCTCAGGTTACTTAAGCATTGGTTTTCTGAATATTCCAGATATAGTAGCTGCAGCTGTATTGTCTGGAAACAGGAATTTTGAGGGCCGAGTTCACCCATTAACAAGGGCTAATTATCTTGCTTCTCCTCCTCTTGTTGTTGCCTATGCCCTTGCTGGAACTGTATGTGACTTGTAAATTGATTCCAAGTATGCATTTCAAAATTTGCTGCCACTCTCATTTGGATACACTTTTCTGCAGGTGGACATAGATTTTAACACTGAACCCATTGGGGTAGGGAAGGATGGAGCAAAGGTCTTCTTTAGGGATATTTGGCCATCTAGTGAAGAAATAGCAAATGTAAGTGCTTCAACATGTTTAACTATGACTTTTCTGTCAACCCTTGTATATTAAATTTGAGCCCTCACCCTTGAGGTTGTTAAAAATTAGCTTTAGGTTAGGATAGATCTTGAACACCCCTAGTTAGAATATGTTTTTGATTGTTTCCTTTTATTAGCTTGATTAGCTGTACATGATTGGGCTAAATTCTTTCTGCTATTTCTTGTATATTCTTTCTCGCATTATGGGATTCTCCTTGTTCAGATTTCTCCTATAAATCATGCTGATGAAAGGATCAGTCTCAAGCAATGTTATACAATTTTTCAATTTAAAGTCTGTATAATAAAATAAAAAAATTATCTTAGCAATGAGGGGCATGTCCTACTACATTTTATTCCTTCTTAAGATATGTAGTTTTACCTCTCATTATTTAGCAATGATGATATTATTCTATAAATTTAATTTATAATTTTTACCTTTATTTAAAAATACTCGAGCAATGCATATGAAACTTGCTAGTTTAAACAAAAATATGTTGCATATAAATTCTCCATATTTGTCCAATTTTCAGGTTGTACAATCAAGTGTGCTGCCTGATATGTTTAGGGAAACATATAATGCAATCACCAAAGGCAATCCCATGTGGAATGATTTATCTGTTCCATCCGGCACTCTTTATGCTTGGGACCCTACATCAACTTATATTCATGAGCCACCTTATTTTAAAAATATGAGCATGTCTCCCCCAGGTTCTCATGGAGTGAGGAATGCTTACTGTTTGCTCAACTTTGGAGACAGTATTACTACTGACCACATCTCTCCAGCTGGCAGCATACATAAGGACAGTCCTGCAGCCAGATACCTGATCGAGCGTGGGGTTGATAGACGGGACTTCAACTCCTATGGAAGTCGTCGTGGTAATGATGAGATTATGGCACGAGGAACTTTTGCCAACATTCGCATTGTCAACAAATTCTTGAATGGAGAAGTTGGACCTAAAACTATCCATGTTCCTTCTGGAGAGAAGTTTTCAGTCTTTGATGCTGCAACGGTAATCTTTCTGAACTATGCAAATATGTAGGTGTATTAGCCAATGGATTTTACTCTACACATCTGATATCTCCTTCACCTACTGTGCATTTGTGTTAAATTTAATTTCTGATTGGAAAAGATTCATGTTGTGGCTTAATCTATAAAAATGTGAGATGCATCTGATATTTCATTTTTCAACAGTATCAAAACACCAAAATGAAGAAAAGAAGAGAAAGATAAAGTCTCAATCACCTTAGACATTATTTTTTATTCCATATCTTTTTCATCTTCCAAGGACTGCATAGCTGATCCAAAGATTTAGTTAGTTCTTTTTTACTCGTGTGCTGTCATATCAAAAACTCAGGGTAGACTGCAAAGTGCTTCCTTTTGGTATTGACACTGCTTAATTTTCAGAAATACATGAGTGAGGGGCATGATATGATTATCTTGGCTGGTGCCGAGTATGGTAGCGGAAGTTCCCGTGATTGGGCTGCAAAGGGGCCGATGCTACTGGTAACATTCTGGAGGCCATGCTGCTCTGACTGATTTATTTGTTTATATTCTGTTGGTTTGTGTAATTCTGTATGTTTGATATTGTCTCTAGGGTGTGAAAGCAGTCATAGCAAAAAGTTTTGAAAGAATTCACCGAAGTAATTTGGTGGGAATGGGTATCATTCCTCTGTGTTTCAAGCCTGGGGAGGATGCTGAGACTCTTGGGTTGACTGGCTATGAACGTTACACAATTGATCTTCCAAGCAATGTGAATGAAATACGACCTGGTCAAGATGTCACAGTTGTGACAGATAACGGGAAGACATTTGTATCTACCCTGAGATTTGATACAGAGGTAATATTTGATCTTTAATCTTTTTGTTGGTGGCAATGATCTGTTTCTTGTGCTTTGCCCTTGTTCCTTATATTCTCCTTTTTCCTGCTGATGTTTCGGTTACTTCATTACAGGTTGAAATAGCTTACTTCAATCATGGAGGCATATTGCAATATGTCATCAGAAACTTGATCAATGCAAAACATTGAATCAGATATAAACCAAATTTGCAGGGTGAATTGCTAGCTCCCACTGGCACCGATTTTTAGCTTTGGTCTAAATAACCTAGTATGGCTCAGATGAGTTTCTTTCAATGTGAGAGGAAATCCATGCCATTCAGCTATTTGTATTAATAAACAAAGGAAGCAGATGGCTGCTACAAGGAAGAGTTATGATAATGCCGTTTGTTCAGGAAATGTGATTTTTTTTTACCACGTCTATGTCTTTTAGGATGAAATGTCCTTATTGCATAATGTCTGTTTTTACCGTTTTGAGCTTTTAGGAAACATTTCCGTTGGTTGATTGTAGTGACCTGTTTGTTATGCTTTGCCATTGTTCCTTGACATTCTCGTTTGTCGCTTTGATTTTGAAAAGGCAATTTTGAAAACATAATCTGTAAAAAATGGTGTCGATGCATTTTTAATCGTTTATAATACATTTTAGTTAATTTTGAAAAATGGTTTTTAATTTTTCATGTTGTTTGTAAAAAAAATTTACAGCAATTTTCTTTTCGTCATCTTTCTGAGTGTGGTTGGTGGTGACGGGTTATTGTTAAACTAGTTGAACTAGGTTGACCTTTGAGTTAGTGGATCGAGTCGCTTAAATAATAAAAATATAAAATAAATATATATAATATAAATGAGAAATCTAAGTAAAAATAATAAATATATTCTTTTAAACTGAAAAAGAAAAATGGTTTGTGACTTGATTTATTAACCAGTAGGTTTCATTCATTTAACTCATGATTTAAATGAATTGGGTTAAAAAATTCCTATTTCAATAATTTTACTTTTTATTGTTTATAATTTACTTAACATGTGAATTGTACAAATTAATCTGTAAGTTTGACTTATTCAGTTTTATCCTTCATAATATTGTGTTATATTATATTTTGTTGATTTATATAGTTTTAATATTATTTTATATATTTATTATTTTTAATGTATTTTAAGTATTTACATATTTATACTTTGTTATTTACATAGTTATTATTTATTTAATTTCATATTTTTATATTTTTTATTATATTTACGTTTACCATATTTATACCTCATTTTAGATTGTTTTGGTAGAATAGATAAGAATGGCAAGTTAATCAGCTTTTTCTTTCTCTAATTTATAACAGGTTTTAAAAGTTAATAACTAAAAAACTGAATTTTATAATAAAAAAAATCCGTTTCTATTTTTAAAAATTTCAAAATTTAAAATAGACAATCATTTCAAATGAAATGTTATTTAGTAATCTAACCTTGTTTAAACGAGATTTGAAAGAATTACTTATGAGGTCTAATATTATAATAGAAGTTTAACATGAAATTAAAAGTTAGAAGATACAAACAAAGAAATAGAGATTAAACTAAAACCTAAATTAAAGTTAAATAGCCATGCCATCAGATTATCGAAAACAAATGGTGTTCCAAAAGAAACACATTAAAATGCTGTTAAAATTATTTTTAAAAATTTTAAAATTTAAAATAGACAATCATTTCGAATGCGATTTTAGTTTATAGTAATATAACCTAATTTAAACCACTTTCAAATATGTGTAAGTTATAACCGTAATGTTCTAGGCTATAAGTGCAATATTATTTTTTAAAAATTAACATATTAAATAATGTGCCGATAAAGGTGGATTGGGTGGTAAAATATCCATACTAACATTCATTTTCATAAGATTTTGCAGGTAAATACCTATACTTAAACCTAGACTTATTGAGGAAGTAATTTTTCTCCCCATTGCGAGTTTTTTTTTTTTTTTTTAAATATTTACTATCCGGACAATACAAGATGACTTAACAAACGAGTATAACACAAGGGTGAAAGAGTTGCAAGGAAAAAGCTGGCTATACTTGTTCCATCTATTGGTTTCATACATTTTCATGAACATCCCTAACGTAAATTCACAAGTACATAATTTTTTTTATTATATTTGCTAATAATATAAATGAAAAGGGTAAGGGAAAAATGAGTTAGCTTACAGCAGAATATCCAAAATTACAGAATGCCACATCATGCTGTAAATATTTCCTTCAAGCTCTGAAGCATTACCGCACAAAGTTTTAGCTCGGACTTTAAAATAGCACACCATTGGCATGAGGAATTCAGACAGTCCTTAAAAATAAGTCAATCAACGTGAAAGGTGATCAGCAATAACTAGAATATTAAATTTTATCAAACTAAAAGCAACAACTGAGAATAATGCCAAGCAAGACATACTATTAAGCTGTAACTACAGTTCTGCAAAGTGCATAAATGTAAAATGCGAAGTAGACAGATGACAGTTTTCCAATTCTAGCAAACTAATAATTTTGAGGGCATCACAAGAAAAAGGGGGAATAAATACCTATAGTAATGTATATTCAAGCTTTGTATTCATCGACACGCATCCATTTAGTACTTGACCACTTATTACCCTTAATCACTGGACAACCACCTGAAAATTATCAAGAAAACAGTTTTGTTAATTTATCTCTAGTCCTCTATTAAAATTCATTGTTACATAGCAGCACAAATATAATAATAAGGAAAGTAATAATAGAAACTGACCATGCAAGCTTGATGGATCTAAAGTTGCATCTGGCTTCATGCTCCAAAATAGTAAAGCATCACCCCTCTTTGGCTTAATCGAAAGTCCTTTTTTCCCACAATCAGAAAGTTCATTCCACCATGGCACAGAACTAAAATTCCCTTTGGCAGCAGGGAACACTGTCTCACCCCCTTCTTCAACATCTGTACTGTATAATTAAAATACAAAAGCAACAGAGCATGAAACATGTTCTCATATCCAAGAAGACTTAAATTTAACAACTAAGAGAGCGCATGATGTCACTTACAGGTACATCAGTACTGTTGCTATTCGCTGACCCCCGTTCTTAGTGTTAAACTCATCAAGAAAGTAGTCATAGTGAGGCTCATACTTTTGTCCAACTTCATAGTGTAGAACTTGAAGCCCTTCACCATGCTCTGTATATCGTGAGACATAGCTTATGTAATGCTTTGTGAAATATATAATGAAAAATAATCTACTATCCTAGATCACAGGCCGGAAAGCCCGGTAGCGCAGGCATCTGAAAAAATTCCACTAAAGACACATGCATGACATCTACTCAAAAGTTCTCACAGACAAAATGTTCAGTGGTGAAAAGAGAGTGTATAGTACACAAATATAACAGTTAGATACTATAGTAAACTTAAATGCCTGCGAGAATCAGAGAAAACAGCACCAGCAACAAACTCCTCATTTTATTAAAAAAAAACTGAAAGTTTGTAAAGAAGATATTAGAGTTGCAAAATACTTACCAATAGGAATAAAAGTAAAGTCAGCAATTCTTTTCTCAATATTCCTGACAATCTTATCACGACCTCTGGCCAGAAAAGTTCCAGAGCTTGTACGTACTCTAAATGTTAAAAGAATAAATGAAGATAAGGTTTGTCATTTTGGCAGTCTTGATAACACAAAACAAACTATTATCAATATCAAAGGACAGTTAATAGAGAAAAATAGGAATCCAACCGGCTGTCTTTACTCTGTCCGGTTTCGCTATCGACAACAGTTGACTTCAGCATATTTGGCTTTGCTATTTCAATTAGATACTCGCATTCCTCCTTCGTCTACCCAAATTATTCAGCGAAGCTTTAGTATTTGGAAGATGGAAACATTAAAATGCATCATATTAAATTATTAATGCTCCAGAAGAGCATGAAGCTTAACCAATAGTTAAACATAAGGTCATCCCATCATGCCAAAGTCACATTCAAACATCAAAATCCGGCAATAATTTAGCCAGGGAAAACGATAAAATAGTTGCGGTGATATCATAACCTTCAAAGCACAAAGATGGTGAAAGAAAGACGAATTCATCATCAAGAACCAGAAGGAGTTAAAGGATTTTGAAATCACAGTCCTAGTCAATTCCTAATGCACAATCCTGTTACCCTGGTTGTGCTTGATCCTTGACATATGATCCAGTAATATTACCAAATACCACCTACTTTTTGAAATTTCAGACAACCAGCAGTATTCCGCATTGGATAACATTCAAATATTTTCATAAACCACGAGCTTCGAAAAAACAACACGGTTTTGTTTTACCAAGTGAAAAATAAGGAGGAACAAGGAAGAAAATTCTGAAAGGAAATCACATGATCACAAAAACAAGCGAAAATGTTAAAAGCGAAAGGCAATAACTCATTTATAAATTTTAATTAAAAGCACTAACATCAAACTTAGTGAATCAATAAGCAATAAAAAATGGAAGACAATTGCTACAATGAGAAACTAACCAGAAAATTATGATACACAAAAGCTCTAGGCTCCCAAGATACAACTTCAACCCACTGCTCTCTTGTCTCATCGTCATCGTCGGTTCTGGTTAGAAGAAGATAACAAAATTGAATGATATTAATTATAAATAATAGAATAGAAAATGATAGGAGAAAGGCGAGGTACCTATGGATTGTATTTCGAGCAATGGAAGTAAGATCGTTAGGTTTGGGTAAATTGCCGCGTGAGGAGTTGGGAATGGAGAGGATGCCGAGGGCGAGGAGAATGAGAACGAGGAAGGTGAAGATGAGGAACAAGGTCAGAATCAGCGTTGAAGAAGAAGACGATGACTTCCGAAGTGGAACCCGAGAGTACCTGGGTTTCGCCATTCTTCTTCTTCTACCTCACGTCTTAGATCTGGAATTCAATCGAATCAACACTTGGATTAGATTTGAATATGTGCAAGTCTGTAAACTCTAGTGTATGTCTATATTACTATGCTACGCTGTTTCCACCAGAGAGGCTGCAAGAAAAGAAAAACTAACAATATTTAGGTAGACGTTTTCTGATTTTATTTTATATTTTAATAATTATTAAAATTGGTTGAATACTTTCTATAAAAGTTAGAATACAACAAATATATTAAAATTAATTATGTTTTTAATATTTTGTATAAAAATAGTAAAAAAAATATAGAGTCGTTTTTTTAATTTTTTGTTTTTATTGCTTTTATATAAAATTTTGAAAACAATAAAATATAATAAAAATAAAATAATATTTAAAAAAAAATTAAACTAAACTCAATACGCTACTATAAATTAACAATAAATTTTTAATAAAAAATGTTACTTATACCTTCCAAATAAAATGTATTAAATGTTAAAAAAAAAATCTAACATATAGTATGATCGAAAGAGAGATATACGTATGTTACTTAATTTTCTTTTTTTAGTTAAAGTTGGCTTAATTTATTTTATTTTTAAAAATAATTATCGTTTTTAGTTTTATCAAAGGGATTTTTTGTAATAATTAATTTTTAAAAATAGAATATTAGTATGAATTTTGTATAAAACATGTCAATACGATCGATTAAAGTTTGCTTTATATTTCTGTGTTATAGTAGATAAAAATTTTAGAAAAAAATCCTTTAAAAAATAAGGAGGAGTTACTTTGGTCAAACTAAGAAGGGATCGATGGCATTTAATTGTGTTGAATATTATTCCTTTATTACACTCTTTGAAGTTTAAAAAGGTTGAATTATTTTTAAATTTCACATACCTACTTGAACTCGAATTATATAACATTATTAACAACGTCATAATTACATTGAAAAGGAGTTTTGGCATAGATATTGTTAGCATTCAAACTAGATACGGTTCTTTATATCGGCATTTTTTTGGTATTTTTTAAATTTGATGAAACGGTGACTGTGATGATGTTATTCAATACATTTATGATATATATTATATTTATAATTAATGTGATCAGAATATAATTAATATTGTCAATAATTTTAATATATTTAATCTTTAAAAATAAAATTATAATTTACAAACTGATTTTTCTAATAATTATTTATAAATTTTAAATTATATTAATTTAAAATAACTTTTCTATTATTTTAGTAAAAGAATATTATTTTTTTAATTTAAAATTAACATAACCTCTGTTAGATGAGATTGAAAATTTAAAATTTTATTATTTTTTGTTTGAATATTTAATATTTTAATATAACTAATTTTAGGTTTTTTAATTTTTAATATTAAATTTTATATATTATAAATTTTACTTAGTTGATAGTAATTATTTTATATAAAAATATTATACATTTTCTGAATTTTAATAATTTCAAATTAAACATTAAAAAATTAAGTCCATTAATAAAAATATATTTGACATTAAATTTATAAAAATTTAACCTGCACTATAAATTAGAATTAGTTGATATTAATTTAAGATATTAAAATTTTCAATCAGTTAATATAAAAATTAGTTATGAAAATAATAAAAAAAATTCTAAAATTATATTTATATTTTAAATTAATTATATTTCATGCTCCAATTTTTTCAAATAGAATAAAATAAATATTGAGATTTTATATTTTTAATGTTATACATCAAATTAAATTATATAACTTAAATGTTGATGGTAAAATTTTTATATAAAAACATTATATATTTTCAAAATTTTAGTAATTTTAAGCTCAAGAAAAATGCACCACCATGGGGATCGGTCACAACATTTAATTCACACATCATGTGGATAAACACTGAAATCCCATTTTACAACATCCTTCCTATTTTGAAGGCTCATTGTTTGCAGCCCTGAAGGAATGCTGATGGTGTTCCAAAGCATGGATGGATGCCAAACATACCGAAGGCAAGCAAATTCCAAATGATTACATCTGATTACAGTTTAGCAGATCCAACAGTTTTTATGAATTCTGAATTATGTCTCGGAATACCTCATCGATCATCTTTCTGATCTTGCATATCAGAAAGGCTTTTTTTGACCATCCTCTCTGCAGGAGCTACAGAACCAGAAGATGACAATCAATCTCTTTGAGTGCAAATTTTGTCTAGTGCAAACATTAAAGATTGAAGAAACAGATGTTTGCAACTATAGGCTGCTGGTTTGCCTTATAGTTCTCGTAATTTGTAACTCATTCCACGGGTACAACGCCATATCGATCGCATATTTGATAGAACTCTTCTAAAGTCTTTCTGTGTTCTTTCTTCCCATCCTCCTTCTACTATCAACGTATCCTCAAAAATCACAATCCCTGATTCCTGTAAAGTCACACTAGCCAAAAAACTAGATAACTTAATCGAGTACAACTATGTTCCCGATGATGCAAAAATAGAGGAACAAGTTCCTCCTCTTCTCAGCCCATATAACGTCTTCAGACGGCAATACTCTGGATTTTCTTGGAAATCCATGAAAAAGAAGTTTATCTCTACCCGTCGACTGGATGTAAAAGAATACATCCAAACATCTAGATTAGACAAATGTGCCCTTATTGCCACAAAAAAAGAACAGTACGTTGATCTGGAAATCTCCAGACAACTCATCCAGATGTGGACTCAGGAAGGATACATAGCACTTCACCTTGGAGCCATCAGGTTAATACTAAACTATCATGGGAGAAAAGGTTTACCCGTGACTGCCAGGGTAACTCTCCTTGATACGACTTACAAGTACTATTAAGATGCCTGTATTGGCACGGTTCTCACCACCTTGGACTCGGGAAGTGTAGTCCTCACCATCTTCCCAAATTTCAATGTCCAATTAACCGACCCTACACTCCCCCGGAGGTTCAAAGTTCAGATTCAAATATTAGGGGCTCCTCAAGATGAGGAGGCCATAGCAGCAACACTCCATCATCAAATTATTTACAGGTTACAAGATCACTGTATTGATCTTCCAGGTAACCGAGAATTCCAAGGGAATGCCCTGATGGTGTTAGCAGAAAACAGAGACGAGGTTCCTACCATTGTCCAGATCCCAAAGAGAATTCCAAAGAAAGAACTGGAGAAAATTGTACCCGTGGAATGGGTTACAAATTACGAGAACTATAAGGAAAACCAGCAGCCTATAGTTGCAACCTCTGCCACCTTCAAGAGAAACTCTGTAGACGGAACAGTCAGAACCACTTATGACTGGCGACAGAAAAAGTCACTAGATGACACAGGGATCTTCCACACCATGATGATCACTTTGGGAGAAGTAGAAGAAAGGATTCCTATCCATGCTGTAAAACCTAATGGAACACCCATCTACTCCGACAAGCTAGACGACCACTTCATGTGGGATGTAGCTCCGGAGATGTGCGATCCCGAATGTGATTGCATATATGGATGTGAAAGTGATGATGATATGGAAGAAGAAGACAACATCTCTTTCCGAAGAAGAAAGAAGAAACAATCTCCCTGCAAAAGGCCTAGAAGAAGGCCTGACTCCGAGTCACCTCCACCAAAACAGAGGTGGAAAAAGCCAGAAGCTCTGCCTTTTTATGAAGAATTCCTAGATGATGAAGCATCTCCTGAACACAGTTCACCTCCCCTAGATGCAGACCTGATTACATGGCCGCCTCCATAAAGCGGAGATAATTCTTTCAAAAAGAAAAAGAAAAATGAAAGAATTCGAGCAAAAGAGGTGAAAGAGTCTGTTCCAGTATTCATGTTTCAAGACACTGATTTTCCAGCCCTGGAAAGAAAAGAGGACAGAGGGAAAGGGATAGCATCCCAGCCCTTTATCACTTCAAGAACAGTCCAGCCTGATGGACAAAGAACATATCTGACCCAAGCGGAGGAAACTCTGAATTGGCAAACAGAGAATGCATTAGCTCAGAATCAATCTCTTCAAAGGATTGAACAGAAGCTAGATAACTTCCAGGAGAATATTGAAGACCAAATCAAAAGATACTCAGAAAAAATGTGGAAGGCCTACCAGGATGCTAATGCCAGATTAGCCCAGGTCGAGACACAAATAGAGACTGCCTGGAATAAAGACTTTCATCAGCAAACTGTTTTGCAAGCAGACCTACAAAGGTTGAAACATGAAATAGAAAAAATTGAAGTCTATGTGAAAACAAGGATGCATCCACAGCCAGAATTCTCTGCTTTTGAGATTCCACCACAAAGAATTCCACCATACTCTTCCATGCTAAGAATTTATGAACCACCTTCGATTCTGCCAGAAAGGATGCCTCCCAGGAGCACGATTTTCGGACAAAAAAGAAAGGAAGCAGAATCATCAAACATGGCTGAAGATGTTTAAAAAAAAACACAGAAATTTCCTCAAGACCGGGATGAGGAGTTTCTCATGATAGATGAAGATGATGAAATCCTTGATTCAAGCTCGGAACCTGAAATCTCCGAGTCTAACACTGAATCTAGCCCAACCGAAGGTTCAAACCAAAAGATGGACATCACAGAACTCCTAATGGCTACCCATGTTGGAGAAACATCAAGAACAGAGATGCACCACCAAGAACAAAACACTGCCATCCCAAAGATGACAGGGCATGTGATCTTCACCCTTGATGATGTAAAGCCAAAGTTCTGGAGAAAAAGACTGAGTGATTTCAAAGCATGGATGGATGCCAAACATACCGAAGGCATGGAGTTATACTCAGTGATAGAGGGTTTCTGTTCCAGAATGACAGGAACACTGAAGGAATGGTACCAAAGTCTTGGATCTGTAAACCAAGATTTGATGCACCGAAGTGAAAGTACAGACGTTGTATTGGTCATTCTTCACAAAGAATTTCTTGGAAATGTGGATATCAGCAATAGAGAAATGAGGAAAGAGTATTATGATTTCAAATGGTGCTCTCTAAATCTCGAGGATTTAGAAAGGCATTATCAGAGGATGAATCAGAGATATTATGCCCTCAATGGGTCTAATGATCCCAACTTGAAATCAACATTCATAAGTTCTCTTGCTGAACCTCTGCAAAATGAGATGTACAGAGTCACCAGTGCTGCACAGAAAGAATTCTCTCAGATGACCCTCGGAGATATATGGCAGACTGCTCTCGTGGCACTAGACAAAATTTGCACTCAAAGAAAGATGATCGATGAGGTATTCCGAGGCAAAGATGTCTATGAAAAAGCATGCAAAAAGAAGCACAATGAAATTGGGTGCAAGAAAAAAGATTGTGTCTGCAAAAGCAAAAGAAAAAATAAAAAGAAAAAGCCCTTCAAGAAGAAGAAGATGAGATTTTTCAAGAAGAAAAAATTTAGAAAAAAGAATACCAACAAATGCTTTATCTGCGGCAAAGCAGGACATTTCTCAAAGACATGCCCGTTCAAGAAAGAGAAAGCCCAAAAGCTGATCGAAACATTAAAGATTGAAGAAACAGATGTTGAGTCACTATTCTCGGAACAAGAAGAAGCAGATGGGAAAACTGTCTTTGCCATAGAAGACAGTGCTGCCTCCAGCTCAGAAGATGAATCTGTTCACTACTATTCTTTTATGATGGAAGAATGTCAAAAGACAGAAGAAGTTGTTACAAGCATCTATCCAACCATGCCAAACATCAGGATCCAACTTCTCCCATCAAAATATGATGTTCCCATCAATGTCATTGCCTACATGGACACTGGAGCACAAAGAACTATGATGAACCCTAAGATTCTTCCTTCCTCTCATTGGGAACACCATCTGCATTCCTTCAGGGCTGCAAACAATGAGCCTTTTACAACAGAGCTGATGACAAAAAAGAAGATTGGAATCAAGTTTTTTCCAAACTGCATAGCTTGGACCAAGGTGATTGGATCAGATCTCCCTAATAAGGATATCGTTATTGGAATGGATACCTACATTCTTCTTCAAAATCTCCAGATACTCCCTACAGGTGTGAGGTACAAAAGACACTTCAAGGAGTATGTTCCAGAATTAAAGATTTACAGTTTAATGGATGCACCTCCAGATTTTGAAGGAATAAAAAACAAACTACTGAAGGTTTGTTCAGAAAGTCATGATCTGTTTCAACATCCAAAACCCTTATGGAAAAATGAAGAGTTTTTTGTTAAGCTCCCATCCAAAAGAAATGAAGATGTCAATCCCACTAAAGCAGTACACCCAGGAATGAGTCCTGAAGATCGAGCAGCTGCTTACAATGAATGTCAACAGCTCATGAAGTAGGGATTAATTGAACCAACGACCTCATACTGGGGATGTCAGACATTCTATGTAGAAAAAAGATCAGAGAAGATCAGGGGAAAAAAGAGGTTAGTAATTGATTACAGACCTCTAAATGACTTTCTAAAAGATGATAAATTCCCCATACCAAAGATATATTCCTTGTATTCCTATATCAAGGATGCCTATATCTTCTCTAAGTTCGACTTGAAGTCGGGATTTTGGCAGTTGGGCCTTCATCCTGAAGATAGGCCTAAAACAGCCTTCTACATCCCAAATGCCCACTATCAGTGGAAAGTTTTACCTTTCGGATTAAAGGTAGCTCCTTCATTATTCCAGAAAGCTATGACAAAGATTTTCGAACCTTTGTTAGACAAAGCCCTGATCTATATCGATGACATACTGATTTACTCTACCAACGAGAAAGAACACAGAAAGACTTTAGAAGAGTTCTATCAAATATGCAATCGATATGGCGTCATGCTATCTTCAAAGAAATCCCAGATCGGGATGACTGAAATTGATTTTCTGGGAATGAAGTTTTCACAAGGAAGATACATGCCCCAACCACACCTGGTAGAAAATCTTCCTAACTTTCCTAATGAAAAGATGACTACAAAGCAGATCCAACAGTTTTTAGGAATTCTGAATTATGTCAGAGATTTTATTCCAAGGATTTCAGAACATACTTCAGTCCTTTCAAAAATGCTCAAGAAAAATGCACCACCATGGGGATCAGAACAAACCAAAGCCGTCCAGTGGCTTAAAGAAGCAGCAAAAAATCCTCCCCCATTAAAAATCCCAGGAACGGGAAAAAGAATTCTTCAAACAGATGCCAGTGATAAATTCTGGGGAGCAATCTTAATAGAACAGATTAAGGATCAACAGTTTTACTGTGGACATGCAAGCGGAACATTCAAACCATCAGAACAGCACTACCATTCAAATTTTAAAGAAACCTTAGCAGTTAAATATGGGATTCAAAAATTTGATTTCCATCTAAGGGCTTATAAATTTGAGGTACAGCTCGACAATTCTGCCTTTCCAAACATGCTTGATTTCAAAAACAGGGTCCCTCCAAACCCTCAAATCCTGAGATTGAAAGAATGGTTTTCAAGATACAATTTTACAGTGAAGCATGTTAAAGGAAGCAGTAATCTGATTCCAGATTATCTGTCCAGAAGTCCTCCCTTTGAGGCAAGCAAATTCCAAATGATTACATCTGATTACAGTTTTCCTGTTATTATGATGTACTCAGAAGAAGCTTCTTCCTCTAACACAAACCATCCAAAAGAGTTTGAATTCCCCCCAGAACTCTTAAAGCAAAACACACAGATCACCCCTTCAAAGATTCAAGAGTTTGTCGAAAACCACATGTTCTATTATTTGGCACAATCTCTATACAAAAGCCAGATTCATCCATAACCTGACTGGTTCATGACTGAAATCCCATTTTACAACATCCTTCCTATTTTGATGAACAAGACTTTTGAAGAATCTGACAAATGGTACTTATGGTGTGTAAGTGCATTATATAAATATCCCATCATTTTTTCTACCTTTACCATGTTAGATTTTCTTGAAACTAATCCAAAGTCATTATTAAGAAATGTCCTCGAATGGTATGCACCACTCCAATGGTGGAAGGATCAGCTTAACAAAGAATTGTCTCTGTACAATATCTGGAAGCTGGATACAGAGCAATGCCACAGATTTGTATCTGTCTGTATTTTACACCGACCTTTCTTTTGGAATACCCATAATGGCCTCCTATGTTCTCATGACCATGTAGTTACCTATTACACTTTCCCTGATATCCAGATCTTTACCCAAACAGAAAAACCCCCTTTTTACCAAGAAGATTTAATCTTACACCTTTGTGAGATAAATGGGTTTGATAAAACAGGTAGCAGAAAAAGAAAAAATAGTTGCAAAAATTTGAAGAGGATGGAGATACTATGCAATCCAGATTGGGAATGCACTGCTGCCTCAGTTAGCAAAAGGATTCAGATGGGAATCACTCGTGAGCCCGATCCTTATCCGGTCACGACATTTGATTCACACATCATGTGGATAAACACTGAAAAGAAGCCAACTGGATTACCAGCCTATTTTCAAGATTCCCAAGATCCCTATGATGACATCAATATCCTCTCTGCAGGAGCTACAGAACCAGAAGATGACAATCAATCTCCTGAACACTTGATTGAAGACATCGTGGCAGAACTGGACAACAAGATGGATATCAACTCCAGTGGAAGCGCAATAAGTGACCCCAATATGAATTTGTCGCCTAGTCACTTTGTCTAAAGAAGCTTTATGTAAAGTTACTTTATGTCAGCTTCAACTTTGTATAAAGGAGCTTTGTTTCTGAAAAAGAAAAAAGCTACCGTTTTCCTTTTGCTTTTGAGTTGTAAAGTAGAGTGACAAGATAAGACCCTTATCTAAAGGGAATCTTATTCTAGCAGAAGAACTCTATAAATACCTTCTCCGTTGTAAGAAATAAACAGAAGGAAAAGAAATAAACAAGTGTGTTAAGTTTTCAAACATGAGTAGCTAAATTACTCTCTTTCTCTCCTCGAAAGTTCTCTCTATATTCTTGATAATCTGGTTCTCCAACTACTAAAGGAAGGGAAAAGCATTACAGAGAATGGCTTAGTATGCTCTATGCTCGCCTCTTAAGAGGATCTTGCATATTAGAAAGACTTTTTCTGGCCATGGTCCATTGTTTTCTGATCTTAGTTTTCTGGTTAAGATAGCTTTGGGTATGAACATGAAAAGGATGGAAAAGAAGTACCGCGAAAGGGAAAAAAGTACATCGAGATTGTTCATGCCTGGGGTTATTCTTAATTCAGGAGCTGAGCTCTCAATTCGTGGTATCAGAGCCTAACTTGCTCTATATTGTGTTTTCCTTTCTTTCTTAAATTGGAGTAGAATATTAGAATTAATATAAGAGAGGATGAGTAGGGAGAGACCATCTCACATGATGACTACCTCAAATACAACTATATTATAATAAGTTAAATTTATAAAAAAATTAAACTATATTATAAATATAAATTAGTTCAAGTTATCTTAAATTACTAAATTTAGTGGTGAAATTTTAATAAAAAATGTACCAACTAAAAAAAATTATTACAAAATTATATCAATATTTTAAATTAGTTTTTTTGTATAATTTAACTTTTTTTTGTTTCAAATATAATAAAATAAATATTTGAAATTTTTTATATTTTATTATATATAATATAAATTTTAATTAGTGGGTAGTAATTATTTTATATAAAAACATGATATATTTTCTGATCTATAATAATTTAAATTTTCTTAATATTAAGTAAAATATTAAAAAATATATTTAACATTAAGTTAAATTTATAAAATTAAACTGTATTATAATTCTAAAGTAGTTCATATTAATTTAAATTATTAAATTTGTTGTGTTAATTTTTAATATAAAATTTAACTATTAAAATAAAAATAAATTGTTACAAAATTATAACAATATTTAAAATTCATTTTATTTTATAGTTTATTTTTTAAAATAAAATAAATATTTAGACTTTTAAATTTTTATATTATGTGTCAAATTAAATTATAAATCATAAATTTTAATTATTAGTAATTTTTTATATAAAAATATGATGTATTTTATAAATTTCAATATTTTTAAATTATTTGATGTTAACATAAAATGTTAAACAAATTTAAGCATATTAATAGAAATATATTTAACAATAAGTTAATTAAAAATTGTATTATAAATTTCAATCAGTTAAGATTAGTTTATATTGTTAAATTTTTTTCTGTCAATTTTTAATATAAAATTTAACTACTAAATAATAAAAATGAATTATTATGAAATTATAGTAATATTCTAAATTAATAGTATTGTAGAATTTCACTTTATTAGTTTCAAAATGAATAAAATAAATGTTTAGAATTTTTAATTTTTATATTATATCCCAACTTATATTATACATCATAAATCTCATTTAGTTGGTATGAGTTTATTTATATAAAATCATGATGTATTTTATGAATCCAAGTAATTTCAAATTATTTTATACAAATTTAAATGTTAAACAATTTCAAGTGAATGAATAAAAATATATTTTACATTAAGTTAAATTATAAAAAAGTATATTATATTATATCTCTAAATTAGTTTTTAGTAATTTAAATTATTATATTTTTCTGTCAATTTTAATATAAAATAATTTTTATATTTAAATTAATTACATTTTATAATTTAACTATTTCCTTTTTGAATAAAATAAAATAAATTAGAATTTTAAATTTTTATATTATATGTTAAATTGAATTATATATATTAGAAAAAATCAAATGCTTAATTTGACGTATAATATTAAAATTTTGAAAAAGTTTAGTAGAATTTATTTTTTTAAAATTTAAATTAATATTGAATATATTTTTATTAATATACTTGAATTTATTTAATATCTAATAATTTAAAATTATCGAAATTCAGATATCAGTATCTCAAAATATATTTGTATAGAAATAATTATTACCAATTAATTGATATTTATGATATATATAAAATTTAATTCTACATATAATGTAAGAAAATGGAAAATTTAAAAATTTATTTTAATTTGTCCAAAATGAGAAAAAGGTTAAATTTTGCAATAAAATGAATGTCAAATATTAATATAATTTTCTAATAATTCATTATTAGTTTTCGGAAAATTAATTAATTCATATGCACACTAAGTTTGCAATTATAAAGAATTAAAAATTAAAATATTTACGTTCTTCTGTATAAAATGTATTTTAATATCTTTGTCTATTTTTAATGGAATGAAATAAGATATAAAGATATGAGAGATAAAAAATATAATATAATAAAAAAATTAAAATAAAGATATTATATGATAATAAGCATCCAAATAATTTCTAACGTTCTACCGTACTGTTTTTTTTTTTTTTAATTTCAATTCAGAATAAGATTAGTTGGCAGAGGATGATAAGGTAGATATGAAAAACAACTTCTCTGACTAACTATGCGTCCGGGTCAAAATATTCTTTAAGAGTAATGTCCAATAGAGTGTGCGTTAGTCGCTTTTATATTAAAATTAAAAATAAAGAAAAAGAAAAATAATGAACATACAAATTCAATGAATCAAACAAATTGCTGCATCCAGCTGTACTTGACAACTTCTAGGAAGCTAACCAGAGAACATAACCTTTGCAGTATATTACAATATTTCAGATCTATGCATCACCCTCATCATTACGCTGCTTTGTTTGAATGATCACAAAATTAGGAGGATCACAAATAAAATAAAAATAAGATAAAAAATCAGTTGGTTGAATAAATAGAAATAAAAAATTATTTAAATGAATAAAATAAAAATATATATATTAATATTATAAATTTTATTTTTATATAAATTCAAAAATTAATTTAGTTTTGGAATTTAGTTTTTATTATTTTATTACTATTATTTTTATGTTTTTAAAAAAATAATTAAAATATTAAAATTTCAAAAAATATATACTTCCTTCTTTCTCATCTCATGAAAAGAGATTATAAAAATATGAATTTTACAAAAATTATTTTCTTTCTTCCATATAAAATAAAATAATCTGAAAAATTACCAGTCTTTTCTATCTAAGTAATTCATTCCCCTAATACCACATCCAGCATATTATAAGAATTTTAGAATGCTTTTTAAAAAACAAATGAAAAGGAGAACTTGGTACTACTTGGCTCAATCAAACGGAGTTACATGAAAGTGAATATTTAGATTTTGTATAAATGAGAGGTAAAATAGAAAAGAAAAAATAATAAAAAATAAAGTAAAAACATGATTAAAAGACATGTTATTTGAATGGATAAAAAAAATACTTATTTAAAAGAAAAAAGAAAGTGAATTATGTATATTAATTGTACAAAATTAATTTTAATAAAAAAATTATAACTTTTTAAATAAAACTTATCTTTAAATTTTTAATTTTTTTATATTATATAAAGTATATTTTGAAATAAAAAAGTGAAATATGTATATTAATTGTACAAAATTAATTTTAATAAAAAAATTATAATTTTTAAATAAAACTTATCTTTAATATTTTAATTTTTTTTATATTATATAGAGTATATTTTGAAATATAAAAAAAAGTAAATTATGTATATTAGTTGTATAAAATTTTTAATAAAAAAATTATAATTTTTCAAATAAAACTTATCTTTAATTTTTAGTTTTTTATATTATATAAAGTATATTTTGAAATTAAAAAAAAAAAAAAAGAGTCACTCTCTTTTACCACTTCTTCTGTCCTCTGTCCTCTCCTGTTCTTAGCATTTTATAAGAGATTATTACTTTTTCAAGTAGATCCTACTTAAAATTTTCCATTCCCCATCATTTTTATTCAATTCAAACAATGGTGGGATTTTGATTTTTGTTATTTTTTCATCTTCTAAAGTCCATCCATCTAAACAAAGGATTAGTTAATGTTTGAACTGGTATTAAAAATTGGTAGATGTAGATCCAATTTTTATAAACTATTTTTTGCAGCGTTAAAAACATAGATCCGGCAAAACACACATGCATAAAAGCAAATATAGACTTATTTCACTTTCGAAACACTTTTTCAAGCTATGCCTAGATAGTTTCCTGTAGTTTTATTCAGTGCTTGATGAGGGTGTTAATTCTTTTATTTTCGTCTTTTGCAAGATTAGGGAGTTGATTTGGATAAATCTAACTCATTTGAGTTGATATATTCAAGTTGAGTCAAATTTTGACAGATCACATACCAGATCAAGTATATATCAAGGTAAAATATCATTGACCCGACTCATTTTTATGTTAGTTGTATGCTATTTGAAATTTTAAAAATGTTAATTTTAAATATTTTATTTAGTCAACTTGTATAAAAAAAATTATTTTATATAAAAGAAGTAAAATTATTTATTACTTAAAACAGATCAATATTGTTGTACGAAAATAGATAAAAGTTTGACAATTATGATAAGTAAGTTTTAAAGATGAGAATGAAATGAATTACGTAAAATTTTATAAAATCTAAATCTAACTTATTTCTCAAATTTAAGACTTTGAATCTAGATTATTTATTTTATACAGGTCTTCCTTTTAGTTTTATCTATGTAAACATTTAATTTATTTTAAAGGAAAGTTTGTAAAAATTTATATAAAATTTACAAACTTACAACCTCATAAGTTATTTTTTTACCTTATTTTAATAAAAAAATTATAATTTAAGTTTTTAAAAATTATTTTAATAAACTTTATGATTAAAATTATATTATAAATCTATTAGATTTAAAATTATATTATAAATCCTCGTATAAAACTTATTAAATAACTACTTAATTAAACTATTTATCCACACATATTCTAAAAGTTTGTTTGTAATAAGATTTTTCAAACACATCTACAAATTTATTTTTAAATAAATTAACAACCTTAAATTTAGATGTAAATATAATTAAATTTTTAAATATATTAATAAATATATAATTTTAAAATATTATTGTTAAATCTTAGTACAGTAATAAAATTACTATATCCATCTTTATTTAAATACATCACTCTATTAGATTTAAAATACTTTTTTAAATATAATGGTATATTTATATATAAAATTAATTAAATATTAACTATATTTATTATATATCATAGAAATATATTGAAAGAAAAAATAATACTTATCATACGATATTAGATTTTTAAATATTTTTATAAAATAATAGATAATTTTTTTATTAAATTTATTAATTAAATATCTCTATATTTATTATATAAAAATATATTTGTATAACTTAAATTTATTAAATAGAATCCTATTTTAATTTTTTTTTTTATAATTTTATGTTCAAATATTATAACCCCTATCATTTATATTAATTTATGTAAGGATATATGATTTTATATTTTTTCTACAAAATTTATTAATGTAATTTGTAAATAAATATGTTTATATTTTTGGACACCTAAACTTTTTATATCACACTTTTACTTAAAATTAATCCATTTAATTTTTAAATAATCCAACTATCAATTTATAATTATATGATATTTTATTTATATTCAAATTTAAATATAATCATGGATAAATTTTAAATGATCACATAGTTAATAAAATTTTATTTTAAAATAAAAATTTTTAGAGATACCTTTATAAACAATTAAATTTTATTTATAATTAAATTTAAATATAATTAAATTTAATCTTTAAATTTATCAAATAATTAATAAATTTTATTTTAAAATAAAAAATTTTAGAATTACTTTTATATTCTATTTAATTTCTTTTTTATATCTTAAATTTAAAAATTATATAATTCTTTTCGAAGTTTCAAGCCTCCATTACACATGCGTCTGCTTACTATTTGATCAACAATTTTGCTTTCGAAATTATGTGCTTCAATTTGATTTATAACGGCTTTTTCCCCTTTATATTCCTCTCCGTGTGTATAACGAGGCAGGTGGCAGCATGCATGCTGCCACCACCGAATGCCGCTTATTTTTTTATTATTATATTACAATAATTTCAAGCTTACAATTTGACCCAATTTTTTTTCTGGTCTTTAATTATGTTAACACCACTCAGATATTTTGTTGGGTTATTTAGATTACTTTGAAATTCAATCCATTTTAACACCTGTAATTTTGGCATTATGTTCATCTAAAATTTTAAAAGTAACAAAAGTTAATTTCCAGTAGTTGAACTCCATACGAAACTTGTGGGCGGCTTTTTAAAACGTAAATAATAAATGAAAAGACTTTTGCCCTTCAGTAGCTTTTTTATGAATCCAAACTAAAAAATAAAAAAACTATTTTATTTTGGCCTTTTTAACATGCTCTATTTTGTTGCAAACAAGTGCAACTTTTAATAAAATAACATGATTAAGGTTCATAATTATTAAATACATTTTTATAAAGTATTTTTTTATTCAACAATGAGTACATGTTAGACATTTATTCACTCGACCTTTACCTTACTGATAAATATCTAACAAAACTTTAGTGTCCAGTAATTCTATCACTGATAAATAATCAGGAAACCGAATAATAGGATGTCATGTAGAAAATACTACATATTATTTAGAATGTCCAACAATACTTATACAGAAGGACACACATTTGAATGGAAAATTAAACATTGAACCCATCAAACAGAAAAGAATGACAAATGAAACATGCGCATGGACACTACCAGGAGTTCCTGATAATTAAACAAACAACAATGGAATGCCTCCTGTGGCTTAAAAAACACCAATAGCAGTAGGATACAAAGCCTTGGGCTGGTAAGAAAGACAATTGGGAACATAAGTAGAGGCTCGTTTCTTAGGAGGATCCATGGAATCTATGGCTGGTTGATTCAAATATGCATATTTGCTTTTTGTCCACCTGCACATGTCACAACAAATGATATCATCCCCCCAAATATAAAGTGTTATTTAAAAAAAGTCCCTAGAAAAAGATTATTTATAAAGTAAAAATATAAATGTTTTTATCTTTAAATTTTAATAATTTTAAATCACGATATATTTAAAATTAAATTATTCGTATACTCGTCACTATTGCTTTTATTTAGAGGAATCTTTATCTACTAAAAACATTAGGGGTGGGCGCGTGCGTGGTACCAGTGATCGGTGAAAATGGAAGGAGTGAAGCACTTTTTCTAGTCTAGATACATTGTCAGGTTTCGTCCCAATCCCATCTCTCAATTTCAGATTTCTTGTATTTTTAATATTCCTATAAGTCATATCTCGGATCGCCTAAAGTTCAATCATCAAATTGCTCATTTATGACTATGTTTTCATTTTGTGTGGCACATAACCCCACAGTTCCCCATCAACCATTGAAAAGAAGCAAGTTGCTGCATCTGCCTAGCAAAACGGCATGGATAACAAGGTAAACCTTGCAAAACGGCATGGACTCGAATTGTTCTTCCTTTTTTCCCCATCACTGTTTATCGTAGAGGAATAATATTAACCGGACGTTGATTTTCCGTGAAATGTTACTTACGAAACATATGCTTGTCATGTTGCCATGTACTTTTACCATTCTATAATATATGTGATTTCTACTTCTACATCAGATGAAAATAATTAATTATCAATTCAAAGATTTTTTTAAAAATTTTAAAATCAAAATATAATTTTCTTCAATCAATATTTAACACAATAAGATATTCATTTATAAATTTCTGTTAAATTAATTTCAATATTAAAATTTTAAAATACTTATGCTTTTTATATTGTAATTAGTTTTTAAGTATATTAATAAATATTTATATAAACTACGTTAGATATTTGGTGCTAGAAAAGCAATCTACTAACCAATCCTTTATTCCGACGCGCACTTCATTGTCGTTTGCAACTGTTTTGCAAGAACCATTTGTACCCACAGTCCATTTGACCGTCTCTTCCTTAGCTTCATCAACATCGACCTTCAAGGACATCTCGAACCTCTGGTACTCTTGCTCCTGTTAGACATTAATAACGGGACAGAGAAATTAATATGATGGAAGAGAAAAAAAATCAAGCATAATAATATAACTTATAAACAACCATTTAGAAGGCATATTATTTCTTACATATAACAGATAATTAATTAATCCGCTGCACATCATTAAAATACGCATTAATTATGTGATATTGTTCATCGATCCGATAAGCATTTTTCTTTCGGTGGAACAACAAGCTAATCCAGATTCCTATCCTCACATGTGTGAGGAAATCTGACAGATCAAAAAAGGGTAAAAAAAGAAGAAAAACAAGGCGTATTTCTTTTTTGTTGATGATGAAGGAGCAGAAGAGTGTGTAGAATTATGAAATTAATTTGACCTAGAAATTTGATGATTTATGGAGGTTAATTACCGTGAGATTGCGTGCACGGAGTCTGGCCGCAGCCTTGATAGCAGCAAGGAGATGGTCCTCTTCCTCAATTCGCTTTTGCCTCCAAAACTTGGCAATTTCTCGCTTTGTGACACTCTCTTCTGCTCTTGTTGATCTTGATTTTGGAACTGGAGGTGGTGGTGGTGGTGGTGGTGACCTTGGAATCATCACTGCCTTTGATTCATAAACATCACTTTCTTCCTTTCTCTGCTTCATTGTGTAAGTTTTGTAACTAACCTCAAGAGTTTTTTTTAACTAGTCACTACACTAGCCTCCTCCTTAGTTGATCTGTTATATCAAAAAAGGACTCGAGATCATTAATTCCACGAGCTAACTGACCCTCCAACCTACCTTTCCCACTGCACCGATAGACTGTACGTCCAATTTCTGGGTCAACCAGAATATTCAATTTGTGTAGCTTCTTCTTGTTGCGTGTGGAGAGTAAAAAAACAATTAAAACAGAGACTGGACTGGTGGTTGTATCTTATCTTGTTCTAAACCGGCACACTTAATACTCTTAACTCTTAAGAATATTAATAATTAATGAGTTACGCTATTCTCTTCCGTATATTTCGCTGATTTTTCTTTTGATTTTAAAAAAAATATATCTCCTCTTGAGAGAGATAAAATGTTTTATATTTAGTGGCCATAATTAAATAACTATTTTAGAATTTTAAAATGTAAAATGATATCATAAATGTTCCTATTTTCACCTTTGAAATTCATAAAAAAATATTTATTTTATTTTCTAACTCTCAAGATATGAATTTAAGACCACCAGTCAAAAAATATGTATTAAGAGTTACATAAAGAAAACAAAAGTCTCTAAAAAACTTGTTGATATTAAAATAAGTTAAAATATAGCATACTGTTATTTTTTTAATGGAAAGAAAGTGCAGTGTATTGATAAAGATAATAAAAATGATAATATTAATTATTATTATTAATGATTGAAATATAATGTTATGTATTTCATTTTTACTTCTTAAAGTATGTTATTATGTAATCAGTAGAATAATGAAGTAACAGAAAGTCTTTCCTGGCTTAAATGCAAATTAGTAAGTATGTTGTGCATTATATGAATATTTTTAAAATTTAAATAAAATATAAACTAAAAGATAAAAAATATTAAATAATATTTTAAATTATAAAATAGATATGAATAATAAGTTCAAATAAAATCCACTCGTTTATAATGAAAAATTAAAATAATAAAAAAATATACATGACTAATTTAAAATCACTTAAATTTAAAATATTATGTTTTACTTTTTATGAAAGAATCTGCTAAGAGAATGGAATCAATATATATATATATATAATAGTGATAAAGAACTATAATATTGTATAGTGTGCTTGTTTCACTTTCAATCTGATGGGGACGGGAAATGAATTGATTCCCTATACATGATTTATATATGAAAGGAAAAAAAAAAAAAATTGGTCAGACATTGTACACCCTCGTTATATAAGTATGCCATAAAATAAAAATAAATCTTATGTAACTTTCCTCTCTTTCAAACATGAATGAGGAGATTTCCCATCTCTATCAAGAATCTTCAATATATGATTGCAGTCCTCCTACAAACATAAGTTACCGGTGATTATAAAACATTTAATGGCAAGGCGTAGAGAAAGGGGGCTGGCGCAGGAGCCATGGCTCCGTCCAAATTTTTTAATTTTTTTTTATTAATTATATGAATTTTGCCTAAAATATTTTTTGTTAACTCTTAATTTGATTGTTTAATTATTTTTGTATAACCTATGATATTATTTTTACGACTAAAATAAAATAAAAAAAGACGTTTAAGCTTTGAAATTTTCTTCTTAGTTTTTCTTTTATTCTTAACTCCCTCGCATTGTGCTGTGCGTATTGTGCATTTAAATTTAATACCGTAAAGGAACTAAAAATTCTATTCAGATAAATAGAAAAAACCTCTCTCTCTCTCTCTCTCTCTTAATTACAAGTTTTTAATATTTTGTTCTAACTCCTGAAGAAGTAGTCCTCACTACGTATCTTTTTCTTTATTAGTGCTCCCTGGCCAAACCTCTAATTCGTTTAACGAGTGATAATGATATGTTAATAAAATGCTGAAGTCTCGGTTTATAACAACCACTTCCTCGCGGCTCTTACCCAAAACAAAAGGCCAAAAACAAGAGTGTTGCCAAATATTTTAAACACAAAACAACCAGTTGCGGTTATGATTAGGTAGATACATCATATTTAAGATGAATACATTACAAATAGCACACCAGTAATCTAATAGAGATTTGCTATTGATTTAATTTAAAGTTGAGAAACTTTATTTTGTTAAAATTAATTTTAAATTATTAAATTTTTATAATATGTTTATTAATTAATCAATTATACATTTTATTAGAATATATATTTTTTATTTAAAAGTATAAAAATTAATTTTTTAAAGTGTGAAACAAACCAGCCTTTAATCAGCATACAAAGGATTATTGAATCTAATTGCATGTACGTCAGTACCAGTAAAAACAATTTGTTAAGTGTTCCCATTACCTCGCCCCTAATTACTAGAACTACCAAAATTCCTAACCACTGGCCTAGTTATCTAACTACCTTTCTGCTCGACCATTCAACCCAAAATATAGAGAATTGGATAAGCATCGAGCTTATTATGTCCCTAGGGTACCCCTTTTCATTAGAAATGGTTAGGGTATCCACAAACAACATATGCTGTTGAATCCCAAACTCCCAAGAAAGTGGCCAAGCCTTCATAAATCACTTGCATTAGAAAATTGGTTGTTTGTGGACTAAACTTGGGTAGAATCTACTGCTTTACCACCTGATATTTGGAAAGGGGAGCAGAATGCAGGCTCGTTGATTATTATATCATATCCTCCAGAGGGCATTACAATTGGATTTGTTTTTTTGTAAAACGATTAAAAAATGTCTGCCAAATTGCAATGGAGGAATTGCATAATAACATGAAATTAATTAGACCTTCCGTGCTGGGACCGAGAGCAAGTGTTATTTTTACTCTCATATTGTGCCGCCCAAGTTTCAAGGTAAATTTGTAACTCTATGACCCATTTGTCTGAGAAGCAGTCTCTAGGATACACCACAACTTGGGAACATCATAAAGCATACAATGAGAACAAGAAACAGTTCAAAGATAAAACGGAAAACGAAGGTAAAATTCAAAGGCAAGCCAAGATGGGAATGACGTAGATCAGAGAAAAGAGATCTTAGATCACCAAATATCCTTCCAATGAAAAATACTAGATAGCATGAGCTGGCTTTCAATTTGCAAACTCTTGGCCGACAAACATGAAGGGGGCTGACAAAAAATTGTCAAAAAGGACGCTCTAAGAGAACCGGGATCGAAAAACTCGTGGTTAATACTTAATACCTTCCACATTAAACCGGAAATTTTCTGAAGATTCTCTTGGAATTACAATGTTTAGTGTATATTCAAATTGGTAATATGGACCATTAACGGAAACGGTGGAGATCCCCCCACAAACCACGAAAGCAACCAAAAAATCTATAAGCTCTTGCAGTGTATTAGATTTCATCTTAAAATCAGTTGACATTGAGTGAACTTACCTAACTGTCATCCTAGTAATTGATGCAAGCATGTGGGACTTTCCACCTCTATGTATGCAGTAACCTGTGGTACCATACACTGGTGCTGTTACATTCTAAACTAGTTTTTGGCATTTAATGCCATAACTAGCTTTTGGCACTTAATGTCATTTTCATGTATCTGTTTCTGTTCCATGAATTGTAATTTTTCACCGGCGAGAGGCTGAGGAACGAGACAAGTTCATGATGAAGAAGAAAAATGGAATAAAAGGGGTGAACATTTTCATGTTTAAATCATTCATCATAAGGATCTTGAGAATTCGTAGTTTTCAGAAATAAAAATGGACGGAATCACTAACCTTTTTCCATGTTTTAGTTTTGATATCTTCAAATTGTAGAACTTACAATTAAATTGAAAACACTTTTTCATTTTTATTTTCTTTTTATCTTATGCTCTTAAATAATTGATACAAAACTAACAAAAGTTTTTACAAATAAGAACGGGTAGAATAAATAACTTTTTTCTTTAGTTTTGCTTTCTTCAAAATTGTAGACCTTATAAATAAAATTGGAACACTTTCTTGTCTCTTTCCTTTTCTTAAACTAAACACAACTTTGTGAAATGAGAGAGAAACTTCATTCTCTTTTATAATATATATTGCTTCTATCAAAGAATATAAAAAAAACTTTATTAAGTTATATTTTTTTAATTTAGTTATAAAATTATATTTAATTATCACCCTCGGATGAAACATTTCTTACAAGAGGGTCATCAGGGGAACAGGTATGAGCCATGGAAGAGGCTCTGAGTTGCAGAGCAGAAATTAAGATTTAAGAAGATAAAGAATGAAGAAACTCAGTTGCAGAGTAGAGAAGAAGAAAGAACATGACACCTAAAACTTCACCTTGATACCATCTTGAATCTGAGAGAAAGAAACAGAGAAATTGAATTGAAAGTTGAACAGATAAATACTCAACAAATACAATAATGGAGTAACCTGCAGAATTGCATACTGATGCAGTTAGCCATTTGCTAACTACCGAACGGAGGTTACAACAGAAAATAACAGAATAAGCATTAACCAGCTATAAACTGAAGAATTCTCTATTTTACAAATTTCCGAAATCAGCAGAATTGCATTCAATCTTCCAGTCTAGTAAAACAAATGCCGAATCATGACAGCACAAGCACCTCCATCTTCTATGTTTCGTTTTTTTATATTTTCCAAGCAAATCGAGGTACACAATTCAGTTCTTCTAATCCAAACAACAACTGCTATCAGGTTGGAATGATATTTCTACTAATTTGCAAAGAGAAATTCCAAACACAGTTGAAACCGTAGAGTAATCATAAATCATCCCAGTTCAATTAAGAGCGCGAAAACCCTGACAGGTATATATACCTATAAGAAATGACAGTAACAGTATGGTATTTTATCATATATACAATAATCTAATTTTACATTATGCGTAAAGGCGGTTAAAGAGAGATGGGGAAAGTGTTCAAGACGAAGTGATTCGAAGGGCCTTGGTCTTGAACCTATATCTGGGGGCTCGGGAGATAACTTGGCTAGGTCCCATGTGAAATTGACCGGGACTACGGGTAAGAGGAGGACCATCGTCGTAGATGTAACCAAGGAGATGGGCGCAGCTATTGCACTTGATCTTAGTCCTCTTCCTCTGAATTCCCCAGTAATTGAGGGTTTCGAAGAAAGGTCGGATCTTATCCTCTTTCTCGAAGATGAATTTGGTGGAGTCCACATCAGAGAAGGAAACAGAGTCCTTGTTGCCGGATTCGAAGTAGAAGTCAGGTGGATAGGCATAGGCGGAGTGTAGATTGAGGTTGGAGCCGCATTCCGTACAGCTGTAGATGGAGGCCATTTTTGTTGCGAAGGTTTCTCTGGGAAGGAACTGGTTTTGTAGGTGAATGGTACGGTTCAGCGAATTTTCCAAAGTCCAAAACGCGTGTTGTGGAAAATAGACGGGACCGCTTGCTTGCTTCTGGATTGACGTATACCAGTGGCAGGCCCGTTTACCCGAAACGTCGCCGGTCTTTGCCACGTGTTTGTTTCTGGAAAATGGGCAAATCCTTCCTGGAGTTTTTTTACCAATTTAAAATTATTTACCATAATAAAAATGTTGTTTAAAAATCAATTATCGATATAGGGTTGCTGTATTGTGTATGTAGAGCATTTCTTATGGACGCCTAATCAGAAGCAGTCACATGTGAATTGTAAACTGCTTAACACAACTCATGCTCATGCTCATGCTCGTCAGGTGTTCCCACTTTTAACCTAATTTAAACTGGGTAATAATTTTAAACGAAAGGAGAGCCATGGAAATGGGGACCAACGATTTAGAAGCATGAAGTCAAGACAATGTTTCACTCGTATCTTCTTCATCCATACATATCGATATCATTGCAGATCTTATCCTTTCGGTGAACCAAAAATTGATAAAAAAAAATATAGAAAATAAAAATAATTTTTAAAATTTGGATATATATAAAAAAAAAAAGTTTTTTTCATAAGATTCACTTACAAATTAATCTTTTAATCTGTGTGAAAATAGGAAGAAGAGTTTTGATTTCTTTTATGTTTAATGTTGAAATTTTTAAATGTTTTTAAAATAAAAATTTATTATATTTTAAAATATATAAAAAATTATTTTTTAAAGTTTAACTAAATTTTTAGTTAATATAAATAATATTTATATAAGTAATTTATTTTTTATTTTTTCATTCATCTTATTTTTATTCTATTTATCATTATTTATTTATTTTTATTATATTTTTTATTTTACTTAAAAAGATTACTAAATGTTCAAAATAGTGTAATAGAATATGTTTAAAATAATTTAAAGATAAATATTCTAAATAATTTATAACTATCTAAAATAAATTTATTTTAATGTTATGAAAACTTTAAGCATATCTATATGGAAATCAAATTTTATCATCAATATCTTGATTAAATATAACATTTATTGAAAAGATATTTTTAAATTTTAAAAAATAATAATAAAATAAAATAATAAATAAATAAAAAATATTTTTAATAGATCTTTCACTTTATTTACATGTTATTTTTTATATATCTAATAAAAAATTCTATATGTTACAATCTTATATTTTTTTTATCAATTAAAAATAAAATTAATTACATGATTTCTATATTGAGATATACAATCAATTTATATCTTTTGCATTAACATTATCATAGTATTGAAATAAATTTTTTATTTGATATTTTGAATCTTAATTTTACTAAGATAGAAACATGAACTTTACTTAGGTTGACTTTTTTTTCTTCACTTTTATTACTGATATACTTGACTTGTAGTTATTGCTCGTAGTCATAGAGTATGAAAACTATGATTCAGCCTCTTAGTCAGCAATCATTTCAACTTCGAAAAGAATGTGATTCATGTTATGGTTTCACTATAATATCTATAATTACATACAAAGAAATAGAGGAGAAGGAGAAATGAGACATTTCGTTCGGGTAGAATTCGACTAGGAGTAGTAGGCTACCATCATTTAATAATCAATATATAAGTTCATTTGAACAATCACAAGGAATTGTCATAAATATTTCTTAACATATATTATATGCATAAGATTTATTTCACCATTTTTATTTTCTCTACAAGTCGCATACATTCATAAACCTCACACTCAAACACACATATCTCACTATCTCAAATCCCAACCTAATTCAAGATTTAAACAACATATAAGTTTTTTTTTTATATTTACAAATAACTATCATAAAAATAACTATTGTATGCAATGTATGAATATAATTACTATATCATCCTTTTCAAACATTTCTATGATGACAGACTTAAGATTATATTGAGGTTTATTGCATCCCATGCCACAATAATATTCATCAATCTAGAGTTGATCATCCTTACCGAATGAAAATACATGTGGACCTAAAATATCATCATCATCAATTATCAAAACAATGGAGATACTGAGGTTCAATTTCTATAACAATATGCTCACAACAACACCCATCACAATAACAACATGTCTTTGACAATGCTCACATAATCATCACAATTTCACAAGAATCATGAAATTACTTGAACAATAATGATAATTGTTAGGTTATCTTTGAAATGACTAAGTTTGATTAGAGCAGACTCGGATACAGAAAGCAATCTCAGACCATTAGAGGGACTTAAACCTAACTCACGTAATCCAGACCCAAAAATTATCATTTCTCATGAAATTATGTTATATTTTCATGTGAGTCAACCCTTAGACTTTCCAACTTCATTTCACGGAAGGACTCACAAATTATCCTTACATTGGTGATTCATAAAATAAATCTTTTTATGCATATGATGCATGATCGATGTTCTATTTATTTACTTTATTTATCATTCACAAATGAATGCTACATCTTCTCAAAATATAGAACCTCATTATCCTCTTTCACCCATTCATCATTCTCAACCAAAGGTCATACATTATTATCAAAAGTTAGGATTTCATTACTATCTTATCCTTATCATGTGAGTACTTTACTTATCTTAGCAACATTAAAATTTAAATATACAATCATTTTTCATAGAAAGAAATTTCAACTTTCATTCGCCAGTTTATTTTATCTACTAACAATACACATTGTCAATATTTGGACTTGTAGTCCTTTTAACATAAACATATAATATACATTTATTGATAAGTTTGATGGACAAGTAAATTCTTTATATAACTATGTAGTCTTATTTTGTACTCTTATGTAGATACCTCAACACAATCGCGCTCTTTATGCTTTGTACATGTCGTAACCAGGATCATGATGGGACGACGAATAAGAAAATTTTAATTAAAAAACAGAGGAGCCGCCACCAAAATTTATTAAAGAAAATTTTGGAAAAAACTTGAAATTGTGATCTTTGAAACCAGTTTGGATTCGGGAATTGTTTACGCGTAAGGAAGGTATTAGCACCCTACGACGTCCGTTAAAAGACAGTTACCTTCTAATTAATTGTGCAAAATTATAATTAACTTTCAAAATATTTATTTCACTCCAAAGGAAAATTATTTTTAGTTATTTAAAGAGTTTTTTTTTTGTATTTTTGTCTCATGAAATAAATGGAGAAAAATGATCCGGAAAGTTTATTTGGGCTTGACGGGTCCGGTTCCCGCTCCTACGTATCCTCAAGTATAGTGAGGAGATCAAAGCTACGTAGTTCTCAAAATCAATTTCAATGCATTTAAGTTTATGCAAAAGATTATGATGTTTTTGGATTTTTTAGAAAAGATTCATGAAAAGTATTTTTGAAAAATTAGAGAAAATTAGTTTTGTGATTTTTATTTCTTGGAACTTTAAAAATATTAAAATTTGAATTTGAAAAAAAATGATTATTTATTTTATTTTATTTATAATTTTTGAGAAGAGAAATATTTTTTAAATTTTTTAGAAGAAATAATTTAAGAAGAAAGAAATTTGTTCTTGCACAATAGCAAATGGTTACTCAATAAATTCTTATGTTCCAAGTAGTATAATGGTGGATCGACCACTCAATTGATCACACTTGGCCATTGCACAAATTTAAAATATATTTTTTAATTTCCCTCTTTAAAAAGAAAGATAAGAAAACAAAAAAAAGAATATGAATCTAAACTAAAAACAATATTAAAAACAAAAATAAAGAAAATAAAATAATAAATATTAAAAAGAAAAAAAAGTTAGTTGCACTTACCTGAAAAAGGTTGAGGAAGTGACCCATAAGCTTTCCTCCTTGAAATGACCCTCATAAGATTCCCTCCTTGAAATGAGGACTAGATGGGCTTACGTATTTCTGCGTACTCCCAAACTTAAACTATTCACGAAGGAATAAAATTTTATAAATGATGGGCTTACGCTTTAATGTGTACTCCCAAACACGAGCTTTGCAGCTCAGGTGTCCCCCTTTTCATGGAAAAGGCGTCTCCTTATAGAGGAGAGGGGGAGACTCCTGAAATCTGCCTTACCTGATGTGGGACTTGCAGCTCCTTATATAGTGGGACGAATGACTGAAAGAGTCTCACTCTTCCGATGTGGGACTATCAAAATGACTTTTAAACTTTTAATTCTGTCCAATGTGGGATTTTGCATTTTTCTATTTCTTTTTCATTTTGTTTTTATTTTTTGATAATACTCGGACAAAATTGGGTATTCACAGTTACCCCTCTTTACAAATTTCTTATTAAAATAATATGAATAATTACATTATTCTTATTATTTTTATAAGAAATTAGTAAAGAAGTGAATTAATTTTGTCTGAGTATACGTGGATCCTTATAATGAAGACCTGTGAATTTGCTCAGGGTGCATGGACCCGTTGAATGGAGAGGGCACCAATGGAATGCAGTGAGTGCGTGGAACCTTGGAATGTAGTGGGTGCATGGACCCTTGGAATGTAGTGGTGGGTGCGTGGACCCTTGGAATGCAGTGGGTGCGTGGACCCTTGTGATGCATAGGGTGCGTGGACCCTTGTGATGCAGAGGGTGCGTGGACCCTTGTGATGCAATGGGTGTGTGGACCCTTGTGATGCAGTGAGTGCGTGAACCCTTGGAATGAAATGGGTACGTGGATCCTTGGAATGCAGTCCTTGGAATGCAGTGGGTGCGTGGACCCTTAGAATAGAGTGGGTGTGTGGACCCTTGTGATGCATAGGGTGCGTGGACCCTTGTGATGCAGTGGGTGCGTGGACCCTTGGGATGCAGTGGGTGCGTGGACCCTTGGGATGCAGTGGGTGTGTGGACCCTTGGGATGCAGAGGGTGCGTTGACCCTTGTGATGCAGTGGGTGCGTGGACCCTTGGAATGCAGTGAGTGCGTGAACCCATGAAATGAAGTGGGTGCGTGGACCCTATGGATGAAGAATGCAGTGGATGCGTGGACCCTTGGAATGAAGTGGTGTGTGGACCCTTGGAATGAAGTGGGTGCGTGGACCCTTGGGATGCAGTGGGTGCGTGAACCCTATGGATGCAGTGGGTGCATGGACCCTTGGGATGCAGTGGGTGCGTGGACCCTTGGGATGCAGTGGGTGCGTGGACCCTTGGAATGAAGTGGGTGCGTGTACCCTATGGATGAAGAATGCAGTGGGTGCGTGGACCCTTGGAATGCAGTGGGTGCGTGGACCCTTGGAATGAAGTGGGTGCGTGGACCCTTGGAATGAAGTGGGTGCGTGTACCCTATGGATGAAGAATGTAGTGGGTGCGTGGACCCTTGGAATGCAGTGGGTGCGTGGACCCTATGGATACAGTGGGTGCGTGGACCCTATGGATGCAGTGGGTGCGTGGATCCTGTGGATGCAGTGGGTGCGTGGACCCTTGGGATGCAGTGGGTGCATGGAACCTAGAGATGAGGAGATGCTTAGAACGTAGAGATGCAGAGGATGCTTAAAACCTAGAGATGATGAGGTGTGTAAACTATAGATGTTGGATTTTTTTTTTATATATATATATATATATATATATATATATATATATATATATTTTAATCAAATCTAGGTTAGAGTAAGATCCCATTTAATTGTATGAATGCACAATATCTTTTTAATGTAAGAATGCATGAGAAAATTATGATGATGTAATAGTATGATGATTAAATAATGATGCACTGATTTATAAAATTGAAAATGATTATGTAATGATGCAAAATGTCATGATATTAAGTGTATAATGCATGTTTTGGATTAGGAAAATTGATGTTTTGAAAAAGTTGGTGCAGTATATTGTTTTTGACTTTTTTTTTTGTATTCTCTCTCTTTTTTTTGCCTTTCTTTTCATTTTTTCCTTTTTTTCTTCTTCTTTTTTTTTTCTTTTCTTTTTTGTCTTTTTCTTTTCTTTTTTTGTGTTTCTTTTTTTCTATCCTTAACCCTTATAGTTTCATGTTAAAGATTTCAAGGATGAGCAAAAAATTGTTGGTCTGTTTTGACTGTTCAGCTTGAACAATTGTTGAATGTGTGACTAAATTGCCAATGGTTGTTGGAATCTTGGTAAATTACAAATGGCAACATTCTTGTTTTATCATGTTGTGTCAATTGAGAGCTTGTTGAGTTAACATGATTTTTAAACCATCAAAATAACTGTGATGCTTTTATTTTTAGTGGTAACACATGTTTTCTTTTGGCATATATGATTATTGAAATGTATGACGAGATTATTGGTGAAGGGAATATAATTATTCTATGTAAATAAGATGAGGTCATATCTACAAAGACAAACAAGGTTTAAGAGAATGATATGTATAAAGAATAATGTTTGGAAGGAATGGAAGAATTTACAAGGTAGAGTGATTTTGATATTGTGTGGAATGATATGTACAAAGAATAATGTTTGGAAGGAATGAGAGAATTTACAAAATAGAGTGATTTTGATTTTGTGTAGAATGATATATACATGAAGTAATGTTTGGAAGGCATGAGAGAATTTACAAAATAGAGGGATTTTGATATTGTGTAGAGTGATATGTACATGAAATAATGTTTGGAAGGAATGAGAGAATTTACAAAATGGTATCATGTGTAGAGAAATTTGTAATTTGAGTCATGCTTTTTAGATGAACAATGCTAGTACCACACCCTAGTAACCTTGAAAGTCCATCAATAAGCATTAGAAGGAAATAAAATTGCCCCAGTTCAAACTTCTAAGCACATCGTTCGCCTTAGTTTATAACTGCAAAGACATTTTTTTGCTCCACTTTACAACCAGAGATGTCATTTTCCTCCACTTACAACTGTGAAATTCTTTTGTGATTTCCAAGGCATCATTTTCCCCAGTTTATAACTTTCAAAGCATCGTTTGCCCTAGTTTATAACTTTCAAAGCATCGTTTGCCCCAGTTTATAACTTCCAGCATATCATCTGCACCAATTTTTGACTTTAAACACATCATTTGCCCCAGTTTATGACTTTAAGCATATCATTTTTCCCAGTTTACAACTTCCAAAGCATCGTTTTCCCCAGTTTGTAACTGTTCAACTGCCCCAGTTTGTAAAGTCTGACGCATTCTTTGTGTTCGTTCAACTTCTAGACTGCCTATCCAGGTTTTCAGTCTAGTGATCACTTTATTTGATCTTAATTTTTGCCTAGATCGCTCTTTTTAAGTTTTCAATTTACCGGGTCGCTCTAACTTTTGTCTAGATTGCCTTATAGGTTTTCAATCTAGCGAGCATTTATTTTTATTGCTCTAATTTTTGCCTAGATCGTATTTTGAGATTTTCGATCTAACGAGCTTTTTTCAATTGCCCTAACTTTTGCCTAGATTGTTTTTGATCTAGCGAGCTCTTTTTTTTCAATTGCTCTAACTTTTGCCTAGATCGTTTTTTGAGGTTTTCGATCTAGCGAGCTCTTTTTTTCAATTGCTCCAACTTTTGCCTAGATCATTTTTTGAGGTTTTCGATCTAACTGGCTTTTTTTCGATTGCCTTAACTTTTGCCTAGATCGTTTTTGAGGTTTTCGATCTAGCGAGCTCTTTTTTTTTTTAAGAATACCTTTCATCATGAGGCTTTTGATTATGTAGAAATTCTCTTTTAATGAAAGTTGACTGATCAAAAATCAAATTGAACTCATTCTACTTCCTCCATCTTGTTTTCTAAAAAAGGATCTTCCACTATCTTTTGTATGTTCGCCACTCCCAAGATTTCATTATGTCTTTAGTGGTTAATCATTCATAATATCTTCATTAGCTTGATTGATAGAGTGATCAAAGATACTTGATATGGTACTATCGTCTTCATTGTCAAGCCTATTTCTTTCAAACATGAATTATTTAGAATATGAAACAAATGAAGAATGAAGGAGATCAAGTCAAAATGGGTTAATACGTTGGAAAAATTGTTTACAGAATGCATTTCAAGTAAAGTATATTAAAAGAAAACATATGTGCCCAAAATTTTTGTTCTTTTTTTGTTTTTTTTTATTTTTGTTCTTTTGTTCTTTCTGTTTTTTTTTTCAAAATCCCCATAATGATTTGATTTGCATCACAAATGTATTTTGAATTAGTTTAAAAACCATATTAAATTGACTTGGGATGCTTTATTTTAGAAACTCCATCCTCTATAGCAACTTTTAGGTTCAAACTTTGAGTCTCCTTCATGATACCTTATAAAGGGTGCAAGAAGTTTGGTTAAGACGCCTTGCAACTTAATGAAAATGGAAGGGAGAGAGACTGATGGATTTTTGTGGATGCAAATGTTGATTGTTTAAGGTTATGGAATGACTTGTAGGTTTAAGGTTATGAAATGACTTTTAGGTTTGAGGTTATGGAATGACTTGTAGGTTTGAGGTTATGGAATGACTTATAGGTTTGAGGTTATGGAATGACTTGTAGGTTTTCTCAAGTGGCATGAGATTATTAGCATTGAATTGGGAAGAAAAAATATGTGGTTGGTTGAGATTAAGGGATAAGTGTTTAAAGGTTAGATTGGGTGGTTGGGTAGGGTGTGGTGAGTTATTGTTTGATAGATTAACAACCATTAGACGTTACAATGGTCCACTAGAATGCAAAGATTACAGTGTCATGTTTTTAATGGTTGAAATCTTATGATTATACAAGATTGAGGTGAACTCAGGTATATGTTGACATTATAATCACCAGAGAAGTAATATCTTGAAGATTTTGACCATTAATTTTTTAATCCTGCTTGACAACTTCTCATTGCATCATCCTATCTCATCCATGATCTATCTTTGAGAACTTTCTATAAGGAGGATAGAAGAAACATTTATTTTTATTTTTTTTTCGCTTTTCTCTTTTCTTTTCTTTTTCTTTCTTTCTTTTTTTTTTTATTTTTTGTATTTTGTTTGATAAAAAATGAAATATTTATTCAAGTGTTTAAAAATTAGAAAGGTTCCTCATATTCTCAGTTAAGGACCATTCGTCTCAAAAAGAAAATATGGTTGACACTTAATCCAAGGAAGCATTCGCTTCTCAATAGATAAGGTCTTATCAATAGCAATGCGGTATGTACCCTAACTTTTTCAAGATAATGTGTGGTTGATAATCTATTGTTGAGAAAAATTTATTTTTTAATGAGTACATACCCCACACCTCCAAACAATGACCAATCATCTCAAGAAGGAAGTATGGTTGAGACCTATTCCAAGGGAATATTCATTCATCAACAGATAAAGTCTAAGTTAGTTTTAACGCATTACTAATATGAATGTGAACCTTTCTTTTCTTCAAGAAATGTTTTTTTTAAAAAGCCAATCAGATGGTAAAAAAAATTCAACTCATTATGCTTTCTATATGTCATTTGAGTCTGATTTTAAAAGGATGAATGCATGAATGTGTAAAAAAAATTGTATTTTTTGTACAACATGACTTCATGGTGTCAAATATGGAGAAATGCATGGGATGTATATACAAATATGAAAGAATTTTTTATTTTTTATTTTTAAAAAAATGGAATATTATTCTCATATGTTATTATAACTATTGTTAGACAATAATAAAGATGTACAAAGAAAAAAGAATGATGAAGTACACTTCATTCATAGTATGACTATGAAGTTATATCATTTTCTTTTACAAATATTTTTTTTCAAAGCTAACGAGAAAAAAAAAATTCAAACTATTATGCTTGTTATATGCCATTTGAATCTCACATAATTTAATAAATGAATGAATGAGATACATGTTAAAAAATGTATGAACCCACATAAATATGTTAATGCATGAAATGTGTGCTATTTTTCTTCTTCTTAAAAGATGCATAAACTTTTATATTTTTTATTTTTATTTTTATTTATCTAACCATCCAATTAATGCATGAGATATATGTTAAAAAAAAAAACCCAGCTAAAAATGTTTGTACCTACAAGAGCATGTGAATTTTTTTTTATTTTTCTTGTACAAGCATAATTAAAGTATAGAATTTATTTTTTATTTTTTACAAAGGCATGTACATGTTATTTTTTATTTTAATTTTTTATTTATCTAACTATTTAATTAATGAAAAAAAATACATAGATCTATATGAACATTTTTTATTTTATTTTTTTAACTGAAAAAGTCAAGCTAATGCACATGATACATGTTAAAAAAATGCTTGTGACTTTTTGTTATGTAGAAGTATTATTTTTATTATTATTTAAAGATGTAATTAATGCAAAAAAAAAGTATGAACATTTATTTTTTATTATTTTTTCAAAAGTTCAAGCTAATGCATAAGATATGTGTTAAAAAAATTATTGTACATGTGATTTTATTTTATTTATCTTTAAAAATCATAAACATGTTATTTTTGTGTTTTGTTTATTTGAATGTAAAAAAAAAAGAATGGATCTATATGAACATTTTATTTTATTTTTTTATTTTTCTAAAAGTCCTACTAAAGTATGAAAAATAAAAAAACAAAGAAGTGAATATATCATATAAATTTTTTATGTATCAATGTGATAAAAAATGCATAATCATATTATTTTTGTATTTTTGTTTATTTAAATGTCAAAAAAATACATGAACTTATATGATTTTTTTTTTAAAATTCCAACAAAAATAAAAACAAAAAAACTGAATATAATCAACATGTGATTTTTTTTATAAATGTGATCAATTTTTTTTTAAAAAAAGGTATGAACATATTATTTTTGTGTTTTATTAATCTAAATGTTCAAAAATGCATGAATCTATATGATTTTTTTTCTTCTAAAAGCCCAATTAAAATAAAAAAGTTGAATGTACCTAACTTGTGATTTCTTTTATGTATAAATGTGTAAAAAATGCATGAAGATGTTATTTTTATTTTTTGTTTATTTGATGTTAAAGAAAAATGCATACATTTTTTTATTTTCTAAAAGCCTAACTAACGAAAAAAATTAAATGCACCTAAACATGTGATTTTTTTTAGCATAAATGTGAAAAAATGTATGAACATGTTATTTTTGTTTTTTTTATCTAAATGTTCAAAAAAAAATATTTTTCTAAAAGCCTAACAAAAAAACTGAATGTACTTAACATGTGATTTTTTTGCATAAATGTGTAAGAAAAAAAATTTAAGAAAAAATGCATGAATATGTTGTTTTTGTATTTTATTTTTCAAAATATACGAAAAAATGCATGAACCTATATGAAACAAAAAGGCCTAACTGCAACAAAAAATTGAATGTACTTAGTATATAATTTTTTTTATGTAAAAAATCTTTAAAAATGCATAAACATGCTATTTTTATTTTTTTTATTTATATAAATGTCCAAAAAAATACATGAATTTTTTTTATTTTTCTAAAAGTCTAACTGGAACAAAAAAAATGAATGTACCTAGCATGTGATTTTTTTTTATGTAAAAAATCTTAAAAAAATGTATGAACATGCTATATTTTTTTTATTTATCTAAATGTAAAAAAAAACATGCATGAATTTTTCATTTTTGTAAAAGCCCAACAACAAAAAAATGTACCTAGCATGTTATTTTTTTTATGTAAAAAAAAAATCTTAAAAAAATGCATGAATAGAATATTTTATCTACATGTTCGAAAATAATACATAATAATTTTTTTTTATTTTTCAAAAGCCCAAGTGAAACAAAAAATTGAATGTATATAAAAATCTTTTAAAAATACAATTTTTGACATTTTAATTTTTTGTTTGTTTAGTTAATATATAAAAAATGTGTGGACCTATATGAGCATTTTATTATTGTTTTTTAGGCCCAAGTAATGCAAAAAAAAAATGATTGTGCCTGTATGATTTTTTGTAAATTTTTTTTAAGGCATGAATATGTTGTTTTTTGGTTTATCTGTATGTCTAGTTAATGCATAAAAAAATGCATGGATGAGCATTTTATGATATTTTTTTTAAAGCCCAACTAATGTGTTTGAATCTATATGGGTATTTTATTCTATTTTTTTCCTAAAAGTCTTGCTAATGCGGAGATATATGCAAAAAAAATGTTTAGACCTATGAGAACATTTTATTTTTTTTATTTTTATAATTAAAATTCATGTTTAAATTTTGAAAAATTTAGCATTATCTTTTGATGCAAAAATGATGATAATGACGTGATTTATTATGCTCATGTTCTAGTATGTCCTATGATTAGACGTGAATATAGATGTGCAAGCGAAAGAGAAAGAAATATGCCCCATGTGTCCTGATATTGCTAAGGTTCAAATCCTAACTTTGGAAGGCTGCTTAATTCTGTCTATGTGCATAGTTTCATGGATAGATCTATACAACTCACAGACTGTCATGACCCTCAGATTGCCCTCATCACATAGATAAGGACCCAGTTCCTGAATTAGTCATAAGTAGGGAAATGTCCTCTCAATATGACTAACTCATGATACCGGTAACAATCTGAGTGGTGACTTAACAATTACCAAGTGGGCATAAAGCCCCTCAATAGCAAAATTTATTAAAGAAAATTTTAATTAAAAAACAGAGGAGCCGCCACCAAAATTTATTAAAGAAAATTTTGGAAAAAACTTGAAATTGTGATCTTTGAAACCAGTTTGGATTCGGGAGTTGTTTACGCGTAAGGAAGGTATTAGCACCCTACGACGTCCGTTAAAAGACGGTTACCTTCTAATTAATTGTGCAAAATTATAATTAACTTTCAAAATATTTATTTCACTCCAAAGGAAAATTATTTTTAGTTATTTAAAGAGTTTTTTTTTTTGTATTTTTGTCTCATGAAATAAATGGAGAAAAATGATCCGGAAAGTTTATTTAGGCTTGACGGGTCCGGTTCCCGCTCCTACGTATCCTCAAGTATAGTGAGGAGATCAAAGCTACGTAGTTCTCAAAATCAATTTCAATGCATTTAAGTTTATGCAAAAGATTATGATGTTTTTGGATTTTTTAGAAAAGATTCATGAAAAGTATTTTTGAAAAATTAGAGAAAATTAGTTTTGTGATTTTTATTTTTTGGAACTTTAAAAATATTAAAATTTGAATTTGAAAAAAATGATTATTTATTTTATTTTATTTATAATTTTTGAGAAGAGAAATATTTTTTAAATTTTTTAGAAGAAATAATTTAAGAAGAAAGAAATTTGCTCTTGCACAATAGCAAATGGTTACTCAATAAATTCTTATGTTCCAAGTAGTATAATGGTAGATCGACCACTCAATTGATCACACTTGGCCATTGCACAAATTTAAAATATATTTTTTAATTTCCCTCTTTAAAAAGAAAGATAAGAAAACAAAAAAAAGAATATGAATCTAAACTAAAAACAATATTAAAAACAAAAATAAAGAAAAGAAAATAATAAATATTAAAAAGAAAGAAAAGTTAGTTGCACTTACCTGAAAAAGGTTGAGGAAGTGACTCATAAGCTTTCCTTCTTGAAATGACCCTCATAAGTTTCCCTCCTTGAAATGAGGACTAGATGGGCTTACGCATTTCTGCGTACTCCCAAACTTAAACTATTCACGAAGGAATAAAATTTTATAAATGATGGGCTTACGCTTTAATGCGTACTCCCAAACACGAACTTTGCAGCTCAGGTGTTCCCTTTTCATGGAAAAGGCGTCTCCTTATCGAGGAGAGCGGGAGACTTCTGAAGTCTGCCTTACCCGATGTGGACTTGCAGCTCCTTAGTGGGACGAATGACTGAAAGAGTCTCACTCTTCCGATGTGGGACTACCAAAATGACTTTTAAACTTTTAATTCTGTCCAATGTGGGATTTTGCATTTTTCTATTTCTTTTTCATTTTATTTTTATTTTTTGATAATACTCGGACAAAATTGGGTATTCACAGTACATCTGTATTGTCATTCGTTTCGCTCATCTTCATCTTTGTCATCTATTATGTCTGTATTAGTTTTCGACTATTTTCATCCTCGTCATATACGCACTTTTTTATATTTCTTTAATTTTTTCTTCAATTCTAAGCGAGTATTAAACATAGTTTCTAACTCATAAATATTAATTTATTTTTTTCTCCGTCCATATATTTTAATTTATATTTATTAATATTTTAAAATCTCATCGAATCTCAAACTAAAATGTTATAAACTTTTTTAAGATTATAATTAAATTACTATTTTTTTTAAATCTTTAAAAAAGTTATTTAAAAGGAATAAAAATTAAATATTTCAATGCTACATAGTTATGAGACAACTTGATAGATTAGCTTATAAAATTTCTATAGAATATATATTAATATAAAAATACTTAAAAAATTTATATTTTATCTTTACATATAAACATTCAAATATAAATAAAATAGGTCATTTAGATAGCAAATATATATTTTTAAAATATTTGACTTTTATAAAGTAACGGATTTTCAAAAAAATTATAAAATATAAAAATTTAATATTTTCGTCAAAATTTTTAACTAAATCTTTTCTTATGTTTACTGTATGAAAATATATTCATATCATTTTAAAACTATTAAATGGTATTCTTTTTTAGGAACCTTTTATAACAACGTTAATTTTAAGTATTACAATTTTTAAATTTTATATCAAATTGTATAAAATTATAGTAGTTACAAAAATTTGTGAGCATAGTTGATAAATACATATAATTGAATATCTAAAATTTTATATTTAAAATCTCACTTGTAATTAAGAATCGCATAAATAAAATTTAAAGTTTTAGTATGCTATTCTCTTAATATATTATTTCACATCAATTTAAAAACATTGTTTAATTTAATCTCATTATCTACATATATCTCCAATCAATTAAATATCAATCGCAACTAAATCAATTAAATCTAACAATCAAATTTAAAACATAAATAAAATTTCAATCTAGAGTTTTAAAAATTTTAAAATTATTTCTATATTTTATTTGAATTTTTTTTTACTTAAAATTAAAATTCGATCAAACATTTAACTTTTTAATGTCTAAACCTTTTTCAAATTTTTTCTTTTTTTACTTTTTGTGTTTTCTTTCTTCAACAAAGCTAAGTTTAATGATTATCTCCCAATTAACGATGGAAGCAGGATTAATTACATGTAAACCAATTAAAACATGACATTTTTATTTAAAAAACTTATATACATATTTTCTAAAATTTTAAATGTTATCTTAGTAAAAAATATAATAATATTTTTTAAATTAAAATATTATTTATTAAATTAAATTTATTAATTTAATTATCAAACAATAGTTAGATAATTTACAAATATTCAATTATTTATAATATTCTTTGAAATAACATCTTAATATATTAGGCGTTTAAAATTAAAATATAATAAATAATTTAATAATTATTATAATAATTTGAGATTAAATTTTTTTAAATATTTTATTTTTACAATAATATCTTATTAGTAAATTAATGGTAACTATCATTATTAAAAAATTTTAATTGTTTAAGTTTATTGATGATATTTTCATATTATTATTATTATTATTATTATATGTATAATTTAATAAATAAAATTTATTAATTTTTATCTAATAAAAATTATTATTTATTTATTTATCTAAATTATTAATATTTTTTAATAATTAAAAAACCAAAAATAATTTAAATTAAAATATAAAAAAATTATTATATTTAATTAAATAATCAAATCTCAAATATAATAATAAAATATAATATCTATTATTGCAACATTCCTATAATCCAAGCATAATGTTCACCACCATTTTCGTTTTTTTTTTTTCATTTGTGAAGCCTAAAGATACTATCATACGTGCATTTTACCTTTTTAAATTATTTTTTGTTGTTCCAAATATTAGCGATCTCCTCTTTCTTATCAGGTAAAAAGATTTTTTTTTATCTTCATTTAACAATAATTTTTTTTATCACATTCTGTGAAAACTTATAATTTTTATGTAAAATTTCTGTATAAAAAAATTGACTTAAATACTTTTTTTGTCAAATCAACTAACATATTGAAAAAATATTTGTTATGTTTAGTATACTATTCTTTTTTTTTAATGTTTTTCAATAATTTTTGTAATGCTTTTTTCCAATTTTTTTGCATAGTTCATCATTTAAATTTATCGTAGATAAATTATTGAATGTGTTGTAAAAACTGTGATAATATCAAATAATATTTTTTAAATATTAATATATATTGTTTGATTATTTTTACAGTATAGTTATGAGTTTGTTAATTTTGTCGTATTGGATTGTTAATGTGGTAGTAAAAAGTAATTAAATTATATTATAAATTTTATTGTATTTTTAAGTTTTGTAGTTTGTGCAACATATTTTATTATTTTAATTTATTATATTTTCAAATAAATTTTAAGTGAGTGTAATCTAAATTATGATTTATAGAAATATTAAACTGATTTATAAAATTTATAAAATAGTAAAAATTACTTAAATTATTAAAATTAAATTACATACAAGAGAAGCATCCGTATATAACATAAAAATATTGATATTACAACATAATAATTGATTAAAATTATTTTTTTGTCAAAATTTTTATTAACTTTACTTTTTTGTCAAATTAAACGATTTTTCATTAAAAAAGTTCTTATTTGTTTAATTAAAACTTATTTTTCGTCTTGATTTACTACCTTCTTTGAATATTTTCATATGTGTGTAAATATATTATATAATGTTGTTAAATTTGTAGTACAAAGTTGTTAAAGTGCTACAAAAGGTAGTTAGTTTATATTACAATTTTTTAGTGTATTTTTACATCATGCTATATATATATTGTTTTATATTTATTATAATCTTCAAAAATTTGTAAAGAAGTATGTAAATTAAATTTTTAAATATTTTAAATTTATTTATAGAATTGTTATATTAGTAAAACGGGTAGTTTAATGGTTGAATAGAATAAAAGAGTAGCATGGTGAAAATATATTGTATATTGTTTTTGAATTTATTTCATGAGATCGTTAATATATTAGAAAAGATAGTTAAATTATTTTATAAAAATATTATTATTAGTTTTTTAACCTTAACTTAGTAAATATTAATATGTAATATCTTAATGTAATATTTTAATTAAATAACAATTTTATGTAGTATATGAATATTTTTGGTTAATTTAACATATTCTTTGAATCGTTTTTATAGGAGTATATAGTGTAAATATATCTTAGTATTGTTAAATGGATTTTTATTAGATCATATAGTGTGATAAAAAGTAGTTAGATTATTGGCTAAAAATAATCTTTAATGTTAAAAAGAAGTGTGATGTTTTAAAATTATATCTTAGGTTAATTCATCGTGTGTTTTGGTATTGAATATTTGCACCCATTGTATATAAGATATACACCTTTACATTAACAAAGGACATCTGGAAAGTGTATAAAAATGAGTTTATACGGGGGGACTCAAATTTGAATTGACTAATAATTTATACGAATCTTGAAAACAAAAATCATTTCACGCAAATGAAAAACATTTAAAACAAAGTATTTTCAACGTTTTTATTTAAAATTTAATTAAACGTATCTTAACATGTTATAGTTAGTATTTCACAATGTAGAGTGCACAACGTATTTATATTAATGCAACACTTAGTCAGCATGCCCAATATGACTTTTCAAAATACATTATTAATATTAGTCGTGGAACAAGTTCATTAGTTTCTAATTTTTATAACGATATCGAGAATTGTATTCATATTCGAACTCTTCATAACCACCTAACTATATGACTTCCATAATTTTAGTTAATAACCACATGAGAGAGAACTTTTGGATCCTCAAAGGAGATTTTGAGATCCGCTATGATGGTATTGTATGAAAAATTATTATTTGATCATATGAAGTTAGGATTGATTTTGATTCTAAATATATGCTTGATTAAAAGTAAAAATTTGTAACTTTTTTGTTGGATGAAATTTATATTAAATTTTGTCATAATTGACTAGAAAAAACAGTTTAGCTGTTCTTTTAGTTTTTTAATTTTAAACTCTGGTAATTTTTTTTAAATTGTAATTTTTATTTTTTGTTAATTTGTTATCAAATAATTAACAAATTAATAAAGTTGAATAAAAAATTTAGTTAAAATGATGTTTTTTGGTATAAAATTAATAAATTGAAAATTAAATAATAAAATTGAATGAAAATTATCTATTAATTAATGGATGACAATTTAACGAAAAAATTAAACTTACAAAAATATTAAAATTCACGGAGTTAAAATTGCCAAAAAATAAGTTAGAAAGATCAAATTCACCAAATTTCAAAATTAGAAAAAGCAAATAATTCAATTAAAACTAATTTTTTCCAAACACAAATCACTTAATTTTAAATTCAACTTTAATTAAAATTAATTTTACAAACTTAAAACTATCTAAAATTAAGTTTATTAACATCTACCTAAAATATTTGCACTCTTCTAAAATAAAAATGTTTATAAAATAATAATATATTTATTAATTTCATATAGACTCAAATTCTTTAATAAACAATAAGTATACATTTTTATTTTTATTCAATATATCATTTTAATTTAGTATCTATTTTTTTTGTTGAAAATAAATTTTGATTTTATTTCATGAAAAATATGCATACCTTATAAATTTAGGATTGAAACAAATTTAAATAGCCATCTTAATTATATTTAATAATTTAAAATTATTTTTTATCAAAATTAATTATATTCTTTTCACTTAATTAAAAAATATAAAAATAAAAGTTCAAAAAATCATTTTTTAATTTTCCTTCGCTCTAAAGTTCAAAATTTTCTTTCTAATCTTTTTTTTTTTGTTTTTTTTTTACTCTGAAATACAGAGGGTAAAACAAACAGTTCTTACAAGAGGTAAACAGGTCCCCAGGCCTTTAGCTACTTATTTCGGAAGCCGCGTGTTAGATCACGTTAAAGTGTACGCTGTGTTCACGATAGCATAACTGCGCATGATAAGCAACTCTCCGTCTATAAATAGAGCCCTAGGGCTCGTTCTTTCGTTTCTGTCCTGCGAGGAGAAATCCTCTGACGAGAAAAAAGGTTCCTGCAGCCGATCTCTTCTAACTCTAGCATATCACTGAAAGTGAACCTCAAAATTGGACAAGCAGCACTGCCACTACCCTGTACCAAAGTTAATTTGAATTTTTCCTCTTAATAGTTCATTCCCTCCGAAACCCTAGAACTTAGCAACCGCCATGGATATACGATTCCCTTTCTCTCCGGCGGAGGTCGCCAAAGTCCGCATGGTTCAGTTTGGAATACTGAGTCCCGACGAGATCGTAATTTTCCCTATGCTATCAAATCCTTTCACTTTATTTCGAAATTCTCAAATCTAAATGGAATCGAATCTTTCCAATTTTATGGTTTGTTGTTCGTGAAGTGATTGCGGGTTCATTGGTTTGTTTGTGTGTTTGTTTTTCAGAGGCAAATGTCTGTGGTGCAAATCGAGCACGGTGAGACAACGGAGAGGGGTAAGCCAAAGGTCGGAGGATTGAGTGACCCTCGGCTTGGAACTATTGATAGAAAGATGAAGTGTGAGACTTGTACGGCTAGTATGGCTGAGTGTCCTGGCCACTTTGGACACTTGGAGCTTGCCAAGCCAATGTTCCACATTGGGTTTTTGAAGACCGTTTTAACTATAATGCGTTGTGTTTGCTTCAACTGCTCTAAAATTCTAGCGGATGAGGTACTTAGCAAATGGACTTTGTATAACACTGACTTGATTAGCTGTTTGTGGCATTGCGAGAGTATGAGAATCTCAGTTCCATCGGTCTAATTAGCTCTCAATTTGATTTTCTACTGTTTGTGTCGTTTAAATTGCAGGAAGGAACATAGATGCTGTGTGTAATTTATTAGTTTTTATTTAATCTTATATATTGTGAGTGTAGAGCAGTGAAATGTGATGTGATTTTTAAATTGATTGCAATTTAATGCAGAATGATCATAAGTTTAAGCAAGCTTTAAGAATCAGGAATCCCAAAAATAGGCTGAAAAAAATTCTGGATGCTTGCAAAAACAAAAGCAAGTGTGAAGGGGGAGATGAGATTGACATTCCTGGTCAAGATGCTGAGGAGCCAGTGAAAAAGAGTCGTGGTGGTTGTGGTGCTCAGCAGCCCAAGATTACTATTGATGGGATGAAAATGATTGCCGAGTACAAAGCTCAAAGGAAGAAAAGTGATGACCAAGAACAGCTTCCTGAACCTGTAGAAAGGAAACAGACTCTTTCTGCAGAAAGGGTGATTGTTCTAAATGCTAAATTTATAGTGTGATCACTTTTATATTCACTGTTACAGAAACTAATGTAGTTGGTGACTCTTGTATCTATTGAAGGTTCTTGGTGTTCTGAAAAGGATAAGTGATGAGGACTGTCAGTTGTTGGGCTTGAATCCTAAGTATGCCCGTCCTGACTGGATGATTTTACAGGTTCTTCCAATTCCTCCTCCCCCTGTGAGACCTTCTGTAATGATGGACACATCCTCCAGGAGTGAGGCAAGTGTTTTTTGACACTATTTTATGTGATCAGGGTTTCACAAGTTTTGCAGATCTTTTTATATTTTGGTACTGACCATTGACTGATAATAATATCATATGCATGAACAATTTTGTTCTTTTTGTTATTGTGATGCTGACTTTGTGTTTCTGTTGCTTGTAGGATGACTTAACTCATCAGCTGGCCATGATCATCAGACACAATGAGAATCTGAAGAGACAGGAGAGGAATGGATCTCCTGCACATATTATTTCAGAGTTTGCTCAGTTATTGCAATTCCACATAGCTACATATTTTGATAATGAGTTGCCTGGACTGCCCAGGGTATAACTTGTATTTATACTCTAGCATTTAATACTGATACACACTATACTTCTTTTAACCTTCATTGAATTTTGAATTTTGATATTATGTAGTAATTGCTATTTATTGATTTATTTGTTTTGCAGGCTACTCAAAGATCTGGAAGGCCTATTAAATCAATATGTAGCAGGCTCAAGGCAAAAGAAGGCCGGATTAGAGGTAACTTGATGGGTAAAAGAGTTGATTTTTCTGCTCGAACAGTAATTACACCTGATCCAACGATCAACATTGATCAATTGGGAGTACCATGGAGTATTGCGTTGAACCTTACATACCCTGAGACTGTGACTCCATATAACATTGAAAGGTTGATATCTGGATATGCTTTTCCTGTTGCTTGTTTATTCTCTATAATTTTAATAGAACATATTTTGAATGAAAAAAAAAAAAAACAGGTTGAAGGAACTTGTTGAATATGGACCTCATCCTCCACCTGGAAAAACTGGTGCCAAGTATATCATTCGTGATGATGGACAAAGGCTTGATCTCAGATATTTAAAGAAGAGCAGCGATCACCATTTGGAGCTTGGATACAAGGCATTATTTTTGAACAATGATAATATTGTTCTTCTATGGTCTCTTAACGTCTTCTAATAGTTCTTAATTTTGTTGTTATAGGTGGAGCGTCATCTGAATGATGGAGATTTTGTGCTCTTCAATCGTCAGCCTAGTCTTCATAAAATGTCTATCATGGGGCATAGAATTAAAATCATGCCTTATTCTACTTTCCGGCTTAACTTATCTGTAACTTCACCATACAATGCTGATTTTGATGGTGATGAAATGAATATGCATGTTCCTCAGTCTTTTGAAACCAGAGCTGAGGTGTTGGAGCTGATGATGGTGCCTAAATGCATTGTATCACCACAGTCCAACAGACCAGTAATGGGAATTGTCCAAGATTCACTTTTAGGATGCAGAAAAATCACCAAGAGAGATACTTTCATCTCAAAGGTTATATTATGTGAAATTTTCTTTTGTTGCTGTTCTGGCCAGCCTCATGGTTCTTGCAAAAGCTGTTTAGAAGTCTGATAAAAGTTTTTTTCTTTTACCAGGATGTTTTTATGAACATATTGATGTGGTGGGAAGATTTTGACGGGAAAGTTCCTACTCCTACAATATTGAAGCCAGAACCATTGTGGACTGGGAAACAAGTTTTCAATCTAATTATTCCTAAGCCAATAAATCTAATTAGATATTCTAGTTGGCACAATGAGAGTGAAAGGGGACCCATAACCCCTGGGGATACCATGGTCAGAATTGAAAAGGGGGAACTACTTACTGGAACACTTTGCAAAAAGACACTTGGAACATCCACCGGAAGTCTCATTCATGTGATTTGGTATGCAGCTTCAGTATATAATGGCAACATTGTGTTATTATAAAGTTTTTGTCATGACTAGGTATAGGAAAGGGTTGGACCCCTTACATGACTATTATAGGCAACCTTACTTTGCTTTTTGCATGAGGCTGATTTCACAATTCTAACTGCCATGCTGAGGCTCTCCTTCAGCTTCAGTTTATAATAATAATAGCAGTATTTCTAGTTGAAATTAGTGGAGGAATTATATTATGTAATGGTCAATCTGCTGTTACAACCTAGTCCCAAAGGAGGGGGTGTTTTCTATTGAACCAAACATGAACTCTCAAGTACCTTTTTGTGAAATAATTTTATAGTGTCATAAAGTGCTTTCTGATAATAATGCGAACTTTGTGTGGCTCTGGAAACTGTTAACAGTCAGTTTCTTTCTTCTTTAATCATTTCACTGAATATGTACTTGTGAATGCAGGGAAGAAGTTGGCCCTGATGCAGCTCGTAAGTTTCTGGGTCATACACAGTGGCTTGTAAACTACTGGCTTTTGCAGAATGCATTTAGCATTGGAATTGGAGATACAATTGCCGATGCTTCCACTATGGAGACTATAAATCAGACTATTTCAGCTGCTAAGGAGAAAGTAAAACAACTTATCAGGGATGCTCAAGAAAAGAAGTTGGAGGCTGAACCTGGTCGGACAATGATGGATTCATTTGAAAATAGAGTGAACCAGGTGCTTAATTTGGTTTGCTTGTCACTTAGTTATATTTATTAAATTTTTGCTTCCAGGTGAGTCTGATGAATTATCTTATTTGATTATTTTAGACTCTAAATAGAGCTCGTGATGATGCTGGAAATAGTGCACAAAAAAGTTTATCTGAGAGCAACAATCTCAAAGCCATGGTGACAGCTGGTTCAAAAGGAAGTTTTATCAACATATCTCAGATGACTGCTTGTGTGGGTCAACAGAATGTTGAGGGTAAGCGAATTCCATATGGGTTCATAGACCGGACACTGCCCCACTTTACAAAAGATGATTATGGGCCTGAAAGTCGTGGCTTTGTGGAGAATTCATATCTGCGTGGACTGACCCCTCAAGAGTTCTTTTTCCATGCCATGGGTGGTAGGGAAGGTCTTATTGATACTGCAGTGAAGACCTCTGAAACTGGGTACATCCAGAGGCGACTTGTGAAGGCTATGGAGGACATCATGGTTAAATATGATGGGACAGTTAGAAACTCTTTGGGAGACGTCATACAATTTCTCTATGGAGAAGATGGCATGGATGCTGTCTGGATAGAAACACAGAAGCTGGATTCACTTAAAATGAAAAAAACCGAATTTGATAGGGTTTTTAGGTATGAATTTGATGATGAAAACTGGAAGCCTAGTTACATGCTCGAAGAGCCTGTAGAAGACTTGAAAACAATCAGAGAATTTCGTAATGTGTTTGAGGCGGAAGTTCAAAAGCTTGAAGCTGATAGATATCAGCTGGCAACTGAGATAGCCACTACTGGTGACAGTTCTCTGCCACTACCTGTTAATCTTAAGAGGCTTATCTGGAATGCTCAGAAGACCTTTAAAGTTGACTTCCGAAGGCCTTCTGATATGCATCCAATGGAAATTGTGGAAGCCATTGATAAGCTACAGGAGCGACTTAAGGTTGTTCCTGGTGAAGATCTCTTGAGTCAAGAAGCTCAGAAAAATGCTACTCTCCTATTCAATATTCTGCTTCGTAGCACTTTTGCCAGTAAAAGGGTCCTGGAGGAATACAGGCTTTCTCGTGAGGCATTTGAGTGGGTAGTGGGAGAAATAGAATCAAGATTCTTGCAATCACTTGTAGCCTCAGGGGAAATGATTGGTTGTGTGGCAGCACAATCAATTGGTGAGCCTGCTACTCAAATGACTCTCAACACTTTCCATTATGCTGGTGTCAGTGCAAAGAATGTTACTCTTGGTGTTCCTAGGCTAAGGGAAATCATTAATGTGGCAAAGAGAATTAAAACGCCCTCTCTGTCTGTGTTCTTGAAACCTGATGTTGGTAAGACTAAAGAGAGAGCCAAGAGTGTGCAGTGTGCTTTAGAATATACCACTCTTAGGAGTGTGACTCAAGCTACAGAGGTGTGGTATGATCCGGATCCTATGAGTACAATAATTGAGGAGGATGTTGATTTTGTGAAGTCCTACTATGAAATGCCTGACGAAGAAGTTGCTCTTGAAAAAATCTCACCATGGTTGCTTCGCATAGAGCTGAATCGTGAAATGATGGTGGATAAGAAGTTGAGTATGGCTGACATTGCAGAGAAGATTAACCTTGAATTTGACGATGATTTGACTTGTATATTTAATGATGATAATGCTGAAAAACTTATACTTCGTATCCGTATTATGAATGATGAAGCACCCAAGGGAGAGATTCAGGATGAATCTGCTGAAGATGATGTTTTCTTAAAGAAAATAGAAAGCAACATGCTGACTGAAATGACCTTACGGGGTATTGCAGACATCAACAAAGTTTTTATAAAAAATACTAAAATTCAGAAGTTTGATGAGAATGATGGTTTTAGGCCTCATGAAGAATGGATGCTTGATACCGAAGGTGTCAACCTTTTAGCAGTGATGTGCCATGAAGATGTTGATGCAACAAGGACCACAAGCAACCACTTGATCGAAGTTATTGAAGTTCTTGGCATTGAGGCAGTTCGGCGAGCTCTGCTGGATGAATTGCGTGTTGTCATTTCTTTTGATGGTTCTTATGTCAATTACAGGCATTTGGCTATTCTTTGTGATACCATGACTTATCGAGGTCATTTGATGGCAATTACACGTCATGGTATCAACCGAAATGATACCGGGCCAATGATGAGATGCTCATTTGAAGAGACAGTTGATATTCTCCTTGATGCTGCAGTATATGCTGAGACTGATCACTTGAGGGGTGTCACCGAAAATATTATGTTAGGTCAACTTGCCCCCATTGGCACTGGTGAATGTGCCCTGTATCTTAATGATGAGATGCTGAAGAATGCTATTGAGCTGCAACTACCTAGTTATATGGATGGTCTAGAGTTTGGGATGACTCCTGCTCGTTCCCCAATATCTGGAACTCCATATCATGAAGGCTTGATGTCTCCTAGTTATCTTTTGAGCCCAAATTTACGTCTGTCTCCTACCACTGATGCCCAGTTTTCTCCTTATGTTGGTGGAATGGCATTTTCTCCTACTTCATCTCCTGGTTACAGTCCTTCATCACCAGGGTATAGTCCATCATCCCCTGGTTACAGTCCCACATCCCCTGGTTACAGTCCCACATCCCCTGGTTATAGTCCCACTTCCCCTGGTTACAGTCCCACATCCCCAACTTACAGCCCTAGCTCTCCGGGTTATAGTCCTACAAGTCCAGCTTATTCGCCCACTAGTCCATCTTACTCTCCCACATCACCGAGCTATAGCCCCACTTCTCCTAGCTACAGTCCAACATCTCCCAGTTACAGCCCCACCTCACCCAGCTATAGTCCAACGTCTCCCAGCTACAGTCCCACCTCACCTGCATACAGTCCCACCTCACCGGCATACAGCCCTACTTCACCTGCATACAGTCCTACTTCTCCTTCCTATAGTCCAACATCACCTTCCTATAGTCCAACATCTCCTTCCTACAGCCCTACATCGCCCTCTTACAGCCCAACATCTCCATCATATAGTCCTACATCTCCTGCATACAGTCCCACATCCCCTGGATACAGCCCAACATCACCCTCATATAGCCCAACATCTCCATCGTATAGTCCTACTTCCCCTAGTTACAATCCACAGTCGGCGAAGTATAGTCCCTCATTGGCATATTCTCCCAGCAGTCCAAGATTGTCTCCATCAAGTCCATATAGTCCCACATCTCCAAACTATAGGTGAGTAATTCTCTGGATGTTTTTGATATTTATTTTCAGTACCGAATATGATATATATGCAATCTATAAACATTGTGATATGCCAAAAATTTGAATCTCATTCCCTTCATTATTCAGTCAAGAACTTGGGTTTGAGGAGGAACCCTCAACCCTTTGCAATAGGAGTTATTTTCCTTTGGATATTCCATATTATTCTACGATTAGCTTGCTGGGTGGCTGAATGAAATCTGTGTGTTTTTGTTTCTCAATTGCATATTTATTGAGTTAATTGTTTACTTCCCATATAAGATTTCTAACTTATTATTTTCCAGCCCCACATCTCCATCATATTCACCAACATCTCCATCGTATTCTCCATCAAGTCCAACATACAGTCCCAGCAGGTAAGTTAACTTCCTATGTTGTCTTGTCAAGCCTTTGAACAATTGAGTTTTGTTTTTTTGGTTCTTATTTCTTAAAATCGAAGAGGTTATATTTTATGTGACTTATTCGTGCTATTCCTTTTCTCTAGCCCATATAATTCTGGTGTGAGCCCAGACTATAGCCCAAGTTCTCCCCAATTTAGGTATGCATCTATGCAGATCATTCTTTTACCACTAAATTGTATGGAAGGCGTATATCTGAGCACGGTCTGGTTTTTGTTATTTTTGGTTTTATCGTTTACAGTCCTAGTACGGGTTACTCACCGAGTCAACCTGGTTACTCACCATCCTCAACCAGCCAATACACTCCACAGACTAGTGACAAGGATGATAGAGGCACTCACTGAGGTAAACTGAACAGCTTTTTCCTAAAGCAAATGTACGACTTGAAATTTTTATCATACTGGATGGAGCATTGAACGATACAAATAGTTCAGAAATTCTTCACTCGAGACATATGCTTACTGTAAAAAACCCGTAATTCCCCATGTTCCTCTACATTTGTGAAAAGGGTCTATTCGGCCAAAATGTGTTTAGGAAGACTTGCAACCGATCTCCGTGAATCTGAAGGGTGAACGAAGGGTTTCTTTAACTTTGAAATAAATATTAAAAAGTTCTGGAAGTGGTTCCAAATGCTCAGATTTGGAGAATTCCACAAATTTATTTAAATTTTGTTCTTAAGTTTGGAGGGGGAAAAATATAATTTAGATTTTGGACTATACAACTTGAGATTGTTGTAAACAAGTGATATGCATTTGGCATTTTCCAGGACAACTTGTTCTTAATGTATTTATGCATCTAAAAAACAAATATCAAGTTTGAATTCAAGCTTAATTGAAAAGTATCTAAGACCGGTGTATAAATATTCAGGACAACTTTGATGCTAGACGGAGGAGCCGAAGCTCTGCTGGGATGAGATGAGTCATTAGTATGTTCGAGGTCTGTTAGTTTGCATTGTATCAATCATTATATCCTGTTGACAATAATTTCGGTACAGTTATTTGTCAACACTGAATTCAAATTCTGCTTCAGTACTTGAACATTTTTTTAGCCTGGCTTGTGAATTGTGATCGGGTCATCTCGTTCTAATACACATTTGTTCAACACGTGTTCATGTAAAGTCTCGAGGATGACACTGATCGCTGTAAAATGTTTCTATTGTAACAAGTTTATGGTACATTGGTACACGGATGTTCAACAAATTAAATCCGGACCTAGCTAAAAAATAAATGGTATATTCTGGTTTATCTGGATTTTCTTCCTCTCTATATCCTGTGCTTTTTATTTAAGCAAGGATATTTCATAGGAATTCGGGTTCATTTATGCCTAGGAAGCAAATGAGAAGAATGACGCATTGAACATCTAGCTTAGTTAGATTAGCTCTGCATTTTATTTAGTAACACTGCTGATATGCCAACACTTTAAAGTGGTTCTTTTCGTGTTAAAATAATGGCAAGGGTTTTCTAGAGCTGCAGAGCCAGTTGTGACAAAAAATATTATGGTTATCTCTAGGTCATTGCAGAATCACAATTTTGGCATACGTTTAGTTTAAATGTTTCTAATGGAATTGTTATAATAAAATCTTTTAAGCCCTCCCTATCTAACAATTATTAAGATTTTATTAACATCTTTAAATTGGTAAGATATACTTAAAAACTTATATATATCTATATATATATATATATATTGTAAGGATATGTTTGATATGTAACAAAAGGCTCTCATAAGGTAAGAATTAAGTCAAACTGAACTATATCTATTTCTTGTTGTTTACAAATATTACTATAGTTTAGTAATAGTTAAGAACAGTCATCATATAAGAAGTTATTTAAAAAGAATTGAAGGATGTTTGTTTAAAACTTTAAAATTATGAGATTTATTTAAATTTATTCATGATTTTATAGCCAAATTCATTTCTGATTTATTAAATTTTTTAAAACATTTTTTTAATTTGAAAAACTTTTTTTTAATCCTTTGATTTTTATCTATGTTGCAAATTTATCTTATCAATTAAGATGTACTAAATCTTAAATGATGATGTTTTCATTATTTTTTCTTTTTTATTTCATTTTGTGCTCTTTGTTATTAAGATATCTAACTTTATTTTTTATTGAAGGATTTCTTTTGATTCAAATATGTTTTAAATATTTTGAATTCTTTGTTCTTAAAAAGTTATGAATAAAAGTAAACTCAACAATAGTAATTAGGGATAAAAATGAGTAAGATATAATAATTTGTTTAGTTTGTTTAAAATTTGGTTAAATAGTTTGATTTATTTAAAAAATAAATAGATTTAAATTTGTTAAAAAAATTTAAATAAAAAATTTAACTTAAACTTATAAACAAACTTATTTGATCTATTTAAAATTTTATTTATATATATATATTAAATATTTATATTTATTTTAATATATAATATTATATTTACATAACTTATTAAAAATTAATATTTTTTATTTTAGTTTCAACTAATCAATTTGAGTACAGTTTTTTTTTTTTTCAAAAGAAAACTTTTCTCTACCATTTTTGTCTAAATTTATAGTTTCTAAGATATGTTTCAAGAAGATTAAATATTTTGTTGATTTCTTTGATATTTGAAAATCTAAATCTTTATCCAATCTATTATGATATTATAAATAATATAATAATATAATATTTATTTATATATTATGCTTTATTGTGTATAAGGCATCCAAGTAATACTATTATCTAATTTAAGATGATATATTATATTTATTATTTATTACATAATTTTGATTAAATATTTGTATAAGTAGTAGAAATGCTTGGTCTAATAGGTTTTTCAACTTAAATAAATGTTATTAAAATATAATTTTATAAAAACTTGTTTGCGAGCCTTTTAAATAAAAGATACTGATAAACTGGTTTAAATATTCCCAGTCTTCGATTGACAACTGCACATGCTTTTCAAAATAACTGTCTCTTGTAGCAAGAGAAAGCACATGTTGAGAGGTTACTTAAACCAGTTAAACCAACATGAAAGGTAAAAGAGGTTAGCTTAGTTTCTAATAGATGGACAAATTCTAAAAGCTATTGATACTTTTGATAAAATTAAAAATAAACATTGTATAGCTGCAATAATGGCAGAAATTTTTTTAAGAAGTAAGAAAATTTGATCCAAGTTATAAAAAATATAAAGCTCATGCATACAAAGGTTCTGGAATAATAATTGAAAATTTTTGGACACCTTGTGTTGTGCGTAGAGTGAGTCTTGCATTGAAGAACATATATACAACCAAGAATAGCGAACGAAATGAGATAACTTATAATGAATTTAGTTGGATTACTAAATTGCTGATATGTTTCTTTTGTTGAGAATTTTATCTTTAACCACTTTATGAGATTGGCCATTTTTATTCATTTCTCACCTTCAAAATTACTTGCCATTGTTGATAATACACGTTTTTCAATTGTTACAGTGACGTAGAGAAGATCTAAATTTTTGAAACATTCTTTGCCGTCCATGAAGAATCGTGCTCTTAATTATAGAAAGGATGATGTTGGCAAGATCCAAAGTGCAAAATACTTTATTTTGAATGATGCATGGTGAAAAAAAGTTCATATATTTTAACTTTCACAATCTATATATAATACAGTCAGAACTAATGACAGAGATAGCCCCACAATTTATTTGGTCTATGGGACGTGGGATGCGAATGCGATGATAGAAAACGTGACAACAACCATAGATAGACATGATAGAGAAAAGGCAAATGATACATCAATATTTTATCGATACTCATCTTTTCATAATTTATACCGTTAGTTATATATTAACTTTTGAACCGTTTCAAGCTCTCTGAAATCACAATCTCTCTCTAAGCGCGGAGGAAGAGAAGCTGGGTCTCGACTTGCTAGTCATCGGAAAACTTGATTTCAACACCGTGACGAAGGAAAAGCCTCATGGTGGCCTCTCTGTGTCTCGTTGTCAGAGAACTGAAAAGGATGAGGGAGGAAGAAGAATGCTTGAAAAGGACTATGTAGCAAATAAATTATAATTAGGACTATTTCATAAAAAAATGGAATAGTTCTTGACCGCGATCAAGTGAATATTTTCCTAGTAAAATGCGTCCTTCCTGACATCAATAACTATCTATACTTAGCAGTTAGTACTTTCCTCCAAAATGGTATATTCGTACATTAATGCTTTCTGAGGAAATAAAATGAAGAAAATAATTGAAATTTAAATAGAAATAAATAAATAAATAAAAACTAGTTTTTTATTTTAAAAAAGTTTCTTTATTTTTAATTAAATAACAAAAAATATATTATTATTTATATTATTTATTTATTTATCTTCTCTTATTAAAACTAAAACTTAAGATTAAGCCGTACAAATTTATAAAAAGGACAAAAAGAAAAGAAGAGAAGAAACAACAAAGAATTTAGACTTTGTGAATTGTGCTCCTTTGGCACAGAATTTTTTGTTTTGTTGAACCTTATTATAATAATTTTTGAATCATTTAACTACAATTTTTCTTTAATTTTAATTTTAAATAATTAATTTTTTTATTTTTAAATTTTAGTAAAGTTGATTTCTTTTATTTTTTATCTTAAATTTTCACTTTTTTAATTAACTTTTTTATAAATTGAATAAATTATAGTATATTTTGCTCAAAATTCATCAATTAAAACTCAAATTTTACCCAAAATAAAAATTTCTGTCTTCAAATTTTAATCTCACATATTATAAAATTTCTAAAATTTGACTAAGTTTCTACAAAATTTATTTTTTAAAAATTTTACAATTATTTTATATCCCAATTTTGATACAAGACTAAAAAAATTAAATAGAAAATGATATTTTAATTTTATTAATCTGAGCTCTTAAGACTAATTTTTAACATTTAAAAATAGTAATATTTTATTAAAAATATATTATATTTTGTATTTTAATATAATAAATATTTCTTTTTTATAAAAATATATATAATACTTTTAAATATTGAAAATTAACTCTATGACTTTATATTACATTTTCCATGATAGTTTAAGAATGCTAAATTGAAAAAAAAAAATTGATAAAAGACAATTTATATAATTTTTAAAATATACAATTAATTGATTTAAAAAAAAAACAAATATCGAAATTTCATATAATCTAAACTATAAGAATCAATATCATTTATTCAATTCGAAAATTAAAACCTCCTATTTGGAGAGATCATGATTCATTTGATATACTATGCCTAAAATTCTACTTTCGCGCAAGTGGACAATGTCAGTGTCACTCTGACGCTTAAATCTATGAAACCTCCATCCAATGAAAGCATCAAATATGTTAGGCCGGTTGGTTAAGCAAGGTATATCAAATTACTTTTAAACTTTCAGATACAAATTATATATATATATATATATATATATATATATATATATATATATATATATATATATATATATATATATATTGCTCAAACAATTAGATCTATGATAATATAAATATTTTTTAATTTGAATAATTGTGCCGGCAAGAGAAGCTTGTTGTGCCGGCAAGTGAAACTTGTTGCAGAAAACTTCCTCCACTCTACTACAATATAGCACGCCCCACCTCTAAAATCAAAGTCAACCATAATGTTTTTCTAATTACCCCCTAATTTTGTTTTCTCTAATTAGGTTAGATTATTTGTAATCACGAGTCATCCTTTTCATTTACCCACATGGTCCTTTATATACACCGTGCCATTTATGTTCTCTAGCATAAATCTCTCCTCTTACAATTCATAATTATAATTAAAAACGAGATGGAGAAACTGTTTAAAATTAAAAGCACGTTCTTTAAGTTTCTGTCAAAACAACCAGTGGCTTTAGTAACCTTTCAGAACCCAATTCTGAGCCCATGTCGATCACCTACACAAGTTGTTTCAATAATTCCCAAGGAAGCTCGAAGAAAGCACAAAGGTGGAAGCTTCAGTGCTAGAGAACCATCCTCTCCCAAAGTATCGTGCATGGGTCAAGTTCAGGGCAAGAAGAAGAGGAAGACCCAGAAACAGAAAAGGGTTAAAATTCAGCAGTCTCCAACCCAAAACAATATTGACTCTGTTAGGTGTTCTGAGAAAAAGAAGATTCTACTTTGGATTCCTAAGGGAAGTGATGAAGCGCGAAAGCAAAGTGGGAACTTGGAAGAGAAGACATTGGACACGCTGGAAGCCCCTTCGTTGAATACGATGAAGAAATTTGCTAGTGGCAGAGGAGCTTTGTATGATTTTGATCTTACAATTGCAGAAAGGTGAATGTAACTTTTATTATTAATATGCAAAGATGAAAACATAATCTTTTTTTTTTCTTTTTCGTATTTGTGACCAAACGATGTTTGGACATAGTCTACATGTTTTCAGTGCCGTTTGATGTATAGGTAACAGAAAGATTGTGTTCATTCAACTCAAAGATGCATACATAGTATGATAATGATGAAATTCTTAAATACAGTATAAAGATGAGATGAGTTTTCTAAACATGATGTTTTTAAGTTAGTATTCCTACATGATGAACTCCTACAAAATATTTGGTATAATATAACATAACAGGTTATAATACTTTATGAAGTGGTTTCTTAGTTTTTTACGCCTAATCTAGTTAGTATTGGATTTTTAGTAAGTCCCTTAATCAAATTTTTGCATATCCATGTTATGGAAAAGAAAGAATCTATATATGCTATTCATTTTATTTTTTTTATCTATCATTTTAAAAAATTATTAATCTTATTCACTTATCATTTAAAATTTTTAAGATGATATTAGTTATTATTTTTCAATTATATTTTTTATAAAATAAATTATTTAAAAAAAAGAGTTCATGTATTGGTAATTAAAAATTATTTTTTGCATAGCGTTTTTCTATTTTTTTGCTTCCTTAATTTAAAAGTATGAAAAAAATACGTAAAATAAAATCACAAAATTTAGTGAATTTAAAGCAATTTTACTCATTTGAAATTTTTAAAAATCCACTTATTTTAAAATCAATTCTTTGTAAGAATCACAACTTTTCCAAACAACTTGTCTTCTTTTTCAACTTGATTAAAACTTTTCAATCTGGTTATAGGTATTAAGATCTTGTCATGTATTACTTTAGAGTCCTTTTTTTTATATTATATATACTTTTTATATCTTCCTTACGTTCTTGTAACATTTTAAATTACTCGGAAGATAGAAATAAAAAGGAAACAAAGAAGATTCTTTTTTAGTGAGTGTACAGCCGTACAGGGGAGTATAAAGCCAAGTAATGCAAAACAAATATTATGCACATTAAGTTATTATGACGAATTATATATCCTAAGTAGTTGGTGTGATATGATGTCTTTGTAAAATAACTATTTTCTTTTTTACTTTATATTATGCACAATGAGTTATTTAGAGAAATGATATGTCCAAAGTAGTTGGTTTGATATGATGGCTTTTTAATGTGTTCACAGACAATGAAGGTTGCATACCATACCATTAACAAACAAAAAAAAAATTAGGTTAATTTTGATATATTATTAATGTAAATATTTGTTATTTTATTATATAATTAAAAATATAATTTATAAATATTAAATATAATTTTTCTATATTATTAATATAATTTATTTAATTAATTAAAAATTATTATGAATATAAACAATAAAATAAATATGTATGTTTATAAAATAATTATGATGTAAAATAACTTTTTTATTATATGATAATTAATAAATAAATAATAGTATAAAAATATGCATTATTGATATCTTTTTAATTAAATTTAAATATTTTAATCATATTTCAATTATATCTTTTATATAAAAATAATGTAAATTTATGTAAAAGAGATGATATAAGGGTACAATAAGAAAACTGTAACATAAAAATATTAAGATAGTAATTATTCGAAAATTTTAATATGCAGAATAAGAAAAAATAAGTAAAAAAAAAAACGGACCTTGTTACATTTAATGTTTGTTTCTTTTGTTTTTTTTTTTAAAAAAAAGAAGAATACACTCTCACCCCGTATAATAAAATCATATTTTATTAATAAGCAATAAGTTCAAGTAGTATGTAAGCATGAGAATAAAATTTAAATATATAAATACTTGCTTAACCTTATTATGGTTTTGTTTTGAATATGTTTCAATAATTATAATAACAAGTATATATTAATATTGAATTTTCATATTTTATTAAAAAATAACTTTATTATTATACTTTTTCTTGAATTTTTATATTATTTAAATTAAAATATTTGATATATAATTTATTCAAATATATGTACATATTTAATTCATGAAAAATAAAAAAGATATGAATTTTCTACAAATTTATCTAAATCCTATAGGGTTATTTTTTATTAGAAAGTATATTTTAAAATTAACCCAAAATTTTAAAAATGTAAAATAATATCTTAAAAAAATATCTATATCAAGTAAATAAATAAAACTCAAATTTTAGAATGAAGAATTTGTAAAGTTATCATAAAATTCAATTCATTCCAATCTATTTTCACACCACACCAACTATCCATTATAAAAATTCCCTTATCCATACATATTTTATGATTATATTTTGGAAAATAAATTTGGATGATTTTATGAATATGATATATATCATCAAAGTTGATCATCTAGCAGCGATTCTCACTTGGTTTAAAGGGTAAAATTTTACATAGACTTTGACTACTTAATCATTATTTTTTTCCAAATCTTAAGTATTATTCATTTTAATAGTATTGTTATTTTAATATATTCTTTTTCTATCTACTTTTTTATTATATTATATTATATTATATATTACATTACATTTTTTTTCTGTGTATCTTGTTTTTTCTTTCTACCTCATTCCATATATTTTAAATGTACAAAAATATTTTTTTATTCAACAGGTGTCATTATTCTTACCTCTTAGACCTACATAATTTCATGAAAAAATCCAAACACTTTCTAGTCACTTCAAAATGTTAAGGACTTATTTAGTTTAAAGTTAAAAAATTAGTTTTAATTTTTAATACAAATATATATTGATAGAAATATATAATTTAAATTAATTTATGAATATATTTCAAGTTTTTTGACAATTCAAAATTAATTATATCTCATTTCAAACCAAATGATTAATGCATACATTAAAAATGTTTAATAATTAAAAAAAAAAACTAAATCAACTCTATTAAACTTTAACTTTAAATTTGTTAGGCTTAAATTATAAGTAGCATATTTAAAGTTTAAAATTGTTAGACTTAAATTATAAGTAGCATATTTGTAAGTAATATCTTTTTTTTTTTCAAAAATTTACCAAAGTTACAAAACATAAAATAAAAAACTTGTTAAATAACGTTTTAAAAACACTGAATAAGAAAGCAAAGAATTTTTTTTATTAAAAAAATAATATTATGATATTATAATTATATATAGATAATATTTTAAAACAAAAAAATTATTTTAAATTTCTTAATTAATATATTTAATTATTATTGGAATATTTATAAAATAATATTTTTAATTATAATATTTAATAATAATAATAATAATATTATTATTATTATTATATTAAATCCAGCAATTTGCCATGGACTTTGAGGACGCCTTAAAAAACTTGCTTTTGAGTCTCCATTTTTTTCCTTAAAAAAAAAAAAGATAAAAAGAGCCCCATTCGTTCATCGTGACACAACGCGGGGCAACTCAGCTTCAATGAACCATAAGCTTGGAAACCATGTCATCAACCAAAATAAGCGGATTATTCATCTTGGGAAAGTGGGAAAAGTTGAAGAGGCCATCAGAGTCTTCTCTGATATGACCCATAAAAACCTTGTAACATACAATTCCATGATATCTATGTTATCTAAAAATGCTAGAATTAGTGATGCTCGACAACTATTTGATAAAATGTCCCTTAGAAACCTTGTTTCTTGGAACACCATGATTGCTGGATATCTTCACAACAATATGGTTGAAGAAGCCAGTGAATTGTTTGACGTAATGCCTGAAAGAGACAATTTTTCATGGGCCTTGATGATAACTTGCTATACGCGTAAAGGGAAGCTTGAAAAGGCTAGAGAACTGCTCGAGTTGGTTCCTGATAAGTTGAACACTGCATGTTGGAATGCAATGATCGCTGGTTATGCAAAGAAGGGCCACTTCAATGATGCTAAGAAAGTGTTTGAGAAGATGCCAGTAAAGGATTTGGTTTCTTACAACTCAATGTTAGCTGGGTATACACAAAATGGGAAAATGGGTTTGGCATTGCACTTTTTTGAGAGGATGGCCAAGAGGAATGTGGTTTCATGGAATTTGATGGTGGCTGGATATGTTAACAGTGGTGACCTGAATTCTGCTTGGCAATTGTTTGAAAAGATTCAGAATCCTAATGCTATCTCTTGGGTTACGATGTTGTGTGGGTTTGCAAGATATGGAAAGATTACAGAGGCCAGGAGACTTTTTGACAGGATGCCTTGTAAGAATGTGGTTTCTTGGAATGCAATGATTGCAGCCTATGTCCAAGACTTACAGATTGATGAAGCTGTTAAGCTGTTCAAGAAAATGCCATATAAAGATAGTGTATCATGGACTACAATAATTAATGGGTACGCTCGAGTTGGTAAGCTTGGTGAAGCAAAGGAAATTTACAATCAGATGCCTTGCAAAGACATAGCAGCGGAAACAGCATTGATGTCAGGATTAGCTCAGAATGGAAAGATAGATGAAGCTAGTCAAATGTTCAGTCAAATTAGTTCACGTGATGCTATTTGTTGGAACAGCATGATCGCAGGCTATTCCCAGATTGGGAGAATGGACGAAGCTCTCAATCTATTTAGACAAATGCCCATTAAGAATGCTGTTTCATGGAATACTATGATTTCTGGATATGCTCAGGCAGGACAAATGGATAGAGCAACAAAGATCTTTCAGGCCATGGGGGAGAGGAATATAGTTTCCTGGAATTCTCTTATTGCAGGTTTCCTGCAAAATAATTTATACTTGGATGCTCTTAAGAGTTTGGTTATGGTGGGGCAGGAGGGAAAGAAACCTGATCAATCAACTTTTGCATGTGCCTTAAGTGCATGTGCTAATCTTGCTGCTTTGCAAGTAGGTAAGCAACTTCATGAATACATCCTGAAGAGTGGTTATATAAATGACTTATTTGTTAGCAATGCCCTGATTGCCATGTACGCAAAATGTGGAAGGGTACAAAGTGCTGAACAGGTGTTCAGAGATATTGAATCGGTTGATCTTATTTCTTGGAATTCCTTGATTTCGGGTTATGCTTTGAATGGATATGCAAATAAGGCCTTTAATGCCTTTGAACAGATGATATCAGAGGGGGTGATTCCTGATGAGGTTACCTTCATTGGGATGTTGTCAGCATGCAGTCATGCTGGTTCAGCTAAGCAGGGATTGGATTTGTTTAAATGCATGGTTGAGGATTTTGCTATTGAACCCTTGGCAGAACACTACAGCTGCCTGGTTGACTTGCTTGGTCGTGTGGGTAGGCTAGACGAAGCCTTCGATGTAGTGAGGGGGATGAAGGTAAAAGCAAATGCTGGATTATGGGGTTCATTGCTTGGGGCTTGTCGTGTACGCAAAAACCTGGAACTTGGTAGAATTGCCGCTGAGAGGCTTTTAGAACTCGAACCGCATAATGCCTCCAATTATATTACCTTGTCAAACATGCATGCTGAGGCTGGCAGGTGGGAAGAGGTTGAAAGAGTAAGGGTGCTGATGAGAGAGAAAAGAGCTGGAAAGATACCTGGTTGCAGCTGGATAGAAGTACAAAACCAGGTACAGTGTTTTCTCTCGGATGATCCAGCAAAGCTGAGACCTGAAAATGTTCAGATAATAACGAATACTTTAGCTGCACACATGAGGGACAAATGTAACATATCTGACATGAAACCAATTTTGGACATTTTATGATTGGAGGAGGTACTCCCAGCCTGGTCACACAATCTTTTAGAATTGCATTAAAAAGGTAAATTGAAATTCATTATTTATAATTGCTTGGATGAATTCCCACTTAAATGTTGAAGGAAATGTTACTTTGGATGAACAAGCATTAATGGATGACCATAATTTTGGGCATTCTTATGTTGTTCATCTAACCCTCATGCTAGTATCTATGATATTTCTTGATGGTATGAATTTATGTGATGGACTGACATATTATATTATATATAATACCAACTCCCCTGGATTAACTTTTCTGATTCTTGATAGACAAATGAATCCTTCAATGAGCTTCATCTCAATAGGCCTCATATTTGGCTAAATTCCTAATCCAAAAGTTTATATGCAGATTGCAGATCTTCAGCAAGGCCTTGCGTTCTGTCTATGCAAGAGAATAATAATAGGCCAACAACATGACTAGGGGACATTGCTTTTTAAGTCCTTCTCGGACTCTGTTTGGTGTAATGTATTTTTGGGTGGATTTTATGTTGCTCAAAAATCTCTGTCCTTTTGGAAGGGTAGGAGTGCACGAGTTGTTTGCTACAGCACTGAGTTCTTGCAGAGTGTGTTGCTAAGTTGACTATTACAGCCTGCTAAAGGTTACTTTCTTCCTATTTACTCTTTTTCTTTTGTTTTTTGTCAACACTTTTCTGTTCGCACGTTGACCTTCTAACAGGTTTTGTTTACCTCTTGCCGTTCAAGTTTGACAGTTCGCGTCGATTACCTGCACACACCCTTTCCATGATTTCCACAGAAGCTCAAAGAAAGCCCAAAGGAGGAAGCTTAGAGCCCACTTCTTCCGCGGTCTCTTGCATGGGTTAAGTCCAGTGTAAAAACAAGAAGGCCCAAAATATTCATAGTTTGACCTTAAACGGCCCAGCAATTCTCCTACTTGCCAGTTGCCAAAAGGGCAAATGTAACTTTTATGTGACCAAAAAGAAAAAACTTCCATTCATAGTTTGACAAAAAAGAACTTTCATTCGTAGTTAATCTACAGCGGGGAGAATTTACTGGGTCAACACGCCGGATTCAATTGTAATTTGTCACGAGTTATAATAATTGATTTTGTTTTAATAACAATATATATAACCTGAAAAGATCTATGTAGGCTTGAATAAGAGTTTCAGTTTATTTTATTTTGGTAAAATTAGTTAGGGATTATTTGGTTTGGGAAAATTTTTATTTTATTTTTAATTAAAAAATAATCATCTTATTTGATTTGATTTGATTTTTATATTTGTATAAAAAAAATAAAACAGTAAGAAAATAAAAAATATTTTTTGAACCCAATCCCTTCATTATTTGAAAGAATGAGAAAAAAAGGTTAATTGTTTGAACGATCAAATAAATTAAAATGGATATTTAGTTGGGCTTATCCTGTATAGATGATATATAGGTTAGAAAATTGTTTAAATTATATATTAGCAGATAGTAGACTTGTAGATGAATTCCACCGAAGGAAAAAAGACATTTATCCAGACGAGAAGTTTTAATATTTAAAAAAATTAAAATATATGAAATTTGAACTTTTAAAATTATTTTTTTATTCTTAAAAATATTTTATTTGTTGGAGTCATTTGTTTTTTTTTAGATAAATTCATTTAATTTTTTATATTTTAAATTTATTATTTAAATAAATAATCTAAAGTTCATTGATACTTAATATCTGTCATGATTTTATTTTAGTTAATTTTTTAAATATATCTATTAGCTGTTTCGGTTTATAGATTACAGGAAAATTTTAGACGTTACAAAATTAAAGTAAATTTGATGATTTGGATAAAATAAGAAAGATATTATGGAAGTTTGGTAACGATAAAATAAGATAATATAAAATTATAGTATAATTAATTTTTATTTAGTTATTTTATTTTATGTTGAATGTTGGTTATTAATATAATCAATTAAGTAATATTATTTTATTTAGTATTTGAGCTGATCCAGCAATAATAGGATAATTTACAAATTATATTGAAATAAAAAATTTATTTAACATAATTAATATAATTCTTAGCATTACTTTTTTATTTTTAATATAAATATATCAAATTACTTTTAAAAATATAATTTTGTGTATAAATAATGCTGAGAGAATTGATATCAACTTTATAAATATTTTTAAATTTTTTTTACAATTAATTTTAAAATATATTTATAAAAAATGATAATTAAAAAAATAAATTTATTACAAATTAAAAATTATATTTTATAAATAATATAATATTTTTTAAAAAATATTATTAACCTAAATTTTATCTTATATAATATTAAAACTAACTTTTATAAAATTTAATTTAATCTTAACAAGTTTCAAAGTTTGAAATATACAAAACTAAAGTGGATAATGTGAGAGAGAGGTCACAAGGTAGAGAGGGAGGGACAAATATATTGAGAGAATTCTTAAACTTTCACTATTTTGATTAAATTTTAAATTTATTTATTTTAATATACTCGAATTTGCTATAAAATTTTCTCAAATTATTTTCTATAAATGTTTAAATAAAAAATAAAAAATTTAGAAATTTGATGGAAAATCCAAAAAAATAAGAATATTTCATTCTTTACTAATTTCAGCAAGAAATTTGAAGGATTAAAAAAGTTAACATAATAAAATTTGGTAACCAAAGAAAGGAAATGAAATAATTATTTAATATTACAACAGTTGCAGTATCGCATTTGTAGTAATTGCAATCGCAACCGAATATGCTATTTAAAATCACTATCAATTATCTTTAATCTTTTGTTTGGATAATAATTTATATTATATTTCTAATGTATTTCAGTTAATTAAAACTTAAAATTATTATCTTAAAAAATTATTAAGATATTTTAAAGATATTTAATAAAGTATTATTTTATTGATAATTAAATTTTAAAATAATCACTAGTACATTTAAAAATATTAATTTAAGTATTTTTAAATTTTAACTGAAATATTTTTTTATATTTTTAATATGACTTGTTACAACATTAATAGTGCTTTTGTCTAATCCTAAAGAAGTATTTAAAATGTTTTAATATATAATTTAGATTAAAATAAAATAAAAAAACATTTATTTAATTTAAAACAATATAATATTAAAATAATTTTTTTATAATATATATATTAACATATTTATCCATTTATTTTTCATAAATTAAATATCATCTTATTATTTCACATTAATGATATTAATTTTGTTATATTAATTTTTAATTTTATAAATATTAATTTTTATTTAGTATTTTAATATATTCTATATATTTAAATTATACTGTTTTTAATATTAAACCTTTTGATATAAAGATAAAATTATATAAATAATTACTTTTTTAAAATTCATTTATATAAAAATAAATAAATATTTTTTATTCATTCAAGTTTTAACATATATTTTATTTACAAAAAAAAATACACTATACTTTTTAAATTGTAATCCATTAATTAATTTGTCTTTATTGATTGTTTTTTACTTATCAATTAATTTAGTAACTAATTTCAACAAACACTTTTAATTCAAATATTAACTTATTAACTTTTAACTTAGCTTGTATTTTTTATATTTTTTTGTTATTAACAAACTTCTTAACTTATAATTAACTTATTTATCAGTTTTGTTAAACATATACTTAAAGGTAAAAATATATCTTATTATGAAATTTAAAATTCTAAATTTTAATACACTAAATTGCAATTTTGGAATTTATTTCAAGACCTTTTTCTCTACATTTCGGTCCACTTTGGCTACCTCATTACCGTTCCTATATTAAAATTTTGATTTTTTAAATTAAATTAAATTATTTAATTTTTAAATATTTTTATAAATATATTGTATGACAATTATTTTATCAATTTTTTAACTTTATTAATAAATACTTATTCATTTTATAAATATAATTTTAAAAACTTTATAATTTAATTTTATGTTAATTATAGTTTATTATTAAAAACATTTTAGAAGTTGTTCACAATTTTTTAATAAAATAATTTTAATTTTAATTTATAAAACTATCATATATCATTGTTTTTTCACCTTATTTGTTAAATAAGATAATATACCAACATTTAATTTATTATCCTGGTGAGTAATATCAAATACAGGATAAAACAAATAGATAATAATTTATTATGTTATTATCTTATTCTATCTTATTTTATTTTATTTTTATTCAATTTTTATGTCCTATATTTTTTATTTAGATGAAAAATTTTAAAATATTTGTTAGAATTTTTTTTTGTAAAATTTTAAATTAAAAAATTAATACAGAAATGAATCAATTTCAAATTTTATCAAAATAGAAAGGATTTAAAATTTTACGTAAAACCTTATTTCTCTCTTTTTACCTTACATTTGTTTTGTATATTTTTATTTTAAAAATTTGTTGAAATTAAAATTATTTATTTATAAAATTTAATTTTAATTTTTTATAAAACTTCACATGAAAACATTTTTATAAAAATATTATACATGTTTTAAAAGTTGTTGGATTAAAGTATTATTTATCGAGTCATTTATTTAAATATTATTTGTTTCATAAATAAACAACTCATGTTTTAAAACAATGTCTGCATATAAAAACTATTTAATTAAAAATTAAATTATTAGAATCGAAGTACTTTGTAGAGATACAGGGTCTGGTTTTCGTATCTTCTCGTAATTGCGTTATGAAGGTTTCCTAGTTCCTTGAAGATATGCCTAGATACCATATGCCACACCTTAACTCTAACTTGCCAAGATATCATTAGCTTGCTTCCCAAGTCATGAAATCCACTTTTTCCTTTCTCTTGGTTTCTTTCTTATTAAGCATAACCACATTTTTAAATTATCAAATACTCTATGTTCCCTTACAGAAAATAAAGTATCTGTTCAATATCAATTGGTGATTAGTTTAACTTAAGTATACTAACGTTTTAAGTTGACAAATTTAGTAAAAAAAGTTTAATTTTAATATATTATTAGTATAAATTTTTATATTATTAACTAATTAAAAATATCATAAATATGATATTTAAATAGTTATTATAAAAACCAACAATTTTTACTTATATAACAACTACTGATTATATTATAATATACTTTTTTTATATTATCAGTTCATATAAAATACCGATAATCTGAAAAGGAAATTTATTTAACTTATACTCTTCTGGAAAAGAAAAAACAGTGGCTTATAGATACTCTGCACCAAATCAAAGGTTTGTAAATTACAGGAGCAGAAGAGTCCGAAATTATAGTTCAGTAGTAATAGTCGCCGGTATAGGCTTGTAATTGTGGGCGGACCCCACCTTGAATGTTTCCAAAAATTCTATGATTTTATCTGGAAAATCAAATTTAATAACTTTATCCCTAAGGAGCAAGCCATGAAAATGACCACCCATTTGTGACGGATCACCTGGTTTTATTGGCAAAATTATACAACCCGTGGCCCTGTTTATTAATTCTAAGATTCTTACTCCATCAAAACAATCAAGTGTTGAATATAAAAAATTTAATTGAAAGCTATTCACATTGTACATTTTTTTACACAATTTAATTATTAATTACTATATATTTACATTTTATAATTATGATTTTAATTAATTAAAAGTATTAATTAATTTTTTACATTAATAATATATTAAAAATAAACTCATAACCAAATATAACCTATCAATAAGGATGCTTAAGTAATAAACAAGTCTAAACTTAACATTGTGAAATTCGTATAATATTAAAAATTAAATTTCACAAAAAAATTAGAAAAAGAATTTTTTTTACTCATTAATCCCCTACAATAAAATAATCAAACTGTTATTTTAATTTTTAAAATTATAAGCAAGAATTGTTTATTTTTAGAATTTTCAAAATCTTTATTATAATCTCAAAACCATATTTCACCTTTTTTTTTTTTTACAAAATGACAATAAAATAAATAATTTTTTTATCAAATTAAAAATTAAAATGAGAATTTTACAACATCGGATAATAAAGTAGTCAATACCGGACTAAAACAGATGTTAACTTCAAAAAATGCAAAAACTTTGTAAAAATGATGAATAAAAGTAACTTTAGTAATGAATCATTTATTCTAATGGAATCAAAGCCCATGACAGGACAGAAGGACGAAAGTAACTTTAATAATGGATCATTTACTCATGGGATCCAGGCTTAGACACCACTGCGGGCCCTTTTAGCAGTTAGATGTTGATATTTGAGGCCCACTGACGTGCCCGCACAAGCTAGATATACAACTACCTACAACGTGGATGACGATGTTATTTTCATGATTCACGATCTCATCCAATTACGCCAACAACGTGTACAGTATTAGTGATGCATGATTAAGATCTGATCAACAATCAGGATTTTTCTACATTAAATTAATTAGTTAACAGCTACGAAGAAAAAAATGCCAATAATTTAATGAGTTTCATTTAATAGTTCTGAACAAAAATATGCTAATAATTTAATAAATTTTAATTATCATATATTTAACAATATTTTTTTTTATTATCTTATATTTCATACTATATGTTTCTTTTGTTTTTTTCATTTTATTACACCTATATTTCTTTATATGTATACGACAACAAATTTTCTAATTTAACGGCCTCGTCGGACATTGCGATTCCGTTCCGTGTGTACCCTCTACGTCGCAATCCGGGCGTTGCCGCTCGCAAATTCAAACCAATTTATAAAACTAGAAATTAGTGATAAGAAAAGCATGGAATCGTGTGAAGCCGCCAGCGAGGTACATAGAGCAACACTCTATGTCGCTGCAGACAACACAAACAAAAGAAGCAAAGAAATTCAAAGGCAGAACTAACAACAAACCACACTCCTCTTTAAACTCCCACGTGATTTTAGTTCCTCTGTTCTAAGCAATACCAAAGGGGGGAAAGGAAATAAAAGCCCCCTTTCTCTTTCGGTCGTAAATTACTTAAGTTTACACTCGGCGCACGGGAACACACCCTTCCCATGGCGGACACTGGTGGTGACGACAATGGCGTTTTCTATCTTCACGGCGACCTAGAGTTGAAAATCATCGAGGCTCGCCGGTTACCTAACATGGACATCTTCTCCGAGCGTGTACGCCGCTGCGTAACCGCCTGTGACACTATCAAATTCCAATCCAACGACACCGCCGACAGTGGCGATCACGAAACACATCATCACCGTCGCAAGATAATCACCAGCGACCCGTATGTCACCGTGTCGGTGCCGCAGGCGACGGTGGCGCGCACGCGCGTGCTAAAAAACTCGCAAAACCCTGTGTGGAACGAGAGCTTCAATATCCCGTTGGCACACCCTGTGGTCGATTTGGAATTCCGTATCAAGGACGACGACGTTTTCGGCGCACAGACCATGGGTACCGTCAAGATTCCGGCGAAGAGGATTGCTACTGGCGAGTTAATTTCTGAGTGGTTCCCGATTCTAGGGTCCTCCGGCAAGCCGCTGAAGCCGGACACCGCGCTTCACATCAAAATGAAGTTCACTCCGGTGGAGAAGAACCCGCTGTACCAGACAGGCATTGCGGCGGATCCCGAGCACAAGGGCGTGAGGGACACGTATTTTCCGGTGAGGAAGGGAAGTTCGGTGAGGTTGTACCAAGATGCACATTGTAACGATGAGAAGTTACCGGAGATTAAGCTTGAGAATGGAGAAATTTTTAGGCACGAGAAGTGTTGGGAAGATATCTGTTATGCTATAAGTGAGGCCCATCACATGGTGTATTTGGTTGGTTGGTCAATTTACCACAAGGTGAAGCTAGTTAGAGAACCTACAAGGCCGTTGCCACGAGGTGGAGATTTGACGCTTGGTGAGTTGCTTAAGTACAAGTCTGGTGAAGGTGTGCGAATTCTGCTGTTGGTTTGGGATGATAAGACTTCACATGATAAGGTCTTCTTAAAGACGGTGAGCCTCTACTCTACTTGCTATTTGGCATTCTTTGTTTATGTATTCTTCTTTTCTTCAGTTGGTTGCTACTCCTAATTGCTGCTTTGGTGCAGACTGGTGTGATGCAGACTCATGATGAGGAAACGAGGAGGTTTTTTAAACACTCTTCTGTGATGTGTGTTCTGGCACCTCGCTACGCCAGCAGCAAGATGAGCTTCTTGAAGCAACAGGCAAGTGTCGGGATCTGAGTTTTTTGAGTTTGGCGACCTGTGAATAATGGTGTCTGCATGTGAAATCATAAAATATAGACATAGTCAATTCTTGTTGTCTTATATTTCTTCTTTGTAATTTGTATTTTGTTGTTGCGATGACTTGATACATCCCATTCCCTCCTGTATATTGCCAGTTGATAGAATTCTTTATGAGCTGATGTTCAGTGGAGTCAAATGTAAAATCCCCTGTATTTTGTGGCCTAAGCTCTCAACCGTGGGGATGTTTTTTAGTAGATGCAAAAAGTTTACTATGCTAAAGATATCTTTTCCTATGTAATTTCTTCATTTAAAGTTAACAAATGCACTTCCCTTTATTTGTTTTTTCCCCACCTCTATGCCTGCGATATTATTCATTGATGTTATTTGTGTCCTGTCTCTTGAGACAAACAGTGTCATAAAGTTATTTTTGATATGGTATTATTCAGGTTGTTGGGACTGTCTTCACACACCACCAAAAATGTGTCATTGTAGACACACAGGCTGCTGGTAATAACCGAAAGATAACTGCTTTTATAGGTGGTCTTGATCTATGTGATGGTCGCTATGACACACCTGAGCATCGACTTTTTCGTGATCTTGACACTGTATTTTCTGGCGATTTCCACAATCCTACATTTCCTGTAAGTTTTCAGCCCAGTTGGACATATTTAGATTTTAACCATTGCTTTTATTATCCCATTTTTCTCAGGACTTGATATAGTCCTGTATAAACAATTTCGGTAGAATCTTTTTTGGCCATGTAATCCTTTTATGTCTTCATTGAACCCCAAAACTACAGGGTCAGAATGAGAAATGCTGTATAGACTCTACTATCCATAATTTGTCCGCCAAGTATATAGTACCTTCTGAATAGAATTTATATTATGCAATATGGTTGATAATGTCTTTGTGAAACCCCAAAGTGTCAGGATTGAATTGGAAGGATACACCATTAGATGGTATGTAAAGCTCTGTTGAAACTTTGATGTTGATTGTTTGGTCACCCATATTGTAGATTTTCCACAGATTTTGTATTTTGTAACATACCCCATAAACAGTTATACTGGGACTGTAAGAGCTACACCATTCCAATTGTTGGGGTTTGTTACCACTACTTAATATATCCCTTTCCAGATCCCCACCAACCCCAACCATTGACAGCACCACTCAAAAGAAAAACTTATTTTCCCAAAGATCCCTCCTGTTATGTGGGCTCTTGTGGGATGCCTCATGCAGAGCTCAGCCTTGGCTCTTAAGTCAGCTTATAGGTTATGCCTTTATGCCAGTATTTCAAGTATGTGCTCATGTTTCTCAAGTGACAAATTCTTGATTAGAACTTTGTTTAAATTTTAGAGTAACCTAGTTGTGTAATATTCTAGAACAATCTTAGATATCAACTTTATTGGACTAGTTTAATAATAGAATGCAAGGAACTGATTGTGATTGTTAGCTTCAAATATCTAATTCCTTTTATGTTGCCCTTTGTGGTCTTGTTTGTATGACCAAGATCAAGTTAAACTGTGATAGATTTGTAATAAATTTGTATTGTCTTGCATCATTGTTGCAGGATAATGCTTCTCTTTATTGTAGACTGCTTATCTAAATGGATTATTGAGTGTGAAAGCCACTTATATTTTGCTATCTTTATGTCGTTGGAAGTATTGTTTTATTACAATGTTATTACTCTTTGGCTTTTCTTTCCTCTCTTGTTCTTCCAACAAAAGAGTTGATACATCAAGTGATTTATTGTTACTGCTCCCCTTCTTTGTGGTAGGCTGGAACAAGGGCTCCTAGAGAACCGTGGCATGATTTGCACTGCAGAATAGATGGACCTGCTGCATATGATGTTCTTATTAATTTTGAGCAGCGATGGAGAAAAGCAACTAAATGGAGAGAGTTTGCAATCCTTTTCAAAAAAACCTCTCAATGGCAGGATGATGCTTTATTAAGAGTAGAACGCATCTCATGGATATTAAGTCCTTCTGATGGTCCCTTGAAGGAAGATTATACAGTTGTTCCAGGGGAAGACCCTAAAGTATGGGTTTCCAGTGAAAATGATCCTGAAAACTGGCATGTTCAGGTTGGACAATGCAAGCTTGGATCTGCTAAACATCACTTTCATGCTATCCTTTCTTGATTTTGGGTATAATTTTTTTCATTACATTGTTTTCCAACTCTTACAGATCTTCCGCTCCATTGACTCTGGATCCCTGAAAGGATTTCCCAAACGTGTTGATGTTGCTAGGACCCAGGTTTATCAACTAGTTTTACTTTCCAGTTCATCCTATTTCATTTTTGTCTGTACCTTAAACTCAAAATATATATATTGAATTTGCTTGCAAACCAGACCTATATATTGAATTTGGAATCTTGATTTGATTAGGATCATATTTTGCAACTAATGATGTATTTTTTGATGCAGAATCTAATTTGTGCTAAAAGTTTGGTTATAGACAAAAGCATTCAAACAGGATACATTCAGGCGATCAGATCTGCTCAGCACTTTATTTATATTGAAAACCAATACTTTATTGGATCATCGTATGCATGGCCATCTTATAAAGATGCAGGTCAGCCTTAAATCATGTTTTTGAAGAGCAAGATTGTTGTCCATATTTTAGTGAGGAGGTTATCTCTGATCTGCAGAAGAGGGCATTCTGTAAAGTTTGAGTACATTGATCTTAGGGGAAAAAAATTGAATGTATATATTTTTGAGATGTATAACCCTTTCAGAATTTGATCAGGTGGGAAAGAGTTATTGGTATGGAGTGAATTGGGTCCCATTCTAATTAAATGATGATAATAATGTTGTTTTTATTTTAATTTAGTCTCCCGAGTCTTTTTAATCTTCTTCTCTGTCTTAATGAACTTCTTTTATTAAAAAGTAAATTAATTAATCATATTATTTGCTTTAGTAACCAATTGACTTGTTGCTACCTATGTTCATATGACATACTTTGAAATTTATTGATTTGTACATCTTTTGTCTGTGAAAGAGAATAGCAAAACATATTATAGATCAAGAGATGTCTCACTTTTGTTTTCTGTGGTCAGGAGCGGATAATCTCATCCCAATGGAATTGGCAATGAAAATTGCTAATAAAATCAGAGCTAATGAGAGATTTGCTGTTTATATTGTCTTACCAATGTGGCCAGAAGGTGATCCTAAAACTGGGGCCATGCAAGAAATCCTCTATTGGCAGGTATCCGATTATCTATTTTTGAAGTTTATTGCTAAATGATGGAAATTTGCAATATTTGAATATGAAGTCTATAAGGATTTTACTTTTCTAAAATGCACTTCATAGAGTACACTGTAAGTGATTTTTTATAAGGAAATCAAGGGAGTGAGTTCTCACAAATACTGGTTTGGTTTTCTGTGAGGTTGTGTTGAATCAAAATCAACCATTTATTTTCATCAATGATTACCAACCTGCACTTTACTCTCTAAAGTGCACCCTCCATGTTTGAGGATCTCTCTAAACTTTGGTGCTTCAAAAGACCATAATGCAACAAAAATGAATATTTATTCTCAATGTTTTTTTGGTATACAGGGCCAGACAATGCAGATGATGTATGATGTTGTTGCTAGAGAATTGAAGTCAATGCAACTAACTGGTGTGCATCCACAAGATTACCTCAATTTCTATTGCCTTGGTAATCGGGAAGACCTTAATGAAGAAAGCTCAAGCACAAATGGTGCCCAGGTAATTTTCTAAAATAATATATCCATAATCCATCTTTATACTTTTAGTTTGAATTTAGAGGGGAAGGAAGAGAGAGTAAATAATCTAGAGAGAATTTAGAGAATGAAAAAGCTTTGTTACACTTCTTGAGTACCTCCGTTGTGCTGGACATTCAAAAACATTGGTTGCTTTATTTCATACATCAGGACAAATTAGTGGCATCTTCTAAGTCATCATTGAATTTCATTTGTCAATTCTAATATACAATTTGTTGTAAATCCTTGACCAATTTTTGAGTAAACATAGTACTAAAATCTTCTAGTTTATCCTTCACTAGATGCTTTGGCTCTAAATGAAAATAGCAAGAGATTTGCATATCATTGGGATGTTCACCCCGCCTTCATATGAATTAATACATATATGCCTGTCTTTTAATGGCTGGGCTACTGTTCTTATATTCCTTGATAAAATAGTTAAAAAAAACATACTTGTTGCTGGAATCCATCTTTTCTCGTTGTACTTTTTGTTCTAATTAAGGGACGGAAGAGACTTTTATTGGATAATGTCTTTTATCACTCCATTTTGATAGCTCTAGGACCGTGGATAGATTTTTCATTGTTAGTAGGACTTAAAATGAGTTCAGTTGAGTTGAACTTGGTTCAATTCGACTTAAGTCGATAAAAATTGGTTCAGCTTGAAACTTGATTTGAGTATAGTACAAATTATTTTTTTAGCTTGAACTTGACTCGATTGTAGTTTGTGAACACTTTGATTTATCTTATTAGCCCGGATTGCATAAATCAATGATTAAAATAAATTAGACTTTAGACACTTTAAATTCATCCTCATTTAGAAATTTTTAGACAAAATGATAGTAATACAATTTAAATTATATTAAAATTAAAACGTTATTATTTAAGATACTATATTCTTTCTTTATTTAAATTTAAAATAAAATAAAATTTATATAATAATATCATAATAATAATAATCATGAGTTTAGTTAGAAATTAATAATATAAATTCAACAAAAATAAAAAATATACAATTCAGTTTGAAATTGTGTATAAAATAATATATAATATGATTTCATATAATATATAAATATTTATTTATTGAGTTAGTTTATGAAACATGAATCAAACTATAAGTAGCTCAAAATTAGTTCATTGATTTAACAAGTTCAAATTTTAGCTTAAGCTCAGTTTATTTGATTTATGAACCAAATTCGATGAATTGATTAATGATTCAAGTTTTAAACTAGTTTCAAGTTAGTTTGATTCATTATCAACCCTACCTGTTAGCATTCAGAATTATAGAAGATATTTTCAGAAGTCATCCGACAACCTCCGGATTAAATGGCTACATATACATGTTTTTCTTTTTCTTTTTTCTAAAAGAAGAAATTGGTTGTGAATATACTTTTGCTTTTCCTACATATTAGACAATGATCAAGGATAGGTTATGAATATATTTTTCTTGTTAGGTCTCGGGAGCATATAAACATCGCCGATTTATGATTTATGTGCATGCTAAAGGGATGATCGTTGATGATGAGTATGTTATAATGGGATCTGCTAATATAAACCAAAGATCTATGGCTGGTACTAAAGATACCGAGATAGCAATGGGTGCATATCAACCCCATCACACATGGTCAGGGAGGAAAAGACACCCACATGGCCAGGTTTGTATTTCTCCCGAAGCTTTAATTCTTGCAGCCATTTTTCTAATTGGATATTTCTTTTTGTCCAGGTGTAAATGACATGACATTGTCATTACAGCTTGAGCACATAAATGATTTGAAAATCATGCATCTTATCCAAATATACTATATTTTACAGATATATCAAATTTCTGGGTGATTGTTGGCATAAGTAGACCTCCCCTTTATCTCCTACTGCATGTGAATGACTTCCTCCCAAGTTAATTACTAGATGATGTCATGGATAAGCAACCTAATAAAAACCATTGCTAGTGTGACTTTTCAACCATGTTTTTTCTGTACAGTTGTCACCTTATTGGTGCCGTGTATGTTAGGAGAAAATTGATTACTGATTATTACTTGAATGAATGCTGGCAACACATTTTTTTTAACATACTCTTCGATGCACTCATTGTGATTGGTTTATTTTTTCAGAAAAGTCTCAACAATTTTCAAAACTTATCAATTTACTAAGTGTTTTGACTCTTTAAAAAATGGATTAACCAGCATTTTAATGGTTTGAACTTCAGACTTATATCTCCTATGTGCCAATACGCCATGTGATGTTTTCTATTCGTTACATTTGATGGTTTTTGTTCCTGCAGATTTATGGTTACAGAATGTCACTTTGGGGAGAGCATCTTGGCATGTTAGATGAAACTTTTGAGGAACCAGAGCAATTGGAGTGTGTGCGTAAGGTGAATGCAATTGCAGACAATAATTGGAAATTATTCGCATCTGAAGATTTCGCACTTCTGCAGGGACATCTTCTTAAGTATCCTGTACAGGTAGATTCTGATGGGAAGGTTCGCTCCTTACCTGATTGTGAGGATTTCCCAGACGCTGGCGGTAAGATATTGGGGTGTCACTCCACAACAATTCCAGATATCCTAACAACTTAAACTCCCAAATTCATGTTGTTGAAGTTTGGTAAAGTTTGTGATGTGTTATTTAGCTTTCTGTACTTAAACCACCTGTAAATCTTTCATACAGTAATGATTCATATTTTGAAAGGATTACTTGTTCATAGATTATTTGCTCCCACTATCTCATAGTTAAATGCAATCTAATTTGCACTTATAGCTCCTAAAGTGTAATAAAATTCTTTAAAATAGCTTTCTGTTTCTTGGACTGAATTTGAATCTATAATTATTTCTTTTGTTTTTTATTTTGTTTTGGCGTAGCGAGATTAGCAGTTTGAAGCATAATCATTGTTTTTGTCGGAAGTTTTAAACCGTGTTACGTATGCATTTCATGTCTGGGGAGGACAAAACCACAACTATAAACTCTAGATAAATAAATAAATAAAACACATTCATGAGGAATGTTGTCTGAGAACAAATAAATGGACAATGGTTCTTCCGACAAATCTTCAGAGGCCGGGCTAAAGCTATTAAAGCGAGGATGGAATCGTGTTCCTGCCACTAGAACAGTGTGTTAATGTTTTAAATTTTTTGGGTCCTGAGTGTATTAATACCCATCGAATATCGAACCCTCGTCGTCGGGTGCTTGTCCTGCTGATGTGCTTGGACTTGCTGCACCCAGTTTGTGTTTATATCAAGGACAACGAGTACTGCAGAGTATATACTTTCGAGACATAAGAAAAGAAGAAAGAGAAGTAAAATAATGTGAGAGAGGGGGTGGAAGTGAGAGATGAAGACTAAAGAGAAAAATGAGGTGGAAGAAAGGTGAAGGTATGCACCATTATATGAATAATGTTATATTAAATTGGAGACTTGTTGCAGATCCGAGAGTGAAGTTAGATTACGTGTTTCTATATATACACATTTATATAATTATTTACAAATATCTATATTTTTAGGGGTAAGATTTTTCATAGTATCTTTAAATATTTCTTAAATTGTAGAATATATACTTATTTTCTCAAGTTTATAAAAAAAGTTTCATTCTCTTTGAATATCAAAACATTCATTAGTGTCAAGAAGATTGTTCTCTTTTAATGTAAATATATCTGAGACGAAAGTTCTTATTAAGATTATTGCTAAGTTTGATGCCATAACATTAAACATCAGATTAACTTACAAGTTTTATATTGCACTTTAATATTGTTTTTATGATCGATTTGTAATAATATCACACTTTTAAAACTTTAGCTATAATATGATATTACATAATTAATTTATGTATTAAAATCTTATTTTGGTCCTTTAGAAGTCTTTATTTAAGTTCCGCCATCGTTTACAACTAGATAAAAGTTGGCATTGTTTTTAGCGAAGACAATAATTTTTCATTTATTTTAAGCAATAATATTTGATAAAAATGTATAAATGACAAATATGATATACTTGACATAAAAGAAATTGAAAGATAGCCTTTATTCTCAAGAGTAAGTATTTAATTTTAATACCCAAGAGTTGAGCACCATTGATTATTTTCAAAAATAACATTGTAACGAAGATTTTTTATTTGCTTAAAAGTCGAGTTTTTTAAATAATTAAAATTTGTATATTAGAGACATTTATGCCATGATCACTCGGCTCGAGAACGGAGTGGCAGATATTTGGGATTTGGGCCCTGTAAAATATTGGTCCAGGCAAGCGTTCATCATCTAAAAATTATTTGGTCCAGCTCGGCCCGTTATAAACCGGCCTGATGACTATTTCATAGAACGCTATGTCCTGACCAAGAAAAAAAAACGACAGGTCGCTATATGAAGCTTACAATCGAAGGTCAATTTGTTATTGCGCTTAGACAAAACCCTAACCCTTCGTCGTCTTTTTCTTGATTCTTCGTCTCCGTTGAAGAGTCAACACTCGAAGATCGTCGCTCGTGGAAATGGCAAGTTCTCCCCATCTGAATCCATACCTCATTCAGATTCTTCTCTTCGACCTGGCGTAGATAATCTAACGTTTTATTTTATTTTATTTTTTCCAATTATTTTGCAGGCCGATTCTCCTCCAAGAAGGTAAAATCCCATATCTCTCTTCGATTGCAGTAATCATGATAATCAAATATTGTCGGAGCACGATCGTACTTTGCATATGACCGCATCTTCGTGTGTATTTGTGTTTGTAACCCTAACGCACAATGAAATGAAACATTATAAATTATTTGTTAATGAATTGAATTCTTTAATTATGTTATCGCGAATAAGTTTCACCCTAGAATTCATTTGCAAACTAGATGGATTCTTCTATTTTTAAGAGTCCAAATCCAAACTCACGGTTAATTCTCAATAGAATGTGACCGCTCTTAGATTATTGGCTAATAAAGCTAATTGTTCGTCTGGTGATGATGTCATGTTTCAGGAATTCAAGGTCCCCTTCACCATGGAGAGCTCAGTCAAGGTCAAGATCCAGGTCAAGGTCTAGATCTAGGCCTAGGTCCAGGTCTCAGTCAAGATCTTTTGAAAAGCAAAGGCCAAGATCCCGTTCAAGAAGCCGGGGCAGGTTAGCGACAATCATTTTTTAGCTTTCAAGAGTTCTGGCTATTGGTTGTGTCATTCCCATTTTCTATTACATTCCTTCTACGTGTCTAATACTTCTTCCTTTGTGTCTCCTTTTTATGCTGTGTTGTGGACTGAACGATCTTGTCTTGTTCAGATCAAGATCAAGAAGTAATGAAAGGTTAGCCATTTTCAATTACATCTAGTTATAAAGCTTTCATTGAAACATCAATCCTATTTATTTTTAAAGTTTTTCTGTAGGGGACAACTGTGCTTGTTTGTTCTGGTTTTATGTTATTGTGTCAGGAACTTCTAACATCTGCAATTACGTTCCAGGACTGAGTCTAGAAACATTGGGAATACACTTTATGTGACTGGCCTATCTTCAAGGGTCACTGAGAGAGACTTAGAGGAGCATTTCTCTAAGGAGGGAAAAGTGAGTATCATATTGATTTTCTCTCCTTTTTCACTGGATCATCACACTTTTTGTCATTGTTGAGCCCTCTACCTTGAAATGGCTGTCAATAGTTGTATTCTTTGTTAGGTTGCCTCGTGTTTTCTTGTGGTGGAGCCTCGTACCCGAATCTCTCGTGGCTTTGCATTTATAACAATGGATACTGTTGAGGATGCAAACCGCTGTATCAAATATCTCAATCAATCGGTTTTAGAGGGTCGATATATCACTGTTGAGCGGGTAATGTGTTTTTCCATTAACCAGTAGTTGCTAAAAAAATTATGCTTCTTCTTGACTTGAAGGTTTTGTGGTCGTATTCAGAATACATTGCATCAGCTATTTTGGCAGCAATCAAAGATGATCAGTTCATCCATGTCAACTTTAGTGATACAGCTTGATCAATGGCAAGCTTAAACAGCTCTAATCAAATGCGTCTGATCAACTAAACATAGCAACTATATTGTCCAACAACTTTACAACATCAGCATTCACTTTCAACTCAACTAATCAACGGACATTATCAACAACTTTCTAATCAGGCTTTTATGGTATCTCACGCCTGGCATTAATCGTGTCTGGATATAACATTTTTTCTTTTCTTATAAACTAGGCTGTATATGTTAATGAAACTTCGCTTTTATGAACACCCTTAATATAATGTGCACGGGTTATCTAATACAGTTTACCAAGGCTAGAAATATATCATGAGATTCAAATTGTTTTACTTCCAGCGATACTTGGATGATTTATGTAGTTTGTTTCTATGTCAAATAAATTCTAAGGATTGTGAGCCTCTATTTTATATCAGTCACGAAGAAAGCGTCCAAGAACTCCTACACCCGGACATTATCTTGGGCTGAAAAGTACTAGAGACTATGGTAAGTTTGAGATATTATTTTCAAATGGTGGATGGTTTGTTTTATGAAAACTACTGAATTCCTGGTTGTCTTTAGGTTATCGGGGTGATCGAGGAAGGCATCGAGGTGGATCCAGTCGTGGTGATGATTATCCATATCGGAGGTCTCCAAGGCGATCGCCATATCGAGGTGGAGGTGGTAGAGATTATTCGCCGAGGCACTCACCCCCCTATGGTGGAAGATCTAGGAGGGATAGGTCCAGGTCACTTCCTTATTCTCCATATGGTAGTCCGGATAGGAGGTATGCTCGGGGATCTAGGTGATTCCTTTTGTCAGCTTGTTTCAATCTTTAAAGTTTGAAGATGGAAAGGAAAAATGTGACTGTTATGGTGTCGAGACTATCAGTTTGTGCTTTATATGCCATGTACCCATGTTTTAGAATTAGTCTGCACTTATTTATGCTTTTTTAGTACTTGTTTTTGTTCATTATTGAACTAGTTTGTGCAATCCATAATTTAATGGTCAAGTTGATCTACAAGTGTGCGTATCAGTGGCGGTAGAGGGCTTCATTTGCGTGTCTGATACTTTTTCTGGTTCGTTTCTTCGTATTGATAAATAAACAGCTGCAAATTCAACTTAAAATTTTGGGTAAATTACGGTTCATTCTCTTCAGTTTTTTACTTTCATCTGCATGGCAACAAGGTGGAAAGGACCACCTAAACTTGTCCAGGCATGGAAGCTGGGGATATGGAAGTTCCGAATCTCACCTCCATTGGGGTCGGGAAAAACCTGCTCCCGCCCCTCGGGTGTTCTCTTTTTTCTCAGTTGTTGGACAGGAAAATCCCTCTAGTTTCCCAACCGTCTCCATTCTCATGTTTTGTTTTTTAAGAAAATAATATACAATCATTCTAAGCACAAGTAGTTGCACCAACGCCTCAAAATTTTCTTTGCCTGATTCTATTATACCACGAGTCTACGATTAACCAAAGAGGACCGTTGACCTAGACATTCACGATTCGAAATATAATTTGAAATTAAAACTGATGGATATGAATTGTGCAAATTAAGCAAATATTTTATGACCAATAAAATACTAAATTATGATCAAGTCAGAGACTATTCATCCTATGATTATCCTTGATTTTCTGGAATAGTCCAAGTTATTTAATAATGGAAAAGTTATATACCTTCTTTTTGCTTATTTTATCACAACTATCAATTAACATCAGCAACTTCTGACTCAATAACCACTTTAGTTATGTACCCAAAAAAAAATAACCAATTCAGTTAACTGCTTATACTCGATATAACAACAATTTCTTGATGCCAAGGCTGCTAAAAAAAAGGTATTTGGCACTTAAAGGTATATTGCATTCAGTAACTTTATTCTTTCTCTCTGCATTTTAAATTTTTTAAAAGGATCTTATTATGACACTTTTTTCTTTAAAAACATAACACATTAAACAAGTTTGAATTCAAGAAAACTAACTAAAAGACTTACACAAGTTAGCTCACATCTTTATATTTTGTTAATGTTTATTTTTATCTCATCTACTTGCTTCCTTTCCTACAAGGAGGGATCCAAAATTCCGATATGCATCTGCAGTTTGATTCCATGTGGTGTCCATGCAAACTGTCTCCATCGGTTGAATAGGGAAATCAACAGTTACTTATATGTCAAAGTGAGTTAAGTCGGTTAGATTTGGTGTATGTATACTAGTCACGTAGCACAGTTAACGGTGCAATAAAAATTGTTTATAATTTTTTTTAAAATTATTTTTGAACATACGGCAATTCACCATAATTTTAAGATAATATTGTAATTTTAAATCATTTGCTCATGACTTCCATTATTCAATTATCATTTATTTTATTACTGATCACTCACATTCTCATCAACAATTATCGAAGTTACAAATATTCATTTAATTATTGTTACTATAATATTTAACATAAAAAATAGCATACTTTACGCTTTTGTCTGTGAAATAAAATAAAATAAAAATGTACATAACATGTATTTCTTATATACATGGAACTGAAGTTCAATAAAAACAAATCAGCTTATACACAGAAAAGTACATACTTCAAGTATTGTACAATTTCTGGAAAGCTATTTTGTATACTTTATTTTTTTGTGGTAGACAATCTATTTTGTATTTTCATCACATACGAAGATCTTTAATCCACTTCAACATTTAACTACAGATACTGCAACGTATAATTGTGTATCAGAAAACACAGGATGTGGCAAGAAAACAGACATTGTATATATAACTGTGAAGCCCCGGGCTGGGCGTTCTTGATGAGCATGTGCACAAACTATGCTTTGAAAATAAAAAAAATAAAATAAAGCCCATAGGCATTGAATTTTAGGAAAGAAAAGCCCAGGGTTGGGGTGTGTCATTTGCAGCTGCAACCTGAAATTTGAAGCCACCATGTTCCATTTTTCTACCGTGGCTTTGAATCCTCAACCTCACAAATTCCTCTTTCCCTTCACGCTCTTCCCTTCCACTTCTACACCCCCCAAGCTCCAATTCTTACGGACTCTCGAATTCCCCAGAAATTCGAAACTCCACTCCCTCTCTCCGTCGTTTCACCCAACACAGCAAGATGACGATTCCGAAGAACACGTCGTCGGCGACTGCGTTGTCTTCGAGGAAGGCGTTTTCGAAGATCCTATTTTCCAGAATGACATCTATTCAGATAACCTCAGCAAGTCCAAGCCCAAGCACAAGCCCAATTTTAAGAAAAAGGTGGATATGACTGTAACCGAGAATTTGGTTCCGGACAAATGGCGAGAAGCTCAGGCAGAGATCAACATCACGAAGAAGGAGAGGCGCAGGATAGCTCAGGAAATGGAGTTCAACAGCAAGGTTGAGAAGAACAGAAGAGGGTTGGTTCCCCTTAGGGAAATGAACTTGGATGAGTACAAGTCTTATAAGGATGCCAAATTGGCACAGATGAAACTTCTGGATACATCTTCTAGTGTTCCAGTGAGAGAGAAGGTTCCAGAACCTGAATTGAATGACTGTGAACGTTTAATGCCCAAGAATCCTAGATGGGCTGTTTATGGAAGGGGTTTGGAGGATGTCACAGAGTTTTTCAATAGCGGGAACTACGACCCTACTGCTACCACCGCTCAAGGTATATATGTATTTTATTTATTTATGCTCTTTTGGGCTTCATTTTAGTATCTTTGTTTTTTTTTTTTGACATTGTGGAGGGTTAGATGATTATCTTAGTAATTCTTTCATGCCTGTATGAACAGGTAAAAGGAAGTTGTTTACTAAGGAGGAGAAGGTTTTGCTGAATATGCGAATACCGGACTTGGCAGCTGCTACTTCAGTATGTTCTATGTGTCTGGGGAACGATGACTTTGATGTATTCTTATTATTATTGGAAAAGAGAATCCCTCTAAAGCCTTCTTGCATTTTCTTTAAAAAAAAATTGAGAACCATGATAAAGATGTAGGGAAAAGGCTTCTGGTTCACTTTTGGTGAATATTCTCTTTTTTTTTTAAAAAATGGCTAATGGTACTGATATTATTTTCAGGATAAATGGCTTCCTCTGCACACTCTTGCTGCATGCGGAGAATTTTACCTTTTAGATTCTCTGTTGAAGCATAATGTTGATATCAATGCTGTGGATAAGGTATGTAAATTCTATATTTTCATAGGGGAGATTGCAATGCATGAGTCCTCTATTTACTTTAATAATTTACTTTGTTTCCAGGATGGTTTGACTGCCCTTCACAGAGCGATAATTGGAAAAAAGCAGGCCATAACCAATTATCTCCTGAGAAACTCTGCTAATCCCTTTGTATTGGATAAAGTAAGTAAAAACTAAATAGTTGAGTTGCATATGTGAGCCTTTACTTGTTGATTTTCTTCTGCAAGTTAATTTTTGATTGTCGCAGTTATCTTTCCATCTTAATCTAATAGTATATTGTGTTGCTGATATGTTTATGCATCTGTTTTGTTCGTTATGTACTGGAAACAGGAGGGGGCCACCTTGATGCACTATGCTGTACAAACAGCTTCTATAATGACAGTTAAAATACTCTTATTGTATAATGTGGATATAAATCTCCAAGACAATGTATGGTTAATTTTTTTCATATTTTCCTTTATTCTTTTTGTGGGGAGCTGTTTGAGAACACAAGTTATTTGCTGTCTCAGGATGGCTGGACACCATTACATGTTGCTGTTCAAGCTCAGAGAACAGACTTAGTGAGGCTTCTGCTGATTAAAGGTGCTGATAAGACAGTAAAAAACAAGGTATCTTTCTATTGATTTCCTGTTTGAATATATCAATGTGAAAGAACCTTGGTGTCTTGCAAAATGATAGCTGGATGTGGCTGCTTGAAATGGAGCATTTGTATGATTATCAATTGTCATTGGTATTTAGAAGGTCTGCTTCTGCCATATGTTGTTTGGTGATTTGAGTGAAAGGCTATTGTTGTGATATCCAAATCTTGATTATTAATTTTGAGATTGAGATACTTGTACAAGAATTTCACTTAAGCCAGAAAAAAGTTTATTTGTTGTGGACGAAAAATTTTCTAAAGTGATCGAGGAATTGTAACTGTCAATCTCATACTTGTTTGCTAAACTTTACATAACCAGCTCCAAGCCTGGATTGGAGAGGAGGATTGTCTAATTGTGTTAAACAATCTCAAGATAACAAAGTTTTGTTGAATTTTTATGACATGTATTAACAGTTTTATTGAAGATTTTGGCTTTTGGTTTTGTATGATGTGTCAATTAGTCGACTTCAATAGGATTTTCTTGATGCTACTGTTTGATGAAATTTTAATTTGCTTAATGTCTCTCCAAAGTCCCGAGTTTCGTGCAACTTCGTTTCAGTTGATAGATACTAGTATCTGCAAATATATCAGCTATTATTTATAAAACTAGAGAAACCTTTTAACAGTGTTTGAGTGCTCCAATTCTGTTGTCTAGCTGCTTAATGCCGGCCATTTCTTTTACATTGATTTTAAAATTGCATTTTCCCTGTTTGTTTGTCTCAGGATGGTTTAACTCCCCTTGACCTTTGCCTTTACTTTGGTCAAAGCGCTAGAACATATGAGCTGATCAAGTTGTTTAAGCAGCCTCAAAGGCGTCTTAGACCTGCATCAGTATGACAGATGGGGCTAAGAAACCATACAACTTTTGAAAGATTTGGACCAACATATGAAGATTAGAGACTGCCAAGTTTTGCATGACATTTAGCATCCTTCAGCTTTGGAAATTTTAGGACAACTATGGTATTACACTATATTAAAATGTATATTTTAAATGTAATAGGAAAATAGGAATATTTTTATTCAAGAAAAAGAGAAAAAGAAAAATGACATGCTATTTTTTTAAAGTGGAATGTGATTTAAAATTTTGAATTTCAAACAGTCAAACTGCGATATACCAAGCTTATCCGATAAAGCTTGTTCTGTCTGTCCACCGAAACTCCACTGTCATTATCCAACACTTCCAGTATGTAATATGGTCTTCTAATACCCAAACTTCTGATTCTGATTGTTGAAATTCAACGTTGTTTATTCTTCAATCTCCACATGAATTATACCCAAACTTGAATGTTCTTTTTGATTTTGTTGGATGTGAACCTCGGTTTAGAAGCCGATCAGTAATGCTCCATTTCTGTAATCTCAAGGTAAATTCCCATTTTTCTGCAATATTGGACTGCTTTCTATCGCATACTTTTTCTCCAAAAGCATTTTTGCATGCCTTTGGAGCACACAATAGCACAAACAAGATGCACATAATATAGATTATAATGGCATCAATAAGAATATGTATATTTTAAAAGATCAATATTCAATCAATAATTATTCTCAAAAAATTATGTAATTGATTACTAAAAATAATATAATTAATTTTATAAAAAATATGATTAACTTAATTATGTATTTAGTTAAGTATTTTATTACTCTAAATATGTATTTAATTATCATGAATAAAATTTGAAATATAAATGGATGTATTTATTATAATTATGTGGAAGAATTATTTTTTACATTCATAAATTAATTAAAATTTTATGTAGACCATTTAAATGTATCGAATATAATGAAACCAACGATAAATATCATAGTATAATATACATAATCTATTATAATCTTTGGCTTGTAATGGTTATATAATTATAAAAAGATTATTTATAGTTAACTAATTTTTTTATCGATAAAGATAATTAGTGTGAAATCTAATTTAGACTCTTCGCTATATAGGGGTTGATTTAGAAGATTCCTCAATAGTTTACATATAATTTTAAATAAACTATACTATACATAAAAGAGAAAATATTATCAAACTATTAATAAATATATATATATAATTTAGGATGTTTTCATAGTTAAAAATAAATATTTTTATTTTGAAATTGATAGATAAATTATTATATAAATTAACTTCTACAATGATATAATGTGCTAAAATTCTTTACATATTTACAAAAATTAATATATTTAATATCAAATTTTATAAATACATTTTAAAATTATGTGTTTTGATATAAAAATAAAATTTATTTATAATTTTTAAAAAAATATTTTTTAGAAGGATTCATACTTGCCCCCTTCTCAATCCATCTTTATCATTAAGGATTATAAAATTTATTTTAATTTTATTTCACCAAATCAACATAATTTTACCTAGATTTTTTAAATCTTGCTAATTAAGGCTCCGTTTGAGGTGATTGAAAATTTTTAATTTTAATTTTAAAAATAAAATCTGTTTGGTAAAAATAATTTTAAAATATTTTTTAAATAATTTTGACTTAAATATCAAAATAAAAAATTATTAAATATTTTTAATTTTAAAATATTTTATTTTTAAATCTAAATAACCTTACCATCATTAAATCTATAATATATATATATATATATATATATTATTTTAGATAAATTTAATTTTTATTTATCTAATTTTACATAATAAAAAGAAAATAAAATATTATTTAATATATAAATTATATTTTATATTATATAATTATTTATAATATATATTATTTTTATATAAAATAAATATTAAATAATATAAAATATTATAGTAATATATAAAATTATTTATTTTTAAATATTATTAATCAAATAATATGTAAAATAAAAATTTATATAATCATATAATATTTTTTATATTATAACTATTATATTACTATTATTATTTTGTAAATATTAATTTTACTTTTATCACTATTAATATCACCATCATCACAATAATAATAATAATTTTTTTAAATCCTAAAAATTATATTTAATTTATATTATTATAATATAATTTTATGTTATATAAATTTTTATAATATAATATATATTATTTTTATATAAAATAAATATTATATAATACATAAAAATAATATATAAAATTATTTATCTTATATATTAATTATCAAATAATATATAAAATATAAAATATATTATTATATAATATTATTTATATTATAATAACTATCATCATAATTATTATAATAATAATAATAATTTATTTTTTATTATTTTAAAATTTTAATTTTTAATTATCTAATTTCTATATATTAAAAAATTAATAATATTAAATTATATTGAATTTATAATATTATAATATTATTTTATATTATATAATTATTTATAAAATAATATCATAATATATACTATTTTTATATAAAATAAATATTAAATAATATAAAAATATCATAATAATAATATACATAAATTTTTTATTTTAAATATTAATAATCAAATAATATATAAAATATAAATTTATATAATTTTATAATTTTTTTATATTATAATGATCGTATTATTTTTATTAACTCATAAACATTATTTTTATTCATTATTTTTATTATCATAATAATAATTATATTTAATTTATTATTTTAACATTTTAGTTTTTTGAATTAATTTTATTTATTTATATATATATTTTTAATTTATAATAAAATAATTTAATATAATAGTTTAATTTATTTTTACAATAATTTTAAAAAATTTTAAAAAATTGATATGAATTAATACTTATTTATCTTATTTTATTTTTTTCAACTTTTTTCAGCACTTGTTTTGGCTATTTCAAATTTAACGAGCCTATGCAGGCATAAAAAAAAAACTATTTAATATTAAATGATAGTATAATATAAAGGTCATAAATTGTAGAACCTTTGAGCCACTAATGTTAGTCTATTCTAACAGTGAGTGAGGGTTGGAAATTAGAAAAGTTATGAATTGCTGAGTTGAAGTTCATCCTTTGTTAATTGACATGTTCCAAAGGCAAAAGCAGGGTTGAGGGAGGGTTTTAGCATTCGCAGCAGCAACCTGGAAATGAAAGGCACAACAGTGTTCCATTTTTCTACCGTTATGCTAATTCCTCAGCCTCACACACTCTTCTCTACTTTCCCAATCTTCCCTTCTGCTACTACTCCCCGCAAACCCCAATCTCTGCAATCCCTAAAATTCCCCAGAAAATGGAATCGCGATATGGGAGACTGCGTCGTCTTCGAGGATGGCATTTTCGAAGACACCATTTTCCAAAATGACAATGGCTCAATCAACAAGCCCATAAACAGACCAAAGAAGGGAATCGTGCGTGAGAATTTGGTTCCGGATAAGTGGAGAGAGGACAAGCGGAGAGAAAGTGAGGCAGAGACTAGCATCACCAATAATAAGAGGCACAAGAAAATGGAACTCAAAAGAAAGGTTCAGAAGAAGGGAAATGTAAAGCCAAGAGAGTTGGATATAAATTGGGATGAGTATAGGGCTTCTAAGAAGGCTAAATTGGCACAGCTCAAACCACTGGTTCTCGATAAGCCTTCTAGTTTCTTGGTGAGGGAGAAGGTTCCAGAACCTGACTTGAATGGTGAACGTGTAGTTCCCAAGAATCCTAGAGGGGTTGTTTATGGGAAGGGTTTGGAGCATGTTACTGAGTTTTTCAATAGTGGCAGCTACAACCCCACTGCCAAGACCACTGGTGAAGGTAAATGGCTTCTGTATTATTCTAATTTATGCTCTTTTTTCGGACTCCATTTTCATATCCATGTGAGTGTTGAGGATTAGTATTGGTATGATTGATTTGTCACAATCCATTGAAAATTCACTTCCTTGATGATGCATAAACTTTTTGCAAACTAACTGGTTGGTTCGCTTTCACCACTACTTCATCCAATGGTGGTTGATGAATGGCCATTTAGCTGGGAAATTAAATTGTCGTTGAATGGATGGTTTCATTCGCTGATTGTTGAACTGGTCTCCTTGCATGTATATGGACTTTGTGATTGTCGTCCTAATTCTTTCATGTCTGCATGTATAGGTCGTCGGAGGTTGTTCACTATTACTAAGGAGGAGGCGGTTTTGTTGAATAAGAGAACGCCATATTTGGCCGCTGCCACTTCAGTGAGTTTTCTGTGTCTGATGAACAATGAGTGATATTTCACCATCATTATACTTATTATTATTGGAAAGACAAATTCTCTAGTTCTCCTTCATTGTGATGTTTTAGTGATCTTTTGTTCCAAAGGTGATGTTGAGTAATCACAGTAGTTGCTGATGTTGCCAGTTTTCTTTGGACTGGATAACTGGGGCTAATAAACCTTGTTGCATTTTCTTATTTGTCAGAACCATGATAAAGGTGTGGGGAAAAGGGTTCTGATTCACCTCCTTATAGCCTTTGATGATAATCTCATTTTTTTGGCTAATACTGATGTTATTTTTTTAGGGTAAATGGCATCCTCTGCACACTCTTGCTGCATGTGGAGAACTTTACCTTTTAGATTCTCTATTGAAGCATAATGTTGATATCAATGCTGTGGATAAGGTATATAAATTTTAAATTTTTATATGGGAGAATAAAATCATGGAGTCCTTGATTTAAACTAGTGACTTACTATTTTTCCAGAGTGGTTTGACTGTCCTTCACAAAGCAATTGCAAATAGGCAAGCAATAACCAATTATCTCCTGAGGAACTCAGCTAATCCCTTTGTGCAGGATAAAGTGAGTAAAAAATTACTTAATTGTTGTAGTTGCATAAGTGAGCCTGTACTTGCTAATTATCTTCCCTAAGCTCTTTTTATGCGCTCTACCCCTTCTCCATTGGAAAATCATCACTGTTATGCTTTGTTTGGTTTTGGGGGGGGGGGGCGAGGAGGAGAGGGGGAGGAAAAATAAAGAGGGTATGTAAAGGTTTTTCATCTTTCATTTGTGCATGGAAATACGAGGGAAGGAACCAATTTCCACAGGTCTCATCAGATTTTGTTTCCCCCTCAAATTGGTGAGAAAATGGGGAGAAGAAACTTGCATTTTTTTATTTTAAATTGTTAAAATTATTATATATTTTTAAAAATATAAAAAATAAATATTATATTAAAAGAAAACTAAATTAAAAAAAATTAAATTTTTTAAAGTTAAATTTTATACTACTAACATATTTCTTTTCCTCTCTTTTCTACCCATCCAAACAAAAGTTCTTTCTTTTCCTCCTATTTTAATTTATCCAAACAACTCATTTTTTCCTTCTTATTTCCACTCTCTCTCTTTCCTTTTCTTCCCTTTCTCTCTTTCTTATTTCTCAAGTGATCCAAACAGAGCATTAATGTTTCATCTTAATCTAACAGTGTACTATTATAATAGGCTTAATTGCTTGTTTATTATTATGCAACTATTTTGTTGTTTATGTCTGGAAACAGGAGGGGGCCACCTTGATGCATTATGCTGTACAAACAGCTTCTACCGAGACAATTGAATTACTCTTATTGTATAATGTGGATATAAATCTTCAGGACAAGGTATGGTTAATTGTTATCATGTTTAGTCTATCTACCTTTTACTCTTCTGCAGTGAGCTCTTTGAGAACATAATTCATTTACTCTGTTTCAGGATGGCTGGACACCATTACATCTTGCTGTTCAAACTCAGAGAGCAGATATAGTGAGGCTTCTGCTGATTAAAGGTGCTGATAAGACATTAAGAAACAAGGTAATTGTCTATTGATTTCCTGTGTTAATCTATAAATGTGAAAGAACCTTGACATTGTGCATAATGTTGCCTGGAAATAGATGCTAAAAATGCATCATTGGTACAAATATCAGCTGTCATTGGTATTTAGATGGTTTGTCTCTGCCATATGAACAAGTTAGGTGCTTGGAATGAAAGGCTATTGTGATATTCCAACACTGATTTCATTTTAGGAATTGGGGATACAATTAAAACTTTCCCTTAAACCAAGGAACCCTTTCTGAGGCCATTAAATTTAATAGCTGTTGAAGATAAATTTTCAAAAACAACCGAGGAATTGCTAAATTTTGCCAATCTAATTCTTGTTTGCTGAACTTTACATGGCTGGTCACAAGCCTGGATCAAAGAGAAGGACCGTGTCAGACAATTACAAGCTAAAATAAAGTTTTGTCAAGTCTTTATGCCTTGATGGAATAATGGTTTTATTGAAAAATTTTGGATTTTGATTGAGCATGATGTGTCAATTGGCCAACCTCAATAGGATAAGGCATAGTTGATTTTATTGCTTCTATAATTGAGGAATTTTTAATTTATGCTTTATGTCCTCCAAGTCCAGAATTTTGTGCAACTTGGTGTTAGTTATTACATACTTGACTTGCATCTTCAAATATTTCAGCTGTTACTTAAAAAACTAGAGAAACCTTGGAATAGTGATTGAGAGTTCAATTTCTGTTGTCTAGCTGCTTAATGTTGGCCATTTCTTTTATGTTGATTTTTTAAATTGCAATTTCCCTGTTGTTTGTGTCAGGATGGTTTAACTCCACTTGACCTTTGCCTTTATTCTGGTCAAAGTTTCCAAACATATGTGTTAATCAAGTTGTTGAAGCAGCCTCAAGGGCATCTTTGACATGTATGATCAATGGTGCTAAGAAACAATGCAATTTTTGAACAATGGTGTTTTCTCTGGTAGCCAGCATTTGGGAGTATAGCCTATGGTGGAATAACAAATGTGGATTCTTCTTAATCCATGTCAGATGTGAGCTGGTGCCTTCTCATTTCAAATTTGTTTATGTATAACCCCTCAGGGGAACTATTTGAAATTGTAAATAGAATTCATTTTACCCTTTTTATCCTTGGTTAACCTATTTGTCTTCTCATGCTCATCAAGTAAGAAGGATTTTAATCTTTGATGTAGCCATTGGCCCCTTCTAGCATTCGTTTTTGAGGTGTGGGAACTGAATGGGTATGAGTTGCTGAAGATTAACACTTTCAGATGAAGGGTTGTAACTTTGGGAGGCTGTTGTTGTATTAGGCCAAAGTTGAGGAGTTTGTTGCCCATTCATGTTCATCAAAATTTTGACTGTGACCAACAGGAGTAAGTGTTTCAATTTCATTCCTGGATTTTGTTTTTGTTTGGCGTGTTGAATCATTTTTATGATGCAGTGGGTTTTATTGCAGGTCTGTCATAATTGAATTCCATTGCTGGAGAGTTTGTCGTGTGTTTTTTGAAAGGCCCAACAGCAGCGGTGTAAATCAGCCGAGTATGAATTTGATAGTTACTTCGTAGTATGCCCTTTATACTTGTGTTACTGTCTGCTTTAAGGAAATGAAAAGAAAATATTATACATATTATAACAAGGTGGGTAGTGTACGGATGCTTCATACAGTATTGTCCTGAGCGCTTTTGTTTGTGTTAATGTGGATGGTAGTTATTATTTTGCCTAATTGTCGTGTTATTACTCAATCTGTAGTTATTAAAATGTTTAATAACAAGTAATGGGTAAGGATCGTCTAATCCATCAAAGGAGCATGATTTTTTTTGGATGAGATGTCTTTATTTAATTTCATGATTACAAAATGATAGGAACATTTCTTTCATGTTTTCTTTATTGATGTCTTTCATTCTGTCTGTGAAACTAAATGTAGGAAACTTGTGCCTCTGTCATTGACATGATTTTTTTTTGGTTTGCCCACTCTTCTGTCTTTCTTTGATACTAAAAGTTGGTGTAGGTTAGTTGGCATAAAACTTTTTAGGAAGCTGTGTTGTCTTCCTGCTTCTGCATTCATCTTACAATGATTTTTGCAAGAACATCACCGACCTGGTTATTAGATGTTGCCTGAATGTAGATGCTTAAAATGGATCATTGACATGATTTACCAGATGTCATATTGTTTTTGGAAGTCTGCCTCTGCCATGTGAACTAACTAGGCGATATGAATAAAGGGCTATTGTGATATCCAAATCCCGATTCTCAATTTTGAATACTTAGATGAGATTTGCCCTTAAACAAGGGAAATGATAGATACCCATAAGTTACATCAGTGGGTTACTTATGTGAGATAGTTTGAATAAGGCATGTTGTCTGAAAATATGAGGGAAGATGGAGAGAGATCATCTTATTATTTGAGAAAGGATTAGACTCTTAAGAGTGGGGAGAGTACTGGTCTCCTGAATATCTAGGGAAATCATTCATTTTGTATCGTCTACTCTAGTGCAAGGTTGCTATCACATTGGTACAGTCATTGGGATTTAAGGTTAATAAAAATTCATTTTCCTTAAGAATCTGAACCAGGTTCTATCAGGAACCCTTCCAAATTCAATAGTAGTCGTAGAAGAAAAATTTTCAGATGTGATTGAGAAATTGTTAAACTTTGCCAATCTCATGCTTGTTTGCTAAACTTTACATAACCAACTCCAAGCCTGGATCAAAGAGGAGGGTTGTGTTAGACAATCACAACTCACAAGCTAACATAAAGTTCCGTTAAATCTTTTGCCATGGATTAATGGTTTTATTGAAAATTTGGTTTTTGATTGAGCATAATGTGTGGAGTAGCAGACATCATTAGGATAAGGCATGATTACTTTGTTGTTGCTACCGTAGAGAAATTTAGTGTCTCTCCAAAAGCAAGAATGTCGTGCAACTTTGTCTCTGTTCTTACATAGTAGCATATTCAAGTATTTCTTCTGAAGACCTTTTTTTTATACAATGGTGACAATGAGGTTTAAATTATAATTTTATGCAAATTATCCAAACCCTTTGTTTCTACCTCAATCCTTGTGGCTTCCTCTAGAAACCTTTGACCAGTAATTGCGTGTTGTCTGTCTGCTTATTGCTGGCCATTTCTCTGCTTATTGCTGGCCATTTCTTTTACGCTGATTTTTAAACTGCAATTTCTCCGCTTGTCTCTCAGGATGGTTTAACCCCACTTGACCTTTTCCTCTACTCTGGTCAAAGTGTCAACATATGAGCTAATCAAGTTGTTGAAGCAGCTCGTGTAAGACATGTCGAGCAATGGACAAAAAAGGAACATGTCTTTTTTTCTTTTTGGGTCCAAACGAGAGGTTAGGGATTTTGAAAATATCACAAGTAACCTCATTTAGAGTGTGGATGGTGAAAAACCACGTTCTGAAGGGCAGGTCTAATACATGGGGCTATGTATTAACATTTTTGAACTATTTGGACAAACAAATGAAGAATAGCCGTTGCCAAGTTTTGCATGAAAAGTAGGAATGTTTTCATGAAAAAAGGAAAACTGACGTACCTTTTTGAAATGTGATTTAACAATTGAATGCAAACCAAAACTATATAATTTTAGTAGTCGTTGCTGAAACGTCCATGTATTAGCTGCATTAGTTATGTTCTGTTAGGTTGGTTAGGCTACTATGCATTTAGTTATTTTGTATATACGTAGCCCCCTTCAATAGCTTCTTGTCTTGTTATAAATATATGATGAGTTCTTTCTATCTTCATATTTGTCAATCAATACAAAGATATTTCATGGCAAGTCTCTTCTTTACTTTGAACTTTATGATGGGTGGTTACATCAAGTTAGTAATAGGTATTTCACCCATCAAGAGACTGATAAATACCAAACCTTACGATACTCCGATCTAATCAATGAAATTGCATCTATTCTTGGAAGTTGGAAATTTAGGCATGGTTTTTTTTCTCTGTGAAGTAACGATTTGTTTCCTACGAAATTGTATTTACTTGGTTTGGCTAGGAGTATTGCTTGGGTAAATTAAATATATCCCATCTGCACTTGATGTGACCTTAAAGATAACTTCTTATTAAATTAAATTGATATTTAATACAATTAGTGGTTTCGTATATAATAATTACAGTACGTTGTATGATTATTTGTTTTTTGTTTAATATTAAGTTTTGTTATTCACAATATTATAACTAATAAAATAGTATAATTATTTTTTTGTATCAATTCACATTTCAAGTTAACCTAGAATTAATTAAGCAAAGAGTAAAGATTTTAAACCTACATAGATGTCAAGCAGACCTTAAACAGATACCCCGCATAATTAAATTATTTTATGTGGAAAGAAACTGAAAAAATATCAGCATCAGCGGAGTCAAAATATCTCATGGCAAAAAGACACTTTTGACAATGATAGCTACAGTTATGACAGTTAAATTTTTAAAATAAAATCACGATAATAAAAAAAATAAAAATAAAAATTTGATGTTACTAAACGGCGACCGTCATAAGATAATTGTATACTTAAGAAAAACATCTTATGTTATATTCATCAATGATAAGAAGTGCAGAGGAATATGAATATCTTTTTTAATATTTCCTTATTAATATAATATGCTATCCTAAACAGAGAAGAGGTTTCGTGCATGAGTGTGATAAAAGCAAAGGCTAGATAGCAAAAGCTACGATAAGAATCTCTTCTCATCTCGCCTCGTCTCGTCGGATCCATTAAGAATAGCATCAAGCAAACGCAATTAAAATGAGTTTCACTTACAATTAATTAACAACAAAAAGTTAAAAACCATACAATAATATCAACTCCACTCCCACCACCCTCTCCTGTCTCCTCATCGCATTTCATTTCAACCACTCTCCTCTCTCTCTCTCTCTCTCTCTCTCTCTCTCTCTCTCTCTCTCTCTCTCTCTCTCTCTCTCTCTCTCTCTCTCTCTCGTAAAAAATAATGCTGGCTTCTCGATTCCGCGTCCACACGGTCTCCGGCGTGGGGTGCGTCGGTGCTGATCACACGAATGCCGCAACCGTCCGTTCCTTTCCCCACTCCATCGCCGTCGATTTCTCACCGCTCCACCTTCCACTGGTTCGGGCCCGGCGATTTCGATGCCCCAAATCCACTCTCATTTCCTGTAATTCCTCTCGTAGCAGATCCAGTTCCGACGATCCTCATGCCGATGATTATCTGGAAGCTTCTCTCCTTCTCTCAGGTACCCTTTCTCTTTCTTTCTCAAATGTTCAATCAAAGATTCAAACTTGGGTTACTCACACTGATGGGTTGGTTGATCATGTTTCTATTAATGTAATGCATCTTTGTTTAAAGTATCAACCTTGTATTTTTCTGTTTCCTTCAAAAAAGAGATTAAAAAAAGTTATTTTACCTTTCTTTTTTATGAGTTATTGATTTTTTAGGAAAATTTGGAAATGGTGTTACAGTAGTGTATTGTAGTAACTCTGGTTCTTTTGATCGTTTAGGTCTATCCATGTGTATGCATCCCTGAAATTTTAATTACTTAAACTAGCGCAGAAACAATCTCCCACTACCAGACGTGGAAGCATAGATTTCAATGGAAAACGTCTACATCAATTCCCTTCTCCCAGGACAAAAGTTCAAGAACAGATAATAGCTTTTTATTCAGACAAGGCTTTTCACAGCGTTTTCAGAACCCCACAATTTTTCTCAGGATTTCTTGTGATGGGGATTATATCCTGCCCATTGTTGTAGGTATGTGCCGCAGATAGAAATGTGTTTTCCAGTTTAACTTTCCCTTCCTGACATTTTTAGAGAATCCAAGTTATATTAACTTCATTTCTTTGTTGCTGCAGGGCATATTGCTATTGAGAAACTTATAGATGCTGAAATGGAACAAGAAAGAAGTGGGGTAATTTTTGGACTTGTGTCCCAATGGTTGTTCATTTGTGTTTTTCTGTTTGTGGCCAATGCTTAGAAAATGGTGATATTGCAGGATTGCCCAGACCAGTTCCAGTTAGTGAAAAACCTAGTTGGAAGACTAGACCATGAAGTATGAAGCTAGCATTTCCCATTTTATATTAATGCCTATGGATATTCTGTCATTTGCTTCTTTGCCCTCTTTTTCTTCTTTTTTTGTTTATTCTGATGCTTGTATGTTAGGTCTAGATAGCAACAAAACGTTTTTGACTTTAGTCGTTTTAGCTTCCTGTTTTTATTTTGCATTTATAGGATTCCCTATATGTGGAAAGAAGGTCATTATATATCGTCTGTCTTGGAACTATTGATTCTTATTCATTCTTGTTCTTGATATTGAAATGCAATATCTGTGTACCTAGAAAATAGATATTATCTTGCCCTCGTTTGCTTATTCATTGCCCACATCATCTTTACCAATCCACCAAGTTATAGAATACAACAGAAGATAGTCTGCACTAGCTAATGACCTTTCTTTTTAGTCTAATTGCATCTTCTACCCCTACTAAGGATTGTTTGGTGCGATCATATAGTCCATACCAATTGCATGTTTGTGTTTATGTTTGAGAATAACCATACTAGAAAAGAATAGGGTACAGTTTGGATACAATTATTTGGGTCCTCTCAAGAGATTTCAAGTTATTTGTGCAAAAGTTCTAAAGCAATAGCAATTTAGCATTATGATTCAAAATCATGCTCTGTCTAATTCCTTAAAATACAAATTGGTTATCAAATTAATAATTCAAAAATCTTTCCTTCATTTTACTCTTTCAGGTGATAATGGTGAGAATGACAAAGAGAGTGGTCAGTACTTACTATGCCAGATTGTACCTTAGCCAGGTTTTGAAAACTTATAAATACATAAATGATAAGACACCTTTATCTTCTACTCTTTCATTCATAACAGTGCTCATAAAAGTTAGTAATTCCTCCAGCCAGGGAAAAGTGATCTTATCAGTGTGGATGCACGTCCCTCAGATGCCATTAATGTTGCAAATAGATGCAAGGTATGAATGCTTGAAAGACTATATAGCACATCCTGTTCTTATGCAAAACTCCTAGTAAAATGCATTTTGTGCATGTATGTATCCACCTGTATGATTTTAAATTTCATTTGTGCAGGCTCCAATATATGTAAGTAAAGAAATTGTTTTCACAGATGCTATCAGACTCGGTTATGGAATGGGCAGAGTGCATAATAAGAAGGCTATTTATGATGTATTGCTTGACAGGTAATGCATAATTATTGTGTCACATGTGGCATATTTGCCAACATAGATTTTCTTTACATTCTTGGTTACCACATGCGAGTTTATGTTTCCTACAGTCCTGTAGATGGTCAAGATTTGGTAGCTCAAGAACTAAGTATGATGCATAATATGCATATAGCTATCAAACAGGAAAGATTTAAAGATGCAGGTAAAATATCAAACACACTAGTATATTATACGTCTGCGAGTATTGAGTACTGAGTATAGAGGGGTAATGTTGTGCAATCATCTAAGTTTGTCCTTTGACTTCTGCAGCTATGTGGAGAGACAAACTTGCAAATCTTCGTAAATCAGCTCATGAGCACTAACTAGATTGTTAGGTATATCCAAAATTACTTTCGGCCACTTTAAGATTTGGAAGTTTGAAAAATAAATAAATAAATTTGTGTGTCTATTGTGGTTTGACTGTATAGTTGTCTAATTGTATATTGAAAATTTTCATGTGATGATGACAGGGTAATTTCTGAAGAATGTATGGGTATCTTTTTCCTGATAATTTTCAACAGGAATATAAATTGGGGTATAAGTTATAGAAATGAAGGAAAGTAGCAAAATTATGTGTTGTACAGCTGTGCATTAGATTCGTCGACCCCAATTTATGTACATAAAATGTATTAAAATGCCTTAAACCTTGTAGATGAGAATTAATATATGACCTTGGTGCTCTGATGAATGAATATAACACTTTTAAATTCTTGATACGTGTTCATCTTTGTTACAAAGAAAAATAGATAATTGATTAATGACCATAGTATAAGGGAATCTCCTTGCAAAACATTTATTTTGATATAATTTAGTAATTTTTTGATCGAAAAAAGAAAATATAATTTAGTATCGATGATTAGCTTCTACTGAAATTGGTGTGATCTATTATTGCATAAGGCACTTACCGAGTTTCCTCCCAAGAAAGCTGTGTAAAAATCTATGAAATTAACCACGTGAAGTGTTCAAAGTTGAGCTTGGGTAAAGTTCTCACCGCTATCATGTAAATTAATAACGTTTCAACCTCAACTTTTCAACGTGTTTTCAGAATATATAAGACAATAATCAGCGTGTACTTCTATGAGTCTCAAGACTGAGTTTCACAAGCAACATATTTTTTTCCATTTTTGTTTAACCTGCCTTGAACTTTGTGTGCGTTAAAATCTCAACCTTTATTGTGCATAAAATCTCAAGTATTAATTTCTTACAGGCTAATTAGTATTTTAATTTTTATAAATTTATTTTTAATTTTTGAAATACTGTAAATTAGTCTTTTAATTTTTAAATTTTTACAAATCCATTTTTCACTTTAAATAATCTTAAGTAATTATTCTACAAATAGTATTAAGGATAAATTTGAAATACGGTTATAAAAACTACGCTTAGAAATTAAGGACTAACAGAATTTTTAGTAAGAAAATTATTTACAAAAATTAAACAAATTATGATTAAAATATTTACTTGATTTTTTATATTTTGACGACTGAAAGGATGAAGAAAACAAGCCTTAATGATACCGTCATCCATTTCAAAAAACATACTCAGATACTACGTCAGTCTCCATGACACTCAAATCTTTCGTTCATTCTCTTTTGAAGTTGTAATCCTATCCGATTTATGTAACAAAATAATTTTAAACAGAATTATTAATCTAATTCTACTTTATATGAACAAAATTCTTTCAATATCTCAAATTTGAGACCTTCAACAAAATTCCTTGTCACTTGCTCTCTAGTTACTTTGTAATTTTATATACAAGTATTTAAGGCAGCATTGGAGTGGTAGTTTTTTTTTTAACAATAATAAAAGTAGTAAAGTTTGAATTTAGAATCTTATATTTTATTTCAGTAATAATTTTATTTTATAATACAGTAATAGTTTTATTTCATAACACAGACTAAAGTTTTAAAAAAATATTTTGAAGATTTAATCCTTGTCATATTTTTTTTCCCACAAATTAGCATCATTATACATTTTCTAACAATATAGGACCTAGTTTTTATGCTCCTTACAGTAGGGAAAGCACCCATCCCCTTTAGAATGACCAGAACCTTCATCATCTCCGCAAGGTGATGCACATTGACCCATCAAATAACAGAAGCTAAGTTGGAAATAGATACTCAAACTTGGTCTGAACAAACCCAAAGTAGGTAGCTTTCTCTAACCCCTCTTGCTTTGATATTTGTTTCCTGTATCAAAATTTGAGACTATGCATGCCATTGTGCTGTATTATATGCGCGTGAATCTGCACTTTTTGGTAATTAAAATTAAAGGAAGCCTTTTTTTTTATTCATGATGACGTGGCAGACAAAGAGACGTTTGGTTTGCAATGTCATTGGAAAAGTCTTGGACGTTAAAAGTTCCCAAAGATTGGGTTAGTAGTTTGATGCCAAACACTCTCTTTCGTCACGATTATGAGCTAATTTTGGATACATGTTTAGGATATGCTTCTTTGTTAAGTAGCATTTTAAATTTGGTAAGTTTCCTTTTATTTCTCTTTGAAAAAAATAAATAGGAAAAAAATGATCGTCTAAGTTAGATGTATCAATTAATGAATGTTGGTTCATATAATATATATTTAATTTTCTTAAGAAAAGGAAAAAGAGGAAAAAGAGGAAAAAATCTTATTAAAGGAGTTAGTACCAAATAAAATACTATGAATCCGAGATCCTAGATTAGAAAAATATCATTATTATAATGAAAAATGTATATGTATGATATGGTAACTGATAAAATTATTCCACCATCACAATTTATGTATTATGTTGGACCCATAATAAATTCATTCATCGCACATATAATCTTAGTATTTGTATAAATGTAGAAACCAACTCTTCAACTGTTTAGGGGAATAAGCAATGCTTTTTGTTGTTATTGTTGAAATGGTTGTTTTTATCTGTTCAATCTTCTTCTTCTTCTTTTTTTATCTATTTTGAGAGTAATGCTATTAATGATATAAAGATTTAGAGGATTAATCACCTTTTATATTTGATGTAATGATTTTCATGATTGTTAGTGAATGATTTTGGCATTTTGAAAGAAGAAACACTTAAGTGTATATAGAATTCAATTGCGTAATATTATATAATGTTTCAAGCAGTGTTATATTTTTTTAGAAAATGTTTTTGGTTTAGATAAAACATTTTTTTTCATTTGTTATTATTTTTAGAAAACTTTTGTTATTTTTTACTTTTTATTTTAGAATTTTATGATAATATTTATTATTTTTTATTATATATTTATCATTCACAAGGATATTAATTAATGAAATAGATTAAATATATAGGATATTTTATCGAAATTAATAAATAATTTAGTTTAAAAGTTAAAAAATTAATTAAAATAAAATAGATAAAAATAAAAACTGAAAACTAAAAACATTATTTAAAAACTGATAAGCTAATAATTAAATTAACAATATTTTATAAAACTAATTGATAAATAAAAAATAAAAAATAAAAAATAAAAATATAATTAACTAATAAACTGAAAATTAATAAGTATGATGTATTTTTTAATAAAAAATATATAAAATTTTTATTTTTAAAAAATTAAAATTTAATTTTCATAGAAATAAATTTTAAATAGAAATTTTTATTAAAAATTATTTTTATAATTTTAAATTTTTATAAAAATTTTCGATATTTTATTTAAAAATAAAATAAATAATATAAATTAAAATAATTATTTAAAATATAATATTTCATGATAAAATAAAAAATAAATTGAAATTATTATAAAAATAAAATGATATTAAATTTATAAAAATAAATAAATTAGTAAATGATTGAATTATGAAAATATATTAAAGATAAAAATGGAAAAAATATTTTAATTAGAGATTAAAAAATATAAAAACTACTTGGGCTAACTTTTAAAAAAGTATTACCAACTAATCTAAAAATAATTTTATCAAGTAAAATTAAAATATTTTAACAAATTTTTAATTGGTAAATTAAAAGCTGAAATTACATTGTTATATACACTCATAATAAAAAAAATAAGAAATGCTAAGCGGTGTTCTAAAGATGTTGGCTAAATAATCAAGAATCAAAAAGTTTTAAAAATATTACAAATACATCTTCCTTCGGGTGGGTTTTTAATGTAGTTTAACATGATTTACAATAAAAAAAAAGTGTTTATTTTCAAATTCTTAATTAATTTCCTACAAGAAGATCCATAAAAAATTACATAATAATTTTAATATAAATAAAAAATTAATTTTTTAAATTTTTTTAATATAAATGGGTATTAAGTAAATAATTTTTAAACAGTAAACAAAAAGAATCGAGCCGAATAAGTAATACAATTATAAGTTTTATCAATCAACTGTGGAATCTTTCTTTGTGATAATTTGTGTATATGGATCGTTATAGACAATTTTTAAATTGTTTTATCATTTTTAAGATATGTTATAAATTAGTTATAAAAATAATAAGGTTTTCAAATTATTTTTTATTTTCAAATTTGAATTTTTATCATATTAATCTTTTTTAGGATTAATATAATAGAAAATTAAAAGCTAATTTTGCATAAATAATAATAACTAACTTTGAGATTCACTCTAAACCAATATTGTGAAGGAAATATATGGGTGCAAAAAATTATTTTGGGATTGACAATAACTTTTTTTTAATAAAAAAATAATACGCCTTGGAATAAAGTGATTGACCTGTGAAATAATTGAGTTATCCCACACCTTGTGGGTGTATGATATTGTTCATGGTTGTAAAAAACCATAAAATTAACAAAAGCCAACTTAATATTGCATTTTGAATTCACGTTTATTTTGGTTTAATTAATGTTCATGGAGACGCTTTCAGAAGAAACTTTAACAGCTTTGAACGCTCGTGTAGTTGGATACTTGGACGTAACATGCAACCACACAAGCACTACATCTTTTTAGCAAGAACTTAATTATAATATATTAATAATTTTTTATACTGTAGTTCAATCATAAAATATTATATTACTAAAAATATTAATTTTAATAATTATTTAGTAAAAAAATTTATATTAACAAATAAATTAAACTCTTTTAATAATCATGCATTGTAAAGATATTTCTTATAAATACAAAGGAGATGATCATGGAACAAAGTCCTATAGCTTGTTTGTCCTCAAGCGAACATTTTAGTTTTAAAATTAGAAAAATCATTAGTATCTAACTTTAAAAAAAAAAATTTATTTTATTTTGTAGTGTTGCTTTATATTAAAAATATTAAAATAAATATCAAATTATAAAATTAAAAATTAATGAAAAGCTTTTAAATTTTAAAGACTAATTTATTTGACATGCATAATTTTAAAGAGTAATTTGGATTTTTACTTTATAATATTGTGAAAGACAGGTTATTAGTCCTATTTATAACAATGGATCAGGTTTTTAGTCAGTCAGTTTTTTCTATAAATTTGAAGATTGATATCAAACTGTTTAAATTAATAAAAATAAATAAATTCTTTATTAACCCCACAAAAAAATCGTATCCCCAACTAGAATATACTTTGACAAAATTATAATTGAAATAAAATTCTCTCCTTTTTGAAGTTGGAAAATTGGGACATGATTATTATACATTGTTTATGCATGCAATTTTTTTTTTATATTTTACATTGTTTTTTCATGCAAATTTTTTTTATAAGTGCATCTAGGCTAGACAAAAATAAAATCTTTAATTTTGTTCGTCTCACCTTCTCCGTCATATTTTTGCTTCGCCTTCCTTCTCATTTAAAGTACCCATTTAGCAAACATCATTATTTATTATTATTATTATTATATTTTTAATTCTTTTAAAAGTTAAATTAAAAAAAATATATAAGAACTGTTATATTTTTCAATTGAAAGATTCATTGTATAAGATATTTTAAATAACTTAAAATATATTAAAATAGTTAAACAATTTTTTAAATTTGCTTACGTATAAGCAATTCTCTTTTGTTAAGCAAGTCTTTAAGAATTTGTAAGCAAGTTTTTTTTTTGAAGATGTTATAATTGTCCTAATTGAAAAAATAGAATTGATTTTTTGCAATTAATTGTCCTCCTGGCCATTTGAAATAATGCTAAACTTAAAATTAGAATGTCGACACACACAATCGTCCTAGTTTATGATATATATTAAGAATTGTCAACAATTGTGCGCTATTATTCTCCAGTAACAGACCTTTTCACCACAGTAAGATAATTTTGTTTAAAACAAGTGCCTTTTTAAAAAATTAACCAAGTAGGTGTAAAGTATGACTTTTTTTTTATTATTTTCTAAGTTGGAAGTTTTGAATCGTCAAAAGTATTTCTGTCGATTTAAAATGGCCAGAAATTTCATTTAAAACCGAAAAAAGTTTAAAAATAATTACAACTTACACTAGTTTAGGTAAATTTTTAAAATAATGTACTTTGGTAATTTAAAAAAAAAATCTATACTTTGACATAAAAAATAAGCAAAAAGTCATATTAACTTTTAGATTGACGCTAGCTTCTTCTTGCTATATATACAACTTTAGTGTTTACAAGCGAAGAGATGTCACTACAAGTATGATATATGTATGAATCATTACAAGATGTGCTTACAATTACGATATCAGTTTCAGTTCAAACACTCTGACAAAAGTAATTATGAACTTATAGATTAATACATGGCAGCAAGTAACTTGACATTGTTGGTGTAGCAACCCTCTTAGCTATCATCATATAAAATACATTTGAAGAAGTTAAAAAATGCACGACACAAATCCTTTCAAAGAGCCACAAGTTCAATAAAAAGCTTTAAAGCATATACATGTCGTATTGTGTCCAACATATATTTATGTCAAATATATCATTGACGCTTTCTACTTATATACAATTTAAAAAATATATATTAAACTTTTATACCAATAAAGATGAGAATATTATAATAATTAGATATGTGATATTATTTTCTCATGTTCAAAATGACTCACACTAAAATTTAAAATATTAATCCTCTTTAATTTAAAATTCATATATGTTTCTATACTAATTTTATACATTATATGGTATTACAATATGCTGTCTTATAATTTTTAAAATTTATATTATTCTTATATTCACATTATATTGTGTTCCTTATAATATCCATACAATATAGGATAAACGGATGAAAAAGGGACAAAAATCAAGATTTTTTTAATTTAATATTTAATATATTTATTATTCAATTTTTAATATATCATCTGCTTATTCATTAATGATGTACTACTCTACTATTTATTGTTGACTCATTGAAAAATGTAGATTAATTGATATAGCACGTATATAAGTTTAATAGTTTTATTTTATCCGAAAGCTGCTGGAACAATGGCTTCAAATGTCACCAATGAACTTAGTCAAGATAAAGTCCTCATTCAGATTTTCTTTTAGACTTGATAACTCACATATTTGCCGCATGCATGTTTCAAATTTTAACCAATATCTTATTTTTTTCCATGTAGCACATCATTTACACTAAAATCTGTGCGATACTTTTTCGATTACCCATTAATTCTTTATTAATGCTAAAGGGCCATTCTCCTTCTATAAAAGCAGTTGTAGAGGGCCAACCTAAATACATACAATTCCTTCTCTTCTTTTTCTTACTTTTCTGCATGGGCCATGTATATGTCCATACATGGGATTCTGAGTCTCTGCTGAATGCACAGTTAGAGGGATACAAAAGTTTTGCTATGTTAACCCTGGAAACCAATTATTTGGATTCAAAAAATGTAAACAAACATGGAATAACATATATCTATTTATATTTTACTGTTTACAATTTTTTTTAAATAAAAAATCTAATAATCCATATCAAAATGTATTCGGATGTGGAATATTGTTTGAATGTGTTCCAACTGAGACTCTTTGGGATTACACCAAGATATGTCTGCCATCTTACTTTCAGGATAATGGCTAATGTCATAACACAATTATCAAACACGGTCTTTTCAACAAAAACTATAAAATTTTATTAAAATATTATTTAGTATATTAAAAATATAAGAATTATTCTGTAATAAAATTATATTCAGTATAATTATCGATTTAAAAAGTGAGTTATCGAATAAAAATATTATATTACTCGTGTTTAATAAAAAACTTAACAATGTTTATTATTATAAACTTAATTACAAAATTTTCAAAATTATAAGAATTTAATTAAAAAATAAATTATAAAAATAACAGATTAATTTAACCTATTAAAAATATATTTTATAATCAGCTTTTCTATTATGTATATTTGGATACACGATAAAAATGTATATATAATAAATGTTGATTAAAAATCACAAGATTCAATATATTAATATCACTAGATGTTATAATTTTTAATAAAATAAATATTTATTAATTTTTTTTATTGTATATCCTAAAATACATATTAGAAAATTATTGTATTATTATTCATTTGAAGCTTGTTTGTCTCTGTTGAAAAAAAATCAACTTTTATAATTTTTGAATTGAAAGCAAATATTTTCATCAAACTTATATACAGATTTTAAAAATATTAAATAATTTAAAATTAAAAGAAATTATATTTAGCTTTAAAGTGCAGCTTGATTCAACCTCAGTTAAAAGAATAAACCGTGAAGCAACAGTTGGTTGAGTATTACGAGTTCGATTTTGAAAACGTTACCGTAAACAGATATGCACTAATGTGAAAGCGTTATCCTATCATAAATTTGGCAGCAAATTGAGACGTGGAGTGCCTGCAAGCAGATTCGATGGGAGTAACAACAGTAAAGGGTTATGGATATTATGAGTATTAATTATTCTCATAAATACACTATGAACCTAACCCGAAACACTGTAGAAACATGGCATATACTAGTTATAAAACAAGATTCGGAAATGTAACAGAGATACTGCTTTGCCACATTCAGAAAACATGAAAAGGCTTTAAATTATGAGGCGTGAAATTGATTTCCCTCTCCTGCAAGTCTTACACCTCTCAAGCAGTCACTATTGAATCCAATGAATATTTGGTTATAATGTGCAAATTTAAATAATAATATTTAAATCTAAAATATTAGGTTAAACTATTTTGATTCCTAAATACTTACAAGAAGGAACGAAATGGAGTATTTGGAGAAAAGAGCGGTGCAAAGAGGAGAGGAGAGGGAGCCAAATGGTTGTGACAGTGTCACGAGTGAACGAGTGAGTACCTTCCCTGAGATTCCCTCATTTATTGTTTGCGGGTTTCAGCGAGTATCGCCATCATCTTCAACTCTCTCTCTCTCTCCTTCCACCTACAATGAGAAGGGTTAAATTTGACTTTTACCAACATTTAAAGCTCATGGCGTTATGGATTTAAATGCTCTGTCCCACCTTTATGCTTTGGTAGTCGGAGCCTTTTAAATGCTATTTTCAGAACCTCTTAAAATCACACCCAAGACATTCTCTCACTCTCACATTAAACAAACACTCCTCTTGGCTCCTTCGTTTTCTCTCTTTAAAACCCTTTCTTCAACCAAACACGAAGAGGAACGCATCGAGCTTCCAACCTTCACGTCTCTCTGAAGTAGCTATTCTGATATTGGCTTGGTTCATTCAGACAAACTAACACAAATCCTTGCTTTTGCTTTTGGATTTTTGATTGAGCCGTGCCAATATCTCAATGCTATTTCATGTTTTCTAATTAGGTCGTGTCTCGTGCTACGAAGAGAAGAGAAGAGAAGATCGAACGCAAAGGTAGGCTTTCTATCTATGGATCAAAGTTTTGTGAATTGCACATGACGTAAGAAGATATGAATATAATAAAGGCATTTTCTACCATGGTTCATTTTAGTTTGCGACAGTTAATGGTGCAAGTGAAATGAAATGGTTTAACCTCTATATCTCTGTTTAATGATTCTTTAATAGGTTAATCTGCATTTAATTAAATTTGCTGTTTGGTCCAATACGGAATTGGAATGTGACTCTCATTAACTGGTTTGGGTAATATTTGAACTCCGTAGTTGAATCTGAGCCCAATCCATAAACATGTATACCCAGCCTTTCCACCTCAGCCTGCTACTGTTCGGCCTTTCCCCTAATGCAGATTTAATCAGCTTTTTATTCTCTTGTTTCATATTTAATTTAGTTTTAGTTTTTATTATATTTTTTATTTTATAAGATTTATTAGTTTTTCTTTCTACTGCTAAATTTTTTATAATTTTAATTTAAAAAATGATAGTGTATATAATTTAATTTTTATATATATTTATTTACTTACATTTTAATATTTTAGGAGATTATTTGCTTAAATATATTAATTTGTATATTTTAATCACAATATATGTTAATTTTTGCTTAATATTGTTAATATTTTTATAAGAAAAGAACAAAAAATATGATCTAATTAATATCCAATTACACGTGAAAAAAATTTTAAAACACAAAATATATATGATGTAATTTTTAAAAACTAAACTATATATTTACCTACTCAATAATATCATTTAATATTTTTTAAAAATTAATCAAAAAGAAAAAAAATTTATGAAATAAAGATTAAAATCATAAAAATAGTAGTAGAGATTAAAATAACTAATAAAATAAAATAAAAAAATAAAAATTTAATTAAGTTTCTTTTTTAATAAAGCAAGCTAGTGTAATTTCAAAAGTTCTATTTAATATTTGACTTTTTTATTTAAATAAAAAAATATAAGTTCCACTATCAATGCAACTTCCTTTCAATTTTTTTATTACAAAAATCATAAATTCGACTTCCAGCCTCAGCCTCTAGTATAGATAGCTTTCGTTATATTTTTTATAAGAAAATCTAAGTTTCACTCTAACATAAAATTCAAACAAAAGTAAATTATAAAAATATATTTTATAAATTAGTAAAATATTTTTTATTAAAATTATTTTTTAAAAAGTATCTTTTATTTAAAATATTTTTATATAATACTTTTTATAAAATTATTTTTATAAAAATATTAAAATATTTTATAAATAATAAAATTATTTTTATAAAAATATTAAAATATTTTATAAATAATAAAATTACTTTTATTAAAATATTAAAATTATTCAATGTAAAAGTAAGAAGAAAAAGAAAAAAATTATTATATTTTGATAATTTCTAATCTGACATACTTCTCGGGATATTATTTTAATAAAAGTTATATTTTTAAAATATTTTGTTAAAATATTAAAAAGTGTTCAATGCAAGAATATAAAATAAAATAAATATCTTATCATGACAATTTATTTTTCAACATCCTCCTTAAGATAAAAATTTGAATAACAATTTAATAGGATAAATTATCGTATCTTATATTAGTTTAACAAATAATAAAAATAAAATAAAATGAGATAAGTTATCTTATCTTATGTTCTTATCATCATAATGTAAATTTTTTACATATTTAAAACAACTTTTAAAATAATTCCAATATTTATGTGATTATAATTATTCATACAGATTAATTACCATAAAAATGTTATTAAATATATGATCACAATATACAAAATCAGAAATTATAATAAATTAATATTAAATGGTATGAAATATAATAGTACAAACATAATACATTGTAAAAATATAGACAAGTTGTCATAATATATATATATATATATATATATATATATATATAATTAGAATTTATTTAATATTTAATAAAATACTGATAAAAATTATTGATGACATGAGAAGTAAATTTTTTAATCAAGAAACTAAATTGATTGTCACATAAATCATCAAGTTGAAACTCTTTAATATATATATATATATATATATATATATATATATTATAAATTATAGATAAAAATTTCAGTTAAGTTTTTATTATTTCAATTTTTAAATATCAGTGCCAATATGCTGTAAGAATACATTATCGTTGAATAGGAAATATATATATAGGACGGGTTGAAAATGCGAAAAAAAAGGACAGATCGGATATGCAATCCTGCGGAAAGAATATGATATATGAATATCCACACGTATATATGATAATATTTTTAAAAAAATCAAAATATCAATTAAAATTGAAAATTATTTTGTATATAAAGTTCCAAAACATTATTTTTTACAACCAAAAGATTTTATTAAACGTCAAACGTGTTATCACCCTTATTTCATTAATTTTAATATCCATTTTCTGAATTTTCTGTTTGATCCATTAAAGATGAACATACTTGATAAAAATGTAGGGAATAGGGAGTAGACAACAAGCTTTCTTTTATATTTTTTTATAAAAAATAAATATCAATATTGTGAGATTTATATTAATAAAAATTTTATCTATTTTCCATATTACTAATTTAGATATTTAATATTTTAATATTTTAAAATAAATATTTCAACTAATTTTTATTGACGTTGATGAATTAATTAATTATTTATAAAAAAATCAAAAAGAGTAGCAAACACTTTTTTCTAGAACATCTTATATGTTTTTAAGGAAAATATTAATTCAGACTTTTATTAAAGTATAAATATTTATTATATAGACATATAATAATATAATAATTAATTTTATATAATAAAAATTTATTATTTTTAAATATTTAAAACCACTCATAAAAATTGAAATTTACACAAATATGTTTTTTATTATTAAATCATTAAATCACATACTCTTTTAAGGATTTGTCTTTTCTAATTTTTTCTTTAATTTAATTATGAGAAAAACTCCCTAATAACAAATAAAGAAAGAACATTGAAAACAGTTTTAAAAAAATTAAAGTGCATTTAAATTTAAATTAAATTATAATTTTTTATTTATAAAAATTGTCATAATCAAAGTTACGGCAAGACAATAAATAAAATAAATAATATTTCTAAATAAAAAACAAAATATTTGATAATTTAGATAATATTATAAATTTTTCATCAATTTTATTTAATTTAAAAAAATTAAAAAATTTTAAAAAATAATACAAATTAAAGTTGAGTTCAGAAATTATCAATACGTAAAGAAGATATTAACATCCGTGCTGTGTATTATAAAAATAATTACTTTAAATTAATTTAAAAAATTTATCTTAATTTTAAAAATATTTATTTAATTTTTTAAATATATACATATATAATATTAAAAACTAAAAAATATTTAAAAGTAAATATTAAAACAAACAAGTATTTATAAGTTAATAAAAAAAATATACCTTATATAAATTTTAAATATGACAAAAAAATAATAAAATAAAATCTATAAATGAATGATAAAATTATAAATGATAACATATATTTACAAAACTTTAGCTTATGTAAATAATTTATGTCTACGTATTCTCAAATACAGTAAAAATTCAAAATCAACATAGTTTTAACATTAAATTATAGAAATATTTATATTTAATTTTTCTAAATTCATCTGCACAAGGTTTAAGACAAATGAATGATGTACTTAAATTTAAATAATTATTTAAACATAATAAGATAGAACAATCTACACATACGCATCTAAAGTTTGTCGTGTTACGTGAGATTTAGAATTAAATTATTTAAAATGATAAATTTAAAGTCAATTAAAATAATATTGCAAATCCACATTAAAACCATACAATTCTTTAGACATGATAAGATAGAATAATCTATGACATGATAAAATAGAATAATCTATACTTTAAAGTTTGTTACCTGAGATTTAGAATTAAAATATTTAAAACAATCAATTTAAAGTTAATTAAAATAACTTTTAATAATATTCCAAATCTATATAGATAAGTGAGACTGCAATTAAATTCATACGATTATTTAAATACGATGAGATAGAGTAATCTATACATATGTATTTAAAGTTTGTTGTGTAAAATTTGGAATTAAAATATTTAAAATAATAAATTTAAAGTCAATTAAAATAATTTTTAATAATATTCCAAATCCACATATGTACCAAATTTAAGCCAAACAAAATCACATTTAAACTCATGATTCTTCAAACATAATAAAACAGAGTAATCTATACGTATGTGTCTAAATTTTGTTGGATAAGATCTAAAATTAAAAATTTACTATTTATTTCATAATATAAAAAAATATATAAATTTAGATAAATAAATACCAAATAAACAACCAACTACATAATTAAAAAATAAAAAATAAAAAAGTTTTAAAAAATTTATTATTATTATTAATTGTAGAACTATTATTATTATATAATACATTACTATTATATATTACATTTTATCTTAACTATAGTATATGATAGGTTATTATTATATAATATACTATAGTGTGTGCATGAACTAAAACCAAGGAGAAAGTTGGACATGGTTAACGTTTATATGAATGCGAAAGTCAATGTTGTTAGGTGAGTGTATGATAGAAAAATTTGTAAGCCAATTGTTGCTTTGTACGTGTGTAGGTGTTGTGAAGTGAGAATAGCGAGTGTTATATTTTTTGCGTCTCCTCTAAAGGATGCGAGAAAAAGGACATTAAAGGATGTGAGTGTGTTAGTGAAAAAGAGAGGAGAGGTTGCTATTTACATGTATGGAGAGGGAAATGATGAGTGCCTAAAAATGTTATGGTTTTAGGGGCTACGTGAGAAGGATCTCGGGGAAAAAGGAGATGTTTGTGAGGAGTGTGAGTGGCCAAAAAAAGGAGAATATGTGGTTAAGAATGTGAGGGACAACGTATGATTAACGATTGGACATTGAAAGTCAGGGAGAGTGAGAGAGCTTGGTTGAGAGAATTTAGGGGTTGTGAGTGAATCTTTTTACCTCTAGAGTTGCTTCCATTTAAAGATCCAAAAATATCAACCTTTCAACATTTTTCTTTAACTTTTTCTACCTTCAATCTTCTGCTTTTACCCACCAGCCAACAACACTAATTGCACTTTGTAAGGATGAACAAAAATGACTCCTTCATGGCTGAAGAAGTCAAATAATGAATATCATCTTAGAAAAAAGAAACACGCTTGACTAATAGGTAATGAATCTAAGAAAACTCTAATAGCTGAGGTAAAGGAAAACGCTACAAATGCTCGATAAAGTAGATAACAAATTTAGGAAATTTTAACACTTGAGCAAAATAAAACAAATGCTTGATAACATAAACAATAAATATAGGGAATTCTAACACCTGTGCAAATTAAAACAGATGTTTGACAACATAGAGAACAAATCTACGAAATTCTAACATTTGAGCTAAATTAAAATAGATGTTCAACAACTTAGAAAATAAATTTAAGAAATTCTAACGCTTAAGCAAAATTAAAACAGATGTTCAATAATCTAGAAAACAGATCTAAGAAATTCCAACACTTGAGCAAAATTAAAATAGATGTTCGACAACCTAGACAATAAATCTAAGAAATTTTAATACCTGAGCAAAATTAAAATAAATGTTCAACAACCTAGGCAACAAATCTATGGAATTGTTAACATATAAGCAAAATTAAAATAGATACTCGATAACCTAGACAAGAAATCTAGGAAATTCTAACATCGAAGCAAAATTAAAACAAATGCTCGACAATCTATACAACAAATTTAAGGAATTCTAACATAAGAAAAATTAAAATATATGATCGACAACCTAGACGACAAACCAAGGGAATTCTAACACCTAAGCAAAATTAAAACAAATGTTCGACGATCTAAACAACAAATCTAAGGAATTTTAACATCTGAGAAAAATTAAAATAGATTCTCGATAACCTAGACAACAAATCTAAGGAATTCTAATACTAAAGTAAACTTAAAATAAATGTTCAACAACCTAGATGACAAATCTAGGAAATTCTAACACCTAAGAAAAATTAAAACAAATGTTCGACAATCTGAACAAAAAATCTAAGGAATTCTAACACCTGAGTAAAATTAAAATAAATGCCCGACAACATAGATGACAAATAGAAAAAATTCTAGCACATGAGTAAAATGTAAAATATGCTCAACAAACTAAATGACAAATCTAACAAATTCTAACACCTAAGGTAAGAGAAATATTAAGATGAAAGATATTGCTCAAGAACAAACTCGAGAACCTGAGGATTGAATAGAAATAAAGTGACTATAAGTTAAAAAAAATGATAACAAAAAAGATTATTAGGCAACTCAAAGTCTATAAATGACTATCAAGTTATAAAACTTGGCCAAAAATTTAGGAAAAAGAAACGACCAATTTTTGAGATATATCAGAGAGCTAAATGATGTTATATTCCATGAAAATTTAAAAAGCATGCACCATTAAGTAATGACACTTGCTTACCTATTTATTAAAGAAGAGGTCTCAAGGATCAAAATGAAATGAAGTTGGATTTTAAAAGGTAATGATCAGGATACATGCAATTTCAACCCAACACCAATCCAATAAACTCATGGTTTTCATCTTCCTTCCAGCATAAAATAATGTTATCCTCCAAGTTAAGACTTTAACAACTAGTCTTGCTTTAATCTTTTAAACAATCAGCTTGAAAAATTGTCTCTATCAAGCAAACACCTCAAGTATCTTTTTCAACTCATTTTTTTCATTTTGTTTCTTTTCTTTTCTTCCTTTTTTTTCTATCTTTTTTTTTTATATACAAGCAATTTATGAGCAATCCAATAAATATTTATCTTAAAATTAAAGTTTAAAATTCTAACACCATTGATCAGAATAGGCTTTATCAAGCTTGTAACATGGTCAATAGTTTAAAGGTTATAAAAGAAATGATATTCAAGGCTTGAATAGTTGTTTATAGGTTCATTGGGATAAATGATATTTAATCATACATAAATTTATTTTATTTTTATATATTTCATTTTTCTTTGCACCTATTTTCTCATTACTTTTCAAACTTTCTTTCTTTTATTTTTTTCAAACCATATCAACCATTAAAAAATATGCATCAATCCTTGTATCCATTCCTTTATTCTAGGGATGATCTTTATCCAAGGTCATTTGAAAAAAATTTACTTTTAGGCTTAAAGTAGGTAACAAAGGACAATAACAATTTCTTTAAAGATAAAAAAAAATGATTAGATTTCATCTCAAATCATGATTGTTTATTCTCAAAACTTTAATTTCAACATAACTTTTATGAAATTTACTTACTTGCTCTTTAATCATTCCACATTTTATTTTTCTTCCTTCTCTTTTGTTATATTAAAGATTAGTAACAATAATTTGAAAACTCCATATGAAAAACAAACAAAAAAAATTTATTACTAGAAGAAAAACAAGATGAAGTTACATCACGACTATTTAAAATAGAAACAAATTTCAAACAGAAAAAAGTAAGAACATAAAGATAGTAGTGACAAAATGAAAAGTCCCCACACTCTAAGCTCAGTGTTTGCCTAACGGATTAGTCTCGGTGGTTGTTCCTACATACTTGTTTTTCTCAAAACCAATTTTCTAGCATCTCTCATTCTTTGCACACGATTATTGAATGTCTAACATTTCTCAATTTAGTGCCCAGGAGATCCTATATGATACTTGCATGTTTCATTTGGGATGTACCACTTTGGAGGTGGATCTGATACTACCTGCGGCACATCAAGAACAATTAAATTATCTTTCAACAAAGTATCATAAAGTTCAAAATACGATATTGGTACTAGGTCAATTTTTTGTCTCTCCTTCTTTATTTGATCAAATTGCCCCTATGAATTATTGGAAAATACTATGTTGTTTACTGGAAAATGGGATAAGGTTCTGGTTGATGGTTTATGAAAGTATAGACTAAGATAGTTTGAGAGGTAAGGATGGTAAGGATACCGTTGGGTAGGTGGCATAGAAAGGGATATTAACCGGTAAGTAGGCTACCATGACTTATTTTCAGGTGGATGATTCGTAGAATTAATCACATGAACCTCTCCTTCTTTTTCTAAAATTTTGATTTTTTTTTAACTTGTCTTGATGCACACTTGGCCTACTTAATTTGCCTTCTCGAATAGCATCTTCCATTTATTCTTCAGCTATCACATCAGAAAAACGGTTGGTAACACAACCCAATAACTTCTAAAAATATGTTCTATCCTAGATCTTCACAAATAGCTTGATAATTTCCTTCTCATTCAAAAGAGGTTGGATTTGGAAAACTTTTTCTCTCTACCTTTGAGCATATTCCCTAAATATTTCTGATTCAACTTTCTTCATCCTTTGCAACTCAAACTTACTTGGGGAAATGTTAATAATAAAATGGTACCGCTTCACAAATAACTCAGCCAAACTATGTCAACTTCTAGTTTTACTTTTTTCAAGGTGAAAAAACCAGTTCAAGACACTGCCAACAAGGTTATGTTAGAAGTAGTGGATCATGAGTTTCTCATTGTTATGGTAAGTAGTCATGCTTCGAGAGTGTACATGGTTAAATGAATAATGGTATGTGTTTTTCCTTCAAATTTCTCAAAGTTAGGAACCTTGAGCTTTATTGAGATTTCAATGTCAGTAAACAAACAAAAATCCTACATGTACAAACTCGCATAGGCTTCCATTCCTTGCATAACTCTCACATTTTCTTCTAATATCTCCATTTTGCTTAACATTTTAGCATCCTCCTCATTAACCTTTTCATAATTATTGGGAGTGACGATCACAACCTTAGGTGCCTCTTCTTCATCAACTTGAGATCCTTCTTCACTATTAGTATCAATGTTATATAAGTTCTTATGGTTTGCATCCATTTGTGTTAATTGTTTCAGCAAACCTAGTATTTCCCCAACACTTCCTTCTAATTTTTCAATCCTTTGTTCAACGGTTTCTGGTTGATCGATCATTAACGAAGGTTATGGGACAAAAGAGATGGTGCAAATTGGATTGGTTCTAAAATGAAACATGTTAATCCAAAATTCGAGATTTTATTAAAACATGAAAACTATTTTTTGCAAAAGAGATGAAAAAATGAAATAAATAACTAAAATTATTTTTCAGAATAGAAAGGAAGGTAAAACATTATAAAGACTCAAATTATTTACAAAGAAAAAAATCTATAAAGAAAGGAGGAACCATTTTTCATAAAAAGATAAAAATAAAATAAAGGAAATAAATGAATATAAATATTTTTGAAGTACTTATTATCATATAAAAAATTTACGAGGACTCAAAATATTTTACAAATGACAAATTTACGAAAAGAGGAGGAACCAATTAGCCCCCAAGTTCCAAAATAAAGGTTCCTATAGATGAATAAACTTAGGTCAAACTTCTTAAAGACAGCATAGGATTAATTACAAATGTTCACATATAAAAAACTAAAAATGGATCAAACCTACTAACGCACTATATTGGGTTGAAAAAGAGAAAGAATGATACTAAGAACTAAAATAATATAAATAAAAGAGAGAGAAAAAATGTTTATAATATCCTAAAGAGAAGGAGATCTATGGTCGTTAAGTCTATAAAAACTTATCAATGATAATCTTTAACCTTAAAGCAAAGGATCACTAGAGTCAATATACAAATTCAAAACATTGACCACAACAACAGATAGACCACTAGATGTGGGACATCAATAAAATGTCCCACTCTAATTGAGATTTTTGTGATCGTCAAACAAAAGGTACATCCAAAATGATACCATTATGAACTCTTTCTAAATCTAATATTCACTAAGATCCAGGTGTAGGTCCCCAAACATAGTATGAGTATAAATGTAAGTCTAGTATAAATAAATCTCTAGTTCACATGAATATTTTAACACATAAAAGTAATAAAAAAATAAAACAAAAGATACTGTAGTCATCTATCCTAAGGTTAAGACAATTAGCTCTTAAGAAACTAAACAACAACAAAAGAAATAAAATCTAAGTAACAAAATAAAAAAATGGATCAAATAAATAGATTGAAAGTTAAAAGATAAATTTCTATATCAATTTTGATAGCTTACCTCTCAAGGATCCCTAGTAGAGTTGCCATCTGTCGCAATCAAGGTCGCGACAAGATGGGAAACAAAATAAATAATGTTTCTTAGTAAAAAGAAATGAAATGTTTGATGATTTAGAAAATATTGTGGAGCCTCCATCAATTTTTTTTAATTTAGAAAAAATTATAAAATTCTTTAAAAATAATTTAAAAAAAAAAGTCTATAAATCAAAGTTGAGTTAGGAAATTATTTACACATAAGGAAGGTATTATCATCCTATGTTGTATATTATGAAAATGGTTACCTTAAATTGATTACAAAACTTTATCTTAACTTTAAAAATATTTATTTAATCCCTTAAATACATACATATACAATATTAAAAAACAATAAATATTTAAACAAATAAATATTTACATGTCAATAAAAAATGTATCTTACATAAATTTTATATAAGACAACAAGAATAATAAAATGAATATTTATAAATGAATGATAAAATTATAAAAGATAAAATATATTTACAAAAGTTTAGTTTGTGCAAATAATTTGTCCTTATTTATCCCCAAATGTAATAGGAACTCAAAGTCAACGCAGTTTTAACTTTAATTGTTTGAAAATAAATTGCAAATACCTATAAAAAATATTCATATTTAAAATTAAAATTTGAAAATAAATTTTATAAAATTAAAAATTTAAAAATGTTCATGATTAATTTCTCTGAATCTACATATGCACAAGATTTAAAACAAACGAAAACTATACTCAAACTCATGATTTTTCAAACATGATAAGATAAAGTAATATACACATATGTGTCTAACATTTGTTATGTGAGATTTAGAATTAAAATATTTAAAATAAATTAAAACAATTTTTAATAATATTTCAAATCTATATATGCACAAGATTTAAAACAAACGAAATTACACTTAAACTAATATGATTTTTCAAACATGATAAAATAGAGTAATATAAAATTCATTGCGTGAGATTTAGAATTCAAATATTTAAAACCATACATTTAAAGTTAATTAAAATAATTTTTAATAATATTACAAATTCACATATACACAAAATTTAAAACAAATGAGATTACATAAAAAAATTTTAATTTCTCAAACACGATAAGATAGAGTAATCTATGCATATGCATCTAAAATAAATTTAAAATTTAAAATTTACTATTTATTTCATAATATAAAAATAATATATAAATTTAGAGAAGTAAATACCAAATAGGCAACCAACTACCTAATTAAAAAAATTAAAAATTAAAAAATATAAAGAAGTTAATTATTATTATTATTATATAATAAATTAATATTATATTTTATATTTTATCTTAACTATAATATATGATAAATTATTTATTATATAATATACTATATATATGATTAGGATGGACAAAAATTTACAAATATAAAATATATTAACATGTATTATGTGGTTTGTGTGTGAACTAAAACCAAAGAGAAAGTTGAACTTGGTTAGCGTTCATGTGAATAAGAAAACCGATATTGTTAAGTGAGTGTATGAAAAAAAGAGTTTGTAAGAGTGCTTTGTATGCGTGTAGGTGTTGTTTAAGTGAAAATCACGGGTGCTATATGTTTTTGCATCTTCCTCAAATGAAGTCCGAGAGAGAACGTGGATGGATGGTAGTAGATCAGTGAAAATGAAAGAAGATATGTTGTTTATGTGCATGGAGAAGAAGTGTAAAAAATGTGATGGTTCTAGGAGTTGTGTGAGAAAGGTCTCGAAAAAGATAAAGATGTTTGTAAGAAATGTGAGTGAAAAAAAAAAAAAAAAAGAGAATGTAAGGTTGAGAGTTTGAGGGATAACACCTTGGCCGGACATTGAAAGTCAGTATAAGTGTTGTGAGTGAACCCTTTCAACTCTAGAACTGCTTTCATTTAAACATTCGAAAATATCAATCTCTCAACATTTTTTTTTTTTTTTATCTTTTTCTACTTTCAATTTTTTATTTTTATCTACCAATTGCAACTAGAATGAGTAGAAATGATTTCTTCATAAGTAACAAAGGTTAACCGAACTCAGTTTTTACTTTTGTTTTTTCTATTTTTAAATTTTAATTATAAGAAAGTAAAAAAAAAATTAAATGCTAATAATAAATTATAAAAGACACTATTTTTTTCTTTTAAAAAATTAAGATTTAAGGTTTAGTAAAATCGATTATTATCGAGGCATATATTTCCTTTTGTTTCCTTTTTCTTATAGTTTGCATCCCGTCATTTTATCTAAAAATATGAAATGCATTTTTTTAATAAAAAAAAAACACCTACCTTTGTTTGTACTTTATATACAGTCCCATTTAAAATTATATACTTGGCTCTGTGATGTACTACCGTGACACGACCCTCTCCTAGCCTCTTCTAGTTAAATGTCAATAATTTAGGATTAAATCTGTTTTTATTCATTTCCTTCATTAGTTAGAAGTTAGTATAAATGAAGAAAAAAATACTAATTGAAATATAAAGAGTTTCACTAATTTAAGAATTTATTGCAAAAATATATTTTTATTTATAAAATATTATATTTTTTATTTTAAATCTTTTATATTGTAAATAATGAAAATATTTTTTTTATTTCATATATAAAATTTCAAAAACATAAATCAAAATGAAAAAATATGATATTTATTAAAATAAAAATAAAAAATAGTTTTAGAAACCAAATAACCTCTAATTATCTAAGCTCTGGTAATTATTAGTTTTTTTAAAAATTTTTAAAAATTAAATCCAATCTTAATTTTTAATTTTAAAAAAATTGTTGAAAAAATAAGTCAACTTATACTCTCTTACCATTCTACTATAAATCTATCAAAAGCTAATAAATAAAAAATATTAATTAATTTTATTGAAATAATAAAAATTTTAAAAATAAATTATTATTATTATTATCAATATAATTTTTCAGTTGCAACACCAAAATACCTAAAGAACTGTACCTATTTATGTAAAAAAAAAAAACGTAACTAGAGCAAGTGAGCAACGCCAATGTTTTGCATGGAAAACCCAACAACAACCATTTAAAATACCCTTTGGTTGTGTAAGAATAACAATGCTAGGGGATCATAAAAAAGATGAGACAAATTAATCTGGATTTCATTCTCTCTTTTTTTTTTTTTGGTCAATCTCAAAAACAAAGATTTTGCTTTGAGTTAAGTTCGTAAGCCCAACGAGCAATGCCAATTAAAAATTTCAATTGCTAGTGAGCCTAAATAATTTTGTAGATTTTTGCCCAACCAGAATTAGAGAGGTGCCGACCAAAGTCGTTAGCACACACAAATTCTGTGCTTATACCAAATTTTAACTTTGACCAAAAAATAAAATTAAATTAATGAGTCAATTCATCTTATCTTTACAGGTGTGATGTTATTGCAAATTAAATAACTTTTATACTGTCACTTGATATATAGTACCTTCCCGAAATTGGGCATAACATTCAGGCGTGTTTGCTTCTTGGCGCTGAAATTGTTGGTTGGTAAGACTAGGACCCGTGGGAACATAACATGATGCACGCCTTCCATTTTATACAGCTGCTACTCCAATATTTAAACGATAAATATTGGTTAAGGACCTTTCAGATAAGATCATAATCACATTAATCATAAAAATAAATGATCATATTCTTTGTATTATTGCTTGCTTTCGAAGCCGTATGAAACTGCCAATAGAAAATATGTATAATTTGAGTCAACATCTTCAAAATAACTTGTTACACTAGTTAATACCTTGAAATGGAATTTTAGAGGAAAATGGCTGCAATCGGATAAGTATACCGTATAGTTGTTTTAATTAGCCTAATCTCCACTGGTATAGCCAACAACTAAGGACAAAAATCATAAATGTTGCGGGTGGAGTTTACAAATTTTTTGCGGGTCAAATAATAAAAAATACACTGATTCGGCATAAAGTTTTAAACATTCTGAATAGGGAAGCCATTTTTGTTTTCTCCAAAGACATGTTCAAATATTTTTTTCAAAGGACATTAGGGGACCATGCCCCACATGAACCAGAATATTCGAGTTAATTGCTTACACATCAAACTCATCCTAGGTCATGTGTAATATTACTATAGGTTAAATAAAATATAATATTATTTTGTTTTTCTTTATATTTAATTTCATTCTTAGTAAAATTTTTATTTCAGTTCAACTTAGATGGTAGATTTGGAAATATAACTTGAAATTTTAATTCCAATTTTAATATAATTAATTTTTCTTAAGAACAAATTATTAATTTTTGTTTAAAATTATACAAAGAGTTACTTTAAACTTAAAAATAATTATGATAGTTGAGATAATATTAATAATAAAAAGAATAATAATTAAAATAATAATAATAACAATAATTATTATATCATACACTGTAACGAATAACACTGTTAGTTAGCTAACTTAATTAACAAGTATCATATATACTAATATGAAAGTTTTTAAATTAATAAAAAAATATTAAAACTTTAAAAGAAACAACTGATTTAATCAATAGAAAACATTATCTTATTATTAACTAAAATTAAAGCCTACAATTATTTAATGTTGTTAGTTTTGAAATTTTATTGGTAAATATTTTATCATGTTTAATGTTGATTTAAAAAATGAAGATTATTTTAAAAAATTAAGAAAAATAAAAATATCAATGATGTGAATGATTAATTTAAACAATAATATTTTAATTCTACATGAAAGATTTGAAAATATATGTTAGAAAAAGAAAAGTGATTATTAAAAAAGAATATATCTAAAAATTATGACACTTTTAAAAATAAATTAAGATTCAAATTTATTATATAAAAAACTATTTAATAAATGCATCTTGATATGATATTTATTTCCTAGAAAAGTCCTATATTTACTCTTTTATTCTAGCAGATATTTAATTATTCTGATTAAATGCGTTTTTCTTATGTGAGTACCAGTGCAGGTTTTTATTTTCTTTTTTCCTAATGCTCAAAGAATTAAATTTACGGTGTTGTAACTTTGTTCTATATTTGTTTTTCTTTCATTGTTTTTTACGATGCTGCTTTCAAAAATAGCAATAAAAAATATTTATTTAATTTTTTAAAAATATTTTTAATTATTATTTTAGAAATTTAAGATAATATTTATTATTTTTATTATATTTTTACTATTAACAAAAATATTAATTGATGAAAAAATAATTTAATTAAAAAATTTAGAGCATAATGGAAAAATACATAACATGTTTACCAAAATTAAAATATTAATTATTTTTATAATTTATATAAATAACCTTAAACAAAAAAAAGCATAGAGGTTTTTACGATTTTTAGTTTCTATTCTTTTATAAAATACCATTTAATTAAAAGATTTTGATCGTTTTTATTAGAAAATATTTTACAATTTTTATTATTTTATTTACTCTTTTCAATTAGAGTTATATAGTAGAAATCCAAATTAAATTCACAAAGTAAATATTTATAATAGAATTAAAGGTAATATTATTAAATAGAAATCAAATGAGCAAGTTGTAGTAATTTTTAAAAAATAATTAATTATTTTTTAACTTCTTTTATTTATGTATGTAATTTAATTAAAGACAACTTGTAAAAAGAATCATACGAAGCACATGAATAAACAATTGACTTGATTAGTATACCTTATTCTCTTTAAACAAGATTTAGGGTTAAAATTTTATGCATAGAAAAAAATTACAGGGAAAGTTGTTTCCGTCAGATTATAGACATTGACTTAAATAGTAAATTTTTAAAAAAATAATTAAGTATGTAAACAATATACATTTTTTATATTATTATTATTATGTGATAATTTATTGTGATATAACTGAAAATTATTAGTTTCTGTAATAATTACATTAAAATTTATATTTACAATAATTTATAATTAACAAATAATATAAAATTTTATGTTACTAATATATTAAAATTAAACTCACTTAAAAGTAAAAGAATATTTATAAATTTTAAATTTATCTTGTTATTTCACAGTGATTTTGCTTATTTAATTTAAAGTTGAATAAAATTAATTTTAAATTTTTAAACATTTTTAAAATATTTATATAAAAATATGCAGTATATATTTTATTAAAATATATGTTTTATATTAAAAAGATGAAAATTATTTTTCCAAATTAAAACAGTACGGTATAATGTTAGGATCTTGCCTTTGTTCAGCTGGAGAGGAAAATCTTGAAAGCGTAATAAATTTTTTTATCTTTGGACCGATCATTTTGATATTTTAAAAAATTCAAATATTTTAAAATATTATATTTTGATAAAATAATTTAAATTTTTTTATTTAGACGATGAATTTTAAATTTTTATGTAGATTAAATAATTTATATTTAAATATTCATCAATTTTTTTTAAATTTTCTTTTCTTTTCTTCAAAAATTTAAATATATAATTTTTTTATTATGTAACATATTTAAATAAAATAATAATCCAACAAATATATATAATTAAAAGAATAGAAATAAAAAATATAAAAAAATAATAAAAAAACAAAGAAAATAACATGGAGAAATTTATAAGAGTGAGTTGAAAACTTTTTAAAAATTTTAAATTTTACCTATTTTTTAAAAAATAAATTCTCTAATTTTAATTTATTAAAAAAATATTTCAACAAAATATTTTAATTTTTAAAATTTTAAATTATCTCATACATTAATTTCTCTTCTTTGGTAAAATTTTGTGAAATATGTATTAAATTCAATTTTCGCATAGTGTATGACACTGGATAATTTAACAAGAAAATATATACAGAAAAAGCATACCCTCAATATGTACGTCAACTATAGTCAAACCTAGTTCTCTCTTTGATAGTAGCTTTATAGTTGAGGCAGTTAAAAAATTATAATTCTGGCCAACTATGTAACTTGATCAGCACGTATAGCTGACTTTTATTTTCTTTTGTTTTTTCTCGTTATTGTTTTGTTTTTGGCTTCTGGCATGCATGTAGAGTCATTTTAGTCCATGTCAAAACCTTCTATATGCGGCTCAACATGTTGGATGAACTTTGATGTTCTGACTTGTAACAAAAACAAGTCTAAATATTCTTTAATTAACTCCAGTAAAACGTGCATAATAATGATGACAATTATAATTTATAAATGATACCAAACAAAGGATTCCCTCCCCCTACCCTTTCCATGAGATAAAATTATGAATAAGGACGTAAGGGAGTTGGCCAGGTACTCCAACGAGAGATTTATGGTTTTGTTTATATTTTCAACTCAACCAGGCCAAAATTTATTTACTAAATAAATTAAATTAGTTTTTTTAAACTATTTATAATTTTTAAAAAATATATTTCAGATTATTTATAAAGTCATCATTAGTATAAAGATTAATTTTAAAATATTATATTTGTACTAAATAGTAGTACAACGTTTATATTACAAAAAGTAAAAAAAAGGAAAAAAAGGAAATTTGACAAATGATATAATACAGAAAAAAAAAATAAAAAATATATGGTATGAATTGTTATATGAATAATGTATTTTTTAGTTTTACTCAACTCATACAATATAGTCTTACTCAACTCAACTTGTACTAGTGGAATACCTATAATAATATAATATCCTATTTATTTGGTGTAATTCAAGTAGGTTCATAAACTAGATTTAAGATGTGAATATATATGGAGATGGTAAAAGATCTAACTTTGTTGGAATCTAAAATAATATGACAGAGAGTATAATAATGATACTTAACCTTAAAGGTAATGGATAATTCAAAAATGTAATAAACTAATAATATATGAATGATAATTTACTTGGATGATGCAAGAATGCAAGAATACCCTAAATAATTCACTTAGATGATAATTCACATGCAGGTCAATGAGAGCATGTCCATGCGATATATCAACATAGTATTATAATCTTTTAATTGCTAAATATTTAAAGTTGGGAGATGATCCTATGTATAATTATGTCCATGCAATACATCAACATTGTATTAGAATCTTTTAATTGTTAAGGAGATGATCGTTGGTATAATTATGTAAGGAGTGTACTTTGTGATCACAAATGTAAATATAACTTTGACGGTAATTTAATAACTAATTCGGTTGACTATTATTGAAGAGACATTCTTACAAAAATTGGATTTAGACTTAATTAATTTGGATTCTCTCCATATCATCTAAAGTGTATTTAAAATATATTTTTTAATCTATTTAAACAAAGTTAAATTAATCTACTAATCAACTATATTTATTAAAATTTTAATTATATTTTTATATTTTAAAAAGTTTTAACTTTTGAAGTTAATGGAGTTACATCATACTTTTATCTTGATCAATTTTATATTATAATAAATTTTTTTTTCATTTTAATGGTTTTTTTTTCTTTCTTTTCTTCATTAACTTCAAATAGAACAATATAAAATTTTATACTTCATTATTTAAATTTCTCTTATTTCTATTTAAACTTTAATACCATTAAGATAACATGTAAATATGAGAAAGAATATCAAGATTAATCTAATTTTTAAAATATTAAATTCAATACTATTTATTTATTTATTTTATATTAAACATTAAATAAAACATGAAAAAATTTAAACCTAAGAGATAAACTACGACATACTTCATTTAACAATTTTGTAACGAATATGAAAAAAGTTAGCAACAAAATGAATTACTTCAAAAAAAAAAATGCTTGTACATCATGAACTGCCGACACAAAATCTACCACTTTACGTCAACATACTATTATTTCTCCTATTACATCAATTTTGAGGTACAATGCAACACACACGAAACCTTCCATAAAAAACATCCCACCAAGATTATGACAAAGCCCAAGATAAATGTGATGGTGGAAAATTTTCACATCCAATTTTAATATATTAGGGACCAAATGAGGTGGTTTTATAGCAGCAAGATAAAAGCATTGGAGGTGGAGATGAGAGATTGAAAATAAAGATGATGGTTCTAATATTCTTAAAATTGAGGCTTTTTTGTTTTTTTAAATTAGGAACTAGTTTGATAGGTTTGACATTTGACATTGAAATCTACCTTAATTAGCATCATTTAAGGAGTGAGGTGGGCAATCGGATGGCAAACATGCCATGCATAGGTTCTAATGAATGTAACAGAAGGATCCACAGTAGGAACTAATTTTAATATATTAGGGACCAAATGAGGTGGTTTTATAGCAGCAAGATAAAAGCATTGGAGGTGGAGATGAGAGATTGAAAATAAAGATGATGGTTCTAATATTCTTAAAATTGAGGCTTTTTTGTTTTTTTAAATTAGGAACTAGTTTGATAGGTTCTAATATTTAATTTTGTAAATATTTAACAATAATTGAAATTGTTAGAAACTTTTGATAAAACTAACAAATAAATGTTGATAGTGAAATTAAATTTAATAATATTAAATAAAGATAAAGTTATCAAGTTGTATTAACTTTTTGAATGTAGAAAAAATTAATTAACTTTTACCATTTTTATTAATTTTATCTTATAAAAAGAAGTAGCGAGTATATCTTAGAAAACTGTCACCTAAAATTTCGTAAAGAAACGATAAAATCTGAACTTAAATTGAATGAATCCCTAAGAAAAGGAGCATCAAATCCTCGCAGCTGTTTTCGATTTTTTTTAGATCATATGTATTGTTTATAGAAAAATAACTTTAGTTAAATTGAATAAAATTATTTATGAACAATAAAATCCTTCTTCTGAATATTTAACTTATATTTAGCACTCGAACTTGATTATGTTAGATAAACTCCCTGCTTAGTTGATACGCACCTTCAGTGGTAGCTGTTTTTGAACTTTAATTACTGTGTTCATTGTTTTTTATTCTTGCCATTACTTATCGTGCTATCAAAACGACCCCTACTCTTAGTGCGATGAAAAAGAAGCTTCTATAGTTTGGTAGGCCCACGATTTTAATCTGAGAGGATAAGGATTAAGGATTACAAGAAAAAGCCCATATTCCCGAATAAACCTTAGACAAAACCTCCCTGGGCCCCAAACTTTGTTTATATTTTTCATTTTATTTACTTCAATTTCTCCTCATCCTCAATATTTTATATTATATTTACAATAGAAAGGAAAACGTAAATGCTTAATTAGTATCTTCAGAAAGAAGAATTAAAAGTATATTTTTATTAAAATATATTATTAAATAATTTTATCGTAATTTTTAATATAATTTGATTTATTAATTTTTTAAGCAAGATCTTTACCACATTAATTAACCAAAAAAAAGCATCTTCATTTATTCCGACACCAGATACAGGAAAGAAATATATAATTATCCGATCAACAAACTTTCAATTTGCCGTGTGTGTCCATTTTGGGCGGAATGCAGGGCCCACTCTGACGTGGATAGCTGGGAACAAACACACTGCGCCGAAGCAATAACACTCATTAGTACATGGAAAGAGAACCAAACCAGCGAATTATAAAAAAGAAACGACTCAAAAGGAGTTTTCCGTCAACTGAATCTCCATCTTTCCCCTTCCTCTCTTCGTGTGTTCTTTTATCTCTCGCTATATCTTCGTCTTCTCGATCCCCTTTCTCTTTCTCTTTGAGTTCTTCTCCTTCTTCTTGTGCGTAGTGTTGCTGATCGCGTTTTGCTTCGCCTCGCGCTCATGGTGATCGAGCATGACATTGAGAGCTGCGGGAGCAGAGCGGTGCAGTCGTCGCATACTCATCCTCGCCATCACCGCCAGAAACTGGAGGTGTACAATGAGGTGCTTCGTCGGATTCAGGAATCCGACTGCGAAGAGGCTCACGTTCCCGGCTTCGACGATCAGCTTTGGCTTCACTTCAATCGTCTTCCTGCTAGGTCTTTCACGATGCTTCCGAATTAACCTCGCTTCTTACGTTTTTCTTTACGATTTAATTCTTACCTCAGAAAAGTGGTGAAAACGATTGGCAGGGATTTTGTGACTGGCGTTTTTTTGTTCTATATTATGCTTCTTTTTTAAAATTAATTTATGCAATTCGAGTTTTTATCGTGTTATTTTGAGCTCTATGATGAGAAAAAAATATAAAAGGAAGAAAATAGCTGAGTAATTTCTTTTTTTGCCTTTTTTTACTTTACCTTTATAAGTGGATTTGCCAGAGTGATTTTTGTACGAGTCTCCTGGTTGGTCACTCTGATTGCTACTACATAGGTACGCATTGGATGTGAATGTGGAGAGGGCAGAAGATGTTCTTGCTCATAAGAGATTGCTCAAGTTGGCAGAGGACCCTGCTAATCGACCGGCATTTCAGGTTCGCTTGGTACAGGTAAAAACACATACATAACCACTAATAATTTGTTTAATTACTACTACGACACTTGTTCATTTCGCTACAAGGGTTTTATTGAAGTTCTGTAGTTTGTATTTTTACTAGTTTTGACTAAACCTAAATGAATTCCCATCAAATTAAGATCCAGGGTTCTAAAGGTAGTTAAGGATGCATGGAACTGTTTTTTTTTTGTCCTTTTCTTGACTGCACCATCGATTACTGGTAGCTGTTGTTGGTCAAATTTTTAACTCTGGAATCTGCATCTTTATAAGTGACTAATATAAGTACAGAGAACTGCTACATACAGATTGATTCATAGCAGTATCTATCCTTAATGCAGGTGTATCCTTTTGCTAGTGTAAATTATGTTGATTCCATACATTCAGATCCTTCTGAGAAAGAAGATGCCCAGAGTTCTCTTAACTATTCTTTAAAGCAGGGGTATGGTTCATAGATTTTTGTATCAGTTTTATTTCCAGCCTTGCTTGCTGTTGTTCAACAAGCACAATCTTTTCTATTATCGAAGTTCTTGGTATTATATTGTCTCTGTGTGATTTGATTAGTTTTTAATGTCATTTCTTTGTGTCTCTCTTGGGTGAAAAAGAATTCATCCACCACCTACATTTGGTTCATCCTCTAATCTTGAAGCTCTTGCACTTCAAACAACTAAAAATAACATTGAAGATGGGGGCAGTGCTCTGAGTGTGACACCATTTTTTCACAGGTATGTTTTTAATAAATACACTATTTTGGACTGTTTTTCTTTTTGTTAAGAATGGTGAATGGGCTTGCTTTCTTCTGCTTCAGTTAGTTTTACCAGAAAGTGTTTTATGTTGATCAAGTAGAAGCATGCATTTTATGATTAGGTTGATATATAGACTAGCATAAATTCTCACACCTTGAAGATAATAGTTTCCAAGTCCAAGTCTCTTGGCTGTTTACTTTTTTTGTTCATCCAAGTTTTAGAGAGAGGTTGGAGAATGTTAAATTTTGGTATTAGGGATTTTCATCTTTTCATAAATATGTGATCATCACTGAAGTAAGATGTATCTAAAAAAAAAAATTCTTGAATTAGTCAACAGGAATGTGTGTGTGTGTGTTTTGACAAGGTTGTGGACGCCAACACTCTGGACTGAAAAAATCTTCCATATTTAATTTCTCTTGAGGGAACATGCATTCTTGTTTCCATTAGCTTATAGCAGTTAATAAACATATTAATGTTTAAAATTTTAACCAGTGCTAATCTTTTCACTAGGCCCATGCACGAGATTACCTTTTCAACAATTGACAAGCCTAAACTCCTTAGTCAGGTGGTTAATTCTGACTTCACTTTTAAAATTTTTGTAATACTTTTGTAAATGGTGCTTTTAAGTTTTAAATTATTAGGTGATATTGTTATTTATCATCTTCATTATATTTTCTTTTATACTGTATTCATCGGCATCCAACATGATAATAACCAATAGCTCTTGCTTTCTGGGCAGTTGATTTGGTCAGAGAACCTCTTGCAATGCTATGCAGGAATTAATTCTGTCATTTAGTGTCTTCACTATATGTTGTTGCCAGTTGCTATGGATGCTGTCAAACATAGGCATTCTAAAATTATATGTTGAGGGTTTTCTTTGTAAAGTGCTATGAGCTGTAATTTTCCTCTAGTCTTCATTTTTCTCATGGATTAGATTGGCAATTTATGAAGGTACAAGACAAATGTATAAGAAAATTATGCACAAATGAGTACCTTAATCTTGCTAGCTGTTACCTCTTAATATTTATCTGCAATCATAACTTTAAACTCTAATATAAATAAACTCCTGTAAATATATAATTTATTGTATAATATGAAATGCAGAAGAGGAGTGTTTTAATTTTAACTTCTTTTTTTTTTTGGCCGGGGGGGGGGGGGTGTGATGATTTCTTTGGCCTATCTCAGCTGCTCTTTTATACTTGAAAAGGGTAAATTTCAATTGTATTCCAAACTGTAATTATCTGGATCTAATAGCTTTCAAGGAGACTTCCATAAGTTCTGATTAGTGAGAGGACCACTTCCCTGGTTTTGCAAATTTTGGGGTTAATTCAAATGGATATTCATTGTGCAAGGATAAAAATGTTTGAGAATTTTTAAGTGAGTTTAATTTTGATGCATTATTGATGTAAAAAAAATGTTTTGTATTGTCATCTAATGATGAGTTCTCACTTCATTCAATGAATTTGACAATATTAAGTCTTACATGAGGATCAAATTAATTATATGATGTGACAATATGTTATTGAATGACAATGTAAAACTTTTTAACACTGACTGGACTAAAATTAAATTTTTGTTTTATTATAAGATAGAAAAATTGCATTTTACATTATGGGATGTCTCACCCTTTACCATGCATTTCAGTTAACTTCAATACTTGGTGAGCTTGGACTGAATATTCAAGAAGCTCATGCATTTTCCACCACTGATGGATTTTCTCTGGATGTCTTCGTCGTTGAGGGATGGCCTAATGAGGTAGGATGAAAATAGCTTAGCAGTGACCTCATAAAATCACTACCAAGTGTTTTGAACAAAAAGACTTTATGTATCCCTTGAATACCTAGCTATGAATACAGGTTGCAATTTTGAATTTGTAAAAAGATATATAATATCTTAACTTTTTCTCATCTTTTCATGGCATATTTACCTTTCCATTCCAGTAGATAATATATAATTATTGATTTTGTCTCCATGGCTTTCTAAGAACCTTGTTGTATGGATATAAAGGCATAAATACAATGATTTTTGACAAATTTAGAACATAGCGGGGTACTTTATTAAATAGTATGCCTAGTTAATTTATTATTGCTTTTAAAAATTGATATTAATGAAGTTGAATTGCTGCAAACCATATATCATCACCCAACAAAATGTAAAACTTTCCAACTTCAACAAAAGATGAAATATACACAATAATTCCAAATTGTCACAAATAAACAGAGACATTTAGGGTTCCTTTATAAAAAAGAGAAAGCACCCAAAGAGAGAGAGAGAGAGGACTGATCATGATGCAAGGGATGCTGCTGGCTCACATCCCCAATACTAGCCAAAGCACAGCTGTTGCTACTGGATGCAGGGGCCAAAGCACAAACATCTGATCCCATTGTAAGGCTGCTGTTAAGTGGAGCAAGGGAGAGAGGGGGGCGGGGGGGGGGGGGGATTGGTTGAATTTTGTATGACCACTATCAACCAAAAGGGGCATGGTTCAATTTAAAGAAAAAATGTCTTCACCTTTATTTTTTATTCTGTCGGTGCATTTTGTTGCATTTCAAAACCATGTCTCAAATGTTTGATATAAGATTAATGTAGAAAAAGATAATTACATCTTTAATATGCACTTCGGAGTTTCACGTGCTAACAACAAGGTATGTTAGATTGTATGGAAATATCCAAAAATTCTCATCATATTTTAGATTATCTTCTAGGACTAGTTTTTCTACTTCCTCATCATCTCTTAAGATTGGTTATCATTGTTCTTTCTCTTATCTCATGATTTGTTCCCTCCTTTAGTTAAGATTATAATTAGTATAAATAAGGGTTAATCCTTTGGGCTTCATGAACCTCCCATCACATTGCAATACATCTCAGTTAATATCACTTCAATGTTTTTCATTCTCTTCTATCTCTCTTTCTTCTATTCTTTTCCTATATACCTAAAATATCATAATTTTAACCAGGTACACTGCTAGTACAGATACTGCATAAAAAATGCTTTACAGCATGACCTAGGCAATAGGCATGAACCCTTAATACTGTTTCATGTTATGACTTATGACTTGTTTTTATCTGTCCTTCTGAAAAGACCTGAAGACATTTTTAATATCTTCATGCAGTTCTTACATGTTTCAAATTTTTTTCTTTTAGCAAATATGAGTTTTATTTGTGTAGTTTTTTTTTTTAATTATGATTTCAATATCCAAACATCTTGTATCCATTGTATTTTCCTTTTGCCATTAGGAAACTGAGGAGCTGAAAGGTGTGTTGGAAAAGGAAATTTTGAAGGTTAAGGTATATTCTCCTTGTTAATAATTTTTGTTAGAGATATAATATAAAAATCATCCATGTGTCTTTACTTAATAGCTTGAGTTTTTGGGATAGATGGCTCATGACAATTTTTTAAAATACAAAGTTCTGTATATATATATATATATTTGGAAGTATCTTAATTTTCTCGCCAGTTGCTATGAACTTTCATACAATGGCACCTATTTAAGATGAAGTAGGAAAGATGAAATTATTGCAGTTTGGATTTTTTTTCGAACTGAATTTAATTTGGACAACATTTGAGTAATGGCAACATCTGTTAAAATTAATTGCTCTTTGCACTTGTGTCTCATGCAGACCACTAAATTTCATTTCTCACTGTGTTAAAGACTTATCTTATTGATATAAACTATCTTATTTGCTCTGCAGGAACAATATCTGTCCAATCAGGGTATACTCTATGCTGCCAATGAAAAATACCAGGCTAGGATGGAGCCCTCTCTTCAGTGCATCCAAATACCATCTGATGGAGCCGATGTCTGGGAAATTGATACTAACCAGCTGAAATATGAAAACAAAGTTGGCTCTGGATCATTTGGTGACTTGTGAGTTATTCTGCTCAATGTATATTAGAACTGTACATGCCGTTTTTGTTGATGTCTCTCTCTATCCCATTCTTTGAACTTCTTTAGGTACAGAGGTACATATTGCAGTCAAGATGTGGCTATCAAAGTTCTTAAGCCTGAACGCATAAGTACAGATATGCTGAGAGAGTTTGCTCAAGAAGTTTATATCATGAGGTTTGTTTGCCTGATTGAATGTAATTGTGGAGTGTCTATTTCCCATTACTGAAATATTTGTTTCTCCCGTGTTTTCCTGCCATGAGCTCTAGCTTCCTCTTTCCTGTTTATAATTGTTCATTCTGAATTGTATTAAATGATAATTGCTTGCACACCACGTAGTTAACTATGATAGAAGAATGGAAAAGATGGACTTGATGTTGGTGGATAAATTATCTTGATATATTGCACTATTACAGGCTTATTGTCCATTGAGGAGCTTTATCCCTTTCTTACTATTCCCAGGGACTTCAAAATTTGAATTGCTCAGACATTATACTTCTCTTTAGATCTTTTCTATCGTATTTCTTTTTGATCCAATAGTATGAAAACTGGCAAGCCCAGGCAGCCTGACAAAAATCTTTGTGCTCCTATTGCAAAAGTGACTTCCTAGTTCCTAACTCTCTTTTACACTCATGCAAAGTTGTGCTACCTACACTGGTGCTTGATTATTTACAGAGAAGCATACTTTTTCTGCAATCTTAACTTTTTAGGTTCTGAAAAAAGAAAACCACATTTCAGTTATATAATTTAATTTTTACCCGCAGATGGATTCCCTGAAATCAACATCATAGACTGTTAAAATATCTGGGTCAAAGATTCATGAATTTTGGCTCAATTACAATCATGGCAATGAATTTCTTTATTATTAAAGAAAATTATCTGACTTGTTTGATGGACCATTCAGGAAAGGACTATATTAACTAAAAACACCTCAATTTCAGATATTCACTGCATCAAGTGATTCTGAATTCTGAAAATATCTAATAATGTTTCGACCAATCACTTTCACTAGTTTATGTTACAGTCTTTTATCCTAGTTTGTTAGCATTAGCCATTGGTGATATGATATCCTTGTTGGCCCAACTAAGCATTCCTTCTTTACCAACTATGATTTGTCTTGGATTGCAGGAAGATTCGACACAAGAACGTTGTCCAGTTCATCGGTGCATGTACTAGGCCCCCAAATCTTTGTATTGTTACTGGTAAATTGGAGAGAATCCTGCAATTTATGATGTTATATGTTTATGCTTCATGAGTTAGCTTAGGGGGTGGGTCTTGGTGCAGTGATAATGTCATTGCATTGTGACTTGGTGGTCATGAAAACAACCTCTCTGCTTATGGTGGAGGGCCTGGGGGCTGCATACACATTTGATCCTCACCACACCCCATAATGGGGGAAGCCTTGCACACAGGCCTTCCTTTTTATATATTCATATTGATTGTTTATTTTTTAATTATACTGGTTCTAGAATCTGTATAATATCTCTGCTTATGTATTTATGTTTTATCAATTAATTTATTTTCAAAGATGATTTGGGTGCCTTATTCAGTCACCTGATAATTCAATTTTGATGCTTATGTGCTCATGTTTATGCCTTTATCAGAGTTTATGTCCAGGGGCAGCTTATATGATTTTCTACACAAACAAAGAGGTGTATTTAAGCTTCCATCTTTGCTAAAAGTAGCAATTGATGTTTCCAAGGGAATGAACTATTTGCACCAAAATAACATAATTCACAGGGACCTCAAGACTGCCAATCTTCTAATGGATGAAAATGAAGTAAGAGAATTCCATGAATTCACACACTGATACTGCCTGTGGCATTTTCAATGTTATTGGTCTATGTTTTACTGCTTTCCGGGATTACATTGATCTTATTTTGCTAGTTGCCAGCCCTATCTTATACAATTTTTTGTCCATTGAAAATATCAGTAAACTATTACTTCTTTCTGTTATGGGGTTGGTGTATTGTTGACTCCCATTTTCAATTTAAAGTTTATTGTAGAATTTCTACTAGTATGTATTGTCAAAAATTGAATGTTTTAAATTATAATTGATTGTAGTAGTATTATTTGTTATCGTTAGAAACCATCATTCTCTTAATCTTTAATTTATCTGTTGGAGATATTATATGTTGGGATTTGGCTCCTCTGATGTGAGGATGTTACACTTTAGAAAATAAAGTACGCTAATAACCATGGATTAGAAAATCAATGAATTAAGATTTAGGTTGTAACTAACTTTAGAGTTTGTTATACATGTATTTGATTTTTATCATAATTTCAACTGTTGATTTTTTAATCAACAACTGCAAATACACTTCCTCTAAAATTCAACTTCTCACTTTAAATGGGCCAGATTCTATTTGTTGAATCTTGCATTTAGCTCCTCTATAATTAAAAGGCTCACTTTAGAGAATAAAGTGTACAATTATATTTATTGACTAAAAAGATAACTGTTAAAAATGTGGTAAAAATATGTACACATATATAACAAACTGAAATTGTAAAAATCTCTACCATTGATTAGAAATCCTTGAATTTAAAAGGCAGTAGTATCCTTGTGCCTATCTCTCGCAATTGTCTCATTCATTCTGGTCTGCATATATTTGCCTCTATATCATTGATGAACCAAAATTGTATGTTATCTTGAATCACAAAAGCCACTATAGTTTATAATTTGTATGAATAAACTCAAGATGGGTAGTTGTGTGATGCTCGACTCTTATTGTCAGCATACAGTAAAATATGAGCTCTCAAGCAGGGAGAGAGGAAAACAAAAAAATTTCTTGAAGAATTAACGTGTCTCTAAAATTATCATTTCATATGTACTCAAATAGCATAGTATTCTTCAACAGGTGGTCAAGGTTGCTGATTTTGGGGTTGCTAGAGTGCAAACACAGTCTGGAGTGATGACAGCTGAAACTGGAACATACCGTTGGATGGCTCCTGAGGTATGGATTTATTTGGACTTTATGTTACTTCCTGATTGGTTTTTTGGGTGACATTATTCATCATTGTGCAATACAAATTCAGGATCAGTATTTGTTTTGGGGGGGGGGGGGGGGGGGGATTACTTGGATTGTCTAAGACCTGGTGTGGTAAGGGGAAGCAAAGCTCAAGTGTAAGCAAAGCATCCTAGGTGGGATTCAGTTCCAGGTTCAAGCATTCCTGAGAAGTTGGCACCACTTGAGCTAGTATTCTTGGTTATGATTGAAATATCTGTCTATAGTGAAGCAGATTTTTAATCTAGTAAAGAATATACTTGTTTTGATTGATGTTAATATTTTATCATATTGATATTGAATTTATAGTGTTTGGGTATTTAACTTACAATTTTATTTCACCTCTCCCTCTCTCTTAATTTCAGAAATGAGATTAAAAAAGATGGATGAAATGGTTGCTACTTTTTTCATTCTCTCTTGGCTATTTCCTTACCAAACATGCTTTTTGTATTCATCAAGCATGCCTTTAATATTTGGACTTTTAAGTGGTTACACGATAATCATATTTGCTTTGCTTTTCTGATTTTATTTTAAATTCAGCTGTTAACGGTACTTCAAATCCCTTTCCATTGATTTGACTTTTACGTGAAGGTCATTGAACACAAACCATATGACCAGAAGGCCGATGTTTTTAGTTTTGGAATAGCACTTTGGGAGCTTTTAACTGGAGAAGTGAGTACCGTCATCCAGGCAGTACAGTTGCTGCTTTATCATTTGATCCTTTTCGTATTAAACAATGAGAAGTCTTTTACTACCTATATCTTATTGTATATACTATTTTTGTTACCAGCTACCTTACTCTTACTTGACGCCTTTACAAGCAGCAGTTGGCGTGGTGCAGAAGGTTTTTATTCTTTTCTCTTTGCAAATAATTTCATCAAAAATAAATTTCTTGTTTATGTATGATGATCCTTTGTGGCTTAAATTGCTATTAGGGCCTACGGCCTACAATTCCCAAAAATACACATTCAAGACTTTCAGAACTGCTCCAGCGGTGCTGGCAACAAGATCCAACTCAGAGACCAGATTTTGCCGAAATCATAGAAATTCTTCAGCAGATAACGAAAGAGGTAAACTATTACCGAAATTTTATAAAATAACACTAAGTTGGACCTATTAAGCAATTTTCACTTTCATGTTTCTACCAGGTCAATGATGAAAAAACAGACCGACACAAAGATAAGTCATCATCTCATGGCTTTCTATCAGCTCTTAGACGCGCCCATCATTGATATTGGTATCCATGCAAGGATCACACGACAGTATAGCCTTTTTGTCCTGTATAGTAGTCTGACCCGAGATCTATTGAGTTGGCAGTATCTGCTCTGGAAAGATTCCGTTTTATTGTGTTATTGTCTTAAATCTCTCTTACAATCTGCGTCTTTCTCCCGTTTGTCTGCTCAACTTATTCGCCTCTGAATAGGATGGATGCAAGAGTAGTGAAAGTCGAAATTCAAGGTATCATGTTATATTGAATTTTTGTTTTGTTTTCTATGCTTCTTGAATGGGAGCTTTTTCAATGCACTCCCCTGTATCCAAATCCTTGATGTTGGCTAGTAGAAGCCGTATACGTTGAGACTTGAGATGTACAAGGCTTAACTGTAATAAAATTGGTGTATGTGATTATGTAATTCAATTTCAAAAAATATTAGAACACATGTTATCATTTTTTTTAATGACAAAATATAAATTTGTATAAGATTAGTGTACTCGGCCAATTTGCGTTAGATGTGGAAAACTATTTTCTTGCCAACAAGTGATAATTACACCACGATCAGCCGCTTGTAATAGACAAAGAACAGTGGTTGCTGTGGTTTAAACACCAATTAACCTTCTCAACACTGCACACGGGTAACAAGTTGACGTTCTTATTTACGACTGCCGAAGAGCTCCTTTGCACGAACAGTGTAAGTGGATAGAGTTGTGTTGTGCTAATTTTTACATGTATCAATCTTCTTAAGTTACTTTTTGTTAACCAATTATCAATCTTGTTTCACTAAACAATTGTTTATAATGAACCAAGGAATTCGTGATAGGATTTAGAAATGAAAGAGACATCAAATAAGTTTTTTTAAAATTTAAGGTATCAAATTGGTTTTTACAAAATTTAGATTTTTATCACGTTAATCTTTTAAAAAATTATCATTAGTAGTACAAAGATTTAAAGTCATTAAATTAATTTTTAAAAATTTAAATTCTCATTAAATAGGTTCATAAAAAGGATTAAAGTGATAAAGAATAAGAAAATTTCCAAAGTTTAACTTGTTGATTAAATAGTTGACGAAAAATCTAAATTTTTATTAAGTTCTTATAGAAGGTTAAAATGTTAGTAAAAGATAAATTTAATAACAAATTTGAGCGTGTTAACAATATAGATTTTTAAAAAACTATTTTGATGGTCTAAATATTTAAAATAATACTTTCATCTTAAAATTGTAGATTTTGTGGAATTGTGATTTAGTAATTAATGTTAAAGGTTTGTAAAGTAAGGAAGAATTCCGTCAAGCTCATCGCTTAAACAGTGATTGGACAATGCTGGAGACTATTTTTTGTTATTTTATTTTTTTAGCGGTTGGAGTTTATAGAGGTTACTCTCAAGTTCTTTCAACTCACGGCTAGCTGTGGGTGTGTCCCGGAAATTTTTTTTGAAACTCCTGCCCTGTTCATTCCTTTACAGTTAACATTTAAAATTTGGTAATTTTTTTCTTATATTTATTTGAAAAAATAAATTAGGAAAAATTAATCATACAAAGTTAAGTGTCATTATTATAGTTTAAGAGATACGAATTACACATATTGAAAAAATTCTCGTGTACCACTTGCTCAGGCATGATGCACTTGACTTTTGATTAGTCTCAAGTATTGCCCGATACTTCTTCACATAGTTTTCCGAACATAGACAGTGGTTCAGCATTGAAGAGTCAAGGCAAGAGAGTTGTGAGCTGTGGAACTCTGTCTTATGAATAAAAAGAACTTTTAAAAAATTTGATATCAATTTGTGGTTGTATTAAGTTTTGGCTTGGCGCTTTTTCATTAACATATGAATTGTAAGAAGGGGAAGGCATCAACAACATATTAGACCAAAAGAAAGAGTTTCTTTATAAGTTTGATAAATATTAACATTTTTTAATTGTTAATATCGACAAATATATTATTTATAACCATTTCCCCCCCCCCCCCCCGCATTTACATGATTTTTGTTTTCCCAGTGAAGTTTCTGCAGTTCCATGCATGGGACTCCTCCCAGAACTTATTCTATATACAGCTGCAGGTCCAACAGGAACACTTCATTGTTCTGTTGGAAGTCCATTTTGGGTCCAAGCAGCATAACCACCAGCCATGTCTGTGAGTCCAGTGAACCCCTACAGAATGAAGAATATTAGTCACTATACAATCTAAGCTCAAGTTTCGCAAGATCGAAAGTTATCGAAAAATCCTTAGGAAATTTGAATGGCAAGCAACCAAGAATAAATTATTATAAAGATTGTCTTTAAGATGAAACAAGTAAGGTTGTATTCACCCTTGAATTTTAGTGGTTTAAGATCTTGAGGCACTTTAATTAAATAAAGGTGAATACTTCCTTACTTGATCACTATAGAGACAAAATTAACTTAAAAGCAGCCTTATTCCGTTGTTTATATAATATTAAAAGAGGAAAATAAAAGATGAATAGTCAATCAATCTAGTTTGCATACAACTAGATCGATTCAGACATTCAAACTAACTAGGATGCTCATTTTCAATTCCAATCAACTAGGATGCTCATTTTCAATTCCAATCAACATTAAGCTAAGGCGTTGAAGAAAAAAATTGCTTACAGCAGTTAACAAGTCACTGGCAGCCATCATAGACCTTTTACCAAGTTGACACCCCTATGAAACCAGAAGCCAACATCCGAATTAACCAAGAGTGCATAGAAATAACAAAGAGAATCTAATGACTGACAAACAAGAGTTTAAGAAATGCACTCACAACAATAATTTCATCATCTTTCCTAAAATGTGAAGACACCTCTTTAAGAAAGTTGCTGTTCTTTGTCATCCCTGAATACATGAGGAAAAAAGATAATCCATATTGAGATCACAAAATATATGAACAATTTTTTTCCAAAAACACTCTGGAACCACACTCTGGAACCACAAGACTCTGGTGGGGTACAGTATTAGATTATCTATCAGTTAGTTTTAACAAGAAATATGTGACCCTCTCTTGTAACCACCACTTTTCAAGTATTTATATTGATTTGAGCTTTCAACAAAAATGCTTGCATTTTAATTTTCAAGGATGGGCGTGTCACAATTGACATAAACTTGAAACTGTGAATTGAATTGGATTCATTGGACGCATAAGATAGCCACGGAAACATTCCTTGGTAAATGGGCAAAGGCGAATGGATTAATAGTAGTATCCAATTCTAAATAACAAGCTTACGATCAGATAGCTGTTTTTATTTTGGGAGGGGGAACTTTGGCATTAAGAATCAACAAAACAACTACAATCATCACAGAGAAGATTATAATTTAATGTACTATTCAGAATTGAAATAAAACCTGATCCAACTCTGAACATGTAAGGTATGTTAATTGCGCCAGGAGGATGTCCAGCATTGAACTCTTCAGGGGTCCTGCACATTAAACAGGGGAGGCGGTGAGGTTTTGGTTGCTTACAATATGATTCCAAAAAGAAGCTCTTTGTGTTACATACTTCACAGGTGGTAATTAATCGCTTACCTCACATCCAAATATTTATGACCAGCTAGAAGAAGCTCGTATGCTACACGCACTGGCACCGAAGTTGGAACTCTTGTAGCCTCCAAATTCCCCTTCAGAGCAGCTTCCGTGCTTCCATAACCCATAAAACCATCCATTCATCACATGTTACTTTCCACATACTCATTCTAATTACTACCCTACGTTTGGACTGATGAAAAGAGATAAACACAAATAAAAAGAAATGAAATAATATTTACATTCTATTATTTAGCATGTTAATTACCACAATTAATACATGATCCATTTCGCTTATTCCTCATCTTTTCATTCTCTTTAAGGTACGGGGTGTAATATAACTGGTCTCTTTTAAGTTTTAATCATAAAAATATTCGAACAAAAAATTATTCTACATCTCATCATTTAAATCCATTCACAGAAAGGAAAAAACAAAAACTTGTGTTTTTTGAAGCTCATGAATCATGATTAACACTTCCTCTACGCTTACCGGAAGTTTGGAAGCTTTGGTGGAACAGCAATGCTTCTCGGTCCCTTGTAAGAGTTGAGGGATTTTAGAAATGATGAACTGCACTAACAAAACTTCGAAGTTGAAGAAAAGAAAGAAATAGATGGAGAAAACAGAGAAAAATAAAATATCATATTAGTATAGAAGAATGGTTTAGTTATTTGGACCTGGTGTAGTAGAGAGGAGAACATGAAGGAGGGGCACGGAAGCTAACGGCGGAGACATCAAACGAAGTTGCTATCATTGCTTTCATCGTCGTTCTTTACTGGTGCTCCTGTTGAGACTCTTGGATTACACTATATAGTATATACTACCAAATGCAAATGAGTGGTTAGCTTTATTGATATATGCTTGAGGTTGCCGCTATTGAAGCCAAAGATTTGAAAAGATGCCAGGGTAACCATTGGTCCGCACCTCTATATCTACATCACTATATTATTATATTAAAAAAAATTCATATGTGATATTCATTCACTAAATTTCAACAATATTTTGGATATTATTTTTATGTTTACCATATTTTACACCATTTTAATAATAAAAAGAGGATCCCATAAACGGAAGAAGTGTAGAAAGAACACGTAAAGGCGACAAAAGCATCACATCACAATCGATCGTGAGAAGCAGTGATGGGCTGCCACGCCATCAATTCTATTGAGTACCCCTCTTCATGTTCTTTCTTGAGATAAATTCAACTCCATTATACTCACGAATTTATTTGTTTTTTTTATTCAGACTTGCTCATTTTATTTTACGTATTTTGTAGAATATGCATAAGAATCAACGACAGGGGAAATTTTTATGCGAAATGAAATTTTAGTTATTAAAATAAATGTGAGGTGCATTTGTTTTGGATAAAATCCTATTAGACAACACGTATTGACTCGCATTTTTATGCACGGATAAGTCCGAGCACACACACATTGAAACAAATGGGTGACCCACCAAAATTCATGGATAAGTTTCCACCTCAGAAAGCCCATCGGATTTGGGTGGAGAGATTCTTCCACACGTGGCAATAACATCCCCAGCCTCCCCTGCAACTTATGGACCTTCGTCATTGGGCCTAGATATTTTCAAACCACAGCCCTCAAATCTTAGGTTTTGCACCTTCTGTTCCAATACCCGGCCCATTGGACCATTATTGGGCTCTGAACAAAGCCCATTCTAAAAACCAACGAGTAGGCCCAATTAATTCAATAGTAACTGGTATCTACTCCCCTTACCAATTTCCTTTTGTGATTGCAAACGAACGGGATGGTGAGAGTAGTTGCCAGAGGCTATTAAAGCATCTCAATGGCTACCTTCACCTTCGCCACACTGTCACTTTCGTCTTCATGTCTTTTCTCTCCCCGGGCTCCGATTCGCTACCATCGTTCTCCGAACCAGCTCAGACTGTTACCTCTCAAATGCTCCTCGTCGTCTTCGGAGCCAGAAACTTCCACGTCTCCTACCGACTGGACTCACCGGCTGATCGCAGGGGTGGCCGGAATCGGATTCCTTGAAACCTCATATCTCACTTACCTTAAGCTCACTGACGCCGACGTATTTTGCCCTGTCGGCGGCGGAACCTGCTCCGACATACTCAACAGTGATTATGCCCTTGTTTTCGGTATTGCTTCTTCGTTTTTTTGTTTCTCTTGCCGTAACTAACTTCTGTGGAGATTTGTGTTATGAACGGCATAGTCGTTTTGCATTTTGCAGGTGTTCCTCTTCCTTTGATTGGAATGGCTGCATATGGTTTAGTTTTTGGTCTAAGTGTTCAATTAGCTTCTAAGAAATTGGGTTTTGGGACCAACAAATCCAATGCACAACTAGTATTGCTTGGAACCACAACCTCTATGGCAGCTGCTAGTGCGTATTTTCTGTACATTCTAACCACAAAATTCTCTGGCTCATCTTGCTCCTATTGTCTACTTTCGGCTTTTTTGTCCTTCACCTTATTTTTTATTAAGCTCAAGGTTCGTTTTGTTGAAATTCTTTATATTATGCGTTTATAGTAGTTTTCCATGTTGTTGCCTAATTGGTGCTCTGTTTGGCATATCTGTTATAGGACTTTGGATTGCAAGAGGCGTATAAACAATTGGGTCTGCAACTGTTTGTTGTTAGTTTGGTGATTCTCACGTTGAACACTTCCTACAGCAATTCTAAATCTGCCTCCTCCAGGTCACTATTATTGTTTTTGTTTGCAACTTGCTTACCGCCCTTCCAGCACTTCAATTACATTATGTCTATTCCATTTTTTAAGTCATGCCTTCATGTATGTTATCTGCCTACAAGTCATAACCAGCAGATGAGGGTTTGGTCACAAATGCATACCAGATGGAAATAGAAACCCTCGTGTATGACAATGTAGTTAGTATAATATTATAATGTGGAATTTTAAGAAGCGGGAGATGCCTTGACTTGGAGGTTACTAGGAATTTTTCATATGAATGCTAGGTTTGTTCTTTCAAATAAACCTCAGGCAGCATTATGTTTATTCTTTTATTTCCTATTCCCACTGGAGATGAAACCAAGGTGAATGCTTACACATGTAAAATACAGTATGAAATTCTCAGTGTTTCCATTGTCTACTTTTACAGCCTGGCTGAAATTGAACTGCCATATTATACTATTGACATTACAACTCCATCAAGCCCTTTTGCAAAATCTCTAGCAGAGTATTTGCACTCCATAGGAGCTAAAATGTACGGTGCTTTCTGGTGTTCACACTGTCAAGAACAAAAGGAGGTATGTGATCACTAGTTATTTCTTTTGATTTTTTTAACCGTACAAAATGTAACATAGATTGTCATGGTACATGTTATGCATTTCTCTTCCTTGAAATTGTCGTTAACTCTAGTGAGAAGTGAATGAGTCATGTAAGATCAGATTAGTTTTTGGAATTCAACTTTGGTAATGTAATTTTCAATCACGATCATAATCGTATGGCTACCTCACTTTTTGGGAAGATCTTGACCTTGGTTTTGGGATTAGTTGTCAATGGATTCCGAAATCACATGGTTTACTTCTTCATGAAAACTATCCTCTTCTTGGTAGTATCATTATGTTCCTCTGCTTTGGATCTATCATAGCATACTAACTCAATTCTAATTCTTCATCATGCTTTTTCTAGGCTTGATAATGTCCAGAACGGAGAGTTCATAACACTTGCTTGCCACAGTTTGTTGTCTAACATGTGGTCAAGGATTTTTATTAACTTTAACTCGCTGATGCAGATGTTTGGACAAGAGGCAGCCAAGCAGTTGGATTACGTAGAATGCTTTCCTGAAGGTTATCGGAGAGGAACTAAAATGAACAAGGCATGCATAGATGCCAAAATTGAAGGTTTCCCAACATGGGTTATTAATGGCCAGGTAAAAAGGCAGTAGGCTGTGATTATAACTATGCATTCTCTCTGTTCTACCAAATTTGTTTCGTTCTGATTGCACCAGGCATCACATTTCCTGCAGATACTGAGTGGTGAGCAAGAATTATCAGAACTGGCTCAAGTTTCTGGTTACAGTGAATCTGTTCAGCCTAGTTAAGGCTTTAGACTGAAAGTAACAAAGATAGCATTTTAGTAGCACATACGTTGTACAGCTTATAGACGAGTTGTTTGTCCTTTGTAGTTTGTAGGCACATGTATAAATTCCTTTTCAGTTTTTCTAATATATATTTAAGGGTACGTAATAAAAATCTATATGCGATAAGTTTTTATTGAAAATTGCAGAATTCAATAGCTTCATAATGTCAACTATTACAATTTTTATTAAAAAATATATTTATTAATTTTTTATTATATATTTTTAAACATATATTAAAAAATAAAATAAAAATTGTTGGTACATTTTAAAAAAAAAAAGTTAATGACAATGGGTTGGATACACAAGGTTGACGAGTGTCTGTTTGCTCTTACTATTGCACCTGCTTACCAGCTGAGTTTCACCAATCTTCAGTGATTTCGATTAATTTCTAATTCCTCCTAAAAGAATTTGTTGCCAGGCAACTAAAAAGCAAACAGCCTAATTTGTTATCATTCTTGTTACCAAATAGAATATATGGGTGTTTAGATGAGTTGCTTCTTAGGAAAAAAAAATTGTTAGCTTAAAGATTTATTTAATTGTTCGTATAATTTGTAATCTTTTTCAAACAATTACCATAACGGATGGTTAGTTTAAATCATATATATTTAATTTTTTTCTGAATAGGATAAAGAGAGCTTGTCATATCATATTATGAATGTTGTTGGGTTAAATAAAATGATCTCTTGTGAATAATATGATAGTTTAGGCTAAAAAATCATTATAGTAATATCTTTTCATATATTAGATTACTAATATATGAAAAAAAAAATGAATACAGAATAAAATAACTTTAAAATGCATAGCTTAAAATTAAAGGAGAAACAAAATAAAAATGGTATATATATATATATATATATATATATACACACACTCAAGTTTTACACAGATGCACTTTAAAATTATTTTTTATACATACACATATACGCACTTAAGTTTCATTTAATTTTGTAGTAGCTAATTGAATCTGTTCCAACTACTAGCATGATTACAGATATTAGAAAAAAAAGTATACTGATGTGATATTTCGTGTGAACATAACTGCATAATCGGTACTGTCCAATTAGGACATATATTTGTTTTTTAAAAAAATAAAAAAAACAGAAGCGATTTGGCAAAGAATTTAACGAATGTGATAAAAATTAGATAAAAGTAAAACAATATTGGTAGTACAATAAACATGACTTGTAGTAAAGTAATTGAGCAAAAGCTGAGATGTTTTGTACGATGAATTTTGTGCATCAAATTTTCTTTCAAATAAGTATGTTTATATAGTAAAAAAACAATTTTGAGTTGAATTGAATATCAAATATTACATTAAATTCTAAATTGTATATTAATGCATGATTTAACTAGAAAAATTACATAAGTCTAGGTTGTTAATTAAACGAAAGTGGATACTAAATTTCTGGGTTACTTTATTAATTTTACCTTTGAAGAAAATATTCAACCGCATAAAAATATTAAATATAAATATTCGATTAAAAACACATTAAATATAGATGACTGAAACATAATTTAACTTGAAATTAATAAATTTAAAATACAAATAAGCATTCTTTGACATCCATTTTTAATGAGTCAAAATTTTATAAAATTAATAGGTCAATCAAGATAAGTGTCAGAATCAAGATATGAAACAGCCTACTTGAAAACCCACCTATTCAACTAAGTCTTGCTAATGCTAGCAAAAGGCATTGACCACAGCAACAACAAAAAAGACAAAATTTCCTTTAATTCCTACGGTTCGGAAAAGCAAGAATTCATATTAATATTTTAAATATTTCAATAACTATGTAGAATAAAATCTCAATCAAGCGATTTGAATATAATTTTTTTAGACTAATGTGACATTTAATAATTAGCCTATATGAAAAAATGCAATTTAAAACAAATAAATAAATATATAAAAAAAAATATTTGACCCAAAATTCATTAAAAACATTACTTTAACTTCTTTAGTTTATTATAAATATAATCTAGCTTATAATCAACTTTTTATTAACTCTTAAAATTCATTATATATTATTTCAAGCCATTAATTTCCTTTTGCCATAAACTCTGAAACTTATATATAAACTCAGCGAAGAAAATTAATAATACTTTATATTGAGTAAAATAACAAAGCAAACATTAACATGACAGGGAATTTTAAACTGAAAAATACTAAAAATAATAATAAATTATAAGGGTCATAAAAACAATTAATTTAAAAATATGATTATAATATAAATACATATTAAATATTTAACTATAATCGTAGGGTTTTACCCAGGAGGGAACCCTTCCAGAAATTCTCGAAGGCCAAGGCTAAACCTAGGCCTAAGAGGGGGTTTGGAAATAGTTTTCAACCAGCAATAGACGCGCCTCGGTTAGAACCTCACTAGCTGCGTCATTGCCCCAAGCGCAAAGATAGATTATTGAGGTAACTTAGCTCTATTTTTATATAAACCCGAACTTCACATCTTTCTCTTGTCTACGATGTGGGACTTGTCTGTTAACACTGTTCTCCTGGCTAACAAGAAACAGTGTGGGCTTGCTTGTTTTTCACTTCAATGCTGTCCATTACTACTCATTCATCACTGTTTACACTGAACAAAAAAGCCCAAATCCAATTAATATGTATGACCTTATGTATGAGGTGTTAGACCAAAAACTTTCATGATTGATCGAAGATGAATGTACAAGCAACCCATGGGCATCTGGAAGGACATGCATAAGGCAGCAAAAGTAGTGTAAATAACTCTTGAGATACTTGTTTTACCCATCCCAATAAATCATGTTGAATGTTTCCTTCGAAAATTATATCACATTCGGTTTTAGGAAACATTTTTTTAGAAAAAAATTATCTTATTTTTATTCTATTTTTTATATTTAAATTTCTGAACTGAAATAGTAAAAATATAAAATAAAAATAATTATTTCTTCACTAAATATTAAAAAAAAATATTTTCTGAAATCAAGCATGACTTGGTAGCTTTTTACAATGTTAGGGCTCGAATTCGGGTTTTTACAATGCAGTAGTGTTAAAATATATTTTATTTTTATTTATAAGATTCTGTTAACCAAATTATATAGACTTAAAAATAAAAATATTAAAATATATAAATTTTTTAAACATATTATATTTTAATTTTATTCTTGTTTAATAATAAACTCTATTATTGTATTAATTGCAATAAAATTATAAGTTTTAATATTTATAAATGATAAATATGAAATAATAATAATAAATATTTTAAAAGATTATTTTGATAGTTTTAATTTTTTTTATTTTGAAAATTAAATTTACTTTAGTTTAAAATTTTGAATTTTAAAAATTTGTTACAAAAATAAATTTTTACTTTATCTTATCCCTTTACTACAAATCTATAAAAAAACAAATAAAAAATAATTGGTAAAAAATATTAATTAAAAAATTAAAAAAATAATAAAAATTTAAAATATCATTATTATTGTTATAACATTAGTTTAATAATAATACGATAAAAATAAATAAATAAACAATAACTGATAAATATTATGATTATTATTATAATATTAATTTAATAATAATGATTATGATAAGATTTGATGGTAGAGATCATTGAAATAAATTTAAAAATAAAAATATAAATTAATAATTATTTTATTTTAAAAAAATTAAAAAATATGTTAAAAATCAATTTAAAATTACTTTAACTAAATAAATTTTATTGATTAAAAATTTAAAATTAAAAATTTGTCACATCCTAAATAAAATCTAAAATCTTGTAAAAGGTTTTATAGTAAGAATCTTAAGAACATTTTATTTATTTTTATGTAAAGTTTTATTAAAAATCTTACATTAAAAATATTATAATAAAATTAAAAGGGGTAAAACAAAAGAGAAAGTTTGTATCTTTTAATGGTTTTTAGTTGGTTGGAACCTAAATAAAGTAGGTCAAATCCAAAATTAAACAATATTAAATTTTTGAAAGAAGTTGAATTTTCAAACCATTTGGCATTGAAAATTGAAATCATTTGAATAAAATATATATTTGTTCGGCTACAACAAAATTTAGAATAGAAAATTTAACAAAAATAACTTCAACGAGAATTTATGATAGGAAGCGTTAGGCTAAACAAACAACCAATCCCTCGTTGGCATAAGATAGTATGTTACTGAATATTATTATATTATTAAATTAATTTATTCTTAATAAGTTATGATATTTAACTATATTAATATATTTAATAGTAAGAAGATTGGAGTAATTTAAAAAGAAAATCAAGAGTGATCCTTATAATTCTTAATATATAATATTAATAAAATATTTTATTTATTTAAATTACATATATTTTTTTATTAAAGATAATCAATCCTATTTAAATTTAAATTATATAAAATTAATATAATTTTTTTTACAATATAAAAATAATAAAGATCGAATTACAAATTTATATATTAAACTATTTTAATTTTTAATATTTTATTATTAGACAAAAAATGTAAATTTAAACATTATATTGAATAATTGCATCATAAAATAAAGAGGGAAAATTTGAAAATATACAAGAAATCTGAATATATATATATATATATATATATTCTTGACTTGTTTTATTTTTTCGAAGACAGTTGTGTAGAGTGGAAGAAAAGTCAATGAAACGGTAGGATAAAGTTTAGGTGAATATGGATAGCCCCAAAGCCCGGAACATGACCATAATTTCAATTACAAAAAGTAAAAAAAAAGAAGAAGCAAGATTTGCATTCAACGTTAGGATCCTGAACATACCTTATCATGGAGACACGTATGAAATTAGAAAAGAAAAGTCAAACGCAGAAGATAAGATAGTTTAAACGAAAATGAATAAAGAGATTGAAGAATTTAGAGCACCAATCAGATACAATAATTGAAAGTAGAGACAAACAGGAGATAGCGACCGCGGTTTCATTAGCATTACCATTAGCTACGCCTGATTAATTAAATTAATCAAAGGGCGATAATTGTGGAGAAATCCTGGTTGCTTGGATGATGAAACGAACGGCTACGATGGTGTGTGCGTAGTGAACCCGGATCACAGGGATGTGGGACCCAAGATGGCCTCCAAAAAACGGAAGATGCTTTCGAATATACCCCATGACCGCGCAACCGCAGAACAGTTTCATTTTCTCCATTCCTTTCCCCCTTCCTTACCCACTCTTCCACATTTGTTTTTCTCTCTCGAATCCGTCCACAGGCAATTTATTACGTTCTATTTGTCGTTCATTCATCATGCACCTCTTATAAACCCTATCCACCTTCCCCATCGCAATCGCAATCACGCTCTTAACCTTCTTTATCTACTCTTTCTCTTTTTCTTCTCCCACTCTCATACGCAAACCCTGCTTCCTTTAAAACCACCTAATTAAAATTAAAGAAAATATGAGTGGCGCCATATCTGAACTTGAACAGGAAGAGTTGCTTGAAAAATTGGAGGTCTTCAAGATCAAAGGCAAAGACAAGCATGGCCGCAAGATCCTTCGCATTATCGGCAAATTCTTCCCTGGTAAACTCCCTATTACATTCATTCCACACGTTCTCATGCATGAATCATAACTCATGGAATTATCTTATGCTTTATGTTTTTTTTTTTGCCGATTTCACGATTCAGCGCGGTTCCTCAGCGTTGAGGTTCTCAACAAGTATCTCCAGGAGAGGATTTTCCCGAAACTTGGGAAGAGGAAATTCGCAGTGCTGTATGTGCATACCGGCGTTCAGAGGAGCGAAAATTTCCCCGGAATCTCCGCACTGCGATCGATCTACGACGCGATTCCGGCGAACGTGAAGGAGAATCTCGAAGCCGTGTATTTCATTCACCCTGGCTTACAGGCTCGTCTTTTCCTTGCTACTTTCGGTCGCTTCCTGTTCAACGCTGGGTATGGATCACTCATCCAGATTTGCATGTTTTCCTCTCTTTTTAATAGTTAAATATTCATCTGTTTTGGAGAGAAAAAGTTTATTATACAAATAATTATCAATTTATCATGATTAATTATAGATCCACTGGTTATATTATAGATTCGCCACCACAATTATTCAATTAAAGCCTGCATTTCGCGCAATTTAGTCCTAATCACTTCTAAATTACTGGTACCAATTTTTATGCATTTCCTGATTGCTAGAAAATTATTATGTACGCCTTTTATGTTTTTTTTTTTCAATTTATAACTGTTAACTGTGTGTGAGTATTATTTAAGATTTTATTATTTTAATGGCTGATATTGGGGGTTTCATTGCGTGGGATAGGTTGTACGGGAAGCTGAGGTACGTGAGCAGGGTTGGTTATCTGTGGGAGAATGTTAGGAGGAACGAGGTGGTGATTCCGGAATTTGTGTTTGATCATGACGAGGATTTGGAGTATCGTCCCATGATGGATTACGGATTGGAGAGTGATCACGCTAGAGTGTACGCTGGTGCTCCCACTCTTGATTCACCCGTGACCACCTATTCCATGAGGTGCATCTCATAGGATTCCTTTTCTGGATTCATTAATCCTCTGCGCTTCCTGTTTTGTACCTTTGGTGACCGGGTGTGTCGTGGCTCGAAGATTGGGCCTCCCTGTTAGGTATCTGGGCCCATACCTATGTGGATGTTGATATTGTGCAGAAAGAAAAAGAAAAAGAATAGTAGTTTTATTATTTTAATTTTTTGGGGGTTTCTTAGGTCTTGTTAATGTGTGAATACTTATCCTAGAGCATTTTCAGTTTTGGTTGGATGATTCAGTTCAGTGATATTAAAAAAATTCTACCGGCTGTCTCTTCTGATATTTTATTGGTATAGATGTTTCCATCTTTCCCATTCTCTTATTCTTGTTGGTTCATTAATCTTACCAGAGTCCCTCTCACCATGTGACATTAACTATAACCTCTCTATTAAATATAATATAATATTTTCTGAATAAAACTTACTAGTATAATATATAAATTATTATAACATATATATATATATATTTAACTTTTAATTTAAAAATGTTAAAAATTAATTAATGAAACATTATTTTAATAATTATATGTTGATTAAATAAATTTAAGTATTGATTAAAACAGTGAAGGAAATTAAAAAAATTATTTTCTTATGTATAATGAAAAAAATAAAATTTTATATAAATTATTACAACTATTTACGATTACCTTAATCCTAATGGCTTAATTAAAAATATTATTTGTTCAGATAACTCATTATTGAAGAGAAAAAAGAATTGATTAATGTTACAATTTTTATTTTTAAAAAATGTGGGCACATAATTTTCTCACGCAAGTGCATAATTTTCAATAATGTGAAAATAAGCCAGAAACCAAATCTAAATTTAGATCTCATGTATTGCGGATTTTCTTTCAGTATTACAACTTACACCGGAGATCAAAAGTAGAATTGATGCCAAATTTAGTTTTACCACGTTTAAACATAACAATAGACGGATGAGATTGTGTTATTTCTATTGATGTATCAACATGAGAATAACATACAGAGGGTTGTGCATAGAAGATCCGCGATGTAATGATAGACTTTATGAATGGCATTCCCTCTCCCCCTTCTCAAGAGAACTAAATCACTAATCCTCTCTTCACATGAGCTCCCCCCTTTTTTTTAGAGAATTAAATCACTTATCCTCTTTTCACATGAGCATTTCACAGTTCATCTTAGTCACGTAATGGGCATCTGAATGATGTATAATATGTCCTTGAAATATGCAGCTCTTTTCTTCCTTTACTTTGTATTGCAAAAAATGGACTAAACTCGCTATGAAGTAATTGACAAAATTAGGCCTGCTTTCGATGAAGTAAAGTGTTTTCCATTCATTTTATAAGTTGACAGTAAAATAAGATCCACTTGAGGACTGATAGAATTTTGCAGCGCAGTTTTTCAGACTTTGGAGTTTATAATTATTTCTCGAGAGAAAACAGAACAAACCTTACCAAATTCCTAAATCCTAAACTTGTTTTTAATTTCCTATAGTTGTTTTTAGCTGAATTTCTCCAATAGCTGTATTAGTTGCTGAATTACCTCCCTATGCAGCAAAATCTTTTCTTTTTTGTGCAAACTTTGTATCATAAATAGATAACTGAAGGAACATAAATTCATATCTTCATCAGTATTCACTTGAACTTTAAGGTTTCTACTTCCGGAGTTGTAAACACACTTCAACTATCGTGTCTCTTTGCTAACTTGGAAGCGTAACAACCGACCGTTACAGAATGATGATGCATATCATACTTCAACTAAATAGAGCAAAGAACCAAAACAGACTATCAGAAATTTGTTACCTGGCTTGCATAACAACTCAAGCATCTAGGAAAAACAACAAGAGGGTCAGCACTAATCTCCTCAGACAGACAAAAACAGAAGCCTGCATATATAGCCAAAAAAACCAATAATCCAAACCCGGTTCACAATTAGTCGTTGAAATGATGAAATGAAGAACATAACAACCTCCACATATAATTTACGAAAATAACCTACAAGACACTGGTTTTGTTTCTCCCTTATTTCTTGAAAAGCCTTTAACTTGAGGAATCCATTAGCATCATAGTTAGAAATTGAAGTCGGGATGGAACAAAGTTGGGCAAGGGCAGAAAGGTTTAGGAGACTTGAACTTGGAATTGTGCAAGCAGAAACCAGAAGCTCTGCCTTCAGAATAGAAGTAGATGCAATTCCCTTCACATCCATAGTAATCTTGAGCAGACAGAGAGAAATTGGAATCTTTACACAAAACAAAGAGAACATCACCCAAGTTTTTCACATCAAGCCATCTACCCCATTCTTCATCAAGCATATAAACCTTGATATCAACGACTTCCACGTATTCCATATACATATCAACCACATAGAGACTCCCAGCAGACTCCACCAAATGCTTCCTTTTACCAAAACCGCACAGCAAGGGTGAAAACTGAACCAACTTGAAGGAAGAACAATCGATCCAGAAAATGGTTCCCCATTTATCAACAACGTAGAGTTGCCCCTTGTAAAGGATTATATCATCATAAAGCTGGTTCCCCTCATCGAGAATAGTCCAATTCTCATCTTCAATTTTGGAAACACCTAACTTTCCATCATTGTACAGAGCAAACAGTATGCGACCCTCAACATGAGAACTCGGGAACAGCATCACTTTACGAATGGAAGGAACAGACATAAAAAAACGAAGTTCATCTACATCTTTATCTTCATCTTCATCTTCATCTTGGTCATAAAAAGCGCGAGTTCTGAAAGAAAGTGTATAGGCTTCAATTAACTCGATAACACGAAATTTGAGGAAATTCAAGTGATCTGGAGAAGTATGGGATGGGAAGATCCGATTAGTGTGAGAGAGGCGTGAGTTAGTGAAAGGATCCAAGAGACGAATTTGTAGGGTTTTGGATTGGCCAACCTTGATGAGAAAGGCTTTGGAATTAGAAGAAGAAGGAGAAGAAGGTGAGGGGTATTGAGAAGTGTAAGGTTGAAGAATGTATATTTTGGTTTGGAAGAGGGAATATCCAGCATGAAGGATAGGGATTCGTGGAGAAATTAGGGTGAGAGAAGGAGGGAGAGGGAGTGCAGAGCGCCATGTCTTGCACACACTGCGGAATCGGAGAATATCGATGCTGCTGTTCACATGTTTCGCTATAAGCGCCCATAGTTCGCTGGGAAGATTGGACCAATCTACTCTCTTACCCGTCATCTCTACTTCTTCACTTCTTCTCAGCTTTCCTTTCTTGTTTCTACCTCTCTTCCAATACTCTCCTCCACCCAAAACTCTGCTTTTTTACACTCTTCTTTTGCTTTCCCATTCTTTTTCTTTCTTTTTTTTTTTTCAATCAAAATCTCTTTACTTGTTTTTTTTTTTCTAAATATTTTCCACATAATTTAAACCTGAAAAAAATGGATACGTTAAAAAAAAATGGGTAAAGAGTATTTTTCTAAAAAAATTTAACCCTTTTATAAATAGGTATAATTTTAGTTTAATTAATTTTTAAATTTTATCTATTTTATGATTAAGAATTTTAAGTTTTATTTTATTTTGATTAGTTTTAACATATTTTAATTTTATAAATAAATATTTTTAATTTGTTTTATTTATTTTTAAATTTCTTTTACTAAAAAGCTCATTTTATAAGTTAATTTAGAGTTAAATTATTAACAGATTTTTTTAACTTTTTTTTTACTTTAAATCTGTGTTTTTTTTTTGCTTATATAAAAAAATGTAATAAAAACTTTGAATTTGGGTAAAAAATATCACAAAAGGAAAAAAATTACAATAACAATAATATGTAATGTGATAATTTTTAAAGAAAAATAAAGTAATAAATAATCGGTAGAAGAATCATTAATTATAATTAGTTACTTAATATATATTAAGTATTGTACTTTTTTATTACGTCTATATTATTTATATATATATATATATAAAGTAATATAGAACTTTTATTATGTTCAAATATTTAGAGAATAGATAGAAAACTAAAGAATGATTAATATTTAAAATAATAAAAGATTTGAATTTTTCTTTGTTTAATTTTAATTGTATTTCCAAAAGTTGTTACTTGTAAAATGGATAAAGTTTAATAATTAATTAAAAAAATTAAAATTTCTACTTGTATAATTAATAAAGTTTAAGAATTAATTAAAATAAAATGAAAGTTTAATATATCTAATTGTAAAGAAAATTAAAAATTATTTAAAACAAAATCAAAGATGATTGTGCTTATTTAGAAAAAAGAAAAATTTAAGAAGATTAAATATTTTTTCTAAATTTTAGTATAAAATAATAATAAAATAATAAATTTTTGTAAAAATATAACTAACAAAAGGTTTTTAAAATTTTATAAATAAAAATTATAAATGTCAATTTATCCTATTCAATCCAACCCAACTTAATTGGTTAAAAAGGTTCATAAACACATAAAAGTTCATATTTGTAAAGTCTTAAGGATTAGGGTTGATTTATGAGTTTAATTTTTTTTTTAATTTTTCTTTTAATTTTTTTAATATTTTTCTATAATTTTTTTCTCTTTATTTTCTTTCCATCTCTTAAAATAAAATAGAGATGAAAAATAAAAATTAATAAAAAAGTTTAGGGTAAGAATGAAAGTGAACAAAATTGTACAACTTGACTTGCCTAAAGTTTAGTTTGGTTCTTATTTAATAAATAGATAGATTTAGACTTATTAAAAAGTTTTTTTAAATTAACAAGTCAGATTTTAAATTTATAAAAAAAATCAATTTAATCTATTAAATAACTTATTTATCTTTATATATTATATATTTATATTTATTATATTTATTTTAATATATCATATTTGTAAAGTATTTATTTTAATATTATATATAAATATATAGAGTAAAGGGTCAAATTAGTCCTTAACTTAGTTATGACCTTGCAAATTGGTCCCCAACTTAAAAAAAATCATCATTTAGTCTTTAACTCTTTCTTCCGTCATGCAAATTAGTCCCTCCATCAACTTTGGTCTGACGACGTGCTGAGTTGGAACGTTAAGTGCTGAGATGGGTCGTTAAATGCCACCTAAAGGGCCACGTAAGTTAATGGAACGACGTCGTTTTATTGGGTAACTTAGTACATAACAGCATTGGAGGGAAAATTCTGTATTGTTAACGTTAACGACGAATGCTTCTTCAATTGAAAACAAAGGAAACCAACTGAACTTCCTTGACAAGACAACTGTTCTAGGGCTAAATTGCTGGAAGCATTAATCTGGAACGTTTGCAGAAAAATGGACAACCAGGTTGGACTACAAAATTTTTTCAAATATTTTGAATTTGTTGGGATGGTTTAGGGTTTACATTAATAGACTTTGTTGGATATGCTTTTTTATGGTCCCTGAGCGTTCAGATTAAATTTATTTGTGAAAAAGGGATTTTGTGGGAAAAGGGAAAATTTGGAGGGTAGTGAATGAAAGTGTGGAAATGTTTGTTTTCGTTCTCATGAATTATGGAATTTTTGAATTGTTTATATGATATGGTCCCCTGTCTTTTAAAAGTAATATTTGTTTTTTTAAAATTGGTACATGCAGAACATAACAATCTATATACATCATGGCGGGAATTTTGTGGAAGAGGATGGGGGAAGAAAAAGAAGTTATAAATGGGGGCAGGTTGAGGTATGGACTGATTGCGATGAAGGCACTCTAGATGTATTTAGTTTTAGAAAGTTTGCTGAAGCTTTGGGTTATAGGAATGTTAATCAAATTTTCTAGTTGGACCCTTCTCATAGTTTTCGTGATGGCTTGAGAAGTTTGGAATGTGATCGTGATTTAATACAAATGGTGCATGTAGCAAAGGAAAATGGTGGAACAATTGATATACATTATGAACATTCCGTAGATGAAGTCGATGAAACAGACCTACATGTACTTTTACCAAGTTCACAGCCGGAAGAAGATGATGATGATAAGGTTGATGAAGTTTTTCCTGATGCGAGGGATGCTGATGTAGAAGGGGATGATTTGGAAGGTTTAGGTGTGGGGGGTGCTGATGTACAAGGGGCTGAGTTTGAGGGTGCTGATGTAGAAGGGGATGATTTGGAAGGTTTAGGTGTGGGGGGTGCTGATGTACAAGGGGCTGAGTTTGAGGGTGCTGATGTAGAAGGGGGTGATTTGGAAGGTTTAGGTGTGGGGGGTGCTGATGTACAAGGGGCTGAGTTTGAGGGTGTTGATGTTGAAGGGCCTCATTTGCATGATGGTGAGGGTGGTGATGTTGAAGGGGATAAATTGGTTGGTTCTGATGTGGAGTTTGGTGATGCTGAAGGGGTTGATGTGGAGGGTTCAAATGTGGATACAGAAAAATTAGGTGAGGTTGTTATTGAGGATTCTGATATGGAAGTGGTCCATATACAAAAGAGTAGTAATGCTGAGGTTGATGCTCCAAGGAAGAGGACCAGGGGTAAGGTTAGTGCTGGTGGAGGTCAAAGTGTGAAGACCAGGTGTGAAAAAAAGAAGAAAACTGTAAAAGTGGTTTCTGCTATGGATGTTGAAGCTGTCCCGAGTAGGGGTGGAAAAAAGAAAAAGGGGTCTAGAGTTGAGGATGTTGCTGGTGGTCTTGAAGGTATCCAGACTAGGAGTAGAAAAAAGAGAAAGACATGTACAGTTGAGGTTACTAGTGGTGGTGATGAAAGTACCCAAACTAGGAGTGGGAAAAAGAAAAAGAAATCTGTAGTTGAGGTTAGTCCTGGTGGAGATGAAGGTGTCCAGACTAGGAGTGCCAAAAGGAAGAAGAGAGCTATGAGAGGTGAGGGTAGTAGATCAAAAACCAGAAAAAACATGAAAAGTAAGGGAAAGGGAAAGGCAGTAATAATGGATGACTCCTCTGAATGTGAAGAACAAAGTGGAAGAGATGACATTGAGGAAGAAACATCTTGGAGGTCAGAAGAACTTAGAACATCTCCAGAGTCTGATGATGAAGCATCCACTAAAGAAGTTTACCCTCAATTTAATGAGGAAGCCAAGTTTGGTAATGTCAAATTAGAACTTGGGATGGAGTTTCCAACATTATATTCCTTTAAGGAAGCTGTTAAAGAGTATACAATACAATTAGGAAGAGAGATTAGATGGGTTAAAAATGATAAGAAAAGGGTCAGGGCTGTTTGTAAAGAGGATCCTTGTGAATGGACCATATTTTGCAACTATAACAATTCCCAACACAGTTTCCAAATAAAAACATTCAAGGATGCACATAGTTGTGGAAGAATGTTCAAAAATAAGCAAGCAACTCAAGCCTGGGTGACAAGGAAACTTGTTAAAAAGCTGAGGAAGGTGAAACACATGAGACATAGTGAGATGGTTGACTTCTTTAAAAGCAAATATGGTGTGCACCTAGAGGATACAAAAGTCTGGAGAGCTAAGAAAGCTGCAAAAGGTATTATCCAAGGAAGTGAAAAGGAACAGTATGCCAAATTATGGGATTACTGTGCAGAACTTTTGAAATGGAACCCAGGATCAACAGTGAAAATGGAAACTATTCCCCAACTTAATGGTCCACCTGAGTTTCGAAGGATCTATATATGTCTTGATGGATGTAAAAAGGGTTTCAAAGTTGGTTGTAAGCCTTTAATTGGTCTTGATAGTGCTTTTATAAAGGGTTATTATGGTGGCCAACTGTTATCAGCAGTGGCTCAAGATGCAAACAACCACATTTGGGTAATAGCTTATGCAGTGGTTGATATTGAGAACAAACAAAATTGGAAATGGTTTTTGACTCACCTGCATGATGATATTGGTGATTACAATCAAAATAAATGGAGTTTTATTTCTGATATGCAAAAGGTAAACAATTTGTATGACTTCCATGAAATACTTGTATATGTTTACTGATAGGTAGATGATAACTTCGAGAGGACTAATTTGCAAGATTTTTAATTTTTCAGGGACTAATTGGACATTATTTGTTTGCTAGGGTATCAAACAGGAAATACAGGAGGTTATGCGTGGAGCCCCTCACAGATACTGTGTATGACATATATGGCAGAACTTTTCTAAGCAGTGGAAGGACAAGGAACTCAGATCTCTATTGTGGAAATCTACAAGAGCAACAACTACAATTGAGTTCCATAGACATATGAATACCTTAAGGATTACAAATGCAAGAGCATATGAATATTTGACTGAAAAACCTAAAGAGTCATGGACCAAAGCATATTTTGATACTTGGTGTAAGGTTGACAACATATGTAACAACAACTGCGAGGTATTTAATGCTAAAATTTTAGTAGCAAGGGACAAACCTATTTTAAGTATGCTTGAGGAGATCAGGGTGGTGATTTTCAACAGTATTACTACAAATAAGCTTAAACTTGCAAGGCATGCTGGTCACCTTCCCCAATACAACAAAGTAGATTAGAGAAGGAGAAAAGAGAAAGTAATAAATGGAGGGCAACTTGGTCAGGTAATTTAGTTTTTGTACTTTTTTTCTTAAGTTGATGAGTGCTGCAACTTACTTCTAGATTTGGCTAATCATATATTTGTAGGAGATGATGATGGTAATAAATTTGAAGTTCAGGGGTTGTCAACTAAGGTTGCTGTTAATATTGACACACAATCATGCACCTGCAAGTTCTGGGCACTAACAGGTTTAGTCCTTAATCATTTGTCTTATTTGTTAATATGTTCAACAAGTAACATGGTTAAGTATGTTAATATTATTATAAATTTCAGGTATGCCTTGTATGCATGCAATTGCTGCAATTACATATAAACATGAACGCCCTGAAGACCATTGTCATGCTTGGCTGACAATGGCTTCTTCTTATCAAGAAACGTACAAAAATCATATTGAGGCATTTCCAGGGAAAGAATACTGGGATACTACTGACCACATCCCACCAGTTCCACCTAAAATGAGAAAGAGAATTGGAAGGCCAAAAAAGCAAAGGAAGAAGGACCAAAATGAAGACACAAGCAATCCTTACAAGTTAAAAAGAAAGTTAAAGGAGTTTAATTGTAGGGTATGTGGACAGCCTAACCATAACAAGCAAACGTGTCCTGTTGCTAAGCAGCAAAGGTTGGAACAGTTGCAATCTCAACAAGTGCATTCAGTTGGTGATGCAGTACTTGGTGTTGGATCACATGGTGGACCTGGTTCTGGAGCTGCAGGGCAAAGTGTTGGCCATGCTCCTACACATGCTGGATCTAGTTTTGGAACTGCAATGTCAACTGTTGGGCCTGCTGATTTACATTCTACAACTGCTAAGCAAGGTGTTAGGCCTGCTGATGTACCTTCGGGAGTTGGAGAGCAAGGTGTTGGGCCTGCTGATGTACCTTCTGGAGCTGGAGAGCAAGGTGTTGGACCTGCTGATGTACCTTCTGGAGCTGGAGATCAAGGTGTTGGGCCTCCTGATGTAAGCTTTGGGCCTGCTCAACAAACTATTGGGCCAGTTGATGTACATCCTGGAGCTGCTGTACAAAGTGAAGGGCCTATACATGATGAGATGGAAATCTCTCAATCCCAAGCATCACCACCTGAAGTTGAGTCTCCAAAGAAACATCAGGAGTTTGGTAGGCCTAAGTTACCTATCAAAAAAGCAAGTGTAGCACACTCAAGTTCAGAAGAAAAAGACATTCAAGGGTCATCTCCACCACCAACACAACCAGCTGCACATGTTGAAGATGATGCTAAGGCTACAAAGTTTATGCCAACCCCAAATTTAAGGGGTTCAACCTCTTAATGTAATAGAACTAGTCAAAGTAGTTATTGTGATCTTCTTCTTTTTTTAATGTAAATCATCTACGAATGGTGTTTACTTTTGTTATGGGTGTTTATGACTGATTATTATGATCAAATCCAATTACCTTGTATATTCATGCTTTAATGTTAATTCTATCATTTTGTCAAATTGAATTAACTTCTATATTCAATGTATTCGTCTTTTCCATTCTTATACTATAATAATACAAAGATGTGACAAAATGGACAAAATGGATAACATTGCATTACATTCCATAAATTTCAAGTACAACATAGTAGCTTCATTACATTCACTAAAATAAGATGACTTGTACATTAAACAAATCACTAAAGGGGCAAACTAGTACACAATTATCACCTTGCAAATGGGTGGGTCATCCACCACATACACCTTTCAACCTAATTTCTTACAAAATCCCAACCAAAATGACAAATTATCAACCCACACAAAAAAATGACTATCAAACTCAGTTTCCTAATTTCAAAATCCAAGGTCTTAATCTCCTTTGCTAGATTCTTCAACAATTTTTCGTCCTCATTGTCACCAACACCCACTTGCATGGTAGATGTAGCTTCAAAACCAGCATCAAAAGTATTTTCTGGAACAGCATCATCATGATACCAGAGGAAGAATCCACATCTTTCTTCCATCTAAAAATAAACATCTTATACAAGTTAACAACTATAGAGATGAAGCACAATCATGGTAAACTTCAAATATTTTGTAATAAATATCCACTGACCTTCATTTTTGGACAACCAAAGAAAAATTTTCCAGGATTTCTATCTGAACCAGAAACCCTTATCACAGCCTTGTGTTTGCAATAACATTTTACATGTTCACTTCCTTTCTTACCAGCTTGCAAGGTTCCAGAACTCCAGCTCCGAATTGACTTCTTATCCTTGTCCATTCCACTGGTAATCATAGAAATAAAAGAAGAATACTTAACCAATTTCACGAATTTCTGAAGTTTCAACTTAGAGAAGATGTTGTTACTGTTCTAAACCTAATAATGTCTTCTGAACGAAGTGAAGAAAATGACATCCTTTTCAGCATTTTTAGCCTCTGTAACAGCTACTATAAGTTGCCCAACAAAACGACGTCGTTCCATTAACTTACGTGGCCCTTTAGGTGGCATTTAACGACCCACCTCAGCACTTAACGTTCCAACTCAGCACGTCATCAGGCCAAAGTTGACGGAGGGACTAATTTGCATGATGGAAGAAAGAGTTAAAGACTAAATGATGATTTTTTTTAAGTTGGGGACCAATTTGCAAGGTCATAACTAAGTTAAGGACTAATTTGACCTTTTACTCTAAATATATATTAGGCTTATTATTATTAATAACCTTTTTAATTTATAGGTTTTAAGCTTGTAAATCTTTTTTGGAACGTAGACTTGTAAACAAGTTCGTAAGTCTTGTAATTTTTTCCTAAGACAATAGGCTTAGACTAAAGCTTTAAAATTCTTTTAAACATGCAAAACTTAAATACTTAAAGCTTAACTCGGTTCATCCCCTTTCATCATTAATTTAGAAAAAAAATTAGAGATGGAGAGACAAATATATTTATAAAAAATATAATAAATTGAGAAAATTTGAGAGATGAAGAACAAAATTTAGAAAGGAATAAAATTTTAAAGATAAATGAAAAAATATTTAGAGAAAGATACAAAATATAAAAAAATATAAATAAATTAAATAATATTTTAGTACAATAAAAATATCAAAGATAAATTTTCAAGAGAAAAAAAATTTAGAGAAAAAAAAAACTAGATATAAAATAGTATCGTAAAAGTTAATTTTCACACAGTTACTTAATTTAAAAATTACGTGAATTAAAATTTAAAAAATTTTATTTTTAGACAAGCTACAAAAATAAATGAGTTAATCCACATTCATTCCATTTAATTTGAAGGTTACATATGTTAGGGTTTAAAAGTCCTACTTATGACTTAACTACAAACTAGAAGGTTATAAAATGAATTAACTTATATTTATTTCACTTAATTTAAGAATTATATAAATTAAAGTATATAAAATATTATTTTTAAACGGATTACAAAATAAATGATGTAAAATAAGGTTAGATGAATTAGCCCATAATCATTTCACTTAATTTAAGAATTACGTGAGTTAGGATTTAAAACTTTTATTTTTAACCAAGTTCAAAATAGCAGAAAATAAAATAGAGTTATATAGGTTAATTTATAAGATAACCTACACTAAATCCTTTCATTAAGAATTACGTGAGTTAAAGTTTTAAATATTCTATTTCTAGATAAGCTATATAATTAAGGCCGAAATATATAATAACCAATTTAACATCTCTAATGAAAATATCTTATTTGTATGATTAACTTTAAATTTTATTTCATGAAAAACTAATAAAATGCAAGAATAAATTTTTTAGTATTTTTTATTTTAAACAATTACTTTTGAAAAAATTCTAAAAATCTGTTCAGACTATAAAAATAATTTTATAATTTAAATTAAACAAAAATTTAATTTTATATTTTTAAAAATATTTTTATATATGAAATGATTAAAGGATATAAAAAATAATTTATATTTCGATATAGAATATTAATTTTTTTTTAATAAAATCTAACGACTTGTCTTCCGTATATTTTAATATAAACCATTTTTTATATTTAACTCAATTAATTTTTTATATATATTTTAAAATAAAATTTTTAAGTTTAAATAAATATATATTAACTTTTTTATCTTTAGTATAACAAATGTAAAATAATATAAAGGTTTAAGAATGTAAAAAATTATTTTTATAAATTATAAACATACATTGAAAAAGGTGTTAGAAATATCATTAAAAAAATTATATATATATATTTATCATTCTTTTAAAATTTTGATTTTTTTCTTTTATTTTTTAAGTAAACTAATTTTAATTTATAAAATAATTAATATTTAATACATGATATATATATATATATATTGTTGTTTGATATGTAAATAATAAATGATAAAAAATAAGAACTAAAATTAATAATTTTAAAAATAAAAATTTAAAATTTTAGAAAAATTTAAAATATATTTAATATCCGGTAATGTGTGAATAAGGTTTTCGATTTTATTTTTTTTGCATCAAACGTTATAGTAAATTTTTTAATTTGTCAGTTTAAAAGACGAAATTCACAAAGATAAAGACTGCATTTGGCTTAGAAAAAGACAAGGAGAAATGACACAGCATCTGCTGAAGGGGTCCGCGATCCACACCCTTCCAAACTCCAAGTACCGCGTATGGGGAGCCATTAATAAAATGTGTGGAAAAAAATCAATTCGACAATGACTAACGTATAATATAGAGGGTGTATAATTGAGTAGCCATTTAACCATTTTTTAAATGTCTTTATTATTAATACGTGAAGCTTATTAATTAAAGAAAGCTAAAGTGATTTAACAAGACCAATATTAAATTTATTTAATAATATAAACGTTTAAAAATATATCAAATAACGTGTTATTACTGTTTTTATAAAGTTGGTTGGTGTTTATATTTTTTTTCTGGTCAAATTTTTTTTAGTGAATCAAATATATTTAGGATATTTATTATTAGGTGTATTCACAATTTGACCTGAATTGAGTTTTACGTGAAAAAAAAATCCAATTTAATTATAAAAATATATTATAATCTTGTATTTTATGGATTTGAATAAATTTTAAATTTATTTTAATAAAATCGAGCTCGATTAAAAGGAATTTATATTGAATTGGATAATTCAATTTTTGCATTTTAGTAAAAAAAATAAAAAATAATATTATTTTAATTAAATTAACTTTTTTGCATAACATACAAGTTTATATAATACAAATTATGAGATATACGAATTTTCTAAATTAATATACAATCAATTAATTTATAAATATTATTTATTCAATAATAATATTTTTTTATAAATAATAATAATAAGGGAGAAAGGATTAACAAACATTTATATGCGTTATATTAATTATTATATTATTTATTTTATATTAAATTTGATTTATGATCATTTCACTATTAAGTTTAATTATATATTATTTTAATTATTTATGTTAAATAATACTGTTAAAATAAATAATTATAAAAATATAATTAAATAATTTTTATTTTTTACATATTTTAAAAGCCTATTACGTTAATTTTAATTTACATGGATGAAAAACTAAATAAATTTAAAATAATAATTTTTTTGTAAATATAATTATAAGATAAAAAATTATAACTTAGCGGATAATTTGATGATAAACTCTTTAATAAAAATTATCAAATGGTGTAATATTTATGTAACTTATATCAACATAAATTAATTCTTCTTCTAAATAAAAATATTTCTTGCATGTTTAAAATTAGAATTTTGACTGCTTTAGGGTTGACGTGACCCTAATTTTATTATTTTATTTTAAACTCAATTCAAGTAATTGCAATTGATCTGATTCTCAAATTTATTTTTGAAAATAAAAAACTCGACCACTTTATCATTTTTTTACACTTGAATTCATAATTGCAAAATTTAATATTTAGACATTTTCTATTTATTTTGAATGATTTTTTAATTATTATCGTATTTTTATTTATGTTTATTATCCAACTTTTTTATGTTATTCTGGAAAAAGAGATTTAATAAGACATATACAATTTTAACTGTATAAAAAATACATTAATAAAATACACTTTGCGTATCATTTTTATAATTTTGTAAAACTCATGTAATTAAAACTTATTCATAAAGGAATCTCATATTTTTTAGTTATTTCAGTTTATATTACATGCATTTTTTTTATTAATCACAATATTATTTTAATTAAAAATATTTATAGTACAGTTAGATTATTTTTTTAATAATTTTTATATAAATTTTAAATTGAAAAAATTATTTTTTAAAAATTAAATATATTACTTAAATCAATCATTTATTAGTGTTAACAATTTTTAGTTAATTCAATATGAATTTCACTCAATCATGATGCACGAAAAAATCGTTATATTCTGAATTAACTCAAATGGTCAAGTTGCTACATATATTGTAAGTGTTAATTTTTTTATTCCCTATTTTATTACTTAAGACTTATTATAATCCTATTTTTTAAAAAATAAAAGAATAGATGATGATACTAATATTCCTCAATTACAAATCACGTTATCATGAATTACCATGCCCTTTTTTTTTTTTCGTTTGTAATTTTTTAAAATTTGAGCTTTTTGAGATATTTTGAGAATCTTCTAGACTCAATCTTGATTAGGGAGCTGGTATACACATTTGATCCTTTGCTTAACTAAAAAAAGTTGCTCAGACAAAATGGTTCATTAAAAGTGAAAACATCAATTACCTCAATTAGTATTGGCCTATTGGGCAAGTTCTTTTATCACATAGATACGATGCTAATTTGTTGTAATCGATGATAGTATAACCCAACAAAGTTCAGCAAGTTTTAGCAGAAGACAATGATCAATTTTTTTATTTTTTATTTTTTCTTGAGAACAGACAATGATCAAATTGAACGTACATAGGCAAGGACTTTCATCATTGAAATTTGGCACGACTGATCGAACTTATTTGGAATATTTTTTTACGTATTAATGTATAACATATCTCACCTGAAATAGGAATAACATTTTTTTTTTCAAGGGAAAAACTCAAATTAATTTTCGCAAAGAAGAGGAAGAGGTAATTGACATTTCTCCTCTTTCTCCACGTGAATGTTTATTAAATATTACGGAAAAGGCAAGGGGGTAAAAAATTTACTACTACTAAAAAACAACTCAGGATCTTGACAAGCAGTTGAATTAGTTGGATCCAGATTAACTCATTTCAATTAATTAGAAAATGATGATAATTCTTCCAATTTTTGGGTTAGGTATATTAACAACTAACAGTCTCACCAGATTTCTCATCGATGCCTTGTTCGCTTGGGGAGGCCCTAGAGAGCGCTAAATTACGCAAACGATGCGCAGTGCGCACCCTCTCTCTTCGTTTCAGAGTTAGCCAGTTAAACTAGTAGCTTCTTATAATTAGACTTGTTATCACTCCCAACATCTTTCGCTCTCTCCACGCTTGCGGTCATTTTCTCGGGAAAGTTTGATTCGAGTGAGAAATTGATTTCCCTCGAAACAAACACTCGCCAATCTCCGATGCGAATCCGCGGTTTTACTTTAATTTGATGACGATCGTCAGCATATGCCGCCCTCTGCGTTCCCCCTGGGATCAACCAATGGATCGCTGCTTCCGAATTTTTCCATGCCTCACCGATCCTGGTATTCTTCTCTAACGCTCTGTTTGGTTGCCGAGAAAGCAGAGGCTGTAGTTAATTTAGTACTGGTTTTATTATTTTGCATTTTTTTTTACAATTTTTGTAATGTGTGTTTTATCTGATAATGGTAATGCTAGGTCGGAGTATTCTTAATTTCATCTTCTTTTATGAAATTTTTCTAAGATAATTTTTTTTCCTGCTAAATGTTGGTACCTGAATTTCAGCTCGAAGGTCTTCGTTATGCTTGAAGTTGGCGTTAGTGACGATCCACCAGGTTTATGCTGGCGTTCTCTTCTTATTTGATGGGGATTTGATTGAAAAGACCAAGAAGGAACCTTGGTAAGCATTCCCTTCCCTCATTGTGTGTTTTGTGTCATGTTTTTTATAAAATTGGAGCTGCATTTTCTGCATTGTGTATTATGTATGGACGAGTGTACAATTTAGTGCTTCCAATCAGTTTTAGATGATTGCTGTACCTTTTTCTGACTTTCTATTCTTTGCTTGCTTTTCTGTCAGGTACACTATTTTATACTTGTTGCTGTTCTTTGTTACTTTAATACAATACTTTGTTACCTCTATTTCTTCGCCAGGGTAATAAAACATTTACTTCCTTATGATGTATTGAGTGTGATGAGGAACCGAGATGTTTCATTTATAGCTATCTGATGTAATTTCCTGTGATAATTTTCTGTGTACAGCTATGTCCTTGATGCCATGAAGACTGTTAACGAGAGCAATGTACTATACAGAAAGGCTCCAGAAACATTGAAGTAGGCGACAGTACTTTTCCTGTATAAAATTTATTATTAGGAAGAAGGGTCAAATATCATGTTAAGTAAGCTTATTTTTCTGGTCTCTCCTAACTATTTATTTTTAATGTTATATTGCTTAAGCAAAGTCAACCAGCTTTGAGCAGAAATGGGAGCTCCATTGTTGGCATGGAGGGAAATCAGATGGGAAGAAATACTTTGGGAAATAATGCAACATCTTGGTCAAAGTTAGTGGCTAGCTTGTATCCTATGGGGTCAACAATCAGGTAGATTGGACTGTCTATGGGATCTCCAATTTCATACACTGTCGGTTAAATTTTCATAAGTTTTTTACAGCTTACTTCTCCTTGCAGAACATGGACATGTGCCTACTGCAATGTGGAGCAGGTATTACGAATGACATCCTATCATATGTATTATGTTATGTTTTTGTATGCATCATTTCATTTTTCATTGCTTCTTCAATGTATCTTTGGGTTATGGTGTTGCATTCTTTTGACAGTGTCAGTATAGGTAATGGTTCTGTGATATGAATTCAGCTTGCCTCCTAACAGATAGAAGGCAGCTTGATGTCAATACTTTTTTATTTTTGGTGTTATTAGTTCATGACCAAAAGTATCTTATAATTTCAATAAAATTCTAGAATAGTTTTTTTTTCATGCTGGATTGCATGTTTGTATTAGAAGCATCATAAAGTAATATTTCCATGGACAATGAAAAGAAGTATTGACCTGCATGTTATAAGCTGCTTTTTCTCTAGCAGTTCATTCTTTGCACAACAAACACTAGAGACCTCTCTTTTGGATGCTATATCTTTGGGTTCTAATAATTTAATTTTGATGATTGATTATTTTGTTGATTTGCATCATGCAGCCTCCACGAGCAAAGCATTGTCATGATTGTGACAAGTGTGTTCTTCAGTTTGATCATCATTGTGTTTGGCTTGGTAACTGCATTGGCGAGGGTAATCATTGTCGATTTTGGTGAGTCAATTATGTTGAGATATGTAATTCACCATTTGCATTCTGGTGTCAAGATTATATGCTGTAAACTTTATTTGAGCCATCTTATTTTTAGATAAGAAATTCCACTTTCATCAATAATGAAATTTTTGGTTGATGATATTATTATTTCATATGTAATCAGTATAGATATTTAGATGAAGGATCATTGGCCTAGAAATGTAATCACCATTAATTATTAGTAGAATGTCTTTTGTCTGTTTCATAGTCACTATTTCTTACGTTATTTATTTACTTTTACTGCATATGTGCTTTTATTTACCCATTGAGTTATATGTCCAACTCAGTAATGTGTGGATTACATAATTATAGATAATTTTAAGCAATAATTATTGATAGTTTTAAGCTACACACTTTGTGGGGGGGGGGATATATTGAGTGAGAACTGTTCTGACTTATTATAAGAACAATAAAATCTTAATCATTCACACATGATTGTATGGTCAAGATTAGTTGTTCTCATGAGAACAGCTCTCATTCAGTATGCTCTCTATATGATGTACTTAGCGTAAGCATTGTAGTTTATTAATTTGCTTGAACACTTGTAAAACTCACAGATGGGGATTTTTTCATAGCTTATTTAAAGAAATGCAATATATCCTTGTGAAGATTTTGGCTATATTCTCCTTGTAATCCATAATATGTCAGCATTGTACAAGAAAGTTACTTATTTTATTAATTTCATATGTATTGTAGTACACATATATTTCTCTTACCTTGAATTTTTCTTCTTGTCAAAACAAGGTGGTACCTTTGTGAAGAGACAGCGTTGTGCCTCTGGACTGGTGTCTTGTATATTTCACACTTGAAGGCTCACATTACAAGGGTTTGGTATGATATCTTGATTATTTAGGAGAAATATTGACACTCCCAAACTTGTTAAAATGATGTAAAATCCTCCCTTGGGAAGTTTGGGGGGGGGGGGGATCTTATGTATACTGCCATCAACCCTCCCCCCACCAGTGGAGAGGATTTCTATGATTAGATAGAACCTTGTAAGCTAACAACCTTAAGGCTCCCCCTCTAAAGGAGTCTTGATACAAAGGTGAGGTTATTGGCTTGGCCTAATGATCTATACGTGTGTGGGGGGGGGGGGGTAAAATCAGTTGAATTAATATTTCAATAATACTTTTACGTTTTAAATTTATTATGAGGCCTTCCATAGAAAAAGAAAGGAAGTTCAATATTTTTTCCTTCTGTATTTTTTGTAATCTGAAATTCGATCGTGACTTATTTATGCTCTCAGGTGGCAGGATGCAATCATGATACTACTTTTGATTACTCTGTCAATTTCTCTCATCTTTCTGCTCCTCCTCCTGCTCTTTCATAGGTAATTCTTGCTACTATTGTGTCCTAATTTTTATCTAGCATAAGATTGCTTTTATATATAGGCCTTTGCTTCTTTCATTGCCTGTAATGTTTTTTAATTTTCTTTGTGTGTGTGTGTGTAGGGGGGGGGGGGAGGTATGTCAGAATACTAGCTTCACCATTTATCCGATTTTATGTCAAACATCAAATCTTATTGTCTGTGGTTCTTGTTTTCAACATACTATGTGCTACACAATATACAATTTGGTTTTATTGGTTTGAATGCTTTAATTCCATCACCTTGATGCTGGGACAGACGTTTGGGATTGAGAAACCATGTATTTCATGAAGACTAAATGGATCTATCTGGACAATAAAATATTTGTTTTGAGGAATTAAACTTAAATCTAATACTCCTGACCTAAGAATCCAATTTATGATATATAGGGGGTTTGGACTTTTGAAAGACATTTTGCCAGCTTGGCCTTTTACCTATTTTAAAAATTCAAAGTTAAGAATAAATAGCTAGAAATAAGGTGCACAGTGATTGAAAAAAGGATGCATAGCAGAATGACTTATTGGTTTATGAGTTTGCTACCATTTTCATTTTGCATGTATCTAAATCTTTGAAATTCTGTTCTGCCTATGTAACCATATACAAAATAAAACATTGAACTTGTTCTTCCTCTTTTACACTCTGGCCCTTTTTCTCCATCATGTGTTTAGTTGAGGATCCTGGTTCAACATAGTAGCAACATCACAGCTGTTTTCTCTTTTCTGCAGTTATCTTATTTTGACAAATCAGACTACCTATGAGCTTGTAAGGAGAAGACGGATTCCTTATCTAAGGTTAGATAAGTTAGTCTCCGGATTTTTTTTGTATTATTTTATACTTTTACCTTAAATCATTGAATATAACATTTTGCTGGAGCAAGTCTTTTTGGCTGTTGCATGGCTTTTAATTTATCAGCTAGATGTATGTTGATGTTAAATGGTTAGATGATTGAGATTTTGGGACATTTTTTTACTTATCAACTATGTTTGTGTGATATCTATGATAAGCACATTTCATTAATCTGCAGGGCGCTTCCTGAAAGGGTGCATCCATTCAGTAAAGGAGTTTGTAGAAATTTATACAATTTCTGCTGTGCCAGGAGCAGCATATACAGTTTGGAACCACTACCTTCCTCTCAAGAGATAGAGGAAAAGTCAAGACCGTACACATGCTCAGATGCTATAACCTGTAGATGCTGCTGATGGTTTAAGTATTGTATACGTAAAAGTCTTTTTCTCAAACAGTTTCATTGTGAAAACACAGAAGTATGTCGATGCACTTGTTTGCTTAGATGGGTAGGTGTTAACTTTAGGCTGTTTGCTATATAATTTATCTTCCGCTATTCATTCTTTGCCTAATTTTTGGAGGTTGATGTTCAAAGCTTGATGTACAGTTGCAGTGGTAGTGTGTTTTTGCTTTTACTTGTCAGTTTGTAAACCTGGATATCTAACTAATTATCATTTATCAAGCCGACAACTGTCATGGAACGCAAGAGACAATACCGTATTTAGTTGCATGCAGGGGTGCGGCATCGTTAATTTCATGGTGGGCGTTGGCCCCCTCAACACTTGTTATGGTACTGATAAAATATCCGTTATTTTGTCTCCACATACCTATTTTTAACTTACCTAGCTCCACCCCTGGTTGCGTGCAGTTGAAGTGGCAGCCTTTCCATTCTTGCTTATATTGTAATTGTAGGTATTGAAGTACTCGCGACATTAACATGGTTAATGACAAAAGAGACTTGACCAGCTTGTGGAATGCATGTCTTGAAATATTTCGGCTTGCTATTTCTATTTCCAAATCTTCGAAGATGGCCATCAAGTTGTAGAACTTGCTCCTAAAATATTTATTTGATAGTAGAATTCGGTTGGGTCTTTCCATGTTTTCCTAGAACTATACCACTCATCATTTGCCAATTTTGCCTTGAAAAAAGGGAGAGAATAAAATTACCTTGTGTTTGGATGGGGTATTTTAAGGAGGGAAAGTAATTTTTGAAAGAATTTAAAATTCTAGCAATTGAAATATTTTGTTTGGATATTGTTTTGTTAGGAATTTAAAATTGTAAGCATTTTTAGAAAGTATTTTAACCAATTAAAATGAGAGAATTTTAAATTTCTTCAAAATAGATGGAATTTGAAATTTTTTTATTTTATTATTTTATATTTGTATTACTTCATCTTTTATTATTATTATTTTTGTTCTCTCACATTTTTATCCCTCATCTTTCATATCTAGATATAATATTTTTAATATCAATTGATATAATTATATGTTTCTATCATTTTAATTTTGTACATTTAATTTTGTACATTTGTTGAGTTATTATTCTAATTAAATATATTGTATAATAAAAATATTTGTATATTTAAATTCTTTTGTGAAAAAAAAGTAAGAAAAAAAAAAGATAAACCTATAAATATTTAAATGTAAAATTTTGTATACAATGAAAATTAAATTATGTAATCTAAATAAAAATTTAAATTTTAATGAATTTAAATTCTATTATCCAAATAAAATTTTTTAAATATAATAAATGAAAAATTTTTTATCCAAACAAGATATTTTTAAAATGAAAATATTTAAATTGAAAGTATTTATATTTTTAAGTATTTCAAATTTCTTAAAATGTTGAAATAGTCCATCCATCCAAACACAAGGTTAGAGAAATTAGTTAGCTGACTGCTCTTATTTACTAAATTAAATGTCAGTTATGTAACTGTTATTTTACGGTCTTTCGGTTATTGTGAAAACTAGTTGACCTGACTTTACTTTATTCGAGTAACAATTGATTCATATCCGCACACTATTTTTCATCTCCTACCTCCCATCATCAACAGCGGACAATTTTTAAAATAATCTAATGGCTTTTATTGATGATAATTTTTAAAATAAAAAATAAACTAATCTAATGATTTATACTTGAATGTAACTGTAAGTGTGTTTATAAATCACTGTGTTGGATTAGGAAGAATACTTTCCCTTCTTTCCCTAACTGCATAGAAGAATCGAAGTAGTCACTTTTGCGAGTGCTCCGTCGAAGCAGTAAAAGTAATATATACCAAGCATTGCCCATAAATTGAACGGTGATACCTTCGTCTTGCGCTCCTTTGGTCCCCTTGTGTAAGTGATAGCACGTCATTGAATATATGATACTTCCATATATTTGAAGATGTTCTAACAGCATTATTATCGGACATTGTGCTCGGACATTGTGCGTAGAGCATTTACAAAATTGATTTTAAATTATCATGATGTATAAAATTTAATTTAGTTAACAGTTTACATAGAATTGTTTTCGTTAAATGGATTTTTCATGTGTCCATAAACACACGTTAAGGAGATAAATATATTTTTATTAGAAAATATTTATTATATAAAAAACATAAAATTCATTCAATATTTATTTTTTAAAATAATTAATAAAATTAGAGTGTATTTATTACTTCTTATCATATGCTCTTGGACATACGATAGGAGGAAATTTTATTTTTAAATTTTTTTAATTAATTGTAGATTTTTTCAATCAATGTGAAATGATGAAATATTTATAAATCACTTTAAAATAATCTATTAACCGAAATACTGGTATTTTTTATACTTTAATTTTTTATTACCACTAAATTAGTCTTGTATTAATTAAATCAATCTTTCTTAAAAAAATTTATTTTTATAACTTTATTATTTTTTACCTGCACTTACAAGTATTCTTATATTGTGTGAGATACTTGCTAACTAGAGTTATTTAAAACTCGTCAATAAATATTATAAGCGCGTCCATTAAGGAATTAAGGGAAAAAAAATTGATAACACATACATTTAATCCTTAATAAATGTTGTAAAAATACTTGTTACCATTTATTCTATTTTTAAAAAAATTACTAATTCGTTGTCTATCCCATTTTTATGCTAAATGAACCTCATTAGATTGCAATAAAATATAACTAGGAATATCGACTACTTGTTAATTGGATGAAAAGCCGAATCACAATTTGGGGGCAGAAATGGGTTGAACAGTTTATACTTTATAATATCTAAACCTTATCTGTTTTTCTAAATCTAAAGTTTGAAACTTAATCCATTTACCTCGTGTAAGATTTTTTTTTTAACTTGACGCGAAATTTATTTAAAACATACTTTGTAGTAAAAACTGTTTATAAACTAATAAAATATTTTTAATAAATCATAAAATATATCTTTAAATAGATTAATTGGTTTAAATTTATATGTATGTCACCGTTCTTAAACCTTTCAAATAAAAAAAAATTCACAAAAAATATATAATCTCAAAATATTCCATTAAATATTTAGTAAATTAATAATAATATTATTATAGTTGTGAAAAATAATATTATTTTATATATTTATATTTACTTAAATAGATTTGTTTGTTAAACTTTTTTTTCAATAACCTGAAAAATATTTTTTTAATTAAATAAAAATTAAAAAAGTCTTAACAAGATTATTTAATAAATTAATTTGAGTTGATTTGAGTTTAATATAAATTAAATGTAATATCTGATAAATAATCTAACCTGTTTTCACTTCTAAATATGGTCTATTTAGGAGGCAGCATCATCCCCTTAGAATATAGAGCAACTTGAATGTTGGCCCTTTAAAGTACCCTGTTTTCAAATGTTTTATGGCATTTTTCAAAATTTGCTAAAACCGTTCGTCGATTTTGACAATACCACTGTATGATCGGGGCTGCTTCTGCATAAGATTAAGTATACAAGTCCACGTTAAGAGCTGAATTAGGTTTGATAGAATTGGTTACATTACTATTCAGTTGTCCAGTATATAAGTATTATACATTTAATTATCAATTTTTTTTGTATTAAAGATAATAGTAGACGAATTAGTTAGACTTTGGAATGTAATTAGACTTATATATATAATACATAGATATTTTCTCATTATTACCGTAAGCACGTCTTCAACCTTCAGTATAAATTTTTTACACTACTAATTAATTAAAAATTATGACAGATATTTTTTATAAACAAAACAAAGTTGTTAACATAAAAGGAGTAGCAGGAATCCAATACATCGATTACAGAAAATTAAAAAGATAAAAGAAGTATCATATTATAAATTGGGTGATAGAAATGATGTTAAAATTTATTATAAAAATTTATAATTTTTTTATAATATGATAATTCATAATTAAATACTAGTGTAAAAGTTACACCAACAATGATTTTAATTAAATTCATTATAATTATCATAATGTTAAGCATGAAACTTTTTCATATTACAATATTAATTTCTTACAAATTGATTTGGTGTCAAATTTTTTAATAGTATATTATAAAAATTTAATCAATTATAGTTACAAATAATAAAAATTACCAGAATAAAATTAATATTTAAAACTTAAGTATATGGGAGTGAGTAGATGGTAAAATAAGATTAATTAGTGCATATGGATTTTGTTTTAATAAAAAACTACCATACCCATATACCTGTATTTGTATATGTATATAACAATTTCAAATAAATATAGTATATATCACTTACGTACTTCTATTAAAAATTTAATAATTTTTATCATATTCAATGTTATACAGTACATCAACAAATATCTAAGATGATATTATTATATTATAAAATACATAGTATTTTACTCAACGTAACAAAACATTGCATAATACTAAAAATATATTAGACTTTATACTATCCGACTTGCAATATCTTTGCATATTAAACACATCCTAAAAAAAATTTCAATTTCCAGAACAAGAAAATTTATTCAACCTTGAATTACTCCCCCACCCCCTCCCTCTTTCTGTAGTTAATGGCATTAAGTAATCTATCAAAATTATTATTTTTGCCTCTAAATAATAAAACATTGTTCATTTAATATTTTTCAATTTTTGATCTTAATCCCTACATGATATTAATAAATTACTAGACTTTATACCACCGCCATTTACTTCTTTATTTCTCATTATTTAATGATATTTATACATCATAAACTTCACTCCACCTTCCCATTTTAATTATAGTTTGGGAAGGTAAAGAATGTACTGATACGTGTATATTTAAGAGAATGTTAAATGTACATTCTACATTCCTCTTAGGATGGATAAAAATATTATAATATTTTAGATAATATTATAAAAACAAAGAGAACAATAGAAATAACTAATGATTATAAAATCTAGATAATATATATATATATATATCATTAATATTGATATATTTATTATTTTATCATAAAAAATGGTAGAAGAATAGTGTAAAATAAATGATGTACAAATATCATTATTATTTTTCCTTTGGAAAAACCAGCACATAGCTACGAAGTGGGGTAACAAACAAACTGACAATTTTGAATTTCTAAATAAATAAATAAAAAGATAATCTCACCAATTTTGTTCCTAATTATCTCCTAATATCATTTCCCTTACTGAGGATCGAAAAAACTCACCTTAACACCAGTATCAATAATAACATATAAACTAGCTGCAATCAATATGCCACTCAAACCCATCCCCAATGTTCCTAAGAACCAATTGATACACCATGAAACACTATACTTCTTTGGCTTCTTTGCCTTTAGCCACATAAAACATGGGTATGCCAATGTCACTGGTAGTGCTACTCCTCCAATCAAACCAGCCAAGCTAGACAAAAATGGAATGGCCACTCCTATGAAGAAGCATACAAAACCAAAGAAAACTCTGAAAATTGATCGAAGCCACCACGGGCACGGCTTCTTCATTTTTCTTGTGTATTGTGATTCCATGTCATCGAAAACTGGCATGCCATAGATTTGAAATGAACACAAACCATTCACTACTACAAAAAAGCTTGTTAACCCAAGCACAAATCTTGACACATCACGAGAATGGAATTGGTAGAGGGCTGTGAGCATTCCTCCATTTGCAGGAATCTGAACATTAATTTGAATCATACATAAATTAGAATATAGTATATAGTATATAGATATATGGTATAGCATAAAATAAGGTCCTAATCAATAGGTTCATTTTACTCTTTTTAATTAGTTCTCAAGTAAGATGTATACCAGTTGGCCATAAGCCCAATAGCCACCAATAGCCAAAGGAAATAAGCACGCAGCAATGAGTGTGTAAGAAGCCTTCACTCCTTTCCACATTGGCACGTGTGATGGATGCTTCTCGCTTGAAGGCATTGTGGCCTGCAGGATAATAAAAGTTTAAAAATCAAGATTATTAAGTACTTGAAGAAATAAACTTTTAAACTTGTTTTTTAAGATTGTATAAATCAGATATTTTAATCTTTAAAAAATTAAATACTCTATTAGTTCTTAAATCTGTATAATTTAAAAAAAAAACTAATTTAAGGATTTATATTTGATTAAATTAAAATGTTTTGAATCAAAAGAGAGAAAAGAAATTGAGTAGGGTGAGGAACCATTGATTTTAGTGATGGTGACCTACTTACCTCCAAGTAAAACCCACTTAAATATCTAAAACTTAGCTCAATTTATATAAAATTTTAAGATTTGAATGGTAGTGATTAATAAATGCAAAGTCACAACTCAACACTTATCCCTAATTCCTGATTTTTCTTCCTATTCCGAACGTCATTCTGGACTAACAAGATAAAAGGAAAAAAGTCATCCACATACTAATTCCAATATTGAATGCTTGACCTTGACCCAGCCTCTCTATTGAAGTTTTATAACAACAACTTTGAAAACAACTTGTGATCTATTGTCAATGAAGCAATGCACATATATCTTATTCCCACAAAGTCAAAAAGATAAAACGACAAAGAAACTTCAATGTGGCATTTCAACTATGAAACTCTGACCAATGACAAATACCAAAACAGTTGAATCAACCACAATACTAATAATTTTGTTGGTTGTTCATAAAATTCCACTTTTCACCAATAAATTAACAAGGTAAGAGGAATAAAATACTATTATATATGGTCACACACCTGAATTTCAAGGATGAGATTGTGGCCCCTAAAGGCAAAGGCAATGATACCAAGGGCATTAAGCACACTAAAAGCATTTTCAACACTGCTCCCAGTCTTTACAGGATTATAATTGACCCCTGGAAGGGCACCCTGTGAGACAGAGACCACCCAAATGGAGGTACAATAGCCTACAGCAGTGACAGCTCCAATGAGGGATACCCCAGCAATGGAATTCAAGTTGGGCAATTGTGATAGCACCACAGCTACACAGGTAAACACTAAGTACCATTCCACTGTGGTCATTGGTTTGGCTGTGCATGAGTCACCACATACCACTTGGTAGAATGTCCTTGCTGTGGATCCTCCTATGATGATCAATGTTGTACATGTCCCTGCTGATAGGTACAAGATTGGAAATAAGGCTAGCAATTTCCCCAGTTTCTCTCCTGCAACACATCATTTCAACACTTTATTACTTGGGAATTAAATGCTTTATGCATCTCATTAAGCATTTTACACCATTCATCAACACCTTCCTATTTATAAACGACCAGAAATACAGTGCACATTTAATATGATAAAATTAGATGTAATCATTTAAGTGTTTTGGATATTATTCTTTAATCAAAATTAAAGTTACATCTTGATAAATATTAAAGGTTGATATCGGTTAACGAAATGAAATTTTAAATTTAATTAGAGAATAATACTAAAACAACTTATAATACTGTTCTTAAGTTTTGTATAATTAAATAAATATGTATTATAAATAAAAAATAATAGGAACAAAATTATATTAAAATAATATAAATTATACTTTATTTAACTGAACAAATCCTTTAAATCCCGTGCAATTTCACATTTTACCTATTCAAAAACTCCTAAAAAATAGTTTTTTAATATATAGTTGAGTTAAAATTATATAGAGGTTATACTCGTCATATATATATATATATATATATATATATATCTTTCTATAAAAAAATTGATGACCTTATAGCGTTTTTTTATTTTATTTTTATGTATAAAACTCGTAATCTCTTGTACTAGTATAAAATAAAATCTCACCACAAGATGGTCAATTTCATGTGATTTAAAAAATTACTTATTATATTAGCAGGGGGGAGCATATGGTTTTAAAATTTAGTCTTATTTACTCTCAAAAGGAGTAATCTCTAACTATTAAATAAAAATAATTTGGTGACAAAAAAAAAAACCCATTTAATTTACACAAAAGTTAGTGCAATTTATCAGTTCAAAATAATTACTGAACGTGGAATAACAGGGATTAAAAAATTGAAATGAAAATATGGTGAACAGGAGGATAAATCTTACCAAATGTAGCAAAACAGAGTTGAAGGTAACGACTGTAGCGAACACCGTTCTCCACCGACTCATGAAGATGGACAAGCAACCATAGAGTGTAAAGTTGCCATACAAACGCAATAGTCAAACTTATGATTCCCCATGTCCTGCAATTAACCACAAAATTTTTAGTTAAAATTTAAATTATTTCATGTAAAGAAACTGCATGGGGCCAGAAAATGATGGCGTTTTGTTATTTTATTTGACATAAAGTAATTGAGTTTAGAAAATAAACATCAAATAAGAATCGATGAAAAAGACATCACTTACTATCTTATACAACCTACGCTAGTACTTTTATTGTGGTTGTTTTTAATAATAATTCCAACTTTATTTTTATTTGTTGTTAGAAAACCAAGTATCCTTCCTCCTTCAAATATGCACGTGCAAAAACTATTACATGTTAACCTTATCCCCACCTAATAAAAACAAAAAAGAGAGAATATACAGAACAACGAAGGTTGATGCATTTTTTCTAATTACATAATTATTATTTTTAAAGCTTAGTTTAGCTTTCATTTCGATTGAATAGTTGAAAGGGTAAAACAAACACAACATGAAATTTTAAAACGGAAGAATCAGTCTATAAATTCAAGTAAAGACTGTCTACAGAAAAAATTAAATTGAGAAGCAAAAAAGACCAAATAATTAATTTAAACTTAGATGAAAATAATAAAAGCAGATGGAGGAATAAAAGAAAGAGCAAAAGAGAAATATTAAAAAAATAATTTTAACTGTCACCAAATTAAAAAAATTAAAATATATGTAAACTATGAAGGTAATGAAGACTTACCAACCAAGAATAGTGAAGGCAACAGGGAGAACAAGAGCCTGAATTCCAATCCCAGAGCAAAGAGTATGAAAAGCAGCATAGTATTTGTTACCATTCCTTGACTCAGTGATTGGAAGCCAAGCATCCTGAGGATCAAGCTTGGTCAATCTCAAAGCTTTCCTCATAGGGCTTCCCAAAGGGGTAATAAACCTTGGAGTTAAATTGATTCTTGGGGTTCTTGGAGTCTTTGGAGTCTTATTTTTATGAGGTGGTGCATCCCCATCCTCTGGTTGAAGAAGGGGTGACCTTGTTAGAGAAGGAGAGTGAAGCTGAGAGGGTGGACATGACACAGGTGGAGATGCCACAATTGGTGTTCCCATCACTGAACCTGTTTTTGGTGTTATTGGTGCTGACCTTATTTCCTTACTTTCACCCATCTTCACCCTCTTCTCTATTTTGCACCTTTCCTTAATTTCTTCCTTGTGTGCTACCTGAACTTTCTCTTAAACATTGGATGCATATTTATAGTGGGTTTGGAAGAATACACAATCAAAGGAAGGGGAATCATTATATTTCCACATTACTTTTTTGACAATTTTCTACATATAAAATTCTCATGTGTGCAGTCATCATGCATGTATATATGAAAAACTAATGTTTGTCCAGGATTTGATAAAAAATAATTCAATAATGAAGTATTAATTGGACAAAAATCATTTTCAATAGTTATATGGTAAATCTAATAAGCATGCAAAATTATGACTCAAAATTATTCTGAAGAGACGTAGGTGGAGTGCATGCTCACATGCATTTAATTATTTAGGAGACTTTGTGTGACCGGCTGAATTAAAATAGTTGGCTAGGTTGGTGGAGATTTTTCACCATTGTTTATTCAACTAGTTGGTACAGCCAGTTTGACCCATGATGAGGACCGCCAATTTATTGATTTATATTATTATATATATAATAATATTTTATTTTATATATATATATATATTTATATCCTATTACATATCTTATGTCAATTATTTTATATTTTTATCTTTCTTCTTTTTAAAATTCATTTCATCTATTTTTAGATACCTAACAATATTTTTTATGTATATGAATTTTAAAACATTTCCCTTTCTTGGGTATATATACAGTCTTAGAATTGATACTTTTCAAGCTCTCGGTTTAAGAATTTTGGTACAGTATTAATGTTAATATTACTACATGTTGTTATTTTCTTTTGTCATGGAAACGTTTCCACACTGTAACTTACTCCACTTTTAGCACTAAAAAATGTTTACCATTATTTATGTAAAGAAGGAGCGCTCTTGGTCAACAAAATGCATCTCATGGGAAATGTGACTTTCAACTCTCAACACTCAACTACCGTGTGCTGGTGGCTGCCTTTTAAAGATTATGGCGATGTTTTTCTCCTAACCAATACAGCAATGATAAATGTTCAATTTTATTCGTAATTTTTTTTTTAAAATATATGATGGTAAAAAAAAATTATGATAATTTTTTAATTAAAAATAAGATATTTTAGGATGTATATATACTGTGGATATCTATATTTTCATTAATCTAATTAATAACATATGTCAGCATTTGTACGGAAATGTTACTTATTTTATCAATTTCATATATGTCTAGCTATAAATACATTTCTCACATTTCTGTATATACATTTTTCTTCTATTCCTGTCAAAGCACTTATTTGGGTGGTGCCTTTGTGGGAAGAGACAACATTATGCAATGTATATTTCACCTGAAAGTTCACATTATCCAGGAGGAATTTTGAAACTCCCATGCTCTTTAAAATGAAAAGACTGTAAAATCTTCTTCGTTAGTCAAATCCAATCCATACACAAATTGTTGGCGCGTGGGAGGGAGCATACTCTCATACGTACTACAGGAGTTGTATAAGATGGTCTTCATGGCCTTGTATTGATTTTTTAGGTGTGTTAAAAAATGTATCTCTAATTAAAACTTGAAAATTAATTTTTTAAAATATAAAATTATTAATATAAATATATCTTTTTAATAATTTTTATATAATTAACCGAATAATTTTTAAAATAAATAATCTCTTATTTTTTTAAAAAATTTAATAAAATTAATAATTATTATATATAATATTGTAAAATATATAAATTTAATAATTATAAATAGAGGACTATCATCTTATATGATCCAATGACTATACCCTATCCAAACCGTTAGAGATACATGTAATTAATAGTTTGTTATTTGTTGATTATTCATAAGAATATTATAAATAAAAATACTTTGTTGTATTAGTCTCATATTTTTTTCATACTAAATTTAGACAATTTGTATTTTGCTTGTGTCTTATTATTCTTTTCCTTCTTCCGAGGTCTGGCTTAAAAGTAAGGTTATTAGCTTGACACATACAACACACAAGGACAAAATTCTGTTGAATTAACCGTGGAAGTTATTTCATTTGTGCGTTGTTTAGATGAACTGAAAAATAAGAAGTAAAAGAAATGAGAGAGAAGAAGTTGAGAAGATAAAAAATATGATAGAAAATAAATTATTTTGATGAATGAAAATAAGATATGAAAAAAAGAAAAAAATTAATTTTTTATTTGGAAGAATAATATAAAAAATGAAATAAAATATTAGTAATATTAATTTTGATTATATAGTTTTTTTAAAAAAATTAATTTTAATAAATTAATTTTTTATTATATTTTATTAATATAATATTTTATTCTTAATAATTTAAAATAAATAAAAATATTTCTTTTAAGTTCTGCAAAATTTAATTTTATTCTTTTATATAGAATTAATACAAACAAATAAAAATAATAAAATAAAATCTATCCAAATTTAAGAAGAAACATCTTATTCCTTCATTTTCTCCCGACCAAAAAAAAAAGAAAGAATTAATCTATTTTACGAGTGCCTCCATAAACATAACGAAGAAGGTGCAAAGCTCTTTTTTACGTGTATTTGTAATATGAAATTAGTTATAAAGTAAGCTTTTAAGTGCTATTAGGTGGCAGGATGCGATCATATGATATTAATATCGATCACTTTGTCCATTTCTCTGCTACTCTAACTGAAATTTCATTGGTAATTCTTATAATTGTTTATGGCTAAGTCTGTATATTACAGAAGATTGATTTTATATGTATGTTTTGCTTTGTTTCTAGGCAAAGTAACCAGCGGATCGGTGTGGTTCTATATTTCTCACTTTTCTTTTCGTCACATCTTATATTTAAAAAAAATAAATATGAAATAAGAAGTAACAGTAGGCTTTTCAGAATTTGTAATTGCAGGTGTTACAGAGGCTCGGAAACGTAATTTGGAACACTCACTTTATTGATATTCCATCAGAAATATATAGTGAAATTAAACAACTAACAGATGCTAGAAAATAGGCCAACTAGCAGCCACTAAAACACTAACCTTAACATGCCTACAAACCAGGATAACAATCCTTGAATAATTCAAATATTAACTTATTAAGATAAAATCAGAATTGATAATAATTTCCACCAACATCCCCCCTTAATTCTGATAAAGGCTTCAATCTTCAATGGCTTGGTCAGAATATCTGCAATTTGAACTTCAGACCTGCAGTACTCCAATTTGATCATGTTCTTCCCAACTTGGTCTCGCAAAAAGTGGTACCGGATATCAATATGTTTACTCCTCTGATGCAAAACGGGATTCTTCGCAAGATTAATTGCAGAAACATTGTCAACATAAATCTTGATTGGGACATCAAAACTAAAGCCAATTTGAGACATTACGTTGCTGAGCCAAACTAATTGACATGCGCTTGATGCTGCAGCTATGTACTCAGCTTCGCACGTGGATAATGCAACAATTGACTGCTTCTTTGATGACCACATGTAAACGGTTTTTCCAAACATGAAACAGTAACCACTTGTGCTCTTCCTCTCATCTGAATCTCCACCCCAATCACTGTCTGAGTAACCAACGATCTCAATCTTCTGGGATGTAGCATAAAACAGACCAAGAGTTGTAGTCCCTTTGATGTAGCGCATAATCCTCTTCACTGCTTGTAAATGAATCTGCCGAGGTGACTCCATGTATCGACTCACCAATCCCACGGCATAACAGATGTCGGGTCTAGTGCACGTGAGATATCGAAGGCTTCCAACAATTTGCTTAAAGTGTGTTGCATCTACTAAGCGTTCATCGCCATTTTTGGAGAGTTTTAGTCCGGTTTCAACAGGGGTATTGACTGGATTTGAATCATCCATCTTGAACTTCTTCAAAAATTCAACAGCATACTTCTTTTGATGGATGAAAATTCCATCTTCTCCTTGGATGACTTCAATGCCCAAAAAGTAGGACATAAGGCCGAGATCAGTCATCTCGAACTCTTTCATCATAATATGCTTGAGATCGTCAATTATCTTGAGATTGTTTCCTGTGAAAATCACATCATCAACATAAAGGCATAAAATTAGCAAGTCTCCATAATCATTAGTCTTCATATAAAGGCCATGATCTGATGGACATTTTTGAAATCCAATATCATGAAGAAATGAATCGATCCGCTTGTTCCAAGCTCTCGGCGCCTGCTTAAGGCCATATAAGGCCTTGTTAAGTCTGTAGACTTTCTTCTCTTTTCCAGATTGTGTGAAACCTGGAGGTTGCTTCACATAAACCTCTTCCTCAAGTGGACCGTTGAGAAATGCCGATTTAACGTCCATTTGGTGAATTTTCCATTGCTTTTGTGCAGCCAAAGCAATTATCAATCTCACAGTCTCCATTCGGGCTACAGGAGAAAATATTTCTCCGTAGTCATAGCCTTCTCTTTGTTCGAATCCCTTTGCCACCAACCTCGCTTTGTATTTGTCAATCTCACCATTTGCTTTCACTTTAACCTTGTACACCCACTTAATATCAATCGCTCTATGTCCTTTTGGAAGATCAGTGAGCTGCCATGTATTGTTTTTCTCAATGACCTTCAGTTCATCGTTCATAGCTTCTTTCCATTTGGGATTTTGAATTGCATCTGCAAATCCCACAGGTTCTGAATCTGCCAGAAAAGCAAAATGGACCAAATCTCCATCGTCATCAACCTCATCATCAAGATTTACCTCATAATCTCGAAGATGTGAAGGTTGTTGTTGCTGTCTTCGTGGTCGTTCCATGGCAAATGTAATAGGAGCTACAATTTCAGGTTGTGCAACAGGGACTGCAACTTCACTTTGAATTGTAGGGGCCATATCCTTATTTAAGACGTAAATAAAACGTCTTTTTGAGTCCATTTCATCTGCATTATTCCATTCTCATGCCTCATTTTCTGCAAATGTAACATCTCGGCTCACAATCACCTTCTTTGTCATTGGATTGTACAGCTTGTATCCCCCATTCTTATACCCAATGAAAATAGTCTTCACAGCTCGGTCATCTAACTTCGATCTTGTTGCCTTAGGGACATGAGCATAGGCAATTGACCCAAATACCTTCAAGTGCTGCACATTGGGTTTGAATCCACTCCATGCCTCAATAGGGGTTTTGTGAGAAACACTTCGAGTCGGTGACCTGTTCAACAAATACACCGCACAAGAAACAGCTTCAGCCCAAAAATCATTTGGCATACCTTTCGCTTTAAGCATGCTCCTTGTCATATCCATGATTGTTCTATTCTTTCTTTCGGCAACTCCGTTGTGTTGAGGAGTGTAGGGAGAAGTAATGTTATGCTGCAACCCGAGCTCTTCACAATGATTTTTGAAATCATTGGAATTGTATTCGCCTCCTCCATCACTACGCATCATCTTGATTAGTCTACCACTTTGTCTTTCAACAAATGCCTTAAAAGTTTTAAAGCAATGGAACACCTCATCCTTGTTCTTCAATAGATAGATCCAGGTTTTCTTCGAAAAATCATCAATGAAGGTTAAAAAATACTTATTACCTCCAATTGATGATATGTTCATTGGGCCACAAACGTCTGTATGAACCAGCTCCAAAGGAGATTTTGCACGCCAAGCCTCCTTAACAAAGGGCATCCTGTGATTCTTTCCAAAAATACAAGCCTCGCACAGCTGGTCAGGGTGATTAATATGAGGTAAACCATTCACCAAATCATGTTTGGAAAGATTTTCCAAACTCTGGAAATTCAAATGCCCGAAGCGTAAGTGCCACAACCATGATTCATCATTCACCGCCACACTCAAGCACTTGAAATCACTAGCATTAATATCTACTGGAAACATACGATTTTTTGATAAAAAGGTTTTGAGAATCAGATTACCTTCTTTATCAAAAATCGAGAATTGGTTTCCAGAGATGTGCATCATATAGCCCTTTTCAGCCAATTGTCCCATACTTAGTAGATTACTTTTCATATCAGGTACATAAAAAACATCATAAATGTACCTATGATCACCATTTTTCAAAGTGATAAGAACTCTGCCTTTTCCGGTCACTGAAACGAACCTCCCGTCGCCGAATTTGACTTTCGTGCGAAACGATTCATCCAAATCAGCAAACAACTCCTTATGTCCACACATATGATTAGTGCAACCTGTATCCAAATACCAAGTTTGATAACTTGGAGCTTCATTTGATGTGGCTACCATTAACAAAGCATGATCCGTTTCATCTTCTTCGTGATTATTGTCTCCTTGAACACAATTTGCAACCTGATTATCGCCCTTCGATCTACACTCATTTGCATAATGGCCTCGTCTGTGGCAATTGTAACATTCCACATTCGATTTATCCACACCTCTTCGACCCCTTCGACCACGTCCCCTTTGTTGCCAAGAGGAACTCGGATTGTGATTGGAACCATTGTTGTTATCTCCATGGTTCTGGCCACCACGACCTCTGTTGGAATGGCTGCCACCACGACCTCGTCCTCTTCCTCTCGAGCTATCACGTTTCTGACGAGAGGCACCAATTGAGGCTTGAGCTTGTAAAGCCTGTTCAGTTGGCTTTTCAATCTTATTATCATTCATCCGTTGTTCATGTGCCCGTAGAGAACCAGATAATAACCTCACCGTCATCGTTGATAAGTCATTGGCCTCTTCAATTGCAGCAACAATATGCTCAAACCTGGGAGTTAGAGACCTCATAATCTTCTCCACCTTTGCTTGCTCTGAATGTTCTTCACCATTAGTCTTCATTTGGTTCGTCAAGGCAAGGACCTTATTGATGTAAGCATCAACAGTTTCTGTGGTCTCCATTTGCAACAGTTCATACTGACGCCTTAGAGTTTGAAGACGCACTCTCTTGATTTTGTCATCACCTTTATAAGAGGTAGACAAAATTGTCCAGGCCTCTTTTGCAGTAGTTGCTCCTTCGATCTGCTCAAACGTTTCATCATTCATCCCTTGGTGGATGAAATACAATGTCTTCCTGTCCTTCTTCTTCTGTTCACAGTGCGCTACTCGTTGCGCATCAATTGCGTTGTTAGCTAATAAGGGCACTCCATTCTCCACGATTTCCCACACGTCATGAAAATCGAACAGAACTCTCATCTGCACACACCACCTGTTGTAGTTCTTTCCATCAAGGATTGGAACTGATAATTGGGCAGTGTTGTTCATGATAACAGAACCTGAGGCTTTGATACCAATTGAAGAAAATAAATATGAAATAAGAAGTAACAGTAGGCTTTTCAGAATTTGTAATTGCAGGTATTACAGAGGCTCGGAAACGTAATTTGGAACACTCACTTTATTGATATTCCATCAGAAATATATAGTGAAATTAAACAACTAACAGATGCTAGAAAATAGGCCAACTAGCAGCCACTAAAACACTAACCTTAACATGCCTACAAACCAGGATAACAATCCTTGAATAATTCAAATATTAACTTATTAAGATAAAATCAGAATTGATAATAATTTCCACCAACACAACACACAAGGACAAAATTCTGTTGAATTAACCGTGGAAGTTATTTCATTTGTGCGTTGTTTAGATGAACTGAAAAATAAGAAGTAAAAGAAATGAGAGAGAAGAAGTTGAGAAGATAAAAAATATGATAGAAAATAAATTATTTTGATGAATGAAAATAAGATATAAAAAAAAGAAAAAAATTAATTTTTTATTTGGAAGAATAATATAAAAAATGAAATAAAATATTAGTAATATTAATTTTGATTATATAGTTTTTTTAAAAAAATTAATTTTAATAAATTAATTTTTTATTATATTTTATTAATATAATATTTTATTCTTAATAATTTAAAATAAATAAAAATATTTCTTTTAAGTTCTGCAAAATTTAATTTTATTCTTTTATATAGAATTAATACAAACAAATAAAAATAATAAAATAAAATCTATCCAAATTTAAGAAGAAACATCTTATTCCTTCATTTTCTCCCGACCAAAAAAAAAAGAAAGAATTAATCTATTTTACGAGTGCCTCCATAAACATAACGAAGAAGGTGCAAAGCTCTTTTTTACGTGTATTTGTAATATGAAATTAGTTATAAAGTAAGCTTTTAAGTGCTATTAGGTGGCAGGATGCGATCATATGATATTAATATCGATCACTTTGTCCATTTCTCTGCTACTCTAACTGAAATTTCATTGGTAATTCTTATAATTGTTTATGGCTAAGTCTGTATATTACAGAAGATTGATTTTATATGTATGTTTTGCTTTGTTTCTAGGCAAAGTAACCAGCGGATCGGTGTGGTTCTATATTTCTCACTTTTCTTTTCGTCACATCTTATATTTAAAAAAAAATTGAATTTTATATAATATAACTTATATTAAGTTCATTTAAATTAAAAATTATATGGGTTAAAATTAAAAAAATTAAATAAATTACATAATATAATATCAAAACTTAATCCATGAAGCATAAGTTAATTTGACAGCTTTACTTTAATTCTCAAGTAACTATTTTTTATTATTTTATTTTTTACTATTTTATTGTATTTTTCCACAAAATTTCATCTCATATGTGCATTTTTAAAATTTATTTTTATATAAATATTTCATCCTTAATATATATACACATATTTTATATAGTAATATAAATATTTACACCCTTTACTGGTATGCATATTTATTACTATAATTTATATATTTAATATTTAGTTTAAATATTTAGATTTAATATAATATATTTTAAAATATTTTACATTAGTTTAAAATATATTATAAAAATATAAATAGAAACAAATTCTATAATTATAACACATATATAATTTTTAAGTGAAATTATTATTTTTAAATATAAATTTTTTACTTTTAAAAAATATTACAATCAAATAATAGAGTTAGATGAAATTTTAGAAGAAATAAATGGTTATATATATAATTTATGTAATAATATATTTTTTATATAATAATAATCTATATGCATAATGTAAATATTCATTCCTATGATACTCTTATGCTTATTTTATCTACTTTTTTAATGTGAATATTTAGCCTGTTATTTAAATGGCAATTCAATTTCATGTAAATTTTTTATCCATACGCCAGGATAACAAAAAAAAAAATAATATGTAATGGAAATATTTACTTATGTGTTTTATATATTTATATATATCTGTAGCGAAATTGATATTTTTCCCCAATATTAAATTACTCGTATGAAGTTTTAACCAGCATATTGTTCGTGTGTTAAATAAGTATTTTTAAAATAAAATAAATTTTATAAATGTAGGGAAATGTACTGTATATGGAAGTTTGGTATTACCACACTTACACCTTTGTCGTCTTATTTTGTTTGTGTAAGTTTATGTATTAGAAGGAACGTGAAATATGTTTGAAGAGAGAAGAAAAAGGTGAATAAAGTTTACACACAAAATTGTCCAAAGCAAGGGAAAGTTTTTTTTTTTTAAAATATTTTTAATATTAATAATATTAGAAAAACAATATCAACAAATCTGATAGTAAAAATTTTAATTTTTAATTTTTCATTATTATAAAAATTAATATAAAATAAATAATTGTTTCTATTTTTTAATACTATACTTTTTATCTTATTTCTTTTTATTCATCTCTTTCTCAATTTATTTATCATTTAAATAAATAGGGATGAAAGTAGGTCGAGTCAAATTAGGCTCTGAGTGTTCAAGTCTATTTTATTTAAAAATTCTGAGGTTAAAGACTTCTTTTCTGTCAAGGTCCGAACTGATTTAAAGTTTAACCTTGCAAGTCTGTTTAAAAGTCTACGTAAGAAAAAATTCTAATAAATAGACTTAAAATCTAGATAAATAATTGATTAAAAAAACTTGCAAACTTAAAGTCTACAAGATAAAATGATTGTTAAATAGGCTTAAAACACACACATATATATATATATTAATATTATGTAAATAAATTATTAGATAAATATTATACAAATATAATATATTAAAATAAATATAAATATATAATATATAATATATAATATATAATATATAAATATAAATAGTCCATGAATAGTTTAAATAGACTTTTTTATAAGTTTAGGCCTGACTTATTTATCTAAAAATACTTTTTAATAAATCTGAGCTTGTTTATTTATTAAACGAACCAAACCAATCTATGCTTTAAACCAACCGAATACTAAATCCTGTCGACTAACCTTATTCACTTCCATCCCTGCAAATATCCCAATTAACCCATCAATCCAGAAAATATTTGGGAAAGTATTTTCCCAATTCAATTGCCGGCCCAAATAATTACAAAAACAATAACGGTAAACAATGATGGATGGCATATACATTTTCTTCATCCTTTCTCTTTTTATTTTTTTTTTATTTCTGATTATATTATATATATTTTTTTATTTTTGAATATATCTATCTAATTAGGTGGACAACCTTTTTTGTTCTGCCAATAATACTCTTCCTAATCTTTTTTTATAATTATGTAGAGAGAAATTAGAGAATTTATTCCTATATATCTATTCCTTATACTTCTTTAAATTATGTCTTTATATTTATTTAATATTTATGAAAGATATAATAATAATAATAAAAAATATTTTTTTTATAAAAAAGATGAAAAAAATCAACAATCTTTAAAAAATTAAAAAATTTAGTCACATTTTTAATATCTAAAATTTTTTCTTTATTCGTTCAGTTTTTAAAAAAGAAACATAATAAGAGGTATAAATGGAGATGGAAGGAGGCTGAGCCGCCGAGCTAGATTTTAAGCTTACAAGAAAAAAATGATATTAAATAAGTCTAAAATATATATATATATATATATATTAATATTATGTAAATAAAATATCAAATAAATATTACATAAATATAATATATTAAAATAAATATAAATATATAAATATAAATAGGTTAAATAGACTTTTTTATAAGTTTAGATCTGACTTGTTTATCTAAAAAGGTTATTTAACAGGGCTTGAACCTATCTATTTATTAATCGAATTGAGGTTAACTAGGTTTTAAACGAATTGAATTGTCCGACTTTATTCACTTCCATTCATAGATGTAAGAGAAGAGAGACGCTGACACAATTCGCTATAAGAGATGTGATTTCCTAGTTACAATCAGATAAAAGAAATTGAAATGTTTGTATGTAACATAAAAAAAATTAACAAATCTTTGAATATATATTTAAAGATACACAATAACAATTTATTATTTTTTAATTTTTTATTATACACGGGTAATGAAAAAACTTAAAAAACTAAAAAGGAAATGGTTGTATGTGGGTGACGGGGTAGGAGCTATTCCTTTGTGGAGGAGCTCTTGTCAAATTTTGAACGGGACTCACTGCGGGAGAGTCTATTAACAGGGAGCTGACACGTGTCATGGGAGGGTAAGGGTTGATTGAGCGGGAACTATCATTCTTTGGAGATTAGTTTTTGTGGACTGTGCTATCGGGCTCGGCCTAAGGGGTTTACCCGTGATCAACTCCTTTCATTTAATTAGAAACGTTAATACTTCTTCCAATATCAATACTCACTCTCACCATATTTCTGATCATTGCCTTGTTCGCTTGGGGAGGCCCTAGAGAGCGTTGAAGTACGCAAACGATGCGCATTGCGCACCCTCGCTCTTCTCTTCAGAGTTTGCCAGTTAAGCTATTGGTTTCTATAAATTAGACTCGTTATCACTCCCAATATCTTTCGCTCTCTCTCCCACGCTTGCCGTCATTTTCTTGGGAAAGTTTTCTACGACTGAGAAATTGATTTACCTGGAAACAAACACTCGTCAATCTACAATGCCAATCCCCGGTTTTACTGTAATTCCATGACGATCGTCGCTATATGTCACCCATTGCGTTCCCCTGGGATCAACCAAACCAATGGATCGCTGCTTCCGGATTTTTCAGTGGCCATGCCTCTTCAATCCTGGTATTCTTCCCTAACGCTCTGTTTGGTTGCCGACAATGCAGAGGATGTAGTTGATTTAGTATTGGATTTGTAGTTTCCTTTTTTTTTTTAATTTTTTTTTTGTAATTTGCGGTTTGTACGATAATAGTAATGCAATGCACGACTACTCTGAATTTCATTTTATTTTTCTGAAAATTTTCTATGATATTTTTTTTGGTACCTGAATTTAGCTCGAAGGTCTTCGACGTGCTTGAAGTTCACGGTGGTGACGATGCACCTCGTTTATGGTGGCGTTCTCTTCTTATTCGATGAAGATTTGATAGAAATGACAAAGAAGGAGCCGTGGTAAGCGTTTATGTGTTTCGTGTCATTTTTGACAAAATTAAAGCTCCATTTTCTGCACTGTGTATTATGTATGCATGAATCTACAGTTTAGTGCTTCCGAACAGTTATAGATGACTGCTATAATTTTTCTGACTTTCTATTCTTTGCTTGCTTTTCTGTTAGGTATACTGTTTTATACTTGCTGCTGTTCGTTCTTACTCTAATACAATACTTTGCTACCTCTATTTCTTCTCCAGGGTAATAAAAACATTTGCTTCCTTAAGATGGATTGAATAGAGTGTGATGAGGAATCATGATATTTTCATTTATATCTACCTGATGCGATTTCCTGTGCTAATTTTTTTGGAACAGCTATGTCCTTGATGCCATGATGGCTGTCAATGAGAGCAATGTAGTACACAGAAAGACACCAGAAACATCAAAGTAGGTGACTGTAATTTTCCCCGTATAAAATTTATATTAGAAAGAAGGATCTAATAACATGTGAAGTAAACTTATGTTTCTGGTCTCGCCTGACTATTTATTTTTTCATTCTCATATTGCTTAAGCAAAGTCAACCAGCTTCAAGCAGAAACGGGAGCTTCATTGTTGCCATGGAGGGAAATCAGATGGGAAGAAATATTTCAGGAAGTAATGCAACATCTTGGTCAAAGTTAGTGGCTGACTTGTATCCTTTTGGGTCATCAATTAGGTAGATAGCACTGTCTATGGATCTTCAATTTCATAAACTATTGATTAAATTTTAATAAATTATTTACGGTTTGCTTCTCCTTGCAGAACATGGACATGCGCCTACTGCAATTTGGATCAGGTAATATGAATGGCTGTAATATGTATTATGTCATGTTATTGTACAAGTCATTTCATTTTTTATTGCTTCTTCAATGCATCTTTGGGTGATCGTGTTGCATACTTGCATTCATTTGATGGTTTCAGTTGTCATCATTTCATTTTGTAGAGCGTCATATCGGTTCACTAAAGACGTAAGAAACTAAGTGCTGACCCTGTCATGTAATCATCAGCCTTAAATAATATAGCTAACCTTTCTCAGATGCCACTCTTCATCTTGTATGTGTAAAAGCATGGTTTGGGTATTGGTTTTATGATCTGGATTCAGCCTGCCTTGTAGCAAACAAGGCAGCTTCATGTCAATACTTTTTTTTGTGTGTGTTATTAATTCACAACCAAAAGTAATTTATAATTTCAATAAAATTCTAGAATAATCTTTTTCATGCTGGATTGAATGCTTGTATTCGAAGCATAAGAAAGCAATATTTCCATAGGCAATGAAAAGATGGATTGAGCTGCACTTTATAAGCTGCTTTTTTCTTCTGTTCTATATATGACTTTGTGCACATTAGGAATCCCTTCTTTGCACAACGAACACTAGAGACCTCTATTTTGGATGCTATCTCTTGGGTTCTAATAATTTAACCCCTTGACTTTGATGATTGATTATTTTTTTTATGGCCATTATGCAGCCTCCACGAGCAAAGCATTGTCATATTTGTGACAAGTGTGTTCTTCAGTTTGATCATCATTGTGTTTGGCTTGGTAACTGCATTGGCCAGGATAACCATTGTCGATTTTGGTGAGTTAATTGTGCTCAGATATGCAATTCATCATTTGCATTCTGCTGTCAAGATTTTCTGTCGTATACCTTATGTGATCTGTCTTATTTTTAGATAAGAAATTTCACTGTCACCAATAATGAATTTTTGCTGGATGATATTCTTATTTCATATGTTATTAGTATCGATATTTAGATGAAAGATCAGTGACCTTGAAATGCAATCACTGCTAATTATTTGTAGAACGTCTTTTATTTGTTTCATAGTCATGACATTTGTTCGAGGACTTTAGTTGCACATGTGCACTTTCTTCCTTTCTCAATATTAACCATGAGACAGACCAGCAGGAAATGAGTTGAATGAACTTGGAAACATATTTAGAAACTTATGTTTTCCTTACATTAATTTTCTTTTACTGCGTGTGATTTTATTTTCCGAGTTACATGTCCTGCTATGTACTGTGTGAAATAAGTAGTTATAGATAATTTTAAGCAACAATTATTGATAGCTTTAAGCGACACACTTGTTAAGTGAGAACTGAGAACTATTCTCAGTTGTTATTATGAGAACGAGAAATCTTGAGTTCTTGACTATTTATGTATAATTGCATGGTCAAGATTAGTTGTTCTCATGAGAACAGTTCTCGCTATGCTCTATATGTATATGTTCATGTAAGCATTGTAGTTACCTACTTTGCTTGAACACGTGTAGAATTTGTGAATGGGAGTTTTTTTTATAGCTTATTTAAAGAAAGACTATGTACCTTGTGAAGAATTTGGCTATGTTCTCCTTGTAATCAATATACAAGGAAGTTATTTTATTGAATTCGTAAATATCTTAGTATAAATATATTTCTCTCACCATGAATTTTTCTTCCTGTCAAAACACTTTAGGTGGTTCCTCTGTGAAGAGACCGTATTGTGCCTCTGGACTGCCCTCATGTACATTTTATACTTGAAGGCTCACATTAGCAGGGTTTGGTACGATATCTTGATTATTTAGGAGTAATATTGAAACTTCCAGGTGTAAAATCCTCATTAATCACTAGTCACATCCTCTCTTGTGACGTTATACTCATAAATGGGGAATGTTATGTATGCAGTCAAATCCTCACAGGTGGAGAAGATATTTATATGATTAGATTAGAACCTTTCAAGTCAATAACCTTTGTGCCAATATCCATCTTCCAAGAAATCTTGGAACAAATATATATATATATATATGATTTAGGATCCATTGACATACAGATCAAATTTTGACATTTACATCAACTTAATAACATTATATAAAATGTAAAATTTACTAATTCAACCGATAAATTATGCTATAATATCTTTATGATATTATATATCAAATTTTAAAGAATTTGAAAATATGTAGGCATATTACTCAACTATTGATATTTAGGTATATTTAAATAATATATGAGCCATTAAAATAAAGTTATGAGATGAAGTATCTATTAATTTTTGTTTTGTATAAAATTTTATATACATGATCTATTTGATAATAACTTTTAAATCAATGGTTGGATTGATGTATTTTACATTTTATATAAGATTATTAAATAGTGTAAGTATTAAAGTTTGACACCTGGTATCAAAGGAAATCTTGACTCTCTCTTGGTATATATTCATCCTTTACTAACTTTTTTATGAATAATTTGTTGGAGGAAGTTTTTATTTTATAAATTATATTTGTAAAATTTTATATTAATTTAAAATTATTTGATATCTCATTTATGTATAATAAAATTAATGTAATATATATTTTTGAAATCTATAAAGATAATAACTTTTTGATATTTTTTTATATATTTAAATTTTGATAAAAATATTTAAGATAATATATTGTTTTAATTTAATGGTTAGATGGATAAAAATTAGAATTATTGATAGTATAATATTTATCATAATTTATGCCGGTGTAAGTTGATTTCTTTTATATATATATATATATATATATATATATATGAGAGAGAATGATAATTGGTTGAATTAATATTGTTGATAGCAAATTTTATTTTTCAGTAATACTTTTACATTTTAAATTTATTATGAGGTCTTCCACAAACCAAAGAAACAAAATCCTATGTTTTATCTTTCTTTATTTTTGTAATCTGAAATTAGATCGAAACTTATTTATGCTCTCAGGTGGCAGGATGCGATCATGATACTACTCTTGATCATTCTGACAATGTCTCTCATCTTTCTGTTCCTCCTACTGCTATTTCATAGGTAATTCTTGTAATTATTTGTGTCCTAGTTTTGTATCCAGCATTAGATTGCTTTTGTATATAATACTAGCTTCGCCATTTTTATTTGATTTTGTGGGTGAGATGTCAAATATTGTCTACTGTGGTTCTTGTTTTCAACATACTAGATGCTACACAATATATATTTTGGTCTTATTTCTTTGAATACTTTAATTCCATCACCTTGATGCTACAAAACTTTGGGGTTGAGAGACCATATATTTCATCAAATGAAGCCTAAAGGACTTATTTGGATGATAAAATGTTTGCTTTAAGGATGAGTTCAACTTAAATCTAATACTCCTCCCCTCAGAATCCAGTTTATGATAGACTTTAGAGAGACATTTTAGCCAGCTAGGTCTTTTACCTGTTTAAAAAACCTGAAGTTAAGAATAAATGGCTAGCAATAATATGCAGATTGCTTGGAAAAAAATGCATAGCAGAATGACTTATCGGGTTATGAACTGTTCAATGTGTTTGCTACCATTTTCATTTTGCATGTAATGTTAGGTATCAATGTAACGAGGATAGAAAATAAAGGAACTCCTGTGGTATTATGTATATAGAGCTCAAATCAGCGAAAAACGGAGCTTGGCCCATGTGCACAAATATAGTAAAGAAGAAAAAAACAACAATCCAGATTCCTGGATAGTTTGAGAGTGCTTAGTCCCTCCCAAGCCTACTCCAAACTATTTTCCTGCTACCTCCCGTAGGTCACATTTCCCTCCCTATAATGACTCCCTCCACTGCCTAACATGTGTCACACCCCATCCTACTGCCAACTAGGCAGCCGAATTGCCTATTTTCTCTCCCTGGCTCTGATCAGGTGCATCACACCTTTTCCTCCTCCTATACACAGTTAATCTTGGGCTTCTTAATATGGGCCGTTACATTCCGTTCTGTTCTGCCTATGTAACTATATTTAAAATAAAATATTGAACTTGGTCTTCGTCTTCTATACTCTGACCCTTTTTCTCCATTGTGTATAGTCGAATATCCTGGTTCGACATAGAACATCACAGCTGTTTTGTCTTTTCTGTAGTTATCTTATTTTGACGAATGAGACAGAATATGAGCTTCTAAGGAGAAAACGGATTCCTTATCTAAGGTTAGTCTCCTGATGTTTTTCGTATTATTTCATATTTTTACCTTAAATCAGTATAGCATTTTGCTGGAGTCTGATTCTTTTTGGCTGTTGCAATGCTTTTAATTTATCCGCAAATTTATGTTAATGTTAAATGGTTAGATGTTCGTGATTTTGGGGACCATTTTTTATTTGCCAACTATGTTTTTTGGATATCTATGTTGCTGATTAAAACATTTTCTCATAACTCCGCAGGGAGATTCCGGACACAGTGCATCCATTTAGTAAAGGAGTTTATAGAAATGTATACAAGTTCTGCTGCGCTAGGAGCAGCCTATACAGTTTGGAACCACTACCTAGCTCTCAAGAGATAGAGGAAAAGTCAAGGCCATACAGATGCTCAGATGTGGTAACTTGTAGATGTTGCTGATGGTTTAAGTATTGTATAAGTAGAAGTCATTGTGAACTAAACACAGGCGTACGATGATGCACCTGTTTGCTTAGATGGGTAGGTGTTAACATTAGGCTATTTGCGATGATTAATCTTCCCATATTCATTCTTTGCCTAATTTTTTGAGGTTGATGTTCAAAGTTTTTGCTGTGTGGTGTTTTTTTTTTCGGCTTTTACTTGTTAGTTGTAGACCAGGATATCTAGCTTACTAGCATCTATCGTGGAATGCAAGAGACAATACCGTATTATAGTTGCATGCATGGGTGAGGCGTCCTTAATTTCATGGTGGGCGTTTGTCCCCTCAACACTAGTTATAGTCTGATTGATTAATTCTGTTATTTTAACCCCACATACTTATTTTTTAACTTATCTAGTTCCACCGTTCGTTGCGTGGAGTTGAAGTGGCAATCTTTGCGTTCTTGCTTATATTATATCTGCAGGTATTGCAGTGCTTGTGAGCTTAACATGCAAATTACGAAAGAAAGACTTAATATGCTTGTAGAAAGCATGTCTCGAAATATTTCGGCATGCTATTTCTATTTCCATACCTGCCAAAAGACGGCAATCAAATTGTAGAGCTTACTACTATAGTACTATTTCATATTAGAATTTAGTTTGGTTCTTTCCAAGTTTTCCAATAACGATACAGCTCATCAAATATTTGAAATATTTTTAAAAATGTTTTGTGATAAAGAAATTTAAATTTTTTATATTTAAAATTTTTTGTTTGGATAATAAATTTAAATTTTTTTATTTAAATTAATTTAATTTTATTATATATAAAAGTTTATTTATAATATTTATAAGTTATTTTTTATTTTTTATTTATCAAAAAATTTAGTTATATAATATGCTGTATAACATATTTAAATAAAATAATAATTCAATAAATATATATAATACAAATGATAATGAGATATGATTAACATATTATTTCTATTTCAGCATGCTATTTTTTTATTTATTAAATAATTTAGATATTCAATATGTTGTACAATATATTTAAATAAAATAATAATTTAACAAATGTATATAATAAAAATGATAATGAAGTATGATTATACCATTTGATAATTGAAAATATTGTATTCAGAAATGAGAAAGAAAGATAAAATAGAAATATAAAAAAGATAAAAATAAATGGTTTGTTTGGTTGGAAATGGAATAAATGGAGATTTTTTAGTTGTTTGCGTATAAAAACAAGAAGGAAAATAAAAATTTAGTGGGTTTACCAAAATTTTAATCACCTTTCTTATGTGAGAAATGTGAGGGAGGAGGGATTTTTTTTAATTTATTTTAAATTGTTAAAATTATTATATTTTAAAAAATAAAAAATATATTTATAAAAATATATATAAATTTTTTTTATAAAATAAAATTTATACTATTAATATATTTTCTTTTTTTTTTATCTATCTAAGTAAAAATATATTTTTTTCTTTCTTTCATTCTTATTTCTACCCATTCAAATAATTTTTTTTTAATTCTACTCTCTTTTCTTTCTCTTTCTCTCTTGATCCAAACAAAATAAAAATAACACAAAAAAAATTATTGTTCACTATAAAAGTTGAAGGAGTTTCAAAAATTTTAAATTTCACTTGGTTTAGAGAATTTAAATTTTCTCATTTTAATTTATTAAAATTCTCTTATTTGAATGAAACATTTTAACACATAAAAAATTTAAATACTCTTAATTTAAATATTTTTATTTTAAAAATATTTTATTTGTATAAAAAAATTTAATTTTTTTATATTTAAAATTATTTATTTAAATGGTAAATTTTTAATCTATTGAATTTTTAATTTTTTATTTATATTAAAAAAATTTAATTTTTACTATATACAAATTTTTATATTTAAATATTTATAAATTTTCTTTTTTTCCTCCTACTTTTTTTTAAAGATTTTGATATATAAATATTTCTATTAAATAACATGTTTTAGTAAAATATGATTATATTTATTTATATTAAAACTATTATATCAACAAGAAATAAAAAAATAACATAAAAAACAATAAAAAATAACATAAAAAATTATTGCTCAATAAAAAAATTATTATTCATGAAAATTAGAGAAATTTAGAAAAATTTAAACTTCATTTATAGTTAGAATTGGTAAAATTTTTATTTTTATTTTATTTTAATACTTCAACTTTTAAATTTTTAAAAATTACTTTCTTCCTTTAAACAACTAATCCAAACCCAATGTTAGAGAAAATAGTTATCTACTTGGCCTTACATCCAAACACGGTGTCTTTTTCTTTCCAGTGGTGCATAGAAGAACCGAACAGTAGTCACTCTTTCCCCTGCTGCACAGGAGTGAAGCAGCGTATAACTAAGCATTGCCTATAAATTAAACCGTAGAGGAGTGCTAGTAAAAAAAAATTAAAACATATTTTTAAAATTTTTTGTGATTGGTTTAAAAAAATTTAATATAATTTTAAAAAATAATTAATTTATGATCTACGTATTGTAACTTTCTAAAAACTTGATCCATAGGAGTATGTTGTTAGCATTGTTAAAAAAAATATGATGTTAGTATTTTTCTTGAAGGGTAATATATAAATTAATTAATTTTTAAAAAATTATTTTATTTTAAGAAATGACTAATTATAAAAAATATATTACTAGGATTGCTTAAAAAATATATGTTTATAGCAGTCTTCTTTTGTATTTTTGTGTAAGTGATATTATGTCATTGAATATTTGACATTTCGTGTATTTGTAATTTTCTAATCGCCATATTATGAGATGGTATGTGTTAAGCATTTATAAACTTGATTTGAGCCAGTCAATGCATCAGTGTTTTGCACGGGTTGTTCAAAAATAAAAATATTGAATATTATATAATATTTTTATTATATATATTATATAAAAATAAGATTTAATAAAAAAATATTTTATAAAAAGTTTAAAAATATGAAACTTCTTATGATTATGTTAAAGCTTTTAAAAAAGTATATATCAGAGAAATGAAGAACACATGATTATAATAAGCTTGAAGAGTGAGTATTTTATTTATCATTATGAAAAAAATTGATTCATGTGATCTAAAATAATGTTGGTGTATATAACAAAATAATAATGAATTGAGTGCCAATTAAAATATAACACGATAATTGTACAACAATAATAACAAAATAAATATTGTAAAATACTTTATGAGAATATAATATTGTAATATTGTGTATAAGAAGAATCAATTTATATTGATGTAAGATTTAATATTCTTATATCATTACATAATGGCTTAATAAATTTTTTAGTTTGTCTCCATTTATTTTAGTTTTGTATTATATAAAAATATTAATTTTGATTCTTACTGTAAATATAAATAATATATGAAAAAAATAATAAAATAATAAAATTATATATTGAGAAATCAAAATGTATAAATTAAAATAAATTATATTGACATCATAAAATTTATAAAAATATATATAGTATTCATTCGTTTATATTATTTTAATCTTTCTTGTATATGTAATGTTATAAAAAAATTAGGAGAAGTTTTAAATTGAGTTGTATAATTGACAAATGTAAACTTATGTTATTATATAAACTAAGCGAGATTTATGCAGAATTAAAAAATAAAAAAAATATTAAATATTTTTTTTTATAAATTTTAGATGTTAATATAATTTATTTTATAAATTAATATTATTTTAAAAACTAAATAATCTTTTAAAAGACAAATCAAAGTAAATAAATAAATTCAGAAATTAAATTATATATATTGATAATTTGAGGTACCATAAGTATAGAAATTTATTTTTTATAATATAAAAAACAATTATGTTTGAATCTAAAATTTTAATGTAAATACTTTATTTGAATTTTAATATAAAACTATTTTATTCTCTAATATCTTATTATTAGATTAGTCAGTTATACTATCTTAAGTATAGAAACTTTAAATTATAGAGACTTTAAATGTTAAGGAATAAGACCAACAATTTTAAAAAAAAAAACTGGAGAAGTAAAGTCATAGAAAAGATAGAAATAAAATTAAATTTAAATATAAAATAAGAACTATTTTTATATTTTTTTATCAATAAAAAATTATTAAAAAAAAAGTATTTGTCAACAATATAAACCTGAATAACATTCAGATTTTATGCTCAAAATTTAGGATCAAATATAATTGAATCCAATAATAAAAAGGTTTATTTTCGAACACATTTAAGTTTAAAATAGATAAATTTGTAAGTAAAAATGGATGGATGTAAGTAGAATTATTGTTTGAGTCGAATCAAATTCGAGACCTTATTGAAATAAACACAAATTAAATTTGAGCTGTATCAAAATAGTTACAAAATAATAGGTTTTTACTTTTCACGTCTTATTTTTATCAATTGCACCCCCACTTTTTTGTAGGTTTTGTTTTTAATTTTTTTTTTGTAAATTTAGTAAATATGCTTTTAAAATTTAAATTTTAAAAATACATGTTATACAGATATAAAATAATGCTTCTAGAATAAATTTCAAAATTTATTTTTATAATTCTAGAATTTAAATTCTAAATCTATGTTTTTATATTTTTCAAAATTTAAATTTGGGTACCATATTTCATAAAATATAAAATAAAATTTTTGAAATTAAGTTTTGGAAATAAAATTTAAACTTTTAAAATATAAAAATACACTTTCATAATTTAAAATTTAAAAATATATTTTCAGTATTTAAATTAAAAATCTTTTTTGAAATTTAAATTCGTAAAGTTACGTACATTTAAAAATAAAAAAGTTTTAAACAAGGAATACGGTTAGAAAAAAGCGGGTACGAAAAGCACCTAACCCAAAAAAAAAAAAAAACACAGGGAAAGAAGAAACTGGAATCAACGGCCGTAGCCATTGTGATTCCAAGAAATTTGCATCCCTTCGTGGTCACCGCCAATTGAAGTCCTCTCTGGTCATCCTTGAGAACTAATGAGACGAAGTGCTAATGTAATGACCTAGGAATCGTAGGAGAACTAGATGGTGACTGCATTAGGGTTTTGATTAGGGATATGAAGTGTGGTATTTAGCTAGAATCGTTGGTGACTCAGTGCGGTTGACGGCGAGTTTGGCGATGGTCGATGGAATTGCGCCATTAAGGTTTGTGATACAAGAATAGCGTAGCTTCATCCAAACACACTCCAACTGCTAACTGCTAACTGGCCAACGCAGCTCACTTTCCAGACAGCCACGGACTAGTTTCATCTCCTCAACTTCTCAGGTTTTGCTATGATTTTGGTTTTTTCTTATTCATTCTGTTATTGTTGTTAGATTGAGGAATCTAATGATGTTTTTGAGTTCATGATTCCACTTATTGGCTGCCTTGTGTTGTGCTAGAGCTCTTATGGTTAGGTTGTGTAGTCCCAAATACTGAAAAATCATATTATAATAAAATTATACTCATGAAAAAAACAGAAGATATTTGCTTAACTATTATCTTATAAAAAAAACTGTTCCATTGTCCATGCTGTTTACTATGATGAACCTGGATCATGATTTGAAACTTTGCATTGGTCTGACGAACCAGTGATATTTGTGGATTGGCGTGATTATTACTTAATGATCAGCAGTTCTGTTGTGTGTTGCTGAAAATTTAATAAAGCATTTAAATCCTGATGATGGCAGGGATAGAGGATTTAATGGGAGTGATCAAGGATGGCACAATCTCAGGGGTTCTACCGGACCCTCAAGGATTTTTGGTGCACTATCCTGCTTACCCATCATCCATCTCTCGAGCTGTTGACACTCTTGGGGGCATTCAAGGCATCCTTAAGGTACTAGTCAAATTTATACAATACACCTTTTTCTTTCTTCATACTTATTGCATTTTCTGTTAATATTTTTTTATGGAGTGACATTTATAGGCTCGTAGTTCACAGTCAAACAAACTAGAGCTCCATTTCCGCCCTGAAGACCCATATTCACATCCTGCATTTGGGGAGCTTCGTCTCTCCAACACTTTGCTTCTCAAAATATCCAAGAGAAAACCACCACTTGTACATGAGGCCAAAGCTTCTGACAGCTCTGGAATGGAAACTGGGGAGCAATCAAATCGACCAGAAAACGAGCACAATGAAGAGGCAAATCTTTGTGCTGATATCGTTGCTTCTGTTCCTGAGGCTTATTTTTTTGATGGTTAGACACTTGAAATGGGCATGATTTTGGTGATTTGGTGTAGAGATTAATTAGCTTTATCAACTTCCTAAGCAAGTTATCCGGTTGCTTTTGTTTTTTGTTTCAAAATTATTAAGGTATGGCAGACTACCAACATGTTATTCCTGTTCATGCTGATATTGCCCGGCGGAAGAAGAGAAACTGGTCAGAGCTAGAAGAACCACACTTTGGTGAATATTTTATCTCAATGTTTTTGTTTCTTCAACTTAATATTTGAAGCGTGTTTAATGGCTATTTACCAAGTTAGTGGCCTGTGTTGTGTTCGGTCATAGACGAGGGTGGTCTCATGGATCTGGATCATGAAGATGTTATGATTATATTGCCTCCAATTTTTGCTCCAAAAGATATACCAGAAAATTTAGTGTAAGTTTCTCTGACATTTCTTGTTTAGTGATCATGTACTTTTTTTAAGAGAAAAGTCAGGGTTCAGCGTGGTGATGCTATGAACTATACAATACCATAAATATTATAAAATTGATGGCAGGGTCCTATGACTTGGACAGTTTCAATCTTTAGGATGCAGAAAAAATGAAGATTCACTTAAAGAGTACATTAATTATGTTCACTATTATTTTATTTTTTTGTAGCTCTTCTATTTCCTTTCTAGTTTTCTTGATTTTGTTTGTTTATAATTATTTTATATCATCTTGTGTACATCATAGTGCCATGCATCTGTGATATAATTCTGAGGCTTTATTTCTTGTCCATTTGTGTATATATACATATGTTCTGTAAATTTGTTTCTGTAGTTAGGGGCATTTGGATAGTGGTACTTAGATTCTTAAAATTGATGTATTTAATATCTTCATATCTTTGTGTCTTTTCTCTCCACCGATGGAGTGGGGACAAATGGCAATAAAGTTCTTAGTCCTAAAATACTTTGTTTTCCTTCAATTATGCTGTTATATTTTTTAGTTATCTGCATTATAAACTTTTTATTGTAACTTTTGTTAGTTATCATTGTAAAGTTTTGACTGACAATTTCATCTTGAATGAACTTACATTGAAGTGATGTAGCCTTTCTTATTTCAGCTTGAGACCACCGACTCTGATGAATTCAAAAAGGAAACAAGAGGAAATTGTACAGCAGCATGTCGAGGTTGGAATAGTTCGAATAAATTTCTTAATAGGATGTAGGCATCAAAATAAATTCCTTTGTTATATTAAGATATACCAGTAACCTTTGGTATGTAGTGATGATTTTGACTATCAGTCACAGTTACTTGTTTGTAGAGTCCTTAATGAGTCACTTCTTTTAAGGTTGTTATTAATTAGTCTTACCCCATTTGCTGATTGTAAAATTTTCTATCATCCTTGCATTTTCATACATTATAAACATGTAAATGCTATTTTTGGGGAATAGAAAAAGAAATTAAATTAAAAAGAAAAAGAGGTAACAAAATATTGTCCAATGCTAAATATAACATTGAAGTATTGAACAAGAAGAAAACTCCAGAATGCTGCAGCTAAGTTTTTGAGGAAAAGAGACCCCTTTAAAGATGTGAGCATTTATTTCCTTTCAAGCTCACCAAAGGGTTAGGTTACAGACATCACACTGCTGCAAATATTTTCCTCCTTGTTTTTTCCTTTGACATGGACCGATAGCAACTGCTCCAAAGATGTTCTCGTTGTATGTGATCCAAGAATCCTAATCCTGAAAACATTGTTTCAATTTTTAAAGAAAAGCACCTTACAATACAGATCAAAGTGTCAATTTTTTCTAAACTAAATTTTACATAAAACACATATTAGGACACAGAAGTATGAGACAGATGAATATTCACATGGAATTTGTCTGTTACCAGTGCTGTTAAGAATTGCTATTCATATAAAAGACTTGAACTTAGAGGGAGCGAGGTTATAGATTAGAGACCTTCAAGAGTTAGGGCTGGAGAGAGGCGTATTAGAAACTAAAGAAGGATTTACAAAAGAACAAACTGGAAGAATCCAAATCCAAACTTTCCTATTTAAATTAGCCAAGAAATTAATAGGATCTAATAAAATAAAAAAGGCTTGTAATTGACTGGCTTTTATCAATCAAGTGTGTGAATTATGAAAGAAAAATTTCAAATAAAATTAGGATCTTGACTAAAAGAAGCATTTGTTTGGTTGAATTTTGCATAGAGATATGCTATAGGAGATGTAAAGCTTCAAACAAAGGAATGATCCAAATTTCCTCCAAAAAAGTAATATTTTTGTTCTATTTCTAGTAAAACATTGTTACTTTAATTAATGGCAGTTTAACTACATGGATTTCTTTTAAGGTGATAAAAGTTAATTTGAGATTTGCTTTTAGCCAGCGATGGGAAAGATTACATTCTGAAAATAGGTAGATACTAGGTGACATATAGTTGAATAACAATTAAAATGGATTCTATGTATCTTTTGTTGGATGTCATCAGTCATATGCAATATTTTTAGAAATGCAATTTTTCTTCTTGTGATGCATGCAGATGGACATGGAGCCAGTTCTCGCAATTGATTTTGACATCAAAGATATCCTTTTCTCAATTGGTAGAACCATCAAATTTCAAAATTATTGAAGTTGAAAAGTTCTATGTTATCATAGCATGCCTATTTTTATTGTTTTTGTTCCTGTGAATGTAAAATCTTTTTTGCTTAAATTTACTCTCAAAAGCATACATCTCAGTTCATAACATATTGGGAGAGTTTTTAATATAATGAAAGCTTTGCCATTGATATGAGGATTTCCTTACAAAGTTATTTGAATTACGTGTGTACAAAATAGATGTGCTCAAATATCTTTTTCTTCTTCAGGCATAGAATAATATTTTCTTCCAGAGTGATTTTACAATTTTGAATGTTCAGATGTTCTGAGGACTATTAAAATAAGAAAATCAAGTTGTTTGATGTCATTTATATTCCAGGCAGGTTTTCCTACAAAAGTTAACAGAAGCCATTAATTTTTAAAATGTAAGTTATACCTGAGGATCATTGTTTCCCATCAACCCTCTCCCTGGAAGAAAAAACTGTACCTTTTGCCAGTGATAAACTAATACTTAATGGTACTTGTTATTTTGGAGTAACTTGCAAATAAATATAATATAGCAAATGAGTTACATATTGTTTGCCTTCCTTAATTTGCACACTGATAAAGAAGACATTCATTTCCCTCAAGTTGTCCTGTCATGCAATGTTCTATTTGCTACCTCCTGAACAGGAGAAAAAAGATGGAATAAAACTAACAGCTCTTTCATGAATTCTAAGTTGTAATCTGTTTTTCTACAAGCTGTTTATTACTACATTTGAACCATTATTTGATCTATTTTAGTAAATTTCTCACATAAGATGTTGCTCTTTCAACATAATCCTTGCAAATTAGTACTGTTTTTGAGTATCACTCCTTGCTTGTTATCTTTTACTATTGGGACCTACTATTTTTTTACTCTTCATTTTCTATAAACTTTTTAGGAAGTTTTCTTTATGTAAATATTTCTTTCACTTTTTAACATAATTTTGATCAAAAGGTGTTGCAATGAAATGATCAAGACACACTGCAATAAAATTTCACTTTCGTAGTTCTGGTTTTCCTTAGCGTTCTTACAGATTCCTAAGAAAGTGAATTGGGAGGAATACATACCACAAGACTCAGAACAGTGGGAGTCACAGATGGTTGTTTCTAGAATGTTTGATGAGCGGCCTATATGGTGCAAAGATTCCCTTACTGAACGCTTACTTGATAAGGGTTTAAGGTTTTCACATGGCATGCTCAGAAGGTGACTGAAGCAAATTCTACTGATTAGCCTTTTAACTGGAAACATTTGAGTTGCTAAACCATGATAATGATGCAGTCACCTTCCCTTCTCTCTTGCAGGCTTCTATCTAGAATTTCTTACTACTTTTCCAGTGGGCCGTTTCTAAGGTTCTGGATCAAGAAAGGATATGATCCGCGCAAAGATCCTGATTCTCGCATGTAAGACTTACTCTTGATTTCCAAATAATCTCTTGGATTTTAGTCGTACATTTGCACTCGAAAGTGTTTGGTTCTTATGATAAATATATTCCTGATGTATGGTTTGGGTGGAAATATTATACTACTAGTATGCTGTGATATCATGCTATCCTTTTGTACCTTTCAAGTCATAGGTGACAATGAAGAGCTAAATATAGGATGGGGATCATGATGATTCTAGAAGTTTGTCTAATGTTTTATCTTGATCAACAAAGTTCCAGGAAGTTCTTGTTGCCTATTTTGAACCTAGGAAACATCTGGATTTGGTTTATTGCCTTCTGAAATTTCAGTCTGGTTTACAAGATGGGGAATCAGTTTATTGAACCTTATTTCAGACTCTGGCCTATGTAATTTGCTTGGTATTTCAGATAGCAGTCAATTTGTTCTCCAAGTAGCTTGGATTCATTGGTTCTTTTTATCCTAAAATCTTGTAATTTGAAGAATAGGGTTCTTTAAATACTATTTTCTTGTTTTTGTTTATTAGGATGCGAAACCATCCCTGTCCATTAATGAATATTCTTGTTACTACTTACTGGTTGATCCTGGTTCCTTGTGTCTATTTGGAATTTTCTATGGACAACAGAGTTAGCTGTAACTGTTTTTTTGTATCATGTTTTGTTAGTAGTTTGCTGAGTTGACGTGAGTTTTAGTGTCACATCTTGGAAACTAAGGATGAGCTTTGTAGTGGTGCTGTTGAAGGCAATTGGTAATGATGAGAAAATTTTAGAAATCATTATTTTTCATTCCATTTTCTTTTTATTTCCCCTTTTTAGGGTCTCTCTAGCACAGCCTAGTTCTTTTTTGCTTAACTTTCTCAATGCTAGGAGATGTAGGGTTAGCTTTGAATTTTCAATGTGTTATAATATTAGGTTTAGAAAAGTATGCCATACAACTTAGGTTAATTTTTTCATGGAAAATTAAGATGCCTTTACTAAGTTGTTTGCTTGGCTTAATTCAAGGCTTTTTACCTGGTACTTCTGTCTACCGCTTATTACTCCCTTTTTATACATACTGGGGTATCTCAATGGAATGGAAAGATTATGTGCAATTTTCTCTAGGATGAGAGATGTTTGAGTCGTGGCAATTTGATTAGAGCATCATATTGGTCCCTACACCCTTGTATGATTATACTCATGACAATAGGTGAACTAAGGCTGAGATACATGATCACACCCATTATTGTGACCACCTTCTCTGTTAGTGTTTTGAGGCAAGCACCAATTACTCAGTGGATATCACCAAAGTAGTAACACACAAGAGTAAGAAACACATAGGGGGTACCCTCTGAACTTGGATCAATTTGTTCTTAGTAGCTATATAGGTTTTGATGATACCAAGATAACAAAGGCTTTCTTGCCGAGTGCCATCTATGCTATTCTTTGGTGTATTTAGCTGAAGTCCCTTTTCAAGAACTCTTTTCAGCTCTTGGATCAGATTGGGGACATGATATTTTTATGGATTATCTATTGTGTTCATCCCATGTCTCTTCAACAGATCCCTCTTGGCTCTTGCAGATATGCAGAGACTGGATGACTTATTTGTCTAAATGAGTTTGTGCTGTTTTTTAACTTGATTTTGTGCTTCTTTTTCTTTAAAATTCTCTTTTTTTTGAGCTCTGCATCATATTTTTAACATGGTTTCAGTTTCTGCTCCAGTTCAAATTTTACCAAACCCCATGATAATTGCATATAAATATATTCTCCTGTAAATACAAAATAAATATGAGCGATTTATTCCTTTTTACCAAGGTTTAATAATGCAAAATATTCAGTTATCAGTTATTTTACTGAATTTTTATTGGTTTTATTTTTATTTTTTGAAAAAGATGGGGTCTTGAATCTATTGACCATGTTTAGAGTTTTGGTTTTGTAGTTATCAAAGAATTGATTATCGAGTACCTGTCCTATTACGAAGTTATTGTGATGCTCATTCAGCCAATAAGTAAGTCTTTTCCTTCATTTTATCTCTTATTGTTTGCTGTAATTTGGAAGCAGTTCAACACATATGAATGAAGATTAATATATATAGACAAACATAGGTGAAGAGATGAAGATCCACTGTAGCTTATTACAATCTCAGTTAAATTTATTTGTAGACCTCCCAGTTGATATATAGCATATCTGATTATTGTCACTATATATGATTACTATCATGTCATTTGAATTGTTTTCTTATTTGCTATGGCTATTGTTTCATGCAGATCCGAACATAGATGGGGGGATATATGTGCCTTTCGCACTTTCCCTTACAAGTTTCAGACTTCTTTACAGTTATATGAGCTTGTTGATGATTATATTCAATCAGAAATAAATAAGCCTCCATTACAGGCAACTTGCACTGTATGTTTTTTATCTGAATCTTTATGTAATTCTTGCATTTTATGTTGATACACTATCTTACATTTTGTGTTGACACGGACGATATTGCCCGCACATTTAAGAGGCAAACATGCTTTATTCTGCTTTTGGCATTCTGCCTTATTTGTTATCTACGAGTGATGCAGAGTTGCTCATTTTTCCTTTTGCTTGTATAATCAACGAACTGGTTGATGATCTATTCTATAGAATCTTGTTTTAGTATGATGTTTTATGCATATTGATTTGTTAAAATGCTTTGCATTAGCTAAGAATACTATCAAAATACTATACTCCTTAAATGATTTGGGCAATTCTTATCCTTTGAGCTAGCTTTTGGGAGTGAGTTATGCTAAGTCCATTTCTAATGTGATATTGAAGCATATTTAGTCTTAATATCAGACTACCCGTTTATATCTTATCCTACAGACCTCATGCTTCATATATTCAGTCTGGACATAAGATAGTGGTAAGATGTCTCACATTGGTTAAAAATATAAATAAAACACTTCTTGTAAGTTTTGGGAAATCTTCGTTCTTTGAGGTCATTTTGTGAATCAAGACCTGTCTATTTCTAATGAGTTGCTGTAATTTATGTCATGAGAGACATAATATCGGAAATTTACTTGATTTATCTTTCATGCTTGAAGTTACTATAAGAAAATCTTTTAACTATCTAAATTGCATTTAAAATGTTAATTTTGCAGTTTGGAGCTGGGTGGTTCTCACAACACATGATCAATTGTATTAGACAACGTCTTATGGTGAGGTTTCTATCAGTATTCCCCAAGCCTGGTGCAGAGAATTTACTTAGATCTGCCACTTCAAAGTTTGAAAAATTGAAGAGGGAGTGCAATAGGAATGCCATGAAGCTTGAGGGAGAAGAAAGCCTGCAAGCTAATTCAGGTTATTTGTCTTCTTTTTCTTGCCCCCGTGTTTTCATGATCCTTTATATTGATATTGCTTCAGTATGATGATAGAGGCAACAAATTATTGCCATATCTTATAAAATGGTATAAGAGACAATCAACTTCGAACCACTTCTAAACTTTTGCCTTGTTACTGTGCCTTTATATTACACTTATATTTTTCAAAAAGTCCCTACAATATACTTATTTTATAATATGACTGAAAACTTTTAAGGAGAATTCTATCATCAAGGTTCTTCCGAGTGAAAGTTTTCAAATTTGTTCCCTCAAAGGGTATCTGTAGCAGAATTTGGCAATGTAGTTAGAATAAATTTTATTAATTAATATGTTGTCTAATATGATTGTGAACCGATTGGAATATTTTTTGTTGTTGCAAAACCATAATTTCATCTCTTTTCCATGTAAAAATTACTCTTTTGATCTGGTAAATGATATTTTAATTGAGCAATTAGTGATAAATTTCTTTATCTGAATTACAGGTTTGGAAGAGAATGAAGAACCTGACAATGCTGAAGATGAAGAGGAGGCAGCTGAGGGTAATGACAGTGATGAGGAATGGGAAGAACTTGATCTGGTAATTCTTATCTATATATTCTGCTTTTATCGTTTCTCTTTAGATTGTTCTAAATAATGACTTTTAAAGTGGATATTTATTAATTTATATTACTGACTCGTGTAGGCTGGAGATGATGAAATGCCTCTGACGCCTCGTTCATGTATCCTTTTCTATTTTAACTCTAAATTTAGTCATGTACTCTTAAGATTGAAACCCCATTATTGCATTACGCAAGTATTTCCGTTGCGAGGATGAGACTAGAAATTCAGTCGCCCTCACTGCTGCATTTTCAAATTTTACATGTAGAAGTTAATGTTTTACATTGTTAAGATGGATCTTCATCCTATAGGTTAGGTCTCATTAAGGCTCTCAACTGAGGCACTTGCACTGTTGAATTCCTTTATAATATTCAGATCACATGGAGAACATTTCAAGGACTCATTTACAGGAGCTTTTTGATAGCTTCCCTTTTAATGAAATTGACGGTTACAAAGTGCAAGCAAATGGTAGTGACGAAGAATATCACATATACGAGGAAGATAGTGACGACAACTACTCTGATGAATGATTGCTGACATTCCGAGTCATCAAATATGCATATCTTTTCGCTGATTAGTTGAGGAGCATGAATGTTGACGTTACATAGGAGGATAAATATCTTCTTAGATATGTAGACTAAATATCACCGCAAATTCCTAGCATTCACACACTGTATTATAGGAACAAATATAGAGTAGTGCTCTAATTATACTAGTGAAAGCATAGGAAAAAAGTAGGAGTAGATGGAAAATAAAAGAAACGGGCATGGTTGATTTAATATAATATTTATTTAATTTGATTTTGTTTTTGTTAATGATTATAAAACATGTCATTTTATTTTTATTTTTTTTGCTATTAAAGATATGTCTACAGAAGGAAGAAAATAATTACTAGTAAAAATGAGAAAATATGTGGTAGAAACATAATTGGTGGATAAGATGGAATAGTGAGTATTGAAGGGAATGGAAATAGATATTGCCATATTGGATAAGTAGTATTCTGGTGATGGGAGCAAGTTTTTCGGTACTTGCAGTCAAGACTTTTTTAAAATTGGATTGATTATTAAACCGATTAAGGTATAGATTTAATAGTCTAAATGTGGTTGAAATATTAGAAAACTCCCAACAGCATAATTGCCCAGGGAAGTGTCTTTGCTGACACAAGCTTAATTCATTCTTAATTCATTCTTCTCGTGAGTGTGACATTATAGTGAGAGCGATTCAAAATTTATGATAGTGAATGTTTATGCAGTTTGATTTTGGGATTTTTTTTAATGTTATTCGATAAAAGAATTTTGTTTATTTTGAGTTTATTTAAAGTAAACTGTTTAGCATTTTAATTTTCACTTACTCTTTTTGGAATTTGAGATCTTCATTTATAAGTATGGTTCGGCTGTCCTTTGGACTTTAATCGAATTGCTTTGATCCAATAAAAAAATTTAGCAGCCTGGTGAAAAAGAAGAAAAACCTAGCAGCATATTCATTATTATATCAGCCGAATGGATTAACCGAATCATATATTCATTCATCTACCTCCAAAGTGAAGCTCAATTGGATCCCTTTGGTTCAGTTACCATCAGAGATTAATCAAATAAATTTTTTATCTTATCCTATTAGAAAAAAAGGGTATTCAATTACTTCAGTCCACAAATATGACGTATGATTGCTGTGAAGATCAATGTATTCACCACTGATGCTATTCTTACTGCCTTTAGTCTTGCTTTAGGATTAAAAGCTTAATGCGAGGAGAGCTTTGTGTGAACAATTGTAATCCACTACAAGTATCAAATGAGGATATATATATATATATATATATATATATATATATATATATATATATATATATATATATATATTATTCCACTAGTGATAACACATAAAACAAAAATATATTCCATACTCATTCATTAAATGCATAATTCCTTTAGTCCCAACTCTCCCCATCCCCAACTTCACTATTTATAATTTTGTAGTCATGTTCTTCCTAGTTGGTAGTTGAAGAAACTGTTTGCAGTTGACTATCGAGATTCATATTGCTACAGTCTACTTCAAATTCACATTTTGACGTTGCTAACTAAAACCATCATAGTTTACGAATGAGAAATTTTTGAGTGGACTAATTTATTCTCCCATCTAAGATTATGGATCATCTAATTACATATTAGCAACTCAAATTTTTAATTAATTAAATTTGGAGAGAGAAAAATATTTTTTAGAAAAGTATGATTTATATTTTTTCTTTTTGAATTGGTTAAAAGGTTGAGTTGTCAAAATCTAATTAAATGATTTATAATCTTATATAATGGATCTGATCTACTAATTTTTTTTTTCCGAATATACAGTTAAATTTCTTTTTTCTTTTAAAAATTTTAGGTGTACAATGAGGAAACAAACAATTGTTCAGAATAATATTCAGTTGAATTTAATTATTCATTGTGGACAAAAAAAATTATAACTTATTTATCTATATATCATGAGGCTGAACCTTTTCTTTAAATATAAGTTTCATTTTAAGTGCTCAATTCATCGTTATCCTGGTTAAAATGGGATTCAATGATTCACATTGCAGGGGTGGACAATTATAACTACAATAATTATGTAATTGATGGGACCAAGATGAGAGATGGATAACAAATCAGAATTATGACATTCTGAAAGTGACTGGAAAATGAAGTTTCCTGGAAAGAAAGTGGATGAGAGTATGTCAAGGACGGTTTTATCATTATGGATATGCAATGTAGCATTGAAGTCCTAATTCTTGCAAAACACTAACGAAATGGCAGAATAAAAGCAGATACTACGGTGGGTTATTAAATTGTTTGAAGAGGAAAATAATTTGAGTGTGATATACTCCTATTGTGTTTTGTTAATTAATGATTTGTATTCTTAAGGTTTTTTTTCTTTTTCAATAGTGTCAATGAGATTTAAATCTACCTCTTTATAAGAACTATCTAATTCCCTCAGCAAAGAAAAACCTGGAACTATTTTTTGGTTTTTGACATAAGCGATATTATGCTATTTTATTACACTATTTTTCATTTTTAATTCTAATTAGTAGTTTCTGCTTATCTTATTAGATGCTTAGTATTTGTGTTGATAATCTTTAATATTAAGAATCTAAATTTTTAAAGAATTACAAAACTCATCTGCATTAATACTAAGATGAGTATAAACTACTATAAACTAAGAGATGTAAAAGTACCGTAAAAAGGCTGTGAAAATGTAATTGTCTTTCTGAATGTTAGATGATAAATGTGCTAAAGAAAAGGAAAGAAGTGGGAAAGATGAAAACTTTTCAAAGAATGAAACCAAGTCACTAGAAGGGTGTACAATGTGCAGTTAAGAAAGAAGGAAGAAGGAAAAAAGAATGTATAGTTGTATCAATGACAATGTCCTTTAAGTATTGATAGAAAGTGTGAACAAGTTTTGTTTATACAGATTCTATGATATGCAGGTGGCTTCATTGGACTTGAATTGTGAAGTATATAATATGCCTATCATATTCTACCTGAGGGAGAAACTATATTCAGAAAAGACACTCGAGTATTAATAAGGCGCTTAAACAAGCAATCCAATCCATTTTCGAGCCCTTCAATGACTACCACCACAGCTTCAAGCTCTTTATGTGCAGATTGAATATTCTCAGCCTCAAAATCCTTGTTGGGGTTATCCATTACCATTCTGCAAAGTACTAGATCCACTTTTTCCAATTCATTCATATTTTCCTCATGATTGTTGCATTGAAGTACCCCTTTGTGCATCAATTTTGACACAAATGCCCACTTATTGAGCTTTGACTTCAAGATTGGTGAAGAAAGGAACACCACCAGTGACTGAAAGATGGAGCTGGTAATCAAACTAGCTTCTCTTAGAACCCTCACAACTGCAGAGAGATGGTGATTAAGATCCAAAGGAGGAGAGGCCCCAAATGATCCATCTTTCTGCTTCAATAAAAGCAGAGATTTTGTACATTCTTTCCTTGTGTTTCTTCTTTGACTCCAATATGCATACACATGGCTTTCAATCACCGAATCTCCAACCTTTCTCCTTCTAAGCGCTGATTGAAGCTCTCCAACATTTCCTTTCATTAACATGATAGCATCCCTGGTTTCTCCCAATATGTCCAAGAATCTCACTGGGCATTCTAACAACTCATCAACCCATTTTTGGTTATGATGATGTGATAGTGCCTGTTGGGTCAATGGCAATTTCAAAAGATCTTCTATGAACTTGTGTAACTCCGCAAGGCCAGATAGACCAAACAAAATTCTCTCAACCTGGGATGAAGATGATGCCTCCCAAGACTTAAGCTTGTTCAGCTCCTCTTCAATTCTAACCGTGCTTGGATGTGATCTAGTTGGTAAGCTAATAGATCGAATGCCATAACCACGAGAATGCTTTGGTGAAAAGGTAGAAATACTTGCCCTTTTCATTTTGGTAAAAGGCTAAAAGGGTTCCTTATGCTACAACCAAGAGTTGATCTTGTCCTACTAATAACAAGGCATGTGTGGAGCAAGTATCTTATAGGTGAAGGCAGTGTGTGGTTTTTCATTTTGTGGGTTTATATTGTGAGGTTTTTCCATGTTGTTGTCACGTCTTCTCATGCTTTAAATGGAAACTATCCTATGTTGCATATATATGGTGTAAGGTGGACCTCAAAAATTTGCTATGCTGTCTATTTGATTTCACTATCCCTCATGTTAGCGTCACTCAACTTCCTTACAACATCATGCACACCAGGGCCCCTACAGGGTGCTACATAGTAGCCTAGCATCCCTACATACTTAAAACTTTAGTTCCATTATTTGAACATCAAATAATTGATAATGTATTTCACTATTTCACACTGTATACTTTTTTTTTTTATCTTTGTATACCCGGATTTAAATATACTTCCCAAAATTAAAGGGTTGCACAAAAAACACTTAATTTGGTTGAGAATTTTGTTATTGCATATAAATATTTGTAACATATGTAATCATTTTTCTCCTTCAAGAGATCTCATTGAGATCACTTCCTCTCTCTTGTTTTCTCTATTTTTTTTTCTTTGCTCCAACTATCAAATAGGGAAAATGGTGAAATATATTCCAGTAAATTTGTGATGATTGATAAATTAGGCCCTTTTTTCTTTTTTCTTTTTTGAATATTTAGCACAGATGAACGTTTAGGATCTAGCAAAGGTCATGCATGCATCATCCTCCAAAATGTATACGGTATACCCACTGTGGGCATAACGGCCATTTCATAGACATTTGTTATTATCAAAAACATTGTTTCCCACCCACATACCTAAAACAAGGTGATTCACTGAAGGAATTTTCGTCTCCATTAGAGACAAACAGAGACGGAAAATACGAATTAGATATATTAGATATGCAAGTTAAACTAATAACATAGAGACAGAATTGTGTGTTACATAAATTTTATTGAGAATAAAAGTTAAGGTGAAACACTGGTTAGCGACGAAGTTTAATTAGTAACGGAAAATTCCTTCTTCAATATCTCTATTTAATCAATTCATAATAATACGGAGTCAAAATTATATGAGAGATGAGATGAAATTTAGAGACGAAAGTAACTCGTATTAACATTGTCTCTCTCTAATTTCATCTCTATTTGATCAACTAAAGAAATTATGAGAGAAAAAATGTCCTTAAGAATTAGATATTTATTTAAAAAATAAAAACATACTTCTTCATTTCTACTAATTTAAAATATAAATTTATTATTTTAGAATTAATTATAAACATTTTTATAATTTTAAATTATTTGTGCAATTCATTGGTATTTGTGAACTCAAGTAAAAACCAAATATAAATTAAAAATATAAAAGCATTTAATATAAGAAAGATTTATGCATAATTAATTCAAATGGAGGTAAAGAATATAGGTTAAAAAAACACTATGAATCATATAGAAGATATAGCTATTTCTCAATTTGTATCCACCGAGTTAAAATGGTATCATTTTATTATCTATGAATTAGAAATGCAAAATTAGGCTTCCAATGCCTATCAATTTAAGTGTTAAGGAATTTGATTTTCTTTAAATAATTTTTTAAATTTAAATCTGATATATGATTAAAAAAATGGGTTTTGGAAAATATCATTGTCCTTTTAAGTGGGTCTATTTGATTTGAATGGAATTATTCAAGTCTACCATCAATAGTAGAAGTGTCAAATTGAGCTAATACAATGGGCCAATTCGAATAATCTGACAAATGTTTAGATTAAACTAAAAAAAATAAGCAAATGTTTAGAATTTAACCATGTATTCCCACCTACAAACCTTTTACAACCGCTATTAATTCTTAAGGTGTATTAAAGTAAAAGTATCGGATAAATTAGTTAAAAATTAAAAATTAATTTAAAATTAAAATTTATTCTAAAAAGGTAAAATATTAAAATTAAATATTAATTAATTAATTAAATTAAAAATATTTAATAAAATAAATTATTATATTAGTTGATAAATATAAGATAATAGATAAAGATAATTAAATATTAAATAAAAATTGGAAATTTAATAATGGTAATTAGAATTTAATTTTGACATAACGAATTTGATAATTTCAGTCACTTAAAAATATGATAAGCATGATTTATGATTAATTATTATAATACTTAATAATTTATATTAATATAGTAATTTATAATTGAATGGAAAAGAAAAAAATTATATAGTTAATGTATTTTAATTAATTTTTATAATTTTTTAAATAATTATAAATATTTATATTTTAATTTATTTAAAATTATTTACCATCTTAAACATTAGGATAATAATTTTTAAGTTTACTCTCATTTATAAATATTTTTATTAAATAAAATAAGATAATACAAATGAGCTTATTTGATTAAGTTGGAAGATAATTAGGTTTCTGAAATTGATAAATGAGAAAATATGAAAAATATTAAGGATAAAAATATTAAAAAAAATCATCTAAAAGTTAAAAAACTTGAATAAAAACGTAAACAGTTACTAATAAAAATTGTTTTTAAATAAATTTAAAATATTTCAATAATATTTTCAGTTAATATTTTAATGTTTAACTAGGTGAAATATAAGAAAAGATGGACATTATTAATAAGTAGTTACTAATAAAAATACATTTTCAAATAAATTAGAAATGCTTCAATAAGTTTTTCAGTCAATAATTTTAATATTTAATTAGGTGAAATACAGGAATAAGATAAAAAAAAATTGTAAAAATAAGATCCATGCGAAATATAAAAAAACAATTGAAGGAATCTAGATTATATAAATAGTGAAAATAAATATAGAAGACTTGCATTTCGTTTAAGTCAAATTTTAGAGCAAATTATGTAAGAGCGAGATACATCTCAACTCTAATATTTTATCATTCATCTTGATCATATATTATCAAATATATTTAATAATTTAGCTCCTTATATATTTCAGTATGTACTCTAGTGGACCCATCTCAACTCTTATATATATATATATATATATATATATATATATATATATATATATATATATATATATTTGCTTTAGAACAAAATATGTAATTAAGAGTGAGATACATGCAGAATATAAAACGTAATTGAAGCTATCTAAGACTATGTATGTAATAAAATACCAAATATATATTGGAGGAGCTGGTTAATTTCGAGCACATGTCCCTAGATGTCTCATGTCATTCAAAACCATTTAATTTTATATCAATTTCAGAGACATTACCAATGATATTGGGTCATGATTTGTCAAAATAGTCTTGAAAGTAGAGTACAACACCTCAACACAGGGTAACATCTGTGGCCCTTAAGGGACATATGCATGAGACTGCATCCCCAAAGTTTGTCTTTAAATCACAATTTTCATTTCACCCCCACATCACACCATTGCATCATCTTGGTCGGTGTGCACAGAAATTTTGAAGCTTTAGATAAAATTATTGAAGGGAAATTTAAATTATTAATATTTTTATATTATTTTTTAGTTTTTTGAGTTATGGATTTTTTATTAAAATTTTGTAATTAAGAAATTATGAACTTAATTTGATTATTTTACTATTTTATTTTTATTTTGTTATTTATTTATTTTAAATTTTAAATTTTTATTTATCCTTAAATTTATTTAAAATAATCAAATTAAAAAAGAAGAAGGAAGGGGCAGCAAATAGACAATGACTAAGTTGTTTTTGTCTTTAAACTAGGCAAAAGTAGAAAGCAGAGGCCAAGTGTGTATAAATTTGGAAGTATAGTGAATTGAAAAAAATTAAAATTCAATTGGAACATGCTTAATAATAGAAATTCAATTTTGTAATTAGAAATTTGTAAAATAAATAATAAAAAAAGATACATAATTTCGTATGAACTAATTAAAATCTAAAAACATAAGAGAAAAATTAATAAAAATAGGTAGGTAATCTCATATGAATCAAATAAAATATATAAAAATGAAGAGAAAAATTAATTTGTTTAACTTATTGAAAATGGGGTTTAAAATAATTATTAAAGTCTTCATAAATTGAAAAGAACTCTAATAGATAAGGTTACAAAAATTTGAAAAAAAATGTAAAACTTCACAAAAACAATTAAAAACAAGCACATAAAGAGTAAAAATTGGCGAGAATAGAGAGCACTGACATCTGAGCAAAGGTTTTCGAAAATAAAAATAATTTTATTTAGGCCAATTTATAAAAGAAAAATTTATAAATAATTTTTGTAAATTTTCATTCATTAATTAATTAACTTGTAAATATAGGTAGATCAATTTTTTATTTTCATTTTTATTATATTATTATTATTTTTATTGATTTTATTATTTTTATTGTGATATGTAAATATTTAAAAATTAAGATTTATTTAAATTTTTTTTCTTAATAAATCATACGTTTTTCTCCCTAATATATATTTTATTCACCAATCCCAACTAGTTGTATATCCTAAAATCAACTCGTTTATTTCATAGAACTCATTACTTTATTGTTTTTTATTTTAATTAAAATATTTTCTATAAATCTAGAATTAAAAGGAATGTTTCTAATTAGTTATTTTAATGCTAAAACTGATTGATTATTTCATTTAATTTTATCATTGAATTCACTTACTTATCAAGACAACAATTCAATACTTTAACCACCCATGTCATTAGGCCATTATTATACTGGCAAAATATTAAAGAATATATTTTCCTAATATTTTAAGTATTTTTATATTGTATATTTAAGAGCCGTTTTTATTAATTTTGCTATTTTATTCATGTTTTGAACGGTTAAAATTCACCGACTATGAGACAAGGACTAACATGTCTCCTTTTATTAAATACACCATAAGAGGTGACCATTACCCACTTCATTCATTATTTTAAAATTCAATGAGTACACTTCAATGAATTGATTTGGAAATTGTCATAAATTAATTGGTCAATTAATATCATATCTTTTATTATTTTAATAATACAATTTTTTTAGTATTCATCTTTTTTGCATGTCTTGTCCTAACCACACTCATTCATTATTAGTTAAATTTTCAACTACAAAATTAATAACAAGTGCTACAATAAGAAAGAAAACCAAGAATATTAGCATACCAAGTTCATATTTAACCGTTATACGTATCATTATTACTAAGGTAAATCATGAACTTAGATTTTCATATTTTATCTTCAAACAAACACCAATTTAACATAAACAAAAGAAAGAACTAAATATTCATACATCCCGGTACTTCAAATATCAATAAAAGCAAACATAGTATCAACAACAAAAACATGGCTTTGGGCTAGGGACACCCAAAGTATGAAATCTCTAAATTCTTAAGCATGTCTAGGGTTTAAATATCTCATATAAAATAAGCTTGCTTCCAAGTTTTATGATTTTGCAAGATGTTTTCCTTACCTCAAAGAGGGTTTGGGTTGAGTTCCAAAGGAAGAGATGGAAATGTTTTCTTGCCACTAAGTTGGTCATACACCTAGTACTCATAAAATCGAAAGATATGGTTAAAATTAAAGGAAAGATGAGTACAAGATGGAGATCAAGTTATCTGATGCAGAGAGAAGAAGGAATTAATAGGTGAGTGATTTAACTTTTGAAAGAACTCTAAAGTCTAACCCTCCCTCCCATGCAAAGTAGGAGGAAAAAGTTACAAAAAATTGGTGATTTAAATTTGATTTGATCTCTCTTGTCTCACAAATTGGTGTGAGAGATCTTTTTTTTTTTAGGAAATTCAAATTAAAAAATATTAATAAAATCAAGAGTTTCAATATTTAATAAATTGTAATTAAAACTTATATATAGAATTTAATTTAAAACCAAAATAATAAAAAAATATCAAAAAATTATTTTTATTTAATTTAAATAATTAAAAATTGAAAATGTTACATCTCTTATATATTAAATCAAATCATTCACTATATTCATCAAATTAAAGCTGTGCAACCCGCTTCACTCCTATCTTGATATATGTTGATGATGATGTGATCCTAGCCGGGTATGACCTTATGGAAATTCACTCCTTCTTGACACCAAATTAACTTAAGATCAAAGATCTCCGTGACCTAAAATACTTTTTAGGTCTCAACAATGTATTGCAAACATGTCTAGAGCTCATACAAGATGTTGGTTTACTTAGCTTAAAGCCATTTTCAACAATTATATGAAATACTCTTCCAAGCTTTTTGTCAAGTTGGTTACCCTTTCCATGACATTGCAGCTTAAGCCTCCTGATCAATATCGGCAGCTTCCTTCACCTCACCATCACTCATCTCAACATTATCTTCAATGTCCAATAATAGTTGAGTCAATATATACATTGCACAACCCATGAATAAACATTACCATATGCTAACCTTTATATACTTCAATCAGTTAATTAAAGGGTTGTCCTACCTTTGGACTCTTTTATTCCTTATTGCCTAATAATCCACTCCAAGATTATAGTGATTCAAATTGGGAAAATTGCTTTAATTCATGACGATCCATCACTGTTTATTGCTTCTTCTTTTCTTTTTTTTTTGCGCTTGGCCCTTAGCTGGTTTCTTAGCGTAGTAAGAAGTAAAATATGGTCTCATTCTCTTGCTTTGAGGTTGAGTATCAAGCTCTTGCCACCACCAATTGCGAAGCTTAAAGACTTTATGTCATTCTTTCTAATCTAGGGTCTATTCTATCTCATGCAATTGTGATAACAAATTTGTCATCATTTCTGATCTAGGGTCTATTCCATCTCATGCAATTGCTCTATTTTGTGATAATAAATTGGCTTTGCACATTGTAGCTAGCCCCACCTTCTATGAGAGGGCCAAACACATTGATTGCTAGCTCTAGGAAGGTGTCATTAATTTGCTCCAAGTTTCTACTTAATTGTAGCTTGCTCACATCCTCACAAAGGGTTTTGACCATGGCCCATTCTATCATGCACAAGCTAAGTCTTCTCAACATATATATGTGGCTCAACTTGGGGAGGGTCTCATCATCCCTCATGTAGCGTCACTTAACTTCCATACAAGACCATGCATGTGAGGGCCCAATAGCGGTACTACATGTAGTGATTATATTTCTTTTTCCTTTTTTTTGTCTTTTTCTATTTAGTTAGTGGTTAAAGAATGACAAAAAAATAATTATAATTTTCTGTTGCACGAATGGCACTTCCATACCCTGCTTCTTTTAAGGATTGCAATAATCATTGTTAGTTGTTATACCTAGGATGCGTTCACGTGAAGAGTTTTATAAAAATTAGGGTAATTACAGTACAATTTTTTTAAGTTTCTTACATGAATATTTCGTAAGAAATGATTGTTTTCAAAACACTAATGACATTAAATGTTAACACCTCTCTTAACGGGATTCAAATAATAGTTTATCATTTTGTGAAGAATTAGCTTTTCTTTTCTTTCTTTCTTTTTGGTAAACCTAACTCTAGTTAGTAATGAATTGCAATAAAACGATAAAATGTATATATTAAAGACCATAAGTTTCAGCTATCAGCTTTAAACATATTTCCTTAGCATATGTTGTCGCAAACTTCGTATAACTCATCAAAATAGAAATATGAACAAGCACTATATTCTTCGCTCTCCTACAACATAAACTCTTCTTCTCAACTTCCTCCATACGAGCCAACAAAACAATCATTTCAACCAAAGAAGAATACATATATACATAAACACTTGCCTTCAGTTTGTGTTAAAGGCAACATTATACCCAAAACAAGTTACTCAAAACAGGCAATGTCGTGTCCCTAGCTACTGTGTCTTTCTTTTCTTTTCCTCTAATTAATTATCATTATAATAGACTTTTATTATGTAAGTTAGAGTGATCAGAGATGATTAATGAATCCTCAATTAGCAAATTTTTTACAATTTTTTTTTTTCTTTTTCTTTAAAAAATATGACTTCTACTTACAATATGTGAGAGAGATTTTTCTGGATTCCTTAATTTCTTTTAAATAATCATTATCTTTATAATTCAAATTTTTAACTGTATATTAGTATATTTATTTTAAATTTAAACTAATTAACTATTTATGTTTAAATTAAATTTATTATTTTAAATAAATGATTTTATAATAACATTAAGATATTTTTAATAATATGGTAAAATATTAAATTTAATATAATAAAATATTTATTACTAGTCATAAAAATATTTCTATATTTTATTTTTATTTTTAAATTTATTTATATTTTATAATATATATACAATTACACGATATGCTAGTTTTGAATACATATATTAATATTTATTTTGGGCTGTTAACGAGTTTATTCTTACCGCATACATTTCCTTTGTCAACATTGGACTACTGTCTGGTTTTGGGTAATTATTTTTGGGCCGTATAAGTAATTCAATTTATGTAATTTTCAGCTAAAGTCCATTATCATAAGACAAAAGACAAAAGCTGATAGGCTTAGTTAAATAAGTTCCAGTTTAGTTTTGGGCCGTTACTGGAAAGAGTGTTCTAAATAGGGTTTATTTAATCGGGCCTTTTTAGCTTTATGGGTTAATTTAAGCCCAGTTTAGGGATGATTTATACTAGGAAGGGAATTAAGACAATAAAAGCAATGTAAATAAAAGAATTAATAATACGAAACATAAAAAGTGAAAACTATGAAAATATAATAATAAATAATAGGTATGTTATTATTTAATTCTCATATTTGATTAATTTTTACTATTATAATAAAATTTGCGCAATGATCAACAATATTGATGTAAAGTGTTTATATGTTTGTACCTTATAAAAAACATATAACCTTACATATAGCTATATTACCTTAGATCCTGTGTAATATAATTTTATTTATAAATAATAATAATAATTTATCATTCTTATAATAAAAAATGATTTTTATCTTTTTCTATTCAAACAATGTTTTGCAATGTGTACTTTACATGACTTTTAGATATTATATAAGTTGTTTAGATTTGCATATAGTTCGGATTGTGTTAAATTTTTACAGTGCAAATTTTGTAAATAAAATATTTTATCAAATATTTTTATAATTAAGCTATTTTTGAATCATTAATTTATTTTTTAAAAATTATGCTATGATTTTTAAAATTGACGTGTGATCTTTTTCACTTTTTAAAAATATTTTTATAGTATTTTTTATAAAAATATTTTTAATTTTTTTAAAATTATGCAATATGAATTATTTTAAAACAAATTTTTTTTTAAAATATTTTTGTGAAGTATTTTCTATAAAATTAAAAGTAGTTGGAATTACATTTGATTTTGATTTTATCTCCCAAGAGAGTACATGGAAACATAGATAAAAGTTAATAAAATCGTTTAAAATAATTTAATCAACTAGTTTAATAAATATAAATATACAAGCTCATACTTATTGAAAAATCTTTTTAAATAAACAGGTCAGACTTAAATTTAAAAAGTATATATTTAATCTATTGAAGATATTATTTATCATTATATATTATATATTTATATTTATATTTATATTTATTTATATAATATTAATATATATATATATATTAAATATATTTAATAATTTTTTTATCTTATAAATTTTAAACTTACAAAAAAATTTTCAATTAATCATTTATATAGATTGTAATCTCATTTATTGAATTTTTATTTAAAATGAAGACTATTAAAAAAAAAATTTATAAGCATTAAATAAGGTCACATCTTAATCAAAGAATAAATAATTTTAATTGGTAATAAATTCAAGTTCAAATTTTAAATTTTTTAAAAAGAAGAGATCTTAACATTTAAAATGTACTTATTATAATATTATCTCTCTTTGAAAAAAGAAAATAAGAATGGTCAATTTTTTTTATTTTAAATTATTAAATAATTTTTAAAAAATTAAAAATTTATTAATAAAAAATTAAAATTTTTTAAAATTAAATTTATATTTTAAAATATATAAACTAAAACTTATATTATTAATTTTTTATTTTATCCAAACAATTTATTTTATTTTATTTTATTTCAATTTTTATCGTTCTATTTTCTTGCTTGCTAATTCTTTACTTTCTATTTTACAATTCATCCAAATAAAATATTATACTAGATCTAAACATCTTTTTGTGATTGAACTAAAAACATTGTTAGATTTTAGAGAATGTTACTGGATGTGTACTTGTGTAGAGGGTGTGCGTGGATCCGCATGGATTTCCCTTTGAATTATATAAGTTTGTCACAACTTTGTTGAACATTGTGACACATTACATGTGATATTCTGCAAAACATCACGGTACTGAAATGGGTTTGATGGAGGTGCAATATTACTGCCACATATTCCAACATCAGATTGCCAAAGGTTTTGGAAGGTTCAGATCCACATCCTGTGATACCAAAATAAAAAAATTTGACCATTCATTCACAGTGGATGCATGTAACCTAACAACATATATATATATATTACCTCTATCTTATATTATAAATTATTGTTTATTTTGAATTATTTATCAAAATGTAGAATATTAAGAAGATATTAATTATTTCTTCTTATCTTTTCCTAAATTTTTTATGTCCATATTTTATTATAAAATTTATATAAACGAGATATTCATTCATATTTTATATTATTAATTTAAAATAAAATACAAATTTATAATATATTAATTGTTTGAATAATTTTTGATTAATTTTGATGAATTATAATTAAATTTATAGATGTGAGTGTGTCCATGGAATAAAGAGGAACATTGAATGTCTGGGACACTTCTGGTAGGAAGAAAGTAATAATCTGGGTTTAACTTAAAATCAATGATTTCCCTGGCAAACATACATATATTAGAGTATTGAAATAGGTAATGGGTTATGAGGTGTATAACTATTAACTACCATGTCCTCTTGTCAATCACAAATTAAACTTGATTACTCAAATAGTTGAACGTTCGCTTCCCGCACCAGTGGCGTTTGCGCACGATCTTCATGTCTTTGTTTTACCCGACCTTTCATGATTTTCTATTAAGTTTTTATTCTATTATAATATATGGTTCCAAAAAAAAACTTATATATAAATAATAATATATTTATTTATTTATATTCGAGTATAAACAATTGAATTTATTTAATTTTTTAATCCGTCAATCATTAGATAAAATATGTCATAAATAAATAATATTGTTTACATATATTAGAATGTTACTTATGATCAAAACTTCAATTTTTCATTCCCTTCAATAGGAAAATCTCAGGCTAATATTGTTGTTGTTAAAACCTTGCAGGATTAACGCGTGTGTTTACTGTTACATTTCTTGTGGCAAATCAGCCTCAGCTTAGGTTTTGTAACTTTTTTGCTTTATACACATGCATGGATTGCAATTTTGCTATGATATCTTCTTGTAAATCAATCACTTACTTTATCTTGGTTAATTATCATGCGTAATAAATTAATATTAAAAATTATAAACTTTTAATTTTAATTTATTGATGATTAAATTGTTAAATGAACATTATCCATTATTTTCTAAAAAAAGAAATATATATTTTTGTCATTCCTTTCCTCCAACTCGACATTTTTTCACAAATTTTAACTAAATAGAAATATTTTATAGGTGTTAAGTATTATAAATAAATAAATATAAATAATATAAATATAAATTTAGAGTTATTATCTAAAATAAATAGCATACTTATATATAAATTTATTACAGTTCAAATTGGATACCTATGATATTATTTAAAATAAAAAAATATTATCATGTGATTACATATAATTAATTTGGACCATTTTATAAAACAATTTCAAGTTGTTTATAATTTTTTATATAATTTTTTTTCTTTTAAGTACATGTAAAATTTTGTTCAATTTTTTATTATAACAAATATGTAGTTAATATACATTATTTTTTTAATCTTTCAATAATATTATATTCATTTATCGATGCACAACTCTTACTTTAGTGTAGATTAATTACTTCACTTGCTTAGTAGACAATATTCTCCAACCAATATTATCATAGTTATGTTTGGGTGGAGATCATGATAAATGTAATCGTATGGTCTTAAGAGAGAAAAAAAAAAGTGATAGCAAAAGAAGACAACGAAAATATAAAGTAGAAACTTTTGAATGTCTTTGATTGTATAACTATTGAATTATACACATATATGTATAAGTTAATGAGGCAAAAAATTTCAATCCTTGGCATATCCCTAAAATTTGGATGGTTTGCAGGATTTGAAGAGAAATTAATTAGGCACTCTATTGAGTCATTATGTTCAAAAGGTTGGCTCTAGTTCTGACCAAGCACCTAAATATGTTCTCCAAACCATTTTCTAGGCTTTCAATGCCATTCTCCAAAGCTTCCAATTTTTGATTTGCAACCTGCATTTTGACCACACTGGTACCTTCACTTAGAAGGGTGCTTAAAGATTCTTCCACACACTGCAATTCATTGAAATTCTCTTGGTTCTCTTCACATGATATCACCCTCTTATGCATCAATTTTGCCACCACCTACCATTTAGTTGCCTTTGACTTTGAAGCAGGCTCAACCAAGAAAGACAAAAGGGATTGGAAGATAGTCATGTTCATTGCAATGACCTCTCTAAGAACTCTTATCACTGATGTAAGGTCCTGATCTTGATTTAAGACTGAAGGTACTCCAAATTTACTTTGCATCTGCTTTAAAGATGTGATCAATTTCTTAACATTCTTCTTCATCTTCTTTGAGAATAAATTATATTCAGCTACACTTTTTTCAATACTTGAATCCCCCTTTCTCCTTCGAATAGAAGAATGAAGAGCCTGAACATTTTCCTTGATTTGTAACATGGTATCCCTTGTGATGCCACAAATATCCAAAATTCTCACTGAACCATCCAACAGTTCTTCCACACATTTCTCACCTTGATGGTGGGAAATCACCTTTTGAGTTGATGGCATGTTGAGAAGATCTTGGAAGCAAATATACAAATCTTGAAGTAATGACAAGGATGTGGCAATTGAGTGAGAAGTGGAAGTTGATGTGGCTTCCCAAGTCTTAATTTTGCATAGCTCCTCCTCTATTCTAACAGTGGTAGGATGAGATCCAGAAGGAAAACTATTTGAGCGAGCATGGTACTTGTTTGCCATGATTTCTCTTTTGTACTTTTTTGTTCTCTTTTTTCAGGGGAAGTTCAATGTTTGGTGTTGTTATTAAGTCCTTGACCCGCTTTATATAGGGGCCATGCATAATTCACCAGTCATTCCTATAGGCCAATAAAACAAGGAACCAATTAAACTTTTTTTTAACATGTAAAGCATGTGGTACCCAAATGGGTTTCCCTTTGAGTTGGGTAAGATTGTCACATTTGTAGCCAACATTATGAGATATTACATGTGATATTGTGCATAACAGAAGGGTAGTAACATGGATGTATAACTGGCATGTTAATTATACACTATTATTTGTGATATAATTCATGGCACCATGGTAGTGAAATGGTTATGAAGTGTATAACTGGCATGTCCTCCGAGTGTTGGTAATCAGAAAACCTGATTAGTCATCAACTAGTTTGCTTCCTCTGCTGCCACATTACCCTCTTCATTTCCAAATATAAAAATGGTTTTGTTTCAACTTCACAGATATTCACTGCACCACTTGTCTCAATGTCAAGGAGCTATAACTGCAAAATAGTGTAATAAATGGCTTTTGCAAATATGAGATCTGGATCTTGCAGGATATGACATATGGACAACAAACAATTAGAGTTATATATATAATTTTGATTACAATTACAAGAACAAAATGATGAGCGTGTGCACGAGTGGCTTGTATCCCTTATGTTTCCCTTGTAACAAAATGATGGATTCATTGTTTTAAACCAAAGAAGAATCTTATTCCTTTATTTGATTTTGTAGCGAAATCCAGTGGTACATGAATAAGGACGCGTATCATACGGTCTCATTATATGTTTATCAAGGGGAAGATTTTATTAAGTGCTCGGGACAAAAATTCATTACATAAACATTATGGTCATAAGTGGTACATGTATCATGACAAAGAGAAATAAAAATAGAAAAAATTGTGATTTAATAAATGATGTGATGAAAAATAATATTATATATATATATATATATATATATATATATATATATATTATAAATTTCATAATTTAAAGTAGAATCAGGGTACTTGCCCATCTCTTGAACTTTTCCTCGCAGTTTCTTGAGCATGATTTTTTGAGAGGACTCTTTCGAGGAACTCTAGCATATGGGATGTAAAAATTAATAAGGAAAGAATATAAACAAAGATAAAATGTAACAAATATCCATTAATGGTAGATTAACTGCAGAAGACTTGCTAGAGTTTATATATATTTTTATTTTTGAGTTCACAACTTATGTATAGAATAAATACTAATTTTAGGTTTTGGAAAAATTTAAAATCATTATTAGTATTGAAAGTAAACAATTTATTGTTATTTTTTAAAATAAAAATTATTTTAATTTTTAGAAGAATTAAAATAATTATTTTTTATTTTTTAAAAATAAAAACAATAAATTATTTTTATTCTAAAAATCAGAATAATAATTTTTACTTTTTTTAATTAATGTAAATGACCTTTAACTTTTCAGGGATCAAAATAATTATATTTTCCACTCTAATATCTGGAAGTGCATGTTTATACAAATAATCTTCAATATATTAATAAATTTGTCTTGTCTTGCTAAATTATCAAGTTATATATAAATAATTGTATCCTTTAAAAGATTAATTTATAAACACGAAAACTTTTAAAAAACAATGCCACACCACCTTATATACTAAATCGACTTCTTATGATTCAAAATACAACTTCGTCGCATATATCAGTACAAACTTTTGAACACAATGGTTTGGAGTCTGCAATTGAACTGTTTAAAAATGAAAAAGAAGTGTGTATTTTAGCCTAAATTTTTTTTTTTCAAAAACACGAAAAATGAAAAGAAAAACACTTGCCAAATGGCTTGTCATCGATTAGACAATTTTGGGAAATGTAATTACTGTGACTCAAATAAGATGGATGTCTACATATTTACTTCAGGTTATGTCAAAAAATAATGAACTTTTTCTAACTTTTAAAGAGAATTTTTAAAAATAAGTAATTATTTATTTTAAAAAAAATTAAAGATGACAATGGATAAAGTACCATAACATCCTCTACCATACCCTTATTATAAAAAATATATCAGATTATGACCATACTCACATGAATAATAATTTTAATATCCAGTTTTAAAATGCTTAATGTCTCTAACACTCTCAGCTCCCTTTGACCTTAACCATTAACCATTGGAATTGCTGTTTTCCTCTCTTCCAAGGTAGAAAGCACACAGCATTATTGACATCTGCAGTCCCATTGATGTTCTTCTGTTCTTTAGGGGAAGAAAATAATATAGTGAGCATAAATTTCAGAACAAGGATGATCCTTTTGTTTAACTTCCATTTTTTTTTATTGCAATGATGTACAAAGCGTGTAAAAGTTACACTATAATCCAATTAAAAATGATTAACTTTTAAAATAATTATTTTAAAAACCGTATTTAATATGATTTTTAATTAATTAATAACATAAAAATTTTATATTAAGAATATATCAAAATTAAACTTTATCTTTTTATAAAAATAATAAAACATTTTTTCTAAGTATATAAAATATAATTTCATTTTTAAATGTAATAATTATTAAGTTTTTGTATATTATGATATTTGTACTAATAAAATATTAATTAATTTAACTATTTTGATTAATTTTAATAAATTAGTTATTTACTTGGTATAAATAGTAGCAGAAAGACTAGCAGACAAATGGTGAATGTGAAAAAAGGTGCATAAAACAAAATATACCAGAATATAGTTCATAAACATCTTGTTGTATTTGATTGTCTAAGTATTGAATTGTATATATACATGTACAAATTTATGAGGCAAAAATTTTCAATCCTCAGCAGTTCCATAAAATTTGGATGCTTTGCGGGATTTGAAGAGAAAAGCATGTGTGGGGCACTCTATTGAGTGATTGTGTTCAAAAGGCAGGCTCTAGTTTTAACCATGCACCTAAACACACTCTCCAAACCATTTTCTAGGCCTTCAATTGCATTCTCCAAAGCCTCCAATCTTTGATGTGCAGTCTGCATCTTCTCAACATTAGTACCTTCACTTAAAAGGGTACTTAGAGATGCTTCCACATTCTGCAACTCATTGAAATTCTCTTCACATGATATTACCCCTTTATGCATCAATTTTGATACTGAGAACCATTTGGTTCCCTTTGAGTACTTTGAAGCCAAGAAAGCTAGAAGGGATTGAAAGATAGACATGTTTGTTACAATGACTTCCCTAAGATTTGTAATCAAAGCAGAAAATTGTTGATCTTGATTCAAAATTGGAGATACTCCAAATTTGCTATCCATCTGCTTCAAAGTTGTGATCAACTTCTTAACATTCTTCTTCATCTTTTTTGAGAATAGATTATATTCAGCTACACTTTTCTCAATGGTTGAATCCCCCTTTCTCCTTCGGAGACAAGAATGAAGGGTCTGAACATTTTCCTTAATTTGTAACATGATGTCCCTTGTGATGCCACAGATATCCAAAATTCTCACAGAACCATCCAAGAGTTCTTCCACACATTTCTCACCTTGATGGTGGGAAATCATCTTTTGGGTTGATGGCATGTTAAGAAGATCTTGGAAGCAAATATACAAATCTTGAAGCAAGGACAAGGATGTGGCAATTGAGTGAGAAGTGGAAGTTGATGTGGTTTCCCAAGTCTTAACTTTGCATAGCTCCTCCTCTATTCTAATAGTGGTAGGATGAGATCCAGAAGGAAAACTATTTGAGCGAGTATGGTACTTGTTTGCCATGGTTACTCTTTCTTGTATTATGTCCTTTTTCAAAAGCTCAATGTTTTTGTGCTCTTACCAAGTCCTTGACTCACTCTATATATATACATAGATGCAATTCATGATTCATTTGTATTGGCCAACAAAATAGGTTCTCATGATGTGGTACTCACATGTGGTTTCCTTGGAATTTGGTGAAGTTGCCACATCCCTAGCAAACATTATGCACTATTATTTGTGGTATAATAGAGGCCACGATGGTATTGAAATTGGGTTAGAGGTGTATAACTGGCATGTCCTCCGAGTGTTGGTAAACAGAAAACATGATTAGTCATAAGCTAGATTGATTCTTATGCTGCCACATTACCCTCTTCATTTCAAAATATAAAAATGGGTCTTGTTTCAACTTGTGATATATCCTCTGCTTGCTTTGTCTCAATGTCAAGGAGCTTCCACCGCAAAATGGTGGCATGAGATCCGCATCTTGTGGAGGATATGACAAATGGACAACAATTTGAGTTATATATAATTTTGATTACAACAAAATGATGGGCGTTTGCACTAGTGGCTTGTAACCCTTATGTCTCTCCCTTGTTGGTTTTATCAACTCCTTGATTATTTCATTATCTTTTAAACCAAAGAAGAATCATATATATTCCTTCAATTTGATTTTCATACGAAATCTTGTGGTACATTTAAAAGGAAAACTATCATACGGTCCCATTATGTTTGTGAAGGGACCGAGCAATGTTATTGTTAAGGGATTAACAAAACATTACAGATTTCCGATTCTGAAAATCAACGGTAGCTTAATTCCATGTGGCTTCTTATCCTTTTCACTCCGTAATTATCTATAATACTACACCACTAAACCTCATTTTTCTATCACAAATATACTCTTCCTAACATTTTTTTTAATATTCTTCATTCTTGATACCCACGTAGGCGTTAAAATAGGATCAGGACACTTCTTTCACATCTCTTCCTCGCAGTTAGTTGAGCTTTTTTACGCTCCCATACTTAGGAGAGGATTTCAATCATAATAAATCTCCGACACAATAATAAATAAGGAAAATATATGAATTTTTAATGTGTTAATACTGTTTAAAAAGGCTAAAATATTGGTCAATTGAAATAATAATAATAATAATTATATTCAGTACTCACTTTCAGAACGGAGGTATTCCACTCGCGCATGAGTGATAAGCATATGAATTACTAAGTTTAAATCATTAGATATAAGACCTAGTTAAAAGGGGGTAATGTGTGTATTTTTGCCTTGAAAGTTGAAAGAGAAACACTGGTTTCCTTTTTCTAAAAATAAAAATATTTTCTTAAAAATAAAAACATTAATGACTTTTATTTTTAGGTCAAATTATTAACCTAACCTAATGTTTTCTTTATTTCTAAAAAGAAGTATTTACCTAATGATTTGTTTTTTACTGGGCTCTGCCAATGTCCGTACTATTAATGTCAAAAAGATTACAAAAAAAAAAGCCCAATGGAATTTCCGTGTCCAGGCAGGCACAAGTTACAGGAAAAGCAAGAGTTTAATGTGGATTTGGAATTCTGATCCTCTTAAGGCCCACCCAAAACAAAAGTTAATGAAGGCCCATGGATTCTCTATGGTGGTATTGTGGATTTAGGGAAAATGTACTTCTTTGCAAGATTCTCATTTGCCAAAACCATGAAATAAATTGTTCCCACTGTATTGCATGTTTAAAATATCTGAATAATATTCAATAGTTTAAAATTATAAATTTTAATTACAACTAACCTACATTGTAAATTCTTTTTATACTATTATTGGGAATGGTTGATTATTGTATTAACTATTTTAAAAATTATGTTTATGATATTTTTAAATATTTAATAATTTAAACAATTTTATACTCGTAATAATAATTTTACTCAACTATATAATATCAGTGACATGCTTTCAAAATCTTAAAGGAATAAACGGAGGCCACCGAGAGAACATTGGGATTCAACATTCAAGCCTGCACTTGATAAGTGATGTGATTCAATTTAACCGATTGAATCAGCTCAAATTTGCAAAAATTCATACATTTTATTGCTAAGAAGTATCGTTGCACTTGAAGCTTTAATTAAATATAAGTTAATTAACAAAAGAATATTCAATTTAGCAATGATTATTGTATTTTTCAATAGTTTACTAATTGAATCTATTGCTCAAGTCCACTGATATTTAGTTGAAGCTATGATATTGATAGATTCCACCTTTTCAGAAGATAGCTCATTAACTGTCAAGTAGATAACATGTTAGCCAAATTATTAAAATGAATAAATCTCAAACACCAGCTGTAGTTTGGAAGAAGGCCTTTCAATTGTCAATTTTCAAAAGAGAAAAGAAAAATGAAAAGACCAGAATAGGAACAAGTTTTGAAGATATAATAGAATTTTGAATCAATCATGATGCTCTCATTCAAAAAAGTATTGGTTTGTGTAGAGCAAATCCTTTAAAATGCGGATTGCATGATTATTCTTACATTTTTACAGAGGATACTGATTTTCACTCCATTCATCACTAAGCTAATGTGCTAGCATATTTAAAAACGACACTCTATTTTTCACTAAACATCTAAATATGCAATCTAATCCACCCTCCAAGCCATCAACATTAACATTTAGTGTCTCTAATACTCTTAGTACCCTTTGAAATTCACCATTGGAATCACCATTTTTCTCTCTTCCAAGGAGGGAGCAGAGGGCATTGTTGAGATCTGCAACTCCATTGGTGTTCCTGTGTTCTTTATGGGAAGAAAATAGCATCATGGGATTCAATTTTGAGATCAAGGAGGACCCTTTTGTTCTAAATGTTGGCATGGACAAGAATAGTAGTAGAGAACGTAATATAGAGATGGTGATGGTGCTAGCTTCTCTTAGAACTTTAGCTAAAAATGTTAGGTGCTGATCTTGATCCAAAAGAGGATAAGAAGAATTAACTTTGTTTTGCATCCTCTTGAGTTGCCCAAGTTGTTTGGCAATTATCTTCTTTGCTTTCTTTCTGAAGCTGTCATAAGTAGAAATGCTGCTTTCAATGGTTGAATCTCCCTTTCTTCTACGTATGGCTGATTGAAGGGTTTGCATGTGTTCCTTGAGACCCAACAACAAATCCCTTGCAGAACCACATGTGTCTAACAATGTGACTGAGCCACATAATGCTTCTTCTATTAATTTCCCTTCTTGGTAACGTACAAGAGCTTGTTGGGTCTGTGGAGAATGAAGGAGTTCCTCCATGCAATTATATAACTCTGCAAGCACAACTAAGTCACTCTGAATGGTCTCTGCTTCCAAACAAATAGTGCTTGAGATAGATTGAGAATTACGAGGTTTAAGGTGGTTTAGAAGTGCTTCAACTCTCTGAGAAGTGGGGTGTATTCTGGTAGGAAAACTAATGGACCTTACAGGTTGGTGTGCACATGGAAATTTGGAAATGGCTTCCATCTTTTCTTTGTTGTGTGCTAGAATAGTGTTCCTAATGCTTGGCTCAAAATTAGTCTTCATTCAATCTATTTATAGGAACATGGTTTGGAGAACCTAAACATGGTACTATATTTGTGAACGTGAACTATTTAGGTGTATGATGTGTACATGTGATGGCAATGTGGGTCACCCTAAGTTTCATATGACTTTCTGACATTAGGCCAGCGATTTGGTAGCTCTAGTGATTTTATTAATCTCTCTTGGTCATGAAATGAGCAACGTAGTATACTTAGAGAAAATTGTGGTAAACATAATGAGAACTTAAAGCAAAGGATATAGAGAATTGCTGGAGTATGCTCCCCTGTTTCCCCTCTTAGGCATCAATAATTCCATCTTTTCAACCATTATTCTTTAATATAAGATATCTTTAAATTATCATATGTATTATTGAATTTGTTTTCTACTATCAGTTTATCTTGTCAATTCATGTCCTACTTCAAAAGATAAATAATTGATGGGTTTAAATAATCCTGGCTAGCTCAAACATTGAAGTGGTTGTAGCCTAAAGTTTCCACCATAGGCCTGGAATCTAGGCTAACATTGAGAGGTTATTGGGGGGACATATGAGCAATGCTTTGTTCCAATTGCTATAATCAAATTTTATTTTTCGTGGATAAGGTGTTGTGATGCAGTGCATTTACTACTGTTGGGAGACAAAAGGGGGCAATCATCCATGATATTTTTTTACCTTTGAAATTGATGTGTTAGCAAAATTAAAAACATCAATTATACAATTTCTGGTACTTTGGTTTGGTGGGTGGTCTGCTTCAAGAGTAACCCAAAGAAAGGGGCTTGTATGGGAATCACACGTTGATTGGACAGGAGAGAAGTTGATTCTCTTTGTTGGGTTCTTCAGAGTGCATTTGCAGCTTAAACAACATTATGTTTCAAGAGCAATGTATCTAAGAATCATATTCTCTGACAGACGGTAGATTAGGAGTAAGGAACTTGTGATAGTTAAATTTTCACATCTTTCCATCAAAATGTTCAATAAAATATTGCCAGGTTTTGCCCAACTTAGAGCAACTTCAATCTTATTATCCTCTCTCTCTCTCTCTTCATAGTCCCAAATTTTAAGAAGTAAATCTTATTTTTATAAGTATTTAGTTGTTTCTCCCTTTTCCCATGCTTTCAAAAGTGAAATAATTTAGTTGTTGTAATATATACATTTAATAGTTTAGTTTTTGACACTTAATTTTTAATTTCATAAAAATTCATTAATTTTAAATCAATTTTTTTTCAGTTTTATGAGGAAAAATTGATTATATCTTTATGTTTAAGTGTTACTAAACATGCACTTGTTGCTATTCCTTATATATATATATATATATATATATATATATATATATATATATATATATATATATATTATTTATATATATATATATATCACGTAATATTAATGATATGCACTGAATGTATTTTTTTTTCATACTTTCGTAAATACTCCAAAACGTGTATTTTGAACTAAACTAGATAGGTAAAATATTTAAATTAAGTGATAAAACTAAATCTAGAATTAAATAAAAAAAATACATCTCTTGAGAGCTAGAATAATATTTTTTCTCTTTTTAATCAAAGGGTCACGTTATGCTTGTCATCATTTAGTTATAATACCGTCTTCGCTAATCAATATGTCAGAACTGATGGGCTTTCATCGCTAGCCAATGAGATGTCATGTTGTTTATCTATATTTACGGAATAATAATTTGATAAACAATGATATTTATTTTCATTTTCTTAATGGATTGAAATTGGCGCAGAGAAGAGAGGTAGAAACTGAGGAGTGGGGGAATAAGAGATGTAATCGATATGTAAAGAGAAAATGAAACATGTGTAAGAAACTCGTAATTGTAATTTGATATTGTGCTTTAATTTGTTCCCACTAATGCATTAGTATGTTAAGCCTGTTGTTTGCAGAAGGCATGATGTTGTTGAATTCATAAAGGGAAACACATTAGTGTCATTTTCAAAATGAATATCAGATGCTGCTACTTAAGATCAATACCATGTCTGGCACTGGCAGCGAATGGTATAGCTAGTTGGCCCTATAAATGTAATGCATCCAAAGAGGTTTTTGAGTATGTTATCTATGTTTCCTCTAATTATTGCTTTGCATGTGTATATTTGATATTTTTGAATTCATTCTGTTTCACCGTTAATTCTTGTGAAAATTGATCAAACATGTTTTCTTCCCGAGAACAAACATTGTGTTAGTCTGAATGTGACATAAATTGTAAAACCTATTATTATCAAAGTTCTCATGTATTAGACAGGCATTTTAAAGTTTAAATGACAATTAAAAACAATCAGAAAAAAACATAATATAATAACAAATATTTTTTCAATAATAAATATCTTATTTTATTAGATAAAAAAATATAAAGATAAGATTTTTGAAATTAAAGAAGAAATTGAAGGAAAAATAAACAGATTGTTTATATTATATTATACTGTATTAGATTGTATATTACTAGAATATACTGTGTGAAAACTCAAAATTTAAAAAAAAAAAATGGAAGTTAAAATTGTAGTAATGATAAAATACAGTTTATTTTGAAATAAAAAAAAATACATGTTTTAATTTAATGTAATATATCAAAATTTAAATTTAATTTAATTTAAAATTAATCAAATATAAGTAATAATATTTGAAAAATAAAAAATAAGATATCTAAAAGTAAACGTAAGAGCTCGCACGACTTAAAGAGAAAGATAATAATTATTAAAATATTTTCATTTTTTACTGCATATTTATAATAAAAAATTCTTAGTTATGTTTTTTTATTAGTGAAAAAGAATGAAAAAAAATGTATGACAAGACGAACGTGTAGTCACTTTATAATAAAAGGATAAATTATAATCATTTTCATTTTTCAGCATAATTTCGGAGAATTCCAAGGGTTTTATTCCAATAAACAAGAATTATATGGTAGAATTGCGGAGAAAAATTATAAAAGGCTTGGCAGTTTTCTTTTTTGATTTGAAAACCTCGGTCCTTGGGAATGTTTCCATGTGAGTTTTATACAAAACATGTGCATCCTCAGAGGTAATCTGTCACATGAAAGAGACAAACGGTGACTTGCAAAGTTATACTAGTACATAATAATTTAGGCATGATTTATGGTTGCACTCTTGCATATCAAGTCATCAAAAATTTATAAGAGACGAAAGACAATATTCACGGTGGAATTAAAGACATCTTACAGAACGCCAAGCAATCAACGATAAAAACAGCTGAGCTTAATCAACAATCACTATTAATTCGTTTTAAAAAAAAAAACTCGTGACATCAAGACTCATGCAGTAACTCACTAAAGTTAACCCAGTAGTAGAGGATTGAAATATTTTACATAAAATTTATTAATATTTCAATATTTTTACTGAACAACAACAAAAGACTTATGCAGCTTTGGACAAAAAAAAACCACATTTTCGGTCGACATGATTCACTGTTCACCAAATTGTTTTTGTTGAATGAAATTGATATCCACTTGTAATTCAAACGGCAAACTTAAGTATCAACTGGAATAGATGTGATGAATAAAATTGGAAATTTATTAAAATAAAATTCATGCTTTTTCCTCATTTTATGTTAGTATTATATACTATCAATCAGTTTGTCAGCCACCGCCGCTTCTTTAGTTAAATTCATGTGATGTGATGATTTAAGATACATACAGGTCTAAGTCTCCGAACTTTTTATTAATCTTTAGATAATAGTCATGTCCATCGTCTAGTAACTTAACATAATTATAGATTTAATAACGAGAACTTTGATTAAATGTTCTCCTGTGCCATTAATTCTAAAATACTTTTGTATATACAACTAAAAAATCATTACAAACAGCGAATCTTAGATTAATAAACAATGTCATAAGTGCACATACTCCAAAGTGTACACTTTTTCCTTAACACGGAAACTTGGAATAAAAATGGAAATGGTAATTCCAACTTTACATAATTATAGATTTAATAACGAGAACTTTGATTAAATGTTCTCCTGTGTCATTAATTCTAAAATACCTTTGTAAATACAACTCAAAAATCATTACAACAGCGAATCTTGAATTAATAAACAATGTCACAAGTGTACATACTCCAAAGTGTACACTTTTTCCTTAACATGGAAACTTGGAATAAAAATGGAAATGCTAACATAGCAATGGCAGAGAACGGGATTGGATGGGAGCAACCTCATCTCGAACCATCATTCTCAGTTTGAGTTCCTGATGAACGAGCAAGGCAACTTGGAAACTTAAAGGGAAGAGTTGTCAAAGGCTTGTCATCAGACAATCCTTGGCAGGCCAAACCAAATGTGTATCCCAGCGCAAGAGCGACAGGAACAGCAACAGCATTTCCAACTTGTACGTATCTGTATTAAAGATAACCATTGAGTGCCAAAAGTGGAAAAGAATTGAGTACAGGATTGGAGTTATAACTTCTGGAAACGAAGGTGATAATGGAAGATAAAGAAATTAAATAATTTAACTGATAAACTAAACCAAATTTTACAGAAAAAATTACTAAAGGATGGCCAGGCACCGATAGGAAAACAAAATTATTTTTTCACATAAAATGGGCCAGCATTGTTACATTTACATTTACAAAGAATTGATTCAGAACCCTACTAAGTATACCTCTCCTTGACGGTCCCACAAAGTTTGTAGCAATCAGGAAAACCCTGTAGTCTCGCATTCTCCCGAACTGTAAGCACTCGATTCTGTGTCGGGTGGAGAATGACCTAACGATAAAATAATATTTTATTGATCGAGACAATGCATAATGATATATGCAAAAGAAAATAACCGAGATAAAACCACTACTCACAATCACAACCAGTCCAAACAATTGTCAGGGCAACATGAGTTATTTGAGTTTAAATGAAAAATGCATACATGAAAACCCGTTCATAGGTTAAAATACGTGAATGCAACATCATTAGTTATGAGTTTGTACTGATATATAATATGTTTGCCAAGTGTCATAGCTTTGACCAAATTAAATCATATCATGTACAAGGCGAAAAGAATAACCTGGTTGTGAGGCTGAGCCCTTGTCACAACTGTTGGCACAATTTCATCCCACCACAAACGACCAAATGGCCTGTTTTTTTGTTCCAATAAGTTACGTTAGGAATTTTGAAAGAGACCGCCAAAAGCATGGTAACAGAAACCACATGATATGATGCATACACTTACTTAGAGGAGGTCCCGCGAACAAATGTCATAGCATAATCAGGAACCTTTGCAAGACCATAACATAAATATAAGTTAGAGAAAAGATGTTTTCACATTCAGCAAAATACTAATTTCAAAATAAATGTCCCCAAGAAAAGGTGAGAAAAGATTACTACCAAAGGCTTGCCAGATTCAAGCATCACTCTTTCAACCGATGGATCCCATTCAACTTTGTTATCTTTCACGAGTACTCCAGGCAGATCTCTGAAGTTTGCGCCCTAAAAAAATAGGCAGGCACCATCTAAATTTATTCTGGAGTAAAAAGAATTTTCGGGGTAAATAAGGTCAAGTTGTGGAACCTTCTTCTTGGGAATCTGGCAAACTCTGTCATAATCATCTTTGTTTAATTGTAGAGGACGATGATCATACAGTGTTTTTTTACGTTGTGTGTCTTGAGCTGTAGCCATATTACCCACCATTACTGCAAATAGAGAACATATAATCACGTAACATCTATGTTGTGGGAAAGAAAATGATGTGACAAATATTCTTACACCATTAGACAACAGCCAACCACCACAACACAATTCTAGTTGTAGCAATAGCAATGCTGAGCACGACAAATTATTCAACTGTCTTAAGGGTAAGTAGCAAAGCACAAACAAAGACCTTAAACCGGAGAAAGCTAAAGACCTTAAAGCAAAATACAAACAACATAAGCATGCTTTAAAGCGAAAAGGCAAATATAAAAGCAAACCGTTTTTCTTCAATCTGATGTATCTTTGAAACTTGGTACGAGGAGCAGTCCCATAGTTCCTTTCATCCTGGCTCTCATCATTTGTAACCTAAATGATGGGAAGATAAAAAAATCCGAGGCTAGAAATGGCATCAAAATCAAATTCCATGTCAATCCAACTAATTTAACAATGTACTTCTAAGCAAAAGATACCCATACCGGAGGGAGATCTGATAATGCATCCTCAAGAAAAAGAGCATCAGCAAGCTTACAAGTTTCTTTATTGTCAAAAGCAACTGTAATTTCCTGCATTTTGACAACAATCAGAACCCCATTGAATTAAATCAAAGATATTGCTATTCGAAGAAAATGGAGGGAACATGTCTGAATCTATTAGTCCTCACCTCAAATTCAGTGGGCACGAAACCTCTTGATACCACCTGATGTGTTGGTAACGGATATGGAGGCAATTTCTACCCAACAAAAAGCAAAAGTAGTTAAATCATCAACTTTTCCATTTAAAACGTCAACATTTTATCATGGAAATAAAAAATCTAGAGGCATAAATAGTAGCCATACCTCGGTTGGACGAGCTCCCCAAAGGAAAACACGCATACGAAACTGTGGAAGACCGTAAGACCCTGCTGCCATCATGCCCACCCTTGTTTGATAATTCATGGCCACAAGACGGCCAATGGCATAACGCCCCAGAAAACCACCAGCAAACTTCAAGATATCAACAACATTCTCCATGAGGACATATTTTGGCTTCAGAAAATCAATAATATCCATGTAAACAATCAACTGCCGATTTTTTATATCCTCTAATGGAGCTTGTTGGTTTCTGAAACGGTTGAGACCGCTTATCCCTTGACATGGGGGTCCTCCACAAATAAAATCAGCATCACCCTGCACGAGTGTTAAGTATTACAAATTAACAGATAAACCAGTATAGGTGAAACAAGTGCTTGCGTGCGAGACAAGAATTGAATGTTTATCCAGGAATGGAGACTCACAGGAAGAGGCAATAACTTTTTCCTGTAACCTTTTTTCACAAAATCTTCTAAAACTTGTTTGCAGTCGCTGGTACAAACAAAAATCAAGTCAGAATCCTGCATAGTCAAGAGAATTGTAAGCAGTGTTTTGATAATAAGTGGAAACCTCAAGCCCTCTATTGGCTCCCATGTGTCCTCACTGGAATCATAACCCTTCCAACGAACCTAAGTGATTTTAACAGCAGAAAGATTGATCATTAGATGAAAACTTTTCATTGGACAGGACAAAATTAACAGAGGCTACATTAACACTAGAAAATCAAACAAAATCAAAACCAATGAAATTGGGAGGTGCTGACTAAGCCTAAAATCAAGTCACCTTCTTTGACAAGATTTGTTTCGAGTTGGCCGCGCGAGATATTTTTGGTCCCGCAGCAGATAAGATGATTAATCCAATTAAAGCATCAAACTTCAAGCACCACATGAACTTAATTGGTATAAAAATTATTTTAAATTGCAATTATTGTATTTCCTTAATCATGATTTTAAAAATGAGCATAACTATATATAAGTAGTTGTTGTGAATATTAATTCCAATTATATTATTCTATTCTCTCTTAAACCTTTCATCACGTCCTAGATATGTAAAAAATTGTTATCTACGTCTTATCGCATCAACTACAATCATTTATATTCATATCTATGCAGCACATTCCACCATTTAAGAACTGTTTTTTATATTAATACTTAATACAAAGATAATCCTCGTATGCCATGATGAAACCATTGCATTATATCATCAAATAACAACGACCCTTCAAAATATGGGGAAAAAAACAGTCATAAAGTTTATGATGATTGCATTGGATTGTACGTTCATGTTGTGTTATGGCCTAAAACTATACTTGTATTTACTTTTCAAAAAACAGACATCTGAAAAAATTTTAAAGAATAAAAGAAGGACAGGCAAAGAACTGTGATATGAATAGGCCGATCCAAGTGACAGCATTAAACTAAATATGTAATAGAATTAAGGTGTTGTGCAAGGTTGAAGCCAACATACTTTAAAATATAATCCTTGTTTGTTAATATTATTGGGATCTCCATAGCAAACAGCCAGCAACTTTTCCACCTCAAATTCTTCAGAATCAGATTGATTATTTTCTGAAGCTTCATGATTCGTATCTTCAACTTCATCTTCATCCTCATCCTCATCTGGATCAGAATCTAACCTCTCTGATCCTAACAATAAAAAGTCTTCACAAAGTTTGGCCCAAGATTTTATTAGATTAAGAAAATTTTCCGTTGGCTCATTTCTCACCTAATTGTCATTTTTGTAAGGCAATATCAGTCCAGGAATGAAGATATACAATGACAATCGTCAGGTGTCAATTACATTATGCCAACAAAACCTTACCTGAGTTTCAGGATGATTTAACTTCAAACTTTTACATGCATCCGCGTTGATATCAACGGCCCACCTCTGAAATAAAATGCAAAAGCATTATAAAATGTTTAAAATAGCACCTAAAAATAAACCACATTGCTCGATGTAAACTACTCTACATACCGTAACTAGTTTAATACCAGCTAAAGATGCACCTAAACAAAGGCCTGTCGACATGGCCCCACATCCAGAATATAAATCTAATAAATTCCAGGATGAATTAGAGCTGTTATTAGGCTGTACATCAGCTATATTAATGCCATTCACACAACCATTAGATGCAGAATCACTTGAAATTGTCGACGATGCATCACTTTCTGCTCTAGTGGTTTCTGGATTATGAGTGGAATACAGAAACAATAAGGACCATGAATCATGTAGCAATGCAGTAATATTATACAAATCATCATCATATCTGATTGCAAATTGTTACCGTTGACAAGGTTTGAAAAGGTTAAGTATGGCACAGTGTACTTCATATCATAATACAAATCGCAAGAAGGAATTTTTCTCTTCTTACTGAAATCCACCTGCAGTATGAAAATTGCAAACTCTTTCAACCACAAGTCACAGAAAACATTTGAATAAACAACAAAATCAAATATTTATTCAACAAATAAATTCTTATCAGATGAGAGAGCTTATCCATCAGTTTGACTATAAAGTTTTTATTAAGTTAAAAAAAAAATACAATCAAGTGGATTCTCGTCTTTAACATTGAGCAAGGACGTACATTTGGGGAGACTTTGACAATTTTGACTTTGGAAACAATACAGTCAAGGGGATTCTCATCTTTGACATCCGATATAAACACCCGTTTTTTGTCTACAAGATCATTGTGGTCCTTGATAACCTGCAGACACTCAAAACCCCAAAATGAATGACCAAAACAGCTGAAAGAACAAGAATAGAACAGAAAAACCGCAGAAAATGTGTTCTCACTGTATCCTCCGCTCTGTAAAACCATTGAGCCGTAAAATATTGCTCGTTTTCAACCGTTTCAAACATTTCCACAATTCGAGCAATATAGTCAGGTTTATCACCTTCAGCCTGAAATGAATTAACATAACAGATAAATATGTTCAACATGTCCAGCTTTCACCAAAGCATAGCATAAGACTCCAATGACAAAGACTCAATACCTTAACATAGGCATCGTCGTTAAGCTGGTATATTACCCCATCCACTTTAGCTTGACGGTAGTGACACCGAGCCAGCAAAACCTCACCATTTTCGCTCGTTACCCTACACATCATGTACGTATAAATATAAGGGATTGAATGAGTGTATCGCATACAAGAAGATAAATACGAATATACAAAGAAACTCACTCTTTGGAGCTTCCAGCTGAGCCTCTCTTTTCCCCCTGATTATTCAGCCACCAGAAAAAGAAATGAGCGAAAAAAATAATAATCGGTTTTGAAAGAAAGAGGAATGAGAAGGAGAAAACCTTGGAGGGGTATCGATTGGGCCATTTGGCGCGGGCCTCAGTGGCTGAAATGGGCTTTCCGACGAAGCAGGCATCGTTACGGGCAGCGCGCTTGGGCTTCTTGCGGTTAGAAGGAAGCAGTGATACGGTGTCGTCTTGTGCTTCGGGTGTTGCGCGTTTACCCATCGCAGAGAAGCTGCTGAAGCGACGCGGCCAAAGAGGGAGGGGCGTTAATAGAAAGAATGAACGTTGAAAGAGAAGGAAAATGGATTTTTCAAATGCCACTCGCGCGGGAAATTGGATTCCGCTCTAAAGAACCCCAAATTTTGGCGAATATTTTAGACACCTGAAAATTAATGCTGTATTTATTTTAGGGTGCAAATGAAATTCACAAAAAATTCTGGTCTTTATCTAGAAGGAGTTATGTTTTTTTCTCTTCCTTTATCTGGAATTTATGTAGCTTTCCATTTTATCATCTTTTATTCTTTTTTGTCTAAGGTTAAAATGTTTTTTTATATTTTTGTACTTTTTATTTATTCTTTTGTCAATTTAAATAAGGCAGAAAAAATATTTTTTATTTTTCTTTGTCATTTTTATTCAAAACAATACAGTATTTTTATTACATTAAAAATAGGGATGGAACTAAATAAGGCCGTCCGACAGGGGCATACTGTTCGACTCGTTTAAAGTCTAGTTAAACTCGGCTCGTTTAATAAATAGACATGTTCATACTTGTTAAAAAGTTTTTTTAAATAAACAAGTCAAGCCTAAGCTTGTAAAAAAGCTTATTTAACCTATTTAGGACCTATTTATATTTATATATTATATATTTATATTTATTTTACTATATTATATTTATATAATATTTATTTTATATTTTATTTACATAATATTAACATATATATATTTTAGGTCTATTTAATAGCATTTTTATCTTGTAGGTTCTAAGCTTGCAAGTTTTTTTAATTAATTATTTATATAGTCTTTAAGTTTATTTATTGATTTTTTGTAATATAGGCTTTTAAACAGTTTTGCATGTGTTGTAGACTTTGAATCAAGTCAGACTTTGACAGATAAAACAGCCTTTAATAGGTAACAGGCTCGGCTCAGGTTCAGGCATCAGCATTTTTAAACAAGTCAATCTTAAACACTTAAAGCCTAACTCGGCTCGTCTTACTTGCATCCCTAATTAAGAATAGAAAGGAAGAAAATATCCCTTTTTTATACTATAAAAAGTAAACGGATTATTTTTTTTTTTTTAAACATATCTTTTCATTCAATGCAGTTAACTTTATCTTGTTATGGAATACTTTTGCTTTTTGTAGTCTATTAAAAAATCTTTTGCATATAGGTTTTAATCCTTGTTTCTAAAATTTATTAAATTTTTAAATTAAATGTAGAAGAAGGAGGTCAAGTTCAATAACATGGTTTTCCTTATTCTACTACTACTACAACACTGCGCTTTACACAAATGCCCTCAAGCTGTGATTCCAAGCGATGCATTGTCACCGGCATGTGTCTAGATGTGTTGGCATACAACCTCATTTGGGTGGTGCTTGTTAGGTTGCACACAGTGTTTAGAAGCACTGAGGATGTCTATATGGATGAGCATGGAGGTTATGATGAAGAATTGCTAAAATATAATATAATATAAAATAAAATATTACAATATTTAATTTTAAAATTTTCAGAAAATATAACAAACACAAGTGTAATAACATACATTTATTTAATGATCTACGTCTTGATATCTACAGTTTACCAATAATGAATGCTCCAAATTCTAAATCTTAAATTTAAAATATTTTTACTGAACTTTAAAAAGCAAAAGTATTGAAGAATAAAATGAACAGACACATATAGTATAAACATTAGTCTAAACTATTAAAATTATTCTAATTACGATAGATTTAAAATTAAAATAATTTTTTTGGGATTTTAATTTGAATCTTTGCCCTTTTTTCATTTTGTATAAATTTTAGTCTAAATTTATTACTGTTAGATTTACAAAGACACCGTACAAAATTTATGCAATGGGATAAACGATAAAGGGGATCCAAACAACATTTTAAAACTAATATTAAGAAAATGATTTCTTTAAAATATATTTTAATTTTAACTTATTCAAACTCGATTATGAATATACTTTTTTATTATTTATTTCAAGCTAATTTCACTTTCTTTCTCTTAAATGAAAAAAAGTTCGTTCTCTTTTTCTTATACATAAAAAATCCTTTATCGCTAAATATAATAGAAAAGGTTTGTTATAAAGTTTCGTACTTTTCAATAAAAATTTTATATTTTAAAAATTATAATTAAAATAATTTATACACATTATCAAAAATATTCATCAATTGAAAAAATTATCAAAATTTATTTTCCTCAATTAATACTAAATAGACCCTAAATCTACACAGCCATCTGAACATGTGTTCTCATTTGTGAAAAAAAAAAATCCCGCCCAATAAACCATTGGTATTATTGTAAATTGCAAATAATGAAAAAATGTGATTTTAACTTTGAATTTTCACCTTTTAATAGCTTTGAACCGGAATCCTATTGAATAAATTTTGATATTTATGTATAATCCTTCTTTTTGTAGTTTTTTTATATACTTAGTAATCTTTTGTATTTTATTTTAAAAAATAAATTAAAAAATAATAATCGTGTATATCAGGTGGTTTTGTTTTTAAACATGATATTAAAAATATTTGTGGTGCCACCATTAAATTTTTAAATAATACTTCTTCAGTTCCTTTTTATACATCATCTAAAATGAGAAGTATGAATGTTAAAAAATGTTAACTTCCTAAAAAAAATAATTTTAATTTATCTTGTATAAATTTTATCTTTAATTTTTGTATTTACTATTATTTTAATTTTTCACTCATATAAAAATAATAAAAAAAATGTTTATAAAATTTTATTATAGTTGATAATAATTATATAGATACAATAATATATATAAAAAATTAATTAATTATTCCTTAAGAATTAGAACAAATAAATAAGAACCAAATTTTTTACTTTCTTTATAAAGAGATAGAAGGAAACAAAAGAAGTATAGTTTTTTTTAATTTTCAGCGGTAAAACTATATCTTACAAATTTAAGCATCGTTTCATACTAACTATGTAGTGTATATTCGATTAATAAAAATTCAATTCTTAAGACAAAAAATAATTTGATTATAACAATTAAGAATTAAAATAAAAACTTTAGAGAATGGACGTATAGGAACACAATTTAGCATTATTTTAATTTTTTTCTTGTAAATTATAATATCCATATTTTTCTCACAAACATTATCCTAAATAATTATACAAGATAATGACAAAAAAAATATAAATCAACAAAAAATTTATTAATTATTTAATTAATCAAATGGAAACTTTAAATCCATATTTGATTTAATAAACTCTAAATCTAGTTGACCTTTAAATTTGTCAAGTTCTTAATCGATAGTGAAAAATATAAAGAGTAATTAAATCATCAGGTAAATACATTTACAGAAAAAATAAAATTAATTAAAATAAAATTAATTCATAAAAAATTATAAAATTTAGCTATAGAAATATCTATCCTAACCTTATGATTAAACATTTAATTACATGTGTCAAAAATAAATGAAACAACGTTGTTTAATATTACGGTATGTAATTTAGTTATTAAATATTTTATTTAAATTATTTACATGACAAAAACAAGTGAAATAATATTGTTTAATGTTACAGTCTGTAAATTAGTTATTAAATTTTTTATTTAAATTATTTATAATATAATATTTAATTTTTGTTGATAAAAATATTAAAAATAAAATAAATCATCAATTTATAGAAATTTTATTTAAAATTTATTTATAAAAATAAATAAACTACTTTAAAAATTTATTTATTTATTTTAAAAATAATTTTTAATACAAAGTACAAATAAATAAATTTTTTAAACTCTTTTTTATAATATAATCATCTAAATAACTATATATTTATTTATATAATTTTTAATAAAAGTATGTAAAAATAAAAAAATTTAAAATATATTATCCTTATTTTTAATATAAAATTTAATTTAAATAATAAAATATTAATTTTATAATTATTAAAACTTATAATATTTAAATTATAGCCTAACAATCATAATTTTATTTACTATTTTATCTTTATACATTAATTTGACAACTAGTTTTATAAATATTGTTAGCAATTTTTTTTAGTTTTTAATTAGTTTTTTAATCTTTAGATAGAATATTTCTAGTTTTATCAAATATATTTTAAATTTTTTAAATAATGTTATATGTTTATTTAATTTAAAATTGAATCAAACTAATTTAATTAAATTTATTTTAAATTATTAAATATAATTGAGATGAAAGTATAAATTATTTTAAATTATATATATAAATAAATATCAATTTATATTAAATATTAAATTTTAATTTAATAATCTTTCATAAAATATTAAATTTATCCATTTAATTATTGATTAAAAAATTTGTATAAAGTAGATTATATATATAAATTTTATATAATATAAAAATTGATAAATATTATATTTTATAATTTTATTTTAACTGTTTGTATGTTATTTAAATATATGTAAATATTAATAATTAAAAAATATAAATTTAATATTTTAAATTATTCAAAATTTGATATATACAATCTTTAAAATATTATAATATATTTTAGCAGTTAAATTACTAAATTTTATATTTTATATAAATTATTAGATTGATGTAAATATTAAAATTTAATATAAAATATTAATATTAATATTTTTTCACAAATATTATCTTAAATAATTATAAAAAATAATAACCAAAAAATTTAAATCAACAATAAATTTATTAATTAGTTAATTAACTAAATGAAAATTTTAAATTTATATTTAATTTTTTAGATTTAGTTGATCTTTTAAATTTGTCAAATTCTTAATTAATAGTGAAAATTTTAAAGAGTAATTAAATCATCAGGTAAATACATTTACGAAGAAATAAAATTAATTAGAATATAATTAATTCATGAGAAATTATGAAGTGGAAATATTTATTCTAACCTTATGATTAAAGATTTAATTACACGTGATTAAATATTTAATTACACGTGCCAAAAATAAGTGGAACAATGTTGTTTAATATTACGGTATGTAATTTAGTTATTAAATATTATATTTAAATTATTTACATAAAAAAAACAAGTGAAATAATATTGTTTAATGTTACAATATGTAATTTAGTTATTAAATAATTTATTTAAATTATTTATAATATAACATTTAATTTTTATCGATAAAAATTTTAAAGATAAAATAAATCATTTATTTATAGAAATTTTATTAAAATTTATTTATAAAAATAAAAATATTTTTCCTTTTTAAAATTTATTTATTTATTTAAAACATAATTTTTAATACAATGTACAAATAAATAAAATTTCTAAACTTTTTTATAATATAATCACAAAATAATTATATATTTATTTATATAATTTTTAATAAAAGTATGTAAAATAAAAAAAATTAAAAGTGTTATGTTTATTTTTAATATAAAATTTTAATTTAAATAATAAAATATTAAATTTACAATTATTAAAAATTATAATATCTAAATTATAGTCTAATTATTACAATTTTATTTATTATTTTATCTTTATATGTTAATTTAAAAATTAGTTTTATAAACATTGTTGGTAAATTTTTTAGTTTTTAATTAGTTTTTTAATCTTTAGATAGAATATTTCTAGTTTTATCAAATATATTTTAAATTTTTTAAATAATGTTATATGTTTATTTAATTTAAAATTGAATCAAACTAATTTAATTAAATTTATTTTAAATTATTAAATATAATTGAGATAGAAGTATAAATTTTTTTAAATTATATATATATATATATATATCAAATCTATTAATATTAAATTTTAAACTTTAATATTTATACTAACTTAATAATTTTTTATAAAATACTAAATTTATAGATTTAACTGTTGATTAAAAGGTTTTTATGAAATAGATTATTATATATTAAATTTCATACAAAATAAAAATTAATAAAAATTATATCTTATAACTTAATTTTAACGGTTCATATATTATTTAAATATATAAATATTAAAAAATATAATTTTAAAATTTTAAATTATTTAAAATTTGATATACTTAATCATAAAAATATTATAATATACTTTAAAGATTTGAGTAATAAATCTTATATTTTATATAAAGTTATTAAATTTGTATAAATATTAAAGTTTGATACTCAACGGATTATATTTTTATATAAAAAGAAACCAAATTAAGTAATTTTAGTTAAAGTTACTCCATTTAATAAATTTTGTAAACAATTAAAATTTATCAATTCAATAGTTAAATTAATAAATTATATTATATAAATTATTTTTATAAAATTTTAAAAACATTAATACTGTATTAAATAAATTTAAATTAATAAATATTTAATAAAATATCAAATTATTTTTAATTTTTATAAAATTTTGTAAGAATAATTTATATAATATATTTTATTAATTTAACGATTGGATTAATAAAATTTAATTATTTATAAAAATTATTAAACAGGATAATTCTAAATAAAGTTACTTTTAAAATAATATGATAATTCTTGTTTATATATATATATATTAAAAAATATATAAAATTATTTTTAAATTGAAAAACAAACAATCCCTCTTCTATCTTCAGATTAAGAGAAAAATTGATCGATGATAATAAAAAAGTTACAACTTAAAACGAATTTTACTTATAAACCAGATCCAAAATTAGAAAATTGAAATAATCAATTTGCAAAAGACCTTAACATGATTGTATGAGAGTCTTTAATCACGGTTTTATTTTAATCACATAGAAGAAATTTAACCAACTTCGCTATCATTTATACTATGATAAAAAATTTCCTATCAAATTAGGAAAAAAAAAACCATGTTGCAGTAAGTACAATCTCATGCTATACTACAAATTACAAAATCTTCATGGTGTGAGAAGATTAAGAAGTGACACCCTTTGTTGTATCAAGCACCTAAAGAGGCAACCTAATCCTGCCTCCAACTCTCTAATGCTCCCCTCTAGTTCCCCTAATCTCCTCTTCACGTTTTGTATATCAGTTTTAGCATCATTTTTCCTAAAACGTTTGTGGAAGGAGCAGAGAGCAACATCAACATCCCCTATCTCATTGATCATCCTGTTTTCTCTGTTAGCTCTATTCATTCCAGAGAATAATGACCACCCACGAGTGTTTTTCTTCAAAACTGGTCCAGACATAAAATGTAAGAGTTTTCTGAAGAATGAGATGGTGATGGTACTTAATTCTCTTAGCACATTGATCACCATTTGTAGATGGTGGTCTACATCTAAGAGAGGGTATGATTTAATGCTGCTTTCCATTGTCTTCAAAGCTTTGAGCCTTTTTGCAATGTCTTTCCTTACTTTCTTCCTAGAACAAATGTAAGCACAAATCTGGCTATTGATACTTGAATCCATACCCTTTCTACGCAGGGCTGATTGAAGGTCCAGCACATGTTCCTTCATCAATAATAACAATTCTCTTGTTGATCCACAAATATCAAGCAAACAAACTGACATGTCAAGTGGCTTTTCTACATGCTTTCCTTCATGGCGTAGAAGAGCCTGCAGAGAGAGTGGGGAACCAATGAGTTCCTCTACACAATTATACAACTCTGAAAGCCCTTTTAGACCAACTTTGATAGCCTCAGTTTGTTGAGAGCTAGCTGCATCTACTAAGGCTTGTGATTGTGATGAGGCTTCCCATGTCTTTAGCCTCTTCATCTCTTTTTCTATTTTAGGTAATGAAGGATGTAGCCTAGAAGGCAAGCTAATAGATCTAACATGGTAATGAAATTCTGTGGCTATGTGTGTGTTAGACATTTTTTCTAAATACTGAATACTGAAATGAATTACTTAGGCTTGGATGGACGTTAATTTACATGTATATTTATAAAGCTAAGTTGAGAATTGAGACCACCAAGGACCCTCTATGCCAAGTAATGTGTTGTATTCATGTAGTACAAGTAAAGTATCCCCTACCAATATTGAAGATTTTATTGTCATTTTGGCCTACAATTTTCAGTACCAAATACTTTCTTTAGTCTCTTGGTTATTTTGTAGGCAACATATGGCGCATTACAAATTGTTTAGGAACCTGTAAGTGTAGACATGTAGTAATTGGAAGAGCAGCATTCCTTCTTGTCTCCCCAATCATTAGCAGCAGGATCTCCTCAAAAGATTCAATCGACCCTGTGGCATTTCTTCATGAAATCCACAAGCTGGCAGTGCATGATTGTCTCATTTTTAATGTTAATAAAGTATAACAGTGTCACACAAAAGAGGATTAGAAAAAGTAAAACGAAAATGACAAACAGGGCAGGATCTAGCACCAAACATAGAGTGAGAATCTAGGTTTTGGTTTGAGGAGGTACAGGGTTATTCCGTCAAACTTCAATAATGCTAATACATTTATTTTTCTTTTTGTGTTTTTTAGGTATTTAATTCTAAACTTGTATTCCACGTGCTGGAGGATTCCAGACCAACTTTGTTTGTATCCGTAAAAAAATACTTACAACATATTTATGGTCCGGCAAAATATATACCATTCACGTTAGTAGGAATTGCTAGTGTACTATATACCATAAAATTGCAACTTTGCAGCATATATATTAAAGTATGATTAGAAATGAGTTTTGTAATATTTTAGTTTTCAATTTATTTAATTTTTATAAATTTATTTTTAATTTTAAAATATTAGTAGTTTATTTTTTAAATTTTTAAAAAAAATTTACAAAGTAATCTTTTTACTTACTTATAATAATAAAAATTAATCTTTTTATAAATAACATAAAAAAAACTTTAAAAACGATGGTGAAAGTTAAAAATTAGCATAGGAGTTTTATTAAAAAAATAAAAAATAAATTTGCAAAAACTAAAACAGTATAGATGAGTTTTCTAATATTTTAGTTTTTAATTTATTTATTTTTATAAATTTATTTTTAACTTTTACAATAATGTAGATTAGTCTTCAACTTTTAAAATTTTTTACAAATTAATCTTTATACTTTTTATAATAATATAAATTAATCTTTCTATAAATAGAATTAAAAATACTTTGATTTAGGTGAGGTATTTTAAGGAAAAAAATAATTTTTAAAAAAATTTAAAATTTTACCAATTAAAATATTTTATTTTGATATTATTTTATGAGAAATGTCAAATTATATAAATTTTTAAAGAGTCAACTAAAATGAGAGAATTTTAAATATTTTCATAATAGATAAATTTTTTTACCTTGTGTTTGGATGTAGAATTTTAACATTTCAAAAAATTTAAAATATTTAGAAATTTAAATATTTTCATGTTAAAAATATTTTGTTTGAATAAAGGAATTTTAATTTATTATATTTAAAATTCTTTATTTGGATGTTAGAATTTAAATTCATTGGATTTTAAATTTTTAAATTTTAAATTTTTTTTATTTAAATTAAATAATTTAATTTTTATTATATACAAAATTTTAGGTTTAAATATTCATATATTTATTTTAATTTTTCTTTTTTTTTGTTCATAACAGAATTTAACTATGTAAGTATTTTTATTATACAACATATTTAATCAAAGTAATAATCCAACAAATATACATAATTAAAATGATAAAAATATACAATTATATTATTTGATATTAAAAATATTATGTTCAGACATGAGAGATAAAGAAAAAAAAAAGATATAAGAGAACAAAAAAAGAATAATAAAAAATAAAATGGCACAAGTATAAAATAAGGATAGAAAGACACGAGAAATAATTTTAGATTTCATCTATTTCGAAGAAATTTGAAATTCTTTTATTTTAATTGGTTAAAATATCTTTTAAAAATTTCTTCAATTTCAAATTTCTTGTAAAATAATAGGTAAACAAGATATTTTAATTGCTATAATTTTAAATTCTTTCAAAAATTACTTTCTTTCTTTAAAATACCTCGTCTAAACATAAGATTATACTTCTTTCTCTCATTATTTTATTTTATATTTGTATTATTTCATCTTTCATTATTATTTTTTTTGTTATTTTCTCAAGTCGTTGTCTCTCATCTCTTATATCTAGACATAATATTTTTAATATTAAATAATATAATTGTATATTTTTATCATTTTAATTATGTACATTTGTTAGATTATTATTCTGATTAAATATGTTACATAATAAAAATACCTGTATATTTAAATTCTTTTGTGAATAAAAAAGTAAGAAAAAATTAAGATAAACATATAAATATTTAAATGTAAAATTTTGTATATAGTGAAAATTAAATTATTTAATTTAAATAAAAAATTTAAAATTTAAATTTCAAGAAATTTAAATTTTAGCATCTAAATAAAGAATTTTAAATATAATAAATTAAAATTCTTTTATCCAAAAAAAATATTATTAAAATGAATGTATTTAAATTTTAAAAATTTTTAAATTATTAAAATATTCTATCCAAACACAAGGTAAAAGATAATAATAAAAATTATAAACTAACATAGAATTTTTTTAAAATAAAAAATAAATTTATAAAAATTAAATAAATTATAAGCTGTAATGATAATAAACACCATTAGATATATTCAATTATAATAATAATAATTTATATAAATCCTGTAATAACCTTCATATGAAATTATATATATATATATATATATATATATATATATATATATATATATATATACGAGAGATTAAAATTTTTTAATGACATGGCAAAATTAAATCTCAAATTAATATACCCGACAAAGTTTAAGCAAAGATAGGGAATCAATCAAAGTTTAAAGAAGATAAAAAAAATTCCAATTATTGGCTAAGAGAAAATTATAGAAACGCCAAGAATTTTATTTCAAGATTGTTATAGAGGATGTTACATAGGCAACAAAATTACTGAAATCACGCAGGGGGCAACATTCTTATTCTAACTATAGCTTAACCGCGGCCATTATCCACCAAAGGGCCTCTGGTCTCTGCAATTCAAATTGGGACCATATGATAGATGAAGAACATCACAGTATCTTTTGTAAAATCCAATCCTATCACCCGAGCCAGGAGAAGGACCACGGCCACATTCAATTCCACCATTGATGATGTTTGTGATAACACCGAAACCTGGAGTTCTATTGGCTGCCACGTCAGCAGCAGAAGGTGTCCACCTATTGGTGATGACGTCATGGCATGAAGGCTTATTACCTTGTGGTGTCATCCAAAACCATATGGCTGTCTTGAATGATATCACTGGGTCTCTCGCTACTAAGTCCGGATTGTTTATCAAGTCCACTCCTAAGGCTCTTCCAGCTTGAGCGTAGTTGTAATTGCTATTTGTCAAAGTCATCAAAAAATCAATAACAACATCCTACAGTACTCACTGGCTAATACCATCACAAAAAATAAATCATCTAGTTCTAACTAGAATAATACTATGTGTTTCTGTAATATTTTTCTATTAATATTTTCAATACTTTATAAGAAACTATTAAATAGTTTTAAATTATAAAAAATAATATTCTTGTCTAGAAACTTTAGAATTATTGTTTCAATTAATACATCAGAATGCTTATAAAATTTAAATCAAACAAACACAAATTAAAAAAATGAATATATATATATATATAGGTTTGAATATATTTATAAGTTATTATAAATATGTTCAAGTTTGATGTTAATTCTGAAAAAAAATTGATAGATTTAGTCCTTCATATTAAATATCAACATAGCATGATAGTTAAAGGCCTGTATGCATGTCAAATAATAATAAGAATAAATTTTAAAATCTATAAAAATTACAATTAATAATTTTAAAAAATAAAATAAAATAAATTATATTTATATAAATTAAAAATATATTTAAATCTATAGGTATTCTAAATTGATTTTATTTGCCATTATTTTTAGGATAACGGGTAAAGAATTAGTAAATATATTTTTTTATTAAAAATATATTAATAACATTAAATATTATATTTGAAATAAAAAAATATTTGGCTTGTTGCATGCATTAATGTTTAAAGTAATTTTATGAGCCAAATGGTTTGAAATTTGAATAAAAGTTGTAAGTTTTGAGGATCTTAACTGTGTGAGCTGAATGGGTCCTCGGCCATAATATGATTTGCCAGCGGGACAAGGTGTACCGGGATCACAGTAATTGTTGGATTTATCTCTTTCTGTCACAAAGCAATAACCCCAAGCATATGGTCCATCTGGGGAACCTGCTGCTCCTCCTATAACACATTAAACATTTTTTTTAACGTGAGACAAAATGCTACACATCAGAAATTGAGGACGATTAATAAAGACAATATTCTTTTGGTTTTCAACCGGATATGATTCTGGAATGTATTTAAAATTATTGTGGTTCTATATCTTAGAATAATATTAATTAAAATATATATAAGAAGTGATTAGTTATAATATAATACAACCTGTGGTCTCATGAGAGGTTTGAGCGAGGAAAGCAGCAACCTCCCTCTTACGAGTGTTAGTATCACCCGTGGTGCCAAACCCACCAAATGATCTAGCTGCGGTGACGAAAGCATTGTAGCTGTAGAACCCCTTCCCCTCACATGCTGGATCGTTTCGGTGTTTCAGTAGTTGATCAAATAAAGAAGCATCGATGACACTACCAACGTCATCACCGGCAACACTATGCAATTTTGATGAGGTTACCAGCAAGATATAAGCTAAGGTAAAGGTGAAGACTGAACCTAACTTCATACTTGGTTTTGTTTTGTGTTTTATGACTGTCTGTAGGTAAGAGTGGTGCGAACGTGCATTATATAGTGACAATTTGACAATGCTCTCATTTCATATGGTTTGCTTTTGCCTTAACTCCCGTTCTTAAATTAGGGAATGTGACATCATCTTGAAAATATGTAGCGGTGGATCTGGTTAGTTAGTGGAGTTCGAGGTTGTGCAAAATTTTGGTACAAAGAGAGTTTCTTTTACCAACTGTTGGTTTAAAGGAAATAAATTAACATATTGATTTTATTTTGAAGTTTTAATTATAAAATTATTTTTTTAAAAAATTGTATGGGAAATTTGAAAATATTATTTTTATGAAAATTTTAAAATTGAAATAAAAGAATATTTTCATAATTAAAATTAAAAGTAAAATCAGAAAGTAAATAAATCTTGAAAAATGAGTCACTGACTTTAAGGGGGAAAAAGAAGGATATGGAGATGAGTGGCGTTTATGTCACATTGAGTTTCTGCTCCACTCCTTATTTTTTTAATGTGTAGTTGGAAGGTTGATATCCGCTATACTAAAAAACTGAAGAATGATATTTGCAAGAAAGGATATGCGGTAATTTTTGTAACCAACAAATTCAGAAGTGCATTGCACTCACTACTACATAAAAACAACTTGAAATGGTTTTTTGTGAGTTAAGTTTTGTGTAAAGATGTTACTTATGTTGCCAAGTTAAATTAAGACTTGGATAAATTACTCTAACTTTTTTTTTATTTTATATTTATCGTAGAAAATTTGTTCTATTACCTCTTGATTTATATATAATATATTTAAATTCAATTTTTTAGTTTTAAATTAAATTAAATTAAATTAATAAAAATGATTTTATTATAAATTTTTATGAAGTACACCAAATCTATTTTATTTTTATGCATTATAAAGCTTATTTCAATTTTATAATAGTAAATTTTTTAAATAATTGAAAAAAATGAATGATAAAAAATAGAATAAAATATTTTGACATTTAATGTAATTATGTTTGATATCTTTATTTTTTTACAATTGATACAAAAAAAATTAATTGTTTGATTATGTTTCCTCTACATGTTGTTTCAAAAAATCTTTATTTTTAATTTTATAACAATTTTTTTCTCTAACTTTTTTTTCACTATCAACATCTCCATTTACCTTTCACCTATGGTTAACATTTTTTAATAAGCTTATATATACATTTTTTTAGTTATAATTTTTCAATAAGATCCATATAAGATAAATGAGAAATCAAAATCATATATTTGATAATCAACAACAAATTTTTAAAGATGATTCGAGAAATAAATTTCGTAAGTATTGAAATTTTTGTTGACAACTTCTAAGATTGAAAAGTTTATAGATCAATAATGGATTAAGAGTTTGAAAAAATATTAAAGAAGAATTATGTCTGCAATAGTAAAAAAAATGCAGGAGTTCTTTACGTGATAATAAAAAAAACAATTTTATCTTTATAATAAAATTTAATGTCTCATCTGTTATTTAAGATAGTTTTACATAGATTAAAAATTTAATTAATATTTTTATTTATAATAAAATTATTTTTTTTTATTATATTTTAATTTTTATCATGAGTTTATTTACTGTGAAAAATAAAGATATAATAGAGAGAGAAATAATAAATATTACTTTGAATTTTTAATAATTAAAAATACATTTTAAAAATAGTGAATAATCAGAAGTGACAATGACATCCATCCATAGTGTGTAAACAATAAATGTATAAAAATAACTCTAAAATTTTAAAAAATAAAATTATCAATAAATAAATATAAAAACAGTAAATACATCAATATTTTTATTTTATTTTTATAATTGATTAATGTAAAAAAATTATAATTAATAATATAAAAAATAATAATTAACTCTATTGCATATATAAATATTTAAAATAAAATTGATAATTGATTAATAAAATATATAATTAATTACGTGTGCTAATAATAATCAATTATAAACTACAAACATAAAAACATTATTCATAAATTTATACACTATTAACTACAAATTTTCATAATAATTAATTATCAAAATTGTTAATAGATTACATAATAAAAATTTAAAAGAATATAAATGGATGTATTTTATGTTTGTATATTTGGATATCGGTAATGATTACAAAATTAGAATTCTGAGCTACTTGCATGTACAGTTTTCAGTGTAATAACATCTCTAATATGCACATTAAGGAAAAATTAATAACATATCTAAAGTGGCTCTTTGGAGCTCAAATCATGAACCGCTTGTAATTGAGGAATGAGGAGAAGAAAACAAAAGTTTGAAGAGCGGCAGAGTTTGACCTTTATGCTCGAAAATCGAAATCAACCCGAAACCATTTCTCACACAGTCACAGGCCTTATCCTACACAACACGTTCAACACGTACTCATTATTCTCATCAACTCTGCTGACAACGCAAGCCTTAACCACAAATTCAATTCACCCTCCATTCTACAGCTCACGTGGCCCATATGACACTTCCCTTTCGTACAAATTCAGCTCCATTATCTATAGTATACAATTATTTTTTTAAAACAAATATATTTTTATAAATAATATTTTTAGGTTGAAAATATTTATAATATAATTTTTATATATAATTATTATTTTTATTACATTTTAAATATTTTAATATAATTTAAAATAATTATAAGAATATGTTACAGAATTTTATTAGTATTTTATTATAAATTATTGACTATAATTTTTAAATTTTTAAAAATTATATTAAATAGATTAATTTCACATGTTCAGGTTTTCTTTTCCGTGGATATACCTTTCTCTTTAATATATATATATATATATATAAATATATATATATATATATATTAATCAAACTTAATTTAAAATAAGTTTATCTTAATTTATTTTATTTAATATTTTTTAAAAAATAATTAAATTTTATCAATCAAATTTTTAAATTTTAAATTTTATTATAATATAATAATTATGTTTATAAATTTTTTTGAAAAATTTAATATTTTATTAAATAAATTTAAATTAACATATATTAAAAAGTATATTAATTATTAAAATAAAAATTAACATGTATTAAATTTTAAAAAATTTATACATATAATTTATAGGATAAAATTTATAAATTGAATAGTTAAATTTATAAAAATTAATCATTTAAAGATACATTGAATAAAAAAAACTTTAATAGATTATTTTTAAAATAAATTAATTTTTTTATTTTAATATATATATTATTAATTTTTTTCATCCCATCTTTTTATATTCTACATTTCTATCACCTTTTAGATCTTAATGATTGTAGTAAAAGTTTATTTAAGCTATAAAATAACTTTTACATTGGACAATCCTATTCGAATTGGATAGAACTATTATATCAATACAATTTTTTTCTTCAAATATTTAACATAATTAGATAGTCAAAGTATTAATTTAAGATTTTGGTTAACCAAATTAAAGTATCGTCTAATTTACGCATACTGTGGTCTCAAAACTTGAGTCAATGTGTTTCTAGAAGTTGCTCTTGTCTTCTTTAAGTCACATAATTTATTTTACATTAAGTATTTAATTTAATTTTTATTTAAAATACTTATTTTTAAATACTAATTTATTTAATTTTAAATATTAATATACCATAACAAATTTGAAATATTTTTAGATAAAGTAAATTTTGAGGTTATAATAAATTTAATAAAATTTAATTTTAGTCTACTTTTTATATATTTTGATAATATTATATCAATAAAATTATATTTTATAATTTTAATAATTTATTTCTTCAACTTATTTTAAAAAAATAATTATAATTTTTATTTATTAATAATATAAAATATTTAATATTTTGTTTAATTGATTTTATTTGTAATTCGATTAAATTAAAAAATACTCATATAATAAATAAATAATACCCTAATTATTATATAATCTGATAGTATTTCTTATAACACATTTGCTGCCACATGTCAAGCAGACATTTTGCAACGTTAATCCATATTCATCTTTTAATAATTTTAGTATATAGTAAAAGTGATAAGATTTAAATTTAATAATTTATATATTTTTTAAATTTTTATTAAAAATTAATTATAATTTTTTATTATTTAACTAATGCATTTTATTTGATGATAATAATAATAAATATAAAAATAAAAATATTTAAATATATTTCTATCGTAATTTTAATATATTTTAGTATATTATTTTTTCAAAATTTATTTATTTTTAATTAATGGTATAAAACTACTGATTATTAAGATATTAACAATTTTTTTTCTGATCCTCAAAATATTCATACATACTTAAAAAAAATAACGTCCTCAATTATACAACTTTTATAAGAATTTTTTTCAAATTTTTTATATATTTACTTTAAAAAGTATTAGTTGTTTATTTAAAAATTTAAGATAATATTAATTATTAATTATATCGTAATTGGATCACGATGAAACGGTAAATAATAAAATTTTATAAAAAGTAGAGGAGCTGTCACCAAAATTTATCAAAAAAAATTTAAAAATTTTTAAAAGTTATGATCTTTAAAATCAGTTTGGATTCGAAAGTTATTCACGCATAGGAAAGATATTAGCATCATACAACGTCTGTAAAAAAATGGTTACCTTCTAATTAATTGTGCAAAATTATAATTAACTTTCAAAAATATTTATTTCATTCCAATGGAAAATTATTTTTAGTGATTTATTTTATTTTATATAAGTTATTTAAGAATTTTTTATGTTTTTTGTCTCACAAAATAAGTGAAAAAAAATTATCTGAAAGTTTATTTGGATTTGACAGGTCTCGTTCTTGCTCCTATGTATCCTCAAGTGCAGCGAAAAAATCAAAGTTACGTAGTTCTTAAAAACAATTTCAATGAATTTTAAATTTATGAAAAAGATTATGGTACTTTTGAATTTTTTTAGAAAAGATTATGCTTGATTTTCATGAAAAGTATTTTTGAAAAATTAGAAGCAAATTAGTTTTGTGATTTTTATTTCTTAGAACTTTGAAAATGTTAAAACTTGAATTTGACAAACTGATTAATTATTTTATTTTATTTATAATTTTTTAGAGAAATATTTTTTACATTTTTTAGAAGAAATAATTTAAGAAGAAAGAAGTTTGCTCTTACACATAATTTAAGGTAGCAAATGGTTACTCAATAAATTCTTATGTTCCACGTAATATCAAAGGTGAATCCACTATTCAATTAATCCCACTTGATCACTGCACAAATTTAAAACATTTTTTAATTTTCCTCTTTAAAAATAATAATAAGATAACAAAAAATAATAAATCTAAACTAAAAACAAATATAAAGAAAAATAATAATAATAAATTTAAAAGTTAAACTAAAAACGAAGATAAAGATAATAAAATAATAAATAATAAAAATTAAATAGAATGAAAATAGATTAGTTGCACTTACCTGTTTTAAAGTGACCCACAAACTTTTCTATTGAAACGAAGACTATATTGAAATCAGGACTAGATGAGCTTACGCACTGCGCACTTCCAAACTTAAACTATTCACAGGGGAATAAGAAACTTTATATATGATGGGTTTACGCTCTAATGCATACTCCCAAACACGAGCTTTGTAGCTCAAGTGTTCTCTCTTTCTTCTTAGAAAAGACATCTCCTTATATAGGAGAATGAGAGACTCTTGAAGTCTCTTTCTCTTGTGTGGGACTTGCAGCTCCTTGTATAGTAGGATGAATGATTGAAGGAGTCTCACTCTTCCAATTTGGGACTACCAAAATGACTTTTAAAGTTTTAATTCTGTGTGATGTGGTACTTCTATTTTTCTATTTCTTTTTATTTTGTTTTATCCTTTTTGATTTTTTGTTTTTAATACTCGGACAAAATTAGATATTCACAGTTGTCTCTCTTTACAAATTTCTTATTAAATAACATGAATAGTTACAATATTCTTATTATTTTGCTAAGAAATTTGTAAAAAAGTGAATTAATTTTGTCCGAAGATACGTGTATCCTTAAAATGAAGAAGGTGTGTAGACCCATGAAAAAAGATGCATTACCCTTAGAATAAAAGAGGTTCATACACATTTCTAATGTAAAAGGTGTGTGAACCTTGAGATTAAGGGTATGTAAACCATTGGAATGAAGATGGTGTTTGGACCCTTTAAGTGGAGAAGGTCTTTGGACCTTTGAAATAAAGAGGTGCTTGAACCCTTTGAATACAGTGGGTGTGTGGACCCATGAAATACAATTGCTGCGTGGACCCATAGAATGGAAAGGGTGTGCGAACTCATGGAATACAGTGGGTGAGTAGACTCATGGAATGCAGTGGGTGCGTGGACCCTTAAAATGCAGTGGGTGCTTGCACCCTTTGAATGCAGAGGGTGCTTGGACCCTAGAATGCAGTGGGTGCTTGGACCCTTAGAATATAGAGGGCGCTTGGACCTATGGAATGCACATGGCCCTTGAACCCTTGGAATACAGATGGTGTGTGGACCCTTGGAATGCAGTGGGTGTGTGGACTCTTGGAATGCAGAGGATGCTTGGAATGCAGAGAATGCTTGGAATGCAGAGGATGCTTGGAATACGGAGGGTGTTTGGACCCTTGGAATGCAGAGGGTGCATGGACCCTTGAGAAGTAGAGGACCTTTTGAATGCAGAGGATATGTAGACCCTTTGAATGAAGTGGGTGTGTGTTCCCTTTAAATCAAGTAGGTGCGTGGACCCTTTGAATGGAGAGGGTGTTTGGACCCTTGGAATGGAGAAGGTTCTTGAACCCATAGAATGTAGTGGGTGCGTGGAACTATTGAATGCGGTGGGTGCATGGACCATTGTGATGCGATGGGTGTTTGGACCCTTGGAATGGAGAGAAGGGTACTTAAACCCTTGGAATGCAGAGGGTGCGTGAACCCTTGGAATGCAGATGGTGTGTGAACCCTTGGAATGCAGATGGTGCATGAGTCCTTGGAATGCAAAGGGAGTGTGGAACCTTATGATGCGGTGGTAGCATGAACTCTTGGAATGCAGCGGGTGCGTGGACCCTTAGAATGCAGTAGGTGCTTGGACCCTTGGAATGTAGTGGGTGCGTGGACTCATGGAATGTAGAGGCTGCGTGGACCTTTAGAATGCAGAGGATGCTTAGACCCTTGGAATGCAGGGGCGATTAGACCCTTGGAATGCAGAGGGTGCATGGAACATTGGAATGCAGATGGTACGTGGACCCTTTGAATAAAGTGAGTGCGTGAACCCTTATGATGCGGTGGGTGCATGAACCCTTGGAATGAAGAGGGTACTTGAACCCATGAAATACAGTGGATGTGTGGAACCATGGAATGCGGTGGATGCGTGGACCCTTGTGATGCGGTAGAAGCGTGAACCCTTGGAATGGATAGGGTGCTTTGACCCTTAGAATGGAGAGGGTGCTTAGACCCTTGGAATGGAGAGGGTGCTTCAACCGTTGGAATGAGGAGGGTGCTTGAACCCATGGAATAGAAAGGGTGTGTGGACCCATGGAATGCAGTAGGTGCGTGGACCCTTGTGATGTAGAGGGAGCATGGACTCTTGTGATGCGGTGGGAGCATGGACCCTTGTATTGCGGTCGGTGCGTGAACCTGTGGAATGGAAAGAAGGGTGTATGAACCTGTGGAATAAAGAGGAGGGTGCATGGATCCTTGGAATGAAGAGGAGGGCGCGTGAACCATTAGAGTGGAGAGTAGGGTACATGGCCCCATGGAATGGAGAGGAGGGTGCGTGGACCATTGGAATGCAGAGGGTGTGTGGACTCTTGTTATGCAAAGGGAACGTGGACCCTTGTGATGCAGAGGGAGCGTTGACCCTTGTGATGCGGTGGATGCTTAAACCCATGAAATAGAGAGGGTGCGTGGACCCATGGAATGTGGTAGATGTGTGAACTCTTGTGATACGATAAGCGTGTGGACCTTTGAAATGGAGAGGAGGTGGGTGAACCCTTGGAATGGAGAGGTGGGTGCGTGGACCCTTAGAATGAAGATGAGGGTGCTTAAACCCTTAGAATGGATAAGAGGGTGCTTGAACCCTTGGAATGTAGAGGGTGTTTGGACCCATAAAATGAAATGAGTGCGTGAATCTATGGAATGGAGAGGATGCGTGGACTATTGAGATGGAGAATGTGCATGGACCCTTGTGATGATGAGGTGTATAATCTATAAATGTTGGATTTTTTTTTATTTTTATGAAATCTAGGTTGGAGTAAGATCCTTATAAATATACAGTTTAAGTTTCACATCCTAAGAAAGAAAGACTTGGCCTTATGTATTCCAAACCATTTAATGGTATGAATGCACAATATCTTTTTAATGTAAGAATGCATGAGAAAATTATGATGATATAGGATTAAATAATGATACACTGATTGATGAAACTGAAAATGATTATGTCATGATGTAGAATATCATGATATCAACTGTATAATGCATGTTTTGAATTAGAAAAATTGATGTTTTCAAAAAGTTGGTGGAATAGGTTGTTTTTTGACTTTTTCTTTTTATATTTCTTTTTTTCTTCTTTCTTATTTTTATTTCTCTTTTTTTTTGGTATGTGTGTGTGTTTTTTTTATCATTAGTCTTTATAGTTTCATGTTGAAAGTTTCAAGGATGAATGAAAAATTATTGGTTTGTTTTGATTTTTCAACTTAAACAAATGTTAATGTATAACCAAAGTGTGAGTAAAATAATATGGTTGTTGGAATCCTAGTAAATTGCAAATGGCAATATTATTGCTCTATCATGTTGTGTTAATTAAGAGTTTGTTAAGTTAACATGTTTTTTAAATCATCAAAATAACTGTAATGCTTTTAATTTTTAGTGGTAACATATGTTTTCTTTCGGTATATATTTTATTGAAATGCATGACGATATTATTGGTGAAAATAAAATTAATTTGCTATGTTTATTAGTTTATATTTTGTTTTCTTGATTAAAGTATTGATTCATAATCCTTGTTTTTTTATTTTAATAATATAACAAAATAAATAAATTATGTAAATAATATTTATTTGATCTTTTTATTTTATTTTATTTATTTTATATGAGAATCAAATGACGTTAATTGAATGGTTGATCCACCTTTAACATAGTTTTATTTGTAAGAGTTTATTGAACCAATTCATGTGCATATTTTCTTTCAAAAATTAAGTAGGCAAAATTGAAAAAAAAATTTCTAAACTTTGTTTAAATAAATTTTCGAACCAATTTTTTCGTTTATTTTATAAAAAAAAAAGTTAAATCAATTTTTTTAAATAAACTACATATCAATAAAATAAATTGATAATTTTTTTTTTTAAAATTTTGAATAAAATAAATATTTTAAAAATTAATTACATTTGTACATAATTAATTAAAAGTAACTTTTTTCAACAAATGTTGAGATGTTAATTTTTTTTACACATAAATTACTTTCAAATTCAAACTTATTTTAAAAATATTAATTTTTAAAATAAATTTTAATAATAACTCTTTTATTTTTTTAAAAAATATTTACTATTCCATTATGATTCAATATAATAATCACAGGTGGTTTTAAAATAAATTAAGTACATACTCTTGTAATGTTAAGATTATTTCTGCTGTTAATCCTAAATAATTAAATAATATATTTTTTTTATATTTTTAAATAAGTACGTCGATCAAAAGTGGAAAAATAAAGTTTTAAAAATTTAAGTATTATTCCATAATAATTATGTAATGTATGTTAGATTGAAAACTTTAATTATTAAAATAAAAAAATTATTTAATTTTAATGATTAAGAATTAAAATAAAAATGAAAATTACCAATACAAGTACACAAAATACAATTTATAATTACCTGAAATTTTTTATTTTTCTTTCTGAACCACAATTTCTAATTATTAACATTTAATTAATTATTTTTAAACGTTATTTTCAATAATTCTGTAAGATAATAATAATAATAATTAATTAATTAATTAATCAGATAGAAATCTAAAACCTATATTAATTTTATAAATTTTAGTTTTAATTTTCTTACGAGGATGTGTTAGTATCGTCAACTTCATACTTAATAGTGGATCATTAAGAGTGAAAATTCCTTTCATAAGGAATGAGGGTTTAACTTTAACAATAGAAAGGTCTACATTAAAAGTTTAGTTATATGTGTCAAAAATACAATAATTTTTTTTATTAAAAATCATAATGATGAACTTAAAAGATAGAACAAAAGAATCACCTGAAACAAACTGTTCTACAGTAGAAAGCTTGAATCTCCATCAAAACATGACTATTAATTTTTAAGAATTTTTTAAGGAAAAAATGATAATCGGAAGGAAAGGTAGAAAGTGAGAAGAGAGAATGAAGATTATGGAAGAGAGTCTGAAAGTAGTATATAAAAAAATGAAAGCATTTGTAGAAGTTCAAGTGAAAGAAAAAATCTTTTAAAGGCAGAAATTCTCCTCTATTTAAAAAAACAGGGAGAAACATTGCTTTTCGCATCTTAAAGTTGAGAACGGTGCTTACTAATAAGTATAGCATACTTCCAGAGTTTTTGGGAAATGGATTCTTTGTCGAGCAATTTTTTCGATCTTCTTTTACAATCTATTTTTTTCTTTTTCCTTTTATAAATATTACATCTAATAATTAAAAATACTAAAATATTAATCTAATGATTAAAAATAAAGAAAGATAAAAAATACATGAGGATTTGAGTTTTTGAGGTGTGGTTATCAACGAGCATACTTCTGTGAGTTTAGACATGTACTAAATGGAAGAGCTGCATTCCTTCTTGTCTCCCCAATCATTAGCAGTAGGATCTCCTCAAAAGATTCAATCGATCCTGTGGCATTTCTTCATGAAATCCACAAGCTGGCAGGGAATGATTGTCTCATTTTTAATGTTAATTAAGTACAACGGTGTCACACGAAATTACAAATAGTAAAACGAAAATGACAAACAGGGCAGGATCTAGCACCAAACATAGAGTGAGAATCTAGGTTTTGGTTTGAGGAGGTATAGGGTTATTCCGTCAAACTTCAGTAATGCAAATACAATTATTTTTTTTTTTGTGTTTTTGAGGTATTTAATTCTAAACTTGTATTCCACGTGCTGGAGGATTCCAGACCAACTTTGTTTGTATCCGTAAAAAAAAGGTACCAATAAGATATTTATGGTCCAAAGCAAAATATAAACCATTCACATTAATTGGAATTATTGCTAGTGTACTATATTAATGATTGATATATATGAGAGATTAAAATCTTTTAATCACATGGAAAAGTAAAATCTCTTATATCGGACAAAGTTTAAGCAAAGGCGTCATTCAACGTTTGGCACCAAGAAATAGAAGACAAAAAAAAGTTTAAATTCAGAGAAAATTACACAAACGCGAACACTTTTATTGCAAGATTGTTATAGAGGAGGTTACATAGGCAACAAAATTATTGAAATCACGCAGAGGCCAACATTCTTATTCTAATTATAGTTGAACCGTGGCCATTACAAAGAGCCCAATTTGAAATTATCCACCAAAGGGCCTTTGGTTTCTGCAGTTCAAATTGGGACCATATGATAGATGAAAAACATCACAGTACTTTTTATAAAATCCAATCCTATTACCTGAACCGGGAGAAGGACCACGGCCACATTCAATTCCACCATTGATGATGTTGGTGATGAGACCGAAACCTGGAGTTCTATTGGCTGCCACGTCAGCAGCAGAAGGTGTCCACCTGTTGGTGATGACATCATGGCATGAAGGCTTATTACCTTGTGGTGTCATCCAAAACCATATGGCTGTCTTGAATGATATCACTGCATCTCTGGCTACTAAGTCCGGATTGTTTATCAAATCCACTCCTAAGGCTCTTCCAGCTTGAGCATAGTTGTAGTTACTATTTGTCAAACTCATCAAAAAGTCAATAACAACATCCTACACTCTCTACCCAATACCATTTTATAAAACAATGCATATAATTCTAATTTGAATAAATACTATGTGTAATATTTTTTGTATTCATATTTTCAATACTTTATACAGAAACTATTAAATACAAAAAGAAGTATAATATATATTTTTAAAATATAAAAATAATATCCTTATTTAATAAATATAAAAAGTGTCTAGAAACTTTAGAATTATTGTTTCAAATAATACATCAGAATGCCATAAAACAAAATCAAAATAGTTAACTGGTGTCCACGTGTCTGTTTATGAATTGATAGTTTTAATTTTCTTAAAATTTATTTATTTTTAAATAGTCTCTAATATTTTTTTTATAACATGTCATGTCAAACATCAACTTAACATGATTGTTAAGTGGTTATATGCATATTAAATAATGACAAGGGTAAATCTTAAAATTTTAAAACTATAAAAGTTAAATTAATAAAACTTTTTTTAAGGATTAAAACTAAATTTAATTATATTTATATAATTTGAAAATATATTTAAATTTATATGTATTCTAATTTGATTTTATTATCCATTATTTTTAGGATAATGGGACGTAAAGAATTAGTAAATATATTTTTTTATTAAAAAATAATAAAAATATATTTGTATGAATTAATATTTAAAGTAATGATTAGCTAAATGGTTTGAAATTTGAATAAAAGTTGTAACTTTTGAGGATCTTAACTGTGTGAGCTGAATGGGTCCTCGGCCATAATATGATTTGCCAGCGGGACAAGGTGCCCCGGGATCACAGTATTTGTTGGATTTATCTATTTCCGTCACAAAGCAATAACCCCAAGCGTATGGTCCATCTGGGGAACCTGCTGCTCCTCCTATAACACAATAAACATTTTTTTTTTACATGAATAGAAAAATATAAGATTGAAATTTAACACTTCTCCTAAATTATTTTAGTTTCAAACTATTAAACAAATTAAATATTTGTTTTAATTTGAGATAAAATGAGAGACGGATGGTTAAAAAAGTATGATTATTCCATTAAGATGATGTTTGTTTGAAAAAAAAATATATTTATTTATTTTATATAAAATCATTATATTATTTTTCATTTTTTAAATTTTGTATTAAAAATAAATTTTTTATTTTTTATTTTCTATATAATATTAAAATTAGAAAATAAAATAAAATAAGATATTATTTTATAATAATAAAAAAATATTTTTGCAAAACAAACTTTATCCAATATAAATATTGTTTTGGTTTTCAATCATGTTGAAAGGTATTTAAAATTATATTGGTTGTATATTCATAATACTTTTTTTATTTTTAATACTTAAATTAGTGTTTTTGAAAGATTAATTAGTTGTTGTATATTCATAATAAAATTAAGTTATTATGATTAATTTAGTTATGAAAAATTAGATATTAAAATAGTTCGCATAAGATCAATCTTATATTTTTCTAATTGTTAAAAAAAATTGAAACACATCATATGTAAGCATTAAATATGTATTTATTAAATATTTTAAAATATAAAAAAGTAGAAATTTATTATATTCTTTAATATATATCCTTTTATCAATCCTCCTATCATTTTATATATAAAGTAAGTATTAAAAAATATGCATATATTTATTATCTTAAAAACATGAAAAATAAAACATTTTTTATTAAGAAAATAAAAAATTATAGGAATAAAATATAAAATTTAATTTTTTTTTAATTTAACACTAAACAATTGTTAAATTTTAGCATAGTAAATATTCTTTAGAAATTTTAACTTTTTAAACATAAATATGAGCACGTATTGTATAAAAAAAATTCTTTTCTATTTTTTTATAGATAAAATCCTATTGATTTGCTAAAAAAATAAGGTTGCATTGGCGAAGTAACATGGGGAAATCCAAGAGGTTAATATATAAGAAGTGATTAGTTATAATATAATATAACCTGTGGTCTCGTGAGAGGTTTGAGCGAGGAAAGCAGCAATCTCCCTCTTACGAGTGTTAAAATCACCCGTGGTGCCAAACCCACCAAATGATCTAGCTGCGGTGACGAAAGCATTGTAGCTGTAGAACCCCTTACCCTCACATGCTGGATCGTTTCGGTGTTTCAGTAATTGGTCAAATAAAGAAGCATCGATGACACTGCGAACATCATCACCGGCAACACTAAGCAGCTTTGATGAGGTTACCAGCAAGATATAAGCTAAGGTAAAGATGAAGACTGAGCCTAACTTCATACTTGGTTTTGTTTAGTGTTTTATGACTGTTTGTAGGTAAGAGTAGTGCCAACGTGTATTATATAGAGTGAAAATTTGACAATTTTGTCATTCATGTTTTGCTTCTTCTTTTTTTTTTTTTTTTTTTTTCTTTAACTCCCATAATTACATAGCATCAACATGTGTACATACCGATTGAATGGTTGGATTTTTTTTAATTGGACAACTTGCATCCGAATATAATTAAATATAACATATTATATTGTATGTATATTATTTCTCATTCTTACATAAAAGAACATGACATTATCTTGCATAGTAAATTCACTTCTTTTCGTCTAGCAAAATATTCTTCCTTAATTGATTAATATTTTTTTAATCAATTATTATGAATAAATACGGTCAAAATATAGTTAAATACTTAATGTAAATGAAAATATAATATTAATTAATTAATAAAAATGTAATAATTAATTTTTTGTATATGTGAGATAATCAAAATTATATGTATGATTAACTATATAAAAAACATTTAATCGATTTTTGATGTGATTAATTAATTAAAATTAAAAAACATGATATAACAGATATAGTTAGTGTAGCTGTGTAGAAGAATCACGGCTCATCTCGCAGTGGGTCTTGTTAGTTAGTGGAAATCGTGGTTGTGGAAAATTTCGGAAAAGAATTTCTATCCTCCACTATAAGTGTAAAGGAAAGAAACTAACATCTTGATTGTATTTTGAAGCTTTAATTATAATTATTTTTTAAAAAATTGTATACGAAAATTTTAAAAAATATATATATATTTTTTTAATTTAAAGATAGAAAGTAAAATAATTTTTTATAATTAAAATTAAAAAATAAAATCAGAAAATAAATAAATTGTAAAAAATGAGTCACTGACTTGTCTTTTTATGCGGGGGGAAAGAAGGATACGAAGATGAGTGGTGTTTATGCCACAATGAGTTTCTACTTTTTATTTTATCTTTTTAATCTGTAGTTAGATAAGTAGGTTGATATCCACTATATTAAAAAACTAAAGAATGACATATTAGCAAGGAAAGGATATGCGGTCATTTTTGTGACCAACAAATTCAGAAGTGCAATGCACAGCTTTCTGGCATAAAACAACTTGAAATGATTTTTTCTAACTTAAGGTTTGTGTAAAGATGTTACATATGTTGCAAGTTAAATTAAGTTTCTTTTATACAATAATAAAAGAATTAAAAAAATGATAAAATTTAAATTTAAAATTTTATATAAACTATTCTAATCATTAATTTTTTATGGCTTAATCTACTTTAATGGCTCAAGTTAAGTTTAAGTTTGAGTAAATTACTCTAATTTTTCTTCTATTTTATATTCGTTGTACAAAATTTGTTCTATTTTTAAAATTTATAAAAAATACGTACTGCTTTTATAAATATGATGTATTTAAATTTAAATTCTTTAGCTTTAAATTAAATTAATAAAAATTCTCTTATTACAATTTTTTATTAATTACACCAAATCTATTTTATTTTTTAAACATCATAGAGCATTTCTATTTTATAATAGTAAACTTTTCAAATTAATAATATTTAAACGATAAAATTGCTAAAATAACATTCAAATAACTGAAGAAAATAAATGATAAAAATATATAAAAAATCAATAATAAGGATCCTTTCAAAATTATTGCAATAAAAAATTAATAAAATTTTAATCATGTGAGATATTAATAATTAAATTAATAAAATGTGATTATATTTTTTATTCCATCTTATTAATAATTAAAGAACATTCTTATTTTATTTTATTAATAATTTATACGATTAAGGTTTTATTATATTTATATATATAAATTAATCTTTTATTTACTAAAATAAAAGAATTTAGTTTTGTATAAAATAAATTAGGTGTAATATTTAATAAATAACGGAAAGTTTATACCACGAAACAAAATATATAATAAGAAAATTTAAGTCAATTTCATATAAAAATCAATGTTTTGTGTTTAGGTGTACATGTTTATAAAATTGAAGAGATTTATGTAAATTTTAAAAATAAGAAATTAAATAACAAATACAAAATAGAACAACAGTTCAAATAATTTACATTTAAGGAATTTTTTTGAGTATTTTAATCATCTATTTAGTTCCATTTTTGTGGTGCAGGGTTGGGGGATCTTAGCCTACAGAATTCAATTTCCAATCACAGGTTCCTCTTTTAAAAATCCTGATTTTTTAAGCTGGGCCTCGTGTCAGAGCAGCAGGGTAAGCGGTTCTACTCCAATGTATTTCTTTATCTCGGGTTTGGATACGAAATTTAAAATCTTATATATATGTAAATAAAAAATGATAATCATTTAAAAGAGAATAAAATATAAAAATAATGAAAAATAATAATAGAATATAAAATTTTTAAAAATTAAATAAACTTTTTTAATATCTTTTTTAAATTCTCATCACTTAAAAATGTAAAATTTTATATCTCAAATTCTTCAATCCAAATACAAGATTAATAATTCAAGGGGACAAATATGGTGTAAGCAAGTTTAGTTTGCATTATTTAGGAGGAAGAGACATCTTTTAATTTAAGGAGCGGAAATATTTTTTCTTTTTAATTTTATTTTATTTTTTAAAATTTTATATAATAATATTGAAATTAAGAAAAAAAAATTTCTCTATTTTTATGCAAAATTTAAAAACAAAATTAATAATTTATAAAAAATAAAAAATAATTTCACAATCCAAATATCTCTTTACCTTTTCAATGAAATATAAGTTCTTCATCCTACATCATAATGATGTATTCACACAAAGTATTCCTTTTTAATGAAAGATAGACTCCTCCTTCTCCTTAACTTTTCAGTGAAACATGAGTTCTTCATCCTACAGCACCAGGATGTGAAAATGAGATATTACTTTCAACAAAGTGCCTAAACATCTTTAGATAATTCAAAACAACGGACTAAACATTTCTAATATATTTTTTTTTCTTTTAGAATTTGTTAATTAATTACTGTTTTTATATAATAAATTTTCGGTACTAAAGTGTTAATATTGTTTTTGATAAAATTAATCGATACAGAAGTTAAAAAGTGATCATATGTTTAATTAAAAATGTTATTATTTAAAAAATATTAATAGGTTAAAAAATATTATCCTTTTTATCTTATTTTTTACATATAATTTTTTATCTCTTATCATTTATTACAGAAAATAAATACAAAAAAATTTTATAAAAATTAAATTAGAAAAATAAATAGGAATATTTTTATTTTATTTTATTTCTGGATAGATACAAGAAAGTAATAATTATTAAAATTTATTTAATTAAAAAGATTAAAATACTTTAACAAATTTGGTTATTATTTTCATCTATAAAAAAATGTTTTTTTCAACTCTTAAATTAATAATTTATTTGATTGAAAAATAAGAAAAAGAAAAAAATATATTTATTTTTTTTATGTTTATTTTTTTATATGTGAAAATAAAAAAAATTAATTTCTGCATATTTGTTAAAAAAAATTAAATTGATAAAAAAATAAAAGAAATAAGGTTGTATTTTTTATTTTCTCTTTTATTTTAAATTATTATATATTTTTAAATATATAAAATAAATATTATATTAATAAAAATATAATATAAAATTTTATTTTTATTTTTAAATTTATTTAAAATAAAATTTATATTAGTGATGTATATTTTATTTATTTATTAAAATAATTTTTTCTTCTCTTTTAATTTATTTAAATAATTTTTTTTCCTTAACTTTCACGCACTTCAATCAAAGTATAAAAGGTTGATTGATTTCACACGGCGTTTTTTCTATTTTTACATAAAAAAATTTAATATTTCGTGTAAATCATTTTATAAAAAATAAAATAATTTAACATTTCGTGTAAATCATTTTATAAAAGATAAAATTAGTTCGATTTAAGAGTTTAGTTAAATTTTGAACATTAAAAATAGAATTAGTCAAGTCAAATTGGATGTTCTAAATATGTGTTCTAAATATTTAAATTTGATCTGTTTAAAAATTTTAAAATTTTAACGGTTATTTATTAATTTTTTTTTAATCAAATCTATATATGATTTAAAACATATAAAATCTATAAATTTGTTTAAAAATTTATATTAAAAAAATTAATAAAAAAATTAAAATTTATATAACAAATTGATTAAAAGAATTTATAAATTTAAAAGTTTATAAAATAAAAAGATTATCTAAAATATATATATTAATATTAGATAAATAAAATATAAAATAAATATTATATAAATATAATATATTAAAATAAATATAAATATAATAAATAAATTAAATAATTTTTTTTATAAACTTAAAATTATTTTATTTATTTAAAAAATATGCCTGAGTTTATATATATATATATATATATATATATTAAACGAGTAAAACAAATAAATTTTAAAACTATAAATATCTGTTAGATGAACCTTATTTATTTCCATACCAATGACGAGAGGAACGAGATGAAGAGAACAAAAGTTTAAAGGCGACAGACTTTGACCTTAATGCTCGAAAATCGAAATCAACACCCTGTTTTTCAGAGACTCACACCTTATCCTGCTTCAACACGTACTATTATTAACAGTGTTCACAAGGCAACTTCCCAATACGTGGAAGATAAGACAGAAACAAAGAAAAAAGAAAGATAAGAATTAGGATGTAAATAAAAAATAATTTTTTAAATAAATAGAAAATAAAAATATATTTTAATAATATTTTATTTTATATAAATTTTAAAAATAAAATTTAATTAAACAAACTATTTTTTAATATATATTCATTTTAATAATTTATAATAAAAAATATATCTTTCCTCTATTTTCTCATCTTTCTATGAAGATTAATTGTTATATGAGATCACAAAAATACTTTTCTTCTCTTCTAAATTTATACTAAACAAGCGATAAAACAATATTTTTATAATTCCTATCTTTTTTTTAACTATTTCCTTCTTCCCTCTATATTTTCTACCAACTAAACATACCATCTAATAACACGTTAAATCCACGCTGCATTCTACGGCTCACGTGGCCCACTTGACACTGTCGGAGTACAATTTGAGGTCTATTATCTAATACTATTAATATACTTAGAACAAATATATTCTTTATAAATAGTATTTTTGTTTGAATTTAAAATATTTATAATATAATTTTATTTATATTTTTAATATAATTTAAAATAATTTTAAAATCCGTTACATATTCTTATTTAATATTTTATTAAAAAATATTGATTACATCTTTTAAATTTTATATGTTATATTTTAATTCTCATAAATAAAATGTCTTTTGGGTGAACCAAAATCATATTACAACAATAAATTACTTTTAGCATTTTCAATCTTTTTTTTTTCATATTGATCATAATTTTTTTTTAATATATATAATTTTAAACATATGATCTTATTTAAAAAAATTAAATACATATCACTTAAATCAACTATCTATTAATGTATATTTAATTTAGATAATGTTAATATGTATTTGATTCAAGTATGTATCTTTACTTTTTAAAAATAAAATTATACATATTAGCACATAATTTTTTATATTCTATATTTTTATTGTTTTTTATGATGTTTAATTTTAAAAAATATTTATTATTTTTATTTTTATTTATAAAAATATCATTTTATTTTATTTTTATTTCTAAAATTTCATAATAAAAATAGTAAAAACATAAATAATATTTTCTTATTTTTATTATTTCCTGTATAATATATCAAACATAAAAAAATAAAATCATAACACTTTTTCATAAACCATTAATTCAATATTGTTGGCTAAGCTTAATTAATGTCTCGTCTAATTTATGTATTTAGTGTTCTCTAAACTTAGAGTCTTTATTATTGAATGAATGTGTGTTTAGAAGTTGTTCTCAATATTCTTCAAGTCATATGATTTTTTATATATTAAGTATTTAATTTTATATTTATCTATAATATTTATTTTTTAAATACTAGTTTAATCTGAATCTTATATATTACTCTAACAAATTTCAAGTATCTTTAGATAAATTAAATTTTAAGATTATAGCAACTTTAAAATTCAATTTAAAATTCTTTTTTATAATTTTGATATATTATAGTATTAAAAAATCAGTTATAATTTTAATATTTATTTTTAAACTTTTTTATTTCTAAATTTTTATAATTTTAATCTATTATTAATAATACAAATATGTATTATTCTGTTTAATCATTTTTTTTGTAAAATTTATTTAAATTTTTAAATATTGACATAATATATAAACAATAAGCTAATTATTATATAAACTGAGAATATTTCTCGTAACAAAGTTACTGTCACAGTTCGTTTAAAACAATAAGCTAATTATTATATAAATAATAAGCTAGTTATTATATAAACAATAAGGCCATCCGATAGGGTCTCGGTTCGTTTAAAACCTAGTTAAGCTCGACTTGTTTAATAAATAGATAGGTTCAGATTTATTAACAAGTCTTTTTAGATAAACAAGTCAGGTCTAGGCTTGTAAAAAAGCCTATTTATATTTATATATTATATACTTATATTTATTTTAATATATTATATTTATATAATATTTATTTTATATTTTATTTACATAATATATATATATATATATATGTTTTAGGCCTATTTAATAGCCTTTTTATCTTGTAGGGTTTAAATTTGCAAGATTTTTTAATTAATTATTTATATAGACTTTAAGTTTATTTATTGATTTTTTTTGTAATGTAGGCTTTTAAACAGGCTTACAGGTCTTGTAGACTTTAAATCAGGCCAGACCTTGACAGAAAAAAAAAACCTTTAATAGCTACAGCCTCAGGGTCAGGCTTTAAAATTTTTAAACAGATCAGACTTGAACACACTCAAAGCCTAGCTCGGCTCGGCCGGCCTACTTCCATCCCTATTTGCAATGTTACTCCATTCATCTTTCTATTTATACTATTTAGCGATGATAATAAAATTAAAATTTACTAATTTAAGTAAATTATTTTAATCTTTTATTATTAGATTTATTTTAATATTTTTTATTATTTAATTAATGTATTTATTTAATACAAAATATAAAAATGAAAATTTTCATTGTATTTCTATCGTAATTTTAATTTTTTTACATTATTTAAAAAAAATTATCATTTAATTTTTAACTAATGATCTAAAATTACTAATTATTAAAATGTTGACAAAACCCTTACAATTTTTACACATACTCTGCTTTGTTTGTATCAAATAGAAAGTTGGAAGGAAATAAATATTATGAAAAAATTTAAAAAATAAAAAAATAAAATGAAAATATAATAAAAAAAATTATTTTGATATATAAAAATATAAAAGAAAGAAAATAAATTTTTTTATTATGTTATTTGAAAGAATAAAAAAATTAATAATATAAATTTATTAAAAAATAGTTTTAAAAATTAATTTTTATAAATAATTATTTTTTTAGTAGTACAATATTAATTTTTATTTTTAATAATTTTAAATAAAATAAACGTCTATTCTATATTTACAGCTGAAAAGGAGAGAATTATTTTTGACTGAAAAATTTAATTTTATCCCAACATTTAACACAGATTCAAATAAATGAAGATACAAATTAAAATATATCCAAATCTAAAAATTAAATTTTTTACATTTTTTTTTCCTAACCAAACGGAGGGTGAATAAATATCTTGGATGATGTCACAGGTAATGTTTTTTTTTTCTATGTGTTTACTTAAAAATTTGTTTAGTTATTTATTTAAAAATTTAAGGTAATGTTAATTATTGTTTTTGATTATATATTTTTAAAAAATTTACATACTTATTATTAATGAAAGAATAATAACGTAGTTTAGGTAAAAAGATTTAAAATGATATTAATATTCTTTTATATTTGTTAATATGATATTTTTTAAACAAAGTTCTTATAGAAAATAATTTAATATAAAAAATGCTAACTAAGCTTGTTTCAAATATTAGTTAAAAACTAAAAAAAAATTTTTATTAAAAATATTACAAATAAAAAATTATCATAATTTTAATATATATTAATATTATTTTAATTTTTTTAAAAAATATTTTTTAAACATTAATTAAGAAAAGTCTTAAATTATTTGACGATGTTTTTAAATTTCTTTTTTTGACATAAAATTTAAAATTATCATATTTTTGTTTGAATGAAGTAAATTAAGAAGGAAAAATTAGAGATGGATAAAATTTTTAAAAAATAATAAAATAAGAAAAAAAAATTATTTTATTTATTTATTTTAAATTACTAAAATTATTAAATATTTTATTAAAATTTTAAAAAATCATAAAATTTAAAATTATATTTATAAAAATAAATTATTTTAAAAAATTATATAAAATAAAAATTTATATTATTAATATATATTTTTTCTTTTACAACTATTCAAATAAAAGAAAATTTTATTTTTATTTTTATTTATTTAAATAACTCAATTTTTTTTAGGTGACACAAATAAAGCATATAATTCATAAAACAAAAGTTTAACAAATAGGCGGCGGTTCCAAGTACAGATATTTTAAGAATTGACTGGATTAGAAGCTTCTGATCAATAAAATAATTATCTGTCAGTGAACAATAACATCAATCAATTTGTATTTATTTTTTAATGTCGGAGAGCACATTATACGATACAAACGTATTTGATTTCATATTTCCTATTCCAAGAGCGTGTTTGGTTTTGCGTTTTTTGAAGTTAGAACTATTTAGTGAATGCTTGGAAATTTTTTGTAGGTAATTATTTATATAAAAAACTGAAAGATGTATTTTTCATTTTTGTTTAGTATTTTTTAAAAATAATTTATGATTTTTTATTATATTTTACAAAAGAGTTTGTTTAAGATAAATAAAATTAAAATTTAAAAAAGATTTCATATATTAAAATAAAATGAAGATAATAGAGTATCATTAATTTTTAAATTGAGTAAATTTTTGTTAATTTCATCTATTATATGAAAAATTTAAGTTAAATCGTTGAATTGATAAAAGTTATTTTTAATAAAAAATTATTAAAATTATTATTTTATTAAGTTTAACATTTATTATTTGATAATAACAATTATATTTAAATATTTATAAAACTGTTATTTTTTAATTGTGTTATAATTTATTTCCTATTATTTTATTTAATTATCATTCTGCTAAAAACAAACACATTTCTTTATTAAAAATAAAAACTAAAATCAGAATTTTAAACTTATCTTTGGCATGTTGCCAGGTGACGACAATTGAAAATTGATCGAATTACAGAATATAAGACTTCATTATTACTAAACATACATGAACAATGTTTTAATTTAAAATTTATAACAAGCATATGATAATGTGAAAGCATCTATTTTAGTAACTCTTCAGGTAATATTTAATATTTTAGAATCATACAAACACACAAGCTTTTGTTTCCTTACTTAACACATTTAAATTTAATTATAATTTTTTGTCATGATGTATCTTTTGAGTTCTTTTGGCACTCCAGTTAAATAATTTTTTTTTGTGTCAAAAAAGTCTTTTTATTTTGGGCTGCATATAAGTTTTTTGTTGGCTAGTTTAATGTCAATGTAGATTAAGTTTAGTTATGCATGAAATAATTGTTTATATATTCATATTGTTTGGAGTGTAAAATATAAGTCAACATTAAAATAATTTGCTGTATGTGAACTTGATATTTACTAATTATTGATTACAATATAATGTAATAAATTTAATCATTATTGTTTATTTAATTGCAATATCAAATATTACAATCATCAATATTATTATTATTGGTATATTTTATTTTTTAAAATATTTTATATTTATAATTTTTATTCATTTAATATTAAAGAAAAAAAAATAAGAAAATGGATGGAAAACAAAATAAAAATATAATGATAATCATCAATCCTGTAACTATGATTAAGACAAAGCATTAACAATAAAACATATAAAAAGTAGACTTTATTAAACAGTATAATTAAAATCTAGATTAAAAATTAAGATGATTTTTAAACAGTGGAACATTTGCCTTTGTTGTCCCTTCATGCCGATGCTCTTCAGATATTTCCCATTCTGGGAAGCACATGACCTGGGGACTTTTGACATTTAGACAAGAATTTTCTGTGTTTTTGCTGCTGAGCTTATAATTATTTAATTCGAATAAGTAAAGAGCCAACTCTTCTTGGTACCGAGGGGCTTCCTTATTCTGGGAAAATAATTTTAACTCAGGTATAGTCATATAGAAAGCAGCATTGTCTTGGGAATAGATATGGCCGGTGAGGGGGTGTTTGAAGTATGGTCGATGGAGTATCACTACCGATACGAATTTGTTGCACTGTTCTGTGTCAAGTTTCCAGATATTGTAAGGGTAGAGATCTTGCTTTAAATGTTTTATCCAATCTTGAATTGGACAGAACCATTTAAGACATTTCCACAGCAAAGTCCTTTTGTTTGATTTATCTTCTAAATAATCAATCATCTTAAAAGTTGGAAAGATAATTGAATATTTGTAAAGGACTGTCACACACCAGAGGTACCATTGGTCCATTTCAGTGAATGGGTGATTATCCATTAACATGGGATAAATGTTGAGGTACGGTGCCTGGGGATTAAACCATGTTGGTTCTGGAGTAACCTTCTTCTTTTGAAGCAAACTGGCTAGGTAGTGAAACATGTGGGACCTAGCGAACTGTTTTATATTTTCTGGGCTGAGTGTTTACAGAGTTTTTATCTTAGGTGGAAAGTTTTCTGTTTCTGGTAATGGGTTGGCAGGACTTGATGAGGATGCTTCTGGCATCATCATTATGATCGGACATTCATGGAAACTGGAAATTAGGGTTGCTGGTTTTGGCCTGGATAAATAATCGGGAATTAGGTTCTGATTTCCTTTTATGTGCTTGACATTAAAGTTATATCTGGAGAACCATTCTTTAAGTCTAAGGATTTGTGGATTGGGAGGAACCCGATTCTTAAAATTCAACATTCCGGGGAATGAGGAATTGTCAAGTTGGACTTCGAAAGAATAAGCTCTAAGATGGAAGTCGAACTTCTATATTCCATATTTCACGGCCAAAGTTTCTTTGAAGGTGGTGTGATACTGGTGTTCTGATGGCTTGAATTGACCACTAGCATGTCCACAGTAATGTTTTTCACCTTTGATTTCTTCTATGAGGACAGCTCCCCAGTGATAGTCGCTGGCATCCGTCTGTAAGATTCGTTTTCCTTCTCCGGGAATCTTCAGAGGTGGAGGGTTTTTTGCTGCCTCTTTTAACTTCCTTACTGCTTCAGTTTGTTCTGGGCCCCATGCTGGAGCATTTTTTCTGAGCAGTAGTGAAAGCTTTGATGTTAGCCTTGAGATGTTAGGGATGAAATCCCTGACATAATTGAGAATTCCCAAGAATTGTTGTATCTCCTTCTTTGTCATGTTTTCATCTGGGAATTCAGGGAGCCTTTCAACCAAGTGAGGTTGTGGCTGATACTTCCCTTGGGCAAACTTGGCCCCTAAGAAATCGATTTCTGTGGTGCCGATCTGAGACTTCTTTGAGGAAAGCATGATGCCGTACTTGTTGCAGATCTCATAGAATTCATCTAATAGGACCTTATGTTTTTCTATGGTTGGAGAGAACAAGAGTACGTCATCTATGTAGACCAGGGCTGTATCCAATATGGGCTCGAAGATTCGAGTCATGGCCTTTTGGAATAGTGATGGTGCTACCTTTAATCCGAAAGGTAGTACAGTCCACTGGTAGTGTGCATTGGGTATGCAAAATGTTGTCTTGGGCCTTTCTGAGGGTTCAAGCCCAAGTTGCCAGAAGCCCGACTTCATGTCAAATTTTGAGAAAATGTAGGCATTTCTGATATAGGAGTAAAGGGTTTTCATGTTGGGCAATGGGAACTTGTCATCTTTTAGGAAATCATTGAGAGGCCTGTAATCGATGACTAACCTTTTTTTTCCTCGGACCTTTTCTGATCTTTTTTCAACATAGAATGCCTGGCAAGCCCAATCTGATTTGGTGGGCTCAATTAACCCTTGTTTTAGCAGTTGTTGGCATTCATCATAAGCGGCTGCTCTGTCTGCCGGAGACATGCCAGGATGGACTGCTTTGGTTGGGTTGATGTCTTCATTCATTTTAAATGGAAGTTTGACCTGAAAGTCAGAATTCTTCCATAATGGCTTTGGATGCCTGAACACGTCATGACTGTCTGCACATAACCTCATGATTTTATCCTGGTATTCTTCAAAATTTGGAGGTGTATCTGCTAGGTTAAAGATCTTCAGAATAGATACATATTCCTTAAAGAACCTTTTGTATTTCACCCCACTTGGAAGTATTTGCAATCGATCAGCCTTAGCATATGTATCCATACCGATCACTATGTCTTTGCCAGGAAGGTTCGTTCCTATCACTTTCGTCCATACCACACAGTTTTGGAAAAACTTGATACCAATGTTTTTCTTGGTAATAAGTTCTGTGGTAAAAGTTTGGCCATCAGCAGCCTTGAAGTGATGGAATTCTTGCTCCCATGCAGAAGAAGGGAGGATAGCTGGATTCATGAGTGTTCTCTGTGCCCCCGTATCCATGTATGCAATTACTTTGATAGGGACATCGTACTTTGAGGGTAAAATGGAAACTTCGACGTTTGGTAATGTCGGAGAAGAAGATATAGCTGATTGTTCTTCTACCTTATCAACTTCTTCAAACGTCAGGATTGGAAAATGAGGATAGTCTTCCTCATCGCTGCTTGATATTGCAAGTGCAAATGCAGTTTCTTCGTTGAACTCTTCCTGTTCAGTGTACAGGGATTCAACGTCATCGTCCTCTGCAAGCTGTAGGCTGTGGACTAGTTTAGCTGCTTTGTCTTGCTTCTCAGGGCAGTTTCTGGAGAAGTGCCCTTTCTTTCCACAGATAAAGCATCTGTCTTTCCCTCGGGTTTTCCCTTTGAACTTCTTTTTTCGGAAAAACTTCATCCTTTTTTCCTTTTTTCCCGGGGTTTTTCTTTTGAACTTTTTTGGAGATTTGCATACACAGTTCTTTTGTTTGCATCCAATTTCTAGGGAATTTTGCTTGCATGCTTTTGAGAAATCTTTTTCTCCTTCAAGCATCTTTTTTAGCATTTGTTGTTGTGCGCAAATCTTCTTCCTACTTCCCATCGCGAATTGGTGAATCTGTCCAAGAGTCTTGGTGGAAAAATCTATTCCATCCTTGGTTGCACTTCTATACATCTCATCTTGGATTGGTTCTGGTAAAGAACTGATATATGTACTTTTGAGGCTGGCATCATTGAATCCATTTAGTCTATAATAGCATTGTCCCATCCTTAAGAAATGTCTGGACAGGTCTCCAAGTTTTAATGAACAGCATTTCATGCCATAGAATTTCTGTCGATTTATCTGGTCTTCCACCTCTGCATCTCCAATGAATTCTCTGTGGATGATTGCAATAACTGCATCTGTTGACTCCAGGGAGTGGAGTTGGTCTTGGTTAATATGGCCAAGACTTTGGTACCATTCTTTTAGTATGCCGACCATCCCGGCACAGAATTTCTCGATTACTTTGTATCGGTCTAATTCTTTGACCAATTTTTTATCCATCCATGCTTTGAACTCAAGAATTCTTTTAGGCCATTGTTGCGGATCAACGTCCTCTAACGAGAAATATACTGCCTTTGATGGTGGTACTGGTGTTACCATTTCATCCGGGTGAAGCCTAGAAGTAGAGGCTTCTCCTGTATGAGTTGCCATTAGCACATTGGTTATGTCCGCATATTCCTCTTCTGATTCAAAAGGATCTGAATTATTTTCTTGGATGGTTTCAGACTTTTCAGTTTCTGGAAAAGATTCTTCCCCTTCATACGAATCTTCTTCTGGATTGCTTTGGCCTTCTTCATCATACGAATCTTCTTCTGAATTGATTTGGACTGTCATCATTGTTTCGGGTTGTTTGTCAGTCCTTCTTTGGGTCTTTTCTGGTGATATTTGTGAGACAGATTCTTCTACTCTTCTTTTTTCTGTCATGGATCTTTCACCAAAAAATGTTGATTTGTGTGGCATGACCATCGGCAAAAGCGATGGTGGCTGCTGCTGTTGAGGTCTGCTAAACATCATTGTTGGACCTATCTTCCTTGGTGGAATTTCGTAAGGAGATATGGTGTCTCCTGAGAACATTTGGGTCCTTCTGAAATGTGTTTCAAATTCCTCAATCTTCTGGAGGAGTTTTTGCAGCTCATTGTTTTTTGCCACTTTTTCATGAAAGCTGGCCCTTTTGGAACTTTCTATCTCAGCTTCAAGCTGTTTAACTTGTTCTTTCAGGTCTTCGTATGCCTTCATCATCTTTTCTGAAAATCCAGTGATTCTTCCTCCAAAATTGTCTACTTTCTTTTCTATCCTCTGGAGGACAGTGTTCTGGGCAAGCGCGTTGTCTGTTTGCCAGTTCAGCACTTCTTCTGCCTGGGAAGTGGGCTTTGGGCTACCTTCAGGCGTGACCTCCGTAGGTTGCACATAAGGTCTGGTGGTCACTTTTCTGGTCTTGTGATCTCTCCTCTCGAGGGGCGGAAAATCTTCTTCGTTCATCATGCAAGGGACTATGGATGCCTGTAGTTTATCCTTGTATGAATTTGATCGTCCCTTCGGAGGTGGCCAGGTGATGAGATTCTCATCTTCTGGTGGAGATAGACCTTTTTGCTTTTCTGCAAGCTTTAATCCCTCTTGATAGAGTGGTAAGGGCTCTTTCTTTCGCCTTATTCCTACCCAGGGTCCATTTTCTGGGTTTGATCTCCTTCTGGGTGGAGGAGGAGGTTTGCAGGGCTTTGGTTTTGCCCTCCATGGACTTGTATCATCATCATCATCTGAGGAGAAATTATCCTCATCATCTGTGTAACCGTCTTCATCACAGCTACATCCGTCGTCACAGCTTGAGGGATTCACATCCCACATGAAATGTCCATCTAACTTGTCTGAATATATCACTTTTCCATCTGTTTCGAATCCCCAGATAGGGATCCTTTCTTCTTTTTCTTCAAGAGTGATCATCATATTGTGGAAGATTGGGGGAGTTGTTGAACTTTCTTCCCCTGATTTGTTGAATATAGTCTTGACGGTGCCATCTATAGAATTTCTTCTGTAGTTGGCTTCAGTTGAGACCAGCTGTCTCTGACAAGACTTAAAGTTCTCGTAATTGGTTATCCATTCAGTTGGAACCAATTTTTCAAGTTCCTTTCTGGAGATCTGTTTCGGGATCTGAATAATGGATGGCGTTTCATTGCTGTTAGTAGCAATTACCATCAGTGCGTTCTCCTGAAAGTCTTTGTTAGAGGGGAGATCAAAACAATGATCTTGTACCCTCCAGATAATTTGATGGCAGAGTGAGGCTGCGAAAGCCTCTTCATCCTGTTCTGCACCTACGATCTGAACTTGTACTTTGAAACGGTTGGGAAGTGTTGGGTCTGAGAGTAGTACATTAAAGTTCGGAAAGATCGTAAAAACGGCTTGACCGTTGTTGAGTGTGGTGATGCATGTCCCTAGGACAGCATGCTCATAGTCTCGGTATGTAGTATCAAGCAATGTTACACGGGCAGTAATTGGGAGTCCCTTTCTGCCATGGTAACTGAGGACCAATCTGACAGCACCCATGTGGAGTGCTACGTACTTCTCTCTTCTCCAAAGACTTATAAGGTCTTTGCTTATGAGAAGGTTTACGTATTATTCTTGGGAGGCGGCTTTCAGACCACACTGATCAAATTTGTTTGTTTGGATCTGCTCCTTGATATGTAACCTAGGAGTGGATACAAGCTTCTTTGCCGCAGATAGCCAGCGGTTTCCTGATCTCTGTCTTCGATATAAGTTGTAAGGGCTCATCAGGGGGAATAGACTAGTCTATTCTCGCTTCTTCAGGAATGTACTGGTATTCAACAAGGTTGTCTATCTTGTTTCCTAGAGTCTGTTTACAGAAGTCTGGAAGAGTTATTTTGGAGTTGTGTTCAATTATCGAGGCTGAGGCTGAGGCTGTGTTTGTGTTTGGTATACTCATGGTGTGTAGGACTCTCTCTCTCTTTCTTACTTGTCTCTATTATTTCTTTGTTTGTTAGCATTTTCCTAAAGTATAAGATGTACGGAAATTATTTATATAATGACATATACTGGGGTAATGGAGACATACAAAATTAAAATTAGAAGCATACGCATGCAAGCTATTGGTGTTAATGAATTCAGAGACGAAGAGGAATATAAATGAGATCATCAATGCTGATGAATGTTCCATTAATCAAACTTGCGTCTTCTTCTGGAATTGTCTCACGCCTTCGATACGTTAGATTTAATTTAAAGGTTTCTTTTATATAAAAAAAAAAGTAACAATAAAAAATATCTTCGCAAAGTTAAATGACTCTGACTAGGAATTCACCATAACCTTATTCCCATTTATCTATATAAACTCATATATACTATCTACATATCCCGCGTTAGGTAATTTATATATTTTTAGATCCATTGACGACGTTACGATGAGAAAAGACCTGGTTCAGTTCTCTACAAACACCGTGCCATTATCACCAATCACTTTCCTAGAACGAGCATCCACTGTCTACGGTGATAAGATCTCCATCATCTACAGTGATCATGTGAGATTTTCTTGGAGAGAAACCTATGAAAGATGCCTAAAGCTTGCTTCTGCTTTGGTCAATTTAGGGATTTCGCAGGGCGATATTGTAAGTCTATTTACCTTCCAATCATCTCTTCATTTTCGTATATATCATACTTTTGTTTTTGCTATGAATGTCTTTAAGTTTTTTAATTAAAAGAGGAATATCATGAAAACCTTTGATTCTTCCTCACTTTCATTTCACCTGAAGCTAGCTTACTTTGACATGGTTTATACCACACAGGTTTGCCTGCTATATCTGCTATTGTTTATGCATAAACGAATTTCATACATGTTTTTAATTCAACAATTCTGGTATATCTGCTATTATTTATATATTTTTTATCATATATAAATATATTTAATTTTCTTTCTATTCCTATTTTTTCATCTTATTTTAAATATATAATAATATATTTTCTTTGTTAAATTTGAAACCACGAGGCTTCGTGGTAATACAATCAAGTTCCATCTTGCAAAGCTTTTGTAATTTTAGGAATGAGAATAGCATTTTTTAAGTAAAAATTAAATATTTTCACAAAACATTCACAAAAAATATAAACAAATATACATATAGTATTATTCGTTCATTTTATATATATAATCTAACGGTTTAATCTATTTTAAATAAATCTAACAATCTAAGTCTATTTGTATCGTTATGACCCGAATTAATCTTAAGCGCGTAATCATGGAAAATTCAATGTCCATACACATTGTGATAAACTTCTTACACGATTTTATTATTTCGCTGTCCTTATTCTACCACCGAAGCCTCGTTGACCTTTTCTTCCATACCACATTTTACGCCAATCAAACACATTATCAAAAGGGAGAGTCAATGGTCGGTCTACTCCTGTATTAGTCTTCAAAAAGTTTCATTTTTTAAGCTTTTTTTTTTTTTAATTCTTAAGACTGTTACATAAAAAGTGTAGTATATGTAAAATATGTTTGTAATAAGTCAAGCAATATTGTAGGCAAACAGTTAAAAGTAAAACTTGATACACCAAAGTATATATTATAATGTTGAGAGAGTTTGGGTAAACTTTAAAATATACTAAATAAAGTAAACCACCAGTTTTCTTCTCCAGAATTTGAAATAAGTTATGTAAGTATTTAAAAGAATAGATTAAATTATAAATTTTATTTTTAAAATAAAATATTTTCATTTTAATTTTTACTAATTCATTTTAATTCCTATAAAAATATATAATTAATAATCATAGTTCATTAGTCTGACACATGAAACAAAATTTTATTGAATTATATAGATAATTTATTGTGTTTTCTATAAAAAATAATTTATTTAATTAAAAAAAATGCAAGTATACATTACAAAAAAAATTAGTCACTAAGACAGAAAATTATCAATTAATAAGATAGTCTTTGTTAAAATTATTTTGTAAAACAGAAATTAAATTATTAGTATAGACTTTGAAGATTTATACTAACAAATAATGATTATATTAATAGTATTGTTAATAGTATAATTAATATTATTAGTATCTAATATTTTATTATTAATATAAATTCATGATGTTTATACTAATATTTTAACTTTTATTAGTAAAAACTTATACTAATATGCGTTCACATGCATCACTAAAATATCAGCAAATAACAATTCTTCTAATGATAATTTACTTTTTTATATGCCACCATGCTGTATAATAAAATTATTGTTAAATTTTATAAAACATTAATTATGTTTTATATAAAAATATTATTTGTTTAATAAAAACACTCAGTTATAGTTTATCCTGTATACAGGTCATGCATAAGTTTATCATGTATGATAATTAAATTTTTGTGAAGATTTATAAATTATTTATTTTTCTTCATAAAAAGTAATCTCTGTTCAACAAATTAAAATAAAAAATTCAAGCACACTTTGCTCTATATATTTGTTTTCATATTACATAAGTTTGTATTTAAGATAAAATTTTATCAAACTTAATAAAACATTTATGTGTTTGTTATATATCATACTACATGTTCAACTTTAACATGCTTAGCATTTTATCCTCTCCAAATGTCATTGTATTACATATGTTTGTCAATTGCAAATTTTAAATTTTTTTTAAAACATTTATTGTCTTTCATATGAAAAATAGTAGGTATTTGCTGATGAAAATTAATGTGTAATATTTTCCTTAAATTTTATAAAACTTTAATGATGAGAAAAAAAAAATACTATTTGTTGAATCTAGACTAAACTCAAGTACACTTTACCGTTGCACTTGTTATTGTAATACATAAGTTTGTTGTATGAAATAAAATTTTATTGGATTTAATAAAATATTCATTGTGTTTTCATTATATTTAAAAAATGGTATTTTCTTAATTTAAAAAAGCTCACCATGTATACGTTAACTTTTTCTTTACATATATAATCGAAACACATAAGTTTATCGTATGTAACACTTTTTAAATTTTTTTATTAGGTTTTATACAAATATTTATTGTAATTTTAACAGAAGTACTCTCGTTACCATATCACAAAAGTTTGTCTTGTGTAGTAAAATTTCATTACATTTTGTAAAGCATTTGTTGGGTTTTATATAAAATTATAATATTGATTCGGTTTATACAAGAAGTATACTTTACTCTTTAAACACATTATTATATTACATAAGTTTATCCTGTGTAACAAAGTTTAATTAAACTTTATAACAAATTTATGGTCGTTTACATAAAACAATAAAATTTAATTAATACCAAAAAGTTAAATACACTTTGTCCATTGCCATTATATATTCATATTATATATTTTTAAATTTTTGAAATATTTAAATAATTTAAAATATTTTTATATTAAAAATAAATTTTAATATTTTTAATTATTAACAATATATAAAATAATTTAAAAAAAACTCATGCAGTTTGATCTCCTACCAAACTATAAATATTACATAATTTTGTACTATAAAATAAGATGAAACATTTGTTACGTTTATAAATATTAAAATTTATAAAACATTTATTACATTTGATATGTAAAAAAATATTTTTTTCAGAAGAAAATTTATTTACTTTTTGTATGTAAATTTTTTTTTTTTCAGATGAAAAAGTTGACTACACTTTAACTTTTGGACATATTATTGGTAAGTGTATCAAATTAAATCGAACCAGGTAATATAATCTAAGTAAAGAGTGTCACTTTAGGAATCTAGAATAGGTCTAATTAATAAATTTATTTTTATTTGAGCTAAAATTTTAAAAATGAGATTATTTATAATTATCAACAAATCAAACAATAACCAAAACAATTCAAGATTCATAAGAAAATTTAAACCATATTGTAATGACTTTTTTTTTCTTATAAAAAAAGTTAGGGTATAAATTATTACAATCTTCAAACCAATATAACCTTTAAGTTTATTTATTATGATTTAAGCTCAAGAAATATAATTAGGATTAAATTTCATTTTTTTAACATTTCAAACCTTTCTCTTAAATAAAAGATTTTAATTTCTTAAAAAATATTAATTAAAATAAAAAATAAATTTAATAATTTAATATTTTTCAATTATTAATTTTTATTTCTTAGCTATCTTTGATTACATTGCTTTAATTTATTTTCAATTTTTAATCATGATTAGAAATTTAAGATATATTTAATAAAATTAATGAATAAACTAATTAAAAACTTAAAAAATATGTAAAAAGTAAAAAATTAACTTCAAAATTAAAATTTTTATTAATTAAAATAAAAAATATTTTCTAAAATTAATTGTTAAATTATTTAATAAAAATAGAATAAAAAATAATAATACGAGACCGCGAGATTTAAATTAAGTATCATGATTGTTTTATTAATTATAAATTTTAGTATTTTATTATTTAAATTAAATTAATATATTACAAATAAATATAATTTTTTTATTTATTTTTATTTATATATTTATATTAAAAAATTATATAAATAAATTTATAGTTATTTTTACGATTATATATTATCAAAAATAGAGTTTTGATGTTTTATTTATTTATTTATTTTATTATTTAAGATATATTTTTATTGAGAATTAGAATTTTAATTAAATATTTTTTATTTAAAATAAAATAATTATTTTTAATTTTTATAAATAATTTTAAAATAATGTTTCTATAAAAACATTTATTTTATTTTTAAAATTTTTATCAATAAAAATTAATTATTTTATTAAAAGTAATTTAAATAAAATATTTAATAATTAAACTAAATATTGTAATATTAAATAAATATAAAAAATAATATTTCATAATAAATGATATATTTTTAAAATATATTAAGGATAAAAATGAAAGATTAAATTTTAGTTAGTAGTTAAAATCTTAAACTATAATAAGAGTAATTTTAAAATAAATTTAATTATTTTATCCAATTATTTAAAATAAGTTACCATATTTAATAGAGTTAAAATGATCTTAATTTTTTTAACTAATTTATTTTTCATCTAACTGAAATATACTGTCAAATATATTCTTAGTATAAATTATACTTATATAAGTGACAACTTTTAGAAGCATTGAATACAAAATTAACAATTAATAAAATAGTGAACTTGAACTAGCAATAAACATTCAGATTATATAAGTTTAGAGTACAAATTTTCACCCTCTACCTAAAAAAAATATAATAATTACACACTACAAAAGAGACAAAAAAAAATATAAAAAGAAGAAGAAATTAAAAAAAAACATCATAATAAATTAATGAACTTTCCCTTTAATTCTTTTCAAAATTAAAATTCCTCAAACCCTAATGTCATAGAGAGAATATAGAGAAAGATGTAAAGTCCAACTATCAAAACTATTTAAATGTAAACAAGATTGCTATTTACATAATTTATTTCACATTAATTTTAACGATGACAAATATATATAAAGAGCTTCAACATCATTTTGGACTTTTGTATTTGACATTAATCTTGTTCTTGTTAATAAGTTATAGCATACACTTGAGAAGGCTCTGTAGGAATCTAGTGTGTTCATGCTTGGTGTGGATTGCTACATTTCTTTTTCAAATTTACACTTAGAATGACTTATTGGCCTTAAAATGTTGATTAAGCAAAGGGAAAATTAATCAACTATATGAATCAATTGGTAGAAAATTCATTCAATTTAATTAGAAATTTTAGTTTCAATATTAAATATATGCATTTGTGTTAAAATTTTAAAAAATGATTTGGTTATTTATAATGATCCTACGTATCTTAAGCAAAATTATATTCAATGAAATATACCTATGTTTAGATAATAAATAATTAAACATAAGGTAGAAAAAATTATTATAAATTACCTCAAAAATTTACATTACCATCAAACCACTAAAAAGTAAACCAATCTTTTTTTAAGTTTCATGAATTAAAAATTACATGCAATTATGAACGTATTAACTTTTTAAAAAAAAAAATGATACCATTGGATTTTCATGTTTGACACTTATATATTGACATAAAATTTTTTCATGTGTAATAATTATTTTTTTATTAATTTTTTATAAAATATTTTATCTTTTATATAAAAGAAAAGTTTGATTCAATTCAGAAAAATAAAATAAATATAGACTTTATTCTTTGAATATATCATCATATTACATAAATTTATATTTGAAATAAAAATTTATTATATTTTATTAAAATTGATCGTGTTTTGTATGTTTGTTGAATTTAAAAACGTAAGTCCAAATTATCCTTTGGACGTGTCTTTGCAAATGCATAAATCTATCTTATGTAATAACTTTTATTAAATTTTAGGAAACATTTATTGTATTTTATATTAATAAGGAATTTGTCTAATATAGAAAGAGTCGAGTACAAATTAGCTTCTGTAGTATATGTCATCATAATGCATAAGTTTGTCTTACATCATAAACTTTTATTAATTTGTGTAAAACATGTTTTTTAAATAGAGGAATTGTGTTTGTTCAATCCATAGTATACTTTATTCTCTTGACACTTCATTAGATTACGTATAACTCTACCCTATATCCCCAAATTTAAAGTAAATTCTATAAATGCGTTCATTGGAGTTTACTCATGACAACAATATTTATCCAATCCAGAAAAGTGCACTTTAATAATCTCAACATCTATCATTATTTTATATTATTTTTTCTTGCAAAGAAAATAAATTTTATACGAGTTTGCTGTACATGTAATAAAAATTTACTGAATTTTATAAGAAATTTATTGTGTTCACTGAACCTTCTGCACATGCCATTATATTATAGAAAAAAAATGTTCATATAACATATTTTACGATAAAGTAAAAAATAAAAAAAGAATTTTTTTTATTGAATAATGAAACAAGGAAATTTAAATATACAATGTTATGTAAATTATTTTAACCTCTTATTATAATAAAAAATAAAAAAATAATTAGAAAAATAATAAATTTTACATTGAAAAAGTTTTATAAAACTTTTATCCTATCGAATAAAAGTTAAAATAATATATATATATATATATATATATATATATATATAATCTGTGCCAGACTAACCTAAAATCAAAGAAAAATTCATATGAGGGTCGATTCATTTTTAATTTTTAAAATATTTCCAAACATTGTTTTATAATTAGTCATTTTCAAATATAAAGTAAAAAAAATTAAGGTATAAGTTTTGTCTCTCCGCATCTGCAGTAAATAAATATAATATAAATCCATTTTAAACTTTGAGTCAATGAGAAAAAAAAAAAAACATGAAAATAAAATTGCAGAACTGTATATAAGCTGCTTTAATTTTTTGTCCTTTCCATGCTTTGTGGTCCCAAACGTATGGCCTGTCATACAGGAAACCTGACATTATTTCAGATATATTAAAGGGTTGGGTTAATGTCTCAAGTTCTTGCAAGTACATGTTTTGAAAAATAATAGTTATATCCCTTTATATCTCAGCATAAATTGTTTACTTAGTTATTTTTTAAAAAATCTATTAATTATATAATAAAAATATAAATAAATAAATAATACTGATTGAATGAACACATCAAGAATAGGGGTAGGGATGGTAATTTAATTTGTCCCATCCGAGTTTGAAGGAAAAAATTTGAGTTGATCGGGGTTGGAATCGGGGCGGGTAAAACCCGAATTTTGAAAGAAGGAAAAAATTTGAGTTGATCGGGGCGGGTAAAGCCCGAATTTTGAAAGAGGGGACGGGACGGGTATGAGATATTTATACCCGCTCCGTCCCCGTCCTTAAACCCGTCTCATCTTTAAAATTATTAAAATATTTTTATTATTTTAAAATATTATATAAAAATAATAAATTATATAAATTTTAAAAAATATATAAAAATTTAATAAATTATGAAAAAAAAATAAAAAAATACCAGAAACAAAAAACGGATTTTCCCAAACCTAAACGGAGATCAGATTTAACATTCTAAATTCGACAAAAATGGGAATAGGGATGGACACCGATCCACCGGTTGCCATGTCTAAATAGGGTTGTTCATCTCGATTCTTATTATAATCGCGCGCATATATTTGCATCTACGATGTCACGGTCCTATTAGTAATGTGTTGTCTTTAAACTATCATGTTACTATTTTTTTATTTATTAATAATTTAATATTACTTTAATTTTAATTATAAAAAAATTTACCTTTTTGGTAATTATAACTGAAAGAATATCAGCACTTCTAAAAACAACTAAATGTTAGAATTTTTAATAAAAATATTATTTTTTAATTATTTATTATATATTCAAGGATAAATTTAAAAGATAAAAAATAATTATCTAGAAAATAACAAATTATAATTTTTTGTCTAACGACCTGATATTATTACGAAGCTAGTTATAAGAAATAATTTTCAACTCTATTAATTTCAGTTTTGTAAAATTAATTTTAAGTATCTTAACATGAAAATTTTAAAAATAAATATAATGAATATTTATTTTTAATAAAAATTTCATAATGTTTGAATATTGAAAATCAACTTTAAAAGTTGAACCATATCCTTAAATTTTAAAGACTTTTGACTCTTCTCTGTCAAATATTTTCGCAGTCTAACTTTACCTTGAAAATTTTATTGGTTTATTTTCTACTTGAACTTGTGTTTGTTTTAGTTTAAAAGTTTCTACCGGTGTTCACATAACATAAAAGTTTCTATCCATATAGAAAAGGAAAATAGATTACAACCACCGTCTCCAATCCGGAAATAATTAAATTTACTGAACCATGATCTGACCATGAAATTAATTAACATATAGCAAAGTTTTTGTTATTTTATTTTATAAGTACACAATATATTAGATTGAGTATCTGATCATTCTAAAATAGACAAATTATAAACAATTTTTCAGTATCATAGAAATTGTACGATTCAAGTTGCTAACCAGTTTAACAAAAGCTTAATAAAAGTAGACACATATCACATCCCAATACACCTTTTTTCTTTAATTTCTTCTTTTATCACATTACATATAAAAAAATAATCCTAAACTGGTTGATCTTAAATATAATGAGGTATAGGGTCCTGTAGGATGTAGAATAATCACGCCTATAGCAATTACCATTTATAACCAACAAACTCATAGTTTTGTGTTTGATGCTTATGAAGACTTCACTTCTCTTTCATATATAAAAATAGGTTGCAGCTTTGGCACCAAATATTCCAGCGATGTACGAGCTTCATTTTGGTGTTCCTATGGCAGGTGCTGTCATTTCTGCTCTCAACACCAAATTGGATGTAACAACATTGGCTCTAACATTGGAACAATTAGAGCCATGCAAAATCATATTTGTGTACTATCAATTCATTGATTCTGTGATCAAAGCATTTGAAATTATCTCCCAGAGAAAATGCAAGCCACCCCTCATTGTCCTAACATTTGATTATGACCAAGAACCATCATTCTTAATGAAGGATATACCAGCAGGTACCTTAAACTACACCCAACTTGTTGCAATGGGACAATCAGATTTTGAGACTTTAAAACCAAGCAATGAATGCAACCCCATATCAGTGAATTTCACATCAGGCTCCACAGGGATTCCTAAAGGAGCTGTTTATAGTCATAGAGGTGCCTATCTTAATTCACTTGCAGCAATTGCTCGTTTCAACATGAAACAAATGCCAATGTTCCTATGGACACTTGACATGTTTCGTTGCAATGGGTGGTGTTTCATTTGGGCAATGGCTGCACTTGGTGGCACAAATATCTGCCTCAGAAATGTCTCAGCAAAAGTCATATATGATGCAATCCATATTTATAAAGTGACTCATTTTTGTGGTGCACCAATCCTTTTGAACATGATTGCACATGCATCACCAAGTGACCAGAGACCTCTGCCTCACATTGTGAATGTTACAGTTGCTGGTGTGCTACCGCCATTTCAAGTTCTCAACAAGGTAGCACAACTTGGATTTGATGTGCACATTGGATATGGTATGACAGAGGCTCTTGGTCCTGTCATTCTAAGACCATGGAAACCCAATTCAGAAGATGAATTTACAAAAATGAATTATGGTGAACAAGGGCTTCCAGACTTTACACAAGATGTTGATGTCAAAGATCCAGAGACTATGGAGAGTACTCCTCATGATGGGAAAACCATAGGTGAAATTATGTTCAAAGGGAACACTTTGATGCTGGGGTACCTTAATAATTCACAAGCAACTGAAAATGCTTTTAGGTGTGGATGGTATAGAACTGGTGATCTTGGTATTAGGCAAACCAATGGTTCTATAACATTGAAAGATAGAGCTAAGGATATTATCTATTCAAAAGGAGGGGCTGTGAGCTCACTAGAGGTAGAAGCAGTGTTGCTGAATCATCCAAATGTTTTGAATGTAGCTGTTGTGGGGAAATATGATGAGTGCTTGGCTGAATCACCATGTGCAATGGTCAAATTGAAGGATGGATACAGTGCCACTGTTGAAGATATAATCAAATTTTGTGAAGATCATTTGCCTATTCACATGGTTCCTAAGAATGTGGTTTTTGGGGATTTGCCTGTTAATTCAACTGGGAAGGTGCAGAAATTTTGTATCAGGGACATGATCAAAAGTAATAAGTGGTATGAGTATGGCTCAACCAATTAGGGTGTGCTTTCAAGGACTATAAATAAAAGGAGGGAAATGAAAGTTGACAAGGTCCCAAGGATGCAGTAATAATAGTAATTAAGTTTAAATACTAATTTTCTTTATACATGTTACATCTTTTTAATTTCACCCTTACAGACAAAAATTTGATAATTTAGTTCGTTTAGAAATAAACAGTAACAAATAAATTTCTATCTATAAATAAAAATTTGGTAACTTAATTTCTATAATAACTTTCCGTAGAACTTATTCACACTCTTTTATTTCTATATGATTAAGTTACCAGATTATTGTTCATAAAGTTCAAATTAAAAAAAAATATGTGGTATGTGACCAAATTAGTATTTAAGTCTAATCATTAAACTCATTTACTGTTTTATTTTAGATGTCCAAAGTCCTAAAGACACGTACCATCTATGAATTATAATCTTTGTTATTTTTTTCAGTAAACGTTTAGGAGTACCAAAATTGTCTAATTCTAATGTAAGGAAAGGGTTTCCAAGTTTCGTCCAAATCATATACTCTAATTATTACTTTGAAATTAATGTTACGATTTTAGCACATTGAATCTTGGAATACCACATCTCAGTAGAAATATTAGCACTTGTCCAAAATTAAAGATAACACCCTCACAAGGTGAAGCCGGGGAGGGCTCTCTGTTATTTTTTGTATAGGAGTAATTATTTCTAGCAAAATGTTTATTGTTGATGCATGTAGGTACACTCCGTTCTTTAATATTGTAAAATAAGAAAAAAAAAATATGGTTGACCATATCATAAAAAAGTAATGAAAATGAAATGAAATAGAAACTAAATATATGATAACAAATATTTTTTTTTCACCGTTCGTACAGGTGTCTAATATTGTAAAAAATATTAACAACAAATTAGAAATAAAATTAATGAATAAAAAACTCAAATGTATTTAATCAATTTAACACTCATTTTAATTAATTATTCAAAGGAAAAGATTATGTACATATGGATCCTACTTACTAGTCAATGGATATGTGCCGAACTCGAAAAGTTTACGCTGACCTGCGGATGGGCACGTGCTTCAAAGTGACACATTGATTCTGTGAAGTACATGGAATTTAATCATGAGATCTTATACTATTCGAACTATAAAGACAACAATTTATTTATATAATAAAGTAATGACATATTTTTAATATTTGATTCATTTTTTAAAAATTTAAAATATTTATTTTATAAATTGATTATTTTTTAAAAATTATTTTTAAGAATTACTTTGATTTTTTAAAAATTAATTAATTACAAAAAATATGTTCAAGAGTATAATTAAAAAGTGTGTTAGTTATATTCCTCAATAAAGAGAAAAAAATTCAAAATATAATTAATAATGTAAATATAATAAAAAAAACTAAAAATATATAAATTATAAAATTATATTAAAAATATAAATAAAATATATAATTATACATACGTACAATAACATATATCCATTAATCAACGTCAAGGATCAAGATATTTTTTAAATATATCAATGGCCTAGATTCAAATGCATCTGAATATAAGTTATGTTTATGTGGTTTGAGGAATTGAAAAACAATATCAGGTAGCTATAGTTGTAGAAATATATTTTATTGGATTGCCTTTAAATTTGATGATTTTGTTTATTCAACTAATAGTTGTTAGTTGTTAGTTTTACTTTCCTATTTATTGTATTAATTGGTGTTTATTTGTTAAATCAATTAACATAATTTATTCCGTATTAGGATTTGTTTCCACAGAGAATGAATAACGAAGGAATTTGAGAAAAAGAAAAAATAAGCATAGTAATGTTTATCATCATTTATTTATATATGAAAATATAAAAAAATATTTTTTATAGATTCTACCAAAATTATCATCGTTTATTTATATACGAAAAATAAAAATAATTTCTTTTATAGATTCTATCAAAATTTTAAATCTTCCCAAATAGAAGAGAAAATGATAAAAATATTTTTTTTATATTTTAAATTATTAAAGTGATTATATATTTTTAAACAATAAAAAATAAATATTATGTTAATAAAAAATTATTATTTTTAGTTAAATTTATTTTTTAAAATTTATACTATTAATATTTTTTTTATTTTTTTATCTATTAAAACAAGATAATTTTTTTTCCTTCTTATCTTTACTAATCTAAATAATTGACTTTCCTTTCATGTTTTAACTTTTTTTTTTATTTCTTATCTCTTTTTTTCTTTCCTATTTAAAAAACAAAACATTAAATTTAAAGTATATATATATATATTTATTTATTTATGAGACTATACAATAATTGTAATTATTCATTACAATAAAAAATATTAGAATTGTTTTATTTTCGTTTATTATTGTTTTATATTTTATTTATTTTAAAATTTTATTGTAGAAGTTTACGTCTATTTTAAATTTTTATACAAAATAAGAAACATTGATTTTTAATTATTTATTGATACGTTTATTAAAGGAAATAAAAATATTAGTTCATTGGAAAGGATCTCTTCCAACCGACACTAGCATTTGTGTTTGGAAGCAGCTGAGATGGGAGTGAAAGAGGTCCCATTCTACTTGGAGCTATTATGGCAAATGGTTGGTTAAGAATAAGATTATTGGCCCCAAAAGCACATGTACCAAAATTTCCCTTCCACTTAGAAATTGCAAATCTTTATCAACTTTCATTACTAAATCCCATCAAGATTCATTGTCTCTGACATTTAACTCTTTTTATATATCAGATCACAACAGAAAGGTTCTCCCAAGTCCCAGGCATAGAAAAACCGTTGACTGGTTATTAGGGTATGTTTCAAATTTTAAAATAATTTTTATTTTATTTTTCAATATAAAGCAATAACCAAAATAAAGTAAAAACATAATAAAATGAATGAGTTTTTTTTAATACATAAAATCAACGATTAAATTAACCAATGCTTACAATATCAAAGACCGGAATTAAAGTTTACTTATTTTATTTATTTGGTGAATATATTTCCAAAAATTAAAAACATAAATAATTCATCACATGGTATAATTAACATTTTGAATTTTATTACTTGATTCAGTAAGATTTTTGTCAAAAGAGTTGTAATCACTTCACATCATAATTAAACCAAAAAAATTAACACCACAATTTTATTAAATAATTTTTTAATTTCATATAACTATTAACTTTAGGACAATGATCAATAATACTCTATTTTCTTAATTAAAATTGTGGCTAGTCCTAACAATAAAGTAGCAACTGACAAGCATGGAAAGACACAGAAACAGTTTGCAACTTGATTTTTGTTTCTTTTCCCATTGCTTCTCTTGCTAAAATTTCACTTGTATCATAGTAAAGCCTCTCTCCAAGTAAGCTTCCACAATGCTATGAATGCTGAAAGTGAAAATTGAGTTCATTCGAGTAAAGGGTTTCAAACTTTCATTTCCTCTGTCTTCTCATGAACTGCACTGATATTTTGTCTTCTTCTAACACGTTTTCTCCTTTGAATAAAGCAACACTGACACTTTTTTCATTTAAGAAAAACTTGCAGAAAGCTAAGGTCTATATCTGAAATCTTTGGAAGAAGACATTTCATAAACTAAATATGAGGGCTGGTTCACTTGTTTGTGGACTAAGCATTGGTGGAATTAGTAAAAGACCTATAGCCAATGTGGTGGAGAATTTTAGTTTCAAAGCGTCAACAAAAGGGAGGCTTTGGCATTCCATTGGGAGGGTTGATCAGAGAGGAGTGTCCTTTGATAATTTTGTGAGACATTGTGGTTTGGTTAGTGATCAACCCATATCTGATGTTGGATTAGGTCATTCTAATGTGCAGGATGATATTGTATCAGTAAATGGAAGCTTGATGAACAGGAAAATGATGTACGATGTGGTCCTTTCATGACCTTCTATCCCCAAATTAATTTAAAATTTTCATTCATCATGAATCCTTTTCATTCTTGAATGATAATGAATTATATTGAAGTTTGTGCTAATTTCAGCTTTCTTTTACTATTCAGTGAGTTTGATGAGGATCTTTTGGACAGTCAACCCCAACTTCCAAATGTGAAAACTGAGCTTGTAATGCTTTCTTTACCTGCAATTGTTGGACAAGCAATTGAGCCTTTAGCACAGTTGATGGAGACAGCTTATATTGGCAGATTGGGTAAGTTCTTGGTTCCAATCCTTCTTACATATTTATTTGGATGCAACTTATGAATATTAAGTTATTAATTAATTAATAAGTCTTGACATTTAGGCTTAATGGTTTTGAAAATTTCCTTTGATGTACTTGATGTTATCGTTTGGATGAATTTACTTGCTATTGAATCAGCTTTTTGCTCTTGAATAGGAGTGCTGGAGTTGGCATCTGCTGGTGTTTCCATGTCAATTTTTAACATCTTAACAAAGGTTTTCAACATTCCTCTCCTTAGTGTGGCAACTTCTTTTGTGGCAGAAGACATTGCAGCAAATGCAATCAAAAGATCCACTTTAGGTAAAACTCCCATTAGGTACCGACATGCTTCCCCTGAATGCTGGATCAAATCATGTGGAATCCTTCACATGAAATGAGAGTGCTCCCTAGTTATAACATCATTTCTAATACAGGTACAATAAATGTGACTAAAGTATGTAATGACAGTCCACATGATACTTCTGAGAGGAGATTGCTGCCTTCAGTTTCCACTGCCTTAATTTTAGCAACTGGAATTGGTATAGTTGAGGCTTTGGCTATGTATTTTGGATCTGGCCTGCTTCTCAACATGGTGGGAGTATCAACAGTGAGTTAAAATTTACAGTCCTGGTGAACCAATATTGATATTAAAGCATTAGATATGACATAGTATCCATTTTTCTCAACATCTTGAGTACAAGTACAACCCTTAACTACTTACCTTTTTTATTTCATGTTTAATCCATTTCCTTGATTACATTATTTTTAAGAAGTTTTTTCCTGTATAGGCCTCAACTATGCGGATTCCAGCAGAACAGTTTTTATCACTCAGAGCCATTGGTGCTCCAGCTGTTGTTGTTTCCCTGGCTGTTCAAGGAATACTCCGGGGGTTTAAGGACACTAGGACTCCTGTACTATGTTTGGGCAAGCGTTTCACTTAACTTTCTGAAACTATCTTCAAGAAAAGTTTGGTATGGTTATTATGATATTCACATTACAATGGATTAAGACTGAAGTTAATGAATGTTGCAGGTTTTGGTAATTTAGTAGCTGTGTTCTTATTTCCAATACTTCTATATACTTTTCGCTTGGGTGTGATTGGTGCTGCCCTATCCACTATCATGTCTCAGTATGAGCTCTTCCCATGTCTGTTCTTCCTATTGCATCTTTCCAACATAGCAATGGTAGTTATTAAACTTGGTCTAAACATTTCAGGTACATTGTCACAATTTTGATGATCTGGAGTCTCAATAAAAAGACTATACTGTCAATTCCTAATATTAAAAGTCTAGACTTTGGTGGATACATAAAATCTGGTGAGTATTTGCTTCTTCTGACTTGGCATGAATTTAGTTGTTAAAATACTTACAAGTTTGATTCAGGTCATTGATGAACATCATGATTTGCTTTGCTTTGTTAGGTGCCCTTAAATGAACAGCATATCCCTTAGCTTAGTCATTGTAAGTGATAATATAACTACTGAAGGTACTTACATCCTAGTTGATGTGGATTTTATGTAACAGAATTGATTTCTGGATGTGTGCTTCTATGGAGTAAAGACAGTAGGGAACCGGCTAAGGAAAAAGCAAATCATGGGGACTATTTAACCAAATATAATTACATTTTTATTGATATTAAAGTATTAGCTTCTAAGGTTTTAATTATAATAACCAAATATAATTACTTCTTAGTTATCCACAGCCCATATTCACAGATATTCACACATATATACACTTTTCTCCATTGATCTTTTCTTGTTTTTTGAGCACCCAGTTCACAAAAGTATGACAATGTGTTTGGTGCACACCAAGCATTAATTTTAGTAACAATATGTTAATATCCCCTTTTTTCTTTATAGTCTTGGTATCTTTGTGCATCTTAGATTTTTGTATATTAAATACTTTAGAATTGTGGAGTAGGGCCCATGGAAAAGTTTCACAATGTGGATTTTTCTGTATAGGTGGTTTCCTTCTTGGGAGAACTTTAGCAGCTGTAATGACCATTACTTTAAGCACATCAATGGCTGCTCGTCTAGGACCATTAGCCACAGCAGCACATCAGATATGCTTACAAGTATGGTTGTCGGTATCCCTCCTTGCAGATGCACAAGGAGCTGCTTCTCAGGTAAAATTAGTTATTAGTAGGACATCATTTTTGTTCTTATTGTGGTTTCTCATAATTATAGCACCCCTACTTCAATAATTTTATTGATCAATGAAACTTTATTACTTCTCAGGCTCTTGTTGCAAGTTTCTTGGCCAAGGGTGACTACAAAACTGTGAAAGAAGTAACTTATTTTGCTTTAAAGGTGACCATTATGCTTGCTATATTAAATTCTGCCACTTTGCCTCTACGCTTAATTTTCTAATTTGCATATATGTTTCCCCAGATAGGACTATTCACCGGTGCTATGTTAGCTATTACATTGGGTACCTCTTTTGGTTCTCTGGCAACTCTTTTCACCAAGGACACTGAGGTCCTAGGCATTGTCAAATCTGGCTTACTGGTAATTACACTTATCTCCTTCTGCTTCTATTGATCATTTCTTTTCTTTTCACACTGAAACCATAGTTAAGTCCCTTTTAAGTTATTTAATTTTATTTACATCTAAAACATCCACAGTTTGTCAGTGCCAGTCAACCTATCACTGCTTTGGCTTATATCTTTGATGGCCTACATTATGGCATTTCAGACTTCTCATATGCTGCTTGTTCTATGGTCAGTAGCAAAGTTTGTAACATTTTTACACTAAACCTGGATTAGTTGATAGAGTTTATTCTAAGATTTTTATAAATATCTCAACAGATGCTGGTTGGTGCAATCTCTTCTGCTTTTTTGCTTGTTGGTTCTTATATTTTTGGTCTACAAGGAATCTGGTATGGTTTAGCTCTTTTCATGGGCCTGCGAACAGTGGCTGGAAGTATAAGGCAAGTAGTACCTTTCACACATTTTTCTCAATAACTTTAATTTGACAAGGTAATAATTAGTCCCAATGTATAACTTTTGGCTTGGTTTTTTCAGATTATTATCAAAAAATGGTCCATGGTGGTTCTTGCAACCAGACACTAACAAATTGTAGGTTAGTAAGAAGAGAGCAATTCTTTTATTTAAGGTATTCTGCTCATCTTCGATCAAAGGCTTAAACATTTTTTATTTATCATACAATGGTTGTAATTCTGGAATAACTGCTTTACAGAAGTGCCAAGGCAAAGTAGTGGAACTGTCTTGGGTACTGAAGATTAAGATTTGCCCTGTTCTTCTTGTCAATATGTTTATTATTATTTTATATATATATATATATTTTGTCAACTGTCAATTAGTAGGAGGAAAAGGATACAAGCCCAAGTGATACTGTTTCTTTATTTATTGGGCTTTTCTGTTTCAACGGGATTTGGGCCCAATATAGTTACTCAAATCGACTATCACTTAATTTGCATGTGATTCTTGAATCTTACTCATCTTGGACAGTTGAGTTTTGACCCAAAACCAAAAACTCAATATGGTTCACTACTAATAAAAATATTAAAAATCTCACTCGATTGCATTTGTGTAAGTTTGCAAATTTTTAGAAAACAGTAATTTGTGCCTTTTATTACATAAATCGTCATTTAAGAGAGTGAGAGGATTTTTCACTTAAGGTACTTTCAAAAAATTGGACATGACATTGTAAATATTTTACCATTTAATTAAATAAAATAATAAATTGATTCATTTTATATACTAATAATAACTGATAAAATTAAAAATTAAAGTGAACTTGAAATGAAATTTGAAATTTTTTTAAATTTCACATTTTTTTTATATTTTAATTTACCTTTTGTTTGGATGAAGAATTTTAACGTTTCAAGGAATTTAAAATGTTTAAAAATTTAAATACTTTTAATTTAAATATTTTTATTTTAAAAATATTTTGTTTGGATAAAGGAATTTCAATTTATTATATTTAAATTTTTTTATTTGGATGGTAGAATTTAAGTTCTTTGAATTTTAAATTTTTTATTTAAATTAAATAATTTAATTTTTATTATATACAAAATTTTATATTTAAATATTCATAAATTTATCTTAATTTTTCTTTTAATTTTTTGTTCATGAAAAAATTTAGATATGTAAGTATTTTTATTATACAACATATTTAATCAGAATAATAACCTAACAAATATACATAATTAAAATGATAAAAATATACAATTATATTATTTGATATAAAAAATATTATGTTTAGATATAAGAAACGAGGAAAAAATATGAGAGAATAAAAAAAATAACAAAAAATAAAGTAGTACAAATATTAAATAACGAAAGAAAAAAAAAGATGAAAGAATTTTAAATTTAATCTATTTCGAAGTAATTTAAATTTTTTTTGTTTTAATTGGTTAAGATATCCTTAAAAAAAAATTTAATTTCAAATTTCTTATAAATTTCTTACAAAATAACAGAGAGACAAGATGTTTTAATTTTTAAAATTTTAAATTTTTTTAAAAATTACTTTTTTTTTAAATACCTTATTCAAATACAAAGTTAATATTTTTAAATAAAAGTATTTTAAACTTACTTTTTTCTTACTGTATAACATTACACTTCACTGTGAAATCATCATGAGGAAATTTTCAGATTGCTGCTAAAAATCTCTTTTAAATTTCTACAAACAAATTTTGAGCGACCACCCATTTCCTTCTCCTTTCCTATTTTAAACTGTCAAACCTAATATCATAGTTCTATTATTATCATTATTAATTATCTTTACTGTGAATCTATATTTATATTAAATATTAAAACATTTTGAATCAATAAAAGTTGAAAATAAAATAAAAAAATAAATATATTTTTAGTTTTTATAAAACTAAACTTTTTATTTAGTTTTTTATTTTAAATTTTTTTAATTTTAATCAATTATTTTTTAAAATAGATTAATTTCAATCTTAAAAGTAATTTATATTTGACACATAACATATATTGATGTTTGACATATGATATATAAAATAATAAAAAATTAAAATTAAATTATTTGAAAAAATAATAAACTAAAATTAAATATTTTAAAAATAAAAAATTAAAATTTTAAAAGAATCAAAAATATATTTAACTTTAAAATAAATTTAGAGAAAATTATTTATACAAAATAATTTTAATAAAACTGAACAAATATTAAAGAACTAAATTGAAATTGAAACAAAACTAAAAAAATAAAGATAAAAATATAAAATTTAACTTAAAAGAAGATAATTTATCTTTATTTATTTTTTAAGACGGACAGAATATTTATTATTTAGACTCGAGGGTAATCGGTTTGATAGTTGATCCAGATAACAAGTTTCATGTTGACCAAAAAAAGAAAGACGAAAGTTACATGACTCGTAGAGGCTGGGAGCAGGACGAGATATCACTGTCCAAGTGTCCTTTGCCAATAAAATCAGATCCAACGGTGATGCTTCACACACCTCATATGAAGCAAAGGAGATCGAACGGTCACATTTCCTACAGCGCATATCAGAGTAAACGGTGGAGATTAAACAGTAAGGAGATGGGTATGGAAATGTCACCTTTTACTTGATACGCCCTCACCTCAATTCAGAATCGTACTATCCCAACCTCCTACTTCTGTAACTTTTTCTATTTCTTTTTTTTTTTTATCATTAGATTTTTTTTTCTTTTCAAATTGATTTTTTTATTACTGAAGAGGGATCCGTATCCTTTATTTTTTCTTATAAATAAAAACTACTGAAAGAATATTTTATAACATATTTTATAGTTTATATAAACTTAAATTTTTAATCCAAAGAGAGGATCGTAAAAGACCTTATTAAAAAGATACAGTAAATAAGTGAATGAGAAAGAAACGAATTCATTTCAGGAATTAATAACACAATTGTTTAATACTTTTAAATTTATTGTATCTAATTTATAAAAATATTAGTAACATGTTTTTTAATACATTTTTATTATTACTTGTTTTTAAAAATTTACTGTGTATTTTAAATAACATATTTATGAAATAATAAATTTATTTTTAAAATATAATAAAAGCATGTTTTAAATAATAAAAATATGTTAGTATTTTATCATAATCGTTTAGAATTTATTTAATTCAAGCCAGCATCAGAATTGATTTAGGAACGAAGGATAAATATTTTATTTTTAATTATAAAAAACTATTTACTTTTTATTCATTAGATCAATATTTGTTGATGTTGAAAATTTATTTAATTTAAATTTCTGTAAAATTAATTTTGATTTTTAAATAAAATTAATATATGCGTTAAATTTACTTTGAATCATAAATTTTAATTAATATATTTATTAAAAAATACAAAAATTGATTGATTAGCTAGAAATAGAAGAGCACTTAATTTATGCACGTATCTTTCACGTAGCTATAGAATTGTCGTTCCAATGGACAGTCACAGATGTTGATTTACCTTTCTATTTTTCTATTTTCTGACGGATTAATTTTAGGATTGTCTTCTGATCAGATCAGTCACATGACTTGCTTCATATAAAATAATACCCATATTCATGAAAAAAAATATTAGTATTTATTTTATTTGATTTTATCATATTATTATATTATTTAATATATTTTTTTCATTTTTTCTTAAAAGGTGAACACACCTAAAAATATTTACCAAGTATGACATTTACTATTTGGTGGACAAATTATTCATATAAGAAAGAAAAAAATACGTATAATGAATGATGTAATGTAATAAAAAATGAAATATAATAAATATTTTTTAATATTATTGGATATATATTATTATTTTAAATATTATTTGTATCACTCATATACATAGTATTTTATATAATAATTTTTTTAAAAATAAAATAAAACAAATAATATAATAAATAAAAATAAAAAATTATTGTTGGCCGTTCAAAATAAAAGAAATAAAAAGACAGATAAATAAAAAAAGAAACGTAATTTAAAATATGATGTAATAAAAAATAAAACTAAAAATAAAAATAAAAATTTTTACATAAAAATTTTGTTAGACTAAAACATATGATAATAAAAAATTTTAAAAAATAGAACAAATTTTATGCATACTTCTTAAAATTTAATACAATTTTATTTAATATTATTTTTTTATGTTATACAATTTTTTTAATATATATAAAAATATTACGTAATATATCCTTTACAACTATGCCAGTTCACATAAATTTTTCTTATTTTTTAAAAATTATATATATAAAAAAATAAAATTATATAAAAAAGAGAAGAAATATCATATCAACTTTTCTCAAATTTTAAAAGACGTAAATTTAATTTTCTCAAAATAAATAAATAAATAAAAATTAAGTTTTTAAAAAAAAAGATAATTGTTGGAGATTGAATTAAGTTATTATTCTGAATATAATTTAATTGATAAAAAGAATAAAATAAATGGAAATTACACTAATTACACTAATTAAATTTTTTATTTACCTTTAAATATTCAAACATAAAATGTTTCAATATTTTTAATATGGTTTCTTAGATACGATTACATTCTTTATAAGATCAAATCATTCTTTTGATTACTTTAAAGAGTATGAAATTGAATTGATTGTAATGCATTCTATTTCAATTTATTCGATAAGTTTTTTTCTTTTCTTTTAATGTTAATTTTTTCTTTTAATTATAATTTTAAAAAATAAATAATAATAATTTTAATTTTGATCAATTTTTTTTAATAAATTTATATTTTTAAAATTATTCATTAAAATATATTTTAATAATAATTTAAATGATATGATTATTAAAATTTAATATATTTAATATTAATTTATATAAAAAATTTATTTATTTTATCATAAAAAAATATGTAAATAGTTGATAAATCATTCCATTTATTTCGTCACGTTTTAGTTCATTCCACTCATCATTAGATATTTAAAATTTAAAGATGTATAATAATATTTTTATCCTTTTAATATAATTTTTTTTCTTTGTAAAATATCTCACTCGTTATGTAAAAATTAATATTTTGAGATATGATCACACTTATAAGAAAATTAATTATTTACCATAATATTATTATTTATTAAAATTTAAATATTATATTATCCTTTATTAATATAGTTTTTAATAAAAATTAAATCTTATTATAGATATTATAAGTTTTACTATTATTAGTAAAATATATTATATTATTTTTATAAATATATATATATATTATATTAATAATTAAATGTATTAATATATAATATTTATATATACTTTCAATACATTATATATTAATATACTATATTATCTGTAAGAATAAATTTTCAAAATTCATACTAATAATTTAATTTTTAGTATATAAATATTATATTAAAAATATTATTCTAACATTTAAAAAACAAATATTTCTAATACTTTAAAAATTTTACTTATTAATAAATATTTTTTTTATGTTATTTGTTACTTTTTATAACATCTTAATTTAAGTTTAAAAAATATGTGTATTTATCTCCTAAAATAATGATAAAAACATATTTATCATTTTAATATTTATAATTTTGAAAATTTATGAATGAACATATATATAAAAATATTAGGTTTTAATTTAGGATGATTTAGAATTTTTAGTTTTTAATTTTTAAATTAATTTTAAAAATTAAATTTGTTTAATAAAAATAATTTTTAAAATAGTTTTTATTTAAATTTTAAAAAAATTATTGAATATTATTTTTAATTTTAAAATATATTTTTTCTAAATATATCGAAACTTCCACAATTAAAGTATCGTGAAGTTATAATAATAATATATTTTATTATTTAAAATAAAATAATTTTTTTAATTTTTATATAATAAAAATAAATAAATAATATGATTTATATAATAAATAAATAATTAATTATTTATCTATTTTTTATAAATTTAAAAATAAATAATATTATTTGATATATAAAAATTATCTTCAAATTATAGTATTATAATATAATTTTAAATTATATAATATATATTATTTTTTATTAACTAAATATTAAATAATATAAAAATATTATAATAATAATATATAAAATATTTTTTACTTATATATTAATTATGAAATAATATATAAAATATATAATTATGTGATTATTTAATATTATTTATAAAATATCATTATAACAATTATTATAATAATAATAATAATAATAATTTTTTTATTTTATAAAAATTAAATTTTTATTTATCTAATATATATATATATATAAAATAATATTAATTTATATATAAATTATATTAAATTTATTATTTTATATTATATAAAATTTATAATATATCTTCTAATATATATTATTTTTATGCAAAATAAATTATGAATAATATAAAAATATTATAATAATAATATAAATAAAATTTTATATCTTAAATATAAATAATCAAATAATATATAAAATATAAATTTATATAATTATATAATTTTTATATTATAATTAATATATTATTAATCTTATTTTATAAATATTATTTTTAATTTCATCGTTACCATTGCTATTATTATAATAATAATATTTAATTTATTAATTTTTAAACTTTAAAATTTATATTATTTTAATTTAATTTAATTTTTTAAATTAATATTTTTATTATATATTTTTTAATAAATTTATAATAATATATTAAGATAGAGTAATTTAATTTATTTTTGTAATAACTTTTAAAATTTAAAATTAATTTTAATTTTAAAATTTTTTAAATTAAAAATTAAAAAGCAGCCGAAAGAAATCTTAAGACATATATTATTACTTGTAAGAATCTAAATTCACCATTTTTTTAAAATTTAATTTTTAAAAAAAAATTATATCAATAATAGAAAATTAATTCAAATGAAAAATTTAAGGATATCAGATGATTAAATGAAATATAATATATTTTTATTTTTATTTTTTAAATATTATTTTATATATCAGCAACTTTTTTATTAGTTTTATTATTTTAATATTGATTTAATAATTTTTGATAAATTTTAATGGTTTGTTATCAATTTTTTGTTTAAATAATTTTATAATTCCATTAATTTGGAAAGAGATTTAATCGGCTAGTTCAATTTAATTTTTAAAATAAAGATTGAACATGAATAGAAAAAAATGATATGAAGAAAATTATGATAAAAAAAAATTAATTAAATGTTCTATGATGTAATTATATCCATTCTAAAAGAATAAAATATATACTATTTATAAGATTAAAATCAATGCACATATACATTATTCTGGTATACTGTTTTTTATTTTTACATTTTCTAATTTTATTAAAAATATAAATTAATATTTTTGAAAAAAATAAAATTTTATATCTTTAAATGTTTTTATTATAATTTGTTTAAAAATATTTATCAATTAACATTAAATGGTTCTTTTTTTTTCAAAAATATTTAATTATATGGAAATGATTCGTATAAAAAATTGAGGCTAACTGTAAACCTTTGTGAAGTTTGGAACAAGCTTTGATTTTAACAAACTTCAATGGAAAATAATTGGGTTAAATTGACTTGCAAGTCCTTGTGATTTAAAAATTTTTAACTTAATTTTTATAATTCTAAAATTTTGTTAACAAATTCTCTAAAAATAAGATTATTAAAGTTTTAGTTAGTGCTGCTTATCTGACCTGAGAATCATTTCCAATCATTTTAAGGCTTATTTGAATTTCATATGTTCTATCCCAATTTAATCCTGGCCTAAAATTCATCAGAAAAGCCTTCTTACAAAGGTGGTTAGCAAGCAGGCAACTAAGTAGAGAAGGAGAAATTGAACCAGCAATTGTATAAAGGAATGAATTTGAGTGAAGAAAAATATAGTGCGTTTATTTATTTTTTTCTTCTTTAGAGAAAAGAGTATATAACACCATCTAATAGTATTATGCATAAACATGCCTTATCAAATACAATTTTGAAAGGATGTTGTTAATAGAGTTCTGTTATGTTGTAAGATTAGCTATAAATGCATGGTAGTTAATTAGTTTCAATTAATTGTGTATCTTTCAATTAGTTTCTTTTTATTATTAATAATGTGTTGCATCAATGTATTAATCATCTAATTCAATTGTTAATGAAAACATATTTCCTTTCTCCTATCAGGAATTTTCTTTCTTTTTTCCTATTTTTCTTTCTCCTATGCAAGAGTTCTCTTTCTTTTTCTATTTTTGTTCATTCAACCAACTATGAATCCTATGAACCAGCCCATACTTGCTTGTGCTTGAAGTTTTCATTCTAATCTAAATTGGAAAAAAAAAATTAGATCCTCTTCATTCAAGATCCGTGTCAATAATATTTTAATTGACAATTTGAAAAATTTTCAAACTTAATTATCCTGAGTTCAGACTACAAGGTCGAGTTTAGCTGATAAGTTCTTTTTTGGATCATTAGACATACAATCAATAGATCTAATCTCAACTTAAGAAAAATTGAAAGAGATATTTATATGGGGTAAATCTAGATTTAAAAAAATCATCTTGGCCTTCAAATTATGTGTAAGCCATATTATCCATGGTTTTAGTTAGATGATTTTAAAAATAGGCCTGTTATTAAAATTGTTACAAATTTTATTATGAATCTTGATATTTGTAATTCTAGGATGTATTTGGTGAGGGAAAAAAAGATTAAAAAAATGTAATATATGATATAATAAAGATATATATAAAAAATATGATAAAATATAAATATTATTATGTTAATAATTTTTATTTCATTATCTAAGTTAACCATAATCATTATGATTATATATCTTCTGAAAGAAGATAAGATTTAGATGTCAGAAAAATCTATTTTATCATTTTAAAATAGATTCATTGAAGGATGAAATTATGATTGTTACTAAATTGTTGTTTGAATTTCTTTTGGGATAGGGGCTGATTAATGTAGAAATTTAGAAATAATTTTTTTATAGAAAATTTGGATAATATTATACAATGTCTTTGCTAAGTTTGTTTTAAAATTAGTTCCATCTTTCTTCGTTCATTTTCTAAAATTACCGTTATTACTTCGTTGACAGAAAAAATGTTTTTGGCAATGAGCAAAGATTTTATATTAAAAATACAAGAACTTAGGTCTAGGATAAATTTTAACAAGAAAATATATGTAAGCCTTTAGGTGTGAAATAATTACATTAGTGCATAATTTTAAAACAATTATCACATTAACAACACTAAACGAGACATTAGTTTAAAAGTATCTATTAATTAATAAAATATTTTTTAATATATATCTAAAATATACAATAAAAATTAATAAATATTCAATTTCATTAAAAATACTTATCAATATATTAAACGGTATAATTTTTAGTAAAAGTCATTATATATAATTTTTTATTATATATCCTTTAGTATATATAGAAAAAACATTAATAATTTTTTTTAGAAATATAAAAATTAATTATTATTTTTAAATAAAAAAATATAATTATAAATTTAACTAAACTAGAAAGACTTATAAAATAATTTTACCTATAATTTACTCCAAATAATAAATACCTTTATATAATGAGTAAAAAATAGCTTTGGCATTGTATCCTGTCATTAAAAAAAAGTATTTATTAACAATTTTTTCATTTTTATTAACATAAATTTTTCTTAATTGAAATTAAATTATTAATATAAATTTTGAAATTATATATTAATATAAATAACATATACATATTAATATTTTTAGATTAATAAGTTGTTAGTATAATATATCATAATGCTAGTATAAACTTAATTATGATATTTATATTAATAGCTTGATTTTTAATTTGTTAAGAAAATAAATCAATAAATATAAATTTCAATGTCAAAATGTTAATGAATAATAATTTTTTTATAGTGTGTAAAAAAATTATTATGACATCTTCATGTGTTGAATAGTATTCGGGAACAAAAAATGGAAATTTCACCTTTAAGGAGTGCAAAATAATGTCGATAAAATCAGTTAACAAGAAAATATAGGACGCACCGCGTGACTTGATTTGAGCAATGAGAAAATAAATTAATAAAAATCAAAAGCATAAAAACCGAGCTTCTCTCTCCTTTTTCTTCTCCTCCCCAATGACTCGCTTCATGCTGGTTTCCAATGGATCGGCAAATGCAGATATGGCCGACGAAAGAAGCACCTTCTTCAAACACAGCGTCGTCATTTGAAAATTAAGGCATGGTATTTATTTTTAATATTTTAGATATTCAGTCTTAAACCCTATCTGCTATTTTCGTTAAAAATTTCTGCACCATTGTCCCTTCATAGCCCTAACCATCTCTATTCACTCACTTTCTGTTGTTATTTTGGCTACCGCTACTGCAATCCCTATATGTTGTGGTAGACAAATTACCTTTCAGTTTGAATTTTATTTGTCGACTAAAATTTTCTTTTCATCAGGGAATGTACAATCCCTAATTTAACTAACATTTTATTTGCAGAGTTTTTATCGTATAAATTTCCCTCCCAAAATAATCATCCCAGTTAATTCAATTACTGCGCTATACTTTATTTTATAATAAAAATTTTGATCTTGTTAAAATTAAAATTTGCTTTTGAAATTGAATTTCAGCTAGGGTAAGTGGTTCTGATTATTGTTCTCGCAGTCGTGTATGAACCCAATTGAGTGTTTTAAGGTTTGTCATGGGATTGTTGAAGTTATTTTATAATATAAACCATTTCGTTTAAATGGATGAAGGAAATTTTATTTATAAAAAAAATATAATTTTTAATATAATATTTTAATTTCATTATTCTATTTACAATGAGGTTGGTTAACTTATCAAGTAACTTAGAGAACTTTTTATTATTATTCATTGAATAAAATTCTTGGCAGTAATGTTATATATATAATAAATTTTTGTAAAACAATTTATAACTTTTTTCTCTGTTAATTATTTTCTCAACATTTTTTGTTTCTCTTTCTATTTGTCTTCTAAATTATAAAATTTGTAATGAGAAATATTATCTAGTATATTATCAATCACTTCCTTTTATGGAATATAAATAAAGTTGTCTAATTATCAAATAGCATTCATATCATTAGTTAAATCAATTTTGATTTTTTTCATTTTTTTTTCTTATATATTTTTTTATATTTAATATTTTTTTTCGTGATTTTATATTGCATTGATTATCACTTTTATTTTCATCTTTCTTCTACACACTCATTTTACATCCTGTGCAAAAAACTTATTTTTGTTGTCAAATTTACTTCTGTTAGAATACTCATTGTTAAATAAATTGGACAAAGAATATATGAGAAAAAAATTCTTTCACACCGTAGGAATATTAATAAAGTCCAACAAACTCAATTCTATATACTTTGTAGAAAGGAGAAACTCATGAATAAGAAAAGGTATTCAATTGGAGAGAGAGCAAGAAGGAGAAGAAGAAACAATGTGGGATTCATAAGAAGCCAGCTCCCCCCCCCCCTCCCCCCCAAAAGTATGAGAGATTTTGCTTTTTAGTTATTTATAATGCTAAATAATTTTTTATATAATATTAAAATTTTAAAACATTTTTTAAAGAACATTGTAATAAAAACATATTTTTTAAATTATTTTTTATTCTTATATAAAATTATTTTAGATACTTATTTTTTTATTCATCTAAATAAGATATTGTACTTTTGAAAAAAAATCTTCAATTTTTATTTATTAATAGATACATATTTTTCATTTTGTTTTTTCTCTAATTTTTAATCTCATTTATTTTCATCTTCATTTCATGTATTATTCCTCTATAGTGTATGACTATTACTATTAGATCTAATAAGACATAATAATAAAATTTGAATTCATCAGTCAATTTCATTTAAACTTTGACCGGAAAATTTATTTTGACATGATTCAATTTGAAAATAAATATCTCTCTCTCTTAATATTTATAATATAATTTTAATAAAAATATTTAATTCACAATTTTTAATAAAAAATATTAATTTTATTATTATTATTTATTTAAATTCTTAATGTTTATATTATTTAAATTAAAATATACTTAATATACTATTTATTAAAAAAATAAAATTTATTAAAAATATAAATATAAATTTATCTCAATTTAATAAAATAAAATAAAATATTTAAAATTTCATCTTTCTTTCATTAAACTCATAACTGAACCCGCCTAAATCTTTTATGAAAGTGCATGGAAAGATCTAATTCCTCTCGAACCGCTCCGATGCCACCCGTAATGTGACTCAAGTGTAAATGATTCAATGAACATAGCTTTGCATTATGTGCAGATGTTGCATCCGGAGATTGCGGATGGATCACGGTATGTTGGGCTTCAAAGTAGATCGAACGGTCAAAATTCACACAGCGCAATTATATTAACGGTGAGGATTCAATCATCAAGGAGACAGTACGGAAGAAAAACATGGAATCACAACCCTCAGTCCCACACGGAGAGACACTTCAAACGTGCCCAATTAAGGATGGTACTCCCTCTGCCTATCTGCTTATTTCACCATTCATTATAAATAAAAAGCTACTGATATAATCTTTTCCATATTTTTTTACTTCTATTTTAACGTCATTCTCTAGAAAAAATTATACCTCATAAAAAATAGAAAAATAAAAGAAAATTTATAGGATAAAATAAATTATATGACAAAGTGAAATAGAAAAAAACAAAGTTATAAACATTATTATTTTGGAACTGGGATAAATTTGACACGAATTTAATTAAAAAGATAGAAACTCGTACTTTTAATGTTTTGTGTATTCCTTTAATAATTGCTACTCACTGTTAAGGGTTACGCAACAACGTTACTCTAATTCCAATGTTTTGAAAAGCAGAAAGAGAGAGGGAAGAGAAAGAAATGGATAATGGAAACAATGAAGATGGGGAATTGAAGGAAGCAGTGGATGGGAATGGGAAAGTACAGAATATAACGATAAAAATAGTGTGTGATAAGGGATCAAGAACAGCCTCATCTTCTTGTAGCTTCAGTTTTTGTCAAGCTGATGAATGTGGAGTGGAGTTGAGAATGGCCAAGAATTACAATCGCCGCCACAAGGTTTGTGAACGACATGCTAAAGCTCCTGTCGTTTTAGTTTCTAGCATTCGTCAGAGGTTCTGCCAACAATGTAGTAAGTATGTATCATATTACTACGTACTTTTTAATCCAATATTCCTGCTGTGTGTGAAATAGACCAAGATTTTCCCTTTTCTTCCACGAGATTAATTTAATTTATGCTCAATGTCTATTTGTTGCTGATAAATTGGTTGTCTATTGTTTGTGACAACTTTTTTATATGTAAGTTTGAGAAGAAAAAAAATTATTATTCATATACCTAGCGAGTAGCATGTTTTCCTTTCATAAATAGTTGGAGTATCTGCTTTGAATGTAGCAAGTGTTATATATGTGTCTCATTGACACAATAATATGTTGAGTTTATCGATTTTTGGAGGGTAATTGATGTATCTTTGTTTTGGATTGAATGCCATGCAGATTCCATGAACTAGCACAGTTTGATGACACCAAAAGAAGTTGTAGAGTAAGATTGGCCGAACATAATGAACGTAGAAGAAGAGCCCACAAAGATCTATCCTCAGGTGGTGAGCATTACCCACAAGCCCATCTCAATTAAGTGATTAGAAGCTAACTTGTTAGCAAATTCAAACTTTTGACTTTTAGTTAAGTGTTATTTTGGTATAATAGACTTTTTTTGGGATATCGGAAAAGGTTTATTTTGAAGAATGCTAATTATGTGTGGAGGAAATGGAATGAAATTGTCTTTAAACTATTATGGAGTTCAATAGCTCTTGGACGTAGATTAATTTTCACATTAGTTTACAAAGATTTGGGACATAAAATTTCTTACAAATTTTAACATTTGTGTGTGATTGAATTAGATATGTACACTTTATTTTGTTCGGCTATGTTTGAAAGTATTAAAAGTAATAGGATGAAATAAATTGATATAATATTAGATTCTATTTTGTTTAGATTGTTTAAATTATGATGGAATTGAATGTGGCTTTTTTAATTTATCTAATAATCTACTTTTCTTTCACTCTAATTTAGAAGTATGGGATTGAATCATCTTTGTTAAAAAATTGAAATAAAGAAATGATAATTTTATTCTACTTCATTTTATTTTGTTTTCATCACATTCAACATAAATATCCAAACATATAATGTTTCCACATTTTAAATGTGATTTTTCTCCTTTATAATAATTCTATAGGAAACTAATCCAATATATCATCACAATCTTGGTGAGACGAAATCTATTGTTTAAATTTTTAATTAAAGTAGTTTGAAAATAAAATGTGATTTAGATCTATTCTCAGGTTTGTGAGCATTAATCACATGCTTGACTCAAGTGACTGGTGGCTCATTAGCAAACAAAAGGCTTGAGTTTGGATATTTTGAAAAATGTCAACTAAGTATGAAATGAAAAAGAAACTACATTTATCTTTGTACTCTCTTTATGGTTCGATAGCTCTTGGATTTAAACCAGGTTTTATATTTACAAAGATTTGGGACAAAATTCCTTTGAAATTGTAACATTTTATGTGATTGAATTAGATTATACAAACATTATTTCTTACTTGCTAATTTATTATACTATGTTTGAAATTATGAAAAAGGATAAATAAAATAGACTGATATGGTATTAGGTTCTATTCTTTAGATTATTTAAAATATGATGGAATAGAATTGAATGGGATTTTATTTCAATCTATCCAATTATCTCCTTTTCTTCCCCTCTAATTTGGTAGATATGGGATAGCACTACGTTTTTTTCAATCATAAAACTACTATAACAAAAGAATGATCATAGATAATATGGAAGCTATGGGATAGAACTACTTTTTCTCATGACAGTTTTAATCCACTTTATTTCACTCTGTCCATCACATTTTGTTCCATTCTACTCAACTTTAAATATTCAATACTTTTACATTCCTAATGTGATTTATTTTTGGATACTAGAAAATAAAATGTTATTTATTCTGAAGAATGTTGTCTTAACACTCCTGTGGAATTCTGTAGCCCTTGGATTTAGACTAGCTTTTACTTTTACAAAGATTTGGAACATACATAACATGCAATTTTTGCAGGCTGTATTTGAAATTATAAAAGAGGATAGAACAAAATACATTTGTATGATATATTAGATTCTATTGTTCAGATTGTTTACAAAGTTTTGGTATATAAATTTTTTTGGAAATATAAATATTTGTGAGCGATTGAATTAGATTTTGCAAATTTATTAGGCTATATTATGAAAAAGGATAGAATTAATGAAATAGATTGATATGATTGCTTAAATTATTTAAAATATGATGAATGAAAATAAATGTCATCTCGTTTGAACTTATTTAACCGTACTCTTTTTCTTCTCTAATTTGAGAGATATGAAATAGAACTATTTCTTTTTAATCATAAAATTATTTAAATATAGGAATAAAAGCTTATTTCACTTTCATTATTTCTATATTATTTTATTTTATAATATTCTATTTATTTCTATTCAATATTAAACATTCAAATTTATATTGTTTTTATATTCTGAATGTGAAATTTCTTTTCATGGTAGTATATATTTCTCAGTTGTTAGATATAGGAAACTAGTGTTCTAATATATAATCACACTCTTAGCATAGAAATCACTATTGTTTAAATTGTTTAAAATGACTGAAATGAATTGTATATAGTTCTCTTTTTCTTTCCCTCTGATTAAGGAGATACATCCTTACATGTAAGATATAACCCTCTCTTTCTCTATTTCATCATTAAAATATAATGGTAATTTTATTTATTTTACTATATTCCATTTTATCACATCCCCATTCTATTTATCATTAGATATCTAAATATATAATTTTTTTACACTCCTAATGTAGTTTATTTCTTCATAAGCTCTCACTAATTGTAAGAAACTATTAAGAAAAATAATTACCCTCAATATAATTTTATTTACCAGAAAGTATCTATTTTTTTACTTCTTACCAGAACAATAGTACAGGCTTCCTTGCCACTTCAATGCGACTTTTCATGTTTTCTTAGTGATGATATTTTGATTGTACCATTTTTTGTATCGATAAAATTTAACTATTAAAATAAATTAAATCATTAAATTTAAATGTGTAAATAAGAAACTGTATGTAGTAAAATTAAAAGTAGGTATTCACAAATTACAGAGACAGCTTGATGAAGGTTTAAATAATCAAAATTATGACCAGGTAATATATTAATTTAAATCGAATTACGAATAGTGTTGCCTTAAATTAAATTTTGAAGGGATATTTTACAATAAGAAATTACATACGAAACCAAGATTTTTCTCTATATAGACAATAACGATTAACGACTGAAAATATTATAAATCAGTATGTGTAAAGTTTTGATAGACAATTTTTATTTTACGTGTGTATAAACGCTTACATATAAAGAAATGTATGCCTGGATATAAAACCTTATTATATATCCTAAAATAAATATTTATTATTAGTTTTATGATATTTTAAAACTTATTTTTAATAAATTTTTAGTTTAAAATACTAGAAAATATAGTAATTCAATTAGCAGGAAATTCAAAAACTAAAAAAAAATATTTTCATACAATCTTTAAATTATTGAGATATAAGACCCAACAGATCAAATAAAAAGAGAAATATTATTTTTGCAATAAAAAATATATGACATATTGTTATAAGACCAATAAAAACACGTAAAATATATTTTTATAATACATTTTAAATTCTACGTTTTTAAATTTTTTAAAAAGAGAAAAATTAATTTTGAAAATAAAAAAATAAATTTTATATATTTTTAAATATTCTGATCGTAATATGTTTATTTTTTTATATATTTGATAGACAATTCTTCTTTAAGTAACATTTTGAATTTGACTTTTATGTATGAAAAAAATCCTATAAAAAAGTTACTCCCACTATATTGTTAATTTTTTCAACTCAGACAAAATTAATTTTTATAAAAAATATTTTTTATTTAAATAAAAATCAATTTTAATATATTATTAATGCAAAAAGATCTACACTATCAAATAAGTAAAAATTATAATTATAAAAAATAATAAAATTTAATCCTTTTTAATTATATAATAATTGATAATTAAATAAAAAATATAAAAACTACACTATAAATATATTTAAAATATTTTTTCAAAAATTGTAGTTCTAAATTTTTCTTTTGATGGAATGTACGATACACGTGTTATTTACAGACTTTTTCATCGTGTAAAAATGTTCCCCAAAATAATCATCTCAATGTATTTAATTACTATACAATATTTTGTCTTTTTCTTTGTATACAAAAACTACCATTGAAATTTATTAATGTGTTCCTTTTATTTTTTTAACGTCTAATTGTTATTTGTTTCATTAATTATTTTTATAAAAATATTTTAATTAAATAAAAATTATTAAATAGATATAATAATTAATTATAGATAAATAAAATAAAATAAAAATTTTATTAATATTGATGATAGTTTTAAAATATATAAATTTAAAATTATTAACTAAATTTTAATTTTTATAAATTAGTTAATTGAAGTTTATGAAAAGGATTAAAACGAGTATGGAATTAACGTCACCTGCTTCTAATAAAAAGAAGTTTTTTTTTTTTTTTTACAACGTAAGGAAAGGAAAAAGGCTAAATTCTAAAATGCATTTGATAAAAAGAAGTTAAATAAGCCTGTCTTGTTTGTTTTCAAGGAAAATGTTGGAGTAATCATTATTAAATGAAATATAAAAACAAGAAGACAAATGAGAACTTTCACCAAACAGGTAGGAATTTTTTTGGACAAAAGTAATAATGGTTAGAGGGTAGTATTTTTCTTGTTTTTTCTTTTATATTGCTTTTTTTCCTAGCTTTTTATTTTTTTATATTCTTTTCTCTTCGGTGACGCGAAGTTTAACAAACTCTACTATTATTGATTCAGTGGATATAGTTAACTTATATGAGTTGCGGATGTTGCTGCAGAAGGAGATTGCCGATGGATCCGAGTATGTTTGGCCAGTAAAAGGCGATCCAACGGACACGCGTCACACAGCACATATCAGTCGCAGAAAGCGAAGGAGATCCAATGGCCAAAAATCATACAGCGCACATCACAGTAAACGGTGCAGATTCAATCGACAATGAGATGGTACGGAGACTCAATCTACCACAGCATGGAATCATCACTTCTTTGTCCCCACTTTTCATAACCGCCAGTAATTTTTTACAGGGTCAAAAATATGTTTTTATTTTTAAAAAAAATTATTTTAATCTCTTACATTTAAAATATTTAATTTTTAATCTTTATTTTTAAAATAAATTAACTTTGATTTTTAAAATAACTCTTGATATATATTGATGTTTTTAGACACGTAACAAATTATTAAAATTAATTTATTCTAAAAATAAAGAATTAAAACTAAATATTTAAAAACGAGAAAGTACAACTAAAATTTTAAAATTGCAGATGGGTTAAAAATATATTTAATTACTTTTATATTTATTTAATATTTACTTTTTTTGCAGTTTATTTTCTATGTGCAGCATTTTTTTTATTTTGTAAAAAAATTTAATTTAAAAAATAACCATATATGTTAACTAGTTTGTTTTATATATATATATACTCGTATGGCACAAAATATTTCCCATAGGCCATAGCTCTGCTCATTTAAGAGTCGTACTGACTGCTTTTTCGAAGTTAAACGTACTGACTTTGCTTCCTGTACCATGTTATGGGTTTATTTTGTTATTTATTATTTATTTAGTCTGAAATTCTTTTCAAACTTTAGAAAAGTGTATTTTTGACCCCTTAAGGTAAAGTAGTTCATCCATTAATTTATTTTCAAAATCACCTCTAGAAAAATTAAAAATTAGCATTCTAAAATTTTAATTATGCGCAACTTTTCTCACTTTTTGGAAAATCAAACAAGATTAAGAGATTAAATCATATGTACACTTTGGATAACTATGAAATAAATTAACTAAAAAGTTATCTTGCATATATTATAATAGAAAGTTAAAATATTTTTTTTTAAGTTTAGAAATTAAGTTATAACCTAAATGACTAAATCTCATGTGTTAATTTGCATATTTTTTTACTTAAAATTGAGTATTTAATCTTTCATATCTTTGAACAATTTAAAATCACACTCCTCTTATTTTAAAGTATACATTCTCATTTCTAAACAGATAAATACAAATTATATTTTAATTTTTTCAATATGAAAAATCTCTTAATAGTTACTAATTATTAATGTGTTTCAAACAGCTAATTAATATCACACCCAACTAATTTTAAATATTATATTATTACAAAGATATAATTAAATTTTAAATATTATCAGCTTTAAAATTATTAAAATTTTTAATTTATTTTCTAAGATCATAATATTAATAATAAATGTTAAAAATTAATTCTTAATCATGTTATATATCAGTTATAAATATTTTAAAAAGTTATTTATTAAAAATAGATTCAAATATAATATATTTATCTTTTAAGATTGAAAAATATAGTTTTAAATAAATATATAAGATAAATATCTCTTAACAAAGGAATGTAATTTACTCAAACCTTTTGGCTATAGGGACCTAAATAGAAATTTAGTAAAACCTCACGGAGATACAAAACAATTTAACCTATAATTTACTCTTAATAGCATTGATACTTAGAGCATGCATAAAATTAATCTTTAAAAAAAGAATGGTAATCAAATCAAACAGTTATCACAATGTAAATAAATTTTTATCATATCATTTCTGTGTTGAATAACAGACATTATTCAGGACCAAAAAATGACAATTTCACCTTTGAAGGGTAGAAAATTAATGTTGATAAAATTAGTTAGAAAAAAATATACGTGGCTGACTTTATTTCGGAAATGAGCAAATAAATTAATCAATCTAAAGCATCAATCACTGCGTCAACAACCTCTTGGGTGGTGCTTGTCCCTCCAAGGTCTTTTGTCCGGTATTTGCCATCCAAAATGACTCGTTTCACGGCAGTTTCCAATCGGTCAGCAAACGCAGGAAACTGGAGATGTCTAAGCATCATGGCAGACGAAAGGAGGAGTGCCACTGGATTAGCTTTCTGTTGTTCCACAACAGCTTCATTTCCAACATTTCCTGCTGAAGCACCTTGCTCAAACACAGCGTGGTCAGCCCCAACATTACCTGCAAAGGCATGGTATTCATTTTTTGAGATATTCAACCTTAATGTAAGCATTAAGTACGATTTTTCTTAATTATCAATTTTATTCCCACCAATCCGGGGGGCATATCTATTCTGTTAATTTTCGTTAAAAACTTCTCCATCCTACTGGCACACTGCCACCACTACAGCCCTGACAATCTCCATTCACTGCGGTGTTACTTGGGTTGTCACTGATTTGATAACTACATTACCCATGTCTCCATCACTGCAACCCGATGTTGAGGTAGACAAATGAACTTCCAGTTCGAATTTCATGACCTTAATTTTTCTTTTGGTGAAGACAGGTCTCTAATTTATTTTCCATCCTACCAGCAGCATTGCCTGCATCACATCCCTGAACATGTCCATTCACTGACTTCACAGCTGTTATTTTGTTTGTCACTACCATCTGATAACGCCATTCCTCAGTGGCAGCTGTAGCACCCACTACAGCAACCTGGTCTTGTGGTAGCCAAATAAACTTCCAGTTTGAATTCTATGCGACCCCTAAATTTTTCTTTTCAGTGAATATACAATCTCTAATTCAATTGATACATTTAAAAATCCAGAGTTTTCATCAAATAAAAATATTCCCAGAATAATTATTAGAAAAAGAAATAGACAAACACAGTTAATGAACTTGTGAACCAAGACTCAACAGTTCCGAACATTAGTCACACATGTCACGATAACAACAATGTGCAAGTAAGACGGTATTTGATAAGAAAAGTAGTAACAGAATCAAATTAGGACTCTTGAGTTCCAATATATTAGTGACCAAGATTCATACCTCCCGGCATGACTCCAGTGCCTCCAGCAATACCTGCTGCTGTATTTGCAACAAGGTTCCCATAAAGATTGGGGGTTACCTAGCAAGTGAAAACAGAGCTCATGAACTTCAAAACCCTTGTAAAAAAATCAAAGGCAAATTGAAAAGGACTAAGACCAGTTAGTTGCAAGAAAGAACCATCAGGTTAATCAGAAACCTCCTGCTTCTAACTAGCACAGTTGCACCAAAAGAAAAGGGCAAATTTTATGTCTCTTCTATATTCCATACAGTAGTAACATTACATCTACATAACCGTCAAGGTCAAGCATGTGTTGCTCGATTCATTGTTACAAATCTATTCTTTATCCATCAGCACAGGGAAAAGGGAGACAAGTAAATCTTTATTTCCAACTAGCTGAGTACAGCTGTTTCAAACCCTCCAATTACATTTTGCCCAACAATTAAATAAAGTGTCCACCCTCTTCAAATTTCAAAACAAAAAAAATAAAATTATAACCAATTTATCATACTAATCCTCTCATAATTAGATTCTACTAGGAAACAACGTTAACAATTTTAGGATGTTATCACTATTTCCAAGGCTTTAAGCCTTGAATCCTTATTTGTTTAAACGGATCTTGGATGTGCTTACGAGGAACATACAAAAGATTATTTCTACATGCATGTTGTTTCCAGATGATATAGTTCTAATTTAAGATTCAAGGGAAAGGATTAATTTTAAACCTGAACTTTGGAGGCAAACTTTAGAATCTAAGGGTTTTTGTTTGGGTAGGAGTAAGACAGTATACGTATTGCAATTTTAGTAAGAAACATGATGGAACTGATTTGGAAGTAAAAATTAGAGATGAGGTCATATCAAAGGTTTTGCAGTTTAAGTGTCTAGGATCTATTCAACAAAAGGATGGTGAAATTAATGATGTTATGCACAGAACACAAACTGGATGATTAAAGTGGAGAAAAAAGTCAAGAGTTATTTGTAACCGCAAAGTATCTAACAAACTCAAAGGAAAGTTTTATCGAACAACTATATGACCAACTATCCTTTATGACAATGAATGTTGGAATTTAAAGAGCAGCATAAGAAAAAAGTTGAAGTAGCATAAATGAGAATGATAGGATAAATGTGTGAATACACAAAAAAAGGTAGGATACAAAATGACCATATATTAACAGATATTGGGGTAGCACCTATTAGAAAAAATATAATAGAAAACTAGTTAAGGTAATTTGAACACATGCAAAGAAGGCCATTAGAGACATCAGTGCGACGGGTTGACAAGATGGTTCTTCATCTGTGAAGAAAGATAGAGGGAGGTCAAGAAGGACTTTAGAAGAAATTATTAAAAGAGATCTCATACTAAATGTTATTTCAGAAAATTTGGTTTTTAACCAAACCTAGTGGTGTTTCACAATCCATGTAGCCAACCTCATACAGTTAAATAAGGCTTATGTTGTTGTTTGACGTTGTTATTGCTGTTTCCTTTTCCAAGGCAATGTTCTAATGAAATGATGTTTCTTTCCCTTTTTCTAATGTTATTTCCCTTAAAATACCTTCTGATTGAAGCAACAATGAAAAGTTTAGTAAAAAAAGGGAAAGAGAGTCATCATAAGCTTCTTATTTTGCTTAAATAATTTTTTGCAGTCTTTCCCGTCACTACTCATTTCTCATAATTTCTCTTGAGCAAGTTAACAAAACAAAGAGAAGGAAACCCATAGTACTAAGTCTCCAAAGAAATGAAAAGAAAATATGAAGCCACAAATTGGTCACAATTTAATAAAAGAGTAGCTATCTCACCAATAAAGTGATGGCACTAAGTTATAAAAAAAATGAAAGCAAACAAGTCCTGATCCCCCATATATTCCACAAATGTATTAATCAAAAGTGAGACAAATAATTGAGAATCAGGATCAAATAGTAAATTTACATACCATGACATCAAACTGTTCAGGCTTTGAAACAAGCTGCATGCAGCAGTTATCTACAATAATCTCATTGTACTTGATTCCAGGATACTTTGTGGCAACCTCTCGGCAAGATTCCAAGAATAAACCATCTGCAAGTTTCATAATGTTTGCTTTGTGCACAGCAGTCACCTTCTTTCTGTTATTTAAGTAAGCATACTCGAAAGCATATTTAGCAACGCGCTCGGAACAGAACTTTGTTATTACCTAGCAAAATATTAGTATGAGGCGCAAACATAAAACCCATAGTTCACGATATCAATGAGTGAATTTTCTGAGATATATACATTAAAAAATTACACAAAAAAATCTACAGATATTATAAGAGAAAATGACTCCTCATCCATTAAAAGAATGGTCCTCTAGAAATCAGGAAATATCTGGATCATGTTCACAATTAACAATCTTTTAGGCTAAGAACTTGAAAAGGCATCAATAGTGGGGCAGCACATACACAACTCATACAAAGGACAAAAACAAATATATGAAATTAACAGTCATTGTCAATTATTTCAATTACTACACTATTTTCTTTCCTCGCTGTTGGCATTTTTTTATTAGGCATTCTATAGATGATTGGCAACAACCATAAATACAAATATATGATATATAAAAACCCCCACTGGACGCAATACTGGTATATTATCAAAGGTGTTACAGTAACCTGTTTCAAAGGGAAAAAGACAAGTTAAATTAACCTATCTCATTACCAATTACTATTCTCTCCCATTACTTTTGAAAGAAATCAGTGGTAAACTTGGCAGCCAAAACCTTTTCAGCCCCCCCCCCCAAACCGCCTAATTAATTTGTATATTAAAATTTCTCAATGAAATCTCCTATCATAAAACAAGTCAGAAAATTTCTCACATCCCAAGCATATTGAGTTCCCTTCTATCCGAAGTACAATAAATCACCTAGAACCTTCACAACAAACTACAAGCAGCTATAAATAATTTCTTTCCATGTTTTCCATAAGCATGTATGAGTAAAAATAGAACTAATTCAACCAAAAAATTACCGATTGTGCCAAACACCAAACCGAAACATAATAACAAGAATACCAGCAATCCAACTTTTCCAATACTCACAAACCACTCAGTGCTTGACTCAACAATTCACAACCAACTCATCAAACGGTTCAAATCTAGAAACTCTGCAAATCTCACAATCCTAATCCTCAATTTGTCAAAAGCTTTTTGACTTGGCTTAATTACTATAAAAAACCACTTCAGTTTTTTTCCTTCCAAATTTATTTCCGTAAGATTTAATTATTAACTACTGTGAGCACTAAGAGTGTCCAATAACCAAACCAATCAATTTTACACCGCATAACTGAACTGAAAAACAAAAAAAGTAAAATTTTTAAAAACCATAATTTTTCTTAGGTTTCGGATTGCGATTCCATGTGCAAAACCAAACCAAACCTCAAGTAATTACATATATATATATATATAGATAGATATATAGATATAGATATATATATTTCAATGTAAACTTCCATTTTATAATAAACCAGCATTGGAATGTTTAAATGGTTCTATCTACTATAAATATATATTGTTTTATTTATTATAAAACTTATTATTCTTGATTATGATTGTGAATTTTTTTTGTTATGTATTTTACTTTTCTTGTGATTTTAAAGATAGTATTCTATGTTCATTTAACAGTGTTTTTTATGCTTTTTTTTAAACAAGGTCAAAAATCAAAATTTTCGAATAGAACCAAACCTCCAAAGATGTTTTGTTTGGTTTTCGTAATTCATTCCAACTTGACCAAACCAAGTTTTTTATAATAGCTTCAGAAAGTTTTTTTTTTTTCTCTAAAACCGAAACCAAACCGCATGGCTAACGCCCCTAGTGAGCACATAGTAACGAGGGTAAAGGAAACATGATGCGAAAGCGCGAGTACCTTGAGGCTTTCGACGACGCCGGGAACGACCTCGTGTTCGAGGCCGGAGTACTCTCCCTCGGTGTTCTCCCTGATGACGACGATGTCAACGTTTTCGTGGCGCGTGGGAAGGCCAGGGAGGTTGAAGCAGTTAACGAGGGAAGCGTAGAGATCAAGCTCCTTCCTCAATTGCACGTTGAGCGAGCTCACACCACCACCCATGGGAGTGGCAAGGCCTCCCTTCAAACACACCTTGTTCTTCCTAATTGATTCGATCACCTCCGAAGGCACCGCCTTCATGTCACCGTGCACCTCGTACTTCTCGAAGTATACCGGCGAGTGCATCGCCTCCATCACCTGCTCCACCGCGCCGGTAACTAGAGGCCCGATTCCGTCGCCGGGGATAAGAGTCACAGCGCGCGGGGTGCCGTCTCCTGGTCGGGGCATGTAGGTGACGGAGCGGGTCGGGTTGATGCGGGAGAAGAGTTGCTTGAGGAGCGGTGCGGATCGAGTCGTCGCCATTGACGTGGCGTGCTAGGGTTTTGGAATTTCGGTGATTTTGGGTCCTGCTGTGGCTGGGTGACTAACTGACTATGAATTGAATACGATTCCAGAAGCCATGGAAAAGTAAAAAAAGCGCGGCGAGAAAACGCAGGATACGGGAGCGAAAATTTAGAAACAGTATTATTAAAATGTTTTATTTATTGTGATTTTTTATTTTTAGTTTAACCATCTGTAGTATTTAGATTAATTTTTGTCGGAAGAATAAGGATTTTAATTAAAAATTATATAGTGTATAAAAATGTATTTTAAAATTACATTTTTCAAATCTGAATAAAGTCTTCTTTTTTTAATTTTAATCTGTTGAAACTTGAAAGTAATGATGCAACTTTTTTATTTATTAAATAAAAGTACATTATCATTAATCTACTAGTCAGGAAGATAAACAGAGAAAAAGCGTTTTGATATACGTTGATAATAAAAAGAATATTCCTAACAATTAAATTACGGGATGCAAACTCACTATGATATTGAGATACGTTGATAATAAAACTAGAAAATGATATCCGTGTAAAAATATATACCATAAAATAAAATAAGCCAAATACTAATATTTTATTACTCTGTTCATAATAACTATTTTTTTTTATTTCTTAATCAATATTGTTAACTACTAACATTTTCCATCAACAATATTACTAAAGTTATTACTTTCGTCAACTTCAGAAAAAGTTACTACATTCATCAATATTCTCAAAAAAGTGGCAATATTTAGAGGGAAATAATAGAAAGTTCCAGTACTATTTTTTTTTTTTTGCATTGCCCAAGCAACCATAATAAGAAAGTAGCACCAATGTATACTTTTTTTTTTATCTATCATTAAACTTATTTTATACTGATTTTTTTGTTACAAAAGTTATTTTATACAGATTAACAAAGTTAATTAATATTTTAGTCTATACTAAAGTTATTATAGAATTTTCTAGAATATATTTAGTTTATTTCTAATAATAGTTAGATTTTTAGGAAAAACATAGTACAATACAAATAATAAACGTTTTAAAAATTTAAATTTACAAATAATTTTTTTTAATTAATTGAGATCTTAAAATCGACATTAATATTGCAAAGAGATGACCATAAAATGGTGTGTGATGAGAATACTGAAGAACATCAAACGCCTTAAAAACATTTTAATTTTTTTGGTCCATACGAACATTTATAAAAAGTGCACAGCAATAACATTAATGTTTTTGTTTTTATCCTACATACAAAGAAGCCAGAAGGCAAAAGAAAACAGATGGGCAAGGAAGCCCAAAAAGAAGCAGCAACCGCATAGGGCCCAACTACACAAAGAACATGGCCCGCTTGGGGCTTCAATCTGAACTACTGCTTTGTTATATACATAAAATTTAAGGGATATTTAGGTTGAAAATTTATTTTTTATTTTTAATGATAAATTATCATCTTACTTTTATTTTTTTTAAAAATATTATATTATAAAATAAAAGACTCTCACAAAATGAACAATTCCTAAAACACAAAAAAATAAACAACGAAAAAAAGTAATTCTAAGTAAAAATACTAACCAATGGATCAACTTTAAACCTAATGTTTGGAGCAAAAATTTTAGAATTTCAGTAATTTATAAATAAAAATAATTAATTATTAAAATAAAATTGAAGTATTAGAAAAATTATAAATAATAATTTAAAAAATAGCATAATAAAATATTTTTAAATTTTTTAAATAAATATTATTTGAAATCATTTTTATTTAACATAAAATTTATAATATTTTAAACATTTTTTCTTATCATCTAAATATATAAAATTTAACAATATTAAATTAGTGAACACAAATATTTAATTCACATAGATAATCCATAAATTGTAAGATGGAGTATATTGTAAAAGTAATTCATAATTAAATTCAATCCACGTTGATTGTTTGTTCATAGGACATAGTGCAGCTTATAGGTTTCTAGTATTAAAAAGTGATGTGCTTAACAAAAATTCTATAATAGCGACGATGAATTGTTGGTGATATTTCAAAAGGGACCAAGTCCCACATTTCTTAACAAAGGATCCTTACTAGGCTTTATATATGGGGGCACCCATTGCACTCGTAGATAAGCAAATAAGAGAGACATACCTTCACGCACATGAGCTTGAGCCAACTCAGTTCAAAAACGGCGAAAACCTCCCTACGCGCAATATTGAGCGCCAATTTCCGTTGTCTTTTACTAACCATTATGGAATTTTATTATCAAAATGACCGGTATTATTAATTTTTATTGAGTTTTTATTATAAATTCTGAAACTTATCAGCTATTTATTTTAGTTTAAAATATCATTAAAACATGTTTAATTAGCAATTCAAAAGCCATATGTTATCTTTTATGTAATTAAATTTTATTTCAAATTTTTAAATTCAAAATTCAAATTCTGCTTAATTATAATTTAAAGCATTTTAAAGTATCTCTGAATTGTGTCTCCTATATATAGAGACACAGATACCGCATTTCGGCTCAAATATCCTTGAGGACAATGCTACCACACGTCTCAGACTACTATTTACTAACACTCTCAAGGATATTTCCATGGCAACCGAACCAGCTCGCACTTAATCATCAAATGACGTCGTTGCTTCTCCTCCCACCCAGCATGCTGCTCCTGTTGCATATGTCAAGCCCCTTCCCGATGTCTCCAAGATTGAGGTCTTTAGGTGCCAAGTTTATCGTCGCTGGCAGGAAAGGATCCACTCCATCCTACATATGCATGGAATTGCATATGCACTCGTTGATGACAAACCCATTGATCCAAAATATGCTTAAAACTGGACCAATGCAAATAAGGTATGTCAACACACCATTCTAAGTATTTTGTCTAATGAGTTGTTCGATGTCTACTGTTCATATAATGAGGCCAAGGCAATTTGGGAGTCTATGCGTACAAAGTACATCGGTGAAGATGTTGGGAAGCATAAATTCATCATAGACTCTCAAATTGCCTTGGCCTCCTTATATGAACAGTAGACATCGAACAACTAATTAGACAAAGTACTTGGAATGGTGTGTCGACATACCTTATTTGCATTGGTCCAGTTTTCAACATATTTTGGATCAATGAGTTTGTCATCAACGAGTGCATATGCAACTCCATGCATATCGAGGATGGAGTGGATCCTTTTCTGCCAGCGACAATAAGTTTGTCCTCCAAAGACCTCAATCTTGGAGACATCGGGAAGGGGCTTGACATATGCAACAGGAGCAGCAGGCTGGGTGGGATGGGTGGGAGGAGTAGCAGCGACGACGAAAAGGTAAGATGTCATGGGTGGGAGGAGTAGCAGCAACGACGAAAAGGTAAGATGTCTCTCTACATATAGGAAAGACACTTCAGAGGTATTTTAAAATACTTTAAATTATAATTAAAGAGAATTTGAATTTTGAATTTAAAAATTTGAAATAAAATTTAATTACATAAAAAATAACATACCACTTTTGAATTGCTAATTAACATGTTTTAATGGTATTTTAAACTAAAATAAATAGCTGATAAGTTTCAGAATAAAACCCAATAAATTTTAATAATACCGGTAAAATTTATAATAAAAACTCAATAAAGAATAATAATACCGGTCATTTTGATAATAAAACCTCGTAATGGTCAGTAAAAGGCAATCAAAGGGCAACATAAATTTAGCAATTTATTTTTAAAATTTCCAGGTAATAAAAAAGTTTGTGGCCCTCAATATTGCAATTTTTTTGCCGTTTTTGAACTAAATTGGCTCAAACCCATTTGTACAAGGGTATATCTCTCTTACTTGTTTGTCTACAAGTGCAATGAGTGCCGATTGCCCCCATATATAAAACCTAATAAGGATCATTTACTAATCAATGTAGGACTTGATCCCTTTTAAAATATCACCAGTTACTCTATAAGTAAATGGCATTGTAACAAATTTAAATACTCAACTATCTTCGTTCGTACCGATCAGTAAAGATCACCAGAACCTTTAGACATTTTATAAATTTTTAATAATTACTTTTTATATTTAGTCTAGGTGTTATTAGTTCAAAGTTTTAGTAGTTAATAATAATTTTATCAACAACTTAGCGTGTACTTGAATTCCTTTTGAAGGAACAATTCAAGTTTATTTCAATTGATTTTGTATTTTATTGTTCATTTTATGTGTTTATCATTTATTTGATAGTTTGTGTTACAATTAAATTATTCTAATAATTAACATTTTTTTCTATAGAACGGAATACCGTGGGCAATATTTAGATAGCCAAAACAGTGCTCTCCCAGGAGGTAACTAAGGATATATATATATATATATATATATATATATATATATATATATATATATTAAAAAAAAAAAAGCGCAGGCTAACATAGGTTGTTATAAATGTAAGAGAAGTGAATTTTTTTCCCATTCTAATTAAAAAGATTAATTAAGATTTAAAATTATGTTGAATAGTTGATTATCACATGTATTTTTTTTTGTTATATTAAATTTTGAAAAATTTAAACCATTGAGCTAATTTTAAGAATAATAAATGATAATTATTTTGTTGAAATTTATTTTTATTGTATTAAAAATATGATGAAAATTTATTATTTTTATATTTAAAATCAGATTAGCAAGCGATAAATATTTTCTAAAACACACAAAAAAAAAACCAGTTAAGGCTAGGATGGATGTCGGACGAGTTCAAGCCGAAAAACCTTCATTCGTCGGAAACTGCCATTCATAAAAATCTCCCTGTTTTCGTTCGTTCACATAGTCGGCTTGGTCGAGTTCGGGTAGAATGGGTCGTCGGTTCAATCGGGTGGTTAACGACGAGTTCAAAATTTTTCAGATTCCGACGACCGGCAGCCATAAAATCCGGCAAAAAAACTTGAAACAGTTGTGGCTACAACAAAAACGAGAATGCAAACTCAAATATTAAAAGGATAAGATGATTTTATAAACTTTAAAAGGATGAAACCATGAAATATGACGAAGAAACCATAAATTCCGACGAAAAACCATGGATTCCGGCGACGTTGGATGCTTTTGGTTTTCGGCGAGTAACGTTTTATAAAACTCATCTTCGACCAATTTAATCGTCTCTAATTATTTCTCCTTATCCGAAACAACTCATTCTTTTCTTGAACTCGTCCAACAATGTTAATGGTGCGACGGTTTCTGTCAGGTTTGGACGCAGACGAATTTCCCGCTAACCCCTAATTGACGACTAACATAAACAATGTTCCAACTAAATGCTTATTTTAGAGTAGCATGTACTTTTGTACTTGTAACATTGTCACCTCTTAAGAATTTGTTTATTATTTTTTAAATTTAAAATTAAAATAACTATCAAAAGAATTGTTGTTACAAGCATGTGTTCGATTATGTTTTGATTTTAATTTTTTTTTAAAATTGTAAAGTAATTTTTAAAAATTATTTTCTAAAAAATAAAAGGGAATAAATAAAGAAAAATAAAAAAAATAATATATAAAATATAAATTAAAAAATAAAAATAATTTAAAATAATTTCATTTTTTAGTTTAAAAAATTAAAACTTTAATTTTTTGAAAAAAAATATTTTTTATTTTAAAAAACAGAAAGAAATGAACCCTAACCATTTAGTATTAATTGGTTCCAATAAAATCATGCTGTATACAAGTACTATAGACGTATCATGCTGCATACAAGTACTATAGACGCAGCGTGATTGGTTAACCGTTTAAACACTAAAAGCAAAGTTGTCTGGTCTGGACTCTGGAATATGAACAAAATAAAATAGTAAAATACATCGGTGCAATTTCAGATTTCAACTCCATGGAAATTTGTGCAACAATGTTCTAAGGTGTAGACAAAACACAGGCAACATAACTTGGTGAAGGAGCGGTGCTGGAAATTGTTGCTACCTCGTTTGAATGTTTTTTATTCATCTAAAATTATTTATTATTTTAAGATATTAATTATGTATTTGTCTACAATATTCTTATTTATTAAAATTAGTTTCCAATTAATTGTTTTTTATAACTCGTTAGTATAATATTAAGAGACATTGAACAAAATAAAAATAAAAATAAAAATACCTTTAATAATGATATTTGAGTAAAATTAGTTTATTTTATTATAATAGTTATAAAAATTAATTAATTTCTTAAGATGTATATGTATTAATATTAAATTTTTTATAATACAAGATGGAGAGAGTATAAAGTTGTTTGGGCTCATTTTATCCAGACTTTTGAATGAATTTTCAGTTATTTTGAAACAAATAAAATAATTTGAAAACTATAAAGTAATAAATTCTGTAAAAAAGTTAATAAATTTGAAGAATTTATTAGATGTCACGTTAGGATTTGAAAGGGAGAATTGAGATTTTTTTAAATTTTTAGATAATGATTCTTGTATTTTGATTGATTTTTAAAAAAATAAATAAATTTAATTTATATAAATTTTTAATGTAAAAACAACATTTTAAATAAAAAACAAAAAAAATAAAATTTATTAAAATTCCATAAGTAAAATAAATCAAAATTATATATAGACTATATTAAAAGTATTGCAATTTAACTTAAATATTTTATATTCAGTTCAACTATTTTATGAATTTTCATAGTTTTTTTTATTTCGCTACAATGAAATTTACAATGAAGCATGCTAAAATAAACTTTCATCTGATAATTTTTCATCAAATTATTATATTATTTTTTCAAATGTGTCAATATGTTGTATTTTAAATCGTATAAACATATAGGTTAAATTAATTAGTATAGGTATCTTAATTATCCGGAATATTCTTTATACTTCAAAATCTTAAATTTGGAATTTTAAACTTATAAATCATTTGTAATTGATGAGTCCTTAAATTTAGGTGTCCATCATAGAACAAGAAGTTTGATGATATATTCTTGAAATCATCTAAAAATTAAGATTAAATATTAATCAATAAGACCTTGAAGAATTTTTTTAAAAAAAATAGTCGTTATGTTGTAAGAAAAAACTTTAATAAGTCTTTAGTTTGACACTCTACTGACTAAAACCTAACATAACTAGCGATCCAATATATATAGAATTTATAAATTTAGAAACTGAATTCTAAAGTTCTAAAGTATAAAAATCAATTTAAAAAATTAAATAATTCAGAGATCTATTGATTAATTTAACCGGTAATCTATCAAATAACCTGTATATTTTTGTTCTTATGTGTCTAATATTGATATATTTTCTATTAAATTAGATTGAAATTATAATATATTTAAAATAAAATAAAGTGAGTTGTATCATTAAAAAAAAATTAAAAGGAGTTTTATTTTTTAAAACAGTTAAAACAAAAAAAAAAAACCATGTTAACAAGAGTTTTGGATTGTTTCAACAAGAGTAAAGAAAATATATATTTTTAGTTAAAAATTTATTTTAAAAAAAATCTCGGATTTTATTATTTTTTTATTATTAATTATAAAAATTTCTTATATTTTATTTTATTTTCTATATTTAAAATTATATAAAATATAATAAAAATAATTAAAAGGTTGTTTTTATAATTTAAAAATAAAAATTTTATGATTAAAAATAAATATAAAAATATAAACATTTTCAAAAACTAAACAACTACTAACATTTCTTTTAATAAATAAAAACTTTGTCTTTCTTTCTTTTTTTTTTTTCTTCAATTCCAATTTGAAACCTTTATTTTCCTTATGATATTATTTCCTTAAAAGCGAACAGAGAATTAGTTCATTAACACGGGCCCGGGAGTGTTTTTCCTTTTTTGGGTATATACACGGAAGTAGTTTGCACACGTGTTAACTCCTCATTCTTCCCAAAAAGCAAAAGGAACTTTAAAGACACGCACAAATTAGTACTGCGAATAATTCAACCAAACTTCATGATGATGATGTGATTCTTTTTCTTCATGTGAATGAAGTGTTGTACTTATAAAAGATATCCTTCATTGGATCAACATCTCTCACGGGTGACTCTTAAAATTTGTTTGGATCATGAAAATAAGATGGGAAAATATATAAAGAATATAGTAAAAATAATATAAAAATAAATTATTTAAATAATAAGTTAATAATATAATTTTATTTTATATTAATTAAAAATTTTATTCTTTTATATTTTAAAAATTGTTTAATAGTTACACATTAAAAATAAAAATAAGAAATAATTTTACTTTCATTTCATGGTTCATGAAAAGGAATTTTTTTACACATTTAAAAATAATCTTTTATTTCTATTTTTTTAGTAATTATATTTCCATACTTTTATATACAACATTATGTATTTAGATATATCTAAACATAAATTATTATATTTTAAAAAATATTTTTTAATTATAAAATGATCGGTATAGGTTAATATTTGTATATACAAAATCATGTTTGAAAATCGATCGATCATTTATTTTTATATGAATTCAAACAACATCCATGATTTTTTTATCTTTACATTCCCATCAAAATCAAATATCAATGTTCTTGATCCTTTCATGAATATAGTCATATGAGATCGCATTGTATGGGTCCCTTGTGATGTCTGATTATTCTTAGTGATAATCATGTTCGCCGCAGCGTTGCGACTTTTTCTTCAGTGGGGAGTGTCTCCGGACGCATAGAAGGCTACATACAACCTAGGCATATTCACCTTCCTCGGTATGAAGGGGCAAAAGAAACAAAAAAGTACCATAACAGATCCAAAAGTAACCTCTTCATCTTCATAGTTCATAGTTCACAGTATAGCAGGATTGCATCAAATATAATAAGAAAGAAAAGTGGTAAAGTTGTTGAAAGTTGACGTGGCTCGGTCACTACTTGAGGACAAGACAAGTTCATGCTGTTTAGATATTATTAATTATTGGTTTGTCCAACAATAGTTTAGTATTGTCCTCAATCATTTTGTGTTTTTTGCAAAGTCAAGTTGTGTTAACCTTTTGTATTTCTAGAATTGTTATGATGGGTTTCGTGTGGATCAACAGATGATTTGCCCTTTTTCAACATCCAAATTATAAAAAGATTAACAAAGTTAATGAAAGGGGTACCGAAAGGAGACTAGAAAAGAAATAAGATTCTCTCATTAATTTATATAAATTTAAAAATAATATTATTACATTGGTAAAGTAATCATCTTTCTTGAATGCTAGCCTCTAATGACATGTATTATAATAAGAAAGAATTTAAGAATGTGCTCAATATTTAAAAAAAACTATATTCTCACCATTCATTTTTATTTGTATACAATAAAATATAAATGTTAAAAATTTTAATTAATAATTTAATTTAAAATATAAATATTTATTTTTTAATTTATTTTTTTCAATTGTTACTGTAGACAGCAGGGGATGATCAATAATCTCTTTAAAATTAAGGTTGACAAATAAATCGAAACAAATTTTTTACTCTCTTAAATATATAAAAAGAAACAAATAAACTATTCCTTCCATCTCTTTTATCTATTTAAAAAAATTAATAAAATTATTCTTGTTTATCTATTTATTTTAATTTTAAAAAAATATTAATTATTAGTTTTATCTATACCTTTATATATATATATATATATTTAATTATTATTTGATATAATCAATAAAAAATGAAAATAAAGAGTAAATTATGAAAACATATTTTTAAAAAGGTTAATAACATTGATTATATTTCTTAGCATATTTTAATATTATTTTTAATATCTAAAAAGAAACAAAGAGAATATTATTGTCTAATTATAAATTGCTACTTAAAATTTTTATTTTAGTAATAATCATATTAAAAAACATTTATCATATTTTTTTAATTATTTTACAGTATACAATTTTTTTCTAAATCAACATTAAAATTTTATAATAATATAATGTAAAACTTTTAAACACAATAATAAATAAGCATGATTTATCATTTATAGATACGAACGACCTAAAGTAAATCTTTATTACTGTCTTTAAATTTAATTAAAAAATAAATTCAATTTCTCTATAATACTTTTATGCTAATTACCCTATTTGTTAAATGAAAAGTATTAATATTTTTTATTTTGTGTTTAGATAACAAACATATTTATCTTTTATTTACGGATATATATATATATATATATATATATATAGAGAGAGAGAGAAGAGAGAGAATAATATTATACTATTTAAGTTACATAATTTGTAACTCTCAAAAAAAAATATTTTTTATTAATTTAATTATTAAATTATAATTGTTTATTGCTATGATTATTATGTCAAAATTTTATAAATTTAGACAACAATGCGTTTATAATAAAGGAAATATTTGATTTGTTTTTAATTTTAAGTTATTATTTTTAAAATCTGTTTAGAAATAAAAATTAAAGAAAGTAGATGAAGAAAAGCAAAGTAATATATGAAAAATTATATAAATACCATAAGATTGTAGATAAAAAAAAAACAGCATAAATTTTTTAAAAAATTAATTTTTTAAAACTTAAAAATATACTATTTAAAAAAAAGTTCAAAAACTTCACTCGCTAAGTTATTTATTTTATTTTTTAGATTCTAAAAACAAAAATCTATTTTAAAAAAACAGACTCTAAATAGTTCTTATTTTTCACGTTTTTGAAATATATATATATATAATGTTAATCTTGTCATAAATTAATAGTATATCAAATAATTTTAAACTGATGACAAAATGTATAGATATAATGAATTTTGAAATATAGTTGTTTAAGAAATATATTAAATAATATAACTATATCCATTCATTTATTTATATATAAAAAATTAAATTATTTTAAATGTAACTTATACTAAAATTATTATGTTTAATTTAATTATTAAATTAATAAATTTTACTGTATAAATATGTTTATAATATTTATAAGTTTTTTTAAAAAAATTACACTTCGTTACATTATATAATATCCATGCATTACACATGTACTAGTAATATTGGTAAAAGCATTGTAATGTACTGGAAATGTTAATAAAATATGATAATGCAGGGAAAATTTATTTGATACTCTAAAAATGCTTATTCAAAAGCAAACTTAAAAGTTTGGAATGAAAATTATAGTAATGACCATTATGATTTTTAAAAGAAATGATTTATTTATAATTTTTTGGATATATTTTTTTATTAATTATAAATTAAAAGTTAGAAAATATAGCCTTATTTTTTATTTAATATATTTAAAAGATTCTATAAATTGAGTTTAAAGTGAGTTATTATGTATTTTAGTTTAGTTTATATTAAAAACAATCATTTATTTTATCAGTTTAAAAAATAAAAATAAGAGATTATTTGTATGGAAAAAAAAAATTAAACATGCAATATATACTTCACAACAATAACAATGACATCTTGCTTTTGGTGGTCGTAGATATTGTTCACCTTATCTTGCACCGTCCCAACAACTTTTGGAAGGTAATTCTGGCTATTGTTCTAAATTCTAATGCGACGGGAGAAAGAGAAGAGCAAGGGTGCAATGTTTTTTTATAAGGTTCAAACCAACGAAGTTAGAATTTAAATTTTTTATGTAAAATTATTTTAATTTTAAATTTTTTATTATTATATTAATCATGACAAATTAACCATGTAGTATTTAAAAACTTTATTAGTATTTTAATGATTGATTTATTTAATTTTTAAATGAATTTGTATTTTAAATTTTTTTATTTTCAACTTTCATTATATTTTTTAAATCTGATATTGATTTTATTTCATAAATATTAATTTTTATTATTTTAAATAAGTAAAATTATTTATGTACAATATTTTAAAAAAATAATTTACATTATTTTTAAGTGAAAAAACAAATTTACAATATTGTGTATTGCAAACGGTTAATTTACTAATTAATTCATATTTTAATTCACAATTTATAAATTTTTGCCACTCTAATATATAATAACAACTAACGAGTCAATAATCATAATTGCAATTTTCACACTAATTAACACATCAATCTTGTTGGTAATATTTCAAAAGGAGGACCAAGTCCCACATTGATTGGGCAATAGTCCTTGGTAGGCTTTATATATAGGGGACTCTTTGGGCTTGTAGACAAGCTAGTAAGGGAAATTCTCTCGCTCACATGAGCTTGTGCCCACTTAGTTCATGCTTACCCGAAAATCTCTATTTATAAGGCTTTGTTTTTCGTTGCCCTTTGATTGCATTTTACTGGTCATTATGTGGGTTTATTATCATATAACCGGTATGGTTTTTATTCTGCACAATTAAGTATATTTCAATTTTTAAATTCAAATTCAAATTCAGCTTAATTATAATTTAAAGTCTTTTAAACTCCTTCTGAAGTGTCTCTCCTATAAATACAGACACTTCTTGCCTTTTCGAAATCATCTCTCACTTTACTGCTCTCTGCTGGTCTCTATCTCTTCTTTGCTAGTTCTGTACGATACCGCACTCCGACGCAAATATCCTTGAGGACGGTGCTACCACACGCCTCAGACTACCACTTACACCAACAAATTTTTCATCTGAAATTGGCGAATCCTTAGAAGAAAAAAAAAAACTTGTTTTATTAATTTAACTTCTCAAGAATGAAACACCATCAGTTTTACATAATTCGGTCAGATCATTTTTTTTTTTTTTACAAGGAATAGCGAAGAACCTAGTTCTTAAAAGATATTAAAAAATATTAAATTAAACGACTTTCCCATCTTATAAAGACGAAAAATGGTAAATTTTATTTTTTTAAAATTAATATAACAAACTTCAAATATTTTAAGAATTAAAATAATGAGTTTTTTATTTCTCAATTTCCTTTAACTTATGTTTTATAAATTTTATTATGTACTTATTAGAATTAGTTGAAAATAAAAAATTTTATAACAAAAAAGTATTGTATAAAATATATAATGGTTCTATATAACAAAAAAAAAAAAAAAATTGGGTGTAAAAACTATTTGGACTTCAGCGTCAAAATTCCTATTCTCTATCAGAATGTTTAACGTTCAGCACACTTGCTGGTGTCCATATGATATCTATGATTTAACTAAATCTGCACATTCAAAATATACTGCATGGACCTGGTTATGCCCTCATCATTACTGTATTGGATATATCATGTGTGTAAATATCCAAAATACATATAAACTGCGCGTAGTCAATTCCTTTATTAAAAAAATTTTAATGGATAAAATTTAGACGTAGTACTACAAATGTTGTAGGTATTTTTTAATTTAAATTTAAATTTTATTTTGATAGTTATTATAAATTTTTTAATAATGATCTTTTTCAACCTTCAACATTGATTATTAATAATAATATTAGATATCAACATTAATATATAATATTAATTAATAATGTAAATTTTTAATTTTGATTGAAAAAAAAAACATGAATAGGACCATGCATATAAGTTTTGCCCCTTTTTAAAAATTTTCATTAATTTTCTTATTATTTACACTTGAGATTCTAGTAGCATGTTGAAACATTAATGCCATCATCAGGAAATTTTAAATCTGATTTGTAAATCTTATCAAAATTACCCAATTCAATAATAATCATTTAATATTATTTTAAATAATTTTAGAAAGTCAATAATACATATTAATATTTAAGAAAATGTATCAAAGAGTATATAATTTACTTTTTTTTTTCTATAATTTAATGTTGTCACGATAACTTTATCACGATCTGGTGAAATTTGTTTTAGAATGAGCGAAAAAAATATTGAATTATAAAAATGAAAATATTTTTTAAAAATTATTTATTTATATTTATACAAATAAATGATTCATTATTAATACTCATATATATATATAAGATGATAAAATAGAAATATATAAAATAAAAATTTTATTAGAAGCGTAGAATTCTTTTCTAGTATTATATGGTTCTTTCATCAGAATGAAAAGGAACATTTTAAAATGCAGATTTTGGACAACCTACCTCACCTTTTTTTATACTATAAGCAATGCTTAGCTTTAATCTTTAAATGATAAATATATTAGTACATCACAGATCACATTTAGTTACGATAAGTGTCTACTCGGTCTCTGGCAACACTTTTTTGTTTTCTTATGGTTATAACTGATTAATGTTAAAATTAATTATATAAAATTATTTTTTTATTTACATATAATAGGTAAAAAAGATTATAAAATAATTTATTTTATTTAAATGATATAAAATAATCTGTCTGTGGAAAAATATAAAATAGATATAAATTTATTTATGTTAATTAATTTTATAATAAGTTATTAAGAATGAAATAAAAATTAAAAACTAACTAAAAAAAGTTAATTAAATTAATCACAAACTTTAAAATTGTACTTATCTTAATTTATATTTCGATTTGATTATTCTCAGCTAATTAAGTTTAAAAAAATCTTAATTTGGTGTTTAAATATATTTGGTAGTTGTTGTGTAGAAACTTATAATTATTGACTATTGTTATTATTATTATTATTATTATTATTTTATAGAGAAAAATAATAGTTTTATTTTGAGAACATTTTTACCAAATTACGACCGTTTGTTTGATACTGTTTATTTGTTCATTTTATAGTAGAAATTTGAGTTGAATATTAAAGGTTTATTAAGATTAAAATACTCTCTAAGATGCAAAGAACGTTGATAGAAATATTTGTAGACTGTTTAGTAACAAAGTTTTTATATTAATAATAGAATTTGAACTCATATTATTACAGAACGAATTTAATTTTTATTAACTAAATGAACATTTATTAACATGTTTCGTACCGTTTAAATGTAAAGAAATAATGATTTATTTTTAAAAAATATTTTAATAAATCAACAAATACAAATAATTTAAAAAAATAAAATAAAATCAAACGTTAACATATACTTAATCTTTTAATTGTAATTGTGAATATATATTCTCTTAAAAATTTTAAAATTATAAATACGCGAACTTGGTTATTTAATATCAATCTCTATTATCGATCTACTTCATGAAGTCCCAACAACTTAATAATCCCTCCTTTATTTTTATTATTTAATTTCCTTTATTTGTTACTTTAAAAATTAATATAATTTTTATTTCTATGTCATAACATTATCCTTTAAAAATTAAATATTTTACCCTTTTTTTTTCCAAAAACAACAGAATCCCCTTTTAAATTCATCGAACTAGTGCATTTGAAAAAAGCTCACCAGAACAAAGTATACATATAAAGTACATTTATTTATTTTTATGTAAAATGTTTCGATGGCTAAAATCTGCTAGATATTACATTTAAATTCAATACAAAATTTAATTACTCATGTAATAAATATTTAACTAAACTTATAATTAAATATTTTTCTAATAAATATACTAAGTTATCCTACGTATTAAAAAGAGAGCTACTCAAGCTAAAGTGGGGCGTAGGGTAGGGACATAATAGATGGCTAACTTACCTTCCGATTGATCGGTGGGAATTGGAAAGGGCCAAAGCATGTTGCCGAGGCACATCCTAAACCATTCGTAATGCCACACTTGCATTTTTGTCATCTCTGACCTTACCTTTAATGGAGTACTGTCTGCGTGGTTCAAATTTTTTTAAAAGATACTAATTACTTATTTTTCAATCTTATGATATTTATAAAAATCAACTCATTATTTTTTCTAAAAAATTCATTGAAATATATATATATATATTTTGCATTTACCTTATTTCAGTTTAAATTATATTGTAATATTTTTATATTTTACATCAAATTTTTAATTTTATATTTATTTTTAAATTCAAATTTTATCAATTTTAATAATTTTTTATTTTAGTTTTTACTATTTTTTTTATATTTTAGTTTCTAAATATGTGAATATAATTAATTATTTTTTATTATCGTACATTTTATTATTTTAAAATTTTATTTTATTTTAAAGAAAATATTGATCTTAAATTCAAGAATTAAAATTGAAGTTTATATTGATAATTGATGGTAATCAAACTGAAATAAAAATATTACTTTAATTTAATAACAAGACAAAATAACATATGATATTGTACTTCCCTTTTCTTTAAAAAAATTATTAATTTATATACATTGATCTTGAATTTGCTAAGTTTGTTTTCATTTGTTGATCACACTTTTGTAAATAAATATTTAAAATACAACTAAATGAATATTAAACTATATATATTAATATTTTTAGATTAAAATTTATGAAACACAATTTTTAAGAATTAAACTGTGTATTTGTTTAAATAATATAATTATTAAATAAAAAATTATTAGTAAAAAGTAAAATCAACAAACTTTATAAAACAATAACTTAAATTATAAAAAATAACAAAAATTTAAACCAAAAATAAATATATAATATGAGATTGAAAACCTCATTAAAATTAATTTTATTTACCTCCATTATTTTCATTTTATAGTATAAAAATTGCATTATTTTTTTTCAATAATATCCCTCTTTACTGAGAGTTGTTCTTAATATCTATAACCAATACAATAACTTAACACTACGTAAAAGTAAAAAAGTGTGATTCGTAGTTAGTTGCAGCAGTTATAGTTTTCGAGAAATCAAATTACTTTTTCATTATAATAGTTACTAAAACTAAACATTTTCTTAAAATATGTAAATTAATATATTTATTTATCTATTTATTATTATTTTTAATTTTAAAAAATATTAATTAATTTTTTACATATATCCTTATATAAATTTAATTATTATCAACAGTTGTAAATATATGAATGAAATTGAAATTATAATAAATAAATAAATATTAAAATAAAGTTGGTAAATAAAAAATAAAAAATAAAAAAATTTAAAAAAATTAAATTAATTATATTTTTTAACAGATAAAAATAAATAGAGACAATATTAACTATTAAATGATTTTAAAATGAGAAAAAGACAGCATATATCAATAACTATGTGCTCGTTTAATTAAAATTAAATAAAATTATTTTAAAAACAATTACTCCTTCAATTTTTTTAAAATGTTGTATAAGTTATTTTACATAGAGAAAGAAAATCAATTAATGTTTTTATTTTTAATATTTTGTATTTTTTATCATATTATTTTATTATTATTTTTACTTCCTTCCTAACTAATAGATACTTGTACGATCCTAATTTTACTACTACACATGTGGGGGGTTGTGCCACTCTTTTTTCTCTCTCCGCATAGGAAGCACACCAGCAACAGTAACGGCTGCTACGAGGTGCGAAACGCAGCGCTGCACAGAGTGCTACTACTATCCAAAGCACGAGGATCTCCCGCTACTCAAACACCACCACTTGTGTTTCCTCTCTACTTTCCCACGACGGTTTCTCTCTTCTCGCCTATTTCAACCCCCTCTTCGCATGGCCTGCATCTGCCACCACCGCACGTGGCCCATCCCTCCCAACATGCTCCAACGTATCCATCACCACCGCCTCGAAAACCAAGACCACGACGCTGAACCTATCTGCTGTCCTCCTCTCTCTTCCGCCTATCGCCTCTTCCCCGTCTATGCCATGGGCGCTCCGGACCCCGACCCTGGACCCGTCCTCGATGGTTCCGACCCGATTTGGGAGGCCGTTAGAGACGAAGCTAAGCTGGAGGTGCCTCTCTCTATTCGGTTCTGTTCGGTTCGGTTTCTTATGCTTTCGAGATATTAATTGACGACGGTGCTCCGTTTTACCGTGCAGGCAGAGAAGGAACCAATTCTCAGTAGCTTCTTGTATGCTAGTATTTTAGCGCATGATTGCTTGGAGCAAGCATTGGCGTTTGTCGTCGCTAACCGTCTCCAAAACCCTACTCTCTTGGCCACTCAGCTTATGGATATCTTCTGCAATGTCTTTATGCATGATAAAGCTATTCAACGATCGATTCGCCTTGATGTTCAGGTAATTCAATTCAATTCAATTCAATTTCATTGTTGTCTTTTGTATTGTGTTGATGTAATTTGATTCTCGTGTTGGTGCCGTTTTCTGAACAGGCCTTTAAAGATCGAGACCCTGCTTGTTTGTCCTATTGCTCCGCGCTTTTGTATATGAAGGTAACTCTTTGTGTTTCTCAATTCTCATGGAGTTTTTTTAGTTCATATCTAAATCTCTTTTGAGAATGGCGACTATGAATGAAAACATTTTTGTGATTCTCATGTCACTTTGTTTGCCAGCTTAACATATATCTTTCGTTCGTACATTCTTTTTTGACATTGAATGTTATGCTCTGTTGACAGGGTTACCATTCTCTGCAAGTGTATCGAGTAGCCCATGCATTGTGGCACCAGGGACGCAAAGTGTTGGCACTGGCTTTGCAAAGTCGTGTTAGTGAGGTAGTTTTCTACTTAAACTTGATAAATTCGGTGAGTTGCTGATAATCTAAGCTCTTGTCTTTTCCCACACAGGTTTTTGGAGTTGACATTCATCCTGGTATGTTGGTTTCGTCCCTGTTTGCAAATATATAATAACTTCAGTAACAAGTACGGGGTCATTTTGTTTTGGGAAATGACTCATGTAATTTTCTATCAGAAGAGTTGCTAATAGATTCATCTTGTGCCTGCCAACTTATTTTTCTGAATAAAGGAAAAAGGGAATAATAAAGTAGAAAGTATTCTCCAGGGTTCTATCTTTAATTTTTGGTAGGTAGCACAAGCATAGTAATTTGATTTCCTTAATTTTTACTTATGATGAGACAGCTGATAGCTTGAGTTTTGTCTGGAAGGATGTTTGTCTCTCTCTATTGAAGATATTGAAAATTCTTTACTCTTTGATCATTACTGTTATTGAACGTTATGTTTTTGTTTTCTTATATAGCTGCGAAAATTGGGGAGGGAATTTTATTAGATCATGGGACAGGCGTGGTTATTGGTGAAACTGCTATTGTTGGAAACAGAGTTTCATTGATGCAAGTGAGTGCGTTTCTTCATTAATCTATTTTATTATTATTTTTGCCGGTTCTTTTACAAACTTCAATCATCTCAAATAAATTAGCTTTTTTATTATTTCCCCAATGATGTCATTTTAACAAATTGGCTCCTGTGTAAGAGGTAGAGTTATGAATTATTTGAAATAGTAAATGTTTTCAACAGGTTTGTATTTTTCCACACAAGAGACCGACAATAAATAAGGAGCAGCTTTTAGGTGTTCCTTGAACAACCTTCAACTGATACAATTGTCCCGGAAACAGTTTTTGAAAATTAAACTGATTCCTCTTTTTAACTCTGTTTCTATCTTCTTTACTTCAAAGAAGAGAAAACATTAAAAAAATAGTTTATAATACGTATTATTTATTATTCCCAATTAATTTTTTCTTTAATCAATGCTACAGACATTCATTATGCTCTTTGTATGATACATTTGATTTGACAGGGTGTAACATTAGGAGGCACAGGGAAGGAAATAGGTGATCGCCATCCCAAAGTAGATGAAGGAGCACTAATTGGAGCTAGTGCAACTATACTTGGGAATATAAGGATTGGTGAAGGTGCAATGATAGCTGCGGGCTCCCTCGTGTTAAAAGAGGTCCCTCCCCACAGGTATTAATGGATATCTTTTAAACTATGTTTAGTACTTGCAGCTTCTATACCAGAATTTTTTGGTAAAAAAAGGTGATCTTTCTTTTATTGTTTTATTTGCTTGTTTATAAAGCATTGCGGCAGGAATACCAGCTAAAGTTATTAGTGGTCTACAGGAGCATGACCCATCTTTAACCATGAAACATGGTAAGCAACACTTGGAACATGCCTTATCTTTGAGAATTACTTGTTTCTCTCTCTCCTGTTAAAGATAAGGGGCCAAGGCCAAATTCTTCCGCATCTTTTGTCCTGTTATGGATTGGACCAGTATGTAAGGCCGATTGCTATTATAATGAATTCGCCAAAAGTTGTTGACAGAAATTATGCTTATAGCGTCTCGTTCCTATTCGATATATAATTATGTTTATATATGATACAGGCAGGGCATAGAGTTCAGTTCCTTCACCTTGTAACTCTAGGATTCTCTTTAACCCATCATTGGAGTAGTTTATTTTCAGTACCTATTACCTATGAAAATATGTTTGAGATTACTTTATAATTTATATTATAAGAAATCCACCAATAAACAAACGTCTTTGAATCATATAGAGTACTTTTCTAGTAAATATTGAATATTCATGCTCTGGTTTCTATGGCACTTGAAACTTGTCCTTTATGCTCAAGGCAACTTTTGTAGCTGAATGGTTATTGATATCTCGATGGTTCAATCTACATGTGTTCCTTATATCTCACATAATTTTTGTTCTTGTGATTGTGTAGATGCTACAAAAGATTTTTTCACGCATGTTGCTAGTACTAACTTCAGAGATGAAAAGCCCAATGGTTAGCTTTCTTCCTGTCTTTTCCACCTGTTTGAATATGAGAAAAAAATTTCAAGATACATTGTTCAAGTTATTAACTACAAAGCTTACTCGTCCTGTCTATCTGTTTAATATCTTAAAATGTTTCAGGAGCTCCGAATTTCCATAGAAATGAAGCGAACGCTTGAGAGGTTTGGTAACGTAGATCTTATTTGGCATTCGTTGCCTTCAAAGGTAGGATGTTATAACTAATATTAGTATCAGGACCAATTCAAAATGATAAGTTGGATCTCCATTAGTCGAATATCAATAGTACTTTCTATTTCTCGTAATAGCAATTTATGCTGCTAAGTGCTAAGGTTCTTGCACCAGTACAGCAAATTTCTGTAGACAAACTTAAAAGCAGATGCTGTTTGTCTCTAGCTTCTGCTTTTTTCTTTTTTCATGGGAACATTGTAGAGGGAGGGAGGATATCCGATTTAATTTTTAGCTCTTCAAATATATTAGTTTGAATTCCTGTCATGTGGCTGAAGTTAACATTTTCTTTGTGTAAAATATATATCAGTCTAATATATACTTTTTTCGTGCGAATGAACAAAATTCCTTTTTCATGTAGTATATGACGCGGCAGAATCAGAGCAAGAATTTTCTTGGGAACATGTTGTTATATAAATTCATTTGGTATGAGGATTTGTTTGAATTAATGGTTTGTTCTGTTTGTATGAAAATAGAGAAAAAATAATTAGAGAGGAAGAATACAGGAGGAAGATATGGAAACGAGGTTTTTGTGAAATCTATATAAAAATAATCTTCCTTCAAGATAAGAGAAAATGGAGGAGGAATTATTCTAATATTTAAATTGTTAAATATTTTGAAAATATTATATTAATAAAAGTAATATAATGAAAAATATCTTTTGCGTTTAAGTTAATTTTTAATTAATATAAAAAATTATATTATCAATTTTTTCTTTTACACTTATTCAAATAAAAAAATCTTTTCTATTTTAATTATCAATAAGAGTTTAAATAAGTCAAAGCTACCTGTTGGAAACTTATGATTTAGTTCACGTCAAGATTAGGTTAGACTTCAAATGAGCTTTTTTTTAAAGTTTATTTCGTTATAAAAATAGATTTTAAGTTGAGGTCAATTAATATAGTTAGAGAGACAGGGTTTTTTTTTAACTTATTCAAAATAAACAAACTGAGTTTGAGCTTTGAATTTGAAAAGAACTAAAATTCTATTTATATAAATAAAGAAGACTTACATTTTAAATTTTAAAAATAAATTAATATATTTATTGTAAAATCTAACTTATTTCAACTTCTTTATACCTTTATTTCTGAACCAAGTAATGCTTTCTTATTTTAAATTGTAGCTTTCTATGAGAAAGCGATTTTTCAATAAATGTGCGCGACCTTCTAAAGGATGGTGAGGTTTATTCGTTTGTATTCTCTTTTTTTTTTTTTTTTCAAACTCAATTATCATATGACTACATTATCCATTATTATTGTTTTTTTTATAATTTTCTTATTTTGTTATGATATTTTACCTCTTTTTCGTGAAGTAACTTATTATTATTATTATTAATAGGTTTTTTTAAAAATAATGTTAAATATTTTTTTACATAAATAATATTATTTTTAAAGTATTTTTCATAATAGGGTTGGAACAATGCTTTTGATATACTATTTATTGCGTCATACGTTTAATGTATATTTTATACGATATAGTAGCCTATAACCCATGTTTTTTTATGTGTTAAATGTTTAAAAATTGGAGTGGGAATATGTGACGTCTAATATTATAAGCCATATATAGATAAAACACATAATATTATAAGTTACATGTTTCAAAAATAATTAAAAATTATGATTCATAATATTATGAGTCATATACTTTTTAAAATAATAAAAAATTATATATCTCATAATATTATAAATCATATATTTTTTTAAAATAATTAAAAATGATGTAACGCATTTAAAAAAACGTAATAAATATGTATAAATTCTATCTTTCTAGTATAAATTTTATTGGTGTGAGGAAAAATTTTATTTGTGTAAGAGAAAGATTTATACGTGGTTTTAGTAGAATTTGTGATATGAATTTTGTAAACAAAATTGTGTAGTTAATTTTGTATTTGTGAAGTGTTATTCTTGTTATCGTGAAAGAAGTTAATATGGATAAGATTATTATTATTATTATTATTATTATTATTATTTATAATGGTAAAATGTTGAAGGTGAAGAAAGTCTCACTTTCGAAGGAAAACAAAAACTAATTCAAGTAGGTAAGAATACAAGTTTTTCTAAACTAAAGGAAAAATTTCTAAAAAATTAAAAGTATTACCAAATCAAGTTGTTTTATCTTTAGTAAACAGATTTTTGGTTTCATTTGAGAAAATATAATATAATGGGTTTCAAATCAATGATAATGAATATGTTAAATGCATGATCAATTCATTTGAGCAACAACGACTAATACGTGTATTTGAAATATGTGTATGTTGAAATTGATACTTGTGGTAGTTCAAGAATAAGAAGAGTCATCGAAGATGATGGAATTGAATTAAGAGGTAAGTAAGAATTTTTTTTTAATATATTGTTTATTAAATGCATTGCTAGATTTATTTATTTTAAAAAATAAGTTAATATTTTGCACGAGCTATAAACTTATTTGAAGATGATGGTTAAAATTATTATTTATCTGCAATAGATGAATGTGTTGATGAAGGAGAGAATGATTTAAACAAGAATGAATTGGATTGGCAAAGTTTTGATGATTATGACGATGGTAATGATGATGAAGAAGAGCATATTGAATTGAGTTTAAGTCCAAGTTCATATCATGTTCCATCTACGTTAATGGGTGCATCTGTTCAAGAAAGAATTGAATCACATAATGGTGTTATAATAAAGTGGTGAAAAGATGATTTTATGTTTTGTAAAGTAAAAACTTAATGAGTAACTAATATTTTTATATTGAAAAAAGGTTTTCCATTTTGAAGTAGCAGTTCTTACTATACGAACATTTCATTGGAATATTCGGATGAAGAGATGAACGTTTGTACAATGGATGTATCTCTAAATTGGATCATGGGGATGAATTTGTTTGTTGGTTTATAATTTGGTGGCAAAGAATAAGTACAATTATTGGTTTTGAAACATTACTCAATGAAAGTGCACCAAACATTTATTATTATTAAATCGAACCGGACATGTCTTTTTGTTCGTTTTTGTAATCATGTCACTGGTTGTCGATGGAGAACAAGAGTGTGAGTATCAAAAAAATGTAATAAATGGTGTATCAAAACATGGGCAGGTCAACATAATTGTGTGAATCCTTCTCTCTCATAAGACCACAAAAAAAATTGGACTCGGACATCACTAGTTTATGCATATTAGGTATGTGTTTTTCCTGCATGTTATTCATATTTTGCTAAGATTTATTTATAGTGTATTACTTGAATTGGAGTTATAATTTATGTTTTATTTTTTAGGTGTGGTAAATGAAGAACCATTTATTCATATATCATTAATTTAAGAAAGAATACTTCATCAATATGGATATAAGGTGTCATACAAGAAAGCAAGTCTAGATGCAAAACAAAAGGCAATCATCTGTGTCTTTGGTGATTGAGATGAACCACGTGCTCTACTGCCTAGATGGTTACATAAAATGATCCAATATGCACCAAGGTTGAGGTACAAACTAGAGACTGAAGATGTTATAATTGGTGATTAGGTTTAGAACGGAGCTATAAAAGTTTTTTCGAGTTAGACATCAAAGTATAAAATCAGTTGTTAGTAACCCGCATTTGGGATGACAACCCCCATGCATATCATGTTTATTACATACGACATATTTCCAGTAATTTCAATCATCGCTTTAGAAGTCAAAAAATGAAGCAATAATTGCTTAAATTAAGTAATATGAACTAATAATTTTATGCATTATTTGTTTTTAATTATGTTTATTATGATCATTGCTTTAAAGTTACTTTACAGCTTACATCACATGTAAAGAAGTATTTGATGAGAACTTGAAAAGTTTAGAAGGACTAGTGCTGATGTTGCTAGATAGATTAATAACATTTCAAAGGAGAAGTGGAATCTAGCATACAATAAAAATGGAAGAAGATATGTTCTTATGACAACCAACTTGGCAGAGGCGGTGAATAAAATATTAAAAGGTGCATGTAATATTCCAATTACCATTTTGGAAAAATGTACTTCCAGTCGTTTAGTTGAATACTTTATGCAAAAGGGAACAATTACGAAGAATGAGATTGGTAATGGTCACCATTAAAGTAAGAAATTAATGGATAAAATTCACAAATGTTAAGAGGAAGCGTGTTCTCACCAAGTTAGACAATATGATATTCAATCTTTGCAGTTTGAAGTAGAAGAAGCTTTCAATCCAATAACACAGCGAGAAGGTAATCGATGGTCTGTTAAGTTGTTTGATTGTTATTGTTAATGTGGCCGATTTCAATTTTTAAAGTATCCTTGCTCTTATGTCATTGTTGCTTGTGCTACAGTTAGTATTGATTTTTCTCAATTTGTTAATGACGTCTATACATTACAAAGTAAGAAGTTGCTTACTCTGTTGAATGGTGACCAATTAATAATGACAATGACCTGCCACATGTTGAAGATTGGATATTATCCCAAATAAGGAGAGGATGCAAGGTAAGGGTAGACCCATATTGACACCTATAAGGAATGAAATGGATTGAGTTGAATCTCAACCAAGATATAGATGTCGTTTGTGTACAAAGATAGGTCACAACTAGAGTCGATGTCCACAAAGTTTACGAAATCAACAATGAGGTTTTATATTCGGTTTAGTTTTTAATCATTGGTTATCGTTATATTAATATTTTATAATTATTATTAATCATTGTTAAATGTCGTTAATATACTTAAATTTAATGATCTTTAATAGAAAACATGTTAATAAACAGGTTAGGAGTGTTACTCAAAATGGTAATAATGGTAATCAAAATAAACATAACTAGTACGGTAATACATCAACAATAATATACATCAAACATGATACAAAATATTCATACATAATGAAACCTAATAAAAATAAGATAAAGTGTGTGATCATGCGCCCTTTCCCCTAGTAGTCCTTCAAGATTGTTTACGTGAGATGTCCTCTGTGGGCTCAATACGTTCATCGGCCTGAGCTTCCTAATGAAATGCAGCAAACAAGTCCGTGTTCAGATCAATATCTTGCCCGCTACATTGATTTAAGATGTCTGAACTCTCCACAGATCCATACATCGGAGCAAGGGATGTCACCATAAAGGGTGAAAGGGGGATAATGCATATAATAAAGTAGATCCCCCGTTAGTCCCACCATAGCTCGGACCTACTCTAACATCCACTCCAGTGAAAAATGCCCTTGGAGATGCCAAGTCTGGTGATGGGAATAAGACAGAGGTTGTATGGAATAGTATGATCAGCATAACCAGGATTAACTAGAGTCTGCTTGAAAAAGCATTTCCAAGCCCACAACTGTAACAACAATATGAAACTGCATATATCTTTCTTATCGTAATCTGTGCAACTACACAACTTATGATAAAGATATGCTAATACCGTAGATTCCCAGCTATGTTCACCACACCGATCAAAGTTTGCAGGACTGCAAAAAATGACAAATATCGCAACGAAACCCTGAAGCTAGAATGGTCACAGAATAAAATACCTCCAATGAGACATAGAATATAGGCTCCAATGAACCTATCCAGTTGCTCCTTCATCTCCAATTGATCAGCAATATCACCAAAATGTTGCAGCAACCAACTCATCTTGAGGGAAACTCCAACAAACTCCCTCTTTGCAAGTGAGACACCGAGTACATCTTATACTATAGGTTGCCACTCTCTAGAAGATGTCGATCCAATCATTGGAAGGCCATCAATGGGCAACCCTGTCAATACACCAATGTCCTGAAGCGAGATGCACTCCCTTGATAGAGTGTGAAATGTGTGCGTCTCTGGCCTCCACCTCTCAATTAAAACTTCAATTAATGAAGCATCACTATGGATGAATTGTAACTGAACTACACCTAAGAAACCTGCCCGCTATAACTAATCCACTATATGGACTGGTATCATTGGAACATCCTTCTGCTCATGTAATAATTTGACCATCCTAATATTATGTTCCCTATCAATAGCTCTATTCCATAAGATTTAGATATATGAATGGGTTGCATCTTAAGTAGCGACAGATCGTCCAAACCTTGTCTAATAGTACGCGTTGACTTGGATGCCATACTATACCACATAATTTAAAATTTAAATAATTAAATTTTATCACATATACTAACCTAATTAACTTAATTTAAAATTTTATGAATACTTTTCATTTTTAAATTTAAATTTTTCTACAAACGTAATGAAACTTATAATTTTTTTAGTAAATACTGAACAACTTGAAGTAATTTAAATAATAAAATTATATCACATACAATAACCTATTTATCTTAACTTAAAATTTTATGAATAATTTATAAATTTAAAATTTAAACTTAACTACAACTTAATCTAACTTAAAATTTTATGAAATAATTGCTAAATAAATTTAAATAATTAAAATTATTAAAGTTTATCACATATACTAATCTAATTAACTAAATTTAAAATTTTATAAATACATTTCAATTTTAAATTTTTATACAACTTAACGTAAATTGTAATTTTTTTAGTAATTATTAAATAAATTTAAATAATTAATTATTACATATACTAACCTAATTAACTTAATTTAAAATTTTATAAATACTTTTCAATTTTAAATTTTAAAATTTAATTTTTTTTACAACTTAATGTAGCTTATAATTTTTTTGGTAATTACTAAATAAATTTAGATAATTGAACTTAGTTAAATTTTATAAAATAGCCTAACCTAATTTAAACTTTTATGAAAACTTTGCTGTTTTAACTTTTAAAATTTAAAATTGGTAACACTTATCCTAATTTAGAAATTTATTTAATAATTACTATGTAAATTTAATTAATTATACTTAAATTTTTAAAAATATCCTTAAATAATTAACTTAATTTAAAATTTTATGACTAATATATAGTTTTATTTTTTAAAATTTAAATTTTACTACAATCTTTAACTTAAGTTAGAATTTTATGAAATACAAACTAAATAAATTAAAAAATTTAATTTACTTGAATTAAGTCACATATATTAACCTAATTAAATTAATTTAAAATTTTATGAGATATTAACCCTTTTCAACTTTTAAATGAAATTTTACTAAAGTTAACCTAATTTACATTCTTATTTAATTATTACTAATTAAATTTTAAAAAATTAATTTAATAAAGTTTAATTACATATATTAACTTAATTATATTATTTAATATTTTATGACTTTAAATTACTTAATAGATGTAAAATTTTAAATTTACTTTGTAAATTTATTATATTTTACTACGTTATTTATTATTTTATGAATATATTTTTGGTGTAATTTTATATAAATGTAACATACAAAAAAATTGATACAAAACTAACACGTAATATCATAAAATATGTTTTTTAACCTAATCTAACCGTGTATTTCTAACCTATTTTTAAATATATTTATTTTAAAAAATTATAATTTTAATTACCAACCTTTACTTGATAAGAGACAATTTAGAAAATCCAATTAGCAGAAATTTTTTTCTAAAAACTAATTTTTTTAAGAGTTAAATAGGCATGTAGGGGATCATAAATGACCCTGCATGCCCATTATATAATGCATCTTTAAACGGAAAAACGGTAAAAAATCTGAAGGATTTGACGTATTTGAAAATGCGTAGTAAGAAGTGGCACAGTTTGAATTTGAATTTTAAGTGCGGTACTCCTCTCTTTCTTTGACGCCTATTAAATATGACGGTACTGTTTTCATATGCGGCAGGATTACAGAATTCTGACTCAAGTATTAAGCGCATTAATAAATGTGTAATCTCTCTTCCTCTAACACAATAATTAATGCAACGATACTACTTTCAGACACAAGCACAAATGTAGCATGGTTACATAATTTTGATCCAAACGTATAACTCAATTAATTGTGCGTCAAAAACACTGTTGTAGCATTATTTGGAAAATTACTTTTAAAGTGATCTTATTTTTGCAATTAAATTTTTTTGGTAACATTATTTACAGAAAAAGTCATTATTAATAGCTCTATAGCTATAAGTATAGATATAGTATAATATTTTATTATTATTAACTTATTTTATAGCAAAGATATTTTTTATAATCTTATTTATGTAGACTAATAATATAATACATGTTAATTAATCTATATATTTTTCGAATAAAAAAAATTATTTTCTTCAATATTTTAACATTTGAAATAGTATTGAATTATTGATATTTTTTCATTTGAAAAATGTTAAACATATGTTGGAGGCTATTAATATTTGGCTTTTTTTATTCCATGAGGGTATAATTTAAACAAATTACCCAAATAAAATATTTTCAAAACAAATTTTAAGTTAGGTGTGAAAACGTGACACAAGATGCATTATATATGTAATGTATTTTAAAATGTTTCATATTTATTTTAACACATTTAACTATGCTTTAGATACCTTCCTAGTGCATGTCACAGTTTTGTTGTCAAGCGTGTAACACATAATTAAATGCGTTACACAAAGTATGACGTATTTTAAAATGTGTTATATGACGCATTTTAAAATGTGTTACATGTTTCAATTTTTTATTTTAAACATACAATGTATATTTTAATGTGTCACATTATGTAACGCATAAAGTAATGTGTTACATTGTGACTTTTGACATGTGTAACACATTACTTATTGTGTTACATAGTGTGACGCATCATAGGTTTAAAAAAATTTATTCGTTGAAACCACTATAAATTGCATCTCGGTCCATAAGGTCCTATATGTTTTTTGCATTTTTAGAAAATTTCAAAAGTTTTTCTCATGCTTTCCTTTCCTTTGAGTATTTTGCTATTTGAACCACTTTTTGGACTTGAGTGAAAATGTTAGTAAAATATTATATTAATATAATGTAAACTTATTAATGCTCTTAAAACAGCTGCGTATATATTAAATCAAGTTTCAACCAATGTCGTCGCTAAGATATCATTTGAGTTGTTTAAAGGGTGGAAACCGAGTTTGCGACATATGTGCGTATAAGGATGTCCATCTGAGGCGAGGATTTACAACTTAAAAGATCATAAATTGGATCTAAGGAACATTAGTGAACATTTCATAGCACTAGGATTGTGGAGTCAAGAAATGTCAAGTTTCTTAAAGATGACTTGATTAGTGTGAGTATTAGATCATTAAGTGAAAGATCTTGGTTAGAACAATTTAACATAAACCCTTCATATCAAGCCATAATCGAACTATAGTTATTCATTATGCTCTTTTGGTTCAAGCACATGTTCAACAACTAGCTCATGAAACTCCACAAGTTACTGATAATGATCCTGTAGATCCTTTTCAACAAATATCCGAAATTGATGAACATCCAGTTGAACAACATTTTCCTGAGGAAAATGTTGGTGAAACATTAAGAAGATCTACTAGAATGAAGAAATCAGCCATTCTAGATGATTTGCAAAAATGTTAGTATAATGTTGGAACCAAGAATGATCATGAGTCTTTTTCACAAGCTGTGAGTTGTAAGGAATCAGGATTATGGTACAATGTTATGAAAGAGAAGATGAACTTTATGAGGAACAATAATGTTTGGGATCTTGTTTTATTGCTTAAAGGTATAAAAACCATTAAATGCAAATGAGTCTATAAAACTAAAAGAGACTCAGTAGGCAACATAGAAAGATATAAAACTAGACTTATTACAAAAGGATTAACACAACAAGAAGGCATTGACTGCACAGAGACTTTTATTCATGTATTTAAGAAAGATTCCTTACGTATTATATTGGCATTAGTAACTTATTTTAATCTTGAACTACAACAAATGAATGTAAAAATGGTGAGGAGGAGGTTTACATGAAACAACCTGAATGGTTTTCCTCTATTGATGGTGAGCACTTGGCATGCAAGCTTAAAAATTTCATATATGGGTTGAAACAAGCATCTTATCAATGGTATTTAAGATTCAATGATGTTATCTCATCATTTGGTTTTATTGACAACATTATGGATCAATGTATATACCAAAAGGTTAGTGAGAGCAAATTTTGTTTCCTTATTTTATACGTAGATGACATCTGCTTGCAACAAATGACACAGATATGTTATATAAGGTGAAACAATTCCTTTCTAAAACTTTTGATATGAAAGATATGGGTGATGCATCTTATGTCACGGTATTAAGATCAATTGTGACAGATATCAAGGTGTTTTAGGTCTATCTCAAGAAACCTATATCAATAAAATTTTAGAAAGATTTCGGATGAAGGATTGTTCGCCAAGTGTAGCGCCTGTGGTGAAGGGTGACAAATTCAATTTGAATCAATGTCCTAAAAATGACCTTGAGCGGGAACAAATGAAAAACGTTCCGTATGCTTTGGTTATTGGATGCCTAATGTATGTCTTCATTTTCACAAGGCCTAATGTTGCCTTTGTTGTGGAAATGCTAGGAAGATATCAAAGTAATCCAGGAATCGATCATTGGAGAGCTGCAAAGAAAGTTATAAGGTACCTTCAAGGGACGAATGGTTACATGCTTATATATAAATGCTCAGACAATTTAGAAGTAATTGGATTCTCCGATTCTAATTTTGCTGGTTGTGTTGATTTACGAAAATCAACATCCGGTCACATATTCATGTTAACTGGAGGAGCCATTTCATGAAAAAGTTCTAAACAGACATTAATTACTACTTCCACTGTGGAAGCTAAGTTTTTTTCATGGTTTGAGGCTTCCTCACATAAAATATGTTTGAATAGTTTCATTTATAAGCTTAGAATTATGGATTTTATTTTTAAGCCATTAAGTATATATTGTGACAATTCAGCTGCAATGTTTATGGCTAAAAATAATAAAAATGCAAGTTAAAGCAAATATGTTGGCATTAAGTATTTAACTATAAGGAAACGTGTTAAGAATAAGAAAGTAATTGTTAAACACATTGACACAGAGTTAATGTTAGCTGATCGTTTAAGTAAGGGCATGCCACCATACAAATTTAAGGATCATGTAGCCACAATGGAACTTAATTTCACTTTGTAAATTTTGTTATTTAACAAAATTGAGGAAACTCGATTTTTATTTCTCATATATGATATTGGTGTATATACATTCAACTATTTGGTTGAGAAATATCACTACGGTTTGGAGCTAGAATAAATATTGAGTTTATTCGTTAAGTTGTTTGGGTAGTGTTTGGAGACATAATGCATTGCGATACACGGATGATACTACTTAATTTCTAAAGGAACTATCGCCATGATTCATGTATTGTGTTTTTAAATGTGTTACGTTATGGGTTTATGTTGAGAGCATACGGTAGGGGTGGTAGTCGGACGGTTTCGGGTTGGAAAATCTTCACCTGCCGAAAACTGCGCTTGAAAATATTTTTTCCAATTCCGACCGTTTACACTACCAGGTTAGTTGGGTGCGGGTAAAGTTGAAGGTTAGTTTCGTCGGGTGGTTAACGGTGGTTGAGAAAAATGAAGAATTAAGGTGAAAATTTCCGGATTCCGGCGATGACAACCATGAAATTTGGCGAGAGGGAGCTTAAAAAATATGCGATTATGGAAAAAAAACAAGGAGGTAGGTTAAGAACTTGAAGAAAAAGAATGAGTTTAGAAGTTTTAAAGGGAAGAAACAAGAAAATCCAACGAAGAAGCCATAGATTCTGGTGAAGAGGATATGAAATCCGGCGACCTCAATATCGTCGGTCGGGTTTGGTTTCTGACGAATATTGGCCGCAAAAACTGTCCTTGACCGATTAACCCATCGTTAACCACCCATCATTAACCGTTGCAATCATTTTACCTTTTAACCCGTCTGTTTAAACCGTTTTCCAGCAGGTTCCAATCAGTCGCAGGTTCCGTGCTCACCCGTAACATACTGATCAAGTGAGAGAATGTAGTAATTATATGGTCCGTAATTGATAATAGTGGTTATAGAAATAGAGAGTCATATAACTGTTAATGACTTTTCCTTATCCCACAATTAATCAATGATTTTAGAGATCTCACTATTAACTACCTGTAACTGTTAGAGAAATATTTTTTATGGGAAAAATATCTCTATATAAACCATCATCTGGAGCAAGGTCCCTAAGCACAAACACACAAAATATATTACATCCAAGAGTGAGGTTTCAATGTTTAAAAGACCGCTTGTGACTTTAGTGTATTCTGCAGTTAAATTCTTATCTTTTTTTCTACAAAACTCTTTTTAGTAATGGTGAGAGATATTTATTTCAATATTTTTCTGCTGCATTTTTGACTCAGTATCATGTTTAAAATCTAACAATCTGATCCAAAACTATTAATCATTATATTTATTGTAACTTCATTACTTAATTGACTTAATTATTCGACTTGAGCATCATGTGAATCTCACAATTCATTATATGAACTTGATCTCGAAATAGATACAATATGATCATCATCATCATTTGTGTTCCCAAAATTTTCTCAATCAGTTTTGTTTTCATTTAAATCATGAACACCACTTTTGTTCTCATCATGACATTCATTTATTTTTGATAAATAGTAATTTTGGTCATAATCTTCCACTAAATTAATAGCTTGTACAAATTATTCAAATAATATTTTTAAATTCAAAATATTAACATAATTTTTTCTTTATATTGTATTGTTCAAAATACAGTTATATCATTTTCACTTAAAGTTGTTGTTGATGAACTCCTAACTATTAACTTCAACATATATTTCAAGTACACACATAAATGATGATTGCTCAAATGCATTAATCGTGCATTTAATGTGTTCAGTTTCACATATTAAAAAAATCACTATATTCAAATAATATTTTTAAATTCAAAATATTAACATAATTTTTTCTTCATATTGTATTGTTCAAAATACAGTTATATCATTTTCACTGAATGTTGTTGTTGATGAACTCCTGACTATTAACTTCAACATATACTTCAAGTACACACATAAATGATGATTGCTTAAATGCATTAATCGTGCATTTAATGTCTTCAGTTTCACATATTAAAAAAAATCACTATATTCTTGTTTTTTAATTAAAACTAAAAATCTGCCCAACAAAATATGAAATTACTTGATTTGATAATATTTTTAATTTTTAATTTTTTTCTTTCAATTCATTAAAAGTTATATTTTTTTGAACTTCAATGAGTTTTTTTTTCTTCAAAAATACCACCTTATTCACCTTCATAAATTTTACTATTATAATAAACAACAATAATTAATTTTCCATATTTTAAAAAATGCGACCATTTTTTTTTCAAATATTTCCTTTTAAAATAAATTTTTAATATAAACGTAAATATAATTTAAACGCAATTTTTTTAACCAGATCAAAATTTAACTAGATTAAAAGAGAAAAAAGTTGCAAAGTTAAACAAGTTCCTCAGAATTTACACAAGTTTTATAATTTATAAAACTCATAATTCCATGCGTTTAAAGCAATGACGTATAATATTATGCATCACAAAATGTAACACATTTAACTGTGCGTCACACCAATGTGTAAAACATTTAATAATGTGTCACATTGACACTTTATTAAATGAGTTACACACTAGTGTGACACATTTAATTATACATTACACATTTTTATTGACGATAAATTTATGTCATGCATGAGAAAAATGTAAGAACATTTAATAGTCTATCAAATTGACACATCATTAAATGAGTTACACATTAGTGTGGCACATCTAATTATACGTTACACATTTTTATTGACGACAAACCTATGTTATGCAGGAGAAAAATGTGTGTAATGCATAATTAAATATGTTATAAGAGATATAACATATTTTAAAATATATTATATGTGTAACGCATTTTAAAATATATTATGGATACTATTTCCTCATCAAATAAAAAATTTATTTTAAAAATATTTTATTTAAATAATTTGTTTAAAAAAATATTTTAATAGGATAAAAAACTTTAATATTCTTTTCAATGTTTGGATATTTAAAAAAAAATTGTAAATAGCTATAAAAATGGATTAACCTGCGTATGTGCCTAGGATTCTATTTCAAAGGTTAAGGTTTTGTAAACTATGGTAAAAAACCAACTTGTAAAATAGATAACCACAAATAAATTGCTTTGACTTAAGGTTGATCCAAAAATTATTTTCTTAATAAACTTAATTTAAGCCTTAGAATCCGTAGATATTTAAGTTAACTGTTTAAAGCATATTACATTAATAATTAACAATAATATTAGATTATATTTTTTATTCAGTATAAAAATGTTTTAATATTTGAATATATTTTTTGAAATTATTTATAAATTTTTTTTATATTATTTAAAGACAATTTTTATAATAAGATTAGAGAAGATTATGAAATTATTTATAATAATTTATTTTATATATAATTATTAAATATAAAATAAAAATAAAAATAATTTATAAATTTCAATCATAAAATAAAAATAATTATTTTATTATAATTTTTTTTATCACTTTGATGATTATATTTAATATATTCAAATTTTATCCTTTAAAAATATATTTTATTTTAAAACCAATATTTACTAAATACATCATTAGTCTTCTTTGGTAATCTACTTGACATATTTTTTTTGTTTTTTGGTATTTTAAAAAATAACTTAATAATTTTTTATAAAATATAAGATTTATTAATTTAACTATTAATTTAAAATTTTTTATTAAATAAATTATAAATATAAAATTTTATACAAAATAAAAATTAATAGATACTTCACTGTATGATTTTATTTGAATATTTAATATGTTATTTAAATATATATATATATATATAAATATTAATAGTTAAATAACATATATATAAATATTTAAATTTTTTAAAATTTGATATATATGATCATAAAAATTTTAACTATTAAATTTATAATTTTTGTATTATATACAAATTTATTAAATTAATGTAAATACTGATTTTAACATCTTTTATATATATATATATATATATATATATATATATATATAACTTTGTTGATAATATTAGATATTAAACTTAATATTTATAGAATATAAATTTTATGAATCAAACTGTTAATTTAAAAGATTTTGTTAAATAATTTTTTTAATAAAATTTTATACAAAACAGAAATTAATAAATATTTTATCAAATAATTTTATTTTAATACTTAATATGTTACTATGTAAATATTAATGATTGAATAACATATTTATAAATATTTAAATTATTTAAAATTTAATATTCATGATCATAAAAAATTATAACATGATTAAAAATTGAATTGATATTATTTATATTTTGTAAAAAATTTACATATATGTTAAGTTTGATAAGTGATATTACAAGATTTTCACATTTTCTCTCTCCGCACAGAGATGTATAAAATGCAAAATTTATCAATCCAACCATTAATTTAAAAATTAAAAATTATTATAAAATATATCATGTGTATAAAATAAAAATTAATAGTACTTTATTTCATGATTTTATTTTAACGATTTATATATTATTTAAATATAGGTAAATATTAATAGCTTTTAAAATAATATATATATTTAAATTTTTTAAAATTTAATATATATAATCATAAAAATATTATAACATAACTTAATTTATATAAAATTATGAAATTAATATAAATGATAAAATTAAACATTTGATAACTCATATATATATATATATAAAATTTTATTTAATGATGGCCTGTTCTCTAATTATATTTAATAATATAAAATTAATTTTATCATATTTTAAATTAAATAGACACATAGTCCTCCTATTTTGTGTACTTTTTATTTTTAACCTTAATTTAATTTAGTTGATTTTTCTAAAAATAAATTGACTAAAACTTCGAATATACTCTCTCCAATTATTGCATAAATAAGCACTTCTCTTACAAAAAAAGATGCGAGGGATTACTCAAATACCCTCGTTAAATCAAAATATTACAACGTTGATGCTGGATCCAAATCCTCTTTCCTAGTTGGGAATAGATTTGTGCAGAGATAGTGGCTGAGACATTCGGAAACGGCAGCGTTTTCTCCAATCCTTCTCGTGCTCGCGGGGCGTGAGATCCATTCTGCCACCGGCGATCTCATCTCTACCGGCGGTTCCTGCGTTCGAATCGATTAAGCGTCGTTTATTTGCTGAATCCTCTTCCTCCGTTCTGTAGCACAGGTCCCCCGCGATAAGGTACACTAAATTGTGGAACCTTCAGCCAATATTTCTCCCAATTCGATAATGTTATTGAATTCGTGTTAAATTCAAATTGCATTGCATGCATCGCAACGTTTTGAGGAAGAGAACCAAATGACACTAAAACTGAGCTCTGTTTTGGTTTCTCTCTAGCTGATTATGCAACCTGTTTATTTATTATCGTGAAAGATCATGTTATTGATTCAATTTTATGGCTTGCTATTAGTGGAGCATTTCAAAGTTGAAGTTAAAGTGATTGAAAATGTTTAATGTTCGATTTGCCGTTGGAGTGATCGGGTTTTAAAGTATATATATCTTTTGTTGATATTATTCACTTTTACATTTAATTTTTAAGTTAAGATGACAAGGAGTTTATTATGAATGGACGGACATTTAAAAATTTCAGTCTATATCTTCATATAACCTAGTATGCTCATGGTTATTGGCTGTTCAATTGCAGTTTATGCTGGTAAGACTTGTGTTGCAAGAAGTGAATGACACTGGGTGAAGGTGATACTGGTGGAATGATGGAAACTCACACGGAAGAATCTTCTATACCTGAGGAGCATTTGCCTGATGTGAATCATCATTACAAAGATGGAAGCAATGGAAACATTTTATCAGAAAATGGCTTGTCTGACAGCAATCAAGATCCAGCGGACACTCATGATCATCTTCTACAAATGGTTGTGGACCTCAGATTTCAGAATGAATTCTTGAAGTCCCAGTTTGAGGGATTTAACAATGTTAACAGTGTACATAGTGACTCTAGTATACAGAAAGGAGTTGGTGGCCTGGAAGATGGGCAATCTGACATTGTAAAAGAACTACAGGAAAGGATACACTCGTTAAATAATGAATTTCTGGAAGAAAAACAAACAAGAATTGCATCTGAAGAGGCTTTGAAGCACCTTCAAACGGCATACTCAGAGGCAGAAGCAAAGGCACAGGAGCTCTCTGAAAAGCTTGCAGAAGGTCTGATTATGATCATGTTACATGTATGAAACTGTGAAAGCCATGCATCCATCATAAATGAACAAATTTGATTTACATTAAATATTATGTTTCCATTCGTGTTATTATTGGTTTGGAAGGAAATTTCACCTCAAAAACCAATTCTTACATCTACCAATTGGATTGTTTTGCCTCTTCTAGTTCAAGAATGATATAAATATAAACAATATATTTGATGGTTGCTGAAATCATACAGACCAAAGAGAATTAACATTGCACTAGAAGGCTATCTTTCTCAGAATAAATATATTATATTGTTTTTTGCTGCAGCTCAAACACAGTTGGACAAAGAAATAAAAGAACGCGAAGAGAAGTACTCTGAACTTGACTCCAAGTTTAATAGGCTTCACAAACGAGCAAAACAGCGCATTCAAGAAATTCAAAAGGTGAATTATTGCTATAATCTTTTCTGGCCTGTTAATGTTTTTATGTTGATGTTGTCTATACTTCCTTGAACTGATCCTACTTCCACAAACTTTTGTCCCAAACTGCTGATAATGTGGCCCCACTTAAACTCACTTGTCCCCCCTATCCTTAAGATTGTGTAGTGCTGCCACATTAGTAATTTGTGTAAATTAGATTATTCACTCTATCTTCTATGATTGAGATTTTGTAGTGACAGTACATTGTCTGTCTTTTAATGGTGAACCCTGAACCCCAGAATTCTTATATAAGCACAAAATAAGTCAGGAAGTTCTTATTTAGTGCTTCAATAAAACTCTTGAAACAACTTACTCTCCAGAGGCACTTCACTGGTTTATTTTATCATGTTTATGTAAAAGTGAATTCAATTTTTATTTGGGAAATTTCATTTGCAGGAAAAAGATGATCTCGAGGCCCGTTTCTCTGAGGTGAATGAAACTGCAGAGCGAGCATCAGCCCAACAATCAGCATTGCAACAAGAGTTAGAGCGCACTAGGAAGCAAGCAAATGAAGCATTGAAAGCCATGGATGGTGATAGGCAACAATTAAGAAGTGCAAACAACACGTAAGGCCACTAATCTGCTTTTGATCATGTTGTTTGATGGGTACATCCATTAGTTCAAAACTTGTGTATCTTTAGGTGTGTGTATTGTAGGAATGATATGCATAAGAGCTTATAATAGGATGTCTTTCTTTTCGTTTTTAATTTATGAAATGCTCAGAATCACATACTGACACACACAAACTGGGGGGATTTTTTTGTCTTCTTATGGTTATGGGTTGGGTCAATATGTCTTATTTATTAGTTATTCCCTAGGAATGTTTGTTATTAATATACTTATAAAAAAAATTCCATTTTCTCCCATTAAGGGTGAAACTTAATTGCTTTCTTCCAAACATAGCATATTGACCCCTAATCTTAATTGATTAGGCTATGTAGGAACCATTAGACAACAATCTTGTGTTGAAATGATCATAAATTATTTCCAAGAAAGGTTCTTTCAAAATCGGCCTCAACCATAATTGAACCTTTATTATGGGCCTAAACTAATTCTAATTTTATAGAAAAGGGCAAATTAAGAGTACTGTAGCCCATTTTGTAGTTATTAATTTAAAAATTTGTTACCCAGACTTCGAGATACAATCGAGGATTTGAGGCGGTCGCTGCAACCTAAAGAGAGTGCTATTGAGGCATTGCAACAGTCACTTGCAGAAAAGGAACAGGTATAAAATTTAAATTATTTGATCTGGATCTCCTGTATGTTTACCATGTTTCTAGATATTCTTCTTGATGACTGATTATGACTTTGTTTCATGAGGATGCTTGCGCATATAACTTAACTCTATGCACTATTTATGTCTGTAAACTAAATAATTGATGCTTTTCATTTTATTAATTTAGCCAGTTGGGTATTGTATCTAACTTGTTTCTTAACCACAGATTTGCATTTAGGCCAAAATATATCAGTATTTGATCTTTTCATTGGGTCAGATGTCTATCCCCTTCCTTTAAATGGCTTTGTGACTGAGAGTCCATTGGGATCCTCTTATGTGACTAGACAACATGTTAGGAATTGAATCTTTCTTGCCAAACTTTAAGTGCTTGCTTTATGTTTTTTTCCTCCTCTTGATTCAAACAATTTTTATGACTTATGTTAGATATTTTTCACTGATTTTTGTGATATTTTAGATGCCTATTGTTGTGAATTTTGTTTGCTGTAATAACTGTGTCATTAAACTTATGTATTTCTACTATTTTGGTAGTACATCGTCTAAAAGTGATTATATATGACTATGTTCCTTGGATGTCCAAAATAAAATTGACAACTCAGATGTTGGAAGATATGAGAGGGTTGCTTCAGGCTGCTGACGAAAAAAGGCAAGCTGCATTAGCTGAGCTCTCAGCTAAACATCAAAAGGTACATGTGAATCTTCTAGCATTTTTGGCTGACTATTTTTATAGTTTTCTTTTAGGAAGATACCATATCCTTGCATCTTCTTTAATCCTTCATCAAATTTCTTCTTTTACTGAATATGTTATATTCTATAATCTGTACTGTGTATTTAGCATTAGCATCTAGTTGTACTTTGGCTTCAGCTCAATGTTTGTTTCTGCAGAATATAGAGAGTTTGGAGGCTCAACTTAACGATGCATTGTCCGATAGAAGTAAAGCAACTGAATCCATTTCTTCATTGCAGGTGAGTTCAATGGTCACAAACTTGATGGGGTTAAAAATTAAAAGAGGGGGGGGGGGGAGGAGGATGCTGCTGAGTTGAAAATTATGTTCCATTTGTTTGGGAGGGAGGTGGTTGAAGGGGCGTTGATAACTAGATCTTTATAATAATTCCAATATATAGCTATCTTTTATATTTCATGGTTAGCTTTTTTAGCGAGTAGCTCTACTTTTGAATAGAGCTCTGCAAAAGGCAGGTAACCAGACCATTTAGGGTTCAGGGTTTAGGGTTTACTTTCAAACTGTTACTGACTTACTGGGCCTTGAATTAATCTGATTTAGAGACATTTGAGAATGAGCTGCATCAGCTGATAGGTTTCTTATTCTTGGACATTCCATATAAATTTCTGTGCCTAGCTTGTATTTTGTCTTGCATATTCTTAAAAATTCTCTCTGGATATTAAATTTATTGTCAATGGACTCCTTTTATAAGGAATAATTAAATGAATTGTAATTGAAGAATAAAAGTTCATTTATACATTAACTAACTGGTGCCAGTCTATTCATATATAAATAAATGTGCTCCTGGACATGTCCGAAGTTTCCAGCTGATAACCTTACCATGCTCAATCCACTAATGCCTCCAGGTTCTAGTTGCAGAAAAAGAATCTAGAATTGCAGAGATGGAAGCAGCATCAACTGGGGAAGCAGCACGACTCAGAGCAGCTGTGGAAAGTGTAAAGGGGGAGCTTTCCCACCTAAAACAGGAGCATGTATGGTTCTGAGTATAAAATTAGTGTTCCATTATCTGTTGGATTTCTCTTAACCAAGAATGTTTGTTTTGATGTTATGTAATATGTATACCTGAAATACTTTTGACATTTTGACCACACACAAAATGATTCAGTGATGCATAAATCCAATTTTAAAATTAAAATAAAGTAAAATAAAATAAAACAGGCCAAAAGTACATAAGACGTGACTTGCTTCAGGCAGTGACAATATCTTATTATATGTAATGTCTTGCTAGGTAACTATTACGTCTATGTCCCTCTAGAAAATTTGAATGTGCTTAATAACTGACAAGAGAACTGTTTTAAGAGTACTTTACTCACTTTTTCTACTAATCAGTTTTCATGTCTTGTACAAGTGGAAGCATCTGGAATTGTAATTTTAGTCATAAGTGATCATGTTTATGCAAGTCTAAATGATGCATTGACTTGTGCATTACATACAGGGGAATGGAAGAATAATTTCCTTAACTAATTATTTGGATTCATCTATTGCTTAAAATTATGCTTGTAAAATCAGAAATGGAGTTGCCCATAATGCGTAGACTTCTCTGCAGTTAGTTGCAGGTGTTAGATGATTAAATCACTTATCTTATGTTTGGATAGATTAATTTGAAATTACTAGAGTTTATGTATTTAGATAATAAGGAAAAGAGTTTTAAAAATACTATGGACTTTTATTTGAGTAATTTTTATGTTGAATAGAACAAATTTCAAATGACACATATTTAGAGAGGATTTCTAAAATCCTCTATTATACTGTTTTTTTCTTAAATCATTATTCATAATTCCTCTCATACTTCACTCTTCTTTTAATAATTACTCATTTTTATTTAAAAATTACTGAAATTCTATAATTCTCCATCCAAACACAAGGTTAATTAAAATCCTTGATGATTCATCTTGCTGAGAATGGCCTTCAATTTTCCATATGTTAATTTAATGTAATGATTGTCATCAATGTTTTTTCCCTTTATACGTGGAAGAAAATTGTGGTTTTAGCCTGCTGGGGTGCCTTTAGCCAGAATTGGTTTTTTCATAGGTGATAACATTGGGTATTTAAAGAGAAATTAAAATGCTTAGAAATTTGGAGGTCTTATTGTTACTGAATGTATAGCTGGATTATTTTGTTATATGATTGTGTTCAGGAAAAAGAAAGGGAAAGCTGGGAGACTGCATCTCTGGCACTTAAAGCAAAACTTGAAATTGCAGAGAGCAATTGCATACGTGCAGAAGTTGAAGTAGCAAAAATAAGAAGTACATATTAATCCTTCTGTAAGTTTTCTCACATTCATTTTAATATGCATATTTATGCTTTTGACAATGGCCAGGTCAGCTGGAATCAGAGGTATCTGCACAAGCAAGGCTCCTCAATATGAGAGATGCTGAATTGTTGACTGCCAAGGAAGAGGTTCTAATTAATTTTCCCTTACTAATTAGCTGGTAGAAAATTAACATAAATTAAAGTGTGTCAAACAGTTATTGTCTATCTTTGGGGTTGGGTAAGAATTCGGAAATTGTTATTTGTCCAAGAAATGTACTATGAAAAAAAATTATTCGATTCTAATAACATGTGCTCTTGCTCTGCATCAATGTATTTGAGTTTGTAACATCATATGGCATGTTCTGGGAGAGAACATGGTTTCTTGGTATTCTTCTGTAATAGTAACTTGATACAGTTTGTTATCTCTTCATACATATTTAATAAATACAGCCTTTAATTGAAAAGTGTTCATGGAAATAACATCGCATGTATTCTATCCACATCCTTCAATGGTTGATGGTTAGTATCTTGACAACAAAACATACAAAAGACTAGACACATCAATTACAACACTATATGTCTGCTGTGTGACATGTGGTTTTGTGCCCCTGCAGATCAGTTCTCTTGAGAGGGAATTTTCTTCATACAAGGTTCGTGCACATGCACTTCTTCAAAAGAAGGATGCTGAGCTGGCTGCTGCTAAAGATTCCGAACAACTCAAAGCTCTAGAGGAAACTCTTAAAGTACATTTTTTCATACTTTTGTACAAGACTTTGCTTGATTAATGTATATATATTAAACACCAATCTCATTCTTAATTTTCTTCAGGAGGTTGAAAATGAAGTATTTTCAATAACAGAAGAAAGGGATAAAGTTCTTCAAGATCTTCAATCTGCTATGGCTAATCATGAGAAAGAACTAGCTGAAAGGTGTCATAATTATTTACAGATCTTAATGAGCTTGTTTGCCTGATATGTCACTGTGAATAGTACATAGTTACAAACGTATAATAGATGGCAAGCGATGAATCACAAGTAACCAATGTTGCAAAAATCTTGCTTCATCTCATTGATTTGTGCTACGGTTTGGAGAAAAACATTGGATACACTACAATAATTACCTTTTTTCTGTTGAATGTGGAGCAGTCACAACCTCTCATTTTATGAATTTCAGAGACACAGCCCTTGAAAATGCCAAGCAACAGATAAGGAACTTAGAAATAAAGCTTGACTCAGCTAGTGTCCAGCACCTAAAAGAGAAAGAGGAATGGGGACTAAGCCTTCAAAATGTGGAAGAAACATGGAGAAGTAATACACTCTGCTACTGAGTTAAATAGTTGTTTATACCTTATTTGATTCTCCTATCTGTATGACTTTGCGGTCAGAATGTTAACTTAAATGAAACTTTGCAGGCCGATGTGAGGCAATGAAGGTTGAAAATGAAGCAACTGCTACAAAAGATATGCAAAAGGAGTTGGAAGAACTCAAACAACGATGTAAAAAATTAAAGGTAATTTGCAAATCATTAAACATGTGTTTGGACCCCCCCCCCCTCCCTGATAGTGTTTTTTCCTGTTTCTTCTTGTGCTAACTGAACCTATAATTTCTAGGAAGAGCATGCTTCATTTCATGATCTTGCTGATAGGATGATTGAAGACAAAGACAATGAATTATCCAGACTTTTAGATGAAAATAAGAATCTCCGTCAGTCTCTTGAATCAAGACCACCAGTATGTTTTTTATCTGCCTTTTCAATATCATGAAAATTAAGAGATTGATCCTATACTTATCATTTCCATGGACTGGCATATTCATTCTGCTGGTTTCACAATGCTGTCAAATGATCTCAGGTCGATCAAAATGATAATTATACAACAGGTATTAATTTATTTATAGTATGACAGTAGTTGTTCTACTTGCAGAATTTCTTCTTAGTATCTCCTCAAGGCTATGGACATTTTATCATATTGTTACTAAATGTTTTCACCAGTCAAACATTCTGAGGTGATGAGTGACATTTCTTTCTTCAACTGTTATGTACAGCCTTGCATAAATTGGATTCAACGAATTTAAATTCTTCGGCTGCGGAACAGCAAATTCTGGTATAGCATTATTCATTCCCAATTTTCAGTTTAATTCATTTATGTCTGTAACATTGTAGAGAGTTTTCTTTTTTACTTAAAAAGTTGTGTATAGAAATTTGGTCAGGTTTGAGGGAGAAAAATACAACTGGCTTAGTTGCCTCATTGACAGGACCCTGGATCCCTTCATTTCGGTTCTTATTTTTTTGAGAGGGGGAGTGGTTATTGAAGTGGAAGAAAGATATTTTATTCAAAATATACAAGACTATTTCTTTCAGACTCTTGCATCTATTTAGTATATTTTAGGGATTCTATTATTCACCTTTTTATTGATATTTGTCATAATTTCAGCTTTTGGCTAGACAACAAGCCCAAAGAGAGGAAGAACTAGCACAGTCACAGCGCCATATTTTAGCTCTTCAAGTATGTCTTGTTTCCTTTAGAATATTTTTCTCTTATCCCCCATTGGCATGTCTCCCTTTCTTCTATAATATGATATAATATAACTTTCTAATTCAGGAAGAAATTGAGGAGCTTGAACGCGAGAATCGTCTCCACAGTCAACAGGTATATGCATGCCAGAATTTTGTAATTGTATTTCCATATGAAAGAATATCATAAATGGCTCTACAAGTTCAATGATTGTTTCTTTAATTGCAGGTCTAGATTTATTTAAAACCGAAAGTTCTAATGTGATTTCATGTCTGTATATGGATTAACTAGACAAAGGAAAAAGTTAATACCATTTAGAGTGTTAAGACTAATGACAGGGTCAGGATGAATGGCGTAAAATTGGTAGGTGAAGAGACTGTGAAGTTAAACTCGGGTTTAAGAACTTTAATAACATAGACTGTTTACGGTTTTCAATAATTGATCCTCCAATCCTAGCACTTATGAATTGAAAAAATTATAGCCTTCCACCGTTCTGTTGAATTCAGAATCAGATACTTGAATTGGGAAAGCTAAGTTGTGTTGACTGTAATGGTTAAATATATGAAAATTATCTAATAATATCTTTGATTATATCTCAGAATAATTTAGAGTATCTTAGATTATTTCATAGGATTAGTTTCATATTTTCTTGTTATCTAATATTAGTATAAATAAGAGTTAGTAACTATTGTTTTGCATCACAGTGTTATACATCACATCATATGAAGTTAATATCAATGTCAGAATATTCAGTCTTTATTCTCTCCTTTTCCTCCCTCTATGCCTAAAGCCCCATTATTTCAACATGGTATTAGAGCGGTACCATCCTCCTTGACTCACTACTTCATTCTCAAGTTCCCTTAAAATTAAAGCTCTACTTTATTTCAATTGTTTTTTCAAAATTTAGTCATCTCTTCTGTCATGTCCTTCTTCCGGCAAGTTCAGACCTCCCTTTTTGTCACTGTCACCTCTTTTGCCATGACTGCCACTATCTGTGATCTTTTTCTGCATTTGTCATGCTGTGCCTTCTCGACTCTGTCATGCTTTTCCAGTCACCATGCACTGCTTTTCCGGCCATCTCTGCCATTGGCCATCATCTGTTCAGGCTGTTGACCACCTGATTGGAGTCACCCCTTCAAGGCTGACCTAACCTTGCCGGTTTCATCTCATCTGAGCTTGCATATGCCCACACATTCACTATTTCTCCAGCATGATTTACATGTGCACCATCACTGTTTGCCACACATGGCAGTGCATCCCAGCACTGTTCTGGCTTATTGCCACACATTCGTGTCTCATGCCTCCTCCTTCTGCATTTCTGCATTTTTAGAGCTGTTTGGTGTTGTTTTCTCTCTCCTCTTGTCATACTTGGCCCCAATTTCTGTCCCAAACTTGGTCTGGGCCCTTGCTGGCTTTTATCCCATTTGTGATCTAGCCTTCTTTTGGTCCCAGTCCCGGCTGATTTTATCCTAGATGTGATCTGGCCTGATCCAAGTCCCAGATGTAATTTAGTCTTACCAGTTTACTTCCTAGACATAGCTTCCGGTCTTCAATCCCAGGCTTGTCTCATCCCAAACCATCTGATGTTTGTCATGATGCTCTATTTACACCTAGGATTATTTGTTGACCTCTTTTTACCAGTGAGTCATATAATGATGAATTGGCTATGCGATTTAGCCCAGCCTCCTATCGTGAATCATTTAAATGGTGTTTTCTCCTATCTCTCTGATGAGTCATGAGAAGATGAATTCCTTCCTTGGTTATACAACAGTCCAACCAGCTCTTCAGGATGGTGATTGTTCCAGCCATGTTTGGTGGAGCTGATAATATATTTAAAGGGTTTATTTGTAACAACCTTGAGGCCTAGTAAGCTTTAGCCTGCAAGAGAGGAGATATAAAAAATACCATACATTATCTCATAGGATTAGTTTTCACATTTCTTATTATCTCATGATTTGTTTTCAAAGGATTAGGATCTAGTATTACTGTATTGGTAAAATAAAAATTAGTACTGTTTCTTTTGTTTCACATTGTAATGTGTCACATCATATTAAGATCAATTTCAGAGTGTTCAGTCTCTCTGTCCTTTCCTTTTTCTCAGTCTATATCTAAAACCCCATAATTTTGAACAGTAGTTAATGTTCTTGCTGGAGGTAAAGATCTTCCTGCTAGTACTCCTTGTTTATATTGCAATTTTTAGGTAGGAAAATGTTCTGAGGCTACATCATTTTGAAGTTTGTGACTATTGAAAAATAAATAAATGACCATTCCTTAGAATTGTTCTATATTAATTCCATGTTTCAGCTTATGGCAACCTATGCTTATGAAATTTCAAATATTCGGACTGTAGGAGGCAATGCTAAAAGCTGAGTTTCGTGACATGGAAAGATCAAAGAAAAGGGAGGGTGTAGATATGACATATTTGAAAAATGTAATCTTAAAGCTGCTTGAGACTGGTATGAATTTCAAAAACAAAGTGAAGAGGTCCTTTTTTTTTATCTCCTTAACAATTTTTAACTAGTATTGAGAAGCTAGTTAATGTGAATATTTTCTTTGACCAGGGGAAGTTGAGGTATTGCTACCAGTTATTGGAATGCTGCTTCAGTTTAGTCCAGAAGAGGTAATCTTGTCATCTACTTTGCATCTCTGAGACTCTTATTTATGAGGGAAGTAATGAACTTTTGCATGGTAAAGAGGTGCACTCTATACAATGCTGTTACATTTCAAAAGCTAAGGGTTTTTATTAGAAATCACTTTGATGTAATTTGACATACAAGAATAATCTGGCTGGGACTGAATGTGCTTCAGTGAAACGTAGGCTCATCTACGAGTAAAACAATGAAGTAACACTGGATATTTTAAACATGTTTTTTCTGTAGAATAAGAATTTCAAATATATGTTTGACCATTCAATTAGATGGTCATTAATTGCTTTCATGCTCATTATGTTTTCCTGCTATATAATTCTTTGGTCTCCATAAGTTCCTAGATTCACTACATCTTTCTCTCTTGGCTATTAAGTATTAATTATCAATTCCCATCATCCTTCAATAAATTCCATAAAAACTCATGCATAAGATAACCAAATTGAAACCATATTTACAATATATACATTATCAAAAGGAGCATGGGTTCTGACACGTCAAAGATATAAGCAACCTAGGTCCCTACTGTTAAGACTAACAAACATACATCAAAATAAAAAGGTAGAGTACAGAGTCACCTTACAAAAACCTAACTAAAGACCATCAAAGACTACAGATTCCTTCCTATATTATCAGGAGAATAGGATGGTCATGTTATTTTCACTTCTGGTTGCTGATAACAAGTTAAGAAAATGAATGTAGTCTTTAGTTTTCTTTGAGTGATTTTGTCCTACATAGAAATTGGTAATTAGTACTTAATGGTCAAGAGAGAAAGATGGAGGAGATTTAAGGACCTACAATTTAAATTATAAATAAAAAATAAAATTAAATGTCAACTTAAGAGAAGTCTTGTGGCTTAATGAGTAAAGAATAGTTCCTAAAAATACTCTTGTTTTAAAATGAGGACTCAAATTTAAATAATATAGAGGTGGATTATTTTAAGAGTAAATCGGCAAATTGGTCCTTCATTTTTAACACTTTGCAAGACGGAATATATAAGTGAGGGACTATTTTAAAAAATCAGGGACCAATTTGCAAGGTATTAAAAAAGTGAAGGACTGATTTGCCTATTTACTCTATTTTTAAACCAAAAGTTCAGTTTTGTTGATGTGTGAAAAGGAAACAATTTTACTTGAGTGCAGATGCAGAAGTGTCAACAGGCATATCACAACTCAACAGATGTTCCACCAAGTCCTGCCAATGATACTTCGGGATCTGGCCTATCTCTTTTCTCAAGATTCTCATTTTCTTAATGGCATAAATGGAAGTTGCTGGAGAATTGTTTTGTTATAGTTAGAATGTCTGCTTCTGCCATCCTGCTCCAGGAGTATGTTTGTTTACTCACTGTTACTGAGAGAGCAGGTTTGTATCTGTAAATTAGGGAAAAAAATCTTGGTTGCAACAGCAATTGTTCCATGCAAGTGTTTGGAAGCTGACTAGCTGTAAAGAAACATCAAGGGTACTATACAGCAAATATCACCACAGGGAGGGAGAACTTGAGGGATGTGCTGCTGCTGGATATTTGGCTAAGCGAGCAACAATATAATTCATTTTTTACCATTGAATATGTTGAGTCAAAAAGTATTGCTAGAAAGCTGTATCATATGTCTTATATACGAATTTTCAAATTGACGATGCCAAAGGAATGAGAATTCTCCTTGAGTTCATGCTTGTTCACGTAGTTTTCATGAAGATTCGCATTTTCATTGGTGCATCAGAAATTTTGTTTATTGTATTATGATTGGCTGGAACTGTATTGTTATTATAGCCCAGTTAGGCGCGTGCTAAGTTGCTCAATCTGCTCTGTTTAACTACTTATTGGAGGTCGTGTAAGAGATTGATGCTACTGGCTCTTGACTATTTCCTAGTAAACTATTGTTGCTTGATATTGTTTGTATTTTTTTTTTTTTTGGGGGGGGGGGGGGGGGAGGGGCGGCCGGTTCTTGATATTGTTTGGAAGCTCTTCATTTTGTTATGGAAAAGATTATACGTGTTAGTCAAATTTCTGATATGATGGAAATCAAAAGATAAATATGTGCTCACAGATACGTTAAATTATCATAACATGACGTTCTATAAAGTAAATATTATATAAGCAATGCCATGCTTAAAGATGGCATATGGCATACATGCAACGTGAATAACTGATTTCAAGTGAGATTTCATGTACATAGCGATCTGTCTGCATTGAAGCCAAAGATTCTTCCTACACAAGCTGAATTACTACCCGACAGTGAGGACTGTTGTAAATTTGATTTCATGATGAATTCTATATATAACAATATGTTTATCACTAAATTTTATAATATGTAAATATATAACTTTAAAGTTATCGTTTGTTGTTGACATGTCACGTTGAAGGCATAGCATGAATCCAAGTTTATATTACCTACAAGGTCCACGAAGCGATAAACAATTAAGAATGTACAACTGAATGGAAAATGACAAAGTCATACAACCTAGACAAACATAAAGGAATTTGGTATCCTGAGATTGAGTTTTCCCCCATAATATTAAGTGTCCATTTGGTTTAAAATTGGATACAGTTAATTTTGATAAAATTAATTTTGAACAATTAAATATTATTGGAATATGTACATAAATTATTTTAAATTGTATACTTTTATTAAATTATGTATTCTATATTGAAAAATACGGAAATTAATTTGTGACTATAAAACAAACAAACCTTCAGATTCTAGACCTCAAATCTTATATATTAACGCTCTTTGCTTGTTGCAAATTACAACCCTGCCATGAAAATTATGCGCTCCGCTTTTGTCGAATCAAATAATCATGCACATGCTAGCCAAAGGCAAAAGCAAAGAAACTTGGTTTCCTTCCTTGAAATAAGAAAAAAGTTTCAATTCACTTCTATTAAAAAAAAATTTTCCTTTCTTGTTTTTGGGTGTTTGGGGAAAGGAAAAAAAGGAGAGAAAGCAAAACTACACCTGACTGACTGGGGATGCTGAAGTCGTCAGCTAGCAGTAAATGACATAGCTCTCTTTTTTTATTTAATTACCAATAAATGAATTAGATTATGGCTATTGGGAAAATACCAAATTCTGACTTGTATCATATAGCTAGTTATTGGGGCTCGTTTTTTTCTTCTCATTTTAATTTAAAGTAGTTTGGGTTTGTAAAAAAAATAATTTGGGTTGTCATTCTGCTAGTTCCTTTGCTAGATCCTAGATGCTGAATTGCTGATAGCTTGATTGCAAGGTGTGGCAGCAAGCACGGGAAAGAGTCGAAAAGTTGGAAATTGGAATCACTAGAATAAGGGAATAAACAAATAATTTAAAAATTGTCACAAGATTAAACTCGTGTGTGTGAGAGAGATAGAGTGAATATATTAAATCGATTGAAAATTGTGAGTGATTCAATGCACAAATTACACCGCAGTTCAACATAAATTCAAGAGCATTTCCTTCCCTCAAGCTTTCTAATGTAAATCAAGGGATTTGAATTCCGTACAGAATTTAACACAGTAGTTCAACATGTTCCATCCTCATTTAATTTATTGAGAATATACCTCATGTTACATCCAGGAAAATATCACAAGGGATGAGTAGTATAGAGGACACATCAATAAATCGAACCTAAACTATGCTTCTAGTCGACAACTGTAAAGTGCAATGAAAACACCACCTGCCACCGACCCAATTTGAATATCAAAACAAGGCACTAACATGTGAAAAAAGAGACAGCTATGTCAACTAAATAAAAGCAAGCAAAAACTGGCAAAAGACATTTTTGAATAACAGTGACCCTTTTGGGATAGCAGTGAAATACTAAACATAAAAGCTAATGTACCCAAGTAAGTTGCTCTAATGATGTGATTAGACCACAACCCTCAACTTGGGGTGCAATACGTTTATGCAAGTATTTCTTTCAGGTTCCTCCTCTAAGCATGTCTGGCCTGGAAATCCTTCATGAACGCTACCAACTTCTCAACCCCAGCCAAAGGCATTGCATTGTAAATAGAGGCTCTCATTCCTCCCACTGACCTATGTCCCTTCAGCTGAACCATCTTCTCCTTAGCAGCCTCCTTGATAAACTCACCCTCCAACTCAGCTTTCTCCAAAGTGAAAGGCACATTCATCAAGGACCTCACAGACTTCTCAACCGGGCACCTATAGAACCCATTGCTCCCATCAATGGTATTGTAGAGAATCTCAGCTTTCTTCTTGTTCTTCCTCTCAACCTCCTTCAAACCCCCTTGCTCCAACAAGTCCTCAAACACCAAGCCACACGTATAAATTCCATAACAAGGAGGGGTATTGTAGAGTGAATTGTTCTCATCATGTATCTTGTAATCAAGCATCACAGGAGTCACACCCTGAGCATTCCCAATCAAGTCCTTCCTAATGATGACGATGGTGACACCAGAGGGTCCCACATTCTTCTGGGCCCCAGCATAGATAACCCCAAATTTTGATACATCCACAGGCTTGGAACAAAAATTGGAAGACATATCAGCAACCAAAATCCCATTTTTATTTTTGGGAGTAGGGTAGTCCTTAAACTCAACCCCATGAATAGTCTCATTGGCACAGATATGCAAATACCCAGCATCTGGGTTCTGTTCCAAATCATCGAAAGATGGAATCTTTGTGTACTTCTCAGATTTCCCAGACCAGATCACCTTAGGTTTACAGAACTTCTGTGCCTCCTTGAAGGCCTTGTCACCCCATGAACCGGTGACCACGTAATCTACGGCGTCGTTTGGTGTGCAGAGGTTCAGCGGCAAGGCGGCAAACTGGGTGGTAGCGCCACCCTGGAGGAAGAGGACGGAATATTCCGGCGGGATCTGCAAGAGGGTGCGTAGATCCGATTCGGCCTTTTGGATAATGGAGAGGAATTCTTTGCCTCTGTGACTCATCTCCATGACGCTCATGCCGGATCCGCGCCAGTCGTAGAGTTCGGACTGTGCCCGAAGGAGGACCTTTTCCGGCAGGGTGGCCGGACCGGCGGCGAAGTTAAAGACCCGATCTTGGGATTGTGTGAGAGGTGGGGTTTGTGTCTGAACTTGTTGGGTGGCGCATTTTATGGATTTGGGCTTGAAGGAGGTAGAGATCAGAAAAGGGTTGTTATTCTTGTTCTTGTTGTGGTGGTGGTGATTGAAGAGGTTGGTGGGGTTTTGGAGGAAACGAGTGTGAGGAGAAGTTGCCATTGACATGGTGGTATTTTGCCTTTTTTTTTCTTCTTTTAGGGTAATAAAAGAGAGAGGGAGAAAGGTTTCTGCAGAGTTTGGTGTTTTTTTTAATGTTTATGGAAATGGGGGTGGTTGGGGCAAAGTTCTGAATCTCTAGTGGGAATGATTTATACTGAGTCACAGATGTGGATGTCTTGTTTGGGAGAACTTTCCCATTCAATTTCTTACAGTGAATTTTATGCTATACTAATAATCTTCCTTAATTAAAAAAATTTTATGGGTTTTGTTCATATTTTTGTTAGTTTTTTTTTTTCTAGTATTAAGGTTATTTTTTTAATTAATTTTTTTTATATTAAAGAATTTTTAAGTTAAGATCAAGTATTATAATTAAAAAATTTTAGAAAATAAGAAATTTTAAATTGAAGGATAAAAATAAAAAATGAAATATTTTAAAAATATTTTTAATAATTTTATAAAAATATCTTGATTATAAATTTTTAATCATAATTAATCTATTTTAATTTAATATAATTTAAATTAATATTAAGAATCATAATTGAAATATTTTAAAAATTAAAAAATATAAATATTTTAAAATGAGTAAAAGCATACTTAAAATAACTTATATTACTCCATCAGTTAGGTGGTCATATTTATTAGTTTATAATTATATATTACTTGAAGGAAGACGTTTTTTGTAAGCATTGAATGCGAGTAATTTTTATTAATGTGGGACTTCCATTCATGTATTCAAATATGGATATTTTCATAACTCTTCATATAACCCTAATTGTATCTTGGTAATTATTAGGATTAAGCAAATAAAACAACTAATTGTATGTATGTAGTTCAATATAGTTTTCCATACCGGATCTGAAATTCTATGCATCTCAAAACGTGGGTCATAGAAAAATGTCATAATCGTATCTAGCAGTGCAATTTGTGAAAGATGCGGTTGGTGGCACAAAGTTGGTGGGTCGTTTGTAATTGGAGAGTATGAAAGAGGGAGTGAGTGAAATATTTGTTTTTTGCTTCATAATTTTATTTTATTTCTATTTCTATAGTTTGGACTTTGGACTCCAATTCTGAATTCTCCTTTTATAAAAGTTGGCGGCGCTCCATGTTATGCTTATGCAAGACGGCTTTCTTGGCAGCTCACCACTCAAACATCTCAAATCAAAGGTTTGTTTTTCTACAAGAAAAGATTTTAAAATGTTCAACTGTCCTATTTTAATTAGTTATATAATTTATTTGAAACTAAAGCAACATAAAATTGTCAATATACTGATATTTATTATTTTTAAATAATTAAAATATTTAATGAATAATATTAAAGATTTTTAATCTGTATTTTAGACACTCATTGATAAGATTAATAAAATAATAATTAATTATTTTTTTAAAATTGATTAATATTTATTTTTTTATTTTTGAATCATTATTTAATCTGTATTTTAGACAGAAATAAATTATATAATTAAGTTTATTTTCAATTTTTTAATTTGAATTATGTGTGATTTTACTTTAATTATTTTTTAATTAATTAATTAATTATTTTTTATTTCAGAATTAAGTAAATTTAGCTCATTTATCAATTTTGTTATCTAAAACTTAATCATTATTTTTCCACTCAATTTCAAAAATTTAATTAGTTTTTTAAAATTGATTAATATTTTTTTGAATCATTATTTAATCTGTATTTTAGACAGAAATAAATTATTTAATTAAGTTTATTTTCAATTTTTTAATTTGAATTATGTGTGATTTTACTTTAATTATTTTTTATTTTTTATTTCAGAATTAAGTAAATTTAGCTCGTTTATAAATTTTGTTATCTAAAATTTTTAAATCATTATTTTTCCACTCAATTTCAAAAATTTAATTAGTTAAATTATTTTAAATATCATTTTTTAAAAAGCTTTATCAATTAAAACATATATTTAACCATAATTTTTTAAAAAAATTTAACCATTATCCTTTAATATTAATGTCTACAAAAATATTTTTTAAAAAAGACTGGTATTTTAAAATATTAATATTTCATTTTTTTTATTTATTATTTAATATTATTTTATACAAAGTAAAAATACAATTAATATTTTTATATTTTAATTTTACTCCTTAAAAATGAAAATAAAAATTAAAAAATTAAAAATATTATTAATATATATTCTATCATAAATTTAATGATAAAAAAAAACTTAACTAATGTTGTTGGGTATCCGGTTAACGATAACTTTTTTTTAAAATAAAGAGGCAGAGTAGGTGTTGGACACTGTTTATCGGTTGTTCGCCTTGGGGAGCTCAGGGGACAAAAGCCCAATGAATGAGACATTAATGATTAAAGAAAGCATTTATTTTTGGGCAAACTTGCACAAAGCATGGTAATTATAACGGTGTACTGCATTGTCCAAACCAGAAGTCATATTTTATATTAAATATATAATAAACATAAAGATATAAAAAAATAAACATTACACGATAGATAATATAATAAAGACAGATAAAAATAAAAAATATCATATAAAGTGTTATATTTTTATTGTATGATTGTTTTAAATTTTGTAGATACACACACTGGTTAAAAAAATAAATTAGCAACCTTTTATCTAATATTATTTATATCAAAATTTTAAATTTTAATAATTATTTTATATCTTTTTCACTGTTATTTAAAATAAAAATAAATGAAAAGAATAATAATTAATAAATTTTAAATTTTTAAATAAATAAATAAAACAATTTTCCTTTAAAAAAACACAATCAATTTTCTCATGTGATTTAAAAGTATTACTTAAAAAATAAAATAAAAGTTTAGATGTATTCTAGTAATAATATAATTTATTTAATTTGAATGCTTTTAAAAATATTCACTAGTTATATAGTTCTACTATAAATATAATTTATTTAATTTTAATGCTTTTAAAAATATTCATTAGTTTTGATTATCACTAGTATATATCGTTCTTCTCGTAAAAGAAATGTTTGCAAAATACTAAGATCAAATTATTTTTTTTTAAAAAAAAAAGACAAAAATCAAAGACATTAATGAGAGTAGGAGAAAATACCAGGAAACTAGAAAAGTACCATACCAACAAGAAAGTACCAAACTTTTCAAGAACACTCCTTCCAACAATTTCATGAGTAGGAGGATTGTATAATGGTGTAGATGAAAAGGGCAAAAATCATCAAATGATGAATAAATGAGATTGTTTTCTATGCCATTGTTTCCATTATTCTGTTGAATGGGAACAAGAGAAATACAGAAGACAGACTCAAATGGACAAAGTATGTTCATTTAGAACATTAACAGAAAGGGAATGGGTGGAAAAAAAACAAAAGAAATACAAAAACAACACATCAGAGGATTTCAGAATCCTTAGAAATAATATCATCCCCAAGTGCAACCCAAGTTGCTCAACACATGTGCAATTTTCAACCAATTATGAAGGTCAAATGTTGATGTTAGTGGCTATACATGGCCTGCTACAATGGGTTCTCAAGAAGAAAACTTGCTGGTTCACATTTTGCAGTATAGTTAAATTTAGATGAGCAATACTTCCTATGTACTCCAGTAAGCTTCCCTGTCCCAGCCTTGTGATGAAAATCAACCATTAAATTAGAGCACTCTCTGTAAGACACAGACAAGCACACATTAGTATCAAATCAAACTATTGGATAATTGGAACACAAACAAGCACTGAACTGAATGTAATGTACAATTATACTACTTACAATAGTTGATCTTCAGAGTAGTTGGTGTGCCATTCACATGTCTTACTCCACTGTTTGATACCATAAACGGTGCATTGAGCGGTGTAGACAGCAGCAGCAGCTAACATAGATGGAGGGAACTTGAGCATCTCATATTCCACAAGAGATAGCTCTACCAAGAAGAAAGCCAGTAGCTCAAGCTGTTCCATGGTGAAGAATAGAGTCAACAAGTTAATAATCATGACATTGTTGGTTCTAATTTAAAAAAAGGACATTGAAATATTTGGCAGAAACATGTGTACTAACTTTTTTGTCTGCTTGAGCTGCCTTTAGGAACCTTTTTAAAAAAACATATGCTGTTGGCACAGACATGTTAAACTGCAAGGTATTGACCATCAACTTCTCCTGCAGTGTTTACAATGAATCGTGGTTATTTGTCATGTTGATTGGCTTCTCAAATGCACAAGTTAAAGGTGTCAAAGAGGTAAACAAATGGTACCATTTCCAGAACTTCCTTCCTTGTGTATGCTTTGTCTGATATAAGAATTAGATCCCCAACCACAGGCACCGAAACTTCCTCATATTTGCATGCCAAAAGCATGGCAACTAGGCCAACCAACTGAAGCTTCTTTCTTACTACTGTCTGCTTTGCCAAAAATCTATCTATAAGATTAACAGTAAGAAACAATGTCTCGTGCATGAGGTCAAATTTATCGTGCACCTGAAGGTTCAAAACAAGCACATCAGTATTAGGGGATTTCGATTGAGTGAAAACAAGATCAATAATTATATTTGATTCATAAGAGTCAATTATTGGCATAGAGATACAGGAGGAACATTTAATATACACCTCAATAAGCCAGTCAATCAGTATAGCCCTCATCCTTTCATTAATGTCACATTGTTGTGCCATATAACTGGGTGAGACACAGCTAGTACCCTGCATGTAGCAAGCACAGTTAGTTATCAAAATCTGATAGGAAGACACTCCCACATTAGTTAGCATTTTGAAATAAATTTTGATTTCCAGAACAACTAATGTGAAATATGTTCTCTAACTTAACGTTTTTATTGCTAATTGAATACAGTAGGGGGAAGGACAACAGTTGGTGGTAAATATCCAACTCAACAGTGCTAGATCTTCATAGTTTAATTGACTTTGCTAATAGAAGCACTATTTACAAGAGAAAATAGACTTTGATTTAGTAGAAAAATGCAAGTTTTTGGAAGGGGGAAAAGATGAGCATGGATCTATGAGAAATTAGAACATGAAGGGTAAGAATTCAGATGTTATACTCTCAAAGTTCAATTCAATAATAACAATTCAGTACTCTCAAAGTCCGATTTAGTAAAGAAGAGTTCAAATGACCATAAGTGTTCGGAATCCAAACTATTCATTCCAAATGTACCTCCATTTTTCTGTAGTAGGAATAGAGATCTTCAATGTAGTCCACGACTGCAAGGTGATTATTTGAATCACAGATATCAATGTCCAAAACAGACTCTTCAATTATATCCTCCATCTCAACCTCCTCCTAACATAACAAGCCAATTATTGCACCGTCACCAAAACCAAATTTTGAAATGGATTTGAGGGTCAGAAATAAATAAAAGAGACATTAAGGAAATACCATCTGATCTGATTCACTATGCATTGGTTCTGTTTGCTCTAAAGACATGGGCACTGGCTGGTCTTCCGTTGACTTGTGTTCATCATCAATAAATATACACTCTCCAAATCCATTCGAATTTGAATTTGACAAGTTTGACCTCTTGGTTTCCTGTTCACATTGACCCACAACTCAAAATTTCAGTTTCAACTTTCAAATAGTCAAAGAATCTGTGCAAAGCATCAAATTTCACCACAGGAATAAAAGAGTCTACCTCAACACGACATTGCTGTGTGCTAGCAATTTGTGCAGCAAACCTCCTAAGACAACAGTGAGATCAAGATCAATCATCCATCACATGTGTAAGAAAACAATATAAAAATTCATTATTCCATTTCCTCCTTTTGGTTTCTTAGAAAACAGTGGGCAGGCAAATATGCAACCAAAGAAAACTTCAATTTCATTATTCAATTTCAAAATTTAAATGCTTTTTCCACTTTTTTCCTCATCCACCAAACAATTTCAAATCACTCAAAATGGTCATATCCTCTCACCTTGTGATGGGTCGATGCACCGGATCCGCCTGCTTCTTCTCACAAACATCATGTTTTCTGTGTACACCCACAAAACAAAAACCAAACCACCCCCATTAGAAACCAAAAATGACCATAAATTTACAATATAAAAGAAAAGGGCATGGCTGAAGAGAAATTACTCAGACAAGGCTCTCTTGTTAACAACACAAGGATAAGGTCGACCTTCCACCACCAGATTCTGATTGATGACGCTTAAAGCTCTTCTGTTCTGCCCCACCTTTCTGTTACCCATACAATCTATCCCTCCTATTACAACTCAAATAAAAAAAAGGTCACTACCCATGTTAAAATCTTCAACTTGACAGCAACATTGAAACTTAAAAAAACCCCATAAAAAATCTATACCTTGAAAATTTGTTGGGTTGATTAGTTTAGAAGTGTTCTCATCTGAAATCACCATTGTTTTTTGGCACAGTTGATGGAACAAAGAAACAAACAACCCAACAATCACAGACCCAACAGAACAAGGAAATCCAGATCCTAGAAGAAGTGCATCAAATGAAATGAAGGTAATATAGGTGAAAGAGAATAGATAGGATACACTGGAATACAGTGTGACACTCACACCACTGTCTACACTGACTGAAGAGACTGAAACCATGGGTATTTGTCTGGGAGGAGACCACTTTTCAAAACTCAACGGCTAGTTACTTGTGACCGTTGGATCGTTTGGCTGGCAATAACATACTTTATTTTCTACGTTCTTCTCTGTCCTAACTCTTAATAACGGTAATAATATGGTTCCCATGTGAGGAGCCGTGTCTCTGTACCCAACCCTTTTCAAATCACAATTACCCTTTTCCTAATTTTGTTGGATTTCTAGTTAAGGTAACTAATTTTCTCTTTATTACTCTAATCTCTTACCTATGAACACTTCTTCCTTCTTAATGCCAAGAGGCGTGTTTCTATTAATTAATTAATTCTCAGAATTGTTTATTTTTATTCATTGCAAAATCTTTAAATCAACGTGCAAGGTGCATTGAGTATAATAGGACAGAATTTATTTTTCTCATATTAAATAATTATATTTGAATATTCTCTTTTAATGTTTCTGCCATTTTAAATATTTGTAATTTAGATAATACCCAATAAGGTGACTGTTAAATAACTTTTTTTTATGAGAATGTTAATGAATTAGGGAAAATAAATCTTGCTAATGAATCTCTTGAAATTATTGGTTAAAGAACATTTAATATATTTTAGTAAATTTCTTAATTGCTTAAAAATAAAGATTGAATTTTGTTAATATAATCATTTTATTTTTAAAAATTACCCGAGTCAGAACAAAACTTATGAATTCATAAGTTGTTTTGTTGAAAACTATAATACATTCTTAAGTTTTAGCCGTATATGTATGTATTGTTATACTGACATGTGAACCGTCATTAGTGAATTATCTATTTGTTACATTTTTTCATTTGTTTGCTTAAATTATAAAGATAATTGTTAATATTTTCCATATAGACAAATATATAAATCGATACGATTGAAAATATTAAAATATATTTTTAAACATAATTTTTTGGTCTATTTTTTTTAAAAAATACACTTGTTTTTTCTTGTGAAATATTACTATTTTAAATAGTATTTTTTATGAAATAATCAAATTAATTTAGAAAAAAAAATGCTAAAATGACTTTTTAAAGAAGAAATAAAGACAAAATTCTAGAGTCTGAACCCAATGATTGAGTTGAAATTGGGCATTCTTTGCTGCGGCTCTGATTCTATTATTCTCAACGGTAATGCAAAGTGCGCTCCCATCTGCGCTCTACCGCACTTCACTATTTGAGTTTTGGTTTTTTTTTTTTATGATTCCTTTTTTCATTTTTGGAGTGAGAGCATGTGAGAACATGAATATGTCTATTAGAAAAATCCAATACAGTCCATTGTAAAAACAATATTATATTCCTTGGATGTAACAAATTGATCTAAGAAACTTGACACTTACACTTGAATAAAATGACATAACTACCAAATCTGAGTGTCAAGTTTTTTCCGTCCTATGAGATAAAAATTTATTAAATAAATTAATAATTTATATATATAAATTATTTATAAATTTATAAATTTTAAATTTTTATAAAAATATATTTTAATATTTTTTTAAAATTATAAAATTTACTATTTCAATTCTTACCAGTATTATCTGTATAAAAAAATTTAAAATTATCTAATAAATAATATGGATAATCTAACATATAATTTTAAATTTAAATAATAATAGAATTTATATCACACATACAGTAAATTATAATAATATAAAATAAAATATACAAATAAATGTTATATTATTAAATTATTTATAATATAATAATAAAATTAATAAAAATTTAATATGCATGTACTAACACAATACACCTATGTATATATATAGATATATATATATAAATTAAATAAAATATGAAATATTTATTTTATAATTAAAGTAATACCTATAATATTTATAATAAATATTAAAAAATTTATATTTATTTATTTTATAATATTACACTAAATGATATATTATGTATAAGATACATTTATTACATAATATCATCTCATAAAAAAAATTGAATAAAAAGTTTGAAACCTAAATTTATACAATGTTAAGGGATAGGAATGGAGTAAAGATCTGAAATTTAAACATAGAATAAAATATAATTCTATTTTAAGAATTAAAAAAAAAAGTTATTTAATTTTTTTTTAAATTAAAAATTAAAAATTTAATTTTTGTAAATATATTAATATTATATAAATATAATATATTAAAAAAATATAGTAATTATAAATATATAATATATAAATAAATAAATTTTTAAATAAATTAAATAATTTTTTTATAATTTTACTTTATCTATTTTAAAAATTTTAAATTTAAATTTATCTATCTATTAAATAAATAAAACTAAACTTAAATTTTAAACAAATAAATTATATACTGATAAATAATTTAAACTTTCAATATGATTAATGATAGTTTTTATTTTTTCCTTTATTTTTTTTTAAATTCGCTCCTAAAATATTGTCGTAAATTAAAAAGAGATTAAATTTTTTTATGTAATTATATAGATAAAAAATTAATATTAATCTAAAATTTTGTAATTTAAATACAGAGTGCACATTAACATTAATAGGATAACTTTTTTTATTAAGGTAATAATTATTTTATTATTACATCTCTATAAGAATTTATTCTTATTTTATTTTGTAATTATTTCACCGAACATTAATAGATTGGTATATGTTATTTATCGAGACAGTTAAATAAATACGATGAGCATTGTAATAATGAAACTTTTAACTTTTTATATTTATAAATATCAATAGTAGTGATCTTTATTTTAAATTCTATTAAGAAATTAACAATATATGAATTAGATGCCAAAATAGTATTTCTCGGGTCTACTCCGCTTTCTTGTCCTAAACATTCCTGTATTTATATAATAACACATTCTTAGATTATGAATATAATACCTATATCTGATCATAAGATTGAACAGTTGTCTATTCAAATTCAACCTTTTTTTTCTCTCTCAGCTCAAAAAAACGCCAAAGATTAAAAATCTATATAAATATCAATCACAACAAATGTGTATGAATGCTTTACCACAATAATAAGATTTATTATCCTCTTGTTTTGTGGAGTTATTTAGGCTTAAAATATCTAAAATGATAAACAATTATAATAAAATAACACAAATTTTGGGAGAAACAGTAAACTCTATTTCTTTTTTTTTCTTAACTTCAAATTTTATGAAATTCTGATATTGTAAAGAGTGTACTGGTTCAAATTATAAGATTCAAAATGAATCCGAATATTGAAAGTTCTACACACAAATTAAAGCACACGGAAAGCTAATGTTAAAGGTAAACCAAGAAAAGCTAAAGATGTAACCAGATGACAATAAAGTTATTGACATATCTCACTACAAAATACAACAAAATAAAAAGACACGTTAATAACAAATGAAAAAAAATATAATAAACAATAATATCTGAAAAACCAATAACATAAGCTGAAAAACTTAAAAATATTAATTGATGAAATCAATACCTGATTCGTAAATACATTATATGTGAAAAAATATCTAAATTAACAAAGTATAATAGAGTAGAATTGAAAATAATGAATGTATTTAAAATCAATTGTTTAAATTGTAAAATAAAAAATAGAATGAATTGAGACATGGATCTCATTCCATTCAAAACCATCATTCTTTATCAATTTTGGTTCTCTCCAAATTGAATGGAACATTATATTACTTTCTTTTTTTAATTTTGATTTTACTGAAGTATCCTTGCACTAATCCTAATGCAACGTGTTTCTCCCAACAAATGCAGAAATGCACAGTGCTCAGTTCTATCCTTTTGTCTTGCGTGGGTTGTTTTCATGCTCGAATTATTTTCACTCTTCTAACATTATCATTTTAATTTTTCTAAAATAACTTAAATTATATTTATAATATATATATATTATTAAAAGGAATAAATATTAATTTTGCTGGGGTAAGACATGACTCAGTAAAAAATAAAATTTTAACATTCTTTCATTATTCTTTTCTAATTTTTTTACATATATATTAAATTTCACACATTTTTTTTTATCTTTTTCTTGTCTAATAAACCTCTTTAGTAAATGAAAAAAATCCAGTTTACTCTGAAATAACTATGATATTAAAAAAAATGTAATTTAAATTTATAGTTTCGTAAAGAGAATGATAAGGTTAACATAACTTTATTTTCAAATAATTAAAGTAAGCAAAAAATAAAATAATATAATAATTTTATGAACGAAATACATTTTTAAAAAAATAATAAAACAAATGCTAAACATTTTATGATGATCCAGTAAAAAATTTCACTGCACTTGTAGCGAAAAATCTTACCATTTTTTATATTAAAAATTTATATCTATATTTTTCTTTTATTAAATTAATAAAAAACTTGAATAGCTATGATCTTGTGCAATTATTAATTTATTGGAGAAGTTAACCCAACTCATATTTATTTATAAATCTATTTACTTATTCAATGATAAGTTGAGCATTCTGGTGCTTTGATAAATTTATTTGAGAAGATTAATATGGAGAAAACAAGAACAATTAATCAGAATTACAAAATATAAAAAAAATTAAAAATATATAAGAATAAATTTTTTTAATTAATTCTACCTCATTTATTATCTAAACAAAAGAATAAAAGTTCATTCTATTCCATCATAATATATTCAAACAATTGAATAAAATCTTTAATTTATTAACAGTCTATTTCATTCTATTTATATTAATTTCATTTATTTCTTTAATTTTTATTGGTCCAAACATAAAATAAATCTCACTATAAGGAAAACTCAAAATATTTGTTGGATAGAATTATATATGTATTATATTTTTTCATATATAATTTTTTATTTATAAATTGTTTCAAATGAAACACATAATTTTAAGAATGAGTAAACACGAAGGCTGACGATTTTCTAATACACTTTTTTAAAAATATTTTTTAATTATAAGATATGTTGAACGTTATGAATTGATTTGGTAATGAAATTATCTACAAAGATTATATACAATGTACCTACCTTGAATTCTGCCAAACTTCCTGATTTTACAATATTATTATTTATGATTTTTTATAATATTAATATTATTTAAATATTTTTATTATTTTCAAATAATATTGTATTATCATGTCTATTTTTAAAAAGTAAATACTATTTATAAAAATATAATATTTTATTTATAATAAAAATATTACTTACTTAAAATTTTATCTAAGTAATTTGATATTTTGCATTAAAATTATAAGCCAAACTCACCAACTAATTTATTTAAACTTATTATTACAATTTATTAATTCTATAATAGAAAAAGTTACTCCTACGTAAAAAAAAAGTAATTTATATTTAAACGTGGTTAAATTTATTTTTAAATATAAAAATACAGAGATATAAATTACTTTGTACATAAAAATATCATTGTTATTTTATAATATGTATTACATAAAATTATATATATTTTAGTTTTACAATAGTATTTTTTTATTACTTTTTACAACCATTTCAATTTTTATATTTATAATATTGCATATAAAATTAATAAAAATGCACTAATGGTATAAATTTTTTACATTATTATCTAATCATAAATTATTAAATTGTTAAAAATTATTTTAAAAGTAATACTTATCATAATTTTTAATTGATTAATAATATATAAAAAAATAAAAGAAAATATAATAGCAAAATGACATCATAATAAAAAATATTGAAACACTCTAAAAATAATATTATAAAATTGAATGACAATGATAGATTATTATTAAAAAAATGAAAAAATTAATTTTATCATCATAACAATAAATATTATTGTCTATATAAATTTATTAAGAAAATAATTTTAAGAAAAGTATAGTGATACATAAATCAGTTTGAACTGATGTTAAATCATTGTTTTCCATCGATTTTGGACCAATTCAACTAATTTTTCACTAATTCTGAGATAAGCCAATTTTTAAGATTGAATGTACCAATTTTCAATCAAATCGACCCATCCCATCCAATTTTAAAAACTATCATTACATACATTCATTCACAAGACTATTCACATGCGCATATCTATGTAGTAAATAATTTTAATATTATTATATTTTTTAATTTTGAAAAATTGAATGAAAATTCTATTTCTCAAGACTCGACTATTAGACCCAGACCAACCTAGACCAACCTATTTTTAATCATGTTGGTTCCGATCAAGTTACAAATTTAAAGTTCACTAAATCCAACCTGTTCCGTTTTATTTTAATTGGTTCAAATTATTCTTTTTTCTTTCAAAACTCGATTCGTGAATACCCCTAGGGCTGTTTTTACATTCATTAAAATGTGTTAGGGCCAAAAGTTTTGATCTAAACCCAGTTGAATAATTGGTCCTAAAGGCAAGTGCAAGTATTTCTTAATATTCAAGCCGTCAAACTATACACACAATGCGATTTTAATTCATCCTTGCAGTGAATCGTGATAGATTAATACGTCACTTCCATCTCTGCATACGTTTATATCCTTTTGAATTAATTTACATAATGAATTCTTTAATTGCCCATGTAGTATTGTTTCTTTGCTCAATTCCATCGTATTGTTTCTTTTGAATTATGACATCCGCGTTTCCCTCTCGTTTTCTCTCACTGTAAAAGGTGGAGGGAAGAGGTATCTCCCAATGGTGACAAAACACAGACTCAAAGAGAGCCTTAGAAAAATAGTATACAAGCACAAGAAGAATCTAGAGGAACTGAATGCCTAGATTTAAGCCACTAAGTTTTAATGGAAAAAAGGGAAGCAAGAGACTAATTCTGTTTCTAGCCAAAAACATAGCAAGAATATCATCTGCTTCCTGTTTTCTCTCTGAACTATGATGGAGGGAAGAAAATATCTTCTGCTACCAAAAAATGTTATTCATCACTTGAAGGAACTGGGAGTGGAGATACTCTTTGCTTGTTTTTACGTGGTTTCTGCCTTCCCTTCCCACTGAAGACTTTGACAAGTGATAAATGCAGTTTTTTCTTCTTTAAGTCTGACTCATCTGTTGTTTTTGTATCCACATCTATGTTGTGGTTGTTAGCTATCACCTGTTGACTTTTAGACACTGAATATTGGGATGGCCTACTTGTGTTGTGTTCATCCATCTTTGTATGCCTAGTTTGGTGTAAAAAACTTTTTTTGGCATAGGTGATTTTCTTCCTATCATTCATCAGCTGTTTTCCAAGATAATTTTGCTTTTTTGGCATAGAGTTCTTCGTTATAGATAGATCAACCTTCTGGCTTAACTTAATTAGCTTCTGGTGCACGTCATTAGTTTCCTTGTGTTCAAATTTCTCAAACAATTTATGGTTCCTTGAGCCCGTTTTCTCCTCTGCAATACATCTATTCTCAACCAATTTCTGCTTCTTGATTTTTTCTTGCCTACATTGTGGATTTGCTATAGATAAAACTTGTCGTTCATCATTCCTTCCCACCATTTGATGGCCAATATCTTCCGTGTCCTTGGTCTTTCCAGCTTCAGAACCCTCCCCAGTCCCTATAATTCCACCACTCATAGTTTCAAGAACAATTTTGCCCAAAACAAATCCAGTCTCTGAAAGGTTACCCTTCCCAAGCATGCCATAATTTATCTTTGAATTTTTTCTTTTACTCTTATAAGATTCAACATCATTGGCCAGCATTTCAAAAATCCCAGAAACAAGTTTCCCTGTTTTCCTTGATACAAATACCTGAAATCCGCAAAGATTCAGTTGGATTGGAGCTTTTTGAATTGCCACAAAATAACATCTTCAAATGTACATAGATAATCGATTTACAGAGGGGTAAAAGATGGCATAACCAAACCTACGGGACAAGTTAGGCAAGAGGGCAGAAGGATAATATGCCAGTAGAAATGCAAAATTATCTACTGCCTTGTTCCCATCCAATAAGCTACGTGATGTCTGCTGACTGTTGGCCACTTACATTAAAATCTTGATTTCTTCATCAAAATAAAAATATATATGTTTTTTCTTTTCCCAAGCTCCATTATTCATTATCAAGTTGAAGAAATCATGTTAACCTTTAAGAGGAGTAAATGTCACACACCAAGAAACCAAGTTTTAATAGGATGAAGTTTTCTCCTTTTCTTGCTTCAAGATATCATTTGAAAATTGAAAATGAAACAGTGGAAAAATAAGCTACCAAAGGAATTTTCAAAGAAATAGCAGCAACATTCTCTTAGAAGCTGAAATCCGGAGATCATGAGAACAATGTTCTCGGATCACAGAAAGGAGAACAGTATTGCATGAAACCAACTTCATTGTCAAATTTTGTTTAGCCCATTCCCATTCCTTGACCATGTTATGAGGGAAAGGGAACCAAAGGAAAATTTCTGTCTAAAATTGGTTACTTCAGACTGATCACAAACTAATTCTATCCTTTCATTCTTAGAATCAAAACTAAATCACAAAAACAGATGAAATTGATGCATGAGATGACAATTTGTGTAAAACTTGACCCAATGAGTTTACATATCTCAAATTCTAATTAAGAATTATGATAGAATTATAATTCATATCATACTATATGCATTTCCCAGAATATCTGGGATTAAAAGCAATACAGCTGCCTGAAAATAAAACTCCTTGAACTGAAGCCAGAAGAAGTAGTTACCCTGGGCACCTAAGCTGTCATATTTATGAATAATGCCTGGTCAATTATACCTATCCATATAGTATCCATTTATTTAGTGACATCATATATAGTTGTGTTTTATGGTTAGTCACATTGGTGTTCAATTTTCTTTTATTGTTTCTTTACATGATATCAAAGCTACTTTATTTTCAGATCCAAAAGCAAACAGTTAACAGCTAACTAGAAACAAGGAAGTATCATAAACCCTAACTATGGCACGTTTGAAACCAGTCAATTAGAACAGCACTCATCCTGTTGTAACTATTATGAAATCAATCAACCACGTAATTTTCAAACCTTATCTAAATAAATGTATACCAAAGTAGATTTACTTACCAAGCCAGATCGTGGAAAAGATGGGTATTTAGACATGAATTGAAGAAGACTATTATTCTGCACCAGAGCAGGTATGGACTGCATCACCAAAGATGCCAATTTAGTGATTGCTTCTGCAATTTCTTCATTTGATTTGTGTGTGCTGGATGTCCTTATTTCAGGTGCAAAATTAACACACATTTTTGCACATTCTTTAGCAAATTTAACACCTTCTTCCCACTCCCCATGATATAGAACAGAAGCAAATGCCCACACCACTAGAGCTTCTTGAGGATTATTTATTAATGCCAGGTGAAATGCCAGCAATCCAATCCTGTAACATACACAAATATACAATGGTGTCACAAACACCCATCAGTGAGAGGATATAAATTCACAAACAACATCCATCCAAGCCCATTTCAGCTACAGCAGAAAATAAGTTTCCCTAAACCAATTATTCTCCTCTCCACCACCACCTGCAAAAACCCGATTGAAAAAAAGGTGGCTACTAGACCAACAGTCGATCATTGTCCTGATAACCTAAAATGACTAATGAATTCAAGCATGCATTTATTACTAAAAGTGAACTGACAATGAGTAGTTGTTTTGATCACCTTCATTAGAAATGCTTAATGTATCTTCTACTTCGACAAAAAAATGCATCTCCTACAAAGCATGACATTTAAAAGGGTTGCACTAAAAGCAGACTTTGCATGTGCAAACTGCAAAGTGCATTCACAGACTGGGTATGGCAAAAATACATATCAGGTACTACTTTCCATTTTGGAATTTCACAGGGATATACCTTAGGTGTGACCCAATATGCAAATGTTACAGCTTGGGCACACTAGTGGAAAAGTTATAATGGTTTAGCCAGAAGTGGTCAACAATTTACAGAAAAATGAAGCTCATCTCTGAATACTAACAACTTATTTTTCAAGCTGAAGTGAACCAAAGTATATATCAGTATTAGAAAGTGACTTGCTCCTGCTACTGAATCTAGGGTCCATCGAATACTCACAATGATGATAACTTGACACAAGTGGTAAACTATTCATTTTGTTCTCCTCACAAGAGCTGAATCTATGTAGCATGGGCACAAAATTGGCAGAAAGTAAATGCAGAACAAGAATGTATGTGATTATAATTATGATTTTTTATGTTTAATTTAAAATATCTTGCTGAAGGATTTTTTTATATGTATATTTGTATATCCCAACCACTAAACCTAATCTTTTTAAATGGAAATCACCAAATTGAAATGTTCCAAGCAGAGGGCCCATATGGCCATATCCCTATCTGCATTTTCTAGCTTTACTCTCACCAAAGGGAAACTTTAAAGATGAACAATCTCAAAAAAGAGGGGAAAAAATTATCAACTGCTGTAACTTTTCATTCTGGTGATCAAAGTGTCCAGCAAAATAACCCATAAGTTCAGAACTAAACCAGAGTTTGTGAGGAATTTCTGAAGGAATTGGAATTTTTATTGATTGAAATGAATGAAAATGAATAGAAAGAAGGAAAAAGATTTCTCCTCCAAGGGTTTCCCCTTTCTTACAATCTTCCTAATTCTGAATGCCTCTTTCCCTCCTTATTTTCCCCAATTTATCTAACTGAAATCTTCTCTAACAAATTAATTAACTACTCCAATAGTCCCCAACTCCTTTTCCTTCCCCTTCTGTCTTAACAGAGTTTCTATCCAAGGAATGGACAGAAAGGAGACTTGATTATTTGACACTTGATTGTAAATGCTGACTTCATTCTAGACATACCTTGCTGATTGTTTTCATTTGCCAAAGTAGATGGTACTTTTTAAAAGTACTTCTTGAATTGGTTTTAATTTGGCCCAGAAGTGTGAAGTCAGTTCAGCTAGAAAGTTGACGAAAAATTGGATGAATTGTCTGCTATACAGACAGTTTCAAAAACTTAAAACTGTCTGTATAATATATGGTATTAAACACCCAAAACTCAGTTATATAGCAGGAGCATCTAATGCTTGAAAACTAGATTCAGTACAAATTCCTCAATTCCCTAAAGTCTAGCTAAGAAAACACACACACCGAATATAAGCTTAGATGCTCCATTAGATATTTGTTCTTTCTCAGACCTACATCCTAAAGTTTAGGATTAATTTAGATTTTTTCTTTTTTTCCCATTAGACAGAGGGTTCTTTTAACAAACAGAACTAAATCACTCACCATAGAGTGCAATCACAAGGTCGATCACATGCAACCAAATTATCCAGATGGAAGAATAATTTCTGCAAAAGTAACAGAACCATAAGTGAAAGCAGAAAAGTTTGATAATAAATGTACACTTGTTATGATTGTGACCAAGACCACACCCATTTGAGTAGGTGGAAATAAGGAGACAAAAAATAGTAAGTATTTGAACACAATAAATTCCTCATACCTTGCCATTTTTTTATCTTTTTTATGTAGACTTTATTACGTCCTTACATATTATATTTTTTGCCCACTCGTGAGAATCTCTCCAGAGTTGAACATTTCTCAATGTTAGATTGATGCAATGTAAGTAACATCATGTAACCTACTATCCAATTTATCTTTAGTTCTGAACAGGAAATTATTCTCTAATTATCAGAAAAGTAGTCATAATATTCTACCATATCTTTTGGGTTCAAAGTTTTTAAGTGAAATTTCAGTTAGTTATGTGTGCAAATAATTATATGATTACTCAATCAAGTTTACTGATCAAATAGCTGTATTTTGAATGACAACAAACCTCTAATAATTAATAGCAATATTGTTTGTAAACATCAAAGCATTCAAACTGATCCAGTTAACTGTGTGCTATCAACTTATAATAACTTTATCTTTGCATTCATTGAATTCAAATAATATAAAAAGTTTGTTCTACAATTATTTTGTAAATCTAACTTACCATCAACATATTGGAAGGCTGAGCATCTTCTCTACTCGCCTGTTCATCAAGATATGCTGCCTATAACCAACTAATGAGGTTCAATTGTATTTGGCTGATGGGCATATTATTAAAAGACTAAAAGTCAGCAACTTAAGTCAACTTACATGCAGAGGAAGTAAAAATTCAAGAAATTTGAATTTCCAAAGTAAGCGCAGAGATGGTTCAGCAGCTCCATAGGACAGCATATAATTCAATTCAATCATTATTTTATTCTGAAATATAAAAAGAACAGCAGCAAGAAGAGTGATGAGAATAAAACAATAATTAATTTGATGTCCAAAAATAAACCTGATAAGTTTTATAATAGACAGATTTAACCTTTTCAATTGTCAACAACATGAATACAAATGAAGTGCAATAAAAAGGGAAGCATTTCTACACAACCCATGGACAACAGATATGAGGAGAAGCAAAACCAGTAAAACTAAAAGATGATAGAAAATTTCTCATGCCAAAATCAAGCAGCACGCCATTATCATAAAATTCCAATTGAGGTACCTTGTCCAAACTCTTAACTAGTGAAGAATATGTCCAGATTGCAGCCTCAATCTCTCTTGATAACAATAAACCAAGCCGAGCTGCAATTCTGAAGCCACGCAAAATTCTTCCTACACACAGATTTTACATGCAGCTTCACTTTCATAGCGGATGTTAATCAATGTGGCTCAGAATTCTTAATTTGAAGATGCTGATGAGAGTATGATGCTACCTACCAGGATCCTCTTTAAAGGACAGCTGAGCAGGGATGACAGTTTCTAGCTGAATCCATACCACCAAAGCATAATTATATATTAGCATACTTACGAGTTACACTCACGTTTGAGGGTGTGAAAATTTATTAACAAATTAAATAAAGAGTTACCTTTAAGGAGCTCAAATCAGCCATTCCATTGGTATAATCATAGATTTTATTGGCAAAGGGGTCATAAAATAAACTGCATCCAAAATTAGAAATGGATTAAGACAGAGCTAAAAATTAAATATTGAAGATAAAAACTAATACTTGTTACTGCAACATCCTACCTTTGCAACGTAATCCAAAACCCCATTTTAAAGAGCAGGTAAATGTTTAAAACAGAAACTATGTACAAAAACAAATACATCACCTACAAGCTATAAAAAAGTTTTTTTTTTAAAAAAAAAAAACTGCAAGAATACCTATTAATTGTGAAGTCCCTGCGCAAGGAGTTTTTGCAGCGGAATAAGTCTTCTCTATTAGTGCATTCCGGCAACAGAGAGTCTAAAGATTGTTCCTTACCCTTGGAAGTTCTTGCTACTGTCTCAAAACTGGTTACCTGATACAATCGTAATAAATAGGTTAATTAATTTATGGAAATTGCATTGATCAAAGAAGAATAGCCAAATGAAGAGCACATTAAATCATACATGTAATTTGTAGCATAAAAAAATGACGAAGGTAATCTTGTATAACTACTCAATGGACTAACCTCGACTACAAAACCTTTTATATGAACCAAGCATACTGGAAAATGTCGTCCAACAACTTCAGCACGAGCTAAACGGCGAAACTGCTTTCTCACCTGTTAGATATCATTGAGAAAAAAAGTGTCTTGGTACTCACTACAAAATGTATGGCGTGCTTCAGATATAGTTAATAAATTGAGTCATTGTCATAAAACCTCTGTAAGCTTTGCTGTGGTGATAACATCAAAATCTTTTGGTGTTCTTTTCAGTAGTAGATCTCTCACACACCCACCAACTAGGTAGGACTCAAATCCTGCAATTTGTAAAAGTTGAAAGAGTCTAATTATTTAAAACGAAATAGGGGTATAGAAAACACATAAATGTTGAAGTTAAAAGATATTTTGTACCAGAATAATTTATATATAGGGTGTAGTACAGATGCATTAAAAAAATGGCATTTCCAAGATCAGTCTAATTATGCTTTTCTCCCCTTGTTCGGCTAAGATCAATCAAGCGCCCATGTTAGGAAAAGGTGCAGGAAGCAAGGAAATTGTTGAGAATATCTTAAATTATCTTGAGAGTAACTTAGAATATCTTAGCAATATAGCATATCTTCATAATATTATATTTTTAATATCTTAGAATGCATTTAGAATATATCATTGGATGAATTATTCATCTAATTGAGGAAGGAATGTAAGAATTGTTTTCCAACTATTATGTTTTATGCTTTGTTCTCTTATTTAAATAGGGTTAGTCTCTTATTGTACCCATGGCTCAGACTTTTACCAGTAGTGCTACTATTGTACCTAGTTACTAATATAAGTTGGGCTGCTGAGTCAATATTTGTATCATGTTATTACATACCACATCATTATAATCTTCTCAAATTGATTATTCCTCCTCTCTCTCTTCCTTCTTTTCTACGTCAGCCTTATATTTCAACAGAATCATCCTTTAACCTTGTTGACTAGCAATTCCATTGGCTCAGAGATGAAACAATGGTTCATGACTCCAGGTGTTACGATATTTGGAGTAACTAGTAAGACAGCCTGGTTACTAAGATCATACTTCCAAAAATTACAAAGAAAATAAACCAGCAAGGAAGACAATGCCCATCTTTTATCATTATAATAATGGAATAAGAGGAGGAAGAGGAAAAAGACATTTTACAAGCCTGTATACAATCCCCCTTAAGTAAGGTATCATGGGGTATAAAAAAAAAATTTCACCTTTGCTCCGAAGAAGTTTCAGGACAAACTGAGACGGATATGAAATCATAGAACTAGTTATACCAAGCTTCCTTGCATCCAAAGCCTTCCATTTTGCGGCATCAATGCGGCCTGAATAACAGCTCAAAATTGTAACCAGGTCTCAAATGCATATGACCAAAGCCTTACTACGGGGTTTCTACATATAAACAACCAGGTCTGAAAACTGATTTTGGGTAAACACTTCCCCTCAGTATCAGACATGAGAAATACAAATGTGTTGTTTATGTGCATTTTGCTTGACAATATCAAAAGTGGCTCCATGAGAAAAATAAATTCAGATAATACAAATCTTCTAATCCTGGTACTAAGCTGAGCAAAATAAAAATAACTTTACCTCGGCAAGTAGAGTAATCGAAGTCTTTTTCGGGAGACGGTTGATCTTGCACTGGTCCTTTGGGCGCAGGGGAATGGAAGGTCTACAGCAAAGAATTCAAGGTCAACAGAGGAGTGGGTTATAGAAGGAAGAGATATTACAAGTCACAAGGTGTTTGTGAAATTGTCTCAACCAAAGTAAGAGGGTAATGACAGTTGGTGCACCTGTGAGTTTATGAGGGTCTTCAAACGAGCAAGCACGCCGCGCTTGTTGTTGTTGTTCAATCTGATGGGAACCGACATTGGAGCGTGAAACAACCACTTCAGCGCTAACAACTAAGTCCCACCTTCGTTCATTTCTAGCGGCACAAGCTCTTTCGATTTTCTAAGTTACTGGTTGCAACCACTCTATTAGGCTTTATACTTTACTGGGTAAATATATTGTTAAACCCGAGCTCGGTTTCCATCTCTGATATATACACCTATTAATATAAAATTTATGATTAAGCTTGGTAAGATATATCTAGAGAGAAGTAACGATCAACCTAAAAGCGTCGTGAATTATATTAAATATGTATATTATTAATAATTTTATATAAAATTTAATTTTTATTAATTTAATTATTATATATTTTTATTATATAAATTCTATTTATAAAATTTATAATTAATGTTAATTTAATTATTATATATTTTTATTATATAAATTCTATTTATAAAATTTATAATTAATATAAAAATATTTAATATTCTATTTATAAAAAGTAATATAATAATATTTTTTAAATATATAAATAAGAATCTTTAATATATATTTATATTTGTTATTTTAGAAAAATAAATATTAATAATTAAGAAAATATATAATTATAATTTAATTATTAGATCGATAAAAAAATATTTACATAAAATTAAATAATATAATATTTAATTCAAATAAATTGATTTTTTATTATGCAAATTACATTAAATATTATATTATTTGTGTAAAATATATATATTTATATATGTTAAATTTATTGGTTAATTTTTAATTAAAATTATCTAATAAAAATTAAAAAATCATATAATATTTAAAATAACCCATACTAATAAAATTATGATATAACTTACGTTGATATAAGTTAATTCATATATATGTATATATTAATAAATAATTTAAATTTTGTTCAATTTTAAACTAAATCAATCCTAATTTTTTTATCATGTGTTGTTTTTTTTTTTCATTAAATTGGTATATTTTGTTTTGTTATGTATTAAATGTTGAAATTAGTGTAATTCTCAAAGTTATGCTTATGATATCTAACTCATTAAATTTTTTTTTCCAAAAATACTTTCTTATATTAAAAAGTAAAATACAACTTTTAATTTACAAATTGTTTTGTTAAAACATTATTATCCCATGTATAATGTAATATAAAATTATGTAAGATACATATCCATGTTATTAATAAAAAAACGTAAATTAGTAATTAATGTATTAGTTATATAGTATTTTTTTCGCATAATCTTCACCGGATTATGAGATAGATGTTGATAATATCGAATTAGAAACGATAAGAGTTGACAAATTATAAATATAGCTTATAATATCTTAGATTTGTATGCCTTCTAGCATAAAATTACAGGAAATGAATCATACAAGTCCTAATTATTTAAAACGTAGAGCTAAAAGTACAATAGCAAGTGTTAATGATGTCCTTTTTTGTTAGGTTGGCATGTAACGGAAAAATCCAATATATATATATATATATATATATATATATATATATATATATATATATATTGAGAGGTATTCAAGTTTCGGTAACAAGTGTGGTTGGATAATCAATTCTATCAACAAGAGGTAAGTGAAAGATTAAAACAATTAACAGAGTTCATATTTCTACTGCCATGCTGACAACTCTAACTAATACATCACTTAAGCATTTGTTGAAAAATTTATAAAAAATATAATTTCAAAATTTAAACGAGGTTAAATTTGATAATTTAAACTTTTTATCATTAATTCTTGGTGTTCACTAAGTTGAATCGACGATGTTTTGAAATTTTGATTAAAAAATAAATAACCAAGTTTTTGGTAATCTAAATTTCAAATAAATAATTAAAATAATATTAATATTAACATGGGGTTATTTAAATTCTTTATTAGAAGTGGTGAATACACAGGTCAATAAATTAGACTAATTTTAATGAGTTGGAAGAAACGTAATAGCTGCTATGGTTGTGATCAAGAATGACAAAAAGTACTTGCATGTTTACATGGATTGATCGTGACGGGACGAGAGATCAACACTCACCGGGTAGGGTTAAATCGCAATACTCATCCTGTGTATGCTTGTATATTTGTAATTTTATTTATTAAATACGTTTATATATATATATATATATAATATCTTTTTCATTTTAGAACAAGCTAAAATTTACTTTTATTATTTCATAATGCCTTTTTAGCAACTAAATTTATTATTGTAAAAATTCTATTATGTATAATAATATAATTTTATATTATATATATGATGATAATATTTTTATTAATTTTAAATTCTCAAATATCGGCTATATTTTATTTATTTTCAAAAATAATTTTATTTTAGAAAATATCTTATTAAAAAATCTAAACTTCTGCCAAACACATGGTCACCCATGTTAGTTTAACTAGATAAAAAAAACAGCCCCAGTAGTCCAGAATAAAGTTATTAAAAACATCAGCACAACATAAACTCTTGTGCATTAATTCAATTTTTGTTTAATACAATGGTCTAACTAAGCCCAATTTGTAGTTCATTTTATGTATTTATCTGAATTTGTTCGGTAAAATAGGTAATACATTCTAAAAAATATACCATTTTTCAAGTTATTTCCACGTAATTATTTCTTACAAATAATAAAATAAAAATGATTCAATATTTTAATTTATATAAAACTAAATACAAGCAAACAAGTGTAAAATTCATTTATATTTTCTTGAAAGATAACCGTGACACGATTATATAAAAATAGAACGAATCTTTAACCAGTGATTCAAAATTAGATGTATCACAGTGTTAACCTTTTAAGAAGATTTTAGTTATTAAACGAGTCTTTCGAATACTTAGAAAATCACTATAATACAATGGTATTTAAGTTTTAGAAAAAGTAAAGATTATTTTAGAAATCATTTATAATGTAATAAATGCAACTTTAACAAATTTTAAGGTTTTCAAAATAAATACTATAAACATGTTTTTGTACAGATTATTCTAATACATTATGATTATTATTAAGTAAATTTTATTAAAGTTGTACTTTTAATATATTAATAAATTTATTTAATAAAAGTATTTAATAAACATATCAAAATCATCTTACAAACAATCATTATGTTTAAAATTATGTTTTTAATAAAATTTTTGTTTAAAATTAGTTAAAAAAATATTTAAAATTATGTTTTTATTATATTAATAATTGTATTGCCGCTTCAAACAATCATCCATTCAGGCTTTTAGGTAGCAGTCACACCACCATTTTCCATTGGGGATTGATTTTTTTCTTAAAAAAGAGACAATTATTTTCCATCAATGGCCTATATTTATATTGTATTTACATATATTTACATTCTGAGCCCTACCACAATTTAAAATTATAAAACTAACCCATCACCAGAAGTCGTCACGCGCTTTACAAAGAGCGTGCTTGTCTTGACATCCTTCTCTCCTGTTGCGAGAGGATAAAAGATAAAGAGAGGGTTACCATCTTTAGTCACGCGCAGGTTGAGCACGTGGATCTAAGTTTCCTGATAAAGACCAACATCAATTCTTTCCCGGCTTAGGTGGGTTAAGAAGTGTAGGGTCCTTCCTCCCTCTCTCTCTCTCTCTCTCTCTCTCTCTCTCTCTCTCTCCCTCTTTATTTAATTATTTATATTTTATATTTATTTTAATTTCCCGATTGCATAGCCATAGCATAAGCATAACACTCCGTTATTTTCTATTTTCTTAATTATTTTTCTTCACCATTTCTCTCAGTTATCTCTCAAATCCGCAAGCTTCCACTTTCTCCCGAATTCCAATTTCGGTTCAATCGTTTTAGGGTTAGGGTTTGGATCCCCTTTCTCCTTCGCATTCAATTAAGGAGCGTGGGACCTGATTCCCTCCCGTGCTTTGTACGGAGGACGCCATGGGAGGTGACGCTGCCGCTGATGGTGCGACGACGGAACCCAACGCCACCGAAGGAGTCAACATCAACATTCGCTGCTCCAATGGTTCCAAGTTTTCCGTTCAGATTAGCCTCGATTCCACCGTCAGATCCTTCAAGGATGTTGTCGCTCGCAACTGCGACATCCCCGCCGATCAACAGCGTCTGATTTACAAGGGTCGGATCCTCAAGGACGATCAAACCCTCCAGAGCTACGGTATCCACCCGATCTTGCTATTCTTGATATATTTATCCGTGATATTAACTTTGATTTGTTCGCACTCACGATTTAATGTTTTTCAATTCCGGGTTTGCCCGTGCTGTTCATTTTCTTAATATTTAATTACTTAAAAATGGGATATTATGCGTTTTTTTTATTGGTTTGATATTTTTTTTTTCAATTTGCTATGATTTATTACTTTCATATTCTTCAGTCTCTTATAATTATTTGTCTTAGAGATCTTTGAGAGAGTGGAATAAAGTAATTTACCCATTCTTTATTTGTATAGCTTTATTAATATTAACAGTAATGTAGAATTAGTTTGTCGACAAAGTTGTGGACTATTCTACAAGCACGAGTTTTACTAGGCAGTAAAGGAAGTTTATGTGTTGTATTCCTCTAGGGTAAAAACATAACATGGAGAATCATTTTTTATGCACCCAAGTTTTCTTCACTAGAAAACTCGGGTGTTTCAGAGAATATTTCCTGAATGAGTGAAGTGGGAACATAACTAACTTTTAATTCATATTTATAGGTTTGGAGGCAGATCACACTGTCCATTTGGTTCGTGGCTTTGCACCTGCTAATGCATCTGGTGGGACTAATAGTGGTGGTGCCAATACCACAACAACTAATACAAGAGGTGCTGGTGCTGATGAGGGTGGTGGGGGTATAGGAGGGCCTGGATTGGGAGCTTCACTGTTCCCAGGACTTGGTATCAATGGGATGGGGGGCAGTGGCCTCAATGGCTTATTTGGAGCAGGCTTACCAGATCTTGAACAGATGCAACAACCATTTTTGTCAAATCCCAACTTAGTGAGAGAAATAATGAACACACCTGCCATGCAGAATTTAATAAATAATCCTGAGATAGTGCGGAATCTTATAATGAATAACCCACAGATGCAAGAGCTCATGGACAGAAACCCTGAGCTGGCACACATACTTAATGATCCCAGCACTCTTCGCCAGACACTTGAAGCTACAAGGAATCCTGAGATCATGCGTGAAATGATGAGGAATACAGACAGAGCAATGAGCAACATTGAATCTTCTCCAGAGGGATTCAACATGCTGAGGCGCATGTATGAAAATGTCCAAGAACCTTTTTTAAATGCCACTACAATGGCTGGCAACACAGGAAATGAAAGTGCAGCAATCAGGAACCAATCTACCAATCCCTCAACTACTAGTTCTGAAGCAACTTCCCCTGTACCCAATACTAACCCACTTCCTAATCCTTGGTCCTCTACTGGAAGTAAGTTTTCATACCATAATTTTCTCCTCAAATCCTGCAACTGAAGGAATACCTCTGTTTCATCAATTGCTGTGAATTGTTTTTCTATTGGTTTTTTGGTATGTTCTAGAGTTGGTAGCTACATTTTTTACCTGCTTGTGACTAATAATGCGCTGACTGATGTTAAAATTTTGCAGCTGGAGGTGCCCAAAACAACACCAGAAGGTCAACTACTGGTGGGGATGCACGACAGCAGACACCAACTGGCTTAGGAGGGCTGGGTCTGCCAGATCTTGAAGGCATGATGGGTGGTATGCCGGATGCTGCTTTATTGACCCAGTTAATGCAAAATCCAGCTATTTCACAGATGATGCAAAGTATTCTTTCCAATCCTCAGACTATGAATCAGGTAAATACTTACCATCAGTGCCTATGTGTTGTTCATGTTTTGTATTGATCTCTAATATTTTATTTACTTTTAGATTCTTGGTGTCAATGCTGAGCAGCGGGGCATGCCCGATTTAAATTCTTTAAGGGAAGTGATGCAAAACCCAGAGTTCCTTCGCCTGTTTTCCTCACCTGAGACACTGCAGGTAGACAGATTTAGAGTTCTGCACCTGTTGATAAATTTGACTTAATGTTCTCAATCATAGGCTTGCATATGTATCTTTACTGGCATTATGTGGCCCAACATTGAAATTTGAAACTTTTAGTCTCATGATTATACACATTATGAAGACTGGTAATTTGAATGTTTCTTTAGCTGTTTTTTTTTTCTTTGTTTCTTCCATGATAAAATTATAGTAAACAAGTATCAGACCTAACTGGACCGAGTGCTGCATCAATCAACTGGTTGGATAATGGCCTACTAGCTATGTTTTTGAGGGAAAATTGATGTTGACATTCTGTGAATAAAGTTTATGCTTTAAAAAAAGAAATTCAAATTTGGATTCTCTAAAATGTGATGTAATATGAGAAAGGATTGTTTTATTTGCCTGTCTTGACACTTGTTTTAAGTAGTTTTCTCGCAACTGAGTGTCCCATTTGCAATTGCAGCAACTCTTGTCTTTCCAGCAAACTCTTCTGTCTCAGCTTGGTCAACAACAAACAGCACAGTAAGAAATGGAGCAATCCTTGCATTCTTATTTTTATATGGCTTTTGTCTTGAAAAGAAACGAGAACTTCCATTAGTTATTGTTAAATGGATTTGTATGCAATGTGCCATTGTCTCAATGCTGTAGCTTAATGATGCAGTTATTTGTTTGTCCCTAGTACACCTGGTTCAACTGAGCTGATAGGTCTTGACAAAATATGACTTCCCATGTTTAGTTGCATAGTCATTGTTGTTGCTATTTATTTTTACTGATGATTACTGTCTGATGCTATGCTTGAATACAAGATATTTAGACTTCTGTCTGATAATAATCCTTAGAATGAGATTTTTTTTATTTGTTTAAGAATTGGATTTTTTATTTATTTTTATTACTTTTGTTGATCATTGTTGTCAGATGCTATGCTTGAAATAGAATTTTTTTTATTTGTGTTGAACAACAATCCTTAGAATGAGATGACATTCTCTCACTCTAAATTTTTGGTACAAAAAAAGTTCCATGCAGAGCAAAATCTGTGTTAGAAACCCAGGAAAGGAAAAAGAATACTTTGCTAGTGTTTATTGAATTACAAAGAGCCTAAAGAGAGAATTCTCCTTCCAAATGTTTCCCTTCAACCCTTCCATAAAGGGTTTCCCCTTTCTTACAACAGAGCTAATCCTCAGTTGTCAAATGATCACAAAACAGAATGAACCATCTACTGTCCTCCCTACTATTTAGGCTAACCACCAAAACTAATTCTATAATTAACTTTTAACCAACTCTAACTACTTTGCCTTATCCCCATATTACATGCAATTCTTCTATCTAAACCATCATTAGTTTTTGCACTATAAACATCTAATAAAATCTTAATACAACACAGCCAATAGGTGTTTGACTCACCTGGCTAACCTTTTTGTTCATGATAATTGCATGACTTGTTTGTGTCCTGGGTTCCTCTGAATGAAATTTTGAATCCACTGAAAATCCTCAGAGATTGGTGATTTTAGCCGGGGACAGCCTTTCCTCACTTTAAACTTTCTCTAAGCAAATCTGCATTAAAAGAAGGCAGATTGAATGGGAATTTTCCTGGTGACAAAATAAGTTTTATGTCTTGACTTTTGATGCCCTTGAATTTTATGTTGTTGATTAATAATGTTTGTTGCTGGCTTAATCTTCTATTAATCTGGCATTTTTTTGCAGGGAACCAGGTCAAACAGGTGGAGGCACTGGTATGCAAGACAACTCTGCAATTTTTTTTTTTTATTTTTTTGTTTCTGTTTAGTACTAGAAACTATCCTCTGTTAGTCTTATTTGGAATATTTTGTGGCTGTGCTTTTGCTTTGGCAATTCAAATTGCTTGGCCATCTTGTAAGATCACTTTAATTTGAATTATAACTTTTGGGATCAGTTGAACATTTAATAATGTGATTACATTTCCTGTTGGTAAACCACCCATTAAAAAAGATTACAGCAGGAAGAGGAAGAGTGGTAAGAGAATATTAGAGCGAGTTCTTAATGATAGTGATTTTCTGGTGGATAATTGAGTAGTTTGGCAGGAATCATTAGGGAAGAGGCTGAGATTGTAACTGTTCAGAAGACAGAAGGAGAGATTATAACTGTCCAGAAGACAGTAAATCTATAATAAAGGGGGGTGGTGGAGGGTCTTGTATAAATAGGAAGGAGGGAGAGTTAGTGGGGCACTTGAGATTTAGGATTGAGAAATTATAGTAGTAGGAGAGTCCAGGTCTATCGAATATCTGGGAGGGATACTTTCTATTTTCAGTAATCGTCATCTCTAATTCAGTTCATATATCAAACTGATATTGAGCTAGAGTCTGAGGTTTATCTTGAATAAATCTTCCAGGTTTTTCCTATTTATTCTGAACTGGTTTTGTCAGTTTCCTCTTCCATATTTATTCTTTGCATCTGTAATGTGAAATCTGGATAAGCAGGGGTTTGTTTTTTCTACCAGACTAGATGAAAAGTTGTCTATTATGAGGTGTGCTCTAAGATCTTTACTCTGACTATATTATGTGGCCCCTGGGAAAAGACATTGCCTTAAATCCTTTCTAAACAAATTTAACCTGCTCGAAACCAATAACAGTGAAGGGGAAAATTTTAAACTGCTGCATGATGCAATTGGCAATTGATTCTACGCAAAAATTATGCTTATTTTTGGTAATTGCTATTGAATGTTTTTATTTGGTAGGACCATTGAACAACTTGGGGCTGGAGATGTTATCAAGCATGTTTGGTGGACTTGGAGCTGGTAGCCTGGCTGTTCCGAACAGATCAAATGGTTAGCATTTTGTTCTGTAATTTTCTAAATAGATTTTACACTACATTTTTGCCATCTTCTTTCCTAAACTGATTTTTGTACTGCTCTCCCTGACTTGAGCGACTGTGTTGTTTAATCAGAGCCACCAGAGCAATTGTATGCCACCCAACTTTCTCAGCTTCAAGAGATGGGATTCTTTGACACTCAAGAAAACATAAGGGCTCTTATTGCTACATCAGGGAACGTTCATGCAGCGGTTGAGCGGCTTTTGGGGAACTCTGGACAGTAGCAGGTAATGTTGGCTGATTTCCTTTCATGAAGGTCCTTCTGTGGACCGCTGAGTTTTGCCCCTTGCAACTCTGTTGTTTTCAAGCGCCTTGTTGGGTATTTAAATAAAATCGGAAATCTGTCCAAATTATAATGGTCAGAACTCTGAACTGGCATGGTGGTGTGTAGATTATAGGTTGGACTGACTCCCGGATCATCCCTTCTCCCCTTTTCGAGTTCTTGTGGCACATTCACTTTGTTCATGTACATAACTAGTGTTATACACGTGGCTGAATAGCTTAAACATTTTCAATAGTTAATGTATTAATATTTTTTTGGTTATACGTATATTAATACTTTAATAACTCCATAATTACTGATTTGGCAGGTGGTAAAGGGACACGGGACTAGCAATTAAATCTCAAACGCTAGAATCTGGTGTGAGATATTTATCCATTTAGCTTCGATTTTCGTCATGGGAATTATGTTTAAACAAATCTATTGAATTTTTTTTACATGATATCCAGAATTTAGTATTACATCAATACTCCAATGTCCAATGATTAATATACATTCAACTACAAGAAAGTCCAAGGGCATTTTGTACCATATGTGTAATTCTGACTTGCCCGTTTGCAAGGATTGGCTTCATAGATACATTCAAAAGAAGGGGTTTGTTTTGGAACATGAATTTAAACTTACAATTATGACTTTTTTGTTTGTCGTTTTAGTTAATCTTGTTATAAATGCCTTGATAACTTATTAACGACTCAAATAACTAAAAATTTTGTAAATGAAATTCTTTGAAACTAATTATCTCCGTACGGAGCACACATTATGTCCTGACCTAAATGTTTTGAAGATCAGAAATGATTGTTATACATAAATATAGGATATATTCATATCTCATCCATTTTTTTTTAATGGTTATTGGATCCTGTTATATATTATTTTTAAAAATAAGAAAATTATAATTATTAAATTTAGGATGTGTATAAATATAAGTTATTATAAATATAGGTATATTATTTTTCTTTGAAATTTTTTGAATTACAATACTTACATAAAACATTTTTAAAATGTCTGCAATCGACTTGGGAATTCGCTTTGATTTTCTGTAAGTTATATCACTAAAATGTGTTCCTATTTGTATTTTTGGAGTCTTGTGATTTATATTTGTAATCTCTGTAATTTCTTTCTGCCCTATTATTATGATGACTTTTGAAACGCTTTCCAATGTTGTTATACCTGAATTTACACAATATTGGTGAGAGTTATGATTTAGACGCAATTCTGTTGATTCTCTCGAGTTATTTGATTGCAACGCATCTCATCTATGTTATATTATAATTAAGTGTTCATTAATTTCTTTTACAACTGCATCTTCTCCAAAATTATATTATTTATTATTATTATTACACCCACATCATACTATACTATTATTATTATTATTATACCATTACTATTACCACTATGATGAGGATGGTGTGTTGATACAAAATTATAGTATTATTATTATTATAATATATTTTATTAGATCAATAATAAGATTAAATTATAATAATAAATAATGTCATAATATTTGTCTATAAAATATATATTTTTTAAAAATATTAATCATTTTCATTTGCAAACTTGCATTCTTGAAATTAAATAACCCCAGAAGTTCCTAACAGGTCAAGAGACAAAGTTCTCAACTGCTGATAGGATGCCAAGATTGAGAGTAGCTAATGAATGTGCCACAGCAGAAATAACCAAAGAAAATAATTTAACTTATGCTAAATTAAGTTACTTGAATTAACTTCTCTACCAGAATCAAGTCATCTCAAGATCATAAAGCCATATAGATTTGAAGAGCTTGGGGTTTTATTGAAGTCATAAGGTCCTCACTAGGATTCTCCAAGGGAACAAGGTTTCCTGATGCGTTTTAGATCATTAACAGCAATAATGTAAATTTATGTACAAACTATACATGATGTTAGAAAGATGTTAGAATTGGACGAGTAGCTTGTCATCTAAACTTATTGTCCTAGTTCACACTTGACAGCATTGACATTTTCTAATATATCTGCACGCTGAAGCAAGTAGTTTAATTTTCTCACTGGTAGATTAAAGCAAGAGAGGTGTTACCGTGTTATTGAAGAGTTTGCTTGAGTTTAGTTCAACACTGACACTCTTCGTTGATCCATTATTTTTCTACCTCCCCTAATGATGGGAACTCATCATATATGATACTGATTTGAATTTAGGAATTGTGTCACGTGTTTCAGGATATTTGCTAATGTTTTCTGTGTTGAGCTTGAAGATGACCATATAGAAAGTTTAAGATGGCCCATGCGTCACCAAGTTCAGGAGGTTTTGGAAGGGGATAGTATTTATCGCAATTCATATGAAGCAATAAGTAAATAATGTTATTTTATTAAAAAATAATAAAATTTAAATATTATAAAACCATAAATTCATGAATAAACGATACAAAGATAGTAAGATGATAATAATACAAATATAGATATGAAATGTTACGCTGATAATTATAAAAATATTTTCTGATCAAATAAATATATAACAGAATGTCGAGAATAAATATAATATTATTCTGTTTTGTAAGGTGCTATTTTAAAATATCATATTATTAAAAATAATATATATTTTATAATAAAATTTTATTATCATATAATTTTATATTATTATAAAAATATATAGTGGGAGAGATAAAAAAATGGGTTGAAGGCTACTATGAGATTCTTGATAATTTATGCATAAAAGAAACTATATGCTTATATTATATTTTAAATATTAAAAATAAATAATTTTTTAAGTACATAATATTATTTTAGTTTTATCTAATTTTTTTTATTATATCATTTTATATTATTTTTATTTTAAATTTTTGGAAAATATATTGATTTATTATTAATTTTTAAATAATATATTTTTATTATTTTTTATATTTTCTTTTTCTATATTAGACGGAATGTTTTGATAAAAAGTATGGATGATTTGAAAGGGAAGGTATTTTTATTAGAATTTTGATAGGTTTATAATTTATATTGATATATATATATATATATATTTCATAAATTATTGAAATAATATAAAAAATTTTGAATTTTTGTTATTTTTAATTAATTTTTTTTAATAAAAGGTAATCAATATTCATAAAAGATCAAAAGTCAAAGGTCACTCAATGTAAGTAAGAGTTTGATGGTAATTAATTTTAAATAATTAATTTTTTATCTTTGTTTTATTTTTTATATCTTCTTCATGTAAAAAGATAAAATTATTTTTAAAAATAGATAATTTTTGGAAATATAAATTTAAAAAATTTAATTTTTTTTTCAAACACACATATCTGAAAGGAAAATTGAAGAATCCAAGGGCTGCTTATCTGAAAGCTTGTTTGGGTTGAATATTGGTTTCTATAATGCTAAGTTAAATTAATATTTCAAAACTTGTTTTTTTGAACATCCTTGTTAAGAATCTTCTCTAATTTTAACTTTATATCTATATTTCACTTTTAAATAATAAATTAAATATTAATAATATTTAAAAATTAAATATTAATAATATTTAAAAATTAAATAATAATTTAAAATTTTTTTTCATAAATTTTAAAAAAATGTATTTAGAATAAGAATATAAATTTTTGAAAAAGGATTAAAGTAAAATATGGAGAGTAATTTAAGAAAGGAGGATGAATATATAATTTTAAAAAATATTTTCACAATGCAGTGGATGAATTTTTGAAGATATGTATTGGAAAAAAAATTATGTAATTCAAAAAATATTTTTTAAAATAAATTTAATTATTTTTTAAAAAAGTATTTTTAAAATTTCATTAAATTTATTTTAGAAAAAGAAATTATAAAATAACTTTTTATAAAAAAGATAATTTTGATATTTAATTTTTATAAAAATTTAAAAAATGTGAAAATAAGATCCTTTAAAAAATGTTAGTAAGATCCTTTAAAATTTTGATTTCAACCCAAAAAAACAAAATACCTATTATCTTGGTTGACCAAAAAAGAAAATAACTAAAAACATGAAACTATTTTATGAAAGGGAAAGAATGAATATTCCTGAGCAATGTCATTAAATAAATACTATATATTTATTTGCTTAGTTAGCAATGAAAATGTACAACGAGCACGGATGGATGCTGAGGATTTTCCCTTAAGATAGAAGTAATTTAGTTTCCCTTTAAGGAAAAGCGAAGTGAAGGATTATATTTGCACAAAAATATGGCATTTTTTTAAATGGTATCATCAAGTCTCAATCTTGCAGATTTAAATTGGATATTTTACAAATTCATTCAACTATATTTAGCCTCAAATTCTATTTTGTCATCTCCCAATAACGAAAAAAATAACCTGAGAAATGTCATGTCCTTCGTTCAAATAATCCTTTTCTCCTAAACATTTGTATGTAGTCTATAAATTTTCACCTTATCTAAGATGTGAAAAATTCAACAACCCAATTCTCAAAATTGAGTTTATTATATATAAATAGATAGATAGATATTTTTATTTTGTTGAGTTCCTTAGTATTTTCTAAGCTTAAGTTCCCATTTGAGTTTATTAACCATGCGTGTTGAAACTAATAACATTCAAAGGAAAGAAGGGTCTTAAGGAAAAGGTGTAAAAGGAAATAGTGGTGAGGGTGCTGAAACTGAAACCTTGGTGGCTATTGAAAGGGAAGCAGTGCATAAACCCATGGTTAAAGTTGGTCACAAGCGCAAGGCTTCAAGAGATATTCAGCATTGTAAATCTCCCTCTTTTTATTTCTCAGAATCACTTCCAACAAATACCAATAATTCTCAGCATGCCCCACTCCTATTTCACCCTCATTTATAACAATACAACAACTTCTGTTCAAATGGTGCTTCAAGGTCAAAAATAATGCGGGCACACACATTAGTGAAATTAATTGGTTTGTTTTGTTTCTTAATTTGTTCATTAAGAAGATATAGATCAATTGTTAATATATATATATATATATATATATATATATATATATATATATATATATATATATATATATATATATATATATATATACTGTGTGTTGTTGGTATATGTATTGTGTGTTTAGAAGAAGAGGTTAATAAAATGGAAGTAGAAAGAAATAAAGAAAAGGCTCCTTCAATGCAAAACATTGAAGTGGAGCCCCATGCTATTGAGAAAAATGAAGTGAAATCCGAGAACAATAATGTAAAACCTTCTTTTGTAGAGAATATTGAGGTGGAGCCTTATACAGCAAAGAACAATGAAGTGAAGCCTTCGTCTATTGAGAAAATTAAAGTTAAGTTTTGTTGAATAAGTTAATTTTGTTGTTAATTTGTCATTAAGTTGTTTCTAATTTGTTATTATCTTATCTTTAATTTAGTTATGTTGTAGATTTTTAAAAAGTTGGTTATTTGAATTAGTTGTATATTTAGCCTATAAAAAGATATCAGAATTATTGAATAACACATCATTCTCTCTACTTATATACCTCTTCCTCTAGTTTCTCTAAATTCAACAATAGTATCAGAGCTCTCTTGAAAAAGACAATAACAACAATAATTTATCATGACCTTTGATAGTTTTGTCCAATCTACAATTCCACGTTTCGATGGTCATTATGATCATTGGAGCATGTTGATGGAAAACATCCTCTGCTCCAAAGAATACTGGCAGGTGGTGAGTGAAGGTGTAGGAGCACCAACACCTATAGCACCAGGTGCACCATTGACAGGCGCCCAAAAAGCAAAGTTGGAAGGTTTGAAGCTAAAAGATTTGAAAGAAAAGAATTATCTTTCAAGCTATTGATCATACGGTTTTGGAAACAATTCTTTGCAAAGACAACTCAAAGCATATTTGGGACTTAATGAAGAAGTATGAAAGGAATGCAAGGGTAAAACGAGCACAATTTCAAACTCTCCGTAGTGAGTTTGAAACCTTGCACATGAAGATAGATGAGACTTTTGCAGATTATTTCTTCAGGACAATGACAATCGCAAATAAGATGCGGATTCATGGAAGCAAGACAGAGGATATTATTGTTGTTGAAAAAAATTCTCCATTCCATGTTGCCTAAATTTAATTTTATCATTTGCTCTACCAAAAAGTCTAAAGATATTGATGATTTGTCAATCAATGAGCTACAAAGTTCTTTACAAGTGCATGAGCAAAAATTAATCCAACAAAATGTGGAGGAGCAAGCTTTGAAAGCAACTAGTAACAAGGAAGGTGCTGGACGAGAAAAAGGTAAATGGAGAGGAAGAAGCTATCAAAATAAACCAAATGAGGGGAGACAAGGTAAACATGATCGTGGTCAACAAACTGATGGAAAACTCAAGTTCTTTTAGAAATCAAAATTTGAGTGTTATTAATGCCACATGTATGGCCATTATAATTCTGAATGTCGTACAAATGTAAATAAATGGAGAGGAGAAAAGTCTAATTTTGTAGAAATATAAGAGAAGGAGGAGGAGACATCCTTATTAATGGTTTGTAATGCAAAGAAGAAAACCATAAAAACTTGTGGTACCTAGATATAGGCTGCAACAATCACATGTGTGGAGATAAATTGGTGTTTGCTGAGCTAGATGAAAGCTTTCAATCAACTGTAAAGTTTAGTGATGATTCTTTGATTGCGGTCAAGGGAAAGAGAAAGGTATCAATACAAACCAAATTCAAATCTGTTTATACTATTTCTAATGTTTTGTTTGTACCAGATTTGAAATCAAATTTACTTGGCATGGCCAGCTTCAAGAGAAAGGATATGAGGTTACTATTAAAGATGGAGTTTGTAGAATTCATAACTCTACCCATGGAATGATTGCAAAAGTTCATATGACTGCAAATAAAATGTTTCCCTTACATCTTCAACTAATAGGCGAGTGTTGTTTTTCAACAAAAGAAAATGACCTACCATGGTTATGACATTATAGATATGGGCACCTGAATTTTGGAGGATTAAAAACTTTACAACAAAAGAAAATGGTAGTTGGTCTTCCTTCCTTTAGCTCCCCTTCAGAAATTTGTGAAGGTTGTGTTGTTGGAAAGCAATCTTGTGATAGCTTTCCAAGAGGAAAATCATGGAGAGGAAAACAGTTTCTAGATTTAGTCTACTTTGATGAATGTGAACCTATAAACCCAATGTCTAATGGAGGTAAACGTTACTTTATAACGTTCATTGATGACTTTAGCCAATAAACGTGGGTTTATTTTTTGCAAGAAAAATTTGAAGCCTTTACAAGATTTAAGGTCCTTGTTGAAAATGAGGTAGAAATTCAATAAAGACTTTAAGGGCTGATAATGGAGGAGAGTACAATTCCCAAGAATTTGCAATTTTTTGTGAAACACATGGTATCCAAAGGCAACTCACAATGGCATATTCTCCTCAGCAGAATGACATAAGTGAAAGGAAAAACCGCATAATCCTAAATATGGTGCAAAGTCTTTTTGCAAAGAATCAAAATTCCAAAGAATTTTTGGCACAAAGCTATTGATTGGAGTGTTCATATTTTGAATAGATATCCTATTTATGTTGTTTAAAACATGACACCGAAGGAAGCTTGGAGTGGATGTCAACCAAGTGTTAATCACTTTAGAATTTTTGGCTACACCGTTTATGCGCACATTCCAGATCAGAGAAGAACAAAACTTGATGATAAAGCATAAAGTTGTGTATTTATTGGCGTGTCATCAATCAAAGGCTTACAAATTATACAATCCTAACACAAAAAAAGTGATAATTAGCCGTGATGTGGTGTTTGATGAAAGAAAATTCTGACCATAAAATAAAAGTCTTGATGAAAATCAAATTCCAACAGATTTTGATAATGCTGATAAAAATGAAGAGCAACCATTCACAACTAAAGTGGAAACTAATTCCACAAGTAAAGCTTTAAATCAGTAGATTGAAGCACAACCCCAACGCGTTAGAACACGACCAGTATGGATGTTAGATTACGAGGTAATAGAAATTAATTAATCTGAGAGTCCATTCATTAACTTAGCTTTATTTCAAATTGTGATCTGGTAAACTTTGAAGTTGCTACCAAAGGACCAAAATGGCAAAACGTCGTGGATGAAGAAATATTGGCCATCGAAAGAAACAATACTAGCCTACTAACCTTCCATAAGGACACAAGACGATTAGTGTCAAATGGGTGTACAAAACAAAACTGAAAGAAAATGGTGAAATAGATAAGTATAAGGCACGCCGAGTAGCTAAAGGCTACAAGCAAGAATTTGACATTGACTACAAATAAGTTTTTGCTCCTGTTGTCAAACTTGATACAATCAGATTGGTGATTGCATTGGCAGCTTATAAGGCTTGACCTATTTTTCAATTAGATGTTAAGTTAGCATTCTTGCATGGAGATCTACTAGAAGAGGTATTTATTGATCAACCTCCTGGTTATATTAAAATAAGTTGTGAGCATAAAGTATATAAACTGAAAAAAAAACCCTTTATGGACTAAAGCAAGCTCCAAGAGCTTGGTATAGTTGTATTGACACCTATTTTCTAAAAAAGGGCTTTCAAAAATGCCCCTATGAGCATACTTTCTATACAAAGGTTGATGGCATGAAAATACTTATGGTTTGCTTATACGTAGATGACCTGATTTATATTGGAAATGACAATGCAATGTTTGATAACTTAAGGAGTCTATGATGTGTGAATTTGATATGTTTGACCTTGGAAGAATGCATTACTTCCTTGGTATAGAAGTTGTTTAGTCTGCAGATGACATTTTCATTTCTAAAAAAAAAAATATGTGTAAGAAATCTTAGACAGGTTCCACATGAAAGGATGTAATCATGTTCACACACCAGTAGAAACAATTGTGAAGCTTAGTAAGGATCGTAATGGAAGGAAGGTAGACAACATTATTTATAAACAAATTGTGGGAAGCCTGATGTATTTAATTGCAACAAGACCAGATATTATGCATGTTGTATCTCTTATTAGCAGATTCATGGAGTGTCCAAAGGAGATTCATCTCCTTGCCGTAAAACGGATTCTAAGATATTTGAAAGGCACCATTGATTATAGAATATTCTATAAGCATGAAGTCAAATCAAATTTAATTGGATTTTCTGATAGTGATTTTGCTCGAGATCTAGATGATAGAAAAAATGTTTTTGGATTTGTGTTTATAATGAGTTCAAGAGCTATTTCATGATCCTGTAAAAAATAACTAATTGTTACTCTATCAACCGTAGAAACAGAATTTGTAACTACAACCTCTTGTACCTCTCAAGTAATTTGGTTAAGGAATATACTTGTAGAACTACACTTTAAACAACAAAGACCAACTCTAATTTATTGTGATAATAATTCAACAATAAAATTTTTCAAAAATCTAGTATTGCATAGAAGAAACAAACACAAATATGTGAAATTTTATTTTCTAAAAGATCTTACAAAAGAAGGTATCATTGATATAATTTATTGCAACAGTGAAGATCAAGCTGCTAATATATTAACCAAACCCCTGCAAGTAGCAATATTCATGAAGCTTAGGAAGTTAGTTGATGTTTGTACACTACAAAAAATAACTTAAGAGAAAGAGTAGATAATGATATTAAACTGAATATTTTACAAAATATTTAGTTTAAAAGAGGGTTTGTTGAATGAATCAATTTTGTTGCTAATTTATTATTAGATTATTTTTAATTTATTATTATTTTATCTTTAATTTAGTTATGTTATAAATTTTTAAGAAATTAGTTATTTGAATTAATTGTATATTTATTCTATAAAAAAACATCAAAATTATTGAATAACACACAATTTTTTCAACTTGTATACTTCTTCTAACTCCTTTAAATTCAATAAATCTTATCCACACAAAAACATGAAATGCAGCCTTTAATTACAGGAGAAAATGAAAAGTAGACCTAACGACTCAGTTTGATTTGCTGTTTTTATTTTTATTTTTAAAATGCTATTTTATTTTATTTTTATTCTTTAGGAGGTTTGTCATACAGGAGGTTTTTGATAATATTTTTTGTTTATGAAAAATTTTGAATGTGTTGGATCTTTTATTAACAATTTTATACTTATTTTATTTTTTTATATGTAAAGATGCACAAATGTTAAAATTAAATATAATTAATTTTTTTAATTTTTTTACTTTCCTAATTTGTTCTTTATATTATTACAATTGATACATATAAGGTATAAGGATATATAAGGAAAAAATAATTAATATTTATTAAAAATTAACTTGAAAAGATAAAAAAAAACCGAAAAAAAAATTTGTTATTTAAAATATATTTAACTTTCCCTTCAATTTTTTTACTTTAAAGTAACTGAAAAAACATTTGTTATTACCGTAAAAGATTTATTAAAAAAGTATTTTTAAGTAGATCCTCATTTAATTTTTAAATTAATTAATTAATCTAATTAATTAAAAAGAGCAGGATGCACCAACATTTTGGATCTTCTCTTCAAGGATTTTATATATTTTTATTTAAAAAATTATTTAACTTTAAATAACTAAAAAAGACTTACTATTACCATAGAAAATTTATTAAAAATTATTTTGCAAATAAATCCTTGTTTAATTTGTACATGCTTTAAATAATTTAATCAATTAAAAAAAAATCAAAAGAGCAAGGTGCACCATAACAGTGAAGGGTAGTAGCTATACACAATGATGAGCAACAAAAAATGGAGGTGGTGGCATTATGCACCGCATTAAGTTTGATTTAGATAAGCCAAGTAGGTAATGGTTTTATATGACAGGATGAAGGAACACAAAAGACATCAGTTCTTGCAGGAAGCAAGGGCACATTTGAGGTTGCAATATATGGACTAACCATGAACAAGGAATTGTTAGCTGGAAAGGGAATAGAACTGGGTAAGGGATGATGTCCAATAGAAGATGTTGTATTGGCTTTCCACGCAAAGAAGAGAGAAAGAAACTAACAAAGGAGAGAGAGAGAGTTTAATTGGTAATTGAGGAGGTAAGCTGAAAGAATACTCAGAAGTGCTCTTAGCATTGACAAAGGAATAATAATCAACTTTTGTTTTAAAATAAATTAAAAAATTTATTACAGGAGATCCTATTTTAATGATCATGGATGATCATTAAATTTAGTGATTATTTTAAAAATTATCATGACAATCAGTGTAGGTATTAATTATTTTTAAAATTAAGATATGAATTTTTTATCATTAAGCTAGAGATCATATTGTAATTTCTTACTATTAAGGGATGGGAACATACAAGTTTACATATGGGAGTATGGGACAAACTGCTATATAATATTAATTCGTTGTATATTCTGTCAACTATACATATATTGTGTTTTTGGATATCAAGAGTGTGTGATTAATTCTTGGATAAGTGTTTGGGGAAATGCATATCGTTTTAGGTTCAAAAAAGAGTTTCTTCAAGTGAAGGGTGGGTGATTAATTCTTAAGCTTTTGTGGGAACGACTATATCCATATGGTTTTACATTCAAAAGGGGATGTTGAAATTTCAGTTCATGGTATGGTATATGGGCATGTTCCCATAATTCAAATTCAATATGATGGTATTCTCTATCTGTAAGAGTAAAGAAAAAGGGAGAAAGTGGAAACATATTGTAGATTATCTCATCATGAATCATGAACAGATTTTTTCATTAAACAAATTATATCAAAGGAGTACAAGGATACTATAATCTATTGACACATTATAGAGTAGTTTTGCCTACTTCTAATTAGTAGCATTGAATTACACATGAAACTGGAATAAAGAACTTATCCACACACCAGAAAAATAGAATAAGACTTTTTGTATCTTAGCTGATATACAGTGTCATAACTAAGATCTTAATTTAATAAATTCTAATGGAGATATGATTTAAGATTTCTGTGACAAACAAGAACCTCCTCTTTACAAGCATCCCAAGTCCCAACTGAAGACCAGATGGCAAATAAACAAATAACAAGCCTACTACAAAATTGAAGATGACAAGAAGTATTACAAAAATAATAGAATTTTTGTGTACACCATCTAATCATCACCGGAAACCTTATCTACAGGAGTGAGACAATCAATTCATCAACAGAAAAGTGTTTTAACCGACCTTCTTTGCAATTTGAAGTTCCATCTTCGTTCATTATTCTTCCAAGACAATGAGGTTCTTTTAGGCTTACAAGAAAAACAGTCTAGAAAATTGATTTTTTTTAAAATTATATTGAGATCTTATAAAAGTTATAAAAGAATACCTAATATTTTTTTTATTTTTATCTCACATATATTTTCTTTAATTTATATAAAAACATGATATCATATTTTTTTAATTATATAACTTTATAAAATTATTTTAATTTTTTATAATGTTATATACATAAAAAAATTAAAATAATATAAAAATAGAAATATTAATATTTTTTTTATGAATCTACAAAAATATCAACTTAGTTTATTTTTTTTTATACAATATCCTAACAATAACTGGAAACACCAATGTTAATGTTAAATCTTTAAATATTTATTTAATAATGTATAAATGTTTGTTTATATTTGGCATAAATTAAGAAGATAAGAAATTTAATTGATCTTAGATTTTGATTGTTTAAATTAGATATATTTAAAAATTTAAAAATTTTTAATTGTTATTTTATTATCTGTTATTAAGATTTAGTCTATGTCAAAGCTTTCAAGTATATGTAAAATTTATAATATAAAAAATTTAATAAATAAAATTAAAAATTATATAAATGATTAATTAATTAAAAAATTTAAATTTTAAAATAAATAAAAAATTTATAATCTTAACAATATAATTTTAAAACATATATATTGAATATTAATTATATATAAATATAATAATATATATAAAAATATAACACATGTACATAGTATGATACATATATAAATTTAAATATATATAAAAATTAAAATACTTATTTTAAAATTAAAATAATTTATATAATTTTTATAATAAACATTAATTTTTTTTATAAATATAGAACTTTTTGCTTAAAATTAAAAATTAAAAATTAAAAATTTTAATTTTTAATAAATTTTATAAATATATTAATATTATATAAATATAATATATTAAAATAAATATAAATATATAATATATAAAAATAAATAAATTTTTAAATAGGTTAAATATAATTTTTAATAAATTTAAAATTTATTTATAATTATTTTATTAATTTAAATTTATTTATTTATTAAATAAGTTAAGGTAGAAAATAGATTTTTATCAAATATTTTATTTATTTCTATTTTTAACATAGATGTTTTTTTTTCTTTAAAAAACTAAGATTTTAAAAAAAAAACTATATTTTACATTGAAACATTCTTATAAAAAATAGAATTTATAATTTTCATAAAGATACAAAATTTATAATTATACTTATTAAATTTTTTTAAATATATCAAATACATTTATAATATATTTTATCCGTGCAATGATGTTTAATTAAAATTATGATTCATCAAAAATTTATAGGAAATCTAAGAAGAAAAAAAATTTATAATATTTTTAACAGTGTTTAATTAAAAATATGATTCTCAAAATGAAATAAATTATGTATATAAATATACTCTAAAATAATGATTGTCAGACTTTACAATTAAAGAAAGAGTGTAATTACATATGTAATTACTTTGTTCAAAATTCTAAAAGTAGTGTCATAAATAATGTTTATTTTCAAAATTGAATAAATATATGAATAGATTTTATTCTATTTTCCAGTTATAAAATTGAAATTTGCATGTGTATTTTTACTTTAAATTTATATACATAACTTAATTAATATTTAACTATTTATATGCAATTTGTGTAAAATAAAAAACAATAATAAAATATTATCATTTTAATTTATTTCATCATGCCGTGTGAGGGTTATGAAACATGAAAAATTATTGTATACCTCGTATTCATTATTTTTTTCATAGCATCTTATTAATTTTTTTTAACTCAATTTTAAATTTGCATAACTTTTTGTTCAAATTCTAACATACTTATCTTAAAATAAAACATTAAGTTATTAAAATATTATTCTAAATGAAGATATTAAAAAAATAATAATAGTTATCTCATTATGAAACAGGCTGAGATAAATCTCGTTAATTATTATAAATAAGCTCAAATTTAATATTTGAACCAGAACTTACATTTTTAAAAACAAACACAATTGGTGCAATTTTTAAAATACAAACCTATTAAAATGAATTTTTTAGACAGGATTGAGTTAGTGGAAAGGATAAATTACAAGAATTACATAAAATGTGAGATAGATGAGAGATAAAAAATACATAATGGAAAATATGATAATTGTAATATAGCAAAAAAAAAAAATAGAAATAAGGAATGTGAAAAATAGATGTAAAAAAATTAGAGTTGTTTAAATTTTGAGGGTTAATTAAAAATTTTACATGTATTATTTACTGTGATTATATGTGATAAACAATGCATCTTGAACATAATTTCATAAATATGATATATTTTCATTTCCCGCCACCTTTTCTTGTCAAAACTCAAAAGGCATGGTTTGAATGGTGGCACCGTTTCACAAATGGTATGTCCATATATAACAACAATACAAACGGTCACGGTGCTAATTAACTCAATATTCATCCAAGGTCACAGTGCTAATTAACTCAATATTCATCCAAGTTATTAGTTTTTCATTTTGAAACATAGAAACATGAAGCAAAAGTCTTGGGAGGATTCTTCCAACAAGTCTCCACTCTCTTCCCTTGAACCTGAAACTGAACCTGAACGTCCTTCCAATGATGAAGAAACTCACATTGGTACTCCAAACAATAACCAGACTAATGACACCCTTATAATGAAGACCCCTTGGCAAGTGCTTGAGGAACTTGGTGGTTATGAAGATAGTGGTGATGGTGTCCAAGGTGGGACCCATGTGGCTGTTGGTGGTGGTTCCATGGTAGTAGAGGGTTCAGTTATTGCAAGTGAAGGAGTAGTGTTGGGGAAAAAGAGAAAGCCTTCGGAACTCAAAGATCCTCCCAGTGGGAAACCTACTTGTCCCATTTGTCACAAAGAGTTTTTGACTTGGAAGGGTGCATTTGGCCACATGCGTAAACACCCTGATCGACAATATCGTGGTTTCTTCAAACCTCCTGTTTTTGACTCTACATCCACATCCGTTCATCACCCTCCACTTAAAGATAACCATGGTAACTAACAACAATTCTAATTACCATACATTTAAATAATATTTTCATTTAATATATTTTTAATAAGATATGTATGGCTAACATTTTAGGTTTTAGGGTTTTTCACCAAAATAACATGTTTAGATATGTATAAATCTTTTTTCATTTCATCATTTTGATGTGTTTTTCATATACTGAAAAATCTAACAATTTTTCAAAATTCAAATTGTCATAACTAATAACAATTTAATTATCATATATTTTATATTTAAATATATTTTACTTTTTATATTTTTAAATGAAATGTATGACTAACATTTTAGCCATTAAAGTTTCCTGCTAACAATTATATGTTTACATATGTATGAGTCTTTCATAAATTGAAAAATCTAAGTTAAACATATTTTTATGATTGATATATTTTTAAAAGAAATTAAAGTGATTATATTGTAAATTAATTATTTAAAAAATATTTTAAATTTTGTAAAAAACAATCAATTATAAAAGAATGTTAACATTAAATCTAAAAAAATATATTGGCTACGTTTATTTTATATGTTATGTGATTATAAATTGGCAGGTGATGGTGCGGAGAAGAGTGATGGTGAAGAGAAGAGTGGGGAGAGAGGGTCAGCATCAGCATCAATTACACCTATTCGAGGGTTGGTGTTTGATCTGAACCAACCAATGGAATCCTTTGAGACTGCTGAAGAAAATAATGTTGCGGATGGAAGGGATTTAGGATTTGACTTGAATGAGATGCCATCTGTTCAAGAGGATGATGAATGAAGAGAATAAACCCTAGTATTAGAATAAATATTTGCTTGGTTAAGTAATATAATACTGTATCATTTGTTGCTGTCATTGCTTTAGGGTTTGGAATGAGTAATGTGTCGCTCAAGACAATTAAGCTTAAGATGTCAGTATATATATATATATATATATATATATATGTATACGCTGGCTCAGATTCTTGTATTTGCATGTTTTGTTGGTAGGTTCTGTTCCTGAGTTTGGTTGGATATGAATATATGAGTGATGTGTTGTGTGTGGTTATTATATATTATATATGTTAGACAGCATCAGCATTCTTTTTGTTGACAGATTAAGATACAATTTTATTTAATTTAATTTTAATATAGTGTTTATAGGGTTTAACTAGCTAATATATAAATCACAATGCATCTCCTCTCTTCCGTACTTCTGAAAAATTTGTTATCCAATTTGATACAGGTGACCATATATATATATAGGCATTTTTAAAAATATAGGCAAAGAAAACAAATTAAACAGATCCAAGGGTACCTAACAATTTTAGCAGAGATGGTAGAGAGAAGAGATTTTTTAGTTGAAATTTCTCATGTCTTATTGTACTTTAGCCCTAAGAAGTAAGAAATAATATTTTGGTTGTTCCTTGACATATGAAAGTAAAAAACTCACTATAATTTTTTAGTTGTAGATTTGAAAGAGCATAAAATAGGGTTATATAATTTTAACTGAAAAATCAAAATTTAAATATAATTGGATATATTGTATTATGCAGTAATATGAATATTATTTTTTATTTTAAAATCCTGTCTCTGATTTTATTTAAGGCCATATTTGATAATTAAGCTTTAGAAATTTTTTTTATTTACAATAAATATTTTTAATTATATATGTATATTTAAAATAAATGAAATAATATGATAGGTTAATATATAAATTTAATATGTTGATTTTTTATTTTTATAAATATTATATAACTTTTCTTTAAAAATATAAAATGTTTTCTTTTATTTCCTCTCCTTTAAAATTTAATTTCCAAACATACCTTAATCCTATATTTTTATCTTCTCAAGTTTGTTTACATATTTTTACACCATATAACTCTTTAATTTTTTCACATCCTCCTAAATTTAACAAAATTCAAGTTGTTACTTCTTATATTTTGTATATTAATTTAACCTTTTTATGTATATATTTTCATAATTTTTTAATATATATATATATATATATATATATATATATATAATAAAACAGAATATCTATCGCACCATCACCTTTTTTTTTTTCTTCCATAACAGAATGCATACACTCCAAAGGATTAAGACAATCACCTGTACCATTACAAATAAAAATATCTTTGGCATGTGTGGAACTTGATACATTAATATGATGCTGGGAAAGTTTGGCAGCAATCAATTTGGTACATGGCATGAGTATGGGTGGCACCGAAGGTTTCAAGATCATAGGAAGCTATATGCTGCAGTAAGTCATCCTTAATTGTTCTTTTCTTTTCTCTTCATTGCCAGCTGAAATTTGGTTTGCAAATTTATGTTTTATTTGCTTTAAAGTTTAAACGATAAGTTTTTCTTAGAAAAAAAGTAAAGTGTGTGCTGCTTCATAGTGAACTAGCTACATCCGATTGGTTCAGGATTTTTTAATTTTTGCCGTGGTTAAAATTACTGTAAAATATAAAAAGTTTATTTTTTACAACAGTTTTAATTATAACAAAAATTAAAAATTCCAAATATAACTGGATACACAGTACGGTGCAGTGGTATGTTTATCATGATTCATTTCTCATACCCCTCTTAAGACTACCAAGTCTGCATTGACATAACTTACCTTTACAACAATGGTTCACTACACTGGCTTAAGTAATTTTTGTGGATATCTTTTGAATGCTCACTTCTATATGCTTTGATACTTGTTATGTAAACTTTTGAAAGAACCTTCATGTCCCAAAGCTGTTTATAAAAATGGCTATATATTCTTCATCTAAGAGCTTTCTCTAGTTCAGTTGCAACAGCATACACAGGTTTTGCTGTAAAATTCTGAAGTTTCAGCTTTTCATAGAAAGAATGCTCTTTGTTTGTAAACTGTAAAAACAAGTCAGTTTCAACTGACTTATAATTATTGATATATGCACAATTTTCAATATTCCAAAATAGACCGTACCAAAAAAATTAGATGGCCTACTGGTAATTTTTTGCTACTGTGCTTGTTAACAATACCTGCATTGAAATTTTTTGCTATATACTATTCTGTCCAAATATTTCCTTGTAATTTCCTGATGGTACCATGTTTCCTTTAACCCCATGAAGTATGTAGTGCAGAACAGAGTGTATGTGCAATTACCTAGAAGTTAAAACACCTTCTAACAACATAAAAGGGATATACTAAATTGATATTAAAAGGAACTAGTTTTTATTTTTTAAGATTTTTTATCCTTTTTATCCTTTCCTCTTTTAAAAAAACAAATCATCAACAGAAGACATTGATTATACAGCTTCTCCTTAAGTTGATTTTTTGAAGATTTCCCTCCTTTCTCTCCTAAAACTCAACTCTTACACATGATTGAATGGGTCTTGCTACCAACTGAAAGAAACATCATCCAAAAAACAACGAATGTCACAAACCCACACATATAATTCAACCAGGGGTCCATGATCTTCAACTAATTGAAGTGCTATGACATGAGGTAAATGAGCATGTACATTATCCAAAGCCCAAAAAGATCATGTGCCGGGGATGTGCTACAAATATATGTAGTATAGAAGTAATTCAGGTTTTCGCCTAATAGCTTAGATGTGCTTTTAAAATAAATTGGATCATGGTAATTACATAAGGAATGTATTTATATGTAGCAATAAGATGTCTAATTAGTATAATTAATATAATCCATGCATGCCCTAGTACTAAGCAAATAGGAGCATGTTAATTAGAAAGATGCTGACCTTGCATTCCAAAAAAGAAGCTAGCTAGTCATTTTGCAAGATAATTAAACTACCATTTTAATATAATTAATTAATACAGATTATAGAAAAGATTCTACAATTACATTTTTTGGCGTGAAGATAAGGAGGTAAATTCAAAACTAACTATATGTGAGAATTGAACATGCATGCAATTGTTAACATCAGAATGCACCCCTTTTTTCACCAAAAAGTTAATCTTGATGTGAACATCTTGATGTAGAACGTTTTATGTCATTGGTGGAGGAAGATACTTCACACCTGTTACTTGCAACAGATCCTATTGTATTTGGATGTAATACTATAAATGGTTTGAATTGTTTCTTATATTACTCGATGATATAAAAAGTTTCTTCCAACATAAATTCTTTGAACAGGCAAAGGTGAACAAGCTTGGAATATTATTTATAGAATGTTTAGTTTCAGGTGGAAATCAAATTTTGCAAAAGTAAAAATAAATTATTTCCATTCAACGTGGGCAAGTTGTGCATCACTTATATTTAGTTATTAATTTTTAAATTTTATTAAAAAATTTAATAGAATTGAAGATATTTTTGTGAATATGGATTAAAGCAAGTTTTGTTGACATTTTTGTTAATCGGAAAACTAACCTTGTATATATTGATTATAATGTACTATTAACTTTGATGAATGTAACTGGTTGAGATATCTTGTAGTAATAATTTTTTTACAACAAAAATTATAATAATGTAATTATACTTTTAAAAATAATTTTTAATTATTTGACTACATTATAATGTCTCTTTTTTTATATAAAGTACAGAGAACTATACATTGATGTGTATGCTAATTATATCACTAGGTTTTATAAAATATTTATATCTAACAAATTTTTTAACGTGTAAATATAGATAATAAGAAATTAATAAATAATATTTTATTAAAAATTATAGCCTATCAATATAATACATCTTATGATTTTTAACAAAATTTATTATATATAAATTTTATTCTCTATAGTTATATATTAAAAAAATTATATACCTTATTAAATTATATTTTTTATTATACCTATAGCTTAATATTTTTTTAGCTGGCAAATTTTTTTTTATCTTTTTATATTTGTAAATTTTATTTTTAGTAATCAATTATGATGAAGAATCGTGGTTAATTTTATAAAAATAATAGTTAATCAATTATTTAAAATATAATTGATTAATAACTAAATGTATAATTAAATTAATTATTTTTTTATATTATTAATTACAGTATTTTTATAGTTACTTATTAAATAAAAATATAATATAAATAGATAAATTTACTATAATTATATTTAAAAATAGTTACTCTATCATAAATACGATCCAATGTAACACAAACCAAGCATTATCACAACATTGTACATGAATCCCTGTAGAACAATATCATCATGAGGCAAAGTAAGAAAAATCCAATGTAACTATTACAAAGCTTAGAAAAACATAATCAGATGAACCTCAAACATTATACTTCTGATCACATAGCTGTTTATATGGGTCAAGATCCTTCTTAGTTATAAAAATCGGAAATTGTGTAAATTCTAAAAGGTGATTTTTCTTGTATTTTTGTAAATTTAAGAGTCTACCTAAATCACTAAAACGTTTGTATCTGTCCACGTATATTTAATATAGGCAATTTTTTTTTATTTTTATAATTATTATTCTCATCTATTAAAATTAAAAAATTGCATAACTTCCTGCTTCCATTTTAGAGTTGAAAAAATAAAAAGTCCTTGGCAGTTGTAGGAGCAGAGCTGGCTCACCAGCATTGTTAGCTACTTTTGGCGATCTAATTGACCATTCTCACAACGGAGCCATAGTGAAAACTCAGGGGTCTTATTTAAAGCCTTGGTCCAACAGCTTGGAAGCTGTCCCTATGCTACTTTCCTTGTACTCAGAATGAAAGTATACAAGGCGATCTGACATAAACTTAGGGTTCGGTTTGTTTAAAAAATCCTTTTAGATAAATAAATCTGGCCTAAATTTATAAAAAAGTCTATTTAATCTATTCAGTAGCTTATTTATATTTATATATTATATATTTATATTTATTTTAATATATTTTATTTATATAATATTAATATATATATATATATATTTTAAGCTTATTTAATAACTTTTTGTTTTGTAGGCTTTAAGTTTGTAAATTTTTTTAATTATTTATTTATATAAATTTTAATTTTATTTATTAATTTTTTTTGTAATATATATTTTTAAACGGTTAACAGGCTCAGACTCAGACATCAAATTATTTAAATAACTCAGATTTCAACACTCAAAGTCTAATTCGGCTCAGTAAACTTCCATCCGCTGTGCTACTTCCATCGTTGCCTGTTCGATGTCCCAATATCCCCTCTGCTACTTCCCTCTTTGCCTGTTCGATATCCCTGACGCAAATTAATCTCTCTTGGCAAGATAACCAAGCTTCTGGCTCGATGTAATTCCAGGTTCACTAGTATCCTTTGCCTCACTTCCTCTGGCAACCTTGAAGTGAACCAAGTCACTTGTCTATGCACTAAGGGTGGAACATGCGATCATTACCCACTGAGAATTCTTAGAGTTGGAAACGTCTAGAGGTGGATCTTCATAGAAGCATAGAGTTTCTTTTCAAAAAATCTTTTTAAACTAAGAGGAACGGAGGGTGTTATGTGTAACTTTTTAATTTTAAAAAATGAAAATAACAATTATAAAAATAGAAAAAAAATATTAACCACATTAAATGCATATAGATAAATATTACCATTTCAATAATTTTTTTTAAAAATTTTCAAAAATATAAAAAAAATTATCATTCTAGAATTATAACCATTAGAAAAACATCAAACAGATCAGAATTTTAAAGTTGATTTTTGTAATAATTAAAAAGTTAAACCTTGCCCATGTCACCTCCTCTGGTATCATACTGAAAATGTTGTGGTAGTACTATCCTCTTAACTATAAGAACAAGACCATTAATAAATTATATTTAAGATTATTTCTCCTAGAAATTTCATTTTCTTTCAACATCTTAATCCGTGAGGTTATTAGAAATGAAAAAAAAACTTTTAATTTTTTGATAAGATAAATAAATTGGTAAAAATAATTTTAAAAAATCTTTTTATCAGATTCTCTAACATAGCAACGGATAAAAAATAGTAAATGATAGAGATTGAAAAATGATTAATTATGTTTAAAAAATATATTTTATTAAAAAAAATAAAATTTACTCTTTAGATTTTTACAAAAAGATTAACTTTTAATTTGGGGCACATAAAAAAAATATAGGAATTTGGTAATAAGATAGATAGCATTAGAAATTAAAATGGAAATGATGAAAATAACATTTTTTTTAGAATTTTTTTATTTTAATAAATATTATTAGGTTACTTCAAAATTAAAATGATGAGTGATCATAAAAATTTTATTAAAATACAGTATATATATATATATATATATATATATATATATTATATGATAAAATTATTTATATGAATGTTAAATAAAATCATTGGTACTTGATTAACAAAATCTCTAAAACATTTGTATAACCTAAAATGTTGTAAAGAATAAAAACATATATCCTAATAAGTAAGTATCTAACCATCGAAGTATTTTTTTAATAGAAATTTATCAAGTATGAATGATAATTTAAAAGATATTAGATCTTATCTATTTATACTTATGTTATAAAGTTAATAATAAATGTTTTATTTTTTTATTTTTTAAAAAGTTTTTAATTATTTTTAAAAAAATAAGAAAGATTGTTGTAAAAATCATATATTTAAAAAAGATTTTAAACTCTATAAATAATAATAATAATTATTTTAATTGTAAATATTTAGAATTATTTATGATAATCATTTCAGTTTTGAAATATTAAAAATAATTATTAATTATTTTTTACTTTAAAATTTAGTTATGAATTAATTATTTTTTATTGTTAACAATTTATTATGATTTTATTTTTTTACTGTTAAAAAATTATTATAACATTATTTTTTATTATTATAGTTTTAATTACTGATTTTAATTTTTAATAATTAATTACACCGACATTTTCTACATATATATATATATATATTATTATTATTATTATTATTATTCTAGATTTATATAATACTTTCCCACATTTAAGAGAGGTTGTTGAACACCATAAGCATTTAAATTCTTAAAGCTAGTATATGGCATTGTTATGGTCTATTACTTTGTGATAACATAGCGTTAAAAGAAAGGCTTTCGATTTGGGTTGTATAATTGACATGATTAAAGTGTGATTTTTATATTTATTTTCTTTTCACTTGGCTGGAGTTAAAGTTGGGCTAAATATATTGGAAGAAAAAAATTGTTTTGATAATTTAAAAAAATAAAATTTTAATTATCAATTGAAGAATATCTTTTATGTAGACATACAAAAACTTAATAGACACACATAATAGGCATTTACAATTTATGGGTTTATTTATGATTTTGAAGTACGATTTATTGTAGTTAAATTTTCTTTTAGTAGTAACATGTGAATTGAACTTTAAATGTTATTTGATAATTTTTAATATTTTAGACGTTAAATGATGTATATTTAATTTTTATTATTAATTATTTTGTGATTTTTGATATAACACTATATTTACACATATGTAATTCTATATTATTATTTTATCTTTATATATATATATATATATTATATAGAAAGACATATTTCTTTTTCATATAAGTTTTTATTGGTTTATGAAACGTGTTTTCTTTATTGAATATTTTTTCCTTAATTATTTATTCATAACAATTTTTAATTTCTTTTACCATTAACATTATAAATATAAATATATTTATAAAGTTTTATTAAAATAGTAATTGATTAAATTAATTTTAAATTAAAAATTTTAAATTCTTTGTCTTAGATTTTATTTGTTATTTTTATTAAAAATAAAATATTTTTAAATTTATATTTTTAATATTTTTTGTATGCTAAACATTTATAATTGACGAGATGTTTACAAATTATAAACAAAATTTTATATTTATATTTCCACCCAATCAATAAACAATTTTTATAACTGTCTATAAGATTATTTTTATATCTATATTTAATATTACTTAATTTATAAATTTCATCCTTTTTTATGCTAATAAATTTCATTGTTTAGTCATGGTTTTTCCATATTTCAATAAATAATTACTTGAAAGTAATTAATATAAGTGGACTGAGCAGTTGAAAGTAAAGATCAACGGTGACGATGATCTCATAGGCGCTAGTCTATTGACCACGTCATATGGTTCTCCCTAGTAGTAGGCGTCGGTCTCACGGGCCTCTAATCAATTTCCACGTGTACCGAGAGCACAATCGTCCGGCATCTTTTCCGCGAAACCGGTCCACGTTTCAGTCCTAAAGCCGCATTTGGACACTGCGAATTGGAGTACGGATTTAGCTCATCGCAATCCCGTCTTGAAACGAAGCTTCCAAACACGCCCTTAGCTTTAAAAGGAAAAAGGAATATAGCATGTTGTAGCATCATTCCTTTTTCGTTGCTGTCTTTCACTTCATGTATTAAGAGCCCAAAGCTAATTCGAATTTGGATCTTAATCTTCACTTTGTTCTTCGCTCTCGCGAACCAGGTGCACTTGTCTCTCATTTTCTTCTTAGCTGAATTAGTTCGAGAAAAATTCACAAATCAAATTCACCAACTATTTTAGCGGGAAACTAGTTTTTCCATTCAGATTAGATCGAACTCAACTTGTTCTGAGTGACTTGAGTTTAGTCTTCTTGCTCTGATTGATCTGTGAAATCGTTGAAAGTTCAAAGGACAAACTGAGTTTTGAATCTTTGATGATTCCTTGTGAATGTAGTTATTGCTTATTAGAATGATGAGTACGTGTTGTTTGCAGTGAGCTGGAGTTTCAATAATGATGGAGAAGGCAGATTCTGTGCAAAAACTGTACACGCGCATGCGACTCTGGGAATTTCCGGATCAGTATGTGATTGAGCCAACGGATGGCTCTTCTGGTTCTTCTTTGGCTGTTAGTCGAATCGATGGCTCCATGAAGCTCATCGGTTAGTTTCTTCCTTTGATTCGTCTTCACGCTTTGCTTTGCATATATAACGCTCTTTCCCATGTGATTTTTGTGTTGTTCATCCCTGATTGATCTTTTAGTTTTAATTTAATTTTATGTGTTTTGCTCCTCTGTTCTCTTGCTTTTACAGATGAGGTTCCGGAATGCGGCTCTCTTCGAGTTCCTAAGATTTTTACGATTTTTGGTGTCGTTGGGATGTTGAGGCTCCTGGCTGGTGAGCAATTACTTAGTCATGATTTAATGGTTGATATTGCAGATATAAGTCATAATTGTATTTCTCTGTTTTTCCAATGGCTTGAAGTAATGAGATTGAGGATTTTTTTGGGGGAAGAGAGATGGTAGTTGGGAATTGGAATATTAGACTGATGATTTATGGTGATTGGTTTTGGAACATGAATGGAAGCAAACTTTGAATAAAATACCAACGATTTTGGGTGTACTTGTGGGCCAAGGTAAATTATATGTTATTTTTTCTTTTCTTTATTTACTTTTCAAACAAAGCAGTGGGTTTAAGGATATGGTAGCTTTACAATTTTCCATTTGCTTTTTTTATTTTTTTCATTGCTTGTACTTGTGATTTTGATATTGGCATCTGATTTTGTAGATCTAGTTTACATACCTGACTTCTCTTCAGAATTTAGATATCGCATTATTTTTCAACAGTAGACTTCAATTTCAGCGATCATTCTGTTGTTGCTAAATTTTACTATTCCCTTAGGATCATATTTGCTGGTTATAACTGAGCGTGAATGTGTTGGATCTTACTTGGGGCATCCAATTTACAAAATTTCTTCGTTGAAGGTTTTTCCATGTGATCATTCTCTTAAAAATACCCCTGCTGAACAGGTATGTTTGCTACAGCTCCACCTTATTTCTTATTTCATTCTATGTCCACTACCAGTTTGGAACTCATAATTGCTGTACCATATTTGGCAGAAGAAAACAGAGATGGAATTTTCTGGGCTGCTAAATGTTGCTGAGAAAACCTCTGGTCTGTTCTTCTCATATGAAACTAATTTAACTCTGAGGTGAACTTCTTTGGATATTTTTAGCAGTCTTACATTTAAATCTATGACTGGAATATGATATGGTTTTTTTTTATTCTATAATTTACTGTCATAAACACATACAAGTATAAGTATCAACCGAGAAGAAAGAACCCATATATTCTCCCTTTAATTAGTAGGTGCAATCATGCAACCCATAAAAGAAACTGCAGTTTTTCTCCCTTTTTTCATTTATTGAAGTATGTGCAACTTTTAGGATGGCATTGTATCATTCTGACATTTAATGGCCAACATTAATTCATGCATGTTCAAGGCTTCAGCTTTCATAATTGGTCTTCATCCTGCAGTTTGAAAGTATCATTACCAAGGAAGCCTGGATATGAATATTTTAGTAAAAGTATATTTGGTTGTTTTGGATGTAAATCTCTAGTTCACTAATCTCGGATAGATTCTCAGTAGTTATTTTAATTACACTTGTATTGATATTTTAATTTTACATAAAAGAAACATATTTTTCATTTTGAATCTAACTTTTGTAGAGCTTCTGGTCATTGCCTTCTTGATTAAAAGGCATTAGTTTATGGAAATACTGAATATCACTTCTAAGTTAGAAACACTGCCAAGTGCTTTTAGTCTTGGATGAAAATGAGTGCATGTTGTTGTTTGGAAAAAAATTCTAAATGTTGCTTTGTTTGTGCAAAAATGGTTATCACATACAACTTCTCCTTTGTAAATAACATTTTCATGGTTAGGATTATGGTTGCTTGACTGCTCACATGAGTTTGACAGTCATGGATTTCTAACTACTAAATTCTGCTAAAATCCTTTTCTAGTAAATAGCCATTAAACAAATGGGCTTGCTATAAAAAATTAAGATATAGATCATTTTGATGTTATGCAAACAAAAAATGGTTTGTGTTATTTTACTAATCCTGTTATCCTAGTCAAAATTATTTTGGAATAAGTTATCTATCTATTTATCAGTATATAGTCAAAAGAAAATGTGAAATTTATTTTATTATGTTCTCCAGTTTACAGCGACTGAATGACCTGGGTGATGAGTCTAAATTGCTTCCTCTTTGGAGACAGGTATTTATTGCCTTTCGTTTTGCCACTGGCCTGCTTGTATCAGAGATGTTTTGTTTTTTATTTTTAAAATGGTGCTGGCACCATGCTAGAATTTCCCCCCCCCCCCCCCCCCCTCCTCCACCCCCATAATTTTTGTTCTCGATATGAGTCCTGACTCCTGTGTGATACTCCTGATATCTATGCAAATGTCCTCTCTGAATTGACTCTTTCTGCAGTTTTTGGTTTCTGCAATTATTATGCTTATGCTACTAAATTCTTGATAACAGGCAGAGCCTCGATTCCTATGGAACAATTATATGTTAGAAGTGCTCATAGATAACAAGGTTGGCTTGTTGCAACTTTGCTTTTAGCTGTCAAATCTCTTCAGAACTTGTGCATTTATATATTACTAACCAATAAGTGTGTTCCTGTGCTTGCCAGCTTGACCCGTACTTGCTCCCTGTAGTCCAAGGCAGTATCCTTGTCTGATTAACCATTTGCACTGTTATCATGCAATCATGTAACTGTTTATTTTTCAAGGTTATCCTTAACAAGTAAATAGGCTTTCATTACTTTCAAGCAGCCATTGGGAAAGATATTATTGACATCACTTTGATTGCTAGGAGATGCACAAGAAGAAATGGTATTTAAAGCTTTTGGATAAATTTCAATTTATTTCCATACACAAAAAAAAATCTATTGTTTGCAGCTTGACTGTGCACTTATAAATATCATATCTGTTCCTTACCTTTTAAAGAATCAATATCATCATTATCTCTTAATCCACAAAATTTATTTGATGGTAATGGTGAAAGAAAACATGGAAGATACTAGAATTATTAACAGTTGCACTACTTTAAAGTTCTCTTTATGGAGCATAGGCAGATCTAAGTTGCAGTAAAAATGTAAATTTGGATGTCAGAGAACAGAGAGTGTTTTAGTTACTAACAATTTAGGCTAGGGCACTTGTGACTGAAGACATATGCCTGATAGCATGACTACTATTTTGATATTTGGCCATAGAGATAGATATGATGGAAAGATGCACTTGTATTAGCAAAGTAGATTAAATTGAGGTGTGAAAGCAATTTTTTAGTGGGTACCGATTAGAAGCAGTGGAGAGAAAGTAACATATTTCTCAATTAGTTAATTAATATCAATGAAACAGCAGGTCCCTTGCTTTGGATGAACCAATTAAAAAATTATTAATTATAATTATTAAGGAGAAGAAATGTAAAGATTTTCATTGTAGACAAAAATCCTTATGAAAAATATATCAAACATGTACAGTTTCCTTTGTTCTCTTGTTAATGCTTTGATTTATTATATCTGAGATTTAAAACTATTTGTAGCGTCAATAATTTGAAAAGCTTTTGTTTGAGAAAACATAGGATTTTTATTTGTGTTGCTTTAACTCTTTAAGAAGGCTGTCATCATCTTTTATTGGGTGGCTGACTGATGGTACAAATACGATTTCATTTCTTGAAAGGAACTCGGCTGTGGAGAAGAGGAGCTGATCAAGATGGCTATGTCGCTAATTTTGTGGAAACAGAACAAATAATGCAGTTTAATGGGTATACCGCTTCATTTGTTCAGGTATTGCTTTGTATGACCTCGTAAACCAAATATATAGCGGGCCTGTCATGCAAGATATGAATGTGGTGACATTTTAATTCAGAGTTGCGTTCCTATTATTAAAGAATTGCCATTGTTTTGAAATGAGCTGAACATTACCTTTTTCAGTTATAGGCAAGTTAACAGTAAAATAACTAATAAACAATTGATATCTAACTAGATTGTTTTTCTTACTAGTTGGCAAAAAAGATTTTACTTTTTTCTTACATCTAATAAACTTCAAAGAATCTTCATTGTTGATCCTAATTAATCTTTAGTATTTGTGTTCCCTTAAATTAACAGTATTGAGCTTGCTTAAAATTTTGAAAATATACTATAGTAACCTTCCAATTATATATAAATATCTTTAGTCTCTGCTCGGCGACAGCTGAAGTAATGTATGCTTGCTTAATACTTGGTATGAGAATAAATGCTGGAGGATACATATAAAAAATAACTGCCGTTTTCATCATATTATTAACAAATTATCCAAAAAAATGTTTAGTGTAGTAATGCTAGTGACACAAAAGCATTTCATAGAAAAGTGCACCTCTGTTTTGTTGCCAGTGACACTTGGACCAGCATTCCAAGTAATGACAAAAAAAGAAGCAATTGTGTTTTTTTCTTTGCAACTTTGACTTTCTATCACTAGAGTTTTCTAGTGGAGAATCATTGTTTCTAAGAGGCAGGATAGACAAACTTCTTGACAAACATTTATAGTAGAAGAAAATACAATGAATGAAGAAGATAAAATGGGTCAAACTTTTTCATTAAGTTTAAATCAACTTATACACTTCAACTTTCAAAAGCTTTCTCACCTAATTTCTCAGTAAGCACCTAAAAACTTAACAGAGCTTGGCATTCTTGTCTTTAAAATGTTTTAATTGTTGGGTTTGCAGTTAAATAGCTCCTATAGTTTCTAGATAATCCAAACCAGGCAATTCGTTATGTGTAACTTTCTATATAACTTCCTTACAGTTATCCTATCTCTTTTACGTGCTTTTCCATATAAGCTATCATGCAAAATCTACCGAATATGGTCATTGTTTCTTCCTTTCTAGATTTGATTAAATATGGTGTCAGAAATTGCTCAAATCTATGCTGGCTTTCGAGTTGGGGAAAATTACCAAAACATAATTCCGAATAAAATACCTTTCATAAAGGAAAAAAGTCCATAGTTTTTGCTTAGATTACCAGATTTTGTTCATTTACTTTTTTTTATTAGAAGTTCCTTTTTTCTTTTAGTTTTCTTTTCTAGTTTCTCAAGATGGGTTGGATTTAATTGAAATTTTTGGAACATGTAATTGCTTATTTTTCAAAAGCTCTCACAAAGTGATGGGCCTTTTGTCCATGTATATTCCCGAAGGAGTAAAAAAGGGAAAGAGCATGAAAGTGAGGAACAGGAGGGTAAATATGGGACTAAAAAGAGGGCGGTTGAGGAAAGAGAGGAGAAAAATAACAGAATTCTAGGTGGCAGGGATGTTGAGGAAAGAGGGAGACAAATAACAGAATTCCAGGTGGCAGGGCTGTTGAGGACAGAGGGGAAAATAACAGAATTTCAGGTGGAAATGTGGGAGTGGAAGACAGGGGTTCCTTGCATGGTTAAGATGAATGAGAAAATAAAAGGGAGGGGAGGGGATCCGAGTGGGGGATATGGAAGTTTTGGAGTAAGCGGTGGCGGCTGGACAGGGTCTGAGACTATCTTTCATTTTGCAATCTTTCCTGGATTTCTTTTGTACAGCAGTTTTGTTTTTCAATTCAGAATGACTGAGAAAAGCCAAAAATATATATGTAGGGTGGGTGTGTATTGCTGTGTTGTGGGCTGGAAGCTGGTGTGTGCGTGCGGATAATTCTGCTGTGTTACTCTGAGATCTATCTCAAAGCTACAAAAATAAACATTTATTTTCTCTAAAGAAGCTGAACCAAACATACACCATATCCTGCTAGGCCTAAGTGTTCCCATATGAAATGGTTGGTAGATTTAAAATAAATAGAAATTAGTATTACAATGTAACTATCTTTGGGTTCTTTTTTAGTTATAAAATATGGACCCTAAAGATTTATACCTAGTGGGATTTAGGTTACCTTTAAAAAAAAAGAGCTTGACACTTATTTGAATGTAGTGATTGTGATAGACGGATGTAAACTAATATTAGTAGGTTTTTCATGGAAATCTTAGGGCATTTTGGCCAGAAATTATTTCTGAGAATAATTGCTTATTTTTCTGAAACTTTCTTAGAAAGATGATAATACAGGTGGTTTATGCCATTGTATGATCCAGAAGTACATGACTGCTTGATAAAACCAACACAAGAGATGCTAGGATGCTTGCTTCCAGTTTTGTGGGATGAATGCTAACTGTATATGCACATCCAATATTATCTCAATTAAACATGTACTTCATTTCATATCACAATTCACAGTGATCTTGGCTGTGCTTTGGCAGGTCCGTGGTTCAATCCCTCTCCTCTGGCAGCAAATTGTTGATCTAACTTATAAACCAAAATTTGAGTTAATGAAAATTGAGGAAGCTGTAAGTAATTGATGGTTGTGTTTTTGAGGTTTGCATGCAATGTTGTTGTGCATTTCACTTACATTTCTCTGCCTAACATGCAGCCACGGGTCCTAGAGAGGCATTTCTTAGATTTAAGGAAAAAATATGGGGCAGTGTTGGCTATTGATCTTATTAACAAGGTAAATACTCTTTCATTGCATAACGAATTGAGAATGCTTATGTGATGGTTGACAATTTTACCTGATGATACCAGTGCATGTAATTGCATTGTAAATTTTGTATGCCACTGTAAACAATGCATGCAACCTTTGTACACCAGCCAAAATACTATAGATATGTGCTGTGCATGTTCCTGAGAATGTGTGATAATATGCACAGAATTTTTATGTATCAGATGCATACATTTGAATCCTTTTCTTTCTCCCTTGTATTTTTCAGCATGGAGGAGAAGGACGACTGAATGAAAAATTTAGCGATACAATGCAGCATGTGGCCAGTGAAGATGTAAGGTAGAAGTCTCTTTCAGTTAACTTTTAGGTTGATATACATATATTCTTTTGGCCTTTTTGTTACCCGTGCGTATTTATTTATTTGTTTGTTTGTTTTTTGTAGATATCTGCACTTTGATTTTCACCATGTCTGTGGGCACGTTCATTTTGAACGTCTCTCGATCCTTTATGAGCAAATTTCAGATTTTCTTGAGAGAAACGGGTATGGAATGTTTTATTCCTTAAGCTATTAGATGTTGATTTTTTGAGAATTAGTTAATAATTTCAGTCCTGCTTACTTTTATTGGTTTCATCAAAGCGGAGAGCTATTTATGAACTACTAATCTAAACAATTTCCAATAATTCATATTCATGTTTGTTTTGTTGCTTAATATGGAACTATATCCTATATAAGTTTGACACTTTCAAGCATAATATCATTAGATGTCTAACAAATATATGAAGCTTTTTTTCCTCTAACTGCCATAACCATTTTATTCTATTTTATAATAGTATTCAACTCTAACTGAAATATTTTAAAATAAAAATAAAAATCTGACCCCTGAGCTGCTTTTCTGTTTTGGAATTATAGATATCTTCTATTGAATGAAAAGGGGGAGAAAATGAAAGAGCAACTTGGAGTTGTTAGGACCAATTGTATTGATTGTCTAGACCGTACTAATGTTACTCAGGTTGGTTGATTCGCATAGCCACATGAGCATCTGTCCATGTGTTTGTGACATCATGTTCCTGCTTACTAATGTTGAAATGTTTTTGCAGAGCATGATAGGCCGACATTTGTTGGAGTATCAGCTTAGAAGGCTTGGTGTATTTGGTGCTGAAGAAACCATTACTTCACATCCAAATCTAGATGAAAACTTTAAGATCTGTAAGTGCTATTATGTGCTTTGAAATATAGATATATGTTATAGTATGTAGTTATCATTTAATACGTTCAAATTTCTATTGTTTCATAGCTCTTAAAAACCTAGATTTCTTACTGATTCTCTATGGTCAGTGTGGGCTAATCATGGGGATGATGTAAGTATTCAATATTCAGGAACTCCTGCTCTAAAAGGAGACTTTGTCAGGTATTTGGTGATCAATCTTTCCAAAACTTTTCATATTCCTCACATATAAAGATAGAGAAATATGTATCCATTAAGGTTTTTCTATGTTGAAATTACATTAGCATGGAATAATTTTAAACCATCATTGGAGTGTCTTGTTTTGTCAGCTATAATTGTATTGTCTAAACCAGAGTAGTGCATGACTTTTGTAAGTATAGGGTAGGAATTTAATGTATGGATTCATGGTTTTATCATTTTCCCATTTTGGGAGTTGTGCAATTTTTGTGCATAATGTTTTTCCTTTTTCATATTAATCTTTGCTCTTCTTCTATTGCCTGTTTAATTACATAAACTATTATATTTAATTTGAATTACAAAGAAATAACAAAAAATATTTATTATGCAATTGTTTTATACTTCAAGGTTGAATAACTTCCTGAGATTCTGATAAGAGTCATCATCTCTGAAGCTTTAAATATGTTTCTGTTATGGTTTGGAATTTAACCTCTGTGCCTTCCCTAATTAATTCTTTTTGGTGGGATTCAGATTTGGGCACCGCACAATTCAAGGGATAGTACAAGATGGCTGCAATGCTCTTGTACGATATTATTTGAATAATTTTCGTGATGGAACAAAGCAGGTTTGTGTAGCTCATTAATCATTATGTTGGGTACTATAGCAGTGTAGCCATAGTGTATGATCTTTGGTGCATACTAGGTGATCATAACTCATTATCATCTAGGTTTTGTCCTTTGTACATTTGATTTCTCCCTTCTGCATCCTAATTTACAGTTTTATAGAGTTTCTGCTGCTCTCTGTGATAATTATGCTGTAGGGATACTGCCTTTTCATGTAAATATTTTATTGTGGATCATAATCTTCAGATAGTTTGTTCAACATGTCCTTTATCACCAGCTGAATAGATCTCAAGTAAAACAATCTTTTTGAAGGTTAATTTAAAGAATTTATTAGTAACTGATTTATGCTTTTTATGATTTTTTTTTATCATGTGAAGGATGCAATTGATCTTTTGCAAGGACATTATATAGTTTCTGTCGGCCGAGATACAGCTGCCACCTCTCAGAAAGGAGGTCTTGAAGCTATAGCTGTGAGTACAATTTAGATGGAAGTCTTTTCTGGATGAAGCTTAAGGCATCAATTTTGGTTTAAAAACAGATTTTAGAAAGATCACATTCATAAATATGTTTTAACTTCTATTATGTATGGCTAAATTCATACTGATTATACTTCAATTAATTGAAATCTAATTTTTGTGGACATGGCCAATGTATCGTAAGGAAAAAATAATTAAATGAACACTTATTTGGCATTTTTTATTTATTCAGTATTTCTGTATTTTGTGAGACATGTTTCCCTTTCAAGGCTTACAGAAAGGTGGTCCTAACCCTACAGAAATGTGGTGGGTTGCAGTGGACTGGAGGGATGAAAATGAAATACTTGAAACCAAGTGATACATGTTTTATTTATTGACTCAAAAAACGGCCTTTTATATTCAAATTTGCAACCGGATATTCAGCTAAGGAAATGTTTTGCTGGATTTAAAGATTAATCTGACTTTTTTGCCTTGCATATTTTGTTGGTATGCAGTTCATTAATATAAAATGCTTTGAGAAAGTCATTGCATTAAATGCAAATTGATATCAATATTACTCCATCTGTTTTTGCAGTCATTTCCTCTTGCTTTTGCTCTGGTTTTGACTGGATTCCTTTTTGCAACCATGTCGTTGAGGCAAGGTGAGTTGACTTTTGTTTGTTTAACTCAGGTTCTGAAGGTTAAACTAAGAATTAATTTGTCACTTACATTGCAGACACACACACACACACGTGTCGGTATAATATAAAGAGTAGAATCAACCTACTACTTTTAGAGGTCTGTGTTTTCAAACTCCCTGTCTGCCTTGTTGAAGCATTAAGATTAGGCAGAGACGATAGAGAGAAGGGAGAAAAGAATCTGGGAAATAGAGATGGGGGTTGGAGTTTAGGGAGAAATACAATAAGGGGGAGAGAAGAGAGGGAAAATAGGGAGGGAGGACCACTCGATAAAAGCAGAGAACTGAGCTACAGAAGAATCCTTAACTAGGCTATTAACTTAATCCTATTAATTAATACAGTGACCACTTACTTGAGATCCACTGTCCTGTTTTAATTAGAAACCCTGATCCTAACAACTAATTTACAATTCTATTTCATACTTCTTCCCCTCAAGATGAAACTTCCTTCATTCTTCATTATTCCTTCATCTAGACTGCAACAATGGTTCACATCATTTTATGAGCTAGAAATGCTTGCCAAAGATACTGTGGTAATATTGATTATATGCATTTGTAGACGTGACTTATCAAGTAGTTTGTACATTGGACCAATCCAAGGTGACAACCATTTAATATTTTCAGATCTGTATCTCACCAAACATATTCAGTCAAGGAAATCATGTGGAACCCAAGAATATCCCAAGAACAATGTTCCACGATCATAATGAGCCCAATAAGAACTGTATTAATCTTTTCTCACCTAGATGATGGGTATGATGGTTGTTAAGTAGATGTGGACTATTAAAAAACTGGACATAACTCACTCCTAAAAGTTAACTCAAGAGAGAATTGTCCAAGTTTTATAAAGACTATTATGACTTTATTCCTAAACAATGTGGGATATCTTAACATCCCCTTACACTAAGAATGGACATTTGATGCACATATGGTGTGTGAAAGTTACAGTGCTGAACATTTATGGGTGGTCGGTCCAATATTAAGACTAGATAGACTTTGATATCAAATTAAAAATTGGGATTAACTTCCAAAAGCTAGCTCAAGAGAGAACTGTCCAAATCTCAACACCCTTTAACGCTCAAGATTGGACATCAAATCTGGTGCGTGAAATTATCTGGATTATTGTGAATGGTTCAATATTAAGTTTAGATAGGCTCTGCTTGTATATTAGAAAATTAGTTCTAACTCACCTCCAAGAGAAGAGCAGTATCTGAATCTTGTAAAGAGTATTATAACTTTATTCCTAAATAATAGGGGACGCCTTAATACCCCACTTACGTTCAGGATTGAACATTTGATAGACATCTGGTACGTGAAGTTTGTAGGAATGATTAAAATTGGACTTAACTTACTCTCAAAGGTTAACTCAAGAAAGGAGAACTATCCGAGCCTTATAAAAAATATTCGCTCTATTCCTAATTAATGTACAACATCTCAACAAATATCACTATTGAATCTGGATTGTGATTATCCCTATAGGTTCTGTTGCGAGCAGAGTTGGTGTTGGGAGGGAGTAAAGAAAGAAAGGATGGAAAAGATTATATGTATTCCCTCTTTACATGAGATATAATTTTAAGATATGAAGTTCATTGGAGGCGATACAAGGATGGAGCCATAAAATAGTTAAGAGATTGTTTGGTTTAGAAAAATGTTCGTTGTTTTCACTTTTAATTATAAAAATTTCATTTTTATTTTGCTTTCTATTTTAAAGATTTGTATAAGAAATAGTGAAAATAACTTTTATTATTTTTACTTTTTTATATAAATATTTGAAAATAAAAAATAAAATGTTTTCCATTATTTTTTTTCTATCTTCATTTTCTCTTTGCTGTTAAGGTTGAAATGGAAGACCGGAAGCCATGAGACAACCACTCAGTTCCAATTTTTCCGGTCCTCGTGTTCTGCACATAAATTTAAGGAGTCATTTATCTTGCTCCCTATTTTGATATGCCCCTCTTATTTTGCTTCTCACTACTGCAAACAGACAGATCGCCAAGAAGGAGATTTAGACTTTAGCCTTCTTGGTTATTTTATTATAAAACTATCCGTTATATTAGGAAGGTCAAATATGTCTCAGTCTAGGTATAAATCTTTTAAACAAACCAATGGGGCTTGGTCAGAAGTAATTTAAAGTAGTCGGATGTCTTGTTGGTTGAAGTCTACTGCTGTGAAATTTTCTTGCCTAGGGTTTCTAGATATTTAAAACAAAAATGTGACATGAAACATTATGAGAATCTGTGTCCTCTAAAAAGAATAACATATGCCTATATTACATTATTTTTAAGTTGTTTTGAAGTTTGATCAGCACCTAAGACGTTTTGTCTGTACTCCGTAGTCTTGGTTAACTTGGTACTTGTGCACTACGCAGAGTTTGCTAGTCTAGATTTAGGCCAATGACTCTCGCCAAGTGCTGGATTAATTATCTATGTATTACGTTTGATGAGAATTTGAGGCTTTTCAGCATTAAACTTTTGTTATTTTTTGTGCCAGCAGTTCGATATGATTTTCGACACTTCTTCTTTTCGCTAATGTGGGCGGGCATTAGTGTCGGTATAGCAGCATTTGTGAGGGCTAACGGCCGTCTTTTCTGCAACAGACCTCGCCTACACAATCCCCGGTGATAACTTTATACAAATCAGTGTGAGCAATTGAAATTTTTCTCTGAAGTGTTCAGCTTCTGCAGCAGGAGTCACCGGCAGTGGCCTTAGTTCTTCTACATTTAGATCACTTTAACGAATTCAATATTCACTCGAGATATATATTATATAAGGCTTCTTCTTGCTGCTTATTATATTTATTCTTTCTTACTAATTTGTGTAGCTTCCAGATATATATATATTCATATCATAGTCCAATCATGTCCCATTTGAGTGATTGTTATTTTGCGGATGTTTCTTATGCACCGTTTCCTCTTTGTATATTTGAACTTTATTTGTGCCTTCTAAGTTGGAAGCATTTTAAGGTTCTTAGGTAACACATTGATTTGATTATCTTCTATGATTTTAAGCAAAATTATGATTCATGCATTAATTTTCACATTTATTTCAGAAATCAAGGTTATCGCATATTTACCTTGGGCGAGACCGTGCATTATGTGCGACTCAACCTGGCTTTTTAATGTATTTATAAATTATTGATCAAAAAGAAGGGTGAAAACTCTAAAATCACGTTTGCAGTTGCGTACAACCCAGGCGACCATCTGAGCTGCTGAACATGACCAGGTTGCTTTGATAGGATTGACAGTGTCCAGAAAGGAGAATTGAACCGAATGGCTGAAGATGTTATCATTTGAATCTTTAAAAGCAAGGATAATTACACTGTTCTTGTCCGAGGTTAAACGTTAATTATATTTGCATCTTGTTTAGAAAAAGGATAAAAGCTGGAAAAAAAAAATCACGTCTAAGTTAAAAATAAAGAGATTTTGTCTGCGGCCCACAAGTAAAAGCATGGGAAGGATGCTCATTTCCTTTTAATAGAAGGTAAGTATAAAAAAGTTATGTAAAGTAAGAGAAATAGATGTGTTCTATAATAACCATATATTCTCAGTTTTTTTTTTCTTCCTAAATAGGGGAGAATGATAGTATGGAAATAATAAATTTATACTTGTCACTTCATTTATTCTCACTAAATTTTTAAATGAAAACTTTCTTGAATTGTATCATTTTGTTTTAAAATATTCCTTCGAGAATTTTATTTCATTTTATTTTACTCACAGCAAAATATTCAAATAAAGTGAAAACTGATCCATAATAATACTAATATTTATTCTGAATTGTAAAAATAAAAGTTGCAAGCTGCATACACCAACTTTTATCTCTTATATTTTGATCTGAAGCAAATTTTATTTTCGATATTTTTTAAATATTTATAAAATAATTGATAAAATTGATGATAATGTTACATATAGTAAATATAAAGGATATTGATTTTAAATTTTGTTGATGATTTATATAAAGATGGAAGTAGGGTGATCAATTTTAAATGTCTAAATATTTAAAAATTGAGGTCTAAGTTTAGATTGATATTTATAAGTTTAAAAAAAAAATATATATATATATATATATTATATAAATAATATATATTAAAATAAATATAAATATAAATATATAATATATAAAAATAAATAGATCCCTAAACTGATTTTTTTATTTAAATTTTTTTTTACTATTTTAATTTTTTTTTGATAAACTTATGTATTTATTAATAAACAGAGTTAGACGAAGTTACTCTTTTGTTTATCTTTATCTCTATTTCACTTCTATTCTTATTTTTAAGTATAAATGAGTTCATGAAATAAAATAATTTATATTTTTAAAATAATTTTTAAATCAACATTAAATTAGTTTTTTAATTTAAAAAATAATAATAATTTTTTAAGTCTTTTATTGATTATATTAATTTTTTAATTTTCTTCAAACGTATTAACCCTTTTTTAAGATTAAAATAATTAATAAAAATTATAAGAGTTAATTTAATACACATTAAAATCGATGAATATTAATTTAAAAATTATATTATTTAAACTTATCTTTATACAATAAATCTTAAAACATTAAATAATAAAATATTTTTTCTACATTCTATTTAAGATGTATTGGATAATAAAAATAAATAAAATATGATATTAAAGAAAAAGAAGAAAAATATAAAAAAAATGCATTGAAATGTAAATATGTATATTTATCATTTCATACATGCACCCACAAGCCACAAGCATCTTGATTTAAAAAGAAGCTAGAATACCGCATTGACTATGGGAAGCATGGTCAAGTCTGGCCTCGCTTCAGCCTTCAGGATAGCTGTATCAGGTACCCTGTTCAAGTGTTAGTTCACCTCTCACGCTCTTTTCCCCTGACTGTTGCCGTGTGTTTGATACCATGTTAAGCCAACGTTAAATAGTTCTCAAGATAGGAAAATATGAGTGTACATCACAGTTGGAATAAAAAGAGAAAAAGAGAAAGGGAGAATGATTGAAACAAGAAAAAAGTATAACGAATTTTTTTTTTTTTTTGTAGTTCTGAAGTTTAAAACATTAAAAATTAAGTTGCCCGTGAACGTGGATAGATTGCTCTTAATTTGAGTCCACTGTCTGATTTCCTGTCTCATTCACAATTTTGTGAAGGATGATCATATTATCTCTCTACATTGTCGTTCTCATCCCTGCTTTTACTGTCACTACTTGGATGAACAACATTGTTTCCTCTCTCTATCGTTCAGCTTTAGACTTTTTATTGTAATTACTACAAAATTCACATCAACGCTAGCATCCCATATCTCATAAATGATAAGTCAAATAACAATACACCACGGTAGAGAAAGTTACAGGTGAACAATAATCAAAGTAGTGTTCCAAACAAATAACAATAAAAACATGAACCATAAAGTAAAGTTTATTGATATAACTCGTTATTTTATGAACTCCTTCAAGGCAGCTTTGTAATACACGAGTTCTAATTAATACAAGAGAGAGAGAGAGAGAGAGAGAGAGAGAGAGAGAGAGAGAGAGAGAGAGAGAGAGAGAGAGAGAGAGAGAGAGAGAGGCAGAAATAGACAAGCAAATGAAACCTTACCCAACAAAGGAACACATAACACAAGTTATGACAAACAAGAAATTCACACGAACATTTTAAGAGGATGGAGGTGGATATGGAGGCCAGTAAAGATGAAACTGAATCTGGTAGACAACAGTAGGACCCTTTACATCAACTGGAGAAGAGGTAACATAGCCTTGCACAAACAAGAAATCTCTAGTGCCTCCTACCACTGGATAATCTGAACGCTCGATGTTATTTGTTCCTCCAACAATGGAAACAGAACCCTTATGACCCTTCAGACGCAGAGTTAACTTTGCAACTGAAATACTACTAAGTCCATCAAGACCAGAGGTGATGGAAGTCCCTTCTGCAGTTCCAACTTGTTTGGAGGATCTGTTAGCTGTGGCAGTTAAAGGGTCCTGAAACACAAGAAGGGTTCCAAAAGGGGTTGGACTTTCACTGTTTTCTTCCCCTCCTCCTTCCACACCATTCACTATCATATACCCTGTTTTGTTTATGGTTTCATGTTGAAACAATGTGAAGTGAAGGGATTTGTGAGGGCGGGGGCGATGGGAGCCACAAGTGCCCTCAAATTGGACTATGGCCAAAACCAAAATAATTGCAACAGCATAGTTATGCAAAGCAAAGGCCATTGTTACTAATGTTTTGATCAGAATAGAAGGTGATAGTACGATAATATCTCATAATATGCTTGACACGAGTACTAATGAGTTCAGATTTATAGTGTGAAAAGTTAGTATATACACCTACGAGCCGTGTGCTGTGTATATGGTAGCTCGTGGCATCAATGAAAATGATGGCTAAGTCATAAATTGAAGGTCGTTTAGTTTTCTAAAGAAAAAAAATTGTTGTATGTCTGAAAAAATATGAAATAGAATGAGAAAAAAATAGAAAAAAGAAAAAATTATGATATGATTTATAATATGATAGAAAAAAGTATATAAAAAATAAAATATTAATAATTAATTATTTTTTTTAAAATTCTGCATTTCTTATTCGGATGTATACATTGTAAAATTTGTGTGAATCATGGAAGACCTTGTAGTTGTAGCATAAGTGTGAGTATGTCTAGAAACAATGTAGAAAGAGTCAAATTACTTGATCCGATGCATTTTGGTGTCCCCTTTGTTTGCGTGCTATTAAAACAGTATGATTATCTGTCTCTATTTGCCTTTTTATAGTGAATTTGCCTTTTTATTAAGTGAATTTAGGTAGGATGCGACTTTCGAAATAGAGCAGCCACGTAATTAGTTGAGTGGTGAGTGGAACATGCTGCTCTATTATAATTCTCTAATTAAAATTCCATAGCTATAACAGTAAAACAGAAAATTCAATTCAATTTTAATCATTTTCTCTCGGCAAAGAAGAAGGAAAATTGATTTTACTGAGTGAACATGAGCTGTCTTTCAGACCGATGGAGGGTAACGATTACCTGTAATTAATATCAGTGGATATACTTGGCAGCAACTATTTCCCTAGTTTACGAAAATGCTACCAATTTTGATTAAGTTTAATTAGATAAAGTAAATAGGTGGTACCCTGGTAGAAGAGTTTTATATGATATAAGATGTTGAATTTTGACTATGTTTAAGAATTACGACATTTGACTGAAAAAGAGAAATTACAACCAAAACAATATCTTCTGTAACTAATGCTTCAGAAAATAGAAGTAACATTTTAAATATTGTGAATTATTTGTTAGTTATTAGTAATAATGACAATATTAGCACTTATTTTGTACAGGTATTTTTATTTTTATGTTTTAGTGGCTTTAACCGATAGTTGTAGATAATCATTAAGTTATAAAAATAAAAAATAGAATTTATAATTAAAATTATTTTCTTAAAATAGTATATATAAAAATCCAGATCCATTAATACAGAATAACAAATTTAACATTTACATTAATTTAATAATTTTTATAAAATATAATATAAAATTTATCAATCTAACTATTTCATTTAAAAATTATTATTAAATAAATTATGTTTATAAAATTTTATACAAAATAAAAATTAATGTTTAATATATTATTTAAATATATAAATATTAACAATTAAATAACATACTAAAAATATATAAATTATTTAATATTTAATATACATATCATAAATATATTATAATTTAATTTAACCATTAAATTTGTAAATTTTATATTTTATAAAACTTATTAATTTAATATATATATATATATATACTGTACAAAACGATTAAACTTTTTAAGGATATCTAGCACAGTTTTTTATATTTAATTTATTTTCGATAATTTTAATTTTTAAAATTTTGCAATTTCATGATTTTGGTTTTTTTATTAATTTTTCATCAAATATGTAATAAAATAATAAATTAAGTTAAGTCAAATAATTTTAATTTAAAATTAAGTTAAATCAATGATTAATTAATATAATTAGATAAAATAAATAAATAATTTTATCTATTAATTAATAATTTTTTATTTTTATTTAAATTTATTAATCAATTATTAATTTTTTATTTAATTTTAAATTAAAAATAATTAATTTAATTTTCATATAATTTGTGTGTGGGAGAGAGGATTACGTATACACTTCAATTCACACCTCTATAAATTATAAGAAACAAATAAAACAAAATCATATTAGATCCTTGCACTACGAAATGTGTAAATTGTATTGTTTTTTTTATTTATGAAAGTACTTTTCCGACATCGGTAATTGAAGATTCATCCATTTTGTGAGAAAAGATTATTAAAATAAGTTTAATTTTTTTAATAATTATTTTTATATACATAATTAAAAATTGAATCACGAGGAATATATATTTAATTATTTATTAATTATGTGATAATTTCTATTACACCATTTTGTTTGACATCACCGGATCTTAGCTTTGAAATGAGGGAAAAGGAGAAATGAATGACACGTTAGACAGATTTTAAATGATATATAAAAAATAAGAAATTAATTTTTCATTATCGTTATTTTTAGTTACATTATATTTTGCATATTTATTAAATTAGATCAGATTTTGATAGAAAAAAAAATAAAAATATAAGCGGTAATAGATTTAGGGTTTAGGCTCAAATCTCAAACTTCTATTTATTTCAGACTAACTCTAACAAACCATGTTGATGTTTTTTTTTTTTCCAAGATAAGGATTCATTAAAACCTGAAAACATCAGCCCAGGCTAGGAAGAACAAGCTACATGAGCTCTAGCAATAGTATAGCAGTTAGTGGAGATATACATTACAGAACACGAGCACATAATGTTAACAGAAATTATCGAATTACAACACTTAAATTAAGACTAAACGACACAAGAAAACTAACAAACCAAATATAACTATATAACAAAACTAAACAACTTAGATAAGAGACAATAGAAACAACAAACTCAAACTTCTCCGTGATATTTATAATCAAAGATGTACTATAATAAAGTGATTATTTATACTAAATAAGAAGTGATAAAATAACTTGATCTTTGTTAACATATATTTTATTTTATTCTTATGAAACTAACAAATAGAAGATACATGAAATTCTTTAAGAAAGATAAATAAAAAGAATCTTAAAATATCATACTTACATTATCTATCCCTGAAAGTGACATGTGCATAAACAGTGTTCTTAAACTCCCATTCAAGCCATTGTTATCATTACATAATACATACCCTAACGTTAACTGAATGATCTGGATGACTTGAGACAACCCCACTTAACACAAATTCACAGCAAAACATTTTCCCACTTTCAGAAAATGTGACTAATTCAACCAAAAAAAGAAAATAAGGGAAAATAATACAGTAAATGTATATCAAATTAAAGTTTCTCCTCCAACTATCAAAATAATATTTCTTTAAAAAATACTTCTATTAAGTGAATGATCAAACCTATTTTCTGGATCATGTTACTCTGATCAACCTCAGTTATTTGTAGTAGTTTACATTTCATTCCTTGGCTATTGAAAATTGTGCATAGTTGCAAAATTAGTACGTTGCTTCTTGGATTCCTTCCTTTTATTCTTGATAGCTTCAATGCCTTCCAATGTCTCCAAAACATCTTTCATAGAAGGGCGTTTTGTAGGGCCAGATTCAAGGCATTTTAGTGTGAGCCGTGCAGCTTGCAATGCTGCCTTGGATGAATACTGTCCCTCTATTTTCTCATCCATAATGCTTTTCAATTTTCCTTTATCAGAGAGAGAAGGCTTAATCCACTCAACCAGATTCTGCTTCCCTTGAGGACGTTTTGAGTCAAATGCTCGCAACCCTGTCAGCAATTCAAGCAGCACTACACCAAAACCATAAACATCACTCTTCACATATAGGTGACCTGTTGAATCACGACACAATCCATGGCCATGTCACAAAGAAATAAGAGTACAATGTTTCTTATGTTCAACTATAACATTGTTTTCAAGTATCTTCACAAAGCATCTATGTATGTTGGTAATAATAGATAAGATGATTGAGAAATTATTATATAGTCTGAAAGCATCAAGTATCCATGGTCCTAACTAATTTTCACATGATACATGTTAAAATTTTGTTAATTCTTTTTTGTAAATTGAAAAGTTCTGTCACATATTATGTAAAAATATGTGGGGACCATGAATACATAGTAGTACCAGACCATATAATAATAATTTCTATGTGATGATCACCTGTTTCAATGTATTCTGGAGCAGCATAACCATGTGTGCCCATGATCCTGGTAGTCACGTGTGAATCTTTCCCGGAGGGCCCTAATTTTGCCAAGCCAAAATCTGATATTTTTGCATTGTAATCCTGCAAAAGACAAACATTTGGTTATCAGTATGATCTATGGATTTAGTATTATTATGTATAAACAAAGGGAAGGAAATAAAGACATAGAAAATAGAGATAAAAGGAATGAATAAGGATATGTAGTGATGATTGTTCTGTGAGATACATTAACGAAGAATATTATCTGTGTAAATAACACAACCAATGAACACATAATAAACTATGATACTTCAAAGACAATTTTGTGTCCATCATATCAATATATATACTTCAAAAGTCAAGGCTCTAGTATTACTTTATGGGAAAAGATAATTTTGCATTTTGCAGCTAGTAAAGTATAGGAAAATTTGGTTAATAAAACAAATTCAATGGTCCAAACTAACTTGCTATTCATCCCAACAAATGGGTATCTGATCAAGACAGGATAAGTTTGAAAGAACTTTATTATGTCCGTCTCACAAAAAATCAAGACAAATTCGGGTATTAGATTTAAAAGGAATAGTCATAAAAGATTAAAATCCACCCTCAACCTATTTAGATAAATCTCTAGATAACCCATATCATATTTTTAAAATTTTTAATAAATTACATTTATTTATGTATACATATTTTAAATAAATTATACATCAAATATGTTTTAATTTGAATGATATAAACATCAAAACATTTTAAACAATTAAAAAATTTAATAACAAAAACATATATTTAACATAATATAAACATTCAATATTATTAATATAGTTATTAAAACAAGTCAAATATTTATACTCCAAATCCAATCTTATTTTGTAAAACACTCTATTAAAACAGGTTATTTCCCTCGAAGAAGAGATATTTGTGGATCAAGGTTTCATTACCATTATAAAAAGAGAGGAAGTGGCCAAAAATAAGTAACTGACCTCATCAAGTAGTATATTGGAGGCTTTGAAATCTCTATATATAACTTGCTCTTCTGGGGTGTGCAAGAAAGCCAAACCCCTAGCTGCACCAATAGCTATTTTGAGTCGGGTGTCCCAAGACAGTGGCTCCATGTTAATATCTAGTTGGAAACAAAAACAAAGAAAATGAGCTAAAGTACTCAAATCCATGGCCAACAATTTTCTCTAATTCATTTAAATTAATTTCTTAAGTTCATACTCCTGAAGAGATGGTTCTCCAAGCTTCCCTTTGCCATGAATTCGTACACAAGAAGAAATTCAACATCCTCACAACAGTAACCCAATAGCTTCACAAGGTTTGGGTGAGAAACCCTTCCTAAAAAGTTTATTTCTGACTGTATTGTCATATAAACATTGCAACAAATTACAAGGTCAGATTTTATCTTTCATGGTTACACTTTGGGATTGAATGCAATAAGACAACTGAAAATATTACAAAATACTAATGGGAATTAAGAGTGTTGTTAATCATAATGCCATTCCAACCAGTTATAAGCATAGGGTTGAGTTCTCTTTTCATGTACACTAACTTGAAAAAAAGAAAAAAAGAAAAAAAGAAAAAAAAAATCACTTTTTGAAAATGGCGTATTCCACAAAATTCAGTGAATTAAACTCAAACATACACAAACTAATTAGTTTTCTAAATTTTAAAGAAAAGTCATCTGAGAGATTTGTAAAGACGGTGAACCATTTCCAAATTTTAAATTCGAAAATGAACGTTTATTTTAAATTTATATCAGCAATCAACAAAGGAAATTTTTTTAAAAAAAACTAGTTATACTTTATTTATATATAACATTTTGTACAAAAGGGGAAAGAAATAGAAACATGTAATAAGATAAATAATGCATTGATTGATAAAAATTAATAGAAAATAATATTATAGAAAGTTATCATACAAGTGAAAGAATATAACGCAAGAAAAATTGGACAATGGCCGTAAAAGACAGATGGACAAGTTCTTGGGGTGAGGATTATTTAACGTCACCTACTTGAGATGGAGAGATCAGAGATATTAGAAAAAAGATAAAGGGTTAAGTGTGGTATGAGTAATATGATATAAAAGGAGAAAGGAAATAAAAAGATATAAAATAGATATGAAAAATTAGGAAATAAATTTTTAAAATTATTTTAATATTTATTTCAGAATGATTGAATTTTTAAAATTCTTAAAATAAATTAAACCGAATATATATTTATTCTGCAACGCCATCATTTGATGTAATTCAATTGGGAATTGTTTTTCTTTTAAAAATAATAGCATTTTTATTTAAAATATTTTTCAAAAAATTAGTAAAAAAGGTGATTATTTATTTATCCATAATAAACTAAATCAAACATGTATTAAAACATTCATATTATTTTCTTGTATTTTTTTATTTATTGAGTAAAAAAAATAAGTAAAAATATAGAAAATGATATTATTTAGAAAAAAAAATTTATTTAGTTATCCTTTTGTGGAATCATGTTTCTGGCCAAAAAATATTCATGCTGACCAATAACATGCATGGAATGTTTGTCTCACCTTCTTTTTAATTTATGGTGAATGGACATAAATTTAAGAAAAAAAAAACTTTTTATTGATAAAAATCAATTGAGTTTGAGATTTATAATATATATATATATATATATATATAATCATTAAAAATATTATTTTATCATCTAAATAAAATTAAAATTTTCAAACTTATTTTTAAAATATTATTTATAAATACCAAGCAATATATTTTATTTTTTATTTTTAATTTAATTCTATTAAAATATGTATTTAGTAAATTAATGTAAGTTACCTGAAAGCTAAAAGTTAAGAGGTCAGAAAGTTAAAAATTGATAAATTATTAATTAAATTAAAATTATTTAATAAAATTAATTGTTGAACTAGTTAATAAATATAAAATGTTAAATAAATATTTAGTTAAATAATGAATTAAAACATAATAATTGTAATATTTTTAAAAATAAAAAATACATTAAAATTTAATTAAATAAATTTTTATTTTTAAAATAAAAAATTTTAATTTTAATTTTATTTAAATAAATTTCAAATAAAAAGTTTAAAATGTTTATTTTTTATAATTTTAATTTTTTATCAAATGATTTAATATTTTTAATAAAATAAATAATATAATAATGAAAATAAATAGCATATTTTAAAATAATAATTTAAAATATATTTTATGATAATATAAAAATAAATTTATCAAAATTAGTAATATTATTGTGAAAGAATAAATAATATTAAACTGATATAAATAAATAGATAAATAAAAATTAGATTATAAAAATTTATTTAAATTAAAAATAATAAAATATTTCAATTAGAAGTTAAAAAATATAAAAATTACTTGAAATAACTTTAAAATACTAATAATTAGTTGGAAAAATATTAATAACTTTTAAAATAAATTATTTTATTAAATAAAGTTAAAACATTTTAAAATTTTAACCTGTTAAAATACCTTACTGAATACACTCAAAATCTAAGTTTAATCCTACTGTTATCAAACATTACTCGGATATGGAATAATAAATACAGCTGTGCCTTCAAATTGTATAACCATATTTATAAGGTAGATGCTAACAATTTTTCTAAAAGTGTTAGATAAAGAAAAAAAGTGAAAATATTATATATATATATATATATATATATATGTGTTAATTAGTATTTAAAAATATTGATTAAAATATTTTTATTGTACTTTTAATATATATATATATATATATATATATATATATATATATATATAACATGATTTAGAATAAGAAATTTATTTATTAGTTCTTTCATTAATGTTTTTAAAATATTTATCAACAAAACTCAAACATTTATTATATCAAAGAGACAAAAGATATTTAATAACGTTTCATTATTATTAGTCATACATTTTAAATTTTTGACGGAATAAGTTAATAGGTTATGGTGTATGAACAACAGTTAATGTGCCTTGTTAAATAATTTTCAATTATTAAAAAATAAATATTAAATCATTATTAAATTTTAATATAGTAAATATCTTTAGAATTTATGAAATGTAATTATAATATTTCATTCAATTATAAATTATTAATTTATATAATAACTATTTTAAAAATTATATTTATCATAATTTTTAATTAATCAATAATATAAAAATTATATTAAAGATATATCAAAATAAAAGTGATATATTTTTTTTACAACACATATTTTAACATTTGAATAAGTTAATAGGGATTCTAAAGCTGTGAGGTGTGTAACTGCCAGAAAACAGGAGAACAAGTAAAAGAGAGAGTTGAAAAGAAGAAAGGAAAAAGATGATCATGTATACATAGAAACATATTTATGTTTATATCTAAGTGTAAATGAGAATTTATTTTTTATTTTTATCTTTTAAAAAAATTAGGAATTATTACATAAACAATGTGGATAAATGGATGACATACGCTAACCTGCCACTCTTGAAATCCCTGCACACTTTCGGGCTTCAATTTTTTGATGGCTACGATCATTCCACAGCCTGCTTTTGTTGCTCTTAGCGTCTTCTCATCCAACCATCCTTTGTAAACTTTTCCAAATCCACCTTCTCCAACCAATGCATCCAACTTGAAACAACTTGTCGCAGCTTTCAGATCCCCAAAACTGAACGCCTTCAACTTTTCCATTTCCACACTTTGAAACGCACCACTCTCTATAGTTTCTCTCTTTCCATCTAACCTCCTACGAACTAAACTAAAGCAAAGACCCATCTTCAGAGTTAATTAACCAGCGATACTTAATTAATCAATACCAAAATTAACAAGAAAGAAGAAGGATGATGTTGTGTTGAAGAGAGAGTGAGAATGAGGAAGAGGGAAGGCAACTCCTCCTAAGTTCCTAACATACTTCATTTTCATTCTGCTTTTGACTGCTACAATTTATATTGACGCTTGCCGTGTTCCGCATTTACAATTTGCAAACCAAGTCACTCACCGCCACACTTTTGCGCTCATTCATCAATAATGTGTTTTGGTTTTATTAATATACATACTCCTTACTCTTTTAAATCTATTTTAAATAATTAAAAATCATATTTTTATATAAAATATTTAAGATAAAATTTATTATCGAATAATAAATGTTTGAGATGGTGTTCTTTAAATTAAAATTCTTATTAAAAATTCACTTCTTTCAAATTTGAAATATGATTTACAGGAATTAAAAAAATTTCTAATCACCTAACAAATTTTGAAATTCTTGTAATTCTATTCTGAAGCCTTTAAACTATAATTTAAACATGTATTAAAATTGAAGTTAATAATTTATTATCTTTTATGATATTAAGCATTTATATTTTTTATTATATTATCATCATATTCATATAATGTTAATATGAAAATTATTAAAGTTGATTTAATGAGTTAAGAAAATTTATCTAAGATTTTAAATTTATATTTTATTATTTTTACTATAAAACAATATAATATTAGAGTATAAGAAATTATTTTTAAAAAATAAGAGTTGATTAAAAGTTACACTTGCATCGTACATATTATGGAGAAAGCAAAAGAAAAAAAGTTGCAAAAGATAAACTTGTTATGAAAACGTGATCGAATTGGTTTGTTAGGTGGGTTGAATAAGAATTAAGTATCTTTTTATTTATTTAAATTACAAAATAATTTTAATAAAAAATTGGAAGTAAACCAGTAAAATATAAATTGATAGAACTAGTAAAAAATTAATTTATATATAAAATAATATTGTTTATATTTTTTATAAAAAATATTTTATATTATTTAATTTTATATGTATAACTTAATTTTAAAATAATTTTAATTTTTAATTAGATAAAATTATGATATTAATATATTTTATTATTATATATTTCAAAAATATTATATATTATAAATATTTTAAAAATAATATTTAGTTAATATTAATTTAAAACTGAATTTTAAACCAGATTTTAATCAATTTAACAATCAATTCAAAATTTGAAAACCTTGGATAACCCCCCTATTTAGTAAAATAAAATATGAGAATAAAAAAATAAAATTTAAATTGAAGAAAACATGAACTGATAAAAAATTTAAATGTTTAAAGTTAATTTTTCCTTAACTTATTTTTAACCAAATAAAAAACAATGTCTGTTATCCAATTTTTTTTTTTTATTTTGTTCCCTTCCATCAAAACAAATTAATAGTGCAAATTCATACCTCTATCAATTTTTATCCATCTCCAATCTCATTTCTTCGTATTTGTTTGATTTAAATTTAAATACAATTAATTTTGATAAAAATTAATTTAAATTATTACATTTTTATATACATGCTTCAAGTAATTTAGATAACTAAATCACATATTTTTATTAAATATATATTTTTTATATTAAAAAATATAAAAATTAATTTTTAGTAAAATAAACTAACATTTCTTTGTTATCTTGGCTTTCTTCGTTTCTTTCTTTTTTTTTTCTTTCAATTTATTTTAAAAAATAAAAAACTAGTTTTATATTTTTTTTATTTTCTTCCTTCACGCTCAACAGAGAGTCAAATCTCTATATATAAATTCTTTGTAAGAATTCATATCTATATTATAATAAAAACAATAAAATATATAACAAAAAAAATAAAATTATGAAATATAATAAATAATATGATAAAAATATAAAATTATATTATATAAATTATATTATAAATTTATAATAAAAATAAAATATATCTATTTATGTTACAATCATTATTATATAGAAATATCTTTTGATAATTACTCTCCTACCTGCATATTTAGTTAGATACCAATACTTTTTTTACATGATTTAATTGGTATTTAATATATATTTTTATTAATTTATATATCAATTTTATTTTCAATTTTTAAAAAAATTATATAAATTTTGGTTAATATATTTTTAATTTTTTAAAATATTTAAATTTTAATTTTAATTTTTTAAATTTAAAATTTTATATTTTTTAAAATATCTTAACTTGATATTAAATTAAGTTATATTAAATCAAAATACAAATTAATCTTAATTAAAGAACTATAAACTAAACATTTCATAAAATAATAAAAAAAATAATTATAATTAATATATTTTAATTTAATATAATTTAAATTAATATCAATGATCAAAGTCAAAGTATTTTAAAAATAAGAGATCAAATATTTTGAAAATAAAAAATTAAAATTAAAATTTAAGTATTTTAAAGAACTAAAAATATATTTAATCTAATAAATTATTATTTATATAATAATTTATACAAATAAATTTTATATATTAATTAAAACTTTAAATTTATTTTGATAAATTTATTATATATATAAATCTATTTATATTTAAGATAGTATAATTACTCATATTCTTAATCTATGTATAATATATATATATATATATATATATATATATATATATATAATTTTAAACCAAAATAATATAGTTACCAAAATGATAAAAATCTGTACTAAATAAATAAGTTTCACAAAAATCATAATTATAAGATAACGAGTTAGGATTTTTTAGACCAGATATTAAATTTTAACATTTATATCAATTTAGTAATCTTATATATACTGTTAAATTATATTATAATATCAAATAGATTATATATATATATATATAATTTTATACTTAAAAAAATATTAATAAATACTTCAATTTTATGACTTTATTTCAACAATTCATGTATTATTAAATTATATATAAATATTAATAATCGAATAACATACCTACATATTTCTAAATCTTGTAAAATTTTATATACATGATCTACTTAGATATTATAACAGTTAAATCAATAAATTTTATATTTTATATAAGGTTACTAAATTAATATAAATGCTAAAGTTTAACATCTAATATGAATAAATCCTAACTCTAAAATAATTATTAGAATCATCTATCAATTAAAAATACTAAAAATAAATTATGATATTAATTTATATCATTTATAACGTGTTATTCATTAATTCATATAAAGAGGTATAAATACCCTTTTAAATATAAAAAAAATACTAAAAATTTTATCTTACTTTTTTAGATAAACATGGTTATATAATATTATTTTTGTAATTTATATTCTTTTAATTTGGCCTTTATATTCTATATATATATATATATATATATATATATATATAAAATAAGTTTTCGTTTAATTTTTTATATGTAAGTATACAATTGTGTTTAATTTAATTATTTTTTTAATTTTATTTGTTTAGAATTATAATATTATATTTGATGTATTATTTATTTGATAAACAACAATCAGTATTCTAAAATATTAATTAAAAAATAAAAGTAGAAGAATTTTATTTTAAAATAAAATATTTATTATATAAAAATATTTAATATCTTAAAGGATTAAAATAATAAATAAAAATACTTAATAATCTTTAATTAATATTTTAAAGAATTTATTCATTATTATCTTTGTCCATACATAACGAAGTTAGTTATATTTTAGTATATATATGTAAATAATTTGAGGACTTTACACTTATACATTTTAGACATTATGCACATTCTATGAAACTTTGATATTTTTATTAAAATAAACTTATATGGAAAATAAGTCCTTTCACGTGTATCAATGATTCAGGTTAGCATTCATATTAGCTATAATGCTCCGATAGAAGAATATAATTGTGTGAAGAAGGTTCACCGTTCATATTGCAAAGTCAGAAGTCAATGGTATCCCTTGTCAAGTTCCAACCCTTTGCTTCTAACTTGCATGCATGCTTTCTAAGATTGAGGAAAAAAATATTAGAACTTTTTATCAAAGATCTTGTCTTATGTTTATAGTTCAAAGTCACCGAAACCAAAGAAAAACCATAACCACAAATTTTCAAGATAGAACTTCTTTTTCGCATATATTTTTAATATGTTTCTACTTGTAAGGTCTTATTTCTGGTGTTCTTATTAAAGGAATTGAGATTTGACATCAAATTCAAAAGATCAGCTGAGTCGTGTTTTATTTTTCATCTTGTTTTGGAGTACAGTTTTTTTTATTATAAACTCTTTATGATCGATCACTCACATTTTTTGTGCAAGGGATAAAGTAAAAAATATGCAGACAAAAAATAAAATAAAATATTATCACAAAATATATTGTTTAACATATAAAAAGAAAATAGAAAAACTTTTCACTTATTTAAATGAATAAAAAATAAAATTAATTTATAATTTAAAAATCTTTTATAAAACTTAAAAATTGTTTCAATAAAAAATTAAAATTTTTAATATAATAATTCAAATAAAATTTATTAAAATAGTCTTCATCTTCTTCTCTCTTTTTATTATTAACTCTTTATTTGGATTGATAGATTTTTAAAAAAATAAATTTATAAAAATTAAAAATTTAAAAAATAATCTCTTAATTATTTGAATGGAATAAAAATAAAAAAATACAAGTTTTTTTTTATGAAATTCACTTAAATAAAAACATTAAAATGGAGAAAAAACAGAGAGGAGAGAGGGGAGGCCAAGGCCTTTTTTAAAATAATTTTTTATATAATATTAAAAATTACATAATTTTTTATAACTATTATAATCAATTTTTTATATTATTTATTTATTTATTTATATTTTTATTAATACAGAGAAGTAATTTTTTATTCTTCTATTTCCAATAGTTCAAACAATAACATGATATTGTCACTTAGGAGAAAATCTTAATTGTCATTTGTCAATCAATTTGAAATGGAGAGAAGAAAATATTACATTATTCTTACTTTTTATTTAATTTTTAATCAAAATACATTAACAATATAAAATATTTCACTGTTATTCAATTATTAATTATTATATAGCTAAAAATCCTTGACTTTTATAATAATTATTTTAAAATTTATATTCACGGTAATTTTTGTTTAGTTGATATAAAAGTTATGGTAGGCATATCAAAATTAAGTTATTTTATTTAATCCTTTTATTATCATCAACAAACCATAAAAGTCTAAAACAAACTAAATAAAAAAAAAACCGTTAAATTTAACCTAGTAATGAGGATTGAAATATTTTATATAAAATTCTAAATTTAACTTTTTCATAAAAAAGAAAAAAGTTTACATGAAGTTCAAAATTAAACCTTTATATTTTCTTGTACATAAAAAAAACTATATGAAAAAGATAGTGCACTTACTTATTACAAGCACTCCAAACTTCAAACCAAATGAGCAAGGCGAAACGTCGATATCTTCTTTTCTAAAGGACGAAATTTACTAGCAATGTTGGAGTCACTTGCATTGAACAAAAAGTGGACTAGAAACAACGTGTTTTGTCTTTCTCAATATTTCTTTATTGGAGGACCAACAAATTCACAAGGTTGGTGTACTTGAGCCTAAATCAAACCACACGTAATAGTTGGTAAGCTAGCCAAAGCAAAGCTATGGACCATGACTGTGACATATCAAATACAGAACTCACATGACCTCATTATATAATCCTCAACTTTGAATTAATCAATAAAAGTGACCATCATTTTATAACTTCTGCGAAAAAGGTAAATAAGTGCACAAACAGTAAGACTGACATATGAGTTCGAGGAAAGAGTATTATTATTCCACACATAAATTAGACATGAGTCAATGAAATCTATTTAACACCTGAAGGAAAGAAAATTGGCCACTAGGAAATATATTAAATGCTTGTTTTCCAAAACCTCTGCGTTTCTATTTACATATGATTCACATTGGATCAACTTGTAGTAACCGTTTCCGGGTCAATATTTAGAGTTACAAGTCTCCAAACATGATAAAAGTAGAGAGAAGCAATGATCAAGAGAAAAGGGAATGGAAAATAAGAAGAAAATTGAGCTCTAAATATAGGTTGCCTTTAGATATTGCAATACACATATAAGTCAAAAGTAAAATTATGAAGGCCAAAACGACCAATGAGAAGCTGAGGTGTATAGGTTTCAGTGTCATTCTACAACATGCAAACTAAGGTTTTGTTGCTCTTTTGACTCTTTAAAAGGTTTCTATGTGGAGGATACTGTAGAATTCTGTTTTTCAACGGCTCTAGCTCTGTGTCTTCTCTTGAATACATCTTGCCTGAATCTCTTGGTCTCACTTTGTATGTCCATGAAGGGTCTCTTCTCTATGTTTTCCTTTTCACTCTCTAACATCCTTTGCCTCTTTGTCACCGCCAACGCTGCTTCCTCGTCCTCCAATTCTTGGTGCTTTGCCTCTTCCTGCAGGTGGCTCCTACTTGTAAATCAAGTCAATGTTGTCCAAATAGGTTGTTCTTTGTTTTTTTTTTTTGTAGGATAAGTTTGAATTTTAATATACCAGAGATTACAAGGTTGGAATAAAAATGATTTCTTTACTAAAAGTCCACTTTAAGCACAGTAGAAAAGCAATAGGCAAAGATTTTATAGACCACATAGAGGAAGATTTATGAATAAACATTTGATCTTAAAATTAAGCATTGACAGTAAAGTTCTTTTATCTATGGAAGCCTCAAATACCATGTATGTATCACACTTAAATGTTAACTGAATATTAAAAGAATTTGCAAGATAGAACTCAAGATGTTGAATGTACAAGGTATGACCAACACTATGCATTTGACTTCAAAGAACCTTTTAAATACCATGGACTGTAATTTCAACTGAATAGTATGAGATAATTCAAGTATTCAATCATGTGGACTGCAAATAAGTTACGATCATTCCCTCATTATATTTCAAAAATAATAATATTAGCTCAAGACATAGGTTGCACACACTTTAAAATTACACTGATATTCTAATAAATAAATTTTAGATCAAGTGGTAGCTACAGACAAGTCCAGGGGGGCAAGGGCCCTCCCTTCAAAACATATTTTATAAAAATACACATATATGTATAGATTTTTTAATGTAAAAATATATGTAGTTGTATAACCTAGTAATATAAGTATGCATATTAATAAGATCAACACAATCAGTAACTAGTTAGGTTCTTCAAGTATATTGACTATAAGAAAGGTTATATCTATTTGGATAATATATCTTTTTTAAAAAAGATCAGTCTCCAATAATTAACTAAAGATGTCCTTTGTCAATACTAAATATATATAGTTGTATATATTAAAGTCTGTTTGCTTTCAACCCCTTTGAATTCGTCACTGGTCGTAGCAAAAAATGGATATTGAAAGTTGAATATATAAAGCTCAGTACATAGAGTGCTAAAGTCCTCATAATAAAAAAGGAGAAAAGAACCTGAAGATCATGAATGAGACTATCAAGTGATTTGATCTTTCTATGAGGCCAACGGGGAATACCAAATTCTCTGCACTTTCTCTTGAGAACAGTAAGCCCAACATTTAGATTTCTTGAAGCTTCTACGATTGGCATACCGAAGTACTTGACCAAATCTGATAAAGAAATTTTTGCTACATGATCACTGGGTGCCCTCTTTTTCTTCCCTATCAAACCTGCAAACTCTTACCTCATCTGTTAGATATAAATATTTATGCATGACATTATTAACTCAACATTAGCAAGCTTCACACATGGGGCAGGAGAATTCATATACAGGATAAAGAAACAGATCATTTTTATTTTTTGGCCTAGGATGTATCCAAAAAGCAGTTTATGCTCTGACTGATTCAAGTCAAGCAAGGGGGGCTTCACTTAAGGAAGCAAGGCAAATATCATTTGGCAACATGTGTAATACACTAAAATATAGTATCCATGATTCCTTTCTAGTATATGAAGTGTATACAGTTAAAACTGAAGTACTGGAACAAAATGAATAATGACATTCGAAATTGAGAACCAAACATCAAAAGTTTTAAAGCCTAAAAAAGAAGTTTCATTATGTGTCAGATATCAAAGAGGATTCCTGTATAGGATCAGCAATTCAGAACTGTAGACCTAAGTTACAACAATACTATAGTCATGTCATGAAAGTCAAAACTTGGAGATATTGTAAGACCTAAGTTTCACCAAATGAAGTTAAAGATAAAATATGTCCTTCTAATAACAAAGGTGCATAATAAACTGTGCCTATTATTTAGTGCTAAATGGGTTATGTCTGTTAGATAACTGAGAGCATTGACTCTGAACCTGGTGAGCTTTCAACATCTATTTCATTGTCCGGTAACTCAGACTCATCTTCTTCGTAAGGAAGACAATTGAGATCCTGATCAAATACAGGCAAGACTTTTTCTGATGGTCGGCAATCATCGTTGTTTTCTAGCCATTCTTCCCCTGTAGAGTCTTGTGGTGTATCTTGGTCTTCCTCCCTCCTGTCTAACTTGTATATCATATGGAGATCACTGAGCAAGTTTGGAATCATCTGAAGCTTTGGGTTTCTGAAAATTTAAAAAGAATAAGAAGAGGGAGTTAGACATATCTAAATTACTTTGTAGAAGTACTCAAACTAAATGAGAAACTCAAAATTTAGAACTTCTAAAAGTGGTGGCATGGTCATGCAGAGAGATGTTTTAGAGTCACCCAGAGTTTTTATGATACAGAGAAATATATCAAGACAAGGCTATTAAGGATATAGGCATGTCATATCAAGCATAATTATGTTCAAAATACATAATTATGTAATTTGTAGATAATGTAATTCCTGCCAAAATAAAATAGGGCTGTGTGCAATTTGATGAAAACCAGAACTGCCCATGAGCCTTTGCTTCACTATGGACAGGAAGAAAATGCAACAAATGAGGTTTAAAATCCTGTAAGGGAAAAAATAATGAACAAGAAAACAATATAAATATTTCGAAGCTCATAGAGGAAAAATAGAGGACCATTTTAGGTTATTTTATGCAGGAGCGAAGGTAGGGAAACTTAAATAGGAGGTTATCCACTTTGCTTCCCTTTGCTGAAATTAAGCTACTATGGTATACCTTCCCCTTAAGTGGATTGATATTAATAACAAAATTATGAAGAATACCTTCTACTTGTTTAAGAACTTATAGTAAATGTTTTAATTTCCTCTAGTACCCTCTAATTAGGGAGAGGAAAAAAAACAACCTTTTATGAGGGGAATGGAGATTGGACCACTCTATTCTATTTTTATTCTTTAAAATTTAAATAAAATAAAGTAATGGAAAAAACATATTCAAGTATTAATTCAGCATTTTATTCTTGATTCCCTTTCCCTCATAAAAGTGTAAACTAGGCAGTATTAGTTATTGCTTTATGTCTCAGTATACCAGTCGTATAAACATAAGATTTTTACATGAAAGATAATTCTGATTTCTGAATGCCATGTTAGAAAATTGTTAAGTGAGCATACAACATATTACATAGTCTCTGCACAGGAAGACAGAAAAATGTTCTTGAGACTCTACATATCTGTTAAGAATGCATCTTCCAATTTTGGGGTGTATGGGGGAAAAGTCATGACTAGTTTTCACTAAGACAGAACCGCTATACTTCTCGGTAAAAGTAAACTATCAGTTGCTTCAACCAATGATGCTGCCATTACTCACAAACCTATTCAGGTCTGAAGCCTTAGCTATGTTATGTTTGTTATGATTTTAAGGTTAAAATAAGGATTAAAAATAGTTATAAAGGGATATATTTTCTAAATTAGATATCATTCCACTGTCAGTTCACTTCTTCCAATTTCACTCTTTTCTGCGCAAAGAACTCAACTAAAAATATGAACAATCAGTGACTAATTGTCACATACATGAAATTTGGGAACACTGCCAGTACTGTTCTCTACTCCAATAATCTGAACTGTTATAAATGAATCTGGGTTCTCTATTAGAGGGTTATGCTATGAGATGGAATCATGGAACGAAAACTGTTTATTTGAGAGGGACAATCCACGTTACTTGTGTAGAGGTCTACCACTTTATGCCACAACAGTTTATCTTTCATTCTCACAAAGAGAATCTCTTCTGTTCTCTAGGGAAAACTGAGGATCCACACCCCTTGTCGTTATAAATTATAAATTCATAACCCAAAATTAGCTTTTGATTAAAATGTAAGAATCAATCCAATTTGCACATATTTCAATATTTTGCAAATGAACTTCATTTTAGTGATTTGAGATTTGTCATATTAATCCTCAAAAATAAAAATTACCATTTTCATAAAAAGTTAGGTATTTTAATCCTTTTCTGCAAAAAGGTTAAAATAACTGACTTTCTATCTTTCAGAAATAAAAAATGGTTATTTCACCTAAATCCTCCAGGTCAAAACAGTGGTTTACGCATATTTTGCTCCTCTATTTTCAAATGTGATTGTTTTAAGATGAGGAAATCATGGTGGGACCTAGGAGCTAAGTACATAATCAAATAATGAAATGGACCAATTCCAATTCAGTACATGGGGTATATCTCCAATTCAAAGGAACAAAAAAGGACTAATGGGAAAGACGAAGAAGGGGTAAACAGATATACCTTGTGACCAACAACATGGATGGAATGCTGGAAAATTGAGGTGTGTGATCGGAATGAAACGCAAAGATACAAAGCCACACTCCATTCTTGTACCCTTCATGCACCTCACTAACAAGAGATTTCTGCAATCTAAGAATTGGGGTAGCCTGCATTTCTACATAGGAACCACTCTCTGAAAACAAAAACTCTCTTTCAACTTCCCTTTCCTCCTCATCCCATTGGTGGTAGACATGCACGCTCCTGATCAACTCTGTAATTCACACCCCCACAAAGAAAAAAACAAAATTTGTCAATCCCCACCAAAAAAAATCATTTTTTTCAATGAAAGATAAAGATGGGCAGCTAAAAATTGGAAAACAAAAATCTGGGTGATGAGATGCATGGTGGACCTGGTTGAATGGTGTTGTTGAAGACTAGAAGGTTGGTGAGAAAAGTGGAATCCATGAAGAGGTTGAAGACGGCATGAAAATTGAGTAATGGCATGAAGCGTGGACTAATAGATAGAAGGGAAAAGAGTGAGGCAAAACCAGCTTTTTAAGTGCAAGTTTGCATGATCTTCCGCTTTTTTCGTTGGTTTCGGATCAGTTTAGATTCATGCCCAGCTTAAATACGGTACTTTTCTTTTGTCACCTGTTTTACTCTCCTTTTTCCCTTCATTTATTTTTCTTCACCTTTTCTGCTTCTCCCAGTCTTTGTAGAGCAAATTTATTATAATATGTGCAACCTTTAATTATATCAAATCGGAATACATTTTTTAATCAATTCAATCCTTTAAATATGTGTTTAAAAAAAATTCTGAAAGTTCACACCTACTTCACTGAGTTATCGAAAAGAGATTAATTTAATAATCTACAACTGTCCATTGAAAAATACTTTAAAGATGGCTCGAAATAAGAAAAAAATGCAATTATTTGTATTTTGTATACAACCAAAAATGAATAAAATTGTCAATAGAATGACATAAAAATAATGTAGAAAGTTGTCTCTATCGAAAGCATCAAACCGGATTTTCGCCAAAGCATTTACTAACCGCTTGTTTGTTTTAGTTTTTTTATTTTTATTTCGGCCAACGCTTCTTTCTTTGTGTCCTGAAATATTTTTATGAAAAAGAAACCATATTTATTTTATTTGGTGAAACTGCTTATTATAAATGCTTTAAACTTTAAAACCGTTAGATTGTAGTGATGCGTCTGATTTTTATGAAACAATTTATTTACTGATTAAAATTATTATTAATGAAAAATAATGTTCGATTCATTGAATTAATTATCACAATGAAAAGATTTTTAAATTCAAAATAATGTAAAAGTTTTATATATTAATAAGAAGGTTTTAATATGATTTTAATTTTTATAATTTATTTTAATTTTTATTTTAACTCCTATATATTTTAAATGTTTAATTTTAAATTTTTATAATATAAAAGAACATTGGTAATTGATCCTTATCATTTTATCTATATTTTGGTTGTGATCTCTTAATAAAATATTGATCTTGTGAAAGAATAAGAATTTAAAATAAAAATTTTAATTATTGAACTCATAAATTAATTAATGTTCTTAAGTTCCAGTTTTGAATGTTAAGTATTAAGGAAGAGATTTAGTCATTTTACCCAACTTGAATACAATTGCCTTTAATAAAGCCTACTTGTGATTTAAAAGAATATTTTTAAATTTAAAATTAATATATATATATATATAGAAGAACTTAAAATTTATTCTTTAATTAAGATAATGTAATAAGCATATTATCATATCATCAACTTTTTTCATTAAAATTAAATATCAATTGTTCATAATTTAGAGTGTAAATCAAAGATAATTTTTTATCAACAATTAAAGACTAAAGTGTAAAATAGGTTTGTTCAAAATCAAATTAATCCATTCTAATTTGAATAATCAAATTAAAACTTACACTTTTTTATAATTCAATTTAATTTACAGTATTTTTATATAAAACTGAACTAAAGTATATATAATTATTGAAGTTATTAGAAATAAATTTAATGGTGAGAGATTGAAAATTTTTATAAAATTTTAAATTTTATCTCTTTTTATGTTGTAAAAAAAACTGGAAAAAAAAAACTATATATTATCATTTGTGTATGTTAGTTTGATTCTTACTTACTTTAATAACTAGTAAGTACATATTTTAATATGTATGTTTTATTTATTATAAATTCCGAATTTTTTATTATCTATTTTTATTCTATATTTATTTTATATTTTTTTATTTGAATTTTTTAAAATTAAAATCAAAATAATTCAATCAAATTAAACTGTGAAAAATAATTTAATTTACATAATATAATATAATTAAATTAAAGAAAATTGTAAGTATTTTTATAATTAATTTTTATTTTTTCTTTAAAATTAAACTAAAATGCACTCCAAACACCCTTATATAAGAGAAGTGAAAATTGTTAAAATGGATTTTGATTTTTATCAAAAAGGTTCTCTACAGAAATCATCAGAACTCAAATCCTAATTTACGTACTTAAAGAATTTAATTATCTATATGTTTATCTAAAAAATATTTTTAAATTTCATTTATTATTGATATATTTTATCTTATTCATTTAAAAAAAATATTTGTGAAAAAATATCATCATTAAAATATATTTTGACATTTTGTATCATTGTCATGATTTATAATTTAAATTATATTGAGAAATAAGGTAACCTAAACAATTAATAAATGAAATGGTTATTATAAATAAATGAGTCGAATAAAGGTCATTAGCTCGATTAAAAAATAATAATAAAACTATTAACTTGATTAACGCAAGCTATAAAATCCCATCAGTTCTGTAAATAACTTAATACTCCATATAACTAAGAAATAGTTCAGTTTCATTTAATCCATATCCTTTGGCTTACTCAAACAGTTAATTGCAATTTTCATCCATATCCTTTCATTAATATTTGTTTTTGAAATTTTCATTTTCATTAATTGCAATTTCTTTGAATCATCGTCAAAACAAAATATTTTATTTTATTTTTAGCAAGAGTTGATTGCTTAAATTTGAACTTTATATATGAAAAGAATTTGTTAAAAAATTAATTATATTTTATTATAAATATTTTTTTAAAATAAAATTATTTTTGTAAAAAAATTATAATCTAAACCAAAATAAGACTTTCCACCAATAAAGGAAAAAATAGTTGAAATAAAATTATATTATCTTCATTCCAGAAATAGAATAAAAAATTTATTTTTATTTATCTATTTACTTCAATTTTTAAAAGGTATTAATTTTTTATATATTTTTATATTTATCAACTGTAATAAATAAAAAATATGAATTAATGTTTATAGATAAAAGGTAAATTAGAAAAATAAATAAATTTTGTTAAAAAATAATATTTATTATATTTTTAATATTTATATTTTATATATAAAAAATATAAAAATATTATTTATTATTTCTTTGTACTATATTATTAACCTTATCTCTCATATGTGTATGTTTAAGATTTTTTTTAATAAAATTTTTAAAAATTTTAAGATTGACTCTAAAGAAACAATTACTATAATTTTCTAGAAAGAACAATGTGGAGATATTCAATCCCCATAAAGTTAAATTATCTAGATCATTAGAAAAATATTGAGAATCTTTTTTTTAAATGATTACCTATAATAAAAAATAATTATTGGAATCGTTAAGAAATCTGATAGTAACAAGAAATTTGAGAATTTTTTTTTTAAAAAAAGTAGCAAGTTAGAGAAAAGGGACGTATAGGTGGAAGATCAAAATTAGAGCAAAGAATTGGAATTGAAACTCAAATTAGTTAATTTTTAGCAGATATTTAATATTTAAAATAGATAACTAAATAAAACCATTATCCATTATAAAATTGTCCATAAAGATTAAATTTCTTAATTTTAGGGACTACACTTTGCAACATATTTTATTTTTTTTATACTTTTCTTTCTTCCTTGCATCCTTTTTCTATTATGATATCTATTAAAATTTCTTCAATTAACATCAATAAAATTAAAAAAAAAATTGGTTAAGTATCTATCTGATTTAAAATAAATAAAATTAATTTTAAATATTAAATATTTAAAAATATATAAATTAATTTAAATTAAAAACATATTTTATATTAAAAACATAAAATTAAGTCTTCAACTTTAAATAAGAAGACACGGGCATTGAAACTAATTTTGCAACTCAATTTCACCTTCAAACTCTAATTTTGTTGAAGGAATGACACTTTTGTATTTAGCATTATCATCTAGCTAGAAACTTTAATTTGATTTGCTTTAAATGGAGCATTTATATTAAATGGGGCAATGAATCCGACAACACAATAAGCAGGAAATATTAAGGGGCAAGGTAACGCCAACAAAGTCAACGTGTGATGGTCCAGATTTGTTAAATGATTTGCACATGTATTATTAGACTGCGGTGGAGTTACATAAATATGCTATAACCAAATTTAGCATATTTAAGTAATACTACCAAACTTATTATTCACTTGTTAAAGCAAATGTAATTTTACTACTGCATTCACATTTAGTTTTATTTGTATTTCTTAGTAATGGGCTTTTATTATATAATACAATAGTTTTTTGGTATTTTTAAATTAATAACAATTGTTTTTAATGATTAATATATTAAAATAGATAAATAGATAAAATTTTAAATATATTATAATTACAATTTCATTACTTTTGTGACAAACAAGATCAGCGTGATGGTAATGTTGTTGAAAAATATACTAAATTGTTTTAAAATCATTACATAAATTTGAAAATGATTAAATAAAAAATAAAAAAGGTTATGAAAATTTATTTTATTTTATTTAAATTTTTTAGTTAAAAACTAATTAAATATAAATAAACCATACCAATAATATATAATATTGTTTTTATTTTTATCCATGTATAAAATTTATTTTTTATTTTCTTGACTATTTTTATATTCTCATTCCTTTTTTATTTTATTTTTAAAAAATTATTATTTTTATACTTTTATTCTTTAATTATCTTTTTTTTATCTTTTTAATAAATTCACTTTGATTTTTATTCTTATCAAGTCATCCTTCTTTAATTTAAATTAAAATTTATGTACAAATAAATAGAATTTTTTTATCCAAATCAAAACTGCATATCAAATATTTTTATGTTAGATTTATATAACTTTGAGCATAAAAACATAACCAAATTAAAGCATAGATACTTCCAAATTTGGAGTGAAGAACCTATTCTCCCAAGTTTTACTCTTTAATGTGAAATATAACCCTAATAGCTGTGGATCTTGAATAAAAACTTTAGAAAAATGAAAAATTTGTAAATAGATTTATTTTAATATAATATGGATTACTGTGAAAATAATATTAATAATTTATGTAAACAGAAAAAATTGATAACTATCAATTTTCTTTTATTTGGTTAAAAATAGAACAAATTACTCTTTCTTCGTAGAGATTTTAAAATTATATATATTGTTTAAATATACATTTTTAAAAAATAAAATATATTATATTTTAATTTTTTAATATAAATAAATCTTTTAATCATGACGAATAATTAAGAATGTATTTTTAAATTTTTTTAACGATTATTAGGGGTGGCCAATAACTACTTTTAAACACTATATTGATTTTATTATTTAAGAAGGCATAATGATATTTTAAATATTTTTATTATTATATTTTATTTTTTATAAATTATTTATTTTATTTTTAAAATGATAAAATTAATAGAATATATTCAAAATTATTTATTAATCATGCAAATAATTACTGCAATATATTTTAAAAAAACAACTCACTAACAATAAAATTAATTTAAATGTAACATATTTATTTAAAAAAATATATATATTTTTAAATAAAAAAGTGAAATATTAACATTAGATGAAAAATATAATATAGTCAAATATAAAAAAAATAGATTTTAAAAATAATAATTCAAAATTTTCTCTATCTTTGTATGCTTCCTATTTTTACTTTAAGATTGTAAAAATGCAAAAGTGATCTTCCTTATCCTCTCCCTAAGATTGCATGTAAATTTTTTTTTACTATATGTAACATTAACCATTGTAACACTGGACCATTTAAAATAACATATTTTTTATTTAAATTATATATATATATATATATATATATATATTTGTAGAAGACAATTTTACTCAAGCTGAAAACATATAATATAATAAGTTAAACTTTATAGTTAAAAATATATATGAAATTTTATTTTTAAAATTGAATTGAAAATGAAAAGAAATTAATTATTCTATCTAAATAAAATATTTTAAAATGATAATAATTTAAATATTTAATTTAATTTTTGAAAATTTCAAATTCTTTATTTTTTTTAATTGCCATGTCTAAACACAACAATTTCATTTAAAACACCTTGGTAAATATTCATAAATTCATTCTTCCACAAAGATTCAAGTATAATTCATTCTTCTTGAAATAATTAGTTTTATAAAATGGACAATAAATAATTATAGCAATCAACCAATTTTTTTTAAAAATAATTTATCCAATAATTAAGCATTCATGAAAATAAATTTTTAAATCATGCAACATAAACATGAAATATATCCAACAGCATTGTTTTCTCAAAATATCATTTATGAACATTTTATTCTTAGGAATTAGGAATATAGTATGTTTCCCCGATTAAACTTAAACACATTCAAGCGTATTCTCAGTTATGCAATCAGGAAAACACAGCCAAATTCCTGTAAATTAAAATTTTGATAGAAGAGATGATCCTGGAATTGGAATGATCCCGCAGGCACCGTTTGACCCCCAAGTGGCTACCAAATTATGTCGTGTGCTTCAACCATTTTTGCTGTCACTGGCTAAGACCTCACACCCCATAACGCTCAGAGAATGCAACCAAATCCACGCAAAGCTCATAGTCTCCCAATGCATTTCCCAAACCCACTTAACCAACACTCTCTTGAGTTTGTACTCCAAATTCGCTTACTTTCGCCATGCGCACCTCCTGTTCGATCGAATGCCTCACAGAAATGTTGTCACCTGGACAACCTTAATCTCCGCGCATCTTCGAAATGGGTCTCTCCCAAAAGCCTTTGCGATGTTCAATCACATGCGTGCAATGGATGAGAGACCCAATGAGTACACCTTCTCTGTTCTGCTTCGAGCTTGTGCCACTCCCGCAATGTGGGGGTTGGGTTTGCAGATTCATGGCTTGCTGGTTCGCTCTGGACTTGAGAGAGACAAATTTTCTGGGAGCTCTCTTGTTTATATGTACTTCAAGAGTGGCAGTGATCTCGAGGATGCATGTCGTGTTTTTCATGACCTGTTGGAGAGAGACCTTGTTGCATGGAATGTTATGATTTCTGGGTTTGCTCAAGTTGGCGACTTTGGCATGGTTCAGAGGTTGTTTTCTGAAATGTGGGGGATCCTAGGCTTGAAACCTGATGATAGTACCTTTGTTAGCTTACTCAAGTGCTGTTCTTCGATGGAAGAGGTAAAGCAAATCCACGGGCTCGTATCTAAGTTTGGTGCTGAAGTTGATGTTGTGGTGGGTAGTGCTCTGGTTGACTTGTATGTCAAATGCGGGGATGTTAGTTCTTCTAAGAAAATCTTTGACTCCATGGAGGAGAAGGATAATTTTGTTTGGAGTTCTATCATTTCAGGCTATACCATAAATAATAGAGGAGAGGAAGCTGTGCATTTCTTCAAGGACATGTGTAGACAAAGGGTGAAACCAGATCAGCATGTGTTATCGAGTACTTTAAAAGCTTGTGTTGAAATAGAGGACTTGAACACAGGAGTTCAAGTGCATGGCCAAATGATAAAATGTGGGCATCAATATGATTGTTTTGTAGCAAGTGTGCTGTTGACCCTCTATGACAGTTTTGGTGAACTAGCGGATATGGAAAAGTTGTTCAGAAGAATTGATAATAAAGATATTGTAGCGTGGAACACTATGATCTTGGCTCATGCTCAGCTGGGGCAGGGATCTGGTCCCTCTATGAAACTATTACAAGAACTTTGCAGAACAACCTCTTTGCAAATTCAAGGTGCCACTGTAGTTGCTGTTTTGAAGTCTTGTGAGAATAAATCAGATTTACCTTCAGGTAGACAAATTCATTCACTTATAGTGAAATCAATTGTAAGCCATCACACTTTGGTTGGCAATGCATTAGTTCACATGTACTCTGAGTGTAGACAAATTGATGATGCATTTAAGGCTTTTGTTGACATTGTTGGGAAAGATGATGGTTCTTGGAGTTCTATAATTGGAACTTATAAACAAAATGGGTTGGAATTAGAAGCTTTAGAGCTATGCAAAGAGATGTTGGCTGATGGAATCACTTTTACGAGTTACAGCCTTCCACTGTGTATTTCAGCTTGCTCACAACTTTCAGCTATTATTGAGGGTAAACAATTCCATGGTTTTGCTATCAAATCTGGTTACAAGTATGATGTCTATGTTGTAAGTTCAATTATAGATATGTATACGAAATGCGGAAACATTGAAGAGTCAGAGAAAGTTTTTGATGAGCAACTAGAGCTAAATGAAGGAATTTATAATGCCATGATCTGTGGATATGCACATCACGGAAAAGCACAACAAGGCATTCAAGTATTCAGCAAGTTAGAGAAGAATGGTTTGACCCCTAATCATGTAACTTTCTTAGCTGTGTTATCAGCTTGTAGCCATTCGGGTCTTGTAGAAGATACATTGTCTTTCTTTACATTGATGCTTCAAAAATACAAGATTAAACCAGAATCGGAGCATTATTCGTGCCTAGTTGATGCCTATGGTCGGGCAGGAAAACTGGAGGAAGCTTACCAAATAGTGCAAAAAGATGGAAGTGAAGCGGCATGGAGAACGTTACTAAGTGCTTGTAGGAATCATAATAACACCAAAATCGGAGAAAAATCTGCAATGAAGATGATAGAATTGAATCCCAGTGATCATGCTTCATATATTCTTCTTTCAAACATTTACATTGGAGAGGGGAAATGGGAAGAAGCTCTTAAATGTAGGGAGAAAATGGCTAAGATTCAAGTGAAGAAAGATCCAGGAAGTAGTTGGTTGATTTGAGGATCACTGAGACCCAATACGGAATGTATGTCTTATACCATTTCCTCACCATTTTTGCGTGCATTTTTAAAAATATGAAAATAAAAATAAAAAATAAAAAATAAAGTTTCTGTTACTTTATTCTATGGTTCTACAAAGATGCACGGGGAAACAATCATAAACCTTCCTGCTTCGTATTGGAGTGACCGATCCAACAATCATAAACCTTCCTGCTTCGTATTGGAGTGACCGATCCACCCGGTGTCTGAACGAACACAGTAGGGACAGGCATCAGACATATACAGCATAACCATAATATTCTTTTTTTGGGAAAGACCAACCATAATATAATTTCTTCCTGACAGTCAACACCTTTTTCTGACCGTAGAGAACTATTTGTCCCTAATATTCTGAGGCGTCTTATAGTTAAACGACATTTGATTCATTTTGTTCTAAGGCGAAATCAGTTTTTCCCCCCAAAATTAAGTGCGTTCGTACAACCTACAATATTTGTTGGACAATGTTGCAAGAAATTCAAATATGTCATAACCTCACAGTATTATACAATCAAATCGTTTTCAAAATACAATTTGCAGATGAAGATACAGGAACGTAAGCGCTGTACTTCAGCCCCGTGCTTTGAAACTTCCACCAGGTCGCATCTTGGACAAAATACAACTTTGTCCAACAAACGCTCGTAAGTTTTTATCGGGTACATATGAATTTTTTTGGTACATACAAACGCACATAAGTGGATACACAGCACCAAATCAGTATTTGTATGCTTGAAATTTTTTTTTCAGAATCAGTAACTATTTTTTTTTTCAGCTTCGAGGACTTCCTTTTGTTTCTGTTCACCCAAAAAATTAGGAATACTAGCCTTTTACCTCCGTAGTTAACAATTCTAACTAACATCTTTAATTCTTCGGGGCATGTGCTTATATTTCACAACTTCGTTTCTCCCAGATCTTGGTGCTGCAGTTCTGATATGAGATGCTCAGCCAGTTTGACCGTGCTTAGCTCTCCAGTGTTAACCCATTATCATCCTCATCCATAGTAGCTTCAGGTGATGTCGTCTTTGGAAAGAATTCTTCATTGGGGTACATTTGACCAAATAGCTGTAAGAGTACAACCACCAAACTAGCAAGAATCAGTGACAGTGCTAATAATTAGCGACTTCATTTGGTCTTTATGCAGTCATTTTACCAAAGTAAATGTGTGTGAGTGCTAATATTTTCCCAACTCATTTCCATAGTTTTTATGAACAAAAAATGGCAAGCAGCTTATCCAAAAATAATAAAGAAATACAGATAATTTAAATTCCAAATTGAAGAATAATAAAGACTTACCTTCTCAGTTGCATCTAAAAGGTCATCGTAGTTCAGATTACCATCCGGTGAAGGAGTGGAGCTGATAGATTCAAATTTACTCTGAAAAGGAGATAACAGGTTTGAACTTCGATTCATCTGTCATGATGAAATTCTTAAAACACTGCCTAGTGGTCAGTTGTGTGTTCTTCAAAAGTTGTTAGATATCTTCTCCTAAGGGACCTTAATACTTGCTTAATGTGAAAAAATAATTTAAAAAAGTAAAGAGAAGGGGATGGAGGGATAGCCTCCATAATGGTTTCCTTTTTAAAAAAACAACTTAGTCATGAGCGATGCAATAAAGGAAAAAAATGCACATGCAATAAGCAGGTAAAAGTAAATATCATTAGAGAAATAAATCTCTCATCAAGTCAGGATTAGAAGCACACCTTAACTAATTTCTGAATATAAAATGCACTCCAGAGCACTATGGGTTTTCTATCTTCGGTATCACTTTGAACAATGGGAATACTTTCCGAGTTTTCAGATACAGGTAGTGTAAGAAGAGCATTCATGGCTGCTTTCAGTAACTTCTTTCCATCATTGGCATTGTGGCACATAGTTGAAAAGTATAAAATAAAGCTGAGAAAGAGAAGGCAAACAAGGTCAGTTTAAGTTCAAAAATTCACACAACAACAGAAATATAAATGTTAGAACTACAGTAGAACTCTAAAGGTAAATCATGGGAGCAACAGTGAATATCTTGAAGCCAGCAACCAATATAGATGACACAATGACAAGAAAAAGAAGCCTGTGAGTTTGCAGTAAAACCCAAACAAAAATGTTCTGAATGAGAACAATTATATTTCAAAAATATTTTTAGATACAATAGTAACTTACACCAAACCGAAAAATAAAATGGTTCCCTCATTGCTGTATTTTTTTAATGTTCCCTCAGTGCAAGAGAGTGTCATCATTTCACAATCATTTCTAATAATGGAAGTAAGCACCATTGGTGGTCATCATAATCATTGGTAAAGGGATTATTTAACAACACAAACAGCAGCTATGCTGATATATATATATATATATATATATATATATATATATATATATATATATATATATATAGAGAGAGAGAGAGAGAGAGAGAGAGAGAGAGAATGGAAGCTGCTTTATTAAAAAATAAAGCTGCTTGCAAAGGGATTTTCAAAATGACAATGGAGATTTTGTCACAGGTGTGACAGCAATATTGAGTTCCCTCCTTTATTCAAGCAGATCTTTGGAGGTATGTTCACAGATAGAAGTTAACTACAGCTCAGTTTTTCTAAAATGTAGAATCTGTTTTGTTGGAAGTTGTTATTATAAAGGGGATGCTCTCACTTCCAATGTTGTTATACTTTGGTCATTCAAATTTGGAGTTTGTTTCAGGGAAATTGGAATGTTTAGATAGACTGACCACACAAAAATCATTTAGTGTCTTTGAAGCATGAATTATAGCCAGGGATTGCAGCATTTAGTATGCATTAATGGTGTATATTACTAGAGGGTACAATTTGACAACACCCAGATATCAGGGGGTCTTTTGCACTAATTTTGAACTTGGGGTAATATGCACAATGACTATGGTTGTTTTAATTTTTTTTAACAATTTTAGCCCAAGAAAAAACATCTTTTTAATCTAGGGGAACTAAGACCCAAAGTTTTATATAGAATATTTTCAGAATGTTGTTACAAATTGCAAAATATATACATCAAAGGCACTATATTACGCAAAATAAGCTGTTTGAAACACTGGATAATACCTTATGATTACCAGGTTCCAGCCTACTCTAAATGACAAAAGAAAACACTAACAGAAAAAAAAATTCACAGAAGCGGAGAAAAGATATATAAAGGAAAAACAACTACAGAATAAAAGCATTTCAACATTTATTTAGCAAAGAACTTACGTTCCTGCAGGACAAACAGCAAGGTTGGATCCTATCTGAAGAGCTTTGATTGATGTCACCTGTTCAGGATACAAAGCTAGAGGGAATAGAGAAAAAGTTAATTTCTTTCCACATTTTACTATCCCTCTGGTTACAAAATTTAGTATTTAAATCTCTCTTACATCTAGGAGGATACACCACTGAACAATTTGATACATCTGGGTTTATGGAACTCTTTGTGATGCATATTCCCCTAGCCACCATTCCTTTAATATCTCTTTCCCTCAATATTTGGAGCCTTTCACTTGGAAAGTCTCTTGGAGACAAAGACAACGGTGATGGAATTGTGAAAGATGGGTCCAGGATTAGCTGGTGGCTATATAAATCCTGATGTGAAGCTAATCTAACACCTTTATAAAACCCAGTAACCTGCATTATTGGTTTAAAAAAGACAAAGATGAAATTCCTTTTGCACTTGACCATGTTCAGCCTCATCTTTTATCACAAAATAGTATTGCAAAACACAGAGCAAAGATATATTCCGGCACCTTATCCATAAGCAGAGAAATAACTGGCATTCTTAGAACCTGAATCACAAAAGTTTAAGACATCAATAAGCATATATGGTCAAAAAAATAGTAAACAAAAATTATTTTTAAAAACATGTAAGCAGGAAGATAGTTAACAATGTCATTTAGTTTGCCAATGAAATGGCAGAAAACACCCAAACATTAACATGAACAGAACAAGGACAAATGATTTCATCCTAACTCAAAAGATACATGTTTTTGGCGATGTCAAATTGACAATATAGCACACAGATAATGGCTTCCCTAAATTTAATAATAATAATAATAATCCTCATCAAGCAACATTTGCATCCATCCATTTTACCACAAGTACACTCCTGCTTTAAGAAAGAAAGATCCAGGAAATGCCACGCATGACAAATTCCATGTCAACATCATTGCTGAACCATTTTTCTTTCCATCAATGTATAAAAGAATTTTTTTTAATGGGAAAGTATAAAACAGGGTCCTAAAAAAATATGGAAAACCTTTAATGAGAAAGAAGTTAAGCAAACTAGAAAAATTTCCAAAAAAAAAATCATGAAGTCATTGGAACTTACATAAATGCAACCTTTGACAGCAGCACGACGACAAAAAGCTTGCGGTAGTTCTCCTTCACCATAAATAGGATAGAGGAAAGGCCCTGGTGCATTTGGAAACCTGGGTGAACCAAGAAAAGTATCTCTTAAAAAGCTAAACAGGACCCCTTGAATAAAAAAATTTAAGGCAAATGTAACAAATGAAACAATAAGAATAAGAAAATACCTTCCAACGGATGAGCTGTATTGAGCTAAACGATCTATTCCATCTTTTGTTTTAAGTAAGTCTGTACAAACCTCATTATTGCTTTGATCATAATCTACCATGGCTATAGCATACAAAAGAATCCTATCAAAGACAAAGAGACATTACCTTAGTGTACTGATGCAGGTCAACAGGTTACGCACACACTCTATACAGCTAGGCTTCAAATACTTCATTAAAAAAATGTCAATGAAAGACAAGAAAATAGTTTTCTTTGTTGAACAAGAAGATGACCAGTTTTATTTTTTCAATTAAAGATATATTCAATGCCCCATCAGATTGTTTAACCAAACAAACTGAGCCAGTACCAAAGATTACAAGATTTCAACTGTTATATCTAATCATCGGATTTCACTTGCATAGAATACAAAAAGCAACAGCTTCAAGGGGAGAGGGACAATTAATATAATTCAAACACTAGTCAAACACCAATTCAACAATCACGGGTGGAAAACAAAAAATATCAGACTAGAAGCCATAAATTTTACTGCCAAGAAAGAAACAGCAGGCAGAACAATACTTTTCTCTGCTTTCATCATGGCAATTGTTAAAATACTGAAGAATTAGTACCGAATGTAAAACTTCAGAAACTGCTATGTTGGTGCAATTATCAGGTAACAGAACTCCCTTTATGTACTGATCTTAAGGCCTACATATGAGCATAAACATATGTACATTTTCTTTTAATAACAAAATTACTATATAACTTCAAGAATTCTGAAAACAATAATCAGACAAAGGACATTAACATAATCAAAGGATAAATCAAATCTCACTAGCAAATAGAAATGGTAAATACGATTTTATCTTAGGCGGCAACTTCATTTTCTCCAAGAAACTAACAAATGGACTCTCCATATCTTCCTCCGAAATTTTTTCATCTTGATTATCATCACTTAAGTGTTGCTGAACAAGCTTGAAGAACCTCATCAACTGGTTCTTTTCCTTCAGGGAAAGGTTCTTATCTCTGAAAATCGCTCCACGCGAATCAGGCACATTCACCAAACCCGCATTCGCTTCGTACACGAAGCTTTCATCGATTCCCTTGAACTCCAAATACTGTGCGGCACCTGACTTCAACAATAAATCGATCGTCCTGTCTGCGCTGAACAGCGCCCTAGGCCCTCCCAAATCGAGGTTGAACTTTCTCGAATTTTCGCCCAGAAACGTGGCTTCATCGTCAGAAGTGGAAAATACGATTTCGGCGTCGGAGCATAGGGGTTCTCGGATGAGGTCGATGACGACGTCGTCGGAGTCATCGGAGTCGCCGGGTGTAGCGGCGGTTGCGGGGGGAGAAGTGAGGTAGGAAGTGAGATCGTGGAGGGAGAGAGAGGCGAAGTGGCTACCGTAGAAGGGGTTGGGGTCGAGGTGGAGGATGGTCTTTCCGACGGCGGATGCGGCGGCCGCGATGATAGATTCCGATAGGCCGGTGCCGACGATGATGAGATCGAAGTTGACGGGGTCAATGGGAGGGTAGGAAAAGAGTTCGCTCATGGCGACGACGGCGCGTGCAGATTTTCGCCGCCTGTGGCGTGTAACAAAAGGTTAGCAAATTGAATATCCTTTGCTTAGTATAACAAAGGTTGACTGGTGGTGGGATTGCCCAACGAGGAAACTTTTCTTAACTTTTAGATTTTTCAAAAAAAAATAAATTAACACGTATTTTTTAATAATCCAAATTTAAAATTTTAGAATTAATTATGCATATTTATTTATAATTTAAAATATTTTAAATTTTATTTAAATTTAAAATATCTACTACATGAAATACTTAACCTTATCCTCTTTCTCTCCTTCATTCTTACTCTACACAACATTTTTTTTACTGTAATAAGTTTTTCATTATAATGGTTTTTATTGTTGAGAAAACCTTCAAACTTTATTTAGAAGCTTATCTTCTTATGTAGATTTTATCGAGGTTATCAATCAAATATTTTAAACTTTATTGAAATGATATTTCTTCCGTTCTTGAAAACATATTCCAACTATTATGATTTTTTTAGAAATCATATAAGTTGTAAAAATATTAGATTTAAAATGTAATTTTTATTTTTAAAACTATTCAGCATAAATAAGATTCATGAAACTTAAGATTAATAAAAAAATATTAAAAGTAATGTTAAAATCATTATTAAATAAATCTCGTAATAATAGTTATATTTTTTCTATGAAATATGATCACTTTAGAGTAAAAGAAATTCATATTATTTTCTTAAAAATTATTTCTTCCATAAGAGACATATTAAAAAAGATATCACGAAGTAAATTATTCATTTGCAATAATGGAAAATTACTTTAACCACTTCTGAAAACTTCAAGAAAAGAAAACCAACCACATTGTTTACAAGCAACTCTAAAAATTATCAATGAAAATAAAGAAATTACATAAAATTATTACTTGGAGGGATTAGGATTTTGAAGAATCCATACAAATATATATATATATATATAATTTGCTTTATTTATTTATTTATTTTCTCAACTACCTAAAACCAACTACCCAAAATCTCGATTCTTGCATTCATATTTTAGAGATAGCATAGCTTGATGTACTAAAAGATTAGAGTTAAGAGGAACAAAATTTAGAGAATGGGAAATTCACCTCTTACTTAAATTATCAAGGATATGCAAGGAGTCGGAGGTGTTGAGAAAACGGAAAGAAAGTGGAGAGAGAGACAGATGAACACGGGAAGAATGAAATCAGAGAAGGGATTTTAGTTGATTAAAAGAGAATGAATATATTTTTATTTTTTCTGAATATAGTTAAATTTATTTTAAGTTCTTATTTTTATTAATTTTAAAATTTTATGAATGGTTCTATATTATTATTAAAGAATTACATGATGTATATAATTATACTTTATTAATAATTATTTTAAGATTATATACGATACAATATATTTAAATATACATATGGTATTGTTAATAAGTAATGATAAAGATTATTTGAAAAAATAAAATTTACAACAACCAAAACTATAAATTACATTTTAAAGAATTAAAATTAAATTAAAAATATATAATTTCACCTTCTCTTCCTCTCTAAATTAAATTGAAAATATTTTTTAAAATGAATTAAATTTTATATTAACTATAATTTTAATCATTATTAATTTTATTTTTTTTAATTCTTGCACATCATCTGTAATATACCTTTATATATTAAATCAGAATCGTTATTTTTAGTAGTCACTCTCGTTTGTGTGATTCTCTTATGTTAAAGATTTAAACTTTTTAGTAATAATTTTTACTTCTTCTAATTCTAAATTTTAATTTAATTTAAAGTATAAATATGAATACATTATAATAAATTTAAAGAATATTTTCTATATACTAAATTTTAAAATTATTACAGTTTTAATCAAGTGTAATTTAAATTTAATTTTTATATATTATATCAACAATGATTATATTTCATAATTTTAATAATTTTTTATTTTTTAATTTTTAGTTTTTAATTTTTTAATATAATATAATATTTGTTATTGATGATAAAAAAAGATTTTTTTTTATTTTTATAGATTCTATTTAAGTTTAAGAATACCCATGGAATGCACGGATAATATGTTAGTTGTACATAAAGATAGAGACATATAGTAGTTGTATTCATTATTTGTTTATCATTATCACTCCTAAGTGAACATTATTTCTTTACCCCCAATCGCATAATAAAATTGACATTAACGGTTATTTTAAAATTTTATTGTTATAAAATCATATTTTATCTCAAAAAATTTTCTTATTTCAAATGGATAAATAATCAAAAATCATATAACAATCTACTTTCATCCATAATAAAAAAACTTTAAAAAAAAAGTGAACGCGTATGTCTTTTTGTTAATATTAATAAAAATGATGTTTCTTAATTTAAATAATTTATTTTATAATTTTTTATTGATTTTTAAAAGTCTTATCTTTTTATTTTGTTCATATTTAATATAACAGAATATTTATTATCAATATTAATAAAAAATATCTACCACTCTTTTTTTTATATATATAGATTTTATTTAAATTTAAAAATATTTTTCAATACATGAAAGCTCACTAGTATTTATATATTATTATTATATAATTTTATGTTAACACTTAATTAGTTTAGCTACATCAGTTAACTTTATAAAAAAAAACTGTGATAATAGATTATTAGGTGTATGAAATATTTTTATAATGCATTGTAAATATAGTCAAACTTAACTTACCACATTAATAGTTACTTATTTAGCCCTTAAAATAAGATTAACCAAATTTGAAGCAATAGTATTGCAATCCATAAAAAAAAAAATTAAAACCAAAATTATTAAAAAAAATGGAATACTAAATTTCTTCTGAAAAGAAAATATGATGTACTATTGTCGATAACATAACACAACATGATGAAGAGGGTATTTCTCACGAGTTGTCTATACTAAAATAAAATAAAATACTTACAAGTTACAATTAAATCAATGATCAACATTGACAAGAAAAATACAATAACTGTTTACTTACAAATGTAACATACCTGTCAAGCATTAACATCTTCATTCTTCATTAAAACCAAAATTTTGCAGCTTGTAAATTCTTTTATTGCATGATGAAAATGATGATTATCTATTTGTTATAAGCTCGACGAACAAATCTGCAAACCCTAGCAGATACTACTAACCAAGATATTATTCCAATCTGCATTGATATAAGTGCAATTAGAAACAGCACTTCATTAAAAAAAAATTGTATGTCAAGGACAATTATGTATATTTATCTATTTTTTTTCTCTTTCTCTCTCTCTCTATATATATATATATTTTAATATAATGTTTTAATTATACTTCATTTAACTCTTTTATCTATACTCTCTCTTATATAAAAAGAGAGAGGCGTCTTATATGGTGAAAAAGTTGTCCTTTTTTTTTTAAAAAAAAGTATTGCATTAAACTTATCTAAAATATATAATATATTTTAAAAGATAAAATATAATAATGATTATTGATTAAAAATTAAATTATTAAAATTATGATAAAATACAAATACATAAATAAATTACAAAACTTTTAAAATTTCAATAGTTTAACATTTTAGTTAATGTTTAATATTCTACATTTTAATTTTTAAATACACCTCATATTTTAGATGGCTTAAATCCTACAAGTTTATGAATGTAAAAGCATGTTAAATAGTTTAGAATGAGCTAAAATTTTAGATGGTCCAAGGTTTGTAAAATGTTTGACCATCCCCCCCCCCCCCAACACACACACACACTCTTATAAGAGTTTTTTTTTTTTACTTCAATTTTTATGCCAACTGTAATTAAATATATTTGAAACAATAAATTTCCATTAAACTAATCAATATTCGAATTCGAGTAATAAAGACATGAAGCACGCCATTTTAATCATTAAACTAAACATGATGTAAGGGCTATTCGTGTAGTAGCAAGACTCACAAAACTAATGAGAACAAGTCAGGTCATTCAGGAACTTTATGCACAAGCATCATATGAATTGAGAGCTATTGCCAAGAAAAGGCATGGGCAATTAATTACTTACCATGACATTGTTATTTTGAACTCCTCCACTCTTCCAAGATAATAATCTCCCTGCAGAGTTGAAATATATATGTTCAAGACTAAAAGCAAAAAGTTATAATTTTTTTTTTCTATTTCTAATAACAACAGGCAATTAGACATGTCATTTGTCTGTTAGATCTTCATTTAGAGTAGTAGATGTACAAAAAATAATAAGCTGATTTTTTTGTCGCTTGTTAAAAAAATCTGGCAGATCTTGTCCAGATAAGTGAGAAGGTTTATCATGCAACCTAGTAAAATCAATACCAAATGGTTGCACAAGTTGCTGAGATATGCTAGCCACAGGATCACCCCAAAACCAGATAAGCAGCACTCCATACGTTACATACTACATGGTACAGCCAAAAAAAGTATTTAATAAGCCTTCACAAAGAAAATCTGTCAACTTACAAAAACTAGTTTATATCTGAGGATACCTTTAAGATGAGCAGCCCTTTTGAATATGAAACACTATCTTTGTGATTTACATTTTGGTCTGCATAATAATTTAAACTAAAATTTTAACAAAGTCGAGGGTAAGAGAATCAATTTCAATTAATTAATGAGCTAATAGAAAAAAAAGGATACAAAAAATGAATATAAAAACTATACTCATGAAGGAAAAAATGTCATGAAGTAATGCTGCTTGCACAATATTCTTAGCTCGAGCAACATTCTATGAATTAGAACAAGTCGGTGGTTTGACAGGAACTTATGAACCAGCATTATAAGGATTAAGTTTTTTATTTTATTTTTGTTGTGAATAAAGCCAAGTATGTACTACTACAATTAAATTAGCAGTAAACTATTTGACGTACAGGCATGAAAATATTAGCTAGATACGGAATAAAACAAGTGCATATACGGAAACTTGGCTGTTTACAAAGAGGCTTGTTATAGGACTATCACGTACACTTTTATAATGTCGTTGAGTACACTTGTAGTTCAACCCCCTTCAAATTCAACTTCATTTTTTTTTTGGTTTTGTTTTGGTTTTATAGGGACAAATTTCTTTTACTTCCATACTATTTCATTGCTATCAATACTCTATATCCCTTATAACGGGGATAAAATAATGAGTTTTCAAATTAACTCTTCCACAAATGCAGAGTATATTTACCCCTAAAATTGAGATGACCTAGTTTTAGTTAATCCGTTCATCAACTTTGGTTAGACGGTGCTTGTAAAGTCCACACACACATAGCATTTTCATCTTAAAAGCAGATTTAAATTTTTTTACCGTGAAGAGTCAGTCGACACTACATTGCACAAAATTATAAAATACGGAGAAGTAAAAGAACTTGCAACAAGAAATAAACTCACACTTCGAAAGTTCTCTCTCCTTGGCAGCTGCCAGCCTTTTGAGTTTTGCTGCTTGTGCAAAGGTTGATGGCCTGAGAGGATAAAGAAGTGGCCCTTATTGTTCGATTTTTCAGGCACACACACACTTCTATACCTGGCAAGGCATTAATTTGCTTCTTTGCTCTGCATGTCTTATTAGCAATGTTTTCTTATTACTTCATTTTGTTTTTAATTGTAAGTGTTTTAGTGAATGCTGCAAATTCCTTACTAGTACTTGGCAGATCAACTTTAATTTTTTCATTCCCAATACTCTTTTATTTAGCACGTAATTTTATTACCAAAAATCTGTAACACTTGTCATCAAAGACTTCTGGTCAAAATTAATGTAAATTTACCCTTTAAAGTCCAATGACATCACAAACCCACTATCATCAATCCTGTATAATTTATGACTTTGAAATATAAAATACTCAAGATCCAAAAGATGGAGACTGTTATAGTTAGGTACGCCTCCCCCTCAATATTAATCAAACTCATTTCTTCTCCTCCTCCTGCTACAGCAGCACTGCATATATTCTTTCTTCCACTTCTAAGCTGAAGCCCAATATTATATAGCTTGTCTAAGCATTACAACTTCAGTATTACATGCGAACTTATTTTTATAAAATGTCACATTCAGAAAGCAAGGCACATACCTAACCATTCTAGTATTAAATCATTCAACCACGTCGCACACTCTGAGACCATTTAGTAAATAATTCACACACCCAGACACATACAGACATACTACATATATAACACAACGGAAAATGCTTGAGCAATGAAAAGTCATCAGTTCAAAGCAAAGTGGAAGAAAGAGATTAACAACAACAAAAAAATAACAATGTCATTCTTTCCACACGAGATATTGGCTCAAGCATTCACATGAATTACTTACTGCGACATTGAGCTTGCCTCCTTCAAAAGTTGTTTTATTTCTCCACGCAGCCGAGTTTCATTCTCCTTATCGGATCTACTCTGTAAAAAAATCATGTTGCTATACAAAATTAATATAATCACAATTAACAATTAATGCCACAAGGTTTTCTCTCTATCGTTTTTTTTTTTCCATTGATAAAGAGATGGTGCTATGAAGTTGAAAATTTCATAATTGGTGATGGTGAAGGAATGAATTTGTTTTCATTATGAATCCTTTGATTAGTTAATCATGATAATACAATTTAAGATTCTCACATGGTTGTTAGCATTTGAATTTATAATGGTTAACATTGATTTAGTTTGAATAATTAAGAAAATGGCGAAAAGAGATGATGCGTACCTTCTGGAATTGATCGAGGTGATGGTATGCAAATTGAAAAGCAGCAACGATTAGAAATATGAAAGGAGCTGCTAACGTCCTTTCATGTTCTTCGGTTGCTTCGTCCCCCATAATCCACTCTCTTCTGTGATTTGATTTTCAGGAGCATCACAATGAATTTCAATAAGCGTGTTTTATGTAAGTTTCTTTTTTTAATGTTTGGTATATAGAATTAGAATTATAAATTTAATTCTATTTTTGTTGTAATTGTAATTGATTTAGAATTAAAGTTATATTTTTTGGATTAAATGTTGTATATAATTTAGCAATGATATCTTTACATATAAAAAATACATTTTGTTACACCTCTAAATAACCGAGTGTAGATATTTTTAGCATATGACAAATTTTTTTTTAAATTTTAATATAACAAAAACTTATTAATTAAGTTTTTAAATAATCTGAATATCCAAATTTAACGTCGGAAAAGTCATGTAATTAACTTGTTTCCATGATATTAACTTTCCATGCATAATTATATAACAAAATTATTATTATTATTATTATTATTATTATTATTATTATTATTATTATTATTATTATTATTATTATACAGAAATTAGTCAGTTCAATGAGGAACATATGTATAAGCCAACTTTTCACATCAAATAAAAATTTAATTCTTTTCGAATCATTATATGAAAAAGCTTTAAAAAAAATACAGTGTTCACCTTTATTTGACATCCTTTCATAATTTAGCACATATATTTTTATAAATAAAATAAAAAAAATTAAAAATTTATAATTAAAAATCATCACCTTATTTTTTAAAATCAAAACCTTATTTTTTATTTTATTTTATTATTTAATTATATCAAATATAAAATCATTTTTAATAAATGATTTTATATCATTTTTGTAATTTTATTATAAAAATTAGTATATACAATTTAAATAAAATAAAATATTTTAAAATTATTTTTAGATATAAATAAAAAATTTATTTTATATAATTAATTATTTAATTAAAATATTTTTTTACATTTATTCCAAATACAGGTTATGTGTTTAATAAGCTGTGTTCAAATTTATGGTGAGAAAAATAATTTTTTTCTTAAATATTATAGAAATACATATTTATTTTCTAAAATAGCAATAATCATTTTTATATGGTTATTAAATTTTAAATTAATTTTTAAAAAATTTAAAAATGGGCTTTATTTCCTGCGTTCTAAAAAAATATTTTCTTGAATACAATTATTTTAAAAATATTTTTCAGTATGAGATCTAAAAAGTATTTATCATCGATATTTTTTTTTTATTTTATATATAATATATTTATTAATACCCCTTATTCATTATACAATGAATAATAACATATTTTGTTTATGTTTAAATTTAGAAATAAATTTTATAATAAATAAATAAAAAATTAAGATCTTTAATAAAGTTTTTAAAAATTTTAAAAATATATGGTAAAAATTAAAATTAATAAAAAATATAATAATTAAATTATGATTTAAATATTTGAGTAAAAGTTTCAGTAGCATTTTACAAATATAATAAAAAAATTTAATTTCTTTTACTTAATCATAAAAAGTTAATTTATAATACATACTGTTTTAATTTTTAAATAATAAATTTAAATTTAAAAATAAAAATAAAATATTTGAATTTATATATTTTTTATTTATCAAATTAAAAACTATTTATCTAAAAAATAACATATTAAAAATATAATTAAAATATAAAATCATTTAATTGTATATTTGATAAGTTTATATTAATTCAAGTGATAAAATGCTTATTCTTTATATAATAAATTTTAAATTTATATTTTGTAAATAAAAAATAAGGTAAATTTATATTTCTTAAATAATTTATTCAATCAAATTAATTAATGAAAATTTTCTTAATCATACAAAATTGTTATATTTTTTATTTATTATTCATTAAAATTTCAAGGAGTATCCTTAAACTACAATGAAAACACCTGAACCTTCAAAATTATACTTGTGAATATAGTAAATACATTTATGTTTTTTGCTTTTAATTTTGTTATATATGTGACATAAGAGTTAATGCATCTTACTGTGAGACATAACAAAATAACATGAATAAAATATATTAATAAATAAATCATATATAAAACATAAAAAAATATACATAATAAATATTGTTTGGCTGAAAAATACTTTTAAAATAATTTTTAAAAAATCTTAAAAATGAAAAAAATTACAATAGCATCAGAACTAATCTATTTACATCTTTTATCTGATGATTGATATTATTTAAAATAAAAAAATAAAAATAAATAAATAAATAAAACATTTGTATGTGAGAATAAATTTTCCAACCCAAAATTTCCTTGGGAAAGAGGGCTTGTATTGAACATTTGAACCAGTTGAGTTGTTCACTTGTTCTCATCAGATTTAACATTGGATGATCAGCATCAGCACAGAAACAATGGCTGGTTCCGGCAAATGCTTCCTGGTCACGGGTTCTCCTGTGGGTCATAACTCCAACCCTTTACCCTCTCTTCCCATATTATGATTATTGATTTTGATATCATCAATCGCTGATTAGGGTGTGGGAAAAACAACTCTTATTACAAGACTTTTCGAGTCCCTCAAAGCTTCCAATCCCACCCTCAAAGTTCAAGGCTTCTACACTCGTAACCATCTCTTCCTTCACCATATCATATCATATATTCATTTCCCAGAACCAAATTGTTTGCTTGGTTGGTTTTGTAGGTGAAGTTAGACGCGCCGGCGAGAGAGTTGGTTTCGAAGTGGTCACTCTCGATGGTCGCACTTGTCCACTTGCCTCCGTCGACATTTCAACGTATAATCTTCTCCTCCTCTTTTTATTCCCCTCATTTTTTATACCAACTTACTTAGCTGCACAGTCAAAGATACAAATTTTTTGTTTACCACAAGTAGTTAGGAGTTAGGACCCTGAAGCAACATTACTTTTTTTTTTTTGTTTCGCAATTTGTGTTTCTTTCTTCGTTTTGCTGCTTGCGGGTATTCATTTCTTTTAAGAACAAACTTTAGAATAGTCTTCAAACGGTCTTCAAAATTAGTATTCCTTAAGATTTTAAAAATGGCTCATTAGTTCCTGACTTTATTCACAGACATTCACTCTTAGTCATTTTAAATATTAAAAGATAATGAAAAATAATAATAAAAAAGAAAGACTAAAATGAATGAGAAGGTCATGGATTAATAAAGAGTTTCTAAAATTGAAATATTCAACTCATACAGTCTCAAAGACTAGCTGGAGGGTTTATTCTTTTTCTCTTCAAGCACAAAAAGGACTGATAGGTTTTTATGTGACAGAAAATGTTACGTGACAAAACATTGGTTTTACTGGCTGGATTGTCGTGTATTTGTTAGAACTTTGCTTATTTGATTAAAGGGTGTTATTTAATGGCTTTGGCTTTGACAGCCCCGAGTCTCTCAGATGGCCTAGTGTTGGCAAGTATAAAGTTGATATAGCATCTTTTGAATCACTAGCACTGCCTGAGTTGCAGGTTAGCTTGCTTTCTTTATTATGTTCTGTTTATGGTTTTTTTCTTAACTTTTAGGAGATTAGATTGCTGCATATTTTGCCGAATATTTATATATCATCACCATCCTTACCTTCATTTCAATGCATCTTGGAAATGTGGTATGATACTCTTGAACTGTTCCCATGCATGTTTAAACTGTTGGTAGGATTTGCTTGAGTGTAGATTTGTCATTGAGGATATAATAGATATTGTTTGTCATATCCAATATGATGACTAGGTAAAAGAAGACACTGATCTCTTCATCATCGATGAGGTTGGTAAGATGGAGTTATACAGTTCGTCATTCTTCCCTGCAGTTCTAAAAGTTTTGGAGTCAAATATCCCAGTTTTGGCTTCCATTCCAGTTCCAAAATTTGGTAGAGACATACCTGCAGGTGATTTTTCCGTATTTCCACATCCCCATGTTTCAAACGATATTTTGTTTTTTTCTTAACAATTGAAGGAATAAAGATCTGTTGAAGGTGTTTGGAGCATTGTGGAACTCTGGCTATTTGCTTTGATTGTGGAACTTGTAAACAACTAACGTTATCAATTTCTGCAGTTGCAAGGTTGCGAAATCATGCAGGGGCAACTCTTTTTACATTGAGCGTTAGTAACAGAGATGCTGTTAAAGAACAGATACGCTCACTATTGGAAGACCTATGGAAGAAACAATAGCCATTGCAAGTTTGTGGTCTGAACTCAGCATGTAGAATTTTTGTTTATATGTTTTATATGAATTATGATGGGCTAATACTCTTTTTAGTGGGGCAAAAGAAGAGCAAATCTTAGATGACGTTTGGTTTGTGAAATGTTTCCTGTTTTCATTTTAAGTTACAAATGTGTTACGTTGTTTTCATATTATTTTCTGTTTTTAAAGTTTTGAACTGGAAACTGTAAAAACAAAAAATGAAAACAGAAAACAACTTTTTATTATTTTTGCTGTTTAAATTGTTGAAAATAGAAAATAAAATAAAAAATAATGTGATATTTTTGTTAATGATAAAAACAGAAAATATTTTCACAAACCAAATGTCATTTTAACGATCTGGATAAAACCTTGTTAAATGAAATGAACAATGCTGATGCGATGGTGTTAGGTGTCAATATGCTTGTTGATTGTAAATTCAATGTCATCTTTTTACTCTCACGTTCAAGAGTTAAGACATTTTAATTTTTCAGTGTGTATTTAAATATTCCTGGCTCAAATAATTCTACCAAAATCACACTCTAAGAAGAGAGAGTGAAGAGAAAATCTGAACATAAGCTTATGACATTTTTAAATTACACATTTCAGAGCAAAGACTATATATGTGCGGGAAAGAGCGGGTTTATCAACATAATGTATGACACAAAGTAGGAGGAACTGGTGCTTTATTTTTTGTTGTGGTCAGTCTTCTTTCTTTATTTAGGTTGCGTGAAGTATGGACAAGTTTCTCAACTCCACAATCCACATAATAGAATGAAGCAGTTTTATATATAAAGAAACAAAATTGGCACCAAACAGATAGAGGAAAATTGGTTTTTCATTCAGGAAATTATAGGTTGGTGAGTTAATTGAGCCTTGGGTTAAATAACGAAAGAATGGAGGACAAATTCAGTGGTTTGAGCTTTTGCTATTAGTGCGTGTCTGATCTGCCACGTGATAGTCCTTTTGTAATGACTTTACTTTTGCAAGTCGGTACTGTACCCCGGAATATTCACCTTGGTCAGCTTATATGCAAAACAGTTTTCTATAGTAATATACCCTTTAAAATAAAAGCAATTCATAGAAAACTAATGTCTGATCGTTTTAATGTGCATATACACATATTATACATAATTGATCAGGGTTTGCTAGTCCCAAATTTGCAAACGCACCTAAAAGAAAATCATCTTAAAAAGAATATATATGCTAATAAATATTAAATGATTTTTTAATATATATTTAAAAGTACATAATAAGAATCTGTGTATAACAACTATCTATTGAATATCATATTAATAATATTGAATATTATAATTTTTAATAAAAATTTATTATTTATTGAATTTTTATTATGTATTCTTGGTGCACATTAAAAAGAATAATAACACTTTATAAGCTACGTATAATCAATTAACAGATACATTTTATCAACTTCGTCTATCCTGCTCAGCAGTTCGTAGCACTTGGTTTGCCAATGCTGAAAATGATTTTGCTGTATCTTGCATCTCTGTAGAACGTAGGTTGATACCCTGCGAAGTTAGAAATGTAAACAAATAAGTTCTGGATTTTTATTTTATTTCTCCATTATTTTGTTGCTTACATTGGCATACGATACCGACATTCTGACTATATCTTTTCGTTTTTTGTCAACATAAAAATACCTGCAATTTCCTTGTGTTTTCCTGCAGCTTGCGTTGTGCCAATTTAGCAACGCTTGATTCCTGTATCGCCAGATTCAGGATCGATTCATGTTTTAATTTTAGGGAAAAAAATACTGAAGCATTAATATATGAAAATCTTGCCTAACTATACAAGGGTCATAATTACATGTATCGTGGTATCCTTTTGTTTTTAGATAAATTGAAAATTTGTTATTAAAATAACGAATCCTTAGAATCATGAGTAGTTAATACAATGACATCTGCTCTGCAGTCTGAAGTTCCTTAGAACATTGTAGTTCTGGAAATAGCTACTTCATCTACTTTTAGCGTTCGAGTGGAAGTTGTGGCTAAATCTAGCATGAGAAGGAATGAAGAATTCTAATTGATTGTGTTTCTTGATACCTCAATTTCTTGAAATCAACGGGCATTGAATCAAATGTTACTATGTTGAAAGAAATAATTGGTTGAACAGCTCTAAAGGGTAGGCAATAAATCGTAGATTTAAGCATCTTGGTAATAGATAATCTTGATTCTCAAACTATGTTTGCATTCAAAAATACACTTAAATACCACCAGGTTAGAAATTAGCAATAGTCCCTAGGGCCCAGGCAACACCTTTTACGTGTAAAGGGGCACACATCACATGCCATACTTGTGAATTGTTATATGGTAGAAAAGTCATGCATAATGTTGGTGCAAATGATAGATACATTCTTACATTGGTGGAAGAAAATCCATATTTCTTCTTAATTTGATTAAGCGCACCAGGTTTTTCATGTTGTTGCCCTTCCTTATCGGATGCTTTCTGGTTGTTGCCCTTCATCTCTTTCAATCTTCCTGTATATTGGATGCTCAATTAAATTAGCCCGTCTTTAGGAAAACTCTTTAATCATCCAATCCAACAGAAGACAGGTAACCTTATCTTAAAATGCATTTATTTAATGCCTCTCTTTGGTCCCAAATTGTAGTTCACTAAACTTTAAGAATGCAGTTTTAGTTGCCAGAGTTGCTTAGTTATAGGAAGGTAATGTTCATAAAAAATTTGGAATACAAATTACTAGAAAAGTAGCAAGATGGAAGGAAATATTTATTATGATTTTAGTCCATTCACTCTTCTTTCAACTTCAAATGCCTGCAAAGTTGTTTGAGTGAAGGCAGTATCTACATGGAGGGAAAGAAGAACAACAAACTACCCAAAAGACAAACTTGTAGAAGCCTTGGGAAACTACTCCATAAACGATGTTTCCTTGAAGTGAAGCCTTACTATACCATACTTGGCAAACTATAACATAATGGGTATTACATTTTTTCCCCTTTCCATCACGGATATTGCCTAAAGCATGTAAATAACATGGTTAAATAAGAGAATCACTGATTTACATAAACTTATTAAGCATTATCTCTTCTTTATGCAACAGAATTTCTTCTAACATGATCTTTGTATTTTGCCACAAACAAATGACAAAACTCAAGTGATTATTAGATTCTGACCTCTGTATAAATCCCCTATAGTCACTCATACATGTTTTGTCCCGTTCTCAGTAGCTCAGGTGTTAATTTCTTAGGTCAAATGATGAACATAAAGAAGAATCAATTTGCATAAAAGTGAACTTATTGTCACAAACCTTTCAGAGACTGAAATTTGCCAGCCAATTTCTTCTTATTAAGAGCTCCCAGTATGCCTTGTTCTTTGTGTTTTTCTTCATGATCCTCTAGGTCAATGTCATCTAAATGGGAGGAAAATAGAACACCTCAAAATGGGACCTCAAACTTGAGTATCCATATGTCAGTTAATACACTATATGAACTGCCTTAGGAAGCAGATTAACCTATGACTGTAAAGTCCTGTTTCATAACATAGATGCTTTCTGGCTAGTGGAGTCAGGTCTCCAATAAAAACAGGCAGCATGAATTCATTGACACGAGGCATTGTTACCTGTGCTTAATTCTAGTTGTTTTTCACCCATTGTCTGGTTATCATCATTGCTATCATTATATGCAAAGTTTGCATTTGAGAATATTGCTGAGAGTTCCTGTATGCTTTCATTAGGATCTTCCTTTTCCAAGAAGGGCACATGCTTTTCTTTACTGCTAGTGAAGTCTTTGATAACGGAGCTGAATATACCCTGGAATGCCAGAAAACAAGACGGAAATCTGAATACCTTCAGTCATAAAGATGGTGGATATAGTTGGATAAGCTATTAAAATGTTATTGTTTACCCTTTTCTTTTCTTTGTGGCTGACAGGATTGGGAACAAACTCTTCTTGTGATAGCGTCCCTTCCTTCCTATAGATGCAGCTAACAGAGTCCAAAAGCCTAAAATAAAGTCAAGCATTATGTACAATGATTCTACTAATCTAGGATTATCACATTATCACTATCGCTTTTCATCCTAGTTGCCAGTATTAGAAGCAAATAGTAAAGAAGATAAAAGGTTGTAAATATCTTTTCCTGAGGGAAAGGAAATATCTTTCCTGTAGCATGGCAGAAGTTTTTTATATAGAAAGATATTGATAACAAGATTCTCGATGCCATTTGCCAGGCCTATATACCTGAAAATATTCCTTTGGGCCAACAATGAGAGAACAAAAATTTCTTGGTCACCATTCACCTGTACATTGATGCTGAGTTAGTTTGATATCATAATTCATAAATATATTTTAAAAACCTGTTGTACCAGTGAAACATAAATTCATACCAAAACTAGGTCTCCTTTGGATGAACAACATATCTGGCCATCAGAAAACGACTTCAATTTTGGAGGTGAATAAGTGAAACCTCTAATTGAAGTCTCCACTATCAGAGATAACTCTGGCAAAGACCTAACATTGTTACAGATGTCTGTGTTAAATCATTAAAGAAAAAAAAAATAGAATGCATCCTATTAAGAAGGATTTAGAATACCAGAGACTTCATAAATATATGATTCAAGGTTGAGCATGAAATGTGCTAATCCATAAAGCCAAATGCATTTGGTGGGAATATGGATTGGTTGTAGCATTTTTGCTTATTGAAAAAATAATCCTCAAAATGAGGATTGAATTACTTTTAACACCAAATTGGTAAATCTTCTCCCATGTTATATACCCTTCAATTATTTTTCTAAAAAGTATCTATGCATACTTAAAAAAAAACCACCACCTTAGTTCTACTTTTCCACCGGTGAAAATAAGTACGAGACCAATATCATTGAAGCAGTAAAATATTGATGCCCAGCAACATGAAGAGGAATGGAATTTCTTTTTGTAAAGCACCTTTTTAACTCCCTGAAACGTAAGAGAATGAGTAAGTGCAAGAATCAGTAAATATTTTGGTCATTCATGACTCATGAGTAAGGATAGGAGCAAAAACATTTACCTGTACAGCATGTACAAAAGAATAGACATATAAAGCCTTCTCAGAACACAACAAAATGTACAATTGCTTTGTTGTTGCATCTTCAATATGATTCCTTTCTCTCGTGTCTAAGCGATATTTTGTAATTGAGCCGGTGATTGATTCACCTCCATCTGAATAACATAATAGAAACGGTCTAACTCTTTTCAATCAAATATTGGAATTTGTATCCTAAACATAAAATGCATTTAGATCATTAATAACTTATATCAATGTGTTTTTACAACTGATCATTGTTTCAACTGTGCAAATTCTTACCCAACACCTGCATAAATATAGCTTTGGAGGGTTTCTTAGGATGAACGGTTCCTATGCTCAGTGTGTTTCCAGTTTCACCATCCAGAGCAAGAACAGACGAGTCCTTTGTTCCAACTGCTAAAATGTTTTTCTCAAAACCATGCAAACTGCAGGTTTTGAACTGCAGAGAGACGATACCATTGGAAATTTCACTTGCAATATGTTTCTGATATAACAGAGATGGGCCATCTATGTTAATAACTGAAACCTGTAACAAATTGGTACATCATTACAGAAATTATCACTGTGAATATGATAAACAACTATACCTCAAATCAGAAAGAGCCTAAAATTTGCAAGCTCCACACACTATCTGATAACCATGCATCAAACTGAAGCAACAATATGATAGGTAATTATCACCTGACATACAATCAGCCTCAAGGATAGAATGGAAGTCTCAGACTTTCCAATTATTACACAAATCACTAGCAAGTTGCTTAAAGCAGAGACACACAATATTCTCCCTTTTTATTTTTCTACTAAATGATTCTTGGGGTTAATTGAAGTGTTTAACGGATCATTGGTGATTCAACTGGATCTTAAAGTTATAGGATAGTGTCACAGATAATTAATAATTTACATTGAACACTAAATTTATTTCAATGAAACAGTGAACTAAAGACACATTTCCAAAATTAAAAAGAAAAGAAAGAAAAAGCTAGAAAAGTATCTCACATTTCCTTGGTCACAACCAACAGCAAGATGCCTTGAGTTGTGATCTATGTTCATACAAATTACAGCACCACTAATCTTTACAAGTTTCATACTGTGAAGTATATGATCAGTCCCTTTCTTTGTACTTCCTGTAAAAGAGGAATGGAAATACAAATCACTATCAACAAAACTGAGAAGTCTGTTAGTTTTTTGATAAGTAAGGAACAAGCACTAAACTAAGTAATGTGCTTCACGATACCAGTAAGAGACAAGAAGCTGTTGGAGGCATATGGTTCAGGTTTGAATCTATAGATACGAACCTGTAGATCATGCTTATTATCATACATACTATAAAAAAAAATTAAAAAAAGCAGGATTGATTAATAGAAAAAAGAAAAGATCAAATTTCACAAAATCCATGATTGAATGAACCTCACCGTTCCACTCTGGTCACCGGAAACAAGGAGAGGAGAGTTGCTATCAAAATATAATTCTGTCAAGGGTATACCACTCAAAGAAAAATCATTTTCACTCTGCATGAAGAGGTAGGAAATAAATAAAAAAATAATTATGAGTAAAAGCGTAGATGCTTCATACAGTTCTTAAATACATAAAAAAGAAAATAACCGCCTTTAATCTTCCCACAGTTTGAATTCAAACTAATAATGACTCTATATACAACATACTACAATACTTGGAAGTCAATAAAACAGCTTGCCTTGGATGACTAATACAATCAAGATTCTTTTATTAACTAGGCACATAAGTTGACTGAAATTACACACACATGAAAGTAGCTTCTTTAATGATGATGATAATGCCGTGAAGACAAAATGCCCATTTTATGGGCAATTTTTGTCCAACTAATATTTTCAAACCACTAAAAAGTAATAAAACTAACATTGGGACACAATCTATAAAGAGTTTCAAATAAAAATATTACCTGTTGCTTTAATTTCAAAATTGGGGTGAAATAGGGACATGATGCATCCCAAAAAGTTATTGCTCCATTGCTGTGTCCAGTTATGAACAGGTTTTTAACGTTTGAAAATCCAGTGAAGTTGGTGGAGCTCAAGTTAATCCCATCTTTGTGATTTGTTTCAATGGGAATAAGTGGTGGATAATTTTTTACCAGCCGACTGTAATACTATGTGACCAAAAAGAGAATAAACGTCAAATCAATAAAATCTTATAAAAGAATTAGATTGTTAAAAAATAATATGGTCCAGTAAAATAATAGTTTCACAACCCCATTACCTCATCTTGAGAACTAAACACACTGGGATTGTTGGATATGAATTTTGTTGTGGTGATGCTTGAATCTGCCAGTGGTAACTTCACAACCACTTCCTTTGGCAGTGAGGGACAGGACTTAGACTGGCTTTGCTGTAGATACCTTTCAATCAAACTATCATCATAAAGATATACTTGGCCTGATCTCCCCAGCAGAAGGAAATAATTTTGTCTATGCTTGCTTTGCTCACTTGAGGTTGATATGATCTCCATGTCAACACAGCATTCAGACAAATGAAGTCCCAACTTAATTGTGCGAGATTCAGGATGCTCATTCAATAACACTACCTGCTCCATATAATCATATTAGTAGTTATTAGGATTATTAAACTAAACCCGACTCAAGTTCATTGAACCAATTTAATACACAGTAAACCATCTGAAAATCACAAATTCATTTAAGTAGTAATAGGTGAGCTTGAATTCTGGCTTTTTCCTCAGAAAAAGAAAAACTCTCATTCATTATTTGCTCATTATAAAGAAAAATATAGATACATAAAAGTTCAACCAAGAACAAGTGAAGATATATCACTAAATGATGTAAGCCAAGTATTAAAATACCTGAAACATGTTTGAAGAAGTATGGTCAGAAGCTCCCATGACATATAGTCGACTAGCCTTTCCTTCAGCATAAATCCATTTTACTGATGCTATGGAAGTTCTGTCTGATTTATATCCTAAGTTCAATTTGAACATAGGAGTGTTTTGATTACTATAATTAGATACTAAACCATTTCCTGTGTTTGGAGAAGGGATGCTCCAAATGAAGAGCTCTCCGTTGTTGTACCCTACAATCATCTTACTTCCATAAGGGCACACCCAACATGCAGAAGATACTTTCTTTTTTACATTATACAGTGGTTGTGACAGTTTTCCACCAGTTTGGACAATGGATTTGCTTTCTCGGATATCCCATAATACTATTTGGCCATTTCTAAAGATTATGAGAACTCTGCATTGAACACAAAAAGAACAGAAGTTGAGTTTTTTTTTTTTACATAAAGAAAATTAATTATATAGAAATGTCTTAAAGGAAGACTAGTTTTTGTGCATATCACCTCTTACTTTCGGCTGCTGGTTGAGGCAATATGTGTGTCACAACAGTATCATCAGATTCTTCAGTTGAATTTCCTAAAAAAATTAGTAATAAACTTAAAAAGAAGCTATATCTAAGAAGGTTCTTGTTATTTAATATTTACTTATTGTTCCAAATGAAATACTGGTTTAGAGAATCAACTAAAGGAATTAAGGGAGATGAAGAGAGGAGAGAGGACAAAAACATCCAAACAATCTAAGAAACTCACTTCAATTTCGTATTTCTCAGTTTAATAGAAAATAGGCTAGCACATGAGTATTTGTAGATGCATAAGACACTTCTTAATACAGTGGATATACTTTGAAATAATACAACTCTTGAACTATAAGATATTAAATGAGATACATGCATAAGAAAAATACTTTTGAATCTTAAAATACATGAACTAAATAATAAATCAAGTTTAATTAAATGTTTCACTAAACTACACTAACATAATTGCTTCACTGTTTTCAACATCCCCTTAAACTTGATTCTTCTTGATGACTTCAATTTTTGCAGGCAACATAGCAAAATTTTCACACTCCAATCCTTTCGTAAAAATATCTACCACCTGACTATCCCTTCTCACATAAAAAAGACTAACCTCTTTGTTTTCAACATACTCCCTAACTTTGTATCAATATGCTTATTTTGATCAAAGACTAACCTCTTTGTTTTCAACATACTCCCTAACTTTGTATCAATATGCTTATTTTGATCATGTAACATAAATACAAGGTTTCATTTCACAGGGATGTGTATTGAGAATAAAGAGGTTAATCTTTCTTATATGAGAAGGGATAGTCAGGTGTCAGATATTTTCATCAAAGGATTGAAGTTTGAAAATTTGCTAAATAGTATACATGAATTAGAGCCAAAAAAAAAATCAAGTTTAAGGGATGTTAAAATAGTGAAGCAATATGTTAGTGGAGTTTAGTAGAACATTTAATTACATAATTTATTATTTAATTCATTATTTTAAGATTCATAATATTTTTTTATGCTTGTATCTTATATTTAATATCTTATAGTTTTCAAGAGTTGTATTATTTCAAAGTATGATCACCTACATACCAAAAATACATTACACACATTTCCATCCTATTTATGCTCGTACGGTCCTCTTTTATATTTTTTTTTCAAAAAAATATAAAAATTATCAGTAGTTGGATTTGGGGTATGGTGTAGGATAATTTTGGTATGTAAGCCAATCATTACTCTATGTCCATTATATCAAGAGGTTCCTTGTGCATCTATAAATACTAAGTACTAGCTTATTTGTTATGAAGCCAAGAAATACAAAATTGAAACGAGAGTGATTCTCTTTCCTTTTTATCCCCCTTAGTTCCTTCAAAGTCGTATCAAGAGCTTGGTTAATTTTTGAAGATGTATGATTCCTTGTTTCAATCCCAAACTCAACAAAAGAAAATCATGATAAGTGGTGTGTGTGTATGAAGGCAATTTTTGCCCCTCAAAATGCATGGGAGATAGTAGAATAAGGATATGATAAACCAAAAAATGAAGGAGCTTTGAATCAATAACGTAGGAACACAATACAAAAGAATCGTAGATTGGATCAACGTGCTCTTAGCATCATTAATGCGACATTAGATGAAGAAATGTTTGAGAAAATGTCAAATGCACAAAGGTAAAGGAAGCTTAGATGATTCTCCAAAAGACACATGGAGGAGTTGATAAGTTGAAGAAAGATGCGTCTTCAAATATTAAGAGGAAAATTTGAATCCTTACCTGTGAAGGAGACCAAATCTATCCATAATTATTTCACAAGAGTTTTGAGAACTACCAATCAAATAAGGAGATATGACGAGAATTTGAAAAAATGTTGGTATCGTGGAGATATTGTACAGTTGATTCAAAATTTAACTTTATTATTGTGGCTATTGAACAATCTCAAAATTTGAAGGTCATGCCCCTTAATGAACTACAAAGATCTTTACAAGCTTATGAAGAAAGATTGAAAAAGAAGAAGAATACACTAGATCAAGAAATATAAAATTGAAGTGAGCTCCTTAGATTGTTTAAGTATTTCTCTCCTCTCTCTATCTCCCCTACATAATTGCTTCACTATTTTCAATATCAACAACATGAAGGCAAGATTTACATAGCAAGTCAATGGAAAAGAACCAAGAAAAAGGGGCCAAATCTCACCATAAGAAGCTGAGAGGGGTATGGAGTATTTCATCCGTACCACATGCCATGGTTCTTCATCAAGCTTCAAAACCGATATATTACCATTTGAAAATCCAACATACCTGCCAATGCACATACATGCTCATAACTTTTGATGCTTCTTCAAAATTTAGTTTCTTGATAGCTTATCTCAGTATAGGCAAATTACTTACATATAGAGGCTATGCTGAATGACTGAAAAACAAGTGATTTCTTCTTTAACAGTGTACACATCAGACAACAGTTTCTTGTCTATGTTCCAAACCTAAATGTGAAATATCTTCAGGGCAGTAAATTTACTAAATAACCTATGCTATAACATGATTTAAATAAAATATTGACATGATGAATCTTAATGGTGGAATAGTTCATAGTAACAATTACATGCAGAGGCAACCTGAAGTATGTAACAAATTTGAGCAAGTCCATAGATATACTTGCCTCAATATGGTTATTGAAAGTGACATTTATAAGGATGCCTTGGTTCTGAATGAACTGCATACATATTAAATACCATAGTATAGTTAACAGACAAGCGTACAAGAAACTCTGGAAAAAAAAACATCTTTCTTGACATCAAGGAAATCAATGAGCCATTTGAAATAACAAAACAAAATTGGCTAGAAGAAAGAAAGAAAATATTACCTGTAAAAACTTGCTAGGCACTGGCTCTCTAGATTCAAGTAGGACTTGAGCATTATCTTTTCCAAATAGTTTAATCCTCCCATCCCTTTTTTAAAAAATCTCAACAAAAATCAGTGTCAAGCATAAATTCCAGAATATACTGGAGTTTTAACATTTCCTCTGCCAATTAGATGTCAAAAAGGAGAGTCTTCATCACAAAATTGACAAGGGTGAACATACTTGGTAGAAAGAGCCAGTATTTTCTGAATATGGTCATAGGCAAACTTGGTACCTCCAGATGGTACCCCATGATGAAATATCACACGTGGATCTACATCACTAGCTTTTAACCCATCTGATGAATTTCCAAATGGCTGCAACACAAATTTACAACTGGGATTTTTAGTATTCTAGCTGTATCTCACTAGATTTTTAGTAACGTTACTAGCCCGTTATTCATTTTGCTAGATGGGAAGAAAAAAAGGACAAAATTCTAAGGAAAATGCAGTGTTTACATCCCATTGAATTAGATGCCCAAAATTGTATAAAAATATTAAAATATGTGATAAATAATATAATAAAAAATATATAAAATAAAATGAGTGAAGAATAATAATTATCTAAATTTTAATCCAATAGTGCATGTCATCCTTAAGACATAGGACCCACTTTGTAGGCTTGACAGAAGGGCCTCCTAGTGGGATTCTACTTGGTCGCCTCCTAATAGGAACTGGGAAAGGGACGGAAAATAAAGGGAAAAAAATTGAAATGAATATTTGTGAAGATTAAATGTTGTTACTTTGACTGCATTTCTTTGTTGCTACAAGTTTACTTGTCTAATAATTATGTGACAAAATCTTAATATTTATGCTAGTTTGAGCTTGCACATAAATGCAAAATTAAAATTAATCATGGAAAAATAGTAAATTTCATGTGAACATGCTGGGGGGAAGTCTGGAAATTGTGACTAACTCGCAAGAAAAATAATGGAAATGGTGTTTGTCTAGGTCTCTTGGATATGTTTCAGCTTTTTGAATATTTTATTAGATTGAAGTTTTTTTTTTCTTTACGGAAGAGCTATGCAAGGGATCTTACAGTAGTGTAATAAATAGTATGAAAGATCCAAATTCGAAATGAAATTTAATTTTAAAAAACAGAAGACCAAACATTAAATTAGCACAGGCAAAACTTGTGCCACACTGCCATGATGATTGTTCTGACTTCTGAGGTTCCCTCCACCCTCGGGCCATGGATTCTTGTGGACTAACTTAAACCGAACATAACGGCCTCTAATATTGCTTCACAACCTTTCTCTTTAAAATAAAACCAATTATAAAGCGAATTATCATTTATAGAACTAACTTATGATTATTTGTTGAAATTTTTATGCCCTTAAATATTTGACCTACGCTAAAATGATAACATTTTCTATGATTGCCTATTATATGTGTATGTGCCACTTTTCTTCCATTTTAAGGGCCACTCAAAGGAGATTGAACTGTTAAGTAAAGTAACTTTTAGTTAATTACAACCTATTATAATTAAATTACTATTCAATATTTCTGAATCATAATTAAGAATTTTCCCACATCCATAAAAAAAGACCATGTATAGTTTCTGTTTAATCAGCAATTCAGCATCAGTAGTCTTGGTTCTTAATATTTCTCCATAAAATACTATCGTAATTTCGAAACACGGGACAGAGTTATATAATCCGCAAATGTTGAGTGTTCCTGAATCACATTATCTATATTTGTATTGTTTTAATGAAAAGATTCGATGAATAATGCGCTATAACAAAATTACTGTTTCTTAGCGAAAACCAGAAACGGAATAGCATTAAGAATTTAAAGGAAAATATCAGCAAGACAAAAAGAGCATTTAAAAGATAACCATATATGTTTTGGGTATGAAAGGAATTTGTGTCATAACAAAATAAAACAACAGAGAAAAGTCCTAACATGATCAACGTATCCATTATACATTTATTTCCATTTCTGTTTTATTCTTTCCCTTAAACACAAAACACATAGCAATTTGATCACAATTTTAATCAATTCTGAAAAGCATGCACCGAAGGCAAATTGTAATCATTCACAAAATGTAAAATCAAATGCATCTAAAATCGTGTTGGTTTTTTACAATTTTGTTCAAATAACAGTTATTTTAAATGAGAAAATAATTTATAAAAACTTTCATCCGAAAAAAGTGATGATGGAATGGAAGCAAACAAAAGGTAAAGAAATTGAGTTACCTTTATAATGGATGCTTTCTCCACAAGTTTCTTGACGAACATGATTGAAGAATCTGAGAGTGAATTGAAGAAGCAGAGAGAGAGAGAGAGAAAGAGAGAAGGTAAAGTCAAATGTGCTTCGTGGTGACCGAACAGAGAGAGTTGTTTGGTACTTAGCAATTAGCAGAGAGTAGTTTTTCACTTATTCTGATTTCAGTTTCTGTTTCTCTTATAGGATTGTTGGATTGGACGAAACGTATAGACATAGCAGACAACAGACAAAGGAGTCATCATACGACAAAAGAACCGACGGTTACGATCTTACTGTGTTTGATAAAATTGTACTAAGAGAATTATTTGACTTGGTCCTTACCCTTCCCATCAAATAAAAGCCAGATACTACATATAAACAAAAATTTGAGACCAAGTAGCACTATTTATTAAAACTAGGGGACACAGAATGATGCATTTCGAAAAGGTTACAGTTTCCTCTGACAGGTGACGTGGCAGGAGAGGATTTCCATGTGGGACCCTGGGTATTATTGGAAGGTACGTGGCACCACCAAACGAGTTTGCTTCCGCTCATTCTTTTATATATCAAGTTTCTCCTGTTACTTAATTGTACATATAAAAATAGGTAATTTAAGATGGAGGGGAAAAAATAATACAATAAAAATAATAATAATTAAGCATAATGACAGAAAATCAAAGCGTCACGAATGATAATTTAATTTAGTCCATTTTATGCACATCACTTTTGCCAGAAATCTCCATTACTTTAATATTACTAATTAGCAAAAAATTGAAAGAAATATCATCTCTTGGCAACAGTCATGACCAAAAAGGAAAGCCCATTGAAACATGTTCATAAGCAGGGAGCAGATAAGTCAAAAGATATTCCATCAGTCAAAATACAAAAAGTTTTCTAAATTGGGCCAAGGCATAAAAGCCCAATCATGAAAGGAACAAAATTGGGCCGAGATCCACCAGGTATTAGCACTAGATAAACTAGAGTGACCCACTGAAAGCAGAAGGAAGAAAGGAAACACAACAGATGAAGCTATTACCTGTACTTATAATTGGGCTTTCAGCCCAAACTATAAATTGGGCCTAATTTGACTTGGTGAAATTTAAACCAGCCGGCATAATGATTAAGGAACCTTACTGGACCTACAGATGGGCCAGGAGAAGCACCTCCCAAAACGGCACTGATAACAATTACTAACTCCGGGTACGTCCCTTCGAAACATAAGAAAAAAGGTATGTCCCAGTTAAGAGGAAAAAGGAGAGTGAAGGTGTTATAGAGCCACGTGAGTGTGGTTAAAGTTAGCTGAATAAAATAATAAATTGAATGGTCCCCAATTGAAAGCCAAATGATTCATGGTGATGGAGTCATCACTCTCACCAATGTCATGACATTTCTTTTCTACCAAGTGATTTTTTATTTCTTTAGGTTCTCATTCTCATGCACATGAGCGACGCTCTCAACATAATTAGGATAAAGAGACCCTTTACAACCTAAGTCCTATTGGCACCATTATCCTCTCTGAGTTGTAAGATATTGGGCTACTTTTTGTTCTGCCTTTTTCATGGGGAATCACACCCCCAAGGAACCATGTTCCTCCTTTTACCATCTCCGCTTTATTTTAAGATAAAATTGAACCCATTTTTGGGTCACCTATGTGGCCCATGCTGTTCTTTTCTTTCAAAAGTTCTTAGCCTTCACAGTTAAAGTAGCTTTTGAAAATAAAAATAGTTCCCTTAACGCCCAGTTCCCCTCCTTTTAATTATCCCTGTCTTTTTGTTTATACATGCAAATTTAATGGCAAACATTAGTCTCTTGGGCAACATTATTTTTTTAGGGAGGTTTGGGCATAAATGCATGATAATAATAACTTGATGAATTTTTTAAATAGATAAAAGATTAATTAATTGATCCAGAGAAAGGATTCACTTATTAAATGGATGTTGTCAAACTTACTTGTTTTATCAGTGTTTATGAATATTAAGTTTTATTGATTTTTTTGTTAGATTGTAAGTAATTATTAAATATATTAAGCTAAAAACTATATTATTTAAAATTTAATTGATATTTCATTAATAAATTTTACTTTCATGTATGTTAATTTTTAAAAATATAAATATTTAAATTATTAATTTCTGCATTTATAACTATTTAATTTACCTAAACTTCAATACACACAATTATCAAAATATTGTCATCAATTTTCACACTTTTTTTGTTATATTCTTATTTTTGTAAAATATGAATATAACAAATAAAACAATACTAACATATGATTTTGTTATGGATTTGCAAAATTAAGAATTCACTACACACATGGAACAAAAAAAAACATTTGTACGTTTAAACAATAAAGTTTAGAGATTAACATACGTAAGAACAACTGTTAATTAAATGATTAATCGGTAAAATTTGATAAAAACATACACACTAAATTATGACATCATTAAAATTTATCTTATTACTTTTTAATTTTGTTTGTTTTGTATATGTACTTCTTTTAATTTTGTACAAAAAATTCTCTAATCAATGTTGAAAAACTAATTATTTATATACAAAAATATCATCTTAGACTTCAGAGCAGCCACATTTTTAATTTTTCTAACTTAATTCTAAAAAATTGTTTATTCTTCATGTGGTGCAAACGTACACGTCTTCTGTAAGCTTCCATCTCAATAGTTTGAATAGCGCATGTTAAATGCAAATGTTTAATTCCCCTATCATGCGCCGGTTATTAATGAAGTTGCAAAGTAATAATTGAGGTATGATCTCATTGATTTCTTCATCGGTCATATTCAACTGATACAAGAATTTTGACTCCCCGCTAAATTATGATTGTGTTTGTTTTTGAGAAAGTTAGCGGCTAATTGGTTAAAAATTGGAAAGGTAACTAAAAGTTTAAAGTTTAAAAATACATGTTAAAAGTTAAAAAGTTATTAATTAATTAGATGGAAGGTATTTGTTAAAATTAGTTGTTGAAACATTTGGAAAATATAAATGATACAAAGATATAATTATTATGTTGAAATTTAAAAGTTGGTAATTATAAATTTTTAAACAAAAGTAATAAACTTGTATGCTTTAATTTATTTTAGATCATCATCTTAAAAGTAGGATAATATATTTCAATTTTATTATTATTTATAAAAAAAATTATTAAATAAGATGACTGGTAAAATAACTTATGCTATTATTTTAATGATTTAATATTATAAAGAGATGGTTTTGTTGAATTCTTTTCAAGAGTTTAGTTATATAATATTGTTAGAAGCAATGAATGTTGTCATATTTATTTAATTTTTATAAAAACATTTCTTTGTTTTTTAAAAAATATTAAAGTTTATTTATTTAAGATTATAATCTTTATATTTATAAATAAAATTTTAAATAACATTATTTTGATAAAATTAACTGTGATTATTTTATAATTTTGACTTTTTATTAATAAAGATATCATATTTAAAAAAACAGTACAGTCATTAAATATTGGAGATAAAAATAAAAAAATACTTTTAATCAGAAGGTGAAACGTTACTAAAAATGACATTTTAAAAAATAACAGTAGTTAATAAAAATTTATTTTAATTTAAATAAAATTAAAACATTTTAATTTTTAACTAGATAAAGTGTATTGAGAATCACTCTTTGTATAATGGTAATATTGACAAACATGCTCTGTATATAATGTCAATAATTTTTATTAATAAATATGATTTATTTTTAATAATAATATTTTTAAAAGTTTATCACATTATCCTGATATGTATTTTGTTTTCATCTAAAAATGGTTAAAAACCGAGTTTTCTTTTTGAGTAATGAAGTAATATATTATAGTCCAATAATATGATAACGGAACCCAAATATATTCTGACACTTTAGCTTTAGGTTCCATGCAATAACCCAATTATGTGAGAACAGAGAGTTGTGGCCAGTTTTTTAGGCTTTGCTTGTGTGAAAAGATCTCCTAGCACGTTAAAAACGACATAATGTTGTCTTTCTATTATTAATTAATATCATTGTTGAAATTTAGTGACGGTTCAGCTGTTAGTGAACTAATCTATTGTTTAATTGGGGCTAGTTATTTTGGAAAATAATTTAAAAAATACACATTTTTCTTTCAATTTAACGACAACTTAAACATTGATATTTTGTGAATTGCCAACACCTCGAGACTGTGGGTAAATTTTCGCGAGGAACAACAAACTTGTATTTCTTAACTGGCAAATGTTTAGTCAAGTGAAAAATTGTATTTATTTTTTATTTTATTTTAAGCAACACTATAGTCAACAAGGTTGAAGTATGATGTGAACAAATGATGCAAAAACCTTTTTCAAAACATGTAATAATAATATGCATATCACCATCTAAAGATTCAATTAAAAGTGGGAAACTCATTGATAGCATGGAGAGTATTATTAACACAATCATGGTATGCTCTGAATAAGAAAGAAGAAAGAAAAGTGTCAAGTTGAGTTTCAAAAGGAATTGTCATACAATTTTCTCAACGGCGTGCAAAAAAGGGGTCATACCACAACTGCACATGGGGATGGAAGACGGAATGAAATTTTGTTTGAATCCTCCTTTAACATCTTTTTCTTTCTTCCTTTAAATCATGATATCTGCTTAACGTAGTAATATTTTTCCAAATATAATTTTGTAAAAATATATATTATACAATTAAAGGTGATATTAAAAATGACTTACACTGAATTACATATAGATGTAAGTCATTGAATTTTTTAAAAAATGATCAATCGTTAAATAAAAAGATGTAAACCATTTTTAACATGTAAGAGGATTATTTTTCTTTTGTGTTGGTAAATAAAGTTTTTTTGTAATATGTATTATGTTATGTTAAGAGTTTCTTATATTATATTTCTTTTGTTTTTTTTATAAGATAATTTGTAATTTTATAAAATATTTATTATTTTCTATTTTTTTATAAATAAAGCAGGTGAAACCTAAACTAAAATTACTAAAAAATATATTGATAATAAGATTAAATTTAATAATATTAAATGAGGGTGAAATTGGTAAGTTATAATATTTTTATAATCTAAAAAATTTAATTAAATTTAAATATATTTATTAATCTATATAATTTAGTTAGATTATCTTATAAAAAGAATCAAAATTATTTGTCATTAATTTATAAGGTAAGTATTAATAAATATATATTTAATATTTAAAAAATATAAAAATTATTCCATTTTTTTATTTAATAATTCAAAAATTAAAAAAAATTAAATTATTCTAATATATAAAGAACAATTATTACATCCCAATGATATTACCATTCATTTAATCTCTTTTATTTTTTATTATATTACATCATTTATTTTTTTTATTTTCTTAAAATATATATAAAAGTGTCGACCAATATTTTGTTTAATTATTTTATTTTTATTTCATGATAATTTTTTATTTTAATAATTTTTAAAATTATCAATGAATTTTAAATTTTATTTTTATTTTTAAAATATTATAAAAATAAAAATTATATAATAATTTTAAATAAAATATTAATTATATTTTAAAAGTTTTATATCATAATTTTAAATGATGCTCTTGAAGGAAATATAATACAACATTTATTACAAAAGAAAAATATAAAGGAAAGTCGAAGAAGCAGTTAATATTAATAATATTATTTTAAGAAATTATATTTTTATAATAAGTATATATAATATTTATATAATAAAATATAAAAAATAAAATTTAATAAGTGATGTAGAAGATAATAAATATTATATAAATTTATAACAAATAATACATCTTTATTATTTTGGGTAGAGAAAGCAGAGCACATGAGAGAATGTAGCCACAAAAAAAAAAATGTGAGAAAAGGCGCGTGAAGTGAAAGTGAAGAGAAGGATGAAAAATGAATCGAAAATGAAGAAGAATGTGAAAGGTGGAAGTGCTGTGTGTGCTCTGCAAAAAGTCTCTGTCACCTCTGAGCTGTCCCTCTGTTACTTGCAATCTTGCATTGCGTGCACTAACTAATCGCATCAATAATCAATTCCTACTATTTATTATTTAATAATGCCAATATTCATTCCATCCAATAACTTTCTTTATAACCATGCTTTTGCTTCCTCAATAGATACATCAAATATATTCAAGTTCAAAGTTATTTTTAAAATGAAAATAATTGTTTATTTTCAACATTTATCAATTTTAATGTTAGTACTAAAGAATGTAACTTATTTGGAAGTGTCATCTCACAACTGTTTTCTAAAATGTTTACTTATTTCTTAAGCATATCATAATTAATTAATTTATTCATACACGTGGCATATGATTAATATTTTAAATTGTGTGCTTCTCTTTAACAGTGTATATGTCTTTAAACTATATAGTATATTAGTATCAATTATAAAATTGAGTTAAGAATTATTTAACGTAATTTAATATTATAATGTAAAGAGTTCGATTTTGATTCACCACTTTTATAAAAACAATCCTATACAATTTATTGGTGTGTCATTTGAATATTAATTTTATTCAATAGTATTCTCTACATATCACTGAATTACTCTGTAAGAATATTTTTCTTTTTTTTATTATCTGGCAACATGTTTACGTTAAATTCTTACACAAAACAGAACTTTCACCCGGGATTCCATAGATAAAAATAATTAATTTATAAAACTAGCATGATAATAATGATTTTTATTATATGCGTGTTGTGACAGTTTTTTTATTCTAATTCACTTTTTATACATGACAAGGGAATAAAGAGAGGTTGGCCCATTCCCTTTTCATGACATATACATAGGTAGTATGTAATCTTACGTGAAGTTGGTGGTCTTTCCTGATTTTGTAATAGGAAAAAAATCTCTCTTTAGCAAAAAAATATAAAATTATACATGTATAATAATAAAAATTATTTTAATAACGTGTAATAATAAGTATCTTAAGTATTGTATAGTTATTTTTGAAAATATAAATTAAAAATTAAAATTATAGAAAAGGTTTGCTTAATAAATCTTATAAAATATTAAAAATATATGAAAAAAATCAAAATTACAGAAAGGACGTGGAAAGTTGAATTAAAAGTATTTGGTTTTTTTTTTTAAAGGTTTGACTAATATAACATGTTTAAAGAGAAAATACTTTGAAGAATTAAGTCACCGTAAAAATTATCACAATGAAAATAATTATTATAAAACACCAATAGCTAAAATTATGAAAGAAATAAAACAAATTCTTATAAATATTAGGTTAAGTTAATTTTCTAATTCTTATAGTTTTATTAAGATTTTAACTAAATCTCTATAATTGAAAACCTTTTAACAAAGTCCTTATAATCAACTTGAGAAAATAAAGTTTATAAATAAAATCTATAAATTCCTTGATTTAATTTATTTTTTTTTACAAAATGAAGGAATAACAAATAATTATAATGCAAGCGACACCGTATCTGGTGGCTTTGGCTAGGGTTTGTTAAATCTAGAAAAGTAGTGGTTTTTGGTTGAAGGGTTAGTATGAGATTTAAGTAGCCGTAGCCTGTAAGAGAAAATGGCAATATAAAGTGATAGACACATCACACATGGATTAATAAAAAAACAAAGAAAATATAAACATTAATGAAATGAGATTAATACAGCAGCGTGGGTGAGCGTATGAAATTGCATCCATATGACTGAGTATTTAGATCAAATATGTCAATCTCTAAATACTTGATTATATTTCTTTTAAAATAATAAATGTTTATTTAAAAACTTCATTAAAATTTTAATAAATTATAAGAACCAATAGATTATTTTAGTTAATAGATTTAAAATTACAAGTATTTAAATTTTGAAAAATAATTTGAAAGTTTTAAAAATTTACTTTAATTTTAAAAAATAGAAAATATTTTTAATAACGAAATCATGTATGTTTTTTTAAAGATAAAATTTGAAATAAATTACAACAATGAATTATCTTGATTTTAAGAATGAACACTCTATTTTATTATTAAAAAAAATATAAAAAAAGAGTTTAATTTTGATATATTGTCCATATAACAAATTTTCTACTAGAAAATAGTTAAAAGTTATTATAATATAAATTTTAAAATAATTATAATAAAAATTAATAATTTATAATTTAATAACTTTGTAAAATACCTTTATACACTAGTAAGTCTAGTATATTCCAATTAATTTTTTTAGAAAAATATTTTAATTATATAGGCATAATTTATTTTCAAAATTGTTAACTGTTTAAGCTATCATATAAATTGAAGAAAGTTTGAGAATTTATTTGTCTGCTTATTAACAATATAAAATTTCCACGTTAATAATATATTAAAATTAAATTTATAAATAATATTAAAAATATTTAAAGCTAGGCTTCACTTTTTCAATTTGGTCTTATGTTAATTTTAATAACTTTTTAAAATTATACTTAATATATGTTAAAGAAGTTTAGATTATTCTTCAAGTCATTAGTATTAATACAATAATAACAAGTATAGGTTTAGAATAGTTTTAAATTTTGGATTCAAAATTTATTAATTTTTATATTGTATCTAAAAAATTATGTTTATAATATATTATAAATTAAATTATAAAATTATATTTGATACAGTACCAATAAATTAAATTTATTTTTATTATTTTAAATGTTATATAATTTTAATCAAATCGAGTTTAAATAATTGATCTTAATAAAATTTTAAATTAAATAAAAATAAAATTATTTTTTTAGACTCATCACACAAATATATCCAAAAAAAATAGTAATGATATCAAAATAAATATTTTATACATGCTGACATAATTTTATATCATTTTACAATATTAATGATAGATATGATTGTCTTGTTTATTGTTAAAATTCTATTTTATAGAGGAAAAATATTTTTTAAAAAATTTAAAATTTTAAAAATTAAAATATATTGTTTAAATATATTTTTTAAAAAAATTAAATTCTATAAATTAAATAAAGTATTTTAACATACTAAAATAAAAAAAATTTAAATTTTTTTAAAATATATAAAATTTAAAATGTTTTAAAATTTCTGAACTCATTATCATAAATTAAAATTGTCTATCTGTGCTATTTTTTAATTGTTCTATATTACCTTTTTATTTGTTAATTTTTTTATTATTTTTCACATATTTTTATCTTATTTGTTAAAATAATATTTTTAATATTAAATAATATAATTATATTTTATTATATTTTTAATTATATATATTTATTAAGTTATTATTTTATTTAAATATGTTACATAATAAAAATGTATTGTATATCCAAAATCATGAACAGAAAAAATAAGAACAAAATAAAAAATTTATAAATATTTAAATATAAATTATATACATATATCAAAAAATAAATTATATAATTTAAATAAAAAATTTAATATAATAAATTTAAAATCTATCTTCCAAATAAAATATTTTAAATATAAAAAATTAATTTTTTAAATAAATTTTAACTATTCCAAATTTTGTAAAATATTGAAATAAGCAATCTAAGTTTAAGATTTACATTAAATTTATATTACCAATTCAGGTATGTTTATTATGTTGATATGTTATAAATATGAATCGGATAGCTTTGCCCGAATGAAGATTTTAAGAAAAAACCTAAAATGGGAGAAGCCTATGGGGACGTAGGAGCCATGATTCGAAGCCACTTCAATAGCACAAGCACTGCTGGCTGCAAATTTATCAAAAAGAAAAAAGAAAAAAGAAAAGAAAAGAATTAGATGAGAATGATTAGCGAAAAAAGAAAATAGCAGAGAGAGAACCTTCTCTTTTGCTCTCTCACTATTATTTCCAGCAATGATTTTTTCTCCATCAATACACTTACTTACCTCTGTTATCATCCTTATTATTATTATTATTATTATTATTATTATTATTGAAAAAGTTTTAATGGTCGTCAATATACACAATCCCAGTTTCAAAATTTATACCTTTTCCGTCTACCCATTCCAATTTTTTCACCAAGCTTGAAGCTTTGCTACTTTTCAATCACATCTCCTTTTTCATAATGTGTGATTAACTCTGATGATTTACTTCTTGTTACGTTGTTTCTTCTGAATCTTCTCACCAATCATCGGTATGTTGATTTATTCATTCTGTTTTTTTTTTATATATTCTTTGATGTGTTTCGTTGCCTGGAAAAAAAGTTGAGGGAATTCGAACCAGTGAATCATTTGTTTGGCACAACAATGTTCATTGTTTATAATTCTGGGACTTGTTTGGTTCCTAAGTTTTTTTTAAGAAACATGCTTTTGGGTTTTTATGATTGGCTTTTCATGAGTGAATTCTGAAGAAGCTGTTTGAGTTGTTGGGTGGGGGATGCTTATGCTTATACCACTCGAATGCTTCTTTCTCTTCTGGATCAGCATAAAAGCAGTTTTCACGTTTTACTAAGTTGACCTGTTCATATGATTCTTCTAACAGTTCATTGTTTTAGTTAACATTAGAAGATATTGCTCTGCATGCTTTTCCAATACTAATTGCTCATATTGATTGATTTTATGCTAATTTTGCTCTACATGAGATACAATTACGATCTAACAGGCGATAAGGTAGTCGATTAGTCACCCATCTATAACGGCATAGTAAATGCAAAACTACAGCTGTTGAATGCGATTGATCATAGCATTTGAATTGACACAGAAGCTTTTATGCTCTGATATGAATCAACCGATTGGTTGATTCTCTCACAAAATTCCCGAATCCTTTGACAATTCTCCTAGACATACGGCCAGACTATCATCACTCATCATCTACCCTTTTTCTTTTCCATATGTAGATTAGTTTCTATTTAAGGTATATCCTTTTCTTTTTGGGCTTTCAATGATATACATATCATCTTACATTTATTGTTAATGAATTTTAGGATTTTATGGTCTTTAATTTTTACGTTAGAGACTACTAACTTACCTGATTAAGACGTGGCATTGCAGGGTACACACCACAAAGGGATATTATTATCATGCAAAAAGAAAGACCAGTGAAATTGAGGACATGAGAGTCCTTTGGTAAACCCTGCGTCTGTATGGGAGGCTTGTTACACTTTTTTGAATTCAATCAGAAGAGGATGGCCAAGAAAGTCCACGCTCATAAGAGACATCATGGTGGTAAGTGACTAAGTTTTGTTTTTATATATTTAAGAAAAACTTCACTCATGCTACGGAAAATTCTTTTTAGGTTTATGTCCCAGGCATATTCTACTAAGAGAGACATTATTAAGAAGTTCAACTGTGCACTAATTTCTTTATGATTCATTCCAGCAAGTGGAAGATCACCACTAGCTAATTTGCTTGCCAAATTAGTATTTGTATGGTATTGAACAAATTATTGATATGGTGAAATAATCTAACAGAATAGGCTGATTAGTTCATTACAACTTTGGAGATATATTACCGAAATTTGAGGTTTTTTCTCCAGTGTTTCTCAATAGTCATGAAATCTTGAAAGTTCTATTTTGTCCCTTTATTCCTCTGCTTGGTTTTGATATGTTGTTGCTGATTCTTGTTATTATATTGCCTGCCATGCAGGCCTTGAAGCTCCTCGAAACAGTCTCAATCTGCAAGTAGAAACACCTCAGAACTACTGTCCAAAAGGAGAATTACCAGTAAGTTTCTTTCACAAGTCTTGTCAAGGGTCTAAAAACACCATCTCATTTCCTGCCCCTATTCTTGGGTTCTTGGTAACAATGACCTTCACAATTTTGTCTTAAGAGTTTTGAGAATAAACCCTCGAAGTTGAGGAAGAGTAGAACCTATGTATAGGGCTCAGTCATGGCTTGAGTTATGGTTAAAACTTCATTAGTTGTCATACAGTGGGTAACTCGTGTTTTATGAAGCCTTTGAGTTATTACATCTCTTCTACTAACTATAGACATTTTGTCATCTTCATAAATGATGGTATCGTGAATTTGACTGATTTTCCTTTCATTTAATTGATCGATCGCAAAACCTTAAGCACATTTCTGGTTTTTTCTATTACTCATGTTTTCATTATACTTTTTAATCATCTGTGACAATAAACTCGTAATATTGCATTTTCCATTCCTATCTACAGCAACAAAATTCAGTTTCTTTATTTAATATCTCGGAATAACAAGTTTCTCTCTTCTCATTCTTGAATTGAATTATACTCTAATTTGAATTTTCAGCACAATTATCAAGTAGAAGAAGACAGGTCTGAGAATAATCGCTGTCCAAACATGGGTTCAATGAAAAAACTGATCAATGAGGAGCTGTCCAAACAATCAAATACCAGACAAAATACACCAAGCCTTGTGGCAAGGTTGATGGGGATAGATATGATGCCATTAGACACCAAATCTGCTGTTCCATCAGATAAAAGAGTATATGAAAATAAGAGGAACAAGTTTTCAGACAAAGGAGTGAATCGAAGAGGTTCAGTTAGTCGGGGTTCTTCCAATTTCAATTCTTCTAGCCAGATGGAATTTGATTCATTTTTTGAAGACATAGATGATGATGATGGTGATGGATGGAACCGGAGTTTTGGAGAACCGAGGCCACGGGAACATCCTCAGGAAGAAGAACTCCAGAAATTCAAGAAAGAGTTTGAAGCATATCAAGCAGCAAGGTTTTTGGAGTGTTCAAAGGTTGCTGAAATTGACAGTGTTCCTAGACGATTGCTTGCTGAAGAGAAGCTGAACAAGGAAAAGGTGGCACACAATGATGCAAGTTTACTGAGAGCAACAGCAGGGAAACTCACAGAACTTGACTGGCATTCATTCAAAACTGAGCTACCTGATAGTTATGGTTTAGAATATCAAGGTAATGCAATGCCAGCTATGCAAAGGAAATCCTTCCCTTCAAGGAGCAGAACACTAAGTAGAGACTTTGAGGAGTCCTTAATGATGAAATCTTGTAACAGATTAGACACATCGTCTTCTCCCACCCGGATAGTTATCTTGAAGCCTGGTCCTGATAGCATTTGCAACCATGAAGAGAATTGGACTAGTTCATCAGGTACTATACAAGGGAGAAATAGTATAGAAGATTTTCTTGAGGAGGTTAAAGAGCGTTTGAAATGTGAGCTGCAAGGGAAAAATGTCAAAAGAGGTTCCGTGGTTCGAGGAAGTGGAATTGAGACACCTTACAATGAAAAACCATCTGATCCTAAACTAATAGCCTGTCATATAGTAAAGCAAGTCAGAGAAAGTGTGACTAAAGATTCTGACACAAATTTACTCCATTCAGAATCAACAGGATCGTACAAAAATGAAATGCAGTTCAATGGACCAAGCTCCCCAGAATTTATCAGTAGAGATACCAGGAGGTTCTTGTCAGAGAGGCTAAGAAATGTTGTGAAAAGTGAAACACATGTTGGCATTCATGAGGGGAAAGCAAGGCCACTTTCATTGGACAATCATAAAGTTCGACTAAAGCAAATGGGGGATGTTATGAAGTATGTGAATAACTGGGAAATTTCCAAAGAGGAAACAGAAATACAAACAGGATCTTTCAGGCATGAACCAGATGACAATATATTACTCCACAAGGAGTTGTCCCCTAGGAATCTTGTAAGATCCTTGTCTGCTCCTGTATCACGCTCAGGAACATCGTTTGGGAAGCTTCTTCTAGAGGACCGCCACATTTTAACCGGTGCTCATATTCGGAGGAAGCTTGAAGCTGTTGAAACTATGTCTGGTGATGTCAAAAAACGGAAAAAAGATAGATTTAACATTAAAGAGAGAGTCTCCAGTTTTAGATATAGTCTTGCTTTAAGAGGGAGGCTTTTTGGCAAAAGGACTCACTCAATGGCAGAATCACATGGCAATGAATATGGTCTCATGGTAAGAGATGTCACAAGTGGACCAACAGTTCTCATGAACTGTGGTGAGAGGCATGTAAGTTCATACATTTTTTTGCCATTCTCCATGATGACCTATGCTTTCAATTATATTTCATATACAGTTGTTATGTAATCACCATATTTTCTGAATATACTCTATAGGAGAACTCCACTGAGGTACCTCCTAGTCCTGCATCTGTGTGCAGCAGTGTTCATGAAGACTTTTGGAGGAGGGCTGAATATCTAAGTCCAGTATCAACTCCGGATGTGTCTTCAAGAGACGATAATGTTGTGCCGCAGGTTTTCAGAGATATCAGCTCTGGTTTGAATGGTATGATATAATTTTAACTTTTATGCATTGAGCAATGATATCATAGACTTGATGCATGCAAAGGCAGTTTATCATGGTTTTACTGCATGTGCAACATGAAGCTATATTAACTAACTACCTTCATTCTTTTCTTCAAATGGATAGTGAACCAACTTGCAAGGTCAGAGGTTTGTTTTTATGTTAAATTCACTTCAGAATTCCATCAGGGGACAAATTGCTTTGAGGGCCATATATTTAATTTCTGTTATCGCATCTATGTATAGAACTTGGGTTCTGTTTCTTTCTTTCTTTTTTTCCAACCTTTTCTTTCATTCACCACCTTTAACATGAGTTGCTATGTCTGGATCCTTTTATCTTATAAAACTCAGATTTTAAACACTGGGTATGTTTTAAGTTGGTAACTGGTATAATTACAGAACAAGGTTAACAAAAAAAAGTGCAGATCCTTTGCTTTCGGTATGACAACAATTAACTTCGTAAAACTTTGCTAATTTATGGACTTTGATTTAAATATTGTGAATATTATGGACAGATTCAGAGGGATCACCCTGGGGTTTGATTTGATTTTGATATTTGCTAGAATGTATACGATGGATAAAAAAGTGTTCAATGCATGAAGTGTTGGTGACAAGAAAAAGGATGATTTTTTTTTTCTTTGCATTCTTTTTCCCTATACTGTGTATATCTTCCCCCCTTTTGTTTAGATGTCAAATTCTTGCTGATAGATCTCTTTGCTTGTTGATGTGACAGAGCTAAGGAGACAACTCAATCAACTTGAGTCTGATGGTCCTGAGGATTTCACTATGAAACAGGAGCCTGCTGAGTCTGAATTAATTCAATTAGAGGATCCAGCAGAATCCTACATAAGAGATCTCCTTGTTGCTTCTGGTTTGTACTTTGGTTCATGGGATAAATCTTTATTAAGAGGAGACACATTTGGAAAGCCTATAGGCAATTCAGTTTTTGAAGAAGTGGAAGAATCTCATAAGAAATTGGTCAAGGAAAATGATGGAAGTTCTACAAAGGATCAGAATGAGGATAGGCTAGACCACAGGGTGTTGCTTGATTTGTTAAATGAGGCACTTTCAATAGTTCTTGGACCACCTTTGACATTGTCTAGATTCAGAAGGAAATTTAGCAACTCTTCCATGTTGCCACCACCTTGTGGAAAGGAACTGTTGAACTTAGTATGGGACATTATCAATGTTTCTCTATATCCTCCCTCTGACATATCTCCTTATTCACTTGATACTTTGGTGGCTCAACACCTGGGATCCATCCCTTGGTCTGGATTAATAAATGATGACATCAGTATATTGGAAAGAGATATAGAATGTCTAATAACTGATGATCTGGTTGAAGAACTCACAAAGGATATGCTCTAAAATGTAGGGAGAAGCACCATTTTACATGACCATTGTGACAAAAAGAATTCTGCACACAGAACAAGGCTTACACATGATTACTGAAATTGGAACATAACCACTTAATTGATATAACTGTGTTAATGGAATACTGCATGTGTGTATATATATAGTAATTGGTGAGTGTGTTTGTGATATAGGGGGCATGGAGCTGCGGTAATACATATTGTATATGAGTGGCATGAATTATAAGTTTTTTTTTTTCAAAGCAGAAAATCGATTGATTATAGTTGTAATTTTTTTCTTTAGTTTTTGAAGATGTGTTAAGTTATTATTCTCACAAAAGTCAAATACTGATAATGAATTATGTGAGAGGCATATACTTGTACCAAATGCCATGAAATATCATCATGAGCGAAAGTCAAATTTGTTTCACTTTTGATACGGGGTGGGAAAAATATTAATAGTTCAATTTTAATATTATAGTAATGTAAATATTTTTATACTGTTAACTAACTACAAATTATCGTAAATTTTTAAAATAATTATAATAAAAATTAATAATTTTTAATTATAGGACAATTATTAGATAAGAGTGTAACAATACTGTTAGTAATAGTATATTTCAGTTAAACTCCAATATTAATAAGGAAAAAGATTTAACTATATTTATTAAGTTTGGTATTAATTCTTTAATTTTCTTTTGTTGATTTTAATTTTTATAAAACAAAATTTTAAATAGTTATTATTATTTTTTAATAACATATTAAACATATAGATGTATTATATCATATATTACCTCAGCATGATGCAAAAAAAATGTGATATTCTTATATGCTGGATAATTTCAAGCCACTTTTGTATGTCATATCAAAGAAGTTAGTGTCCCTTGGAACCAACCAAGGCTAATGAAGTGTGAGGAGTGTATGTGGATTGTATAGTCCATCCTAAACTTGTTTATATAAAGATGAGTCAATTTATCTAAGTAATTGTTTGCAACTTTAATTTTATCTAACTGTTTCATTTCTATTTCCCAAAGCTAAAATTGTGTATTGGGTTTGTCTTTAAAACCAGTGAGACAAATGTGTGTTGCGGGGCCTTAGATTTTTGGCGGCGAAGCAGAAGCACATGAGCATCATGTCCAATATAGTGAATTGGTGGGTTGTCACTTGTCACACTATTTGGTGCACGGCACAAGCACATGCCTCATATAGTAGTATCTTTAAGAATGATTGTGACTCATACTAAGAAATTTCGTTTTGTGAGCAAATAACTTTGTATTTAGTGCGTTTTGTTTTAATTTAATTTAAAGAAATAGTACATTTTTAAAATACCATATAAATGAAAGAATTATGATCAAAATGCATGCATATAACATTTACACTTTTAGTCTTAAATTCTTCCAACAGTTTCGTTGTCAATCACATCGTTTTTACAGTTTTCCACAAGACATGTGATAGGATTTATATTTTGACCCCACTTCATCCCTCTATAAATTAAAATAAATTATTAAATTAATTAAAGTCATTTCAATACATAATGCATTTGTATACATACTATTTGAATTTGTTATTCAAGACACGGATATTTCATACATGATTTTTTTAAGGAAACATAAGTTTTGGCGTTTTTTTCCTGATTTTGGTAACAATATAGTAATATTATCAATACATATTAAACAAATAACTTTATATTCTACATTTATTTAAATAATTTAACCTTGAATTACTTGTTTAGGCATTTTGATATAAAAGTTCTCTGATGTTCCTTTTTTATAACATTTCCGTATGACTTTTATGGATGCTCGTTAGGATTTCTATCAATTTCTGCGGTGTGTTTTCCCAAGACTATTCTTCACGGTCTTGTAGAAGACCAGATTCTTTAAATACCTATTTTTTATGGCTTTTATTTACTGCAAAAATCATTTGCAGAGCAATATGTATAATTTTGAATTTAGTTTATGTTTGTTTCAAGTTATTTTAAAAAGATAATTATTTGTTTCTTACTTTTATTAATTTTCTAAAAAGCTAAAAAGTAATTATTTGTATAATTTTTAAAATACTATCTAATATACACTTATTATTTTGTTTAATTGAGGAGAATATTATTTTCCTCCTTTTATTTATAAATTCACATTTTTTTTCTTAGTTTCATTATAACATTATACTTTACAATTTACACAATGTGTATATCAGTGTGTGAAATTAAAATCTTTAATAAAAAACAGATAATGATAATATAAATAAAAATAATTTTTTATTTTTAATGCAGATATTTTTTAGCATTAAATAATTTTTATTAATTAATTATTAACATTATGAAAATATTAGTTAAAAACTAAAAAAGAAATTTTTTATTAAATTCTTTAATTACTATTTTTTCATAATTTTTAATATATCTTAAAATAAAATTTTTAACTATTGTCTTTAGGATACTGGTTAACAAAATCCTAAAAATATTTAAATCATCGTTTGACTTGTTAACTTAATAAAAAAATATAAAAAACTTGATATATGGTTGATTTTATAACATATTTGAGTCATCATTTTTAAGGATGAAATAACCTTTGTATTTTATTTATACCCAGTTAACCATGTGTGCGTTTTATGATTTTATGACAGAAGAAATACTAGGAATATGGACATTCTCATATCCTTTCAACATATTATATATGATTAAATAAATAGTGCTGCCAACACCCACGTTCCCATACTTTTATTGAGCATAGTCTTATGATCAGGTTAATAATATATGGATCTCAACACAAAGGATGTGAACCTATATTATTTAATGAAACTAATAAAATTTACTTCATAACAAAGAAAGTAATAAGAAAGAGTGTCAAACTAGTGTTCATAAAAAAAAAAAGAGGACCTTTCCTATTAAATTAATATTTTTTTCTTAATTAGTTATTCATGCAAGGAATATTTTTAATTTCTATAATTAATATTAGACATGTTATCCATTATTAATAAACTATTTTTATCAATTAAATCTTTAATTAATTTAGATTATTTTTTCTTAAATAATTTTAAAAACTTACATTTGTTATAATAATATACAAAATACTTGCAAGTATTATCAAAAAAATTTCATTGGTAACTAATCCTTTTTTCTTTAATTTTTGTTTTTATCAACCTAGTAGCAACACAGAAATAATAAAATAAAATAAAATTATTAAACACTTGGACCTATCCTCCTAGGCACCCACCCACTGTTGTGTCTGACATCCAAACGCACTGTTTTGTGGCTCTGTCACAGATTGTTTCAGAAGCTTCCATTTCCCATCTTCCCTTCCAAATTCCAGTGTGGCAATTTTGGAGATGCTTGTAGTTTTTTTTTTGTCAGTGTTAAGTGGGCTTTTGGGCTTTCGTCTAGAGCTAGCGATCTAGGTCAGCCACCAACATTCATTTCTCTCCGGGCGTTTGAAAACACATCATAAGGCATAAGGCAATTCTCGCGCATTTTCAACTTTGTGTTCCTTCTTCTCAAGTTGTTAGCGTTTCTTCTTCTCTGAATCTTCAATTTCAAGCTGTTTGTTTTTGTTTGTTTTCAAAACATGGAATAGGGCGTTTACATGAAATTCATTCAATTTCACTTCTTTTCTTCTTTACTGTTAAGTTATTAATTGAGGATTTGGGTAATTTTGTTAAGCATTCTGATATTAGCTGTGAGGACATTGATTGTTATTGCGACAAACTCAGCAGTTTTTTTTTTTTTTTAAGTTGATGATTTGTACATGGCTGCTAGCAACAGGAAGGAGGCAAAGAAGATTTCCTTAATATAATTTGATATTTCGAACTTGAGTTAGTTTTGATGGGTGTAACTGATGGGGAGATGCAATATTTGAGTTAGTAAGCACCAACCTAAAACATTGGAAGAACTGAAACATTAATCTTACAAAGACTGCGGGATTAAGCTCCTCTAAAATGAGTTAGAGTGCACCTATTCTTAAATTTTTTAGGGCTATGGTCATGATACACTTTAAATCAAATGATGGGTGGATACACTCTTACTTGTATGCTACTGAGATGAGCTCACTTTAGAGGAGACTTTGTGCATGAGTGTTTCAATTCTTATTTGATTAGATTTAGTTAAGCTGTAGTGGTATAATTGAACTCTGTAGTTGCAAGAAACTTGGTTTAGCTTTATTCTTATTTTCATTTAAGCTGTTTAAGATAACATGTAAGTTCGGTGCAGTTTTTTTATTTCAATGCTGAATATTTTGAGGCCTGAAGTATTAGCTTTGCTGTAGATTTAAGGTACACAAATTAGTAGGATAAATGAAATATTAATTATACTTGTAATAGCTATGATTCTGTGAATTCTTCCTATGGAGTGAAAGAATTGTTGGACCTTTTTTTTACAGGATGGTCAAATTCTCAATAAGTAATGCCAGATATACTTACATCCATGATCAGAAATATCCATCTGAAGATGTTGACATACACCATATAGTTTTGAAGAGAAGTAGTGCAAAATATCCTTTTGTGTATGCCACAGCACTTCTTGTATTAGCATGTGCGTTGTATCTCTATGTTCTTAAGGTATGTCTTCAACATTTTTGTTTTCAGTGACTCAAATATTTTGTGACTTTTAGCTTTCTTTCTTTCTTTTTTACTCGATTATATCCCTTCTATTAACAGGAAAAATCAATTAGTCTTGTGTATTACAGTTTGCTTTTTGACATATTTCTTGTCAAGTTGTTACTTCTGAAGCCTGTTAAGAAAGGTGAGAACCTTCCTAGTAGGGTTTGTGGTGCACTGAAAGATTAACTGTTATTTTTATTGCAGCCAGGAAAAATACTCGTGTAATATGTTATAATTAGAAACCTCTTTTTGTCAATTTCAAGATGTTTGCAATTGTTTGCAGAGTCTGTTGTGATTATGCCAGCTTTTGGAGTGCAGCTTGAAACTAACTACGTAAGGTGATGTTAATTGATTATGCAGTCAACATTCAGCATTTGTCGAGAGCACGTGTAAAGTCTAGTGTAGGATTTTGTTTTGTAAAGGATTGTGTACTCTATTATTGTTGTCTTTTGAATAAAAGGATGGGACAGCGGAATGCTGGTGCTAGTTTAGGCCCTCTGGGCTGTTCATGCTTGAGAAATTTTTTTATGCAGCTTCCTAGCTTGTATTATACCTGGCATGGAAATTTGAACTACATAATGGGTTCCTGATGAAAATATCTTCGACGTTATGCTTTTAGCTGCCAGATCATATCCAACTTGTTTTCAGCTCATTTAACTCGGCATTTTGCTTGGCCTTCATAGTGACCCTTGTGAACTCCAGCATGACTTTTTCATTTTTGTTATATTAAGTGCTTATTTGTCGGTACTTTGTTACAGTGGAAAGGTCACCCGGTGCTTTGTTCCCATTGACAAGATTCTGAAACCTGTTCTCCTAGAATGTGTGACTCCGGTGACTTGTTATTGGACTCTATCCTTGATTGTTCGTGAGGAATCAGAAATGGTGTTAGTATTCAAGGTAAAGTTATTTTTCATCTCACAATTTCAGTTTCCTAGAACTTCTTCACCAGGTGCAGGAAACATAAAAAATTGGAAACACCACTGCTTGCTTTTCGCCTTTGAAGGCTACATACGTAAAAAGAATTAATAGCTTAATAAGGTGTTTAATTGGGCTGTTTTTTTAACCTAAATTTGATGTCTTTACCTATTAAAAAGAAACTCTAAATTTGTTTGCTAGAACCTACGCCCACCAGTGAAAATGCTGGTACATGTTTGGAAGGCACTGTGTGCGGCAACTGGTAGTAAAGAAGAGACTTGTATACAGGGGCAGCGAATAAATTGACAGCTATACTGGTTCTTGACCCGGTCGATTTAATCGCAGGTGGATGGTGTGGGACGTATCCACTATCAGCACTGCAAGACATCAATTAAATGCCGATTGACTGGTTGACTACTTCCTGAACTACAAATTAAGTAGGTGGGTAAAACTAGGGAAGAATTTTGTATCAAGACATAGGACTGTTACAACCAGTCCATTTTCTTGCAGTCTTCCGCTACTAAAACAGCGTAGGTTCAAACATTTATACTGGCCATGGCCAAAGCGGTCAATGCATGTATCTATTATTTTAGATTTCACAAAGGTGGAGATAAATTTTATTATTTGATTTTCAACGGGCAAACTGTTTATTAATTTAGTTTATATATATATATATATGCATATGCGCTTAACTGGTGAAAAAAAAAGTCTATTGTTCTAGTTTTAGTTTTAATGTGTTCAAATTGGATCCAGTATTATTGTAAAACTTTTATCTATAAAATTCAAATGGGAACAGAACATTTCACTGAAAATGGCGGAGCATAAACCACGGTTGACTGTAATTTTTCAATTCCTCAATGTTGCTGTACACTCACTAGTAATAGTAATTCCTCAATGTTGCTGTACACTCACTAGTAATAGTAACAACTACAGTTTCTTCATAAGGGTCTCAACTTCCTCTGGCGGAGCATAAACGCTGTGCTGCACGTTCAACGCATATTTTATGTCTATGTAATCTATGCCACTCACCGTTTGAGCGCTTATTCATCAGTCCAAGATTGGCTATCTGATTATGCAGTGCCTCCAAGTTGACTAGAGGAACAGTTGTTGGTCGCCCATGAGCACACTGCACAGCAAATTCCTCAATTTGTCATGCACGCTGCCGTTCCTCTCAATACATGCACAAACATGGAAACTTAAATCTTACTTGGAAACAAAGTGAAGTATGCTTTAGCTCTTCAACTAGAAGGGAACATTCTGATGGTAGCAACGAATCCCCAAACATAATAGCACCTTCACAAACAAGCATTGATATAAATACGCAAGGAAATCTGACACAGGATCAGTCGTTTGTCAACAGATGGGAGTCTCATGCATACTATTGATAAAACAAATCAACAATTCCATATAAATTTCAAAAGTAGGGAGACAGCTGGGATAGTTATCAGGACAATGTTACACATGATAATGTGCAGAGCTCTCTTTATTTAAGAAATGATTCTTACATAGGGAAAACATGTAAGCATACAAGGCTTCCAAATAGAGCATGTGATTGATGTGGATAATGACATTAGGCACATACCTCTACAAGCTTTCAAATTTAACACTCGTATCACAGAGGGTGGCATTGCTGATGATCCATTAGTGTCAGCAAGCTGAAGACAATGATAAATTCAAAGTCAAAAAGACAAAACGTTCAATCTCTAAAGGGAGAGAACTTAAATTCAAGAAAGGGCTATGATCAAGACTTTTAATAACCTGCTGAAGAAATTCTAAAAGATCAACGTCATTTAAATTGACACCTAAAATACACGGTACCTACAAGTTGTTGTAAAATAATTAACATCAGCAATAAGGAAAACATGCAACATATATAGTACTGATTTAAAATGAAGATTGGGAAAAAATGTAGAAATTGGAAGATTAATGTTTTCAGCTAGTGAACAAAATTGAAGGGGGAAAAAAGAACAGTGTTGACCGCAATAAGTATCACAGCCATTTGTGGTCTGTTGAGAATATCCAAATTCCTGCAAAGGCAATCAAAATTATAAAATTGAAGAAACCAGAATAACAATACAATTGAAAGGGTTTGACATGACTAATTATTCTATTATTTAATTTGAGCCCATGCCCCAAACTAATGAAATCTGCAATTCTGTAACATTAATTATATTCTTAATTCTGACACCTTGGGTCGGTAAATATGTAAATTTTACAGGGAAGCCAGAGACACATACCTTCTAAAGGATTCAGACTTTTTAGCATGAATGTTGCAGATCCAGCCCCAATCTTTAATCTGCTCACTATAACTATGAAGAAGTTGATAACCAATCTCTGGCAGTACCTGTATCATGCATCTTACTAGCAATATAAGAATTCAAAGACTCAAAACATGTCATAATTGACATTCACATTAAATTCTCTAATGCATAGGAAGCATACCAGTTCTTGTTCAGCATCCAGATAGGTTATTGCTTTTGCTTCTCCAGATAATACCTAAGTATTTGACTAGTTTCATGAGTAATACTGGAGAAGTATTTCAGAATTTTGACATATTCAATATGAACAAGTTTACCTTTTGACGAAATTCTTCAAGTCTGATTCTTTCATCTGCAGCATGCTGTAATAAAAGAAATATTGTCAACATTGTCCAACTTGAAGGGAGGTTCTCACTGTTTGGGAGAATGTGCATGTATTGTGTGTGTTAGCACTTAGCAGGCATTTGTTTCTTTCTTATCCAATGGGATGCGAGGAAGAAGAAAGAGAGAAGCCATGGGTCTGTATGGGAGAGGTAACAAGTGTGTGAAGAGAGATGCCATTCTTAGGGTTAGAGTTGAGCATACCAGTTTGAAAGGATCGTGAAATGAAGAGTTTAATGAACAGTTTTGGGCTGTGTGCTTTGAACCATGTGAGCAAGTTGACTTGTAATAAGCAGATGTGACACAGGCTAGGGGACTTAGCTGCATGGGCCATTCAGAAGTTTATTTGCAAATATCTGTGTTATGCTTTGTAGTTTAGGCAATATTTGTGTTCATAGTTAATTATCTTTTTTCAGGGCAAATGATCCACCAATCTTTGGGCTTAAAAATGATGACATTGTCCATAATGGTGGCACATATAGGCCAAATTGCAAACCCTACCCTACCTTAAGTTGGATCTTCCTTGTGGACCACCAAGCCATCACTGATCGCCCTTCTTTTGCACTCCCAGAGCAAAATGCAGATAAACTTATTGCAGGATGATGTGGCAAATAAATATACCCATAGGAACACGGGTTTTTTTTCCATGTATATGGATGCAATTGCATGTATATCTGGAATAATATGTTTAAAAGTGTTCCTGCATAAAAGTATATACAAGTATGCAGACAGATGGACAGCCAAACTTTAGGATACAAGGAATTGTGAGATTTTTAACAGAATTTATCATCAATGATATTTCCATTCAGCAATTATCGTCATACTCAGTTTAGAAATGTTCAATAGCAGCCTAAATGCATATCACCTAAAAAAGAAATTTAATCATGCCACTATAATGTAAATTAGAGAGACCTGATCAATAACAGCAAGGGTTCTGCCAGCCACAATTGGAATGAATTTTTTATCCACCTGATGGAGAACTTTGGCATCCTCAAGGCATTTCCTACTGATAGTTTCTGGAATCAACGAATCTCCAGCAAGATGCAACAATCCAGAAGAAATGTCAAGTATATTGTTTTGACTTTGAACGTTAGCCAATATATTCTGCACAAAGGTCATGCTAATAGTCAAATCAAACAGTCCATTCACAATACCAACGAATATCTTGTATGTAACATAATTGGCCTCTAAATATTGACAACATAACTGTAATTTCAGGTGAGCAGTTCCTCCATTTGGTCCTGTAATCTATGGAATCTTGCACTTCCTTAGAGATCAATTCTGAAATATCAGATAGTATGGGTTTAACAGCAAATTAACCATTAAATGATACGATGAATCTTCTAAAAAGTGTTCAACTATTGGTTATTTCAACACAAAATAAATTACAAGCATAATCAAATTAGAATGTCTGAATTTTTTCAGTATCAAAAGATAGTGTACATTAAAAACTTCCACATTTCTTGGTCTTTGTTTATGGAAGAAAATGCTAAACAATAAAGAGAAACATCCAGCTTTACATAGCATAAGGAAATTAGTAGTAAAGAAACTTGTTATTTTAGAACCAAATTAGTTGCTCAAAGTGTAAAGATAAGCAGCTACTAAGCAATAGATCTTTATCCCTCACTACTAATTCAAGATTGGGCAATATTCTACATGGTTCTGAGCCAAAAGTACGTATTTTAATGAGCTCATCTTTTCAGACCAGACAACAGTTTTGCTAACACATTAAACTCACCCCTAAATGGAGCACTGTTTTGAATGTTGAAACTTTCAAATCTGTCAATCTTTGTAATGTCATTAATATGGGTATCTCCCAGAACCTCTGAACTCTGTTCCACATTAGTTCTATGATCAGGGAAAAACCACAAGGATCAGTAAGAAATTATTCCCAACAGTTAAGCAGATTAAGGGTCAATAAGATATAATCCTACTTGAATTCTTGCATAAAGAGATCATCAGTGCTTGGGTAAAGAGCAGTGGGAGATTGTTGGGGATATTTAAAATCAGTAGCTTCTGCAGATTCAAAAGCATCAGTTCAATTTTTGCTATGGGAAATGTTGCTACTTAGAAAAAGAGAGCAAAAGGTTAAAACCAAACGAAGAAAATGAAAAAAACCTTGATGATTAAAAGCAGGGTTGGATGCTTGGCCAGTCCATCTTTTGGCTATCATTTCCGAAGGATGATTTAAAGAGAAAAACCTCCTTTTGCTTCTATGAAAAGGAGGGGCTGAAAAACTTCTTCTAGATCTTTCATGATTCTCCTCTGAAGTTGAATTTCTAAAATGATCCCTTTTGCCCTTGTTTTTGCTGGGTCTCTTGCAGTTTATAACATGTGACTCAGGCAACAGCCAGTCTAACTCTTTATCTAAAATATCTGACCTTTTTGTAGAATACATATCACCAAAATTGGGCCAGTCAACTAATCTGTCAAACATTTCAACACAATCACCAGCATCATCAAAATTAAATCCAATATTTGTAAAACTTGTTGTACAGTGATGTTGGTTAGCATTCCTTGATATACTGTAGTTGAAGTTGCATTCATTATCTCTGTCATCAAAAAGTTCTGTATGATGGATTCTTTTATATCTAGATCTTCCTCTAAGATCATCTTTAATATCAGTTGTATGATAAACACCCAATGCAGTTGCTTGAGAAGAGGGTTCCTGGCAGACAGGATGCCATTCTGAATTTAATAACTGATCATCAGACCCAGAACATCCTATTTGTGTTGCCGAATAGCATGAAACTGCAGTAAGAGAATTTTCTGCAGCAAACGTTCTTACAAGAAAATCAGAATCTTCAGACATCTTTAATTTTTTTGCAACTTCTGGACATGAAAGGGAATATAAATCCTTATCACTTCCATAATCCTCCCCCAGATTTTGCTTGCTCCAAAAGCTATCAGTTTGGAGTTTGTGTTCATCATTTACAAACAAAGCCTTCTCATGCAGGATACTTCCTTCTTGTGTAGAGCATCTCTTTAGAAAAGGCTTTTGCAATTCCCTGCTAATACTTACATCAGAACTGAATCTATTACAGTCATAAAGTAAATCATCTTCAAATGATTCACTGATCACGTCAGCATCTACTTCATGGAATTTTCTTCTGTGTGAAGAACTTGGTGCATCAAAAGGTACATTACAATAGAATTTTTCTGCAGCAGAAATTTTACCATCAAAAAAGTAATTTTCTTGCAATAAATCATTGTTATCATACATCAACAAACTGGTATACTTTCTCATCACAGTGGACATGCACTTGGCATATGAAACATCCAATAAATTGCCAGAATAACCAGTCTGACATAGAAAGTCTCCCTTACTCTTTTGCTCTTTGAACATAGCAGTCTCTTGATGTAGGTAACCAAGGGAGGTTCTAACATCTTCCATATTGGATTGATGATGGTCATCAATTAGCTTGTCTGAATTAGAAAAGAGGTCTAGGCAATCCTTGCGGTTTTGGTTTCTAAATTCTGATATATCTGCATCAGTGATATAGACAACAATTTTTCAAATGTTAAAAGAGAAACCAAAAAATCCACTGTAGCCTACAAATCATTTATGCAATTTTTTTCCTGTAAAGTATGTTGTTTTTATCTTAAATATACAAGATAACAAAAGGCAAAAGTAAACGGTCAAAATTGATCAGATTTAATCAGTACAACTGCAAAGGAAACTATTTGATCACCAAACTCAAATTTTACCTGATACTCCTGAAATGACATTGACATTTGCTTTCTTTGGTTGATCTCCTTGTGAAATGTAAGTGGCTTTATTGGAGAACTTGGCTGTAAACATCCCAGAGATGAATAGAAGCACAAAAACCAGTAATTCATTGTTGTATATATCAGCAAGATGCAGTGAGAGGGCATACCACAAGCTATGTTGTCCTCCCAGAATTGTTTGATGGCCTTCTCAATGAAGTTTAGTATAGGAGTCCAATCCTTAAAATGTGGGGGAAAACAGACAATCAGATTTAGGTAGTCTGCATGATTGTGATAAAATAATTCATAGAGAAAAGGAAACTGCAAAATCTATGATAAATTGTTCCTTGGTGTTAATTTACACCTCAGAGTCTAGAAAGCAAGGACACAGCTAGAAGGTTGCCATGCTCCAATTGGACACGTCTCTGACATGGATTTGCCAGTGACATACAACAATAAATGTCCATGCCATAATATTAATTAGTAGTAGTTGTAAATTAAGACAATATATTATTTTCTTTAATAATTTTAGTATATTATGATTTTTTTTACTTTATGTTAAATATTTGAGTCTTTATATTCAAGGTCTTTTATTTTGTGATGGAAATATATTAGTTTTTTTTTTCTTTTTTTAATATAACATATCTTAGCCATGCCGTGTCCTATTTTTTTAAAAATGTGTCATGTCTTGGTGCCCATGTCATGTGATCATATCTCGTGTCGTGTCTGTGCTTCCAAGCTTAGAGTACATGAAGTATTATATATGAGCCTGAATCTAGACTAGAACCCTACAAAAATCATTTATGGATATCGAGCATAAAAATGTGCAGCCACAATTCATTGAATTACTGATAAGTTATGCTAACATACAAGTCATGAAAAGGGAGGTCAAAGAAACTACCTTGAATTTAACGCAAGTTTTTGATGGCTCAAAGCTTAAATCATACAAAGATCGGGGGCAACTTAAATTCAAAATATAAGCTGGGCAAGCTTGAGACTTAGTTCTCTTCTTGTTTTGGAACTCATTATCAGTATTCCAAGAATTCCGATGCTCAAACGCAGTAGACAACTGATTCAGAACTTTATGAATTGGACCCTTGCAAACGAATTGAGAATTAATATCTAACCATGTTAAGGTCACCAATACAAATGTTTAAGACCTTTAATTCTTATCAAACCACAGCATGTCCACTCTATACCAATAATATACCATCTAAAATTGTATGGTCACATGGATACAGACATACTGCAAGACCTGCAAAAAAAGCTCCAAAAGTTAGCAAAGGAGACTAAGAGAATCTACATAAAAGTAAGGGTAAGATGAGATAGATGATTGACTTTTTAGATTAGTAATACGAATCACCTTCATATTCAAAGTATTGCAAGGACTGGAAATGTATCCAGAAAGCTTTATAACATCGTTCTCAACTTCTAAATTGAGAAGAGAGCTTGAGAGCTCCATGCCAAAGCCACTGGTTACAAGTGACAGAGGAGAAGAAGCAGAATGTGTGCAAAAAAGCTCATCCTCTCTAAAATGTAAGGTATAAAAGAATGTTAATAAACCAAGAAAAAGAAGACACAACTTCTTGCAGGGAATATATACCTTTCAATATCAACAATTCTGAAGGAAATATTTGGGCGTACAAGTGAGAGCCGCATTACACATTTCTTGATTGATTGCAGTACCTTATTGGGGCTTTCAATTCAGAGATGGAATTCATCAGTCAATCCAAAATTTTGAAACAGAGCCATAGTTTTCAAACAAGGTAACTACAACTTCAGAAAACATATAACTTGTGAGGCAAGAGAAATAGAACCTGGATTGCATGTATTTTCTCCGAACTGGTTGGTTGTAAAATAAATCACGGACAACAACTGAAAGATATGGGGCCTTAATCAGTAATCAAATCATTGCACTAAACGAATGAAAAAAATTGTCATCATCAAGAAAGGATTTTCTAGCCACAGAAATTCAATGAATATGAATAGAAATTGAAGATTTCCCAGGGTGGGAGAGAAGTTATAAGAGCAAATAATTTAATTGCAAGTGAGATCAAAGACTGATTATCAAGTGGGAGGAGGCAGACAAATTAAAAATTTTCTAATCTAGCCATCAATCAAGCAAAAGATTGACCTACAATGGGAATCAAATGTCCCAATCAAACAACCATTCCATTGACTATATGAGAGGGATTAACAAATAAAACTAATATGGAAAATTTTGAGTAGTTATAAGGATCTAGTGTTCAAAAAAATGAGCAATAATTAGGCAAGGAGTGCTTTCAGGAATTTTAAGTCTGCAAAACCAACATCCAAAATTTTCCCTCCATTAGTCAACCAAAAAATAATGGAAAACAGTAGAACTACTCTTGTAAAAGTTTGGAAACTTTTCCATGGAGACGATTCTTGAGAATAACTCCCAATTCATAATACAAAGCAACACCAACTGGTCAAAACATGTGCTATAATTGCAGTATGTATAAACCAACCAACTTCAAAAGACTGATAAAAAATTATTATATAATTCAGTAGTTCAGAATTCAGATGTTAATTGTCTTTTGTGAAAGAAAAGAGGGAGAGAAGGAAGATGAAAAAATCCCATGAAACACTAGCTAAATAAAAAATCAAAGAATTGCTAGACATATGGAATTATGGACAAAGGAAAAAGAATTCATCCACAAACAAAATGAAGACTAATATACCTATACTAACTAAACAAGAAAAGAAGCAGATTTGTAGAAATCTATGCTAATGGATTTAACTAAAGAAAAAGGTTATATCATATCCATATCTCCGGAAAACCAAAAGCAAAATGAGAGAGCTATAAACCATAGAATAATTATACTGATATATTAATTAGCTCAAACTGAAAGTCTGAAGACAAAAAGGGGGGTTAGTGCAAGAAGAGGACTTCGGTGACTCAAGATCCTATACCATCATGTAGGTACCTTGCACATTCAGGGAAATTTGAAAACCATCCATGCATCAATAAGTGTCATCCCAGACATACAGAGGGAAAAAATACAACTGTCAGATTCACCAAAATTATCACCTGCTGTGCCCACTTCCTTTCTATGATCATCAATACCAAGATATAAACACTTGCACCCCTGCAGTCAATACAGAAACACAAGCCTAAACAAACGTTGTATAAACAGAAGCTATAATATGATTGTATGTCTAACTGAAAAAAAAACATAAGATGTTATCCCCACCTTCAATACTTTTTGATATCCATTTGGCCTTCCAGATGTTCTTGTCACAATTTCCAATAAAGAGACTTCGGAAATGGAAGCTAAAGCTTCCCCACGAAAACCAAAGTGTTCACTTTTGGCATTCAGGTCAGCCAAATTAAGAAATTTTGATGTTGCTGCTTCGTTCAATGCACATACATAGCATTATCAAACGCAGCAAGGAAACTCAAAACTCATGGAAGATTAAAAAAAAGGCTTCTTTTTTAACTCACATTTTATGTAATATAGCCTAATAAAAACCCACTCATTGTAGCTTTTTGAATGTTGGGTATAACACATTTCAACAATGACTGTTACTGAGTAGGAAAATCTTTAAAAAAATCAAAATTTCTATTGGAGACTAGACACGTTTTGTTTAAGAAAAAGAACATAGCATGAGGCTGCCGCGTTTAGAATACGACCACCGAAAAAATGGAGAATGCGGGCACGTCAAATTCATCAACTAGTAATAACTCCACAAGTAGAAAAGAAAAATGAAAATGAAAAAATACATACCATATCTTTCTCCCACTAGTTCCAGTCCATCTCGAGTGATTCCACATCCTACAAACACATTTATCAAAACCATAAAGATAGACAAAAACCTAAATGTGCCATGTGCTCCTCCAAGTTTTGAGCATGAAAAGATAAACCGACATTTCTATAAATAAAATGAATGAAAATTACCATCATCTACTACTTTCAAATAGCAGCTCCCAACACTAACAAACACTGATACCTGAAACAGAAAACAATAGACAGTTCAATGGTGTATAGCCATAATTCCCAATGCTAAAGCTCTCTCTGGCTACGGTTGAGTATTGATGAAAACACACAGAATATAGATAATGGGAGATACCTTTGTAGCACGAGCATCGAGGCTATTGAAAATCAGTTCCTCCACGACACGGGCGAAGTCGAACAAGAAAATGCCAGAACGCACTGAGCTACGAACTGCCTCTGGCAAATGCCTTATGCTCGCCATCAAGCTCCGCCGTTATGATTACTATGAACATGCCGATCGCTCCTTACCTCACCGTGCAATTTGCATGAGGCTTCGTAGGGTTACTTGCTGGATGGAGACGTTTCATCGGAAGACCTCACGAGAGAGCTCACTTATTTGTTGCTATTTTCGAATCCTGCACAAAAATGGCGGTTTGCAGCGAACCGAACTGGTCGGTGAAGTATGCTGATTATATACGCGGAGGGTATGATAACCTCACCGGCGGAAGATTTTGCCTAGACACTTCCATATTTAAAATATATTCACACATATAAATACAGTAAAATCTATCTATTTACATTTAAAATTTATCTTAATAATTAATTATCATATTTTGTTATTTATTTGGTTAATTCTATTTAATATAATAGTTAAGTAAATTATGTATTTAATTATAAAAAATTAATTTAATAATCAATTATGAAAATATAATAATCGATTATCTACTAAAATAATTAATTACATGATAATGATAATTAATTAATAATTAAATACATAATTAAATTAATAATATTTTTTCATTAACCACTTTAGCGTAACTATGTTTGAAAATTATTTTTGCTTTAATTGATTTCCATCTCAAAAGCTCAAATAAGTTTGATTTACGTTGCTTTATTTTTTATTTAAAATTAAAATAAACACTATTTCTTAAAAGTAATCTGTCACAAACCTATTTTAGCTTAGTAATTAGTTCCGGTGATGCAAATTCGTTTTTAAAAATAAAATTTAAAATTTAAATACTCTGTATGAAAAGAAAATCTTATTAAAAAAGTTAACTTCATTTTAGTATGGATATTTTTTGTGTGAACACTATTTTTTTTTCAAAGATATTTGTAAATTTTAGAAAGAAAAATAAACCTACACTGTTCTTTGTTAAAATGTTAAAACATCTTTCTCTTAAATGAACATTTTTTTTTGAAATTACATAATTACTATATTGGTTTTCTATAGTTTCATCTTTAAATTAATCTTTTAAATATTGAAGATGTTATTATGTATTTATAAAATTAAAATAACATAAGAAAAAATAGTAAATATATAATATTTTTTATAAATTAATAATTAATAAAGTATACAAAAATTAATATAGTAACATTTTTTTGAAAATTTTTTAATGAAAATCTTTAAAATAATACTCCGATTTTATTAATTACACAGTGAAATTTTTGTTTAATTTAAAGCTTATTTTGTCATTTAACTTTAATGAAGTTTGGCATTTTTAGGATGCTCTCCGTTTTGGTCTGAGTTTTCGTGTCTCTACTGTAACATTCATCAGCATGTTAAGACAAAAGGATAGTTGACCAAAAAACGGCATATGATAAAAGAGCTTTTCGCAATTTTTTTAAAATTAAAAAAAAAAAAGAATTATAAGAGAAGGTAATATAAAGATAAGAGCTGGAGTAAAAATAAATTATTTTGATAGAATAAAATAATAATATTAGTATAAATTTTAATTTATATATATTTTAAAAATATAAAATTTAATTTTTAAAAATTTTAATATATTATGAATATAATTTAAATTTTTTAAAATTAATTAATAATTTAAAATAAATAAAAAATTAAAAATTGATCCCTTATTTTCTTTTCTCACAAAAAAGAAAATATTTATATAAATTTCATGAAAATTATTTTATATAAAATAAATGTAAATAAATATAAATAAATAAATTTCATTAAATTCCAACAAATAAATTCATTTATTACTGCTTTTCTTCGATCTAAATAATAATGCGTTGAAGGTTTGGATTGAGAAATTGACGATAAGATAAGTAAATTAAAAGAAAAAGATGGATAAAGAAAAATATAAAAAAGTGGTATACAATAAATAAGAAAATGTCATAGCTGCAAGATAAAATGCTTGAATAAATTGTCCATTTTTGCATAGTAAATGGGGGAGGAAATGGAATGGCATGTGGGTTAGGCAAATACAGGGTGGCTTTAAAGCTGCACCTTACATCTCCTACCCCGAACGTCCGTCTCTTCTATGTTGTCAAATTTCGAAAAGAGAATGGAATAAATAAATAATATATATATATATATTAATATTTATATTAAATTAATAATTTTATATAAAATATAAAATTTATTAATTTGAATTATATTATAATATTTTTATAATTTTATATATTAAATTTAAAAATATATAAATATATTATTCAATTATAAATATTTATATATAATTAAATAATATATAAATTATTAAAATAAAATTATAAAATAATTTTTTATTAGTTTTTATTTTATATATAATTTATTTAATAGTAATATTTAAATTAATAGTTAGCTTAATAAATTTTATATTATATATAAAATTATTAAATTAATATAAATATTAAAGTTTAATATTTATCATCGATTATAATATATATTTAAAAAAGTAAAAATTATAAGGATATATAAAAAGTTTTACCGCTACCTCCAATTCATAAAGTAATTTCTTAATGCAGTCAGTATCTTTAGCGGAATGCAATTTATCCAGCGGAAATCTGATACTCATACCAACCACTCTAATTACACTTCATGAATATTTTTTTTAAAAAATATAATACTTAAAACCCTCATAAAATTTAAATACATAATATATATTGAATAGTTGGTATTGTTAAATGGAATAGGTGTGTTATTCTATCAAGGATGTACTTTTTCTTATCCCAATACAATATATTATGGGTGTGTCTCTTCTACGTAGGATTTAATGTAACTAAGAAATATTAATAACATGTTTTTAATTGATTTTTATAATTGATTATTTTTTTTAAATTAAAATAATTATCTAGTAAATTAATTATTTAAAAAAACATTTTGATATTTTTAAAAAATTAATCATAAAAATATGCTAAAGAATATATCAAAATATATATTTCTAACATTTTAAATATAATTTTAAATTCCATATTGTTATTTAAAAGAATATATAAAGATCTTTTGTATTAGAAGTTTTGCAGGTATCAAACACATGTTACAAAATAAGTGGTTTATTTAAATAATATATAATTAATTTATTTTAAACAAAAAAACTTTATATAGATAAAAAATAAAGGATATGATATCAAAATATTAAGAATTTGTAAATAAAAATATATTTTAATAGATTAAATTTACTCTTTAAAATGATGTATAACTTTTATTTTATCTGTAATGAAATATTTCACAAAAAGTTGTGAGACTAATATTTGATTTAGGTGATGGTAACTAGATAAAACCCTTTCTAAAATAAAAAATTTAAGATTTGGATGACTGGTATATTGTGGGTAAGATTTTCCTGAAATTATAATTATTTTCAGTTTAAGAAATTATTTTTAAATATTTTAACATATTTTGAGAAAAATAATTTATTTTTAAATATACGAATCAATTAGTAAGGGATTGTTCGAGTTTAATTTCTGAATGCATAAATTTAATAAATATTTTAAAAAATTATCATATATAATAAATTTATGTCCGTTGAGCGATATTATCTTTAAAAAAAAACATAAATTTTTAGAAAAACTTTAAATTTAACTCGAGCAAGCTTAGAAGCTCTAGCGGTAATAAGTTGTTGGACTAAATATTCATTTCACAAAAAACACAACAAGCGAAAAAATGGAAAGAAAATCAGAACAACATTTAGCCTGATGAGGTTGTCTTAATTATTTTATGTGATAATTAACTTCATCTACTTAGATTAATAAAATTAAAATATCAAGTTAAACTCTCATTAAAAAATATACTTATTTTTTTAAAATTATCGATCCACTTACGATACAATTGTTTAATCCATGGAGTGATATAGACAAATATTTTTTAACTGAATTTAATATAACATAATCTTAATTTCATTAAAAGAGTAAAATCATATAAAGCAGATTAATGGTGCGTAACTAGAACGTTATGCTACACATTCACTTGACGAGAAATAATATGTTGCAGTAAATGTTACTGTTGAATGTTGGCAGAAATATCTCAAAGAAGTCATTACATTCCTTTTGAATGAACTCCCATCGTGACGTCATAGCTAATTTGGTCAAAAATAAATATATAAAAAAGATAATAGTAAAAATAAACGATACACGAAAAAGAATTTATTAAACAAAATTTGTCAAATACTACTTATACAAGTAATAAATACAAAATAAGTTAGTGATAGATTGAAGATTAAAGTAATTTAACAAAAATTAATATTAAAATAATTTAACAAAAGTGATATTTATCGTTTTCAAGTTATATAAAAAAGTAAATTCAGTTGCAAAAATTAAAATATCTTGTAATAAATATATGCAAACAAATATAAACTTATCTATCTGAAAAATAAATAAAGTTATCAGAACAAGAGCAGTGAACTAAAATAAAAAAGAGAAAATTAGACAGCATGGTTGGTCTTTTGGAATTTGCAAGAAGTAAGCAACAAACCCTGAAAAATTACAGTTGTTGAAAAATGGAGGCAACAACACAACAATGGCTGAATTGACCTAGTTTGACAGATTAGAAAAATAAAAACGAAGGTTACTGAGGAAGTTGAGCAGTGATTGGCGTACGTGTTTGCGGAAACAGAACTAATCCAAATTCTTTCACTTTCTGACATTTCTTGTAAAAAGAAAAAAATACAAAAATACGAACAGCAGAAAACTAAAAATAGAAATAAAAAAGAAAGATCTTCGGTTTTTTTTTTCCTCACTCACTCTCACGCACGCCCTGGATTTTCTTCCCCTACACCTTCACCACCACCACCACCTATTTTCTCTCTTCTTGAAAACCCTAATCCATCCTTCGCCGTTTCCTCTCTCTCTCTCTCTCTCTCTCTCTCTCTCTCTCTCTCTCTATCTTTCAGAGTGTTCTTGAGGATCAGGTACTTATGGACCTCCTTCCTTGTCGTCCATGGTTCCAACTTTGATCCACAATTTCGTTGAATTCTGATCGATTTTCCATAATTCCGTTGAATCGAGATTCGAGCAGCGTTGAATCTTAATTCCTCTGCTTTCTAAATTTAATTATAAGCGTATCGCAAATGTGTATGAATGAATACGAAACTCTGTTATGCATGACTTTGCTGCTTCGAATATATCTATCTGAATTCAATTTGGTTTTATTTTAGGCCTCTGATCTTTTGTTATTTGCGGAATTGTGCATCCGTAAGCACACTCTGTTGAGTTAGACGAAAAAATCGACGATTTATGTTTTCTATTTTGCTGTTCTGTTTTTCTCATTTTCGTAGAGAATATAATTGATATGAATTGAATCGTTTGAACTAGATTTTGATTTTGCTCCTTTTTCTGGTTAGGACTTGGGAACCAAAGCGCTGGAACGGTAGGATATGGTGATGAATCGAATTTCTTGTTCCAGACATCCGAACAAAGCACCACCACCACTTTGGCTAGGTTCTTGTAGGGTTTGTTAAGAATCTTGTAGGTTTTTCAGACTCTTCATTTGATCGCAGATGTGGAATTGGGTTTGTGATTTAGATCGGCAAACAAGAGAAATAAGGGGAAAAAACATTTGATTAGTATCCCTGTAGTATGATTGTGAATGGATTTGAAAATTGAAATTTAATTCATGTGAAGATTTATTCATTGTTTTCTGAGCATTGAATTGGATTTACTTGGGGTGTGGAGAACATGTGTGATGTTAATCACTTGGATGCTGATGTTCTTTTGCCTCCTCGGAAGCGCCTTCTTGCTGGATTGAAAAAACAGAGCTCAGATGGTGACGCTGCTGCATCTCCACCTCTGGTTGTTGCTTCTTGCGTTACAATTTCCGAGGCTGCTTCCTCTTCTTCGTCTTCCTATTCCAGTGAGTTTGAAGCTAGACTTAAGAAACTGTTGAGTTCTCATTCCAATAACCCTAACCTTACCCCTGACGAGGTCGTGGAGGCTTCAAAAGCTGCAGCAGTGGCTGCAGCTAAAGCTGCAAAGGCTGCAAGAGCTGCAGCTGAAGATAAGGCTGAAATAGCAGCAAAGGCAATTGCCGCTGCCAAGAGTGCTTTAGATTTGGTTGCCTCTTTCTCTGATGAGGCGGTCAGCAAGGAAAGGAACCTGAAGAAGAACAAGCTTAAGAAGCATCTCCCAGTTCATCTCTTGTACAAAAAATACCAACCAATTGAAAACTGTGGGACGGATGAAGAATTGGCCCGGAAGTTGCATCGAGCCATCAACAGTTCTCCAAGGATTTCAAAGAATTCTCCAAATTCAGAGTCAAAAGGCAGCAAACAGAAGAAGCCTAGGAGCTCTTCGAGTTTTGAAATGACTGAGATTTCTGATGCCCGTGTGGCACTGGGACAAGGTTGCTTATCTTTGAACAATGGGCATGCAGTGGTGGGTAAGGTTGATTCTGAAGGTTCCATTCAAGAAGTATGCTCAAGTAAGGAAGATAAGAAGGGATTCAGATATGATAGATCTACCCAAATGGAGATAGATAATGGGGAAGCAGAGTCAAGCCAATCAAAGGAGAAAAATTCTGAAGATCTGTCTTCCATAGGTAAGAAGAGAGGAAGGGTGAAGCTAAAAAAGTTGCCCTTAAGCGTTTGCACCAACAAAGATAGGGCACAGCCAAAGGAAAGTGTTAGAGCTAGAGGTTCTCCATTGACGCAGATGAACGCAGGCAATCATCCTGTTGGTAATATACCGTTGTTTCCAGTGGAGCCATCCAATGACAGAGTGATGCCAATTGAGGCTGCATCAACATGCAAATGCCAGGAGTTCAAGGCACCGGCTTGTATCAAACAAAATAAAGCTGTGCAGTCATAATATTCAGATTAAATTGAGGTGAGTGGATGCTAGTACTACTGTTACAGGAATCAATAGCCGAGGAAGAGATCATGCAATCCACCCCCCCCCCCCCATATGGCCTTTTACTTTTTTTCTTCATCTGTGGTTTTGTAATGGATTTGCGCTGACTAAATGTAAATTTAGATTTTTAGTTGCTTGCATTACTTCTTTCAGTCAAAAGTTGTGTTTTAAGGTTAATTAACGGCAGAGCTTGAGTTTAGATAGGAAGATGCAATGAATTCAACAGCTGTTCCATTATGCCTACTTATTCCATCCCCCATCTGAATTGAGAATAAAAAGAGAAAACATGTTGGCCTTCTATTTATGCCTTTTAGCTAATCTGCAAATTGTTCCTTATTATGCTCAAATGTTTTAAACAAATGCTGATGGTGTTTTTTACTTGCTGAGTTATTATTATATGGTAATTAATACTTTATAAAACGCGGATTCATTGAGTGGAAATTTAGAAGCTGCTTAAGATATTCTAATCGATAAATTAATTGTTCTATGATTAACCAATGAATGGAAACATAACTGCTTTCCGGCATTAAAAATGCCCGTTATGAAATCTTTATTGTAACAACTCATTCTTTGGGGGATTTACCTAGTACCTTTTTTCTGTCTGCAGTCACTCATTCCTTGTTGATTATACTTTAATAAATTCTTAAATAGTTATAATAAAATCAGCTACCAACGCATATTGACAATTCCACGAGGGTATGGTAGTACAGCTCCCATTCTTCTGACAGCTATTATTAGAGTAGTTAGTGACATTGATGATAAAGTCTTGCATTCTGATTACTGGATTGGAACCGAAGCGAGGTTAAATGAGTACTTGTGGACACAAGAATTTAAAAAATATACTTAATATTTTTATTTTTATTAAAATTGTTATATAATTTTTTATTATATATTTATATCAATAATTTTTTATTTAAATTTTTCTTTTTCCATAATTACTTAAGAACGAATTTAGAAAATAATTTTTTATTGATACTATAAAATAATAAATAAATTGTAAAAAATAGAAAATAATAAATAATATAAATTAGAGGGAGTGATAAAGAATGGGTTGACCGTCTTCATTTTGATTGTTTTGCGGGTTTATTTAAGCTATTTCATAAAATAACAATCTTTTTCTAAATAAATTAATGTGATTAAAATATTATATTTATTTTTTATTTAATTTTATAAACAAAATTCTATTCATTTAAATAATATAAAAGTTTATTTCATAGATTCCGTTGTTTTAACTCGTAGTTTCGGTAAAGTGTAAGCATACGAACTATGCCAGCATCCACATTCAATTATTCATTACATGAAGGGGGGAAAAGGGTTGTCATATTTTCTTTTTCCAGACGAGAATTCATCTTCATCTTCATCTTCATTTCATAATATTTTATTTTGTTTAAGAATTAACGTCCGAGCGAGTAAATTTATATTGTCTGTATTTAGGACTCCCTAAAAAGATTGTCCTTTACTAAGAGTATATTTTGTTAAACATATCTTTAAGCAACAGTTCTGACATACTTTAGCATTAGAGGCTGGACTGATAGAGAGTAAAATAGAATGGTTTTTACTTATAACTAATCCAATTTTATATAAATAGAAAATGGGACCCGTGTTTTTATATATAATTTACAAGAAAGAAAAAATAAACAGTTTACAAATTGTCGGAGAGATAATTATTAGACATAGAAGACCAAACTAAAGTAGAAACTGTTTCTCACTTTTTTGCAGCAGTTAGAGGCACAGGTAAAATAACTTGATTCACGACGCAAATGGGAACGGGTAACTAGTTGGCATATCCACGTGCAGGGAGTTGAGTCACTAGTAAACAAGTGTCCTTAGCGTCGCTGCAAATCCTTCGGCCTCGAGTCAGGGAATCTTTGCCTTTGGATAAGCACTCCGAGATATGAGAGTGATATCAGATTCATCCTCCACGAATCAATATTTATTTTATAAACAAAATTTTCTTCTTCACTTGTATATCACAATGAGCCTTATGGAGTATTTTATTCTTTCACCGATTCAATACATTATTAAGAATTAAATTGTTTTTTACTCGTTATAAATATAATTAAATTTATTTTTTAGAATTTTGTAGCTTTTATTTTCATATATTTATTTAATAATAACATAAGATATATTTAATTATGTTATATAAATAATTATAATAATATATTTAAATATATCATATTATCAGTATGCAATAAATTTATTTGGAATATTGTTTTAAAAAATAAAATTTACCAAAATTATAATTAATAAAAATTAAAAGGCAAACAAATTAATTTTAAATATATATTTTACTCTATTATTAAAACAACATTGTTGGCCGTTGAAATTTAATTAGTTTATGTAGTTTAGAGTGTGTAAAAAAAAGTAAGAATCGTCTGCAATTAAGTACAGCTTATTTATTTGTTTATTATTAAAAAGTGAAGTAAATAAATTTAATGTGTTGCTGTTGTTTAATTTTTCTAATTCTTAAATATAAAAAATATTTTAACATTTTTTTAAATAACCGGCTCAAAGCACGGGAAAAGTGATAGCAGCGTGATCTTATCAAATAAAATTAGTTTATATTTCTTATATGACCTAATTCTTTGTTGCTTTTTCTATTTTGTTTTTTTAGTCACTCAGCAATCTATAATATCGAGGTATAATTATTCACCATTAAATGTTGTGTGTCATAAGGATCATCTATATATAGTTATGTTAACGTCAATTGGTTTTAAAAATAAATTTGACCTTTTTAAATTAAAATTAGTTTCTTAGCTTTTCAACAGGTTCTTTTTTTATAAAAAAAAAAGTTTACTAATTTAATTTTTTTTTATCTAATTTTCGCTTTAATCCTCTAATTTTAATTTTTATTCTGGAAATTTTTAATATTAATAAGTATGTTCTTTTCTGTTAATTCTCTATTAAGAATGTTATTTTTATTCAAAAAAAATCCCCTCCTCCACCTCTTCCTCTTCCTCTCTCCGACCTTGTCCAGCTTTCACAGCTCAAAAATTATCTTCCAAACCACCATCAGAATCGATGAACTTGCCACTATCAGAAAAAAAGATGGAACCATCTACATAAACCTCTCTCCCCTGTCACCATTGCAACAATCCAGTGTCCCCCTCAGCTTAGCATCCACGGTATTTATTGGAAACCACCATCTTGGTGTGCGTATTAATGGAGGAGGAATACAAGAGTAAATGGATGCAATGATGCAGTACAATCACAAGAACCAAGGAAGATTTTTTTTTAAAAGTTAATGGTAAAGTTAATAAAAAAGATCTTATTTATTTAAAATTTGAAAGTTAGAAGGTGAAAATGAAACTTTTAGAGGAAAAAATTTTTAAAAAACAAATTAATAATATTGCCAAAAATAAAAGAATAAATATTTTCTAATTAAAATTGAGGCAATATTCAATCCAAATACACTCTTAAACCAAATGAATTTAGAAAGCAAAATGGTATTTGGTAGGAAGCAATATTGGTAAAAATGGCATGAACAATGTGGCATCTCATTTGGGTGTTTCCTCCATGGCGGCCCTCACAATTTTATATTTTCATCTTAATAATTTTTTTTATAAAATATAAAATTTATCATTCAGTTAAATTATATTATAATATTTTTATAATTATATATATTAAATTTTAAATAATTTAAATAATATATTAGATATTAAAATAAAATTATATCATAATATATCTATTAATTTCTGTTTTATTCATAATTTTATAAATATTATTATTTATTTGATAAAAAATTTTAAATTAACAGCCGAATTAATAAATTATATTTTATAAAGAATTAATAAATTCACATAAATGTTAAAATTTAAAACAATAAAAAACTATATTCAAACTAGTATTCATTACACTTATTATTGCATTTTGAGTTTGCGTATAGTTTATTCGTAATTATATTCTTCCATAAGATAATTTTTCTACGCATATAATACGCTGATTAGGAACACAATGTTTGTGTGACAATCAAGTCTTAACAATGACACATATTAAAACTATTAATGAAAAGATAAAAAGACTGGTGGTTTATCCTTTAGAAACAGTAGTCATATTAGAATCAACAAATCCATTTATCCTATCTTTGTATTCTGTGATTTATATCACGAATTGTGACTTCAACAGGGAAAGGAAAAATAAGACTTGAATGTCATGACTTATACAACATGAGAACAGTATACACGCAAATTCTGCTGTCAGATATCTCTGGTCCCCTAGAGGAACAAAATTCTTTACTAATTTACATCTTTGTAGTTAATAATCCAATAGAAAGAATCTTATTAAACTTGAACAAAGTAAAAGAAGAAAAAAAATCACAATCAATATTCGTTCATGTGAAAGGAGGGGCTTAAATATGTGACTTTGACTTAGACTATGTCAAAAGAACACATTCCTCCCCTTCACTTTCCCACCTTGATTTTAAGGTTGCCCATCCCAACAGCAGCCTTTTCCACGGTAGATTCATCTGGAGTGGACTCCTTGCGATTCAGCCATGGATGTTCCAGGCACTGTCGCGCAGTTGGTCGCTTCTCTGGCGTAAAATCAAAAAGTGGTGAAAGAAATTCTGAAAATTCACGAGCATCATTTGCTGAAAATTTATATCTATCAATCAGCAATTTGTCAAGTGGCCAAAATTTTAGCCTTCTAATCCTTTTTAGATCCCCATGCCTGTCAAAGTAATCCTTGGATTGAGCTCCAGCAGTAGCAATCTGCAATACACACACATTAGATATGCCAGAATAGCTCTTCAAGAAATAATATTAATATAACAAACAGTGGGAGTGTATTCACCTTCCGGGGCATCTTTCCAAGGAGTTCCATCATCAAGGCTAGGTGATCCTGACATCAACACAATGTAGAGTTTATTATTTTAGTAACAAACACTCTTTTAAGGGTAGACTGTGTTCAACAAGTTTAGGCAATCCAAAGTGACCTATTACATTAATGATCATAGTATTTTTTTTTTTCCTTTTCTTTGGTTGCTGAACATAAAGCTCTGACTACAGCAATAGTTGGTAGCATGGAACTCATGATACAAACACCTAATCTTGACGTTTTACTTTTCAACAAGATCATTCACGAATAAAAGTTTTATTGGTGGAAACTACAAGTAGATAGCCTTCATACTTACAGCTATTCAAGATATATTAATCACAGAGCACTAGCATGAAACTTTGAATTTCATCTTATGATTATAAAAATTCATTTTTTGAAAATAGGGCCAGAAATTGTTCAGAACCAGAACCAGAACATGATTTTTTTAGTTACTCTCACAACAGGGATGAAGCCAGTAAAAGGATCATGAGCAGAAAGAATAATGGATATTTTTTGATAAATTGTTACATGTGATCACTCACTGTAAAGGTATTTTGAATAATCTGGTGTCAGAAGAATTAATATAAAATAGTCCTGGCACTTGAGACAGAAATTATATAGTTACTATCAAAATTATTTTATCAAGACAATTTCAAAAATGCTTAACTAAAATAGAGTGCAGAAAAGTTTGTCAACATGGCATCTAATTTGTCAACATGCTTATGTATCTTCTCATCTTTCATATATTCCATAATAAAAGTAGTACGTGTATTTATGAATAGTAACAATAAAAGATAACATGATTCAACCTTTTTTTCAAAATCATTTCAGATAGTCATGCTAAAAAGATCATGTGTTTTACACTCAATTGAACCCAGATGCCTAATCTTATCCCAAATAAAGTGTTATGCCAAAGGAACCTCCTTAAGAATATTGACTGTTATGCTCCAACCAAATGCAACAAAGTGTAGCATAAATTGCAAATTACCAAAACTTACAATCAAGAATAAGTTCAAGGATGTATGACACACCCAAAACTCCTATAAAAAACTCATTAACCAAATTATTAAATTAAGTATAACTTACTTTTGTGTTTATGGCAAGAAAATCTAAGCTAAATAGTTCATACTAGAACATTTATCATAAATTATACGCGCATAAGATAAAGAATGTAATTAGACCATTATAGTTTATTGGTGAAATGACCATACCTCATCCTCACTAAAACCTTGTCCATCCTTGGGTGTAAACAACATATCTCCAGTGGCAAGTTCAAAAGCAATGCAAGCAAAAGACCACATGTCGACAGAGAAGGAGTAGCCAGCTTTCAGTATAACTTCAGGTGCTCTGTACTGCCTTGTCTGTATTTCTTCTGCAAACTGCTTATCAGCCCAACATGCATTTCCAAAATCTACTATCTTGCATCTCACATCAACCCCATCAATATTTCTCTCGGTCTTTGCAAAATCTCCTGCTCCTCCCATTGAAGTTACTCGTCCAGATATCTTAGCAACTGCCCTTCGAGCTCTTCTCTTCAATCTTTTCTCAATAAGACTATTAACTCCACCATTTGTGTTTCCCTCAGGCCGCTCTAGAATTGGAGAGAGTCCAGATTTAAAAGGGTCTTTGGCAAGATCAATGGTTGAACATAGAAGAATGTTTTCAGGTTTTAGGTCAGTGTGGATTATACCAAGTTCACTATGCAAGTAGTCCAAACCAATCAAAACATATTTGCAAATCTCTCTAACTTTATTCAATGGAAGACCTTTATAACGGTTATATTTGATCAAACGAAGCAAGCTATCACCAAGAAACTCAAGGACCATGCAAAGGTGCTGCCCATTTGGACCTGTGTGCTTAAAGTGGTCAATCAATTGGATAACAAATTTTGAATTTGATGGATCACCATCAGCAATGGATGAAAGAACCTCAATCTCATGAAGGGCAGCCTGAGCAAACTGGGCCGCACTTTTCTGGATCTTGAGAGCAACATATGACTGAAAACCACAATCTTAAAATTAGGAAAGATAAGAAAAAGACATACACTGGCGCACAAAAATAATAACAAGAAATTATCATTGGTTAGGGTAAAGGTAAATGCAACTAGAATATATACACAGCCATACATATATGTTATACCTTCATAGAAGGTTTTTGAATCAAACATAAATACAAGAACAAAGGATGAACTTGGACATGGTTCTTAGCAACAGTGCCTAGAAGACAGCCGTCTCAATATGGAACCACCCCACCTGGATCAATGGAAAGTGTCATAGTGCGTATGCAATACAAGTTAATCTTTTTATTTTTTTTTCTTTCTTTTCGTTTGGCCCCTCTATTGCTTTCTAAATTCAAGCACTAGCAAGATCCTACAGGTTATGTGATTTATGGTAGCACAAGTCTTGGATCCGTGAAGATAGTGATTATACATATAAAAGACTCAACAAGTCTTAACATTCGGCTATGCCAAATCAGAATTTAACTTAAGAATGATAATCATTACCATTCCACACACAGCTCACCATATACTTCCAACAAAATTAAATATATGTAGCAGATACACAAAATAACCAAGTGCCGTTTATCAGGGTGCTCAACATACAAACAACAATAATTCATGTATACCTTAATAATACTAACACCCATTTAGTATATTCTATCTCTTTCTTCTTGTCACAACACCTATTGCATCTATCGCTTTTTCTTTCTTCTCTCTACCTCTCTTAAGGTGTATACATCCAAGAGTGTGTCTACCAAACATTATTCATACTAAAAAGCATCAAATCATGCTCAAACAAGTGCAGAGGCATATTTATTGGCCCTCTATATACAGACAAATCTATGCAAACCAGGTGGTCCATTCACCAATTTTTTTGCTTTTCCAAATTTCCAACATGCATAGATCTTATTCTTATTCTTTTTTTGTGACGCACGTTGAACTAAAGAAGGGATCATAGTGGCAACCAATATCAAAAAGCCAAATAATCTCATATAGAAAACAACACGGGATATACATAAGGGCTAAGAAAGTAAAGAAGAAACAAAGATCTCAGAACCACCACGACATTTAAAGCATGCAAATTTTAACCAAGAAATATCCACAACAAACCAAGCAAACGTTCACAACTCTGTCCCTCACAGAGATTCCAAAACCGATTGCATCATTAAAAAAAAAATCCAACAAACCAGGAATACGCAATCACAGCCCAAAATCCATAATAATAAAAACAAGAGAAGGGGAAATTGAAAACGACAACTTCTGAAGAAAATGATTAAAAAAACGACAGAAGAAAAAGAATAAGAAGATGGGGACGAAACATACAGAGGCTTTAGTATCATAAGCAAGCCACACGGTGGAAAATTGACCCCAACCCAGTTTCCTCTGCGCTATGTACCTGCCGCCGGCGAACTGATCGGCGACTCTGACGGCATGGTACCCTCCTTTCCGATAAGAATCAAATCCCTCATCGTCTTCCTCCGACCCAGATGAAGAAGAACACGACATCTCCCTCTGATCTATTCAGATTCACCCAAAAAAATTAAAAAAAAACTGATTTTGGTTTCAAATTTTGCTTCCAATTCTTTCTTCCTTTCTTCTCTACAACAAAGGCTGAATTTTAACTCTTTTGATATATTTGTGTTTTTTCCTTTTTTCTTTTAACTCTGAAATTGCTTGGACGTGAAGTCTTTGTATTTATGTGTGGTGTGTGTGGAAATGCAAATCACATATGCATCAAACTTTCTTCAGATCCTCCACTTTTTTCTCTGTTTTCTTTCTTTCCTTTCTTCATGTGATATTAGCTGTGAATGTGGGTCTTTTATTTTTCGTACTCGTCTAATTTCATAGCCCACCTCTTTTATTACGTTTATACCCTTCATTGTCCACGTTTGGTTACCTGTGACTTTGACTATTTTGGGAATTGAATGTTTGGGACTGTGTATAAGTGAGGTGGAGTAATCATATTTTTCCAAGAGGTTATGGGTTGCTGTCCTTTCTAACATCATACACCTGCATATATATATATATATATTCTATATTTTTATGATAATCTTTTTAAGGTGTTCATAAGTAATGAGGTAGCTAATAATCATCTATAATTTGATGAGTAAAAAATCTTGTTTTATTTGTTGGGTTTAACTTGTATAGATTTCTTTTTGACTTGTTTGTTTTATTTTCTTTTAGTTGCATGAGTATGGCTTTAGATTTATGATTTATGATTTGGCTAACAATGGTTGAATTTCTTTCTTGGGTTGTAGTTTTCAAGAGGTCTTTTTTGGGTGTTGAATTTGGGTAGAGTATTATTATAATTTCCAGGCTCAAAACTAGAGATTGGGGATCTTAAATTGTTATTGGAACACAGGTTATTTGCTAAACATTTTGCTTAATCACCATAAACAGTCTTTGCCATGCTGGGTAAATATTACATCCGATAAAAAAAAGTCTTTAAAATATAGTCTCATGTCATCAATAACAAATTTAATGTTGAACTACAAATTCACGTATTCAATTACTTGCTTTTTAAATGCTAGTTTGGAACTATTCCATGCTTATTATTCTTTTCATTATTGAATACCCAATTACTTATTTAAGGTCAATCTCTTTCTAACTACTTATTTATGAATCAATACCAACATCTTTCAAACTATTCATTTAATGTCTAGCTACAAATATAACATTTAACCCACAAGTTACAATTACTCTATAAAGTATCTCACTTACCAAGTACAACATTAAGGAGGATCACATTAAGAGATATTTCAGTGCCCTTTGACACAGCATGACAGTCTCAAAAACTTGTTATTCAAAGAAGAGTTTCATTAACTCATCTATTTTAACCGTTGTATTTGTAACTGAAGCTACTAATTAAGATGGCAAGCTCTTAAACTTAATCAATCATTTTTTCTCTTTAAAATGTAACATCCCCAGGAAGTTACGCAACTAATATAACTGTAAAAGGTAGGAGCAAGTCTAAATAGAAACTTAGTTTGTTATATCACACAATTTCCATAAGTAAATTGTAATAGGAATTAATCCTATTCTTATTATATAGTTCGGTGTAACTACAAATAAAATCACTTGGAAAGTGATTTATAATTTTGGAAATATTGCGGATCCCAAAGTTAGAAGATGACAACAAGAAAGGATGAATCATAACATGATGAGAGAGAGGATTTTAAAAATTAAAGAGAAATAACTTAGATCATGTTATAATTTAGTTAATTATATATTAAGAAAATATAGCATCTACTACAATTATTGTGTTTTCATTCGGAAATGGCGCAAAAGCAACCTATAAAAACAGTACTTAAGTCTGGTCCTACTAAATAATTGTCCAGTCCTATAGGTCAAACGCAGCATCATTAGTTGATAGTGAATAAATTGTCTCTATAACCTTTTAGGTTAGTATTCTTTTCAACTTATTGTTTTTGCCATTGATAAAATACTTGGACTTTGGAGTCTAACTCCAAGTAGAGGTGAAGAAGCTATGACTTTAACTTATGGTAGTTGGGAACTAAATATTTTTTATTCAATTATTTTTCAGAAAGCTTCATACAGTATATGAATGGATGATGTATGGGACAAATTTAATCTTAACGATGTTACGGAATATAAAGATTTTACTATACTTGAACTCCAACTGCCACAAAAATTACTTAATCTTGAAATTTCAAAGAAAAAAATTTAAATGTCAGAGTAGTGGAATTGTCTCCTTCCTTCTTTAGTTGATCAACTATTTCTTCTTTCGTTGATTTAGCAATGGATGAACATGTGTTGTGCCATTAAAAATTTGGTCATTGGTTTAAATTATAACCAGGTCAATCACCTGTGATAAGGTTATAACACATACATTTGAAGCTTATCTCCATGTACAAATTCTATAAAATTTAACTTCCCTTTCCCTCCTCTCATTTGAAGCTTCCATTGTCCATATTAATATTTGTTTATTTTCAAAATCCACTTTATTACTTACAATTATGAGCATGGATCCCTTCCTCTCCAACGAGAGATTCATTTATGAGAGAGAGAAAAATAAATTGATATGTGTAAAATCCAATCTATATCTAAGAGAAAGAAAATAGTAGAGATAAAGAAAAAAATGAAAAAGAGGAAATAAAAAGAAATTTTATTCTATAATTATACCTCTCTTATTTTAAAAATATGGTGACATATATTAAATAAAGAACAAAATTACATAAATCTTAATTAATAATAAACATTATATTTTTTTAAAAAAAATGTGTATGTTTTACTATTATAGGATTGAATAGCTGAGATTGCATTTATGAGTTGTTTTTAGTAGTAAAGTTGGAACTTAGTAATATGTTTTATTTTATTTTTGGTATCAAAGATTTGATTTGATTTATGTTCAAATGGATGAGTTGCTATCTTTTTCGGCCACTTATATATTGGGCCAACCTTTTATTTTCTTGAGATTTCTGTGACCTAAAATAAGAAAACTTGATGATTATATACAAATAAAGAGAGGTGATTTTGGTTAAAAAAAAAAAAGGTGACTAACTCCAAGCAGGAGCAAAGCTAAGAATGTAACTTCACAGGGATTGGGAAAGCCGGAAAGGTTGTTTATTTATTTTTCAAGAAGGATGGTATATACTAAGTATATAGAAAACGAAATTAATCAAATAATCAATTAGCAGATAATGTATAAAGTTGTAATTATGTCGAAACTTTGACTACGCAAAAATTACGGAATATTGAAATTTTAAACATAAAAAACACAAATTGATCATTAGAGTTGTGGCATTGTTTTTTTATTTCTTTGATTGCTCAACTAAGCCAGTTTACACATAGTGAAACAGGGCCATGAGTAATTCAAGGAGGAGAAGTGGCGAACTCCTACTACCATATATGGCTATCAGGAACTCTGCCTCATGGATTAGAGCAAGCTCATCCACTCTTAAACTATAACATTAATCAAATGGATTAAAAATCAAAAGATTGGATGACTCATCAACTTACCATTAATTAAAATGCTCTTTAACCAATTCAATCCATTTATTTATAAATAAATGAATTGGATTAGATTTAAATTATCTATAGATGGATTGGTTATATCATGGACAAATGAATTATTTTTCTTTGATCCTGACTTTTTCTTTGCCTTTTCCTCTTTGTCACGTGGTTCTTCCATTTCTTTCTCTTTTTCAGGGTAGGGATTATATTTTTAAGATTACACGGACCAAATCTATTAGGTCAACTTAATCTATATTTAGGTGTAAAATGAATTTTAAAAAAAGATAATTTTAAATTAATTAAAATAATTTATTAAATATTGTAAATTTACTTAATTTATTTTTTAGATTTTTTCAAATGTAAAATTACTTGCAAAATTATTGTAATAACTTTAATTTGATAATTATTTTTCAATTGATAATAATATCAATTTATTTAATCTTTGTTGAAATATTATTGATCTTCAATAATATTTTATTAATTTTAGTTTTGAGAACATTCATTTATGTTAAAATAAAAGGAAGTATTGACAGTAATTCATAGATTAATATATGAATAATAGGAAATTAATATTTATTACTTTCATTATTTTAATAATTTTCTCAATTCCAACATTTACAATATTAAATAATATAAAATATATTTTAATTATGATAAATAGAATAATAAATAAAAAATATTAATTATAAGAGAGATATATTATAATACAAATATTAGCTAATAATTTTTTTATTTTTTAAAGGCTCCAAGCAAAGACTTTAATTATACCTAGAGATAGAAGTAAAAGAGTTCGTGCGATAAGGACAGCTCGAATTGTTTGATAAATAGATAAATTCAATTAGATTAAGGTTTACAAAAAAAAAGTTTGTTTAACCTATTCAAAAGTTTATTTATCTTTATATATTATATTTGTATAATATTTATTTTAATATATTATATTTATATAATATATATGTATATATATATATATGTTTTAGATCTATTTAATAACTTTTTTATCTTATAAACTTTAAACTTGCATCATTTTTAATTAATCATTTATATAAATTTTAATCTTATTTATTAATTTTTTTGGAATGTAAACTTTTAAGCAGCAGGCTTTAAATCATCCGATAACTTTCATCCTTAATTATACCTGTCATATTTTAAAGATGATAACTTTCATCCCTAATTATACCTGTCATATTTTAAAGATAAGAACGAAAGTAGACCGAATTGAACTAAATTTTAAATGTTTAAGTTGATACATGTTAAAGTCTTTTTTTATTAAAGTTTAACCTTATTTAAAGTTTATAAGGTTTATAAACTTGTTTAAAAGCTTATATTTTAAAAAAATTAATAAATAAATTTAAAATCTATGTAAATAACCAACAATAGATTAAAAAGACTTTGCATATTTAAAATTTATAAAATAAAAATATTATTAAATAAATTTAAAACATATATATATATATATTATACAAATAAAATATATTATGATAAATATAAATATATAATATAAAAATAAATAAATTAAATAAATTTTTTTAAATCTAAATTTAACTTGTTAAATAAACCCAATCAAATTAAACTTTACGCAAATCACATTCCCCGTTAGTAATTGTATAACAGGGATTGCTTTGTAATTATCAAATGGGTCATGTGTTTGTGACTTTTATTTTTCGTCAAGCTACATATTGGGCCAGGGATCTTCTAATCCAAAGCCTTACGATAACAGTGACATCATGTTTACAAGATAAAGATATCGTGATTTAGATACTTAAATTCGATACTGTTAAATCAAGTTAATACAAAATTAATTTTGCAGAATCCAATCAAACACAAAGTGATAGTTGGAGCTCAAATTCGGGTCTTGCAAGAAATAACAAATATAGTTGCCATTTTAGAGTCATACTTGGATCGGATCATTGAATTGCAAGGGGGAAAGGGACAACACCCAACCTGCCTAAAATTGCGTCAAACATGAATACAGGGTGAAAGGTGTTTTACAAGGCACGAAACTAGCTAAAAGTGGAGGGTCTCTCTTTGATCCATATAAGTCTTGTTTTTTTCTTCCTCTCCGCTGAATCTGTAAAAGCACATGATACGAATCAAGAAGAAAATTTCAAACAGTTAACTAATGGAATATTTCCTCGAACCTGTAAAAGTTCAGGTACATTTGCTTCCCTCTTTTTTATTTATTTTTTCATCATCAATGATTCAATTCCAACAAAGTAGAATTACAATTTTTACAAAAGAAAAAAAGAACAGCAAACAAACACAAAGGATAAGTAACTTTAACTACAGATGGTCATCACTGGATTCAGCAAGTAAAACACCTGAGAGCAGCATCAAATCCAATATAACAACTCCTGGCAGCCCAATTAACCTTCTTTGGTGGCAGCAAGAATCTCCATGAAGGAAAACTAAGCTTTGGTGTCAGTATGCGACATAAACATGTAAACCTCGGTTGCCCCATTAAAAAAACCTGAGAGCTTCAAATGTAACAGGAAATAAACGGTTTTTGTTTTATCCTCTGATCAAGCAGTAGGGGAAAGAATTTCCATTATGGATGTATAAGTTCCAGTAACAGCAACAATAAAGCCAAAAACCACAATAACCCCATCCAAAAGAACACACTTCCAACCCAACTCCTCCTTGAAAACTATACAATGAAACATAGCAGGCAACACAAAGCTAAGAAGAACACACACACTGCTTCCTACCAAGGACAGAAAATCAGCAAAATTAGGCACCAAAAGTGCCACTAAACTTATGACCAACACCATCAGCCACCTAAGCCACAGAGAGTACCTAGACCCACAAAACCTTCTCTCAACAACCTCATAAACCGGGTTCATCATCAACGGAAAAGTGAAGAACAAATTGATGCAAAGTCCAATCTGAACCAAACCACTAATAACCCCTGGACCCAAATTGGTAGTAATAATACCCTTGGTTTCTGCACCAAAAGCAAAATAACCCAAACCTCCAAACAAACCAAACAACACCGAAATAAAACCCATCCCTAAACCCAAAACTTTACCAAATTTCTCTTTATCCTTAGCCTCAGATTCCAAGGGCAAAACCATCCCTATTCCTTCAAAAGCATACACAGCCACACCTATGCCATAGAAAAAAACAGACAAACCCCCGAAGGTTTCCAAAGCAGGTCTATTCTTCATATAAACGAGCACATCCTCCACCATCACAGCACTCTTAGACGCAAGATCAACCGCATCGGCGAAAATGCTCAGAGGAGCCAAATGAGTCAAAGTACGAATCGAATTTAACCCTAATTGAAAAGGGAAACAGGCCCAGAGAAACAAAACCTTAGGGGTCAAACCGAGGAAAACCGGCGTCGTTTGGTTGGTGACAAGAAAAGCAAGAGTGGTGGAAATGAAGATTAGATAGCTGACGCAGAAGCCAGACTGAGAAAGCACAATCATAATGTCGACGGAGAATCTGCCGAGTGGACCAGAGACGGTGAAGCCCAGATCTCCGAAGGATCCGATTTTGGAGTAGCCCATGAGGGATTCGAGCTTACGGCGCGTGTGAACGAGTAGCATCATGCAGTGGTAAGTGAGGGCGGCAACCACAAAGAGCATGAGCAGGCCCATAACCCAGCCCGTTCTCTTGAAGCTGTAAGGAAGGCCCAAGACTCCGGCCCCAACGATGGCGATGAAGATGTTGGCGAAAGTCTTTAGATTAGAGGAGAGAGGGGGTGCCCTGGCAAGAAGAGGAGTGTCTTCTCTTGGGTACGGTGGTAGCGAATACGATGACGACCCTGCTTCCTTCTCAAACCCCATCGTTGGAAAATGAAAACAAAATGGTTGGATTGAATTGAATTGAATTGAATTGAATTGAAGAAGAAGGATATTGTGTTGTGTGAGTGGTTTGGTGGACTTGACCCTAACAAGACTCGAGGATAGGCAAGTGGTACTCAAATATATATATATATTCTCTTTTCATAACTTACGGCAATAGAATTCATATGGAACTTCCCATTGTCCTTCCCCGCTAATTTGGACTATTTCCTCTTTCAATCTCCATCCCCACCCTATAATTTAATAATAAATTACTTAGCTACATAAGATAACCCTACTTAATACAACCCTGGTCTTCAACTAGCTAAATATGGAATCCTTATTTTGTAACCATGCAACACTGCTTACCACATCACTATATTTCCTTCAATTATGTTTTATCTCAGTTTTAATTGTTATTTTTAAATAATAAAATATTTATAACGGTTACCGTCATAAATTTTAAATCAATAACCTATATTACAATAGTTAGGTGATACGGGAATATTTTTCCTAAATATGTGGCGGCTAAGCTTTGTATATATTTGGAATAATTTTAGTTTTGGTGTTATGTACGTGCGTATGTGTAATTAATTTATTTCTTTTATTTATAAAGATAGTTTTGTGGGTGCAATATTAATTTAAAAATTTATTATGATTATTAAAGATGCTGATATTTTATCATTTATTAAATTTGATATTTTTAGCAGATAGAAATAATATAATCTCACCTATATGATGGGTCCAAATTAACATTTATTAGTCCTGTTTTTATGCTTAATATATTGATAGCATGTACATCCATAATAATAAATAATAATAACTTTTTAAATAATAATATTATTATATATGATACATGTGTAACCATGGTATAATTGGTCGTAACATTTGAATTTTTTTAGGTTAAATTTATCTATTGATCTCTATAATTTTATTAATTTTTAAATAAGTATTTATAATTTAAATTTTTAGTTAATTTTTTATAATTTTAAAATATTGTAATTAGGTTTTTTAAGTTATAATTAATTGATCAACAATTAATATTAATAAATTTTTATCATATGTGAATGCTGTGTGATATTATATTTGATAATTTATATTTTTTCTAATTAATAGTTATATATCAATTTTTAATATATATATATATATATTATAATCTTTGAAGTTAAATGTATTTTTAACTCATAAATACGATGAGCTTTGCTCTTAATTTCTAAAATAATATATTATTTTTAATTTTTTAAACTTCTGTTTTAATTATCTGTTGCTAACTACCTTGTCTTAAATAATTGTTGATTTAGTTGATAGATATCTAACTAAACTCAATCACATTTATCAAATTGATTTTATATATATTAAAAAATTATACAAACAGTAAAAATTATTAGTTTTGAAATTGAACCAAATAAAAAATCATTTTAATATTATCTAAATTAACTTCCTGTAAAAAAATTTAAGATTTAGTTACACGTTTAGTTTATCTAGTTTGATCTACGTGCAACTTTGATTCTTCAAGTTTTTTTTTTCAAACAATTTTAATTCTTCTACTTTTTAAATTTAGTAAATTTTGTTCACCGTTAATTTTTTATTTGTAACTACAATTCTTATTTTTTTATTCAAATATTTTACAAATTAAAATTATTATTATAGCCAAAGCCTTAAATCTGACTCAAAATAAATATTTTTTTTCTAAAATCTAATATTTAGTCTTATAATTTTTTTTAAAAAAATTTCAATTTCAACAAAAAAAATTATTTTTAAATGCTTTAAAAAATTAACAAGAGACCAAATTTGTTAAATTTTAAAAATAAAAATGAAAAAAATGCTCAAAAAAAGTTAGAGAACAAAATAACACATAAGTTAAACTAAAGAAACCAAAAGTATGATTAAACTTTTTAAAAATATATATATATACGATGAGTTAATATATATATATATATAATAAAATTTAATTAAATATATACTAAATTAAGTCTGCAAATATTTAATTACAAGTTAATGATATTAACCAAAAATAAAAAATGGAAACAAAATAAAAAAAAATAACAAGATTTCTTCTCAAATCCTTTATTTCTATTTTTTACACAAGAGAGAGGCTGTGGATTGGCATCAAAACAAAAGAAAGTTTTTCCCCCTGACCTACATGACTACTGTCAAAGTATGAAGGTGGAATTTTGTCCTCTACAATGCTCTTGTATTTTCTAGTACTGGCAGGAAGCTCTTATCTACATTATAAACATCACAAGATATTGATACACTAATAATTGTTGAATATCATACAAGAACAAAAATTATTATCTAGAAAGAATAAATTTGTGTGCATCCATTAAATTTGAAAAAGCTTTTATGCTAGATCTAAATATTATAGTTCACTTGAGATTAAAGAATTACACATATCATTGGTTATTTATATATTTGAGTTGTAGTGAAGTTAAAAGACTAATAAATGGCATCGTTCGTTCACATGGGTTGGAGAAAAAATTAACCCTCCTTATTGATACTAGTTCACTGTCAATAAAAGTAAAATCATAAAATTATAAAAATATAAGTAAAAATTTTAAATTATAAGTTCTCATTTAAAAGTTTGTTGAAATATAATCAACAATTTACAAATTAATTTATAATGAAAGAATATTAAAATAGAGTTTGGTACAGGTATAGCCATACGACAAATGGTCCCAAAATTTTAATTTGTTAGTGTGTAAATAACTTAAAGCAAAGTTTTATAATTGAGTAAAATCTAAATAAAATTGTTCATTTCTGATTAACGTTCTCTAATTAAAGCATATATATATATATACATATATATATATAAAGAGAGAGAAAAATTATTTTATTTTTGAAAAGATTTAAATTTTATAGTGATATTTATTTATATTTTAAAAATATATTACACGTTAAGTTGAGTTTATTTGATAAATTATCAAATAATTTTTAAATTTTATAAAATCTATAAATTTAATTTATATAATAAAAAAATTTTAATTCAACAATTAAATTTGTTAAATTTAGAATTATCAAGTGAAAATAATTTTAGTATAAATTACTCTTAAAAAAAGTGCATCTCTCTCCTATATTTGTGTGTTAAAGAATACTAATAAAATTTGTTAGGACACTAGTAAAAAAGTGTTATCAGTATATTCCATTTTAATTTTTAATATAATTTAACATAATTTTTAATATAAAAATAGGTTTATTTTATAATAATATTATAAAATATATAAAATTAATAGTGAGATATTATTGAATAATTTAACAATGCTATTTAGATATTATGTAATGATATTAATATAAGATATTAAATAAAAATAATAATATTAATAAAAGGATGTTGATAATAATAAAAAATGTTGAGTGACAATAATAATGAATGATGTTGATATTTGCATCGAGCATCAATAATAATTATTAAGTCAATGATAAAAAATGTAAAGATGTTAGATATTAATGAGAACACTAAAAGATAGTAGATAGTAAAAATGATAATAAAAATTATTAAATCTCCGTAATGGTAATAGAAGGTGTTAGAGAGTAGTAATAATAATAATGATAAAAAATATTAGATGATGATAATAATAGTAAAGGATAAAAAATATTAGATAATGATAATAATAGTAAAGAAGATAAAATGATAATGATAGAAAATGTTTGCTAATAATAATAATAAAAGATATTAATTATTAATAATTATAACAAATGATGAACGATGTTGGATGTTAGTGATAATAATGAAAGGTATTAAGTAGTGATAATAAAAGATATAAGACAATAATAATATGATAAAATATATTAAATAATAATAATAATAAATATTAAATAGTAATTATAGAAGATATTAGACAATAATAATAATGAAAGATATTAAAAATAACAGATAAGATATACATAATATTTTAAAACTAAAAATTATAATCATAATATTTTTTTTCATAATTTTTAAAATCAAGATAATAGCATTTTGAAGCAGAATCATAAGTCATTTAAATCTTATTTTAACCAAATATATTTTATTTTAAAATTTATATTTAAAAATTAAAAACTCACATTAAATTTTAATTAGTATTGTAAAACGACATTAACATGACCATATTTTTTGTATACCTTAATTATGAAAACATGGCAAAAAAGGACGAGCCAAATCACTCAAAGAATAATGCACGTCTAATATCTTAATTAAAGACAAAGTGGATATTATTATTATAAATGCCATACTTATCTTGAGGTCAATAATCGTTAAATTATCAAATCAGTCTCCGATATCCATTCACATTTTCTTCCGACTTTTTATGGTATAAAATATCATATTAGTTTTTAACATATGGAAAAATTTATTAAATTAGTCTTTAATCATAAATTAATTTGATTTTTTTAAATTATAGAAACTAACTTAATAAATTTTTATATACCTTAAGACTTGTTAATATGCTAATATTCGTACCATAAAAACTTATGTATGAAAAAAAAAAATGTTAGGAGACTGATTTGTTGAGTCACTCGACCAATAATAGTGATTAACCTATAATCAAGGGAAGGGAGTTCTGTCGTGTCACTCCTTGTGGAAAATATACCATCGCTCCACCAAGCGAAAGATGTCGCAGACTGAAGTATTACCAGAGAGGGAGTAATTTACAATTAAAAAAAATTACTTTATAAGAATTTTAAGTAATTATTTTCGAAACGTTTTATTTGTGGAATAATATGTACTACAAATAAGTGATAAGAATAGAAAAAAATTATGTGATAGATGATATAATTAAAAAACATAAAAAAAAAACGTGTTTATAAATTATTTTATAATCTATTATACAAATAGCACAACTTTCGTTTTTATAACATATTTGATTGGATTTTCCGTGTTGATGACCTGATTCATGGAGTGGGAAAATCATTGTTAAATCTTTGCGTATCAAACGTGACAAGTTGAAAAAAGAATACGTGATAAAGAGAAAAAGGAACAAACAAAACAAGTAGAGCATGATATTATTAATATCTTACCATAAAACAGTTAGATATGCTATAGATATTATCAGACAGGCAAAAAACTTTTCATTTTTGTAATTATTATATTTGCCGAGCATTCACCATCCAGCCCTCCACCATAATTATATTCATAAAAGGCCAAAAGAAAGGACCCCACCACTTTATTTGCCTTTTTGGTCATCTTTCAACGGATGTCTCAAGTTGTGTACAAAGCATTCATGTTGGGTGTGATAGCGAGTGAAGATCATTCATTGGATGTTATCTTCACGACGAAAAGCCATGCTAAATCCAAATGCCCTTAGTGTATGACAGTGACAAGCTAACTACACTTGCCTAACCATTACCAACCAAATAGATCTAGCGTTGAGTCGGTGTACCAATTGATAAGTTAGATTCTTCCAGTTGATTATTTATTGTCGTTTAACAAGAAAGAAAAAGTGTGTAGTCTGCAAGGCGATAAACGTGCTTATACAGATACAGAAGAGGCAGATATTGAGCTGCAATCTCTGGTTGAATCAAAGCCTTTAAGTTTGGAAAGTAAATTATGAATATTATTAGCATATTGACAGAGGAAATTTAATCTACAGTTTACAACTAGAAACGGTTGATTCTGTAGAAGACAACTTAATAATAAGGTAAAGAGGCCCATAACCATTGAGATAAGGTTTGCTTGCAGGGATCACATCAATTTCCACCTAATACACCATGCCCTGACACTTAGGTAAGGGAGTATTAAGAGTGTTGAGCTAGCAAAGTGATGTGGGGTCGAGTTGGAATAATCCTTCAGTGTACTAGAGTATGTCATCTACATTGAGCACATTCTTACTGAAATGTTTCACTTGACTCAGATTGAGTAGCAGTGAGTTCCAAATATAAAGGTTAGGAATGATGCCCTTCTCTGCCATTTCTATAAAGATCTGCATGGCTTTCTGAAGGTCCCCTTTCCTACATAGGACATCAATCAAAGGACTGTAAGTTTCTGTGTTGGGTACACATCCCCTTGAAGTGATGTCTTCCACCAACTTCAAGGCACTTTCAACTTTTCCTTGTCTGCAAAAGGCAGCGATGATAGCGTTGAATGTAGATGGAATGGGAAAGCAGTTATTGGCAATCATTTCATTCATCAGCTCTACTGCTTCTCGGACACTACCTTCTTGAGAAAACTCATGAACAAGGGAGTTATAAACTAGAATACTTGGAATTCCACCTTCATCAATCATCTGATTGTACACACTCTTTGCATCCTCAATAGTTCCCTCCTTACAGTGCTCTAAAATCCTAAGGCTTCTGTCAACAGCTCTAGGGAACAATTTTCCCATCTTTGTTAGAAACTCAACTGCTTCATCAAAACGATTTTGCTTAAACAGACCATATATTATGCTATTATAAGGACTGATGTGCCCTCTAGACCCTTCTTTGCTTTCCTCCATTAACTCCAAAATAGAAAACCCATCTTCCATTCTTCCTTCTGAACACAAACCTCTAATTACAGTGTCAAACGTCACAAAGCTCCATTTGATCCCATCTGTTTTCATATCATTGAAAAGATTAAGAGCCAAATCCAACATCCCAGACTCACAAAAACCAGATATCAATATATTGTAGGTGTCCACATTGGGAAGACAACCTTTACTCTCCATCTGTTTCAAAAAATGAAGCCCAACTTTCACTTTCCCTGCTCCACAAAACCCCTTTATCAAGGTGTTGTAAGCCACAACATCTAGCGAACCTCCCATGCTCTCAACTCTCTCCAAAACCTCAGCAGCCTCTGTTACACGGCCAGCATTGCACAGAATTTCCAGCACCTTAGTAACAGAAACAACATCGGGCACAAAACCCATGCTAAAACTCTTCTCCAGCAGGACAAGAGCCTGAACCGAATTCTCTTCCTTACAATACCCAGATATCAAAATATTAAAGGTGACATCATTGGGCTCCTCCATCTCATTCATCAAGCTTCTAGCCCTCCCAACTTTGCCATTCCTACAAAGAGCATGGAGCAAGGTATTGTAAACCACAGTGTTAGGGGTAACCCCTCTAGACTTGATAAGCTGCAAGAGCTTAAAACCTTCACCTAGCCTATTTGTGAGGCACAGGCCTTTCATCAAAATCCCAAAAGTGTAATCATCCCCCTCAACACCTGTTCCCATCATGCTCTTCCTATAAAACTCTCTAGCTATGTCAATGTCCTCCTTCACAAGGACATCCAAAATTGAGTTGAAAATCTTGAGTGAGGGAGTGCCATGAAACTTGTACGCCAAGTCAAGAACTTTGATGACACTTCTAGTCATCCGGGCACGGCCAAGGCCACGGATGATGGTGATGAAGATGTCATCGCCGGGAGGAGCGCCAACCGAGTCAGGCATTTCATCGAGCACTTGCTTGACAGTGTCGAAACGGCGGAAAGTGCAAAGTTTGTGGATCAAGGCTCGATATGTGGATTGAGAATGAACGAAGTTGGGGACGGTGGAGGCCCATTTGAAGGTTTCCAGCGCCTGGGAAGCGGATTTCTGATCCAGAATGAGCTGGGAAATGTGTTCATGGCTTGGTGCAGCAGAAGAATATGTAGATGAATGCGTCTGGAATAGGAAACGCCTTAGATAACACGCATAAGGGGTTGAAGCATGTGGCAAAGCCTTCCAGAGTTTGCGCATCTCATGAATCATTGAGTGCAACCTATTATACTCTTTTCCTCGCTAAATTGGGATAACTCTAAACATGGATACAACACACTAATAAAAAATTATAATCTGCCAATGCAAAAACCTCATCCTGTTTAATATAAATCCCTATAGTGAAATTGTCAGATCATGTTTAACTGAATTACACGGCTAATGCTCTTTTATATATATATTCCATTATATAAACTTTCAAACAAGAAAATACCTATTTATTTTATTTTATTTCACAGCATTACATTTTATCTTTCTTTTATATAATTTCTATAACTATCATTCATAACACAAGTTTTACTTTAAACACGTTTTAAACCCTAAAAATCCAAACCATGATTGACTATTTTATTGCATATATTGCATTTTATTTCACTCGCCAGTAAATATAATTTACACAACCCTCCTAGTTCAAAGGTTAATAGGACAAACATTTTGTAATTCTTAATAATAATCACCCCTAAACTAATACCGGTCGAATTAGGGATTTACTTTTGAATGTCAATGGTTTTCTTCTTCAAAATAGTATTTAGTTAACGCAATCAATCCTTCATAATTGTCCTAATTTGTCTTTTTAACATAATCAATCCAACTACGAGCTTTTGTACAGCCAAGTGAATATTATATAATAGCTTTGTAAGTGACATTCTGTTGGTTTTTCAATAAGGGAAATGCGCAAAGTGCCGTTTATTTATGTTTTTCTACCAAAGGTAAAAGACAGGTCAAAGACAAATAGTTAGAAAACAACCTGAATGTTCGTAACAAATTTACAATGACTTCAAAAATTTGGAAAAGAAAAACTAAAAAGGAAAAAAAGAAAAAGAAAAAGAATACAAAGCATTTACTTGATAGTTCTTTCCAAAGGACAATGAAAATTCGCTGTTGAGTTGCTGTGTATTTGTATCACTTCTGGCCATAGAAAATGGGAAGAGTGGCTGAAGGAGACTTATTGACGAGCCGATTCTCAAAAAATGTGGATGGATACAAGACCAAAAGTAGGTGTAAAGATGGTGTGGTGATAATTGCTGTAATAATACAAATGGAGAAGGCTCTGAATCTGATTAGAAGTTCAAAATTGGAGTTGTTACAAGATATGTGTATGTGTAACATTATGGTTGAGCAAACAACATTCTTCAAAAGCAGCAGCAGGGGTAGCAGTTAGTCAGAAAAAGGCCCCACTGAACACCCAACTCAATCTGTACAACAAATCAGTCACTAACAAGAAGTTTTATTCATCTACCATTTAAGACACCCTTGAGAAGATCAAGGCCTTCAGCAGAAATGCTCCTCCTCCTATGTGATCTAGGAATCTCAATCTTAGGGGGTGGATCTTTGGAGAAACACACCACCACAGCTGTGAGATTGTCACATGTGTTGCGTTGGAGGGCCTCGGTTACAAGTATTTTTGCACATCTGTTGGGATCATTGTGCTGCATCAGCTCCTTCCTAACCATTGTAACTGCACATTGGCTACTCATCACATCCCATAATCCATCACAACCCATTATCAAAAACTCATCTTCTTCTGTTAGGACAATCTCTTCTAGCTCAGGCTCTGCGCTTAAGGGGCTCTTGGAACCTTTGGAGCCTTTGATGTGCCAATCTCCAAGAGCACGAGCCACTGATAGTTGGCCATTCAGGTATCCATCATATATGACACCACCTAATTTCTCAATTCTTAATCTTTCAGAAGTGCAATTTGGTTTATGGTCTTTAGAAAGTTCAATGGCTCTGCCCCTTTTGCCCAATACAGCACGAGAATCTCCTGCATTGGCAATTAGCATGGTCCTGCAAAATAGAGAGTACTAGTACAACTATTAACACTGTTTACCCAAACTAGCTAGCATACATGAAAAGTGAAAACTTATATGCAAGTAGCAACAGTTCTCACCTTCCCAACACAAAGGCTACAAGAGCGGTGGTGCCTGAAGAACTATCAAGAGCACTAGCATCTCTAAATGCAAGATCAGCTTTCACAAATGCACTCTTAGTTGCTATTTTAAAGCCGGATGGGAAATGGGAATCCTCCACTATAAACTTGAGGATATTCTTTTTGGTAAATGATGCTGCATCAATACCACCATGTCCATCAAATACCTGTATATCAATCTCCATTAGTATCTAAAATTCGTGTAACATGAATTTCTACTAAATGAAATTCCTGTATTAATAAATGTAAATCTTTTAGGTCTATGTGGTTGATTAGTGATAGGAAATTTGTTGATATTGTGGAAATTGCTCTACTTAAGAAGAGAATTGGCCCATTCCATTAAGTGAATAATAATAAGATTGATCTAACTCAACAGAAGAAACATACCCCATAAAATGCTGCAGGAGAAGGAAGGTTTGTTGCTGGACCAACACTTTCGCAAAGAACATCAACACATATGAACTCATCCTCCATATACTGCTTTGGTCCTTTATCAGAATAGCTTCCAGATCGCAATACAGGTGAAAACTCTGATTTTTCTTCTGTGCTTGATTTCGAGCCAACAATATTAATATTTGATTCCTAGACAGAAGAGTATCATGCATAATTATTAGTTAAGACTGACTCAAAATATGGTAATAAAGTATACCACAGCTTGAACAAGTCAACAATCCATTTTCTTGTTATGAAATTAAAACTGCATTTTTTTTCATGATTTCACAGATATGGACATTCTATTCAAACAAACTGGTCATTGGTCAAAACAAGGACATGAACCAACAAACATAGGAAGTTGGTCAAAAGATTAATGGTAAAATGTCATGTTACCAACTTCCAAGGAAAATTATCCAAAGGCTGCAGTTTCTATAATCATCTAAAAAATCACTCGAACCTTTATTGGCATTTTGCAATTAGCTGCAGATTCAGTAGGATCCTTGCCTACCTTGTAATAGTTCAACAATTAATAAGCACTAGGATAATATCAAAACAGTAACTAAGGAAATATCATATTCTAAGCTTTCCTAAATCCTAAGATTCCATTAAGTTTCGCTTAAATAGATGCAAATTTTAAAGCTATATATGTTGCACACATATTTGGGTTAAACTCAACCATGCATGGTATCTATTTTCAAATGGGACATCCGAGAAAACATAGAGTGGCCATGTTTAATCAAGGAAGACGGAGGCAACTAGTGGTTGAGTGCTGCATTATCAAATGATCAGAATGTTCAACGAAGCTGCAAAATCCGTTGGCATATTCATTTTATCCTCACCAAAGTAACAGAACAGCTTGTGTCTTATCCATCAAAGGCTACACAGGTATTGAATCTAGAGGACATGGATGATGATGAACATGAAAACAACATGTGATTTCAATTTCATTATACTAACCGGTTCAGCCAACCATGTAGAGCTGCTGCAATGGCGTATAACCGAATGATCCCTTGGAGGTTTCCCAACATTCTGATTCATATTCCCTACCGTATCACCATTATGATCCTCCATAGAACACTCACTATTACCCTTGGGGCAAGGGCAACCACCACCACCACCACCACTCATTATAGTGCAACCAGCCCCTGGCGCCATCCTTGTCCCATTACACAAAATCTACCAATCACCCACAATCACAACCAAAAAAAAGCTTAAAAATTTATAATCCCTTATACCAGAAGCTTCTAAAAAACTGTTAAAACAACCGCCACAGCCATTTTTAAACAAACCCAGATGAGAAACAGCTATTCCAAACGTGGTTTGCACTTGATCCAAGAAAAAAGGCCAACACAGTACTCAAGGCAACCCAATAAGGTGAGAGACAGAAGACAGATCAGAAAAAGAGGTCCTCATGCGACCGAGGGAAAAAGGAAGGTCTCTATTAGGTTGTAGCATCCACAGAACCAAACACATGGTCGTGCCAAGCTCGAAGCTTTGTAGCATTACGGATCAAAAGGTGAAGATTAAGAGCAGAAAAACGAAGACCCAAATAGAGATAAATGGATATGAGAGAGAAGGGGGAACCGTTGAGAAGTGGCAGGTAAATATATATATATAAAGTGATTGGCAATTGCAGGTTTTGCGGTCGTCATTGTAGCGCTTGAAAGGGAGATCGGGACACTGACATGTGGCTTCATCTGCTGCCATTTGTGTTACTAGTTGACCGTATGCCTTCATGCCTATGCCCTTGTGGTACTCCAACATCTTACAATCTATGATCACCATTCTATTTTCAAATCAAATCAATGTATAAACTCTCTCCTCCCTTTCATTCTCTTTTTTAATCTATTTCATTTTTCACTTTCTTTTATCATATCTAACTAACTTAACTTCTTTTTTCCATTTTTCCCTTATCAAATCATTATCTTTCTCCTTAAATGTCATATCATCGCTTCAACTATGTTACTCGTATATGACATATGCCATTACTATTTTGCTTCTATGTTAATGCATTTTATATGTTTCTATGTTAATTCCTTTGATAATAGAATTTGATTTAATGAAATTAAACCCTCATCTCAAAATTTTATTTAATGATTAAATATATAATAAAATGTAGATGTATCATTGAGTTGTATAGATTTAAATATATAAAATATTTAAATAAAATTTAAAATAAATCTTGTTATATTTTAATAAATAAAACTTATAAAAATTAAATATGAATAATTAAAAAAACAAAAACATACATAAAATTAATATGGAAACAAAAATACAATTAGATCATTTAATAATAATAATAATAATAATAATTTCAACAGAGGAATGCAAATAGTATCACTTAGTTATATACTAAATCACAATGAACTAATAGTTAATTAGATAAACATTATATTGAAGTGCATTAATTCAAATCCCATCCATATTAATTAGTTTTGTGAGAGATTTATAATATGAAGAATCTTATAATTTGAGATTCTTTTAAGAATTTAATTATAATATATTATTAATGTAAATATTTTTTTTATTATCATCTAACTATAAATGAACGTATAATTAATAATTGTTGATTTTTATAATTATTTTAAAAAATATATCTATCACAAATTTCAATTTAGACAATAGCATAAAAATATTCAAATTAAAATAATATCAAAAATAATTTTTTTATTTAATTATAATTATAAAAAAGTTGTAAAACATTTTAAATATTTTAAATTGAAAAGACATCGAATTAGTTCAAAGTAACTTTTATAGGATATATATTTAACAAGTCTAATAATTAAATATTGTGATATTAATATGATGCAAATTTTTAAAAATTAAAAATTTATATGAAAATATTTTTATTATTAACATTTGTTTATGTGTTAAAAAATATAGTATACGTTGAATTGATATATTTAATAAAATATAAAAATTTTAATTTTTAAAATTTTGTAAATTTTATCTATATAATAAAAAATTTAATTGAACAATTAAACTTATTAAATTTATATCTTATAAAAAATTATTGAGCATAATAATTTTAATGAGTAAATTGATATCTCACTTTATAAATTTAGCTTTATTATTAAGTGTATAAATTAGTTACCAAGAAGTGTCTTTAGCATAAATTAATAATTTTAAATTTTAATTCTTGAAAATAAAAATAAAAGGTTCAGTCTTGCACAAAAGTTGGCTTGTATTGATATCATTCTTTATTATTTTTAAGAATATTTAAGTTTTAAAAATTAGTGTTTATTTTAATTTTATTTTAAATTAAGTATGTAAAAAATAAAAAATATAAATATAAAGTTGATTGCATAAAATAAAATAAACTTTTTTCATTTCTAAGAAACGAGAAAAAAGAATAAAAAAACCTACCTCCATGTTTCATATTGAAGAATTTAAGCTCTTTCAACCTTTATATAATTTTTTATATAAAAACTTATCTACAAAGTTTTAGAGTTACCACTCAGCATAACAAATAAAATGCAAGACACTTAAATTTAATATAAAAAGTGTTAATTTTTAGTATTATAAAAATTTATTTTTTTATTTTTTTCATTTATTTATATAACTAAAAATTTATTTTATTTTTTTACCTATTTCACCAATATATTTTCTATTCTATTTGTATTCTTTTATTTTTTTATTTTATTTTCTATTCCATTCATCATTTAAATTTAAACAAAACATAAATGTAAAATTAAGAAACATCAAAATGGGAAAAGTGGAAAAGAGCCTAAAAAATATTAGTGGATTGATAAACGCCAATGTTGATGAGTCTCTTAGTAACATGATGCTCAAACACAAGTTGGATATGATCTTTGAATACATCAAACCCAAGTTTCTGATCACCGTGGTGGAATCCATCCCAATTCTTGTTGTTTATTACTAAGAAAAAGATTATCCAAATATAATTAGATGTTAGATTTTTTGAAAAAACAAATCCTAACCATTAATTGAGGAATGTAAGGGATGAATACAGTGTTTTTATAGATAAGAATTAAGGTTCTTACTACTAAAATCACAAACAGCTCGGAGTTCATCTCCATGACCATGTTCCTCACATTTTTCCAATCCTAAATTCAGCTTCTAAGTCAAATATTTCATCACCACAATAGTATGAAAGACTTTTCTCGGAGTACAAAAAGAATGGGGTGATGGAATTATATGAAATTAGCCAAAAATTTCATGAAACCAATAATATACATTAGTAATTCATCTTAACCATTCGTTATTTAAAATCTTTATCGACACTATTTTCTTTTGAGCATCTATGCACAAAGACTTCATTGGTGTATCATGGAAATTTTTTGTCAATTATTTAAAAATAATAATTATCTATTTTTTCTAATTTTATGAAAAATAAGTAATTATATTTCTCAAAATAGACTGTTGCAACCATGTTTATAAGTAGTAAAAGATTTCAAAAATTAGTTTTTTTTTTTCTGATGTCCAACTATTAGCCATTTAGTCCAGTGTCTGCGTATGTTATACTCTACTTTAAATTACAATGATAAATATATAGTTAAACTTTAACTATACATATTATATGATTTAAAAGTATATTAATTTTATACTAATAATAAGTTTTAAGTAGTTACGTAACGATTAATAATTAAATAAAATATAAAAAATATTTACACTATTAATATATTTTAATTAAATTTGTCTAATTTTTAAAAAATTTTCTAGAGACGTTATTTTTAACTTTTAAAAAAGCACTAAAATGTACTATTAGGTCGTATTAACAAAAGGTATTAAGTCGTATTAACAAAAGGAACAAGGAATCATGTAAATTAGTAATTGTTAAAACCAAGGCAAAAAAATGTCAAAAACTGGTGTATAAAATATATTACACACACACACACATATATATATATATATATATATATATATATATATATATATATATATATATATATAGATATATAGATATAGATAGATTTTGTGTATTTGCTACTATGATTTGTATGTGAATATACTTTTAGTTTTATTAACGTGTTTATCTCATGCGATGTATATACTAAGCCTTATGATTTATAGATCGATGCATTTTCATATCAAGTTTTCATTGTTGTGATGCAAATTATTTGCCCTTGGAATTTATATATTAATACACCAATGCATGTGATCACAAAAAAAAATATTTTATCCATTGGATTATATATTATTACATGACCCATGTGATTCAGATCTTAACTTGTTCTCATTATATTTTTATTATTGTGGAAAGTATATGTTTAGAATTTAATTAAAATATATTAATAGTTTAATTTATTTTACTATCATCCAATTATAAACTGTTATATCATTAAAAAATTTATAATAATTATTTTAAAAAATATACATACACTATACTTTAATTGATTGATGACATTATAAAATTTATTGATTTTCATTGGTAAGTAATATAAATTTTAGACATTACTATATTATATAAATTTTTTATTTTATATGATCAAAATATTTACTTTTATACTTAACAATTTTCATTCTTGTGTAGGATAAATATTTGCCTATATAATGCATATACCAATACCTTTTCATATTTATATGATCTAAACATTAGAAAAATATATAATATAATAAAACTTTTAGATATTAATCTTAAATTTTATTCTAAGAAATTAGTTAAGAGAAATAAAACAAGGTCATATATTTGATAAACTCTAAGTTCAAGTTAGAAAGATAAATATAATTCTTTTATACATTATCTCAAGTTGATATGGAACTGCGATATATCATTCTTTTAATTTTTTTAAATAAAAATTTTGAATTTAATTATAAAAGGAAAATAAATTTATTAAAAACCTTACGCTGTAAAATTTCAAGTACATTTTTTAAAAAAAATTTCTAGTTATAGATTATTTTAAAAAGTTGAATAAATATTTTTAGGATAAAAAAAATTTGGATAATTAAATACAATATAAAATAAATATTTACATTTAGTTAGGGTGGACTAAGGAAAACATCAAACAATGTTCAAAAACTAATCCTTTTCAAGACATACCAAATACTAATCCTCTTGATCAACGTATAATGATATTTAGCTTTTATAGTTTTTACAGTAAAGTTAAAAATAAGGATGGAAGTAAGCTGAGTTGGGCTAAATTTTAAGTGTTTAAATGTGGTTTGCTTAAAAATTTTGAAATTTTGAGGTTAGCCTGTTAAATTTTTTTTTAAGGTTTGACAAAGCTTACAAGATCTACAAACTTATTTAAAAATTTATATTATAAAAAAATTAATAAATAAACTTAACGTCTATATAAATAATTGATTAAAAAAGCTTGTAAACTTAAACCTGTAAGATAAAAAGTCATTAAATAGGCCTAAAAAAAAAATATATATATATATATATTAATATTATGTAAATAAAATATAAAATAAATATTATATAAATATAATATATTAAAATAAATATAAATATATAAAATATAAATAAATAAATAAATTTCTAAATAAGTTAAATAAATTTTTTTAATAAGTGACTTGTTTATCTAAAAATAATTTTTAATAAAATTAAATCTATCTATTGATTAAACAAATCGAATTAAATTAGATTTTAAATAAGTTAAACAATTTTCTTGATCAAACTTTTATTAACATGTTTAAGGAAGCTTGTTATCTATGAATTTTATATCAAAAAAAATTGTAAGTTTAATATCGAAGGTAATTAAAATTGTATTTAATAAATTACTATTTTAAATATATTTTAATTAATAATTTTTAGGCATAAAATATTTATAAAAATATTTGATAAAAAATTAATATAACAATTAATTCAAATATATTTATAGTAGTATAAAATATAACAAATTTATTTATCTTTTAAATTTGATGTTGATGATGATCCAAGTGGTCCAAGACAATCCGTCGGTTTTGTGTGGCATGCGGCATGCTCTCCACCCATTATGAAGGGGTCATATCAATGAATAGATAGCCATGTTTCTCATGTTGACTTTTGGTACTCTCGTGAAGGACCTTCTTTTTTAATTTGTGAAATTTTTAAGAGTTATGTTTATTAAAAATTAATTGTTACGTGTTTAATATTTTAAAAAACTATAGAAATATTATTATGAAAGAGTTTATGATTTTGACTTTTTTTATTTTTATGAAAAATTTAATTTTTTTATCTCTCTAATGATAATGTCTTATTAAAAATATAATTAAAAATTCTTTCTTAAAATATTAGTTCATTAGAAATATTTTTCAAAATTTATCTTTTCAAATATTAAAAAATTATTAAAAATGGTCTAATCATAAAAGGTTAAAGTAGTTTCTATTTTATTTTGAACACAAATTTCATTATTTTTATTATATAAAAATCTAAAAAAAGAATTATGGCAGGCATACTAGTATTACTTTTAATAAAATCTTTATTATGATATTACGTTGAATTTTGTATTTTTAATGATGGTGTAACGTGAAATTGAAAAAGTTTACACTTTTCGAAAACCCGAGCCACGAAACTAGCAACAGGAAGACGAAGAGATGCGAAATAAAGAATATATATATACAGTTTTGTTAATATTAATTTCTAGATTTGAGTTTAAATATTTAAAGTTAATAATATTTTATTGAAAACAATATTTATTAAATTTTTTATTTTAAATGTAATAATATTATTTAATAAATTTTATTATTTTTAAATATTTAAACCCAGTTCTGAAAACCTAATGACGTTAATATTTTCTAAAATTATGAAGTTTATTTTTAAAAGATATTTTTTTTTGTTATAGAATTGATTAAAAGGTTACAAATTCATTAAAAAAGGTTACAAAAGTAATAAGATTTCTATTAAAAGTTGTGAAGTTATAAAAGTGCTGTACCTTATTTTTTTAAAAGGTTGCCGGAGTGAATTTCATATCATAAATATCCAATTTAATAATATTGTGAGTATATATATTAGTAAGATATATTTTTTACTTTTGAAAATATAATTAAATTAAATTTAATATTCCACTTATACTTTTAACTTTTATAAATTTTAATTTTTTAAAAATAATTAATGTTATTACTTCATAATGTGTTATGAATTTAAATATATTGTGTTACATGTTTTTATTTGGTAATGATTGCTAATGTAATATAATTAGTATCACTATAAGTTGTTTAATGATCAAAATAGAAACATATGAAATATAAGTATAGAATGATGACAAAATATATCTTATCATATATTTGATAATAACAAAGTGGGTATATTTAGGATGAATTAATATAATTATAAAATAATATTATGTTATCTTATATTTTTTTGGTAAAACTAGTCAACTAAAATTGCATCGCATTGATTATTACACAAGTTTAAGGAATTTAATTGGAATGATTACTTACAGCTGCTTTAGACGCCGTTACCAGTTGTAAAATAAATTGATACATTGCCAAAAAAAAATAATTGTAAAATAAACAGACTGTTAATCGATTCACTGATATTTTTCTAATTTGATTCGAGTTTACTAATTATGCATCTGGTTATTTATATTTTTAAAATACTAGAAATATAATTTTTAAATATATTTTGTAATATGTTTCTGTAATTAATTTTTTAAAAACTGATCAATTATAAAAAATTAAAAAATGTTGAATATAATTTTATCTACATAGAGTAATTACACCTTTCTATGTCTTAAAATTTATCTTTAGTAATCAATTAAAAGAATAATAATTAAAAATATAAAAAATAATAGTTAAACTTTTTATGTAAAATGAAGTTGTAATTTATTAATAAAAATATATAATTAATTATGGAATGTAATTACGTGTGTGAGAGATGATAGGTGAAGAAATTAACCACCATTGTTTTTCCCAGATCTTCACTCATTGCACTTCTTTTCATCGATTTTCTATTTCATTTTCGTCCTGATGACGTCCCACACTGTAATTGGAATGATAATGCGTTTTCGTTTTCAGGTGCGAAGTGAATACAATCGCATAAAACATTGCTTATTTGCTTTCCACCCAAGACATTGTCATCGGATGAAGAATACAACTTATTTTATTATTAAACCATTCTTACATTACTTTTATTTCATATTAATTAAATCATTACAACACATCAATAATCTATCATGCCTTTCAACCAAAGATTCTATTCCACATTAAATATTATTATTTTATAAGATTTCAATAACCAGTATCTTGAAAAAGTATTTATCAAGAAATTAATAAATATTTTTTATTAAAAATTATATTAAAATATATTGCAAAATACGGTAAGAACAATTTAGTAATATTTTTAAACAAATTTTATTTTTATATACCTATTTTATATTCACAATGCATTAAGGGTTATTTATTTTACACTAAATAAATTTCTCACTCCATAGTATAAAATTTATGAGCAATATTAATTTAAATAAATATCTCAATCTTTTTCAAATCAACTATACTCATCTTTGAAAGCAACATCCAGGAAATTATATTAAACACAGCTAGGCTTCTTTTTTATAAATGATGGAACAAAAACGTGCAGTGTCATATTCCAAATAAGAAAATTCCACGTCATTGACACAAACATGATTAGAACCAATGATGTGTGATTGAATGTCCTGTTCCAGAATGAGACCCACTCCACTGTGTGAGGACAGGGTCCCAAAGTTCAGAGGTACACATCAATTTGTTGCCGTATGCCATTGAGTGCAGTGACAATTATCTTCACCTGTTGGAAGGCAATTTCCCACATGAGGCTACATTTCAATGCCCATGCTTTTGATGCCAAGACACACAGAAGAATATGCCCATGTGAGTGCCATAATTTATATGGACAATATTTCTCAGTGCCTACTATAGACTTGACCTTTTTCTCAATTTCTTTTTCCTCAATATTCTTACTTTTCTTCGGTGCTCATATTCTCCATATTCCATAATGCTTTTTGCCTTGGTCTACTCCTATTTTTGGTTCCTTCTTTCTGTGCAACTCATGGTCACCGGTTAAAGTTTGCCTTTTTGTTCTTTCTCCAATTGAATCAAGTTGCACGTTTTGTACACCGTTTTGCTTATTCATGTAGATGTCACCTCTTTTCTAGTGAATCTACAAGGCATGCCTTCTTCTCACTGTAGTCACACCATCCTTTTTGAGTAAAGTTCTATTCTTCGCATGTTGTTTTTTGTTTGTCCTTGCAATCTGATATTTCTTTGCTTTATTAGTAGACACAAGTCCTTTTTTCTTTCCCATCTTGCTTGTGCGTTTTAGACTTGCTTTATATATGTAGTTTTGTTATTTTTGGCTTTTGAATTTGTGAAGCATACCTATACACCCCTTGGTTTTACCAAGGTCATGATTGGGAGCTTCAATTTATAGTTAATTTACAATGAAGTATCTGTTTCTAGGATCTTAATTTAGTAGTTGTACTTTCTTTTTGTCTTTTTAGAAAAATGAAAAAACTGTGGATATTGCTTCACTTATTTGTTGAGGAGGGTGATCATTAGTGGCTATTGTTCTATAGGCAACTCATCCAACCATGATTAAAGTTTGGGTCTTGGCTTTAATGGTTCTCTCCAATGGGTTCTCTTCAATTGGGGCTGGCATGAATAATTCCACAATACCAGATTTTGTAAATATTGGGGCTCTCTTCTCTTTCAACACCAGTGTTGGTAGAACTATAAAAATTGCCTTACAAGCTGCGGTCAACGACGTAAATTCTGATCCAAATATTCTTGGTAAAACCAAGCTGCAACTCTTGCTGCAAGAAGATTCTAAATATAGAGGTTTCCTGAGCATTGCTGAGGGTATGTGATTCATAGTATTGCCCTTGTTATGTGTTAAAGCTTAAAAATAATTTTTCTCAGCTACAGATGAAGTTACTTCAACTCCATCAGATTATAGTTGTATGTGATTACAGTTTTGCAGGTCATGGCAAGACACCCAGTGGCAATAATTGGCCCCCATAGCTCTGTAACAGCTCATGTCATAACTCATATTGCAAATGAACTCCAAGTTCCTATGCTGTCATTTACTGCTTTTGATCCTACCCTTTCTTCACTTCAATTCCCTTTCTTTATTAGAACTTGCCATAGTGATCTCTATCAAATGACTGCAATAGCAGACCTTATTGACTACTATGGTTGGAAAGATGTTATTGCTATCTATATTGATGATGACAATGGGAGAAATGGAATTATTACATTAGGCGATAAACTTGCTGAGAAGCGTTCCAGGATATCGTTTAAAGCACCTTTGAGCCCTGAAGCAACTACGGAGGAAATCACCAATGTGCTTGTTCAAGTGGCTCTGGCAGAATCAAGGGTAATAGTTTGTCATGCCACAACTGTTTTTGGCCCTCAGATTTTCCGTGTTGCAAAGTATCTTGGGATGATGGGAACTGGGTATGTGTGGATAGCCACTGCTTTTCTATCTGCTTTGCTTGATATCACTAGTCCTGTCCCTTCAGATGAAATGGATGACATCCAAGGAGTTCTTACACCGCGTATATACACGCCTGATTCGGAGCTCAAAAGGATGTTTGTTTCTAGGTGGAAAAATTTGTCTAGTGCAAATACTGCTAATGTCCACCTTGGATTGAGTTTTGTAGCTCTCTATGCATATGACACTGTTTATGCACTTGCTCATGCTCTTGATGCATTTTTCAAACAAGGTAACCGAATCACATTCTCAAATGATTCAAGGCTATCTCAAATACATGGAGACAACTTGCATCTCGATGCTTTGAACATCTTTAATGAAGGAAAATTGTTACGTAGAAACATTTATGATGTTAACATGACTGGTGTATCAGGTCCATTCAAGTATACATCTGATAGAAACCTTGTTAATCCTGCATATGAAATCATTAATGTGGTTGGAACAGGAACTCGGAGGATTGGTTATTGGTCTAATTATTCCGGGTTTTCAGTTGTTCCTCCTGAAACTCTTTATTCAAAACCAGCCAATCTTTCTAAGGCAAATCAGAAGCTGTTCCCTGTGATTTGGCCTGGAGACACAGATCAGAAGCCTCGTGGTTGGGTTTTTCCAAACAATGGAAGGCTCTTAAAAATTGGAGTGCCAAAAGGTGTTAGTTACCAAGAATTTGTCTCCCAAGTAAAAGGCACAGATATGTTTGAGGGATTCTGCATTGATGTATTTCTTTCTGCTGTGAACCTATTGCCTTATGCTGTCCCCTATAAGTTTATCCCATATGGGGATGGTAAGAACAATCCTAGCATCAGTGAGCTTGTCCATCTGATCACAACGGGCGTGAGTATCATGGCAATAATTTTTGGTCGAGTTTGGATGTCTTATGGTAATCTTCTGAGACCCGTTTTCTTCTTCCTATGCAGGATTTTGATGGTGCAGTAGGTGACATTGCAATTACCACAGAAAGAACAAAGATGGTGGATTTCACTCAGCCATATATTGAGTCTGGTCTAGTGGTAGTAGCACCGGTTAGGGAGACAATATCCAATGCTTTGGCCTTTTTGGCCCCATTTACACCAAAGATGTGGTGTGTCACAGCTAGCTTTTTCATATTAGTGGGAGCTGTTGTTTGGATTTTGGAGCATAGAGTGAATGATGATTTTAGGGGACCACCCAAAAGACAAGTAGTTACTGTTTTATGGTAAGGAAATCTGGTAACTCTCCCCTTTTCCAAGCCTCACATTTTTAAAACACAATTTATATTGATGATACATTCTATAATTTTAAAGCTGTTGCAATTTTCATACTATATTTACTTGTATATAGCTTTGGTTATGCTTGTAACTTTTGTTTGTGTTGCATATGGCAGGTTTAGTTTTTCAACGATGTTCTTTTCACACAGTAAGTGTCATTTCTTTGTCTTGTGTGACATCTATGGTCAAAGTGTTAGCTTCCTTTAGATTAATCAAGTTGCTTTTGACTATACCATGTAGGGGAAAATACAGTGAGCACACTTGGTCGTGTTGTGCTGATTATATGGTTATTTGTTGTTCTTATAATTAACTCAAGTTACACGGCAAGTCTAACCTCAATCCTCACAGTGCAACAGCTTTCTTCGCCAGTTAAAGGCATTGAAAGCTTAGTAAATGGCAAAGAGCCTATTGGATACACTCAAGGTTCTTTTGCTAAAAATTATTTAGTTCAGGAAGTTGGTATTGATGAGTCAAGGCTTGTTCCTCTAAAAACACCGGAAGAAGCTGCTAAAGCATTGAGAAAGGGTTCCCAAAATGGGGGTGTTTCTGCTTACATTGATGAGCGTGCCTATATTGACATCTTCCTTTCCAGCCGTTGTGATTTGACTATTGCAGGTCAAGAGTTCACCAGAAATGGTTGGGGATTTGTAAGTATCTCCCTAGTAATAATGGTCCTTCTTATCTTTTTACTACATACTCTTTACAATTACTTTGGTTCTTGTCTCTCCTTTTTACTTTTCCTTTTTTAAGAAGAAAGGGTAACACTTTTTCCCCAAGTATTCTGGTCTATGCATTGCTCTAAGCTAATGTTGTCTAGTACACTAATTCTCTGTTAAGCAGGCATATTAAGTCCATAGAAAAACATTACACCCAATTCATACCAAACTCCTAATGTCAATGATTTTCATTCTTGAGAAAACAGGGACAGGTGATTTCAGTCTTTAACAGAAACATAACTTCTCTGCAAAACTCAGAGCAACTGCCTATATATATAATAAGGATTTTGTCAACATGTGGCTTAGGACACTTATTAAAGAATAAAAATACCATTTATTACTCATTTTAAATAAGAAATTATAATTATATTTTGAATATTTGAAAATTTGAGATATTAAATATTTATTCTTTGCATTAAATAGTTTCTATTTTAAGTTTCTTAACATACATAAGGCAGATGTTGATAAAAGTCATACAATAATACTTGCATACAATAGAAATTTCATCCTAGCTGTTTCTAATCTACTCTGAATTCTTCAATTTTTCCTGCCATGCATGATCATAAAGTACAGCGGCTTCCCTTGGCAAGTGGCCAACTTAAGAATCCACTAGTACTACAATAGTTATAGAATCATAAAAAATCAATGTCAACAGACTACACATATAAAAGAGTGATATTTAAGGGGGGTGAACAAAGATGTGATTTATATATATATATATATATATATATATATATATATATATATATTGCAAGCTTCACTTGCTCATTTTTCTCGAGCATATTCTCAATCTATTTACTACTGGAACGAACTCAACTTCTTGTACTTAAACGGGGAAAAAAGCTGAAGGAAATTATTACCTTCTAATTTTTACATTATAACACGTTTTATTACCGATCCCAGGAATCTAGTTCAAGATTAGTATACCAATGCTTAATTATTGGTTCCCATATTTGAAGTTGTGAGCTTATGGTAACATGTCTTGTCCTTCATTTTTTTTCAGGCCTTTCCACGAGACTCACCATTAGCAGTTGACCTGTCAACTGCCATTTTGCAAATGACAGATAATGGAGATTTACAAAGGATTCATGACAAATGGCTTTTGAGTAGTGCTTGTTTATCACAAGGTGCTAAGCTTGAGGTGGAAAGACTCCAACTCAAAAGCTTTTGGGGTCTTTATGTAATCTGTGGATCTGCCTGTTTGCTTGCACTCTTTATATATCTTATACAGATTTGGAGGCAATATCACAAGCACTACTCAGAGGAACTAGAGTCCCCTCACCAAAGCTCAGGATCAGGATCTTCACGTCTAAGGACTTTCCTTTCATTTGTAGATGAAAAAGAAGAGACTGTTAAGAGCCGGTCCAAGAGAAGGAAAATGGAAAGGATCTCATATAGAAGCAGTGATGGAGGCTTATCCATCAACTCCAACAAAGGATATGCTTCTTACAGAAGTGAATGTGCTACTGAAGTCTGACCAATTGTATACCTCTTTCCTCCACATGGTTTTCTAGCCCTTCATGCTGACTACTAGCCAATTTGAATTGGCGTTGTCTAACTTTGCAGAGGGAGAAACATGATTTCCAATGTCCTTCTCTAAGTAAAATGAATTCCTACTGTGGCCCAAACTCTGTTTGAAGATGCTACCATTGCTAGAACAATCAGGGCCCATCAATATTGCTCATCATTCCTTCTGCACTTAGTGAGCTACTGTTTGTACTTCTATTTTCCTAGTAAATATATATTGGGATGAATTAGAACTTTTAGTAGCTAACAATTATTATCAACTTAGTATTTATACGACAAAAGAAAATTTTGAATCAGTTTGTATATGTAAAATGATTTTTAATTTAGTTTTATCTGATTGCAATTGTGATAAAATTGTCGTTGGTTTGTTCTATTGGCTAATGGATCATAATATTATGTCCATTTATAAAAGTTTACCAATTCAAAATTTCTTTTCAATTGATCCGTAAAAGACGTATTTCTACCCTTGCATCAAGGTATAACTTTATTTTTACCAATCCTATATTTATTAATCATATATTTATTTCAATTTATAATTTGAACTACAATGTTAATTTTATTTTACATTACCTTATTTTCAAAAATTAAGTAGTAATGATAATTAACATTATATTATATTAGTTTTATTTATGCAACAAAGTCTAGATTAAAAAAATCTGAAAAAATATAAATTCAACCTTTGCAAGAAATGCCAATTTGTAACTGAACTTAACAGAAGGTTTTTCTAACTTTCGCTCTTTCTTTGGATCTCTGCAGAATACACAATACATATATACAAACAGCTAAATCAAGTGAAAAATTCAATCACATGATACCTTTAAAATGTCATTATCATCATTTATGACCTCCGTAAGTAGGGTTGTGGTGTGTGAGAAATTCTGATACATTTACAAAGTCACAATTCAATTTGACTGAGGATTAAACTAAAATTGTAATCGTTAAGTCTCGTAACCGCCAGCCTTGTAAAATATACTAATGTAGGTTTGGCTGAATCCTCTAGAGACATTACAGGGGGTGCTCTATCGTAACTTTGGGTTAGATTAATAAGTGGCCACGTATGTACATTATATTACATGTCTATGAAAACCTATCGATTGAGGTTATAAATATAAACATATCTTGGCAAATGATACAAACAAATGTTCTTTTCCTTCTGGTCAATTCTTAAGCCACCCGGGCAAGGCTAAGGCACTAATTAATGTCTCCAAAATATCTTTGAAAACATTCATCGTCCCTGCAACTTTTGCATATAACTTTGTAAACTTCAATCAAGAGTTTCGGGAACCGACTTGCAAAGTAGTCATTGAATCCTTCCGGAACAGGTCCTATCAGTTCCTAATAAGCCATCAAAAAATAAATTATAAATACACTTGAAAAGATGACAAGCTTATTTAACGGCTAGCAGCATTGGTAAATATTATATATATATTACGGTAAATTACATTTATAATACTTGAGGTTTAGCGAAAACCTGATCCCCTCTCTTTTTTGGCATCACACTGACCTCTCATAATTCATAAGAAATCAGAAAAGGTTTGTGTTGATAAAAGGGTAGATAGTACTTTGTTGTTAAATGAAAAAAAGGTCAATGTATGTTCAAAAATGGAGATCCAGGTGTAATTTCGTTAAAACTTGAGAGGGAGTATAATTTGCTTTATATAATATCATACAAGTTTATGCTCTTGATGATCATACCATCTGTCAATAAACATGCATCTTTTACTTTTAAATTAAAAGCTGTCACCAGCAAATGAAATAAGAATCATCTCCCGTAAATTTAAATGATTGATTTCAATCAAATTCATTATGGAAATTAAAAATTTCAATTCAAGCACAATCAAACGAAAGCACAAATATAAAGACATCATTCGCTAATTAAATCAACACAGACCAGGATGTCTACAAGAACTAACATTGTTGCATTTCCCAATCCCCACACAAGATAACATCATTTGTGACTATGACCACAAAGTTACAATTCTAGTACAGCAACCAATCATCATCTTGACATCTTCATGATGTAATGTCAAGGTTGGTGTATTTGGCTTAAGATTCAATACATAATAAGTTTCATAGTCCATTGAATTGTTTTACAACTATATTTTTTCTAATGAATATATGCTTTAACTGACAACTGACATTATAATAAAAAAATTAAAGTTCAGAGATGTGTCTGGTAAGGTAAATAAAAGCTTGAATGCACATATATGGTTTACATTGAAAAAAAAAATTCTAAAGGGCATGGTTTAAATATTGGAAAAATTTTCTAATAGTTGATTGTAAAAAAGAAAATACTTGGGAAATTGCTAGGCAAGGCAAAATCACTATTAAAGCATAAAATTACTAAAATATTCAGAAGTCAGTTGGGTATAATTGGTATAGGCGATATATTTGGAAAATGAAGTTGACCATAACATTTAGAGTTGATTTTGAGCAGAAGCTACAACTTTTCACTTCTGCTCAGCATGCTTATGGACTCTTTGGAAAACTTGATAATCATTTCTTGGTAATTGCCATGCTTAGTAAGGGGTCTCGAAAAGTGAACAATGGCTTTCTTAGACAAGCCTAAAAGAAATATCATGTGAAATGATAGTCCAAGAAAAAACCTGGATTTCCTGAGGCAATTCTCTATAATGATTTAGCTTGTTTCTCATGACCCTCAACAAGTCTCGAACACTGTCAAATTTATATCTCCTGTAACGACCAATGTTAGTAAGGAAAGTTGTTTCCAGCTTTTCATCCCATTTTGCACCTAGAGCCACCGGAGCAATACTTTCTAATGCCTTCAAAAGATCAGAAGCAGTTTCTCTGTCTTCAAGTTCCACCCTGTCACTTACGTCACGGAGAAATGAAAGTCTCGTATCAGAACTCCAAAAAAGAGGGTGGTGCAATACTTCAATCGCCTTTGGCCTGACAATAAATGAAACAATTTCTCCAATGAATTGCTTGCTTGTAACAAGAGAAAACACAAAAATATATAACTCCATTCCCCCTAATCATCTCTCTGATCATAATTTATGCAATCAATCTCATCATCAGTTTGACAATCACATGCAACATAATGCTTTTGCTAACTTCCTGCGGATAATTATTTTGCTCCAACCATGCCTTTGTATGCATGTGTAAGGCATATCAGGCTTGCATTCAATTTGCATAATATTAGCATATGACGGATCTTCTTAAGAGAATAAACCACTTGACATGAAAACAGAATTGCACATATTTTTAAAAAAGAAAGAAAATTTATTAAAGAGAAGAAAGAAGGGATAAAACAAACTTGGGGGAGTGGGAGGATAACATATCTTCCTGAGAGAAGACATAAATATAGAAAACACTGAAAAATCAAACAAGCTCATCAGCAAGGAATCATGCAATATTGATCAACTTTCATGCATTAGGATTCATCCATGGCCCCAAAGCACCAAAATGAGTATCCTTACATGAAGAATCATCTTTCCATGTCCTCAGTGCTACTGGAATTAAAAAGACAGTTGCAGGTGCACTGGCAGCACCATCACCATAACATACATTGGAAATCAACATAAATAAGTATGAGTGAAAAAGGTTGCATTAGGTCTATTAGCTGCCTTCTGCAGTGTATTGATGATGAATACCTCCATGTTTACCTAGGGCACGATCATTCATATTCAAGAAAGGTTTGTTAAATCACATCATTTCCATTTAACCCATTCTGATCAATTTTAGGTTCAACTTAAAACTCCCACTGATATCAGCATATGCTTAAATCATAAAAATACAAAATATTGATTATCCAAATAGAAGAATGGTCTTCCATATTATTACTCTTACACATCATGTTGAACTGAACTTTGAATGCTAGAGAAAAAATCTCAATTAACACATTGAACAAGGATAGCATCTAGCAAAGTGAAAAGCTGGAGTTTCAGGGGCAACAGCATGATAACATTTCAAATGTGAGCGTACCATTTATACTATAGTAATTCATATTATTAATTAATGTATGAGAAAGTATATTTTCATTCTCCTAAAACTCACATTGAATGAGAATGATATACCTCAGATCAGGGTCAGGGTTTAACAAAGAAGAAATAAGATCCTCAGCTTCAGGAATAAACTCCACTAAGAACAGATCCTTTTGATTTTTCACAATATTGACATCACGTTCAAGTCGTTCTCCAAACGGATGTCTTCCTGCAGTCATGCAAAAAAAGAGAACACAACCTAAACTAAATAAATCTACAGCACGAGTCTGGCGTCCTTGAACAAGTTGCTCTGGCGCTTGCCAACCTGAACTGCCACAGCCTGCAGTTAAGACGTTAAACCTTATTGTATGATTAAGAATACTGAACTGAACTAGTTAAACCAGTAAATTAACATGCAGAATAAAAAAGATAATTTGGATTAGCATATTGTCTTCAGAGAAGTACGTAAACAAAATGACACAGTTTTGCCCAAAAGCTGTTTTCATGTAAAAATTAAGCAGCACTAAACACATGCTAAAGTATAACACCAAACTTTTAAAAGAAGAAAAGAAAAGGTTAAGCGGTTGAGACTCACAGATATAGATCACCAACATTATATATTGATAGAGTCATCTTAGGCTAGACACAATTAGTAATTCATATGGTCCATGCTAGAAAATACAAATAAATTCTTCTACTTACCGGTGGTACTATGACCCAGAGAAGACATATCCTCAAGAAGGCGTTTGCTAATCCCCATATCGGAAAGCTTTGCATATAATGATTTTTCTTTGATTATCAAAACATTTTGGGGTTTCAAATCCCGATGTATTATTCCTAGTTCATGCAAATGAGCAAGGCCAGAGACAACATCCCTGTGTTGGTTGCAACATAAAAAGGAAAATCAAGATGATGCTAACAAAAAATAAACAAGTTAAAATAAAAATGTAGCTAGTGATAATTCATGTTTGAGCTATCCCTACATGAAGACAACTACAAACCTTCATTGGCTTGGTCCAGTTACAAGAGTTCTAAATGGAAACTAATCAGGATCCATCCGGTGTGTTCTTTTCTATTTTATTTGTTCGACAAATATCCTTTCCACCAATCTTTTGATACTATATCTCTTACCTCCATATCCCACCTTTGTGTCCTTCTCATCCTCTTCAATTCCCCTACTATAACGTAATGCCCAAATTATTCTAATCAATTATCCCATCCTTAGATCTAGCATCCCCGTTTAGGAGAGATCCTTTTCTTTAATAACAGTGGTCCCTCCTTAATTGCAGCAATGGTCCTCCCCACCCACTTTAACTAGGTATATTTTTCAGCTTAAAACCAAACTACCGTAAAAAACTTTAGCTTCTATAGCTTATAAAAAAAAAGAAAAACGCTAAACTAAACTACCATATAAAACTTTAGTTTCTATAGTTTATCAAAAAAAGAAAAGAAAGAAAAGGAAAAAAACCTTAACTTCTATAGCTTTATCTCTAATCACAAAACATTAAGTGCATGCTAATTCCATAAGTTTTTACCCTAGGTGGACACTATAATACTCATCCATGCATGGGGTATCCCACATGTCTGCAAATTAGGTAGAATTTTATGTCCTAACAGATTTGACTCATATTTTCTGAATTAGGAAATGTGGTCATTCTAATCCAGTACGTCATGTCCAATAATGGTGGCTCATCAAATCAAGAAATGTTGTAAAAGTTTACTAACCTCATCAGTCTCAGCAATAAAGGTGATGGATAGCCATTTGCTTTCCAAAGATGTTGGATATCATCCTTCAGTATCTCCATTTGATCATTTTTTAAAAAATTAGAATATTGATCCTTGCTAAATGCTGAGTTCTCTGATATATCGGAATAAATATGAATCAAATCATCCATGTTGCATGTACAGCGCTCCAAAGCAAGGTAAACAAAATCATGATCATATTCGACTCCATACCATCGGACAATGTTAGGATGTCGATCAGATGCGATGAGATTTTGGATTTCTTTATGGGCTACATCATGATGTGCTTGAACAAGACGTTTGACAGCAACTGCCCTGCCTTCATATGTTCCTTCAAGGACAATGGTACCATTGCTTCCCTTAGCGATTTCTTTATTCGATACAAACAGCTTACCAATCCTGCGTCCATCACCTTTATTAAAGTGCAAGAATGCTTCACTGTCAGCTTCCTTATGCATCATTATATTCTCAGTTGATGAGAGATGTTTATCCTGTTTGTCATCAATGGCATTGTTCTTTCCCGACTTGCGTGCTTTCTTTTTCCTAGGAGGTGAAACTTTTAAATTTAACACATTGTTTTGGTCCTTGGAGATAAATTTATTTTTGTCCACTAAATGGTGATAGAAGATCAAAAAGCCAAGGACAAAGACCATTAGAAACATAAGTGGTAATGCAGTTGTCCATTCAATCACCATGTTTGAATGAACTTCCCTGGTCCCCACAAGAGGCTGAGCAAGCACAACTGCATTATCATTGCTGTCATAAAAGCCCATCTTTGATGGCAAAGAGGGCAAAGAATTTGGCATGGGCAAAGGTAGCATCATATTACCATCTGTACCTAATCTATCAATATCTGATCGTGATGGAAGCATCAGATATGAAGCAGGCATTGGGAGCATTTCATTCTCTTGATAAGCCCCAGACAATCTTTCAGGGTTTGCAGATTCTAAGAGAATATTCTTCCGTTGACGGTAGACTTCTTTCAGTTTTCTGTCTTGACATGCATATGGCATAGCAAAATCTAAGCCACCGTCAGAAACATACTCATCAAATGTATTTTCATTATGTTGGCAAAGTAATACAGCCTTAAATTCAGCCACAGTCATAGTCCACAAAACTATTCCTGATCCAGGACCAACAGATTGTAAAAAATAATCAGTCCTGATGATCTTGAGTAAGAACTCTGGTATATCCAGCTGTGCAGGATCAGCAAGCTCGTTATTCTTAATGCCTGGGATGGTCCTAACACTATGCCCATCACTCCGCATTATGCCAGAAGCATTGCCAAAATCAGTAGCAGAGTAGCTTCTAACAAGCCTTCCAGTTTTTGCATTTACTTCAAACACGGTGTTTCTTTTGGATCCAAGTATAACTGCTCCATCCTTGGTTACAGTAGGTGTATATGCAACATAATCAGCAACGGATTCAGAGAGTCTCTGCATACACAAAAAAGTTATAACATAACTTCTTATTGATTATACAGCAGTAGCCATTTAAATTAGCAAGCATCGTAAGTTATAAACACTGTTTGTAAGGAGAAAGAAATAGCATTTTACAGTTGCAAGTATCTATTCTTGAGTTATAAGTACTGTTTGCAAGCATCACCAGTAATTACAAATGCAATAATAATAATAATAATAATAATAATAATAATAATAAACCTAATGTTTCCATGTTACAGCAAAAAGGGATTGAGTAAGGAAAATAAGGGTGGTTTGGATGTGTTAAAAGAAGAAATACAATACCATTTTACCAAAGTGAGTATCATGAACGATTAATTCCCAGTCATCCCCGCATTCAATGAGACCACTAATGAGTCCAGAAGCATTATTGTTATTGTTAGGATGGTTGTTGTTGATTGGAGAATGATAGGAATGGTAGATCGGAGATCCTGTTGAAAAGGACCAAATGACCCTCCCAGAAGCACTATCCACCAAATAAATAGTCCCATCTAGGGCAGCGATCAGTGCCGTAGCGGGTTTTCTGTTCAATCAAAACAAAACAGCAAAACAACTTTCACTGATATAATAACAAGTAAAAATAACAATCAATAAAAATTGAAAATAGATGAATAGCAGAGGGAACTAACGGTGTCGGTGGAAGAGGGAGAAGAGACTGAGAGAAATGGGTGTGGAGAGGCGAGAGTTGTGATTGTGAGGTGGATAAATCGGCGATGCAGCTGAAGAAAAAGAAGAAGAAGAAGAGGAGAAGAATTAGAGCGGTTGAAACGCCAAATTTCATCTGTCTTGTTTGGAAGAAAAGGGAAGGGACATCAAATAAGCGGTTTTTTCTGAACCTGTCGCATTATGATGTTAGATCTGGAGCCGTCTCCGTTTACAAAAACACGTCCATGTTCCGTTCGAGCACGATTGTCAACTCAACTTTCTCTTATAAGGTTACCCAATTACGTTTCAACACGTCATTTAAACTCAATGCATTTCCTCGTGTTATTCACGCACGCCAAACTAAACGCATTTCGTCATCGTAATCCATCAGACAGCCTTTTGCTTCCTCTCATTTATCATGTCCTTACATTAGCCTGGTGCCTCAATTAATTTAGAATAATTTGTTTTGTTTAAATTATATAAAATAATCATTTTTAATAATAAAATTATATGAATTTATTATAATTAGTGTTATTAAATCTATATAAAATTAATTAGTTTTACTAATAAAGTTGGATTGGATGTATGCTGCCGATCAGATGGATTAAGATTAATATAAATATTAATTTATTTAAATATAAATTTTAGTGATTCAATTTATTTAATTTAGGAGTTAAGTAAATTTGATTTCCAAGTTATAAAATCATCCTAATGAACATTTAAAAAAAATATTTATTTTAATATATTTATAATTTTTAAGTATTTTAATCGTTCAATGATTAGATAAATCAATGAACCCCAAAATTAAAGATTTTATAATTTATTTATTTTGTAAAATAAATTATTTTAGATCAAGTATATGTGAGTTGGGTTAGCATATGTATCTATCTATCGTGAATAATCTTAATAATTATTTGAATTAATCTATTAGATTAGATTTATATCAAAATTGTGTTATGCATATTTCTTTTCTCCTTAAAAGATAAAGTGACTTTGTTTTCTATAAAAAAAAATAATGACGTCTGTTAAAATCAATATTATAAAACTTTATTCAAATCAATTCGACCAAAAACCAATCAATCAATTAATCAAAATAATGCATTGGATCAAACATGTTATAAATTTAATGTAACTCAATCTAATTCAACAATTCTTTACAAAAATCAATCAACTGATGAAAATATTATGAATATATATAAATTACTTATTTTATGTTGATAATAAAAAACTTTACTTTAGAAACACAAATTTAGAGTAAATTTTTTATATATTTTTTTATAATCTCAATTTTTTAATTTAATCTTAATCATCAAATTTTTATTTTTATTTTTTAAAATTATATCCTAACCGCTATTTAATTTGGTTGCAACTCCTCGTTAAAAAATCTTTTAACTTTTAATTTTAAAATGTAAAACCTAACATCATTTATCTTTATTTAACTTTTAAATAAAAATTTAATATAAGAGATGATTCTAAACTATGATTTCACTAATTAATCGATTTTTTAAAAATAAATTCTACATTGTAACATTTGTTATTTGCGAACTTGTTTTATAATAAAATTTAAAATTTAGATTCTGTTTGAAGATATTTTTAATTTTTAATTTTAAAAGTTAAAAATTTTGGTGAGCTTCAATCCATTTGACCAATAAAACATAGGTTGAATCAATGAATTAATATTCAAATTAAGTGGTTAGTTTATCTGAATGCAAAATTAAAATTTAATTATAAAATAAGTTGATAATTATTAATAAATATTAGAATTTAACTTATTTTAAATAAATTGTTTTTATAAAATAAATTTAAGGTATTTTTTATAATACTAAATATAATTGAATGTTATTTTTTACATATTTTAAATGAAAAATAATTATTTCTAAACAAACAGTTAGTCAATTATATTTATGTTTAACTAATTTGATTGTTTAAAAATTTATAAGGTTTTTATTTATTTATTTTTTATTTTTAAATATTTAAAATTAATCATAAAAATTGAGATTAATAGTTTTATTTTTATTTTTTTAAAACAGTTTTTAAAAGAAAATTATAAAATGGTTTTTTCATTTATTTTTATTTACTTTTTTAAATATCACATATTTTAAGAGATCAAATAAAAAACTTATTATATTTATCATAATTAAATTAAAAGCTAGGATAATAAAAAATAAAAAATGCATAATATTTATAAAGATTAATGATCAATTTAAAAATATAAGAAAAATATTAATAAAAATAAATGAAAAAGGTTAAAAAAAATTAGAAACAAAAACTTAGTCAAGTCCTATATTTATTTTGATCAAATTCGCATTAAATTAATCAAAATTTAAAAATATCTTATCAAGTAGCTATATTTAATATCAAATAAAATTTAGATCTTAACTAAAATAATTAAATAAAAAAATTTTAATTAAAAATAATTATTTATTAATAAAAATACTTTTTAAATATAATTATCACCATAAGAATCATGATGAAATGACTAACAAGAAAATTTTAATGAAAACATAGAAGTTGACATCAAATTTTATTAAAAAAATTTTGAAAAAATTTAAAAATTATGATTTTTAAACCAATTTAGATAGGTTGTAATTTTTGAAACCAGTTTAAATTTAAAAGGTATTAGCATCCTTTTACGTCTATTAAAAACAGTTACCTTTTAATTAATTGTGTACAAATGCAATTAATTTTTAAAATATTTATTTTATAAAAAAAAATTATATTTATTTATTTATGTTGTTGATATGTAAGTTATTAAAAAAAATATTTATTCATATTTATGAAATAAATGAAAAAAAAGATCTAAAGATTTATTTTAAAAAAATTTAAGAAACTTTTTTTTGTCAATTTTACCTCTTTAATTCTTAAAAGGAAATGCTAGCAAATAATTATTCAACAAACCCTTACCGATGGAATAGTGTTTAATCACTCAATTAATACCGTTTAAGTTTTTTATAAAATAAAAAATAAAAAATATCAATTAAATATTTACATAATTTATTTATTTAGAAGAGTTTATATTCTTTGTATCCCATTTGAAAAGTTTAATTTTTTATGTCTAAAATATAATTATTTTTTATAGAAGATGATTTTTTCAAATTAAAAATATGTGATGAAACTAATTTTACCTGCAAGATTTTTATTTTCCACACATAAGGTTTGATTCTAAAATTATATATTACTTAAATCAATTACTTGTTAGTTAAGAAGTTTTTTTGAGTTAATGACTTTCGCTGGGCATGAAAAATAATAATAATGAAACTTGTTTAACTTGAGCCTTTTTTATTTTTAGGAAAACAGGTTTGGATATTTTTTCTTAAAAGTGAAAGTAAACTACAAAATTAATAAGAACCCACCTTAGAATTATGTGCGTGTTTATTAGTGAAAAAATTGATAAGTTTTAAGCATTTACATACTTTTATGTATGAGAACTTCTAATTTCATTGTCTACAAAAAGTTATGGAACAGTATAAATATGATAAGACTTATTTCAGAAAATACAACTGGGAAGACGAACTAAAACTAAATAAAAATACAAAGAATCAAAATGTAAAAAGAATAGTTTGGTTTTTCAGCGGCAAACTACATAAAAATCAATAACTTTTTTCAATACCTAATATGACTTGTCCCTGTAGAAGGGGCAAAAAGGAAGGCATGACTCATGAGTATGATGGAGGAAATATGTGTATCTAGATACTTGAATGGCAGCGTTTTGTGTTGGGACGTGAAATCCAATCATGTAAGTCTCCTATATAACTTTTTTGTTTTCTCTTGTCTGGCATGTGTTGTTATGACCTTGACTAGAACACAAGATGTGAAAGAAATCTGCTTTACAACGTTCATCTTCTAAAGAGTGTTGTTTGTTTGATAATGTTCTGATGGCAGCAGAGACATTGAAGTTAACTAAAGAATGAAGACACATTAAGCTAATATCCACAAGAGGAATGTTGACCAGGCAGTGAGTGCTATGACTGCAGCACCATATGTCCACAAGAGGATAACTGAACACTCTTCAGTTCCAACATCAAACAACTGAGCCATGGTACCTGCATAATATCATTGAATTTTAAGTAAGCAATAAGGTATCTATTTTGTGTCAATGGCTTATGAATGATCAAGTAAAATACTTCAATTAAATGCATATATATAGAATGGAATCTATCACTTACTAATATTCATGGCTGGTGGCATGGTATATTGCATCACCAGCACATATTGAAACAAAGGGTCAATAGGGAGAAAGCCGAAATTTGCTGCTGCTTTGACAATAAATAGCCCAATAAGAGGTAGTAAGAAAAATCTAGCTATGATGGTGCTGATGAGGGTCAATGTCGTGATACTTGATGTTTTCAAGCCTGCAATTTCAAGACAAAGTTAGTAAAGCCTTTTTTTGGGGCTAAAATTATGCTGAAGATAACTATAGAAACTAGTTTTTTTAATACCTTGGGTGAGGTTACCACCAAGCAAAAGGGTGATGCAAGGAATTGTTCCATTCCTGCAAGGTGATAAGTTCTGTCAGATAATGTGGTTGGAAAAGAAATAGACTATGGACAACAAATTGGTTTTATGAGCCAAGTCACATACCCAAGTAATTGAAGAGTGTCTTGGATGACACCAAATGGAGCATTGTCTCCTATTATTAGGTTCCTTAGCCATGCAACCGCACCAAAGATAAAACCGAAAAACTGATCATGGAAAATGGAAGTGGGTGAATGTTAAATTGCATTGAAAGTTGTAGAAACTAAACAAAGAAATACATCTAACAAATCAAAAAGGAAGGAATGTCAAATAAGGAACTCACTGTTGCAATTCCTGGTGGTGACATTAGTTCTGCCAGAAAATGGCCTAGAACTTCTACCATTCTATGCCAAGATGATTCTTCCCCCTTCTTCGATACATTGGACTGATCTTGGTCTACAATCTGAAAATCCAGATCCAAATTATAAACTAGTAACTAGTTGATGATGTTTCATATAGATATGGGCTATATGCTCTGATCAAATGAAAATTAAGGAGAGTACATACGATTGATTATCACTGTTAATTATGTGGGGTTGTAAGAATAAATAAACTATTCTTTATTTTCAACCTTACCATATTTTTTATTGTATTGATGCTGAACAATTGTGAAACTAATTTTCATTTTCAAAATCTTCCTAGTGAAACATAGTCATAGTCTAATGCATGGGTTGATGGGGTCTTACAATTTGGTTTTCAGTGTCTCCAGTATAAGTTGATGTTGGCACTTCTATTGTGGTTTCATTGTCTTTATCCTTTAGAAGGAGAGTTTCTGCGGTAGCATCAATATCTTTGTTTGGTTCCTTTAAGATCTCAGCTGATTGAAGTGCCTTAAATCTCATAGACCTGCTTCTTACTATCTGGTAAGTGTAAGTCCAGATGAAGATGCCACCAAGCTACAATTAACAAAAAAAAGGAAAAGATAATAAGATAAACTACACAATATGCTTTAAGCAAATAGTTTAATTGCAAATAAGATGCCTTACCGCCATAGAGAAAGATGCATAAGAGAGTGCTTTACTGCGACAAGCATCACCTGAACCAAATGGGCCTCCTTTCTGATCACAAATAGCAGGGATGATCACAATAGGAAGGTTACCCAAATTTCCTGATCAAAGAAGCGTTCATGAAATAAGAACATTTTAAATAATAAAAATTAAGAGATAGATTGGCAAGAGTGAAAATGAAAGGATTGGATAGAGGTGGTGAGTGGTGACATAAATTTTACAATGTATTATTAAGGCATGCATCTATGTCTAAATACATTGTCAATTTTCCCACCTTAGCCTCTCCATTCCATTCCTTCAAATTTTACTCTTGCTGAGCATAATATAATTTTGATGTTTATGCTACCTGATGAACAAGCAGCGATAATAAGGCCTTCCACTTTCACATTAGGCTTCAGTAATTTTACAATTATCCATCCTAAAATCCCTCCAATTAAGAAGGTGAGTCCAACGTTAACGGGCATAAACCACCTACATTGGTGAGCTTATCAGTATTATGGTTTAACCCAATCACTTAATACAAATGAACACCCTTTTGTGTCCACAAATTATTCTAAACAATTCATTGGGCGTCAATTTTTAGTGATAGATATCATTGATGCTTAGAAAATAAATAGAGTTCAAATTTCAGCATTCAAGGCAATGTGATCAAATACTAAGCTCAAAGTTCATTCTTTCTTAGTTCTGCCTCAAAAGGATCCTCATGCAAGTATATACAACCTTGCTATGTTCCAACAAACATTCTTATAGCTGTTGGTTAAACATTTATTTTTGTCAGTTTTATAGGCTTCGTTATGAAGAAAATAAAAAAGACACAAAAACATGCATACTTTTTTAAACTGGAAAACTAATCCATGCGTACCATGATATCATATCTTGAAGTGAAACACTCTTGGCGAAACTGGAAAATACAAGCGAAGGAGTGAATATAAGGAAGACAATCTGCAAAACGGGTAAACAAAAACACATCAAAAAAGGGTAACTGTTAGATTAGAATCATGCAGAATTTATCCTGCAAATGTTCTTTAAAAAAGTAATAGATGGAGGAGCATTGAGAATGTGAATATTCATTATCTTTAAGTTTAATTTAGCATGCATCTCTTACCTTGTTCAAGGCTTTCCGAGTGTCTGCTGAAAGAAGATTATTGAAATACTCAGTTGCCATCAAAGCTCCTAATGCACTGATAAGTAGGACTTGAAGAATTGGCATAGACGCCACTTCCAATAGTTGCAAAAAACCCATCTTCCTTTGCTTTTTGTTTTGCTGATCTACTTCTGCTGTTTGCTGCTAAGTGTTATTCCTGGACTCTGATTCTATAGGAAGAATTAACACGAGAGAATAGATTAGAAGCCAGTACCAGAATAAAATGTGATCTAGTGTCGCAGCAACTTATAATTAATTAGTGATGAAGTGGGGACACTGAGTATCTGATCACAAATTATATTCTTATTCATGTTTTTTATAATTATTCTATAATTAGGAGAAATAGAAAGAGGAAAAAAAAACAAATATTTGATAAAATAAGTAATGTTATTAAAATAATACATATACCCCAAAAACGAATTATAAAAAATGTTATAATAACAGAATAACTCGTTTAACGTTACATTGCAATTGCATTATTATACAGACATGATTACAGTACATATATGTCAGCTTTTTAGGCCAAGCCAAAATTATGACCAACACATAGAACCTATCGAAGTGCATGTACTATAATTATGTATGATGTCATTGCTTTGCTGCACCACTCGCTTTATGTTGATAGCGAACTAGGTGGGTGCATGTAGTTTTGATTCTTCTGACCCCCACAAGATCTCTGAAACCAAATGAATCCTATAGAGGCATGCACCCTCTTCAACTTGAATAATTATTTAGGAATATCTTGTATTCACACTTTTTTAGATTTAATGAATTTTTTGTTGATATATTTTTTTAACATTACATAAATTTCTTTAAATTTATTTAGCATCATAATATTACATATTTTCTTAATTATAATATCTTTTTTAATTTCTTACACTGTTATATAAATAAGGAAAATTAAAATAATAGAAAAATAAAAAATATTGAGTAAAATTTTATTAAAATTCTAGAGGGTATGAATGTAACCTGGTGTTACTTTTTTTTTTAGATTTTAAACACAATCAATAGCCTATTAATTGTATTTTATAACTGGCATTTAAAAAATTAGAAAATTAGTAGTATCCACTCAAAAGTGGATGGATATATTTAACAAATGAATAAATTAACAGATAAAATAAAGAATGTGATAAATAATATGATAAAAAAAGTAAAAAAAAAATAACAAATAGAAAAGAAAGCAGATATATATTAATAATAACTCTTAATTTAGGTTCAATTAACATTCTTAATTGGAGCAGCCTACCATCCGCTGGTATAAAACTGTTCAAATGATTCTTGTGATAATCAATTATGAGAAATTATTCTTCTGTATACATTATTTTTTTACACAATATTTTGACGTTAGTTTCTTGCATAAAAGTTGAGTTCGATCATTCTTTGAGACTCAATCCACCATGCACAGGTGAAAACGGTAGAAATTTTACATGAGAAAATAAAGTTGTTTACTCTAAAATGCATATGTCAAGTCCAAAATCAAATCCATTGATTTTAATCTCAATGAACACTGTAACAAAAAAAAATCCCAATGACCAAGATAGAAATTTTAATGTAATAATTTATCACAGTATAAACGATCATAATTTTTGCATTTTACCTTCCAGAAAGAACGCCTATTACACTTTAGCTTAATTCTACATAATAATAACATGCAAAAATGAGAATTCATTCATTGTAGACTAAATAGTTCATTGGTTAAAATTTTGACTAAAGCTTACCATATCAAACAAAAATTTAGTGTAAGTTTAAATTAGTTATAAAAATCTTATTTAATAATTAAGTGTATTTATAACTGATTGTTATTATAATTAATTATATAAATCAAATTAATATTTAAATATGCTAGATGAAAAGTGATTTTAAGATAATCTATTTACATAAAATATATATATAATTATTTATAATAAATTTTAATCATAAATTCTAACTACTATTTTTAATTATGTTATTTTGATAATTTTATAAAACATACTAATTTAAACAAGAAACAAAATTTAAACAAGAAATAGAATTGGAGCTAAACTGGGAAAAGGACAAGCACTACAGCAGAGATAACTGTTGTCCAGCATGATTGTTGCAGGTAGCAGCTTAGGAATTTTCTACAGTTTCAACTCAATTCAATAACGTTTTGTGTGCATTTCAAACTTTTTCCACGTTAATCGCATCTCAGATATCACCTCCCCCAAATAGAAATATTAATACCAATCTTTTGTCTTTTCCCCCCACTTGTTGTGTCGTTTTGTTAGAATTATTAGTGAACATTTTTGGAAACAAAGGAAAGTTCAAGGGAAAAATTATCTGTAGATATGTTTATATGGAATTAATTTAAATTATTTGTTTAATTAATAACCTGTGAGTTATAAATCGTATTGCTTTTAATGGGATTTATATATCATTTAATTTTGAATTGTCTTTTTTTCATAAAAAATATTGTATATTTAAAAATAAATTATTTAGGATAGAAGACAAAAAATAAAAAGTGATATACTAAAAAAATATTAAAATAAAAATACTATATAAATATTAAAACTCTTTTTCTTCAAATAAGGAAAAGCCGACAAGATTGACGCTATACGGGAAGAAAAAAAAAAAACAACTTTGCTATTAAGTTCCAACAATTTTGGTATGAAATTTCACAACTTTAACAATAATGGGTGATTTTGTTAAGATATGAAAACAGACAATTCCTAATTAATCAATCACATTTGGCGAGGTGCTAAAAAGGTGTTCTAAAAAAAAGGAAAACGTGTGTTATTGTTACGTGTACTTTTTAAAATTTACTTCTTATTTTTTAATTTAATCTATATGTAATTTATTTATTTTTTTAATTTTTCAATAATTTTAATCTTTCAATAAATTAGAATTTTTGAAAATTTTTATTTAAAATTTTATAATTCTTATCTTTTACTTAATTTTTTTACAAAATTAAATTGATTAAATAATTTTTTACTCAAAATTAATCATCAAAGTATTAAAATTTATCTAAAATAAAAAGAATGATTTAAATTATAATTTTGCACCTTCCTAAATCTTTTAAGTTTTATCAAATTTTGAAAAATTTATTTTCAAACTTTAAAAATTATTTCATATTTTAATATTAATTTTTTAGTAAATTTTTTTTTAAAATTTAAAAAACTAATGAAAGAGAAAAATTAAATTTAAAATTATATACAAGTCAAACTAAAAAAACTTCAAACGTAATTAAACCTTTTGTTCTATATTATTATGTTACGAGCAATGTTATCTCCATCATATTTAAGTGATGTAATTTTTATTTTATTTTACTTTTGTACAAGACACTATTTTTGATATTTTTGGGTTTCTAGTAGTATAAAAAACTACTTTTGATAAAATAATGGCATTGCCATATTATTAGGAAGATGGCATTGATCAATACCTAAATGATATGAAAGAGGTGACAAAACTTCAGTCATTAGATGTAACACGAAATGAAATGTTGTCCAAGAACATTATGTGGTGCAGGGTACATCTAATTAAAACCAAATCCAATGATTTAGAAACAACTATATACATTTTCTTTTTTTCCTTTTGTATATTTTTTGAGTTAACAAATCCATGATGTGTGTTAGTTAGCATTATACATGTGGCGCGTAAAATCACAAAACTTGTTTGAACAAACATTTTATTTATGTTTTAGCAGCTTACTGTTCACGTATCTGCAAAGTTGTAGTTGTAAAGTTGAACTTTAATTGTATTATTACAAGACGAGGTTTCGTAAATATTCAGACTATACTATGTATGGCTGCTGCTATTATTGTATTCATATTGACAACCTTCTTTCTCAATCTGTCTGAGGCCTCCGCGTTTCCAACAATAAATTTGATTTGATTAGTGGGGTATTAATTAATAGTGAATTAATTAGATTTTTTATTAATGTTTATACTATTTCAATTATATTGATTTTGAATAATTTATTTAATTAAATATATTTTAATATTTTATTTAAGTTTTGTTATTACTTAAATTGAACAAGAATTTTATTTTAGAATAATATTGTAAGAAATAAAAATTAATAATTGTTATATTTATAAATGTATAGAGTGACCAGATTCGAAGCACTTTTTTATTTCAATTCATTTGTGCATTGCCAAGTTATTCATGTTACTTCTATTATCTCATGAAATGCAATTCATTGTGAATTATTGAAACACAAGTTGCCCCACTGCCCAAGGCGTGAGTCTTACAATAACATTACTCTCCTAATGTTATTTCATGAACATCTAAAACCACCTAAACTTCACAGTTGTCATTGTCAAATTACGAAACCTTTATATTTAATTATTATTATTATTATTTGGTTATAGGGGAAGCAAAAGTACACAAAAGCCTTCCTTTCATTTTAATCAAAATACTACAAAATTTTTTAAAAGTTTTTTTAGTTTAAAAAACTGTTGGTTTAAATTCTCACAAATTTTAAATGTTTAAATAGTCTAATTATATTACTATTATGACTTAATAATAACATAACATGTTAATATCAAATTATCTCAGATCATATGTTGTCTTAAAATAATCATTAATATATCATAGTTAAATACAAAAGATATCATTATTCAGCATGTTACGAATTAATTTTGAGAAATTATAAAAATTTAAAATTAAACTTAAATAAATTATATGTATTATGTATCACAAGTAAGAAGAACAAACATGTACCGGCAGAGAGGAAGATGGTTAAAAATATATAAAAAAATGTATTAAAATTTTTATTTTTCCTAAATTTAAGAAAAAAATCCTTTTCAATACTAGAAATGTTTAGGTTAGAGAAAAAAAAAAGAAGATAAACTTTAGATTGGAGAAAGAAAGAAAGATATATAATTTATGTGTGAACCCAGAGTATATATAAAAGAGAAATATAAAAAGATAAAAAAATCATAAATTTTATATTTTTATCTCTTTTTAATGGAGAGCATTATTTTATTTTTTAAGAAGCGAAAAAATCCTAAATATAACATAAGCATGTTCTAACAGGTAAAGATTCTCTATTATTTTTTCTCTTTATTTCTATTTTTGATATTGATTTCTCTTACATATATATTCCATCTGATCTTACACGTAGATTCACGCACATTCTTATGTGTTTCCCTGGCCAAATAAACCTCCCAAAACGAAGAGCATCTTAAACAACAAAAAATTTCCGGGGAGACAAATTATCTTTTTAAATTAAAAAAGTTATCCTGGATAAAAAAAAATGCAGAAGCTAGCATTTGAAACGGTAATTGATTACTAATTACTAAACTGATAATTTGAAATGGAAAAGATTATTATGATCTATATTTGTGAATAAAAAGAAAAGACAAAAACTACAGTAGCAGTAATGAGAGATATATATAACGGTAATGCAGGAAAGATGAGAATGAGAGTGAAACCTGGGAAAGAATCAGAGGATGGGAGCAACAGAAATCTTCAGGGAATTGGGTACGAGAAGATTCGCCTGAGAGGATAGAGTTATATATACGTGCTTTCTCTTCTATCTATATCGCCAGAGAGAGAGACAGAGAATTTGTTCTTTCTTTCGTCAAACTTTGACCAAAGGTAACAAGTCAATAATATATACATTGGGATTAACCAAATTCATACTCTGTACGTACCCTTTTATTCCAAATAGGATATATGATCTACTCATCAACACGCGGTGCCTCCATACAATTTTCTTTATTTTCTTATCTTTATCTTTTCTTCACAATTTTTTTATCTTTATATTTTTTCTGTTTTTTTTATATATATTGAAATCTACATATATTCTTGTATTTCTTTTCTTTCCAATAAACATCTCTATTAATTGAAGAAAAATTTTAATCTTATAATTTATATAACCATATAAATATTTTTCTTTTATTTTTTTTTCTCTCTCTCCTACCTACCTCTCTATCTCCCTATATATATATATATATATATATTTCATGAGTATTAATTTTAGACATTTGATATGGAGTTATTTATTTCTGTAAAATAAAATTATACGGACACTTAAATTAGTTTCTATTAATAAATTAAATTATTCTAAAATTATTAAATATAACAATTATTATAAACTTAGTAAGATTGATCTAATGATAAGAATTTAGAAATTATAATAATTTTACATGATAATATTATATTAAAAAAATTAAAAAGTGGTTTCTATAATTTTTTTTAAGTGGTCGCCACCAAATTTAAGTAGATATGTTATGAAAAACAATATATATATAAATATAATTTTATTTAGTTGAAATATATATATTTAATCTTTCTTTAATTTTAGTTCTTATAAATTTAAAATTTTTAAAAATAATCATTATTATTATTTTTTATGACGTATCATAAATTTAAAAACCTTATGTTATATATCATTATAACTTTTTTAAAAATTAATTGTAATTATTAAAAATAAAAATATGTTTAAATATTATGTATTTATTTTTAAATAATTTTTTATGCTAACATGCATGTAAAACTTTTTTAATAGAAGTTTGTCATATTTTTTAACATATGCTTTTACGTACTAAATCTTTCTATTACTTTACAAAGTAAATATTAAATAAAATTAATGAAATTATTGTATTAAAAATGTATATTTAATGATTTCTTTATTTAATAATTAAGAATATTTTTACAAATAAAAATAGAAAAATTTAAAATTATTCTTTTAATATGATTTCTAAAAATATATCAAATTTTGGTTTCAGTTATTGTAAATATTTTTATTTAATTTTGGTCAATTTATTTTAATAAATAAGTGTTTGCTTTCGATTTCTACTGTTAATACTATATATATATATATATATATATATATATATATATTAAAGTCTTTTTACAATAAATAACACATGATCTGAATTTATATTTTTCACTTTTTTTAATTTATTACTTCATCCAATCTTTATTGATTTTCTTTTACTTCATTAGTTTGAATTTTTGTTTATTCACTTTTCATACTTCAAACCTTTTAAAGAAATTTATAGTATTTTTAATTTTACAACAAAGAGAAAATAAAAATATATTAGTTTAAAAAATATAAAAATTGTTATGTTATTATATATATTGATTTTGAATAGAGAGAATATACTTTTCAATATAATACCCAATCAAATCTATTTTTCGTTCTATAAGTACCAAAAAAAATTATTTAACTTATTTTCATAACTTCTATAATAACTTACTAACATTTCTAATTGTTAATTCAAAATATATTTTAGTTATTTATTGAATAACAATATCTTAACTGACTATTTTTATTAAATATTTACTTTTCATTATTTTTAAATGTAATTTTATTTTATAATGTGATTATGTTTCCAGCATTTATCCAGTTTGTTACACTTGAAATTATTGAAAACTTTTAAACGCTACTACATTAAATACAAAAAAAAAAAAAATCTGTTCATAACCCTTTTTTTTATTATTAAACTGAATTAATTAAATGTTGGTTTTTTGGATTAAACTGAATTAACTAGATATTCAAATATAGTATTTTTTTTACAGTATGAAAATCGATAAAGTTTGAACATTATATAAAATTATGTTAATTCTCAATTTCTCACCACTACATCAACATAAATACTTAATTTAAATTTATCCAACAATGGAGAATCATATTGGTAATAGACTATAAATATATTCGACAGTATATTTTAACTAAAATAAAATAATTAATTAATTTTTGTGAACATATTATTTTTGAGATGGATTGTGTTACGTGTACATGGTGGGATTAGTGGTGACTGTGGTGAAATAATTTTTTTTTTATGCAATTAGAATTTCAACTCAAATTGAGAAACATCCTGAACAAGAAAAAATTCATGAGTTCTAAATTGAAAGGAACTGCCAACTAATGCGTATTAAATGAAAAGTTGAAAGAAGAATGTTAGGAGGATTTCTACCAAAGCATTTATTTGATGAAATAATAAATTCCAACTCAAATTGAGAAGGAAGAGTTTAATATCAGATGGATGACTAATAACCTAACCAACACAGATTTCACATGTTCTAAATTTAGAGATTATTAAGTAATGTGTACTTAATGAAAAGTCGTAAAAAGCAGTTGTTATAATCAAAATATTTTATTTGAAAAATTAATTTTACAATAATATTCACAAGTATACTCGTATGAAAAATAAACCAAACTTAAAATTTGTAGGTCAATATAACTTAATTAATAAATATCTAGAAATTATTTTGTTAAAATATAAAAAATAAATTAAAAAATAGTTGAAAAAATAACTTAACTGATCATTTTTTTAATGATGATAAACAAATTAAATATAAACACATTTTGTAACTAAAATTTACCGGCAACTGGTATCATTATATTTTAATCATGATTTTATAAATATTTTATTATCTATATATTTAACATTAATTAAAAATCAAATATTAATTAAAGAAATTAAATTAAAACTCGTTTAGTTGAATAGATAATTAACGAAAATTTTAATTGATTTATTTTAATTTAATACAAGATCTTAGGACACATGTAATAATATGAAAAACGGCTCATAATTTTATGAGACGAACAGCATAATCTGACTTAATAATAATGAAGAATAAAGATTTATATTTATAATATAAGAGTTATTAATCTATTTTTATTAGTATTTTATTAAGTAGAAATGATTTAAAATGGAAATATTTAGTTAAGAATAATTCTTTATTAATTTTTATATACAAAAATTTATTTTAAATATATATATATATCATATAAAATATCCATCCGTTATTAATATTTTTATTATATACTTTAATAACTTATTTTATCACTTAAATTAATACAAATTTGATATTTACCATATGCTTTTATAAAATAAGATGACCATAAATACTGTAATATAAAAGGAATATTTTAATTTTTCAACCTCAGGTTTATAAAATATCTCATCATAGTATTTATTGTCAATCTTATTTGAATAAAATATGTTATAAATATCATATTTTTATCAATGTATACATATATATAATAAGAAATGTTTTTTTTAGTTTTAATTTAAAAATATTATTTATTTTTAAATATATTAATTGATAAAATAATCATATTCTTGTTTTATTATAAAATTTGTGCAAATAAGATACTTGTCTATTTTTTATATCATCAATTTAATTATTTAATATTATTAATCTTTATGAAATAAAGTTTACATTTATAACACATTAATTGATCTACATTTAAATGGTAATATACTATATAAATATTTAATAATTTATAATAAATATCAAATTATTTTATATGACATAATTTATTAATATAATATTTAAATATTTATTTTAAATTTTTAAAAAATAATAATCCATAATAAAAGATTCTTTATAAAATTTTTGAAATATTTATTTTTTATGTTTATCTTTCATTATTTTAACAATTTTAAATTTTACAATTTAATATATAATAAAAATAACTTTATTTATTAAAAATAAAATTTAACCATTATACTAATTTTTAAATTAAATATGTTAATTAATATTTTTATATATTTTCTTAGTATATGTATTTTGATAAAAAAAATTATAAAAAAATTCGAAGAAATATTTGTTAATAATATATCTTATTGCTAATATAGTTCATAATATTTATGATAAAAAAAACTATTTTTATTAAAAATATACTAATAAAATTTAATATTAAATCAATAAAATATATTTTTTCTTTGGTGTATGAATTGATATATCCTTTGATATATATATATATATATAACATATTTTAAGATAAATTGGAAATTTAATATATCAAAAGTGGTATAAATTGATTCCAATACTAGTACGTCACACATCATATGATATCAAAATATGTTAATTAACAGCCATCAAAGTTTACTTATATAATTAGAAAAGAATGGCCAATCCCAACACTTCCTCATCTTTTGGTGTTTTGTGTCATATTATTGGATTGAGGATGTGACAGATCCAATGCGCAACATGCCAACATTGAATTGTGCCCTAACATTGTGTTTTTCATTAGCTGTGGGTAGCAGGGTAGGCACTACCCAGCTAGCAAGAGTAAGTTTTTTTTTTTTCTTTATTATTTTATTAATATATATATATATCCGAGATGAAGGATAAATTTATATTAAAATAAATCTATCTAACTTACTTTATTTATTATATTTTAAATAATTAATTTTTATCAATTTAATTATTAAATTAATATATTTTATTATATAAAAATTATATTTATAAAATTTAAAAAATATTTAATATTTTATTATATTATATTATTTTAATAGATAATATATATTTTTTAATATATATTAACTTAATTTTATTTAATAAAATATCTATATTTTTAAAATATTATAAAATTTTATAAATATACATATTTAATAAAATATATTAATTTAATGATGAATGATAAAATTTAATCTTTTAAAAAATATATTGAACAGAGTTTTATTCCTAAAATATATATAGTTAAAATGCATTGTTAAATTTAATATTTACATTAATTTAATAATTTTTATAAAATATAATTTTTTTAATTTAATTATTAAATTATATTTATAATTTTTATTATTATATATATTAAATTTTAAATAATTTAAGTGTTTGTAAGTATATTATTTAATTATTAATATATATTTAAATAATATATTAAATATTAAAATAAAATTATGTGATAAAATATTTTTTTATTTTATATATAATTTTAAAAATATATTTTATTTTATAAAAACTTTTAAATAAATGATTGGATCGATAAATTTTATATTTTTTAAATAAATTATTTAATAATATAAATATTAATATTTAATACCTATTATTAATATATTTGACTTAGATTTATTTATATATATATATATTATTTTTCAAATAAACATATGAAGGTCTTTGACGGCTAACAATTACTCACTTGTACATTGAATCTAAAATCGTAGCAAAATAATTCTAGTTACATTGTATGATTTATATCTTGGATTATAATAATCGTGAAGAAATTATTTTTTTTTAATGGAAGACTTTTCATCTATTCACTTTCATAATGGAGAGGAAAAAAAAGAAGAATATTATAAAGGGGTGAATTTCTCACGGATTTCATTATTTTGCACTAATTTAACGATTATTTAGGTTTAAAATAAATTTAATATGAGATTCTTTTAATTTAATAAAAATATTTTTTTATAAAAATCAAATATAAATTATTTACTTACAAGTTGTGATCTACAATGGATATCAATTTATTGGTTGAAGTAATTTTTATTTCTGCTCATTTTCTCGTAAGAAGAAAGTGAAAATAATAACTCCTTTTATGGTGGAGAGTCCAACATAGAAGCAAAAAGAGTGCGTGACATTAGAGATAAGTAGCTGGATTCCTTCATTAATTTAAAAGGTAGTTTTGTGGATGAAGGATTCTCTTATTTAATAGAGAGATAGATTTAAATAGAGAAAGAGATAATTGATATATGTAAGATTTGTAGCCAGTTTTGTGAGCCATGTTATGTTTACATTGGAAGAATATATTACTCTCCAATTACATATTTTTAAAAAAAGAAATCATTATAAATGTGGGGTCCACTCTGAACGTGTTAAACAAAACGTCATTTTGGTCATTGAAATGATGTGTGGAAAAGTTGGTTGGTTGACTTGCTTCTTGAAGCTGAGCTTGAATCACGCTGTCTTTTAATTAAACATTTTTTTTGCTCCAACAATGGCCATCTCCCTCCGCCCCCATTGTTTGAATCAATTGCATATTATGGGTTCGTTTGGAGAGTGGAAAATAGGATATGATAATAGATTCTATTCTATTTTATTTATTTTTTTATAATTAATAAGATATAATAATTTATTTTGTAATTGAGTTATTTTATTTTATTTTATTTAATTAGTGTTTAAAGTTTTATCTTAAAAAGAATGTTGGATTGTAAATCATCAGGTTAATTTTTTTTATCTTTTATATTCTACTATCTTAAATGTTTTACAAAAATAAATTAATTATTTATAAAATATAATTTTGAAAATAATTTATTTTTATTTATAATTTATTATCAAAATATTTTAAACTTGAAGTATAAAAACATTTGATGAAAATATAATTTTAATATTATTTATACGTAAAAATAAAATTTAAAATTTTAGTCATCTATTTTATATTTTTAATATTTATATATGTACCTATTAATTTTAAAAATATATTATTTTTAATAAAAAAATATTTTTTATTATATAAATTATATTATATCTTATCATTATTTATTCATATCAAATATGTAAAATAAAATAATATTATGATATTTACTTTACTATTTTGATGTACATCAAATTAAGATATACGATAAAATAAGAGTCTATTATATTTTTATTCAATTTTTATATCCTAACATATTTTATAATATAGTATAGGTAAATGATTCCATATTAATATTACTGTTCATGCTATTCATGTATATTTTTTAATTTAAAATAACCTTGTAAGTATAATGACATATTTAATATAGTTATTTAGTAATTAATAAAATAATGTTTGAAAATTTTAAAATAATATAAATAAATTACTTATAAATTATAAATTATAAAAATGTTATTATTATCACACTAAATTCAAATATAATAAAATAGTTTATAATGGTTAAAATTATAAATATTAGAATAATTTTAAAAAGGAGACATAAAAAAGACAATATTTACAATTATAAGTAATATCTAAATAACGTTATCATAATAAAATAAAAATAACAACAACTTGATATTATCATAAAACTAAAATATTATTAATAATATAATATAAAAAGTAAAATCTTTTTAAAACAATAAAGTATATAATTTAAAAATAGTTATGATTAAAATTTTTATGAAAAATTTGAAATTATAATTTAAATTATTATTTTTTATATAAAATAATAATAATAAATTTAATAAGAATATAATCATAGTAACTATTACACTTCTTTATGTTAAAATACTTTTAATCATATATCCAACATTTGCTTATTTTATTTACTCTAACATAATATTATTATAAAATGATGATATTATAATAAAATAAAATATAAATAATTAATTTATACTAAAATAATACAATAACATACAAATTTTATTATGTATAATTTAAACTATCAATTTATCGTTTTTATAATGTCTTGTATTTTTTATTTTTTTATTCTCAATTAAAATAATAAAATCTAAATCATAAATGATGTGAATACTATTGTATACGTATTTATAATTTATTAAATTATTTATAAAAGAAACCAAACCCCATTAAACTAGTAAGGCTGAAAAAAATAGTAAGAAACATTTTTTTATCTAGATATCGGAAGAAAATTTTGGACGAATCGAAAACATTCACAGCACAATATAGCTAACTTTCTTGGTGACTTTAATGCAGAATCAACATAGTTTCTAAACTGTTGGTATATCAAGCATGTAACATTAAACTGATCACTTGTTGGTATAAAAAAAATTATTAGAATAAATGTTAATTATAATAATATAGTTCTTTTGTGACTTTAATGCAGCTTCAACATAATTTCTATATATATATAAAAAAAACTATCGGTTTCTTAACCAGATTTCTTTTGGATCAAAAAATTATTACTCAACTTTTGTATATTTTATATAACAAATATGTTTCTCTTTCGTAAAAAGTTTGAAATTTTATTTTAATATAACAAAAAAAACTATTGATTTCTTAACCAGATTTGTAATAACATTAATTATTTGAATCGAAAAACTATTACACAACTTTTGTATGTTTTACATAATAAATGTTTCTCTTTCGTAAAAGTTTAGAATTTTATTTTTATATATTATTAATATAAAAATTTTGTATTACTAATTAATTAAATATTTTAAAAATAATAATTTTTTTAGTTAATAATATAAAAATATTTATACAAAATTAAAAATTTTTTTCTTTCTTTCTTTATGTCACAGATGACGTGTCCAGGGATCCACGTGACATTAAGAAACCTCTTCCATGTGTGACAAACTCATTGAAAGTCTTACAATCAATTTGTATAAACAGTTCAATAAATAATGATAAAAAGTACAAATATAACTAAACATATTTTTATATGAATTAAAATTAACTTATATTTTACAATTTACAAAAATTTTAAATCATTTTTTTAAAAAAATGTATAAATTAATTTCACTTTATATAAAAAATTAATTTATTTTTCTTTTTTTATTTTCTTCTTAAAGTACTAAATGAAAATTTTATTCAAATTAACTCTATTCTGGAACCAAACAAGAAGATAAATTCAGATCCGGCTTATGGGATATGTCCAACCAACTTGGGACAACCACATATACGAATACATACAATGATGCAAACGCAATTTGTGGACACCAACTTGGAGTGAAGGACAATAATATTTATTTGCTGATAGATGCAATCATTTTCCCAAAACCATCAAAAGACATCTGTTAACAAAGAACTACTATAAAACTAAATACTTAACTCTGATAAACAAATTCAACTCCTAAAACTTAAATCCAATGACCAAAGTTAATATTCCTTGTAACCACCAGAAAGAGATAACAAAGTTGTGCTTAAATATCGTCAAATGATTTATTATATGGAAGCTCCCATTTCCTCTGAGTTCACTGCAGATTCTTCTGGATCTTCATCTGGCCGCAATTGAGCAGAAATACCATCAATGGCGGAATTCAGCTGTGCTATTTTATCAGTTAGCACCTTCCGAGTCTTCTGTTATTAAGCACCAGAAAATAACAAGATTTCCATATCAGTCGTTTGTATAACGAAATGACGGGACAAGTTTATATGCACAGTGAGTGAAAAATACACCTTACTCAGAAGGTTAGAGAAAACATCAAAAGTCCTAAATTACAAAAAAAAAAAAAAACCCTCACAGCCAAGTTACATAAAGGATTTTACTGTAAAATTATTAAACTCGGAAAGGTCATCAACCCGGCCAAGATAAGAGGTTAATGAGTTCATAGAAATAGCCCAACCAATAATCACTTGTTGAACAGGATACATAAAATAATATATTAATTTAAACATATAGAAGAGATAGAACTTAATTTTGATACATAAATATTTTTATCCTGTCAACAAATTGAAAATCACGGTAAGCATGATTAAAGTAATTATTACAAGAATTAATAATTTTTAATGATATGACAATTTATAATCAAATGTCACTATAAATTTTTATACAGTCAATACATTCTAATTAATTATATATATATTATATTAATATTAATCTTTTTAATTTGATATTTAAATTAATCAAAGGAGTATTAATGTTTCATAAAATTTAATATTAAAAAATAATTAATTTAATATTTTCCCTTTCAAGAATTCAAGGACGTAATTGGTTTGTTCACCATTCCTGTTTTAATTTTATTCAGTTTTAATTACAAAAATACTATCTTGTTTTTATTTTATATTTTAAAATTTTTATACAAAGAAAAATTTAAAGAGACAAAAAAATTAGAAAACGAAAACAGAAATAAAAAAAAGAGGACGAGGCCACAGAATCATGTTTTGCCACACATTTTGTTTCACCCAAAGCAAATTGGTCAGCCAAAGGTGTTTTCTCTACACAATTTGCTCCATTCCAAGGCACTTTTTTCAGAAGTGATATTAAATAAGTTTTTCTATCTCTTCATCTGCACTTTTTTACTGTTCTTTTCATTTTCCCACTTTCATTTCTTCTCTGTCACTCTTGTTGAACAAAAGACATGTTTTGTTTTTCAATTCTAGAAACTTTATCAAGAGATTTTAGTTTCCCTTCATCTCACTAACAATTGATTACAAGCTTAAATTGGTAGAGATTGGGTAGCAGCACAACACAAATCACTCTTCAAGCAATGACTGTGGAGTTTATCTAAGCTTCAGGATGTCAATGGTTGATTGTAGACGATAATTGCTCAGATTGGTAGGGTGGGGGCGTTTTTCTAAGAAAAAAAAATGCATGACCTGGCGGTTCACAGTGAACCACTCAGTCGCCGGTTTTTACGAAAACCGATAGTCTTACCAGTTCCACTATAATGTCTTATCCATAAACTATTCGAACTGATTACTGGGCTAGTTTAATGCTCCGCAGGTTTAACCAGCCGGTCCAAGTGTATTTTTTATAACATTAGTCAAACAAATCAAGCACTTTGTCACTATTTCCCTTCCATTGATAAACAGGTACAGGAAAGTTTTTTATTTGAGAATTGATTTTGGAGGAAAATAGATGAGTGGCAAATATTTTATTTTTAAATCAAGATAGTTGTATAATATTTATAAAAGATGATTTTAAAAATAAGATGAAAGTAATTTGCAAGTCAAAATCGGAGATGATGTCAAACCTCATGTTTCACAGTTTAAATATCTGGAGTTCATTTTACAAATGCATAGAAAAATAATGAAGACATTGGAGTTATTTATGACCGCAAAGTACTAAGTTTTAAAAAAGTTTTATCAAACCACTACGTTATCATTTATGGTAATGAAGGTTGGACTTTAAAGAAACAACATAAGAAAGGAGTAACAGAAGTGAAAATGTTAAGATGGATGTGTATGAGAAGATATTGTTGACACCCATCGAGAAAATGATAATAAAAAATTGGTTAAATCAGTTTGGACATATACAAAGATCATTGGAGGAACCACCGAAAAGAATTGATATGAGAAATCTCAGGATAAATAATATCTCAAAATTTGATATTTTACCAAGCCCAATATTGTGTGATCTATGTAGCTGACATCATCTAATGGGATAAGGTTTATATTGTTATATATAATGTTTATAAAAATAGTTAACTCATTAAATTTATACTAATCTATCATTTTATTTTTTAAATCATTAAATAAAAAATATTTATTAAAAAAAATGTTCTCCCCTTCTTTCCCTTTTAAAGCCTAACACTTGAACATCCATCATAAATCATAATCAATACTGGTATATCACCGACACTCTTTTGTGGTGGGGGGAGAGGGGAATCCAACTTTACAATATAAAATGGGCTAGAAGTACGAGTCACTTTTCTCAACGAATATACAAGGCCAAACCTACACCGAGTGATCGCCTAGGCATATTCCTCCCTGGTCCTATATTATAGTGTTGCTAGCTCTTACATATTCCATAATTTATGAATACTATCCCACTTTACAGTAACACATGATTAGATGATAATATCAAATAACTTACATTAACAATAACTTGAAATTAAACTCATTATCTTACTATATTGTATTTTTATATGTAAACATATATATAATACAAATATTTACTTATGTGTTAGCATTGTCCTCCCCCATCTCACCCCACACCATTTATTTATTTTGAGAAGGGGAGGGGGCGTTATAGTAAATGTCATATACTAATATAGGCTCAAATTGTTCCAGTTTCACACACATTCAGATACAATCAATGACTTGACTTCAAATAAATAGTAATAGTCACTGCAGGTATAATTCCTGACCTCTATAGCTTTTTCTTCATCATACATAAATTTGGGAAGTTTCCTCATTAAATCTTTACTGTCGGCTCCAGCTAGTACCCTGCTTATCTGGAAAGATAACAACATAGAAGTCAAAGATAATCTCTTTTTGACCGTCAAACTCATTAAACAATCTTTCAATTTAAAATAACATATAAAATGCAGCTCCATCCACAAAATTCTGCAGTTCATAAATCTCAAAGAAAAAGGTTCAAAATCTAGTTTCATCCGCACAGCTCTTTCTTTTCAAGCATGCGATCACAGCTATACAGTAAAAGCAGTAGTTGAAGGGGGGGAAAAGTAAAAAACAATAAACCATATCAACAGACAGCAAGATCAAACAGTGAAAACAAATAGTAACACTGGCAATTGTTGAAAAACAACATTTATGATACATCCTAAGAGAGAGGAGAATATGACATGCAAATAATGAAGTAGGAGTTCATTCATGATACCATAGAGCCAAGTTCAATGCAAACGTGTCAATGTCAATACAAAATGAAGAAATCACATTGATGCATACATAATGAGGGGGGAACTATCTTACAACTTTATACTTTGCAAAAATAAAGTGATGAAAATTAATGCAGAAAGGCATATGTAACTTATACGTTAAGATTATACTCATATCTGCTTTGAGCAAAACTACACTTTGACCAAAGTGAACTAAAACATATTTTCCCCTGATTAAATTTTGCATAAAATATTCCAGAATAAGGGTAACAAGACACTTATAAGCACAATAAATTATAAAAACGAGAAGAGAGATAGAGAGAGAAAGAGAGACCTTCTGCCCTGCCACCCGAAAAGGAAAGAGTTAAAAATGGATGGTGCCAGTTCTGCAGACATACCTGAGGTGCATATACACAACCCAACGCTCCAACAATTAGGCCTCCCAAAACAAAACCTCCAATAAAGATACTTCCACTACTTGGTCTTCCACCATCCCCACTGTTCTAGGAGAGAGATTAGAAACACAAAAAAAAAGTTAAAAGTAATCCCAAGAGGTGCACCAACATGTTAAAATTATGCTTGTGCCAAGATTTTAGACAAGAAAATAACTTAAATATAGGGTACAATTGACAATCACCACACAATTTGATTAGAAACATAAAATGCAACAAAAACAAGAATAGCTGTGGGTTTATAATGTTTGTTGTAGCCAAACCATTTTTTAGGCTTATGGCCATGTACCCGGAAAAAAAAAACACCAGAATGCTATGTCCTACCTAGCTCGAACAATCAGTGGCTGGTTACGTGTTGCTTTAGCCCGAAAAGACGAACCTGGAAAGTGTTCACCAGAGCTGATTTTCAAGAAGCATTTATCCATCTGCTTCAACGAGGAACCTGACATTAAATAATTTAAATATTAGATTTTCCGGAAAATCACTAGAAAGGGGGCTGTTGGATATGTTAATCTTTGATTAATTAGCATACATAAGTACAGTAGCAAGGATCACACAACATATTTTATTCCCATGAATTTAGCCAAAAAATGTTTCCCATAAATTATTGGCCACCAAAAACCTAGCCCAAAACTGCATATCCTGACATCAAGGTTGTATGCCTCCAAAATTACATCTACATGTACACTAACTTCAACAGACATCCACAAAAAACTAGAAAAAAAACAAAGAGTAAATATATAATTTGATCCTTGAAAGATGCTATTTGTATTGTTTTGGTCTATGAAGGTTTTGGTCCGTACAAATTGGTCATGAAATGATTAGCTTGTTAACAAGTTCACCCCACCAAACAAGCAAACCAGTTCAAATCTTTGGGGGTCAACTTGTATACACACAAACTTTCGGAGACCATAACATTAGAATTACAAATCTAATGTCTTTTAGGGACCAAATTGTATATTTTTCTCTAAAACAAAACATAGAAAAGAAGGCAGTATGTGTGTGTGCCAACAACCTCCTCAAAATGAAACCAACAGAAATATATGTTGGGCAGGCTATATAGTTGGTTGGAATAAAAACTGACATGTACAAAGCCATACACCATCAAGCTTAGTTCACAATCTCATTTTCCACCTGTTCATTCTAACGCCCAATCAAACATAGCCTGACATTAACATCGGCCATTGTTCCAATCAATAATTTAAAGCAAACCTAGCTGCACAATGGGGTCCATCAACCCAATAGTTTGAATCTTGAGTCTGACCAAGCTTCCCCATCATCTAGGAACCAAACATCATATTTAGCAAAAGTCACAAAATCAAAACCATTCCGGATTTTTATGTTTATTTTTTGCGATTTGCAATTGACCCGAAAAGAAAAAAAAAAAGATTTTTGAAATATCCGAGATTATACAAGCACAATAAATAAATAGTTGATAAAAACTGAAAACTTGACATACAGAACGACAGCGCATAATGCAACTGAGAGAAAATTTTAAAAAAATGGAACAATTTTCCCTTTTCGGCAATGGTAATGAGGATGGCGAAGGAAGTAATTACCTGAGAGAAAGTTGGTCCCAGGATTCTTCGGCACAATGATGGAGCTTGATAGTGTAGCCATTTCTACAGAGTGAAACTGAAACTGTGCGAGCTTCTTCTTCTTCTTTTGTTGCTAATTCGCTTCCTCGTAGAAAACGGAAAGGAAGAAATACGGATCGGAGTTTTCTGTTTTGCGCTTCGATAATATCGGTCCCTGTTTCGTTATTAACGACCATTACCATGTATCCAATTCAAGTTGGGCTTGGCCCATTTTTCTCTAACATAATACAATGAGTCTTAATTTCTCGATGTGGGCTGTTACAGGTAGTGATAAGGTTGCGGGCTGTGGTGGTATCTAGAGACTCTTCACACAAGTGGATCCTTATACACCAAAAAAAAAACATAGAGATAATTTTGGAACTTCCAGATTTATCTGGATTGAGAGTGATTTGTTATTGGGCTTGTAAATGATTTTGCAATTAATTATTATTTTTATAGTATTAATTACGATTTTTTTATAGTAAATTTTAGGTGAAACTTTTATATATATATATATATATACTTATTTTTTATTGTTTTGAATAATTGTGATTCTTTTTTTCTGTTGGATAAAATTTTTTTTCTCGTTTAATCTGCATTATCTATTTTTTTGTTGTTGGAACGATAAAGTTTTTAAAAAAGTTATAAAAAATCATCTTGTGTAATAAATTTTTTATCATGTTTTAAAAAATTGTTTTTGTTATTTTTTGAGTTAAAAATATAACTAAAAAACTTATTTTATTTAGATTTTTAGAGTACCTACAACATTTCAAGAATTTTTGTTTATTTTTTATTTTTTACAAATTTTTGTATAATTTGTTTTGGGTATGTATGACTTTATATTTAATTGTAGATAAATTGTTAAATAGTTTTTATAAATAATGATAATATCAAATAATGTTTGCTGAAATAATAATCTATTGTTTGAATATTTTTATATTATTATCAGAATTGGTATGCAGGATTAGAAATAAAATAATAAAATAATATTGTTATGCAGGACGATTTAATTGTATACTCCTCAGTTAACGCTAGCAATTCAAACACTATATCTTAATCACCCCTCGTTTTCTTTTACGGCATAATTTGATTGTCTCTGAATAGTACACTTTTTAATTCTTTTTAACTTGGACATACTCTCTTAACATAGTGATTATACAATTTCATTCTATTTCAATATATTATGAAATTTAATCGGAATATATTAATAATATATTTTTTATAGTATTATTTAACTATAGAATATTATATTATTAAAAATTATTAATTTTTATAATAAATAATTTTAAAAAATTATTATAATTTTAAATAATTGATAGTATACCGGTAGTTATCATGGTTTTTAGAGTTACTTTAAGATGCAATGCTTGTTTATCCAGAATTGATTTTGAAAAAATATAAATAACCTATAACTACCTATATATTGATTTTACTGCGTGGGTTATATTTGGCTGTAAGTTATTTTTTTTTAAATCACAACCAGAGTAAAAAGATAAAAGAAATTTTTTGTATATATACATATCAAAATTCTTTAGAGAAAGCAAAAGTAACTATTCAAATGTGTTTTCAAAAGTGTAAAAAGATAAACAAACAAGTTAAGTAACCTTAAAGTTACTCTTATTTTTTCTATTTTTATCATACTTGTTACTGTTTTTACTTTTTATCACAATCAATATTTATCTCTACTGTTATCCTTATCTATACTATCTTATTTTATGACAGTTATCCTTTCACTATTATCATAATATTTATTGTTATTATTATTATAATCATCAGTATTGTATAAATTTATTATTATTTTTACTTAACTATTATCAACCTTATGTACTATTACAATTATTACATTAATTATCTTTACTATTTTTATTATGATTAATATTGTTATCTTATCATTATTATCTAATTTTTTTTATCACAATTATCATTACATTTTAAAAAATAATTTTATTATTTATATAATTACATACTTATTTATTATATTATTTATTGTATATCAAATATTAATCATATAAGATGAAAAATTTATCATATCCATATTGATTTTTATTACTTATTACTTTTATTTTATTTTATTTTTAATAAAATTACTAAATAAATTAAGTGGAAACTTAAAAATAAAAAAAATTGATAAACTAGTTAAAAATTAATAATTAATATGGTAGCAATTAAATTAAAATATTTAATAAAATTAACAATTGAGATAAATATAAAATAATAAATAAAAATACAATTGATTAGTAGATTAAAATTTAATAATTATGATATTTTTTATTTTGAACTTATAAATTTATTTTTTAAAAATAAAATATGTATTTTAATTTTTTCATAAATAAAATTTAAACAAAAATTAAAAAATAATTTTTATTTAAAAAATAAGATAAATAATAAAACAATTAAAATATGTCATATATTAAAAAAATAATTCAAACTATAATATTTTATAATAATATAAAATTAATATATCAAAATTTAGTAATACTATTATAAAAAAATTAGATGATATTAAATTTATAAAAATAAATAGATAAATAAAAGATTATATTATAAAAATATATCAAAAACAAAAATAAAAAATATATCTCAATTATGAACTGAAAATTTTAGAAGTACTTAAACTAAATTTTTAAAAAACATTAATAATTAGTTCAAAAATAAAGTTAAAATATTTTAACAAAATTTTGAATCAATATTTTTAAATTTCAGTTAATTAAAACACATTATCGATTACACTCTTGATTATTACATAGATTATATAGATCCTAAATAGTTTCTTACCACAATAAACAAACAAAACAAGTTTTACGCGCTTACGTTGGTATTTAATTTGGTAATAGTGAACGTGTCATTAAGCATGTGACATAATTTATTATGGATTAACTTTATGAACTATTTTTATAAAAATATTTTTTGAAATTTTAACGCGATTACAAATCTCGAATATGAAATTTATAGTTAAAAACTACGAATCTTCCTTAAATTTCTGTACTCTTATTTAATATTTGTTGCTACGATGGATACAATATTATCCCACCTAGGTCGAGGGAAATAAAGTTATTTTTCTATTCTTGAATAACCCTAGTCAATTCCGAATCTGATTTTCTACAATTGTTTATGTAAATTGTTATTTTTAAAAAAGGAAGAGATTATAGGATATTTTAATGTACAGATTGCGTTGACAAATCTCCATTTGGAACAGTTTTGCAATATATTTAATGAATCTCAGTTCTCACCATTTTCTAGTGTTATGAAACTCTCCCGTTCTTTATTCTTTTTGTCTTTGTCCACAGTTCCACACATTTGTTTTTATTAGATTTGTCTCATTTGGAATGCACCTTGCGCGTAATACTCCTTTTTATATAAATTAAGAATCGTAAGAGGTTCATCGCTTCTTCACCACCTCACGGAATAATTAATTCATCTAGCTCGCATTTGTTGGATATTACATATGCTCCAGAAAAATTAGGTATAGTCTCGTTCAGAAAATATTTTTTATTTATAAAAATGTTATTTATTTTTATTTTATATTTTGTTTTAAAACTTTGTACTGAAAATAAAAATAGAAAATAAATATTTTATATTTTTACTATTTTCAATATAAAATATTAAAGATATTTTCGAAAATTAATTATTACTTTAATTTTTAATACTTTATTAATTTAATAGAGATATGTGGGAAAGTGAGTTAAAACGGCTCAAATGATGTACCATTATCCATTCATTCCGTGAATTAAGAACCGGAAAAATAAACAATCCACTCCGATATAGGGTACAAAGTTTTAATGGTTTGGATAAAAAAAAAAATATAGTTTTATTTTAGATATTTTAAACATGTTTAAATTTGATTGAAAAAACTTTTATTTTTAAATTTTACAGATTTTTTAAAAGTTAAGTTTAAATTAAATTTGACCAGATTTAACTAAAGAAATTTAAGCTTAATTTGACCAACAGAGTAAGATTGCCGACAACTTGGAAGTGAAACATACGTTTATTTAATTTATGAAAATGAGTGGACCCTTTGATGTTGACCTTTGTTTCACCACGATAAAAAATAATATATGAAAATGATTTTATTTTTCCGTAGAAAATGATTTATAATCTTATTATAACTTTTTCATAAATGTTTTGAAATTTTTATCAAAATGATTTTTCTAATTTATTTTAGTAAGTTTTTATTTAAATTTGAATAAGTTTCATCATATAATTAAATAACTATTTAATCAAATTATTTATCTAAACGTGTGATAAAGTCATTGAATTCAACACATGCAAAGGAATTATTTTCATATATACAATTCTTTATTTTAGTATTAACGAAAAATATTTATATATATAATTGTTACATATTTATGTACAATGTATAACTAAATATCTATGAATACTTAAACTTATTTGAGATATTTTATAATTTTTTATTGGTAGTCATGTATAATTTTTTATAATCTATAATTATGACATATTTTTAAAAGTTTTTTAAAATTAATTTTTAATCCTAAAATTATTTGAAAATTGAAAATATATTTTTATATTTTAAAAATTTACAGTTGGATCCTTAAACTTATTAACTATTTTAATTTTTGTTATTATTTGATATTTTCTAAATAATTCAGAAATTCATTGAATAATTAAATTGACGATTTATTCCTTCAAATATTTGAAGAGTTTCAAACAGGTTCTTAGACTTTTACACGATTAAGAATATTTTGTAAAACAATAGAACCCTAGGAATTAGGATAGAATTCGAAATAAAAATAGTTTATAACTCCAAAGGCCAATACAAACTAGTGGGTGAGTCTATAGAACATACTTCCATTATCATTAGCTAATAATGACGATTAATTGTAGGTAATCAAATTGTGGAAAATAAGTAGGATGTGTTGTACTTGACTAGTGGGTGAGAATGTGAGACTATTTAAGTATTCTATGGGCCAAAACTGAAATTTGGGGATCCCATTTATCACGTCGTCTTTGAACAACTATGGTTTAAGAAGTTGTAAGAATGTGTGAAATCATATGAATTTAAGGCTCTTTACAGTTAATTGTGGTACACCCCTTGACCCCATTCCCTTTCATTTTCAATATACTCATACTACTGTATATGCTCCACCATTCCCATGTCAATCAGGACCAATCAATTTATTTTCCTTCCCAACCTTTTCCGTTCTTTCTCTAATAAATAAAAAGGTAACATGCGTGATTTTTTCTTCTATAGTCCAATTAATTTTATCATCCTTATAATCTATTTAAAATTAATTATTAACTTAATAGTTAAATAAATATTTAAATTCATCCTTCAAATTATCCGGTAATAATTTTAAAAATTATAAAATAATTCATATCCAAACTTTATTTAAAAATTAGATCCATAATTAATTATAATAAAATTTATTTATTTTAATTTTTTTCTTTTTCCTTTAAACTATCCTCTCTTTCTTTTCTTTTTTATTTCTCAATCCTCAGTTCTCGTTTTCTATTTCTCTTCTTCTCCCACTCTTTTCATCTCTCTTACTTTCTCTTAACTATTTTTATTCATTTTTTCTTTCCTTTTTTTTTCTTGAACTAATTTATTCATTTTTCTTAGTTTTTGCTTTATTTTTCTTTAACTATTTTTATTAATAATAATATATTTTATTTTAAATTTTTTTAATGAAGATGTATCACATTGTAATAGAAGTAAAGATTAAATTTAAATATAAAAATATTTTAAATGTATCTTTTATAGTAAATACAATAAAAACAAAATATAACTATTACAGATATTTTTATGGAACATCAAATGGTTACAAATTCAAAGGACCATCGATTTTTTTTTTTTTTTTTGTATTTTTTTCCCACTTTACCTTTGGTTCAAAATTTCGGCCTAATTTTTGGGAAATGTCGGTTTCCAAAAGGATTCAATGCAGGGCACGTTTTTATTTTTTTGGTCTTTTTGGTGTACGATGCATGCAGTAGACATTTGGTGAAATTTGATTTGCTTATTCTCCTTAATTCAAGTTGTAATGCTCCAGTGCTTGGATGTTTCCTTCCAACAGAACTTAGAAAAATTATATATTTTTTTTCTTTTGATTCATAATAACGTCATATCCCCCCTTGATCTCTGCAGCATTATTTAATTATGGTGTCACGACCCCTGCATATAGAACGTGTCAAAAAGACTGAAATATTACTTTAAAAAATATTTATTTCAGTGGACTAATATAATTAATTCAGTCAAACATTTACAAGTTCAAATATCGACGAGATTGCTTGATGAAGTTTTGTTAATAAATATAACCATCAACCAATGCATGTGATTTGAAGTTTTCTTAATAAAAATAAAGATTCTGCTAATGAATACTTTTTCTTTTTTATTTATTTATTCATTTATAAGAATCACATATACATTTAATAATATAACTAATATTTTTATTTATATTAAAAATTAATATTTAAAAATATTTTTTTTATTTTTATTTCTTTCGTTAAGAGTCTATTGGATAAATATAAAAATATACTTAAAAATAATAGTCATATGTATTATTTTAAACTTCTAAATAATCATATAAGTAATTTTAAAAAAAGTGAATTAAAAATAATAAATTTTTGTTAAAAATTTATATAAAATTAAAGATACATTGATAATAGAGTAAATTTTTCTAACTTTATTTTTATTCACACTTGTTACACAAAGATTTAATTTTTAAAACTACACAAAAATAATTTTTTTTCATAAATATATTTCACTTAACTTTTAAATTTTTATATTTTTAATCATATGAAAAAAAAAATATCCTATGATAAATTTTGTCACTATACACAAATTTTCTTCTATATATTAAATACTATACAAACCATTTTTATTTTTAAATACATTATAATTAAATTTAAAAAAGTTTTAAATTATTAAATACTTAAATATAAAAATAAAAAGTTTAAAGTAGTATGATTTTTACTAATAAAATAATATAAAATTTCATATATTAAAATTACAAGAAATTATCTTAAGTGTGTTACAATAAAAAATTTGAAAATTTAATTATATGAACTGTTTTTTTTAAAAATGATTTTTTTCCTTTTAATTATTAAAAATATTTTAATAAGTTACTCTTATTTCACATCTAAAAATCCCAGTAATTCAATTTTTATTGTTTTTTTATACAAATCTTATAAATATATTTACTATTTTTAAGATGAAGTATAATTTATTCTATTATTTATGTTTTAAATGTTATTTTAAGATTTTTGTATTTTAAAAATTTAATAATCTGAAAATTTTTCTAGATTTAATTATAATATATTAAAAATATAAGGGGATTTATATAATGTTTAACTCAAATGAAATTTTGTGTAATGTATTAAAAAATAAACCTTCAAATTAATTTTTGAGATTTTCTATGTTGGATATATTGATTTTAATTTTTTTAATCGTTAATCCATTCTAGGAATTATTAACTCATTAATCAATTTAGTATTTTTATTTACTATTTATTATAATTATTGACATTTTATGTTAAATGATACATATGACGATCTATATAAAAAAATATGTCATATTATGTATTAGTATCTCTTTCACATTCATATTTTTTAAAATCAGTACACTAAATTTTTACAAAATAAAAAAAGTATCCACTGATTCTTCATTTTCTTCATAGATACAATTTTAGATCATTTTTATGACTTTCATCATCCACACACAAAAAGGACCAAGATACATCTCTTTAATATTAAAGGGAGCGAAGCTTTGCAGTGTTATAATTTTGATTAAGGAGAGCCGCGAGGTCAATGTCGATTCTAATTGAAGCACAGGGATAGATTTCATATAACCAGATATAACGTTATTATGAGTGCAGTGTTAGCCAATTGCTTATGAGTTCTGCTAATGTTTTTTAGCTATGAAAATGGCTTGCAAAATTCTTATTTATAGTTTTGGTTTAATGTGCTAGGAAATGAGGATATAGCATTGAATGCTATACAATTTTTATTGGTCATGCATGGTTCATAACTCCTATTTTTAATTTTTTTTTTATCTTCATGTATTGTGCTGTCATGATGTCCTTTGCGATGACATCTTAACTTTGAACTTGGATGACAGATTGTAATAACTCTAAAGAATTTATAATACATAAAATTAACAATACTTTCAATTAATTATTTTATTTTTAAAATATTTTGATTGGATAAAGTAATTAAAATTTTTTGAGCTTTAATTTTTTTTAATAGAGGAATTTAATTTTTTTATATTAAAATTATTTTAATAATTCTAAATTCTTATAATTTTTTTTATAATTACTTTAATTATTAAATAATTTTTATATTTAAAAATAATGTATTATTTTTAATTTAATAATTAAATTATATATTAATAAAAATATGATTGAAAATGTAAGATAATATAATAAAGTTCCATTGAAAAGATTAAATAAAACTTTTGTCTGTGACTAAATTTTTTATTTAGATATAACAATTAAAAATTTTATATTTTAAATTTTTGCAACGACTAAATAAATTTATTTTCAGATTAAAATTTTGAGTATTTTGATAAATAAACATATTACTTGCGTATTGCATTTAGCATTTTTAAATTTAAATAAATTTTAGTAGTAAAAGTAAATTAAATATTATTATAAATATTTTTACTATTATTAATAAAAATTTTATTATATTATATCAATAAAAATTAAAGAGTTATAAAATAAATTAAAACAACGACATATACTATTTTTAATATAATATATTAAAGTTTAAAATTAAATTAAAGTTAAGATGAATTAAATTATAATATTTAAAGATTTAATTTATTTAAAAATAAAATATCTTAAAATTTAATACAATGTAAAAATTATAATATAATTTACCAGAGAATAAATTTTAAAAATTTCATCTATTTAAGTAAAATTATAAATTCTCAAATTATAATTAATTACAATATCCCATAAAAATCTTCAAAATTTTATATTTTAATTCAATTAAAATATATTAATTTAAAATGTTTAAAATCCTTTTATAAAATAAAATTTTCCTTAATATTGCTCATCCAAATATATGTTAATTGAAGTGAATCTTATAAATTATATGGTAATTGGAGTGAACCTTAGACGTAGACTTTCACTTTACAAATCTGATTGATTTAAAATAATCAAATCATTAATTTATTTTTGACGGTCTTCAAATCCATTAGTTGGTATACTCTTAAATTTTTATAAAAAAAATAACAGAGAACAAAAAATATTTAACGAATCTTATATTCCTATTTAAAGCAAATTCCGTAATAAGAAAGAGAAGCATTTTTCTTAATAATAATAAAATGCTGCAACGATGGGGTCATGGGGAACCGTTTGTACCGAATAAACGAGCCTGCGACTACTCCACCTGCACTTGCCTTCAGCTTTCAACCCGATCTTTACACGCGCTTCGTTCTCAACCTCTGTTTATCGTTTTAAGAAGCACCAGTTTTTGTATATAATATAAATCACCTATTTTCTTTAGAAGGAACACACACTTAATTTGATTCAAAGCTTGCAACCTGTTAATTTTTAGAATTCAGTTTTCCCTTAATTTTGAGCATTTTTTGTGGAGTGTTTTCTATCTATGTATAGCAAAAATATTTTTATTTTTCCGTTCGCTTCATGCCTCTGTTTTGGAGGTTTGGCCATGGCAGCAAGTACTGAAAGTAGCACCGCCACTTCCAGAGACCTTGACCAGACACCGACTTGGGCCGTTGCTGCTGTGTGCACTGTTTTTATCTTGATTTCCATAACACTTGAGAAGAGTCTTCACAAACTGGGCACGGTATGCAATTAATGAAGCATTAAACCTTTCTTTTTGTTATATTTATTATTATTAGTATGAACGGAACTCTTTCTTTGTGCGTTTCCAATGAATTCAACAGTTCTTCCTTTTCTTCCATTCATTGGATGAAACCGTTGTTAATTTGTCACTGCCTGCGCTTAGTTTATGTCTCTTTTAATTTAATTTGGAATATGAAATTAATTAATTAATTAATTAATTGCCTTTTTGTCCTTAGCTATAATATTATGTGCGTTATGCGTTTTTTTTTTTTTTTGCTTCTCCCAGGAAAATTTTCGTTTAACTGATTCTAACATTTTTAATTTCAAATTGAAGTTTCTATTGCTGTGGTTCTTTTCTTTTTTTCATGAGAATGAGGTTTTTCTTTTCTTTTTCTCCCCGGATTCCTTTGTATTTGATAAAGCTTAATTGAGTTATCAAGAGTATATATGTTATTTTGTTATTGAAATTTAGGTTCAATGTTTGACGTGTTAGAAATATATCAGGTCGAAGGGTTGGTTTGCTTTGTTGCTGGCATGATGTGCGTTTAATTTATTTGGGATTATCTTGTGTATTCTGATCCTCACCCGTTGAAAATTTCTCCAGTGGCTAGGAAAAAAGCCAAAAAAGGCTTTGCTAGAAGCTCTGGAAAAGGTCAAGGCTGGTAAGAATTTAGCCAAAGGATAATTATTTTTTTATCCTTACTTCGTGAACTAAAAGCAACTTTACTTATCTTGACTTAATTTTCATTTATTTTCTTTTATTCTCTCATTTTGAACTTTATAATCAATAAATAATCATTTCTCTTTTTTTTTGTAGAGTTGATGATTTTAGGTTTCATTTCACTGCTTTTGACTTTCGGGCAGAGTTACATTGTTAGAATATGTATTCATGGAAATGTGGCAAACAAAATGTTGCCATGTCCATATAATTATAAGAGTACCGACAATGCATCAAATAGTGAAGAAAAGGAACACCATAGGAAACTTCTGTCTTATGAACGTAGATATTTAGCTGCTGATTCTACCTCGTACAAATGCAGCAAGGATGTATGACTATGTTTCCTTTCTCTTTTCCATTTAATTAAACTTGACTTGTTTACTACCATCAGTCTATGCTCTTCTGTGAAAATTTAGAAGTGTATTAAGTTTTTCTGACAGCAAAACTCACAAGCAGAAGTCGTAGTTGTAGATTGAAATAATTATATTTAGCTCTCTACCTTAACTATCTTCGACATTGTTTATTACTAATAAAATGCTTTTACAACCCACGTATCCACAGATAAGCATATCCTTTAACTTAGTTTTCCATGTTTTTTGGTTTGTTGAACTTGAAAACTTTGCCTTTAGAAGTGGGAAAACAGTGAAACACCTTACTTTTTCTAAGACTTTGTATGTTTATCTTTGGAGAAAAAAGACAATTTTTTTTTGCAGGAGCATATTAAGTTATGGCGCATTGAGAGTGACATACATAATACATTGTTTGTGAGCTAAATCTTTCTTCTTCTTTTAGGGGGGCGGGGGGTTAACATCTGATCTTGTCCCTTTGTTTTTAAGAGTTTACAATATAAACTTGCTGTAGGACAATAACATTTTTTACAGTTATTTCCAATATTTATTCACCATTTTTTTAATGCAAATCCTCTATGATTACCACCTCTTCTTATAGTTATAATGGTATTTGATTTATCTTATTTTTTAATGTAAACACGATTTTTTAAAAATTTCTTTTGACTGCCTGACTTCATTTGCACTTCTATCTCCTATCAATAGCCTCTTACATAATTGTTGGTGGTTACAGGGGCATGTGCCACTTTTATCTGTCAATGGATTGCATCAGTTACACATCCTCATATTCTTCTTAGCAGTCTTTCATGTACTTTACAGTGCCATCACAATGCTCCTTGGAAGACTAAAGGTCTGCTCGTTCTATTATAGTATTTTAAAGACTAGTTCAAATATACTCTTTTCCATATCCGTGCATGCTAAGGATTTTAAGTTGAGGGTTACTCACCTTGTGGTTTTTTCATCTTGCTTTAGAAGCGTGTATCTGCAAGAATATATTTTATCTTGTGGGTATTATATCTCTAGGTGTGTGCCTTTAATTTAATTTAATTTCAGACATACAGTTGTCGAAACTAAACGCGGTTGTAGTTCTGTTGAAGTCCCTAATCTGAGGGAAATACCGAAGCCTCAAATATTGCCAGTTTAAAAACATCTTGTGTTTGTTGTTTCTCAATTTTGTTATTTTCTTATCTATTTTAACCGAGGATGGGGGAGCTTACATGTATATTGTTCAAACTGAAGTTATGTTGTTGGCTTATATCTCTGTTCTTATTCCCATTATTAGAGGTGTTAGTGTTTAGCATAACAGGGAATTAAAACAATGTGGATGCAATTGAAAATAGGTTGAAGCCACTGTGTTTAATTAAGCAATAAAATAATATGTTAATAACCTTAACCCAAGGCCATATTAAAGAAAACTTAATTGGTCTATGCGCAATGAGAATTCGCCTTATCAAAGAAAACAGGATTTAAATGGTAAAAAAACTACAGTAAATTTTCTGGATAATTAATAAAAGATGCGAAGATTTGAGTGTTTGAGAATGAGAACTTACTAAAAACATGGTGAAGAGCAGGGAAGGTAAACAAATTATTTGATACCAGGATCTATGTTGACAACATAAGCATGCATACAAAGACCTGTCAAAAAAATTATGATTGTGCCGTGTCTTTTTGTGTTTGACTGAATAGTCAAAACAGATGAACTTGTTGGAAATCTTTCTTGATAATGAAAAGTTTGTATGATGGTTGAAGAGTTTTGTTGCTGCAGATACGTGGATGGAAGGCATGGGAGCAAGAGACTTCAACTCATGGGTATGAGTTCGCCCATGGTATGAGTTTCAACAATGTATATGTTTTTCTCCTAGTGTAAAATTACTAGTCTTCAGTCTGCTAGTAAGGTTTATCTTTGAAATACTACTACATGAAACCCATGCCTTGTATTGCCTATTTACTTTTACTACTTATGTGTGTGCAGATGCTTCAAGATTCAGGCTTACTCATGAAACATCATTTGTGAGAGCCCATGCCAGTTTTTGGACAAGGATTTCTATCTTCTTTTATATTGTGAGATAATCTGATTCCCCTCCTCTTATTTTGATAACAAGATATGGCAAATTTTGTATATAAAAAAAATCAAATTCATGCTGTTCTAATATTCTGATGCTGATTTAAAGTGATGATGTAACATATCTTTTATTTTCCAATTTCAGGGCTGTTTTTTCAGACAGTTTTATAGGTCTGTCCGTAAGACTGACTACCTGACTTTGCGTAATGGGTTTATCACTGTAAGTTGTACACTCCTCATAGAACATGTTCTCTCATAATGGTTTTGCAATCCTTCTCTGTTGACAGTGAATTTTGTATAGGTCCACTTGGCTCCTAGAAGTAAATTTAATTTCCAAAAGTATATCAAAAGATCCTTAGAAGATGACTTCAAGGTGGTTGTGGGAGTCAGGTAACAACAGTGTTTGACAATCTATTTGCAACATTATATTTAAAATTTGTGCTCACACTTCTCCACTATGCTGTTGACAGTCCTGTCCTCTGGGCATCAGTTGTAGTTTTTCTGCTCATAAATGTTGACGGTGAGCAATATATTATTTGGGGAGAACCATACAATTTATTGATTTCTGCAATTGAAAATTCAATTAAGGATGACACTTCCTATATTCCTATGTAATTTGCAGGATGGCGTAGTCCAATTTGGGTAGCCTTAGTTCCTGTTGCTGTAAGCATTGTGTTTTCTGAACGGAACACTCAAATTGATTAAGATCTACAATTATTAACCATTTAATTGGCTGCAGATAATTTTGGCGGTTGGAATAAAACTTCAAGCCATATTAGCAAAGATGGCTCTTGAAATCACTGAAAGACATGCAGTTGTCCAAGGAATGCCTCTTGTTCAAGGCTCAGATCAGTACTTTTGGTTTGGTCGGCCCCAGTTAGTTCTTCATCTTATTCATTTTGCTTTGTTCCAGGTATTTTATGGGTTTCCTTTTAGCAAAATCCAGAACAAATATTTTGATCCGGAACCAGCAATGTGAAAGTGTATTTCTGGTTCATTTTATTTTAAAAGAAATTATAACCACTCATTTCTTTCAGTTTTTTTTATCTAGTTTTTATAAAATAAGCAATTATTTCTCTATATTTAAGTCCAACCAAACATGATATAACTATTGAGATTTAAAGTTGAATGAGGCTTTCCCTTGCGGCAAATGAACATTGCCAATGGTATATAACACTAATGATCTATAATGCAGAAGATAACACATGCTTATCTTGATAAACTGATCTAATCCTAAATCCCTCGCTGCTAGAACAATCCTATTGCCTTAAATCTTATTCTTCTTTGATGAACAGCCTAAAAACAATTAACTTTCTGGCATGTTTGATTTTTGCAAAATATAAATTTGTTATATTCAATTTGAGATAGTTTGAACTTTGATGGATCTTCTATTAAAAGAGTGATATGAAATAGTCTATGTTAACCTTGGTACTTGTGAGAGTTGAGAAGCTTATCTGAAAGAGTTTTATTTTATATTTTTATTTATTTATTAAACGTTAGCAACTAACCGGTTTTCTTATACTTGCAGAATTCGTTCCAAATAACATATATCTTATGGACATGGGTACTGATCCTTCCTTACACCATAATCTTGAATATTAACCAATGTCTTTTTGTTGTCCATATTCTTGAATAATAATGGAACAATTTATTCCTCTACAGTATTCTTTTGGGATGAGAAACTGTTTCCGTGCTGACTACAAGCTTGCAATTTTTAAAGTAGCTTTAGGGTAAGCCTTTCATCTGAAATTCTCTCATCCAGAAACTGCATTACATATTTAACTGGTGCCTTTATATGTATATGTATTTAGTTGAGGTTATCTCTGCTTTCGAAAATAATAGTAAAGGGGGAGAGGATTATAGACTCATCCAAAACTTGAATGATTGAAGCCTCTGCTATAAATTAGCCTAATTAATTTTCTTGGGGTTGGCAGGATTGTGATGCTATGCCTCTGCAGCTACATTACCCTTCCATTATATGCTCTTGTAACTCAGGTATATACCTACATGCTACATATCTTTATTGCCTGGCTTTCACCAATATGATTTGAGACATTCTCATGCAAGGTTTTGTGATTTCACTGAATAATATATTGGGCTGACATGAACTTAACTGAGACCAATAATACATTAATGTTGTCTGTCACAAAAGCAACGATAGTAATAATAAATAAATAAATAAAATCGGAGACAAAAGAAATGACTGTGCTCCCAATCAGCATAAACCCTCCTCATGTTTTGAGGAATTTTAATCAAACCATTCAGATGAAATCTCAGTAAAATTTAATAGTGATGACTGATGATGTTACTTCCGATGTGTCCAGTACTTTTCCTGCATTAATAAGTATCATCATTTCTTTTCTTTTCTTTTTTGAAAAAATCATCATTTATTCTTTGGTCATTGTAAAAATATCATTTTGCTAACGATTATTTTACACTTAAGCAACGTTTAATATATCTTAAAAAGTAAATATTAAACAGTTTTTGTATCTTCAATATAATATCTTAAGATATTGATTAGTATTCTCTTTTTATATATTTAATATTAAACTATTTATAATTGCAAGCTATGAAATTTTGGATTCGCTTAAATTTGGATAAACATTTTATTTTTAATTAAAAGAGTTTTGTAATGTTTGTAAAACTAAAACATTAAACTTACACTAATTTATTATTTTTCTTTTATATTAAAAAATTATCAAATTAGAGAATATTTATTAAAAATGAAAAGATTATCCTTCTCTCTTTTTATAATTTTTTTTATAAATATAAATTATATTTTATTGTTAATTTATTTTACTTACTAACATAAAGAAATCATTTTTGAATAATTTATGTTAAAATTATTCTATTGCTCTATTTCATAATTTTTTATAGGATACAAATTTAATAAACAAAAATTTATTCGAAGAAAAAATTTGATAAAAGAAAAAATATTAGATAGAAACAAAGCATGAACTAAGCTATAGTTTCAAAATATTTAAGCAAGATAAACTCAAACTTTAAATTTGATTCATTCAAATAACTCTATCAAGTTTGAACAATGTTATATATACAAATCAAACCTAAACTTCAAGTGGTAAACTGAACTCGTCCGCACCCTTGTAATTGATCACTATCACATGTTGAACACGTGCAGATGGGTTCAACGATGAAAAAAACAATATTTGATGAGCAAACAACGACGGCTTTAAAGAAATGGCACATGGGTGTGAAGAAGAAGCAGGGAACAGTGAAGCTAGGAAAGTCGAGTGCACGAACCATGGATGGAAGCGTCATTGGTTCAGCAGTGAATTCTCCTGGACCCGCACTACACCGTTTTAAAACTACCGGTCACTCAACACGGTCTTCAACATACGATAATCAAGATGAATATGATGAATCTGATCTTGAGCTCTCTCCCATATCTTCATCAACCAGTTTGATTTTAAGAGTGGATCATGGTGACCTACAACCAGAAGAAGATACACACCATAGTGATGAGGGAGAAACCAACCATGATGAACCTGAATTCTCATTTGTCAATCCCCTTCCTTTGGAAAGAACCACAACATAACATTAAAACTATCCATATTCATCTTTCATTTTTGCCTTTACATACGTCTCTCCCTTCTTTACAATTTAACTTATTCTATATGTAAACTTGAGATGTTCATTTTGTACATTCTTCTTCATAATGCACTTGTAGGTAATGCAAACTTTACCCTTGCATTAAACATTAAGCTTCTTACTTTTGATGAAAGAAATTTTAAATACAGGTAAAAGATATATAAAATATAAAATGCAAAATACTTAAGAAAAGATTGATTTAATCGATAAAATATTATGCGTAGGCTGATAATAAGAAATTAAATTAGAATGTAAAAATTGAAGTTTGAAAGTTTTAGTTTTGATTTTTTTTTAAAATATTGTTGTAATTGATGGAAAGTTGTTTTATATTTGTAAAAAGAAATTTTACTTTGACTTAAAAAAATAAGGGAAATATTGTTTTAATGAATATATAATTAAAAAGGAAAAAAAATTGATTTGATACCGACTCAAATGGCATGTGTGTTAGAAAATGAGATAAGATTACAGTTACACATGACAATGAGAGTGTCCATAGTTATTCTATACTGGACAAAACTAAATACAGTTTTGAGATATTAGAGTCTCTTAAATATGTTGGTCAGTGCTTAATTCTTGAGTTATGTATATAAAGAAATTTTGTTGAAAAATTAATAATTTTATCCTAATAATCTTACGTTTTAAAAGAGACTGATCTTTAACTATTATTTGAGAAATATCTTTAATTAAAAAGTTCAAATTTGTTGGATCGATAAAGATATATAGACTATATATAATGAATTTGACTATACTTACATTTATATAAAATATCAAATATATGATAATACTTAACTAGCTACGCGGTAAAACTATTTGAGTTTATCTGGTATGTATTAAATTTTTTATTTGGTAAAGTAATTTATTTTAATAATTACTAATTTTTTAAATGATTATTAACTTTTTAAATAATTACTAATTTATTTTGTTTAAATGATTACTAATTAAAATATTTTGTTTATTAATATATTTTTATAATTTAATTTTTTATTTATCTATTTATTTTTATAAATTTAATATTATTTGATTTTTGTATAATAATATTACTAATTTTAATAAATTTATTTTTATATTATCATAAAATATTATATTTTAAATTACTTTTTAATATATATTATTTATTTTAATTATTATATTATTTATTTTATTTTATTAAAAATATTAAATCATTTGATAAAAAGTTAAAATTATAAAATATTACTTTAAAAAAATTTATTTATGTAAAATTTTTAAAAATATATTTTTATTTTAAAAAATAAAATTTTATTTAATTATATTTTAATATTTTTAAAAATATAATATACTTATTATATTTTAATTTATTATTTAATTATATCTTTATTTATTATTTTTATATTTATTAACTAGTTTAACATCTAATTCAAAAGTTAACTTTTTAAAGTTTAATTTTTAACTTTCAATTAACTAGTTTACTAAATATATTCTATATTTTATTATCATATTATAATTATTTTTTATCTAATATTTTAAAAAATATATTTTTAATTTTTTTTTATCTATTTTTTTATTTTTTTTCTCTTAACTTTCAGTCTTTTTGTGTATTTTATATGAATCGAAGTTAAAAGAGAAGAAAAAAATAGAAAGGTAAAAAATAAAATAAAATAAAATATATTATTTAAATGAAAAAATAAAAAGATAAAAAAATTGTTTATTTGAAATAAAAAATAGATAATAAAAAAATAAAATATTTAAAACATATCAATAATTGTAAAATAAATTAGTTTAATAAAAATTAATATTTTACCATAATTTTTTTACTTTTACATATTATATAAAGTAAAAATATTAAAAAAAATCCAAGTCCCTCTAATTTTCCCCACTTTTGGAGAGAATATGGAGTCCACATTTTGCTAATTCCCTCTTCCCTGTTAACAAACAACCTACATTCGTAGATATAAAGGTATTTATTTTGCCTCTCTCTCTAAGTCCTTTGGATGCAAAGGATAATTTTGGTTGTCCTTGAAATTGTCATTATGAGTGTAAACACAGTTAATTTCTTTTCTTTGATTTGTTATCATTTTTTTTATCATGTTTTTCCCTTTTTTGGTGACTATTTTTGGCTATACGTTATTTCTCATTGGTGGAGGAGGTGAATGGGAACCTAACAGACAAAAAAAAAAACTAGCTCTATGGTTAGAAAAATGAAAAAAATATTATTTTATATTTAAAAATAAGTTTTAAAAAAGGAGATTGAATACATATATATATTAATGGTAATATTAAAATAAGTTAAAAAAATATATTAAAATAAAAATATTACTAAATATATTATAATTTAAATCCGAAAACAGTAACGAAAAGTTGATGAAAAATAGAAAAAAGTTAATGGTATTCATAGCAAGTGTGTGTTTAGTTTTTTGTTAGAAAAAAGGTATAAGGTGTGTTTGCCAGAAAATAATAATTATTTTTCTATTTATATGTTTGGGAGTTTCTATTAAAAAAAAACACTATAAGAAGACAGAGGGACCCAAATAATTCACACCAAAGAGGAAAAAACAAATGAGATTTACAATGGAAAGGTGAGAAGATCAGTGCAGAGTGTTTACAAATAGTATGTGATATGGTTGATTGGACTGAGCGACAAAGTTTGATATTTGTGATGGTTGATAAGCAATGGCATGGAACTCTCAACATCTATGTTGGGAAGAGAGGAAGAACGTGGGGATAGAGGAAGGAGTTGACAGAAAAGAAAATTAGGATTATTGTTATAAAAAAATTATGAATTTAATTAAAATATATAAAAAATTATATTATCATTTAATTATAAATTATTATATAATTATATATTATTAATTGTGTAATAATTATTTCAAAAATATATCTAAAATAATTTTTAATTAAGTGATAATGTAAATTTTTTTTTACATTCTTAAAATATTAAAATTAAACTTGAAAATAATTTAATTGAATTAGTTTAAATAATTTTGCAGTATGTGGTAAAAAATGTGAGGTGACAAGTTGTAATTAGATGTGGAAACCTTACGATTTCTGTTGACTATTGGTCTTTAGTTTTCAATTGCCATAAAGATCAGCATTAGTTTTTATTGAAAAGAAGTTCTACATGAACCAATATGTGAAATCTTGAGTTTGAAATGTCAACTCTAGACTATTTTAAGACATTTCGGATATGCTGATACCCACATTAATCATACTCTTTTCCACTCTTACAACTATTTTTGGTTTTGGCTCTGTTAATAAATGTTCAACAAATGGTATCAAATCTTAAAATGTCTCACGGTACATGATCAGAAAGAAGAATTCCAGAACTCAAAATAACATAAACAAAAATTAAAGTATTATAAAAAAAAAGTACTTTGGGCTTAATGAAAAATGTGCTAACACTCGCATAAACGAATCCTTTCAGTCTGAAGCTATTATGATTTTGGGCTTACTCGTAAATATTGTCCAACAAAATTCTACTTGATGAAATTCCACAAGGGCGGCATCGTCTTGAATTTAAAAGATTAATGACAATATAGTAATGTCATATTATATTGACATTTTAGCCAATAATGTTGAACTCGATTTTAAGTGGACAATGATTTTAATAAGTAATGGATGGTAATGATCACTTAAATATCTTCTGCATTTGTCCGATCCATGCCTGTGATTGTTTTCGCTACACAAAAATCAGTGAGACGGAGAAAGTGGAAAAGGAAAGGGAGCCCTAATGAAAGGACCATCTCAACGTGCGTTGAATTTTAAAACAAGATTCACTGAACAATCTTATTAGATGTGCGCTTACTTTAAAGAGATATGAAATTTGTATTATATACTTATCCTACAATTTATATTTATATATATATATATATATATATATATATATATAATATTTTATTTTTTACATCTGATATTTCTGTTTTTTTTTTTCACTTTCTTCCTCTAAGTTGTATAAATGTCTGAAGTTACATGGAAGAACATGAAAGTAACAACTCCGATGCTAAAGCGTGCAACTTTGGTCAACACTTGGTAAAAACTTATGAGGACGTTATTCCTACAAGATTCCTACAAGGAAAAAGGTTGCGATAGGAACGTTATACCTTTAAATAGATGGAATGAGGTAAAACAATATATGATGTAACAAAATTTAAAAATTTATTTAAATTATAGTAATTTTAAAAAATATCATAATATAAAGTTGACTTGTCCATCTAGATGTACGATTATTTACTTTTCTATGATTAAGAGCTTTTTGATTTTGAGAAATCAATTTTTATAATTTTTAATATAAAATATATTAAAAAAATATTTACATACATGTCTTAAAATTTTTAATAATTTAAAATTAATTTTACTCAACTTTAAATCAAACGAATATTAAATCATATTTAATTAATTATATTTTAATTCTTTTAATTTTACTTTCATACAATTTTGGTTGCCTAACTTCTTTTGAATAATTTCAATCTCTTTTTTTAAATTTATCAAATTTAGTTTTTTATTAATTTTTTTTAAATTAAAATATTAAATTATTGTTTTTATCCATTTTTTTAAGAAGTTTATAGTAATTTTAAACATGTAAAATAACAAATTGTGTTAGAATTGAACTAAAAATTGAAAGTTTTTATAAATTTAATATTATGATTAATTTATTTTAAATAAAAATTAATATTTTAATTCATAAATTTTAAATATAAAATTATTTAATTATTTAATGTATACAAAATTAAATAAAAATTTATAAATTATAAGTAAAATTAACAATAAAGTAAATTTATTAAACATCAAAAGTAAAAAAATAAATCATACTTTAAAAAACTTAAAAAGAAAAATCACAAATAAACTAAACTAAAAAAACAAAAAAATACAATTAACCCAAATCATTATAAAGTTACATCCACATTGTTATATGAACCTCACAAACTGTTGCAAGTGGCAAATTTTAGTCAACAGAAGAGAGCAGGAATTGTAATAGAGGCAGGACCATGAACTTCGGTGAGACGTTTCTTTTAATAAATCTCGATATCTTTAAATTCTACGATACCATTAATAGTTTTTGTGCCAAACACTTCAACGGTTATACTTATAGTTTATACCTACTTAGTCCTTATTTCGATTTTGGGGATTTCAAGCTGAACGATCGATAATGCCCTTTAAACAGTAACATGAAAAACTTAAGTCTTACTAATCAATGTCTTAAAAATACTAACTAAAAAATAATAATAAAATTTTTATGAAAAATATGATGGGACACATTAATAACAAATTTTAATAATTTTTTTATTTTATAGATTTATAATTTTAGTTTAAATTATGTATATATTTTAGGTTTCAATTTTTTCAAGACAAAATAATCTTTTTATTAAATATCTTCAATCTAAAATTTTTGAATTCTTGTTTCTTAAAATTAATAAATCAAATCAAATCAATTAGATTGTTTTAAACTTTTTCTACTAAAAATCTATAGACAAAAATATCACATTTCACCTAAAATGGAATAAACAAACTTCAAAATTTTCATCTTCAAAACTTAATATGACCTTCTAGAGATTTTTTTAAAATTTTATTAAAATTTCACTAAAATTATTACTTCTAAACTTTTAAAATTATCTGATATTTCAAATCCATCATAAATTCTTCAAATGTTTAGATAGAAAATGAGTATTTGAGTATTTTAGATTAAAAATTAACAAAAAATAAATAAATTTACTTGATTTTAAAATAAAATAACTTTATCGGATTAAAAAATATTTAAATCCCAAAATAACACAATCTAAATTAAAATAATCAAAAGTGAAATTAAATTTATTACTAAACACTAAAATGATATCGTTCTTTTAACTAATTAGTTTTCACTTGGGAATTGGGAAAGTAATTCTACCCAAATTTTTTTCTCAAACAAATAAACAATAATTTGATAGAACTACTCTTTGGAGATAACTTAAAAATCAGTCTTGGATACATTTTTTTTGGAAACAACTTAAAGTCACTTTCACTAATCAATGTACTTATTTCTTGAAATTACCTTTTTATGTGATAATACAAGAAATAATTGAGTTGAACTTTTACTTTGCATCATGCATGTTTGGAATGGATAAATCCAACACACACTCCCAAGCTACATGTGTTCTTATTACATCCTAAAAGGACAACAGCTTCGGAGAGAGAGAGAGAGAAAGATTGATAAACTATTGAATTAGAATAACCCCTCAGCTTGGGAATGGGACATTGTTATTGTTTCTCCTTAAAGGATAAGCCATCGCAACCTGTTGAAGATTTTACCTCCTTTTTGGTCTGTCCTGAGCATAATACTTAGTTGTTTGTTCATCTGTGACTATTCGACAAAAAGTAAGTAGCCTTTTTCCACGAATTAGTTGGCAACATGTTCCATTATGCAACGAACCAAAGAATGTATAAATAGACACTACACTGCTCTAGTGGGATATTATAACAATAAATAAATAAATTGTTTTGTTGTTCCTTATTGTTATAATTTTGTTACTAAGGACACATGGTGAATGGTGAAGGGATGCTTTTTTCTCTGCAGTGTCACGTATCCACTGTCGAATACAGAAAGAAAGGAGGGTCACGTTGGCTTTAAACTGTGTCAATCATTGATTTGGAGATTGGAACATTAACAAATGTTATGAACTGAAAAAGGTGTAACACCTTACCTTAGGCCAGACAATAGCACATGTTGAACGGGGCTTAGTGACTCATTTATCAAAGTGGGAAAAGCCTTCAAAATCAAAAGACGCACTCTTTGCTTTGGATGCATTAAATCCTCTCCTCTTCCCCACTTTCTTTCTTGTCACTGTACATAAATTTCGTTATTTTTTTTTTTGGGGCATTATGATATGACCATACGTTTTGTAATTTGTAAATCTTATAGAACCCATCATGGGGACATTTTAATGTGCAATCAATTCCAGCCATCGTTAAAGTTTTTTTTTTTCCTTTGTTTCTCCCAGCAAATGGAAAAAGAATGTGAAACCGAATTTAGCTTAGGAGATGGGCTAGATTAATTAATGTTTGGATTAGACACCTCTCTACTGGCTGAACCAAAAACCCTGTAGTTTGAGGTAAGATTTACATCAACTTTTCATAAAGTGAAATACTTTCCATCTGTATCAAGAATCTATGATTTCCTAATGACGGCAACATAAATTTCACATTTTAAAGACAAATCACGAAGCAAATATAACTTTATTTCGTGTTATCGATTTGGTGAAGTTAAAGATTGTCTTTTATTTTCCAGCGCATATTTGTTCTCAATAAATAAGTACACTCACTACACGAAGCTTCAGGTAGAAGTAAATATAGCTTATCTATGCTAGGTACATGCAGCACAAATGAACAATTAACAATATTTTTATCACAGTATATTTTACTTTTTTCAATTATGTCATATTTTTTTTTATTTTCTATTTTAATACACTCCAAATAAATGTAAAGTAATATTTTCCGAACATGTAATGTGAAGAGGCCAAAACTATGGATGATGCCCCCTGGAAAATATATATTAATAGTAGTACTTAATTGCTTTATGTCTTCTTCCAAGAAACACGAAAAGAGAGAGAGAGGGCCACTTGCTACTCTTGGTTATTTTAAATTATCAACCTTTCACTTTAAACTATCAATAAAGGTATAGTTGTGATTTTGAAGGCCTACAACTTGATAACATAATCAGGCTGGCAAGATACGGTAGTAAACACGAAACTTCAAATTTAGTGGCTCAATTACCTTCAAATTCATCCTTCTTCTCTATAATTGGTATTCTTTTCCATTTGGAATTTTAAATCCCCCAACTACAGATTCCCACTCATTTGAAGGATGATGGGTCTAAAATTCAGTTCTTGGTTAAGTTTCATCCTATGTTATAACTTGTAACACAATTTTTTAATTCTTTACCTCCAAAAATAAAAATAACATCTCTGTCATCTAGTCCTAGTGTTCTCCAGAACCCACAATTTTTTTTTCTTGACTTTTGTACTTGTATTTGCTTTGATAAGGACCGGTAATTATCTACTACAAAAAAAATCAAACCAGATTACATTTATTAGATAACAAGGAAAGGAAAACCGACTAAGATTTTTTGTTGAGCATGGAAAATCAACAAAAACTCCCTAGAAAATTATGATTGGTGTTAACAGTTTAGGGCTAAAGAGATAAGGTTAGAAATAAAAGAGTAGGAAAGTAATGAAGTAGAAGAGGTTGGGGCAAGGTTAGAGTTATGTCCAATTTTGTCCCTGACCTGAGAAGCCACTTGCAAATTAAGGGGGCCACTTTATTTGTACCTACCAAACAGAGACATATTTGAATACAAGTTTCTCTCTCTCTCTCTCTCTCTAATCTTCTTTATAGTCATGATCTTGACTCAAGTCTTCTCCCAACCCTTAATCCCTTATCCTGAAGCGCACTAAGCCTCAATATTTTCCACTATCAAACCCCAAACCTTCTATCAACCCTATTAATACCTACCCCAATTATTTAAGCTTCCAATTCCACCTCAAACGGACCAAAACCCAAAAACCCTCTTCTCTTCACTCTCTTTTTCCTCTCCCTTTTGACTCCGTTCCTTACCTACGCACTTTCTTTATTTCTTTCCGACATGACACGAACGCTCCGAATTCTTAAGTCTGCCGACAACGCCACCGCAGTCGCCGCCGCTCCTCCGCCGGAGGCAGTGGCCTTGGAGTCAGACTTCGTCGTGATTCTCGCCGCTCTTTTGTGCGCCCTCATATGCGTCGTCGGACTCGTCGCCGTAGCGCGGTGCGCGTGGCTCCGGCGAGGCACCGGCGCCGGAAATTCTCCCCGGCATGCCCTGGCGAACAAAGGCCTGAAGAAGAAGGTGCTTCAGTCGCTTCCGAAGTTCGCTTACGTCGACAGCAACCCTAGCAAGTGGGTGGCGACGTCGGAATGCGCGATTTGCCTGTCGGAGTTCGCCGCCGGCGACGAGATCCGGGTTTTGCCGCAGTGCGGGCACGGGTTCCACGTGGCCTGCATAGACACGTGGCTCGGGGGGCACTCGTCGTGCCCTTCCTGCCGACAGGTTCTAGCGGTGGCGAGGTGCCAGAAGTGTGGCCGGTTTCCGGCGTCCGGCGGCGGAGCCGCCAGACCGCAAATTTGTGAACCGGAATTGAAATCGAGAGAAGACGACAATGCCGGTGCTAATAATAGTAATAATAATAGCGGTGATGTTAGTGGTAGCAGTAACATGGAACATCATCACAACCATCATGTAAACAGTGGGTTCTTGCCCTGAACATAACAGTTTAGCTTTTGTATTTATTAGTACCTTTTTTATATATATATTTTAATTTTTGTACTTTTTTATATCCCTTCAAGTTGATCAAAGAGATCGGAATTTGGGCGATTTTCCACTTTATAAGTTATTGCTTATCTTGCTGAGATTAGATTAGCTATTGTAATATAATAATGTATACATTTGTGGATTTTTGCGTAAAAAGTTGTAATTAAATAATTAATGTCGATATAAAAGTTAAAAAGTGTAAAAGACTGTTCTTAAAATTTTGTTTTAAAGCAAGTTGGTTTTTTTTTTTTCTTTTCATTTTACCCAATTAGAGAGAAATGATTGTGTAAGAGTGAAAAGTGAGAGGCCCATGCTTTCTTGTAATGTTGAAAACTTGAAATGATTGGAGTATCGCCTTTTTAATAATTTCAAAGGAATGGAGAGTTTACAAAATACTGGAAAAAGACAGCTTCTGCTTATCGTTGTGTATATGTTTCTTTTTATCAATCATTATATTGGAGATTTTTTCTTTGGCGCAGATAAGTAATAAGTTTATTAGAGAAAAGTTCATAACATTAATGTTAATTTGTTTCTTATTTGGAAGAATTATCGTCTAGAAATAATTTAAAATTATAATTCAATCACAACTATGTATGAAATGACTTGAGAGAATAAAGCGTTAAAAGTAATTATGATTTATAAGGACATTTCACAGGAGATAAATTTATACATAAATGTATAATGAAAATGTTAAATCCATCCTCTTCAATTCTGTTAAAAAAAATGTGAAGGCATGACAGTGTTGAATTTGAAGATATCCAGAATATTCGAGCTGCAAACACATGTGTTCCAAGTCACGGACCTCATACACGGTAATGCCAAGCGAAGCATTGATTTTGTCGTTTTGACGAGGGAAAGTTGGGAGGTACAAGTACGAGAACGTGTATCGTATATCGTGTCAGAAATTTTTTAATTATTCATGTGAGATATCCTATCAATTAAATAAATAATATTATGCATAAAAAATTAAATATAATAATATTAATTTTATTGCTGATAATTAATATTGCCATTATAATTTTTAATTTAAAATATAACGAAGTTACATGTTGCGTCTCTTTGCTCAATTGATGTGCAGGGTTAATACTTTTATTAAGATTTACAGAGCAAAATTTCTTGCATTATCTTTACGATTACAGTTTTCATAATTAAATTTGGTAATAAAACTAAAGTAAATAAAAGGCATAGAACATGGAATAAATTATTTGTAATTAAATGATAAAAACATAGAAATAAAAAATAATAGGAGAGGTTAATTATGTTATGTGGAATTTGATGCATGAGTGAGCATATGGTTATTTATTTGGTAAATTGAAGTAAAATATTTTGGTGTTGATGAGTCATATGAAAAGCATTAATAGCAATCACGTCTAAAGAGTAATTAGAATGCTTAGTCAGAACTTGACAAACAATATATGAAAAGGAAAGGATGCATGGCAACCAACCAACCTTAACCAGCATCTCACTGCACTTATCCAAACAAGCAGCGGAGCGCAGTGGTTTTCCAACTTCCTGTGTGTCTCTCATAGTTTGCGTCCTCCTCTTGTTTTGTTCCACATCAATAACCTCTTTTTGTTGGGTACTACAACCCTTACCTAGTAAGTAAGTAAGTAAGTAATTAAGTACTCATAGCATAGCATTTATGCCAATGGGGTCATTCAATGAGAATCATTGATTGAGTTAATGATTTTCCTTAGTCAAAGGGAATCAAATAGTAACGTTTATTATTCACGGCCAAGTGCTGACCATCTCCGTTTAATAGGACCAACACACACGCAACCCTTCTACTTGTACATCAAGCTTGATTTCCACTATCACTGGGATCCTCAAGGAAATACTTTTTATGGGCCAAAATCAAAATGAAATCAAATTTAAAGGGGAGATAAGACAAAAGATGGAGGGACATAAAGGTGGCACATGTGTGTATTTTCTTTTATGAGGGGTTTAAAGAAAATAAAGTTGGAGATGCCCTTTGGCAATATGGTCCTCTTCCGCATCTATCCCAATTCCCATCTACTCAAAATCTCTCTAATCAGGGACTATATAACACTCCGGACACAACTTTGATGCCAATAGAAAGCCCATAATTGATGGCATCTTCTACTTTTTTTATTTTTATTTTGGTGGGGACATGTGTGACTACTCCTTAGGCCCCACACATGACACACCAATTTATCTTCCGAGGTTATCTTCTGTTCTCTTCTCCAACTCAGCACAAAAATTGAAAGTTCAAACTCGGAAAAGCAATAACTTATGTATAATCTCGAGGATACGTGATTTGAGAGCACCAAGTTTCCTTAGATATTACATTATATCCACTTGTCATTCTTAATTACAGCCTAAAAATCACTCTCTTTTACATTAAATTTGTTTTCAATCAAATTGAGATGAGAAGTCATTTACTTGCAACTTTGTCTACATTTTTACAAAATTTAAGTTTAGTACATGAACGTGACATTTCCGCCGGCAACTTGCTCGTTTGCTTTACTTGTTACCTACATCTTTTTCTTCCTGCAGATGCCTAAACAAGTGGAGGTCAAATTTCAAACTACCTTATCCCTTTTAAGTATCCAACCTAACTAATACTTAAATTGACGATGGCATCATTGCAATGCCATTTTCATACGCCCTCTTCTACTTTAGTTTAAGTTCAGACTATTAATTTAACAAATACATTTCCAACCATCAACCATAATAGCTAATTTTTCTTCTACTTTATCCTATGTTTGGTAAAGAGAAAGGAAAGTGAAAAAAAAAATTAATTTTTAAATTTTTATACTTAAAAATTTAATTATTTTTCATTTCCTTTCAACCAAATAAAGAAAATTATATCATTATCCATTTTTTTTAATTTTTCTTTTCAAACTAAACAAAATGTTTGTAACTCTAATTTCATGTTATCTTTTGAAGAATAACTTACAACATATATAAGATATTTAGAGCACATCATTTGATAAAGGGAAAACTATAGGCTGAAAAATGTAAAGCAACTTGCTTATCGATAAGGACCAATTAACGGTTAAGTATGCATGGTAATTTGGAATTTTGTCATGTAGTAAATAATCAGTTTGGTTTAAGAGTCTTTTTAATGTTCTCTTTATAGTGAATTGCAACATGTGCCCGTGTCACAGCAGAATAAAGTGTTGTTCACAGCACTATCTGACTAGCTAAGTGCTATAAACATGCTCAAGATATTTTGTTTTCTTTTTTCATACAATATGCACGTTCTGCTCCACAAACTATGGGCTATTGTACAGTTATGATAGGACAAGAGAAACTAATATTGAATCATGTTCATATTTTCTGGAGCGATCAATAGTAGGACAAAACAGAAGGATAAAGGAACACGGATGCTTGAGCAGGAGAATTTCTCATAGAGGTGCTTACATAAAAGTATTAAGAATGACATATATATATTGTCCTTATATTTCCAATTGAATCCAGTAGAGTTGACACCTTGTCTCGATTCAATTTCCTCTTTCATTATCACTACCTCCCAAAATGCAGAAGCCATTTTCATAACCACCTTTGCAGCCATTTCCCTTCTTTGAAAAGACATCAACTGTTCCACCTCTCTAAGTCAAGAAATTTATCCCTATCTATTTGCCTTCTCATCTTTAAATTCAAAATCATTGGCTATTACTTCCTTCATACTCTCATCCTGCAATCTGGTGCTCAAGGTTGGGATTCTTCATCAGATTAAATTTCATCTTCATGTGTCAACTTTGTATTCTGTGCTGAGATTGTTATGAGGAACTGATCCTCCTGCATCTAAGGAAGCTACAGAAATCCATCCTTGTTCTGTATCATCCCCTGGATCAGCTGAATGCTTCATACTCCTATTCATAATCATATTCTTCTGAAGATCACTAAAGAAAAATAAGATAAACCAAAACCAGTGTTGTCTACATGACTGAAAAAGACATGCTCCAAAGAACTTGAAATGAGGGAATAAAATGGCCTTTGTCAGGCAACGATGGTTCACTTATTGTGTCACCAAATTTTAACATCATTCCAGACCAAATATGAACAGAAAAAACACCATAGAGCCGCTCAACTCCCTGTAAATCATCATCTACAGACAAATCTATGAACAGTTCTTTTAACTTAATTTGATACAATGCTATACATGTATGAAAATTGTATAATGAAAAATATTTGTCCAACATACATCCTTCTAGCCTTAATATTGGTCATGGTGGTGTTCCTACACTGATAAAACAGTTATGTATCATATTCATAACTATGACTCAATAACATATAAAACAGAATATTTGTCAAAGCAAAATATCCAAGCAATGTGCAATAAGTCATATTATTAACTTGTTGACAATTTATTACAACAGCTACGGAAGGTTTGCATTTGTCAAAATCAGTATTTGAAGCGCATGAATAGATAAACTTGACACTTTGCTCAGTGCACCATTCCAAGCAGGACCTTCTGATGTTCCTTGATGGTTCTTCATCCCTCAATAAACTAGTTCCTTCAGATTCACATATTCCATACTCAGTGAACTCTGAATAAGAATCAACGGCAAAATCTTCAAGCTTCAGCAATCATCTTCTGTTTTCAGCACGAATTGGATGATCTGAAATTAGTACAAATAAGAAAAAATAAAGAGGAAAATGTCACTGATGGATAAGATCGTTTTAACAATATAAAAAATTAAAAAACAGGTAAGTGAGGGATGCTGACATCATTCATGTCAAAAACCTTTACAAAAGCATCCAACTATTGAAATATGGGCAGATTTCTGTTCATGGTGAAGATTAGCCGTCCATACAGAAACAACAGCAGTATGATTACTTAGTGCAAATATTCCACCTCTTCATTCCATCAAAGGCGCACTCAGGTGAGGAATCAATCACTTTGAGAAAAAAGATTCACAGTAAACATTCCCATAGAGATTTACTTTAGATGCATCTTCAAAGTCAATACAGAGCTAAATCATGGTCCAGTTTAGATTAACTTCTCAAGAAGCACTTTCTAGAAGAAAATAGAAACATAAAATAAATCAAATTTTTATCGTAAGTTAAAATTAACTTTTTGAGCAATTAGATGAAAAAGTTTCTCAAAAGTGGATGTCCATAAGTTAAAAAGGTTTGATTTATAGAAATATATCCAAACTAAACCAAATCAAATTTTGCATATGAAAAACCAAATAAAAAAAAAATACTAGATGACATAACAGTGAATTAGCACGAGTACCAATGCACTACCCTTGCATATGAAGAAAACGATGTCTTTATGATGAAAATGTGATTTTAAAACGTTTTATTTATTCACTAAGCCTAATTGTTAGATATAATTTTACTTTGGAATACAATTCACATAATTACGGAGCGTACGTTTTGTTAGTTTCCGTTTTCTATTCTCATTCCCACACTTTCATTATGGGTAACAAAGTAAGTGCCAGCAATTTCCGGAAGGAGAAGGGAAGGAATGTTTAAAATTTAATGTTTTATATTTTAAAACCTGTTATCGTAAAAAATTAATAATTATCGTATTAATCCATTTTAATTAAAATCTATTCTGTTAATTTTATGGACCATACTATATGCTACTAAAAAATAACCTTACACTAATTTCATAGACCAAACAAGAGCAACCAGGGTTAATGAACCAATTGCCATGACCATGAGCTTTTAATAAAAGTCAACAAACGAAACTCATTTTTTTATATTTTGGAAAACCATTTGAAAATATGGTATTAACAGCAACAAATTCTTGACAAAATTATTGGGTAGGAGGGCTCGCTATACCGAAGTTGGAGGATCCGATTATGAAGATACCGGGTCGATCCTTCAGATGAATCGGATCCTTTTGGCGATTGGTTAGCATTTATTATTAGTTGCAAGCTTCAATTTTGGTTTTTGATGAACGGTTGATTTTGGATTAGAATTTTTGAAACCCTAATACCGAGTTTATGGTTCTCTTCTCGATCATCGTTGTCGTCTCCGTCATGCTGCAGGCCAGTAGTATTCTGCTCAAATGGCCCTCACGCAAGTAACGGTGTTCGCTACCTTTCAACCAATCCTTTTGCGCCACGTTGTTCCTTTGCAAAAATATATTCCTAACGGCACCGGGAACCCGCGTACCACTAAGATTTGGTATCACCCATAAATACGGCTAAAATCTTTTTTTTGAAGTCAAGTGTACCTACGATTAAATTCATAAAAGTTTAATTTATAATTTACGAAAATAATTTATAATTTTTACAATTTATTTTTTCATATAATTTATTAAAATAAATTTATTTTAAAAATTATTATTATATGTTTTTGTATAATAATTTATTAAATAAATATTTAATTAAGCTTCTTATTCAAACGTATTTTAAATCTATTCATTTAAATATAATAACATATGTTTTTAAAATTTTATTTTAAAAAAAATTAAAAATGAACAAATTAAATATTACTTTTTAAAAATAAAATGAACCAAAGGTAAATATAGTAAAACAAAACTGGCTAATGGATATATGGAAGTACATACTAACTTTCAGATATCCTTCTCCTAATCCTTCTATATTTTTATTATAAAAAAAATTAAAATAAAAAAAATATTTATTATCTTAAAATTTAAAAATATTTAGTGTTTTATTTATTAATAAATAAAACAAAAATTAGAATTATTCAAATACAGAAAGCTACAGTCAAGTAGTCCATGAGATTCTCTTTCCTTTCTGACCTCTTTTTTGGACATATTTATTTTAGCATTGAAAATTTGATTTTATTTTTTAATACAAAATATATTCTAAATAAATATAATTTCAAATTAATTTATATACATATTTGAAAGTTATTTCAGCAGTTTAAAATTAATTTAATCAACTTTAAACTAGATTGACCATTAAAACTTAACTCGTCCTAGCTGCAAGTCTCTGTTTCTGTTTAGGGCTATGCCCTTTTGGGCCTTTTTTTTTTCTCTCAACCAAAAATGAAAAACAAACTTAACTTGTCCTACTCATTTATTATTTCGAAAAAAGCCATATAACAATTTTAATGGATATTAAAAATTTAAAGAAAATCAATCAAATTATATTATTAATATGATGAAATAAATTTAATTTTATAATTTAATTATTAACAAAACCCTCCTATTTCTTATACGTACTAATTCAATAATTTATCGTTGAAAAATCAATTTTTTTTACTTTACAACAAACAAATACATATTTTTTTTTAAAATCCCATCAAATCAAAATATTCATGATGGATAAGATAAATATACATTGGTTTGGGTTTGGAATAGAGGTCGGTAATGGAGGTTTATGGCTTCCGCTTGTTCACAGCTCTTTTTCGTTAACAATGGTTGAGATACAAAATGTCGACCATACTAACTTTTGGGAAATGACTTCTACCATTATTGTCTCTACGTTTTTTTTAGACGAATCCATGTTTGTTCCAACATCATAGTCGCTTATGATATAGAGACACGCATATCTTTTGTTCCAACGTCCATCCAAACATGAGGTGTTGGTCGTGTCTGGTTAGAAAGTAGAAGATGAGTTCCTTTTGAGGTTTGTGTATTAAGTAGTTCTTAGGAAATTTAGGATAGTAGTTGTGATTTTGGGTTGAGTCTTATGTATGATTCATTTATTTGTAGAACTTCCAAACCCTCCACCAAAGATTGAGATGCATATGATTTTAATTAGGCTACAAATTCCTCCACAGGAAAAAAAAAGTACAAATTGTACAAGTCGAACCGAAGTTTCAATTTAATACCAAATGGGTAAGTGAAAATTTGTCATTGAAATCGCTATATATAAAATGGACATTATAGGTGAAAATGTTGCCATTGAAACAAATTAAATGTTTAGGATGAATTAAAAAAAAAAAAAAAAAGATAAATTTAAGAATTCAAAACCTCAGGTTTTAGGGATGAAAAGTGAAATTGGAATTTTAATTCACTACCATAAGACAAATGCTACCGTGATCCAGATTTTGTACGAGGCCAATAGGCTAAATTGATCTGCTACTATTAGGATTGTTTGAAATCCGTTTGTTCAAGTTTGAAATTGTGTAGCACCAATAATCAGGATTCAGGGTTATTATACAAGTAAATAAATCTAATCTGATGCAAGAACAGGATGTAAACATAAAGGAATTTTAGCGTGCAAGCTCACAATTTTAGTATTACTAATTTTTTCAAAATAAAGGGGACACATCATAGAAAAATCACATTCTATTTAACTAAAATGTAAGTAAAAAATTATGGGTCCGAATAGAGTTATATAATACCTAGGGTATTGCATAACATTTGAAGTTGTCACCCACACAAGCATGACAGGTATGCATCGTTTTTAAAATGTGGGTATGAACACAAATACTCTGATATGCTAGTGACAACCTCAATGTTACTAAAGCACATCACCAGATCACCCGTTGCAAAAGCAGGCGAAAAACCAAATGGCAGATGCTAAAGAATGAAAGGATAAAAGAATATAATACTTTAAACATTAATCATAACATGTATAAATAAATTACTAGATACTCATTTCTCCTATAAGCACAGAAAGGAAACTCGCTGGTGATATAGGTCTAAACGCAAAATAGTTTCAATCTTCCACCAAATCTTCTCAACTCGTTTCAGGATGAACCAAAACCAACTGAACTTATAAATCTATGAATGATCAATGTTGCTTCTCCTTATGATGATGATCATACCACTATTCACCAAGATTTCAGCCTTTCATTCCCATTGTGGCAGGATCAGTACCAGGTTTTGCACCAATAGCAAAAAATTCAATAATAACTTCTAAAGGCATGCCTTTTGTTTCAGGAACTTTCAAGTAGACAAATATCCATGAAATGATGCAGCCAACAACAAATAATCCAAAGACACCGGTAAGACCGAGAATCTGGAGCAAGTAGGGGAATACTAAAGTGACGATCAAGGTACAAGCCCAATATGTAAGTGAAGTCAAAGAAATGCAGATTCCACGAACACTTGTTGGGAAGATTTCTGCACATATGATGTTGGGAATAACACCAAAACCCATGCAAAAGACACTTTCATAGACCACAACACTAATAGCAGTGATTGCTGCATCTATGACAGAATCGATATAAAAGAACTGCTTGATTACTAGTACCAGGAGACAAACTATCAAAATTGGTATCGTGTACAGCATGATTGACCTGCCATGAGAAAATATATACTGTCACCAATTATTGCATTTTACTTATGCATAGACATATATACACAATAAATTTTAGACAGAAAGAGTAAGTAAATCTTGCACTGATAAGATACCACCATCTACATTCCAAAAAGGAATCCTATCAAATTCCAACAAAATGATAAAAAAAAAAGAGTAATAAACAATTGTGACCATAAAAGTTGGACAAACTATGTAGTAATTATAATGTTGTAATACGGTTGGCTAAGTCTCCATACATGAAACAGAAACAAGATCAGCATGAAATTCAGGCCAAGTCATAGTTTAAACATACCTCCTGCCAGAGATATCCATGAGTCTTATAGCAATAGCTATACAAGGAAGCATACAGAATGTTGTAATGATATTTACAAGAAAAGAAGAAGATGCTGAACTGATGCCCAAGTTGGATAAAAGAGCCCCTACTCCTCCCTGCTCAAGAATCTGGGGAGCATAGTATAGAAATCCATTTATGCCAGCAGCCTGCAATATATATTAAATTTTCAGAATCAAAGAGGAATAAGTTAGAGTGTAAATGCAAGTGTTCATGGTAAATATCCTTTGCTTCAGGTAATTTTAAATTGTGAGGAAAAGAATATAGTCAAGACTTATAATTGTAAGATAATCATATCAACTCCCTAATACCAAACTCATCATTAATTTTCTTCATAATTATTAATCCTCTATGATGTTGAGACTGATAAATATATGATGAAGTGTAGCAGAAGGTAAAGAACAACTCCCTCAAAGGGTACGGGTCTTCATAATATAATTCTAAAAGCTGGATAACCATCCAATTTTAGGATGAATGCATGGGATATCAATCATAACAGGATACCGTATAGTCAAAGGATGCAATAATACCAATACAATGCCAACTAATGGTACCTGTTGAAGAATTTGAAGTCCTACTCCAACAATTAATGCACGCTTGACTCCTGGTTCTAGCAGAGCTCTCCATTTTGGACCCTTTGCAGCAACTTCTGGCATATGCAACATATCCTGAGTACCTAGAACAGAGTGGCTAACAAGAGCAGCAGCCTGATAAGCTTCACCACCATCTATAGGTATGTCATATCCAGAAGTTGAAACAAATGAAACATGTTGAGAGTGAGACATTGCGGCAGGATCTGCATGCAAATAAACCCTTTGGAGTCCTTCTCTTTTCCCACCTCCAGCACCATCAGATTTATAAACCAATTGCCAGCCTCCACCAATGTTTGTATTTTTTGGTGTTTCAACAGCATTCCCATGAAGCAAACTACTATTGCTTCTCAGGCTGCTGGTGCTCCTCATACCCAACATGTCCTTGGATCCATAAGCCCTATCCTTCTCCCCAGCACCACCTTGAAACGACATTAAAGGAGCGTGCAGGTTGTCACTGGTACCAAAGGGGCTAGACTCCGGCTCCCCCATACTAAAGATACTATTGGCATTATGAATTAGCATACTGCGTGAACCTCCACCATCAGGGAGAGTATTCTCATGCAAACTTCCAAAGAGATTGACAATAGGATCCTTAAGACCACCACCTGTAAGAGTCCCAAAGCTTCCTTGCTGAGACAGCATACTACGGGATATCATGCTACCCTGTCCATTCACCGGTTGAGCAATCATTGTAACTCCCTCATTCGGTCCATATAACTTTATATAATCTTTCCCTGCTTCCTGGTTAACAAGAAGCTCACTAGCTGGAGCAACCACATACTCTTCTATTGAAGTGGATTCACCTCCAGGACTGAGACCCTCAGCCAACAAAGCCAATTCCCCTACACATCAAAGTTGAGTCCTGATAAGCACACAAAGGCGATTCAACAAATTTAAAAACCAACAAAAATGCAAATTCAGCATTACCTGAAACATCTTCAGTGCCACGAAGCCTCTTCAGAACCTTTTCCGCCTCAAGTATTCGACCTTTGCTTACAAGCCACCTAGGAGATTCAGGCAAGTAAAACACAGCCAGCAAAAAATAAGCAACAGCAGGAACAGAAATAACTCCAAGCATCACTCTCCAACTGGGCGAAGCCATCAAAGACATGGAGAACACAAGGATGTAAGCCAAAAACATTCCACCGGAACACGCAAACTGAGTGACGGTGTTCAATTGGCCCCTGATATCCGCCGGCGCCACCTCAGATATGTAAAGAGGAGTTAGAGTAACAGCAAGAGCAATGGCAACACCATCAATTATCCTCGACAGCAGAACAACTATAACATTAGGAGCCCACAACATAACCAAACCGCTAAGGAAAAACATAATAGAAGATGTTATCAGCATAGGGCGTCTTCCAATCAAATCAGAGACTGTTCCAGAGAATATTGTCACAATAGTACCAATTATAAATGACATGGACACTATTAACCCTTCAAGTGTGGCATCCAACTCGAATTCCTTCTTGATGTAGGTCATGCCCGCTGCAGGGGAGTAAACAACATGTTTGTTTAATTTTAGTAATGAGACCTAAATCACTTTTTTCCAACATCAACATCCATTATCCCTTTTTTTCCATTCTACTCATTTGGGAATTGGGGTTAACATCTTAACCTCATGTTCCCAAACCAGAGCACCGGAAACAAAACAGTGTATGAAACAATAAACGATTAACCAGAATTATGATCATACATGACCTCGAGATTTCAGCACAAGCACAACCTAATTAGATGAGAAAGGAGGAATGGATAAAATAAATTATATAATAATTATAATAATATAAAAAAAAAAACACCTGCTATGGTTGAACTATCCCATCCCATCAGAAGATTCCCAAGTGTAGCAGCAACAGCAACAATCACAACCTCCATCATTTTTTCTTTCTCCTTGGCTGAGAAAAAAAGAAAAAAAAAAGCTAAAATCCAAACTGAATCACTTGCACACAAGTTGAAAGCTATGTGATTGTGTTCAGATCTTCATTCGGAATGTGAAGAGTAGAGTTCAATGGGAAAATAAATGGTAGAGTTCAGAGAATGGCACTGTGCATGTTTGAACTGTTGGTTTCAGATGAGTACGGTTTGCATCAATATGTCGGGAAGGTTGTTTGTTTTTTTTCCAATTTTCAATTTTCCAAACAAAAAATACATCTAACTAAGCCTTAGCTGTACGAGGGAAGTTTTTATTTATTTTTAAAAATTGTTGTTTACCATGACATCATACATTAACTATTAATTAATTAAAAAGTCAAAAGAATAAAGCCACCCCAAATTTTGTATAGGGAGGATCTTGCTTGCATTTCGTGATAAGCACATGAAAATGAAGTGTCTCTGCCGTTGCAGTGACTGTGAGGTTGCCACGATTGCATTTCCCATCGCAATGATTGCCATTTTAATTATTTAATAATAGCATGAGTCAAAGTATTCATCTTGCTTATAATAAAATTAGTCTAGGATGTAAATGTATTAAATTGGTTATTTCTTCAATTTTGTAAATATTATTTCTATTTTGAAAAAATTACTTAATTTTTTTTCCATTTGTAAGAAATAAAATTTGACTTTTTCTATTCAAATGATGTGTATGCGAGTCAGCACCACCGATGATGGCCCCTCCTCCTCCTCCCAATTCTTCATATTGATTCAGCAGTTGATGATTTGATGTGATTTTAGTTAAATTATTACGTGGCCAGCGAATAAACGGTTTTAATCTTTTTATTTTAAAAAAATAACAACTAAAAAATGGAAGATATTTTATCACCGGTCATTATCTCATAGAAAGTTCAAAATTGAAGCCTTGAAGGAACCAGTGAGGCGGTAATCTTATCCAGCCACCTGTTTCCCAGTCAAATACAAAAATCGATAGATCTGTTTCATTAGCAAAAATTTTGAAGTTGTCAAATTTAGAAGAGGGAATGAGGGTTTAATTTTATATAATTAATTAACTAAAAATTATGATATATAATTTTTTAATAACTTTATAAGGTAAAAATGGAAGTAATATTTCTTTAATATATATTAAAAATAGTAAAATTTTATTAAAAGTTATATCATTCAATGTATTGATAATGTTAAAAATATTATAATTTTTAATTAAAATATTATTTGTTAAAATTTTATTGCGTATTGTTAGATATATATTTAAAACCTATTTTAATAATATAATACTTTGTAATTAATGATAATCTTTAAAAAATACGCTATCAGTACTTTCAATTAAATTGAAAAATTAACAATGTTGATTTCGCTTTATTTTCCTATTCAAGCATGATATTGATATTGATACAACCATATTTGAGATTTTGCTCTATAAGGATATGGATTTCCCCTTTCCATTTGGCATTTAGGCTTTCGGTAGTGTATTTGAAAGTATATTTTAGTTAGATCAAATAATTAGATAAAAAAATTAGATGAATTTAATTTTATTTGGTACAAATTTTATTTTGATAACAAGATGAAATAATCAATATTTTTTTAAATGTTATATTTATTAATGTTTAAAATTTCAGTTATTATTTCAAAATAATCCTTCTGCATTTATTTTTTATATATTTTTATAAAAAATTTATTATAAAATATTATTTTTATATCATTGTTTAATTTTACAGTATTTAATTTAGTTATTAAATATTTTATTTAAATTATTTATAATAAAATTTTTAATTTTTATTGATAAATTTTTTTAAGATAAAATAAATATTATTTTTATAAAAATATTATTCATAAATTATTTATAAAATTAAACTAAATATTTTAAATTAAAAATTTTGTTTAAAATATATGATTTATTAAAAAATATATCATAAATAAATAAATTAAATCATCAAATTTTTTCTTTTATAATATATCATCATCAAAATAATTATAAATTTATTTAAGTAATACTTTTAATACAAATATATATAAATACAAAATATAATAATTTAATTTAAATAATAAAATATTTAAATAAAAAATTATAATACATAAACTTTAGTTTAATAATCATATCCTTATTTATTACTTTATCTTTATAAGTTATTTTAAAAAATAGTTTAATGAACAATTTTTTTAATTTTTAGCTAATTTTTAAAATTTTAACTTATTTTTTTAACTTTTAACTAATTTTTCAAATTTTATTTAATTTTATCTTTAATTTTATCAAACACGCATTTACTATAGTTACGCTAGAAATTACAAAAATGCTAGACACCACAGCGAAAATTTTAAATTAGATTTTTAAGGCAAAAAATTAAAATAAAAAATATATTGATATAATGATTCATTGCGAAGACCAAGTTCCGTTGTTTGTGTGAATAAATTCATGTTAGCTATGAAGAGCGAGATAAATGAATTAGGAGCATTAAAACTTAGATATGTAGTTTATGATATAGACGAATTTATATTAATATATATGTTCAATTATATTTATAATTTTTTAATTCGAATATGTAATTTTGATTTTTCATTTCATTTGAGATAAGTAAGTCCTGTAAATTTAAAATTATTCAAATTTATTTTGTAATTATTTAATTAAAACCATTACTTTTAATTTTAATTTTCAAGGTTTAAAATAAAAGTGGGGCATAAAAAACTAAAATATTAAAATTAATAGATTTATAAAGTTGGTAAAAATTAAAATTCTATAAGATATGAGATTAAATTTTGATTTATTTTGGGTGAAATTTGATATTTTGGTTGATAAAATATTGGTAAAATAATTTCTTTAATATGTAAAAATTTTGAAAATTAATAATTTTAAATAATTTTTGTGAGAGATAAATTTTTAATTTTAAAGTAAAAATTTAAGTATCTCAAAAAAAAATTATATATAATTCAAAATATAAAATAAAAATATAATTAAACCAACAAAAATAAAATAAACATACATGTATGAACAAAGTCCCAGGACATTTAAACTTACATCTTTTATTTAATGTATGAAATAAAATATTTACATTTATTTCATGTATGAAAGGATTATTAGACGGCAAGGTTTTCACTAATTGGATGCTTATTTAAATGGTGCATTTTTAATTTTTTAATTAAATATTTAAGTTTAAATTTAATAAAAAATAAAAGAAAGTCAAGAGTTAATTTTACTATAATATGAATAAGAAGAAAAAACAATTTTTTTTCTATTTTTATTGTTTTACGTATAAAAAATTAAAATAAAATAAAAATAAAATAAGATGATATTTTTATAAAAAAAAATAAAAAAAAAAGAAAACATTTTTACAAATTAAACACCTTCCATGATTTCTTGTTCAAAAATTGTAATGCTGGTATTAAAAAATGCTTATTTCATGATGAACTAGTAAAATTTTAATGTATTTCTTTCTTTTTTTTTCGTGATTAAGTATGGAGTATGGACACATTCTTCTAATAGTTTTATTTTACATTAAATGAAATTAAGAAGAGCAAATATTAGTTCCTTTATTCTCACTGTATTTCTAATAAAAATGCAACAGTAAAAAATAGTTTACTTTCATTTTATTTATTATTTTTCTTCCACTCTATTTTTTTCACTTATTTTATTTTTACAGATAAATAAAATATTAAAGTGAAAAAATTTGTTCAATGAAATTTTTGTTAGTTAAATTAAATTAAAATATTTCACAAAATTAAACTTATTTAAGATTAATGATGAACACATAATTGGTTTTTACAATCTCCTGTAATTGAAGAAAAACCAAATTCATTTTTGAAAAATAATCACTTCAAATATTTCTTAGAAATTAATGAAAATAAATAATTGTTTCTCAAAGGTACCCCGAACCTAACATAACCATACTCCACGCGCTTTCAACCGGAGTGTCCCAGTTCCATAAGCTTTCAACATCTTCTTAATTTGTTTTAAAAAATATAATATTTTTGTAAATCCACCCACCTTTTGAAATAAAAATAAAAAAATGCAAAGTTGTTATCACGTGTTTCACGTTTTGCATCTTGACCGTTAGTGAACCCTAGTATTATTTCTTCATCTTTTGGTGGAAATTAGGATGCTATGTATTTTGGTTTTTGATTTTGAAAAAAAATTATTTGAATTGTTAAAAATATAATTGTATATTAGGTTGGTGGAGTTGAAAAAATTTATATAAATCAATTTAAATCAAATTAATTTTTAGCATGGTTTAGTTGGTTTGTTTATTTTAGTTTTTAATTGTTTTAAAAAAATAATATAAAATGAATATAAAATAATTTTTTAAATTATAAAGAAGTAAATATATAATAAAAAGTTTACAGTCTATAATAAGAATAAAAATGTTTATTATAAATAAAATAATATATACTTTTAGTAGATATAACAACTCAAATATATTAATATTATTTTATTTTAAAATAAAATGTTAATATGAAATAATGTATAATTTATATACAGTTTGATTCAATTTTGTATAAAAAAATCGTAAACTAAACTAAATTAAAAAATAAATATTTTAATTTGTTTATATGATTTAAAACAGATTGATTTGATTTTTAAAAATCTATAATGAAAACTTAATTATCCCTCGCAACAATTATTCATCCACTACCATATTTATTTAGGTCATACTTTTTAAAAAATAATTATGTAGGTCATGTTTAATATGAAAATAATTTTGATAATAATAGACTAGATATTTAAGACATTTATGTTGATACAATTTTGAATTGTGATTGTATCTATGGAAAGAATTGTTATAAGAAATAAAATTTATTTTAATTTTGAAGGAATTAATTTTTTATTATCAACTGAAAATTTTTCTTGGTAATTAAGACCTATTAATATAAAGTTTGATAATAAAAAAAAGCTCAATACTGTATAATATTTAGTATTATAGTATATTAAAGATTATATTATATAAAATAATATTATGTTTGTGGAACCCATTAGCACTTGATAATATAAAAAATATTTGTAATAATATTTCATTTAAAAATATTTTCTATTTTTTAAAAAATTTATTATGCAAATTTTAGGATAAAAAATCCCAAAGATTTATAACATTGGCAGCTGTATACGTCTGATAAAAAGCAACAAAAAAAAAATCATACACGCTGACAAAAGGTTAGCAAAAAATCTTAATAAGATCACATCAACTAGAAATATAAAGTTTCATTTATAGAAATAAAAATTTTTAATAGATGATGTATCATTTCTATTATTGTGAAAGAAGATTAGATTTGTTGGTTGAAGGCTGAAACATATATTATATGGCCTTGAAGTCGTCAACTAAACCGACTTTGATTGTGGGGTGTCCCTATATTATTGCGTACTGCTTAATAACTATGATGTTGGAATTTGTGGATGTGTCGTTTTTGTTAAAGTTGTTAATATTTAACTATTTATATTCACAAAGAATATTGCTTCGCCGTGTCCTTTTCATACGGATATTATTTGAGCCAAATGGCAAATAACATAGCAAACTACCCATTTTTGTTGTGTATCCAATACAGACATAGTTTCCCTTAATCTCTACATATCCCACTCTTTAGTCTTCTCCCAATTCTCTTCTTTTTGTCCTTCTCAATCCTTCCCTCCACCCTGTCCCTACAACAAATAATCAATCTATTTCTTCCTATTTTTTATTTCATATTTCTACAAGACCAATTATTAATGACAGAGTTTAATTAAGTGTTATGTTTTAACTATTTTTGGACCAATTTTTAATTAAAATAAGAATATATATTCTAATAATTAGTACTATTATTTATTTTTTATTGTATGGGTTTTAAAATAATTATATAACTTTAATTAAAGAATAACATTAAAAATGCATAAAGTATCTCACTTAAAGTTTATCCTGTTATTAAATTCAACATATTTCTTTGTTACTGCATAGATTGCACTGACAAGGTTTAAGAGGACACAAGTGCGATTCAATAATTGAAAATACAAATAATTTAGGGTTCATGACTTTTCTTGTGCAATAAGTTAAGGAAAAAGATATTTTATTTCTTCTTTTCGTAAGACCCCTTCTCTTAATTTTAAAATATCCTCTTTGTTCGTCTTTAATGTTCTCTTTTTATATTTTCTTGTAAGCAAAAATAAAATAAAATTATGACACAATAATGTTGGCTAGCGCTTACATTATTTACCTATAAGATTTTAGTGGCATTGAAAATCTAAAGATCTGATCTCAACCTCATAAGTGGAACACCTCTCCATTCTTATTGGCCGAACCAATTATTATTAGTATTTTAACAATTACCAGTATTGTTTAATGATATATTTTTAGTATAATTAAGTTACCTACACAGCCCACCATTCTTTAATTTATGCAACTGGTCAATAAGTTTTTTTTTTTTTAAGAAAATGAAACAATAAAGTTAAATCCGTATCTTTCGAGTATATCTCTTTTTTTTTTCTGCCTGTTCCGGATTATAATTATTTTTAAAACCAAGTCAGGAAATTTTCAGTCATTAGTCCAAAAATACAATATGTGTATAGTATTTATTAACATTTTAATTAACATATAATTATAAAGTGTGTTTTTCTCTCCAAAAATTACAAGATATCCTAACTTTTTTTTATGGTTTCATATGATATTATCTAATGCATACTACAGAATGACGGATAATATAATATAAGTATTTAGATAATACTTTTATTATTTGCGTTCATCTGTAAAAAAAAAAATAGTAACTTTTTCAATTTTTGGTTTTAACGAATAACTCTATCTTATATTAAACATATAATAGTGAAGGACAGAATTAAAAAAAAAATTGATATTTTGGGATACAATAAAATTGAATAGTTTTCGACGTACCCTTCTTTTTTACGAGGAACCACAAACTTATTAAATCTTAATACCGTGGATTAAAGATTTGTATGTTTAATTCTTTTTTACATCATTTATCATTTCCAAGCTCTTTCTTACATTGATCGCCGTGTTTGTTTTGGTAGTTCCTGGGCCTTGTAGCTTTTGCATATTTGGAAGCTGTCTACTAAAAAAAAAAAAAAATAATGCCGAAAATAAATTCTTTAATGCTTTGTTTTTCAGTGCACTTAGCACCCCTAGTTGGGTGGGTTTATTTGGGCTTTGCTCTTCCTTTTTGTATCGGGCTTGGCCCTTTTTCTGTTAAGCTATGTGTCCAAGGCCCCAAAAAAAAGGTCATATTTTTATGTAGGAAAAAAGAAGTATTGAAGAAACATTAATAGGAATAAGAGAAAATTGCACTAACGCGTTCTTTCCATTTTATGGTCGTTGAAATTTCTTTTCTTTAAATAACAAATAGTTTTTATCTAAATGCTATAATGAGATTCTAATCATTATTGTTGTCTGATCTGTTAACCCAGTCAACAATATTAATTAAAACAAAGTATTCCTTTTCTGACCAATTATTTAAGAATCCCCGATAGCGTACTTTTTAAATTAAACGTATTAAAAGTATAATATAAAATAAGTTTTATTATAGTATTTTTTTAATCAGGTTGTTTTTGTACTGCAATTTGAAAAAAAATATTGTTCAATAAATTTATATAATATTTAAATCAACTTAATTATATCACTATTTTCAATTTGTGAATAAATTATCAAAATTATCTTCAACATTTATATAAGTAAACAAATTAGTTTCCAAACTTAATAAATATTAGATCCTTGATTTATTTTTAAAATTTAAATTAATTTTCTACCTTTTTTTTTGTTGCATGAGTTTTCTAGTAAGATTAATGTGACTTGTAGAAACATATACAGAATTTTCATTTGTATTGTGTTAAGTTTTAGAGACTAATCTGCGTCTCATGAAAATATAGGGGTGTTTATAAATTGATTCATCAATACTAACCCCAAAATTTGAGCTAAAAAACCAAAAACCAAACAAATTGAAAATAGTGGAAACTGAAATGTTTACTGCATTGAATTGAATTCCAAAAATCATGAGAGGAAGAATTTTTTTTATAAAATTAACTTCTCACTTATATGTATATAAGTATATTTTTATGAAATTATAATTCTTAATTACTTTTTCAAATTCTTTCTCTCAAAGTTATACATCATTATCTTTTTAAGAATATATTTAATTGTTTTAATAAATTTATAAGTTTATTAGTTTTAGATTAAATTGACATTGTTCTTTTATATAATGCTTTATCATATTTTTAATGTATATTAAGGGATACACGGTGAAAATTTATATATGATAACTTTTTATTACAAATTATAAAATTTAGTGTATCGATATATATAATTAAATATTATAATTTTTAATAAAATGTTATTTATTAATTTTTTATTATATATCATCGGCAACATATTACAATTTTTATTTTATTTTATGATTTTAATTATATTTTATAAGAAAATTCAATTTTAATTTAAAATAATGCAGAATAAATAATAAAATCTTATTTATAATATTTTAAAAAATTACAATTTAAAAACTGAATTACAAAATCCAATCTAAATTATTTTAATCCTAGATTGGATTAAAATCAAGATCGTATTTAAAATAATCCATACTGAAGTGTAATCTAATTTTATAATTAGATTAAATAATTTATTATTTAATAATTAATTTAAACCAAAGCAGGAATATCCTTATATAAACATTGAGGACGAATTTGAAATTTTTTGTATAATCAATATATAATATTTTTTTTAAAACTATAAGTTTACATGTAATTGATAATTTTTTAATTAAAATATAATAAAGTTTGTAGTAAACATAACCAAATACATTTGAAGGTGTTTTTTAAGATAATATGTATAATAGTTATATATTTAAAAAGATCGTTAGTTAAATTAAATTAATTATTTGTTAATTGATTCATATATTTAATAATACACTTATAGCCAATTTTAAAATTTTTAACAAATAATTATAAAAAAAAAATTAAATAAATTGAACTTTACCTACAAGTTAAAATAAATGATATTTTTTAAAAATAATATTAAAGTATATATACGTTAGTTCGATTTCCTTTTAAAGAAAAGTGGTTTGATTTGAATCAACCAGTGATTCGAACCACTTGCTTTATACATGTATAAACATTTAATCTCAATAAAGACGGATAAAAGTTTTTTAATTGTTAATTTGGAAAAAAAATATATTTTGAATTATTATAAAGTAACCGGAACAGCATATGATTATTTAAGAATACACTCAGTTGAGACAACATTCTTGAAAAGAAAAGTACATTCTTGATTCTTAACAATATTTAAATAATATTTTGATTATTTTCAATCTTAAATAATTAAATTTGAATTGAACCGAATTTTATTTTATTTTTTTCAATTCACAAAATATTAACATTAAATCATCCTTAAATAAACAGAGCTTCTTAAAACACCTTCAAAGAGAAGTGTTTATTTTAACTTTAAATTTAAGCAGCCGTATCTTGTAAAATAATGCCGTTGAACTCCCGGAGAGTTGACAATTAAAATAACACCCAATGCTTCTATAAGAAACGGGGTTTTTATGGAAAAAAATAAATAAAATGGGACCATTGCATATGATTTTTGTGTATATTATTTATGAAGATTCTATGTAAATAATTAATGGAGAATAACTTGTGAAATATATTTAGATATTTTTACTAAGTTCCTTAAATATAAAATTAATTAAATAAAAATTAAGCAACTTGAAAAAGTTACTTATAAGAGAAGATGTTATAGTTTCTCTTAACAGACACTGCAGATAAAAACATACTTAAAATTGAAAGATAACTTTCCAGCCAGTACGTGACAAAAATAAACTTTCTAGCCTGTAAACATCAAGTTTGTTAAAATTATAGTTCTATAAATTTTAAATTTCTGTATTTTTTATATACTAATTTTTTTCTCTTGTGTATTAAGGTTTAGTATAGATAAAGTTTTTAATAAAATTTTATAAAATAAAATGAAAAAATAATTTAAATAAATCATACTTCTTTTTAAAATGAAAATTAAAGTCTGTCTCATATACGCATTTAGCTATCCTCAACTTCCGTTGGACCATTGTCCAAATAAATCGACGTCATGCTACTGAGTTTCCAACGTTGTGGGGATTCCGTAACCTACATTCCAATATTTAATGTGCAACTTAATTTTAGAAGTTAAACGAAAATAAATAAGTTAATTTTAATTTATAAAGAACTAAAGAAGGTTTGATTTTATTTTATTATTTATAAATATTATTAATAAATTAATTTAAATTATCCTATGTACATAACGTGAGATGTTAAATATACTTTTTAAAATATTTAATTATTTTTTACACGAAATTATATAATTTATTTTATAATGGAAAATTTTTATTTAAATCAGATAAAACTATTAGAAATAATAAATTTTATTTTAATAATTACAATAAATATGAGTTTAATGAATATTTTATTTTATCGCTTTTACTAATACATCTGAAACACAAACTAAAAAAATATTTATATGTTTTACCATTAAAATAAGAATTATATTTATTTCATAAAAGTCCTATTTTGGGGGTAACTGCCTAATTGGACGAACTTTTCCTGAAAGGCCGAAGAAGTTCGTGCAATAAGGTATGTTGGGTTTTGCATTTGGTTAGAATCAGATTCAAACCACCGCGTGTCACTCTGACAACCTCAATTTTTGTTCCTTTCTGTGCCGCATGAAGGATCAAAATGGTTCTTTTGCTCTCTTTACTGGTTGGTGAACAAAAACACGTGAGGTTCAAGCCGAAGAATAAATGGAGTTAGGGTGTGAGGTTTTACACAAAAGTTAACAGCTTTCACCGTTTTCAGGGGACTTAGAGAGAGTGTCATGGTAATGATGGACGGAAGAATCTCCGAAGAATTAACCCCTAGGTATTATGCCCTCTGCGCCATGGGAGGAATGCTCAGTGCTGGTACCACTCATGTTGCCATCACTCCTCTTGATGTACTCAAAGTTAACATGCAGGTGCATTTCATTTCACTCTCTTAATTTACCTTCTTCCACATGCTGTGTGTTTTACTTTTTTTGTTTAGGTTACAGAAATGGGGCTAGTGTGGGAAGAGAAAGAAAATATTGGAAATCATTTTACACTTTTGTTAAAGTAAACAAATTGAATTATAAAATTAATTTTTGGCTGTCCTTAATTGTAGCATGATAGTGAGATGGGATAAGGATTCATGAGAATGAATTTTCACCTAATGTGTAGAAATGATGATAGTTGATTTTGATCATGTTTGTTAATGGGGAAGTGATGTTGTTACCTGTAGGTGCACCCAATTAAGTATTACAGTATTTCTTCGTGCTTTACTACCTTATTGAGGGAACAAGGGCCTTCTGTTCTGTGGAAAGGTTGGACCGGAAAGTTCTTTGGCTATGGTGCTCAAGGAGGATGCAGATTTGGTCTCTACGAATATTTTAAGGGTGTTTATTCCAATGTATTGGTAGATCAGAACAGGAGTCTTGTTTACTTTCTTAGTAGTGCGTCTGCTGAAGTATTTGCCAATTTAGCTCTATGCCCTTTTGAAGCTATTAAAGTGAGGGTTCAAGCGCAACCCTGTTTTGCTAAGGGTTTGTTTGATGGCTTTCCAAAGTTATATGCATCGGAAGGCACTCGAGGGTAAAGAAAGATTCAATGCTTTACTTTTCTATTTGGTTTGTATCTATGATGTGATTATTCATCTTCTATTCTATACTATACTGTTTGCAGATTCTACCGTGGACTGATTCCACTTTTGGGTCGAAACATTCCATGTAATTTCGTAATCTCTTCAAGCTTTTATTTAGTTCTGTGCTGGTTAGGGTCATATGGTTAATATTTAAAATTTAAAGAGAAATTGGTAATGTTTCCACATCTATACACTCGCATGGCTACCATTCTATCTTGTGAAATCTTCTGGCATATTTTATCTTTCAGAGTATATTACCAACTTTAACATCTTGCTTTCTCTATGGTATATGTTTTTGTTTCTTTATCATTCCTGCTGTACTTAACATTCAGAGAATGTTTTATTTTCTTTTGATAAATTATTATATTATTATACACATTGAGGTTTTGGGTACCTATTTGGCTGACCAAGTTATTGGCATTAGTTGTCTGTTGATTAACAATTTCACAAGAGACGTTGATTAATAAGTAATAATTGACTTCTTTCAAGCTAAGCATGCTGAGTAGTCAAAAAATACATTGGGAGTGAGTATTCAATATGCATAGACCCATTTTGGGACTGTGTTCTTGTAACAATTAATTTTATGTTTTTGGATTAGCATGGTCATATGATGATGAGCTATAACTCTAGCAGTTCTCCATACATGAACTAAATATTAAATATTCTGCTTGTTTTTTGAACAGTTTCCATGGTTATGTTCTCAACATTTGAGCATTCTGTTGATTTTTTGTATCGCAACGTTGTCAAAAGAAAAAAGGAGGACTGTTCAAAAGTGCAACAACTTGGTGTGACATGTTTAGCTGGATATGCAGCTGGATCTGTTGGTAGCTTCATTTCTAATCCCGCAGACAATATTGTATCTTCTCTTTATAACAGAAAGGCTGATAGTCTTGTGCTGGTATTTGTCTCTTTACATTTGAGTTATAATACTTACTTGAGAGATTGAAACTGTCATACTAAATGTGCTCCACTTATTCTGTGCACAGGCGATCAGAAAAATTGGGCTAGCCAATCTTTTTACCAGGACCCTTCCTATTAGAATGATGCTTGTTGGTCCTTCTATAACTTTGCAATGGTTTTTCTATGACACCATCAAAGTTTTAGGGGGCATGTAAGTGTATTACTCCCAAAACTTTTAATTGTCCTTATAGTTTTTTCATTTAATTTTATTATTTACTAATTTTGGATCTGTCATTTTGTATTTCACTCAGAATTATATTTTATGATGTACCTCTCTTCCCCTCTCTCCAAAACTAACTGAAGAGAGCAAACTGGAGGAAATAGATAATAAATAACTTAGTGGTGAATGAATATTACTTTTTTTTACTAGAACAATCAATGTATAACTCAATGAAGTGGAAGTTTGGTCTGAAATATCTATAAAAATTTTCTGTTCACAAAAGTCTGGATTTCAAATGTTGATGTTTTTGTTCAAAGATAAGTCACATTATAAGAGAGCCTTAGTAAGTTTGGATCTTGTAAGTTGATAGTAGGAACTCAAACCATCTTTTCCTTTTGCTTGCAATTAGTATATATGAAACTGCCTTGGGGGGTGGAGTGGCTGGGCGTTGATCATGTGGAAATTTTTATAAGTCAGCATGCAAAATGATCTCATTTTGATACTGGCGAGGAATCATATTCTTGCTTATGCATACTTTTGTATTGTGAATGATTTACAGTTTTACACTATATTTGTGCTACCTTAATTAATAGTTTTTCATGAGTTTGGATTTTGACTTAATGGGTGTGCTATTTTTAAAGAGTGGTCTAGTCATTTGCATTAGGTTTAGCTTCGGAAGGAAAAAAAACTTTATCTTTTGACACCAGTAGATAAATGGGGGGAAATGTCAAATTTAACTCAAAAATATAAAAGAACAAAAATTATAAAAAAAAGTCACCAAGAGATAGCATTATCTGCTTGGAGCTGAGCAAACTGGGAAGAAATAAGCACAGCAGGTCATGAAGTAGCTTTTAATGGTCAAAAATACAAAATATGGTAGTAGCTTTGACCTTTAATCTTTTTCTAATTAAAGAATACCGAAGAAGATTGTAACCAAAGACTCTGTTAGTTAAGCAGGTTGATGTGCCAGAGTTTCTGTAGTGAAGGTAGTAACTAGTAAGTGATACCATAAATAACATAGCTCATTAAATTATACTAACAATCAAAATTGGTGAGAATGGAGTGACATGGCTTGCAAACCTCTGCAGTGGCCACTGGCTGGTACTACTTGATCACAAAGCATGTTATCTGATGATAAATTTGGGAATTGGATTCTCTCCTGAGGATTCTATCTCCAGTGCCCTTTTAGAGTCTGTCTTTCCCTCTTTCTTTTTATTATAAATATTAAATCCAATAGTTGAAAAGGCTGAACCGTTGTTCCAACGGTTAAAAACAGGCACTGGAGAGGGAATGCACATGAAGGATCCAAACTCATAAATTTGCAAGGTTCTCAACTGCTATGCTTGAATTTAGGAAATTTTTTAGGTTTATCCTATGCTTTATTGAAATCTAAGCCTTTTGTTGCCTACATTTAATGCACCCTGAGGATCCAAGGTTAATGATGTGCTGAACTAACATAAACTTTAAAAACTTGTTCTATATTTTATGAAATTTATTTTTGTTCCAAAACCTTGCAGGCCGACGAGTGGTGAAGTTACAACTGACTTGAGAGATGGGGCAGGCTAGATTCAAAGAAATGGAAACCTGCAGTCACATTTTTCAGCTGATTTGCATGATTGCAAATCATTTTATACTATATATATATATATATATATATATATATATATATATATACAGGAACAGTTTTGTGGTAGCTTTAGCTTTCTGCCGCCATTTAGTCTTTTTTGAATTTGTCATTATAGGCTTTCATTGAAGCCTTGGAATTTGGTTTCCAAAAAGAACCAAGAGGGTATTTACTTTCTGACATGTACTAGCATACTAGGAGGAGTTACCAATAAAAAAGAGAAAACAGATATTTACCAGCATTGCATGTGCCGGCAATGTTACCAGATAAGGTTTTGTCCATGCCTCTTAGCATATACCAAAACTGGATTTGAGTTCTAATCCTCATACTTTCTATAACCTACTTATCAACATTTTCTTAGCGGTTTCATTCCCATCTTTCCATAATGTTATGATACTATTTAAGTATTGTGTTTTTAAATTTTATCATCTAAAAAAGGAGCATTTCACCATTTCAACAAACAGTGAGGGCAGAAACATCCATTTTATCAGTTTTTTCAATACAACTGTCATCCAGGAATTGATTTGAGGACAGGTTATACTTACATTTGGCTGTCAAGTTTTAAGCAACTGAATCATAGAGGACACTATTATTGAAGCAGTGAATAACAACAAGATGATAGCTCACGGGCAGAATAGGCAATAACTGATAAATAAGAGGGAAGCACATTGTGTTGTCACCATTCACCAGATGTCCTTAAAACCTCAGCGTGACATGGTTTGTTATTGAAGGGGCAGTATCACTATCAGCTATCAGCTATGTGACATGTAGTCTAACTATGAAGTCACTATCAACTACGCTTTCAGGAACACGTTGGGTTGGCCCCGCTTATCTACCCTCCTTTTCAATTCAACATTCATCATCATGTCTTCCCATCTTGTGGCCTAAAGAACTTGTGATGCTTCCAACTCTCAAAGACAAAGACAAATAACTGAATAGTGAATACCAAATTAGGAAGTCCACACCATAAACTTTATCTTTATTTCCTACCGCAACCAGAAAACGGTACTACCGTGCAACATTAAAAAGTTCAGCCGTTGATTGAGGGATGTAGAGATGAATGCATTGTTGGTATGGTAGAAAATCATGACTTTTTTTTTTTTTTGGTTACAATAAGGGGCGAAGCCCAAAACTCAAATTAAAATTCTACGAGGTATGCCATGACCCTTTTGATCTTCCTGTAACATTTGTATCAGACTTGGTGGGGGGTCATTCCAGATCCGGACTTGCTCCCCTTACTTAAGACAAACAGCAGTCATTGCATCAGCACATCTATTGGCTTCTCTATACACATGTTGCATAGTAACCCTCCACTCTCTGTGGATCAGTTCTTTTAACTCTCTTATCACTCCATGATGAAGTCTGGTTGGAGTTTTACAATTCAAAATTTCAACCGCTACCGAGGCATCGCTTTCAACCATGATCTGTCTGAAGCCCAGCATCCAACAGAGTTTAAGGCCTTCCGCTATTGCATAAAGTTCAGCAGCCAGCGAGTTAGTAACAACTAGTTTACTTGTGAATCCTTGTATCCATTCTCCTGAGGAACCTCTAACGACGCCTCCACATCCTGCTCTTGCATACCTGGTAAAAATCCCATCAACGTTGAGTTTAACCCAACCTTGATCAGGGGAAATCCAGGAAATTAAGGAGATATATTCTTTCATGAGGTCTTCATTCCACCTTAAAGTGTATTGTTGGTGATGTTTATAGACCTGAGCAGCCGGGGATAGCGGTCTCACAAAATCATCTTCATGGACCGCTAAGTTTCTCCAATACCAAGCTAGCCAACATCCTGTAGCGAAAATTTCAGGCCAGTTGATTTCAGGCAAGAAAAGCTTGGGGTTCATCAGGTTCTTTCTCAACCAATCTCTATTGGAATCCGCGAAGAAGGCTTTCCAATGGCATCTCGGCACCAGTTGTTTCCACATCGGCTTAATTACTGGACAATCTCTCAACGCATGTACTTGATCCTCTGAGGAGAGGTGACATACTAAACAGAAGTCTCCTTCTCCACCCCATTTGCTGGTGATTCTTCGCGTGGGTAGCCTATGGTGAGCTGCCAACCACATAAAAGCGCGGATGCGTTCAGGAACTTGAAGTTTCCAAATTACTCTCCACTTATTGTTTCTATTGCCTTGAGAGGAGTTCCTGAACATACTATAAGCACTAGCCACAGTAAAGTTGCCATTTCCTTCAGGACACCAGCAGATTTCCTCTCCTTCTGCACCACTAGCCAGGCTGGTATTGGTGGCGAAAGTATCCTTCAATTTGACCATGGCTTTCCAGAGCCCTGAGTCTGTCTTTTTGGCCTCCAAACATCCTGTTTCTTCACTTTGTCTCCCATATTTTCCTTTTAGGACTTGAGCCCAAAGGCTTTCTGGTTCGGAGTTCATCTTCCACAGGAGTTTCAGTAAGAAGGCCTCATTCATAGAATGTAGATTCTTTATGTCGAGCCCTCCTTCTTCCTTGTTTTTGCACACTTGTTGCCAAGAGATCGCATGTCTTTGCTTCTTCCCCTCTTCGTCACCCCACAAGAACTTTCTTTGGTCCTTTTCCAGCTCGTCAAGGATTCCTTTCGGAATGCTCTCATGTTGCATTGGGTATAGTACCATGGAGCTCACAGCGGATTTTACAAGGGTTGTGCGACCCGCAAGGGAAAGACAGGAAGCCTTCCACCCCTGCAGCTTCTTTTTGACCTTCTCTACTGCAGTCTTGAATTTATCTTTCCTGTTTTTATGATGCACAATGTTAGCACCCAAATATCTGCCTAATTCTTCCACCTCCTTGAAGCCACTTTTGAGGCTTATTGCTCTTTTATTGGCGGCTGACACATTAGGAGAGAAAAAGATAATCGTCTTCTCCTGGCTGACCCAATGCCCTGACATCTCTCCAAACTTCTGTAAACAGCTTTGGATAGTCTCAAGTTGCGAAAGACTGGCTTCCGCAAAAAGGACCAGGTCATCAGCAAACATCATGTGGGATACAGAGGGCCCATTTCTCCCCGCTTTCATCCCCTTCCACTTCTTTTGTCGGACACTATCTTGAATTAAGTGTGTCAGTTTCTCCATCCCTAAGACGAACAGGTAGGGTGATAGGGGGTCTCCCTGCCTGAGTCCACGAGATGTAAAGAACTCTTCTAATTTGCAACCATTCCAGATAATGTTTGTGTTGGCTGTTCTAATACACGCCATGAGTCTAGTGATCATGTTACTTGGGCAGTGGAGCTCCTGAAGGACTTTTTCCATGTAATCCCAACTAATACGATCGTACGCTTTTTCAAGGTCGATCTTAATTGCCATGAAGCCTTTAACTCCCTTCATTTTCTTCATAGAGTGTATCAACTCATTAACAATAATGATGTTGTCATGTATGTTGCGCCCCGGCACAAAACTGACTTGGAAGGGGGAAATAAGTTCACTGATCATACATTTGAGCCTCTTGACTATGATCTTAGAGAGCCCTTTATATATCACATTACAAAGAGAGATAGGCCGAAATTGGTTTACCTTTTCTGGAAATTCCACCTTAGGAACCAAGGTAATCAGAGTTTTGTTATACTTCATAATGTTGCCTGGGTTCTCCCACATCCCTTTCACAGCTTCTATAACTTCCGGTCCAACAATATCCCAATTCCTGTGAAAGAAAATGGCAGGAAACCCATCCTCCCCCGGAGCCTTGAGACTGCCAATGGAGAAAATCACAGATTTGATTTCCTCTGCATCAATGTCCTTTTCTAACCCCTGCGAACGAACATCTTCAATGGCCGGCCAGGAGAACTTGGACTGATGCCACGACCTATTACCAGAATCCTCAGAGAAGAGATTAATGAAAAAAGAGTTGACTAAGTCGCCGACTTGCTGGTCTCCCTCGATCCACTCATTAGAATCATTTTTTAACATACTCACCCTATTTCTCCGTCTTCTTACAGCAGTTTTGGAGTGGTAGAACTTCGTATTTCTATCCCCATCATTCAGCCATTCAGATCTAGCTTTTTGGAACCACAGTAATTCTTCTTGGTTTAAAACTTCCTCAAGCTCTTTCTTCAATTGCTGATCCAATTTCTCAAGGAACGGGTTGTTATTCTTTTGGTCCACCCGTTGGATGCCTTCAATTCTTCTAATTAGCTCATTTTTCCTTTTCCTGATATGCCCAAAGACATTGGTGTTCCAGTCTTTAAGTTTTGGAACTAGACCTGATATTTGGCATTCAAAACCTGTATCCCTTGTCCAGTTCTCCTTCAAGAAGCCTTTAAATTCCTTATGCTGTAACCAGACTGCCTCAAAGCGAAACGGTCTGTTCTCTGAGTTGACTCGTTCCTTTAATAAGTGGATAATAAGAGGGTGATGGTCTGATTGGAGACGAGGCCCCACTTTGACAAACCCATCACAAAATTCCCTTCTCCACTCAGAATTGCACAGACATCTGTCAAGCCTTTTAAACAGCCTGTTTGCAAATTGTGTTATAGGCCCCTGCCAAGTATACTTTGGGCCTTCAGAGCCCAAGTCAATGAGGTTACATTTGGATATGTTGTCAGAAAATCTCTTACACTTTCTTTCATCTATCACTCCACCCCCACGCTGTTCTTCAGGAGAAACAATGTCATTAAAATCTCCCGCTAACATCCAAGGGAGAGCCGTATTAGAAGCTATAATTTCCAGAGATTCCCATAATTATCTTCTTTCCAATTCTCTTGGGCTCCCATAGACGGCAGTGAACATCCATGGTCTTCTCCCAAGCCCACTGATACGGCAGTGAATGAATTGGAAATGCTTGGCTACAACTTGGATTTTAATGGATTCGTCATCCCATAGGATCCAAATTCCCCCAGACATACCTCTAGCCTCCTCAATGATATGGATCTTAAACCCCATTCGCTTAATAGCTTTAAGCGCATTGACCCTGCTACAACGAGTCTCCATTAATACAACAATTTTGGCACGGAATCTATTTTTGATTTCTTTTAGAGCTGTACTGAAAGCCTTTCCAGCAGCTCCTCTTGCGTTCCATGTAACTATCATTAAAACTGGTAGAAAAGCAAGGGGGTAACCAATAGAAGACACTTAATTATGCACCTGAGATGAGCCAAACTCGTTCGGCTCGGGTTGCTCATTGGAATTCGGCCTCTGAAGACTCCATTGATTCTCTACATCGGAGAGACCAGGGAAGAGGTTAGGGTCAGGTGGAATCTCCTCTTCAAGCTCCATGACATTTTCAGAGAGGCACTCTAAAAATTTGTCTGGATTGGGCTCAGCCATCATAGTTTCCGGTAGCCCAACATCTGAGTCTCCATCCTTTGCTGGTGACTCAGTGGGCTTAATATCTAGGGCCTTTGGGGGGTTCACCTTAAGCCCATTTTTGTTCTCCTCTGAATGGCCCAAAGATGTCGCCTTACGAGCCCCCTTGTTGATCTCCGTAAATTCACGTTTTTGGCCCAAGTTGCTTCCATTCTTCGCCCCCTTTTCGCCTCTGGGTTGACTTATTTGAGAGTGGACCCCATCCTGCCCATTAGTTACCTTCTCTTTCTTTTTTTCTGTACCCCATCCTGACATTTTCTTTTCACTATTTTCCGTATCAAGCTTGGCAGTAGAGCTTTTGGGCTCCACGAAATTATCCCCCTTTAATGTACTAGGAGGGATATTGGTAACATCATGGGGGACATCTCGAGGGACTTCTTTCTCTCCCCCCGTTGCTTTGTCAGACTCCAACTCACTGAGGACGGCAAACGTTGAAGAGACATTTTGCTTTTCCTTTCTCCCATTCTGCCCCTCAGACAATTTCTTGCTGCTCTCTCGTTGACCGCGTTTCCTCCCTTTCCTCTGGTCATTAACTTTCATCCATTCACCATAGCCATTACCGCCTCCCACCTCCGTCTGTGGACCCTCTCCGTTCTTTGTCTGGTTTTGCCCTCCTCCAAGCATGCTCTTATTTTACAGCTCCTCTTTCTTCTTTGGACACTGAATTTCCTCATGTCCAAACTTGCCACAAGCAAAACAGATCTGATGGAGGCCTTCATACTCAATTTTCAGAAGGTTTCCATCTACCTCATAAGCTGGAACCAGGGGAGCATTTAAGTCAATCTCAACACATATTCTTGCATACATGGTTCTAGCTCTCCTGAGAGTCATCTCATCCACCTTTATATCCTTGCCAATCTTATTTCCAAGATTATAGAAGAATTTTCGGTCATAGTAGTCACCTGGGAGACCAGGGAGTCTAACCCAAATAACTATATTACGGATCTTCTCAGCTCTAGAGTTGAAATTCCTCTTCCATGTCTGAACAGTGAGATAGTGATTATTAATGAGACAGGGACCACCCTCAAGAGCAAAGAAGTAGTCATCAATGTCTTGGAAAGAAGCAATAAAGAAGTCGTTGCCTATATCTGATAGTTCCACAGTACCCGCTTTTCCCCACATTAACTGGACCCTCCTTCTTAATTGCATGTAGCCAATACTACCACCTAAAATCTTTATAATGAGAGATTTTCCCCATTTTTTCTCCAGTCTTTGTTTTTCCTTTTCAGAGAACTCAAGTCGCGGCCAAGCTTCTGTGTCTGTGACTGTTACTCCTATTTTCATGTCGTCTTCATCACTGTCTACTAAGTTACCATCCCAATATTCCTCAACAACCTCATCCATGGGGTAGTTCTTGTTATTCGACTGACCAGGTTTGAGAGCGTCCTTGTACGAGACGGAGCCTGTCGAACATGGTTTCTCCAGTGGTACCCCAGCTCCGGAGGGTAAGGGTGTTTCAGGAACTGCACTAACTTTTTCATGCATCCATTCTTCATCACGGGGAGGGATAGCCACGTCACCAGAGAATCCACCATCTAATCATGACTTCTTTTTGTTACACTATTAAGTTGTAGCATGAAAAAATAGATAGTAGCATGAAGAAATGAGAAAATAATTTATCGACCATAAAATAAGTAACATTGGATAAGTTAAAAATTATATATATCTTAAATTCTATTTAGTTGATAATAAAAAATATTTGTATTAACAAAAACTCTTAAAATATATATTTAATGGCTATGATTAATCATCGAGACTTACCCTATGAAATTATTTAAACACAACTTTATGAGAACATTAACCAAACAGTTTATAGAAGTGCAGGCAACACATTACGTTTTAATATATTCTCCATTATTAATTATCTAATATTTGAAAATAAAAATATTATAAGTGAAACTCATTAAAAAATAATAAAGTAAACCTAATTTATGTTTTTTAGTAAATTTTATTTAATAATAGAAAGTATGTTAAACAATGTATTGCAAACATTTTTCAACAACACATTAGCCTTAATCTTACCACGTTGTCTTGGTGCTACAAAGTATTCAAAAGACACCTCTAATTTTTGGCTCCTCTAATTTCTGCCTCGGAATGAAAAAAAAAAGATTAAATATGTTTTTAGTCCCTTTAAAATATTCAAATTTTGGTTTTGGTTCCTTAAATTTAAAACATTTGGTTTAGGTCCTTCATTTTTTAAAATACATTGATTATAATCTCTATATTAACTTAAGTTATATTAAACCAAAATTTAAATATTTTAAAGGAATTAAAAACATATTTAACCCTTTATTTTATCATATAAAAAAAATATATATGAAAGATTGCAATATAACTAATTTAGAATACTAAAATAATTTAGTATTAATTTGTTTTTATTATTTTTAAAGCTAATTTATATTTAAATTGATTATATAATTTAATAATTCAGTTTAATTTTGACTAATTTAAATTTATAATAAAGCTTAAATTTTTTTATATATTAAATTTAATATCTAATAATATACTTTTATGAATTCTCTTGATTTATTTAATATTTAATTTAACATAAAATAATATGAAATTATTAGAATTTAGAAAATATGTAATGTTTTTATATAAAAAATTATTTCCACTAATTAAAATTTATGATATACATAATTTAATATTAAAAATTTTAAAAACCTAAAATTAATTATACAATAATGTTAAAATATTGAAATTTTATATCTCATATAATTAAAATTATGGTGTTAATTTTAAATTGAAAATAATAGAATAAATTTTTGTTACTAAAATAATAAAAGAATCATTCTAAAATTAATATCATTTAAAATTTATAAATAATTATTTAGATAATAATAATTATTAGAAAATCAATTTATAAATTATAATTTTAAAAGATTCTTAAAAATAAATATATCAAAATATAAAATGTTCTTATTATATTAATTATATTTTGACAACATTAATTACAAATATGATACTTAACATAAATATATTGAACCGTATAATATATGAAATGTTTTGATTATAATCCTCAAATCATAATTAATATATTTTGATTTAATATAACTTAAGTTAATATAGGGACTATAATCAATTTATTTTAAAAAATGAAGAACCTAAAACAAAGATTTTAAATATAAGGGACCAAAACTAAAATTTGAATATTTTAGAAGGACTGAAAATATATTTAACCAAAAAAAATGCTAATTGCACAACTTATAATAGCGAAAAAAAAAACAAAAGAAAAAGTAGACACAGCCACACCAATTGATGTAAATCATGATATTTTTATGCGTTAAAATAGCGTATTGCACAAAGTGATTCAATGTGAGGGAATAAAAAAAGCGTTATTAACAGTTGTACATTTGCAAATGCGCAGATATATGTTGGAGAGGCACACGAGAATCCACCTGTAACCAATTTAATTAAGACATAAGCAGGCCAAATGTTCAAACGAACTATTCTTATCCCAAAGTTTTTAGATCTGAATGTTTCCTATTACACTAAAACAATCTTTTCTCCCGAAGATCTCTTACATTAAGAATACAATACTTTTTAATTAATTAAAATTTAAAATTATTGGCTAAATTTTTTTTAATGTAAAATAATTTTATTTAATAATATAATTTTTTTTAGTAGTTACCAATATTTTTTTCAAAATGCTATTTCAAGTAGTATTCATTATTTTTAGCTTGTAGTTGGAGGTATTTATATTTTTAATATTTTTTATAATCTCTTCTTTACCCATGTATTTTTAAAAACCTAAAATTTTCTCATTTTTTTATTAATATTGATAATTTATTATAAATTTATATATATAAAATAAATAAAATCAATTTATACTAATATGAGTTATATAAAATATTATATTATTTAATAATTATTTATTTGATAATTTTATTTTAAAATCAACAATTAAATTTAATCTTCTTATCACATAGATTATACCTGTAAAATTTGATATCAATTTAAAATTATTTAATATCTTATCAAATATACCAAAATAAATGTAATACATATTCTTAAAATATAGAAAAATAATAATCCTATGATTGTATTTTGTAATGGTTTAAATTTAACATCAACAATCCAGGTAGTATATAATTATAATTCAAAGGTTAGATTAATAAAAATTATATTTTATACAAAATTATTAATAGTATAATATTTATATAACTTTCACTAATGTAAGTTGATCTGATATATATATATATATATATATATATATATATAATTATGGAATTTTTTTTATTTTAATAGTATGATATAAAATTACATTATTATATTGTCTATTTTATCTAAAATAAAATATTTTATCTTTATTAATAAAAATAGTTATTTAAAATTTATTTGTAAAACATTTAATTAAAATTTAAATTTTTTTGTCAAATTTTTTTACATTTATCAAATTTAAATTTAGTAATTAATTATATTTTTATTTATTTTATATTTATCATTTAGTTTAATAATAAATTTGATCAAACCACTTCAATCCAGCTACCAAACATGTGAACCAACTTGCACGAGATTGATTTAACTTAACTAAATGTCTTCGATTTAAGTTCTAGATATCCAACTATATTAAATAATTGGAAGAAAAGCTTCGCATCCCTAATGATCTTACCACATTTAACTAGAATTGTGTCCAATAAAAAATACCTATAGTTTAAAAAAAATACTTTCAATTCAATCAGCTAATTTTACTAAAAATACTTTAACCTAAATCTTTTTAAATAACTATAATTGGTATAAAAATTCTCTTTAATATATTCATTTTATTTGCCTAATTTTTTTTTGTTCTTTTTTATCTTCAGTCCGGTTACTTGTAGTCCTAAGTTAGTTTTACCTTTTATTTTTTGTTTCTATCAATTTTTGTAGTCTTTTGATTTTCATACTTTTTAATTTTTAAATTTATATCTTTTTTGAATAATAATGAACTAAAATAAATAAGAAGAGACTAAAAGTTAAACTAAATGCAAAAAAGTAGAGAATAAAAACAAATAATAAGCATTAAAAAGTGAAAGACAAAAACGTATAGAAGCTAAAAGTAACAAAATTGTGAATTGAGACTAAAACAAGAATGCGCCAAAAATCAGAGACTGTTTTTTCATGCAGGAATTAAAATAAAATGAAATTTTGTTTCATACAAAAAAATAATTATTGTCCAGCATGTGAATTAAACATAACGTGGTCGTAATGTTGAGAAATTATAGAGATTAATTTATAAACATTTTTTCGTATAAGAATTAAAATGTAGAGTTTATTTTTCATAATTTAATTTTGATATATTATTAAAATAAAATTAATAATAATTATAATAAATATAATTTTAAAATAACCATTACAAAAATTAATATTTTTAATAATATATTAATACATATTAAATGATAGTGTAAGAAAATTTACGCTATCAATATATTGCATTCCAATTTTTTTTTCATAAAAACTAGAACAAAAAATTGTAAAAAATAAGAATAAAAATTTAATTTATTTATTTTCGTTTGCATATGTCCATGGCTCTGCATTGTGCATAAATGTGAATCAATGATCGAATCGCTTCAAAACACAATGTTCCCATAAACCATTTCATTAAACTCGTTGAAATGACAAGTGATTAAAGCATTGTTCGAAATTAAAGGACTCTCTGCTCTACTCCATCTGCATTGTGCATAAATGTGAATCAATGATCGAATCGCTTCAAAACACAATATTCCCATAAACCATTTCATTAAACTCGTTGAAATGACAAGTGATTAAAGCATTGTTCGAAATTAAAGGACTCTCTCCTCTACTCCATGCCCATCAATAAGGTTCCATGCTTCAATAAAATATTAAATATTGATACATCATATAATGACATTTTTTTTTTGTTACAATAAGGGGCAAAGCTCAAAACTCAAATTAAAATTCTACGAGGTATGTCATGACTCTCTTGATCTTCCTGTAGCATTTGTATCAGACTTGGTGGAGGGTCATTCCAGATCCAGACTTGCTCCCCTTGCTTAAGACAAACAACAGCCATTGCATCAGCACATCTATTGGCTTCTCTATACACATGTTGCACAGTAACCCTCCACTCTCTGTGGATCAGTTCTTTTAACTCTCTTATCACTCCATGATGAAGTCTGGTTGGAGTTTTACAGTTCAAAATTTCAACTGCTACCGAGGCATCACTTTCAACCATGATCTGTCTGAAGCCCAGCATCCAACAGAGTTTAAGGCCTTCCGCTATTGCATAAAGTTCAGCAGCCAGCGAGTTAGTAACAACTAGTTTACTTGTGAATCCTTGTATCCATTCTCCTGAGGAACCTCTAACGACGCCTCCACATCCTGCTCTTGCATACCTGGTAAAAATTCCATCAACGTTGAGTTTAACCCAACCTTGATCAGGGCGAATCCAGGAAATTAAGGAGATATATTCTTTCATGAGGTCTTCATTCCACCTTAAAGTGTATTGTTGGTGATGCTTACGGACCTGAATAGCCGGGGATAGCGGTCTCACAAAATCATCTTCATGGACCGCTAAGTTTCTCCAATACCAAGCTAGCCAACATCCTGTAGCGAAAATTTCAGGCCAGTTGATTTCAGGCGAGAAAAACTTGGGGTTCATCAGGTTCTTTCTCAACCAATCTCTATTGGAATCCGCGAAGAAGGCTTTCCAATGGCATCTCGGCACCAGTTGTTTCCATATCGGCTTAATTACTGGACAATCTCTCAACGCATGTACTTGATCCTCTGAGGAGAGGTGACATACTAAACAGAAGTCTCCTTCTCCACCCCATTTGCTGGTGATTCTTCGCGTGGGTAGCCTATGGTGAGCTACCAACCACATAAAAGTGCGGATGCGTTCAGGAACTTGAAGTTTCCAAATTACTCTCCACTTATTGTTTCTATTGCCTTGAGAGGAGTTCCTGAGCATACTATAAGCACTAGCCACAGTAAAGTTGCCATTTCCTTCAGGACACCAGCAGATTTCCTCTCCTTCTGCACCACTAGCCAGGCTGGTATTGGTGGCGAAAGTATCCTTCAATTTGACCATGGCTTTCCAGAGCCCTGAGTCTGTCTTTTTGGCCTCCAAACATCCTGTTTCTTCACTTTGTCTCCCATATTTTCCTTTTAGGACTTGAGCCCAAAGGCTTTCTGGTTCGGAGTTTATCTTCCACAGGAGTTTCAGTAAGAAGGCCTCATTCATAGAATGTAGATTCTTTATGCCGAGCCCTCCTTCTTCCCTGTTTTTGCACACTTGTTGCCAAGAGATCGCATGTCTTCGCTTCTTCCCCTCTTTGTCACCCCACAAGAACTTTCTTTGGTCCTTTTCCATCTCGTCAAGGATTCCTTTCGGAATGCTCTCATGTTGCATTGGGTATAGCACCATGGAGCTCACAGCGAATTTTACAAGGGTTGTGCGACCCGCAAGGGAAAGACAGGAAGCCTTCCACCCCTGCAGCTTCTTTTTGACCTTCTCTACTGCAGTCTTGAATTTATCTTTCCTGTTTTTATGATGCACAATGTTAGCACCCAAATATCTGCCTAATTCTTCCACCTCCTTGAAGCCACTTTTGAGGCTTATTGCTCTTTTATTGGCGGCTGACACATTAGGAGAGAAAAAGATAATCGTCTTCTCCTGGCTGACCCAATGCCCTGACATCTCTCCAAACTTCTGTAAACAGCTTTGGATAGTCTCAAGTTGCGAAAGACTGGCTTCCGCAAAAAGGACCAGGTCATCAGCAAACATCATGTGGGATACAGAGGGCCCATTTCTCCCCGCTTTCATCCCCTTCCACTTCTTTTGTCGGACACTATCTTGAATTAAGTGTGTCAGTTTCTCCATCCCTAAGACGAACAGGTAGGGTGATAGGGGGTCTCCCTGCCTGAGTCCACGAGATGTAAAGAACTCTTCTAATTTGCAACCATTCCAGATAATGTTTGTGTTGGCTGTTCTAATACACGCCATGAGTCTAGTGATCATGTTACTTGGGCAGTGGAGCTCCTGAAGGACTTTTTCCATGTAATCCCAACTAATACGATCGTACGCTTTTTCAAGGTCGATCTTAATTGCCATGAAGCCTTTAACTCCCTTCATTTTCTTCATAGAGTGTATCAACTCATTAACAATAATGATGTTGTCATGTATGTTGCGCCCCGGCACAAAACTGACTTGGAAGGGGGAAATAAGTTCACTGATCATACATTTGAGCCTCTTGACTATGATCTTAGAGAGCCCTTTATATATCACATTACAAAGAGAGATAGGCCGAAATTGGTTTACCTTTTCTGGAAATTCCACCTTAGGAACCAAGGTAATTAGAGTTTTGTTATACTTCATAATGTTGCCTGGGTTCTCCCACATCCCTTTCACAGCTTCTATAACTTCCGGTCCAACAATATCCCAATTCCTGTGAAAGAAAATGCCAGGAAACCCATCCTTCCCCGGAGCCTTGAGACTGCCAATGGAGAAAATCGCAAATTTGATTTCCTCTGCATCAATGTCCTTTTCCAACCCCTGCCAACGAACATCTTCAATGGCCGGCCAGGAGAACTTGGACTGATGCCACGACCTATTACCAGAATCCTCAGAGAAGAGATTAATGAAAAAAGAGTTGACTAAGTCGCCGACTTGCTGGTCTCCCTCGATCCACTCATTAGAATCATTTTTTAACATACTCACCTTATTTCTCTGTCTTCTTACAGCAGTTTTGGAGTTGTAGAACTTCGTATTTCTATCCCCATCATTCAGCCATTCAGATCTAGCTTTTTGGAACCACAGTAATTCTTCTTGGTTTAGAACTTCCTCAAGCTCTTTCTTCAATTGCTGATCCAATTTCTCAAGGAACGGATTGTTATTCTTTTGGTCCACCCATTGGATGCCTTCAATTCTTCTAATTAGCTCATTTTTCCTTTTCCTGATATGCCCGAAGACATTGGTGTTCTAGTCTTTAAGTTTTGGAACTAGACCTGATATTTGGCATTCAAAACCTGTATCCCTTGTCCAGTTCTCCTTCAAGAAGCCTTTAAATTCCTTATGCTGTAACCAGACTGCCTCAAAGTGAAACGGTCTGTTCTCTGGGTTGACTCGTTCCTTTAATAAGTGGATAATAAGAGGGTGATGGTTTGATTGGAGACGAGGCCCCACTTTGACAAACCCATCACAAAATTCCCTTCTCCACTCAAAATTGCACAGACATCTGTCAAGCCTTTTAAACATCCTGTTTGCAAATTGTGTTATAGGCCCCCGCCAAGTATACTTTGGGCCTTCAGAGCCCAAATCAATGAGGTTACATTTGGATATGTTGTCAGAAAATCTCTTACACTTTCTTTCATCTATCACTCCACCCCCACGCTGTTCTTCAGGAGAAGCAATGTCATTAAAATCTCCCTCTAACATCCAAGGGAGAGCCGTATTAGAAGCTATAATTTCCAGAGATTCCCATAATTGTCTTCTTTCCAATTCTCTTGGGCTCCCATAGACGACAGTGAACATCCATGGTCTTCTCCCAAGCCCACTGATATGGCAGTGAATGAATTGGAAATGCTTGGCTACAACTTGGATTTTAATGTATTCATCATCCCATAGGATCTAAATTCCCCTAGACATACCTCTAGCCTCCTCAATGATATGGAGCTTAAACCTCATTCGCTTAATAGCTTTAAGCGTATTGACCCCGCTACAACGAGTCTCCACTAATACAACAATTTTGGCACGGAATATATTTTTGATTTCTTTTAAAGCTGTACTGAAAGCCTTTCCAGCAGCTCCTCTTGCGTTCCATGTAACTATCATTAAAACTGATAGAAGAGCAAGGGGGTAACCAATAGAAGACACTTAATTATGCACCTTCGATGAGCCAAACCCGTTCGGCTCGGGTTGCTCATTGGAATTCAGCCTCTGAAGACTCCATTGATTCCCTACATCGGATAGACCAGGGAAGAGGTTAGGGTTAGGTGGATTCTCCTCTTCAAGCTCCATGACATTTTCAGAGAGGCACTCTAAAAATTTGTCTGAATTGGGCTCAGCCATCATAGTTTCCGGTAGCCCAACATCTGAGTCTCCATCCTTTGTTGGTGACTCAGTGGGCTTAATATCTAGGGCCTTTGGGGGGTTCACCTTAAGCCCATTTTTGTTCTCCTCTGAATGGCCCAAAGATGTCGCCTTACGAGCCCCCTTGTTGATCTCCGTAAATTCACGTTTTTGGCCCAATTTGCTTCCATTCTTCACCCCCTTTTCACCCCTGGGTTGACTTATTTGAGAGTGGACCCCATCCTGCCCATTAGTTACCTTCTCTTTCTTCTTTTCTGTACCGCTCGCCTCTGACATTTTCTTTCAACTATTTTTCGTATCAAGCTTGGCAGTAGAGCTTTTGGGCCCCACGAAATTATCCCCTTTTAAGGTACTAGGAGGGATATTGGTCACATCATGGAGGACATCTCGAGGGATTTCTTTCTCTCCCCCCGTTGCTTTGTCAGACTCCAACTCATTGAGAAAGGCAAACCTTGAAGAGACATTTTGCTTTTCTTATCTCCCATTCTGCCCCTCAGACAATTTCTTGCTGCTCTCTCGTTGACCGTGTTTCCTCCCTTTCCTCTCGTCATTAACTTTCATCCATTCACCATAGCCATTACCGCCTCCCACCTCCGTTTGTGGACCTTCTCCGTCCTTTGTCTGGTTTTGCCCTCCTCCAAGCATGCTCTTATTTTGCAACTCCTCTTTCTTCTTTGGACAATGAATTTCCTCATGTCCAAACTTGCCACAAGCAAAACAGATCTGATGGAGGCCTTCATACTCAATTTTCAGAAGGTTTCCATCTACCTCATAAGCTGGAACCAGGGGAGCATTTAAGTCAATCTCAACACACATTCTTGCATACATGGTTCTAGCTCTCCTGAGAGTCATCTCATCCACCTTTATAGCCTTGCCAATCTTATTTCCAAGATTATAGAAGAATTTTCGGTCATAGTAGTCACCAGGGAGACCAGGGAGTCTAACCCAAATAGCTATATTACGGATCTTCTCAGCTCTAGAGTTGAAATTCCTCTTCCATGTCTGAACAGTGAGATAATGATTATTAATGAGTCAGGGACCACCCTCAAGAGCAAAGAAGTAGTCATCAATGTCTTGGAAGGAAGCAATAAAGAAGCTGTTGCCTATATCTGATAGTTCCATAGTACCCGCTTTTCCCCACATTAACTGAACCCTCCTTCTTAATTGCATGTAGCCAATACTACCACCTAAAAGCTTTATAATGAGAGATTTTCCCCATTTTTTCTCCAGTCTTTGTTTTTTCGTTTCAGAGAACTCAAGTCGCGGCCAAGCTTCTGTGTCTGTGACTGTTACTCCTATTTTCATGTCGTCTTCATCACTGTCTACTAAGTTACCATCCCAATATTCCTCAACAACCTCATCCATGGGGTAGTTCTTGTTATTCGACTGACCAGGTTTGAGAGCGTCCTTGTACGAGACGGAGCCTGCCGAACATGGTTTCTCCAGTGGTACCCCAGCTCCGGTGGGTAAGGGTGTTTCAGGAACTGCACTAACTTCTTCATGCATCCATTCTTCATCACGGGGAGGGATAGCCACGTCACCAGAGAATCCACCATCTTTTTTCTGGGATTTATGACTTAAACCCTTCTCCTTCAGCACTTGGACCGCTGCCTTAGCAATAAAATCAGCCAAAGAAGGTTCTTTAGTGACCAGGTTAGCGGACTCTGCATTTTCCATCTTATTCAAGTTTTCATTGATGCTTCCAATCGGCGACGGACGTCCACCAGGGGGCGGTCAGGGGGCTGTTTACGTCCACTCTCATCCCTTCCTCCACGTGGAGATCTCTCTCTCTCTCTCTCTTTCCACACTACGATCTCGTTCTCTCTCGCTCATTTCGTTATTGTTTTTTTTTTTTTGCCTTTATGTTCAAGCAGGAAAATGTGCTGCAGTTTCTCAACCTTCTTTACTACAATTCCTTTTCACTAACCCTAATTTTCTGCGCTTCTCATTCTTCCAAACATTTCACAACAAACAACAAATAGAACAATTTCACGTTTTGAAACCTTGCTTTCTTCTCAGCTTCTTGACCTCACTCAACAGAGTCAATTCTAAATCAAGATACGTTGTGGACAGACATAGCTAACCTGGATTGATGGATCCCCTCAGCTCCGTCGTGGCCTTGTGGAAAATCTCCTCAGAAGCCTTGCAGGTGAAACTCTTTCTCCCTCAGCTTGATGATCCAGGCCTTGTTGCCTTGTCTGTTGGCTTGTTCCGACGGGGGTACATCTGAAATCTGATCTTCTTGCCTTCTTGAAGACTTGAACAGAATAGAATACTAGTTTGTGCCTGCGGTCGCTTCTTTTGCCTCCTTTTCGATAGATCCCTGAGGCGTCACTTCACGCAGCACAAAACGAACGATTCCCAGTGAGAGCTATTCTTTTCGTTTGAGTTTGACAAGTGTAAAAATATATCATATAATGACAGTTACCTAATAAAAGAATCTAATCCCACAGGAATGTTCCGGTAAACGTTAAACAGGTGTGGCTTAAAAGTTTTTTTTTCTTCTTCTTTTTAATTTATTTATTTTCATTTTTTTCCCCTTCTGAACAAAAGAAAAGTTAACCCGTCGTTGACAAATAGCACTTGCTTGCATCATTATTAATGCCTATTCTCATAACCTCTTCCTCAAATCAAGATGTTTTGTCTAGCATGTTACCGAGGTTGGTTGAGGGCCAATTTTATATTGTTCGTTCTTGGTGTTGACATTTGTATTTATTTTTATCCTGTTTTTGTTCTTTTGTTAGATTTAAAATACTAAATTATTTTTTGTTATTGTTAAATTTAAAATATTAAATTTTATCTCATTTTTATTTGGATCTAAAAAATGTATTCGTTCTTTATATTTTTATATATATTTTTTATAATTCATTAAATTATTATATATATTTTAAAATTTTATATAATTTATTATTTTATTAATTTTATATAATATTTTAAAATAATAACAATATTTTAATAATTTTAAAAATACGACAGGTTCGAAGGCGGATATCATCGTCATATTGTTTTAAAAAATCAGAATTTTACTTGTCCTCAACCTCATCCGTGGCCAACTCAAATTTTATTCGTTAATCCCTGGTCAGAGACGGATCTATTTGCCATGCTTAACTTTGTCTTATAAATACGAATGAAATAAGCCGAATCGAGTTAGGTTTTGAGTGTTCAAATTTAAAAGTCTATATTCCAAAAAAGTCAACGATTAGACTTAAAATCTACATAAATAATTGATTAAAAAGACTTGCAAACTTAAAACGTATAAGATAAAAATATTATTAAATAAGTCTAAAATATATATATATATATATATATATATATATATGCATATTAATATTATGTAAATAAAATATATTAAAATAAATATTATATAAATATAATATATTAAAATAAATATTAATATATAATATATAAATATAAATAGACTATTGAATAGGTTAAATATATTTTTTTATAAGTTAAACCTAGTTTGTTTATTTAAAAATAATTTTTAACAAGTCTGAATCTATTTATTTAGTAAACAAGTCGAGGCAAAGTAGGCTTTAAACGAGCTGAACCGTAAACCTCTGTCAGACTGCCTTATTCACTTCCATCCCTACTTACAAACCTTGGTATATGTTGTGTTGATTTCTGGTTAAATTTATTCTAAGTTTTATACTACATTTTTTATACGTGTTTTTATTATTTTATAAAATAAGTATTAAATAAAAATTATTCTAACATATTAGGATTATGATATAAGAATTATATATAATATTTTTATTAAAAATTAAATGATTCAATATATTAATAATATTAAATATAAAATTTTAACAATAATTAATTATTATCTTAATATCATAACAACTATTTAACGTTTTCTTTATTTATAATTCGAATTTAGAATTTTTTTAATATATAATAATGTTAGTCATGAAGTTGGTCAAATGAAATTTTTTTTGAATAGTTTGTATCAAGTTTTAAATTTTAAATTTATTATTTTTATTGTATATTAAAAATATATAATAGTATTATGTATTTTATGATATAATATTATAAATATTTTATATAAATTTTTAATTTAAATTAAAATTTCATGTTAATTATTATCTTTATTAGTCTTTATTATTAATTATTATTACGTGAGAATTATTAAGATAAAATTTAATTTTAATCGAAAGAAAAAACATGAAACATTATAGTATGTATATATTGATTTTTTAATTTTTAATTCTGAAATATTTTTAGATTACGTTTTCTTTATTTAATAATTAGAATGATTTAGAATTTTTTTAATATATACTGATGTTAGTCATTAAGTTGGTCAAATGATAAAACATTTGAATAGTTTGTATCAAATTTTAAATTTAAATTTTAATATTTTTATTGTATATAAAAAATATATATAATAAGATTAAATATTTTATGATATAAAATTATAAATATTTTTATGTTATTTTTAAATTAAAATTAAAATTTTACTTTAATTATTGTCTATTTAATTTTTAATATTAATCATTATTACGTGAGAATTATTAAGATAAAATTTTAATTTTAATTGAGGGAAAAAACATAAAACATTATATAGTATGCATATATTATTTTTTAATTTTTAATTCTGAAATATTTTTACATAAATAAGAGTTTTCATATGAGAAGTATGCATGATTTGTTATTATTTAATTATTTATTATATTTTTATCTTATAAAATGTAATATAATTGTTTTATATTAATTTAAAATTATTCTTAACCTAATTTATTATTATTTTTATTTAATATATATATATAATTATCATACAATCAAATCTTGATTTAACTATGGTTGAATTGTTGAGCTGTAAGTCAACATTTTTATTGGTTTTAATTATGGTCTAATTTTAAAACATTAATTGAAAGCTAATTTTTCTTAAGACGGAGAATTGATTAAGATGGGTACGATCTTTCTCAACAAAATCTCTCTCAAAAAAATATTTGTCTTCCAATAACTATTGAGAAAACTTTTACACGTGTAGTATTATATTATGTAAAGTTGGAAAACTACTATCAGAATTTGACATCTATTGAGAAAAAAAATATATTATTTTTTGTATAATGAAAAAAAAAGGAGAGTAGACATGATAAAAAAAATATGAAATAAGATAATTAATATGGTGAAAATAAATTGAAAAAGAAAAAATATGATAAAAGTATGGTAGAAATAATATAAGTTTAATTATTTTTTCTGATAAAATATGTGTACTTGTATAATTACGGTATCTAGGATCCATAGAGAAGCCGTACGTACTAGCATTCTGATCCTGGATTTACAAAAGTACCTTCACTCATTATCCTGTAATTAAACCTGTTTGAAAGCATCACTTGAGTATTTCATTGTGCCACGCCATTGCATCCAATCCAATGTTTTAACTCTTTTAAGTTTGACATTTTATTCCAAGAACCATGGGCTGAATCCAATGGTCTGCCCCACCGGTGTTTGACCTTTATTTAGCTGAAGGAATGAATCAGTGGCCGCCATTCCTATCCTAACTGTCAGGGTTGGAGAAAAAGCTGTCCTGAATCTTTAATATACGTTCCTTTGAAGAGGGATTCACTATCTGTGTTGGATGATCATGTGAACCCTTTCCCTAAACTCAAAGGTGGACGAGACTTTAGAGAACTAAAAATAATGTTCAACATTTATGTAAATACGTTTTGTTCAATATTGTTGAATATTTTAAATATAATAATTAAATTTAATTCTTACAGTATATATGAAAATATTTTGTTGAAAAAGATAAAATCTAATTAATGATGTGTATTTTTTGAAAAATTAATCTATCAGTTGAGAGATATTTTTAATAATAACAAAAAAAGATTCACATAAATACAATTTCCTGTTGTTAAATTATGATTAATGACATGTGATGTGAGATCAATCTTCAAACATTGGCCAGTTATGGAGGAGGGTATTATAGGCAGAGCCTGTATTTGCCAAACTATCTTCTTCCATGATGCCAAATTGTCAGGGACCATTCTTAATAGTTTGGATGTCATGATGCCAAATTGTCAGTGACCATCCTTAATAGTTTGGATGCCAATCAACGGAGGCATAATTATTTTGAAAAACAATATCATTATTATATTTGTTTTCTTATGATTACTTTAATGTTTCCTTTAATATATCATATTCATAATAATTTATGAAATTCAAGTTTTATAAGTTTCTAATATATTAGATATTATACATTTTATTTTTTATCGATGTTCCTAAAAAAGTCGTTAGCATGACTTTTCCGGTTCATGAATGTGTATATAGCAACAGAGGTGTCACGCTGTCCACAGAATCTCACCAAAACTAAGTGTAATAATAATAATAATAACACATTCCAGAGCAAAAGTCTAGTTAGCGCTAGGTTACTAGTTACTACAGGTGGCAAGCTTTGGCCCTGTTGTCTATAAATATATTGACCTGGGTCTATTGACTTTTTTCTATATTAAGTAATCTCTATGAAAAGGTTACTTACGATACATTAACATCGTGAAACATGTAAAATTGTTCTCCAGCTGCCCACGTGATTAAATGAACCAAGATGGCTGTTAGGTGATTAACTAATCAAATATGATGACAATGGTTGGTATATTTACCTCCTTTTCATTCTTATTAGTTCTTCGAGTATTTTAAATTTCTTCCCACTACAAGTTCCAGCAAAGTAAATTTCATTTATATTATACTATGTTAGATATAGTACCAAAGTTAATGAGATAGCATAATTCACCGAAAGAAGACATTCTCTGGAAGTGGTAGAAAGGGTAACTGTAATTCGTTTAACAATAAAGTGAAGTTACAATTGTACATACATAACCATAGTACATAATCATCTTCGGTTTCTCCCCAAGTATCCGTCTCTGTTTGCCTGTTGGGTTGTGTACACTTCTTTCTACTTTTAAGACAACAGAAATACAAATGAAATAAATAGAAAATTCAAATTGTACAAGGGAAAAAAAAATCAGAAAATATAGAACAAGAAATCTACAATTTGGGCCGCCAAGTCAAAGCAAATTATCACAGCCTGCGAAGGCTGCCAATTCATTCTCGCACTATCCATATCTTTGCATATTATTGACCGCAGACACAGATATATTTGTCTCTATTTTTAAATGCATATCCCTGTCACATAGGAAAATAAAAAACATCAGCAGCTATGGCTTCCCTCTTCGCTATCATTCCCTTTGACGAAATCTACCCAAGCAACAAGTAGTGAACCAAGGTTAATCAGAGCAACAAATAGCTAAGAGTCGGATTAAATAAATTTTTCCATAAACACTGGTAAGAGAAGAATCAATGAGAAAATTAATTCATATTTCTTTCACAAACTAAAGATAATTTGAGTACATCAACAATACGAAAGTTCTCTCGTTTAACTTCTTTATAAATTAAGATATATAAGTTAATTTTAACTTCCGAAAAAAATTTAATTCACTTTATCTAGTCAATTCTTTTTTATTTTTTTCCTACTATAGACACAAATTATAAAGTTCATCTGAATTGGTCCTAAGCGTAAAACTATTTCATAATTAGTATCCAAACGCCAATTTTGTAGCTGATGTATAGACCTGGAAAACAACTCAACTTACACATGGAATCAGTTGCTTGCCAAGAATGGAATGTCATTAAATGAAATCAGGCTTTCACATTATCAACCCCGTCGCGCTTTCTTTTGTTAGAGTTTGAAAAGAAGCAGATCTGAACCCAACTCTTTTTCTGCTTAAGTGGCTGTGATTTAACATCCCTCTTTTCCCTCTTCTCCACAAGCTCGGCCATGTACTGGACAACAGCCTATACCATGCATCAAGCAACGAAAATTGAGAGTTAAAAAACCAAAAAAGGCCTTCATTAAAATATAAAAAAGAACTAGATTTACCAAAAACAAAGTTACCTGCGCTCCCTTCTCAACTATATCTCTTGGTGGAACTTCGAGAGGATTCTGTTCCACTCGCAGGACGCGTAGTCGAGTGAGCATCCTAAATGAGTCAGGAAGCACACGTATCTGATTATTGCTGATATCCAATTCCTCGAGCATTTCAAGATTCCCAATGGATCTTGGTAAGGATCTCATGTCAGCAAAATTGTTTCCTATGTTCATCTTGACAAGGGATGTGGCAAAACATAAGCTCTCAGGTACCGACTCAAGTTCATTGAAGCTCACATTAAGTTCCTTCAGGTTCGTTAGAGATGACATTGTTGTAGGTAGTTGTTTGATGTTATTGTACCGCACGGACAAAATCTCCAGGCTCTGAATCTTTCCCACAGCTTCCGGTAGGGCTTTAAGCCGGTTATAGTCAACACGAAGCTCTCTAAGGGAAGAACAATTGCCAATAGAATGTGGAAGTTCTTCTATGTCATTTGTTTCCACATTCAATATCTTTAGGCTAACAAGCGACCCTATGGAGTCAGGAAGCGCCGAAAGCTGATTTGAACTCAAATCAAGCTCTTCTAAACGTACCAACCTGTTAAAAGTAGCAGGAAGAAGTGTTAACTGGTTTCCCCGCAGATCGAGAAAGACCAGACTAAGGAGATTTCCAACAGAATCAGGAAGTTCCGTGATTCTATTGGAATGCAAGTCCAATCTGGTCAAGGATGAAAGTCCTCCAATCGTGGAAGGTAGGGCCATAATCCTATTCTCTGACAAATCAAGAGTGACCAAACTTGATAACTTTCCTATGGAATCAGGTAGCCAATCAACTTGGTCCATCAGCTTGTTCTGGAGCTTGAGATCACGAGTGCCTTTCTTAGCAGAAACTTCAATTAAGCTAGCAAGTTTTATCAAACTCAATTTATCACCATCTTGACCTGCATAAAAACATTCCATTATAAACAAAATTCCCTAGAATTGAAGTCCCAATCTTAGTAACTAAGTAAACAACAACATGGCTATCTAAAAACAAACAAAAAACTGAAGGGAAATGCAGATTGCAGAATGGTTAGTTACCTGCAATAGTTGTGGGTTTTAATGATGAATCCAATATATTGGGTTTGGATGGGATAGAGGGTTCAATTCCATAACCATTGGAGTAAAACGAAGACTTGGACTTCTTGACATAACTGTCATCTCGCGTGAACAATTCAGAAGCCTTGGCAGTGGCCGGTTCTTTCTCCGCTTGGAACAAGGTGGAAGCAGCAACAGGGACACGTGGCGGCTTATCAAAACCAGCTTTAGAAGGAGAAGCAGAAACCGAATTCATAGACAAAGTTGGAGACACCGTGGAAGCGGAACCATTGGTGTAAGCGGGTTTGCGAGAAGTGGAACCAGAGGGAGAGGAAACACACTTGGAAGCTCTTTGAATCAATTCATCGAAAAGAGAGTGAACGTTCTCAAGATCAAGCAGTTTGACAGCCTCCCTCTTCTGCTCCTGGCTCTGAAAATAAACCAAGTTCTTCTGCATCTCTTGGAGAATCATGAATAGCTCTTCAGGCACATCAGAACCCTTGCTCTGTCTCGCTATATTTTCAAGCCTGGCCTGGTCCTCCTTCTCAAGATTCACGATCAAACCCTTCGCCGCTTCAACTTCATCAATCCCAGGCCTCGCGGGCAAAGATCTATGAATCCTCATTATCTCCTCCACCACTCCATCCACCGACGACCAACACTCCATCTTAAGCACCAAAACCAAAATTCCTAATCCCTGAATTTTGAAAACTTCAACACCCGAAATTGACACTCATTCTCTTGCAATTCCGGTTGTAACTTGGAAGCACGGAACCTAACTAACTATAAAGACTCGCAAACAATTGTTATGTGTATTGTGCAATACGAATCTGGATTGGAATTGGGAAACGAAGAAGGTTTTGGAGGTTATTTGTTCAGTTGGAAACGAGGAATGAAGGAGAGAGTGTTGAGAGAAGGGGAAAATGGATTGTGACGGGTGAGTTGTGAGTGAGTGAGTGTGTCAACAAGATCTGCATCCTCTCATATCATAACATACTATTGCTCTCGCTCCTTCATCTTCCTCTCTTCTTCTACTCCTTCTTTGTTTTGTCTTATGCGCCACTTTTTCTTATTTCCCGATATACCCTTCTCCCATTCCTCAATTAACCACACACGCCACCCCTCTCTTCTTACTTTTCCTTTTCCTTTTCCCTTTCCCTTTCCCTTTCCCCGCCCGCGGTTTTATTAACGGCATTACTCAAATAATAAAATAGAAACTATTTATAAATATTACTTCTTTAAACACTATTTACAACCAACAAGTTTATCTTATAATAGTAAGAAAATTAAAAGTTTGTAGAAAAATATTGGAAGAGAGAATAAATGCAACGGGGAAAGGTGTAAGTGTTGGGAAGGGGGACACGTCAAAGGTGTATCCAGCTGGCACTGCCACTACTCACGCCACACGTCAAAGGTGTATCCAGATTATATACAGTCTTCCTTATGGTTATGGTGGTTAATGTTGAAATTGTTGATTCATTCCCAATAATAATAATATATATGAATTGTTGATAGTCCTCCCATGATCTCAATCGCATTCAGGGTCACGTGCTGTGCCATTACCTGTCCCCTCACCTTCAGGCGAAGCCCATGTAGATGTTACCCTTATGCTCCAACATCATCTTACACCTATTTAGTATATATAACCAACCAACCACCATCATCCTCATCCACTCCTTCGTGGGTCACACTCACTTCACAGGATATCTCTTCATTCACATTCATGCCCTTCTCCTTCTCCGGATATATTAACATCAATCTATTTTACTTTCCCTACCCATCCTCTCTACATTATCTTAATTACTTTCTGTAAATCTATTTTATTAATAAATACGACATGTTAAGGCAACTCCAGCAAAACTCGGCTGCACCTTTCGCCTCTTTCTATTATTCTCTGCCTTGCCCCCTTATCATTCATGCAATCATATCTCTACGTTTTTCAAATTAACTAAACATATCAAATTATTAACCCATCCATCCCATAAACCGTTGCCACACATCTCTCCGTGTTTTACACGCCCGCTATAGTTACGATTCTAAATTATCAATTTCGTATAAGTTTTTAATTATTTACGGATTTGGACTCAAATTACTTGTTTTTTTTTGTTTTTTCCTTTAGTAAAAGTTGTTTATTAGAAATATATACTTTTGTGTCATTTTGAAAAACTTCGTGGAATGTAGGTTGTGTTTTTTAATATATATCTTCATATATTCCAGATCCTATCATTAATTATTCACTAAGTATTTATTTAGTTTTTAATTTACATATTATAAATTAAAGATATAAATATTTTTCTAGTGAATAGTTATTAAAAAAATAGGACTGTTGTGTTTGAAAGGAAAAATTATAGAAAATTAAATTAAAACTATTATAAACAAAATGTACATAAGGTTATTTATGTTGTTTGAATTAATGATGGCTCATCCTTTTTTTTTTATGGTCAAATCCTTATTTTTTTTATATCATTTCTTGTATTTATAACATTTAATTCTTATCCCTGAGTGTATTCGTATTTTTGGTAATGGTATGAGACCAAATTTAAGCTCGGACTAAAACTTAAATTCATGTTATAATAATCATTTTCATCAGTATTTTGTGAAAGCATAATTGAATATAATATGTTGATGTCTCATGCATGAAATTTAAAGGTGAAATGTTTAAGCTTCTGACAAACATCAATGGCAGAGATCCATATACTAGATAAGATGTAGAAGAAAATATTTTAAAAATCGAATTGAGACATAAAATGAAAATGATTCCGGTTATGTTTCAAGTGATAAAATGGCTTGCATAGATAGTTTTTCTTTTTTACTAAATTAGATTTATAAACCATACTTGTAGGTACAACTTATAACTTTTATAAAAATGGAAATTAAATAAAACAAAATATAATGTATCACTTATAACTTTTATATAAAAAACAAAAAATAAGTCATACTTGAAGAGTTGAGTTACTTTAAATCCGTAAATAATTTGAAATTTATATTAGATTGATAAATTGTAAGTTACAAATTAATATATTATTGATAAATAATATATTAAAATAAATATAATAAATATTAATATATAATATATAAAAATTATAAAAATTATAAAAAAATTAAAAAAATTTTAAAAATTTAAATCTATCTATTTATTAAATAAATCAAATCATATTATTATATCTTAAATAAATCAAACTATAAATTTCGAGTAATTCATTTTCATGAAAAACTTCAACAAACATAAGCACACATTTTATCGTGACATCTAAATTTTTCTAATTATAAGACAATCTTCCTTTATTTTAAATCAAATTTTCTTTGGTTCGTGTCGTGTGTTTTACCTAATCTTTACACTTCAACTATCTAAACTGAAAAAAGGTACTTATCTCGTAAATAAATATCCATTTTAGTTAAATCAGTACATTTTTTTCTAATTTTAATAGTACTTTTTTCTTAATAAGGACAATATTAGTTAGAAACATTAACATCCAGTTTGTAACCTTAAGCTTTTTGAATGAGATAGTTGTCACCATTGTAAGCGGTTTACCAAAAATGAGCTTTTGAAGCTTGCGTGACTTTAATATACAGATAAAACTCCTCTTTCGACCAAAGCAAAGAAAGGAATACGTAAAATTTTTTCAATGTTCCCGATTCTTATGCACACAAAAGTATAACAAAATAATGCAAACAATAATTCCCTTGCAACCCTTCAACTGTTGTCTAAGCTAATATTAATATATTGGGTAAATCAAAATTGTTTATTGTTATCCAAATTAACATGCTTGTGAATTTAGATACGCACACAAGCATGATCAAAATTATCTTAAACATTACTGATTCCCCCGTAAAATTAAATTTTAATTATTTTTTCAATTATACACACCAAGTATATAAATTAGGGGTTACGAGAAGAATTGCGTTAATAATTACTAATTGAAGAGAATAATGGATTAAATGAAATTTAATTATTATGTAAAGAGTAAATACCAAGCCTTACATAAGTTATGCTTGCGTTTTAATTGTTTTGAAAAATTATAAACAACAGAAACGGAAAGAGAACAAGCATACTTTCAACACCTCAGTACCTCTACCTAGAAGGACTGAACAAATTAGAGTTATTAGTTATTGGTTAAACCATGACTCAATAAGCCCAACCAAAATGATAGATGTGTTACAAGTAATTTATTCCTTCTAGTATTTTAATAATTTTCTTTTGAGATAAATTTAATATTTATTAATATAATACTTTTTTATTATAAAAATTTAAAAATATTTATTATTGTCATGTTTATTTTCATAATTTTAATAACTTTAAAATTATATAATTAAAGTTTTTTCAATCTTTTTAATAATCCCTTTTAAGATTAGTTATATATATATATATATATATATATATATATAAAAGATCTTCTATAAAGTTTTAGAAGTATTTGTTATTCTTTTATGTTAGTCTTTTGTAATTTTAAAGTAGTAAATTAATATATAATAATATAATTTTACTTTAAATAGCAATAAATTTAAAATATTATACTAAATTTTTTAAAATTAATTGCATTAATTAATGTTACTATGTATTTTTTGATATATGTAATTTAATAAGATGAATATTATAAAAATAATCTGGGAGAATATAATTATATGATTAAATAAAAACGTACAAGCTTGACCTCTTTAACCATGCCGAACAATTGATTGCATGGGAATTAAATCCTTATCCTTTTTTGGGAGATATCCAAAACTGTCATATCATCATCATGACCCTGTTACTTGCTTCTAAGACTGGTCTGGATCAGGTATTTTCCATTCCTTGACTTGGATTTTAAGAGATTTGAATGAATAAAAACGTATAATGAAATGTTATTTGATATTTTAGGTAATAAAATATATGAAGTTACCATATACTTAATTTGAATTATACACTCTTAAACGAGAGTTTTTAGCTTGTACTTGATCAATCTTAAAAACTGAAATTTGTAATTAATATCGAAGATTCAATCCTTCAGGCCACTTTTTCCCCTCCCTAGCAAACAAGGCTATCTTATTATTATTATCAAAAACTTTAAATAAATTAATTTTTAATTTTTTTTCACAATTAGAATATGATTTAAAATTTAAAAAATATTTACAAAAATTCTTATATTAATAAAAAATTTTTATAAAAAATAAATATAATCATTACCAATTGAACAAATCTATTAGTGTATATCTTGCATTTTTAATCTACCTGAAAATTTTAATATTTGAATATGGTTCTGTTAAAATTTATAAGTCTGTTTAAAAGTTTATATTTAACAAAATATTAATAAATAGGTTTAAAATTTATATAAATAATTAATTAAAAAACTATACAAACTTAAAATCAACAAGATAAAAAAATTATTAAATAAACTTAATATATATATAATTATATTATATAAATATAATATAATAAAATAAATATTATATAATATTATATATTAAAATAAATATAAATATAAATAGACTCTCAAATATGTTAAATAAATTTTTTTTATAAATCTAAATTTAACTTGTTTATTTAAAAAAATTTATAAATCTAAATCTATTTATTTATTAAACAAGTTAAAATGATAACCATAAATTAATATATTTAACAATATAAATAACTAATATTTAATTGGTGAACAAAGTTTAGGAGGTATATTATAACAATATTGCATAGCAATATATTTTTTATCCCAACATTTTTATGCGAAGGACGTGATAAGGGTCGTCAAAGCTAGTCTGTTAAAGCCAATTGGCCCAATTATTTTTTTATTGATAACAGGCCAGAAGGCAGTAAAAGCACCAAAAAGGCCCATATTCTCTCGATTCTAACGGGCCAGACCAAAACACATATTGAAGGAACTGAGGTTGTCCAGTTAGAGGAACATATTTGTTAGCGTAGCCCAACATAAACTCAGGCCTATAAAAATAGCCTTCATTTTTGTGCTCAATTTGACAGTTTGGTTCGCAACAACAGTAGTGCATGGAAAGCCCAATTTCTTTGGGGTTTATCTGTGTTTCGACAAAAAAAAGGGTTTGTTTGTGTAAGGTTCATGGAATTATTCCAAGAAAAATAAATTGAAAATTTTTAGCAATACATTCTTTATTATTGACTATAATTTATCAAAGGCTCATGAAATTTTGTGTGGGATTTATTATGGGGTAAGATTTACAAGATTTGACTGAGTCCAATAAATTTTCGTCCAATAGAAGGGAGAAGAGAAAATTCTAATAAAATAAATGTTTGAATGTTGTGGTTAGAAAGGCACGGGAGAATTCCTCATATATATAATCATTTCAATCAAATTAAACATTATATATATAAAGCCTAAATATTACTAGAAAACAATGAAATAAACCATTAAAATTAATAAGATCCACAAGATGGAGGAGTTGTACATGGCCAATAAGGACATCATGCGTGGGTGTTTGTTTCATTGAGCTCTTTCAAAGTGGCCTTATAGATCCGATCCACCACTTCTGTCATATGTTTGGCTTGGTCCACCAATGGTGAAAGCTCATTTGCTGTTGAGTATTCTTTACATACCTTGTGTTGCATACCATATTTACTCATTGTACTGATAATCACCTGCATCGTTATTATAACAATTTAATGTCATTTGTCATAATGTGGCCTCTCAAACAAATATAAAAATCAAATTCCCCTTGTTTTTCGTTGTTATTATTATCTTATACCTAATTTAACCATAAAAACTAATTCATAAATTTGTATGATGATGGTTTCTTCTATTTATCTATGGTTAGCCTCTTTTATAATCAATATAAAACTTTTTAATATAATGTAAAATAATCAAGTGCTAAGAAGTAATGTAGGTAAATATGTTTTGTAGAAATTAAAGTATAATTAGAGGATTAAGCAAAATAAGACCTGAACAGGGGATTTAGCAATTAAGCTTCTGACAGGTCCTCCTCGAATCCGACTATCATTTCCAGCCACTAAAACAGTCACTTGACTATTTTTGTTCTTCTTGTTATGTTTTTTTGGCAGTACAATATTACCCTCTAATGATGAAATCTCGAAATTTCCCTGCATGTGATGTAGTGCATATGTATTAGAGGTGGGATGATCATGTTATAGAGAGAAAGATAGAGTGGCTTCTATTTTATCCGAGATTTAAAATTAAAGTTATTCCTATACAAGAAGCTATACTTTTTGTTTATTAAAATGTTTATAATATTGTTTAGGTGGTTCTTTAAGTTATTTTATTTGAAATTGAGATCTCTAACAACATGAGTTCTTAATATAACGAACTTCTTAGCTCTATTTCAAATAATATTAACTATATCAGTCCTGGAATTTAAAATTATGTATATAAATTAAACGGTAAATTGAAACCTTGTGATAGACATAATGATAACTAAGTTTATCCAAGGAAACATCAATGAAAAAAGATGTTCCTGTTGATAAAATAAATAAATATTCATTGTAACAAAGAAATAATATATAGAAAGCCAAGAATAGTTATTTCTAAAAGTACAGATGAAAATAAAAAATAAAGAAAAGGTGAAGACAAACTTGTAAACAAGTGTTTGCTATTGGAGCTTCTTGTAGATTGAGCAGTTCAATATATGATACTTCACCAGTCGCTCCCAATATGAAAATCTCTTCCTTTGCAGCATATGGTAATAATTTTTCTAAAATATCCTGAAAAGAGAGAGTGAGAGAGAGAATATATATAATATGTGAGAATCTGAACCCTAATTTGTTCTCATAGAGTGTGAAATTTCCAAGTTATTGGTAATTTTGCCCAATTAAATTGAAAATATCAAATTAAAGATTCCGAGAATAATTTACAGGACAAATAGCACTATTTTCCTTTTATTGAATTATATTTGAACGTGAGAAATATGCTAATCATTTTTAGGAAAATATCTTTTTTTTCTTTACACATGCAACTTGCCACAAGTAAAAGGTGATTGCTGTTGCTCGTAAATTGGTAAACCAAAATCAATAAAAAATATTGTTCATCATTAAAATAACTATTAACATAATAATGGGGAAAAGAGTGTTATCGATTGAATTTTCATCCTACTGTATTACATCAATTTTATATCCAGTTTTTAGATGATAATATTAGAAACATACAACTTTTAAAATGTTTTTTCCTTTTCATTTTTCCAAGCAAAAATTAATAAATAAGAAACTTTACAGCTAAATAAAAAGAAACGAGTTCGTTTTTTTATCTTAATTTATAAAAATTTTAAATATATTTTTAAAACAAAATGTATTAAAATAAAAAACATTGTTAGGATGAATAATAATAAATATTATTAATTTATTTTACACATCTTTCTATATTCATTAAATAATTTTTTCTATTATATGGTATATTTTCAGTCTCCTTGTTAAGCAATTTGATATTTACCATAAGGTATAAAAGAATGTAAGACATATGTCAATCACATTAAATATTTTTCAAAGGAAAACAAAACAATGGATGGTTATATGTATGTGCGTTTGTGTTAATGGCATAAGATTGATTATATGCAATTTATGTTTGATAGGAAAATTATAAAAGATGCATAACATATGCAATAGTTATCCTATGTGGATTAAATAATGTACTGAGATAAGGAAAAGTAGCAGCACCTCACAGCTATTCACTACGACCACCGTTATCCGAACGGAATTCCGATTTGATCCTGCACAAGGAAAAATAAAATCTTATCATTCTATATTAATTACGTGTGACCAATATGCATTCTACTTCATGAAATTAATGATTTTAAAGGAAAATTTAATATGTTAAATATGGGTAAATTTATAAATTATTAAATTAATTCCTTTTCTTTTTAACAAGTACATATTATCAATATATGAGTATATGTGGGCATCGATATTTGAATACACTGCAAAAAAAAGAGGATAAATAATAATATTTTTAAATTTTATTAATTTGTTTATAAATCTATATTTGTTAAAAATTATTCATAAACATTTTAATTACATGATTATATTTTTATCAATTTATATAATTGTTATTATATTTTTTTACAGTGATGCATATTCGATCTGTTCCCATTAATAATAAGGTAGAGAAAATCCCGTTAAGTAAATCTGCGAATGCCTACAAGCATGGATATTTTTATTTAAAACTGATTTTTACCCCAAACACCGCCAAGTATGGATAATTTTGTCATCAGTAGTTTAGGTTAGGGTTGGATTTAGAAAATAATAAACCGATTAAAATTAAACAGAATTAAATTATGTTAGCATTTATTAAGTTTAAATTTGCAATCCAAGAACAAGCTTACCCAACCAAAAATGGATTGGGTTGGGTCAGTTAGCTAGGCCTTAAAAATAAAAATCTATATTAAGAATTATTTATTTTTAAAATTAAAAAATGAAGATTTATAAATTATGTGTATATTTATGTATATAAATGAATGAATAATAATAATTCATATTAAGTTACATTTGAAAATCATAGATATAATATTCAACCTGAAGTGATTGAATCTAACAATTTTTTAAGCTGATTTAATCCAAAAACTTAAACTAACCTGTTAATTTTGCTTTCCGTCCTTGATGGCATGTTATTCCATCTATTATAATTACTCATTATTTGTGAAATTTAAAAGTTTCACACATAATTATCCAAAATAATACAATATTGAAATACACAAGATTGTATGATATATGGAGTAAAATATATTTAGTTTTTTTTAATTTTAATTTTAGTTTGTTATTAATAAGAATTGTTTTGTTCTATTATTTTAAAAATACATTATTTTAATCTTAATCAAATTTTAAAATGTTAATAATAAATATTAAAAGTAGGTTATTTTTAAAATGATAAAATATTTTTTATCTTAAAATAAAAAATTAAAATTTTAGAATTTTTAAAAAATAAAAACATATTTTATCATGATATATATATATAATATCATGATAAAATATGTTTATAAACGACATTTCTTTAACTCATTATTTATAAGGTTAATCAGCATCGAATAATAATATCAAATCAACAATAACATTATCAATAATGGTGTTTTCTAGCGTACGAAATAAACATATGGCCCTACAAATATGATAAATTTTCAGTAAAAGTAAATCTATAATATATAAAATTATGTTGACAAAAAAATTATAAAGTTAAATTACTTTTTCATTTGTCTATTGAATCGATTAATTTATTTTATATTATTTTTTTCCTAGATACGGGTCATTATGAGTTTTGGTCAGATGTGATCTAGCTGACCAACCATACTTGAGATATAGTGTTTGGTTTAGTTTACTTAAAATAAAACATTTTTTATCAAATTCATGAGAAAAATTGTAGAAACAATTATTTCTCATAAAAATCACTGAATATGCATTTAATGTATAATAAAAAAAACTTTTCATGATAAAATTTGTAGAAACAAAAATTATCTCGTAAAAAATACTAAACATGCATTTAATATAAAATATATGGCTTAAGTTAGTTAGTCAAATTGATTATACTCAATACAAACCATAATATAATCTAAATTGGTTTGAGTTTTTAATTTTAATTTTATTATAACTCAATCAATTTGTATTAAACCAACAGAAATAATTTTTTATTTCTAATTTATCATTTTTATTACTTATACTTATAGAAAAATTAAAATATTTTAATTATTAAAATTTTAAAAATATAAACTAATAGTACATAACACCGTTTTAAATACTAGCTCGAAATAAATAATAAAATAAATTGTTTATATCCTCCTTTATTAAAGGAATGGGTAACTCTAAATTTTTATTAATAATAATTATGTAAATAATTACAGAGGATCATTAAATTTGACTATAATAAATAATTATTTAACTATATTTATTTTTAAAATTTTAATTACTTTTTGATAAATAAATTTGTAATTATTATTATATTTGTGTTAGACATGATTATATATATATATATATATAATTTATGCTCGTTTAATTTATAATTAAATAAAATTAGTTTTAATAATAAGATGTGTGTTGTATAAATTAATTTGAATCTTATACTTTTTATGAAAAATTTATTTTGAATTGGAAAGAGTAAGAATTACTTTTTTAAAAGTGAAAACCAATGGGGCCTCCAATATATGACATATATGTGAAAAAATAAATTTGTTTACGATAATTTTTTTAAAGATATCAAAATTTAATCGTTTTTAATGTTTCTAAAGAATAATTTATTTAATAAATTTATTTTTAATTTTTATTTTAGTTACCTATAAGTTTCTAAAATTAATAATAAAATTTACATGTATGTATAGTATCGATAATTTTAAAATATAAGAAATTAAAAAGGTATTAACCAGTTTAACGCAGTTCCTTGCATTTGATTGCAAGGAAATTTCAGTATTGAACTAGTACAAAATAATAGGTAAAAATAATTTTTTTGATAAATTAAAAATGTAACAAATAATAAAATATTTTATTTTTATCATTTATTTAGTCATTATTATATTTTTACTATAAGTATTTTAATTTAAAAATAATAAAATTTAAATTTAAAATTTTAGATAATTTCATTTTAAATCAATTCTAATAATTTAATATTTTTATTAATATGTTGTGTTTATAATTTATAGACTAAAAAAGTTGCTGACAAATTAATAATAATTATTTAGGAATTAATAATAAGTAAATTTTTAAAATAAATATGTAATAGTGTTAATAAAATAATAAAAAAAGTTATTAAAATTGATATAATGGCAAATAGTTTATATAATACTTTAAATTTAAACTTTATTATTTTTATTACATAAAAAAGAAACTTCGAAAATTATTAAAAAAATAAAAAAGGAAGTAAACAATGAATGCATGCACTTACCCTGTCTCAAAGACATCGCCAGCATATCATTCCTTCTCATGGTTGCCGGAGCCGCTGCATTGCTGCCGCCGGCAGTAAAAGTGAACGGCGGTGGAACCTCACTCGGTTGTCCCATCTCTGTCACTGCAACAGAATTCATTTGAATGTTGTTGGATTCGGATACCTTAATTGTGTTCATCGTCTCTCTCTCCCTCTCTTTATCTCTCAATGCAGAATTTCACAGCTTCTGTTCTCTCTCCCTCTCTCTTACCACTTGTGAGTTTATGTGAGAAGAGGATCATTCTATGGTAGCTTTTGTTTTATAGACTCAAATCAACCATTCCTGTTTTTTATTTTTATATTTAATTTTATATCTATTTGATTAAAAACGTATTTGAAAAAGAAATACAATTCACAATTCAAAGATATATTACCATTTAGAAGAAACGTTTTTTTTTTCTTCCAAAATTGTCATGTTTTACTTAATAAAATTATTAAAGGGAAAATAATTGAATGTATGAAAGTGATTAAAAAAAAAACAAGTAATTTGAATGCTTGTTGATTTCATCTTCAAAAATGGAAATCCCTGTCCCTCCAGGCTCCAACGGCCATAATGTGGTGTTTTGTTTAGTTTACAAATATTTTTTAATAAAAGATAATTTTATATGAATTGAAAATATTTATAATATAAATCATTTTATTATATTAATAATTTAAATTTTTATAATATTATTTATTTAATGAATAAAGAGACTATTAAATATTTTTATATGTTTAGCTTGTTAAATATATTTTTTATTTAATTGTATTATATAATTTATATATATATATACCAACTCTCTATGTGAAATCTTCAAGTTTATGAAAAGTACTAATAATAAATAAATAAATTTAACATTTTGTAATATTTATAATTTTAAAAAGCTAAATTTATTTATTGTTTACACATAAATAGATTCGTAAAGTTATATGTTAAAAGGATGATTCCGGCACATGCATTAAAAGTCTTATTTTAATATATTGTAAAGAAATCATATGTATAACTGCAAAGCATTTATTCTGCTTATCAAATTAAAAACAACATGTAGTTAAAATGGTATATAGATAGAATAAACACAAATTATAATAAATGCTTAGCTTTTTTTTTTGTAATATTTACAATTTGATAAAAATAACTAAATTTAATTAATGTTTACAAACAAATTTTTTCGTAAATATCATATTAAAAGGTTAATTGTTTTGGCACGTTCATTAAACTTGAAGGTTTGTTTTTTATCTAGACTAGAGGGGCTTTTTTATAGGAAGTAATTTTATTTTAAGTATAATGTAGGATCACTATAAGCAGTTAGACTTTCATTCTGAATTTATAATATATTTTCATATTTATACATAATTTAAATTGAAAATTTCTACTTAAATTCAATCAACTTCCATCAATTGATTTATATATTTAGTAGTAATTAAATGCTTATTTTAAATAATGTGAAGAAATTGTATATAAAATTGTAAAATTTTTATTCAACTTATCAAATTAAAAATACATAGTACAAAAAATGTAAAAAAAAATAATAAAAAATATTATATATATATATATATATATTTAAAAGTATACCTTCTTTGGTACAAACATTAAAAGTCTCACTTTAATACATATGGAAGAAATTATATATCAAATTGCAAATATCTATTCTACTTATTCCATTAGAAATACATAGATAGAAAATAATATATAGATAGAAAAACCATAACTAAAATAAATGTTTAACATTTTGTGATATTTATATTTTTCAAAACTAAATAAATTTATTTATTGTTTACATGTATAAAAATACTTGTAAATCTATTGATTGAAAAGATAATGTTTTAATACGCATACATGATATATATTTATAGAAAAATAGAAAAATCATAAAATATTTATAATTTTCTAAAATTAACTAAATTGAGCTATTATTTTCAATTAAAAAATTCGTAAGTAATTGGTTATAAAACTAATCTTGTTGGTACTTACATTAAAACGTTTATTTCAATACACAATGAAGAGAATATATATATATATATATATATATATATATATATATATATATATATATATATATATATATATATTTGAATTGTCCTGCTTATCAAAATTAAAATACAAAACAGTCCAAGCTCAAATTGGGTGGGTTAGACTCAAAAATAAAATATAAAAAATATGAATTTAATTAGATTGTAATAATAGTATAATTTCTTTTTTCATATTATCATTCAATTACAGTTTGTCATTTTTAAAAATTTTTAACTTTAATTACTTTAAAATTATACGTTTGGTAATTTATTAGTGGTTAGTGTAAAAATATTTTACACTGACAGTATATAAAAATTTTAACTTAAAAAATAACATTTGAATAGAATAATCATAAATAATAATAAATTTTTATCATTTTGAAATATTTATCATTTTACATATAATACTTATAACTAGTTTTAATCCCCCATTTTCAAATAAAGAGATTTGTTTATGCGTGTGTGTAAAATTGGAGGGTTTATCTTTTTTTCAACATATACATTTAAAGGCTTATTTCAATAGTTAGTGAATTAGTTATATACAAAATTGCAAAAATTTATCTTTTATAAAATATAAAATTCATAATTAAAAATATTTAGAAAAAAAATCTTCATAACTTTATTGTTTAAAAACTGAATAAATAAATAAATAAATAATAAAATATATTCATTATTTTATTGTTTAACATTGCTTTAAATCATCAATTATTACTTAGCTTTCATTATAGTTTACAAATAAAACATATGTAATTATGCTAAAAGGCTAATTTCCATTTTGGTACAAATTCAGATATAGAGTTTCCAAATTTGTATTTATAGACATTATTTAAATTTAATTATTTTTAAAAATAAACTTAACTGTTAAAAAATGGTTTAACAATTATAATCAATTATCTATTTGTACATAATTTTATTATATTACTCTCCCTCGAGGAGGGATCAATGACAAAGTTGAGTAATATGTAGAAGTTAACATGGAAAGACTCAAAAAGGGATGAATTATGTAAAGCTGACTAATATTTATTTAGGATTAAAGTGTACTTAAATCATATCCTTTAAATTAACAATATAATATATTAAAATTTAATGTTTTGAACTTTTTCTTTTCAAATGCAATATTACTTTTTTAAACTACCGTAATGGATTTTATTTAATATTTATTTGAGAAAATCATTATTTTGTTTATAAAAATACTTAAAGTATGTCACATTAATATTTTAAAAGATAAAAGATAATACTTTTTTATTTTTGAAATATTAAAAATAATTTATTTTAATTTTTTTTGTAAGGATTAAAATTAATAGTTAAAAAGAACTGATGACTCATTAGAGATAAATTAATCTTAAATTTTTTAGAGATCAAAAAAAAAATTATGGCTTATTCCATTTTCCTATTAATAATAAAATAAATTTATTTAATCTTTTCTGAAAACATTATTGATCTTGTATAATATTTTATAATTTTAATTTTAAAAAACTTTTTTCTGCTGGAAAAATAGTTATTGAAATTGTTAATATTACAATCTATGCTAAATTATATTGTTTGTTCCTTAAATTATATTTTAATCTTGATTTAGTTTTTTAACTTTTTTTTTAATTTTTTGTTAATTTTACGTTAATAGCATTAAATTTTTTTTACTTGTAGGGTAGTTAACCATCTCATATGGTAAATGAAATAGCCAAATTAAACTATTTTAAAAAAATTAAGGAACTAAAAAAGTATTATGTGTAAATTTAATTATTGTACACAAAATTTAATTATATAATATGCTTATATAATATTTTTTATTAAAAGATAATGTTACAAATTAATAAAAAAGTGTAAAAATATAAATTAAAAAATAAAAATTGAATTTATCTTATGATTGTGTCAACTAAAATATATTTATAAAATATTTTAAATTATTAAAATTTTTATTTTATTTGAATGTCCGTGCATAGTAAATGAGTTAAGTTTTGAATATTTAAGTTCGACTTATTTAAAAGTTAAAGAAATTTTTTTTAAAGACATAATCTAATTTAAAATCTACAATACATACATTTCAAAAATTTATTAAATAGATCTAATATATATATATATATATAATGTAAATAAAATATATTAAAATAAATATAAATATTAATATAAAAATAAATAAACATGGAATAAGTTAAATAGTTTTTTTATAAGTCTAATTTTTTTATCTAAAAAAAATTAATAAATCTAAATTTATTTATTTATTAAATAAGATAAATCAAGCTAAATTGTAGATTTCTATCGAAAAACCTTATTCACTTTCATCCTTATATGTGTATTTCTATAAATTTTTTTTTGTTTTTCTATTATCTTATTATCTTTATTGTACGTGTCTTTATAAATTTAAATATTTGATTTTTAAAATTAATGATTCCATCTAGCGTTTTTTTCTTTATATGTATACTTTTTTTATCTTCCATAATTAATTATTTAATATATTAAATTAATCTATAAATTCACAAGTATGACTAATTTGACCTTTCATACCCGTTTACTATTTTTTTTTAATATTCATGATATCTAGCACGTAGAGTCATTTCTTTTCTCAATTGAAATTTTTTAAAATGAAAATAAGAAAAAGTATAAATCAAACAAAGATAATTATAAAGGAATAAGTATGGCAAGAGTATCAAAAAGTTTGCTCCTATTTCTCTAACAATATGGGACTTTGAAGATTTCTCAAGGTTGTATCGTGGGATATTTTGATTGGCATGGAGCTGACTAAGAGTTGGGGTTTTAACTTTCAAGTTTCAAACAGTTATCTCTTGAAGCTGGCTATAGACATGTAAGAAAATTTGCCAATAATGGGTGTGTTTGTGTGTTTTGTAAAATTGATTTTGATTAAATTAATTTTAAATTTTTTAACAGAGTAAATTGGGTTAAATAATATAACCCTTAATTGAAAAGCCAAGACTGCTTCAAACATTATTGCTTCAATGGAACTAAGTCGCACCATCTTGTTGGTAAGAGATGGCCATCACCTTGCCTATAGATGATCGGAATAATATCCTAAGTGGCTTCTTCTACTGACTTGAAAGTTAGATGATGCAAGATCCATGACTATGATGCAAAGGCTTTTTGTTGACGTAGCAGACACATGATAACCCATGCCCTCATTTCTACGGTTGTAGATGATTTTAAGTAACTAATGTTGAAATTTATTTCTTGTAATGTTAATTTTCCAGAACCAAATTCTAGTTTTTATTTCTTTGTTTTTGAAAGGCAGAAATAGTTTCTACTTCTTTAAATGACTTGATAAGGAAGTAAATCACCTCAAGAAAAAAATTAGAGGAAATTTGATGCTATGAAAATGAAAATTTTCTAGCTCTTCTTGAGATGTGATGTTATTAGAAGTTCAGAGATAAAAAACATACGGGTGACAAATTATGGAGACAAATCATAATTAAGCATAATACTTTTGTTATTTATTTAATAAATTTAATTACGTGTCAACATATATATTTACTCTATAGGTACAGTAACACATCAATAAATTCTGTGAAAATTAGATGACAAGTTAATAGATGAACGACATTCGACAAAATGGAAAAATTAAGACTAAAATCACAGTTGAAAATTTGAAACCGAAATCAAACAAGTATCATATTAAACTTTCTTTTATAATGGTTTTATAACTTTATTATATATCTTCCTGCTTGTTGGTTTTATAACTATTAATAATATATCTTTCTGCTTGTTTGTCCATAGTTAATATTGCATGAGCTATTACATAATCAACCAGTTTTAATGAATGGCTTGATTAATTGCTTGCTCTTAAAAGTCTTTCAATAGAAGTTTAAAATTGATATTCTAACATAGCAAAAAACTTTCCTTTCCTTGCTACTACAAGATAAAATAATATGATAAAAAATAGAAAAGATAAGAACACATTAGCTTTCATCCGATCATTTGTTTGATGCAAATAGAATAACTTCATAGATAATAATATAAATTGTACTAAAAAAAATTATCCTAACATAATAATGATTATGATAATAATAAACACAAGAATGATATTAAATTTATAAATAATAACAATATTACGATGATAATAATAATAATAAGATAGTTATAATAATAATATTGGCAAGCATGCGTAAAATGAAATAGTTATCACAACAGTGATGGTAGAATAAAATTGTGCAGCGTAAGATAAAAACCGCAAAAAAAAATTTCTATATCATATCCTATTTTTTCACATCATAACCCTTCCCTTATAATAACTTTTGAATTGATGAATATAATAGGCATAGTAAATAAATAAAATATACTTCTTTTCATCCTATTAGCTCCAAATAATAAGCTATAATAAAAAATAATACCTTATCTAATCTTATCATCCTTATCTTAACCAACAATCGGATCTTTAACCCAAAAGTCAAACTTACTATATTCTCCTGAAAGAAACAAAATGAATCAACGCCAACACCCTACCACCACAACCACCATGTCACCAACGTTATACAACTCAGTAAAACAATGGTCACATAATGGTCGAGGGGAGTGATAGACTTTTTTTTTGTGGACGGGAGAGTGGCTTGTTGTGACAGTGAACAGAAAAATAAAATTTACTGTGACAGAGAAAGAGAGATTTATGTACTATTCACATGTTAACATTTAACAGAATTCCAAGGCTGAGAAAATTATCACCGGGAGAAAATTACTGCAACCTCGAGCACCAAAAGATGTGAGACGTTAAACCTGAACTTGGGGAGCGCAGGGAATATGACGTGGCCTTTTTTCACACCTAACTGAATTCTAATTCTAGCAAATTTTTTTGAAGCAAATCTATTAATTAACATCATCTACCTGAACAAAATTGTCATGATTTCCCCGTCCCCCACAAAAAAATTGAGGTTATCCCTTTCTTTGCTTAGTTGGAGTTTCCACATCCTGGGATCTTGGCGGCCCCTTTCTCAACCGCTTCAAGGCTGAAGATTTGACAGAATTGACCAATTTGTCATATGCAAGTCGAGGGTATGGCAAAAATTGGAAATGAAAACGAAACAGTATTATACTCATTAGTTAGACAGAAGATCATGTCGTGTCAAGATATTGGAAAAGTTACAAAAAAGAAAAAAGGTGTAGAAACAACAGACTAAATATGCAGCACCTTTGTCATTATAATATAAATTTCTATACATATCATTATACCTGGAAGACGGCAACAAAAAGCTCATGAAAAATACCATTTTCCGAGTAAATCGACTATAGAACATTAAGTTTAACAATATAGATAAGGATAACTAAGTTTAATAAGGAAATAACATGTTATCTTTATTATATTTCATCATTTCATTTGCTAAAGTTTTTACTAATTGTTTAAAATATTTAATCAAAATACAAGAAAATGAGTTTTAATGTAAAGTTGATCAACTTTTAAAGTATTTATTTTAAGCATATTGCCTAGTATAACACCCAATTTAACCAAAAATTGTATCTTGAGCCCGCCAAACGTCTTCAGCTTCGGCTCAGCGATCCTCTGATCCAGCTTCTATTCCTGGGCTGATGTTTATTGATAGTACCGTGGTATGCCACACCTCTCCAACAAAATTTTAGGACTAAAAATTTTTCCACATCACCATGCAAACCAACTCACCAAACCACCTGCTTATTGGGCGTCAGTCAGTTCATGCAATGCTCACCACTTTCTTCCCAACCATGGCTTATATAATAATTCTTTTCCTTTTAAATAAGAATTGAACTTATGATTTCTATCCCAACACTACCCCACAATACCACCAAGGACCTAACTGATAGCCTAACTAACAAGCACAAGTTATATGATGGTCGGATAATGGACTACATACCAGCTGAACAGGCTCAGTCTGTTTCACCAAACCCTTTTTTGATGCTACATAAAAGCCCCAGCATAAATGCATATACTTTCAAGACATAATCTCAAAATCATTCAATAAGTAATCCAAAATCAAAATCTTGCCCAACCCCACTCCTCTGACTAAAATAGAATTTCACACAACAGTGATGAGCTATGGTTTGTACTCCTAATCTCAAGTCTAGCCTTTTGCAAGGCATTTGATAAATATTAAAGATTTTAAAGGCACAACTTCAAATTTTATACAATTTTTCAAGTTAAGTGTTTTTAAAAACAAAATAGAAATATGGTCTGCCAAGTTAGTAATCAAGTGATCTAATGCCTAACCTGTGCCAGAGGCTTTATCAGGAGCTTCCATCTTTTTAGTATGAGAATCCTTCACCATGCAATCATACCCTGACCGCTTGGTGGAAACAGTGATTATGCCATGCTTCATCTTCTGCTCAGCATCTGCACATTGACCTCTGAAAGGTTCCATATAACAGAACCTAGCAAAAGATTAAAACACAACATATGCAATCAAACAATATTTTGACGAACAAATAAATTTTGTAATTTTTTAATGATCTATTCCTTTCTTTGCTTTCCTTGTTAGTACAAGATATGACCAAAGGCTAGCTTCATATATAAAATTCAACGACTTTTAGCATATACATTGTCATTGACGCATGAATTCTAACCTGATTTCAACACATAAGAAATAGTTAATCCAACATATATATACTCTGCTGGTTGGTTAACTTCATTCTATTTCATCTATAGATGGTACCGATGTTTATCCAATCCTAACGAAACTAAATCAACAAACCGATCCAAAACATAGAAAACCAATGAAAACAAACTTTTTTTTTCTCTTTTAGTATTTCCTTTGGAAATGGACCAGTTTGACCAATGTTCAATTTCATTTTCTGGATATTTAACTACCTTTATACCCTTGAGTTAACCTAACCCTGGACCTCTCCCTCTCATTTCTTTTTGCCAACACCGCTGTCATTGCTTCCCTTTCTCAACAAGAATCATATCCGTATTAAAAGTTAAAACCAACTATTGGACTCTTCCCCATGACTTAGCTTCCAGCAACAATTTCTTTACTAGTGTTCAGCCTTGTTGGTTGCAAGGCTGAGCATCAGCCACAGTTCAGATTAGTGATGGTGAAATTCAAGGATGAAAGATCTGAGTTCTAGGTAGGCCTGACAATTCAACTTAAATCCTGCATTCTAACTTCCAAAACTCTCAGGTCAACACTAAACCTCAGGCATTGGTAAGAAATTTATAATTTTTTCTATGATGTATAAGTAACAAACCAAGTGCACACAAGAAAGTGAAAGAAACGCTGAGAAACTGAAAGAAAATGTAAGAGAGAGAGAGAGAGGGAGGGAGAGAGAGAGAGAAAGGATCTTTGACAGAATATTGGTTAAGTGTATTTTCTATTCTGATCTCTGTGAAGTGATGACTACTTATAAAACTAGCAGTACTAGAGCTTGGCTGTCAGCTAGCTATCACTCACCCAATTGATACAATTCAGTTGTTCTACAGTTACATGCAACTATTATATAGTTGACAGTCACACAAACTTGATACTCTACAAAAGTTATGGCTTAGGATAAGCACACTTGACCTATATAAACTGTTGGCAGGATATTAAAAAAGATATTAAATCTGATTTGATTCACTTGATACTTCCTAATTTATTACGGTAAATAGGACAGATTTATTATTATTCTTTTCCTGATTGTGTTTCTGTAAATAGAATTAATTGTATTATTACTTTATCGTATTATTGAAAAGTATCCTCTAATCAGAAAATCTTTCATTATTTTAGGTTAATGGCTTTCCTTTATTTGATGATTTACCTTTTGCAATCCCTTTATAAAAAGGTTGTCTTACTGTATAATAATATACACATATTCTAAATATTTTAAGTTAAACTAACATGGTGAAATCAACCACAAGGTTCTTTAATGCAAAAGTCTAGGAGTTAAAAAGTAACAACATTGTTTGAGTAAATCCCACATCCTCACTCACTGCCTGCTAATGTTATGTTGAGCAAATCTGCAATTTTTTCTCATTTTAGATGAATAATGGTGCTAAATTGTATTTGAGGATTGAGTATATTTGTTGGTTGGGCTTTTACCACATTAGCACTTACATGTAGAATATTGAGGTGTACGTTGGATGAAGTGAAGTGGAACTTCTGCGCTTGCAATCCTTAAAAAGGTGCTTGTAAATCTAAAATCCATACCAATCAATTTACTGGACTTAACCAAACCTATTAAAATCAGTTTGGTTTTCTTAATGGAACTAAACCTGTTAAACCAAACCAAACCAACATAAATTGCATCGTTGGAATTATTTGGCTTTTTGCCTTAGAACTTATCCAAGCTAGACCACGAACATACCTAATAGATGCCACTAGGATCCACCTGGATAAATGGAGCTCTGTGGTCAACACTTTCAGCATTTACCTGATTACTACAATACCACTGAGGTAGAATTAGCCTTCATTTGTTTGCTTGTGTCAGGCAAACACATTGTCGCACTCACCTATTTATGAGAATTCTGGCAGCACAGACAAGGATAACTCTACTTGCCAAAATCTGCTGCTTGATGACAATGCTTAACTCACGATACAAATCCCCTCCGCATCTCTATAATTTCTATCTAAGAATTTCCTCTTATCCCATGCATGTACCAATGTGAAAGCAACAGAGTTCGTTAGTGCAGTTATTGCAGGATCAGTATGGCAGTTAGAGACTACATACCTAATGGCAGTTTGCCTTCTATATATTAGTTAGTTATATTCAGAATCAATTGCAATAACTGATTTCGTACATCATTCTCTCTCAAATTTCTCTCGTCTGAGTTTTCTCTCGCTTTCTTTACAAACACAAACTTTGTAGTTATGAATCCAAACCCTTGACATGCAGAATACAAACTCCATTGAAAATCCACTTCATAAAAACAGGTGGGTTAAAAGTCCATTCCACCAGGACCAGTTCTTGGCACTTAGTTATTAGAAAATTAAAGAAGCATTATCACATAACTAACATATAGATGCCCTGAACAGTACAAAGTATTTAGACGATAGAGTGAAAAGGAAAATCAGTATTACATTACTAACTCAGACAAGCAATTAAGCATTTATCATATTAAGCTACTCAAGCAGATATATGAATGTGAAATATCTTTAAATATACCATTGTGTTGGTAATTTTCTGCTGTCAAAATCAGTAGGTAATTCTCTCCACTTTCTGCACTTGTCACATTGTACCCACTCACAATCTGGTTTGTAGACACAATTATCTTTGTCCTGGGGAAGTAATAAAAGTAAAATTCAGCACACAACTCCAGGAAAGGAGGATGTACAAGTGCAAGTTTTGATATTTGTCATGTGAAAAGGGAAGTGTAATTCTATTTGATTATTTCTTCATCTAACATCCTGTTTAATCAACACATCTTATGAAAAGTGAACATTAGATATTCACAATGAATTGAATTATTGCTACTAAACTCAATTATTTGACTCTAAGAATTTGACAAAGATGTGTTGTATTGATAGAATTTACAGAAGAGCTTTACCAACATAAGTGAATCAAAATATTTGTCCCAGTATTTATCTGTTTTTCCACCAAGCCACTGCTCAAGACATGCATATGATTCACAGTCCTGGAATCCCTGCTTGTTATTATGCACCCACACACGACCATCCTGATCATCCTATGGTCGGAAGAAAGAAAAAGTACAGGACTTTAGATGAAAAAATTCCTTTAATGAAAAGAACATCAAATTATCGGCTAAGCAACTTGAGTGAAGACTTTGATGAGAAAATTGATTTCCATGACATACAAGAAGGAATTACTCGAGAAGTTTCATCAAAATTCAAATAACATATCATCAGAAGAAGTTCTATAGAAATTTAGAAAACTATGCCCTTGGAGGTTATCAAATCATGATTCAAATTGTGAATAGTCAAGCTAATTTTTAAATCATGAATTGTAACCTGTATCAAATTATAAGTTTGACAAAAAGAAAAATGGCTTGAAATATATCATATAAATGATGTATCATGCTCAATGTAATAATCTTGGACAAAGAATTGGAAAATAAGTTAGAACAGAAAGAAAGCAATGATATAGCCCAATAAGGTACACAGAATGAGCGAGTAACTATGTGAAGCACTTGTTTTAGAAGAGTGAAAACAGAACAACCAATTGTGATTACATATAGTGACCAAGTGACTGTCTCTAGTTCAAAAGAATGAAAACAAAGCAACAGAATAATCAAATAGGGTGATATTAGATCGTTTTCATCTAACAACTTAAATTTATTTGTTTTTTTAAATTCTTCGATGAGAATTGTGAAAGAAAAGCAAATAGAAAAAAGAAATTAACAAAGCATTGAATCATGCAATTCATATTGGTGACAAGAAATCACACCAATTTATGCATGTATCACACAATTTAAAGTCAATTGCTATTCATCACATGATAAGAACACTAGCTTGCCAAATTGTATCAAAACAGACATTAGAATGGTGAATTTTGCAATTCAAACATCATATCATTATAATGGAGGATGACAATATTGGTATCACTTAGGCAGATTGCACAAGCATATTAATCCTCTCAAAAAAAGTATGCAACCAAAATTGAGAGAAGGGGGGGAACTATTCAAGCACATACTGTTTCCTAACAAGTTTCAAATGGTTGATGATAAGCTCACCAATACTAATGACATAAAGAAGAATTATTAAAAACTCAGCAATCTAAATTCAAGCATTACTTCAACTAAGGTCAAAGCAACATATTACTTGAACAAATTGAAATTGGAAAATGCATACCATTAAATTGGTCACATCTATGACACCAATTACACCCCGGCCCATGTCTGCATTATGAATCATGCCACCAACTCTCTTGTAAGCCTATGAAAAGTAAACAAAAATAGGTTTACATACTTCAGCAGAGCCTTCAAGTTAAGTATACACAGATAACTCTATCATGAAGATAGGAGACTCTTACAAAAAATTCCATATTTAAACTACAAGGATGCCTCTTCATGATTGAAGTACACAGGTAATCCACTGAGTGAGGAAATCCACACAGAACATTATGAAGCTCTAATGCTCGAAGAACAAGTAAATGTGATGCATCCAACAATAACATTGAATGTATGCCCAAAGGAGTCCTCCCCCCACTCCCTGGGGAGTGGAATTTATAACAGACATATATAATTCTAAAAAAAACTATTATATTAATTCAATTCCAGATCACAATAAAAAGATTCCTTCGGACTATTAGAAAGAACTAAGCTCGTATTCATAGTAATCACAAAATATTCCTCAACATTTTGCAATAAGATTCTCTTCCTGTACAAACCCAGTGAAAACCCCTGGTGGATAGAATGCATTATCTTGTCATTCCAAAAGGAAGAGAATTCTTAGCTGTAATTACTTTATATTTCAAACTATACCAAGCTGAAGAGCAAACAAATTTTCTCAAACAAAAAGCAAATACATAACATAAAAATTAAAGCACAAATTATTAAAATGATCAGTTACTGAATCTGAACATCATGAGTGAAAGAATGCCAGAAAATTTATGACTATCAGACTATTAACCCCATTAAGAGGCAACTTGGTACATACAACATTTTCACAACAGTATGTAACTCACCCCCAATATCTTGGATGGGGTACATTTTGAATTCCTGAACCGTTAGGAATTCAAGACCTCCATAGTCTGGGTATCCCATGTTCATTTGAAGGGGAATTAATCAACCAAGGCAAACACGGCAATCTTGAGTTTCCAGTACTGATGCCAAGCTATGCCACATGCTGGTGTGTAAACAATGGCATACCAAGCGCCCCCTAACAGTTATTCCTAAGCCATGACTTAACTCCTTACCTCAATTAAGCGACCATGCCAATACAAAAATATGCCACAGTTTGCCAGCTCCCATTCTAATTGACTGAATCCAAGAATCAATTCAACAGGCCTTCCCAAGATTTCACCAGTTTCAATAACAGTTTTAGTCAGGAAATTTGCCAGTGGTCGACTTTTAACCTGAGGAAAGATAAAACAAACTATTATTATAAACATGGAAGGCAGAAAAAAACCAAATTGTTTTATCCCCCTCCACTGGACTACATAGCACACAAGAATAAATTACCAGTGTCCCTTGTACATTTATCTTCATTCGTGGAACTAAGAATATAACTTCTAAATAAGCTCGTAGTGAGCAATCCAATGGAACCTGAAAACCATAAAAGCATGAAAAAGAGTAGTAGCATAGTTTCAAGTTTCAACCAACAATCCCATAAAAGTAAAAGAGACGCCAAACCTTTTGACTAATCTGGCCTGCACGAGACCGATTCCTTCCGCTGCAGATTAAAATATCACCTTGGTGAAAAGAACTCCCACCTTTCAATCCATCACGCCATTCTAGGCAACACTTTGATCCCCATTCATCCAAGTTCCATATGTATATCTGTGTTCCTGTACCACCGCCAAACAAGGCTGCCTTCTCACCAATAAGATACTTATTAAATGGTGAAAATTCCTTAATAGCTTTCAAATTGTACTTTGCCAAAGCTTCAGACTGAACGCTTAAGTCAACTTCCATACACTGTCCTTGTCGGGAGTAACTAACTACAGGAATTTCAATATTCTGCAAGCAAATAAATAATTAATTAATTAGTAAATTTAAAAGAATGGCATCAACATTGGAATAGCCAATTTATGCCAATCAGCGATGGGTCCAGAGATGAAGTAGAAGCAGGATCCTGACTTTTAAACGCACCATTATCTGTAGAAATATAAAGAAGAAAATCCATATTACAGTGTAACTTACATCTTTGCCTTCATTCAGTGATTGTGAAAGAAAAGCTAGAGATCTGGAACTAGCTGTCTGAGTTATAACAAGAACATCTCTCCCAAGCCTCATTGCTCCTGTCTATGAAAGAAAACCAAAAATGAACAACACTTAATTTACCAGAGCAAGGAGATAGAGGCGAGACTGAAAGATATTACAATTTATATTTGCTTCCAATTCAACATGGAACAGGACAAGGTCAGGAATTAAAATTTATCTTATTCGTTATCAGTGTAACATGAGGGATATCAAATAAAAAGATTTTGAAGGAGAAAGGCTATCTAAGATTAAGTAATGCTTCAGTCAATAACCATAATTATGACAAGCAATCTGCAATAAAGCTAAGGGAATTCTTATGCTAACAAACTAATCAAGAAAAAAGAATTAACGAAGCCTTTTCTCTTCTTTTAAAAGAAAATCAATCAACAACTGAAAATAATAAAGAACATGAGAGTATGAACCATCCTGCTAAACCAGTGAAAAAAATGTGAAGAGGCAAAAGAACAAAAACATAAATCAACAATACAAAGCAAATAACAACCTCCAACTCTTTGAATATGCATCAAAGGCAAACACCAGAAATTACATTAATTAGGCACCATATAGAAGATAGAAGCCATTTACACGATCCCATGTCTTCAACAACCACCCAATCAGGGGAGAACAAAGGGAACGGAGAGAAAACTACCTTGAATCCAACACCAAATCTGCCAATGTGATCCCTGTCATCTTTATCTGGTTGTTTATGCCCAAAACATACCATTTTCATAACCTCATCATGGTTCATCCCTTGACCATCATCAATAACTGACAGCATTGGAACATCCTTCCCAGATTTCTTCAACTTTATCATATCTACAATTATGTCCATCCTGTAGCATCAAAGTCAAAGCAATAAATACAACGGGAAGAGGATAGAGTTGAGGTGAATTATTTTTTTAGAATCTTAGGCATCAGCTTATTCAGTTCCTTCATCCTCCCTTCGAAAAGAGTCAAAGTCAAAACAGTAAAAGGGTAACCTGATGATAAAAGCTTTTTACTTCCAACAGAAAGTTGAGATACATAGATAACTGATAAGCATAAGTATTTCTACATAGGCCGTTGATATATTTGACAAAATATTTCAACCAGGAACTTGACATTTTATCCATAAGTGTGAGAAACAAAGAAATGCAGAATCAATGCTTCTTTCGCTATTCACTATTGAAGTTTACCATCAAATTACCCTAAAAACCCTTAGGACCTAATTGACAGCTATTCACAAATTAAAACTCCTACTAATAAAGAAATAGACAGACAGATGCCAATCTGAGCTCCAAATTATCATAGATATTATTAAATTTCTGTCTCCTAACTCAAAGCTGCTGAAGATTGATAAAATCATAATCTTAACATTTTACGCATCAAACCAAAAGTGGTAGCAGAATGTTGAATTTCAACATTGCCTATACACATTCATATACCATTAGCTACTATGCTAAGAAATTTTTTGAACAATTATGGAAAATAGAGTAAACTAAACATCTCCGATAGCATGTTTGCTGACATGACAGAAATTAGTTGATAGTGCAAAAAAGAAAAAATAAAACCTACTTAGTAGCTTTTGCATCCCTTGAATTATCAACAAGCTCCGCTATTCCACCAAAAATCCATCCAGAATGAATCTGACCAAGAGTTTTCAGGTAACTTGGGTCTGCCCGTATGAAATTTCGCACAAGTCTATCCTGTTTCAGATGAGATTGAAATCCAACACAAGTTTTAGTTGTAAAACAACAAGCACAATCTTCAGCTGGAGGAAACTTAAGATCTAATGAACAAACCTCTGCACCATTTACATGACCTCTAGCCTTGAAATTATCAGGTCCACTTCGTTCCTCAGCTAAGTGTGAAGCAGCTAAGGAAGTATCTGTTACAAATTAACTTCACTGACATAAATACAAGGCAAGAAATGAACTCAAACAAAGAATTTCGTAGTCTTCTTTCCTATTAATAAAGAAATTACAAATTTCAAGCTAGTAATGCTGGAAACCAGAACTACAAATAAGATCCTCCATTTCAAAAGTAAACGGTAGAAAACAATTCAATGCCCAAAACATAAATAATAAGTGTGCATCAATTATCTAGATCTATTTGTGTTCTTCTGCGTATGCACAACATTTGCAGGCAATGTTTTCATACTACTAGGCATTGACTAGTTCTATGAGAACAAAAACAGTTAACTGTAGGAGACACACCCGATTCACAATCTCTTGGACAAGTATCTACAGTACATGCATTATCTATCTGATATGCAACACTGACTGGGCTAGAGGATGAGGCTATAGCAGGAGGTAGAATGTAAAACCTGTACAGCTCAAAGTTTATAATAGCAACCTACAAAAACAAAGTCTTTGGTGATTTTCATTTAATTGCTCAAAAGAACAATGCAAAAGTAATGATGGAAAATATACTAGTCTTACTTGATTTGTTAACCATAGATATATTATAAATTTTAGCATTTGCAAGATCATGTGAAGGGAACAGGGACCTTAATCATCTAGAGGCAAAGGTAAACCATGGACAATAAAATAAGAGAAATGCTAGTAACACACTCTTCAACGCCCTTCTTGTGTTTGTTAGATTTTAAGTCAAATCACTTGTTGAAAAATTGTTTTGACCTTTTAAAAACTAACCACTCAGAAAGAGTGTGTTCAAAGGAGTCTAGTGCTAGCACTCCTCAGTCCTCATAAAAGAAATAAGTAAACTGAGACCAACCACACACATTTAAAACAAAATTTCCTGTTATCTTTCTAATTTAGTAAAACAATTGAGACAGAAAGAGATAATAGATAGGAAATGCCATCAAGTAAAGAGCATACTTCCATTAAATAAGATTTTAGTTTTTTCCTGATGATATATACATGCAAATCCATGCAGTCAAACATGCATGCTGCTAATGAAAACAGCTAACAGGGGGCATCCTAGTACCCATCCCCTTGAACAAATCAATGTTGTAGAAACACAATACACAACCAAAAATCTGCATCTCACCAAGAAGTTTATTAACAACTAAAACAGACTAATACCTGTCTCTCTCTCTCTGTATCATACCCACATAGACATGCATAATCCACGGACAAAAAGGGCAATCTTACTAACAAAAGGCATCTTGCTAGCCATTAGATAAAACAAAACCCTATGTTGTGTGTGTGGGTGTAACATATCAGATGAGAAAGCTTTATTTGTATGAGAATAAAGAACCAAATCTAAACCATTACATCTAATCATGAATAATCAAGATTAAAATATAAAAGTTATGTGACATTTCTAAAAGGTCATGTAAATTATAGAAATAGTGGTGTGACTTCAATTGATCTTTAATTTTGATTATGTATATATGGTTGTATGACTTACCAAGATTTAATTCTCTCATTCTCATATAAATAATCATGTAACTTTTTAATTTTTGCCATCCTTATATGGTTGTACGGTCTAAATTTGTTACTTTCACTCATAAAAATGAATTTCTCATTGGATACATCCCCCATATGGGTATATATATAAACGGATAAGTTTTCACCATATGTGTCTTGTAGGATGGCAACTTTCACCATAAAATATTTCAAACGTAATACAAGTATAAACTTTCATAATGTTCTAACTCAATGAAGCAAAATATTAAAAAAGGCCCATTAAATGGAAAGCAGTAGCATTTTGTTTCATTTAACAACAAATCAATTAACAATGCAATCAAACTTGTTATGCATGAACTAATTTAACTGAGTTGTTTCTGAACTATTTGAGCTTGACTCACTAAATTTTGATGAAGTGCATTTGTTTATCTAAACAAGCAAACTCAAGTTGAAAGTTGCACTTGATAATTTAACCGAGTCAAGTTCAAGTTTTATAGATTCATGTGAGTTATCATCAATGTATAAAAAAATTTACCCAATTTAGACATTTACGGATATATAATCCAATGGTTTATCTATTTACCTAATTTTTAAATATCATGTCATGCATTAAAATAAAATTGTAAACTAAGAAATTTTCATAAATGTATAAATAACCAAATTATAAATGAGCTAAACTCAGGCTTCAAGTTTGACTCCTTTAAATAAATGAATCAAGTTTGAACAACATCCTTTTTTTTCATAAACCTAATCCAAGTTTCAAATACTGACTTTACTCAACTTGTTTACATGAGTATTAGATGTATAACCAGGTCAGCTCAATAAGTACCAATAACAAATATGTACAACTTGGTACAGGTAGTAATATCCATGCAGAAAAGGTCTTATTAATTATCATTTTTATTTCGTTAAGGAAACAAAAGGGCTTTTCTTTTCATATGTCATTCCCAGCGACATATCTATAGAAAAGAAGCCAAACCATCAAATAATAAATATGGCCAAAAACATCATCATAGAAATAAGAATTCACTGTTATAAAAGCTAAATTGTACAGATATATATAACTAAGCTACAATTTGATTTATAATGATTAAGATTTTCTCCAAACCATGCTTACAATCATAGCAAGTTAGCAACCAATATAATTACCGAAATCCATCACAAGCATACATCTGTCAGAACAGAAAAAAAAGTAGAGTAAATAAAAAGATATATTGAGAAAAAACATCATACCATATCATGATTGTGTAGGAAACTCAAAAACCTCCCCCATTCAGCCTTGTCACGTGAATTATCTGGAGCAGGGGTTAGTGAAAACTGAGGCAATTGAGAAACATCAGATATCTTCTTCTTTGAAACTATAGAAATTATGTTCAAGTTTCGTGGCCTGCAAATGTTTTCACAATAACAGGTACAAGTCACACCATATATTTCATTTGCCTCGTCAGAAAACAAGTTATAATAGGTTTTCCAAAAATTTTCTTCAATAAATAAAATACAGCTTATGAGCAAAATCCTTACAGTTCAGCCGGGGGGTCTAGGCTCTTGGTGGCACATATAATTTTGCTATCTTTCTTAAGGATAATGGACCTGACCATCTGCATAATTATCAATATCGCAAAAATAAAAATTAAAAAAAAAATAGTTCTAACAAATAAGCCATACTGCATGATGCATATTTAAAAAACCAAAATCTGAAAAAAGCTAAGCTTGAAAATCTGTTCCTTTTCCATCCAAATTTCCAAAATAATAGTAGACAGATGCACCTCTTTTTTTCAGTACAAATTGCAAAATATTCCCATCATATTGTGGGTACAGCTACTGCATTTATCTTCCCAGAAAAACAAAAACTAAACTGCCTAGGGCATCTAACATGCACTCACATGCAAACTTGAGTTTGAATATCTTTCTACATCTGTTGAACTTCCAAAATACACCACGGGACGCAGCCGAAGTTGAAAAGAATACAAGTTCAAATTCTAAAAATAAAATTGCACCTCGCAACGCGATTATCTTAAACGTGAATGTGTAGACGCAACACTTATCAGAAAGCAGGAAAAAAGTAACACAATCGAAATTTGAAAAAAAAAATCTAAATAGCGCCGTTCATAAGAGAATAGTAACATGCACCAATTGCAATGCAGTTCACCATAATATTCCACATCAATATATTAAAACAAAGGAAAGGAAAAATATGATAATACATGAATAATATTGTTTTATTCAAAATAAAAAATGCGAAGGTTTCACAATCTAACGTGAAGTCACAGACTCACAGGGGAAGAACTACAGTGGACTGAGAGTGAGTTGGAGAATGGAAAAGACCAAAGACGAAGGCAGAGGAAGCGTTTACGTTGGGAGGAAAGCAAGTAAGGCGCCACATAAATAATTAGAAAACAAAAAGGAAACAGAAACTGCCAAGCCCCATTAATTACTTATCTTTATTTAGTAACTTTTTCATTTTAAAATTTTAAAATTTAAATTGGGAAATTAATATTTATAAAAAATTATTGTTTATTTTAGAAAAAGAGCATATGCATCTGCGGTATTGAAAAATTTGCCTTATATATACTTTGGACTCTTCTGATTATTAAGAGTTTTTAATTAATTTAATTTTTTACATTTTTTAATTTACTATAATTTTAAAAATATAAAGTAATCTATCTCTATATTATAAATTAAAATTCATATTTTTTTAATAAAAAATAATAATCTTATGATTTTTAAATTATATGTGTTTATATTTATTTTTAACTATAATTTTGTTTTTTAATAATATTTTTAATTTACTTTAAATATTATATCATCATTATTATAATTATCACCACTATCTCCATTTTTTTCATTATAATTTTCTTAACTATTATCTTCATCCTATCATTATTCCTATAATTATAATTATAATAAATTATTTTTATTTTTATTAATTAAAAATTAAAAATTAAAGTTTAAAATTAAAATCAGATTTAGTTTTTAACAATTTTTAACTTAAAAATTAAAAACTATTCAACAATTTTATTTTTTTTAATATCCTAAATGTATAGTGACAAAGAGATCCATAGACAAATTATAAAAAATAACAATGAGATACATTATTAAGTAATAAGATTTTGAAATATTATTTTTTAGCTTTCTTTTATATTTTTTAAAAAACAGAAGACATGAAACTTTCTTTTATGTTTGAGAGATTACTTTTTTAATATGAAGATCCATTTTTTTTTTATTCACATGAACTCACTTTATATAATGGATGAAATTTATATATATTCATTGCATTCTAATTTTTTTTTTTCGTATGTCATTTGGCCTGGCATAAGTATTAAAATATCTTTACATACATATCCCTAACTATACTATTAATTGGGGATAAAATTATCAAGAATAATTGTAATTAGTCACAACACTAATTGTAGACGGGGTTTGATAGATGATTTTTTTTTGTTTTTCATAAATATTAAATTCTATATTTGATATAAAAGTTCTAAAAATATTCTAAAAACTAATATTTACATAAATATTATTTTAATTATTTCTTATTATAATATAAGGAAGGAGTAAAAATTCAAAATTTTTATGAACGTAAAAAAAGTTAACTATATTTATTATAATATTATGAATCTTTTAAATAATACCAGACATAATTGTAATATATTCAGCATATATAATTTTTTAAAAAAATATACCAACTATCTCTTAACATTAAGAAAACAGCAATATTAAATGCCATAATTTTTCATAAAAACTGTTTTTTAATAAATAATATTGAAAAACTTTATCTATTAATGCTCTAATCATTACTGTAAAGGTGGGTAGTAAAGCTTTTTTTTCAAATAATAGGTGAAAATTGTCTACACTTTTAAAATAAATTGTAGAAAATCTGGTCCATTGTTTTTTTTTTTTTGTATTTTAAAAATATTAAATTAGATACGAGTGTGAACATTTAAATTTTATTAGTACTTAAAAAGGTAAATTTTTTAAAAAATTGCAATTTGACAAAAAGGATAATTAAAAACTCAAGCGGAAAAACATGAAGGATTTGATCAAGAAGAACTTGGTTATTTGCAGAAAGTTATGCACTATGTTTAATTTCGATAAGAA